>CM028133.1:614007500-618807500 GCA_016271365.2 Neoceratodus forsteri
TGTAGTAAGCATACCAACATACTAACATACAAAAACTGCCAGCAGAATAGGCCTAGTGGGCTTTCAAGTCTGCTCATTTGGTCAGTCTCCACCCTGGGAGCTGATCTTGCTGCCCCCACCCTCTCTGGCTTCTCCCTTCCCAGTCCAGGGTATTCCCACTGCATTGAACTTTGCATCCACAACCCTTCCCCCATACCTGTCCCACCCCCTCTTGAACCCCTCCACAGTTTCTGCCTCCACCAGCCCCCCCGGGCAGTGCATTCGATGGTTATACCACCCTCTCAGAGAAGTAGCACCTCCTCCTTTCTCCCCTGATTCTCTCCCCTCCAGCTTCCATCCATGCCCTCTAGTTGCCCCCTCCTTCCTTCGGAGCACTGTGACTGCACCTCCCCTATTTACCCCTTCATGTACTTGAAGACCTCTATCATGTTCCCTCATCCCTTCTTTCTTCTAGTGTGTACATATTTAGCTCTTCGAGCTTCTCCCAATAGGTCCTTCCCCCAAGCTCCAGATCATTTTGGTTGCCTTCCTCTGGACCCTTTCCAGGAGTTCAATGCTCCTCTTTAAGTGTGACCTCCAAAACTGCATGCAGTACTTGAGGTGCGGCCTCACCAATCAGTTATACAGAGGGAGTATCACTTCCCTCCTTCTGGAGTGATCCCCATAGCGATGCATCCCAGCATCCTATTGGCCTTGGTCGCTGCCCTCCTACAAGTCTCTGAGTTGTTTATCTTGACATCCGCCACCACCCCAGGTCCTTCTCAGCCATACAGCCATAGCAGCAGTACATTGCATAGCAGATATAAAATGTCCATAAGCAGGTCATGCAACAGATGTGCTGAGCAGTTACTGAAGCAAGAAATGTACAGCTGTCATTTTTTACATCCTGTTCAAAATCTATTTTTGCACCAGTGCAAAATCTCCTTTTAGCTAATGAATTGATAGTGTCACCTCATGCGATGAGGTCACAAAAAGCCCATGCTGAAAACTTGGAGTGAAAATACCAAGAAATGCCCAGGGCATTAGGGTTTCTTACCATAACACCTTGTACTGTGGGGAGTGACAGGCATCAGAGGTGTGACCTGGGATTGTCAACAGTAATGCTCATGTCATTCCACCCCATTCCCACGTTGCAGCCAGTGACCGGTATCGAGGTGTGCCTTTGACTCTTCAGACCCAAAGTTCACTCCATTCTCTTATACTGTACCCATTTCAGTGTATTTCCTTATTTCATGGAGTGAGTGTAAAGTTTGAAAACCCCAAGGTACAACTCAAAGCGTATTTGAGTCTGCAGGGTAGGGTGAGGTGAAATGGCATCAGCATTATGGGCAATGACCTAAAGGCACACCCCAGTGCCTGTCCATGTCTGCGTGGTGGGGGTGGGGATGGCATCACTTCAGTACTTCACAGCCATTCCTATTCTGCCTGTCTGTACCTCTATCTGTATTTATATGTTTATGTAATTATCTGTATTTCTATTAATTGCATGTATCGCTATTTTTACTTATTTCTAAAACAAACTTGCATATCACATTTGCCTTCACTCTGAGCACATACTTATGAAACTGTGCATATTTTTACTTAATTTCTGTGTAGACGTCATACTTTCCTAATATTCCCATTATCACAAGCATAACTACCTTGCCCTTATCAAAAGTGACCCCCCTCTGAAAGTTAATATCACATTTTCTCTAACAGTCCATCATCATCATTACACCTGACTTCCTGACATCAACACTTTGCTTACATATAACTTACATCACCTCATGGGCAGAAACCCTGTTTCTCTTTAAAAAAAAAAAGTGTAATTAATCCCAAGGCTGAACATATGTCAGCCATTACTTTTTCATGTATTGCCACCTTCTGTACCATCATGGGATTTGGATATGTTTCCCTTGATACTTTGCATTATTGGGATATGTGTAATTGTGTTTTCTTTAAAATTTGGCTGTCTGGCCAATATCATATGGAATAACACATACATCAGTGGCATTTGCTCTGGGGGTTCTTTTGTAAGTTTCCTGTTCCTTCCATTAAAATGCACACCTCCATATATTTTCCTAATAATGTGTATGCCTTCCTTAGAATGGAAACTAAAACAAGTCTTACTACTTACAAATAATTGTGTTGTTTCTCCATACCTCCTTAACAATTCCACACAACTTCACTAACTTCATTATGCAGCCGTGGTGGATCTGATCAGATTTTGTTCTTCTTGAACACAGTATGACTTTCTCCATGACCTTTGGCGTCAGGCAGATAGTCTCTAGGCTCCACCCTTTACTGTCATTCCATACTCTTGATGGGACAATCCTTGAGGACACCTCCTCATTCAGATACCTTTGGGTTTGGTTGGACCAACACCTCAGCTTCTCTGGCCACATTGAAGCCATCCTGAAAAAAACTGTGCCCCAAGCCTGGTGCCTTATTCAGGAAAACTAGTTGCATCCCTTCGATGGCACGACTTGAACTAGTCTAGAAGATGATCATCCACATTTTTGACTACTGTGATGTAGTCTATGGTGCTGCTCCAAAAGCCTCCCTAATCAGATTGGACACTCTCTTTAACTCCTTCTGTTGATTTGCCCTTGATGCTCCATCACACACTCATCACTGTGACCTCCACCACACCTTGTCCCTTCCCCGCTTGCAACAGGCACCTCACTCATTGCGCCAAACTCACTTCTAAATTTTGGTTAGGAGAACTTCCCTCCTACCTCTCATGCTCGCTCTCCCCCCCCCCCAGTCCCTCAGATCCTCTGACACTCGCACTTTGTTGGTTCCCCATCGAACCACTCTCATCAGTCAGGCTTTACCCATTGTTTCTCACAAATCTGGAACTCCGTGCTGCCCCACATACAGCACTCAACCTCTTACTCGCTTGCCTCTGCTTTTCATAATTTTCTCTCATCTAACTGCTCCTGCTTTAACTCTCCTTAACTGTCCTCCTATGCCTCTGCTCCTCTCCATGACTCACATTCCCATCTCACCTAGTTCTGCCCCCTGGCAGGGTTTTCAGCACCCTGGAGGGGTCCAGCAGTGGGAAATGACTCTTCCTGCCCTCCCCCTTCCCCTCCATCCTCTCTACCTAACCCATCTTCACTTGATTCTGCTCTCTGGCAGGGTTGTCAGCATCCTGAAGAAGTCTAGTCTTAGGCATGTTTCTCCCACCCTCCTCCTCCTTCCCTTTACCATCCCCTCCACTATATCTACTCCTGCCCCTTACTCTAAGTCCTCACCTAATTCTGCCACTGGCAGATATTTCCACTGAAGGGGCCAGTTCCAGATATGACTTCTCCTTCCCTTCCCTATCCCTTGCCACCACCTCTCTCTCTCTCTCACCTCCCTGCACGTAATGATAGGAATTAGTTCAATTGAGCTAACCATTTGCACTTTTTATTCTGTCTGAGGTACTCCCAGATTGCACTATCAGTGTGTTAACTTGCCCTCCATAACTGATTTTATTTGCTCACTTTTCTCTGGTTATGTCTGCCCCCCCCACAATCTTTATCCTCTTCTCTCCTTCCCCCAGCTTGTTTCCCCTGTTTACCACTCTACCCTCGTTGATGTCCCCCCACTGGACCTCATTTATTCAATAATAGCAAAATAATCTGCCTCTTAACCGTGATCCATTCCTGCAAGGATTTAGCTCCAAGGCTACATTAAATTTCTGTACTATGTTCCTCAGCTATGCCACTTGTAATTAAATGCATATTTCACAGGTATGGCATATTTAATTGTATGTTATATTACAAATGCAACTGCGATTATTTATGATATTTTTTAACTATATGTCTTGTTATGAATGTAATGCATGTTTAATTTATTGGATATAATACATGTTAAACTGTATGTCTGATTCTTCATCCAACTATACCCCCTCCCCCCCAGGTCACACCGGGGGATGAGCAACTTGTTGTTTAGTGTGCCTTCCTGGTGAAACATTTCAATAAATAAATAAATGATGCAGAAAAAGAATTATCATTAGGCTGTCAGAGTGCAGTTTCTCAAATAATTTCCGAATCCTTCTACTCATCAAACAGCACTCTAGGTACTCAGCTATTTATTGCTCATTATTCATGTTTGGCATATTTTGTATCACAAAAGACCACTATACCTTTTCTGGTGGGGTACCATAGCTAATCTTTTTACCTTAACCTCCCCATATCATGGTCACTGCCCACCCTGCATCCCGTCCCTCATCTGCCCACATTTATTAAACAAAACAAAAAATAAAGAAAAAAATTCCCATCTCGTGGCACAGTGCCAGGAGCTGACATTATCCTTAAAATGCATATTTTTTCCCAAGTCTGGCCCCATCCCCAAAAAGGGCTTAATTGAAGATTACCCCCTGAGCCACAATTTATTTGGGAAGGAGTGGGGGGCATTATACCAATTATTGGCATGTAGGTGTTCCAGACAAAAATAGGCATAATCCATTTATTTTGTCTGTTACTATCTATCTCAGTGAGTTACATCTCTCAACCCCCTTTTCATATCCCACTTATCCTTTGCTGCAGTTGCATATCAGCTACAGTAGCTCTGTCAATCCTTTGAATGTGAGGTATGTGCATTCAATTGTGGGGAGGATCATGCATCACTGATGATACCAGGCAGAGTGACTGAGCTAGAGAGGGGAGGCATGTTGAGCCCAACAGAACTTGCTCAACCCCAGCAGCCAGCAGTTTCTGTTTAGAAAATTCAACATCGAAGGAGGAGGTAGTGGTGACTGGGTAGGAAATGGCTGTAGTCAGGAAGGGAGTAGCCAAGGGACTATCACTGTCCACCTGGGTAGACATAATGATTTTTTTTAAATATTTTTGGCCTCTTTTCCTCTAAATACCACCAGACTAGAAACCCTACTCAGTACTCAAACCAGAGAGCCATATATCATATTTGTTTTGTTCAGGCATTAATTTTTAGGACTTAACACTCTCCTACTTCTCAGTGGATTTTTGTGAAACAAACCTCTTGCAGGTTTAAAATTAAATATGTGCTAACTGGGAGTTCCCTAACTTGTTAAATCACCCATTGCTGCCATGGTCTGCCTTGTCCTATTTTCAAGATCCAGCAGGACTCTCCAAAGTAAACATTGTGACGTTATTAAAATTCTTCCTAACTAAAGAAAATTAACCACAACAAACTTTATACATGGAAACAGGAAGGCATTAACATCAAAAAATATATAGACTATAAACTGAGTTTGCAGTCATTTTTTTTTATGTTACACTACTGACCTTTTGGTGCATGGGAGGACAGTGTTTTTTTATATGCTCTGCATGGTTTACTGGGGTTGACCTAGTTGCATACCAATAAGTGTATTTTATAGCAGTTCTTTCAAGAGCTATTTATTGTTCATAGTCCAACTCTCATCTGTGATTGAACTGGCCTGAACAGGAGGTTATACTTCCTTATGTACCATTACTGAACATATGGGCAAACAAATTGCGTGTGACTGTAAAGGGAGATGTAACTACCTCAGTTATATTACAGTACTACTTTAGTTTTTATGATTGTATTGTCTCCTCTTTATTGCAGTGCTGCCCTTTCTCCCCGGGGCATTCTTGAAAATGGAGGTAATGCAGCAGGTTTCATTCTTAATAAAACAAAATATCCATTAATAGAATGATGGTACTGTAAGTTTCCCTAAAACAGTCTCTGATGTTTGGCAGTAGTTAACATATACTGTGTGGTACTTCCGCAGTGTGTATAAAATTATATTACTGTGTACTTTTAATATGATTAAAAAATGCATGGCACAGCTAAACTTTCTGTTAAGGATTGTTGACCATTTGTTTACACGGGCCTGACATCTTATCTCCTGTACCTGGGTCTCCATGTTATTGTGAAAACAGAGCAGGCACAACAATATTTCACTTTGCTTTGGTATGCTATGTTGAGACAATATTTATACCTCACAATCTGCTCAGTCTCTGAGTAACCTCATCCCTCAATGTCAAAAACACCTCTAGAGACACACAGATTAGACTACATTACAAGGGTCAAAATTGGTGGGATAAATGCTAGTATATTTTATGTCAGGACAGTAAGTTTTTCCATGAACTAGCTCTGCTGGCTAATACTGGAGGAGGTAACTTATTAATATGTACACCAGTGGAGCTAAGGGAATGTCTGAGGGCCAGAAAATTGTCCCTGCACTACCCTTCTGGTCGGTAACTACAAACTTAGTTTCAACCCCTGAGATTAAACAAGCATTTGTCAATGCCAACTTTTTGCTTGCAGTGTAACAAAGATTTAAAGAGCCAGTGCTGTTATTGTGACAACTCTAAAAAAACATATCCAGATGCAATTTAGTTTATTTTTTATCCTTTGTTGTATTTGTCACCCTTGTTTATTACTGAGGACATTGTTAGCCTCTGCTGTTACATTTATGTTTATGACATCCCAATCTATTACTTTGGAGATAATTATATATAGAATAATACATGGGGTTGTGTGTTTAATGAGAATTTTACACACACCCAAGGTGTTGGATGCTACATAAACCCCAAGAGCAAAGCTCAGTGGGTTTATTTAAGCACCCAACACCATGGCTGTCTATAAAATTTGAGTTTTACACACAGCCCCATGTTTTATTTTATAGAATTGCTGGGTATTGTTTTCATGTCACAGCAATTATATAAGTTAAAAGTTGTCCCTGTGCCATCAGTGGTCTGGTCGAGAAAGGGTCAGCGTGGTCAGAGGCAGCTGCTGAAAAAAGTTGGCCTTTTCACTTTTTAAAGCCCAGTTTCAAACATTTTTAGCCAGTGATTTATTTTTTTAATTTACAACTGAGTCCAAGTGATGGTGGAATCTCCAGTGGGAAGGAAGATGGCTGGCACTGAAAAAGGGAAAAACTGTGGCTAGAGCATGCAGAGAACAAGGGAAACTTGGTTCGTGTTTGCTGTTATAACATCAAATTATAACCAGGTTTCCCTTAGGGGAAAAAACAAGACCCAGTTATTAAAATGTTATAAAAAGGGCATAATGTCGTGTAGACAAGCGGCTAATGTTAAGAAAGTCCTTGGGACAGTAATCTTGTTTTTATGTCGCTTCCTTCAGTAATAATGAAAAAGGGAAAGAGTTACACAAAATATAGTTCTGGCTCAGTGGTTTAGAGAATCAAAGCAGTTAACCTAAAACAGTGGGCTGCAGGTTCAGACCCCTTAGGGCCAGAAAACAGTATTATCAAAGAAAATCTATGCTACAATAAACTTGTAGCCAGACCAGAAATGTGGAGAACTGAAGTGCTGGAAGCCTCATCTCCCACCTCACCCGAACCAGGGTTCAGGAATAGACAAAGGTCTCTTAGGCACTGGTGAGGGGAAGGAGGATTTAGCATCCATTGATGGATCTCCTCCTCCTTCGAGGTTGGGGGACAGCGTGTACTGTTGCTTTGTTGCCACCTACTGGAGGGTAGTTGGCACAGCATCAGTTTCCAGATTTGAATGTTGGAGGTGGGTGTTGAAAGCATGCACTGTCTTCACAGTCTGTGTCTATACCATTGCATGCTGCTGGCTCTGACTCAAGGGGAGTAATGGGTGGAAAAAAACACTGGCTATAGGATGATACTGTGACTGTAAAGGCATCACATCACCACTATCTATGGCACCCAGTCACACAACAAGGTGAGAATTAGATGGGGTAAGTCCTCAAGCTTGGGTGAAGGGGCTGGGTTTTGACAGCAGAAGGGGGCAGGAGGATAAATTTCGTATAAAAAAAGATTGCAAAAATGTATTTTTTCTATATAGGTTTTTATTTCTCTTTGGCAGGATGGATGGATGGCTGGCAACAGCCCCTATTCCCATTGTCCACAGCCATCTCCTTGCAGCCCCCAGCATCCAGGGCTGAATCCCCCATGGGTTGCCCCTCAACGTCAGGGCTAGAGGAGGAGGGCCATCTTCCCCCGCTCCGCAGTCAACACATCCAGACTGCCTGGGACCCGGAGCAGTGGAGGGAGTTACAGCACAATGGACAGGGCTTCATTATGCCCATCCTCCACCTTTTTCCTCCATTTTTCTCCCTGAATCCACGAACAGAAGTGAACATGTGCAAGCTGCACCTCTGCAGAGACATCCCTGGTGTTCTGGAAGGGGAGCCTTCCATACTGCGTGACTCACGTGTTGCCAGCTGGTTTCCTGCAGGTGGCAGTAAAGCAGTGAGTCACGGACACCTTCCTCCCCAAGGAAGAAGAGATATCCATTGGGCGCTTAATCCTCCCTCCCCTGGCTGACCCCCATAACCTGTGTCCATTCCTGAACATGGTTTCACCAGTGTGGAAGGAGCACCTTAGCCCTGCAAAGCACTGGGATGGCTCTGATAGCAAAAATATTTGAATGATAAAATGAACTGTGTCTAATGCTCACATTTTTCAAAGTTATTCAGCTGGTATTGGGGCTCTTTAAAGGAAACATAAATGGTATGTAATTTATGAAGCTATTATATTTGCATTCTGCTTGCTGTTTTCCTCCATCTCTCTTTAGTGCTTTCAACTAGGTGTTTCCTGTTGGTAACTAGGGGGAACACACACACACTCGCACACACAATGATGATGTCTTCTTGCTGGCTAATGGGCAAAAAACACAAACAATCTAATTGTCGAGGCTTTCTCCTTTGAACTACTAGAAGTTTATGCCCATCAGCATGCCAGAAAGTGTAATCATTAGCCTTCTCAGCACTGATTTTTGGGAGGAAAGCCTCCTGCATTTCTACATCCATTGGCTAATATAGTACACAACTACACAGTCCTCTTATACAACAGTAACAATATGTTCACTTTGTGCATGCATGCAAGTAAACATAAAAACAAATATAAGTCGAGTAAGTTGTCTCATTATAACTAGCCAGTAGTAACATTTTGTCATCATCTGCAGAGTATTCAGAGAGTGCTACATAGAAACATAGACTTTGGCGGCAGATAAGGACCGCTTGGCCCGCCTGGTCTGTCCATTTCCCTACCTACTGGATAAGCTGCAGATCCTAGTTAACCAATAGCCTATTTCTTCCTACCCCCCACAAGAATTGCCTTATTTCTGTCCCATGCATTCATGAATTCTCCCACCATTTTAGACCCCACAACCTCCTCAGAAAGGTGGTTCCATGTGTCCACCACCCTCTCTATGAAAAAATACTTCCTCACATTGCCCCTGAGCTGTCCCCCCTCCATCTTAAAATTGTGTCCCCTTCTTCTTGCACATCTCTTTTTCTGAAAGATGCTACCCTCTTGGACTTTGTTGATTCCACTGAGATACTTAAAAGTTTCTATCAAGTCCCCCCCTCCCTTCTGTCCTCAAGGGTATACATATTAAGCTCCTTTAGTCTATTCTCATATGGTTTCTCTTGCAGACTCTGCACCATTTTAGCTGCCCTCCTCTGGACTGCCTCCATCCTGTCTATGTCCTTGCAGAGATAATGCAGCTAGCTGATGTACTAGACCTGTTGTAAAAAGGCCAATTCTGAAAGTAAGCAAATTTAAACTTCAAGGATTAAAGTATTGTTAATAGCATTTCTTGCCTTTAAAGTGTTAAATTTGGGGTTTTAAATGCAACAAAATATTAGGCAGGCAGCTTACTATGGAGTAGATTATATGTTTTTTCACACTCATCACAAAACCAGTTACTGCTTAAAAAATCTTTGTGGTGATGAAATGTTATTGTTTCAGAACCCAGGAAATAGTGTGATAGACCCATGGCATGGTGTCCCCAGCCATTAACTTGATGCTGTTTAGTGATTTGGGGCAAGTCCAGTATAATCGGGGTTAGGTGTGACTGCTTGGGACACCCCAGTCAGCCAAGCCACAGGGGCCTCTGTTGTTGGTGAGCTTGTAGGGAAACCCCTATTTCCTTCACCACACTTCAGATTCATGTGAGATGACCCCAAACCTGCATTTTGATTCTGGGTCATGAGAGTAGTGGGTAGGGGGGTGGGGTTGGTATCAGCCATATATGAAGTAGCACATCCATGGCCAATGGCTTAAGATCTGTAACTTGATCTTGATCATGAGGGTGAGAGTGGGGGATTGGTGTGCATTTCTTCCTGACTTCTGTGGTTTTCTAACCCTAAAAGATGCATCAGTATTGTTTTTGTCAATTTATTTCCTTAGTTCTTGAGAAAGCCATACTATATAACATCTACTGCCTTATCTTTCATTTTGCAGGACCCTGTGTGCTCTGCATGAAGCAACAGACCCTTCATTTCTGGAGTCAGAACTGTCATACAGACATGTGGGCCTCACCCATAGCTGTGCCACATGTGTGTCACACTATCTGCCTCCATGTGACTATATGTACTGTTAAATTAACCATGCTTATTAACAATTCTCTGGTGCTTTCAATCCCAGTAGATATAGCCAATGCCTTCAATACTGTAGTCACCAACTTAAAGGACAACTGAACAACTATTTCTGCAGGGTCACTAACTTAAAATATCGAAATCATGATGCAGGAGAGCCAGGGGTGCCATTTTAAAATATAGTGCTGCTTACACTATTTTCAGCAGGTTTTTAAGTTTGTCAACAAAGATCCCTGGAGTTTAGAAGTTGGTGCCATAATCTGGCCATTAAATGGTGCCAAAGTGCAGCTCAGAAAGATTAATAGGAGCCCTATGTACTGGTTCTTTTCAGCTCATACTGTAAGACTTCTGAAGCCCACCAAAATGCTTATCAGCACCCAATACATGTGTTGGACTCTGACACATGTTAGGTGCCAATTAGCATGTGGTGGTGTAGGAGCATCTTGTATAAAACTAGCTAGTACATAAGGCCTTTCTGAGCTGTCTCACTCCGATAATGTAATCACGTCTCATGTCAGTGCCATCTTATGCTCAGATTGCGGTGCCAACTATTAAATTCTGGGAATCTTTGTTGGCAAACTTAAAAACCTGCTGAGAATGGGTTAAACTGCTATGAAAAAGGTATGCAGCATTACATTTTGAATTGACATTCCAGGCCCTACTGCACCATGATTTCGGTTTTTAAGATAGCTACTCTGCAGAAACAGTTGTTTACTTGTTCTTTAACCTCAGTACTGCCCACAGGTTTGGGAACCTTGGGTGACACTACAGAAGATCAGGGACAAAAAAAAATTAACTTCCCAAAATGTTATTTCTGTCTGATCTCCCTTAATGTAACAGTTAAATATTTACAAAGAGTAACTGGCGAAACTAGAGTGAGTAGTGATAAGATTGACATGCTACTACTGGCTCAAGATCTGGAAGAGGTGTCATTGCCACTAACAGAGATCTTCAACCCCTCACTGTGGTTCTGCCAATTCCCACAGATCTGGAAGGCCACCATAGTTACTCTGGTACATCAGGGTGGGGATAGTACTAGTGTGGCCAACTATAGGCCCATCTCCATACTAGCACTCCTCTATAATGCACGTGAGAGAATAGTGTCTGATCAGCTGGTGCCTACAGTACCTCAGGAAACATAGCCTGTTGTGTCACCGATGACATGGCTTTTAAAAAGTGCACAGTACCACAACTGCTGTCATTGAATTCACAGCTTACCTACATGAAGAAATTTACAAAGGTCACTCTGCAGGGGCCACATTTGTGGAGCTCACCAAGGTGTTTGACCTTTTTGACCATCCCCTACTGCTGCTGAAACTTCAGCACCTTGGTGGTCAAATGTGAACCTTATGCTAGCGCACCCAGTTAACTGGCTCAGATACATACCGTCTTCGGGAATGCAGAACAATACTTCACCCAGTGGCATCCAGCCAGATTTCCAAAATGTTCCCTTATGACTCATTATGAGACCTAGGTATATTTTTAACTTTAGCAAGATTAGTGATACATTCAAGCCCTTAAGAGCTGTCAGACTTAAACACAGGTTCAGCATTCACATGTAAAAGAACTGAGAAAAAAAGCACAGGCAGTATTTTAAAGAAAATACTGTTTACTAAAAATTGTAAAACATGTAAAATCAAACACAGAATAACTATATCAATAACTTATAGTCACGTAAAATAAATAGGAAAGTAACAGAACACAAATATGCCTACCACAAATACTTAAAAGTTCTTGCCTAGCTAGATGTTACCATAAAGTGTCTTCTTAAGTTCAGAGAACTAAGTCTCTCTTGAGTCCAGAATAAAACACTTTATTTTCCTCAGCTGCCTGCCCATCTCGAAATCCATCTCCCCACCCCTTTTGGTGAGGCCACAGATTCTCCTATAACTTTAACTTCTTAACATAAATATCCACACGGATGTCTGTTATTACTATGAGAATCAGCAACTAGCTATTTCCCAAAATATGACAGTCTTTGATCAAAACATCCCTTTTGGTGTTTCACAATCCCACAGTCACGTCACTAGTTCTCTGCTAGGTGAGAAAACCATAAAGGATCAGCCAGATGACTTCCCCTTCCTGCAAAGATCATAAAATTCATATTTAGTTTCCAACTTCAAAAGCAGGAGCTGGTTATAGGGGGTAATAAACTGTCCCTCTGGAAGGAAGGCTTTTAATTAGGGCTTTCCCTGGTGAGTTTATCATGATGCTACTTCAGCAACACTGTTATCTTGGAGGTCAGTGGTCAAGTCTCTCACCCTGACTACCATCCTTAAGCAGGCGGTCACATACCATACACATTTTATTTATAACATAAATATCATACAATATAACAATTAGCAGATGGTAGCATGCTACAGGTCTCTCCACATATATAGTGTCTGGGTTTCACTGTTATCTCTCAGGAGACTCACAGAAAGTTAAGCTTGATGGTATGCTTTTAGATGTGCAACAGATCTCTGGTGGTGTTCATCAGGACTCAATACTAGGACCTCTTCTGTTTAGCCAGATAATAAATGACCTCCTGGGAGCCTACGCACAAACACAAATGCTGCTGTATGCTGATGATGTGGTCATCTTCAAAAGCAGCCCTCAGCCTTAAGTCATCACTAGGGAGCTTCAACATAGCTTTGAGACACTGGAGCACTGGTTCAAGCAGAATAAGCTTGTCCTTAATTGTGAAAAAAAGGTCATGCTCTTTGCTGGTACCCATCATAGGAGGAATATACCCCTTCTGACCATCCCGAATGCACAAGATCTCCCATTAGAGCAGGTGTCTACTTTCAGATACCTGTGGGGTGCACTGGATGAGTCCCTTACCTTCACAGAACATGTGGAAAACACTGCTGGCCTGGCCAACAGAAAACTGGGAGCCCTCTTCAGGCAGCACCTGAACCTAATACATGAGGCCAGGCACCTAGCAGTTGCAAGCTCTGTCCTCCCCTTATTGATTATGGTCTCACCATCTATGGGGGTGCCTCTGACACTGTCATGGATAGGGTGAGTGTATTTCTCAATAAGGCCTGACAGTTTGTCACAAGTGCTGACAGAATCATTCATGGCTGTACCCTCTACACCCTAATGGGCTGGCTTCCCCTGTGAGAATGCTTCAAATACCAGAGTATCTTACTAGTCAAAAAAGTACTAATTGGCCTTGCCCTACTTGTTATGGCCTCACTCTTCTGACTGGTTCATAATAAGTATACTACCAGGAGCATGGCAAGACATGCACTGGTAGTCCCCAAGCACATAACTAGCCAGAGTCAATGTTCATTTGCCTTCTGGACAGTTCATTGGCTAAACAACCTTTCCACCTCCATTGCTGAGATACCAAAAATTTAATTGTTCAAGAGCTCTCTTAAGAAGGAATTCACTCGTGAATCCTTGTGCAGTTGCCCACTCCAATACTTATCTTGAGACTGTCTCACTCCACTGGCACCCCCTTTCACTCTCCCTTTTTCCACTTTTGCCCTCCTGTGCCATTGTCTCCCTCTCCTCCATCCTTCCCCCTTCCTCTTGCACAAATATGGGAATAATTAACTTTTAATTTATTACAATAAGTTTATGCATAACTACATCGTATAATTTGTTATTGATGCCTTGACAAATGCTCATATGCGCAACCTGAAACTAGTTTTCTGATTGTATTGTCAAATGCTCTTCCTTGCTGACTGGCTAAACACTGTATCTAAACTCTGTTTGTTATACTACTTGACATGAAATCCTTTGCAAATGAGCATTCAGCTCAAAGATTAACTGATGTACAAATAATTAATTATTTTAAGTTATGCAACAGTCATGTACCCAGAAGCTGTTGAATAAATTAATTTATCTTCGTACCCATTCAATAAATAAAAATGTATTTACATAGCAGGCATGTCATTGCTGTTTATGTATACAATAGACACATCATTTGTACCCCACTGCCTACCAATACTACTTCCCTGAAATCACAGCCAACACCAGGCACATAGAGGCTCAACTTCCCTACCCTAAACAACATCCCATGTTGCCTTTGTAAATGAGTCTATGACTCAAAGGTCTGTAAACTGATGATCTAATAATAAAAAAAAATAAGCAAATACACCCCCAACCAACTCCACAAACCATTGTAAACACTCTCAGCATATTAATGTCCTCACATACAAAAAAAACCTTTTTGTTTCCTCTTGTTCTGTTAAACTACAGTTCCACTCTCACTCTTGATCAGTGCTAGCTCCACCAATCCTATTTGCCTGTAACTCCCTCACAGTCCCAATCACATAACACCACTGCTTTTCCCATAGTCATGAATAGTAAAATATTTTTTTAACATTATCAGCAGACAGTCCAAGCTTCCGATGTTCCCTTTCAAATTGGCACACAGCCCAAGACCCACTCACTAGACAAATGGTCCCTGCTTAGAACTCAGCATTGCCTCCAACTCCTCAGATGCTCCCAAACTGAATAAAATAGTGATGGAGTTCAGAAAATAAACATCACCTTCCTTTCTTCATGAGTTTTACTCTGTAAACACTTCTAAGCTGTACACACTTCTAATCTGCAACACCATCTCTCCACCTCACGAAACATTGTCGCTGCCATTTTCCATTTTCAAAAAGACCATTCTTCAACCAATCAGTGGCTACATACTCACACTGATGCATCATCCTGATGTGTCCAAGATGACAGGCTCATGGATGAACACTACCTCTGTACACCATAAAATAAACCCACCCAAATGCAAAACATTTTTTTCTTTAAAGTTATCAGAATTCAGCAATATACACAAGGCGATTCCTTATTGCATAAATGGAATATGCAATGGGGACAAGTTAAATAAATGAGTAATCTTCACTCAGGAAGTTTGACCTCAAACACCTCACTCATGGCTTATACCATGAGTGAGGTTATCCAAGGTCAAACTGCTCCTGTGCAGACATATTTATTTAACTTGTTCCCATAGCATTTCCATTATACGTCAATTTTTGTTCATGTATATCTTTGGATTTACATAAAAATCACTGCTTTGTATGGTTTTTTTTGTGCTGTTCCCAGAGCCTTTTAACAGACATGAAACAATAAAAGAGAAAAGGTTTTAAGTTTTGTTATGGTTTTTACTACTCAACAAGGAATTCACGAGGGAAAAAATGCACTCTGCTTTCTCACCGTATACTGAACAGCTATTTGCATGTTTTTATTTGTTAGGTTTTAGGGAACCTGTACAACATATTATGTGCACATACTGTTTTCCTGTATTTTCTGCTGTGTTGTAGTGATGGGTGAAGTGGCTGAAATTCACTTCATGAAATGTAAAGTGCTGACTTTACAAAGTTTTTGCCTGGTGACTTTGCCCTTCATCTGTGTAAATTGACCAAATTTTGCTACCGAAGATTCACAAAGACTTTGTGGCAAAAAGCCAGTTCACTTGGAAACTTTGAAAATGGCAATGTTTGATGTTAATGGTTCCAGTAGGAGCTTCCCAAAGTTTCAGAAAGAAATGTAATCTACTTTGCCACAACTTCACCTGTGCAGTTTAAGTTCACTGCATCCTTACTGTGTTGTACTTCACGTGTGCATTCTCAAGAATGTTTGTTCAAATAGAACTCAATGGTTTTGCGAAGTAATTCACAAACTATTTTGAAACTAAACCAGTATTTTATTTTTTAAATCACCGGTGATGTCTCATTGCAAATATTCTACATTTAGAATGATATAACTTATATCTTTTTATTTTAAAATGTTTAATCAAGTCTAACTTTTGGTCAGCATATATGCAAATGTTTCAAACTTTAAACCTTTATAACTAAAATGAAAAAAAAAATGTTTGTTCTAAAAGGCCTTAGTCTAAGACAAATAAGTTTCAAAATTAAAATGTTTTCTCCATTATTCACAGGCAACAAAATCATCTTAAAATGGATTAAATTATGTTGATTTAACAATCTGTAACTAAAGAACTATGGAGCAGGGTTTTCTAAAGTGTTATAAATGTGTGACCCATAGGACTAACATGGTGCGTGTCATGTCACAGGGGCTAAGATGCCTGTAAGCTGTCAAAAACAGTGGTTTTGACACAACTCAACATTTACATAATAGTGCTACTGTGCCAGTATAATAAAAAATCTATAGTATCTATAAGAAAGAAATGTATTGTTTTAGTTCACTCAATATAGACACATTAGTTATGTGTATAAGTGGGTGTGAACTGATAGCCTTCTGTAGTCAATCACTCAGTGATAAGCAGCAATATTCTTTTGACACAGGACAACTTTGAAAACAGGTCTATGACCTAAAGTTTGCTATCCTATATAAAAATAAACAGTTTTACTACTACTACATATGTAGTATATTCATTAAATTGTGAAAGCAAACATGAGTTTGATGGCATCAAACTTGTCTTTCAGGGTTTAATTGCTAGGGTGTACTGAACTGTTCAGTTCAATATGTAATGCATGTATAGCATTAAGGAAATAAAAAAAAACTGTACAAGCATTCTGTTTTTTTGTCTCATTTGAAAAACTTCCCAGATTAAAAGATTTACAAAAGAATTTTTCCAAATATGAAAGTCTGAAACTTACATGGAGTACAGTATGAGGTTTGCAGCAAACTGACCAGTTTTTTTTTTTAATGAAGTCAGACTACTGTAGCTTCATGTCATGTGGTCAAGCAAGTTTACATCTGAAATGTATTTGCAATAGTCAGAGTGAAGAAGTTTACAGAAATTATAATATTTAATTTAAATAGAGACAAGAATTTGAGTTTCATATTTTTTTAAACTTTGTGTTTCTTGCTTTACCAAAATACACACAGCAAAATATCCAGACTTAGAGCATGTAATAACATTACTTGTACAGTAAGGGTACCATTCCTCTTATTGTACATAATAGGGAGTTCCATATGCCATGAAGAAACATTAATGGAGAGGACAGAAAGATTACTTTATTACAATGAGTTGCAACATAATTTGTTATTCTAGCTGTGTTTATGAGCTGAGGAGTGGCATGACAGCATTCAAATATGGTTTACTATTTTCATCTATCAAAGTCTTTGCCATCCTACCAGAGGAAAAAAGAAAATACCATGCTATCCCATTTTTGCACACCATAGTGTGAACCTCCTTAATAAATAAAGCTAGTTATAGTAATGTGATAAAATGTTTAGGCCCCCCAAAATGTACATTCTGAAATTGTAGCATAAGAGCCTACTTATGCAGGGTAACCAACAATGAGGGATATGCGGACAAGAACACTATTACCCCCTTTCAAAAAAAAAAAATAAAAAAATTAAGGAAGCATAGTGAATGAAGGTATAACAAGTGTTCTAACATCCGTAGATCCCAAATAAGGGTATTACCTGTGGTAATATGGTATGAGAACTTCTTGCAGCATCAGTCTAGTGTCACAATCCACCAAGGGGCTCTATGAGATGTGGCAGATCTGAACAGACTAAGAGAAGCCCACTACTTTAATAAGGAAAGTCCAACAAATAGAGCTTATCTTCTGATGGCAAGCCCTCCTGATCCTTCCTCTCTCAGCATCTGCTGAGTCATTAAACAGATGCACTTTACCATGATCTGTAATCCTTAGCTGTGCTGGAGCACCATGCCATGTTGTATGTTGGCTTTGATTATCTGGGCAGCATCTCGGTTGTCTAGCCTGCCTTTAGGAGTAACATGATAGGCTTTCTGTGGGTTCAGAGACCTATCATGTACCTTATCTCCAAATGGCCTTTCTAGCCACTCTTTCAGCAAAAGGAGCAGATAGTCTCCTTCACACCTTTGAAGCATCCTGCCAATATGGAGGTTTGCCAACTTGGCGGTTCTTTAGTGTCTTGAGCTGGGGATGCAGCTGGGTATTTTCTTTAATGATATTTACTGCACCCTCATTGCCAATTCTGATCTCCTAGGATCCTCTGTCATTTAAATTTTAAATGAACCCAGGTAAGTCTCCAGAGTGAAAACACAGGTAGTGAGCATTTCTAACTTGACCGCTAAACCTGCTATGATCAAGATCAGGCTATTAATTTTGATGCTCAATGTTTGGAGTGTCTCCTTTGCCAGCTCCCTTGTGGTGGCTCCTGGCCCTGGGCAACCATGGTTAAAGCTGCTGGAATAAATCTTGATTTTTGCTCTCTCCTGCTGCTGTTTTTCCTTTCTGTCATATCTATAGTGATATCTATGCTCTTATCAAAGAAGCACTTTAGTTTGTACATCAGCAACTAAAGAAATGCTGTGCTTTTTAAAAATCTACAATACAGTACGTGGTTATCCGTATTTGGAATATTTACCTGTGTCTTCTAAAACTTGTCAATTTCCTCATCATGTCCATGCTCCTACTTGCAAGATGTGTTATGCTTAAAAAAACTAAACATTAAAATAAAAAAAGTTTTATCTTTTACATTTTCATAGATGAGACATTATGTTCATGAAAGTAATGCAGAGCTGTCTTTTAACATTGGGCTGAATATTGTAGATTATACCACATAAGGGAATATCTAATTTTTATAGCTGTGGAAAGAGCCTGCAGCCATTTTGCGATGACTGTAAAAATGGGCGATCGTGCCACAGCTTCCATTGGAACTATCCCTCTGAAAGTCCAACAATGCCTGAAACAGTCCACCACAGTCACTTGCTACAGATCTACAGCAGAACTGTTTTAGCTGCTACTTCCAGATTGTGGACCAGAACTGCACATGCGCACCATGCATGCATGTGCAGTTCTGCTGGTGCCACCATTTTGAGAATGGCAGTATGTCATTCGACACAATTGCGCATGTGCAAATGCCATGCATATGCAGTTCCATCACTGCCACCATCTTGCACATGGCTTTCAGTGACGCTCATCTTATGGAGTTTTTCAAGCTCACCATAACTGTATCGGTTCTGGCTAGAATTTGTTTAAAAATGTTTACAGTCAGTGTTTGCCTTCTTTATGGAAACTGATAAGAACTCTTAGGAAAAATCCAAGGTCTAGTGAAATCAAAAGACGCTTTATACAGTTTAAAATACGTTATGATATATACTACACACCAGTCAAATGTTTCAAGATGGGGGATGATGTAAATAATAAGTGCTTGAGATATGATACCATAGATGCAAATGTTAGCACTTACTACAGTCTTGTCTGCACATTACTCCTGTATGGTCACAAATAAAGAAATTTTGTAAGGATAAATTTCACTTGGACATGCTCTTCAACCCTAGATTTATAATTTGGGTGTATATACAATCTGTATATATATTGCACACAGGCACCAGCAGATATCACTGTTATCAGCCTTTTTAGGGTTAAAGCAACTGATCTCAGCTAAATCCAGAGACCCCTCAGTACTGTATCAATATTGTCCAAATGGTTACAGTACATGAATAAATTAGTAGAAAAAGAATGACTCTTTCTTTAGGCAAACTAGATGTATTTAATCATATTTGGCATACTTTCTTGAATATTCATAACATTTAAAAAAGTTATACAAAGAAGAGTAGTTGTTGGATATTATTTGGTTTTATTGCATGCATAGATTTCCTTTTTGAGTGATATGTAATCCATAAATAGCTAGGCTTATTAGATACATAAATTAATTGGCATACTATTTATTATGCTCTTTACTTGCATTATTTGCTCAGTTTTTAGAATCTTGATCGATATGTATACTTGTACTCACCTGTATTGCAAAGTGATCAATTTTTGTAATGTTTCTTTGAAATATGAATACAAATTATGAAGCAAAAGAATGGTTTTCCTCCATTCTTGTTTTTCTGTGTAAAGTAAAATTATTAATATGAAACTGTAAATTACAGTTTATTTACTATACAGAGAGGTTGCACATTTGTGTGTATGTGTTATTCTATGTTTTAATTGTAAGGGTGCCTTGAGTTCTGGCAGGGCACTCTTTAAAAAAAATAAAGTGAAGATGAACTCTGGATCCACATATCATAACTGTGAATATGTCAGCAAAAATTTGAATCACACCAGGGTTTTCAGCTTGAATTTATTTCTTGGATTATTATAATTATAGCATTTTGACTAACAATATATTGAAATCCATTCATCTGTGAGGCACCATACGTATAAGGTACAGTGTCCTAATTAGGGATGGGCTACTCATTTGGTAGCTGGAGTGGGTAGGTTAGGTATTGACATTTTTTTTCCAGGTAGGGTAGTTTGAGTAATTTACTACCTTACTTACTTACTAACAGACTTCTACAGGCTCCACACTATTAAAATGGCAGAGCCCCATGATTCTGGATTGTGGGGATGGGAGTGGACACTGGATCCCCTTTCTAGCCATGTCATGGGAATAAATCCATGGAGTTCTCTCCAGGAAGCCAAGTAAACAATAGGAAATATGGATGATAGGGCTGGAAGGGTGGGAATGAAATGCATCAGCCATTTGTATGAAGCATAAATAATGGGTGAAAAAGGAAAAAGAAAGGAGAAGGTGAAAATATATGTACAGTATGAGGGATTGGTTTCATTGCACTATTGTGAATCTCCCCATGACACCTTATCCTATCATTCTTTCCAACTAAATGTATGGCATTTCCAAACCCCATAAGGAGATAAAAAGAGAAAATGGTGGGAGAATACCCTGAAGTCTAGAAAGACAAAGGGAGGGATAGTGAGGCTGAATAGAATGAACGGTGGGTGGGCAGAGGGGGACAGTGAAAAAGCAGGAGTACTGAACAAATATTTCAGCTC
The DNA here is from genome assembly GCA_016271365.2 of Neoceratodus forsteri. Classification (NCBI taxonomy): domain Eukaryota; kingdom Metazoa; phylum Chordata; order Ceratodontiformes; family Ceratodontidae; genus Neoceratodus; species Neoceratodus forsteri. The sequence goes on from CM028133.1 coordinate 614,028,470, forward strand.
AGTATTCACAAAAGAGGAGGGAGAAGTGCCTAATCAAATTAACAGAAGCACTCTTGATAGGGGGGTCGATCCCAGTCCTTTCGCAGAAGAAAGGGTTCTGCAAGAACTCCTAAAACTGAAGGTGGACAAAGCAATGGGTCCTGATGGAATTCACCTAGAATTATAAAAAATTAAGGGAGGAACTAGTGAAACCACTGGCTACTCTTTTAATAAATCATGGAGGATGGTGTGGTACCCGAGGACTGGAGGAAGGCGGATGTGATTCCCCTTTACAAAAGTGGGTCCAAGACAGAGGCAGGAGACTACAGACCTGTCAGTCTGACCTCTGTGGTAGGGAAAGTGATGGAGTCACTTCTGAAGGAAAGAATAGTCGAGTACCTAGAGGCCAGTGGAGCACAGGACCCAAGGCTGCATGGGTTCACAGTGGGAAGGTCATGTCAGACGAATCTAATAGATTTCTTTGACTGGGTGACCAAAGTAGTAGACCAGGGAGGGGCTGTGGACATGGCCTACCTAGACTTTAGCAAGGCATTTGACACAGTCCCACACAAAGATTAATAGTCAAATTAACCAGCCTGGGAGGGACCCAGGGTGGTAGCCTGAGTAAAACATTGGCTGGACAACAGGACACAGAAGGTAATTGTAAATGGAGTCAACTCTGAAGAAAGAGGGGTTATTAGTGGGGTACCGCAGGGTTCAGTATTGGGTCCAGTCCTTTTTAATGTCTTCATCAGTGACATTGCAGAGGGACTGGAAGGAAAAGTATGCCTTTTTGCAGATGACACAAAGATCTGCAACAGGGTTGATACACAAGGAGGCGTGGGCAGGATGAAAAGGGACTTGACAAGGTTGGAGGAATGGTCAGAAGTATGGCAGCTAGGATTCAATGCAAAGAAGTGAAAAATAATGCACCTGGGAAACAAGAACCCAGAGGAAGAATACACAATGGGTGGGGAGGCAGTAACAACAACAAAAGGAAAGGGACCTGGGGGTAATCATATCAGATGACCTTAAGGTTAGCAAGCAATGTGAGAAGGCAGTAGGGAGGGCTGGGGGTATACTGGGATGTATAGGGAGAGGCATCATCAGCAGAAAACAGGAAGTTGTTATCCCTCTGTACAGACAGTTGGTGAGACCCCATCCGGAGTACTGTGTCCAGTTCTGGATACCCCATCTCCGCAAGGGCATAGACAGGATAGAGGCAGTCCAGAGGAGGTCAACTAAAATGGTGCAGGGTCTGCATGAGAAGCCGTATGAGGAGAGACTAAAGGAGCTTAACATGTATACCGTTGAGGAAAGAAGGGAGAGGGGGGACATGATAGAAACTTTTAAATACCTCAGTGGAATCAACAAAGTCCAAGAGGGTAGCATCTTTCAGAAAAAGAGAGACTTGCAAGAACAAGGGGACAGAATTTAAAGATAGAAGGAGGGCAGTTCAGGGGCAATGTGAGGAAGTATTATTTTACAGAGAGGGTAGTGGATTCATGGAACAGCCTTCCTGAGGAGGTTGTGCGGTCTAAAACTGTGGGAGAATTCAAGAATGCATGGGACAGACATAAGGCAATTCTTGTGGGGGGTAGGAAGAAATAGGCTGTTGGTTAACTAGGATCTGCGGCCTATCCTGTAGGTAGGGAAATGGGCAGACTGGATGGGCCTAGCGGTCCTTATCTGCCATCAAAGTCTATGTTTCTATGAACCTTAAAAAAATGCACCTTACTGAACTGTGTAAAAAATGTGCTAATAGTAAGTAAGCTATGGTATACTGAAGGGTGGAGTAAGCATAGCAAATAATAATAGCTGGAAACTGAAAATGACTTCTCACCTTATCTAGCTAAGGCCTAAAATAAGATGCAGTAGCAAACTTTCATTGGTTTTGTACTTTTCCCAACTGCACATGCAAAACACTTTTCAAATACTCACATTCGGTCATGAAGGCTTTGGAAAATCCAACAGTGTTGTCAGTATTGGTGAGTAGGATTGCTTTATAGTACCTAATAGATAACCTTAACTCCTACAACAGGATCCCAAGTCAGTTGTTGGGTTCCATTAATATCATTGACTAATTTGCTCAGTAGCTCTTGAAGTGTATTTTTTTGTTACTGTTCATTTTCTTTTGAATACTTTTTTTCCTGTAAGTAGATTTTGCTTAATATATTGAAATCGACATTGATTTACCCATTGCTTTTTTTTTTTTTTTTTTGCTTTATAGGTCCTGAATGCCCAGAACTGTGAGTATACAACTGTATGGATTTTTTTCTTAAGTAATTACATTGTACCCAGTTACTGTTAGTGAGTGCTATCTAATGGCAGACAAGTGAGCTGGAGAGCTAAAGCCATAAGTTCTTATTTTTGTGAAAAAGAATAATTCTTGGTCTGTTTTATTGGAAGAAAATTAGGAATGGTAGTGTGGTTTCTCTGTTGTATCATTATTTGAACAATATTAAGTGATCCTTATTGTACAATGCAATCCTATTTCTCCATTTGTATTGCCTGACTAATTTTGAAAAGATTGTTTCAGATTATTTTTCTAGTTATTTATTCAAAACATTTGACCAGGAAGGCACAATAAGCCAAAGCTAATTTCCAAGTGGGTCTTGTCAGAAAGGAAAATGGTTACAACAGTTGGGATGCAAGTGAACACAATTAATGCAGTAACACATTAAGTACAAGGATTCAGGTTTGAGGGGGACAAAAAGTAGAGGATGAAAGTGCAGGGTTTGAACAAACACTGCATAGTTGACTTTATATGTTTATTTTTGAAATTGTTTTATTGGGTAAACATATAGAGATTAAGAAAAAGGAATATTGTTTACAGTTATGACTTGGGGAGATAAGGAACACTTGAGAAGTCTTCAGGATAAGTAAATTTCAATTCAATTTATTAGAAGTAACCATTGAGACAAGTCCCATTTACAGTGGTGTTCATCAGCAGTTAAGTCTCCAAGTATTTACAATGTTCATTAAAAATTCAAACATCATAAATTTTAAATTTTATGTAAATATTTTATATTTTCAACATACAAAAATATAAAACTTCATAAAAAATTACGAAGAAAACTTACAAAATTGGCCATTTACTTTAGTGTATTGACTCCTATTTGCAAAATATGACTTGAACCAGTCAAGGGCCCCAGTACTGAATCCTATCCCAGCAAGCCTTTCTAAAAGTATGCCATGGTCCACTGCGTCGACGACCTTAGAGAGGTTGACAGAGATAGCCCCAGTATACTGTCTGATGTTATTTGCTTTGGTGATGTCATCCAAGGCCTTCAACATTGAGGAGACAGTACTGTGTTTTTTTCTGTAGCCTGGCGGATATGAGTCCAGAAGCTGTTTTTTTCATGTATTCTTGAAGTTGGTTATATACTAATCTTACTAATATCTTTGAAACAACTGGTAAAAACCAGCGAGGTCTGTAGTTGGTCATTAGTTCAAGTGATACACCCTTAAAAATGGTGATCACCTTTGCCAATTTCAACCTCTTGGTACAAGACCAGACTCCAATGATCAGTTGAACAAATAGGTTAATGGTTCAGCTATGTGACAGACCAACATTTTCATTAACCACTGAGAAAAGTAATCTGATCCAGGACTTTTGTTTCCCCTTCATTTTAACAATAAAGCCTGCACAGCACATACTAGGATTTATAAAAAAAAATGACAAAAAACAAAATATAAGGTTTCTAGAGTCTCCCTTTACTATATACTCCTATATCATCTGTTTTTTCAGAGGAAAAAAGTCTCCAGATTCAATAAAAAAAACTGGTTTATTTCACCATTTCTTCCCCCCAGATACCTGTTATTCTTCCCCTTTAAAGGGCTAGGGCCAGATATTCAAACCATTGTGCCTAGCACAAAGCCATAGCGCTGGAATAGCGCTGGATTTGTGTGAGGCTGCAATAGTCAAAAACATTATTAGCACTGGCACTGTGTGGTAGCGTCGACGCTAATAGTTAATAGTATGCAGGGGTGGGGTTAGGAGAGCACCCGTGAATGACAGCAGTGCAGCATATTCAAAGGTCTAGAGCCGCACTACAGACATTAGCGCAACCTGTAGCGTGGCACTAAATACCACCGAGAAAAGGCTGGCGGTAATGCAGCAATGACCCCCATGATTCCCAACCCCCGGTAGCCCCCTAAATCAAAGAAGGACCTAGTGGTCTAGTGGTCCCCAACCCCCCTGCATGAATCCCAACCCATAAAATGTATAGAAATCATTTTTCTCTGGTAGTCTAGTGGCCCCCCAACCCCTGCACAAATCCTGACCAGTAAAACATACATAAATCATTTATCCCTGGTAGTCTAGTGGTCCCCCTGCATGAATTCGACCCGTAAAATGTTCAGAAATCATATTTCCCCTGGTAGTCCTGTGGTCCCCCCACCCAGCAGTGATGCGCCCGCTCAGCAATATAGTCTCCCATGAATAGAGCCAACGACTGGCTCAGCTCTCCTCTCACCACCATGATTGGCTGCCGACTGAGGAAGTGCGAGATGAGGCTGCTTCGTACAGTGGCGCTCATTGGTCACGCAGTCAATAACCAACCATGGTGGTGAAGAAGAAATGGGCCAGTTGCTGACTCTATTCGGTGGGAGACTGTTTGCTGAGCAGGGGCATCACTGCTGGGTGAAAGGACCACTAGACTACCAGGGAATATTTTGCTGCATTATGTGGACAGGGGGTCAGGATTCATTGGGGGGGGGGATCCATACCTCCAACTGTCCCTAATGTTCAGGGACATCCCTGAATTTGCCTCACATTTGTCCTCTGCCCCTCATGTAATGTGTGTTGTTATGACTGAGATTGTCAGTATAGCTTAATGTCAAACATTAAAGTTACAGATGGCATTGTCTTCAGACAATACATCTTACACCTATCCCCTTATTCTGTCATCTTCCTGGGTGAATAGTACAATTCTGTGAGATGTGTCCCTGATGTGGGGTCCTTGTTACTGTTTGTCACTGTTCTTGTATGCCCTGTCCCTGATTCAGGAGGCATGGGGCTGGGAGGTCTGTATGCACCTTGTTCCTGCTACTTCCAGCCTATCCTTCCATTCTGACCAACAGGGGATGCTGTGGGAATGCCTTGGCCTGCAGTGTCCAGCCTGTACTTCCATTCTAACCAAAAGGTGGAGCTGTGTTCACCATGCAGTAGCATCAGGCAAACTGCGTGGTAATGTATGCTAAGCAGCACATAATAAGATGCAAATTTGCCTGTTTGCCCACGGATTACCTAAGTAGGCTCATGTGCATGGAAGCTTTGAATATAACTCCTGTTTGCCCCGGGCTAACCAATTTGCACTGGGCTAATGTGTTAGCACTGTGCAATCAGGTTAGCCCCGGGAAAACCTCACTTCAGTACAGCACAGTTCTGCAGTGTGCGGCTTACATTGTTGTTTGTAGAAGCTGTGAGACATCTCTGTGCAATCACACACAATGTTCTCCACCGGCAACACTGGCTTGCTACAGAGTCTAATGAGCTGCAGTTGCAGTTTGCACTTACCTGTTGCTATATTCAGTGCTGTCTTATTCCTGGGCTGTTTTGCCCTGCACTCCCAGACTGGTTTGCCCGGCTTCCTTAGCACGCTATATTCAGCAGGATTAGCACTACCTAAAAGACTCCATACAAGGGCACCACATCATTACCTCAATCCAACCCACAACTGCTCAGATACTGCCAGTGAGAATCCTCCTTGGTGCCCAAAACAAAACCTTCACTGTTGCCACCATCTACATCCCTCCCAAAGAACAGGGAACTGGTCTAACAGCTGTTCTTGACTTTGTAAAGTCACTCCCACCAGTCACTGAATCCATCCTCCTAGGCGACTTCAACATCAACTGACCTGAGGCTGATGCTGGTGCACACAGGGATATCGTTGCTGCGGCGAACCTCACACAAATGGTTGACTCACCAACCAGGAAAAATTTCAGGACATGCAACAGCACACTCTTGGACTGGATCCTTACCAGTCACCCATCGCGGATATCTAACACTAATGTCCTCCCTGACTCTCTCAGCAATCACTCCCCTGTTAGCTGCACCTGGTCAAATAAATTCATCAAACAACCACCAAAAACAATCACCAGCAGGGTTCTACCCAGTGGTCACCTTCCTCGACTCAAATCCCACCTCCTCCACCAAGACTGGTCCCCTATTTTCAATGCAACCAACGTAAACACTGCCCTTGACTACTTCATAAACATCTTCACTGTGGCCTGTGACACGTATGCTTCTATTAAGAGAAACGCAAAGTCAAATCACTGAGTAACCCTTGGCTCACAGGTGACCTCCTCAGGATGCTAAAAAAAAGAGGCCACCTATGAGAGCTGGCCAGAAAATCTGGAAGGCAAAACGACATCCAAAACTACAAACGTGCCCGCAATGACTGCACCAAAACCATCCGGCAAATGAAATCTGCTTACTATAAGCACGCCCTCACAAACTCCTGGGGCAATGGTCGGGAATTCTGGAAGAACATAAAGGAACTCACTGGGAATCCACCCAAAACCCACCCATCAATACTCAACATCAATGGAACCCTAACCCTCAACCCAAAAAACATTGTGGATACCTGTAACAAAGCCTTTACCGACCTCAGCGCTGTCCTACCTCAGGACTACTTCAAAGATGGTGTAGCCCCCCCGTCTGCAATGAACACTACTCCCACCAGCTCCCCCTGCTTCTACTTCAAAGCAGTCAAGGCTCACCAAGTACGCAAATATGTTACCATAGCCCTTGGTAAATCAAGATTCAGTAATGACTCCCTCGATCTCAAAATCCTGTCTCTCACACTTGATGAAGTGCTTAGTCCTCTGACCAGAATTTTCAACCTCTCCCTCAGCCTTAGCCAGTTCCCGGACAGATGGAAATCTGCCACTGTCACCCCAGTCCATAAATGTGGTGACAAAACTGCCCACGATAACTACAGACCTATCTCCCTACTACCCCCACTCTCCAAGGCACTAGAATGCATCATCTCGGAGCAGCTCACAGAATACCTGGATACGTACAACATCCTGTGCAAGCAACAGCACGGGTTCCGCAAAGGTCACAGCACCTCCACAGCCCTACTTGAATTCACTGGCGCAATCCACAACACACTTGATTCCCGGTGAACTACTAGGCTCAATCTACATTGACTTAACTAAAGCCTTTGACACCGTCAATCACCGCCTCGTACTTGTCCAGCTTCAGAACACTGGGCTGTCAACCGACACCATTGGCTGGTTTAAGAGCTACCTTGAAAAACAGTCCCAAACAGTGAGTCCTGACCTTCCTGAGATGACACCCATCGAGAAAGCAATCTAGCTAAAAATACAAGAAGAAAATTGCAGGCATTTGCACGAGAAGGACCGTTTAGCTGCTCAACTTGCTTCTCTGCAGGCTGGAAATCCGCCCGTCAATGTTCTCGGCCTACCTGTCAAGTCAACACCCTTTTTGAGTGAAGTACTAACATCAAAGAGCACCAAGAAGGTGGGTAAGTCAGCAAATATTGTACTTTTGCATTCTGTGGGGAATCCTTCTTATACTGATATGCAACAGACTGGCAGTAAAAGCGCAGAGGGAGGTGCGTGCCTAAAGCCTCAGATAGCCTCCACTACTGGGAAAAAAACTTCTATATCTACAAATGTGGGGGAGTTGTCAAATAATAATATGACTACTGATAATGGGGAGGTCAGGGCTGAAGAGACAGGAAATGTTACTGGAGAGAAATGTCAATCTTCCACCACTCTCTCTAAAACTGCAGGGTTTGCTCTCCGAAAAACAGCAGTGAATGATTCTGTTCAAACTGATAATGGCATAGTCTATCAAACCTCTAACAAATTGCAGGAAGATACAACTACCTTTTCTTTCTCTGCATGATGGTCTTCTGCTAAAATGGGGGCTAGGGAAGAACATAAGACCAAATGCACAGCGATAACCCTAGCAAATAGAAATATTACTCAAACCCCAAAAATGCTGTCAGCACCTACCACTATCAGCCCCCTTTCTGAGACAATGGGGCCTTGGAATTTAACTACCACAGCAGTGATTTCTAAAGCCTTTGCTCTACCTATTGATTCAGACTTCTCATGTGAATGCTGGTCTCCCCAGACAACACTGAGTGGAGCAGGGTGGAAGCAGCTCTCTGATGGATCATGGTATCCAGACTCAAATTGGGACCCTAAGCTTAACTTCGCATATGACTATCCTGATTGGCTTCCCTCCACCAATTGTAAAACCCCAATGCTGCAACCCAATGACAACTCTAAAACAGATGTTCCACAACCATGTCAAACCACAAAGGAACAAAATGCTCTCAAGCTCCCTTCTTTGCCTGGGGGGGGCTGAGCAGGAGCAAAAGAACCAGCACAAGGATTGTGAGACACCGCAACATATGGAAGAGAGTCAAGGACCAAGTGTTCAGCAGAGACCACTCTTATCAGAACTCTTTTCAAAAATAAAAAAGAAGCCACACCACAAAGAAATGCGGTGAGAATCCAGTATAAAGGTGGACTGGAGAATTGGCTCGGAAATTACTGTTGAAAGACTCTTTACACTTTTCCCTCAGAGAAGTGTTCGCTTTCATTAACATTTCAGGGGAGAATAATTTCGATGTCAGCTTTCGATCTGCACATGCACTTGATTTATTTTGGGAGCGTTATACTCAAGTTAAATTCTCCCCTTTATGGTGTCTCTTCCTGGTAATTCCCATGTGTCAAAACCCTCATTAAATTTGTCACCGTCATGTTCAGAAATGAGGGGGTCCATATTGATGACATTACATACTGGCTTTCACAGAAATGTGAGGTCCTCAGTAGCCAGGAGGCTATTTTAGACACTGAGATGTTTTGGACTGAGGGGTGGAGGTATAAAGTGAAGCTTAGGCTCAGGAACAGATCATATTCCAAATTCATTTATGTTGGGAAGGGACAGGGGTGTGTGTTATTATGAAGATCAGCCCTGAGCTTGCTACAAGTGTGGGTCACAAACCCTTCTGTCCAGTTCCTGTGATTAACCCAGGTGTGAAAACTGTGGGGAGATAGGTCATTCCACCTTTCAGTGTGCAAACCACACTAGGTGCGACCTCTGCGAGGATACTGGCCAGTCCTTTTCTGAATGTTCTTGGGCTGCCAAAAAACAAAGCTAGCTACAATAGTCCTGACCTTCTAATCCAGCAAGCTCAGGATTCTCATAACCCTCCTTCTGAACACGCAAATACAACAGAAGACCATGCTCCTGCCCCCCCAACCTGTTCCTGTTATTAAATCTGAACTCAGGACTGACCCCTCCCCCATCCCCCTACCCCTGTTTGCTATTCAGATCCATGAGACAAGCCTGACATGCTTCCTCCAGATCTCCCATAGACCTCCTTGTCAGTGTGTAGATCTTCTAGGAACATGAACCCCCTGCCCCCCCCGACAATATTGACACTGAGAACTCCTTTGCAGTCCTTGCCACACAGTGGGGAGACTCAGAAATGGAAGTAAGTGACTCTGATGTTCAGTCTACTGTATCTGACCATATCCCAACTACCCAGAATATAGCCAGCTATAAAGGGAAAAAGAGACAGAAAAAAGATTAGTAGTAGTTTAAAATGTTGAACCCTGGCTTTCTTATGTATAGGATCTTTAAACATACATAGTATGCTGAATCCCAGATAAATGTTTCTCTATTTATAATTATGTAAGATTTGCTGCCTTTGATTTGTTTCTTCCTCTGGAAACATGGATGTTCACAGGGGACCAGGCTAGATGTTTTCAGAGGGAATGGCAATGGGGACCATCTTATTAGTCCTTTGGCATGGACAGTGCAGATGGGGGGGTTTATTATTTGGCTGTTATGATTTTTCCTTCTCTTAAAATTGATTGACTTAATTCCTGGTAGGGTATTGATTTTGGATGGTGTATGGAAAGGGATGACTTGTTGTCTCATAAATGTATATGGTCCACAAACCAAAGCAGACAGGGTTTCCCTACTATCTGCTCTGCAACCTTTTTTAATTACCACTAATACTATTTTTCTTTGTGGAGAATTTAATTGTGACATCTCATCACAAAAAAAGAAAGCCATACAAGATTCTAGAAAAAAACAGTATTGTGACTCAAATGCACTATGGCTTTTAGTTGAGACTGCTGAGCCATATAATTGTAGTTTAAATCAAATAACAGGGCCAACATTTACATACCAAATAAACAAACATAAATCCACTATATTATATATTCATATCAAAAATTGTGCAGAACAATACCTTTAAAACAGTCCCCATATAATTCTAAGACCACCTTCTACTTAAATGTATGCTTCAGGAGGCACCTAGTCTGCCAAAGACAAGGCCTCAGTGGAAGTTGAACTCCTCTTTTTTGACCAACACGCAGGTAAGGGCCAAACTGTTGGAGATAATAAATGCAAGACTATCAGTTAGACTTCTGTACACTGATGTATGTGGATGGTGGGCAGATTCCAAAGCAGACTTCAAATCCTGGTTTTTGAAATATGGAAAGAAGAAAGAAAACCAGAAATTTCTTAAATATCTACAACTCTGGCAACAGTTCCAATACTTATATTCCACTTGCAGTACTTCCAGACAAGATTATACAGTCCAAATCCCTAAACAAAAAAGAGGACAAGAAAATGTACCAGTATGACCGGGCTCACACCATCAAAGCAATACTGCAAAATGGAACCCAGAAATCCCCATATGGAGATCCCTTGGAAGCTTGTAAAAGGTTTAAAAATTCAGTCTCCACGGTAACTCTGAAGGACGCTGATGGGGATATTAAAACCTCCACAGCAGACATCCATAACATTATTAGAGATTTCTTACACTCCCGTGCTCCATCAGATCCCTCCTCTGAAATATCAATAAAACAATTTTTAAGTTGCATACAAACCCCCCTCCCCCCAAGATTTAGGAAATAACATGATCCAACCCATTACAGCTCTTGAAATTGAGCAAGCAATTAAAACCCTAAAACATAGAACATCCCCAGGATTAGGTGGGCTTCCGAATGAATTCTATAAGACCTTTGCTAACGATCTAGCTGTATGTTTAGAACCTGTTTTTTCCAATTTATTGTCCCTTACACAGCACTCCAGAATGGTTCGCTGAAGGACTGCTGATTTTTTTTATTTAAAAAAGGCGATAAGACATCCATAAATAACTGGAGACCGATTACCATACTAAATACTGATTACAAAATTCTGACCTACATTTTAAATACAGACTAATAAACTATGTAGCCACAGTACTCTCCCTGTTTCAATTTAGCGGTATCTCTGATAAGAATATACAGCATGCACTAATGATCATAAGAGATATTATTGATTATTTATCCCTACATGGCAGGAAAGGCTGTATTATCTCTCTTGATCAGTATAAAGCATTCAATCAGGTTTATCATCCATTTTTATTTTGTACATTGGAAGCGTATGGTGTGCCACCGAAGGTCATCAGTTGGGTTAAACTGTTGTACACATCAGCAGTAGTGCACCCAATTATAAATCAAGAAACAGAGGGTTTTAAAATAAAGGTGGGGGTTAGACAAGGCTGCCCACTTAGTCCTTTATTATATATTTTCACTTTAGACCCACTACTTAGACTCTTGACTGACCAACCCCTATGGGAAGGCATTTCTGGGACCCAGAGAGATACAGCAATGCACCTCCAGGCATACACAGATGACATATGCCTATTTTGTTCTGCTTCTTTTCAATTAAACCATTTTCTAGCTTTTATGTATCTTTATTCTCAGGTTTCAAATGCGAGACTCAATATGCAAAAAAGTAGAGGTCTCTTTACAGGCTCTGGCCAATTTGAGTCTGTACAAATAAAAGGGATCACTATCTCCCCAACACCCCTAAAAATATTGGGCATCACTATTGGACCCCAAAATATGCCAATGGAAAATTGGGAAACTGTTCTCCAAAATGTGGACCTTAAAGTACAATGATGGAAGCAGTGGAAAATGTTAAAACTCAAAAGAATCCAAATTTTAAAGCAGTTTATTGTTCCTATCATCTTGTACATAGCTATGATTTTCCTTCTCCAACAACAGTGGAAACTAAACTGTATAGTCATTTTTTCCAAATGCTGTGGGGCAGTAGGCTTAGCCCTGCAAAGAGACAGTATACTTATTTATTTTGATTGGGATTAATACCTTTGAGTCAAAAGACTCATTGTCAAAAGTTCCAAGTCAGGGACTTATTTACATAAAGAAAAAGGAGGTCTTGGGATGATTGACCCCGTGTTTTTTTCATACCCTCTTTTTCTCCCAAACCATAAAATGTGGTCTAAATGCTTCTAATTCTTTGCAACACAAATGGGCAACTTTGAATCTGAGCAGATACTTTAGGGCATGGACAAATATTCCACCAAAGGTATCTCCCTATCTCTACATACCTGAGTATTTCCGATCAGCAGCCCAAAAACTCTACAAATGGGGTTTAACATGACAACAGATAGTGCAAGAAACAAGGTTTCAGTTATATCACAATGTAATGACTAGCATTTACTCAGAGATCCCTTGCTTCAATAACTGCCCCACCACTCTCATTCCTCGGGTTCTTAAACAACTGAACAATAAAAGGATTCCCACTCATACGTGGGAATTTTTATGGTAATCTATGTACGGAAGGCTTAATGTCTGGGGGAATCTTAAGCAAAACGCAGAAGAGGAGGGAAATTGCCCGTATCTAGCTTGTATAAATATGGAAGAAACAATGGAGCATTTTTTCTTCCATTGCACTTACGCTAAATCCCTCTGGAAATACCTAGCAGACAAATGAAGATGGGATGGCTGAATACATTGTCATATGATACCCTAATTTTGGGACAGTTTTCTCAACAGGGCACACAATACCATTCGGACACTTTGATTCTTTTCTGCTGTATTCTAAAATACTATTTACGGCATACTTGTTGCCAGTGGACCTTGTATCATCCAATGATGCTTTATGAAACTAGTAGTATTCTGATTCAGCAAGCAATGCAACAAGTCTATGTTTCAGATATAGCGGCACACACCTCAAGGAAGGTATATAAATGGTGGAAAGAGTATTCCGTGTTTATGAAATGCAAGTAAAAAAATGAGGGGCAAGTATGTCTTCAATAATAACAGGAATATTGTGGGGGAACCTGTCTAAAATAATCCTAAGGAAATGATGTTCTTTTCAGTTTATTATTTACAAAAATATGAGGCAATTTTTTTTTTATGTGTGTGTGTTCTCTTGGAGTATTATTTATTGTACATTAATATATGGATTGTGAATTTAATATGCTTCTAAAGCATACAAAAATTTGCAGTAATACCATCACTCCCAAAGTGATAATACCACACTTCGAGAGTGATAATACTATCGTTCAGGCCCTGTAATAGTATCGTTTGGGACCTGAATGATAGTATTATCATAGAAGATTAACTGTGCAGGCGCCAGTCTCTGTGCCCACATTTCCAAGTGTGCTCAACCATAGGCCCCTTTTCCTGTGTGGGCAGCCAGGAAAATATTAAAACAACATGGCGGGCAGTTTCTCGCTAAGCGAGACCGTTTCTTTCGTGGATTATTGACATTTTTTTTATTGTCCTGTACATCCCAAAAGGGCAGATAGTCACAGTCTTCCATTCTGTAACACAGAAAAGGTAGGATGTTTTGTAAAACAAACAAAAAAAGCTGTGTCCAGCCAGTGCCTGTCTATGTGTGACGGAGAGAGCGGGGGAGGGTGCACTGAAAGTCTGTGGCGCTCGGCCAGCATGCAGAAAGTCCTTGCTGTAGAAACAAAGTTTGCATCCACATATTAAAAAAAATAATAGCTCACTGGGTATTACCGGTGGGGCAAACTATCTTGAGGTTCTGGACACTGTAACCTCTCGAGCTTCACTCTCGAGGTTTCTACATGTCCAGAACCTCTCGATGGTATTACTCACCGGTAATACCCAGCGAGCTATCCATTATTCTCTTTATGGTTTACCTTATTGCTGCTATTGATTTCTTTTGACCTTTTCAGTTAATTATTCACAAAAATATGATGTAATTTTTTTTGTGTTTCTTTTGAGTTTCATTAATTGTACAAAGTTTTTTCCGATGTTATTGATTTCTTTTTGATGTTAGTGTAATAAAAAATTTCCCCTACTCTTTTTGATAAGTGCCATTGGATCTTTAACATCCACCTGAACTACCACCCATCCAGGCAGATGGGACCTCGGTTTAATGTCTCATCCAAAAGACGGCACCTCAGAAGTGCAGCACCCCCCCCCATTCTGCACTACAGTGTCAGTACTGGGATATTAACCCAAGTGCCAGATGTGGGAACTGAACCCACAGTCCTCTGATCTCCCAGCCTCAAGGTGTTTGGTCTTATTTCTGATGATGTAGTGGGAGGAACAGAACTGTCTTTTTTTTTTCCCCCTCCAGACAGAATGCTGCTCCACACATCACCCCAGTACTGCCAGGTGGAAAATCTCAAGTATTTATTCTTTTCTGTTTGCTAATTAGAAGATTTTCCACTTGGCAGTACTGGGGTAATATGTGGAGCAGCACTCTCTTTGGAGAACAAAACGTCATAGAACATAGACTTTGATGGTAGATAAGGACCGCTTGGCCCACTTAGTCTGCACATTTCCCTACCTAGAGGATAAGCTGCAGATCCTATTTAACCAACAGCCTATTTCTTCCTGCCCCCCCCAAAATTGCCTTATGTCTGTCCCATGCATTCTTGAATTCTACCACAGTTTTAGACCTCACAACCTCCTCAGGAAGGCTGTTCCATGCGTCCACCCCTCTCTCTGTGAAAAAATACTTCCTCACATTGCCCCTGAGCCGTCCCCCTCTATCTTCAAATTGCGTTCCCTTGTTCTTGCACATCTCTTTCTCAGTTCTGTTCCTCCCACCACATCAACACTGAAACCACACTGACTACAAATTCACTAGTAATTAATGAAAAGCATTTCTCACTGCCAGGTTTCACTTTCCCATGAAGCAGCAGGGACTGGCTCTCTCTGGTTACTAGTGATGTCACAACTTCCTGCATTTTGATTGGTAGCTTGTGAAAGTCACTGCTCAGTCTACAAGGATTGTGGTGCCTCAGGGTGTTTGGTCTCATTTCTGATGATGTAGTGGGAGGAACAGAACTGATTTTTTTTTCCTCTTCAGACAAAATGCTGCTCCACACATCACCCCAGCACTGCCAGGTGGAAAATCTTCTAATTAGTAAACAGAAAATAAAAGAAAGCATTTGTCAATGTTAAATGTTTGCTTACTGGTACTAGTATTGGAAATGCAGGAGTTAAAGAAATGCAGAATAGGAATGGCAGTGAAGTATTGAACTTCACGCCAACCCCACCTTCATAGGCATTGGGGCATGCATTTGGGTTGTCACCCATAACGTTCATGCCATTTCACTTCACCTTATCCAGCAGACATCGACACGTGTTGAGGTGTGCCTTGGGGTGTTCGGCTTTACAGCCACCCCACTCCATAGGGACGTACACTAAAATGGGTGTAGTATAGGAGAATGGGGTGAACTCTGGGGCAGAAGAGTCCAAGGCACACCCTGATGCTTGTTACTGGTTGCAGGGTGGTGAGGTAGGGGTGGAATGGCGTGAGCATTAAAGTAGGCAATCCAAAGGCATACCCAGGATGCCTGTCAGTCTGGACAGGGTGGGACATTAAGGTTAGAAACCCTAATGCCCCGGGCGTTTGTTTGTATTTGCACTACAAATTTTCAACATGGCCATTTTGTGACCCCCCACCTAATGAAAGCATTTGGGACCTCTTCTCCTGAACAGTGGCACTGTGATTTTGTCAATGTGTCCTGAACTTTGTTTCCACAGCGACTGTGCCATTGTGTGTCAGATATACTGTACAAAAACACAGATTGGGCAGGATGTAAAGAATGACAGCTGTACCATTCATAGGGAGGTGTGAAGAGATGACAATGTTGAAAATACATATTATATAATATTTTCTGTGGTGAAAATATTAAAAATGCTCAAACTTCTGAGCGTACGTGGAAACTGCGCAGCACATGTACGTAACACAATCATTTAGTGGAATTATTTCACCAAAGTTGCAACATAGGCATTTTGTGACTTCTGCTCATGAAGACTGTCACTATGATTTTCTTAATCTGTCCCGAACATTGATTTCCAACAGTAACTGTGCTATTCTGCTCCAGATGTGTAAATGCATATTTGGGGCATGATGTGAAAAATGACAGCTGTACTGTTCATAAGAAGGTCTGAAAAAATGCCAGTGTTGAAAATCTGGAGTGGAAATATTACAAATTTGTGAAGTTACGAGGGTGCGTGGAAGCTGCACAACGCAAGCTTGTAATACAGTCATTTTTATGGACATTTGTCACCAGATTTTCAACATAGGCATTTTAGAACCTCTGCTCATGAACAGAGTCACTGTGATTTTACATACGAACGTATATATGAACATATGAATCTGCCAGCCGAACACACCAATTGGTCTATGTAAGTCTGCCTGAATGTGCTGCTAGCACCCTAGATTGCAGCTGCCCCAGCCTCCTCCCCCGCTTGTCCCAGCCCCTGACTCTTCCTCTTCCTCTTGCTTTATCCCACTCCTTCTTAAAGCTATTGACTGTCCTACATGTTACTACCCCTTCTGGCAACACATTCCAACTAGACACCACCTTCTCAGAGAAGTAGTGCTTCCTCATTTCCCTTTTGAAATGTCCCCCTTCCAACCTTAGTCCATGCCCCCTCATCTCTCTTCCACTCCTCAGTTTAAACACCCCCTCAGTGAAGGTTTATTTACCCCCTCAGGTATTTAAATGCTTCAGTCATTTCCCCCATCCCTCCTCTCTTCCAGTGTGTACATGTTCAGCTCCTTCAGCCTAACTTCATATTCCTTTCCTTCCATCCCCTTTAACATTTTTGTAACTATCCTTTGCACCTCCTCCAGTAACTTTATATCTCTCCTCAGGTATGGCCTCCAGTATTGCACACAGTACTTAGGTGCAGTCTGACCAATGATCTGTAGAGAGGTAGGATCACATCCCTGTGTCTGGATGAGAACTCCCTTGCAATGCACCACAGCATCCTGTTTGCCTTCGCTGCTGCTCTCCTGCACTGGGCTGAGTTGTTCATGCTCCTAGTTACCAACACCCATAAGTCCTTCACCTCCTCTGTGATCCCCAACCAGTAGTCCCTCTTCTGGTTCTTAGCCCCAAAGTGCATCATCTTACACTTCTTTGCATTGAATCCTAGCTGCCACTCCACCGACCAGGTCTCTAGTTTGGTTAGGTCCCCCTGCAGTGTTTCCCATCCATCCTTTTCATCCACCCCCACCCACAATTTGGTATAATCTGTGACCAGACTAGCCTTGCTCCCCACTCCATGTGCTATATTGGAGATAAAGAGCCCAAATAGCACCAGGCCCAGCACTGACCTATGCAGCACCCCGCTTGTCACTGCTCTGGGTGTCAAGAGCTCCCCCACCACCACCACCCTCTGCACCCTCCACTGTAACCAGTTCTCTATCCATTTAGTCAGCTTTTTTCCCACCCCCACTGCCATCAGTTCCCTCCCCAGTCTCCCATGAGGCACTGTATCGAAGGCTTTACTGAAGTCCAAGTACAGGACATGTACCGCATGGCCCCAGTCCAACTCCCTTGTCACCCAGTCATAATATTCTATTAGGTTGGATTGACAAGACCTTCCTGAGATGAACCTGTGTCGCCACCCATCTTGGAGGTCATTACTCTCTAGGAATGCCACCAGCCTCTCCTTCAGTATTGCCTCCACAAGCTTATCACTATGGATGTGAGAGTTGCCTGCTGATAATTTGCTGGCTTCTCCCTAGGCCCACTCTTGTGTATGGGCACCTTATGGGCCACCCTCCAGTCCTGGGGCACACACCCTGTTTCCAGGGAGGTGTTGAACAGATCTGCCAGCAGCTCAGCCAACAGCTCCGTCTCCCTCAGCACCATGGGGTGTATGCCATCGGGACTTGGTGCCTTGTCCACCCTTATGGCCCTCAGCCCCCTAGCATCCTACTCCATGTGATCACTTTGTCCATCACCCCCCTCCCTATCCCCCAGCCCATTCTGATAGTGGACCATCCCTCTCCTTAGTGAAAACAGAGCAGAAGTACTCATTTAGAATTTCCACTTGCTCCTCCCCCTTTTCCACCCAATCTCCTGCCCGCTTTATCCTCACAATATGTTCCTTGCACTTCCTCTTTTCCCTGACATACCTAAAAAAAAGTCCTTTTCCCTTCCCTTTATGCCCTGTGTGGACCTTAATTTCCTGGAGGCCTTAGCTTTTTTTCACCCTCATGGCAACCTCCCTTGCCCAGTTCCCAAAATCCTCCTTATCCTCTCTCTTCCCTGTTTTCCTGTACTTCCGGTATGCAGTTGTCTTTGCCCTAACCCCTTGCAGCACTTCCTTGTTCAGCCAGCATGGTTTCTTGGCTCTGCTCTTCTTACTCCTGGCCTGGTGCAGGCTACTGTGGCCTCTGTTAGCCCAGTCTTTATGACTCCCCACTTTTGTTCTGCATCCATCCCTGGTCTTATATCCTTGAGTCTCTCTTGCAGTATTGCTCCCATCCTCTCAAAGTGCACCCTAATAGTGTCCACCACCTTAGTGCACGTGCCTCCTGTCTCCCTGCCCAACGCGACAATGAGCCACACTGTTTAGTGGTCACTACTTGCTAGTGGGTTCTCCACCCTTACCTCCCTCACCGCCTCCCCATTTGCCAGTACTAGGTCTAGAATGCTACCAAGCCTTGTAGGCCCACTTACCAATTGCATCAGAAGGCCATCCTGGAATGCATCAAGGAGCATCTGCTCCCTGGTACTGCTAGTGGCAGGGGTGCTTCAGTCAATCTGTGGTAGGTTAAAATCCCCCACTACCACCACATTCCTGCTTCTACACACCCTCCTTATCTGCTCTGCCAATGCCCCATCCAGATCTGCGGACTGGGCTGGTGGTCTGTACACCACTCCCTCCCTCAGCTTTCTGCCCTTGGATCCAGGAGCTGCACCCAAAGCACCTCTGTCCTCTCCTCTTCTCCTTCGTTCCTTGTGCATTTAATCCCTTCCATCACAGAGCATGCAACCTCCCCTTCCAACTACCCAGTCCCTCCTGTATATCATGTAGTCCAAGATTGCCAAGTCCTAATCATGGTACACTGTGGCCCAAGTCTCTGTCACTGCAGCAATGTCCACCTTCCCCTCTGAAAGGAGCACCTGAAGCTCTGCAATTTTGTTCCCTAGGCTTCTTGCATCGAGAGAGACCACCTTCCACCCATACCCCTGCTTCTCCTCACTCTTCTCCTCCTCCTTGGCCTATGTCCCTCCTCCCAGTAGTCCACACCCTTTCTCCTCCTTATTCTTACTGGGTGATGGTGCCTTCTGTATTACACTCAGACCACTCTGCCCACCCCATCCCAGGGTTACTATGCCTCTACCTATATCAAGGGGGATGAGCTCATTAGGCTCCCCTGTCTGGACCTTTCTACCAACCTCAGTCTTTTGGGGCCCCCCCACTAGTTTAAATCCACCTTAGTAGAGATATACCTCTCTAATCCTGCCTTTAATACTCCCTTCCCCTTCCTGCTCAAGTGTAGCCTGCCCCCCATGTATAAGTCACTATTCTTCTAGACCCTATCCCAGTTAGTCACTAACCCATAATTTTTCATTTGGCACCAATCTCTCAGCCACTCATTGAGCTCCTCAATCCTATCCTTCCTCCTCATGCTTGCACATGGTACCAGAACTACCTCTGAGAATGCCACAGACTCCCCACCCCCTCACACTGCCTGCCCAACTACTCAAACCTCCCCTCACTACTTCCATAGTCTCTCCCACCAAGTCGTTTGTACCCACATGCAACACTAAATGAGGTTTCTTCCTCCCCTTGCTGCATGCTTGAGCAGTGCCTGCCCTGCCCCTCCTGCAGTCAACTTGGGGATAGCTTCAACTCAGATACAGCTGTGCCTTCCCCCCTTCTGCCCCAATCTCACCCCTTTCAGTATAGAATCCCCCAGCACCCCTGTCCCTTACCTCTTTCGCTCCTAATACCCCTTCCACCACCCCAGTATTTGTTCTTTCCTGCCCCTTACCCCCACCAGCTGCACTGTCTGTGACTTCTGCACCAGTACCCCCTACTTCTGGCTCACCCCTTTTCTCTGCCTTATTCCTCCCATCCCCCTTGAACCCCTTCCCAGCCTTATTACTTCCTACTGGACTTTCCATGTCGACTTCCCCTCCTCCCCTGCTGATTTCCAACCCCTCTCCTATCCCTGCTATTGTCAGTTTACAGCCCCCATTCCCTTGTACCCAGATAGTGATGCCCTTCCCATCCTTCCCCCTTCCAGTAGCCTTCTTTCCTCCAGTCACCACCCCTCCTTCCTTACTAGCCCCTTTCTACCCCTTCATCCTCACTATCTCTTCCCCTACCTGTTGCCATTCCTCTTATGCCCTGCTTGTCCCCCCCCTTTTCAGTATGTTCCTGCTGCCTCTCTCTCTCCCATAGCAGAGGCTTGAATCTGTTCCTAGTTGATACCACTCCTACATCTCTTCCCCTATCAGTTCCCCCACCTACTTGTTCCCCTCCGAGCCACCCCTGGTCCCACCCCAGGTCCCTCCCTACCCGCAGCCATTTGCTCTCTCTCTTCCCAGTACTCCTCATGGTCTCTTCCTCCCCCATCAGGAGGCCTCCCCTCACCTCGGGCACCCCCTCCCTTCTCCTTTCTTTTCTGCTAATGCCTCTGATACTGGGGTCAGTTTCAGTCCCTAGTTGTTCTTCCTCCATCCCCCCATTGCCATCCCCCTATTCTGCCCCAGTCAGGATGCCTGCCATACTAATCTGCCCTGCCATTTAAACTCCTCCCTAAGCTCTACAGTTTCTCCTTCAAACTAGTCAGTCATATACAGACCATACACCCCCCATCCTCCAAGCCCAGTCCAGGATCATGGCGGACTCCACACCCTGTACACCCCACCACCCTTTCAAGGATGCCTGCCTTATTGACATCTGGCACCTGCTCCATTTTGGCCCCCATCTTATGTTGTGGGCTCTTACTCCCAGTTTCTGTTCCCTACTTCAACTGTTAGGCCCCTATTTACTCAAATTCCTGCCCCCCACACTAGTCCTGCTACTGCCCCCTTGCCAACTGGGTTAATTCAGTCTCAAATCTTATCTGTTAGATACTGTATTACTGTAGCAATCCTAAAGCCTCCTTGTCTGTTTTTCACCCCTCAGCTACCATACTTTTTGTTCTCAGCTCTCATATAGTTTCACTTAGTCCAGTTAGAAATCCTATTGCACTCCAAGTATTACTCAGCTTTGTTAGAGAAATAAACAGAACAAATAAATATGTATTATTACAGCAATCCTAACAGTATAGCTCAATACTTAGCTCAGTTACAGAAAGAAACAGAACAACTAAATCTGTATTATTACAGCAATCCTAAAAGTATCCAATCATTGCTTTGTCTCCACCCTAGAGATCATGCTGTAACATAGGACCACAGAGGACCCTGCTTGGGAGGATGGGCAACTCTAAAGTCCCGGCACAGCTCCGTTGAGCTTGCTTACTCCCCTCTCTCACTTGCTCATTCTATTTCTCCTAGTGCTGCAGGCTGCCCTTTTGTACTGGGCTTATGCCTGTGTTGGTGCCTTTTTCTGCCCACAAAGAAATCTGCAGTAGTCCTGACAGATATCTGTTGAGCTCACTCACTCCTCCTCTCTCCCTCACTCATTCTGTTTCTCCCGGCGGTGCAGGCTGCCCTTTTGTACTGGGCTCCTGCCTGCATTGGTGCTTTTTTCTGCCCACAAAGAAATCCACAGCAGTTCTGACAGAGCTCCGTTGAGCTTGCTCACTCCCCCTCTCTCACTTGCTCATTATGTTTCTCCCAGCGCTGCAGGCTGCCCTTTGTACTGGGTCCCTGCCTGTGTTATTCCCTTTTTCTGCCCACAAAGAAATCCACAGCAGTCCTGACAGAGCTCCGTTGAGCTCACTCACTCCCCCCCATGCGCTCATTCTGTTTCTCCTGGTGCTGCAGGTTGTTCTTTTGTACTGGACTCCTGCCTGTGTTGGCACCTTTTTCTGCTCACAGAGAGATCTGCAGCAGTCCCAATAGAGCTCCGTTGAGCTCGCTCACTCCACCTCTCTCACTTGCTCGTTCTGTTTCTCCTAGCACTGCAGGCTTCCCTTTTGTGCTGGGTTCCTGCCTGCATTGGCACCTTTTTCTGCCCACAAAGAAATGTGCAGCAGTCCTGGCAGAGCTCAGCTGAGTTGCTCACTCCCCCTCTCTCACTCACTTGATCTTAATCTGTCCCAAACATTGATTTCCCAGAGCTACTGCACTATTCTGCACCGGAAGTACGAAAACACATTTTAGCCAGGTTGTGAAAAATAACAGCAGTACTGTTCATAAGGTGGTGTGTAAAAATGGCAATGTTGAAAATCTGGGTTGAAAATATTAAATATTCGCGAAGTTACGAGCGTGCATGGAAACTGCACAACGCATGCTCGTAAGACAGTAATTTTTGGGATTTTTTGCATCAAATTTGCAACATAGGCTTTCTGAGAGCCCACCTCATGAACACTGGCACTGCTATTTCATTAATCAGTCCCAAAATGTGATTCCACGCAGTGACCACGAAATCAACTTTCGAGACAGAATAACACCATGACAGTAGCTGAATTCATGAGGAGGGGTCCCAATAAACTCATGTTGAAAGTTTGGTGCCAAAAAATGCCTGAGATATGCACCAAAGTTGAAAAAACCCAATTTATGCCATTATATAGCTTATCAGCATTTCTGCAGTTCGCGGTTGGCTTTGAAGAGTGCAGACGTGTTCCTGGTCCACCAGAAATCATTGCACTGGGCTTCAGTGGTAAGCATGGTGTGAGGGGGTGTGTGAGGAGGCAGGGTGTGCAGAGGGTGGGTGCTGGTTGAGGAAGGGGCCACAGACTCAACAAGGGACCATTTTCTGGTTTACAGGGTTAAAATAAACAAAAACATTGGCGACTTTTTTAGGGACATTTAGCACGCTGGGATGGGCTCCCAGTGTGCCACCTGAATATTTTAAGGGGCTGCAGCCAATGCGGATTGGCACCTGTTGTACATACAGAGTGGGGGGGGTCAAGCCGAGGGGATTGGGCACCTCTCGCAGACAACAAATGGGGGACATTATGCCAATGAGAAGTGGGCTCCCTCATAGGCAAATTGAACTGGGAAAGGGGGACTGATGCTGACAGGGATTGGGCACCCCATCAGCAAAAAAAGACTGTTGGGGGTGCATGATGCAGAGGGGGATTGGACACCTCCTCAGCATACAACAGAAACTTGGGGGTGGGGACATTATGGTAACAGGGACTGTGCTCCTTGTCAGCAAATGAACTGGGTCGGGGGCATGCAGATGGCAAGGTACCACCATGCAATGATGGGTCGCTCCCTCATTGCAGCTGAATGACTGACACTGCAATGATGAGGCAGCCCCTGACTGCAGTGGCAACAATGTTTCAAGGTGGTGGCATGCTGGCTGAACTAATGTTAGCAGCAGCATGCCACCCTATTGGGGAAAGTGGGCCAAGCCTCAAAAGGCACTGGGGCCATTGGCCCACACAGTGCCACACCTCCAAAACCACGCTTCTCTCCTAAACTGTGCTGAAATGTTTATTGTGCATGCTCAAGCAAATAAAGATACTTCAAATGCTGTAAATGATAGCTGAGTACATCTGAAAATTACTATTAATTCCAAGCAATACACTAGCTCTTTAAACTAATGTCAGTCCAAATAGTATATCATCCACTTAAGTTTTTAATGATGTCCCCAAATTTCTTGTGTTCCAATGCAACATTCTCCAGTTTTTCTAAAAAGCTTTTCTTTCACAGCCCTTACTTGATATACATGTTTTGCTTCTCTATACTTTATGCAGTCCCTAATGCTTTCTGAGGATTCAGCTAGCTTCCATTTTCTATTTTTTTTTGTCAAAATCTGCCAAAGAAGGGTGTGCCAAGCCACATTATAAAATGGGTCTCTAAAATCCTGGAACCTCATTGGTCAAAACTTGTCACATGACTGTGTGTAAATCCTGCAACAGACAACCTGTAAAATTCCCAATAATCAAATGTTTACTTTCTTTGAATCTAATTAATTTTTATTTTCATTCTTAACAGATTAATTTTATAATTGCAGTATTGCACTTCAGGGCGTGTGTGGTAATGGGATTTTACACTTCTTGTGGGATCCATATGAAATCCCAACACTTGGATGCCTGACAAAAAAGAGCCTGACTCCAAGTGCCCGACTGGTATTTGATCCCATCTGAATTGTGTCTGACTCACAAATTTCTGGCATTGCAGGCAATTTCCACTATCCTGTATTAAATAATAGTCTGTGGGGTCATTGTTTTCTTGCTGCCTGCTGGCCCTTTTCTGGGAAGTTGTTGCCAGTTTTGTAACATTTGTTATATATTTTTTAATTAATTACTTAGAGGCTGCCTGGACATGTACCATGGTCCAGAGTTAATTCTGTTAGTCTCCTCACCTAGTACTTACTTCAGCATCAACATGTTTTTGTATTGTTGGTGGAGGTCAGTTCAGGACTCTGGGAGTCCAGCGGTGCCAACAACAAAGTGGCAGACACAAGCATTGGTGGAAAAAGAAGTAACTGTGGATCAGCTTGGAGTGTACTGGGTGAAGGTTGTCCTCGAAGTTGGGTCATGAATGCAGAACCCTGCCAGAATCAAGTACCTCTTTATTGTGGCATGCAGGAGACAGAGTGGACACCCTGATCCATGAGCTGATAGTCAGGTGAGTGGATAGATGGAGCAGTGGCATTCAGTGGTGGCAATAATGGGTCTGTGTTCAGACTGGAGGCCGAGGATGGGCATGTGGAGTGGCTAGGCAAAGCTTATTTACCACAGATGCCATGGCAGGATTTTGGGATGTCGGACAACCATACTGGACGGTAAAATGAACAAAGGGATTTTGGCATCGGAAAAATGATCGTCGGGATTTTTCATCTCGGGAAATTGTAACAGACCCCTTTTTGTGTGGCTGAAGTCCCTCGGCTTTGCCTCATGACAGCACACAAGACGTGTGTAACTACTACTACAACACATGCCCTGTTGTGCATTATTGTTCCTAACTGTCTTACATTTCAAAGGTAGTGGATTGTTTTATGCCTTTTCTGTCACAAAAAAATCCCAAGCTAAGTCCAGATCAACATTAATTTCAGTATGTTCCATTGAACACTTTCTTGATAGTTTACAAACTCAGAAAAGTCAAATTTCCTAAAGGACCCTGTAATGTATGCATTTTGCAGGATAATGTGATTCTCCCTACCTCTGATATAGCAACTTGTATTGTGGTCACTTAATAGATCCATCAGTACTTCCTACCGCTCAATAATTAAGTGGTTATTTGTGAAAATTAGATCCAAGATTGGTGATTCTTTTACTTTCTTAATGTTACTTCCTGTCGATTCTGAAATCAGTTTAGTCCCAACTCTGATGCTACATTTCATAAGAAATTAGAATTTTCAGAGATTTACCAACCCATATTGAAGTCTCCCATGAGCAAAAGGTCCCGAGAGTCTACATATGGTATTAGAACTTCTGTCAGTTGGGCTGTATTTATTGGGGCAGTTTTAGGGAGTCTATAGCCTATTAATAATACTGATTTATGAAATATAACTTTTAATTCTAATGCTGCATATTTACAATAGTCTACATGGATCCTAAGATTTCACTCTCTTTACTGGCTGTGCCAGTTGGTCTGGGTTTCAAATTTTTCATTTTCACTTTATTTCCCTCCCCCAGCCTCCCAGCCTGTTCTTATAGGCTTGCCAGTCAAGTAACTGGCATTTAAGGCCAAATGGAGAGGTGAAAGGGTGCCACTGCAGCTGGTCCCATACTGCAGTTTAACGAGCACTAACTGGGGTATAAAAAGCTGACCACACTGCAGATCAGTGCCATTCCATCAGTCCTGCTAGCAGCAGTGTGGGTGGTGTGGTGAGGAGGACTGAGGAAAGCAGTTGAAGAAAACAAGCAGAAAAAACAAATTACACAGTTTATAAAAGAAAGAAGTTACCTTTGTAGAAAAGCTTTATTATTAGGACAAAAAAGCCTAGTCAACACTAGAGGGGACTGATGGAAAGTGAGGGTGGAGGGACTCAAGGGTACAGATGACATGGAGGCTGGGGTGGATTGGTACTAAAAAGTTTAGAAGGGATTGGGTTGGTACTGGAGGAGTGAGAATAAAGATTAAATAACTAAAAGAAGAAACTGGGAAAAAAGAAAAACAGAAAAATCAAGAGAGTGTGCTGGAACAGAAAGCAAAAGTTGGGACTGGGGCAGTGGGAGCTGGAGGAGGGTGACCACTTCATGGAAAAGGGGTGCTGATATATTACACAAGGGTCAGGACAAGAAAAATAAGATAAAAAGGAATAAGAAAAGAAGAGAGAACTATAAAAAAGGTTATAGACAGAAAAAGAAAAGAATTAAAGCAAGTTAAAAGAGAAACAGAAATTGTGGTTTAGGGTGGTGTGTGGAAACTTTAATGGGGAGAGTTGGGTTACAAAAATATTGTGGGTATGGGGCGTGTGCTAACAAAAAGAAGACAGAGTAAAAGCAAAAAAGGAAATACAAAATAGAAAACAGAAACTGATAAGAAAATCTAAAGAGAGCAAAGTGAAAGAATAAAAGCAAGTTAAGGAACTGAAATCAAGGTTTCTAGGGACATGGATATGTTGTTCATCCACACTGTCTGGCAGGTATCCTTGCCGCTTCAATTCTTGCCGGAAGGTCTTCAAGCTGGCTCCTCCCACCCACCTGGGTGGTAAAACTCTCGGCTCCGCCCCATGATGCCAGATCTTCCTTACCGCTTGGAAGCTCAGGTTCCCTCCTTAGCGCTCTGCGTTTGAGACTGGATCCTAATTCTTCAGTTCGCCTGAAATTGATTTTGAAGTTTTCCAAACTTTGGTCTTCTTTTTCCCTCATGGCTGAGATGGACAAATCTGTTCCCGGCTTTCGGAGGTGCCCCTGCGGGCAGAAAATGTCCAGGATGGATCCGCACTCCATGTGCATCTACTGCTTAGGCCTAGATCATGACCCGCAGGCTTGCGAGTTGTGCCCCGCCTTTTCGGCCAATGTTCTGGATGATCGCCGGCCTGCTTGAAGCTCGGGCGCCCGAGAAATGTTTCCGCCGTGAAATCCAAAGAGGCTCATTGGGTGGTGTCCACAGCGGCTGGCTCAACTAGCAGCTCGAGAAGATGATCGCCCTCGAGGAAGCGGCCCAGGCCGCATCTTCTTCTTCTTGGCCATGGCATTTATCCCGCTCTCTGAGTTCCTCGTACACAGCTTCATTCAAGGAGCTTTGCAGTACCTTTCCATGGAAGGGAGGGCCTGGGACATTCTTCTCGGCCCAGAAAGGAGTTGAAAGGTAGGTCCACCGTCGGCGTTCCTGGGAGCAGGAGGGTCCCCTCCCGGGCAGCCGACCATCGACTTCAATCAAGGTTGCGGCTGAGGCCACTGGCTTCATGGTGCCCCCATCAGACCAGCCTGCAAAGACTCCCGTCGATGAAGTCGAGATTTTTCTCGATCTGTTAGATGGGCTGTCGACTGGAGAAGCCGACAACCCTACTTCACCGTTTCCCCCAGTGGATACCGAGGATCTGCCTGCTCCTTCTGGACCGCAGTCCCCAGTTAAAGTTCCCAAGCTGAGGGAAGAGTGGGTATCCCCCGCCCCTTCAGAGACCCACCCTCGGTCCCGGACCTCTTCTCGGTCCAGCCGTTCCCGCCGACATCGGCGGTCACGGTCTCGTTACCGAAGTAGGTAGCAGCATCGTTCTTCATCCTCCTCCTCCTCGGTGAGGAGGGCTTCGGACGCAAGTGCGCCCGGCCGCCACGGAGATTTGATGTGGCAGCAGTTGCTGTTATCCGGCCCTAAGCCGACCCCAGCTAAGACCCCAGCCATCAAGTGGCTGTCACCAGAACGGCCGAAGCAACCACTCATTCCAGTCGAGTTGCCCATCTGAGGGCCAGTTGCTAAGCCGAAACCAGCTGGTCCACTGATTGTGGTGGAACCTCCACCTCCTCAACCTAAGTCGGGGCCCGACCAAGAGTTCTCGGTCGGGTCATGGCCTGCCCCACAGGTTGTCGGTCACCCTCACTCCCGACTGTCCTCGGCAGGTGGAGGGTGGCTCAGGGCCGAGGCAGCTCTTCGCAGACTCTTCGGAATCCGACGATGATTCCTCCCTGTTCTCCAGGCAGTGTGATCTGGAGTCCTCCGGGGGCCAGTCAGTGGACGATAGCCCATTGTCTTTCTTGGGTCTGCTTTGGCTCATCTTGGAATCCACCGGGATGCAGCTCGAGCCCGTGTCCAAATAAGCCAAGTATCCCCTGATGGAGATTCTGGACCGAGGGGATTCTCCTACGGAGGCCTTTCCGGTGGCTGAGGCCATTGTCAGCCCAACCTTGGAGCTTTGGCAGTGGCCTGCTTCCTGTCCAGCACCTTTGGCCAGGATGGCCAGGAAGTATGCGGTCACTACCGGCTCTTTGCCTGGTTTCTCAGAACACCCCTCTGCGGAGGGGTTAGTCACCAACAGCATTTTCCGGTGCTCCGGTAACACTCGGGATGTGGACAAGCCCCCTGACAAAGAATCTAAAAAGCTGGACTTTGCCGGGCGCAAGGTGTACGCTGGGTCCTCCCTCAGCATCCGACAGGCCAGCTTGGCCGTGCTGATGGCACACTTTTCCTATGCCCTCATGGGCTCCCTGGATGAGGTTGTTCCTCATCTCCCGCCTGACCTGCAGACCACGGTCTGCCAGGTACGGGACCAGGGCGGTGGCGAAGCAGCAGCTTCAGACTGCTCTGGACTTAGGTGATTCCTGTGCCAGGTCAGTAGCGGCCGCAGTGGCCATGTGATACAGGGCGTGGCTGAGGATATCCACTTTCATGGTGGATACCCAGCATAAGTTGGCGGACGTCCCCTTCTTGGGGAGTGACCTCTTCAGCCCTGGAGTGGAGGGACACCTCCAGCGGATCAAAAAGTCCAATGCCACTCTGGACTTGGTCACCTCTGCCCAGAGGGACAAAGGCCACCGTCAGCAGCAGAAGTCCTTTCGTCCTTCGGTCCCTGCTCCTCGACCGGCCCAGCAGCACCAGCAACAGGGCCAGCAGGCTCGCTTGGCATCCCAAACCCAAGCTGACAGCATCCTCCAACAGGAAGCAAGGAGGTAAAGGCCAGGAGGTCCCTCGGCCAGTTCTTCCTCCAAGCCTGCCCAGTGACGGGTTGGAGGTGCCGCCTCCAACCTCGTCACTGCCCCCTGGGTTCCCCCCATGGGGGGACGGCTCTGCCACTTCCTTTCCACCTGGTCTGCTATCACCATGGACCGCTGGGTGTTGAAGGTGGTAGGAAAAGGCCTGCCTTTGGAGTTTGAGCAGGTTCCGCCTTTTCGAGCCGTCACCCCTCGAGGAGCCATGGGGTCCACAGCCTCGCTGTTGGCCTGTTGGGCCAACATTGCCTTGCTCCTCAAAAAAGAGGTAATCAGGAAGGTGGTGGATCCTCCTTCAGACCCGGGGTTTGTGTCCAGGTACTTCCTGGTGCCAAAACCGATGGGGGGGGGGCTGGCACCCCATTCTCGACCTGCACGATCTGAACAAGTTCCTAAGGTCTCGAACATTCAGGATGGTCACTCTGGCTCAGATAATCCCATCCTTGGAATGAGGCACGTGGTTCTGCTCCCTGGATCTCCAGGACGTGTTCTTTCACATACCAATCCATCCGTCCCATCAGAGATTCCTCTGCTTCAGAGCGGAGGGATCCCTTTACGAGTTCCAGGCCATGCCCTTTGGCCTCTCCCTAGCTCCCAGGGTCTTCACCAAATGCATGGCAGTGGTGACAGCATTTCTGTGGCACCGAGGGGTCCGGGTGTACCGTTACCTGGATGATTGGCTGATAGCAGCCCCCTCCAGACAGGAGGTGGAGCTGTCCAGAGATCTGGCCCTCCCGGTTTGCTCTCAGGTTGGCCTCCTCATCAACGAGGCCAAGTCAGAACTCATGCCAAAGCAGGTGATTCTGTTCATCGGGGCAGAGCTTGACTCTCTGCGAGCCAGAGCATGGCTCCTGGCAGACAGGGCCGAGGTTCTTTCCTCCTTTGCCCAGTCATTTCTGGTTGGGCAATTGCGCCCTGCCCGGGACTTCCTGTGCCTCCTGGGCCTCATGGTGGCCTGCACCAGCGTGGTCCATTGGGCCTGTTGGTACATGGGTCCCCTTCAGTGGGGACTGGCCAGTCAGTGGTCACAACGCTGTGATCCATTGGACCGGCCCATGACAGTGACCCAGGAGATGTGGCACTCTCTCCAGTGGTGGATTGTTCCAGCTCATCTGCAGGAGGGTATCCTGTTCATCCACTCCGAGCCGATGGTCTCTCTCTCGACCGACCGACGCATCTCTGATGGGTTGGGGTGCCCATCTGGGGGAACACTGAGCTCACAGCCTCTGGTTCACTTGGGAGTCCTGATGCCACGTCAGCCTGCTGGAGCTCCAAGCGGTCCGTCTAGCTCTCACTGCCTTCACTCCTTTTGTACGGGGTCAAGTGGTTCAGGTCCAGATGGACAGCACCACGACCATGTACTATCTGAACCACCAGGGCAGGACATGCTCCTTGCTGTTATGCAAGGAAGCTCTCCGCATTTGATCCCTGGTGCACAGTCTGGAGGTGGATCTCTTAGCCTTTCACGTGGCAGGAGCCTCCAACACCCTGGCTGATGCCCTAAGCCAGATAGGGGCTGCGTCTCACGAGTGGTCTCTCCTGCCAGAGGTAGTACAAGATCTCTTCTCCCACTGGGGCACGCCTCAGGTGGACCTGTTTGCCTCCAGGGAGAATGCGAAGCTGAGTGTGTTCCATGCCTGCCCCCCTCAGCAGGGCTTGCTGCAGGGGGATGTCTTCTCGAGGCCGTGGACCCCAGGCCTCTTCTATGCCTTTCCCCCATTTTCCTTGATCCACAAGGTGCTTCTCAAGGTGAGGAGGGACAAGGCGCAGGTAATTCTGGTAGCTCCAGACTGGCTCCACCAGTTCTGGTATCCAGATCTCCTCAGCCTCAGCTCCAGGCTCCTGAGGCGGCTTCCAGCCCGCCCGGACCTGACCTCAGTCAAACAGGGGAAGGTATTCCATCCGGACCTTCAATCCCTGCACCTGACAGCCTGGTTCCTGAGCGGCTAGAGTTCCAGGCCTTGGGTCTTTCCGACGAGGTCCTCAACATTGTTGAGGCATCCCGTAAGGTGTCAACCAGAAAATGCTATGCCTTCAAATGGAAGAGGTTTTCCATTTGGTGTCAGGGGAAGGGCTTGGACCCTTCTGTCTGCCCCTTGGCAAGCATTCTGGACTACCTGTGGTCCCTTTCTCAGCAAGGGCTTCAGTCGACAACCCTCAAGGTGCACCTGGCAGCCATCTCTGCTTACCAGGCGCGGGTCGGCAAGCAGTTGGTGGCACAGGAGAAGGTGGTCGGGCGCATTTTCAAAGGCCTTGACCACATTTCCCCTCCGTTGCGAGAACCTCCACCTCCGTGGGATCTACTGCTGGTATTGGCCAAGCTCATGGGCAAGCCATTTGAACCAATGCACAGGTGTGATCTTTCTCACCTGTCGTGGAAGACCGCCTTCTTGGTGGCTATCACGTCAGCCAGAAGGATGGGAGAGCTCGAGGCGCTTTCCATCGGGCCTCCCTACCTGGTCTTCCACAAGGACAAGGTTGTCCTGTGCCCTCACCCGAAGTTCCTCCTGAAGATGGTGTCGGAGTTTCACCTTAACCAGGTGTTGACTCTGCCGGTGTTCTACCCCAGTCACACCTCAGAGGCCGAGTATAGGCTCCATACTTTGGACCCTAGACAAGCGCTCACTTACTATAAGGAGTGGATGGCTGAAGTTCGGGAAGAGGTTCGCCAGCTGTTTGTCACCTACGCTGAAGCCGCACCTGGCAGACTTGCAGCAAAGCAGACGATAGGCAGGTGGATCACCTCCTGCATAGAGCACTGCTACAGGTTGGCAGGTATGGAGCCTCCCAGAGGGATAAGAGCTCATTCTACCCGCCATACTGCTCAATCAATCAATCAATCAATCAATCAAAATCTTTATTTAATCAGGCGAACATCATTGAGCATAGCTCATTTACAAGATGGACCTGAGTGGTCAAGAAGTGCAAGTGCTATTACATTGACAAGGGTAGCATAAACAGTAATACAATGACAGGGGTAATATAAACAGTAATACAATGACATAAGTGCTAATATATAACAATATACATATGTACAAGACACATTAAAACTTTTAATCTGTGAGACAGAAGGTAATGGGCACATCAGGAGTAATTTGTAGATTATAGGACCTAGCAGGCATTTTGAGGGTGAATCTTGGGACTGGACACGGGAGTTTTATCAGCATATAGGAACACGGGGGGTAGGTAGGGCCGGGGTTTAGGCCTTGTGGTAGCAGTTGCAGAGTTCTGGGAATAGGGTGGTGAATAATCTTTTGAAGGATATTAAGGGTAGGAGGTTATTTAGCTTCATGGTTTTTGGGTGAATTCCAAACAATTGCTAGTGAGTAGCTAATAGCAGCCCTCCCAAACTGGGTGCAGACATTGGGGATCTTAAGAATGACAATTTGCTGATCCTTAGGTTGTATGGCCTAGAGGTAATTTGAGTAAAACAGTCTGAGATATAGGTAGGTAGCTTGCCTGATAAGGCTTTGAATATCCAAATTGCAGCATTCCTATTTCTTCTGTGTTGTAATGATGTCCAGTTAACTGCCTTATAAAGGAGCAATGATGGGTGCTGAAGGAAGGTCAGTAATGAATCTGATGGACCTGTGGTATAGGGTGTCCAGTTTATTTAAGAGGGGGAGGAACAATGTCCATGACAGAAAGTCAGCATAGTCAATGAGGGATAGGAATGAAGCCTGGATTAATCTTTTTGGAGTCTCTGTTGAGGTAGTGCTTTATTCTAAAAATAAACCAAGCCTTTGTCTCAGTTTCTTTAGTAGCTCCTCAATATGGACAGAATAGTCAAGCTTGTTATCAATCCAGACTCCAAGGTATTTGAAGTTATCAACAATTCCAGCTCTCTCCAAGTAAGGTGGTTAGTTGTAGGTGGTGGATGGTGGGGTAGTGGCAGAGCAACTCTTTGGAGGTAAAGAACATAGCTTTTGTTTTTTGGTATTTGAAGTAGTTTTTATCCAGTAGGTTGTGTTGTAGGATGGAAAATTCAGATTGTAGCAGTTCACAGGCTTTAGATAATGAAGGATTGCTAACATATAATACAGTATCATCAGCAAACAGATGGATGTTGAATGAATGAGGTTAGCATCAATATTATTAATATAGATTGCAAAGAGGATGGGGCCAAGAATGAGAGCCTTGCGGTACACCTCTTAACAGTGGTTTTAAGGTGATAGGTAGATTCCATTTTTACCAGTTGTGATCTATCTGATAGATAGCACTTTGAACCAATTGAGTGAAGGGAATCCAACCCTAGTGAGCCAAGGGAGGTGATTAATGATTCATGATCCACTGTGTCAAATGCTTTGCTCAAATCCAGGAAACTGCACAGGTACTATTCTTCTTATCCATAGCAATCTGCCAGTCGTTGGTTACTTTGGCTAGGGGCCGAAATGGTGCTATCTTGATCTAAATCCTGATTGTGCTGTATTTAGGAGGTTATTGTTATCCAGGTAGTCCCTTAATTGTGAGTTTACTAACTTTTCGAGCATCTTGGATAGAACTGATAGGATGGAAATGGGCCTGTAATTGTTGAGGTCCATGGGATCACCAGATTTGAGTAAAGGAACTACTTGAGCTGTTTTCCAAGTGGAGGGAATGGATCCAGTGGTGAGGGAAAGATTGAAGAGATGAGTGAGGGGGCAGATAAGACTTGAGATGCAATCTTGAGGAAGTAGGGGTCCAGGGAGTCTGTACTGCACTTTTGAAGTATCTAAATTGAGAGAGATCTTCCACTTCTTTCAAGGATATTGGGTTGAAGAGAAGGTTGATGTAGCCTTGACCCATGGTGGATTGAAGGTTCAAGGAAGATATCAGGAGATTTGCAGGTGAAGAGTCAAATGCTAGCCCAGCTGTGGTGAAGTGGTCATTGAAGGTATTTAGGATTTCTTGTTTGTCCGTAATTTCTGTGTTATTTAGTAGCAGTTTGCAGGTTAAGGCAGGAGTAGAGTTTTGGCCCAAGATACCCTTTATAGTTCCCCAGAGCCTGGTTGGTTATTATAGGAGGCATCCAATTCAGCTCTTAATAGGCAGCTTTGGCAGATCTTATTTGTGTTGTACATGAGTTTCTTGCTTTTTCTGAAATTTAGCCAGTCTCTGAATCCTTAGTTTTTCTTGCCTTTTTCCACAGTTTATCTCTGGCTAGCAAGGCTGTTTAAGATCAGTGGTGAACCAGGGCAGGACCTTCTTTAGTTCTGATTTTGGTGAATGGTGCATGAATATTGAGAGCATTAGTGATAATGTCCTTTAGGATCTGGAGAGCTGTTTCCACTGAGGTTGTAAGGCAGAAATCTTGCCAATATATTGTGTTACTCAGGTCATGGAGGTATCCTGGTATGTTGAACTTTTTTTGACCTTTGAGGACAAATTCAGCAGGATTGGGTGGTTTGAGTGGAAGATCTTATGCCAGCTATGGGACAATGGTCACTTACATCATTCGGTAGTACTCCTGCATGCGTATATAAGTGAGGCTTGTTTACCAACATAATATCCAGGAGTGAGCTGTTGCTAGAATTTTTAGTTAAACCCTGGTTGGGTCTTTAATTAGCTGTGTAAAGCCATAGGTGTCACAAAAGGTTACCAATGGAGCAGATGCATTAGATAGCCAGTTTAAATTCAAATCACCAAGGATGATGGTATCTTCAGGGCCTAGATTGTTATTGACCCCAGGTGAGATAGTAATTTGAGGCCTGCTGAGGGGGCCTATAGCAGCCAATCAATTTAAATGAAGACAAGTTAGGAAGGGATATTTTGATTGACAAACATTCAAATTCCTTTGGTTCGGATGTGTTGGTGAGGCAGGAGCAGAGATGGTGTCCTTAATGTATATAGCCACCCCACCACCCCTGGAAGGGCGATCTGCTCTGAAGAGCTGATAGTTGGTAAGGTTTACAACACTGTCTTTGGTCGAAGGTCTGAGCCAAGATTCAGAGATGACCAGAAAGTCAGGCAGGGTATGTGCCACCCAGGCCTGTATTACGGAGAATTTTTTTAAGAGGCTGCAGGCATTGAAGTGTAGGAAGCTTAGGCCATTTATAGAGGATAGATCAGCAGGGGAAAATAAACTTTAAATGAGGCCAGGATTTATTTCAATGGTACCAATACAGATCAGAAGGTAGAAGATTAATTTGAGGAGAGCACCAAGGGACAGGGATAGTGAGTGGTCAGAGCGTTTCCTCCTAATCCTGGGTGCCTGCTGTGAGATGAGTGATGGTCCTGGTATATAGGTGCGAATTTTATCACAGCATAATAATTTAATGGACAGGCATAGTGGGTTAATAAAAAGCCATGATACAAGTAAGGTGCCAGGGTTGTACTGAATTGTTAGGGTGGCCTTATGTGGGATATCCTAGAGGTTGCATTGTAAGCGTGGTTCGGGGTGAATAAGGAATCCGTGGTTGGCCATTGTGGATGGCAGAAGTGGGCAGGTCATATTAACTGAGTTATTTGTCTTGACACTGGGCATAACATTAATATCATAAGGGATTGGGTAAGATGCGAGGCTCAGGAGCAAAAGGAAGCAAAGTAGCATTGTGGAGGTTTGGTAAGGGTTAAGGGAGAGGGGAAAGGGATGTAGGCGTGGATTAAGAAATGCAGGAGAAAGTGTATAAAAGGAATCAACCAAGAGGGGAGGGGGCAGGCAAAATTTTGCGACTTTGCCGTGCACCTTCTGCCTGCTTCTCCCGGCCTCCTGGAACCCTTGGTAGGCTGCACAGGCGCCGCCGACCCGCTGGCGGCTCGGAGCCCCTCCGCTCCCTGGACCTCGAGGGCTGCACCTTCTACAAGGTGGGGGACAGAGGAGAAGGCAGTCAGCAAGGTACCTTTATTGCAGTAATCTGCAATAAGGTGCTAAAACTTAAGATTTGCACAACAATAGACTGGGAGGGTATTGGGGTTAGGCGCCTAAGCGTCTAGCCCACACAGCATTTCAAAAGACTGTAACACTTATTTTAAAATACAGAAAAACAGCCCATAAATCCTGCACAAAGTAAGAGAAAACAGCACTTTTTATGAGGAATTCAAAATAATTTAAAGAAAAGCAGAAATCCCGGCCAGAATAGTGCAGCAAACCCCAGTTTAAGTCTATGGGGAAGGTGCACCAATCGGAAGCAAGGCACAGACTGTGGCCACTTTCTGATTGGTTTGCGGCTTTGCCCGTACCTTTCTGCCTGCTTCTCCT
Organism: Neoceratodus forsteri; assembly: GCA_016271365.2. Lineage (NCBI taxonomy): Eukaryota > Metazoa > Chordata > Ceratodontiformes > Ceratodontidae > Neoceratodus > Neoceratodus forsteri. The sequence continues at coordinate 614,064,886 of CM028133.1, forward strand.
GGCCTCCTGGAACCCTTGGTCGGCAGCACAGGCGCCGCCGACCCGCTGGCGGCTCGGAGCCCCTCCGCTCCCTGGACCTCGAGGGCTGCGCCTTCTACAAGGTGGGGGACAGAGGAGAAGGCAGTCAGCAAGGTACCTTTATTGCAGTAATCTGCAATAAGGTGCTAAAACTTAAGATTTGCACAACAATAGACTGGGAGGGTATGGGGGTTAGGCGCCTAAGCGTCTAGCCCACACAGCATTTCAAAAGACTGTAACACTTATTTTAAAATACAGAAAACAGCCCATAAATCAGGCACAAAGTAAGAGAAAACAGCACTTTTATGAGGAATTCAAAATAATTTAAAGAAAAGCAGAAATCCCGCCAGAATAGTGCAGCAAACCCCAGTTTAAGTCTATGGGAAGGTGCACCAATCGGAAGCAAGGCACAGATCATGGTCGCTTCCCGATTGGTTTATGCTTTTTGCCATACCTTTCTTCCTGCTTCTCTCGGCCTCCTGGAACCTTGGTCGGCAGCACAGGCGCCGCCGACCCGCTGGCGGCTCGGAGCCCCTCCGCTCCCTGGACCTCGAGGGCTGCGCCTTCTACAAGGTGGGGGACAGAGGAGAAGGCAGTCAGCAAGGTACCTTTACTGCTGCATCAGTAGCTGCTTCCAGGGACGTCCCTATCCAGGATATCTGCAGGGCTGCTACCTGGAAGCCGGCACATACCTTCACTACCCACTACCACATCGACCTCGAGTCACGCCGGGATGCTGGTTTTGGGGCCTCAGTTCTCAATCTCTCTTTCCCAAGTAAGTATCGTGGGTGTGTGCCTTGCCTCCCTCCTCCCGGAGAACTGCTAGGAGTCTGCCAGACAGTGTGGATGAACAACATATCCATGTCTCTAGAAATACAGGTTACTCACCTGTAACAGGAGTTCTAGGAATGGTATATGTTGTTCATCCACATGACCCACCTGACCTCCCCGGCTTCGACGCACAACCTGAGCTTCCAGCAGGCCAGATCTGGCGTCATGGGGTGGAGCCGAGAGTTTTACCACCCAGGTGGGTGGGAGGAGCCAGCTTGAAGACCTTCCGGCAAGAATTAAAGTGGCAAGGATACCTGCCAGACAGTGTGGATGAACAACATATACCATTCCTAGAACTCCTGTTACAGGTGAGTAACCTGTATTTTTGGAGGTGGGCTGAAAGGGAGGGTTATAGGAAAAAGATTGTAGGGTGCTGATTTAAAAGAAACACAAAAAGGAAAAAAGGAAATGAAAAGAATACAGGAAAATATAGGGAAAGATAGAGAAAAGGAAAGAACAAAATCAGGTTAAGAAACTGAAATTGGGATTTGCAGAGGTGTGCTAAAAGGAGGGAGGGTGTGACTGACAATTAAAGTTTGCAAATGTGGCAATGTGGGCTGAAAATAAAAAAAAGGAGGATATAGTAAGGAAGAAATTACCACAAAACAACAAGATAATAAAATTTATTATGGCACAATACTGAATGTTACTGTTTTCCAGATTACCCTGCTGTTAAAACATTTATTCTCAATCCTGACTATCCAGTAAAGCTGAAGCCCCTTCACTATTGCACCATAAGCCTACCATACTAGTCACCCAATTTCTTGAAAAAAATCACATTCAACAAAGTGTTTTGTGTTTTACAAATCATCTAGCTGTTTTGGGTGTTCTCAGCCCTGACCATCTTGCAAAACTGAAGTTACTTGGAGAGCATGCCATAATCTGCCCAAAGTTGTGCAAAAATTGCATTTGAAAAAATATTGTGTTACCGTTTTCCAATCCTGTTGTTTAAAAAAAAAATTGTTCTTGACCTTACCTTCAACATCCTGCAAAACTGAAGCCCCTTGACTAGCATGCCATAAGCCTACTGGGCTCAATTTCATGCAAAATCACATTTAGAAAATATTGTATATTTTCCAAATCACCCTGCTTTTAAAAAAAAAAAAGTTTTCTTCAAAAAACAACATGGAGAGAAGTGGAACTAAGAATAATGGTGGGTTGTAACATAGTTTGCCCCACAAAAGGCTGAACATTTTCAAAAAAATAAGTTGATTCCCTGCAAGCAGCATTATCAGTCACCATCCTCCTACTGGCTCTGCTGCAGTGTGTTTGACAGAAAAAAAAAATTCTCAGTCTGTGAGAGATACCAGTGGCACGCCCTGTTTCCCTACAAGTGATCCACTCCCTGACTCACAAAGGAAAAAAGATAGGCTCAGGTAGTGCCGTGCCTTGTAAGAGGTGTAAGGGACAAGGAGTAGATGCAGTATTATAAAAAAAAAAAAGATAGTAGGGTGCATCACCTGCAGAGTCACCGAAAGGATGACACCATATGCTTTTAATGCTTCACAACCCCGGTGATCATCCCATAACTCAGACTCCAGCACAGACAGTAACAGCAGTGGCAGCAACTTTGTACCTAATGTGCTTGATTTTGAGTCATCTGATTCTTTTTCTGATGGTGATGTTGTGCAGGACAAATGTCCTATCAAAAATCCTGGAGATAGGCCATTACAAACAGAGGTGGCAATGGTGGCAGCAAGGGAGATAGTACTGACTCCCTTGCTGACACCATTTTTTGCATGAGGAGGAGATGTTTCTGGTAACAGTGATGATAATGAAATAACAATGAAAGCACTGTTGTTACTGCTAGCCAACAGGTACTGATGCTGGGAGGTAAAACTGAAAAAGACACTTCTTAAGTATGGAGCTACTATTGTAATGACTCTAAAAATGCTTGTCCTGCAGTGTGCACACTCTGTAAAAACTGTCAACAGAGAGAGACAGGAACATCACCTTGGAACTTCCACTATGAGACACTTAAAGAAAATGCACCCAACTGCATGCAACAGAAAAGACTAGGGGTGGGATATTCAGAAATGCACCTGGCAGGGGCACAAGCAGGGCACAGTGCAACTGGGATGCACCAGGGAGTGGACTGGGTGATATTGAATGGACTGCACCATGGCTCCGCACCATTGAACATTGCAAACTGGCCTCCCGCATTGCGCATGGCGCAGTGGCACTGCACCAGTGCAAGTGAAAGGAGTGGAGCAGGGGGATGTCCCAGCACATGTGCAGTTGCACTAGGTGGAGGAGCCATGATATTCAGCTGTGGATATGCAAATGGAGCCATAATGCATGCAAGGCACAGCTGGGGCCATTAGCATGTCATTATGGCCCCATTTGCATGCAGGTGCGCCGATCCCCTGCGACTTGTGCCTGGCACCCTGCCAGGCTGCAGCCGTCTGGGACCGATGCCCCGTGCACATCGTGGCAAAGTGCCCGATCATGGGCATATGTATATTTAAAAACACGTCCAATATCCCTGGTGGTCCAGTTGACTACTTGCAGCCCGATTGCGGGCATTAGTATATTGAAAATCATATTACACTATCCCTGGTGGTCCAGTGGACCGCTAGCTGCCCGATTGCGGGCATTAGTATATTGAAAAGCATATTACATTATCCCTTGTGGTCCAGAGGACCGCCTTCAGCCCGATCATGGGCATTAGTATAATTAAAAGCATTTCATTTTATCCCTGGTGATCCAGTGGTACCCCCTCTCCACCTGCCCACTGAGCCCCATCACCCTGCTCCCCCCTGGTCAGTGGTGGGCAGCAGCTCTGCACCCGCAAGCCACCTGGCCACCTGCCCGACTGACTGCTATATAGTACGGCTGCAATGCCCCATTGGTCCACAGTGTGGGCCAATGGGCATCTGGTCTCATACCGTACTACACAGTCCTGATATGTGAATGGAGCCATTCACATATCTGGACTGTATAGATCGGTACTGGTCTGACGACCATTGGCCCACAGTGTGGACCAATGGGCGTACAGCCATACTGTACATAGTCAGTCGGTGGGTGGCCAGGCGGCTTGCAGATGGGGAGCTGCTGCCCACCACTGACCGGGGGAGTGGGCTGGCGGGGCTCAGTAGGCAGGTGGGGAGTGGGGTACCACTGGACCAGCAGGGACAAGGTAAAATGCTTTTAATTATACTAATGCCCACAAACGGGCTGCAAGAGGTCCACTGGACCACCAGGGATTGGACATTTCAGTTATATACCTATCCCCATGATTGGGCATTGGTGGGGCACTGCCATGACAGATGGTGCAGTCGGAGCTCGGGTGGCCACCCACAGCTGGCAGCTGCCATGTTGTGCCCAGCACTACGGTAGCCCACCTGTGGGTGGCCAGCAGTTGCTCCTTTTTTTTAGGCTCAGTTGTGTGCGGTGCAAGTAGGGGTTGTGCCTACATCTGCTTATCACACAGTGGACTGAATATCGGGATATGCAGAGTATGCATGGGCATGCCACCCCCCCCCCACTTGCGCCACATACATTACTGATGTGCCCCAGCACATCGGTATTTGTGCCGCGCACTTTTCCCATTTGAATATCATGCCAGGGCACATCTGCGCAACCCTTTTGAATATCCCGGCCAAGATGTTAATGTCTCGTGAGACAGAGGATGCGGCAGTTCACAGTGAACTGGAAGGTGTTTTTTTGTTATCAAAAAGTGGTGGCATAGTCAACTGTTTTTCAACTCTGCTTAACCCCCCAAAAATTAAACCGCTTTCATCCATGTCAGCATCACCATCTGGCCCTTTCATATCTGACAGTTCCCCTTGATTACCTAACCTCCATTCCTCTCGCAACAGACGATGCCCCACACCAAAATAATTAACCATGCAAGAATCATTTAAGTGGGCATGTAAATATGATCACATCCAGCCAATTGCCCAGAAATTATGTAAGGCAATAGCAGAAATAATAGCTGTTTACTCATGCCCCTTCTCTTTTGTTGATTCTGTTGGTTTAAACAAGTAATATAGATTGCAGCTCTACGCTATCAGATGCCATCCAGAAGATATTTTTTACTAGGGCAGTACCAATTGTCCATTGTGAATTGTGTGAAAAAGTAACACAGGCCTAGAAACTCACAGCAGTGTCACAGATACATATTACAACTGAAATGTGGACCAGCAGCCAAACTATGGACCACCTGACAATCACTGGTCACTGGGCATCCTTTTATGACTACGATTTCTCTGCCTTGGCTCGTCCCCTGGAGCCAATCCCACATGTACCCTAGTGAAGTGAAAAGAGAGAGAAAATTACTTTGTTAAAGCATTTATACACTGTTCCTATTCTCTCTCTCTCTGATGCCTTGGTTGTGCAGAGCTATGATGTCACTTCCCCTTACCAAGGTTCATCTGATTGACTGAAACAGCTTCAGACTTGGGATTTTGGGCTATGCTTACCTTGAAATATCTGATATTCATCTCTCAGGCACCCAACTCACTCTTGAAGGTTATTTAGCATTTCAAATAATGTTGCTGGATGCTTTTGAGACTCCTGTTTCTGAGCCATTTGTCTACTAATGAATCACCTCTTCTTTTAAAGGGACACTGTCCACTTTTCTCTGCACTATAGCATCTGTGCAGTTGCCATTTGTAAGCAACAAAATGCTTACATGCTACAGGATTTCTACAAGGATTATTTTTTTCTCTTTGTTAAAAAATAAAAATAAAAACTTGAGTGGGGCCCCTTGAAATCTGCTGGGTGATGCTCCTGCATGTTCCTGAGTGTGATGGCTCACCAAACCGCAAGTAAACTTGTTCATTTAAAAGTCTGACATTTTTTGAGGCTTGCGTGCTAAATAATTTTCCTAACAGTACCATTTCTGCTGATTTCAGCAATGTTTCTCTTTTTTTTAGAAATGCGGGCTCTAACATGACTTTCCTACCTGTTGAATATCAAAATCATGGCTGTCAGCAGGTGCATTAGTGTTGCCACTCATGCACATGCCCATAGTCATGGTTTCAATATTCAGAATGTAAAAAAAAGGGTTAGAGCCCTCATTCTAAAAAAGGGAAACGTTACAGACATCAACAAAAAAGGTACTAATAGGCAAATTATTTATCTCATACCTTTAAAAAATGTCAAACTCATTCACAGATGAGTTTACCCATGATTTTGCATGCCATCATATTTGAAGATGCATTGGATCATCATCAGGCAGATTTCAAGGCACCCCGCTTGAGTTTTTATTTTTTAACCGAAACAAATTAATCCTTATGAAAATCCTGTAGCAAGGAGGCATTCTGTTGGTTACAAATACCAACTGCTCACATGCTACAGTGAAGAGAAAAGTGGGAAACGTCCATAGACAATGTCGCTTTAAGGAAGACAATTACGAAGAAAATCCATACCTTTAAAAAAACCTTGCTGGGCTGCTGAGAATCAACCACATATGCTTTTTATGTCACATTGACTGAATGCCTTCTGTCCCTCCACTGTTACAGAGAAGGTACCAGCATTTGATTAAACATATTTTAGACTACCTGTGACAAGCTGTCTGGTCATACCATACCTCTGTCCTTGAAAAAGCAACAACAGTGCAGCACTCACCACCACCACAGAGTCACATACAGGACTGCTGATTCAAATTATTTATTTAGCAGCCCCTGCCAAAAGCACAGCAGTGCTGCAACATGGATATCTGCAAGTGACTCTAATTGTGGTGGTGGTGAGTGCTGCACTATGTTGCTTTTTCAAGGTTATTGACTGTATGTGAACCTCTATTCCTTGTGCATGCCTTGCCCTAAAGTTATGGTATCACTATCCTTATTTTAATGAAGTTGAATATTCATAAGGCTCCATAAATAGCTACTTCAAGCAGGCAATCTGTCCACTGGTTTATTTACACTAGTCAAACAGTCCATCTGCATTAACATTTTGCACTCCACTTTGCTTCTGTATGATGAAATCATAGTTCTGCAGGCTGATACTCTAGCCCAACAGTTTGGCATTTTGCCCACTCATTGTGTTCAGCAATTGCAATGTATTGTGTCTGTGATCACTCTGAATGACATTCCATATAGATTAGGGTGCAATTTCTTGATGGCCCAAACAGTGTCTAGACACTACTTCTCACTTGTAGAGGGGTTAGGGTCTAAATCCTGACCGTTAAAATCCCGACTATCAAGTGCCCATTTTTTTTCCCCATAATTCAAAATACTGACATACAAGAATACTGAACAACAGAATCCTGACAAGCAAGCAGGCAAGTAAAATAAAAGGTAACACTCATTGGTTTAATGGAGTGCTGTCAGGGAAAATCAGTCTCACAAAAGACACTGGAGCAAAATAAATACTTTTACACTGACATGTTAAAAGAAAATCCCATGCATTATTTAGGTAACCCTGAAATCTGTCAGCTGTGAGATTGCCAAGTTAGCAGAAGCAGGAGGATGCCATCTGAGCAGAAAAGATGCGCAAAGGCACAGATCCATATTGTAACCTTTCATGTTCTACACCCACCATGAGTACTCAGCTATTACGCAGTCAGCATTTTTCAACTCTCTTCTTTTTCTGTTCAAGTGTTTCTAGGCTGTTTTTTTAGTAAGGTGCAGAGATGACAGTACTCAAGGAAATGGTGTTTGTCATGTTTTCAGCTAGAGTTCTACATAAGCCCCTTGAACTCAAGTTCCTGTTTCCCTTCCCGTTAAGCAGCTTCATTTCTTTCTCTATGTGTCAGTTTCTAGGTAGTGTTATTTTATGCTGACAGGTAATAACTGCTTAATGTTCACTGACTGCACTGGCACATTGGACACCTTGGATGGATGTCCAGTCCTGTCAGTCATGTTAGAGCCTGCGGGGCGTTGAGACATCACATCACACTCCAGCCCTACCTTTTAACTTCTGTGAACTTGTGCTGCATTGTTGCCAGCCTCTGCAAGGTGGCAGTCCCTGCAGCTGGAAAAATGATTTGTCGGATTTTCAGAGAATGGGATTTTTGTATATGGCTATGCAATGTAGTCGGGATTTCGGTGTCGGGAACGTAACTGACAGGCATTCAGATGTCGGGATTTAGTATGGATCCCCTTGTAGAGTAGTTTATTTCCCTAAGTAGTAGCTTTTGACTGAAAAAAATGACTGGCCTTTCTACCTCATCCTTGGATACTTGAGAAAGCACTGCCCAAACCCCTGTCACTTGCATGTATCTGAACAATAAACCCTAAATTATAATCTGGGCTTGCCAGCAGTGGCACTTGGCATAGTGCTATTTTCAGTTGCTGGAAGGTTGTTTCATAACAGTCTGTCCACTGAATCTTCTCTGCTAGCTTCTGAACTGTGCTGCCTGCTACAGGAACTGCATTGGTACTATAATTTTTTAACAAATTTGCAGTGCAAAATTTGCACATTTCCCCAGAAATGGATTCCACTGCTTCTCAGTATTGGAGTGGGTCAATCCCTAATTTCCACAACCTTAACTGGTTCAAGTCTGATGTGACCTCCTCCCACATGATGTTCCAATTACATCACCTCTGTTATCCCAATTTAGCACTTCTCTGACTTGCTAGTCAGCCCTGCATCCCATAGTCTGGTCAGGAGTTCCCCTCACATGGGAAACATGCTCAGCCCATGTTTGACTAAATATGCCTATATCATTCATGTAGGCTACAGCAAAGTGCACTTTGCCATTGAGGACTCTGCCAACTAGCCTCTGGAAAGTGGAAGGTGAGGTTCTCATGCTGAAAGGCATAACAGCAAATTCAAACAATTTAATGGGGTGGCAAATGCCTTCTCATAAGCATCTGCAGATAGCCACATTTGCCAGTATCCCTTTGTCAGATATATTGTGGTCAGGTCTGAGTCCTTCCTAAGCTTTCCTCTACCTCATCTGTTTAGGCATGGGGTATGCCTCCAGTATTGTGATCTAGTTTAGCTGCCTGTAGATGACACAGAAACTGGTGATTCTATCTTTCTTTTGAATCAGCCTCAGTAAAGCTGCCCAGAGTCTGCTGGATGGTTGGATCACTACTAGATCCAGCATTTTCTGTAACTCCTCAATCATTTTTCTTTTTACTGATTCAGGCTATGGAGGGGTTGTGGGATAACAGATGGACCAGACACAGAACTTCAGATTTAACACACAATCTCTGTGTGATGTTTATTTAAAACACAGGGAATAACCTTAAGCAACAGCAGATCCCTTCTTCAATACATAAGTTTGCAGCAACAGACTATGCATGTCATTCTCTGTACTTAACAGCTACTGACCCATTGATCTATTGAGAGAGAGAGAGAGAGAGAGAGAGTGTCTGCCTGCATGCTGTGAGCACTGAGGAGTAGTTCTTGCATCAGGGCTTGTATATTGTTCTTTTCTACTTTAGTAAAGGTATGCCACCGTTTTTTAATTGAGCCTTACCGGACTTTCTTGTGGCATTCTGTCTCTTTGTCTGTGGTTCCTGGTGTTCTCTGTCTCCATAGGTGATCCACGGAGTGGCGGTGGAACCGTTCTGAAGGCCGCAGAGGTTGGAGCAGCCCTTCAGAAAGGTCAGAGCGGAGGCTGCACTGGTCAGCGTCCAGTGACTCTGTTCTGCAAAAAGCTTGAAGTGGGAAAAAAGCCCAAAATTATATATTGAAAGCAGCATCTTGAATCGTCTTGCTACCTTAGACTGTTACTGCAATTTGTTCTTTTGTTGATCTTCGTAAAACAGGGAGTGAGGAAAGTGTTCTTTTTTAAAAAGTTTTAATACTCCTGTATGTGTTTTATTTTTTCCTAATTTTTTTATTTAGCCTTTAGGGTCTGTTTTATTCAGTTTTTGTGCTTGTGTTTTGCATTGTTAATACATTTTATATATTTTTAAAACATTTTTTAGACATTCAACTCATTCTAAAATATGCATTTTATATTTCATGCCACTGGTGCTTGTCTTAGTGCTGATTGATCTCCTTACAGTTATATGCTCCTAGTCCATTAAGCTCTTATACATGTGTCTGGCGTTCACTAGCCACTACTGACTGGATTGATGCCTGGGAAGCTGCTATCTCATCTGTTGAGTTTCTGAGCTCCTTTTGTTTTTTATTTACACCTTGTACCTTCCAGCTTAGTTTTGTTTTGGTTCTGCTTCTTGCATTATTACATTTAGCACTTTTCGCACTTGCACTTTGTGCTTGGCCCCTCGGAGTCAAAGATAGGAGGAAAGCGATTCAACTGGTGCTAGCAGTTCACTATTTTAAGCAATACTTCTTTGAGTTTTTGGATCCCTGTCTTCAATGTTTTGCACCTTTCTGACAATGTTCTACATCCAGTAAGTATTGTTTTTTGGTATTTTATGATTTGCTGGGTTTGGATAATTCCTTTCTAAGTGCATCAATAGGCTGATTTTAGGTTGGTATTGCTGATTTCACTGTGCTTGATTTTATCCTGATATTGTTTTGTTTTTTTTCACATAGAGTCTGTTATGGTCTCTTTTTGAAGACGGACTGTTACCATTTGTGGATAAATTTGAAAAAGCACAGTATGCACTGTAGAAAAGAGTGTGATTAGCTTTTTGAATATCCCTGGCTGATGAATTGCTTCACATCATAATGAACATTGCTTATTTTAACTGTCTTTTGGTTCTCTATGACATTCTGTGTTGGACTATATGGGACATTACAGATTATTACAGAAGCCTTGTGTCTGTTCCTGTGGAGTTGACATTCTATTCCTCTGTGTTTCTTGTATATTGACTGAGGTTTAATCTCTAAGGACTTTGTGAATATTTTACTTTAGCTGTTTTTGGATTTAAGATTTGCTGGAAAATTGCTACTTTGCTTCCTGTCCATACTGTTTACTAACTGAGGTTTATTTTTTTTTTCAAATTTATTGTGTTGTGTGAGCTTTGGTTTCTTCTTTTTTATTTTGTTTGTTAAATAGATGATGGTTGATAAAACATCAACATTAAAGGAAAAAAGGGGGGTGACCAAAACTTACAGTAGGAACAATATCAAAAGAATAATTGTAAAGATACTCAAAAGGAAAACTAAAGGGAAACTGAAGGTGGTTGATAAAAAACATAACACATTTATTTTAGTCCACCCGTATCCTTTATGGAATTAAGAGATAATAAGAAGGTGGCTAAAAACTTTAATTCAAAAGTAACCTCTTCCCCATCTTCCTCATCAGGTTCTTTTTGTGATAATAATCCTGCTCTAACTCATCCTTTGATGAGACAGATTCAGAGTTTGGAAGAGCCCTTATTTTGGGGAGCACAAGAGGTAGCCACTAGCTGTAACAAACACGGCAAACAGAAATAGTATTGTGAACCATACTGTTCCTGGCCCCTCCTCAGCAAATCCCCTAATAAAAATTTTTAAGAGGGGACTAATTTGTCTTATGATGGCAAAAATATGACTGTTTTTAGTAATAGTGCAATTAATCTAGTTAGTGAAAATATTGTAAAACCTATTCCGGAGGCTGCTGATGTCTCACAAGTTCTGGATTTAACTAAACATCTTTGAGTAAGGGCTAATTTCTTAATAACTTTGAATCCTTTTAACACTGTATATAACTAACCAGATTCCTAAGGATCATTCAAGGTGTTTAGACTCACCTAGTTCCCTTGTTAATGGCTGAGAAAAATACAATAGCGAGGCAATTAATGCTGTTATGGAAATTCAAAATGAGCATGAAACTCCAGTGTTTTCTAACAAGAACCTAGAAAACATCTTGAATGATTTAAAAACTGAAATCCAATTTGGAAATGAGTAGCTCATGGAATTGGCTACACTATTTGGGTCTTTTATAAAATGTTTTGTAAAAGTTAATGAGGGGGCATTGGGCGAGGTTAATTGCAGCAAGAGGGACAGGAACTTGGTTAGATCTGGTAATCATTAGCAAGTCAATGGCTCAGCTGGTACTTCTGAACCAGTTGTTGATACTTCCTTGTCTAACACTGATGGCTTCTTGCTGGCCCACATTGGTAATATGACTCTAAGAACCATTAGAGATGAAATCTCAAGGAAAGAGATAACAGAAGTAGAGAATGTAATAAAAGAACTGAAAGAAAGAAAACTTAATAGTTACGATACTGAAATGATGAAGTTAAAGAAATGTAAAGACATAAAGAAAAAAGGATAGTAATACATAAAATTTGGGTAATGGACTAGCAGGAATAAATACTTCCAAGTCTGACTTTGTTAATGGAAGGAAGAAAAAAGAGATTAGAACAGAACAAAAGAAAATCACAGAGAGGAAAGTGAATTTTGGGAAACCTAATGATTTAGGTGACTCTGTAATAAAAGAAAGGACAGGTGATTCTAGACAGATTACCAAGGATCGTTTATTAGCAGCTGGAGATATGCTTCCTACTTTATTTATAAATGGTCTCCCTAAAGGGAGTTCTGAAAACAACTACTTCTTGAAATTAGCTACTTATAATTTAATTAAAGGTTTAGCTGGTGCAAAAAATTGGATGGCAGGATCTATATTCAACCTACAGATACAAGTAATGTGGACAGAAAGGCTGGGTCTGTGTTATACTTAGAAATACATCAGTGAGATCTAAAATCCTTGCCATAAAAGAAAAATGTATGGATATAGGTATTACACTTGATGTGATGACTAGTGAGTCACTTTGGGTTGAAGGAAAAAGTCTGTCCAAAAATATGACGTTTGGGAAAGTAATAGGGACTGAAATGAGAGACACTTTTGCTCTCAAACAACCTTGAATTACAGCCTTTATCAGACCAAAATAGATAGTTCATAATATAAAAGGAAATGAGGACAGGGCTACACTTAGAAGTGGTCAAAAACAGTTGGGGACCAGGATAAACAACAGTATTATTTTGGAGGATGATAATACCCTAATCAAGTCAGTGTGTTCTATGGAAGAAGGTGCTCAGGGTGTTAAAGAATATACTAATAGTACTATCGACCTAACAGAAGATTCTGTCTGACAGTTGCAGGTAGGTCAGAATGCTGATAAAGGAATCATTGACATTTTAAGTTGGAATATTGCAGGCTTGAAAGAAAAACTATTGGACAAAGAATGCCTGCAATGGTTAAAAAGCTTTGAAATTATATGCATTCAGTAAACCTGGGTGAAAAATAGTGACCAGTTGCTGGATAGATACTCTGCCTGGGTGTCTCCAGCCCACACAGATAAAAAATATAGGTGCTTTAAATGGGGCTTACAGTAGCAGCCACAGACACTGCCAGATATTTCCCGAAATTTCTGTGTTATTTCCAGAAATATCTCCTGCTTTCTGCATTTCCACAGTAGGGGCAGCAGAGAGAAACTCTTCAGAAATTTCACAAAATATCTGGAAATAGCTGGCAATGTCTCTGGCTACTGCTGTAGTTACTTTTGTGTCCACTAGCTTGGTCTTTAGCATAACTGAGGCTAGTATGTATAACGAATACTTTATTTGTATTGTAATTGTAAATGTTAGCATCAAATGGGTGATTTTTAATATTTATATTCCACCTGGTTTAAATGCTGGCATCGATCTTTGTGTCTTGGATATGATTGAATGTAATATTGAGTCAGTAAAAGCAAGATTTCCTGGGGTTAAAATTCTTTTGGTTGGGGATTTTATTGCACATATAGGCTCAGAAATTGAGGAGCATACAGCAGACTGGTGTATTGATGATATAGTGAACATACCAGTAAGAAACTCTAAGGATAGTACTATGTGTAAAAAGGGGAAATTCTTTTTGAGTTTCTTGGGAAACATACTATTAGCGTCCTTAATGATCGCATTAATGGAGACTGGGTGGGAGAGTATACCTTTCAGGTTGGTGCTAAAGGTGTAGTTCTGAACCATTGTATAGTAGAGACTATTAATTATCCCCTAGCTAAGTCCCTCAGAGTTATTAAATCTTGGGACAGTGATCATTATCCTGTTGTATGTTCTATCAGTTTTGGCTTTGATAAACTCCCATTTGACCATGTGGGTGAAGCAAAAGTTGACTCTCACATGTGTATTAAATATGGGAAAAGGATTAGGTGGGACTCCTTCTCCAAAGTGACATTGGACAATATTTTGTGCAATGTTCAATCTAGTTGAAGTTTGCTCACATTGCAAAATGGTGATTTTCTGAACCAAAAAAGTTAAGGGATTTGATGACCTAATAACTTTTATTGCCTCAGAGCTTAGTAAAAAGGATAGAACAATGAATTTAGTTAATATAGGATAGGACAAGCCATGGTTTGATTGTGAGTGTTATTGTACGAGAAAAGTCATCAAAAAAGTTGGGAAAATTAGGACTAAATCTCCATCCCATCAAATACTTGGTGCTTTCAAAAATCTTAAAAAAGAATATAAGTGTATGCTGGCTAATAAGAAAAAAGCCTACCTCTCCAGTCAGTGGGTTAAAATACAAGAAAGTATACTGAGAAATGATTCTAAAACATTTTGGACACTCATTGCTTTTGGTTGTAGGGAAAGTAATCTCTCATAATATTTTGGGTATGATTAGTGAAGAAAAGTGGGTTCAACACTTTAGAGAGGTATTTAAAAATGCACAAGGATCCCAGGAAGTTCCTGGTGATAATTATGTTTATGGTCTGGGCAAGGTTAGCAGTGGTGCTTTTTAATTTTCACTAAATGGAGTTGTAAGAGCTATTACTGCACAGAAAAGAAACAAAGCGTCGGTGTGGATGGCTTGCCAGCAGAAGTTTTTTTGCACAACCCAGGATTCTGGGCATCTGTTTGTGTCCCACTTTTAACTATAGTAAGCAATTGTCTAATATTATCAAAAGATTGGAATAGGGGTACACTGGTTCCCCTATTTCAGAGGAAACAGATGCAATCTGAGCTGCTATAGACCTATTACATTACTTCCTGTTCTACAGAAAAAAATTTCACAATTAATCCTGGACAGATTGATGGCTTGGGTGAAAGAGAATGCTCTATTATCAAAATTCCAAGGGGGATTTAAAAAAGGTTACAATACGTTAGACTTGCTTTTCTCTCGTAATTATGTTAAGCATAAGATGTGTACTCTTTTTGTGGGCTTTTTAGACATTAAAAGTGCTTTTGATTCAGCTAATAGAGCAAAGCTATAGGAGTCATTGTGGAGTTGAATATTGATTCCCAATTACTAGATATTATTAAATTGTTACACTCTAATACAGTATAGAGATTCATTGTGGCAGAGATGGGCTCTATCAAGGGAATTATGCATTAATTCTGGTGTGAAGCAGGGCTGCTTACTGGCTTCAATTTTGTTTAACCTTTATATTGAAAAATGAATTAAAAATATTGAGCATATTGATTCCTTTGCACCAGCCATAAACAAGGAAGAAGTAAAAATAATGTTATATGCGGACGATGCCCTACTTTTTTCTAGAACACCGTTAGGCCTCAAACGTGCTATTTCTAATGTCATGCATTCTCTGAATCAACTTGAATTTAACTTAAATGTTAGTAAATCTAAGATTTTAGTAATTGGGAAATCAAAATACCTTGAAAAAACTTGGGTTGCTGATGATTGTAAATTTGAGGTGGTGAGAAAGTTTAAATATCTGGGTGTGAAACTTGATAAGAATATGTCCTGGAACAACCATTTGATAGATATTAAAAATAACGCTATTCAAACAGTGGGGGCTATTCACAATTTTTGCAGCCAAATTTGCCAGTAATTCCTTTGTTTCTTTAAAAAGAACGTTCGAAGCAAAGTTGATGAGCCAATTACTCTGAGGCAGCGAAGTGTGGGGTCTTTATTTATACAAAGCAAATTTGGAAACTATACAGAATCATTTTTTGATATCAACGCTAAATCTTCCAAGGTACTGTCCATCTTGTTTCCTTAAACTGGAGTCAGGGATGATTCAGATTAAAATGAGAATATTAATAAGAGCCATTAAATTTTGGGGTAGGCTAATGAAATTAAGTAAGACCTGTCTTCCTCAGTTGTGTTGGACTGAAGAATTGGACACTTTGAGGATGAGTAGGCAGTCAGTATCTTGGTTTTCTAAACTGAACTGTGCCTTAAATGTTTTGGGCTCTCCGATCTATGGGATGATTATGCTTTGGCAAATATTGATGGCTTTATTACTGCAACCGTACAGAGGGTAAAAGATATTGCAGTTCAGCAGGACTTTGCATCTATGCATGCCTTGGATACATGTGGCCTCTATTCATCTGTGAAGTCTGTTTGGGGTTTAGAAGCTTTTCTGTCTCTCTGTGAAAATAGTGTTCACAGAAATATCTTAAGTAAAATAAGATTGGCGTGTTTAGGGATTCTTTGTCATAACTTGAATAATCTAAACAATTGGTATTTTAGAAAGTTTAAAAGTCACTGTGAGTGTGTTAACAATTCTGATGGTGGTATCTTATGTATTTTGTTTGATTGCAAAAAAATGGAACAGGAAATGAGAACAATACATCTCCTAACTGTATCCTAAGCATTTCTCACTCCAAATCAGGAAGGCAAAATATCTGTCTTGAGGTTGGATTCGGTGAAACTAATGTATGGTATTGTAAAATTTTGCCTACGTTAAGTTAATGCTGCTAGAATGATTTCTCTGTAGGAATTTATTTATTGCTAATTTTTTATATGGTTCTGTTATATTGCTGAGCTATTCATTGATTTTTTAATTTTAAACTATTTATTAATACTAGTTTTGTTATTGTATATGTATAACAATATAAAATGATTGAATGTAACAAACATTGATTTTATGCATTAAGCACTTTTTGAACCATTGATCTATCGCTTTAGTGAAAAGTAATTAATTCCCTATGTTGGTCTTGTGTGTTTGGGTGATGGGGAGCTCAAAAAGAAACCCCAAAACAAACTAAAGACAAAGAACCTCAGTGCAGAAGCACTGAAACAAGGGTTACCCCAAAGGGCATTGGCAAGAAAATCAAGTTTCAAAGAAACACATCACACATTACCCCATAATGCAAAACATCATGGGATGTATATGCAAATCACCATGAATTTTAGGCTGATTCAAATTAAAGCAGGAATGAATGATGCCAAAGGCCTCTCATACAGTCTGTAATTTGTATGCATTTAAGTAACTTAACGGGGGTTCTGATATCTACTCAGTAAATTAATTTTTATAATACGGCCCCCAAGTAACTTTTACCTTTTTCAAAACACCTAGTAACGTAGAAACATAGACTTTGACAGCAGATAAGGACCACTGGCCCACCTAGTCTGCCATTTTCCTACCTAGAGGATAAGCTGCAGATCCTATTTAAACAACATCCTATTTCTTCCTACCCCCACAAAAATTGCCTTATGTCTGTCCCATGCATTCTTGAATTATCCCACAGTTTTAGACCCCACAACCTTCTCAGGAAGGCTGTTCCATGTGTCCACCATCTCTGTGAAAAAATACTTCCTCACATTGCCCCTGAGCCGTCCCCTCTATCTTCAAATTGTGTCCCCTTGTTCTTGCACATCTCTTTTTCTGAAAGATGCTACCCTCTTGGACTTTGTTGATTCCACTGAGGTACTTAAACATTTCTATCAAGTCCCCCCTCTCCCTCCTTTCCTCAAGGGTATACATATTAAGCTCCTTTAGTCTCTCCTCATATGGCTTCTCTTGCAAACCCTAAACCATTTTAGTTGCCCTCCTCTGAACTGCCTCCATCCTGTCTATGTCCTTGCAGAGATGGGGTCTTCAGAACTGGAAGCAGTACTCCAGATGGGGTCTCACCAACTGTCTGTACAGGGGAATAACAACTTCCTGTTTTCTGCTGGTGATACCGCTCCTATACATACTAGTATACCCCCAGCCCTCCTTACTGCCTTCTTGCATTGCTTGCCAACCTTAAGGTCATCTGATATGATTACCCCTAGGTCTCTTTCTATTTTTGTTGTTTGTTACTACCTCCCCCTCACTGTGTAATCTTCCCTTGGGTTTTTGTTTCCCAGGTGCATTATTTTGCACTTCTTTGCATTGAATCCAAGCTGCCATACTTCTGACCATTCCTCCAGCCTTGCCAAGTCCCTTCTCATCCTTTCCATGACTCCTTGTGTATCAACCCTGTTGCAGATCTTTGTGTCATCTGCAAAGAGGCATACTTTTCCTTCTAGTCCCTCTGCAATGTCACTTATAAAGACTTTAAAAAGGACTGGACCCAGTACTGAACCCTGCGGTACCCCACTAGTAACCCCTCTTTCTTCAGAGTGGACTCCATTTACAATTACCTTCTGTGTCCTGTTGTTCAGCCAATGTTTTACCAGGCTACCACCTTGGGACCCATTCCCAGGCTGGTTAATTTGACTACTAATCTTTTGTGTGGACTGTGCCAAATGCCTTGCTAAAGTCTAGGTAGGCCATGTTCACAGCCCTCCCTGGTCTACTAATTGGTCACCCAGTCAAAGAAATCAATTAGATTTATCTGACATGACCTTCCTGCTATGAACCCATGCTGCCTTGGGTCCTGTACCCCACTGGCCTCTAGGTACTCAACTGTTCTTTCCTTCAGAAGTGATTCCATCCCTTTCCCTACCACAGAGGTCAAACTGACAGGTCTGTAGTTTCCTGCCTCTGTCTTGGTCCCACTTTTGTGAAGGAGAATCACATCCACCTTCTTCCAGTCCTCAGGTACCAAACCATCCTCCTATGATTTGTTAAAAAGCGTAGTCACTGGTGTCACTAGTTCTCTGCTTAATTCTTTTAGAATTCTAGCGTGAATTCCATCTGGCCCCATTGCTTTGTCCACCTTCACTTTTAGGAGTTCTTTCAGAACCCTTTTTTCTGTGAAAGGACTGGGATCAACCCCCCTCTCCAGAGTGCTTCTGTTAATTGGATTAGGCACCTCCCCACTTCCTCTTTTGTGAATACTGAGCAGAAGTATTCATTCAGTATCCCTGCTTTATCACTGTCACTCTCGGCCCACCCACCATCCATTCTATTCAGCCTCACTGTTCCTCCCTTTGTCTTTCTACACTCCCTGATATACCTATAAAAGGTTTTATCCCCCTTCTTAACCGAGTTAGCTATCTTTTCCTCAGTTTGTGCCTTTGCTATTCTGACTACCCTCACTGCTTCCTTCTGCCTTAACTGGTACAGTTCCCTGTCCTGCTCCTTCTGTGTTTCCTTATACTTCCTAAATGCTGTCTTTTTCTCCATTACCTTCACTGCCACCTCTTTTGAGAACCACAGTGGCTTTTTCTTTCATTTTGATTTGTTTATTTGCTTCACACAAAGGCTTGTTGCCTTTGTAATGGCAGTTTTGATATTTGCCCATTGTTACTCCACCCCTCCTTCTAGCCTGTTTTCTAGTGTTTTTCTAAGGCCCTCCTGAAGTCCAGAACCCTCACTTTGTATGGCTTGACTCTGTAGCAAAGTTTATCATGAACCACACTGTTTGGTGGTCAGTTGTTCCCAAATGGCTACCACTTCTAGATCTGAGATCCTCTCACTGTCCCCATTTGAGAGTATGAGGTCTGAGATTGCTCCCCATGAGTGGGTTCCAAAACTAGCTGTTTGAGGCATGCCACCTGAAGGGCATCAAGAATGGCCTTGCTTTTGGATGTGGTTGCCACAAAGGTGCTCCAGTTAACATCTGGCATGTTAAGGTCCCCCATCAACAGTATCTCCCCTTTCTCTGCCATCCTAAGTATGCCTTCTATCATATCCTTGTCCATTCCCTCCCCCTGACATGGGGGTCTATATACAACCCCTGTGCGGATTGTGGTGCCATTTCCAGTCTCTAAGGTGGCCCACAGTGCCTCCTCTCCTCCCTGTTTACTCTTTTGTTCAGTTGCTTATATCCCTTCCCTTACATAGAGAGCTACTCCCTCCCCTTCTGCCCTCCCTGTCTCTCTCCTCTAGGTTGTGTACCCCGGTATGTTAACATCCCAGTCATGGTTCTCTGTGTACCTATGTTTCTGTGACTGCTACAATATCCAGGCATCCTCTTCCATCAAGGCCACCAGTTAGGGAGTTTGTTGCCCAAACTATGGGTGTTGATACTCATTACCTTCCATTTCTTGATGGCCTTACCCTTTTTGCCCCATCCCTGTCCTTATTGCATTTGTCACTTTCTCCATTTACCCCTGCACTTCTCCCTATTGACATCTCTATGTTGGTGTCTACCTCACTTAGTACCCTGATATTTTGGGGAGATAGGATTTCCCTGCTCCTTTCCAGTGCCTTCCCCCTTGGCTAGTTTAAATACTTGTCAATGAAGTATTTAAACCTATCACCTAGGATCCTGGTTCCCCTCCTGGACAGATGCAGACCATCATGCCAGTATAGGCCTGCATCCCTCCAGGTGGACCCCCAGTCTCCAATGAAACCAAATCCTTGAGCTCTGCACCAGTTTTTAACCACTGATTGAATTCCATGGTGTGGAGCACCCTAGCCTCACCCATGCCATAGACAGGCAGCACCTCCGAGAAGGTTACCGTGTGTGCTATTTGTCTAAGACCCTCCCCATCTCCACAAATGCTTCTTGCACTGCTCTGATCCCTTTCTTAGCCAGGTAATTTGTCCCTAGGTGGACAATGACATCCAGATCTCTCCCCTGTGCAGCTGCTCCTGCGATCCTGATGATTTGCTCCCTGTCTCTTCAAGCCATGGTGCCAGGTAGGCACCTTACCTCCCTCTCCCCTTCCTCTCCCAGTACTACCTTCCTAACAATGGAGTCCCCCACCAGGAGTTGCTTTCTTCCCCTGTGGGGTCCCATTCCACCCTTCTTTGGGACTCCTTTGTGAAGGTTCCCAGCATCCTCTTTGGTCTCCACTGTGGGTGCCTCCATAGAGGAACCACACTGTTCCAGAATGGCATAGAAATTTTGGAGGTACAACTGGAGGGATGAGCCTCTGTTCCACCACCCTCACCATCCCTGAGCCCACTGTGGTCCAATCACTCCTCTTTCTTTGCAACCTCTGAGGCAGTGGCAGTGACCCTGGTGGTCCCTGGGTGAGAGGAGGTCCCACAAATCCTGGCCAACTCAGCCTGGAGATGAGCAACCTCCTCTCTCAGCCCAGAGAGGTGTCTGCAGATGGGACAACATTGCATCCTCCAAAACATCTCCTGGAAGACTGCTGCTCCACAGCCACTGCACTGCACCACTCCGATCATGTCTTTTTTTTTTCTGGCCCCTAACTGTTATTTGTAATACTTACTCTTTCCTCTGTTTGTTTATTTCTTTTTTTTTTCTCTCCCTACTTACTTACTGTCTCTGTACCCTTTTATCTCTTGATCTTCCTGTTCTGAGACAAGGAGTTCCTATATTTCTCAGTAGTCTCCTTACTTGCTCAGAGTCAGACCTCCAGCAGCTGGGGGGATGAGAACTACTCTTGCCCTTCTGGGATGGTGAGTCTTTGGTGCTCTGTGATCACTCACTTCCTGCTCCCAAACAGGAAGTTTCTGTTGTCAGTTAAATCCTGTGCCTTTAAAAGTAGAACTGGTTTAGGGTGGGGGTGGAGGGAGGAAAGGAGGGCAATATAGTCCCAGTAGAGAAGTTTTAGTTATACCAGTAGCTCCTTCCTCCTGGAGTTCTGTCTATCCTCTGGTAGAAGCTATCTAGAGCAGTATTTATATCTGGTCTTAACCTGGCTCCTTCTAGCTAAGCCACTCCCCCTACTTTGCAATATCTTCTACACTTAGTTAATTTCACAGATAACAATTCCCTTCTGACACCTGTAACAAGCACCTAGATAAGTACACAGATAACAGATAACAATTTACTTCAACTACCTCTGACAAACACACCAACTCCTTTTTTGTTGTTGTTGTTGTTGTTGTTTTTACCCTTAATCGAAGGTCCCAGTATAAGAGATCTAGTTCTTAGTCCCAGTAGAGAAGTTTTAGTTATACCAGTAGCTCCTTCCTCCTGGAGTTCTGTCTGTCCTCTGGCAGAAGCTATCTAGGGCAGTATTTATATCTGGTCTTAACCTGGCTCCTTCTAGCTAAGCCTCTCCCCCTACTTTGCAAATCTTTCTATACTTAGTTAATTTCACAGATAACAATTCCCTTCTGACACCTGTGACAAGCACCTGGATAAGTACACAGATAACAGATAACAATTTACTTCAACTACCTCTGACAAACACACCAATTCCTTTTTTTTTGTTTTTTTGATTCTTTAATTGAAGGTCCTAGTGGAGAAATTTTAGTTATACCAGTAGCTCCTTCCTCCTGAAGTTCTGTCTGAGTGCCATGGTATTTTCAACATTTACAGGTTTCATACACATAAGGCATATACATCAAGGTATTTTGTGACATACAGCTATTGCATGATAAATCCAATGAGGAACACAGCCTTATTGTTTTACATTAGCTCAGGGTCACTACAATAACTTCCTGTACAAGAACCTGAGAGGGAAAAGGAAATTAAAGAGGACCTTATGGTATAGCCTAGAAAGGAGGGTATACCATAGGTGGCCAACCTTATGGACTAGAAACTGTAAAGGATAGATTAGGCTAAGAAATATAAGAACTGTTGCAACAGATTTAAGCAAAGGTCAGTCCTCAAGAGTGGCAGTCGTCACATATCCCCCACCTTAAGAGGGAAGCAATTATTTCAGACAGTTTTCCACCGTTCCTGTCCCAGCAAGAGATGGAGCTTCCTCCCATCCATCTTCAGAAGTGCCATCTCAGGGTCCCTATTAATGATAAATGTTCCATGATAAACATAGTGGATATCATCATTCTTTACCCTGAGGCATTAATTCATTTCTCAACAGAGACTAATGGTACCTTCCCTGCACTATCTCCTTTTAGGGAAAGTCTGTCATATTTCATTGACATCAATTCCTGCACCATATCTAGACATGAAATCAGCATTTACAATTTTGCCCCTGCCCTGTAGGACACAGTAAATCATTAGGGCTGAAGAGTTAAGTACCACCACATTATACGATGAGTTTTTCCTCTCATTTGGTGCAACCAGCAAAGGGGTTATGTTCAGTTATAACCTTAAATCCAGCACCCCACAAATAATATTTCAGAGACTCAATATCCTGCTGCTCACACCAAGTCTGTGGAGGGGTTGTTGGATAACAGATGGTAAATGTCCCTGCTTCACTTGAGCTCTGGTGGTTATGGCAACTATAGCAGAGTCCTGGGTGGCATGACAATGTATAAATGAAGCAAAGTCTTGGTGATCATGTCCAATAATAACTGGCATGGGTAGGTGAGGTATCAACCACACTTCTATCCTCATGTTTCTTTTCTTGAACAGTCATTTGTATGGTGGCTGCAATGGGTATCACTGTGCACACAGATGACTGCTGTATCTGGCCCTTTATTATTCCCAGTGACCATATCTGCTCACACAAGAGTCTGGTGCTACCTGAATTAATCAGTCCCATCATCTGTTATGATGCAATCTGCACAGTAGCCATAAAGTGACCCAGTCTGCTATGGCTAGGTAAGCTGTCTCTTTCATTACATTAGGACAGTTTCTTATATAATGTCCATTGTTTTGGCAGAAAGACATACAATCTCTGCTACAGGAATTCACCAGCCTCTCTTTGCTCTCCAGTTTTGTTTCACTGGGGCTGGATTTGACAGTTTATAAGTAAAAGGGTTCCTTACTGGATTGCTGGTGGTTGCAGCTGTTGATGTCCCTTGGAACCCTCTGGGTCTGTATGGTAGGGCTTCCAGGAAGTCTTCCACCAACATGATGTTTTATCAGGAGAATCAGGCTTATGCTCCTGAACCCAAAGTTGTACATCCTGGGGTAAAACTTTAATAAACTGTTCAATAATTGCCACCTCCAGAAGTTGATCCTTGCTGTTGTTATCTGGCGTCAACCATTTGTAGCAGGGCTCTTTGAGACAGACATAAGTCTCTCTGGGGGTATCCAGTGACTACATTTTAAGAAATCTATACCTCTGGTGATAGGTTTCAGTTTTTATGTCATAGCACCTGAAGATCTCCTGCTTCACATGGTCATAGTCCTCTGCTCTCAGGAGTCCATGTGGCTATAAACCAACTGGGCACTGCCTGTCTAGTGCAGTGGCAGTCGAACAATCCAGTGTTCCCTTGGCCATGTGCATGTTTACATGATCCTCTCAAGCATTGTGAGGTAGGCTTCAATGTTATATCTGTCTGATAGTTTGGACAGTTTAATGTCTTTTCGGCTACTGGTTCTTTCAGTATGTCCTGCATTAATGGCATGCAAGACACTCATGGTATCTGCACATTTAACATCTTGCCTTCTCTGTGCAATGTCTCTATTTCTTTCCATCTGCACCTGTTTTATGTGGAGAACAACTCCCCTACATCCTATGGAGGAGCATCTTCAAAAGGAGGTAGTTTCCTCACTTCTTCCATGTCCCCTTGCATCTCTTTGTCTTCTTCAGGCTTGGTCTTCCTCCAAGTTCCCAGGTCCAGTCCAGGCAGCAGCTTCTCTCCCAGTCTGTCGGCCATGATTCTGGTCAGAAATCCATAGACTTTCTTCTCCAGGTTCTCCTCTAGCAACTCCTGATGCATCAGTTCACCTGGGATATCTGGAAAATATCCACTGGAAGATGTCCCCCCAGCCCAGTCCAGATGTTTCCAGCAAGTTATCCCATGGCTGATACCAAGTCTGTGGAGGGGTTGTGGGATAACAGATGGAGCAGACACATAACTTCAGATTCAACACACAGTCTCTGTGTGATGTTTATTTAAAACACATAGAATAACCTTAAGCAATGGCATATCCCTTCTTCAATACATCAGCAACAGACTATGCATGTCCTTCCACTGCATTTAGTCAGCACCTACTGACCCAATGATCTATCTCTTTATTGAAAAGTAATTAATTCCCTATATTTGTCTTGTGTGTTTTGGTGATGAGGAGCTCAAAAAAGAAAACCCCAAAGGAAGCTAAAGGCAAAGAACCTCAGTGCAGAAGCATTGAAGCAGGGTTACCCAAAGGGCATTTGCAATAAAGCCAAGTTTCAGAGAAACACAACATCTCACATACCGCCATAATGCAAAGCATCATGGGCTGTATATGCAAATTCCATGAAATTTTAAGCTGATTCAGCTTAAAGCAGGAATGCATAGTGTTAAAGGGCCTCTCAAACAATCTGTAATTTACATGCATTTTAAATTACACAACAGGGGATTTCTGATATTTCTACCCCAGTAACATAATTTTTATAATGCAGTCTCTAGTAACTTTTAACTTTCTCAAAAACACCTGATTAGTAATTGTAATTGTTGTTTGCAATTGCTATAGACTGTGTGTATTTACTGTCTGTCATGTTTGTATTCTGTGTCTGGCCAGGCTTGCAAATGGACTAGCTTCTAATGCCCTATCCCAGTTAACAAAATACACAAACAACCAAACCTAGTGTCATGGTATGTTCAACAGTTACAGGTTTCGTACCCATAAGGCATGTACAGCAAGGTAGTTTATGACATAGTGCTATTGCATACTAACTCCAGTAATGAGGAACACAGCCTGTTTTACATCAGCTTGGAGGTTACCACAATAACCTCCCTGTATGAGGACCTGAGTGGGGAAAAGGAAAATTAAAGAGGACCCAATAGCAAAGTAAAGAAAGGGAAGTGGGTTGGCCATAGGTGGCAAACCTTATGGACTAGAAATTATAAAGGATAGATTAGGTTAAGAACTAAAAGAACTATTGCAACAGATTTAAGAAAAGGTTGGTCCTCAAGAGTGGCAGAATCTCCCTGTCACACGGGCCCCTGAGTATTGCCTTTGCCTTATGGGCTTTTCTGTAGTGGTTTCTCCTAATGCACTGTGAGATCATTGCACCTTGCACTGGCAGTAAAAAGTGAAGCAAAGTCTTTTAAGCACTCCTTTCATTTGCTCTGCTTGTCTGAGTGTCAGCACTTCAAACCTTGTCAAAGATCTCCAGGAGGCTTTTCTTTTACTCTCCTCTAGCAGGTCTGGAGTAGGCTCTTCCTGCTCTTCATCTGCTGTGCTGCAAAATAAAAAGTGGAACGTCAGTACGGTAATAATAGGGTTTCATCATACTTGCATGGAAAACCTGCCAAGTGTACCTCCTGTTGTGCAGTTCTGTGATGTAATGCACATCATTTACTGTTTAAATGACCTTGTATGGCCCCTGCCATGCTGCCTGCAGCTTATTATGCCTCACTCGTGCAAGTACCATTACCTTTTCCCTGTCATTTTATGATGGGGCTCTGGCTTCTTTATCATGTCTTTTGCTTCTGTTGTGCTGCAGCCAAGTGATCCTGAGCAAGACCCATGACTCCTTAAGCTGGTCCTGTAAATTCATGATGTAGTCTACAAAAGACTCTCTCTGGGTACCAGTAGAGCCTTTCCACTCCTCACTAGCTACATCTAGGGGTCTTATGAACCATTGAGCATACAGGAGCCCAGAAAGCAAAATGCCCCATGGCTCTCATGGCACTTTTCAGTATGTGAAAAATAAGTGGCATAGGAATTTGTCCCAATCAATTTTGTGCTGTTTGGTGAACCTGCAAAGCATATTATTTAAGCTCACATTAAATCTCTCAACCAAGCCAATCATTTGTGGATGGTATGGTGTGGCTCCACCCCATATGACTTCCACAACTCAGTCATCTGGTCATATAAAGTGTGTTCCCCGATCTGACAAAATCCTCCCTGGGGATCAAGCTCTGCTGAGAATCTCTAGTAGCTTGTCCTGATCAGAATGTCCTTTTGTCCCCTCAAGCTAGGCACAACCATTGGGCCCACAGTGTCCATGGTGACCCAATAAAATGGTTCCTAAGTAATAGGAAGTAGAATAAGGGGAGCCTTTGCTCAAGCTCCTTTCTCTTCACACACACACACACACACACTCTGGGCATGAACAACAGTACTCAGCCTCACCCTGAATAATGTTGACTAGTAGAAGTTCTGGAGAAAATGCCACTTTGCCCATTTAACTCCTTGGTGTCTGGACAGAGGCATTTGTTGCGCTAAATCCAGAAGTGCTTCTTGGTATTCCTGAGGAACCACAATTTGCTTGCACAGATACCATTACACAGGTAAATTCTTAGTAACCCAATCTCTATATAAAATATATCTTTCCCAAAATACATTCTGCTGCTCTTCCCTTAAAGAATAACTGCTCTATCTGTCTATCAACAGCCTCACTGCAGCCAGAGATGACTTCAGACTCAGCCTTGTACAACTCCTTCTCATGAAATTCCTCCCATCTTTGTTTCCCTGGCAGCTGGCTGCAGCTGCTGCTTGTCTCTACCTGCCTCTACTGACTCCTGTGTCAGTGAACTGCTGCCTCCTGTAGAGCTCTCTGACTAAGTCTCTCCATTTGTCTTAGCAGTAAGAGCTGTCTTCTCAGGCTGCTGTGACCCTTGGGCTTAGCGGCCACACTGTCTGGTGCAAGCCTGAGGTAATGAGCAGGGTCAGATCTTGTCTCTTTCTCAGTCTTCCCATTTCCCTCTACCTGTCCCAGTCATTAAGATTGATGAATCACAGCACAGAGTGTCTTGCTGTCCTTTCCTGTCCTAGTAATTTCCTAGCAAAACACCTGTGAGTAACTCGGGAAGCAACATAACTTCATTCTCACCATCAATCCCACCACACACACACACATTTCAGGAATACTCTAGCTGGGTTAATGACATGTACTCTTTGGAGTCCAGAAGGGAAAAGGGGATCATGACTGACACATTTAAATATGTGCAGGGTATTAACAAAGTGGACTCCAAAGGGTGGTTCTCAACCAGCAGCAGTATGAATATTAGGGGAGAAGAATAAGAATCTGGGAGGGTCAGAATTGATGTCAGAAAGTGCTACATTGCAGAAAGGGTGGAAGGTGTGGAACAAATTACCTGAACTACTGGTCAGTACAAAAATGCTAGTGAGTTATAGTAAGGGTGGGATACACACACAATGATTGTCAAGGGATAGGTGCAGGGAAGGGGAGATGTCATTCATGATCTGTGGGGGGGTATGTACAACCTCACATTATATTTCGGGGATAGGCACACATGAATTGTGAAGGGATAGGTGCAGGGAAGGGGGAGATGTCATTTATGATCTGTGGGGGTATGTACAACCTCATATTATATTTCGGTGGGATAGGCACACATGAATTGTGAAGGGATAGGTGTAGGGGAGATGTCATTTATGATCTGTGGGGTATGTACAACCTCACAGAGCAGACTGATACTACTAGAGTGTCTTCTGCCACCAGGATTTCTCTGTTTCTATGGTTATTGAGAAGCAATACATTCTAGCTCAACAGGACAGACTTGAGGGACTTATGGACTTTCTCTGGCCTCATTCTTTTGTGTTTCTGTGCAAACTGCTAAAGCACCATGACAAAATTAAGTAATAAAGTTCTTAAACCTGATACTTTATGCTCATTGTTAAAATACTTTATTTTTCCAAATTGATTTCACATTTAACATGTCTTTATTTCAGGTTTGTTTAACATTTTAGAATGATCAAATATGATTTTTTTCTGCTCCCCAGGTTCTACTCTACTGACCTCTGGTATCATAATAACTAGAACGACTACAACTATAAATATCAGCATAACAGTGACTAATGTGACAGTAGCAAATACCACATATACAGATGGAACACTAGTTGAGTCTTCAAATACCAGTTTAACAGCATTAATACCTGGGACACAGTACATTGTCAACTTTAATAATGGCACTAACTCATTCTGCACTGTTATTACAACAAGTAAGTTCACAACTTCATATCAAGGATTGTAAAGAATATGTTTTGACTATTGCAATGTCACATGGTACCCTGATAATTGCTATTCTAGGGAAATGGATATGATGTTCTAACCACACTTATAGACACAAATCAAAGAAGAGTCCAAGAAGAAGAAAGAGAGGACTCAATGTCATTCATGGGATTGGGAGTGCTCTTAGTCGAGGGCCTCTTACTCCCATGCGTCACCCGATTTGACTTCAGTTGAATCCTTGGTCTTTGCCACTGGCTCCATGGTAACCTCAATGGGCCTGAAGGTGCCAGCCAAGATTTTTCTCAAGGTGACTGACCAGTTGTTAACCAAAGAGACTGATATTTTGTCCAGGACTCCGATCCTGACAAACTGTTGGAGGGATGGATCAGTCCACTGACCCACCACCTCTGGTCCCAGACCCTGACGAGGAGGAGCCTTGGCACTTGTTGACTGCCTCTGAACCCCACTGCTGGTCCTCCTGGTGGTCAAGGTCAAAGTCAAGGTCTTCCTCCCATAGGTTGAGCAGGTCTTGCTGTCATTGGCATTCCCACTCTTGGAACCATGGGAAGCTGCACCACCTCTACTCTTCATCCTTGTCCTCCTTGGGTGAGGAGAGGCTTCTGAGCAAATTGTGTTGACACTGTAAGAACCTGATATGGAAACAGTTGGTGATTACTGGTACAAAACTGCCCTCAGTTTCAGTGCCAGCCATCACTTAGCTGTCACACGAGACTGATGTCGCTCCATCGCAGGAACCTACCAAAATGGTCCGCTCTGCTTGACTCCAGCATCTCCTGCCAATTGTGGTGGAACTGCCACCTAAACAGCTGACAGCATTCTGACTAAGTAGTTTTGACTGGCAAATGGGCTTCCCATCAGCTGTCAATCACCGGTCACCCTGACTGTCCGCAGAGGATCAGCTGGGAATAACCACATTAAATCAGAAGTTTACAGATATAGCAGACAAACTTAACTATCTCTCTCTGAAAACTGAAGTATATGAGTAAAGACTGGGAGCAGTGGAAGACAGTCTGCCTAAACTTATACAGTTCTGCTACAATGAAAAAAGAATTGAAAGCACTTCAATCAAAAGTAGAAGATTTAGAATCAAGATCCCTGCTGGACAACTTAAAAATTGGGCATAGAAGGGTTAGACCCAGTATGATATTGTGAGGAAACGCTAACAACAATTGTGGGCCTAAAGTATCCTGATCAAAAAGCTGAGCTTAATAGAGCACACAGAGTCTTTGGGCTGAAGCACAATAAAAGCCATCCTCAGTTTATGTTTATAAAGCCCTTAAGGTATCAGGATAGAGAAAAAATATTGAACAAGGCTGGAACTGAAAAAGGCCTATACTACAATGCGATTAAGCTCCAAGTTTTATCAGATCTACCACCAATGGTGTTAGCAAAAAGGAAAGCATTTGACTCTGCTAGAGATAAGCACAGAAAATAAGAAATTCATTTTTTTACTGAACCCTGCAAGACTCTGAGTGAACCTGGAGGAAAAAATAATGTTTTTCCAGTAGTAGATTTTATTTCTTTTGGTTGCCCTTCCCTGAAAGCTGAAGGCACCCTTACATAATATAAAAACTGACAAGGCAGCATATTAATATAAACAACACAGACATATAAAATAAGTATAAACAACATTGACAAATGCATAAATAATGCCTATCTATCAGGAAACTAAAACTGCTTGCCATATTCAATTATTACTTAGACCCTGAAGGCTTGTTGAAAGAAAAAAAATATTTCAATTTTCTGTTAAATATTTCTAAGGAAGGCATCTCCCATACGGACCCTGGCAAAGGATTCCAGTGGATTGGGGTGGTCACTTCAAAAGCCCAATCCATGGAAGACTTTAATCTTGTTCTGGGAATCTCTGGGGGCTCTCCTGCTGATTGGAGAGAGTGACCTGGGTGTAGGACGCAGAAGCCTTTAAGTAACTTGACCCAGCCTGTGTAGGGGCTACATGGGTCAGTAGACCTATTTTAAAGGAGATACACCAATGCAGTGGCAGCCAGTGCATTTTTCGCAACACCAGCATAATATGACAGGATCTTGAAAGGCCCATCACAAGTTGGACTGCAGCATTCAGCAACAGCTGCAGGTGGTGCATTGCACTTCTGCCCCCAAGGTAGAGTGGGTTGCAATAGTCGAGCTTTGAGGTAACAAACACGTGTGCTAGTGTGGCCAGATCATCCACAAGGGATAAGAGAGTTAATTCAGATGATATTTTGCAGATGGTAAAAGCCATGCTGGACAGCATCCAACAGCTGTGCACATTTGTGTCAGCTTGCTACCCAGAAAGACATCCAAACTCCTTACCTTGGTGGAGGCCCTTATTTCAGTCAAGTCAGTAAAAAGCCCTAAATCTGTTCCAGGGGCCTCTACTCCCCCTTCAGCCCAGTTCAGCCACCAAAACTTCAGTCTTCCCCAGGTTTGGTTCCAACCAATTTGATGATGTCCACACCCAGATCTTGGACAAGCACTTGTTCAGCATGCCAGTCACATCTGATCCTCCCAATGTGAAAGACTGGTAGAGCTGAGTATCATGGGCATAGCATTGAAATCCCAGCCCATATTGTCTTATGACCTCACCCAGGGGCAGCATATATACTATGAACAACATGGGGGAGAGGACAGAACCTTAGGGCACTCCACAGGACGGGGCCATTGGGCTTGAGGAATAATTCCCCCAAACCACCCCCTGGGACCTGTCTTGTAGGAAGAACTCAAACCAGCTGATGACCTTGCCAGTGAATCCAACATACTCCATCAGCCTGTCAAACAACACAGCATGATCCACAGTGTCTAATACTGATGAGAGATCATGGAGAAATGTAATCAATTGCTCTCCCCATCCCTTACCCTGAAAAGGTCATTCAACACCCATACTAATGCAGTCTCCGTGCTGTGCATAGCCTTGAATCTGGGCTGGAGTGGCTTGTAAATCTGGAAGTCTGTGAAGTGATTCTGAAGATGTTCTGTGACCACCTTTTCAAGAACATTCCCTAGAAAGGGAAGGTTCGAGAAAGGTCAGTAATTTGCCAAGATGTCGGGGTCCAAAGATGACGTTTTCAACAGGGGCTTCACCAGATCCTGTTTAAAAGGCTTTGGGACAATCCCTGTCACTAAGTAACACCCAACAATCTCAGCAAAAACCAGGCCTGGAGCACCAATGCAGTCAGCAAATAAATGTGTCGGGCCTGGGTCCAGGCTGCAGTGGTTGGTTTCAGCTTTGAGATCACCCCAGAGACCTCCGCCATTGTCATCAGTCGCAACTCTCCTCGGGAACCAAACACGCCATTCCTCCTGGGGCCCAACCCTGCTGGATGATGCCAGTTTAACTGGAGAAATCCTAGTCCTAACAGAGGACACTGCTCAAGAAGAACAGAGTGAACTCCTGACATTTGTGAGCTGAAAACACTCTTAATGGTTTCCAGACAGGCTGGATGTAAAGGCCTCTCCACAACCCAAAAGAGCTGATCCAGTCGGTTCATCCCAGCAGCAATCATCCTAGACATAAAAGCTGCCTTTTTTTCGGGTGATTGCATTCTGATACACATCTTAATGAGCTATCAGAACGAGCCTGTCCTCCTGGGTTCTGGTTTTCTCCCCGGTCCCTTCTCTCTTCTAATGTGTACATATTTAGCTCATCAAGCATCTCCTCATAGGTCCTGTCCCCCAAGCCCCAAATCATTTGTTTGCCCTCCTCTGGACCCTTTCAGGAGTTTAATGTCCCTCTTTAAGTGTGGCCTCCAAACTGCCATGCAGTACTCAGGGTGCGGACGCTCTTAGGCAGTTATACAGAGGGAGTATCACTTCCTCCTTCTGGAGGTGATCCTCAATGATGCATCCCAGCATCCTGTTGGCCTTGGCTGCCTCCCCACAAGTCTCCAGTTGTTCATCTTGACATCCACCACTCACCCCAGGTCCCTCTCAGCCATCGAGAATTGTAGTATTCCTCACCCCAGGTGTACACTTGGCCGGGTTTCTGGCCCCCAGGTATAGCACCTTGCATTTCCGCATTGAACCTCAGCTTCACTTTCTAGACCATCTTCCAGAGCCCAGGTCCCCTGTAGGGCCACCCTCCT
Source organism: Neoceratodus forsteri (assembly GCA_016271365.2). Classification (NCBI taxonomy): domain Eukaryota; kingdom Metazoa; phylum Chordata; order Ceratodontiformes; family Ceratodontidae; genus Neoceratodus; species Neoceratodus forsteri. Next base: position 614,097,376 of record CM028133.1, read on the forward strand.
CTTCTTCCCATCCACGGCACCGCCTAGGTTTTGGGTCGTCTGCAGGGGACTCATCTCACTCCTGATGCCTGTCCTTCATGTCAGAGACGTGGGCTGTTAGACAGGAGGGGCCCATGACTGATCCCTGTGGGACCCCACCAATGACCCTCCTTGGTGTGTGAGAGTATCGCCTAATAACTATGTACCCTCAGGGTCCAGTCCTGGAGCCAATGCCTATCCATCTGATTATCTGTTCCCACCCCCATTTCTCCCAGCTTATCCAACAGGCACATGAGGAACAGAGTCAAATGCCTTGCTGAAGTCTAGAAAGAGTGACAGGCCCACTGACCACCTATCCAAATCACTCTCGGCCACCCAAAGTCAAGTGAACTCCACAAGGTTTGTTTGGACAGATTTCCAGGAGAACCTGCATGCTGTCTATCATCCAGGCACACTGACTTTCCAGGTCCTCTCAGCCTCTCTTGACAGTGCCCTTCACCTTGCCCACCATCGATGTCAGGCTGACAGGCCTGTAGTTCCTGCCACCCCTTGGTCCTCCCTTGGATGGGCACTATATGGCCACCTTCCGGTCCTGGGCACCCACCCTGTCCTCAGGGAGGTAGTGTTCTGCCAAGGGTTCGCCAGACATCCCAAGTTGTCTTCAGTACTCTGGGATGAATTTCCGCCCCAGTGCTTTCTCTGTCTTATGACCTGAGGCTTCCTTCACCTTCTACCGTGATTTCCACTCCGTTACCCTTCTCCCTGCTTAGCCTCTGGCAGTGATGCCCTCCCAGACCTGCCTACTGGTGGGTGGGGTCCCTCCTAGTATCACTGTTCTCCTGCAGGCGATGCAGCATCCCCATTTTCCTGGTGGAAAACTGAGGGGTAGTGCACTATTGCAGGTTCCTCAGCCTGCTCTCATGTCTTGTGCCCATCTCTCCTCAGTTTTAACTTGCTAATCTGCCCTTCACCCTTCGCTTTTTCCCACTGTGTCTGAAGAACTTTGTTCCATCTCCACTTCCTGGCCAGGTTCTGCCCTTCCTTGCCTTAGTAATTTTATCACCCTAGTGGCCCTTTCCAGCCACTCAGCCTGCTCCGCTGATCCCTCCACCCTTGAGCACTTGAACTGGGCTCTGGGCAGGCTGCCTCTTTCCTGCACCACCTCTGACCTCCTGGTCAACCAGCAGGGTTTTGGGTCCCACTATTTTCGCTCTTTTCTTGCATAGGTGCTGGCATCCTGCAATCTTCTCCTGATTTTCCATTCACTAATGCATCTGACCCAATCCCATCCAAATGCCCTTTTGGATCCTTCCACTTCCTAAAATCTGCCCCCAGTCAGTTACTCGCCTTTGTACAGTCTTCACCCTCCCAGGGTCCAGCAGAACTAAACTGTGGCAGGGCTACTCCCGCCTAACGGGAAGTCCCCTTTATCACCTCCAGGCTCCTCAATCCGGGTCACCGTTCACAGGACCACATCCAGTACCCACATCACTCCCTGGCTCTGGGTTCCCCCACCTGTTGAGTTAGGGAAGGCCTTGAAAAGACATCCAACAACCTTCAATCTCTGGCCACCGAGGATGCCAGCTCTAGCCCAAGTTCCTTGGGTATGTTAAGTCCCCAACACCACCACCTTCCCTGCCCATTCGTGTGTTCCCAAGACTGCCACCAGACTCCTCCAGCCCTCCGCCAGTGCAGGGTCTACACCACCCTATTTTTGCCATCTTGGGCCCTTACACGCTGGCCGAATCACTGCATGGCTCCCTCCCCACCCCCCATGCCAATGCAGTTTCATTATCATTGCTACCTCTCCTCCTCCTGTCCTTCCTGAATATAGCGTATCCTCCAGGTTCAGGTCCCAGCTGCAGTCCTGTGGCTCAGGTCTCAGTGACCGCTGCCACATCCACCGCCCTCAGTTAGTATCACCGGAGCCTGGTGTTTTATTGCCCAAGCTCGTGCATTTAGCTGACTACCTCCATCCTTTCCTTGTCTCATTTCCCCATTCTGGTTCCTATGGGATTCTGTTTGCCCCGGTCTGCACTTTACCAGTCGGCCTTTCTCCACATTCCCTCCAGCTCCCGAGGTGGGGAGACCAGAATCCCCTCCACTTCTCGGCCCCCCGACCCCTTTTCTCCCCATCCCTCCCCTTCATGTTTAAACCCAGTTTTCACCACAATGACCCCTGGCCAATCCTAAGGATTTCCTCCTCCAAATTGAGATGGAGCCCATTCCCAGCATGGGGCCCTTATCCTCTCAGGTCTCCCAATCCCCATCAACCCATACCCTCTGGCCTTGCACCACCCCTGAGCCACTGGTTCTATCTTCTCCATCTTCCTTTTGTGTTCCTCCACTAGCCCTGGGTACCGGTGTGATTTCTAAGAAGGAAATGCATCCCAAATATGATAGACCCTGCAAGCCCTAACTTACCTGTATCCCAGCCCACCATTCCCTCAATGCTCAGTTTGCACCCAGGTGCATCTGCATGTCTGGAACTCCTCATAACTTTGCCCAGCTGATATCCCTCATGCTTGGCCCCTGTGCACCATTCAGGTCCAGGGCCATTTGTCTCAACTGGCCAGGCTTCTCCCTCCCTATCCCATTTGATACCCCTGATCATAGAACCTCAGTGAGGAGCACTCCATTCACCTTTCCTCCATTCCCCCCTTCCATGTCCCTCATCCTTCTACAGGCCCTCCACCCAGTCAGTTGCCTCCTTTGTTCCTCCCCATCTGGTACCTCACATGCTGGCCCCTCCTTATTATTGACCTCGGACACCCCTCCTCCGATCCTACAAAGCCTCCCTCCTCCCAAGTATCCTTCTGTACCTCGCTAACTCCCCCCTCACTGCTCGCGACTAGTCCTTCTTCCCCATCCACTAAACTAGCCTGGCTCACCCCCCTTCCTTCCTGTCTCCGAATACAAACATTGCATCTCAGGACTCTGTTCTCGTTGACAGTCTAATCTCTTTCTCTACCCTTACTGATTCGCACCTTATGATGACTCAGGACACAGGTGACAGTATGGGGATGGCTGGGTTGATTGTTGAACATAACGAAGAATCTAATGGTTTGCTAGTGCCTCCTGTTACATTTGCTAGTCTGTTTAAAAAACAGTGACACTGACTAAATGGCTGGAATGCAGTTCGCTAAGGTTTTGGGAACTCAGAAGATATGCCTGACTGATTTTATGTTACAAAGTTTTGATTAAACAGCACTTTCGGGTTTTCTAAGAAGTTTATGCTCTATTAACTTCTGGGGACAAAACATATATATATTAGCTTTCACAACTCCGATTTATTGAACAGATTTTGGATGAAATATGCTTTACTTAAAACTAACCTCGCTTGGTCTCAGTTTCAGAAGCGATTCCACTGACAAAACAATCCTTTACAGTTATAACTGTTGTTAGGAATGAGAGGTAAACGTCAAGACATTACATATTGGTTAGAACACAAATGCTCCAGGGTAACCCTGAGCCTATATTGATTCTGAGGGGTTTGGAATGGAGGGTGGAGGTATACAATTAATTTACTACAGACAGAGGATGGTTTACAGCATTTGCTGAGTTGTTTTTACCTGGGTTGGGATAAGGTTTATATTCTACCCAGGCCAACCATGGCATTGTTACAAATGTGGTTCTCCCAGGCACCTTAGTAGGACCTGTGATATTGTGAAGTGTGTGCAGTGTGGTGAAAGGGGACACGTTTTTACCGATTGTCATCACCCAGTGAAATGTTCTGTTTGTGAGGACACTCATGCTTTCATTGACTGCCCCTTTGCAGTCCAAAATAAATTTAATGGGGATTTTTGTATACAGGACTTTTATATTAATACTGCAGTTAAGGCTGCATTGAGACAATGGCCTCCCCCCCCCCCCGAACGGGTGAGATCACAAACGTTTCGTGTACAGGAGCAGCCCCAGGTACAGATTGTTACTGAAGCTGATATGTCTGCTGTAGACCCGGCTCCTGTGCTGGTCTCTTTGCCTCCTGTAGCATCCTCTGTGGTAACCCCTATATCAGTAGATCCTATGCTGCCACCCATGCCTCCTGAAAGGGATTTTACGGTGGTTTCCACTAGGCGCCGTAGTCTTCATTCTCGGGGAGTGGGGAAACCTGTGTCTGATATTGAACCCTTATTTTACAAAAACAACTACCAGGTACTTCTGGATGACGGTGGAACTGAGTCTGATTCCACCTGTTCTCTCATCTCAATCAGAGGGTGCCTCTGATGTTGACCAGCCCCTGGAGCAACCGGACACTGGGAAAAAAAAAAAGGACTAAGTTAGGGATGAGGAAATCCACAAAAAAAATGATGATTTTTAGGTTGACTTGTTTAAAAAAAATTGTTATGTTCATTTGGAAATTGCATTGGTATTTATTTTCTTTTCTCTCTTTCTGTATATGTCCGTGTCTTATAATCTTTCTGTGGCCTCTCTGAATGTTAACAGTATTCAGTCATGGTGCTCTCTAAATGTTAAATACCCATCTGACAGTTTATTTGATTAAATTGACAGCCACCAACAGGAATTATTTATCTGAATAAATCTATTCCTTGCATGCACAGAACCTGAGAAAGTGACCAACCTCATTGTTGCGAATACCACCACAACTTCTCTATTCATCACATGGACTGCTCCACAAGGAAATCATAGTACATATCAAATAAATATCAGTGGGACTGAGACTTCATATATGACAGTGACAACTGAATATGCAAATATGACAGGACTGATCCCAGGAGAAATCTATTATGTCAGCGTTATAGCATTTTCACTTGACGGGATAACTGTAGGAGATATACAAGTAATTAATGCCACGACTAGTAAGTGTTTTGCACTCTCAACTTTACATCCAGTTTATCTGTTTTCCTCAAGTTGGGAATTATTCCATTAGTCCATTCTGTGCAGTCCCTTTCAGCTATTCAAAGCTGAACTGTTACCTCCATTCTGCATTCATAAGTTTATGACTACTTTCCTTTGCTAGTTTTCTTGTTTTCTAGTGTACTCTCCTAAACGAGTGGTTATTGTTATCAAGCATGTAGTCTTTCTTCAGCATTATTGTTTGTGTGGAAAAATACATAGTTAGACATTTTACTATCTGTTTTCTTTCATTCCTGTATCAATTGATGGATTTTTGAAGGTTATTAAACTACACACTCTCGTGCCATGTCTGCCATGAAACAATTAGATGTCTTGGTACAGTGCTGTGCTGTTTACCATATCGAACATGTAGCACCATCCTAATACTTCCCTAGTATGCATCTGGCTTGTACATTCAGCAGCTAACCTTAGCAGATTAGATTTTTTGAAAATGATGAGCGGTGGACATCTTTAATGATGTGTGTCATTAATTGCAAAAACATGTAGAAGCAGTTTTAACAATATCTGAGAAAACTAAAAACACAGAGTATGAATTTCAGGATGCCAGAATTACATTTTTGCTAAGAAACTATATGAGAAAATGATTTGCCAACTAACAAATACTGTTGCTTTAAATGAAGCAATATTCTTAATGTACTGTTTCTCTAAACATGCAGTTAGTGGTAAAATACAGCCTTTTAAGTGAAGATCTATGGGGCAGGATCACATCACTAATATTACACGGCATGCTTTTTAATATTGTCCAGTGAGTTATTCATCTTAAAGGAAAACAGCATTTCCCCATTCTTGATAGGCTATGCTCCCATCTGAACTGACCCCACCATTCACATGACCTGGTTTCTCATGGGCAGAACTGCCATCCCCTGTATGCCCTCATGCTTTGCTCCCAATGGCAGGATGCAGCAGAAACTCCTAGTGTTGCTGAACAGATCTTGGTCCTGGGGAGGCTTGCCATGTCATTCTGGTGCAAGATTTTGAGGAGTTGGTCAGTCACTTTAGTAGTTTAACGTAAATCAATACAGGCACCAGATTTTTATTTTTAATACCGATCATGTACAAAACACCTGCTTGGCACAAAAAGAGTATTGATCATAGCATTTTTATAGTTTATGGGTGGGATATTCAAACTGCGCCATTCATAGGCACAAGCCCTTGCGCTGCGCAAAATAGTTGCACAGGGGTGTGTCCGGGGTGATATTCAGAGGAGTTAAGCTATTAGAGCGCTCAGCTTTGAATATCACCCCCAAGCCAGCCACCTGTGCTGTGGCAGTGGAACTTGCACCACTGCAAGTTGACAGAGTGGGAGCATTCAACTTATGTAGTGCAAGTACCATTGTGCCATACGCAAAATCATGATATTCAAAAGGTGACATGCAAATGGGGCTATAATTCATGCAAGGCACAGGGGGGGCCATTTGCATGTGATCATGGCCCCATTTGCATACCATTAGCATGTAGGTGCGCCGATCCCCGAGGACTTGCGCCTGGTGCCCTGCTAGGCAGCAGCCGTCGGGGACCGACGCCCATGCAACCCGATCGCGGGCAGCCGACTCAACCCCCCACCACCACCCCCACTGGCCCAATCGCGGGCATAGTGTACTCCCCCACCAGCCCAATCGCGGGCAGCAATTTGGCTCCCCTCGATCCTATCCTGGTGGTCCAGTGGACGGGAAATGCCAGTCGGCGGGCAGTAAGTTTAATGAGCCACCCTCTCCAGAACATATCCTGGTGGCTAGTGTCCCCCACCCCGCCCACTTACGAAACCCCACCACCCGCTCCCCCGGCGGCGGTAGTGGCGGCATCCTGCCCACCTGCTGCCCAGCCCGCCATAGAGCTGACTGCCAGTAGGGTTGCACACCGATGGTGCAGGTAAAGCCAATGGGCGTGCGATCCATACCGTACATGACAGTCAGATTTTGTGAATGAATCACAAATCTGGACTGTCCTGGAGACTACACGCCCGCTGACTCTGCTCTGCACCAATGGCGTGCGAATTCCCACCGAGCAGTCAGTCGAGGCGACAGGCGAGTGGGATGCTGCTGCCCGCCGGCGCAGGGGAGCGGGTGGTGGGGCTTCGTGATGGGTGGGGTTGGGGACACTAGCCACCAGGCTATGTTCGAGGGGTGGGTTTCATTAAACTTTACCGCCCGCGATCGGTATTTTGGGCCACTGGACCACCAGGGTTATGATCGGGAGGGGGTTTCTTGGCTAAACTTACTGCCTGCGATCGGGTATTTCGATTCCACTGACCACCAGGGATGTGTCTCGGAGGAATGGGCTAGTAAACGCATTGCCCGTGATCAGGCATTTCGTCCACTGGACCACCAGATACGTCGGGGCCACATTGCTGCCTGCGCATCGGGCTGGTGGGGGGGAGTACACTGTGCCCGTGATCGGGCCAGTGGGGGTGGTGGTGAGGATTTTACAGTCGGCTGCCCTTGTTGATGTTCGGGCTGCGGGGGCACAGGGGGTGGGTTGGGGGGCCAGCCACAGGTGGGCAGCTTCTGCTGTGTTGCGCCCTGTGGCAGCTCACCTGTGGGTGGCCTCGACTTAAGCCTTTTTTTTGGCTCAAAGTCAGGCACGCAGGTTGGGGTTGCGCCTGCACAACTCTGCACAGCCCGCTGAATATCGGCTGTGCAGTTTATGATGGTTCTCCCCTCCAGCTGAGCATGCATTCATTTGCATTGCGCTGTTGCTCAGCCTGTTTTCAGTCGCACAACTGCCTCCTGCTGAATATCGCTGAATAGCACAATTTCGGACTTGCACAACCATTTTGAATATCCCACCCTATGTCTTTACCTTACCTAACATAATCAGCAGTGGCCCACTGATCCAGCACATCCAATTCCTACATGGGGCAAAACACCCGTATACCAATGCATAGACAAGTCTGCATTTTTTAAGTCATATTAGAGTTATTTCCTGCCTGTGGCAAGTTTCCTGAGTGCCAGAAGGTGACTCTAGTATTAAAATGAGAGCTCTGACGTGTAATTATCTGTTTGAAATGTTAAGCCAGGATTTGTGCCTAAACATAGCATGGATGCTAATGCACATGATCACAGTAGTGATTTTGCATTTAATACATAATTACACATTTTAGAGCTCTCAGTTTAATAGAGGAGTAACTTTCTTGGGCTCATAAAACTGTCCAGAGTTAGAAAATTACTTTTGCTGATATGGCTTAAAAACATTCTAAGTCCATGTGCAAGCTCACCAGTGCTTCGCTGCCATTTTGGAAGAGCACACATAGGATTATCTGGCCAGTGCAGATTATGTTGGGTATGGTAAATGTATAAAATATCATGAAAAGTGCACTATGTGTTCAGTTTATATGAAGAATGCTCTTTATATATGAAGGCTGATAAAAAAGTTGCCTGATGGAATCATTTGTACATGGGACTAATAATCATCCAGAAGCTGACAGCATCCCTTTAATAGAATTACTCACTGCAGCAACAAAGTCAACTGCAAAACTGATGCTTTATATCTTAGATCCTTTTTAGGTCTTTCACTGCAAGTTATTTATAATTAAAGCTACAGAACACTGAACTCTTAAAGTCTCAGCTCTGAAATGCATTTCAGTACAATATCAATGGGTATGTAAATAAAAACAGAATTTGTAAAGCTGCTGTATTCGTAGGATCCATAGGAAAGTATCAGGTACTTTAGCAGTTTAGCCATTATTGTCCTGCACTATTTGAATTATCAACTTGTGGAGATGTTCAAATTTATATTTATCAAGGGCTGATTTAAACTGCTTCATGGTTTCACTAGACACCACCAAGATAGGCAATGCATTCCGCTAAGCCACTACATGCTATAAGAACCAAGCCCCTCTCTGATTTTTGTTGTACCTCTCACCAATAAGTTGGTACTGATGGCCCCAGTTAGTAACAATATTCGGGCTTCCTTTTAAATCTAAGCATTCCCAAATATCAGATGCACTACATGCCCTGTGTATCAGATACATGTCCGCCCTAATATCTTCTGCATTGCAGCAAGTATAGACTAGCTCCTTCAGTGTTCCTCATAGGGAGGCCCTCCATCCCCTGACTCTCCTAGCACACATCTCTGGACCCCCTCCAGTCACCTCGTATCTTCTTGCAGTCTGGGTTGCTATGCACTACCAGCATACCCAAATAGGGATCTAACCAGGACACATAGAGAGCACAATCCATCCCTTTCCCTGCTTTTTATATTTCTCATAATAGAGGCCAAAATGCAATAGGCTTTTTTTGTAGAAACTGAGCAGTGATGAGTAAACTCTAGATCTTTATTAATCCATATACCCAGGTCTTTTTACCTCTGTGGATAGTACATCAACTCCATTTATACTGTATATTTTGCATTATTTCTTCCTAGATGCATGATCTTGCACTTTGCTAGGTTGAATCTTAGTCTTTCCCCATAGCCATTCTATATACTTGGTCAATATTATCTTGAATTGTTTGCATCCGCACATTTGTGACTACTGCACCCAGTTTCATATCATTTGCAAATTTGGTAAGCCATGCATTGGCATCACAATTTATAGATGAGACCAACACATTAAACAGGACTGGGCCCAAAACAGCCCCCTGCGGGACTCCACTGGACACCTGGGACCAGTCAGACATTTGTCTCTTTATACATACCCGTTGTTTTCTTCCAGCCAATCATACAGCAGTCCATCTAATAACATAAGTCTACCCCAATTCCTCTAGTGTGTTAGCAAACTGTGATGTGATACAGTGTCAAAAGCCTTTCTTTTTAAATTGATGTACAATACATCCACTGATAAATTATAATCCAGAGCAGCACTTACTAAATTACAAAAAGACAATAAGTTGGTCTCACATGACCTACCCCTTGAAAATCCATGCTGTCTTATGTCCACATGCCTCTTTTCCTGTACATACATTTCGATGTACTCCTAAACAATAGACTTCAACACTTTACTGAGTATGCTTGTCAGGCTGATGGGTCGATAATTCGAACATTCTGATTTAGGCCCTTTTTTGTGTATTGGAACCACATTAGTCATTTTCCAGTCCTTTGGTACCTCACCCTTATCTATGGAGGACTGAAAGATGGCCTGAATATGGGTCACATATGACTGGAGACAGTTCTTTGAGTAATGTGACTGTAACACATATGGTTCAGGGGAAGTATTTACTTTCAGATTCATTTGTTTTTCTTTTACAGTACCGGTAGTTATCACTGAACTATCTGATTCATTCATAAGCACTCTGTGGAGTAGGCTCAGCTGAATAAACGCTATTAAAATATTTGTTGAATTTTTCAGCCATTTCCTTATAATCCGTTATCTCATTATCCCTTACCAAAAGCAGTCCCACTTTACTATTATTTTATTTTAGAGATCCTGGCCCAGATATTCAGAAATGCACCAAAGGCCGGCGCAAGTCTGATGCAGTGCAAATCCGATGTGCCATGGTGCAACAGGAGCCATATTCAGAGGTTTTGCAGGCCAAACTGTGCCAGCGCAACACAGCTGAATATGGCAGAGTTGTGCCATGGTGCAAACAGACTTGCACTATGTCACAAACAGAGGTGTGCCATGGCGCAAAAAGAGATGCTCCAGCGCAACTGTCGGAGCAGAGCAGCAGAGCAACAGAGAGGGGCATGGCACAGAGAACAGACCCAGGGACAGAGCCAGGGAAGAACAGTGACAGGGCCACAGGAGGCCTCCCAGCAGGGCACACAGAGGCACCCAGACACCTGACCCCAGAACACAATGGTGGCACTGATAGCAGGCAACAGGAGGTGCCAATGGAGGGCCACCAGGGAGCCCCCTGCAGGCCTCTGGCTGTGCCTGCTCTCCCAGACCATAGCAGGCCACACCCAGGACCATGCAGCCAAGTACACACACATGCCACAGGCACAGGAAGCTCAGACAGAGGGCATTGAATGTGCCGAGAGGCAGCTAGCATGCAGACCACATGCAACAGACCACACAGTGCCAAGCAGGGCCCCAACATAGTGTCAGGCCACTAACCGACTAATGACCATGGCCGTATGCCACCACCATGCACACACCCCTGACAGACACCCCATGGGCATCCCTAAGGCACAGCTACCAACCCAGGGGATGGACATCACCACAGTGGGACACACCACAGCACACAGCGGTGAACCACAAAAGCACAACACATGCCCCCTCACAAGCACACCACATGGACAGACACTGGGCTACTGCAGCATGGCTCCTCACACCACCTGCAAAGCAGACACAGATGCAGGCAGGTACATCAGAAAAATATATGTATTTTGAACAAAACTATTTACAAGAACCAGGGGCTGGGAAAGGGTAGGTATAGCAAGAGAAGGGGACAGGGAACTGGACTATACAGTGGGAGGGGAACTGTTAGAGGAGGTACATTCGGAAAACAGGGGCCAAACTAATGGTAGCCCCATCCAGCCGCCCTTGCAATCTGATGCTGCCTTTGCTCTGCCACCAGCATCCATCATATCTGCACGACCACCTCCAGCATTGTTGATGCCACCAGGAGGGACTGGTGCAGCATTCTTGATAATATTGACCATGGCGGTCATCACCGCTGAACACCTAGAACAAGGGACATGTGATCAGTGCCACATCCAAGGAATCACGCCCACCCACAGTGCACACTGGGCAGTGAGAACACACCCCCTGGAGAGCCCATAATGGCCACCCGGATGGGCCAATGCCAGCCAGCAACTCTGCACACCACAACATTGCAAGAGGTGGTCCCTGCCACTCAATTGCCACATGACTGTGTGATGACAGTCATGTGGCACAGTGTACCGGCAGCACCACAGCAACAACAGTGGCAGCCAGGTGCATGCCCACCCACCAACAGCCTGCACACGTGTCCAATTGGTGCACCACAGTGGCATGCACCATGTACAGTGTGACACACACAACTGCCATGGCACATGGCACAGACAGCCATGCCTGCACCCACTCCCCCGCCATCCCCAATGTATGTTGAGAAGGGCCATGACAGTGCCTACCTGCCCTCTGCAGCCCTGCTGGTGCTGGTTCTGCTCCACCACATCCCACTGTGGCCTGCTGTGCTGCTGCAGCCTGGGTCCTCTGATGGTCCTCATGTCCTGGGAATGGAAAGAAGACAGGTGCACATCAGGAACCAACCACAGCATCTGCCCCCACCCCTGTGCACAGGCTGTGCCCTTGCCTGACACGTTCCACATGGCTGCATTACTGCATCACAACAGAAGCGGAAGCTGGCAATGCCACCTTATGATGCACACGATGATGGTGTACCCCTCTGCAGGGCTTGGCAGGCTGCCATGAATACCACAGTACAGCACCCGGGCAGACATGCAACATGGGATGACTTACCTGGTTGTGGCACAGACCCTCACATGGTGTATGCCTGTAGCCTCCTCAGGTGCTCTTGGTCCCACCTCATGAGGTCCCAATAGTGGTGGTGACATTGTTCTCCAGTCCTGGGCACCCCCATCCTGTGCTTCAGGCTGTTGGCTATGTCCTGCCACATGGTGCCCCTGGCTTACTGCAGGGGCACCTGCCCAAAGAGCTGGGGGTTGTGGGGCTCCATGCAGGCCACTAAGTCGGCCACCTCAACTTGAGACCAGTCCTGGGCCCTCCTGCATCTTGCCTATGCCATGGTCAGCTCAATGCATTCAGAGGCGATAATGGCAAAAGGAGGCACATGTGTCCACACCATGCACTCACTGCGACGATGTGCAGAAGCATGCACAGTGCATGCCTATTGCACAGTGCCTGAGATGCACAGAATGGTGTGGCTGTGTTGGGTCAGAAGTCTGACCCAGGGATCAGGGGTTGACCAGCATTGTGCATGTGCGCAATAGAGCATGGCATCGCATGCATAGCCATGCATGTAGCTGGCCCACGCACAACATGTGCACTGCCTCTGCATCACACTGTCCATGCATGGTGTGTGATTGACACCATGATGCCATGACATTCATGTGCATTGTGGGTCTGCGCACTGCACATGCATGCACATTGCACCATCGCAACTTGCTCCAGTGCAGTCCCATTGTGCACGGCTCAATATCCTGATAGTAAGACACCACATGCAAATGAGTTCATCAGCCAGTAAGGCTGGTTGCATTAGCATGTCATTACTGTTGTGCCCAACGCCATTTGCATGCGCTTGTAGCCTTATAAGTGCCATGGAATGGCACAGACCATGGACTGGTATTGCAACCGTGATAGGTAAGTTGTGCATGCCACTGCAGCTCACTGGGAGCTGTGAGCACTGCATGGTGGGATGGACTGGAGATGTTGCCACTGTCACACTGTGCTGTCCATGTCCACAGGCAGCAACATGTCAGCACATAAGGAGGGCAAGGAGGGAGCCTGCAATGGAAGCGCAGGTTCAACTTCACAAAGGCAGAGACTGATGCCTTTATTTGAGGCCTACCTGGACAGGGAGCCCTGTTGAGTGGTGCCACAACACATGCCAAGATTGGTGCATGGGAGGAAGTGGCAGCCTATGTCAATCAGTATGGCAGCCACCAGTGGTTGGCATAGGGAGTGCCAAAAGAAGGTGGGAACAGACAAGCGGCAGATAAAGGAGAAGGTGACAGCCATCTGTGTGTCCTGTACCACCACCAGAGGAGGGCCTGCAGATGCACCCATACTGATGCCACAGAAGGAGTTGGTGGCAGCCACCATGCACCAAACCACAGTGGAGTGTGTTCCTGGAGGAGAGTTTCAGATGGGTAACAGCCCATCACTGCATGGTGTGTATGTCAGTCACACACTGCTGGAGGCATGGAGGGTGCGTACATGGGCATGCTGGCATGTGGTCGGCATGAATGTCATATGTGCATGTGTGCACACCCACCAGCATGCCATGCTGCAGAACTCATGCAGCAGCAGTGTACGGGGAGCACATGTGGCATTGCATCACTGATATGCCTTTTTCTGTTGTAGCACCAGCATGCCTCCGTGCAGATGATGGGGAACCAGCAGGGCAGCAACCATGGATGCTTGTATGACCCTGAGGACCAGCTGTCCACCTTCACTGGCATCCGGGGCCCAACAGACTGCAGCTCAGCACCATGGTGCAGGTGGATGTCCTGTACCTGAGGTTAGATGAGGCCCTGGATGTGTATGCCAGCCTTGGTGTCCTATGTGCAGAGACACAGATCGGGGCGGGGTCCGACTCCAATGATGACATCACACTGATCCTGGACAGCATGTGCAGCATTATGGGTGAGATGCCCCTGCTGGCATCTGACACAGACACCACGCCCAGCACTCTGCCAGCGGCGAAACAGCTGCCTGCCACCACTGCAGGTGCAGCAGTGTATGCTGTGCCCTGCGGTGATGGTGGTGCAGCCGCACAGGCACTGGATGGGTGACAGCAACAGGCTGCAGCTGCCACCGGGCAGCCAGACACAGGGTCCACTGCCGGTGTGCCTGCTGTGCCCATGCCCCCTGCAGACCCCACTTTGCAGCGTCCACCAGAGAGGGGGGCTGTGCAGTGTGGCTGATCACCACAAGAGGATCAGTGTCCCAACCAGCAGCCCCAGGAGCTGCCACCTGGCTGAGCACACCATCTGCTGTGGGCATCTGTTCAGCACGGGGCTGCATGCCACTGGGGTGCATGCATTGTGTGCAGAGGTGCGCCAGTTAGCTGAACAACAGGAGTGGGGCACTGTGCATATCCTGGCAGGGGTGCAGGCCATGCAGGAGGCCATGAGTGCATCCTTGGATCACATTGCCACTGCGATCATGGATGGCTTTGCATTGCTGGCTGCCACAGGGCATGGCTTTGCACAAGTGACTCCCCACAGTGTGCTGTCCACCCCATTAACCTGGTGGCGGGTGACCCCAATGCTGGGCTCTGATGTAGGCACCCCATGCAAGCCTCAGGGCTGGCCTATTAGGGTGCCTGCACACCAGCACATGGACATGGTCATGGTCCTGTGGTTCAACACCTGGGGGGGCTGTTGCAACTCCAGCATGGCTGCCCCCATGGCCAGGGTGGCCATGGTTCCATGCAGCAGCCCTGATATGCGAGTCACCCTAACTACAGTCTGCAGCTGCTGCCCTGTGCACACATGGGTGGTGTGTGTGTGCCTACCACTGGTGTCGCACCTGTGTGTTGCACCGCATGCTGTCTATATGCATGCTTGACTGGCTGCTGGGCCATGTGTGGGAGTGATGAGGGTAGTCTAGCACCGGTTGGGCCTGTGCACCGGTGCAATGCATCTGATCCACACCACATACCAATGCCTGGGTGTGTGTGTGTCGCTGTATGCCACTGACTCCTCTGCCCTGCCTCACTCCCCTGTGTATACATGCCTATTGCCATGCACACCCCTGCATGTGTGCTGTGCCTGTTTGTGTGGCCCATGAATGTGTACAACACCATCTACCTGTGTGCACCATGGTGCTCCTGTGCAATGGTGTCCCAGTGGCGTCACACCTGCTGGAGCAGGTGGGAGTCCCTCTGCCCAGGGGTGGCTGTCCACCACCCTCTGGCCCATTGCCTCCATCGTCCACACTACTGTCTCCCTCATCAGCCTTAACAGCTATCCCACAGTCAATCATCATTTTGTGCAGTATGTTGCAGGCCAGGAATAGGCCACAGGCATTCGAGGGGCTGTACTGTAGGGTACCGCCTGACCTGTCTAGGCAACAGAACCATGCTTTCAGCATGTCAAAGATGGACTTGATGTTGCATGTGCTGGCGTGTGCCTCATTGTACTGTTCTGCTGGGGACAATGGGCATCAGTAGGGAGTGAGCAGCCAGGGCTTCAATGGATATGCGCTGTCACCTGTGTGGAGATTGACATGGTTAGTCCTCTGCTATTCTGTGCTGTGCCCTCGCCCATCCTGGCACCACACCATGCACACTCTGCTCACCCCATCCCCAGGTTTGCTCTGCCCATGACCCTTGCTCATGCCATACTCACCCACTAGGTGACCCATGGTTGTCCCCACATTCAAGCCTGTGGCACAGCACAGAGCTGTGCCAGATGAACGCATCATGTGCACTCACAGGTGTGTGCACCAACACTGGTGATGCGCCCGTGGCATTGCACACATCCTGGCAGTTGACAGTCTGGCTCCCTTCTGGTTGATACATGCCATGCTGTCAGGGCCAGGTGGCATGCAGATGGCCAAGTGGGTAGTCAGTGTCTTCAATCATGCTAGGCATACGTGCTGCCCTGTGGAAGTACTGCATGGTTGCTGTACTCTCTGCCTGTGTGCTGGGGAAATGGATGAATTCCGAAGCACATGGCAGCAGAGCATTGAGAAACTGTGTGAGGAGGAAGGACAGGGCTGGCAGGGTGATGCCTGTGGTGTTCCCTGTTGATCTCTGGAAGGTGCCCGTGGTGAGCAGGCACATGATGGCAGTCACATTCATCTCCATGGACATGGCATGGCTCCATCTGGTGGGTGCCTGCATCTCCTCACTGCACAGCTCACAGAGCTGCCTCAGAAAGGCCCTGTTCAGGCGGTACTGGCCAACAATCTCAGTGTCACTGTAGTTCTGAAAGGTGATGCAGGCACGGTACCACCTGTGTTGGGTGTACTGCCGACGTGCCCTTCCTCGGCCACGTCGCTGTTCCTCCTGCCCCTTCGCTCACCTCATTACTGCCTCCATCATGGAGGGCACACTGTCTATGGCCCTTGCTGTCCACTGTCCCTCTGCCCCTGAGCAGTTGGCTGCTGACTGTGTGCCACCCTGGTGCACTGCTTGTCTGTGTGTGTGTGTGTCTCTCTCTCTCTCTCTGCCCCTCTTTCCCTCACCACATCTGTCCCTCTCCCTCCATGTGTGGACTTTGGTCTATCTGTCTGTGTGTCTCTCTCTGTCTGTCTCTCTCAGTCACTCCCTTTCACTGTTTTGTAGTACCCTACCAGCTGCTTCCAACATCATTAGTGCCTATATGCAAGAAAACTGCAGGATTCACTACATTCTCCAAAAAGACATCTAAAAGTCTTTTTACATCTGCTATCCCAGCCCCTGGCAAATATGACAATGTTACCTGTTCTTTCCTATTATTACAAATAATCCTGTCAGCTGTCTTTAACATGGAATTGCTTATAATGACTATATCTCATTGTTTTACTCCAGAATTACTCATAGGGTTCAGTGATGGACTATTTTGTGGGAAAGTTTTACTGGAATCAACAAGCTCTTCCCTCCTTTCTTGACAGGGTAATGTTACTATTACATCATTTACACTGATAAGTGTACCAGATATGTCCTCACACTATTTTCATAACCTGTTTTATCTCTTGCATGGGGCTGTATACTTCCTTTATCCTCTAGGTGTTCAAATCAGTTAGTTATTACTAGTGGTAGATCTCTATCTCTTCTACATTTTCTAGAACCCTTCTGAATAATGCTCCAATCATCTTCTAATTGCAACTCATCTATACCTGCTTTCCTTTTATCACATGGGCCTTTATTAATCTGTGTAATCACTAATTCTCTTTCTGTATCCTCTATTATAAATCTTGTTGTTTGTTTGTACAAATCTGGCAATTTCATTAATGCCAGATTGTACCTCTATCTTTTCCTGTAATTCCTTGATTTTTCCTTCAAGTTCTTTTATATATCTGCATTTGTTACAAACCTGACCCTCCATCTGGCTCTGCTCTTCCTTCATACCACACATTCTGCATGTTCATCAGTCTATACATACTAGGTCATTTAAACCATTTGGCCCATGCAGTTTGCCTACCTGACATCCATCCTTAATTTAAAACTATCCAATGAGATTCTAGAAAGCAAGAATATGTTTAAGATACAGTGGTGCTACCAGAGCATATCTTAGAGATAACAATCTGAAAGATATTTTAAGAGATAAAATCTGCTGATTACAAAACTACTACTTAATGAACATGGATCATTTGATCTTTTCATGACTAAAAGTTATATTTTTGACACATGAAGTCTTACATTTAAAATGGTCTTGACATACTACATTTAGTCAACAAGATAACCATTTATTATCCATATCAGTTTTGAAATAGAAACCTGATTGTCTATGCAGAGACTTTTATTGGACTCAATGATGTTACCCAACCAGCTAGAGTAAGGGTGAACTTGGTTCTAACTCTCAGTTCAAATTAACGTCGATAAATAATTGGAACCCAGTTTTCTGCCAGTCCCTTAAGTGCAACTCCATGGTCTATGTTCAAAGAGAGATGTACCACCCTCCTGACCAGCACACATCAGTGTGCACTTTTGCATGAGAAGGGACAGCTCAACGTATAAATTGCAGACAGCACCCTTTGCAAATCATGGTGACACTGTTTCTGCAATGCATTTTTGCAGTCTCCTGGCTTGTAGAAGAATTACACTCAGTTGGTAGGGGTGTTATAAAAGGGCATCTGGCACTATATGTGTAGAGGAGGTAAAAAATGACCATTAGTAAATTATCTATTACAAATACTTAGGAGACGAACGGAGACGATGCTGACGGCAGAAGAATTTAATGAATTAAATAATAATCATAGCAAGAGATTACAGGTGGTGCATTTTTCATTCTTAATTCTTCATTCTTAATTTTTCAAACTAACAGTGTATAGTGGCTTGCTTATATAGTGGAAGACAGTACTATGGTTGTCTATGATTGGTCCAAGACAAATATAAACATTTACTCAAAAGGCAATTTTTCTTTTAGTACATGTATGACAAGGCAATTCTCCTTTTAGTACATGCATGAGCTAATCTCTTGTCAGCATAAATGTATTGATAGTGTAAATTATATTACTATATAAGGATAGTAATAATAGTCATTACCAGTTATCAAGGTTTAGAAGGAAGAAATAGGTTTGCACTTAGGAATGTGCACACAGGCACTCTGGTCCGCCCTAATAATAAACACTAAAATAGTCTGAAGGGATAATTTGAACTCTCTCCCTGTATTTCTGTTTTTGCAGACACTTAAGACACCTGTCTGCCATTACTCACATGATTAGTACAAATATTAAAAGACACTTGAATATTACAAGTTGTGGCTCAGTTAAACTTGTAACTTCACAAGTTTTGATATGATCTAGCTTCACAGATCAATATTTGTCACACAAACACATTATGTTTTAAACCAAAATGAGATTTAGGCTGGAATATTGGGACACATTTCTTTATCCCCTATTACAATATGCTATGTTCTTCGTTTGCAGCTGTATTAAACAATGCAGTAGTGTGTCCTTATGCACCTTATCATGCTGAAAATCAGAATACCACTGATTTATTTTAATTAAACTCTAGTTATGCAGGGCTGGTCATTTTATTTTTTTCAAATTTATTGTTCATTACTGATTTTCAGCCTTCTTGGTGCTGTCTGTAATATACCTATGTAACAGTTTATATAATTTGCCTGCCACCAACAGGAATTATTTGTCTGAATAAATCTATTCCTTGCATGCACAGAACCTGAGAAATTGACCAACCTCATAGTTGCGAATACTACAGTAGCTTCTCTATTCATGACATGGACTGCTCCACAAGGAAATCATAGTTCATATCAAATAAATATCAGTGGGACTGTGACTTCAAATGTGACAGTGACAACTGAATATGCAAACATGACAGGACTGATCCTAGGGGAAAACTATTATATCAGCATTGTAGCATTTTCACTTGACTGGACAACTGTAGGAGATACACAAGTAATTAATGCCACAACTAATAAGTGTGTTGCTTTCTTAACTTTACATCAAGTTCTTCTATTTTCCTCAAGTGGGAAACTATTCCAATAATCCGTTCTGTGCAGTCCCTTTAAACTATTCAGATCTGAACAGTTAGCTCCATTTTGTATTCATATGCCTCTCCTGTCTCGGCATTCTTCATAAGTTTATGTCTACTTTGCTTTATTAGTTTTGTTATTTTCTGTTGTACCCTCTTAAAGAAGTCGGTAGTGTCATTAACCATATAGTCTTTCTTCACCATTATTTTTTTTGTGGAAAAATATATAGCTAGAAAATTTACTGTTTTTTTCTTTCATCCCTGTATAAATTTTCAGTATTTTGAAGGTTTTAAAAGTACACACACTTGTGCCATTTCTGCCATGAAAAAATTAAATGTCTTGGTACAGTGTTGTTCTGTTTAACATATTGAACATGTAGCACCATCTTAATACATCCCCAGTATGTATCTGGCTTGTTCATTCATCAGCTAACCTCAGGGGATTCAATTTTTAAAAATGATGAATGGTGGACATCTTTATTGATGTGAGTCATTTATTGCAAAAATGGTAGAAGTTTTAACAATATCTGAGAAAACTAAAAACACACAGCGTATTCATTTCTGGATGTCAGAATTACATTTTTGCTAAGAAACTATATGAGGAAATTGTTTGCCGACTAACAGATACTGCTGCTTTAAATGAAGCAATATTCTTTATGTACTGTGTTTCCAAGCATTCAGTTAGTGGTAAAATGCAGCTTTTCCAGGGCAGATCTATGGAGCAGGATGACATCACTAATATTACATGGCATGCTCCTTTAATATATATGTCCAGTGTATTATTCGTCTTAAAGGAAAACAGCATTTTCCCCTGTTTGATAGGCTATGCTCCCATGTGTACTGACCCCCCCATCCACATGACCTGGTTTGTCACGGGCAGAACTGCCATCACCTGTATGCCCCCATCACTTGCTCCCTATAGCAGGATGCAGCAGAAACTCCTGCTGTTGCTGAACAGGATCTTGGTCTGGGGAGGCTTGCCATGTCATTCTGGTGCAAGATTGTGAGGGGTAGGTCAGTCATTTTAGTAGTGCAATGTAAATCACTACTGGCACCCATTTCTTATGTTTAATACTAATCATGTGCAAAGCTCCTGCCTGGCACAAAAAGATTATTTATCATCCACAGTAAGGGGTAAACTTGAGGTCTAATTCTCAGTTCAAAGGGACATTCGGCAAATATTTGGAACCCCATTTTCTGCCAATCCCTTAAGTGCAACTCCATGGTCTTTGTTCAAAGAGAGATGTACCACCTTCCTGACCAGCACACATCGATGTGCACTTTTGCATGCAGGGAGACAGCTCACCATGTAAATTGCAGACAGCACCCATCGCAAATCATGATGACACTGTTTCTGCAATGCATTTTTGCTATCTCCTGGCTTCTAGAAGAATTACACTCAGTTGGTAGGGGTATTATAAAAGGGCATCTGGCACTATATGCAATGTTCTTCATGTAGCAGTTGTATTAAACAATGCAGTAGTGTGTGTCTTTTGTACCTTATCATGCCAAAAATCAGAGTACCACTGAATTATTTTTAATCAAACTCTAGTTAAGTGCAGGGCTGGTCATTTGAATAATTTGATTTTGTATTCTAATTTATTGTTCATTAGTGATTTTCAGTCTTCATGGTGCTTTCTAACTGTTAAATACCCATGTAACAGTTAATGTGATTAGATTGACAGTCACTAGCAGGAATCATTTTTCTGAATAAATCTATTCCTTGCAAGTACAGAACCTGAGAAAGTGACCAACCTCATTATTGTGAATACCACAACAACTTCTCTATTCATGACATGGACTGCTCCACAAGGAAATCATAGTTCATATCAACTAAATATCAGGGGACTGTGACTTCAAATATGACAGTGACAACTGAATATGTAAACATGAGAGAACTGATCCATGGGGAAAATATTATGTCAGCATTGTAGCATTTTTAGTTTACAGGACAATTAAGCTTGCCAATTAAAGAGCAAGCTAGGTTGTCCCAGACCCTTCCCAGAAATCAAGGTAGGAAGCCAAGGGCTACAGGGGAGAGGGCCAGTGACATCACAAGACAGGGATGGGAGACAAGGGTGAGCATCATATGACGAGGTCCAGGGATCTGAGGATTGGCCAGGGAGGGGCCATCAGTGGTCCTGACTGGGTTCTAAAGGGCTATTTAAGGGCAGCACACAGGCAGCTAGCCCTCTTTTGCTGGGATTTTTTTTACAGTTTCAGCACATTCATTGGCAAACAAGGCAAGGCACAATCTGTTTAGGCCATTACAGGTCATGTGGTAGCATGGCTAGGCCCAGAGGAAGCTGTGTCATTTTAAAAGGGCCAGCCATGTAGATACAAGATGCGTTTTAAGAAGTATTTTAGCAACTGCTGTGGTTTTATTGCTTTAAGGAATTGTGTTTTCAGTATTTGTGTGAGAAAAAATGCAGCAACTCCTGTGGTTTTGTTGCTTAAGTCAGCCAGAGGATAGAGCATGGCCTGGCTGCAGTCTGTAGGGGCCAGTTTTAATACAAGAATGGAATTTTTGTGGTTTAAAGTATTTATTTCTAAGATTTGTTTAAAAAAAAAAGATACACTGGAAAATTAGCCACTGCTTGCTAACAGTTGTAAAAAAACCAAGCATTTGTCAGTGCCGAATGTTGATTGTGTTGGTTTGCTGAGCTCACTCAGTGGCCCTCTGTCAGTCGCTCATTGTGTTTCTCCTGGTGCTGCAGGCTGCTGTTTGGTACTGGGCACCTGCCTGCATTGGCACCTTTTCTGTCCACAAAGAAATCCGCAGCTGTCCTGACAGAGCTGTGTTGAGGTGGGTCACTGTTCCCTCTGACTTGCTCATTCCGTGTCTGCCAGTGCTGCAGGCTGGCCTTTTGTACTGGGCTCCTGCCTGCATTGTCATCTTTTTCTACCCACAAAGAAATCTGCAGCAGTCATGCTAGAGCTCTGTTGACCTCACTCAGTCCCCGTCTGTCACTCGCTCATTCTGTTTCTCCCACCGCTGCAGGCTGCCCTTTTGTACTGGGCCCTTGGATGCATTGCTGCCTTTTTCTGCCCACAAAGAAATCCACAGCAGTCCCAACAGAGGCTCCACTGAGCTCACTCCTACCCCCCTCCCTCCCTCATTCTGTGTCTCCCACTGTTGCAGGCTGCCCTTTTGGTACTGGGCCCCTGCTGCATGCTAGCTTTTTCTGCCCACTAAGAAATCTGCAGAAGTCACCGAGACAGCTCCATCTGAACTACGCTCACTCCACACGCTCTCTCACTCTCTCCATTCCATTTCTGTCAGTGCTGCTGGCTAGCCTTTTGTACTGGGCTCCTGTCTGCATTGCACGCCTTTGTCTGCCCACAAGGAAATCTGCAGCAGTCACAATACAGCTCCGTTGAGCTCGCTCACTCACTCACTTCTCCTCTCTCACTCATTCATTCTATTTCTTCTGCTGCTGCATGCTGCCCTGTTGTACTGGGCTTCTGCCTGCATTGGCACCTTTTTTGCCCACAAAGAAATTCGCAGATGTCCTGACACAGATCTGTTGAGGTTGCTCACTCCGCCTGTCTCACTCACTCATTCTGTTCTCCTGGCACTGCAGGCTGCCATTTTGTACTTGGCTCCTGCCTCTGTTGGCGCCTTTTTCTGCCCACAAAGAAATCTGCAGCAATTCTGACAGAGGTCCGTTGAGCTTGCCTACTCCGCTTCTCTCACTCGCTTGTTCTGTTTCTGCCGGCTGCTGCACACTGCCCTTTTTTATGGGCTCCTGCTCATGCTTGTTGCCTCTTCTGCCCACAAACAAATCTGCAGCAGTCATAAGAGTTTTCCGTTGAGTTCGGCCACTCACCCCCCCTCTCACTAATTGCCTTGTTTCTTCCGCCACTGCAGGCCGCCAATCGATACTGGGCCCCTGCATGCATTGCCGCCTTTTTCTGCCCACAAAAAGAAATCTGCAGCAGTCCCAACAGAACTCCAGTGAGCTCACTCCTCCCCCTCCCTCACTCCACTCATTCTGTGTTTCCCACTACTGCAGGCTGCCTTTGTATTGGGTTTCTGCCTGTGTTGAGTGGCATTTCTGCCACAAGAGATCACGGCAGTCGTGACACAGCTCAGGTGAGGTCATCACTCACCCTCTGTCACTCGTTCATTTCGAATCTGCCGGTGGCATGCCGGCTGGCGGGTTTTATGCTGGGCTCCTGCCTGGGTTGCTGCCTTTTCTGCCCACAAAGGAAATCCGTAGCCAGTCACGATAAACCCACCTCCGCTGAGTTCGCCACTCCCCCCTTTGTGACTCGCTCGTTCTGTTTCTGCCAGTGCTGCAGGCTGACCTTTTGTACTGGGCTCCTGCCTGTATTGCTGCTTTTTTCTGCCCACAAAGAAATCCACAGCAGTTATGATAGAGCTCTGTTGAGGTCACTCACTCACCCTGTCTCATTCTCTCATTCTGTTTCTCCTGGTGCTGCAGCCTGCCCTTTTGTACTGGGCTGCTACCTCTGTTGGTGCCTTTTTCTGCCCACAAACAAATCTGCAGCAGTCCTGACAGAGCTCCATTGAGCTCACTTATTCCCTGCTTTCACTCGCTTGTCCCATTTCTGCCACCGCTCCAGGCTGCCCTTTTGTACTGGGCTCCTGCCTGCATTCCCAACTTCTTCTGCCCACAGAGAAATCTGCAGCAGTCATGATAGAGCTCCATTGAGCTCGCTCACTCCCCCCTTTCACTCTCTCATTCTGTTTCTCCAGCTGCTGCAGGCTGCCCTTTTGTACAGGGCCCCTGCGTGCATTGCTGCCTTTTTCTGCCCACAAAGAAATCTGCAGCAGTCCCAACAGAGCTCCAGTGAGCTCACTTACTCCCCCTCCCTCACTCACTCATTCTGTGTTTCCCACTACTGCAGGCTGCCCTTTTGTACTGGGTTTCTGCCTGTGTTGGTGGCATTTTCTGCCCACAAAGAGATCTGCAGCAGTCGTGACACAGCTCCGTTGACGTCGCTCACTCACCCTCTGTCACTCGTTCATTCCGTTTCTGCTAGTGCTGCAGGCTGGCGTTTTGTACTGGGCTCCTGCCTGGGTTGCTGCCTTTTCCTGCCACAAAAGAAATCTGAGATCACGATAGCCTCCATTGAGTTACATCCTCCCCCTTTGTGACTCCCGCTCTGTTTCGCCAGTGCTGCAGGCTGACCTTGTACTGGCCCTGCCTGTATTGCTGCTTTTTTCTGCCCACAAAGAAATCCACAGCAGTTATGATATAGAGTTTGCTGAGGTCACTCACCTTCGCCTCTATCTCATTCTCTCACATTCTAACACTCATGGTGCTGCAGCCTGCCCTTTTGTACTAGACTGCTACCTCTATTGGTGCCTTTTTCTGCCCACAAACAAATCTGCAGCAGTCCTGACAGAGCTCCATTGGCTCACTCATTCCCTGCTTTCACTTTCGCTTGTCCCGTTTCTGCCATCGCTGCAGCTGCCCTTTTGTACTGGGCTCCTGCCTGCATTCTAATATCTTCTGCCACAGAAAATCTGCATCAGTCATGATAGAGTCTCCATTGAGCTCGGCCAATTTCCCTCACTCTCTCCATTCTGTTTCTCCTGCTGCTGCAGGCTGCCCTTTTGTCAGGGGCCCTGCGTGCATTGCTGCCTTTTTCTGCCCACAAAGAGGAAATCTGCAGCAGTCCTGACCACAGCTCTGGTGGCTAAGCTCCTCCCCCTCTCTCACTCGGCATCATCCTTTGTCTCCTGGGCGCAGGTGCCCTTTGTAATAACAGGTCTCGCCTCGCTAGAACCTTTCTCTGCCCGAAAGAAAACCACAGCAGTCCCGACAAAGCTTAGTTGAGCTCGTCACTCCCCCACTACGCTCAATCCTAATCTGTCCCTAACACTGATTTCTGACAGTGACTGTGGTATATGTGCTGGGCGTGAAAATACATTTCAACCAGGATGTGAAAAATTACTGCTGTACTGTTCATAGGAGGTGTGGAAAA
This sequence comes from Neoceratodus forsteri, assembly GCA_016271365.2. Taxonomy (NCBI): domain Eukaryota; kingdom Metazoa; phylum Chordata; order Ceratodontiformes; family Ceratodontidae; genus Neoceratodus; species Neoceratodus forsteri. The sequence goes on from CM028133.1 coordinate 614,122,899, forward strand.
ATGTTCAGTGTTGAAAATCTGGAGTGAAAATATTGCAAAGATGTGAAGGTACGAGCGTGCGTGAAACTGCAACGCATGCTCATAGCACATTCATTTTATGGACTTTAGTCGCCAAATTTTCAACATGGGCATTTTAGGTCCTCTGCTAATGAACAGTGTCACTGTCATTTTCATAATGTGTCCCGAACACGGATTTCCCACAGCAACTGCTCAATTCTGTGCCGGAAGTGCGAAAACACATTTTGGCCAGGATCTGAAAAATGATAGCTGTACTTGTTCATAAGGAGGTGCAGAACAATGGCAATTTTGAAAATCTGGAGTGAAAATATAAATTTGCGAACTTAAGCGCGTGTGTGCAAACTGTGCAACACAAGCTCGTAACACAGTCATTTTATGGAATATCGGCACTGCATTTTCAACATATTCATTTTAGGATCTCTGCTCATTAACAGTGCCACTGTCATTTTTATAATCTGTCCTGAACACTGATTTCTCACAGTGACTGTGCTATTCTGTGCCGGACATACGAAAACACATTTCGGCCACGATGTGAAAAGACAGCTATACTGTTCTCAAAGAGGTGTGGAAAATTCCCAGATTTGGAAATGTGGAGTGAAAATATTGCAAATTCATGAAGTTACGGGTGTGCGTAGCAACTGCGCAATGCACGCTCATAAAAAAGTCATTTTTTGATTTCTTCCACCAAATTTGCAACATAGGCTTTTTAAGAGACCACCTCATGAACACTGGCACTGTCGTTTCATTAATCTGTCCCAAAAGTTGATTCCGTACAGTGACCGTGGAATCACCTTTCAGGGCCAGTTAACATACTGACAGTGGCATAATTCATGAGGAGGGGGTCCCAAAAATCCCATGTTGAAAATGTGGTGCCAAAATTCCAAAAAATGACTGAGATATGCATCAAAGTTGAAAAAAATATTTATTCCATCATACAGCTTACCGGCATTTCTCAGTTCACGGTCAGCTTTGAAGAGTGCAGGCGTGTTCCGATTCACGAAGATTGTTTGCCAGACTCGGGAGGTAAGTATGGGGTGAGGGCTGTTGTGTGAGGAGGCAAGGGTGTGCAAGCGTGAGTACTAGCAAGTTAGGGAGGGGCCAGGGAGATGGTGAGGGACTGTTTTTTTTTACAGGGTACAACATTAAAAGCCATTGCAGGATGTTTTTCTTTCAGGACCATTTGGCATGCTGGGGTGGGCTCCCAGTGTGACAACACAGTATTTTTGGGGAAGCTGTAGCCAATGGGGAATTGGGCACCGCCGTCGGCACAAAAGGGGGGCACAAGAGCCGAGGGATTGAGCACCTCGGCACAAGTCTACTGGTGTTTGGTGGGGGATTATGCCGACGGGGAGTGGGCTCTGTGAAGGGTCGTGGGATTATGCAAGGACGCTGGCACCAAAGATGTTCTCAGAATATCAGCTTTAATAAACTTAAACACAGGAACAAATAAAAACAGACTTGAAGCGTTTCAGTAAAAAAAATGAAGAAAACAAAACACAGGCTTAATACAGCAATTCCAAAGAAAACCTATATCCAGCACTAGAAGGAACTAGGCTGAGGGTGTTGTGCCTTCAACACCCTATTCGATCTGACTTGAAACCATTCTCTCCTTCAAATATATAGGGGTTTGTGAGCTTCTCATTGGTCCATTCATCTGTCAATCATTCAAATTACAGAGCATTTCAACTTTAACATTCCCCTTCTATTTATTTCTTTACTTATTATACACTTTCCAATATTTAACACATATAAGAAAATGCAGAGATTGCACAATTTTTAATCATCATTTTCAAGCTTTCCTAAGTAAAATATCCTGAAGTCCCTCCTCTCACTTTGTTCTGCATAAAAGAAATGGAATTGAGGCTGGCTGGCTCTTAGGAGGAACATCAGAGAGAGGGGAACCCCATAAAAGACTCTGCATTGCCTGGTAAATCACTACAAACTGGGTAATACTTCAAAAGAATATGCTTGCTTAGTTTTCATCAGCCTTTTGCATTTTCATTACCTAAGGACTACAACCTTTCAGGTTCTTTCATTGTTCTACTGTATCTAAATGCTATAGCTTGAGCGTCTATTTAAGAGACTGTTTAAGCGTCTGAATGACACTACAGTTCGGGAAGACACCTAGCAAGTAAACAAACGATCAAGGCAAGATTCCTGTCTTGATTCCTTTAAGCTGCCTAAGGTCTTCTGCCTAAAAACATCTTTTTCTACAAGATTTTTCTGGCTAAATATCCAAAGAGAAGTCCGAATTAAGTGCTGTCCGAGATACAGTACTTTACCTCTACGCTTCTGCACATGTTCGAGAAGTAAAATGTACTGAATATTATTCAGACGGAAGAGTGCTTTCTTAAATAAATACATTTTACTTTTTTTTTTTTTTACTACTTTTACTAGTTTCTTACCGCCTCTTTTTACAGCAAGTATTCCCCAGTAGGCAAGAATTATTCTGATTTTACTTTTGAAGCTGCAGCGGAAGGCGCCGTTGCAAAAAAAAAAAAAAAAATGGCTAGAAGAAAAAAAGTCAGTTTTACATAGAAACATAGACTTTGATGGCAGATGAGGACCACTTGGCCCACCCAGTCTGCCCATTTCCCTACCTACTGGATAAGCTGCAGATTCTAGTTAACCAACAGCCTACTTCCTGCCACCCCCCACTACAATTGCCTTATGTCTGTCCCATGCATGTTTGAATTCCCCCACTGTTTTAGACCCAACAACCTCCCCAGGAAGGCAGTTCCATGCATCCACTACTCTCACCATGAAAAAAAAGTCCTCACATTGCCCCTGAGCCGTTCCCCCTCTATATTTAAATTTTGCCCCCTTGTTCATACACATCTCTATTTCTGAAAGATGCTACCCTCCTGGACTTTGTTGATTCCCTTGAGGTACTTGAACATTTCTGTCATGTCCCCCCATCCCTTCTTTCATCAAGGGCATACATATTAAGCTCTCTCAGTCTCTCTTCATATGATTTCTGATGCAGATCCTGCACCATTTTAGTTGCCGTCCTCCGGACTGCTTCCATTCAGTCTATGTCCTTGCATGGATGAGGTCTCCAAAACTGCACACAGTACTCCAGATGGGGTCTCATCAACTGTCCGTACAGAGGGATAACCACTTCCCTTTTTCTACTTGTGATGCCCCTTCCTATGCATCCCAGTATCCCCCTGGCTCTCCTTACTGACTTCTCACATTGCTTACCAACCTTTAGATCATCTGATATGACTATCCCCAATTCCTGTTCCATTTTTGTTGTTGTTACTACCTCACCTGCTAATGTGTACTCTTCTCCTGGGTTTTTGCTTCCCAGGTGCATTACTTTGCACTTCTTTGCATTGAATATAAGTTGTCATATGTCTGACCATTCCTCCAACCTTGCCAAGTCCCTTCTCATCCTTTCTACCCCTCTTGTGTATCAACTCTGTTACAGATCTTTGTGTCATCTGCAAAGAGGCATACTTTTCCTCAGACCCTCTGCAATGTCACCTATAAAGATGTTAAAGAGGACTGGACCCAGTACTGAGCCCTGAGGTACCCACTAGTGACCCAACTTTCTTGGAATGTGTTCCACTCCACTATTACCTTTTTGTGTCCTGTTGTGCAGCCAGTTTGCTACCCAGGCTATCACCCTGGGACCCATTCCCAGGCTGGCTAACTTGATTATTAATCTTTTGTGGGACTGTGTCAAATGCCTTGCTAAAGTCTAGGTAGGCCATATCCACAGCCCCTCCTCGGTCTATTACTTTGGTCACCCAGTCAAAGAAATCTATTAGATTCATCTGACATGACCTTCCTGCTGTAAATCCATGCTGCTTTGGGTCCTGTGCCCTGCTGGCCTCTAGGTACGCAACAATTCTTTCTTTCAGAAGTGATTCCATCATTTTCCCTACCACTGAGGTCAAACTTACAGGTCTGTAGTTTCCTGCTTCTGCCTTGCTCCCACTTTTGTGAAGGGGAATCACATCTGCCCTCCTCCAGTCCTCAGGTATCACCCCATCCTCCCATGATTTGTTAAAAGTGTGGTCAGTGGTGTCACTAAGTCCTCCTTAGTTCTTTAAGGATTCTGGGGTGAATCTCATTAGGCCCCATTGCTTTGTTCACCTTGAGTTTTAGGAGTTCTTTCAGGATTCTTTCTTCTGTAAATGGACTGGTGTCAACCCCCCTACCCAGAGTGCTTCTATTGTCTGGTTTAGGTAACTTTTCCTACTCTTCTTTTGTGAATACTGAGCAAAAGTATACATTTAGTATCTCTGCCTTTTACTGTCTCCCTCTGCCCACCTCCCCTCTCCCTTATTAATCTTCACTATTCCTCCCTTACCCTTTCTATGCTCCCTAATTTACCTATAAAAGGTTTTATCTCCCTTCTTAATTGAATTGGCTATTTTTTCCTCGGTTTGGGCTTTTGCTATTCTGACTGCCTTCCCCACTTCTTTCTGCTTTAATTGATACAGTTCCTTGTCATGCTCCTTCTGTGATGCCTTATACTTTTTGAATGCAGCCTTTTTCTCCTTAACCTTCCCCTTCTCTTTTGAGAACCATAGTGTTTTTACTCTGCTTTGTTTTCTTTATCTGTTTCACACAGAGGCTTGTTGCCTCTATGATGGCAGTTTTGATTTTTCTCCATTGTTCTTCCACCCCTCCTTTTTGGCCATTTGCTAGTGTATTCCTCAGGTATTCACCCATTTTGCCAAAGTCAGCCCTTCTGAAGTCCAGTATGCTTGTTTTTGTATGGCTTGTCTCTATGGTGTGTGTATTGTGAAGCACACTGTGCAGTTAATAAAGCTTGTTCAGATGTCTACTGACTTCTAAATTTGTGATCCTCTCTCCATTTAAGAGTACCAGGTCTAGCATTACTCCCTCCCAAGTGGGTTCCAACACTAGCTGTCTAAGGCCTGCCCCCTGTAGGGCATCAAGAATGACCCTGCTCTTGGATGTGGCTGCAGTACATGTCATCCAGTTAACATCTGGCATATTCAGGTCCCCCATCAACAGTATCTCCCCTTCTTCAGCCATTTTGAGAATGTCCTCTATCATTTTCTTGTCCATTTCCTCACCTTGAGATGGGGGTCTGTATACAACCCCTGTGCAGATTGTGATGCCATTCCCTGTCTCCAAGGTGACCCAGAGTGCCTCTTGTCCTCCCCCTTTACTTTTTAGTTCTGTAGCTTTGATCCCTTGCCTTATGTATAGAGCTACTCCACCTCCTCTTTTACCCTCCCTTCTGTAGACTGTGTACCCCGGTATGTTGGCATCCCAGTCATGGTTCTCCATGTACCATGTTTCTGTGACTGCCACAATATCCAATTGTTCATCTTCTGTCAAGGCTACTAGCTCAGGAAGCTTGTTTCCCAGATTATGGGCATTGGTACTCATTGCCCTCCATTTAATGTTGGCTTTATCCTTTTTCCCCCATGCCTGCTCTTTTTGCCCTTGTCTATTTTCCATTTACTCCTGTCCTGCCCTCTGTTGAGCACTGTACCTCAGTGTTTACCTTACTACCCATCATGTTTTGTGGGGGGAGGCTTGAAATTTCCTGCCTCTTATTAGCATCTCCCCCCATGGCTAGTTTAAAAGCTTACCAAAGAAGCATTCAAACCTGTCTCTTAGGATCTTGGTTCCCTTCATGGACAGATACAGACCATTTTGCCAGTATAGACCTTCCTATCTCCAGGTGTACCCTCAGTCCCCAATGAAGCCAAAGCCCTGTACTCTGCACCAGTTTTGCAACCATTCATTAAACTGCATGGTGTGTAGTACCCTAGCCTCACCCCTGCCATGGACTGGCAGCACCTCTGAGAAGGTAACCATGCTTGCTACCTGTCTGAGGCCCTCCCCAACTCCCCAGTTTCATCCTGCACTGCACTGATCCCATGCCTAGCTAGGTCATTTGTCCCAAGGTGGACAATGATATCTAGTTCCCTCTCCTGTGATGCTGCTTCTGCAATCCTGAGGATTCGTTTCTTGTCCCTCCAAGCCATGGCACCAGGCAGGCACCTTACTTCCCTCTCTTCTCCCTTCCCCAGGTCTACCCCTCTAACAATTGAGTCCCCTATCAGAAGCTGTTTCCTTCCCCTGTGGTGTCCCTTGCCACCCTTCTGTGGGTCTCCCTTGTGGGTGTCCTCAGCATTCTTCTTGGTCTCCACTGAGGGTGCAATCATAGAGGAACCTTGCTCTGCCAGGCTGGTGTATGGTTTGTATAGAGGTACAACTAGGGGGGCTTCACCTCTGTTTCACCACCCACACCCTCCCAGAACCCACTGTGGTCCAACTGCTCTTCATACTTGGCAGCCTCTGTGGCAGTGGTTGTGGCAGTGGTGCTCTTTGGGTGGGGGAGGCCTCCTTAGTCGTTGTCAGTTCAACCTGGAGGTGGGCAACCTCCTACCTCAGAGCTGACAATTGTCTGCAAATAGGACAGCAAAGCAGTTTCCAGAATGTCCCCCGGAATACTGCTGACCCACAGCCAGTGCATTACACTACTCCCCACATGTCCCTCTCCCTTATAATATACAATATACAATATGCAATAAATATATATATAAATTTTTTTTTTCTTTTTGTGGTGTGTACTTACCCTTTATGCGCTGTGCTGGGTTATTAGGAATGTGACCGTTCTGCCCCAAGACCTGTTGAGAGTGATGTCAGAACATTGACTATAAAGGAAATGTTACGCCTGAGAGGTGGGGAAGGGTGGGTGGGTAGTCCACAACCACTGGTGACTGTTAGAAACAATCAAATACACCACTGCTCCACCACCCCTGGTGAGTACTGCCCTTTATAGTAATTCAGCTAACCTCCAGTAACTGATTTGTCAACTATTTAAAAGTAATTTGATGCAAACTGTTACAGAATACTAGTAGACAGTCCTGTTACCCACAAAGGAAAATCAAATATGTAGTTATTTCAACCCTTCTGAAGTTGCTCACAAGATAAGTAGTTTTGAAAAAACCCTTCCTGATTTAAAAATGAAAATAATTAAACACAAAGCAATACCAATGTAAGACTGTAAAGTAAAGAAAACTTCCCTCAGATGTCAGTAAGAGAGATTTGTTGCAGATTTCTAGTCCAATATAGTACAAGTATATCCCATGCAGCTTCTCAGTTGTTTCAAAGCATACCCTGTTACACAACTTGAAGAGATGGGCTTCTGTCTGAGACAGGATCACACCAGTAGTTTATAGTAATTGATCTATGTTGGAATGTTCCACCCAAAACAATTGGCTTAAGTTTTACTATGTTTCTGTACCTACTTGGCTAATCTAATATTAGGCTGCTGCCCCAAGTAGAAATCAGAGTAATTGTTGGAAATATGAACAGGATGCTGGGGGGGGGGTGACAAACAAACACCACAAGACAACAATATACATGGATGGCCAGTCCATGCCATATATATACATTTTAACAACACAAATTAAGGGGATACTGGAAGAAAATACCTAAGGATATCCCCAGCATTCCTGTGACACGTTGGTAAAATCTGTTACATTCCTCCCCCCAGAGATAAAACCAACTGGTTTTATATCCTAATGCACCGATACATCAGATCCCTCAATTCTAGAGAGATGGAGCCATAGCCCACCCATCTCCATGGACTCCACCGCGGGGTCCCTTATTTAGTTCAAACAATAATGTACTTCCTATATACTTGCAAGAAGAAGTGTTTTCCACATCTTCTTTACCCCGAGGTCTGATGCTAGGTGTCTTAATCATGTCAGGTCCGTATCTGGAAAGGTAATCTACATTCCCATGGGCACTGCCCTTTCGATGTTTGATTGTAAAGCGGTAGGGCTGAAGGGACAGGTACCAATGCATAAGCCATGGATTCCTGTCTTTCATAACATGCAGCCAGCATAATGGATTATGATCGCTCTATAATTTGAATTCTGTGCCCCACAAATAAAAATGGGGTCCCTCAATGACCTATCATATAGCCAGACACTCCTTTTCTATTGTGGAGTACCATGTTTTCCTTTCATGCAATTTACAGTTAATGTAAATAATAGGGTGCTCTTCTCCTGAATTGTTTGGGTGAAAATCCCCATACCCCAATTGGAAGTATCTGTTTGCACAACAAATGGTTGGGTAAAATCAGGTGTTCTCAGAACTAGAGAGGAACATAATTTGGCTTTATATTGCAAAAGACTTCCTCACACTCAGAGGTCCAGATTATTTTGTCAGGGTTTTTCTTTTTGGTTAAATTGGTTAGGGGACATGCTAGTGTAGCAAATGCAGGTATAAAATGGCGATAATAGCCTGCTAACCCTAAAAAGGATCGTACCTCTCTTTTTGTAGTAGGCCGGGACTACTGGCAACTGCTGCCACTTTGCTTACATCTGGTTTTGCTTTCCCTTCCCCTATCTGGAACCAAGATACTTGGTGTCTTTCATGGCCAAAGTACACTTGGTAGGGTTGATTGTTAACCCTGCCTCAGCAATAGCATTTATCACAGATGTTAAGTGCTGTAGATGTTCAGTCCAGGAAGGGCTAAAGATAACTACATTGTCTAAATAAGCTGCATTGTAGGCAGCATGAAGTGTCAATATCCTATCCATTGTCCGCTGAAAAGTAGCCAGGGCACCATGCAGTCAAAGGGCATAACATTAAAATGGAATAACCCTAGTGGTGTACTGAATGCTGTCTTTTCCTTGTCAGAAGGATCCAAAGGTATTTGCCAATAACCTTTGGTTAGGTCAAGTGTACTTATAATTTTGCATTACCCAAATGATCTAGTATATCATCTATATGTGGCATGGGGTAGCTATCAAATTATGAGACAGCATTCGCTTTCAAAAATCTAAACAAAGCTGTACTCCTCCTTCTTTTTATTAACCACCACCATCGGAAACACCATTCACTTGTGAAGGTTCGATAATACCAGATCCTGCATTCTATGCAATTCCTGTATTATCTCTTCTCTACTTCTGTCTGGTAATCTGTATGGTTTTGCTGTATTGGCATTACTTGGATAAGTATAATATAGTGTGTGGTTTCTGTAGCTCTCCCAGGTTTCCTGTAAAACTGTGCGATGTTTTGGAGTAATGTTTGTAATTCTGCAGCTTGTTGAGCTGTAAGATCGGGATTAATATGGATATCTGACAGTTCTCCTCAACTTCTAAGTGATGATATGCTAGATTTAGTTCACTGTCTTCTGCTTCAGGGTGTATATATCCACAAAAGGGAGGTCCTCTTTATCCATGCTTTTAATAAATTAGCATGGTAAATGCTCTTTTTTTTTTTTTTTATCAGGTATAAATATTTCATAAGTGACAGGCCCCATTCATTTGGTTACTGTGTAAGGCCCTTGCCATTTCATAAGGAGCTTGTTTTCAGAAGATGGTAATAGTAAAAAAAACTTTGTCTCCCTCCATGAATTCCTTATAACCTACCCCTTTGTCATACTGACTCTTTTCTCTCATTTGTTGTATTTGATTCACATCATGTGCTTTCTGCACATACTCCCATCAACTTTTTCCTCATTTGAGACACATACTCCAAAGGGGTTACTCCTTTAGGATTTTTCCTTCTTCCCATTCTTCTTTTATAATGTCTAATGGTCCCCTGGGATTATGCCCATACCGTAGTTCAAATGGGGAAAACCTGGTGGATGCTTGTGACACCTCTCTATATGCAAACAAGAAGTAAGGTAAATATAAATCCCAAGTCTTCCCTTCTTCTTGTACATACTTCTGAATCATCTTCTTTAGTGTCTGGTTGAAGTGTTCTACCAGACCATCCATCTGGGGGTGATAAGGTGTTGTATAAACAGCTTGAATACCTAAGGTCTAGTAGAGCTGCTTCAACAACAGTGAACAGAAATTGCTTCCTCGATCAATTAATATAACCTTTGGTATACCCATACAGCTGACTATCTTGCCCAGTTCATCAGCAGTCTTGGTGGCAGTGATACTACGTAATGGGATAGCCTCAGGATATTTAGTCATGTAGTCACTAACCACCGAAATATATTTGTTACCCTTTGAACTTGTGGGAAGAGGACCAGAAATCTCCATAGCAACCCATTTGAATGGAGCTATAACCAAAGGCATGGGTATCATTGGTACCCTATCTATTTTCCCCAGCTTTGCCACCTTTTGGCATTCAGGACAGGATTTGCAATATTCGGACACCTGCTCATGAATGCCAGGCCAGAAAGATTGGTGTAAAATGCAACTAAGGGTATGATCCCTACCCATGTGTCCTGCTAGAGGGATATCATGGGCCAACTGTAACAACTGCTCCCTATAACACTGGGGTATTAACAATTGTTCCAACTCTTCCTCTGTGCTAAGGTTAACACACACAAGATATAATAAACCATTAGAAACTTTATAACTACTGGATTGGGTATCAGCAACATTTCCCTTCTGTTTAAACAATGTTTGTAGGGTAACATCCTTTTTTTGTGCAGTTTTAAACTTTTCAGTCCTTACTAATCTTGCAACCTTGTCATGTACATCTTTATTAGTCCACAGTTCTTTCTCCTTTCTTCTCTGATTTTTAGATTTTCTAATTTTCCCCTCCTTGCCTTAGATTTCATCATCAAAAGGGAATAATTGTTCCAAAGTATCCTCAGTGGCTGCTTGGGCCCTGGTGACCACAGCATAGACACTGGAAGCAAGCAAAGTTTGAAAGTTAGGGTGGTCATGGCCCAGGAGTATGGGAACTGGCAACATCAGTACAACCCCTACAGCCAGAAGTTGATTATCCCCTTGGACAGTTACTTCAGTGGATATTTATGGGTGTCCCCATGTATACAAGTCACATTAATGTTGGGCCATCCAACTGGTGGTAGTTGCTTTAACATCTCTACCTGAATCAATGTTTGCTTACTCCCTGAATCCAATAGTCCTTGCACAGTTTTACCTGCCATGGTTATGGTCACACTAAATTGTCCCCAATTAGCCAGTACCAGGTGTGCTGTTCCAGTTTTTTTTTTTGGACAGAATCTGGCAATATGTCCCTTATTTTTACACTCCTGACATACTATTTACAGATTGTATCTCTTCCCCACCATTTGGCTACTTCTGGCCCCTGTAAGATTGTTATTCCCACTGGTATTGCTAATAGGAGGAGAAAAAAATGTTCTTAAAGTGTCTGAGGGAAGCCAGGATGAGGACTTTTCTGTCTATAAGGGTGAGCTGCTACAAAATCCTCAGCTAGTCTTATGGCAGCCTCCGCTGTATCGGGCCGGTGTTCCTTCACCCATAATTGTACATCTGGAGGCAGAATATGAATAAATTGTTCCATTACCACCACCTCTAACATTTGGTCAGTAGTTCTTGTAGCAGGCTGCAGCCACTTTCCACAAAGATCTTTAAGGTGTATATAGGCATCTTGGGGATTGTCAGCAGCATGGTATTTATAGGCCCGGAATCGCTGTCTATATGTTTCAGTGTTAATGTCACATCTCTTCAATATGGCTGCTTTCACATGATCATAGTCATTCATATGGGTCACATCAACATGACTGTAAGCCAGCTGGGCTTTCCCCATTAAGTAAGGGGCCAATCTTATAACCCACTGATCCCTAGGCCACACACAGGCAGCTGCCTCCCTTTCAAAAGTAGTCATATAGGCTTCTATATCATCCTTTCCTCCCAGTTTGGTCAGCTTTATATCTTTCTGTCCCACACCTAATGGAGCTGGGGGGGTCTGTTGACACCAATGTCTTGTATGCCCTCAGGGTGACCGCCTACCGGGACTCACTTTCTTTCTGATCTCTCTCCCTCTGTCTTTCCATTTCCACTTGTCTGATACACAATCATCTGAGCAATTCATCTGTTTCTTGCGGGGTGGTTTCCTCCTCTGTCCACCCCCCCAGTGGCTTGCACCTTCATATCTGTTTTGTCTTTCTCCTTATTCATTTGAACAATTGACTCACCTGCCAGTAGCCTTTTTTCCTTCTGTCTAGCCCCTGGATCCAATCTGGATAGCAATGGAAGTTGATACTTCACTATCACAGATATTGTACTCACTCCAGGAGGTCACTGTATGTCTGTTTCTTCCTGTAGCATCTGCCGTCCACTAGGTCTCAGTCCAGAGCCTCCAGTCGATCAGACTATCAACAGGAATCCCACCACTGCCACCATCTGTGAAGGGTCATGGGATTATGCAAGGACGCTGGCACCAAAGATGTTCTCAGTATATCAGCTTTAATAAACTTAAACACAGGAACAAATAAAAACAGACTTGAAGCATTTCAATAAAAGAAAATTAAGTGAAGAAAACAAAACACAGGCTTAATTCAGCAATTCCAAAGAAAACATATATCCAGCACTAGACGGAACTAGGCTGAGGGTGTTATGCCTTCAGCACCCTGTTCGATCTGACTTGAAACCATTCTGTCCTTCAAATATATAGGGGTTTGTGAGCTTCCCATTGGTCCATTCATCTGTCAATCATTCATATTACAGAGCATTTCAACTTTAACATTCCCCTTCTATTTATTTCTTTACTTATTATTATTATACACTTTCCAATATTTAACACATATAAGAAAATGCAGAGATTGCACAATTTTTAATCATTTTCAAGCTTTCCTAAGTAAAATATCCTGAAGTCCCTCCTCTTACTTTGTTCTGCATAAAAGAAATGGAATTGAGGCCGTCCGGCTCACAGGAGGAACATCAGAAAGAGGGGAACCCCATAGAAGACTCTGCATTGCCTGGTACTGTAAATCACTACAAACTGAGTAATACTTCAAAAGAATATGCTTGCTTAGTTTTCATCAGCCTTTTGCATTTTCATTACTTAAATCAAAATCAAATCAAATCATCTTCATTTTTATAGCGCCTTTCAAAACCAAGACGCTGTACATAAAAACCATACACATAAAGGTAAAATAAATCATCCGTAGCTAGAAAAAGCTAAACTAAATAAATAAGACTTAACTCCATTTTGAATCTATCGATGGTTGGGCATTCTCTCAACCAGCAAGGTAGAGAATTCCACAGGGTTGGCACTGAGAAAGTGAAGGCACGAGACCCTGATGTTTTAATTGAACCCTGGGAATCTCCAAATCCCTCATTGGTGGAATGGAGAGGACAGAGGGGGCAATAGGGTACCAGGAGATCTTTCAGGTAACTGGGTCCCTGATCATGTAGGGCTTTAAAGGTTAGTAAACTAACCTTAAGGTGATCCATGCAAACAGGCAGCCAGTACGGTTGGTGGAACACAGGTGTAATATGACTGGTTCTAGAGGTCCCAGTCAAAAGCCGCAGCGCCATTCTGCACCAGCTGCAGGCAGCGGATATCAACCCCAGGCCCTAGGTGAGAGGAATTGCAGTAATCAAGATGGGTAGTGACAAAGGCATGGACCAATGTTGGAAGATCACCCGGAGAAACCAGGTGTTTCACCCGGGCGATATTCCTCAGATGGTAAAAAGAGGATTGACAGCTGATACCTGAGATTTTAAGGTCACGCCATCATCAAAAATAATGCCCAGGTTATGCACCTGATCGGAGGTAGCAAGTGACATACCACCCAGTAATAAGCCTGATGGTTGTCCAGCTCCCAAACCTGCCCCCTGATGACCTGGGTCCACTACCAGCACCTCAGTCTTATCTGGATTCAGTCTCAGCCAGCTGGAACTCATCTAAAGTCTGATTTCAGCAAGGCAATTATTTGGCACGGAGAGTGCATCATCTTGCCCAGACAGAAAGGACAACTACAGCTGAGTATCATCTGCATAGCAGTGAAGACCCAGACTATATCACCTGATGATATCTCCCAATGGCAGCATATACACTGCAAATAACATGGTAGCTAGAATGGAACCCTGTGGTACCCCACAAGGCAGGAAGTGAGCGCCAGAGGAATAAATTCCAGTGACAACTCTTGGAGACCTGTCTGTGAGGTAAGAATGGAACCATCTGAGGACTGTACCAGACAGCACACAAAAGAACCGCAGGCGCTCCAACAGCACACCATGGTCTGCAGTGTCAAATGCAGCAGAGAGATCGAGAAGGACCAGAATGGTACGTGCCTTTCGATCTCTAGCCATTAGGAGATCATTCAATACCCGGACAAGGGCAGTCTCCGTGTATATGCTTCTTCCTAAACCAGACTGGAGAGTATCATAGACATTGTGAGCTGTAAAATGATCATCCAATTGCAACGCAATCACCTTTTCAATAACCTTACCAACAAAAGGCAGGTTAGAGATAGGCCGGTAGTTGGCTAGACAAACTGGGTCCAAGGAGGTTTTTTTTCAGGAGTGGTCGAACGACCGCCTCCTTGAGGACTACAACCTTTCAGGTTCTTTCATTGTTCTACTGCATCTAAATGCTAAAGCTTGAGCATCTATTTAAGCATCTCTTTAAGCGTTTGACTGACACTACAATTTGGAAAGATGCCTAGCAAGTAAACAAACGATCAAGGCAAGATTTCTGTCTTGATTCCTTTCAGCTACCTAAGATCTACTGCCTAAAAACATCTTTTCCTACAAGATTTTTCTGGCTAAATATCCAGAGAAAAGTCCGAATTAGCTTGTCTAGATCGGTACTTTACCTCCTGTGCTTCTGTCACGTGTTCGAGAGAAGTAAAATATATGAATATTATTCAGATGGAAGAGCCGTTTCAAATAAATACATTTTATTTTTACTACATTCTCGCCAATCTCTACAGTAAGTATCTCAGTAGTCACAGAATTATTTCGATTTACTTTTGAAGATTTAATGGAAAGCACTGTTGCAAAAATTAAAAAAATGCCGCTACGAAAAACGTCAGTTTTCTCTTAAGTTTTACTACGTTTCTGTACCTACTTAGCTAATCTAATATTAGGCTGCTGCCCCAAGTAGAAATCAGAGAAATTGTTGGAATAATGAACAGGATGTTGCGGGGGGTGACAAACAAGCACCGCAAGACAACAATATACATGGGAAGCCAGTCCATGCCATACATATACATTTTAACAACACGAATTAAGGGGATACTGGAAGAAAACACATAAGGATATCCCCAGCATTCCTGTGACTCATTGGTAAAATCTATCACAGGCTCCCCTGTCAGCAAATGAACCTTTGGGAGGGATTATGCCAACGGAGTGGGCTTCATCGGTAAATACTTTGGTGGGATGACATACCAATGGAGGAGGCCCCCATCAGCAAATGAAACTTTTTGGGACATAATGCTGAGGGGATTGGACACCCTCTCAGCACAGAAAGAAATGGGGGAACATGTCGACTGAGACTGGGCTCCCTGTCAGCAAGCTGGATGGGGAATTCAAGGGACAGCCCTGCAATGAGGGGTCGCTTCCTCATTGCAGCAGATGACGCTGCAATGATGACTGATTGCAGTGGCTAAAATGTTTCAAGGTGGTGCAATGCTGGCTGAACTAGTGTCAGCAGCAGCATGCCACACCATTATGGACAGCGGGCCAAGCCATTAAAGGCTGTGGGGCATTGGCCACAACAGTGCCGCGCCTCCGCAACCTGCTTCTTGGAAAAGCTGCCGCAATATGTTTCTTGCACTTGCACGCAATCGATATAAAAAGGTGATTTAAGAATGTATGGTTTTCTGATTAATATGTTAAAGCAGGCATTGCAGACACAAAATTACAGGCTGGTATGGTGAGAGGTTTTTGTCTTGGCCTGCTGGTTGCATGGCAAATCACATGGAATTTTGGGCCTAGTACTCTGGTTCAGGCATCCAGCAGAGTCCTTTTGTAAGGGAGTTTTGCTAGAGCAAGGGAAGGCCAGTTTTTAATACAGAATGAACTCTTCATGGTTTAAAGTATTCATTTCAAAGATTTGTAAAAAAGAAAAGATATGCTGGAAGATTGGCCACCACTTACTAACTGTTAAAAAAAAAAAAAAGTAATTT
Source organism: Neoceratodus forsteri (assembly GCA_016271365.2). NCBI lineage: Eukaryota > Metazoa > Chordata > Ceratodontiformes > Ceratodontidae > Neoceratodus > Neoceratodus forsteri. The sequence goes on from CM028133.1 coordinate 614,138,740, forward strand.
AAGAATTTATGTTTTGCTGATTAATAGGTTAAAGCAGGCATTGGAGACAGACAAATTACAAGTGGGTTTGCTGAAAGGTTTTGTCTTGCCTGATGGAGACTAGAAAGTAAATTATTTAAAGGATTAATAAAGATAAATAAGAGAATATAACCTTTGGGGCCTGCTGACCACATGGAACGCGAGGCCCAGTAAAGTATGTGTGGCATTTGACTTGTTTTAAGAATTGGGTTTAACAAGAATAATGTTTATTTTCAGCATTTTAAAAGATGCACAATAACAGGCATTTAAAAAAAAGAAAACTTGCGGGTATTTAGGATGAGTAGTTAGGGGCTGGGGAAGCAAATTCAAGCTTGTAGTGACTTATTAGTTGGTTACTGCTGGTTGAAAATTGGAGCATTCCTTTTTCACAGAGTTTGGGAAGCATTCTTGGTATGCTGGATGCTAGCGTTTTAAATGGAATGGCATTTTAGTAGCATTTATGCTTTAAAAAAAGCACATGCTAGCATTTGCTTGACGTTTTGCATTGAAGCTGATCAATGGGATTGTTTATAGAGGTTGTTACTGTTTTAGGATGGGAATTTAGTGTGGTGATGCTAGTGCAGGGACAGTCTGTGAAGCACATCTCACCCCGTTTATGTTTTGAATTCAGCCTCAGGATTTAGTTAGGAATTTGTAGCAGCTCCATCTTGTTATTTCTCTACCTGTGGTTCTACTGGAAGATGGGTAGGTGGGGTGATGGGGCCATGGACCTTGCTCATGTCTGTCAGGAACTTTAGTACCAGTTTGTTTTAATAGGGCCAGCAAGGGTAGAAGTCCAAGTACCTGGGGGCTTCAGGTCAAATCTGTGTCCCATGCAGGTAGTTTGTGTGCTCTGGTCCCCTGGGCTGTGGGTTTTACGCACCGATCACATGGAAAGGCCCTGGGCTTGTGGCCTAGGCTCTGTGTGCCATGGGGCAAGCTTTGGGGGGGCTGATCATCGGTTGCAGACAACCCCCAGCATGGGGAAAGCCTGGGTATGGCAGTAGGGATAGCACCAGGGGAGAAATGGACAACCCCAGTGTGAGGCAGTCTGCCAGAGGCATAACGCCAGGCTGGGCCAGCAGACAGAGGACTGGTAGGACTTGGTTTGAGATGCTCTCTTATTTCTGCCCATAGTAATTTTACAGGGATGGCACTCAACAATAACCAGATAACCAGCAAGAGGATGATGGAAGATGCCGCTAAACTAGTGGGATTGATGTCAGAGCTCATGGCAGCTGAAAAATGGAAAGAGGAGGAGGAGGTGCAGTGGAAATGAAAGAAGTGGGATGAACGGGTGGGGAAAGGGCAACCAGCCAAGATGCCCCGAGGAGCGAGGGCCAACCCCGAGCCAGCAGCGGTTCCACAACCAGAGCGGGAGCTGGATAATGGAAGCTCAGATGGGGGTAAGGACATGGTGGATATCACTAAAGATGGTAACCTCAAGGAGTACTTGGAGGGGGCTACTGGGGGGCATGGGGGAGGCAGGGATAGACAAAATGGAAAAAGCACTCCAGGACATATGAGGAAAGAAGGGCAGGGGGATGGGGGGCACAAGCCAGGGGCCAGAAATGCGATTGACTCCTGGGACTCACATTGGGTGACCATGTGTCAGCCTCACTGAAGGAGCAGATATGGAAAGGAGAGTTTGTGGACATATTCAGATTGGTGGATGAGGATACTGCCAAGAAGTAAGAGCAGAAGGAGTCAGTGAGAAAGTCTGAGATGGCCATGGCACTCACAGTGGTGGGCCACAAGGCAGAAGAAGCAAAATGAAAAGGAAAAACCTTTGATAATTGGCAAGCAGGGTTCTCGGTATATAGCGCCATAGTTCTGGGAATAGGTTGGAACTGGCCATCTCACTACTGACCTACATGGTGACCATCAGGGATGCATACAAGGCCAAGTTGGGTTTTGGATGCCTCAAATACAATGAGGCCTTCTGGAGCTGCATGGCAGCAAGGGGAGACTTGAGGTGGGACAATACTCATTCTGAGTTGTGGGTGAAGACCATGTCCATGTCAGACCAGGGCACTCAAACTGGGGGGGGGCACCAGGAGGTGGACCACACTGGCCAAAGGTGCAAAAACCTGTTGGGGTTCAACAAGGCATCCTTCAACTGGGTGCACTGTAAATTCAAGTATGTTTGCTCCAGTAGTGGGGGAATGCACCTGCTGAGAACCTGCAGACAAGGGGGCAGAGGGGAGGACAGGGGAGTGGCCATCAACAGGATGTCCCCTTTCAAGGGAGCAGGGGAGGAGGTTCTAATAGAGGTAGGGGGCATAGCAGGGGAGGCTTCAGGGCCACCTATGTTTACTAGACAGGAGCAGGAAAGGGGCAAGTGGGGGTACTTGCTGGCCCGCACCCCCATTGTATAGGAGGTGGTGGAGGCATGGACCCAGGAGTACCCAAATAGGGAGGTGGATGAAAGCCTACGAGTGGGTTTTAGGGAAGGTTTCCACAAGCCATGATGAGGAATGAGGGCCAAGAACCTGCGGTCAGTGAGAGGAAAGGAAGGGGTGGTCAGAGAAGATTCATTCATAAAATGTTATTTTAATACATGTAACTTTTGATAGGGAATGACCCCCATTTACAACAAAGACCTGTGTTCCATAAATAAACCATCCAAGGTTTCATAAGACAAACTTACATGCAACATTAACACAGATTTAAAATTAATTAAAGCCTGTACATTTTGAGCTAAGGTATTTAAACAGTAACTTTTTAAAAATAATGAGATTCTGCACATTTCTCATGTCATATGGTATCTCATTCCAGTATTTGGATAGACTAGTTTGTAATGTGAGACTACCTGTTCTGTTATACGTTCTTTCCCTTATGATTATTAACTTGTTTTTCCATTTTAAATTCAGGGGTATAATTGTTATCAGGTATTTCAGTGGGTGAACATCTTTTTTTTTTTTCTATTTTCTTTCTTTCCTCCTGCCGGTCGTCCAGGGTATCCGCTGGCTCACGGGCAGCGGCCTCCACCCCAGAATGGCCTCGAGGCCCTCCGAGCCCGTAGCTTACCCCCCATGAGTGAGGCTACAGGATGTGAGGCCAACACCCACTTGATTCCTGTATTAGAGTCGGAGGGCGGCCTGAGGCTGGTGAAACGCGGAGGAGGGCTTCATAGAGGGCGACCGGCAGCCATTTCCACTTCCCGGGAGGCGGGGCGTGCAATGGCGCCTGGCGTCCTGTCCCGCCTCCAAAGTGTCTTTTCGTGTGCCGTAGCTGTCGCTTCCAGCCTCCGCCAAGGATATAGCTCATGCTCCGAGCATCAACCCCCCTCCCCTGGAGAAGGAGAGCAGCCCATAGGACGCTCAATCCTTCTCCCCGGCCGACCCTTCCAGCGATCCGAGTCCGTTCCCAAACCCGGGTCACCGGCGTCGCAAGCGGAAATCCCACCGCTGCGCCGACAGGCCGGCTTAGTGGGTGAACATCTTTATGGAATATCAGTTTATGACACCACAATAACCATAAGTATATTCTTTTTGATTCTGGTTGTAACCAGTTCAGTTTTCCAAATAAAGTGCAATGATGAGTTCCATATTTACTTTTCATTATGAACTTCCCTAATCTATTATAGGTACGCCCAATACTTTGTAATGCTGTCTGAGTAGAGAACATATGTAGAAAAGATCCATATTCCAGAATAGGAATTATCATTTGAGTCACAAGTTTTCCTCTAACTTCTGTACTAAGGCATCCTTCTACGATTCTTAGGGCCCCTAAACATTGATTTACTTTTTTAACCTGTTGATTAATGTTTTTCACTATAAGTTAATCTTGAGTCAATTATGACTTCCAAATATTTGTATTGTCTTATGTTCGTGATCGACACACCATCTGCTAGTTTTAGTTGTAAATCTATTATCTTTTTTGTTTTTCACCCAGTTCAAATATCATACTCTGCATTTTTTTAGCATTCAACACCAAACACATACTTCTAAACTATTTCTCCAGTGCTAACAAATCATGTTGCAGTTTTACTTTAAGATGGTCTTCGTTATTAGCTGATGAGACTGTCACATTATCATCCACATAAAATCTCACCTCGCAATGCAAAATTGCAGTTGGTAAGTTATTCATAAACACATTAAACAATAACGGGCCTAATATCGAGCCCTAAGGAACACCTCTTTTATCTGTATTAGATCTGAGAGGATATTCCCATTTGAAACGCATTGCATTCTTGCCTATAAGTATGATTGGAACCATTGTAATTCCACCCCCTGAACTCCCATTTGACCAAGCCTAACTAACAATTTAGTATGGTCAACCAAGTCAAAACCTTTACTTAGGTCCACAAATACTGCTCCCGTCGTCTTTCCCATATTTAGTAATCTGGCCACCAAATTATTGAAATCTACTAGGGTGGTGTCTGTGGATCTCCCCTCCCTAAATCTATGCTGTTGATTTATCAGTAACCCTTTGCTCCAAATACAGATACAATTGTTTATAAACTTGTTTCTCTAATAGTTTTCACAATACAAGAAGTAGTACTGTTGGCCTATAATTTGAAGGGTTGGTATTGTTTCCCCCTTTGAAAATTTGGATAGTTTTATCAGTTTTCCAAACTTCTGGAACAGTTCTGCTTCTTAGACTCCAATTTACAAAATAAGTAATCATGGGTCCTAAAATATCTGCTCCCATTTTTAGATATCTTGTATCCAGTCCATCTAATCCTCCAGCTTTTGCAGAATTCACTTTCAACATTTCCCTTTTAATTTCCCCTACCATTACTTCTTTAAAGTTAAATCCTTGTTCTTGATATTTTGACATCTTTGCCCAGTTTTTTTTTTCTCTTTTTCTTCTGTTAATTTTGTAGATATTTCTGGTATCTTTGGAGGTCCAGGAACATTTAAATCAGGTAGGTCTCTAAAGTATTCACTGAGTAATTTAACAACTTTTGTTGGATCTTCTTCTATTACATTATCTTGAAGTATTGAGATTTTATTTTTTATTTTAATAGGATTTTGCAGATCAGATATACATTTCCAAAATGTTTTCCTTATAGTACACATTTTTTTGCCATCTTAACTTCCTTTTTCCATTTAATCCTCCACTGTCTAAACTTATCCCAATCTTCTTTTGTTTTTGTCTTCCTTGCTTTTTTCCATACTCGGTATCTTATTCTTAAATGTTTGTTAATGTATCTATTAGCCACCTAGCATCTTTATTATTTCTCTTCTTTAATACGTTAGGTGTGTGACTATCAATTACTGCTATTACTGAGTTATTAAATTCTGCTACTGCAAGTTCTAAGTCTGGTATCAGCAGAATCCTGTCCCATCGAATTGTTTCTGGACCATTTCTAAAGGCTTCTGCATTAAATTTTCTCAGATCTATAAACTAGTAGGTGTCATTTGGTTTATTTACTAATAATTTTATTTCCACATTACGTTTTTGGGGATTATGATCTCCTAAATTTAATGGCATAACTTCCCAAGTGTTAACTTTTAGGTCTTGGTAGACAAAAATCATACCAAGTATTGAACCCTGATCTTTGTTTTTTGAACATCTGGTAGGGGATTTATTTATTTGTACCAGCCCCAAAGCAGCAAAGCTACAGTTTAATTTTTCCACTCTTTCCTGAAACCTGTCCGCATTGAAGTCTCCAGTTAGAATTACTTTATCTTTCAATTTATCCATTAAGACATTTGTTAGTTTTTCATATTGTTTAATTCTCATTCTTGGAGGGACATAAATTACATCTACCATAACTTTTATAGATAATAATTCTATCACTAAGCAATCCATTCCTTCTATACTTTGTGCTAATATACATTTACAAGAGCTTAGGGTATTTTTAATATACAATACAACCCCCCTCCCCTTTTCTCTATCTACTCTTACTAAACTATACCCATCTATTAGTATCTCTTCATTAGTTACTTCTTGGTGAAGTCAGGTTTCTGTAATTGCTAACAAATCTGCTCTTCCTTCTTCAACCCAGACCATATATTCATCGACTTTGTTCACCAGACTTCTTACATTTTCATGCATCACTGTTATTCCTGCATGATGTTTTGGGCCTGGATTTGTCTCCACATCCCCACTTTGGGCTAGCATCGAGACCATCAACAGACTTTTTATTCCAGACTGATTCACCATTATACAAGTATATTGGGGAACAAAACATCTATTTAACAATTTCCTTTCATTTGTAAAAGTATTTTGTCTCCTGTTTATAGAGCTTTTTGCTGTCTGAAGACAGCTTGACACTTCCATAAACTTTCTGCTGTCTTTATGCCCATTGTTTTTAGTGTTCAAACCACATACACATATAATGCAGAAACCCAACAACCACCCACTCAGCGTATTGATCAAATTCTTCGTACCTTATTAACTTATTTCTCTACCTCTACTATCTTAAATATTTTAACTTTTATAATGTTTGATATTACTGTTCCCTAAATGTAGTTATTTTAACTCTTTAAAAACAAATACAAATTCAACTTGGTTTAAGTATATTTTCTCTACTGAGCGTCGCTCACACCAATCAGTCCACTCACGCCACGGCACTCATGCCTACTGGCGCAAGGCTTTGTAGCATTTGAAAGCCCCACCTCTCCACAGCACAGCACTCGGTTGGTCCACTGCCAGACCCCCTCAGGCAGCCGTATAACTACTGTGCACCTTCAAATCAGCAGATAAAGTGCTATTGCAAGTATACAGTTCAAACCAAGCAGTCACTGTTCGAATAAATGCAGCTTTGTTAAATGAAACCAGTCACTGTTCTTCCCCACAGACCTTTCAGCAGCTCTCACCTGTGGCCATAGTTGTTTCAGGAGATCAGCAGGATGTTAATTTCTCCTGGCGGTATGAGGCTTTGTAGCATTTGAAAGCCCTGCCTCTCCATAAGATGGCACTCAGTTGGTCCACCACCAGACCCCCTCAGATAAGGAAAGAGATTAGGGCAGGGTGGGTGGAGGGTCTGCTGGTGGCACCACTGTGCCCTGAATTCCAGATATCGCCCTTGGGGGGTGGTCCTCAAGAAGCAGGCAGGTGAATACAGGCTGATTCACCATTTTTCATACCCAGAAGGGCAATTGCTGAATGATGGCATTCCAGACCACCTGCAAACTGTATCCTGTGCCTCGTTAGATCAAGCGGTAGAGCTGGTCAGGGCAATAAAGGGGGCCTGGTTGGAAAAAACAGACATAGAGTCTGCTTTTCAGCTCCTGCTGGTCAGCCCAGCTGACTGGGACCTGCTGTGTTCCAATTTTGAAGGGGACATATACGTTGACAAGGTCATGCCCATGGGTTGCTGGGTGGCCTGTTCGACATTTGAAGCTTTCAGTTCATGGGGCCAGTGGGTGTTCAGGGAGAAATATGGACACAGGAGGATAGTGCACTACCTGGATGATTTTCTGATCATTGGAGGAAGCCGCGCAGAGACACAGGGCATGTTGGGGGACTTCACAGTGATGTGCAAGTGGATTGGTATCCCGCTGGCACAAGGGAAGACTGAAGGTCTGATGCATAAGCTGGAGTTCCTGGGGATTGAGATCGGCATGGAGCAAGGTTGTTTCTGGCTACGGGGACAAAGTGGCAGGGTACAGGGCTACTGGCACAAGTAATTAGGGCGAGAGGTGCCTTTGGTACAAGAAATACAGCGGCTGTTAGAATATAATTTAGCATGCAAGGTGACCAGCCGGGAGGCATTTATGAGAAGGTTAGGGAGGGTGACCGGGATAGTGAAGAACCACTGGGTGGACATCTCAAAGGGAGTACAAGAAGACCTAAAGATTTGGGAGGAATTCCTAGACCAGTATAATGGGGTAACGTTCTAGCAGATGGAATGGGAGTGCAACATGGACCAAGAGCTATACACTGACACCTCAGGGGTGCTTGGGATGGGGTTATATTTTAAGGGAGAATGGATGGCGGAGGCCTGGCCAAGCCAATGGAGGGCAGGCCTGTTAAAAGACATCATGTTTTTGGAAATATTCCCGATTTATTTATTTATTTATTTATTTAAACATCAGTTTAGAAACCTTTGAGCCAGAGGCTCATTTACAAAGGTACGTCGTCACAAAGAGGACATCAGAACAGTAGTACAAGGGACACAGTACTTACAAATAAAAAAGTTACAGTTCAATTACAATTTTGTTACACTAGAATACAATCTCCAATGAAGCAAAAGATAACAAAAGGTACAAACTTATGGTGGGGTAGAGCTGGTGGGGGTAGAAGGGTGAGATAGGAGGAGGAATTAGTAGGGAAAGGAAGGGGGAGCTGCTCAGTGAGCATTGTCAAACGGAGAGCATATATATATTTTTTACACTAGGCTAGTGGCAGTTGCATTCTACGAGAGCTAAGCAGGAAGTTTCTGAGCCTGGGCTTAAAGCAAGCTAAGGTTAGTGAGTTTGAGACACTGGCAGGGAGGGAGTTATACCAGTGGGGCGACGCAGTGAGGAATGCCCTCTGACCCAGAGAGGTCCTGGCTCTGAGATAACTAGGAGTAGCTCTTGACAGCAGCGGCGTGATCAGGGTCGGTGCAGTATGGCGAATGGAGTTGGATAGGCCTATGAGGGATAGAGCTCATGCGGGCTTTAAAGGTGAGCTGGCATGTCTGATACATGAGTCGCTCTTCCAGGTTGAGTAGGGGTAGCCAGGGTGTACAACCCACATGTGGTGAGTGAGTCTGGGAGCACCAGTGATAAGTCTGCAGGCCTTATTAACTGTGAGGCAAACCTTGTTGAGGGCAGTCTGATCTGCTGAGCTATAGACCAAAAGGCCATAGTCAATGAGAGACATGACAGAGGAGGAGAAGCCAGGCGGAGGGCATCAGGAGGAGGCATTTCTTGTGCCAAAGAATGCCTAGACGTGAGTTGGCGACAGAATTTAGGGCAGATATATGTCCATGGAATGAAAGTGCAGGGTCAAAGGTTATACCAAGATATTTATAGGATTGCACCTGGTTAATGACTTAGATTGGGTGTGGAGGACAGCTAAGGGAAACTTGCTGTACTTATTTTGGGGGCGGAGAAGAGCATCGCTTTTGTTTTCTTAAGGTTGATAAACAAGTTGGTGCTCAGTGAACCAGGTAGCTGCAGAGTCAAAGACTAGTCTGGATGGAGTCTCTAGCAGCATGGGGTCATTGGGAGGCAATGAACAGCATCATCAGCATAGAGAAGCATCTTACCTGCACAGCTGCTGGGTAGGGAGTTAAGAAAGATTGAGAAAGTAGGGGTCAAGAATTGAGCCCTGCAGCACCCTAGAGTGAATGGGGCATGTTTCCAGAGAGAGAGAGCACTCGACATTCTCACACATTGGGAGTCGGATGGAGAGATAGCTGGTGCACTAGGAAACAGGTCCTGAGGCAAAGCCTATTAGGGTCGAGGTGGAGAGCAAAAGAGGATGCGAAACAGTATTGAATGCTTTAGACAGGTCAATGAATATAGCACCAGCCAGGCACCAGAGTCAAGGAGGCATGGAGGAAGTTGGAAAATTCCAGGAGTGCTGTATTGGTGCTATGACCTGCTCTGAACCCGTGAGTGTTCAGGGCAGAGAACATTGTACTTACAGAGGTAGTCAGAGACTTGGGATGCCACAATTTTCTCGCCTTATGAGGGGGAGAGGATTGAAATGGTCGGTAGTTACCGGAAGAGTCCTGTCACCACCTTTATGGACAGGGTAACTGTGGCAATCTTCCAGGCAGAGAAGTGTCTGAGACAGAGTGATTTGTTGAAAATGCGTAATAGGTGAGGACCTGATCAGGACCTGGCGGTAAAGGCAGGGATCAAGTGAGTCATTACGGATGGTGTTACCTTTAGAGCTTTTAGCAAGTCAAGGCCTAGCTTCTTGCATGGTGACACGACGCAGGTGGAAAGAGGGGCAGGCAATGGGTGGTGGTACAGATGGAGGAGGTGGACTGAAAAAGTTACCAGGAAGTACTGAGCTAAGGTCGGTAAAGGAGTTATTGAGGTGGGTGGCAATGAGGCGGGGTCAGGAGACAGTACCATTGATGTTGAGAAGAGAAGGAGAGGGGGACTAGGGTGACCATTCAGTTGTTGATGTTGTCCCGAGCACCTGGGGTTCCCCAGGAGGAGGTAGAGAGGCTTGGTAGTGTTTCCGCCTTTAGCTGCGTGATGGCCCAGGTGCATTGGTTGCGGGCGGCCGCATGGGACTGCCTGTTAGCTGAACGGCCAGTAGCAACAGCAAGGTGCCAAATATTGTCAGCGTTGCTAAAGTTGCCACAGTAGGGCAGGGGTGATCTAAGAGGCATGTTTCACTTTGACCCTAGCAGTTATGGAAGCAAAGATATCACAGGCAAAGTTGAAAGTGCTTACAAAGAAGGCCAGGGCCAAGTCATGTTTTTGCCCTCATCAGAGGACCAATCAGTGGAGCAAGGAACGCTTGAGGCCTATGAGTCCCCCAGGCCTAAGCTGCCTTGAGTGGTTTGACCGAGGATGAGCCGAGGGTTTCCCAGATGAAAAGCACAGGGAGTGGTCACTGAGGCAGTCAGGGAGGATTTGGATGTTGTGGAAGAGGATTGGCCTGTTGGTGAGGACCACATCCAGGAGAGGTGCTTGTCCCCCGGGTTTTTCTAGTAGGCTGTGAGACCAGTTGAGTTAGGTCAATTGGATAAAGCCTCACGGTGGGAGGAGGATGAGGGCAGAGCCAGTTTATATTCAAGTCGCCACAAGATTTGGTTCAACGAGTTGGGTAGGGAGGTGAGGTAGTCAATTAGTGGGCCCAGGGCCTGGGATTGGTTCTTGGGGGTATATGAGAGCTACGGTTAGGGAATAATGGGCCTCTGGCTGGGTCAGGGGACAGCTTTAGAAGTAAGTGCCTGGGCCTTATGGTCTGAGGTCAGGGGGGAGTGGTAGCCTATGGAGAATCCTTCAAATAAGAAGACAGCCCCCACTCCTCTCCTGCCGACACAGTCCAACAGGTGGAGAGTGTAGCCGGGGAGAGAGACATGAGAGTTAGGAGGGAGGGAGACAGCCAGGTTTCCAACCAGGGCAACAACATCAGGTTTATGAAGCGTCACCCAGCAGTGTAGAGAGTCCAGTTTTTTCAGGAGGCTACAGATGTTCATAGAAGCAATGCACAGCCCAGGAGATTTCAGGGGGAGGACCAGTGCTGCCAGGCCCAGGATTGGGGTGGACATTGCCTGACAGGAGACAGGAGGGAGGGCTGATCTGGGGAGTGCACAATGGCGGGATAGCTTTCAACGATTGGAGAGGGGGTGATGAGGGAGTGATGAGGGGGTGATCAAGTGAAAACAGCTACTAGAGAGCAGTAAAATGTGACAAGTGAGGTATTGGGAGCAAATTGTTCAAACTTAATCAGGCTTCCTCTAGTGGCAAAACAATATATGGAGCTAAAAAAAGATCAAGGTAGAAATTACCTGGTGTGTCTCATGTGCAGTGACTCTAAGCTTTTAAATACAGTTACAGGCAAATGCAAATAGTTTTAGCTGGTTCATTTTAAAAGTTTCAAAATCAGGCACAAAAGTAACAGTTCTGCTCCGTCTGAGCCTGGGCAGCAACTCAAGGTGCTACTCTGGCCGGATTCATGCACTGAGCAGGGGCATGTGCCATTTCAGAAAAAGGCGCCAGATGGCCCAGCGATGGTGGCAGCAGCCTGGATCAGGTAAAGTACCTGGTGTGTCTCGGGTTCAGGGCTTCTGCAGGCAGGAGGGCTTCAGAGCAGGCCTTACCGACCTCCGGTCTCCTCAGGAGGGAGGTCGTCTGGTGTGTCTAGGTTTAGGGCTTCTGTGGGCAGGGAGGGCTCAGAGCAGGCCCTCGCGACCTCCAGGTCTCCCAGGGGAGGGTGGTCTCTGGTGTGTCTAGGTTAGGGGCTTCTGCGGGCAGGGAGGCTCAGAGCAGGCCCTCACGACCTCCAGTCTCCTCAGGAGGGTGGTCTCTGGTGTCTCCCGGGTTCAGGGCCTGCGGGCAGGGAGGGCTTCAGAGCAGGCCCTCGCGACCTCCAGTCTCCTCAGGGAGGGGGTGGTCTCTGGTGTCTCAGGTTGGGCTTCTGCGGGCAGGGAGGCTTCAGAGCCAGGCCCTCATGACCTCAGTCTCCTCAGGGAGGGTGGTCTCTCTTGGGGGCAACCATGGAGGTGTGGGGAGAGCAAATGAGGGGAAATGCATCATGTTGTGGTGTGACAATGAAGGTATGGTGGGGGTTATCAACAGGCAGGCAGGCAGGGCAGGAACACGGAGCCAGTGGGCCAAGTAATGAGGAGGTTGGTACTGTTGGGGCTGAAGCTGAATGTGTCATTCAAAGCACAGCATATCCCAGGGATCAGGAACAAATTGGCTTACAGTCTTTCCTGCTTACAGCTCAACAGGTTCTGGAGTCTGATGCCACATGCAGCAACAGACAGGACCAGGATCTCGGACCAGATGTGGGGGATTGGAGGTCCATTGCAAGGGTGCTGTACTGGGGATCCTGGGCAACCAGGATCCTGAAGATGTATGAAGGGGGTTGGGCCAGCTTCCAGGAGTTTAGAGCTAGACAGGGGTGGGACAGGACAAAACCAGTCCAGGACGAGCAGGTTGAGAGGTTTGTAGTAGAAAAATGGGAGTCAGGGATGGTACACACACAACAGTGGCTCAGTTAGCAGGAGTGAGCTGGGCATGCCTGAACAGAGGGTGGCCAGATGCCACAGCTGGCAGCATGGTCAGGAGGATGCTTGCTGGATGGTGGAGGGACTAAGGGACAAGGAAGGATGGCAGGCGCCCAGTCGGGGGCCAACTGCTGGACAAGGTGTTGGGGGCAACATGGAGTATGTGCAACTCAGACCAGGCAGCCCGCATCTTCATGGCAGTCTTTGTGGTAATGGCAGCTGGGGCATTCAGGGTGGGGGAGGTGGTGGTCCCCTGAAAAGGGTTGCCTGAACTCTCATTACAACATGAAAGGGTACGGGTCGAGGCTACACCATCTCCATCAGTTTGGCCAGGTCAAAAATGGACCAGATGAGGTGGAAGGACACAGTGACCCTGCACAGGAAGCCTGAGGTGCCAAGTGGAGTGGTGGTTGCATGGGAGGAGTACGAGAACCCCATGGGCAGTGCTGGAGGGGTGATGTTCCGGCATGGGGGATGGAACTCCAGTCACAGCATTCTAGGTGGGGGCAGCAATAAGGAAGGTGCTGGCCTTTATAGGGGAAGAGCCAGGTGAATTCACCCCACACTCTTTTAGGATTGGTGTGGCCTTGGAGGTGGCAAGAAGGGGAGACACAGTGGAAGAACTGAAAGGAATTGGCCACTGGAGGTCAGACATTTACAAACGGTATGTCAAGTGCTAGCAAATGATGACTCGCAATATTTTCTTTTGTTCCTGTGGCAGGTACCAGACAGAAGGTGTGCATTGTGGAGCATTCATTTGTGTACTGGGCAGAATGGTTTGAAGCCACCCTGGGCAGAGGGACCCAACTGCATCCAGAGTCAAATTGCACCAGAGTACAATGGAAAGGCATCAGGGGTATGAAATGGGCCCAGCTGTTGCCCTCCTGCAGGAATTGAAGGGCAGTGGGGCAGGCCAGAGTGCATAGTGGTACATCTGGGTGGCAACGACCTGGGAGGGATACCCTGGGGAGACTTAGGGCAACAAATATTGGGGGATTTTGAAACCATTCAAGGGTGGTGGCTGGGTGTGACCATTGGCTGGTCTGAGATAATGTCTAGGAGGATATGGAGGGAGCCAAGGATGTCAAGCTTATGGAAAAGTTCACGAAGCAACTCAATAGAAGGGTGTCGAGAAAGCTCATAGAGATGAGGGGTAAACATCCAGCACAGGGACATAACGTGCAAGCAGGTGGTGATCTACAGATCAGATGGGGTGCACCTGACAGAGTTTGGGATGTGTCTATTCCTAAGGCCAATTAGTGAGCTAGTGGAGAGGATAGCCCAAAAAGGCCTGAGGTTTTAACCCACAAGGGAGCCCCACCATCCAAGCACAAGTGGAGGAAGGGCAGTGGAAGAAATAAAAGGGGGAGGGGCTAGAGGTGGGGGGAGGTGGGATGACCTTGGGCTGGGGGCAGGAGCCCAGGCATGGATTAAAAGTGGGAGGAGAATAGGTCTGGGTGCCAGATACAGAGTGTCCAGGCCTGGATGGGAGGCCTGGGTTCAACAGGGAACCGACCAGGTTCTGGTGATGGAGGAGGGGGCCAGATTCAGTGTCCAGACCTGGAGGAGTGGAAGGAAGAGAACAAACAGGAGGAAGATGAGGCCAGAAGGAGAAGAATGTTGAAGACTGAATTATGTTATGACAAATGTATCTGATTGGACATACAATTGAATTGTAGATGGATGGATTGTGCCAGTAGAATTAATAAATATGTTTGCCAAAAGAGTATCCAAAGATTTCAAAATGGTATGGTTGTTTCATTTCCGGGGGGGTTAAAGGACAATTAAGCTTGCCAATTAAAGGGTAAGCCAGGTTATCAGGCCCTTCCCAGAAATCAAGGTAGGAAGCCAAGGGCTGGGGGGAGGGGGAGGAGCCAGTGACATCACACAGCAGGGATGGGAACAAGGGAAAACATCATATGACAAGGAGCCCAGGATCCTGGGGATTGGCCAGGGGTAGAGGCCATCAGGGGTCCTGATTGAGGTCCTAATGGGCTATTTAAGGGGATCTCATAGGCAGCTAGCCCTCTTTTGCTTGGATTTTCCCACCCACTCTGTAAGGAGGGGCTGTGGGGAACAGGTCTTGGTACATAGTTTGGAGTGAGCAACAGTGGTTGGTGCCGAGGGGCCTGGGTCATGGGGCCATACATATGGAGCTGTGAAGAGGCAGCTGAGGACTGGGGCACTAGGTGGAGCCCCTGGTGGGGCATGGTGTGCACTAGGGATAGAAAGGTATAACAAGCAGCATGAAGGCAAGAAGAGGAGAAGAGAAGGAGGAGAGAAATACAAGGGAAGGGGGTTTGAGCTGGGGGATGGGGTAGGACCATGGGCTGGTGGGAAGGAGGCCAGGCATGGATTAAAGGGAGGGTGAATAGGTCTGAGTGCTGGATACAGAGTGTCAGGGCCTAGAATGGGAGGCCTGGGCTCAACAGGGAACAGGTCTTGTCCTGGTGATGGAGGAGGGGTCAGATTCAGTGTCCAGACCCAGAAGAAGGGAAGGAAGAGAACAACCAGGAGGCAGATGAGGCCAGAAGGAGAAGCATGTTGAAAACTGAATTATGTTATGATAAATGTATCTGATTGGACATGGCAATTAAACTGTAGATGGATGGATTTTGCCAAAAGAATTAATAAATATGTTTGCCAATGAGTATCCAAAGATTTCAAAATGGTGTGGTTGTGGTTCATTTCTGGGAGGGTGTCAAGGGACATCTGTAGGAGATACACAAGTAATTAATGCCATGACTAGTAAGTGTTTTGATTTCTCAACTTAACATCCAGTTTTTCTATTTTCTTCAGGTGGGAAACTATTCCATTAATCCATTTTGTGCAGTTCCTTTAAGCTATTCAGAGCTGATCTGTTAGCTCCATTCTTTATTCATATGCCTCTCCTGTCTCGACATTCTTCAAAAGTTTATGCCTACTTTCCTTTACTAGTTTTGTTGTTTTCTATTGTACCCTCTTAAAGAAGTGGGTACTGTTATCAACCATATAGTCTTTCTTCAGCATTATTGTTTGTGTGGAAAAATATATAGCTAGACATTTTACTATCTGTTTTCTTTCATTCCTGTATCAGTTTTTGGTACTTTGAAGGTTTTAAAAGTACACACTCTCGTGCCATTTCTTCCATTAAAAACATTAAATGTCTTGTTACAGTGTTGTGCTGTTTACTATATTAAACATGTTGCACCATCCTATTACATCCTCAGTATGTATCTGGCTTGTACATTCATCAGCTAACCTCAGTGGATTAGATTTTTAAAAATGATGAGTGGTTGACATCTTTATTGATGTGAGTCATTTATTGCAAAAATGTGTTGCAGAAGTTTTAACAATATCTCAGAAAACTAAAAACACAGTGTATTCATTTCAGGATGTCAGAATTACATTTTTGCTAAGAAACTATATGAAGAAATTGTTTGCCAACTAACAAATACTGCTGCTTTAATTATGTACTGTATTTCCAAACATTCAGTCAGTGGTAAAATGCAGCATTTCCAGTGCAGATTTATGGAGCAGGATGACATCACTAATATTACCTGCCATACTCCTTTAATATATGTCCAGAGTGTTCTTCATCTCAACTGAAAGCAGCATTTCCCCCTGCTTGATAGGCTATGCTCCCATCTGTACTGATCCCCCCCATCCACATGACCTGGTTTCTCATGGGCAGAGCTGCCGTCACTGGTATGCCCCCATCACTTGCTCCCCATGGCAGGAAGCAGCAGCAACTTCTGCAGTTGTTGAACAGGATCTTGGTACTGGGGAGGCTTGCCATGTCATTCTGGTGCAAGATTGTGAGGGGTAGGTCAGTCACTTTAGTAGTCCAATGTAAATGAATGCCAGCACCCATTTTTTAATTTTTAATACCACTCATGTACAAAGCAGCTGCTTGGCACAAAAAAAAAATACTTATCACCATTTTTTTATTTTTATAGTTTATGTCTTAACCTTACCTAACTTTATCAGTAGCGGACAACTGATCTGGCACATCCACTTCCTACATGGTGCCAAAACACCTGTGTACCAATGCATGGACAAGTCTGAATTTTTTTAGTTTGTGTTATACAGTTATTTCCTGCCTGTGGCCAGCTTCCTGAGTGCCAGAAGGTGACTGTGGTATTAAAATGAGAGTTCTGACATGTGTAATTATCTGTTTGAAATGTTAAGCCAGGACTCTGTGCCTACACATTAGCATGGTCACTAATGTGCATGATCACAGTAGTGACTTGGCATTTTAACAGATAATTACACATGTTAGTGCTCTTGATTTAATAGAGGAGTCACTTACTGTGGCTCAAAAAACTATTCAGAGTTAGAAAATTACTTTTGCTGACATGGCTTAATAAATAAAAAATTATAAGTCCATGCACACGTTTACCGATACTTTGATGCTGTTTTGGAAGATCACATATGGGATTAGATGGCTAGTGGAGGATTATGTTGGGTAAGGTGAATACACATAATACTATGAAAAGTGTAGTATGGGCTCAGTTTATATGGAAGCATGCACTTTATATTTGAAGGCTAATAAAAAGTCTGATGGAATCATTTTTCCATGGGACTAATAATCATCCAGAAGCTGACAGAATCTCTTTAATTCAGTTACTCACTGCAGCAACAATTTCAACTGCAAAACTGATAATTTATATCTTGGGTCCTTTATTGATTTTTCACTGCTAGTTGTTTATACTTAAAGTAGCAATAGGACACTGAACTCTGAAATCCATTTCAGTACACTAGTACAATATCAGTCAGTGGTCATGTAACTAATGAATCAGAACTGATGAAGCTGCTGTACTTAATTTACAAACTGTCCACTGAGATTCTAAAAAGCAAGAACTTTTTTATGATACAGTTGGTGCTACTACAGCATATCTTAAAGATAGCAATGTAATAATTTTTAATAGATCAAATGTACTGATCACGAAACTACTATATAATGAACATAGATTATCCGATCTTTGCATGACTGAAAGTTATATTTTTTTGCCACATTGAGTCTTACATTTAAAATGTTATTGGCATATTATGTTCAGTCAACAAGATAAGCATGTAATATCCATACTAGTTTTAAAATAGAAAACTGGTTGTCTACCCAGAGACTTCTATTGGACTCCATGGTGTTACCCAAACAACTACAGTGAGAGGTGAACTTGGGGCCTAATACTCAGTTGAAAGGGACTGTCAGTAAACCATTGAAACCCAATTTTCTGCCAGATCCTTAAGTGCAACTCCATGATCTATGTTCAGATAGAGATGTGCCACCCTCCTGACCAGCACACATTAATGTGCACTTTTGCATGAGAAGGGACAGCTCACCATGTAAATTGCAGACAGCACCCATCGCAAACCCTAGTGACACTGTTTCTGCAATGCATTTTTGCAGTCTCCTGGCTTGTAGAAGAATTATACTCAGTAGGGGTGCTATAAAGGGCATCTGGCATTATGTGCTGTGTTCTTTGTGTAGCAGTTGTATTAAACGATGCAGTAGTGTGTCCTTTGGCACCCTATCACGCCAAAAATCAGACTACCACTGAAAATCAGTCCTCAGTATTTTTAATCAAACTCTAGTTAAGTGTAGGGCTGGTCATTTGAATAATTTGATTTGTTGTTTTTTGCTAATTTATTCTATAATAGTGATTCTCAGCCTTCGTGGTGCAGTCTAACTGTTAAATACCCATGTAGCAGTTTATGTGATTAAATTGACAGCCACCAACAGGAATTAGTTACCTGAATAAATATATTCCTTGCATGCACAGAACCTGAGAAAGTGACCAACCTCATTGTTTTGAATACCACAACAACTTCTCTATTCATGACATGGACTGCTCCACAAGGAAATCATAGTTCGTATCAAGTAAATATCAGGGGGACTGTGACTTTAAATATGACAGTGACAATTGAATATGTAAACATGACAAGACTGATCCCAGGGGGAAACTATGACATCAGTGTTGTAGCATTTTCACTTGATGGGACAACTGAAGGAGATACACAAGTAATTAATGCCACGACTAGTAAGTGTTTTGCTTTCTCAACTTTACATCCAGTTTTTCTGTTTTCTGCATGTGGGAAACTCTTCCAATAATCCACTCTGTGTAGTCCCTTTAAGCTATTCAAAGCTGAACTGTTATCTCCATTCTGCATTCATATGTCTCTCCAGTATTGGCATTCGTCATAAGTTTATGACTACGTTCCTTTACTAGTTTTGTTGTTTTCTATTGTACCCACATAAAGAAGTGGGTACTGTTACCAACCACATAGTCTTTCTTCAGCATTAAGGTTTGTGTGAAAAACTCTGTATAGCTGGACATTTTACTATTTGTTTTCTTTCATTCCCATTTTAATTTATGGAATTAGGAAGGTTTTAAAAGTACACACACCCATACCAAGTCTGCCATGAAGCAATTAGATGTCTTGGTACAGTGTTGTTCTGTTTACCATATTGAAAATGTGGCACCAGCCTCATACATCCCCAGTATGTGTCTGGCTTGTACATTCAACAGCTAAGCTCAGTGGATTGGACTTTTTAAAATGATGAGCGGTGGACACCTTTAATGATGTGAGTCGTTTATTGTAAAAAGGTGTAGAAGCAGTTTTAATATCTCAGAAAACTAAAACACACAGAATATGAATTTCAGGATGTCAGAATTACATTTTTGCAAAGAAACTATATGCGGAAATTGTTTGCCGATGAACAAAATACTACTACTTTAAATGAAGCAATATTCTTTATGTACTGTGTTTCCAAAAATGCAGTTAGTGGTGAAATGCAGCCTTTCCAGTGCAGATTTATGGAGCAGGATCACATCACTAATATTACATAGCATGCCCCTTTAATATTGTCCAGTGCTATTCATCTTAGAGGAAAACAGCATTTCCCCCTGCTTAATAGGCTATGCTTCCATTTGTACTGACCCCCCCTCATCCACATAACCTGGTTTCTTACAGGAGGAACTGCCATCCCCTGTATGCCCCCATCACTTGCTCCCCACAGTAGGATGCAGCAGAAACTTGTACTGTTGCTGAACAGGATCTTGGTCCTGGGGAGGCTTGCCATGTCATTCTGGTGTAAGATTATGAGCAGTCAGTCAGTCACTTTAGTAGTGCAGTGTAAATCAATACCAACACCCATTTTTTATTTTTAATACCAATCTTGTACAAAGCAGCTGTTTGGCACAAAAAGAGTAATTATCAAAGTATTGTTTTATAATTTAGATATTTTCCTTACTTATCTTAATCAGTAGTGACCCACTGATCCAGCACACCCACTTCCTGCATGGGGCCAAAACTCCTGTATACCTATGAATGGACAAGTTTGAATTATTTTTAATTTCATATTAGACAGAGTTATTTCCTGCCTGTGGTCAGTTTCTTGGGTGCAAGAAGATGACCCCAGTATTACAATGAGAGTTCTGACATGTGTAATTATCTGTTTGAAATGTTAAGCCAGAACTCTGTGGCTACACATTAGCATGGACGCTAATGCACATGATGACAGTAGTGATTTTGTATTTTAACAGTTAATTAGACATGTTAGAGCTTTCAATTTAATAGAGGAGTCACTTTTTCAGGCACATAAAACTGTCCAGAGTTAGAAAATTTTATTTTGCTGGTATGGCGTAAAATAATTTTAAATGCATGCACAAGTTTACCAGTGCTCTAATGCCATTTTGAAAAAGCAGAAGTGGGATTAGCTGACCAGTGAGGATTGTGTTGGGTATGGTAAATATACAAAACTGTATGAAAAGTGCACTATGTGCTCAGTTTATATTAGGCATGCACTTTATATATGAAGGCTAATAAAATGTTTTCTGATGGAATCATTTTTACATGGGATTAATAGTCATCCAGAAGCTGACAGTATCCCTTTAATACAACTGCTCACTGCAGCAACAATTTCAACTGCAAAATTGATACTTTACACCTTAGTCCCTTTTTTGGTCTTTCACTGCAAGTTGTTTATAATTAAAGTAGTTCTAGAACATTGAACTCTGAAAGTCTCAACTCTGAAATCAATTTAAGTACACTAGTGCAATATCAGTCTGTCGTCATGTAACTAGTAAATGAGAATGTATAAAGCTGCTGTAGTTAACTAACTTACAAACTGTCCACTGAGATTCTAGAAAGCAAGAACATTTTTTACGTTACAGTTAGGCTACCACAGCATATCTTAGACATAGCAATCGAATAATTATTTAAGAGATAAAATCTACTCATTACAAAACTACTACATAATGAACATGGATCATCTGACTTTTTCATGACTAAAAGTTATATATTTGTCACATTGTCTTACATTTAAAATGGTCTTGACATGCTACATTAAGTCAACAAGATAAGCATTTATTATCCGTATCAGTTTTGAAATAGAAAATTGGTTGTCTACCCAGAGACATTTATTGGACTCCCTCTTCCCCAAAGAACTACAGTGAGGGGTGAACTTGGGACCTAATTCTCAGTTCAAAGGAACTGTTGGTAAATAATTGAAACCTAGTTTTCTGCCAGTCCCTTAAGTACAACTCCATGGTGTATGTTGAATGAGAGATGTATCAATTTCCTGACCAGCACATACCAATGTGCACTTTTGCATGAGGAGAGACTACTCCCCATGTAAATTGCAGACAGCACCCATCGCAAATCATGGTGACCCTGTTTTTACATTGTATTTTTGCAGTCTCCTGGGTTGTAGAAGAATTACACTCAGTTGGTAGGGTAGGGTTGTTATAAAAGGACATCTGGCACTATGTACTATGTTCTTTGTGAAGCAGTTGTATTAAACGATACAGTAGTGTGTCCTTTTGCACCTTATCTTGCCGAAAATCAGAGTACCACCGAAAATCAATCCTCAGTATTTTTAATCATACCCTAATTAAGTGCAGGGCTGGTTATTTGAATAAATTGATTTGTTGTTTTTTACTAATTTATTCTTTATTAGTGATTTTTAGCCTTCATTGTGCTGTCTAACTGCTAAATACCAATGTGACAGTTTATGTGATTAAATTGACAGCCACCAACAGGAATTATTTATCAGAATTAATCTATTCCTTGCATGCACAGAACCTGAGAAAGTGACCAGCCTCATTGTTGTGAATACCACAACAGCTTCTCTATTCATGACATGGACTGCTCCACAAGGAAATTATAGTTCATATCAAGTAAATATCAGGGGGACTGTGACTTCAGATATGACAGTGACAATTGAATATGCAGACATGACTGGACTGATCCTAGGGGGGAAACTAGTACATCAGCGTTGTAGTATTTTCAGTTGATGGGACAACTGTAGGTGATACACAAGTAATTAATACCATGACTAGTAAGTGTTTTGCTTTCTCAACTTTACATCCAGTGTTTTTGTTTTCCTCATGTGGGAACTATTCCATTAATCCCTCTTTGTTGTCCCTTTAAACTATTCAAAGCTGAACTGTTGGCTCCATTCTGCATTCATATGCCTCTCCAGTCTTTGTATTCTTCATTGGTTTATGACAACTTTCCTTTACTAGTTTTGTTGTTTTCTATTGTACTCTGTTAAGGAAGTGGGTATTGTTATCAACCATATAGTCTTTCTTCAGCATTTATGTTTGTGTGGAAAAATATATAGCTAAACATTTCACTATTTGTTTTCTTTCATTCCCATATCAATTTATGGAATTAGGAAGGTTTTAAAAGCACACACACTTGTGCCATGTCTACCATGAAACAAATAGATGTCTTGGTACAATGTTGTCTGTTTACCATATTGAACATGTAGCACCATTCTAATACATCCCCAATATGTATCTGGCTTGTACATTGAACATCTAAGCTCAGCGGATTAGACTTTTAAAAATGATGAGCAGTGGACATCTTTAATGATGTGAGTCATTCATTGCAAAAGGTGTAGAAGCAGTTTTAACAATATCTGAAAAACTAAAACACACAGAATATGAATTTCTTGATGTCAGAATTACATTTTTGCTAAGAAACTAGATGAGGAAATTCTTTGCCGACTAACAGATACTGCTGCTTTAAATGAAGCAATATTCTTTATGTACTATGATTCCAAAAATGCAGTTAGTGGTAAAATGTAGCCTTTTCAGTGCAGATCTATGGAGCAGGATGACATTACTAATTTTACATAGCATGCCCCTTTAATATTGT
Source organism: Neoceratodus forsteri (assembly GCA_016271365.2). Taxonomy (NCBI): domain Eukaryota; kingdom Metazoa; phylum Chordata; order Ceratodontiformes; family Ceratodontidae; genus Neoceratodus; species Neoceratodus forsteri. Next base: position 614,161,493 of record CM028133.1, read on the forward strand.
CCAGTGCATTATTCATCTTAAAGAAAAACTGCATTTTTCCCCTCCTTGATAGGCTATGCTCCCATCTGTACTGACCCCCCCATCCACATGACCTGATTTCTCATGGGAAGAACTGCCATCCCCTGTATGCCCCCATCACTTCTCCCCATGGCAGGATGCAGCAGAAACTTGTACTGTTGCTGAACAGGATCTTGGTCCTGGGGAGGCTTGCCGTGTCATACTGGTGTAAGATTGTGAGCGGTCAGTCAGTCACTTTAGTAGTCCAGTGTAAATGAATGCTGGCACCCATTTTTAATTTTTAATATTAATCATGTACAAAGCATCTGCTTGTCACAAAAATAGTATTTATCACAGTTTTTTTTTTTATAGTTTATGTCTTATTCTTTCCCAACTTAATCAGTAGCGGACAACTGATCTGGCACATCCACTTCCTACATGGTGCCTAAACACCTGTGTACCAATGCATGGACAAGTCTGAATTTTTTTAATTCATTATAGACTGAGTTCTTACCTACCTGTGGCCAGCTTTCTGAGTACCCAAAGGTGACTATAGTATTAAAATAAGAGCTCTGACATGTGTTATCTGTTTGAAATATTAAGTCAGAACTCTATGCCTACACATTAGCATGGACGCTAATGCGCATGATGACGGTAGTGATTTTGTATCTTAACAGACCATTAGACATGTTAGTGTTCTTGATTTAATAGAGCAGTCGCTTTCTCAGGCAGATAAAACTGTCCAGAGTTAGAAAATTACTTTTGATGATATGGCTTAAAAGAATTCTAAGTCCATGAACAAGTTTACCAGTGCTTCAATGCCATTTTGAAAAGGCACACATGGGATTAGCTGGCCATTGATGATTGTATTGGGTATGGTCAATATACAAAATTGTATGAAAAGTGCACTATGTACTCAGTTTATATTAGGCATGCACTTTAAATATGAAGGCTAATAAAAAGTCTGACGGAATACTTCCAGGACGAACTAACCACAGCGGCCAACCTCTTTGGTCCAATGAAGAGAATGAGGGCTAAAGGCAGCTGTTACAAGTGGATCTCTCCCTCCCTCATAGCCCTAATGGCTACTCAGGAAAAAGCCTGGAAAAAGTTTAGGCTCTTCTCCCTCCCGGCAGATCTCGCTGTATACAAAGCCCTCAGGAATAAAGCCAAGAGAGCCATAAAACTCGCTAAGAGATTACTTAACACACCTCCAGAAAACCAGCCTTGGCAACCCCAAGCACTTCTGGAATCATATCTGTGACCTGATCAAGGGCAGCAAAAAGCCTGAGTCCTGTCCCATGGTGATTAATGGTCAGCTCATAACTGATCCTTCTCAAATATCTGCTGCCCTTAACAGGCACTTCTCAGACCTCGAGGTCTACAAGACCTACCTGTCTCCCCAGACTCTCCCCCTACCTCAGATGAACCACCTCATGGAAAGACCCCATTTCACCTGAGACAGCTCAACGCACTGAAGTACTAAACCCTAAGGAGACACAAGAAACCCCGAAAGGTCAAGGGGAGGCCAGTATCAACCCTTGGCTACTCAAGGCAGGAGCTACCTCCTTAGCCTGGCCTATAACCATGCTCCTCAATTGATCACTGAGGGAAGGAGCAGTCCCTGACCCATGGAAACATGCCAATGTTGTCCCTATTCACAAAGGGGGGCTCAGGGAAAAACTCAACAACTACAGGCCCATCACCCTCTTCTGCTCACTTGCTAAGGTGCATGAAAGAGTCATCTGCAATCAACTCAGGGACTACCTGGAGGCTCATCAGCTCCTTGCCCTCTCCCAACATGGATTTAAAACAAACCATGGTACTGACACTGCCCTCATTAACTTCACAGATGAAGTTCTCAGGGCAATGGACAAAGGGATATCCACTGGTGCAGTCTTTATAGACTTGTCCAAGGCATTCAACCTCGTCAACCACAACTTGCTGCTACAGAAACTGCAAAATATAGGCCTAGACAATCATGCCCTGAAGTGGTTTGTGAGCTAATTATCAGGCAGGGCACAGAGGATCTCATGGAAACAGACCATGTCTGACCCACTACCCCTTAACCAGGGTGTACCTCAGGGCTGAATTCTAGGCCCCCTCCTGTTTTCCTTGTTTACTAATGACCTGCATACCTACTGTGGGGAGAGCTCGGTTGTGCAGTATGCTGATGATACTGTCATCTTCCAACCCCTGCAGGACGTGGTTGCCCTAGGCTGTCTACTCCAAAAGGATTTCACTTCATTATAGACTTGGCTATGTAAGAACAGAATGGCACTGAATGCCGACAAAACCAAGTCAATGCTGTTTGGGCCAAGATCCCTGGGATTTGACAGGTCCTCATCCCTCTCCTTAACCTCACTCTCTGGTAAAGCCATTAACATAGTCCCCTCCCTTAAATACTTAGGCCTCACATTGGATCAGAATATCACATACAAGGAACATGTGGACCAGGTCACGAGGACCCTATATCAGAAACTTGGCACCCTGTACCGACTCAGGGACCAACTCATCCCTGAAGCCAGGCTCTCCATAGCTACCAGCATCCTTCTACCAACCTGACCTTTAGGCCCCTATTATACAGGGCATGGCTAAACGAGAGATTACAAGGATGCAAACCCTATATAATAAAATAGCTCATTTCACAACCTTAGACCACCTGAGATGTCACCACTGTGACACTTTGGTAATCCAGCTGGCCCACATTGGTCGCCCGCCTCCAACACCCCTTGCTTGTCAGGCCTACAAGCTTCTCAAACCAATATCTCACCCATCATTGCCGGGACTATAACCCTCAAACACAAACCCAAGGAACCTAAGGACCTCAGATAGAACGCTATTAGAAGTCCCTAGGTAAGGCAAACGCTGGCAGAAGATCCTTTTCCTCCCAAGCAGCCTGCCAATGGAACAAGCTCCCTCCCCAGGTCCAGGCCTCTTCCTCACTCATGAACTTCCACACCAGGCTTAAGTCCCATCTGCTGACCTCAAGCGCATGCCACTGTCTTGGCACTTAAAGATCCTAAGGTACTCCCCTCCTCTCCAACTCCCATCTCCTAGCTTAACCTTCCTACTACCTGCCTTGTACAGACTTCTCACCAGAGGCCATGTGTAACCCCTGAATAAACTATATGCAAAGTACTACCAATTGCTTACACATCATGATGATAACCATGCCTGTACCCATGTCTGCATCCACTGCTTTTCTTTTACCATGCCTGTAAGCCATGCCTGTATCCACTACTTTTCTTTTACCATGCCTGTAACCATGCCTGTATCCACTATTTTCCTTTACTGTAACCACCTCATGATGTAACTCACAATGCCTCAAATATTCCTTATGTCCTTGTTCATTCTTATAACTTGTATTGTTATCCCAGGTCGCCCCTGAAAAAGGGACCTTCGGGGCTCAGTGGGCCTACCCGGTCACCAAAATTTAATAAATAAATAAAATCAGAAGCTGACAGTATCCCTTTAATACTTTCTGTCTCCTCCTTGGGCTATGTGGGTGGCTGTTTGTGCTTGTCTGTGTTTGTAGGTTAGTTTTTGTTCATTTACATGTGTTTCTGCTGGGAATACCTACACCATTCTTACACACATCTGTGAAAGTCTCCTGGACTGAATTTCTGCAACTCATCATCATCAGGTATCAGCTTTTTAATTTTAAATCAACTTTCTTGAAGCCTCCCCAAGGAAGCATATGCCTTGCAACTAGTCTTACAAATATGTTGATGCTGGGTCCTGCAATTAAATCAACATTTTCGTCTGTCCACTCTTAAAGCAGCTGCACTTGTTGGCTTTAAAGAACAAAGGAGTTTGAACACTTCTTGGCTTTAAAGAACAAAGGAGTTTGAACACATTTTGTGACTGAATCAACATTTTTGTCTGACCTACTCCCAAGGTATTATACTTGTCTCTGAGGAATTTGAAGATCAAAGGAAACATACAGACAAAAGGATTTCACACAGTGCCTATGCCTATTGTCTGACCTACTCCCATAGAAACATAGAATTTGACGGCAGATAAGGACCGCTTGGCCCACCCAGTCTGCCCATTTCCCTACCTGATGGATAAGCTGCAGATCCTAGTTAACCAGCAGCCTACTTCTTTCTACCCCCACCCACTAGAATTGCCTTATGGCTGTCCCATGCATGCTTGAATTCAACCACTGTTTTTGACTCCACAACCTCCTCCAGAAGGCCGTTCCATGCATCCACAACCCTCTCTGTGAAAAAAGGTATTGTACTTGTCTCTGAGGACTTTGAAGATCAAAGGAAACATACAGACAAAAGGATTTCACACCTTGCACATGCCCAGGCCACAGTTTATCATTTTTCATGAATTTTAACATATTATGTGACCCTGGATCTCAACAGCTCATTTACTGTGGATGTAATTAACCCTTAGCATTTTTCCTTTGCTATCTCCTAGTGTGCTTGTTAGACCACCCAAGTGCCCCCACCTCTGCTCTACCATGGATTACTCCATCCTCCTAGTTATTTTATTTGTTGTGGGTGCTACAGGCCCAAGATGTCAAGCTGGACCACTACCACCCCTGTGAGAACCTGCTCTTGACAAAAATGGACTCTATGGCACCCCAGTGCCAACTGTGCTGAGGGAGCTCCAGCTCTCCACTACCTGCATCCCACCTGCTAGCCCAGGGTCCCTGCCACCTGCCACGGTTATCAACATTACCATTTTCATGCCCATAAAGATCTCCCTGGTGAACGCCTACCTTCCCCATTGCAAGAGCAGGAGGCGCAAGATACACTCCACCATTTACATAAACCTCTCAGCCAGGAAAATAATATTCATTCTTCTTCTTCTATCGGGTAATGTCCATGCCAGTCCTGGCCCACCACCAGTATCAAATGCAGGAGGAAACATGAGTAAAGGCCTGAAAATAGCTGCACTGAACATCTGCAGCCTCACAGCAAAGTTTGACCTACTCCAAGCGTGGATGCCCCATCGTGTACCTGACATTCTCTGTCTGACAGAGACCTGGCTGTCAAGCAAGATAAAAGACAATGAAGTGATGCTCCCAGGATATCAAACATTCAGGAAAGACAAGTGTGGCAAGACAGGCAGAGGAGTCCTTACATATGCCAGGGATTACCTATGCTGCTCGGTCCTCCCTGTTACCAGGGTGCAGGATGATTATGAATTACTAGCAATAAAAGCACAGGTTGGACAGCACAGCAAATCTCTAATCTTAGCCTCAGTTTATCTTTCACCCACTAAAGCCAGGGATGGCCTCCCAAAATACTGGATACAATTGCTACCCTTCCTAAGGGCACAGAACTTCTCATAACAGGGGACCTTAACATCAACTGGGAGGGCAGGGAATCCACGCCTTTCAAGGACATGGTCGCTACTTCCAATCTGACCCAACTTGTAGACAGCCCGACAAGGCAGAACCACAAAACAGGAAAATACACCTTCCTTGATTGGCTCCTCTCGAGTTACCCTTCTCTGATCTCGGATCTTAAGATCCTGCCTGACACCTTAAGTGATCACTCCTTAGTCACCTTCACATGGTCAAACAAATTCAACAAGCCCCCGCGTATCCTAAATAATAGTAGGGTCTTGGGGAAGGGCAAGCTTGGGGCCCTCTCTTCTACCCTCTCCCAGTATGACTGGTCCCCCATCGATCATGCACCTAATATTGACCAGGCCCTAAGTTTCTTTGTAGAGGGTTTCAACAAGATATGCGATATCTTTGCACCACTGAGGAAAAGAAAAATTTGGGGTCATGTTAATGGTTGGATCATGGGGATCTCCTCACCCAGATGAAGGAAAGGACAACCTCTGGGGAAAAATCCAGGTCCTCTCACAGAAAACAACACTTCCAATGTTATAGAGCTGCAAGAAACCACTGCACCAACCTTATCTGCCAAGCAAAGGCCAACTTCCACAAGGAGCAGCTTTAATAAAACTTGGGGCAATGGGAAGAGTTTTGGGAGAACATCAAAACCTTCTTGGAAGGATGAGAAGAAGATCCCCCACTCACTCAACATCAACAATGCTACGATCACTGACTCTCTGCACATCACGGATTCTCTCATCACAGCGTTTACTGACCTGACTGGAGTGCTACCCCCTGACTACCTGCACCCTGCTGGGGAACAAACCAACTGCATGCCTCAAGGGGGCTCAGTCCCTGTCTTCTACTTCAAAAAAGTGTCAGTGAAGGAGGCTTACAAACACATAAAAAAAATACTAGGCGAGACCAGAATGGGGAGTGATGGAGTCGATATGAAACTCCTATCCCTAACACTGGATGTCATCATCATGCTAGTTACAAAACTATTTAACAAATCGCTGGCTTTTGCACAGTTCCCTGGGATCTGGAAACAGGCTCTCATGACGCTGGTGCACAAGAATGGTAATATGACTTGCACCACCAATTATAGGCCAATATCCATCCTCTCTCCCTTATCCTGGAAAAGATTGTGGCCACCCAACTCACAGATTACCTCAACAAATACGACCTCTTATGTCCCAACCAACATGGCTTCAGGCAGAATCATAGTACCTCCACTGCTTTGCTGGACTACACTGACTACTCGCACAAGGCACAAGATGAAGGAAAGCTGGTGGGGTCAGTCTTCATAGACCTCATCAAAGCCCTTGACACTATCACTCTCTCCTCCTGACTCAACTACAGAACCTGAGGGTTGCAACCAATGCTGTCTGCTGGTTCAAGGACTACCTAACACAGACGCCAACGTGTAAAAATTGGGCACACAGTATCTAGCTCCAACGAGGTATCGTTAGGGGTCCCACAGGGGTCAATACTGGGGCCCTTACTATTCAGCCTCTTCCTAAATAATCTTCCTGAAGCCTGAGACACTAAACAGATACTTTATGCAGACGATGCTGTGCTTCTCACCAGCAGTTCATCAATAGTCACCCTCCACTCTGAGCTGCAGGCCTCCTTCTACAAGCTGGAAAACTGGTTCTGTAGTCATAAACTACTATTAAACTACCAAAAAAACACAAGGTGATGCTCACAGCCAGCCCACAGCACAAAAAGAAGCTCCCTCCCCTCACCATCTCCAATAAAGTCAGTGAGCCGCTGGAACAAGTTCAGTCCTTCAAGTACCTGGTGGTCACCATTGATGACTGCCTCACCTTCACCCAACACATCGACACAGTGGTAAAGGCAGTGAACACCAAGCTGGGTGTAGTATATAGGCATAAAAAGTATCTCACTCCAGAGGCCATCCATCTCTCAGTCTCCAGCTCCATCCTTTCTACCATCGACTATGGATTGGTGGTCTTTGGTGCAGCAACAGACACTGCATTAAAAAGGATTCACAATGCCCTGAACAAGGCATGTAGGCTCACAATGGCTGCAGATTGAAATACCCACACCTGCTCCTTATACAAGGAGACCAATTGGCTGCCACTAAAGAACAGGATTATATTCCAAACATGTCTCCTTGGAAAAAAGGCACTAATGGATAAAACTGCCCTATGCATTTCTAGCATCCTAACACCAAGTGCTACCAGCTATACCACCAGAGGCAGGATGAGGGGCCCTAGCAACACCTTTCCATCGAACTGTGCAGGGACAGCATGCTTTCAGCTATAGGGCCCCACAATGGCTCAATGAAATCCCAGTGCACATTCTAAACTCCCAATACATCTCGCAATTCAAAAATGGCCTAAGGGAACACCGTCTTACTAGGACAGTTTGTGAGTGCCACTAGAACTCTAACACCCATAATGCCTACTCATCCACATTCTCCTTTCCCTTTCCTTTTACACCCAGTCTTCCCTCTTGCCCTATCCCTCTGCCTTCCTCTCCCCCCGTGCCTTTTCACCCACTGGATGAACCTTAAAACCAACCTACTACCACTACCTCCCAACCTCCTAGACAAAGCCACTTCTTTTGGCTGCCCACTCCCACCCCAGTCTCCCTCCTCCCCTTACCTTGGCTCCTCGGACTCTCACACTAGGTGTCACACCTCTTTATCTCCTTCGCTACATATAAACACTGTCCTTTACCCTAGTTGAATGCTCTGATGCTGTACTATCACCATTGGTACTATGAATAGACGTTGTAACCTTATTGTATACTAGCTACCTACTATTCGAGTATTGTATGTAAACTGTTTGTTATTGCTGTCATTGTCTCTGTTTGACATGGAGCCTTTGTAAAAGAGCTCTGAGCTCAAAGGCATGATCTGAATCCCTAAATAAATAAAATACTATTACTCACTGCAACAACAATTTCAACTGCAAAATTGATAATTTATATTGTAGGTCCTTTTTTGGTCTTTCACTGCAAGTTGTTACAATTAAAGCAGAAATAGGACCCTGTACTCTTAAAGTCTCAACTCTGAAATCCATTTCAATACACTAGTACAATATCAGTCAGTGGACATGTAACTAATGAATCAGAATTGATAAAGCTGCTGTAGTTAATTAATTTACAAACTGTCCACTGAGATTCTAAAAAGCAAGATACATTTGGTGCTACTACAGCATATCTTAAAGATAGCAATCTAAAAAATGTTTAAGATGTAAAATGTACTGATTACAAAACTACTACATAATCAGGCTTGCCAATAAAAGGCAGGCCAGTTTGTCTAATGTCCTCCGACCAGAAAAGCAAAGGGGGGAGGGGATAGGAAAGTAAGAAAGGGAAGGGTATGGGATGTCAGAGAGGGTGTCGGAGAGGGTCAAATGACTAGCGACAGGAGAGCTTCCCAATTGGTCAATGGGAGAAGCCAGAGAGGGGGTTGGGAGGTGAGGCTGCTTGGGCCATGTAGGAGCCTGCAGAGCTTTTGGTCTCCCACTTTTTGCTGGGATAATGTTTCTCAGCACTTCTCTGGCAGTTTCATTAAGTAAGGTACACCCAGGGAATCTTAGTCTTTGGCCAGGGGACCTCCCTGGTATGAACTGAGGTTGAGAAATATATGTATACATAGGCCAGATAGTAATAGTACTGTTTTATAATAAGGGTGCTTTCAGTCTGGAATTGAAACATAAAGCGTATTTGTTTTGTTGATTATATCATGCATGGTGTGGAGTTTTTCTAGCCCAGTAGTGGAGGAGAATTGCTGTGAGACAGGACTGAGTTTTTTATGGAATCTATGGGCATTGCGCAGGGCTAGGGATGAGATGGGAAGAACACCTCTAATGGTAGTTTAGAACATAGGCTGGTTATGAAAGGCAATGTAGATGGTTTGGCTTGCTGTAAGGAGAGATCATAGGTCGCTGCTCAGTTTAATCTGATGAGCACAGCATAATTTTGAAGTGTTCCAAGTGGCAGGCTATAATTTTCGGTATGCAGGGAGGTTGCGAGGATGCAGAGGTTTGCAGCTTTGTAGGCACTTATACAAGTCAAGGTTGGGCTATACTTTACTGCAGTTGTTGGTTTTGTGGTGGTACAATACCTTGAGTGGACTTGGGGAAAGATATCATCACCAGGAGTGCTGGAGGTGTCCTTTATGGGCAGGCACATTGGTCATTGGCTTGTGGATGGCTGGAAGCACCCAGCAGGCAGGTCCTTGTTAGACTTGCACCAGTTGTCTGTTGCTGCTGGGGCTGATCCCGGGAGGAGGGGAACCACAGGATTGAAAGGCACCCTCTGCCAGAGGACACGTTGGTGGTTGCTTGTGGGGTTATTCATAAGCTCTCGGCGAGCGGGGTTGGTGGGACCAGCACCATTGTTGGCTGCGGATGCTGGGGTGACCCTGGGTGGTGTGTGCCATGTGGGGCTATGGGACAGGGCTGTGGCCTGGGTGACTAGCGGGGCAGGGGCCACACGGCTTGCTTTGGAGGTATGGGTGGGAGTGGGAAGTTAGGTGCGGATGAGGCGACAGTCTCTTTAACACTGGGCAGCATGTGCCACGTGGTCTGGGGGTCAGGCTATGGCCTGGTGTGTTGTGGAGCTTCGGGCTGCGTGGATCACCATGGGGATTTGTAATTATTAAAAAAAAGAAAAGTGAAAAACACCAGCCGAAGTGTCCTGGGCCTGCCAGTCGCAGGGATGGAGCAATTGGGGAAGGAAGTGGTGCACTGGTCACCACGAGGGAAGTCACCATTGCTGGGTTTGGTCTGGAATTTTCTAAAGGGCCAGGGCAGGTGATTGGGGAGGATGGGCCACGTGGGTGGTGGGCCTTTTCGATCTGACTAGTGGTCTAGTTAGGGGGCCAGTGTTGCCAAGCGGGTTGGGCCTATGTAGAAGGGACTGCTTTTTTCACCGGTAGGTCCGTTCACCTAATTAAGTGCAGGGCTGGTTATTTGAATAATTTGATTTGTTGTTTTTCAGTAATTTTTTTCTTTATAAGTGATTTTCAGCCTTCGTGGTGCTGTCCGACTGTTAAATATCAATGTGACAGTTTATGTGGTTAAATTGACAGACACCAACAGGAATTATTTATCTAAATAAATTTATTCCTTGCATGCACAGAACCTGAGAAAGTGACCAACCTCATTGTTGCGAATACCACCACAACATCTCTGTTCATGACATGGACTGCTCCACAAGGAAATTATAGTTCATATCACGTAAATATCAGAGGGACTGTGAGTGTGGTCTAAGGCTTTGAGCTACAAATCTGGTGACATCCAGCAGACCAGACCTGGGTTTGAATCCCACAGCTTCCACTTGCATACTGTGTGACCCTGAGCAAGTCACTTAACTTCCTTGTGCTCCCAGGTCGCACCTGGAAACAAGCTCTGGCTCAGTGTGCCTGCCCTGGTTAAACAATTTCCCCTTTCCCTTTCAAATTTGACAGTGACAATTGAATATGCAAACATGACAGGACTGATCCAAGGGGGAATCTATTATGTCAGCATTGTAGCAGTTTCACTTGATGGGACAACTGTAGGAGATACACAAGTAATTAATGCCACGACTAGTAAGTGTTTTGCTTTCTCAAGTTTACATCCAGTTTTTCTGTTTTCCTTATGTTGGAAACTATTCCATTAATCCATTCTGTGTAGTCCCTTTCAGCTATTCAAAGCTGAACTGTTGGCTCCATTCTGCATTCATATGCCCCTGCAGTCTTGGCATTCTTCATAAGTTTAAGACTACTTTCCTTCACTAGTTTTGTTGTTTTCTGTTGTACCCTCTTAAAGGGGTAGGTATTGTTATCAACTAAATAGTCTTTCTTTAGCATTAATGTTTGTGTGGAAAAATATATACCTAGACATCTTACTATTTGTTTTCTTTCATTTCCATTTCAATTTATGGAAATAGGAAGGTTTTAAAGGTACACACTCTCGTGCCATGTCTTCCATGAAACACTTAGATGTCTTGGTACAGTGTTTAGCAGTTTTCCATATTGAACATTTAGCATCATCCTAATATATCCCAAGTATGTATCTGGCTTGTACATTCAACAGCTAAACTCAGCGGATAAGACTTTTAAAAATGATGAGCGGTGGACACGTTTAATGATGTGAGTCATTAATTGCAAAAAGTGGCAGAAGCAGAAAACTGACAATACACAGAGTATGAATTTCAGGATGTCAGAATTACATTTTTGCTAGGAAACCTTATGAGGAAATTGTTTGCTGACTAATAAATAATGCTGCTTTAAATGAAGCAATCTTCTTTATGTAGTGCATTTCCAAAAATGCAGTTAGTTTCAAAATGCAGCCTTTCCAGTGCAGATCTATTTAGCAGTATCACATAACTAATTTTAAATAGCATACCCCTTTAATATTTTCCAGTGTGTTATTCATCTTAAAGGAAAACTGCATTTTCCCCCTGCTTGATAGGCTATGCTCCCATGTGTACTGACCCCCCCATCCACATGACCTGGTTTCTTATGGGAAGGACTGCCACCCCTGTATGCCACCATAGCTTGCTCCCCTTGGCAGGATGCAGCAGAACCTCCTACTATTACTCCTGGGGAGGCTTCCCATGTCATGCTGCTGTAAGATTGTGATGGATCAGTCAGTCACTTTAGCAGTCCAAAATAAATCTATACCGGTACCCATTTTTTAATTTTTAACACCAATCATGTACAAAGCAGCTGCTAGGCACAAAAAGAGTGTTTATCCAGTCTTTTTTTAATACTTGTCATTTCCTTACCTAACTTAATCAGAAGCAACCCACTGATCCAGCACACCCACTTCCTACACTTGGCCAAAACACCTACCTGTATACTGTATGAATTGACAAGTTTTATTTTTTTTAATTCATACTGGACAGAGTTATTTCCTGCCTATGGTCAGTTTCTTGAGTGCAAGAAGGTGACTGTTGTATTAAAATGAGAGCTCTGACTTGTATAATTATCTGTTTGAAATGTTATGCCAGAATTCTGTGCCTACACATTAGCATGGAAGCTAATGCACATGATGACAGTAGTGATTTTGTATTTTAACAAATAATTACGCATGTTAGAGTTTTCAGTTTAATGGAGGAGTCATTTTTTCAGGCACATGAAACTGTCCAGAGTAAAAAACACCATTGCTGATATGGCTTGAAAGAATTATAAATCCATGCAGAAGTTTACCGGTGCTTCAATGCCATTTTGAAAGAACACAAGTGGGATTAGCTGGCCAGTGAGGATTTTGCTTGGTATGGTAAATATACAAAATTAAATGAAAAGTGCACTGTGTGCTCAGTTTATATTGGGCATGCACTTTATTTATGAAGGCTGATAAAATAATTTCTGATGGAATCCTTTTTACATGGGATTAATAATCATCCAGAAGCTGACAGTATCTCTTTAATACAACTGTACACTGCAGCAAATGTCAACAGCAAAATTGATACTTTATACATTAGGCCCTTTTTTGCTGTTTCACTGCAAGTTGTATATAATTAAGGTAGCTATAGAACATTGAACTCTTAGAGTCTCAACTCTGAAATCAATTTCAGTACACTAGTGCAATATCAGTCAGTGGTCATGTAACTAATAAATCAGAATCTGTAAAGCTGCTATATTTAATTAATTTACACACTGTCCACTGAGGTTCGACAAAGCAAAAATATTTTTTACGATACAGTAGGTGCTACCACAGAATATCTTAAAGGTAGCAATTGAATACTTTTTTAAGAGATAAAATCTACTGATTGCAAAACTACTACATAATGAACATGGATCATCTGACCCTTTCATGATTAAAAATTATATGTTTGTCACATTGTCTTAAATTTAAAATGCTCTTGACATGCTTCATTAACTCAACAAGACAAGCATTTATTGTTCATATCAGGTTTGAAATTAAAAATGGGGTGTCTACCCAGAGACATTTATTGGACCTCTTCCCCAAAGAACTATAGTGAGGGTGAACTTGGGACCTAATTCTCAGTTCAAAGGGACTGTTGGTAAATAATTGTATCCCAGTTTTCTGTCTGTCCCTTAATGCAACTCTGTGGTGTATGTTGTAAGAGAAATGTACCTCTCTCCTGAGCAGCACACATCAATGTGCACTTTTGCATGAGGAGAGACAACTCACCATGTAAATTGCAAACAGCACACATTGCAAATTATGGTGACCCTGTTTTTGTAACTTGTTTTTGCACTCACCTGGGTTGAAGAAGAATCACACTCAGTTGGTAGGGTAAGGGGGTGTTATAAAAGGGCATTTGGCACTATATGCTATATTCTTTTTGAAGCAGTTGTATTAAATGATCCAGTAGTGTGTCCTTTTGCACCCTTTCATGCCGAATATCAGAGTACCTGGGAAAATCAATCCTCAGTGTTTTTAATCTTATCTTAATTAAGTGCATGGCTGGTTATTTGAATAATTTGATTTGTTGTTTTTCAGTAATTTTTTTTCTCTATTAGTGATTTTCAGTCTTCGTGGTGCTGTCTGACTGTTAAATATCAATGTGACAGTTTATGTGATTAAATTGACAGCCACCAACAGGAATTATCTTTCTAAATAAAATTATTCCTTGCATGCACAGAACCTGAGAAAGTGACCAACCTCATTGTTGCGAATAGCACAACAACGTCTCTATTCATGACATGGACTGCTCCGCAAGGAAATTATAGTTCATATCAAATAAATATCAGAGGGACTGTGACTTCAGATTTGACAGTGACAATTGAATATGCAAACATGACAGGACTGATCCCAGGGGGGAATCTATTATGTCAGCATTGTAGCAGTTTCACTTGATGGGACAACTGTAGGAGATACACAAGTAATTAATGCCACGACTAGTAAGTGTTTTGCTTTCTCAACTTTACATCCAGTTTTTCTGTTTTCTTTATGTTGGAAACTATTCCATTAATCCACTCTGTGTAGTCCCTTTCAGCTATTCAAAGCTGAACTGTTGGCTCCATTCTGCATTCATATGCCCCTGCAGTCTTGGCATTCTTCCTAAGTTTATGACTACTTTTCTTCACTAGTTTTGTTGTTTTCTGTTGTACTCTCTTAAAGCGGTGGGTATTGCTGCCAACTAAATAGACTTTCTTCAGCATTAATGTTTGTGTGGAAAAATGTATAGCTAAACATCTTACTATTTGTTTTCTTTCATTTCCATTTTAAATGTATGGAAATAGGAAGGTTTTAAAGGTACACATTCTCATGCCACGCCTGCCATGAAACAATTAGACATCTTGGTACAGTGTTGCGCTGTTTGCCATATTAAACATGTAGCATCATCCTAATACATCCAAATATGTATCTGGCTTGTACATTCAACAGCTAAGCTCAGCGGATAAGACTTTTAAAAATGATGAGCGGTGGACACGCTTTAATGATGTGAGTCATTTATTGCAAACAGTGAAAGTAGAAAACTGACAATACACAGAGTATGAATTTCAGGATGTCAGAATTACATTTTGCTGGAAACTATAAGGGGAAATTGTTTGCTGACTAATAAATAATGTTGCTTTAAATGAAGCAATATTCTTAATGTACTGCATTTCCAAAATGCAGTTAGTTTCAAAATGCAGCCTTTCCAGTGCAGATCTATTTAGCAGGATCACAAAAAAACTTATTTTACATAGCATGGCCCTTTAATATTTTCCAGTGTGTTATTCATCTTAAAGGAAAACTGCATTTTCCCCTACTTGATAGGCTATGCTCCCAAGTGTACTGACCCCCATCCACATGAGCTGGTTTCTTATGGGAAGGACTGCCACCCCTATGCTACCATAGCTTGCTGCCCTTGGCAGGATGCAGCAGAACCTCCTACTGTTACTCCTTGGGAGGCTTCCCATGTCATGCTGCTATAAGATTGTGATGGTCAGTCAGTCACTTTAGTAGTCCAATATAAATCTTTTTCGGCACCAATTTTTTTTTTTATTACTAATCATGTACAAAGCAGCTGCTAGGCACAAAAGAGTGTTTCTATCACAGTCTTTTTTATACTTTGTCATTTCCTTTACCTAACTTAATCAGTAGCAACCTTACTGATCCATTCCACCCACTTCCTACATGGTATCAAAACACCTACCTGTATACCTATGAATTGACAAGTTTGATTTTTTTCATTCATATTTAGATAGAGTTATTTCCTGCCTATGGTCCGTGTTCTTGAGTGCAAGAAGGTGACTGTGGTATTGAAATGAGAGCTCTGACATGTATAATTATCTGTTTGAAATGTTATGTCAGAATTTTGTGCCTACATTAGCATGGACACTAAAGCACATGATGACAGTAGTGATTTTGTATTTTAACAAATAATTGCCCATGTTAGAGTTTTCAATTTAATTAGAGAAGTCATTTTCTGCACATAAAACTGTCCAGAGTAAAAATATACGTTGATATGGCTTGAAAGAAATATAACCATGCTGAAGTTTACCGGTGCTTCAATGCCATTTGAAAGAACACAAGTGGGATTAGCTGGCCAGTGAGGATTGTGTTTGTATTGTAAATATACAAAATTAAATGAAAAGTGTACTGTGTCGCTCAGTTTATATTGGGCATGCAGTTTATTTATGAAAGGCTGATAAAATGATTTCTGATGGAATCCTTTTTACATGGGATTAATAATCATCCAGAAGCTAACAGGATCTCTTTAATACAACTGCAAACTGTAGCAAATGTCATCAGCAAAATTGATACTTTATAAATTAGGCCCTTTTCTGCTCTTTCACTGCAAGTTATTTATAATTAAGGTAGCTATATAATATTGAACTCATAAAGTCTCAACTCTGAAATCAATTTCAGTACACTAGTGCAATATCAGTCAGTGGTCATGTGTCTAATAAATCAGAATTTGTAAAGCTGCTGTATTTAATTAATTTACACACTGTCCACTGAGGTTCGACAAAGCAAAAATATTTTTTACGATGTGGTAGGTGCCTACCACAGAAAATCTTAAAGATAGCAATTGAATACTTTTTAAGAGATAAAATCTACTGATTGCCAAAACTACTACATAATGAACATGGATCATCTGACCCTTTCATGATTAAAATTATATGTTTGTCACATTGTCTTAAATTTAAAATGGTTTTGACATGCTTCATTAACTCAACAATACAAGCATTTATTGTTCATTTCAGGTTTGAAATTAAAAATGGGGTGTCTACCCAGAGACATTTATTGGACTCCTCTTCCCCAAAGAACTATAGTGAGGGTGAACTTGGGACCTAATTCTCAGTTCAAAGGGACTGTTGGTAAATAATTGTATCCCAGTTTTCTGTCTGTCCCTTAATTGCAACTCATGGTGTATGTTGTAAGAGAAATGTACCTCTCCTGAGGCAGCACACATCAATGTGCACTTTGCAAGAGGAGAGACAACCTCATATAATTGCAAACAGCACACATTGCAAATTATGGTGACCCTGTTTTTTCAGCTTGTTTTGCAGTCACCTGGGTTGAAGAGAGAATCACACTCAGTTGGTTAGGTTAGGGGTGTTATAAAAGGGCATTTTGGCACTATATGCTATATTCTTTTAGTGATTTATGCATGATCAGTAGTGAGCCCACTTTTGCACACTTTCATGCCGAATGTCAAGTACCTGGGAAAATCAATCCTCAGTGTTTTAATCTTATCTTAATTAAATTTGCATGGCTAGTTATTTGAATAATTTGATTTGTTGTTTTCAGTAATTTTTTTCTATTAGTGATTTTCAGTCTTCGTGGTGCTGTCTGACTGTTAAATATCATTTTGACAGTTTATGTGATTAAATTGACTGCCACCAACAGGAATTAACTTTCTAAATAAAATTATTCCTTGCATGCACAGACCTGACAGAGAGAAGTGAGCCAACTCATTGTTGCGAATAGCACAACAACGTCTCTATTCGCGACATGGACTGCTCCATAGGAAATTATAGTTCATATCACATAAATATTTGTGAGGACTGTGACTTCGATTGACAGTGACAATTGAATATGCAAACATGACAGGACTGATCCCAGGGGAATCTATTATGTCAGCATTGTAGCAGTTTCACTTGATGGGACAACTGTAGGAGAGCACAAGTAATTAATGCCATTACTTAGCAAGTGTTTTCTTTCTCAACTTTACATCCAGTTTTCTGTTTTCTTTATGTTGGAAATATTCCATTAATCCACTCTGTGTAGTCCCTTTCCAGCTATTCAAAGCTGAACTGTTGGGTCCATTCTGCATTCATATGCCCCTCCAGTCTTGGCATTCTTCCTAAGTTTGTGACTACTTTTTCTTCTCTAGTTTTGTTGTTTTCTGTTGTACTCTCTTAAAGCGGTGGGTATTATTGCCAACTAAATAGACTTTCTTCAGCATTAATGTTTGTGTGAAAAATGTATTAAACATCTTACTATTTGTTTTCTTTCATTTCCATTTTAAATGTATGGTAATAGGAAGGTTATAATGGTACACATTCTCATGCCACGTCTGCCATGAAACAATTAGACATCTTGGTGCAGTGTTCGCGCTATTACCATATTGAACGCTTAGCATCATCATCCTAATACATCCCAAGTATGTATCTGGCTTGTACATTCAACAGCTAAGCTCAGCGGATAAGACTTTTTAAAAATGATGAGCTGTGGACACGTTTAATGATGTGAGTCATTTATTCAAACAGTGGCAAAAGTAGAAAACGACAATACTGAGTATGAATTTCAGGATGTCAGAATTACATTTTGCTGTGACACTATATGAGGGAAATTGTTTGCTGACCTAATAAATAATGCTGCTTTAAATGAAGCAATATTCTTTATGTACTGCATTTCCAAAAATGCAGTTAGTTTCAAAATACAGCCTTTGCAGTGCAGATCTGTTAGTAGGATCACCAAAAACTTATTTTACATAGCATGGCCTTATTATTTTCCAGTGTATTTATTCATCTTAAGAAAACTACATTTCCCCTGCTTGATAGGCTATGCTCCCATGTGTACTGACCCCCCCATCCACATGACCTGGTTTCTTATGGGAAGGACTGCCACCCCTGTATGCCACCATAGCTTGCTGCCCTTGGCAGGATGCAGCAGAACCTCCTACTGTTACTCCTGGGGATGCTTCCCATGTCATGCTGCTATAAGATTGTGATGGGTCAGTCAGTCACTTTAGTAGTCCAATATAAATCTTTTTCGGCGCCCTTTTTTTTATTTTTAATACTAATCATGTACAAAGCAGCTGCTAGGCACAAAAAGAGTGTTTATCACAGTCTTTTTTATACTTTGTCATTTCCTTACCTAACTTAATCAGTAGGAACCCACTGATCCGGCTTCACCCACTTCTACATGTAACATAAAACTACCTATCAGCACCTATGAATGAACAAAGTTTGATTTTTCTTTTCATTCATATTAGACTAAAGTTATTTCCTGCCGATGTTCGTTTCTTGAGTGCAAGAAGGTGACTGTAGTATTGAAATGAGAGCTCTGACATGTATAATTATCTGTTTGAAATGTTATGTCAGAATTTTGTGCCTACACATTATATGGACACTAAAGCACATGATGACAGTAGTGATTTTGTGTATTTAACAAATAATTGCACATGTTAGAGTTTTCAATTTAATAGAAGAATCTTTTTTCTGGCACATAAAACTGTCAGAGTAAAAAAAATGCTATTTGCTGATATGGCTTGAAAAGAAATATAAATCCATGCTGAAGTTTCCGGTGCTTCAATGCCATTTGAAAGAACACAAATTGGGATTAGCTGGCCAGTGAGGATTGTGTTTGGTATTGTAAATATAAAAATTAAATGAAAAGTGTACTGTGTGCTCAGTTTATATTGGCATGCAGTTTATTTATGAGGCTGATAAAATGATTTCTGATGAATCCTTTTTACATGGGATTAATAATCATCCAGAAGCTATCAGGATCTCTTTAATACAACTGCAAACTGTAGCAAATGTCATCAGCAAAATTGATACTTTATAAATTAGGCCCTTTTCTGCTCTTTCACTGCAAGTTATTTATAATTAAGGTAGCTTATAATATTGAACTCTTAAAGTCTCAACTCTGAAAACAATTTCAGTACACTAAGTACAATCTCAGTCAGTGGTCATGTGTCTAATCAGAATTTGTAAAGCTGCTGTATTTAATTAATTTACACTGTCCACTGAGGTTAGAACAAAGCTCAAAAATATTTTTACGATACAGTAGGTGCTACCACAGAAAATCTTAAAGATAGCAATTGAATACTTTTTAGAGATAAAATCTACTGATTGCAAAACTACTACATAATGAACATGGATCATCTGACCCTTTCATGATTAAAATTATATGTTTGTCACATTGTCTTAAATTTAAAATGGTTTTGACATGCTTCATTAACTCAACAAGACAAGCATTTATTGTTCATTTCAGGTTTGAAATTAAAAAGGGGTGTCTACCAGAGACATTTATTGGACTCCCTCTTCCCCAAGAACTATAGTGAGGGGTGAACTTGGGACCTAATTCTCTCAGTTCGAAGGGACTGTTGGTAAATAATAATTGTATCCCAGTTTTCTGTCTGTCCCTTAAGTGCAACTCTATGGTGTAGTGTTTTGCAAGAGAAGCTTATCCTCTCTCCTGGGCAGCACACATCAATGTGCACTTTTGCAAGAAGGAGAGACAACTCACCATGTGTAAATTACAAACAGCACCATTGCAAATTATAGTGACCCTGTTTTTGCAGCTTGTTTTTGCAGTCACCTGGGTTGAAGAAGAATCACACTCAGTTGGTAGGGTAGGGGGTGTTATAAAAGGGCATTTGGCACTATATGCTATATTCTTTTTGAAGCAGTTGTATTAAACGATCCAGTAGTGTGTCCTTCTGCACACTTTCATGCCGAATGTCAGAGTACCTGGGAAAATCAATCCTCAGTGTTTTAATCTTATCTTAATTAACTGCATAGGCTAGTTATTTGAATAATTTGATTTGTTGTTTTCAGTAATTTTTTCTCTGTCATGATTTTCAGTCTTCGTGGTGCTGTCTGACTGTTAAATATCAATGTGACAGTTTATGTGATTAAATTGACAGCCACCAACAGGAATTATCTTTCTAAATAAAATTATTCCTTGCATGCACAGAACCTGAGAAAGTGACCAACCTCATTGTTGCGAATAGCACAACAACGTCTCTATTCATGACATGGACTGCTCCGCAAGGAAATTATAGTTCATATCAAATAAATATCAGAGGGACTGTGACTTCAGATTTGACAGTGACATTTGAATATGCAAACATGACAGGACTGATCCCAGGGGGAATCTATTATGTCAGCATTGTAGCAGTTTCACTTGATGGGACAACTGTAGGAGATACACAAGTAATTAATGCCACGACTAGTAAGTGTTTTGCTTTCTCTCAACTTTACATCCAGTTTTTCTGTTTTCTTTATGTTTGGAAACTATTCCATTAATCCTCTTGTATGGTCCTTTCAGCTATTCAAAGCTGAACTGTTGGCTCCATTCTGCATTCCTTATGCCCTGCAGTCTTGGCATTCTTCCCTAAGTTTATGACTACTTTTCTTCACTAGTTTTGTTGTTTTCTGTTGTACTCTCTTAAAGCGGTGGGTATTGCTGCCAACTAAAATAGACTTTCTTCAGCATTAATGTTTGTGTGGAAAAATGTATAGCTAAACATCTTACTATTTGTTTTCTTTCATTTCCATTTTAAATGTATGGAAATAGGAAGGTTATAAAAGGTACACATTCTCATGCCACGTCTGCCATGAAACAATTAGACATCTTGGTACAGTGTTGCGCTATTTACCATATTAGAACATGTAGCATCATCCTAATCCATCCAAAGTATGTATCTGGCTTGTACATTCAACAGCTAAGCTCAGCGGATAAGACTTTTAAAAATGATGAGCGGTGGACACGTTTAATGATGTGAGTCATTTATTGCAAACAGTGGCAAAGTAGAAAACTGACAATACACAGAGTATGAATTTCAGGATGTCAGAATTACATTTTTGCTGGGAAACTATATGAGGAAATTGTTTGCTGACTAATAAATAATGCTGCTTTAAATGAAGCAATATTCTTTATGTACTGCATTTCCAAAAATGCAGTTAGTTTCAAAATGCAGCCTTTGCAGTGCAGATCTATTTAGCAGGATCACAAAAAAACTTATTTTACATAGCATGGCCCTTTAATATTTTCCAGTGTGTTATTCATCTTAAAGGAAAACTGCATTTCCCCTGCTTGATAGGCTATGCTCCCATGTGTACTGACCCCCCCATCCACATGACCTGGTTTCTTAATGGGAAGGACTGTCACCCCTGTATGCTACCATAGCTTGCTGCCCTTGGCAGGATGCAGCAGAACCTCCTACTGTTACTCCTGGGGATGCTTCCCATGTCATGCTGCTATAAGATTGTGATGGTCAGTCAGTCACTTTAGTAGTCCAATATAAATCTTTTTCGGCGCCCTTTTTTTTATTTTTAATACTAATCATGTACAAAGCAGCTGCTAGGCACAAAAAGAGTGTTTATCACAGTCTTTTTTATACTTTGTCATTTCCTTACCTAACTTAATCAATAGGAACCCACTGATCCGGGCCACCCACTTCCTACATGGGGCCAAAACACCTACCTGTATACCTATGAATGAACAAGTTTGATTTTTCTTTTCATTCATATTAGACAGAGTTATTTCCTGCCTATGGTCCGTTTCTTGAGTGCAAGAAGGTGACTGTGGTATTGAAATGAGAGCTCTGACATGTATAATTATCTGTTTGAAATGTTATGTCAGAATTTTGTGCCTACACATTAGCATGGACACTAAAGCAATGATGACAGTAGTGATTTTGTTTTTTAACAAATAATTGCACATGTTAGGTTTTTCATATTTAATAAGAAGTCTTTTTTTCTGGCACATAAAACTGTCCAGAGTAAAAAAATGCTATTGCTGATATGGCTTGAAAGAAATATAAATCCATGCTGAAGTTTACCGGTGCTTCAATGCCATTTTGAAAGAACTCAAGTGGGATTAGCTGGCTAGTGAGGATTGTGTTTGGTATTGTAAATATACAAAATTAAATGAAAAGTGTACTGTGTGCTCAGTTTATATTGGGCATGCAGTTTATTTATGAAGGCTGATAAAATGATTTCTGATGGAATCCTTTTTACATGGGATTAATAATCATCCAGAAGCTAACAGGATCTCTTTAATACAACTGCAAACTGTAGCAAATGTCATCAGCAAAATTGATACTTTATAAATTAGGCTCCTTTTCTTATTTTCACTGCAAGTATTTATACTAAGGTTGCCATATAATATTGAACTCTTTAAAGTCTCAACTCTGAAAACAATTTCAGTACGCTTGTGCAATCTCAGTCAGTGGTCATGTGTCTAATCAATCAGAATTTGTAAAGCTGCTGTATTTAATTAATTTACACACTGTTTCACTGAGGTTCTACCAAAGCAAAAATATTTTTTACGATACAGTAGGTGCTACCACAGAAATCTTAAAGATAGCATTTGAATACTTTTTGAGAGTATAAATCTACTGATTGCAAAATTACTACATAATGAACATGGATCATCTGACCCTTTCATGATTAAAAATTATATGTTTGTCACATTGTCTTAAATTTAAAATGGTTTTTTGACATGCTTCATTAACTCAACAAGACAAGCATTTATTGTTCATTTCAGGTTTGAAATTAAAATGGGGTGTCTACCCAGAGACATTTATTGACTCCTCTTCCCCAAAGAACTATAGTGAGGGGTGAACTTGGGACCTAATTCTCAGTTCAAAGGGACTGTTGGTAAATAATTGTATCCCAGTTTTCTGTCTGTCCCTTATGCAACTCTATGGTGTATGTTGTAAGAGAAATGTACCTCTCTCTTGGCAGCACATCAATGTGCACTTTGCAAGAGGGAGAGATAACTCATGTAAATTGCAAACAGCACACATTGCAAATTATAGTGACCCTGTTTTTGCAGCTTGTTTTGCAGTCACCTGGGTTGAAGTAGAGATCACACTCAGTTGGTAGGTGAGGTGTTTATAAAGGGCATTTGCACTATATGCTATATTCTTTTGAGCAGTTGTATTAAGTGATCCAGTAGTGTGTCCTTCTGCACACTTTCATGCGAATGTCAGAGTACCTGGGAAAATCAATCCTCAGTGTTTTTAATCTTATCTTAATTAACCGTGCTTGGCTGGTTATTTGAATAATTTGATTTGTTGTTTTCAGCAATTTTTTTCTATTAGTCATTTTCTTCTAAAACTATCTTAAATATCAATGTGACAGTTTAGTGATTAAATTGACAGCCACCAGCAGGAGTTATCTTTCTAAAATAAAATTATTCTTACATGCAGAACCTGAAAGTGACCAACCTCATTGTTGATAGCACAACAACATCTCTATTCATGACATGGACTGCTCCGCAGGAAATTATAGTTCATATCAAATAAATATCAGAGGGACTGTGACTTCAGATTTGACAGTGACAATTGAATATGCAAACATGACAGGACTGATCCCAGGGGGAATCTATTATGTCAGCATTGTAGCAGTTTCACTTGATGGGACAACTGTAGGAGATACACAAGTAATTAATGCCACGACTAGTAAGTGTTTTGCTTTCTCAACTTTACATCCAGTTTTTCTGTTTTCTTTATGTTGGAAACTATTCCATTAATCCACTCTGTGTAGTCCCTTTCAGCTATTCAAAGCTGAACTGTTGGCTCCATTCTGCATTCATATGCCCCTGCAGTCTTGGCATTCTTCCTAAGTTTGTGACTACTTTTTCTTCACTAGTTTTTGTTGTTTTCTGTTGTACTCTCTTAAAGCGGTGGGTATTGCTGCAACTAAATAGACTTTCTTCAGCATTTAATGTTTGTGTGGAAAATGTATAGCTAAACATCTTACTATTTGTTTTCTTTTCATTTCCATTTTAAATGTATGGAAATAGGAAGAGTTATAAAGTACACATTCTCATGCCACGTCTGCCATGAAACAATTAGACATCTTGGTAGTGTGTTGCGCTGTTTACCATATTGAACATGTAGCATCATCTCATTACATCCCAGTATGTATCTGAGCTTGTACATTCAATAGCTAGGCTCAGCGGATAAGACTTTTAAAAATGATGAGCGGTGGACACGTTTAATGATGTGAGTCATTTATTGCAAACAGTGGCAAAGTAGAAAACTGACAATACACAGAGTATGAATTTCAGGATGTCAGAATTACATTTTGCTGGGAAACTATATGAGGAAATTGTTTGCTGACTAATAAATAATGCTAGCTTAATGAGCAATATTCTTTATGTACTGCATTTCCAAAAATGCAGTTAGTTTCAAAATGCAGCCTTTGCAGTGCAGATCTATTTAGCAGGATCACAAAAAAACTTATTTTACATAGCATGGCCCTTTAATATTTTCCAGTGTGTTATTCATCTTAAAGGAAAACTGCATTTCCCCTGCTTGATAGGCTATGCTCCCATGTGTACTGACCCCCCCATCCACATGACCTGGTTTCTTATGGGAAGGACTGCCACCCCTGTATGCCACCATAGCTTGCTGCCCTTGGCAGGATGCAGCAGAACCTCCTACTGTTACTCCTGGGGATGCTTCCCATGTCATGCTGCTATATGATTGTGATGGGTCAGTCAGTCACTTTAGTAGTCCAATATAAATCTTTTTCGGCGCCTTTTTTTTTTTTTAATACTAATCATGTACAAAGCAGCTGCTAGGCACAAAAAGAGTGTTTATCACAGTCTTTTTTATACTTTGTCATTTCCTTACCTAACTTAATCAGTAGGAACCCACTGATCCGGCCCACCCACTTCCTACATGGGGCCAAAACACCTACCTGTATACCTATGAATGAACAAGTTTGATTTTTCTTTTCATTCATATTAGACAGAGTTATTTCCTGCCTATGGTCCGTTTCTTGGAGTGCAAGAAGGTGACTGTGGTATTGAAAATGAGAGCTTGGGATATATATTATCTGTTTGAAATGTTATGTCAAATTTGTGCCTACACATTAGCATGGACACTAAAGCACATGATGACAGTAGTGATTTTGTATTTTAACAAATAATTGCATGTTGAGTTTTCAATTTAATAGAGAGTCTTTTTTTTTCTGGCACATAAACTGTCCAGAGTAAAAAATGCTATTGCTGATATGGCTTGAAAGAAATATAAATCCATGCCAGAAGTTTACCGTTGCTTCAATGCCATTTTGAAAGAACTTCAGAGTGGGATTAGCTGGCCAATGAGGATTGTGTTGGTATTGTAAATATACAAAATTAAATGAAAAGTGTACTGTGTGCTCAGTTTATATTGGGCATGCAGTTTATTTATGAAGGCTGATAAAATGATTTCTGATGGAATCCTTTTACATGGGATTAATAATCATCCAGAAGCTAACAGGATCTCTTTAATACAACTGCAAACTGCAGCAAATGTCATCAGCAAAATTGATACTTTATAAATTAGGCCCTTTTCTGTCTTTTTCACTGCAAGTTATTTATAATTAAGGTAGCTATATAATATTGAACTCTTAAAGTCTCAACTCTGAAATCAATTTCAGTACACTAGTGTAATATCAGTCAGTGGTCATGTGTCTAATAATTCAAATTTTGTAAAGCTGCTGTATTTAATTAATTTACACACTGTCCACTGAGGTTCGATTAAAGTAAAAATATTTTTTTACTATGCAGGTAGGTGCTACCACAGAAAATCTTAAAGATAGTAATTGAATACTTTTTAAGAGATAAAATCTACTGATTGCAAACTACTACATAATGAACATGGATCATCTGACCCTTCTCATGATTAAAAATTATATGTTTGTCACATTGTCTTAAATTTAAAATGGTTTTGACATGCTTCATTAACTCAACAAGACAAGCATTTATTATTGTTCATTTCAGGTTTGAAATTAAAAATGGGGTGTCTACCGAGAGATTTATTGGACTCTCTTCTCCTAAAGAACTATAGTGAGGGGTGAACTTGGGACCTAATTCTCAGTTCAAAGGGACTGTTGGTAAATAATTGTATCCCAGTTTTCTGTCTGTCCCTTAAAGTGCAACTCTATGGTGTATGTTGTAAGAGAAATGTACCTCTCTCCTGAGCAGCACAATCAATGTGCACTTTTGCAAGAGGAGAGACAACTCACCATGTAAATTGCAAACAGCACACATTGCAAATTATAGTGACCCTGTTTTGCAGCTTGTTTTTGCAGTCACCTGGGTTGAAGAAGAATCACACTCAGTTGGTAGGGTAGGGGGTGTTATAAAAGGGCATTTGGCACTATATGCTATATTCTTTTTGAAGCAGTTGTATTAAACGATCCAGTAGTGTGTCCTTTGCACACTTTCATGCCGAATGTCAGAGTACCTGGGAAAATCAATCCTCAGTGTTTTTAATCTTATCTTAATTAACTGCATGGCTGGTTATTTGAATAATTTGATTTGTTGTTTTTCAGTAATTTTTTTTCTCTATTAGTGATTTTCAGTCTTCGAGGTGCGCTGTCTGACTGTTAAATATCAATGTGACGGTTTATGTGATTAAATTGACAGCCACCAACAGGAATTATCTTTCTAAATAAAATTATTCCTTGCATGCACAGAACCTGAGAAAGTGACCAACCTCATTGTTGCGAATAACTTTAAGCGTCTCTATTCATGACATGGACTGCTCCATAGGAAATTATAGTTCATATCAAATAAATATCAGAGGGACTGTGACTTCAGATTTGACAGTGACAATTGAATATGCAAACATGACAGGACTGATCCCAGGGGGAATCTATTATGTCAGCATTGTAGCAGTTTCACTTGATGGGACAACTGTAGGAGATACACAAGTAATTAATGCCACGACTAGTAAGTGTTTTGCTTTCTCAACTTTACATCCAGTTTTTCTGTTTTCTTTATGTTGGAAACTATTCCATTAATCCACTCTGTGTAGTCCCTTTCAGCTATTCAAAGCTGAACTGTTGGCTCCATTCTGCATTCATATGCCCCTGCAGTCTTGGCATTCTTCCTAAGTTTATGACTACTTTTCTTCACTAGTTTTGTTGTTTTCTGTTGTACTCTCTTAAGCGTGGGTATTGCTGCCAACTAAATAGACTTTCTTCAGCATTAATGTTGTGTGGAAAATGTATAGCTAAACATCTTACTATTTGTTTTCTTTCATTTCCATTTTAAATGTATGGAAATAGGAAGGTTATAAAGGTACACATTCTCATGCTACGTCTGCTATGAAACAATTAGACATCTTGGTACAGTGTTGCGCTATTTACCATATTGAATATGTAGCATCATCCTAATACATCCCAAGTATGTATCTGGCATTGTACATTCAACAGCTAAGCTCAGCTGGATAAGACTTTTAAAATGATGAGGCGGTGGACACGTTTAATGATGTGAGTCATTTATTGTAAACAGTGGCAAAGTAGAAAACTGACAATACACAGTATGAATTTCAGGATGTCAGAATTACATTTTGCTGGAAACTATATGAGGAAATTGTTTGCTGACTAATAAATAATGCTGCTTTAAATGAAGCAATATTCTTTGTACTGCATTTCCAAAATGCAGTTAGTTTCAAATGCAGCCTTTGCAGTGCAGATCTATTTAGCAGGATCACAAAAACTTATTTTACATAGCATGACCTTAATATTTTCCAGTGTGTTATTCATCTTAAAGGAAAACTGCATTTCATGCTGATAGAGCTATGCTCCCATGTGTACTGGCCCCCCATCCACATGACCTGGTTTCTTATGGGAGGACTGCCACCCTGTATGCCACCATAGCTTGCTGCCTTGGCAGGATGCAGGAGAACCTCCTACTGTTACTCCTGGGGATGCTTCCCATGTCATGCTGCTATATGATTGTGATGGGTCAGTCAGTCACTTTAGTAGTCCAATATAAATCTTTTCGGTCGCTCTTTTATTTTTATTACTAATCATGTACCGAAGCAGCTGCTAGGCACAAAAGAAAGTAGTTTATCACAGTCTTTTTTATACTTTTATCATTCCTTACCTAACTTAATCAGTAGGGACCCACTGATCCGACCACCACTTCCTACATGGGGCCAAAACACCCTACCTGTATACCTATGAATGAACAAGTTTGATTTTTTTTCATTCATATTAGACAGAGATTATTTCACCTTATGGTCCGTTTCTTGAGTGCAAGAAGGTGACTGTGGTATTGAAATGAGAGCTCTGACATGTATAATTATCTGTTTGAAATGTTATGTCAGAATTTTGTGCCTACACATTAGCATGGACACTAAAGCACATGATGACAGTAGTGATTTTGTATTTTAACAAATAATTGCACATGTTAGAGTTTTCAATTTAATAGAGAAGTCTTTTTTCTGGCACATAAAACTGTCCAGAGTAAAAAAATGCTATTGCTGATATGGCTTGAAAAATATAAATCCATGCTGAAGTTTACCAGTGCTTCAATGCCATTTTGAAAGAACACAAGTGGGTTAAGCTGGCCAGTGAGGATTGTGTTTGGTATTGTAAATATACAAAATTAAATGAAAAGTGTACTGTGTGCTCAGTTTATATTGGGCATGCAGTTTATTTATGAAGGCTGATAAAATGATTTCTGATGGAATCCTTTTTACATGGGATTAATAATCATCCAGAAGCTAACAGGATCTTTTTAATACAACTGCAAACTGTAGCAAATGTCATCAGCAAAATTGATACTTTATAAATTAGGCCCTTTTTCTGCTCTTTCACTGCAAGTTATTTATAATTATAGGTGCTATATAATATTGAACTCATAAAGTCTCAACTCTGAAATCAATTTCAGTACACTTAGAATATCAGTCAGTGGTCATGTCTAATAAATCAGAATTTGTAAAGCTGCTGTATTTAATTAATTTACACACTGTCCACTGAGGTTCACACAAAGCAAAAATATTTTTAACGATACTAGTAGGTGCTACCACAGAAAATCTTAAAGATAGCAATTGAATACTTTTTTAAGAGATAAAATCTACTGATTGCAAAACTACTACATAATGAACATGGATCATCTGACCCTTTCATGATTAAAAATTATATGTTTGTCACATTGTCTTAAATTTAAAATGGTTTTGACATGCTTCATTAACTCAACAAGACAAGCATTTATTGTTCATTTCAGGTTTGAAATTAAAAATGGGGTGTCTACCCAGAGACATTTATTGGACTCCCTCTTCCCCAAAGAACTATAGTGAGGGGTGAACTTGGGACCTAATTCTCAGTTCAAAGGGACTGTTGGTAAATAATTGTATCCCAGTTTTCTGTCTGTCCCTTAAGTGCAACTCTATGGTGTATATTGTAAGAGAAAGCAATCTCTCCTGAGTAGCACACATCAATGTGCACTTTGCAAGAGGAGAGACAACTCACCATGTAAATTGTAAACAGCACACATTGCAAATTATAGTGACCCTGTTTTGCAGCTTGTTTTGCAGTCACCTGGGTTGAAGAAGAATCACACTCAGTTGGTAGGGTAGGGGTGTTATAAAGGGCATTTGGCACTATATGCTATATTCTTTTTGAAGCAGTTGTATTAAATCGATCCAGTAGTGTGTCCTTCTGCACACTTTCATGCTGAATGTCAGAGTACTCTGGGAAAATCAATCCTCAGTGTTTTTTAATCTTATCTTTAATTAACTGCATGGCTGGTTATTTGAATAATTTGATTTGTTGTTTTTCAGTAATTTTTTTTTCTCATTAGTGATTTTCCAGGTCTTCGTGGTGCTGTCTGACTGTTAAATATCAATGTGACAGTTTTTGTGATTAAATTGACAGCCACCAACAGGAATTATCTTTCTAAATAAAATTATTCGTTGATGCACAGACCTGAGAAAGTGACTAACCTCATTGTTGCGATTAGCACAACAACGTCTCTATTCATGACATGGACTGCTCCATAAGGAAATTATAGTTCATATCAAATAAATATCAGAGGGACTGTGACTTCAGATTTGACAGTGACAATTGAATATGCAAACTATGACGGGACTGATCCCAGGGGAATCTATTATGTCAGCATTGTAGCAGTTTCACTTGATGGGACAACTGTAGTAGATACACAAGTAATTAATGCCAATGACTAGTCAGTGTTTTGCTTTCTCAACTTTTATCCAGTTTTCTCTGTTTTCTTTATGTTGGAAACTATTCCATTAATCCACTCTGTGTAGTCCTTTTCAGCTATTCAAAGCTGAACTGTTGGCTCCATTCTGCATTCATATGCCCCTGCAGTCTTGGCATTCTTCCTAAGTTTATGACTACTTTTCTTCACTAGTTTTGTTGTTTTTTGTTGTACTCTTAAAGCGGTGGGTATTGCTGCCAACTAAATAGACTTTCTTCAGCATTAATGTTTGTGTGGAAAATGTATAGCTAAACATCTTACTATTTGTTTTCATTTCCATTTTAAATGTATGAAATAGGAAGGTTATAGTACACATTTCATGCCACGCTCCATGAACAATTAGACATCTTACAGTGTTGCGCTATTTACTATATTGAATATGTAGCATCATCCATTACATCCTAAGTATGTATCTGGCTTGTACATTCAACAGCTAAGCTCAGCGGATAAGACTTTTTAAAATGATGAGCTGTGACACGTTTAATGATGTGGAGTCATTTATTGCAAACAGTGGCAAAGTAGAAAACTGATAATACACAGAGTATGAATTTGTGGATGTCAGAATTACATTTTTGTTGGAAACTATATGAGGAAATTGTTTGCTGACTAATAAATAATGCTGCTTTTAATGAAGCAATATTTTTATGTACTGTTTCAAAATGCAGTTAGTTTCCAATGCAGCCTTTGTAGTGCAGATCTATTTGTAGGATCACAAAACTTATTTTATATAGCATGGCCCTTTTATTTTCCAGTGTGTTATTCATCTTAAAGGAAACGCATTTCTGTTTGATAGGTTATGCTCTGTGTATTGACCTCTCATCCATGACCTGGTTTCTTATGGAAGGACTGCCACCCTGTATGCTACCATAGCTTGCTGCCCTTGCAGGATGGCAGAACCTCCTACTGTTACTCCTGGGGATGCTTCCCATGTCATGCTGCTATATGATTGTGATGGGTAGTCAGTCACTTTAGTAGTCCAATATAAATCTTTTCTACTTTTTATTTTTAATATTAATCATGTACAAAGTAGTTGCTAGGCTCAAAAGAGTGTTTATCATAGTCTTTTTATACTTTTCGTTTTTTACCAACTTAATCAGTAGGAACCCACTGATCCGGCCCACTTACTTCCTATATGTGGGTCAAAATACCTACCGTATATGCATGAACAAGTTTGATTTTTCTTTTCATTCATATTGGATAGATATTTCCTGCCTATGGTTGTTTTCTGAGTGCAAGAAGGTGACTGTATTGAAATGAGAGCTCTATATGTATAATTATCTGTTTGAAATGTTATGTCAGAATTTTGTGCCTACACATTAGCATGGACACTAAAGCCATGATGACAGTAGTGATTTGTATTTTAACAAATAATTGCACATGTTAGAGTTTTCAATTTAGAGAAGTCTTTTTTTTTTTCTGGGGCATAAAACTGTCCAGAGTAAAAATGTTATTGCTGATATGGCTTGAAAGAAATATAACCATGCTGTGTTTACCGGTGCTTCAATGCCATTTTGAAAGAACACAAGTGATACCCATGAGGATTGTGTTTGGTATTGTAAATATACAAAATTAAATGAAAAGTGTACTGTGCTCATTTATATTGGCATGCATTTATGTAAGGCTGATAAAATGATTTCTGATAATCCTTTTACATGGATTAATAAATCCAGAAGCTAACAGATCTTTCATAACTGTAAACTGTATCAAATGTTATCAGCAAAATTGATACTTTATAAATTAGGCCCTTTTCTGCTCTTTTCACTGCAAGTTATTTAATTATGTAGCTATATAATATTGAACTTTTACAGTCTCAACTTGAAATCAATTTCAGTACAAGAAGTTAGGGTGCATCACCTGCAGAGTCACCGAAAGGATGACACCATATGCTTTTAATGCTTCACAACCCGGTGATCATCCCATAACTCAGACTCCAGCACAGACAGTAACAGCAGTGGCAGCAACTTTGTACCTAATGTGCTTGATTTTGAGTCATCTGATTCTTTTTCTGATGGTGATGTTGTGCAGGACAAATGTCCTATCAAAAATCCTGGAGATAGGCCATTACAAACAGAGGTGGCAATGGTGGCAGCAAGGGAGATAGTACTGACTCCCTTGCTGACACCATTTTTTGCATGAGGAGGAGATGTTTCTGGTAACAGTGATGATAATGAAATAACAATGAAAGCACTGTTGTTACTGCTAGCCAACAGGTACTGATGCTGGGAGGTAAAACTGAAAAAGACACTTCTTAAGTATGGAGCTACTATTGTAATGACTCTAAAAATGCTTGTCCTGCAGTGTGCACACTCTGTAAAAACTGTCAACAGAGAGAGACAGGAACATCACCTTGGAACTTCCACTATGAGACACTTAAAGAAAATGCACCCAACTGCATGCAACAGAAAAGACTAGGGGTGGGATATTCAGAAATGCACCTGGCAGGGGCACAAGCAGGGCACAGTGCAACTGGGATGCACCAGGGAGTGGACTGGGTGATATTGAATGGAGCTGCACCATGGCTCCGCACCATTGAACATTGCAAACTGGCCTCCCGCATTGCGCATGGCGCAGTGGCACTGCACCAGTGCAAGTGAAAGGAGTGGAGCAGGGGGATGTCCCAGCACATGTGCAGTTGCACTAGGTGGAGGAGCCATGATATTCAGCTGTGGATATGCAAATGGAGCCATAATGCATGCAAGGCACAGCTGGGGCCATTAGCATGTCATTATGGCCCCATTTGCATGCAGGTGCGCCGATCCCCTGCGACTTGTGCCTGGCACCCTGCCAGGCTGCAGCCGTCTGGGACCGATGCCCCGTGCACATCGTGGCAAAGTGCCCGATCATGGGCATATGTATATTTAAAAACACGTCCAATATCCCTGGTGGTCCAGTTGACTACTTGCAGCCCGATTGCGGGCATTAGTATATTGAAAATCATATTACACTATCTCTGGTGGTCCAGTGGACCGCTAGCTGCCCGATTGCGGGCATTAGTATATTGAAAAGCATATTACATTATCCCTTGTGGTCCAGAGGACCGCCTTCAGCCCGATCATGGGCATTAGTATAATTAAAAGCATTTCATTTTATCCCTGGTGATCCAGTGGTACCCCCTCTCCACCTGCCCACTGAGCCCCATCACCTGCTCCCCTGGTCAGTGGTGGCAGCAGCTCTGCACCCGCGAAGCCACCTGGCCACCTGCCCGACTGACTGCTATATAGTACGGCTGCAATGCCCCATTGGTCCACAGTGTGGGCCAATGGGCATCTGGTCTCATACCGTACTACACAGTCCTGATATGTGAATGGAGCCATTCACATATCTGGACTGTATAGTTCGGTACGGTCTGCACGACCATTGGCCCACAGTGTGGACCAATGGGCGTACAGCCATACTGTACATAGTCAGTCGGTGGGTGGCCAGGCGGCTTGCAGATGGGGAGCTGCTGCCCACCACTGACCGGGGGAGTGGGCTGGCGGGGCTCAGTAGGCAGGTGGGGAGTGGGGTACCACTGGACCAGCAGGGACAAGGTAAAATGCTTTTAATTATACTAATGCCCACAAACGGGCTGCAAGAGGTCCACTGGACCACCAGGGATTGGACATTTCAGTTATATACCTATCCCCATGATTGGGCATTGGTGGGGCACTGCCATGACAGATGGTGCAGTCGGAGCTCGGGTGGCCACCCACAGCTGGCAGCTGCCATGTTGTGCCCAGCACTACGGTAGCCCACCTGTGGGTGGCCAGCAGTTGCTCCTTTTTTTTAGGCTCAGTTGTGTGCGGTGCAAGTAGGGGTTGTGCCTACATCTGCTTATCACATAGTGGACTGAATATCGGGATATGCAGAGTATGCATGGGCATGCCCCCCCACTTGCGCCACATACATTACTGATGTGCCCTGCACATCGGTATTTGTGCCGCGCACTTTTCCCATTTGAATATCATGCCAGGGCACATCTGCGCAACCCTTTTGAATATCCCGGCCAAGATGTTAATGTCTCGTGAGACAGAGGATGCGGCAGTTCACAGTGAACTGGAAGGTGTTTTTTTGTTATCAAAAAGTGGTGGCATAGTCAACTGTTTTTCAACTCTGCTTAACCCCCCAAAAATTAAACCGCTTTCATCCATGTCAGCATCACCATCTGGCCCTTTCATATCTGACAGTTCCCCTTGATTACCTAACCTCCATTCCTCTCGCAACAGACGATGCCCCACACCAAAATAATTAACCATGCAAGAATCATTTAAGTGGGCATGTAAATATGATCACATCCAGCCAATTGCCCAGAAATTATGTAAGGCAATAGCAGAAATAATAGCTGTTTACTCATGCCCCTTCTCTTTTGTTGATTCTGTTGGTTTAAACAAGTAATATAGATTGCAGCTCTACGATATCAGATGCCATCCAGAAGATATTTTTACTAGGGCAGTACCAATTGTCCATTGTGAATTGTGTGAAAAAGTAACACAGGCCTAGAAACTCACAGCAGTGTCACAGATACATATTACAACTGAAATGTGGACCAGCAGCCAAACTATGGACCACCTGACAATCACTGGTCACTGGGCATCCTTTTATGACTACGATTTCTCTGCCTTGGCTCGTCCCCTGGAGCCAATCCCACATGTACCCTAGTGAAGTGAAAAGAGAGAGAAAATTACTTTGTTAAAGCATTTATACACTGTTCCTATTCTCTCTCTCTCTGATGCCTTGGTTGTGCAGAGCTATGATGTCACTTCCCCTTACCAAGGTTCATCTGATTGACTGAAACAGCTTCAGACTTGGGATTTTGGGCTATGCTTACCTTGAAATATCTGATATTCATCTCTCAGGCACCCAACTCACTCTTGAAGGTTATTTAGCATTTCAAATAATGTTGCTGGATGCTTTTGAGACTCCTGTTTCTGAGCCATTGTCTACTAATGAATCACCTCTTCTTTTAAAGGGACACTGTCCACTTTTCTCTGCACTATAGCATCTGTGCAGTTGCCATTTGTAAGCAACAAAATGCTTACATGCTACAGGATTTCTACAAGGATTATTTTTTCTCTTTGTTAAAAAATAAAAATAAAAACTTGAGTGGGGCCCCTTGAAATCTGCTGGGTGATGCTCCTGCATGTTCCTGAGTGTGATGGCTCACCAAACTGCAGGTAAACTTGTTCATTTAAAAGTCTGACATTTTTTGAGGCTTGCGTGCTAAATAATTTTCCTAACAGTACCATTTCTGCTGATTTCAGCAATGTTTCTCTTTTTTTTAGAAATGCGGGCTCTAACATGACTTTCCTACCTGTTGAATATCAAAAATCATGGCTGTCAGCAGGTGCATTAGTGTTGCCACTCATGCACATGCCCATAGTCATGGTTTCAATATTCAGAATGTAAAAAAAAGGGTTAGAGCCCTCATTCTAAAAAAGGGAAACGTTACAGACATCAACAAAAAAGGTACTAATAGGCAAATTATTTATCTCATACCTTTAAAAAATGTCAAACTCATTCACAGATGAGTTTACCCATGATTTTGCATGCCATCATATTTGAAGATGCATTGGATCATCATCAGGCAGATTTCAAGGCACCCCGCTTGAGTTTTTATTTTTTAACCGAAACAAATTAATCCTTATGAAAATCCTGTAGCAAGGAGGCATTCTGTTGGTTACAAATACCAACTGCTCACATGCTACAGTGAAGAGAAAAGTGGGAAGCGTCCATAGACAATGTCGCTTTAAGGAAGACAATTACGAAGAAAATCCATACCTTTAAAAAACCTTGCTGGGCTGCTGAGAATCAACCACATATGCTTTTTATGTCACATTGACTGAATGCCTTCTGTCCCTCCACTGTTACAGAGAAGGTACCAGCATTTGATTAAACATATTTTAGACTACCTGTGACAAGCTGTCTGGTCATACCATACCTCTGTCCTTGAAAAAGCAACAACAGTGCAGCACTCACCACCACCACAGAGTCACATACAGGACTGCTGATTCAAATTATTTATTTAGCAGCCCCTGCCAAAAGCACAGCAGTGCTGCAACATGGATATCTGCAAGTGACTCTAATTGTGGTGGTGGTGAGTGCTGCACTATGTTGCTTTTTCAAGGTTATTGACTGTATGTGAACCTCTATTCCTTGTGCATGCCTTGCCCTAAAGTTATGGTATCACTATCCTTATTTTAATGAAGTTGAATATTCATAAGGCTCCATAAATAGCTACTTCAAGCAGGCAATCTGTCCACTGGTTTATTTACACTAGTCAAACAGTCCATCTGCATTAACATTTTGCACTCCACTTTGCTTCTGTATGATGAAATCATAGTTCTGCAGGCTGATACTCTAGCCCAACAGTTTGGCATTTTGCCCACTCATTGTGTTCAGCAATTGCAATGTATTGTGTCTGTGATCACTCTGAATGACATTCCATATAGATTAGGGTGCAATTTCTTGATGGCCCAAACAGTGTCTAGACACTACTTCTCACTTGTAGAGGGGTTAGGGTCTAAATCCTGACCGTTAAAATCCCGACTATCAAGTGCCCATTTTTTTTCCCCATAATTCAAAATACTGACATACAAAGAATACTGAACAACAGAATCCCGACAAGCAAGCAGGCAAGTAAAATAAAAGGTAACACTCATTGGTTTAATGGAGTGCTGTCAGGGAAAATCAGTCTCACAAAAGACACTGGAGCAAAATAAATACTTTTACACTGACATGTTAAAAGAAAATCCCATGCATTATTTAGGTAACCCTGAAATCTGTCAGCTGTGAGATTGCCAAGTTAGCAGAAGCAGGAGGATGCCATCTGAGCAGAAAAGATGCGCAAAGGCACAGATCCATATTGTAACCTTTCATGTTCTACACCCACCATGAGTACTCAGCTATTACGCAGTCAGCATTTTTCAACTCTCTTCTTTTTCTGTTCAAGTGTTTCTAGGCTGTTTTTTTAGTAAGGTGCAGAGATGACAGTACTCAAGGAAATGGTGTTTGTCATGTTTTCAGCTAGAGTTCTACATAAGCCCCTTGAACTCAAGTTCCTGTTTCCCTTCCCGTTAAGCAGCTTCATTTCTTTCTCTATGTGTCAGTTTCTAGGTAGTGTTATTTTATGCTGACAGGTAATAACTGCTTAATGTTCACTGACTGCACTGGCACATTGGACACCTTGGATGGATGTCCAGTCCTGTCAGTCATGTTAGAGCCTGCGGGGCGTTGAGACATCACATCACACTCCAGCCCTACCTTTTAACTTCTGTGAACTTGTGCTGCATTGTTGCCAGCCTCTGCAAAGGTGGCAGTCCCTGCAGCTGGAAAAATGATTTGTCGGATTTTCAGAGAATGGGATTTTTGTATATGGCTATGCAATGTAGTCGGGATTTCGGTGTCGGGAACGTAACTGACAGGCATTCAGATGTCGGGATTTAGTATGGATCCCCTTGTAGAGTAGTTTATTTCCCTAAGTAGTAGCTTTTGACTGAAAAAAATGACTGGCCTTTCTACCTCATCCTTGGATACTTGAGAAAGCACTGCCCAAACCCCTGTCACTTGCATGTATCTGAACAATAAACCCTAAATTATAATCTGGGCTTGCCAGCAGTGGCACTTGGCATAGTGCTATTTTCAGTTGCTGGAAGGTTGTTTCATAACAGTCTGTCCACTGAATCTTCTCTGCTAGCTTCTGAACTGTGCTGCCTGCTACAGGAACTGCATTGGTACTATAATTTTTTAACAAATTTGCAGTGCAAAATTTGCACATTTCCCAGAAATGGATTCCACTGCTTCTCAGTATTGGAGTGGGTCAATCCCTAATTTCCACAACCTTAACTGGTTCAAGTCTGATGTGACCTCCTCCCACATGATGTTCCAATTACATCACCTCTGTTATCCCAATTTAGCACTTCTCTGACTTGCTAGTCAGCCCTGCATCCCATAGTCTGGTCAGGAGTTCCCTCACATGGGAAACATGCTCAGCCCATGTTTGACTAAATATGCCTATATCATTCATGTAGGCTACAGCAAAGTGCACTTTGCCATTGAGGACTCTGCCAACTAGCCTCTGGAAAGTGGAAGGTGAGGTTCTCATGCTGAAAGGCATAACAGCAAATTCAAACAATTTAATGGGGTGGCAAATGCCTTCTCATAAGCATCTGCAGATAGCCACATTTGCCAGTATCCCTTTGTCAGATATATTGTGGTCAGGTCTGAGTCCTTCCTAAGCTTTCCTCTACCTCATCTGTTTAGGCATGGGGTATGCCTCCAGTATTGTGATCTAGTTTAGCTGCCTGTAGATGACACAGAAACTGGTGATTCTATCTTTCTTTTGAATCAGCCTCAGTAAAGCTGCCCAGAGTCTGCTGGATGGTTGGATCACTACTAGATCCAGCATTTTCTGTAACTCCTCAATCATTTTTCTTTTTACTGATTCAGGCTATGGAGGGGTTGTGGGATAACAGATGGACCAGACACAGAACTTCAGATTTAACACGCAATCTCTGTGTGATGTTTATTTAAAACACAGGGAATAACCTTAAGCAACAGCAGATCCCTTCTTCAATACATAAGTTTGCAGCAACAGACTATGCATGTCATTTCTCTGTACTTAACAGCTACTGACCCATTGATCTATTGAGAGAGAGAGAGTCTGCCTGCATGCTGTGAGCACTGAGGAGTAGTTCTTGCATCAGGGCTTGTATATTGTTCTTTTCTACTTTAGTAAAGGTATGCCACCGGTTTTTTAATTGAGCCTTACCGGACTTTCTTGTGGCATTCTGTCTCTTTGTCTGTGGTTCCTGGTGTTCTCTGTCTCCATAGGTGATCCACGGAGTGGCGGTGGAACCGTTCTGAAGGCCGCAGAGGTTGGAGCAGCCCTTCAGAAAGGTCAGAGCGGAGGCTGCACTGGTCAGCGTCCAGTGACTCTGTTCTGCAAAAAGCTTGAAGCTGGAAAAAAAAGCCCAAAATTATATATTGAAAGCAGCATCTTGAATCGTCTTGCTACCTTAGACTGTTACTGCAATTTGTTCTTTTGTTGATCTTCGTAAAAACAGGGAGTGAGGAAAGTGTTCTTTTTTAAAAAGTTTTAATACTCCTGTATGTGTTTTATTTTTTCCTAATTTTTTTATTTAGCCTTTAGGGTCTGTTTTATTCAGTTTTTGTGCTTGTGTTTTGCATTGTTAATACATTTTATATATTTTTAAAACATTTTTTAGACATTCAACTCATTCTAAAATATGCATTTTATATTTCATGCCACTGGTGCTTGTCTTAGTGCTGATTGATCTCCTTACAGTTATATGCTCCTAGTCCATTAAGCTCTTATACATGTGTCTGGCGTTCACTAGCCACTACTGACTGGATTGATGCCTGGGAAGCTGCTATCTCATCTGTTGAGTTTCTGAGCTCCTTTTGTTTTTTATTTACACCTTGTACCTTCCAGCTTAGTTTTGTTTTGGTTCTGCTTCTTGCATTATTACATTTAGCACTTTTCGCACTTGCACTTTGTGCTTGGCCCCTCGGAGTCAAAGATAGGAGGAAAGCGATTCAACTGGTGCTAGCAGTTCACTATTTTAAGCAATACTTCTTTGAGTTTTTGGATCCCTGTCTTCAATGTTTTGCACCTTTCTGACAATGTTCTACATCCAGTAAGTATTGTTTTTTGGTATTTTATGATTTGCTGGGTTTGGATAATTCCTTTCTAAGTGCATCAATAGGCTGATTTTAGGTTGGTATTGCTGATTTCACTGTGCTTGATTTTATCCTGATATTGTTTTGTTTTTTTCATAGAGTCTGTTATGGTCTCTTTTTGAAGACGGACTGTTACCATTTGTGGATAAATTTGAAAAAGCACAGTATGCACTGTAGAAAAGAGTGTGATTAGCTTTTTGAATATCCCTGGCTGATGAATTGCTTCACATCATAATGAACATTGCTTATTTTAACTGTCTTTTGGTTCTCTATGACATTCTGTGTTGGACTATATGGGACATTACAGATTATTACAGAAGCCTTGTGTCTGTTCCTGTGGAGTTGACATTCTATTCCTCTGTGTTTCTTGTATATTGACTGAGGTTTAATCTCTAAGGACTTTGTGAATATTTTACTTTAGCTGTTTTTGGATTTAAGATTTGCTGGAAAATTGCTACTTTGCTTCCTGTCCATACTGTTTACTAACTGAGGTTTATTTTTTTTTAATTTATTGTGTTGTGTGAGCTTTGGTTTCTTCTTTTTTATTTTGTTTGTTAAATAGATGATGGTTGATAAAACATCAAAATTAAAGGAAAAAAGGGGGGGGTGACCAAAACTTACAGTAGGAACAATATCAAAAAGAATAATTGTAAAGATACTCAAAAGGAAAACTAAAGGGAAACTGAAGGTGGTTGATAAAAAACATAACACATTTATTTTAGTCCACCCGTATCCTTTATGGAATTAAGAGATAATAAGAAGGTGGCTAAAAACTTTAATTCAAAAGTAACCTCTTCCCCATCTTCCTCATCAGGTTCTTTTTGTGATAATAATCCTGCTCTAACTCATCCTTTGATGAGACAGATTCAGAGTTTGGAAGAGCCCTTATTTTGGGGAGCACAAGAGGTAGCCACTAGCTGTAACAAACACGGCAAACAGAAATAGTATTGTGAACCATACTGTTCCTGGCCCCTCCTCAGCAAATCCCCTAATAAAAATAATTTTAAGAGGGGACTAATTTGTCTTATGATGGCAAAAATATGACTGTTTTTAGTAATAGTGCAATTAATCTAGTTAGTGAAAATATTGTAAAACCTATTCCGGAGGCTGCTGATGTCTCACAAGTTCTGGATTTAACTAAACATCTTTGAGTAAGGGCTAATTTCTTAATAACTTTGAATCCTTTTAACACTGTATATAACTAACCAGATTCCTAAGGATCATTCAAGGTGTTTAGACTCACCTAGTTCCCTTGTTAATGGCTGAGAAAAATACAATAGCGAGGCAATTAATGCTGTTATGGAAATTCAAAATGAGCATGAAACTCCAGTGTTTTCTAACAAGAACCTAGAAAACATCTTGAATGATTTAAAAACTGAAATCCAATTTGGAAATGAGTAGCTCATGGAATTGGCTACACTATTTGGGTCTTTTATAAAATGTTTTGTAAAAGTTAATGAGGGGGCATTGGGCGAGGTTAATTGCAGCAAGAGGGACAGGAACTTGGTTAGATCTGGTAATCATTAGCAAGTCAATGGCTCAGCTGGTACTTCTGAACCAGTTGTTGATACTTCCTTGTCTAACACTGATGGCTTCTTGCTGGCCCACATTGGTAATATGACTCTAAGAACCATTAGAGATGAAATCTCAAGGAAAGAGATAACAGAAGTAGAGAATGTAATAAAAGAACTGAAAGAAAGAAAACTTAATAGTTACGATACTGAAATGATGAAGTTAAAGAAATGTAAAGACATAAAGAAAAAAGGATAGTAATACATAAAATTTGGGTAATGGACTAGCAGGAATAAATACTTCCAAGTCTGACTTTGTTAATGGAAGGAAGAAAAAAGAGATTAGAACAGAACAAAGAAAATCACAGAGAGGAAAGTGAATTTTGGGAAACCTAATGATTTAGGTGACTCTGTAATAAAAGAAAGGACAGGTGATTCTAGACAGATTACCAAGGATCGTTTATTAGCAGCTGGAGATATGCTTCCTACTTTATTTATAAATAGTCTCCCTAAAGGGAGTTCTGAAAACAACTACTTCTTGAAATTAGCTACTTATAATTTAATTAAAGGTTTAGCTGGTGCAAAAAATTGGATGGCAGGATCTATATTCAACCTACAGATACAAGTAATGTGGACAGAAAGGCTGGGTCTGTGTTATACTTAGAAATACATCAGTGAGATCTAAAATCCTTGCCATAAAAGAAAAATGTATGGATATAGGTATTACACTTGATGTGATGACTAGTGAGTCACTTTGGGTTGAAGGAAAAAGTCTGTCCAAAAATATGACGTCTTGGGAAAGTATAGGGACTGAAATGAGAGACACTTTTGCTCTCAAACAACCTTGAATTACAGCCTTTATCAGACCAAAATAGATAGTTCATAATATAAAAGGAAATGAGGACAGGGCTACACTTAGAAGTGGTCAAAACAGTTGGGGACCAGGATAAACAACAGTATTATTTTGGAGGATGATAATACCCTAATCAAGTCAGTGTGTTCTATGGAAGAAGGTGCTCAGGGTGTTAAAGAATATACTAATAGTACTATCGACCTAACAGAAGATTCTGTCTGACAGTTGCAGGTAGGTCAGAATGCTGATAAAGGAATCATTGACATTTTAAGTTGGAATATTGCAGGCTTGAAAGAAAAACTATTGGACAAAGAATGCCTGCAATGGTTAAAAAGCTTTGAAATTATATGCATTCAGTAAACCTGGGTGAAAAATAGTGACCAGTTGCTGGATAGATACTCTGCCTGGGTGTCTCCAGCCCACACAGATTAAAAAATATAGGTGCTTTAAATGGGGCTTACAGTAGCAGCCACAGACACTGCCAGATATTTCCCGAAATTTCTGTGTTATTTCCAGAAATATCTCCTGCTTTCTGCATTTCCACAGTAGGGGCAGCAGAGAGAAACTCTTCAGAAATTTCACAAAATATCTGGAAATAGCTGGCAATGTCTCTGGCTACTGCTGTAGTTACTTTTGTGTCCACTAAGCTTGGTCTTTAGCATAACTGAGGCTAGTATGTATAACGAATACTTTATTTGTATTGTAATTGTAAATGTTAGCATCAAATGGGTGATTTTTAATATTTATATTCCACCTGGTTTAAATGCTGGCATCGATCTTTGTGTCTTGGATATGATTGAATGTAATATTGAGTCAGTAAAAGCAAGATTTCCTGGGGTTAAAATTCTTTTGGTTGGGGATTTTATTGCACATATAGGCTCAGAAATTGAGGAGCATACAGCAGACTGGTGTATTGATGATATAGTGAACATACCAGTAAGAAACTCTAAGGATAGTACTATGTGTAAAAAGGGGAAATTCTTTTTGAGTTTCTTGGGAAACATACTATTAGCGTCCTTAATGATCGCATTAATGGAGACTGGTGGGAGAGTATACCTTTCAGGTTGGTGCTAAAGGTGTAGTTCTGAACCATTGTATAGTAGAGACTATTAATTATCCCCTAGCTAAGTCCCTCAGAGTTATTAAATCTTGGGACAGTGATCATTATCCTGTTGTATGTTCTATCAGTTTTGGCTTTGATAAACTCCCATTTGACCATGTGGGTGAAGCAAAAGTTGACTCTCACATGTGTATTAAATATGGGAAAAGGATTAGGTGGGACTCCTTCTCCAAAGTGACATTGGACAATATTTTGTGCAATGTTCAATCTAGTTGAAGTTTGCTCACATTGCAAAATGGTGATTTTTCTGAACCAAAAAA
Source organism: Neoceratodus forsteri (assembly GCA_016271365.2). NCBI lineage: Eukaryota > Metazoa > Chordata > Ceratodontiformes > Ceratodontidae > Neoceratodus > Neoceratodus forsteri. The sequence goes on from CM028133.1 coordinate 614,205,338, forward strand.
GTTAAGGGATTTGATGACCTAATAACTTTTATTGCCTCAGAGCTTAGTAAAAAGGATAGAACAATGAATTTAGTTAATATAGGATAGGACAAGCCATGGTTTGATTGTGAGTGTTATTGTACGAGAAAAGTCATCAAAAAAGTTGGGAAAATTAGGACTAAATCTCCATCCCATCAAATACTTGGTGCTTTCAAAAATCTTAAAAAAGAATATAAGTGTATGCTGGCTAATAAGAAAAAAGCCTACCTCTCCAGTCAATGGGTTAAAATACAAGAAAGTATACTGAGAAATGATTCTAAAACATTTTGGACACTCATTGCTTTTGGTTGTAGGGAAAGTAATCTCTCATAATATTTTGGGTATGATTAGTGAAGAAAAGTGGGTTCAACACTTTAGAGAGGTATTTAAAAATGCACAAGGATCCCAGGAAGTTCCTGGTGATAATTATGTTTATGGTCTGGGCAAGGTTAGCAGTGGTGCTTTTTAATTTTCACTAAATGGAGTTGTAAGAGCTATTACTGCACAGAAAAGAAACAAAGCGTCGGTGTGGATGGCTTGCCAGCAGAAGTTTTTTTGCACAACCCAGGATTCTGGGCATCTGTTTGTGTCCCACTTTTAACTATAGTAAGCAATTGTCTAATATTATCAAAAGATTGGAATAGGGGTACACTGGTTCCCCTATTTCAGAGGAAACAGATGCAATCTGAGCTGCTATAGACCTATTACATTACTTCCTGTTCTACAGAAAAAAATTTCACAATTAATCCTGGACAGATTGATGGCTTGGGTGAAAGAGAATGCTCTATTATCAAAATTCCAAGGGGGATTTAAAAAAGGTTACAATACGTTAGACTTGCTTTTCTCTCGTAATTATGTTAAGCATAAGATGTGTACTCTTTTTGTGGGCTTTTTAGACATTAAAAGTGCTTTTGATTCAGCTAATAGAGCAAAGCTATAGGAGTCATTGTGGAGTTGAATATTGATTCCCAATTACTAGATATTATTAAATTGTTACACTCTAATACAGTATAGAGATTCATTGTGGCAGAGATGGGCTCTATCAAGGGAATTATGCATTAATTCTGGTGTGAAGCAGGGCTGCTTACTGGCTTCAATTTTGTTTAACCTTTATATTGAAAAATGAATTAAAAATATTGAGCATATTGATTCCTTTGCACCAGCCATAAACAAGGAAGAAGTAAAAATAATGTTATATGCGGACGATGCCCTACTTTTTTCTAGAACACCGTTAGGCCTCAAACGTGCTATTTCTAATGTCATGCATTCTCTGAATCAACTTGAATTTAACTTAAATGTTAGTAAATCTAAGATTTTAGTAATTGGGAAATCAAAATACCTTGAAAAAACTTGGGTTGCTGATGATTGTAAATTTGAGGTGGTGAGAAAGTTTAAATATCTGGGTGTGAAACTTGATAAGAATATGTCCTGGAACAACCATTTGATAGATATTAAAATAACGCTATTCAAACAGTGGGGGCTATTCACAATTTTTGCAGCCAAATTTGCCAGTAATTCCTTTGTTTCTTTAAAAAGAACGTTCGAAGCAAAGTTGATGAGCCAATTACTCTGAGGCAGCGAAGTGTGGGGTCTTTATTTATACAAAGCAAATTTGGAAACTATACAGAATCATTTTTTGATATCAACGCTAAATCTTCCAAGGTACTGTCCATCTTGTTTCCTTAAACTGGAGTCAGGGATGATTCAGATTAAAATGAGAATATTAATAAGAGCCATTAAATTTTGGGGTAGGCTAATGAAATTAAGTAAGACCTGTCTTCCTCAGTTGTGTTGGACTGAAGAATTGGACACTTTGAGGATGAGTAGGCAGTCGGTATCTTGGTTTTCTAAACTGAACTGTGCCTTAAATGTTTTGGGCTCTCCGATCTATGGGATGATTATGCTTTGGCAAATATTGATGGCTTTATTACTGCAACCGTACAGAGGGTAAAAGATATTGCAGTTCAGCAGGACTTTGCATCTATGCATGCCTTGGATACATGTGGCCTCTATTCATCTGTGAAGTCTGTTTGGGGTTTAGAAGCTTTTCTGTCTCTCTGTGAAAATAGTGTTCACAGAAATATCTTAAGTAAAATAAGATTGGCGTGTTTAGGGATTCTTTGTCATAACTTGAATAATCTAAACAATTGGTATTTTAGAAAGTTTAAAAGTCACTGTGAGTGTGTTAACAATTCTGATGGTGGTATCTTATGTATTTTGTTTGATTGCAAAAAAATGGAACAGGAAATGAGAACAATACATCTCCTAACTGTATCCTAAGCATTTCTCACTCCAAATCCAGGAAGGCAAAATATCTGTCTTGAGGTTGGATTCGGTGAAACTAATGTATGGTATTGTAAAATTTTGCCTACGTTAAGTTAATGCTGCTAGAATGATTTCTCTGTAGGAATTTATTTATTGCTAATTTTTTATATGGTTCTGTTATATTGCTGAGCTATTCATTGATTTTTTAATTTTAAACTATTTATTAATACTAGTTTTGTTATTGTATATGTATAACAATATAAAATGATTGAATGTAACAAACATTGATTTTATGCATTAAGCACTTTTTGAACCATTGATCTATCGCTTTAGTGAAAAGTAATTAATTCCCTATGTTGGTCTTGTGTGTTTGGGTGATGGGGAGCTCAAAAAGAAACCCCAAAACAAACTAAAGACAAAGAACCTCAGTGCAGAAGCACTGAAACAAGGGTTACCCCAAAGGGCATTGGCAAGAAAATCAAGTTTCAAAGAAACACATCACACATACCCCATAATGCAAAACATCATGGGATGTATATGCAAATCACCATGAATTTTAGGCTGATTCAAATTAAAGCAGGAATGAATGATGCCAAAGGCCTCTCATACAGTCTGTAATTTGTATGCATTTAAGTAACTTAACGGGGGTTCTGATATCTACTCCAGTAAATTAATTTTTATAATACAGCCCCCAAGTAACTTTTTACCTTTTTCAAAAACACCTAGTAACGTAGAAACATAGACTTTGACAGCAGATAAGGACCACTTGGCCCACCTAGTCTGCCATTTTCCTACCTAGAGGATAAGCTACAGATCCTATTTAACCAACATCCTATTTCTTCCTACCCCCCACAAAAATTGCCTTATGTCTGTCCCATGCATTCTTGAATTATCCCACAGTTTTAGACCCCACAACCTCCTCAGGAAGGCTGTTCCATGTGTCCACCACCCTCTCTGTGAAAAAATACTTCCTCACATTGCCCCTGAGCCGTCCCCCCTCTATCTTCAAATTGTGTCCCCTTGTTCTTGCACATCTCTTTTTCAGAAAGATGCTACCCTCTTGGACTTTGTTGATTCCACTGAGGTACTTAAACATTTCTATCAAGTCCCCCCTCTCCCTCCTTTCCTCAAGGGTATACATATTAAGCTCCTTTAGTCTCTCCTCATATGGCTTCTCTTGCAAACCCTGCACCATTTTAGTTGCCCTCCTCTGAACTGCCTCCATCCTGCTCTATGTCCTTGCAGAGATGGGGTCTTCAGAACTGGAAGCAGTACTCCAGATGGGGTCTCACCAACTGTCTGTACAGGGGCAATAACTTCCTGTTTTCTGCTGGTGATACCGCTTCCTATACATACTAGTATACCCCCAGCCCTCCTTACTGCCTTCTTGCATTGCTTGCCAACCTTAAGGTCATCTGATATGATTACCCTAGGTCTCTTTCTATTTTGTTGTTTGTTACTACCTCCCTCACTGTGTAATCTTTCCCCTGGTTTTTGTTTCCCAGGTGCATTATTTTGCACTTCTTTGCATTGAATCCAAGCTGCCATACTTCTGACCATTCCTCCAGCCTTGCCAAGTCCCTTCTCATCCTTTCCATGACTCCTTGTGTATCAACCCTGTTGCAGATCTTTGTGTCATCTGCAAAGAGGCATACTTTTCCTTCTAGTCCCTCTGCAATGTCACTTATAAAGACTTTAAAAAGGACTGGACCCAGTACTGAACCCTGCGGTACCCCCTAGTAACCCCTCTTTCTTCAGAGTGGACTCCATTTACAATTACCTTCTGTGTCCTGTTGTTCAGCCAATGTTTTCCCAGGCTACCACCTTGGGACCCATTCCCAGGCTGGTTAATTTGACTACTAATCTTTTGTGTGGGACTGTGCCAAATGCCTTGCTAAAGTCTAGGTAGGCCATGTTCACAGCCCTCCCTGGTTCTACTACATTGGTCACCCAGTCAAAGAAATCAATTAGATTTATCTGACATGACCTTCCCTGCTATGAACCCATGCTGCCTTGGGTCCTAAACATTACTGGCCTCTAGGTACTCAACTGTTCTTTCCTTCAGAAGTGATTCCATCCTTTCCCTACCACAGAGGTCAAACTGACAGGTCTGTAGTTTCCTGCCTCCTGTCTTGGTCCCACTTTTGTGAAGGAGAATCACATCCACCTTCTTCCAGTCCTCAGGTACCAAACCATCCTCCATGATTTGTTAAAAGCGTAGTCACTGGTGTCACTTGTTTCTCTGCTTAATTCTTTTAGAATTCTAGCGTGAATTCCATCTGCCCCATTGCTTTGTCCACACTTCACTTTTAGGAGTTCTTTCAGAACCCTTTTTTCTGTGAAAGGACTGGGATCAACCCCTCTCCAGAGTGCTTCTGTTAATTGGATTAGGCACCTCCCCACTTCTCTTTTGTGAATACTGAGCAGAAGTATTCATTCAGTATCCCTGCTTTATCACTGTCACTCTCACCCACCCACCATCCATTCTATTCAGCCTCACTGTTCCTCCCTTTGTCTTTCACTCCCCCGATATACCTATAAAAGGTTTTATCCCCCTTCTTAACCGAGTTAGCTATCTTTTCCTCAGTTTGTGCCTTTGCTATTCTGACTACCCTCACTGCTTCCTTCTGCCTTAACTGGTACAGTTCCCTGTCCTGCTCCTTCTGTGTTTCCTTATACTTCCTAAATGCTGTCTTTTTCTCCATTACCTTCACTGCCACCTCTTTTGAGAACCACAGTGGCTTTTTCTTTCATTTTGATTTGTTTATTTGCTTCACACAAAGGCTTGTTGCCTTTGTAATGGCAGTTTTGATATTTGCCCATTGTTACTCCACCCCTCCTTCTAGCCTGTTTTCTAGTGTTTTTCTAAGGCCCTCCTGAAGTCCAGAACCCTCACTTTTGTATGGCTTGACTCTGTAGCAAAGTTTATCATGAACCACACTGTTTGGTGGTCAGTTGTTCCCAAATGGCTACCCACTTCTAGATCTGAGATCCTCTCACTGTCCCCATTTGAGAGTATGAGGTCTGAGATTGCTCCCTCATGAGTGGGTTCCAAAACTAGCTGTTTGAGGCATGCCACCTGAAGGGCATCAAGAATGGCCTTGCTTTTGGATGTGGTTGCCACAAAGGTGCTCCAGTTAACATCTGGCATGTTAAGGTCCCCCATCAACAGTATCTCCCCTTTCTCTGCCATCCTAAGTATGCCTTCTATCATATCCTTGTCCATTCCTCCCCTGACATGGGGGTCTATATACAACCCCTGTGCGGATTGTGGTGCCATTTCCAGTCTCTAAGGTGGCCCACAGTGCCTCCTCTCCTCCCTGTTTACTCTTTTGTTCAGTTGCTTATATCCCTTCCCTTACATAGAGAGCTACTCCCGCCCCTTCTGCCCTCTCTGTCTCTCCTCTAGGTTGTGTACCCTGGTATGTTAACATCCCAGTCATGGTTCTCTGTGTACCATGTTTCTGTGACTGCTACAATATCCAGGCATCCCTCTTCCATCAAGGCCACCAGTTCAGGGAGTTGTTGCCCAAACTATGGGTGTTGATACTCATTACCTTCCATTTCTTGATGGCCTTACCCCTTTTTGCCCCATCCCTGTCCTTATTGCATTTGTCACTTTCTCCATTTACCCCTGCACTTCTCCCTATTGACATCTCTATGTTGGTGTCTACCTCACTTAGTACCTTGATATTTTTTGGGGAGATAGGATTTCCCTGCTCCTTTCCAGTGCCTTCCCCCTTGGCTAGTTTAAATACTTGTCGGTGAAGTATTTAAACCTATCACCTAGGATCCTGGTTCCTCCTGGACAGATGCAGACCATCATGCCAGTATAGGCCTGCATCCCTCCAGGTGGACCCCAGTCTCCAATGAAACCAAATCCTTGGAGCTCTGCACCAGTTTTAACCACTGATTGAATTCCATGGTGGAGCACCCTAGCCTCACCCATGCCATAGACAGGCAGCACCTCCGAGAAGGTTACCGTGTGCTATTTGTCTAAGACCCTCCCCATCTCCACAAATGCTTCTTGCACTGCTCTGATCCCTTTCTTAGCCAGGTAATTTGTCCCTGGTGGACAATGACATCCAGACTCTCTCCTGTGCAGCTGCTCCATAGATCCTGATGATTTGCTCCCTGTCTCTTAGCCATGGTGCCAGGTAGGCACCTTACCTCCCTCTCCCCTTCCTCTCCCAGTACTACCTTCCTAACAATGGAGTCCCCCACCAGGAGTTGCTTTCTTCCCCTGTGGGGTCCCATTCCACCCTTCTTTGGGACTCCTTTGTGAAGGTTCCCAGCATCCTCTTTGGTCTCCACTGTGGGTGCCTCCATAGAGGAACCACACTGTTCCAGAATGGCATAGAAATTTTGGAGAGGTACAACTGGAGGGATGAGCCTCTGTTCCACCACCCTCACCATCCCTGAGCCCACTGTGGTCCAATCACTCCTCTTTCTTTGCAACCTCTGAGGCAGTGGCAGTGACCCTGGTGGTCCCTGGGTGGGAGAGGAGGTCCCACAAATCCTGGCCAACTCAGCCTGGAGATGAGCAACCTCCTCTCTCAGCCCAGAGAGGTGTCTGCAGATGGGACAACATTGCATCCTCCAAAACATCTCCTGGAAGACTGCTGCTCCACAGCCACTGCACTGCACCACTCCGATCATGTCTTTTTTTTTTCTGGCCCCTAACTGTTATTTGTAATACTTACTCTTTCCTCTGTTTGTTTATTTCTTTTTTTCTCTCCCTACTTACTTACTGTCTCTGTACCTTTTATCTCTTGATCTTCCTGTTCTGAGACAAGGAGTTCTTTATTTCTCAGTAGTCTCCTTACTTGCTCAGAGTCAGACCTCCAGCAGCTAGGGGGGATAGAGAACTACTCTTGCCCTTCTAGGATGGTGAGTCTTTGGTGGCTCTGTGATCACTCACTTCCTGCTCCCAAACAGGAAGTTTCTGTTGTCAGTTAAATCCTGTGCCTATAAAAGTAGAACTGGTTTAGGGTGGGGGGTGGAGGGCAGGAAAGGAGGGCAATATAGCCCCAGTAGAGAAGTTTTAGTTATACCAGTAGCTCCTTCCTCCTGGAGTTCTGTCTATCCTCTGGCAGAAGCTATCTAGAGCAGTATTTATATCTGATCTTAACCTGGCTCCTTCTAGCTAAGCCACTCCCCCTACTTTGCAAATTCTCTACACTTAGTTAATTTCACAGATAACAATTCCTTCTGACACCTGTGACAAGCACCTAGATAAGTACACAGATAACAGATAACAATTTACTTCAACTACCTCTGACAAACACACCAACTCCTTTGTTGTTGTTGTTGTTTTTACCCTTAATTGAAGGTCCCAGTATAAGAGATCTAGTTCTTAGTCCCAGTAGAGAAGTTTTAGTTATACCAGTAGCTCCTTCCTCCTGGAGTTCTGTCTGTCCTCTGGCAGAAGCTATCTAGGGCAGTATTTATATCTGGTCTTAACCTGGCTCCTTCTAGCTGCTTCACTCCCCTACTTTGCAAATCTTTCTATACTTAGTTAATTTCACAGATAACAATTCCTTCTGACACCTGTAACAAGCACCTGAGATAAGTACACAGATAACAGATAACAATTTACTTCAACTACCTCTGACAAACACACCAATTCCTTTTTTTTTGTTTTTTTAACCTTAATTGAAGGTCCCAGTGGAGAAATTTTAGTTATACCAGTAGCTCCTTCCTCCTGAAGTTCTGTCTGAGTGCCATGGTATTTTCAACATTTACAGGTTTCATACACATAAGGCATATACATCAAGGTATTTTGTGACATACAGCTATTGCATGATAAATCCAATGAGGAACACAGCCTGTTGTTTTACATTAGCTCAGGGGTCACCACAATAACCTCCCTGTACAAGAACCTGAGAGGGAAAAGGAAAATTAAAGAGGACCTTATGGTATAGCCTAGAAAGGGGAGGGTATACCCATAGGTGGCCAACCTTATGGACTAGAAACTGTAAAGGATAGATTAGGCTAAGAAATATAAGAACTGTTGCAACAGATTTAAGCAAAGGTCAGTCCTCAAGAGTGGCAGTCACATATCCCCCACCTTAAGAGGGAAGCAATTATTTCAGACAGTTTTCCACCGTCCTGTCCCAGCAAGAGATGGAGCTTCCTCCCATCCATCTTCAGAAGTGCCATCTCAGGGTTCCTATTAATGATAAACTTTCCATGATAAACATAGTGGATATCATCATTCTTTACCCTGAGGCATTAATTCATTTCTCAACAGAGACTAATGGTACCTTCCCTGCACTATCTCCTTTTAGGGAAAGTCTGTCATATTTCATTGACATCAATTCCTGCACCATATCTAGACATGAAATCAGCATTTACAATTTTGCCCCTGCCCTGTAGGACACAGTAAATCATTAGGGCTGAAGAGTTGTACCACCACATTATACGATGAGTTTTTCCTCTCATTTGGTGCAACCAGCAAAGGGGTTATGTTCAGTTATAACCTTAAATCCAGCACCCCACAAATAATATTTCAGAGACTCAATATCCTGCTGCTCACCAAGTCTGTGGAGGGGTTGTTGGATAACAGATGGTAAATGTCCACTGCTTCACTTGAGCTCTGGTGGTTATGGCAACTATAGCAGAGTCCTGGGTGGCATGACAATGTATAAATGAAGCAAAGTCTTGGTGATCATGTCCAATAATAACTGGCATGGGTAGGTGAGGTATCAACCACTATCTATCATGTTTCTTTTCTGAACAGTCATTTGTATGGTGGCTGCAATGGGTATCACTGTGCACACAGATGACTGCTGTATCTGGCCCTTTATTATTCCCAGTGACCATATCTGCTCACACAAGAGTCTGGTGCTACCTGAATTAATCAGTCCCATCATCTGTTATGATGCAATCTGCACAGTAGCCATAAAGTGACCCAGTCTGCTATGGCTAGGTAAGCTGTCTCTTTCATTACATTAGGACAGTTTCTTATATAATGTCCATTGTTTTGGCAGAAAGACATACAATCTCTGCTACAGGAATTCACCAGCCTCTCTTGCTCTCCAGTTTTGTTTCATGAGCTGGATTTGACAGTTTATAAGTAAAAGGGTTCTTACTGGATTGCTGGTGGTTGCAGCTGTTGATGTCCTTGGAACCTCTGGGTCTGGATGGTAGGGCTTCAGGAAGTCTTCCACCAACATGATGTTTTATCAGGAGAATCAGGCTTATGCTCTGAACCCAAAGTTGTACATCCTGGGGTAAAACTTTAATAAACTGTTCAATAATTGCCACCTCCAGAAGTTGGTCCTTGCTGTTGTTATCTGGTGTCAACCATTTGTAGCAGGGCTCTTTGAGACAGACATAAGTCTCTCGGGATATCCAGTGACTACATTTTAAGAAATCTAAACCTCTGGCGATAGGTTTCAGTTTTTATGTCATAGCACCTGAAGATCTCCTGCTTCACATGGTCATAGTCCTCTGCTCTCAGGAGTCCATGTGGCTATAAACCAACTGGGCACTGCCTGTCAAGCACAGTGGCAGTCAAACAATACAGTATTCCCTTGGCCATGTGCATGTTTGCGTGATCCTCTCAAGCATTGTGAGGTAGGCTTCAATGTTATATCTGTCTGATAGTTTGGACAGTTTAATGTCTTTTCGGCTACTGGTTCTTTCAGTATGTCCTGCATTAATGGCATGCAAGACACTCATGGTATCTGCACATTTAACATCTTGCCTTCTCTGTGCAATGTCTCTATTTCTTTCCATCTGCACCTGTTTTATGTGGAGAACAACTCCCCTACATCCTCTGGTGGAGCATCTTCAAAAGGAGGTAGTTTCCTCACTTATTCCTTGTCCCCTTGCATCTCTTTGTCATCTTGAGGCTTAATCTTCCTCCAAGTTCCCAGGTCCAGTCCAGACAGCAGCTTCTCTCCCAGTCTGCTGACCATGATTTTGGACAGAAATCCATAGACTTTCTTCTCCAGAGTCTCCTCTAGCAACTCCTGATGCATCAGTTCACCTGGGATATCGAAAATATCCACTGGAAGAATGTCCCCAGCTCAGTCCAGATGTTTCCAGCAAGTTATCCCACAGCTGACACCAAGTCTGTGGAGGGTTGTGGGATAACACATGGAGCAGACACATAACTTCAGATTCAACACACAGTCTCTGGGTGATGTTTATTTAAAACACATAGAATAACCTTAAGCAATGGCATATCCCTTCTTCAATACATCAGCAATAGACTATGCATGTCCTTCCACTGCACTTAGTCAGCACCTACTGACCCAATGATCTACTGATCTATCTCTTTATTAAAAAGTAATTAATTCCCTATATTTGTCTTGTGTGTTTTGGTGATGAGGAGCTCAAAAAGGAAAAACCCCAAAGGAAGCTAAAGGCAAAGAACCTCAGTGCAGAAGCATTGAAGCAGGGGTTACCCCAAAGGGCATTTGCAATAAAGCCAAGTTTCAGAGAAACACAACATCTCACATACCGCCATAATGCAAAGCATCATGGGCTGTATATGCAAATTCCATGGTAGTTTAAGCTGATTCAACTTAAGGCAGGAATGCGTAGTTTCAAAGGGCCTCTCAAACAATCTGTAATTTACATGCATTTTAAATTACACAACGGGGGTTTCTGATATTTCTACCCCAGTAACATAATTTTTATAATTCAGTCTCTAGTAACTTTTAACTTTATCAAAAACACCTGATTAGTAATTGTAATTGTTGTTTGCAATTGCTATTGACTGTGTGTATTTACTGTCTGTCATGTTTGTATTCTGTGTCGGGCCAGGCTTGAAAATGGACTATCTTCTAATTACCTATCCCAGTTAACAAAATACACAAACAAACAACCAAGCCTAGTGTCGTGGTATGTTCAACAGTTACAGGTTTCGTACCCATAAGGAATGTATAGCAAGGTAGTTTATGACATAGTGCTATTGCATACTAACTCCAGCAATGAGGAACACAGCCTGTTTTACATCAGCTTGGAGGTTACCACAATAACCTCCCTGTATGAGGACCTGAGTGGGGAAAAGGAAAATTAAAGAGGACCCAATAGCAAAGTAAAGAAAGGGAAGTGGGTTGGCCATAGGTGGCAAAACCTTATGGACTAGAAATTATAAAGGATAGATTAGGTTAAGAACTAAAAGAACTATTGCAACAGATTTAAGAAAAGGTTGTCCTCAAGAGTGGCAGAATCTCCCTGTCACACAGGCCCCTGAGTATTGCCTTTGCCTTATGGGCTTTTCTGTAGTGGTTTCTCCTAATGCACTGTGAGATCATTGCACCTTGCACTGGCAGTAAAAGTGAAGCAAAGTCTTTAAGCACTCCTTTCATTTGCTCTGCTTGTCTGGGTGTCAGCACTTCAAACCTTGTCACAGATCTCCAGGAGGCTTTTTCTTTACTCTCCTCTAGCAGGTCTGGAGTAGGCTATTCCTGCTCTTCATCTGCTGTGCTGCAAAATAAAAAGTGGAACGTCAGTACGGTAATAATAGGGTTTCATCATACTTGCATGGAAAACCTGCCAAGTATATCTCCTGTTGTGCAGTTCTGTGATGTAATGTACATCATTTACTGTTTAAATGACCTTGTATGTCCCCTGTCATGCTGCCTGCAGCTTATTATGCCTCACTTATGCAAGTACCATTACCTTTTCCCTATAATTTTATGATGGGGCTCTGCCCCCTTTATCATGCCATGTCTTTTGCTTCTGTTGTGCTGCAGCCAAGTGATCCTGAGCAAGACCCATGACTCCTTAAGCTGGTCCTGTAAATTCATGATGTAGTCTACAAAAGACTCTCTCTGGGTACCAGTAGAGCCTTTCCACTCCTCACTAGCTACATCTAGGGGTCTTATGAACCATTGAGCATACAGGAGCCCAGAAAGCAAAATGCCCCATGGCTCTCATGGCACTTTTCAGTATGTGAAAAATAAGTGGCATAGGAATTTGTCCCAATCAATTTTGTGCTGTTTGGTGAACCTGCAAAGCATATTATTTAAGCTCACATTAAATCTCTTAACCAAGCCATTCATTTGTGGATGGTATGGTGTGGTATGGTGTGGCTCAACCCCATATGACTTCCACAACTCAGTCATCTGGTCAGATAAAGTGTGTTCACTGATCTGACAAAATCTTCCTTGGGGATCCAGCTCTGCTGAGAATCTCTAGTAGCTTGTCCTGACCAGAATGTCCTTTTGTCCCCTCAAGCTAGGCAGCAACCAGTGGGCCCACAGTGTCCATGGTGACCCAATAAAATGGTTCCTAGTAAGGAAGTAGAATAAGGGAGCCTTTGCTCAAGCTCCTTTCTCTTCACACACACACACACACACACTCTGGGCATGAACAACAGTACTCAGCCTCACCCTGAATAATGTTGACTAGTAGAAGTTCTGGAGAAAATGCCACTTTGCCTATTTAACTCCTTGGTGTCTGGACAGAGGAATTTGGTGTGCTAAATCCAGAAGTGCTTCTTGGTATTCCTGAGGAACCACAATTTGCTTGCACAGATCCCATTACACAGGTGCATTCTTAGTAACCCAACCTCTATATAAAATATATCTTTCCCAAAATACATTCTGCTGCTCTTCCCTTAAAGAATAACTGCTCTATCAACAGCCTTACTGCAGCCAGAGATGACTTCAAACTCAGCCTTGTGCAACTCCTTCTCATGAAATTCCTCCCATCTTTGTTTCCCTGGCAGCTGGCTGCAGCTGCTGCTTGTCTCTACCTGCCTCTACTGACTCCTGTGTCAGTGAACTGCTGCCTCCTGCAGAGCTCTCTGACTAAGTCTCTCCATTTGTCTTAGCAGTAAGAACTGTCTTCTTAGGCTGCTGTGACCCTTGGGCTTAGTGGCCACACTGTCTGGTGCAGGCCTGAGGTAATGAGCAGGGTCAGCTCTTGTCTTTTTCTTAGTCTTCCCATTTCCCTCTACCTGTCCCAGTCATTAAGATTGATGAATCACAGCACAGTGTGTCTTGCACTCCTTTCCTCTCCTAGTAATTTCCTAGCAAAAAAACTGTGGGTAACTTGGAAGCAACACAACTTCATTCTCACCATCAGTCCCACCACACACACACACACACACACACACACACACACACACACACACATATTTCAGGAATACTCTAGCTTGGTTAATGACATGTACTCTTTGGAGTTCAGAAGGGAAAAGGGGATCATGACTGACACATTTAAATATGCAGGGTATTAACAAAGTGGACTCAAAGGAGGTTCTCAACCAGCAGCAGTATGAATATTAGGAGAGGAATAAAAATCTGGGAGGGTCAGAATTGATGTGAGAAAGTGCTACATTGCAGAAAGGGTGGAAGGTGTGGAACAAATTACCTGAACTACTGGTCAGTACAAAAATGCTAGTGAGTTATAGTAAGGGTGGGATACACACACAATGATTGTCAAGGGATAGGTGCAGGGGAGGGGAGATGTCATTCATGATCTGTGGGGGGGTATGTACAACCTCACATTATATTTCGGGGATAGGCACACATGAATTGTGAAGGGATAGGTATAGGGGAGGGGGAGATGCCATTGATGATCTGTGGGAGTATGTACAACCTCACAGAGCAGACTGGATACTGCAAGAGCATCTTCTGCCACCAGGGTTTCTCTGTTTCTATGGGTTATTGAGAAGCAATACATTCTAGGGCTTCAGGACAGACTTGAGGGGCTTATGGACTTTCTCTGGCCTCATTCTTTTGTGTTTCTGTGCAAACCGCTAAAGCACCATGACAAAATTAAGTAATAAAGTTCTTAAACCTGATACTTTATGCTCATTGTTAAAATACTTTATTTTTCCAAATTGATTTCACATTTAACATGTCTTTATTTCAGGTTTGTTTAACATTTTAGATTGATCAAATATGATTTTTTTCTGCTCCCTAGGTTCTACTCTACTGACCTTTGGTATCATAACTACAACGACTGCAACTATAATTATCAACATAACAGCAACTAATGTGACAGTAGCAAATACCACATATACAGATGGAACACTAGTTGCATCTTCAAATACCAGTTTAACAGCATTAATACCTGGGACACAGTACATTGTCAACTTTAATAATGGCACTGACTCATTCTGCACTGTTATTACAACAAGTAAGTTCACAACTTCACGTCAAGGATTGTAAAAAATATGTTTTGACTATTGCAATGTCACATGGTACCCTTGATAATTGCTATTCTAGGAAATGGATATGATGTTCTTAACCACACTTATAGACACAAATCAAAGAAGAAGATTCAAGAAGAAGAAAGAGAGGACTCAATGTCATTCATGGGATTGGGAGTGCTCTTAGTCGAGGGCTTCTACTCTGTAAGGCCACCCGATTTGACTTCAGTTGAATCCTTGGCCTTTGCCACTGGCTCCATGGTAACCTCAATGGGTCTGAAGGTGCTGGACAAGATTTTTCTCAAGGTGACCGACCAGTTGTCAGCCAAAGAGACTGATATTGCCTTGTCCAGGACTCCGATCCTGACACAGACTGTTGGAGGGATGGATCAGTCCACTGACCCACCACCTCTGGTCCCAGACCCTGACGAGGAGGAGCCTTGGCACTTGTTTACTGCCTCTGAACCCCACTGCTGGTCTCCCTGGTGGTCAAGGTCAAAGTCAAGGTCTTCCTCCCATAGGTTGAGCAGGTCTTGCTGCCATCGGCATTCCCGCTCTTAGAACCATGGGAAGCTGCACCACCTCTACTCTTCATCCTTGTCCTCCTCGGGTGAGGAGAGGCTTCTGAGCAAATTGTGTTGACACTATGAGAGCCTGATATGGAAACAGTTGGTGATTACTGGTACAAAACTGCCCTCAGTTTCAGTGCCAGCCATCACTTAGCTGTCACACGAGAGACTGATGCCGTCTCCATCGCAGAAACCTACCAAAATGGTCCCGGCTCTGTTGACTCCAGCATCTCTGCCAATTGTGGTGGAACTGCCACCTAAACAGCTGACAGCATTCTGACTAAGTAGTTTTGACTGGCAAATGGGCTTCCCCATCAGCTGTCAATCACCGTCACCCTTGACTGTCCGCAGAGGATCAGCTGGGAATAACCACATTAAATCAGAAGTTTACAGATATAGCAGACAAACTTAACTATCTCTCTCTCTGAAAACTGAAGTATATGAGTAAAGACTGGGAGCAGTGGAAGACAGTCTGCCTAAACTTATACAGTTCTGCTACAATTAAAGAAGAATTGAAAGCACTTCAATCAAAAGTAGAAGATTTAGAATCAAGATCCCTGCAGGACAACTTAAAAATTGGGTATATAAGGGTTAGACTCAGTATGATATTGTGAGGAAATGCTAACAACAATTGTGGGCCTAAAGTATCCTGATCAAAAAACTGAGCTTCATAGAGCACACAGAGTCTTTGGGCTGAAGCACAATAAAATCCATCCTCAGTTTATGTTTATAAAGCCTTTAAGGTATCAGGATAGAGAAAAAATATTGAACAAGGCTGGAACTGAAAAAGGCCTATACTACAATGTGATTAAGCTCCAGGTTATATCAGATCTACCACCAATGGTGTTAGCAAAAAGGATAGCATTTGGCTCTGCTAGAGATAAGCACAGCAAATAAGAAAGTTTTTTTTCTGTACCCTGCAAGACTCTGAGTGAACCTGGAGGAAAAAATAATGTTTTTCCAGTAGTAGTGGATTTTATTTCTTTTGGTTTTCCTTCCCTGAAAGCTAAAGGCACCCTTACATAATATAAAAACTGAGAAGGCAGCATATTAATATAAATAACACAGACATATAAAATAAGTATAAACAGCATTGACAAATACATAAATAATGCCTATCAATCAGGACACTAAAACTGCTTGTCATATTCAGTTATTACTTAGACCCTGAAGGCTTGTTGAAAGAAAAAAAAGATTTCAGTTTTCTACTAAATATTTCTAAGTAAGGCATCTCCCATACGGATCCTGGCAAAGGATACCAGTGGATTGGGGTGGTCACTTCAAAAGCCCAATCCATGGACGACTTTAATCTTGTTCTGGGAATCTCCTGGGGGGCCTCTCCTGCTGATTGGAGAGAGTGACCTGGGGTGTAGGGACGCAGAAGCTCCCTTAAGTAACTTGGACCCAGCCTGTGTAGGGCCACATGGGTCAGTAGACCTATTTTAAAGGAGATACACCAGTGCACTGGCAGCCAGTGCATTTTTCTCAACACCAGCATAATATGACAGGATCTCGAAAGGCCCGTCACAAGTTGGACTGCAGCGTTCAGCAACAGCTGCAGGTGGTGCATTGCACTTCTTCTGCCCCTGAGGTAGAGTGGTTTGCAGTAGTCGAGCTTTGAGGTAACAAACATGTGTGCTAGTGTGGCCAGATCATCCACGGGAGATAAGAGAGTTAATTCAGATAATATTTTGCAGATGGTAAAAGCCATGCTGGACAGCATCCAACACCTGAGCACCTTGTGTCAGCTTGCTGCCCAGAAGACTTCAAACTCCTTACCTTGGTGGAGGCCCTTATTTCAGTCAAGTCAGTAAAAAGTCTAAATCTGTTCCAGGGCCTCAACTCCCCCTTCAGCCTAGTTCAGCCACCAATACTTCAGTCTTCCCCAGGTTTGGTTCCAACCAATTTGATGATGTCCACACCCAGATGTTGGACAAGCACGTGTTAAGCATGCTGATCACATCTGATCCTCCCATTTGAAAGATGGGTAGAGCTGAGTATCATGGGCATAGCAATGAAATCCCAGCCCATGCTGTCTTATGACCTCACCCAGGGGCAGCACATATACTATGAACAACATGGGGGAGAGGTCAGAACCTTAGGGCACTCCACAGAACAGGGCAATTTGGCTTGAGGAATAATTCCCCCAAACCACCCCCTGGGACCTGTCCTGTAGGAAGAACTCAAACCAGCGGATGACCTTGCCAGTGAGTCCAACATACTCCATCAGCCTGTCAAACAACACAGCATGATCCACAGTGTGTAATGCTGATGAGAGATCAAGGAGAAATGTAATCAATTGCTCTCCCTATCCCTTACCCTGAAAAGGTCATTCAACACCCATACTAATGCAGTCTCCGTGCTGTGCATAGCCCTGAATCTGGACTGGAGTGGTGTGTAAATCTGGAAGTCTTTGAGGTGATTCTGAAGATGCTCTGTGACCACCTTTTCAAGGACATTCCCTAGAAAAGGAAGGTTCGAGAAAGGTCAGTAATTTGCCAAGATGTCGGGGTCCAAAGATGATGTTTTCAGCAGAGGCTTCACCAGAGCCTGTTTAAAAGGCTTTGGGACAATCCCTGTCACTAAGTAACACCCGACAATCTCTGCAAAAACCAGGCCTGGAGCACCAACGCAATCAGCAAATAAATGTGTCAGGCCTGGGTCCAGGCTGCAGTGGTTGGTTTCAGCTTTGAAATCACCCCAGAGACCTCCACCATCGTCATCAATTGCAACTCTCCTCTGGGAACTAAACACACCATTCCTCCTAGGGCCCAACCCTGTCGGATGATGCCAGTTCAACTGGAGAAATCCTAGTCTTAACAAAGGACACTGCCCAAGAAGAACCACGTGAACTCCTGACATTTGTGAGCTGAAAACACTCTTAATGGTTTCCAGACAGGCTGGATGTACAGGCCTCTCCACAACCCGAAAGAGCTGATCCAGTCAGTTCATCCCAGCAGCAATCATCCTAGGCATAAATGCTGACTTTTTTCAGGTGATTGCATTCTGATACACATCATAATGAGCTATCAGCACCAGCCTGTCCTCCTGGGTCCTGCTTTTCCTCTAGCACCTCTCTAACCTCTGCCCCTGGTTTCCAGCATTCTCAGCTCACCATGAAACTAAGGTGAGCCAAGACACGAAACCAGTGGGTGTACATGGGCTGGCACCAGACAGTCTAAGGCCCCCATGACAGCCCTATTATCAGCCACTATGGCCTCCCCCAGACCAGCCATGCATGCCTCCAGCATAGACAAAGTGTCCAGTTTTGCCAAGAGTCCCTCCGGCCATAGCCCTTTTAAAGGTCATAACTGTACCACTTCCCTGGGGCATGGACAATGGAGGAGGCTCTGAAGCTGAGCCTGACAGCACAGTGACCCCAATAAGCAACCAGATCAATCCTGAGTGTGTCACTTTCAAGCCCCATGGAGAACACCAGGTTATGCACATGTCCTGAGCAGTAGCTCCCAGCCATGGTTTCAAGAGTTAATGCAATGGCCTTCATGTTAGACAAGAAATCCCTGACACCAGACAAAGCCCCATCATCCACCTAGGTGTTGAAATCACTAAGGATAAGCCATCTTGGCAACTCAAATGCCCTCTCAGCTACAAACGCCCTCATACCACGTAGGAAACTCCTGTCCCAACTAGGTGGATGGTAGACAAGGAGAACCCTAAAATTCATCCAGGGACCCCCACACTCTGCCATGCACTCAAAAGACCAGGTGTCCCCCACTGAGTGCACCATCAGGCCCAGATCCAACCTAAAGCAAATGCCTACCCCCATGTCCCATCATCGGGCAGTGGACCACAGAAAAAACATCTGGGACCGATGCATCCAACATAGGACCAAAGGTGTCCCCCAGATAAGTTTGTGAGATGTATGCCAGGTCAACTGATGCCACAAGACCAGCCATTATAGTGGCCTTGTTTGCCATCAACCTGGCATTGCACAACACTGCCCGAAGAGGATGAAAGGCAGAGGCTGGTCCCTCTGCTATCTACCCCCTCAGCCCAGAAGGTTCCCTGCTCAGATAGATGAGGCATAGGGGACCGCGTTCCATCTGCCTCCCTGTCCCAGGGTGTCTCCTGGCCCCCACCCCCAAAATGGTCTCTCTCCAATCCCATTCCCTTTAAAACCTCCCTCCCTTCTGCCCCTCTTTACAATTTACAACTCCCTAGACCACTGATGGACTGTGGCCAAAAAGGGGTGGGTCATAGAAGGGGCACAATGCCTTCAGGAGAGAAGGGGAATAACACTAAAACTGAAGGTGGACAAAGCAATGGGGTCTGATGGGATTCACCCAAGAATTCAAAAGAACTAAGGGTAGAACTAGTGACACCACTCACTACCCTTTTTAACAAATCATGGGAGGATGGTGTACTGGGGGAGGGTGGACATAATTCTCCTTCACAAAAGTGGGAGCAAGACAGAGGCAGGAAACTACAGATCTGTTAGTTTGACCTCAGTACTAGGGGAAATGATGGAATCATTTCTAAAGGAAAGAATTGTTGAGTTCCTAAAGGCCAGTGGGGCACAGGACCCAAAGCAGCATGGATTCACAGCAGGAAGGTCATGTCAGTCAAATCTAAAAGATTTATTTGACCGGGTGACAAAAGTAGTAGACCAGGGAGGGGCTGTGGACATGGCCTACCGAGACTTTAGCATGGCATTTGACACAGTCCCACACAAAAGATTACTATACAAGTTATCCAGCCTTGGAGTGGGTCCCAAAGTGGTAGCCTGGGTAAAAAATTGGCTGGATAACAGGATGCAGAGTGTAATAGTAAACAGAGTTCACTCTGAAGAAAGGGGAGTTACTAGCAGGGTACCACAGGGTTCAGTACTGGGACCGGTCCTCTTTAATGTCTTTATAAGTGGCATTTCAGAGGGACTGGAAAGAAAAGTATGTCTCTTTGCAGATGACACAAAGATCTGTAACAGGGTTGGTACAGAAGGTGGGGTGAAAAGGATGCAAAGGGGCTTGACAAGGTTGGAGGAATGGTCAGATGTATGGCAGCTTAGATTCAATGCAAAGAAGTGCATCTGTGAAAAAAAAACCCAGGGGAAGAGTACATGATGGGGTGAGTTATTAACAACAAAAACGGAATGGGACCTGGGGGTAGTCATATCAGATGACCTTAAGTTGGACAAGCAATGTGAGAAGGCAGTAAGGAGGGCTGGGGGGATACTGGGATGCATAGGGAGAGGCATCACCAGTAGAAAACAGGAAGTTGTTATCCGTTTGTACAAACAGTTGGTGAGACCCCATCTGGAGTACTATGTGCAGTTCTGGAGACCCCATCTCTGCAAGGACATAGACAGGATGGAGGCTGTCCAGAGGAGGGCAACTAAAATGGTGCAGAGTCTGCACCAGAAGACAAACGAAGAGAGATTAAAGGAGCTTAATATGTATTCCCTCGAGGAAAGGAGGGAGAGGGGGGACATGATAGAAACTTTCAAGTACATCAAGGGAATCAACAGAGTCCAAGAGGGTAGCATCTTTCAGAAAAAGAGATGTGCAAGTACAGGGGGCACAATTTGAAGATAGAAGGGGACAGCTCAGAGGTAATGTGAGGAAGTATTTTTTCATGGAGAGGGTTGTGGATACATGGAACAGCCTTCCTGAAGCTTATCCATTAGGTAGGGAAATGGGCAGACTAGGTGAGCCAAGCAGCCCTGATCTGCCATCAAATTCTATGTTTCTGTGTTTCAAAGCCCCGAGGTCTGGACTAAATTATTCATTGCTTTCTCTCTTCAATAAATCTACTACTCACTCAATAATACATTTAAATGAATTCCCCTAATCCACCCCAATAACCCTACCACATACACACCACTCACACAACCACTCACTCCGACTTCCCCCTGTCATTCCACAGACTAGAAAATCTCACTCCCCACCTTCAGTCCCTTAAACTATATCTAGTGTCACACCCAGTAAAAATTCACAATTAATTACAGGGAGTCCAAAGTCAAAGGAGCAGCAACCACACTCCTCATGATGTGAAAAAAGCATTACAAAAAAGAAAAGCTGATCATAGAAACATAACAACATAGACTTTAATAGCAGATAAGGACCACTTGGCCCACCTAGTCTGCCCATTTCCCTATCTACTGGATAAGCTTCAGATCCTAGTTAACCAACAGCCTATTTCTTCCAACCCCCCCACAAGAATTGCCTTATGTCTGTCCCATGCATTCTTGAATATGAAGCCGAAACCCCTGCAGCTGCAAGTGATACAAAATATTGTAGCACTTAACTTAAATGGCAGAACTTTAGCAATAGAAAAAGAGCAGTAATCTTCACTTACCTATTCAGAAATGTAAAGTAATGCAACCATAATGAATTCTTGAATGACAAAAGGGAGAACTGAAACTTCAGGGCTGTTTCTCTCTCTCTCTCTCTCTCTCTCTCTCTGTGTGCTTTTGTGGAAATAGATGCCAAAAAACGTAGATTTTATGAGTTTAATAAATGCTGGTGGGGGCTTCACAACTCACCTACCATATAAGAAAACAGTGTGTCATCTTTCACAAATAGGAGTTAGGTAAGGGAATACCCCTAAAGTCAAAGTTACTCTAATTGGGGGATGAGGAGAAATCAGAAAGGTAACACATGGGGATATAGAAGTTTTTTAAGGGAAATATGGGGATGGGAGGGAATAATAGAACAAAAAATGTTAGTACATTTTTTAATGTATCAGTGTGGATGTTTAAAAAATAATGTTTTTCTTTAGTTTTAATTTCAAACAATAAAAAGGCTGACCTCTGAACTTCATTTATTTTGGTCCTTCTGAACTCTTGGTAAATGTAATACTAGTTGAGACCTGGGGTATAATTATAATTTAATATATCGTGGCTTGTTTCAGAATAATGACCTGGAACCTTAATTGAGTAAAAGACAGAATTCAAATTAGAAAAGTGATACAGTATGCCAACAGTAAAAAAGTAAACTCTATACTTCTTCAAGAAACACACTTTGACAAAAGAGATGCATCCTATTTTTCTAACCTATTTCAAGCTACAGGGTTCTACACAGATTTTACAAATAATGCAAGAGGTACAGTGATTTTCATTAAAAAATCTGAAACCTCAAATATTTAGTTTTTATTTATTTTATTTAGCTTTTGTCAACTGGGTAAGTGTACTAGACAGATTCTGCCTATTTGAAGAAGCATGACCCAAGGGAGGGATGGTGATGAATGCCAACTGACTTTGAACCAGATTAAGGTGTTGGTGGTGTTTTAGTGAATGGGGGAATTTGGCCAGGGCACCATGGAAATTCCCCTATTCTTTTTGAGAGGTGCCATGGGGTCTTTAACATCCACCTGAGCTACCGCCAGAACAGACAGATGGGACCTCAGTTTAACATCTCATCTGAAAAACAGCACCTCGGGAGTGCAGCACCCCACCCTCTTGCTGCACTGCAGTGTTAGTATTGGGATATTAACCCAAGTGCCTGGTGTGGGGATAGAACCCACAGCCTTCTGATCTCCTGACCTTAGAGGTGAGTGTGCTACCTGCTGAGCCACTGACACTGACTGACTGATTTAATTCTCACATCGATCCAGAAGGATGGTATGTCACTTGCACATTTTCAGTTTCTTTGGCTCAGTATACTTTAATAAGCTCACATGCCCAAATGTGGAAAATCTTCAGTTCTTTACTGATTTTTTTTCTCAGAATTGCAGCATTTGATACTCCTGTAATAATAGGAGAGGATTTCTATACAGCTCTTACTACCGTAGATGGAGTTTTATTTGCAGTTGAATGAAAGGTTAAAACAGTTAAATTAATAAAAACTTACATACAAGAGTTAGCTTTATCAGACCCCATTTGGTTTCCTATTCAAAAACACATAGTACTTATTCTAGAATTTATTTTTTAGTTTCACAAAATATCTTGCATAATGTTCAGTCAGTAATACATAACCCAGTTGTCATATCAGATCATGATTCATGCTATTTTGATTCTCATTTGATAAATATAACCAAACCTATTATGAGAACATGGTCACTAGACTATTCATTGTGGCAAGATCAACATTTTAAATGCTCTGTTCAGCAAGAAATCAGATTCTTTTTAGATAAGAATAGTAGAGAGAAATTCTCAACCCACATCATATAGGAAACACTAAAAAGGTTTCTTAGAGGCTGGATCATTGCATATGATAATAACAGAAATATAATAAATAGGGAAGCATTACATAGGTTAGAAACAGACTTGATGTTGGCAGAAGTACAGCATGCATAATCAAACACCGAAGAAAATGAAATCAAAATTATGCACATCAAACAACAGACTGAAAAAATAATAAATAGTAACGTGGAAAAGCCATGCTAAGATCAAGAGCTAAGTACTATTTCTTTTTGGATCTTCCTAGTAAATTACTTGCTTACCAGATGAGATGTGAACAAAACCAGAACAGAATTAATAAACTTAAAACAGAGGAAAACAAAACAGTAATAAACTATGCTGAAATCAATCTGGAATTCAATAATTATTTTCAAATCTATATACTCCAGAATTAGAGGTGAATAACAAAGAAATCCAAAGTTACTTAGCAAAAATAACACTTGCATAGAAACATAGAATTTGATGGCAGATAAGGACCGCTTGGTCCACCTAGTCTGCTCATTTCCCTACCTAATGGATAAGCTGCAGATCCTAGTTAACCAACCACCTACTTCCTCCTACCCCCACTAGAATTGCTTTATGTCTGTCCCATGTAATCTTGAATTCCCCCAAGTAACTAGTATTGATCTGAATTTTTTTGTCAGAAGAATTTGCAATAGAGAAAATATATGAGGCATTAAAAAGTCTATCAAATGGGAAATCATCTGGGCCTGACAGTTTCCCAGCATAATTTTATAAACATTTAATAGATACATTGGCTCTTGTTCTATTACAGATGTATCAGGGAAAATATAAAATAGGATCCTTGCCATTATTTCCCTGAACTTGAAAAAAGATAAGGAACCTGAATATTGTAAATCTTATCAACCTATATCATTACTAAATAACGATTATGAAATATTTGCCAAACTATTGGCAAATAGATTGTCAAAAATACTGCCCAAAATCATTCACCCAGATCAGTCTGGCTTTGTTGAGGGAAAAAGGTTTCAAAATACCATTAGAAGAGAACTTTATTTAAATTGGCTGTGGGAACTAATTCTATAATCCTACTACTAGATGCTGAAAAGGCCTTTGATTAGGTCCAGTAGCAATATTTATTTGAATCTTTAAGGGTATTTGGTATTGAAAATAGATTTTTAGAATGGATTAAAATAGTCTATGCTAAGCCTCAAGCTAGAGTAAAAACTAATCAAGATATTTCTATATCATTTAACTTGTTCAGATAAACTAGGCAGTGCTGCCCACTCTCTCCATTGCATTTTGAAAATTTCCCAAAAACTCTGGCAATACAGATCAGAACCCATCACAACTACAAGGAATAAAAACAGGTCCACAATCTCAAAAAACATCCTTGGATGCTGATGATATTTTACTGTACATAACAGATTCAAAGCAAGCTTACAGTTTTCCACAATATTTAGTGATTCTGGTAAACTATCAGGTTTCAAAATCAACTGGGAAAAGAGTGAAGCTCTGTTCTGAAGAGAAAATCCTGCAATCCTATAGAACCATCCTTTGATAAAATGGAATAGATAGTCAATGAAATATTTAGGTATCTATAAAGTTACAGAATCAGAACTCATATATAAATTAAATTTTTTTACCACTCTTAGAAAAAATTAAATCTAACCTGGAAAGATGGCGACTTTTATCCTTAGTCCTACTGGGAAGAATTATTGTACTAAAAATGAACTTTCTTCCTAAGTTACTGTTTTTATTTCAGACCGTACCATTAATTGTTCTTAATGTATTTTTACTGAATTAGAAAGGCTCTCTAGAATGTTTCTCTGGAAGAATCATCAACCAAGAATTGCTTTTAAAAAAATTATATTTACCTAAGGAAAAAGGGGGCATTGTCACCTTGGATTTTTGGTGGTATTTGGCAGCACAAATAGAATATACTAGCAGCTGATTTAAAGAAGATATTCCAAGCATCTCCTGCTTTCAAAGATAGGTATTTAAATCTTTATTTCCCACAGTAAAGCATATGTTGATAATGAACTTGCTCAAGTCAACTTATTATAAAAGTATGTTCTCATCAACTAAAACTACTACAAACTTTGCTTGGCATACGACACAAACATTCTTAGGGGATACTAATATCATTTCAAGATTCACCCCAATTATTAATAATAATCATTCCCCCCCTTCATGTACTAACAAAACATATACTCAATAATTTATTCAGAAAGGTTTACATAAATTTTTGGATTTCTTTGATGAAAATTAATTTCTATCATTTGAGGTTATGCAAGAAAAATATCATCCTGCAGATACAACAAGATTTCAATACATGCAGGTTAAGAATTATATTTACCAAAACAAAATGCAGAAATCTAGAATTGCCATCCTTATTGCACATGGAAGACATTGTTTTAAATATTAACTCAGAAAAGCATCACATAGTAATTTTTATAAACTGTTTAGCAATGCAAATAATATTATACTATCAGAGTTAAAAAAAAATCTTGGGGGAAAGAAGGTAATCAAATAATATCAGATCTTACATCTGTACAGAACATTATGGCATATGTTAGCCACTTGTATGATTTTAAAATGCTTCTGGGGCAGATGTTTTTCCATTTTGGAGAAAATACTAGGTCAAGACTTTCCATTTGACCCAGGCATAATTATAGTTGGTTGGAGGCCAGATACAGATTCTATACAAGAGAATATATCATTGATAAATGTGGCATTATTAATAGTGAAAAGAGAAATGCATCAGCAATGGAAAGATACAAAAGCTCCAAAAGTCACAGTATGGCTGCAGACAATGTTTGCTATATGTAAGATTGAAATAGCATTTTACATGTTATAAAATGACCTTCCTAAGTTTAAGAAACTTTGCCTACCATTTATCAATGTCTTACACTTAGATAATAGTGAGGGGAATAGAGATCAGAAGGACACATTGACAAGGATGAAAACTGCATTTTGCTGGAGGAATTCTGCATTTTGAACTGCAAAGTATTTTGCAAAATGTGCAAGTTTTGCAAACTATTTCACAGAATGATTTTTTCCAATCTTGCCCATCTCTATTTCTGATTTACCTAATAAAGCTGAGTTAAAAAAAAAAATAAAGGCTCTGGTACTAGACACAATCTGTAGGGATGAACTTTCTATAATAACTGCTTCTCCATGTACATGATATGGGTTTTGATCCTTGTAACACTTCATTCATCTGCTGTAAACATTTTGTAATTAGTATGAACTGTATAAAAACAGATTGACTCAAGTATGTTTTTATAGTACTGTATAAATATTTGATAAGGGTTTGTATGTATGTATTATACTGTTGTTTATTTATCAATTGCTTTTTTAAAATAAGCATTACCATGAAAATAAAATTATTTTTGACATATACCATGCAGTCAGTGAGGTACATTAAGTATTTATCATCTGTGTCTTTTTTGTAATAGACTACAGATTGACTATCCAAGTAAGTGTTTTGGTCTTTATATTACTCAAACAGCTAAGGAGAAGATGTGTGTCCTGAGTTTCAGGTAACAGGTACTCTCAGTAAAAAGTTTGGCTCTAATTTTTTTGCCTGTCCCTTCAGTGGTGACTCCATGAGCTATGTTGAAAGACACATAAAACCCTTTTACTCAGAACACATTAGTTGGCACTCTTCCATTGGAGGGGGAGAGCTCAAAATGCAAATGGCACATAGCACCAATCAAAAGCATAAATGTTTGTTTTGTCTGTTTTACTGATTGCAGTTTTGCATCCACCTGCAATTGAGGTATTACAGGTAGGTGGAGGGTGTTATAGAAGTGAATCTGACCCTGTATGCAATGCTACTTGTACAGCTGTTTTAGTAAGTGGTGCAATGGTGTATGTTTTCACTCTATCATGTAGGAAATAACATTACCACTGGAAATCAGTCCTCAATATTTTCAGTCAACTTCTAGTAAAGTGTAGTGCTGGTGATTAGAATTATTTAACTTATTTGATTACTTTTCCATTTCATTCTGCATTGATGATTTGTAGTTTTCGTGCTGCTGTCTAAAGGCTTAATATGCAAGTTATGATTTATGTGATTTAACTGACACTAAGCAACAGGATTTATTTATCTAATTAAATCTCTTGCCTGAATGCTCAGAACCTGAGAAAGTGACCAACCTCACTATTGTGAATATTGCAACAACTTATCTGTTCATCACATGGACTGCCCCAGAAGGAAGTCATAGTTTCTATAAAGTAAACACTAGTGGGACTGTGACTTCAACTATGACACTGACAACTGAATATGCCAACATGACAGGACTGACCGCAGGAGGAAATTACAACATCAGCGTTGTAGCAGTTTCACTTGATAACACAACTGAAGGGGATACAGTAGTAATTGCATCTGCTACTGGTATGTGTTCTTCTTTCTTAATTAGCTGTCACGATCTCCAGTTCTCAAGTTTAAAGCTGTTCTATTATTGAATTGTGTGGAATCAAGATAAGCAAGATAAATTAGATAAGAATGTATCCATGCCAGTTTGGAAATAGAAAACTGGTTGTCTACCCAGAGACTTTTATTGGACTCTGTGATGTTACCCAAACAAGTAGAGTAAGGGGTGAACTTGGGGCCTAATTCTCAGTTCAAAGCGAGTGCCAGTAAATAATTGGAACCTATTTTTCTGCCAGTCTCTTAAGTGTAACTGCATGGTCTATGTCCAAAGACAGATGTGCCACCCTCCTGGCCAGCACACATCAATGTGCAGTTTTGCATGAGGAGGGACAGCTCACCATGTAAATTGCAGACAGCACCTGTCAAAAATCATGGTGACACTGTTTCTGCAATGCATTCTTGCAGTCTCCTGGCTTGCAGAAAAATTACACTGAGTTGGTAGGGGTGTTATAAAAGGGCATCTGGCACTATATGCTATGCTCTTTGTGTAGCAAAGAACATAGCATATAGTTGTTGTATTAAATGATACAATACTGTGTCCTTTTGTACAATACCATGCCAAAAATCAGAGTACCACTGAATTATTTTTAATCACACTCGAGTTAAGTGCAGGGCTAATCATTTGAATAATTTGATTTCTTGTTTTTTTTCTAATTCATTCTTCATCAATGATTTTCAGCCTTCATGGTGCTCTCTAAATGTTAAATACCCGTCTGATGGTTTATTTGGTTAAATTGACAGCCACCAACAGGAATTATTTATCTGACTAAATCTATTTCTTGCATGCACAGAACCTGAGAAAGTGACCAACCTAACTGTTGCGAATACCACCACAACTTCTATATTCATCACATGGACTGCTCCACAAGGAAATCATAGTACATATCAAGTAAATATCAGTGGGACTGAGACTTCAAGTATGACAGTGACAGCTGAATATGCAAATATGACAGGACTGATCCCAGGAGAAATCTATTATGTCAGCGTTGTAGCATTTTCACTTGACGGGACAACTGTAGGAGATATACAAGTAATTAATGCCACGACTAGTAAGTGTTTTGCACTCTCAGCTTTATATCCAGTTTATCTGTTTTTCTCAAGTTGGGAACTATTCCATTAATTCATTCTGTGCAGTCCTTTTCAGCTATTCAAAGCTGAACTGTTAACTCCATTCTGCATTCATAAGTTTATGACTACTTTCCTTTGCTAGTTTTCTTGTTTTCTAGTGTACCCTCCTAAAGGAGTGGTTATTGTTATCAACCATGTAGTCTTTCTTCAGCATTATTGTTTGTGTGGAAAAATACATAGCTAGACAATTTACCACCTGTTTTCTTTCATCCCTGTATCAATTGATGGAGTTTTGAAGGTTATAAAACTACACACTCTTGTGCCATGTCTGCCATGATTCAGTTAAATGTCTTGGTACAGTGTTGTGCTGTTTACCATATCGAACATGTAGCACCATCCTAATACATCCCTAGTATGCATCTGGCTTGTACATTCAACAGCTAACCTTAGCAGATTAGATTTTTGAAAATGATGAGCGGTGGACATCTTTAATGATGTGTGTCATTAATTGCAAAAACATGTAGAAGCAGTTTTAACAATATCGAGAAAACTAAAAACAGAGTATGAATTTCAGGATGCCAGAATTACATTTTTGCTAAGAAACTATATGAGTAAATTATTTGCCAACTAACAAATACTGTTGCTTTAAATGAAGCAATGTTCTTTATGTACTGTTTCTCCAAACATGCAGTTAGTGGTAAAATACAGCCTTTCAAGTGAAGATCTGTGGAGCAGGATCACATCACTAATATAACACAGCATGCTTCTTTAGTATTGTCCAGTGAGTTATTCATCTTAAAGGAAAACAGCTTTTTCCCCATTCTTGATAGGCTATGCTCCAATCTGAACTGACCCCACCATTCACATGACCTGGTTTCTCATGGGCAGAACTGCCATCCCTGTATGCCCTCATGCTTTGCTCCCCAATGGCAGGATGCAGCAGAAACTCCTAGTGTTGCTGAACAGGATCTTGGTCCTGGGGAGGCTTGCCATGTCATTCTGGTGCAAGATTTTGAGGAGTTGGTCAGTCACTTTAGTAGTTTAACGTAAATCAATACAGGCACCAGATTTTTATTTTTAATACCGATCGTGTACAAAACACCTACTTGACACAAAAACAGTATTGATAATAGCATTTTTATAGTTTATCTATATTTACCTTACCTAACTTAATCAGCAGTGTCCCACTGATCCAGCACATCCAATTCCTACATGGGGCAAAATACCTGTATACCAATGCATAGACAAGTCTGCATTTTTTAAGTCATATTAGAGTTATTTCCTGCCTGTGGCAAGTTTCCTGAGTGCCAGAAGGTGACTCTAGTATTAAAATGAGAGCTCTGACATGTGTAATTATTTGTTTGAAATGTGAAGCCAAGGATCTGTGCTTACACATAGCATGGACACTAATGCTCATGATCACAGTAGTGATTTTGCATTTCAACAGATAATTACACATTTTAGAGCTCTCAGTTTAATAGAGGAGTAACTTTCTTGGGCTCATAAAACTGTCTAGAGTTAGAAAATTACTTTTGCTGATATGGGTTAAAAAAATTCTAAGTCTATGCACAAGTTTAATGGTGCTTCGATGCAATTTTGGAAGAGCACATGTGGGATTATTTGGCCAGTGGGGATTATGCTGGGTATGGTAAATGTACAGAATACTATGAAAAGTGCACTATGTGTGCAGTTTATATGAAGCATGCACTTTATATATGAAGGCTAATAAAAAGCTGCCTGATGGAGTCATTTTTATATGGGAGTAATCAAGAACCTGACAGTATCCCTTTAATACAACTACTCACTGCAGCAACAATTTCAACTGCAAAATTGCTACTTTATATCTTAGGTCCTTTTTTGGTATCTCACTGCAAGTTGTTTATAATTAAAGTAGCTATAGAACACTGAACTCTGAGTATCTCAAATATGAAGTACATTTCAGTACACTAGTACAGTATCAGTCAGTGGACATGTAACTAATAAATCAGAATTTGTAAAGCTACTGTAGTTAATTAATTTACAAACTGTCCACTGAGATTCTAGAAAACAAGAATATTTTTTATGATACAGTTGGTGCTTCTACAGCATATCTTAGAGATAGCAATCTAAAAATATTTTAAGAGTTAAAATCTACTGATTACAAACACTACATAATGAACATGGTTCATCTGATCTTTTCATGACTAAAAGTAATGTTTTTGTAACATGAAGTCTAACATTAAAATTGTCTTAATATATTACATTTAGTCAACAAGATAAGTGTTTATTATCCATATCAGTTTTGAAATAGAAAGCTGGTTGTCTACCCAGAGACTTTTGTTGGACTCCATGATGTTACCCAAAACATCTACAGCAAGGGGTGAACTTGGGGTCTAATTCTCAGTTCAAAGGGACTGTTGGTAAATAATTGGAATGCAGTTTTCTGACAGTCTGTTAAGTGCAAGTCCATGGTCTATGTTCAGAGAGAGAGATATACCACCCTCCTGACCAGAACACATCATTGTGTGCTTTTGCATGAGGAGGGACAGCTCACCATGTAAATTGAAGACATCACCCCTCGCAAATCACGGTGACACTGTTTCTGCATTGTATTTTTGCAGTCTCTTAGCTTGTAGAAGAATTACACTTAGTTGGTAGGGGTGTTATAAAAGGGCATCTGGCACTATATTCTATGTTCTTCGTATAGCAGTTGTATTAAATGATGCAGTACTGTGTCCTTTTGTACAATACCATGCCGAAAATCAGAGTACCACTGAATTATTTTTAATCACACTCTAATTAAGTACAGGGCTAATCATTTGAATAATTTGATTTGTTGTTTTTTTTCTAATTTATTTTTCATTACTGATTTTCAGCCTATGTGGTGCTGACCAACTGTTAAATATCCATGTAAAAGTTTGAGTGGTTAATTTGACAGCCACCAACTGGAATTATTTATCTGAATAAATCTTATTCTTTGCATGCACAGAACCTGAGAAAGTGACCAATCTCATTGTTGCAAATACTACAACAACGTCTCTATTCATGATATGGAGTGCTCCACAAGGAAATCATAGTTCATATCAAGTAAATATCAGTGGCACTGTGACTTCACATATGACAGTGATAACTGAAAATGCAAACATGACAGGACTGATCCCAGGGGGAATCTATTATGTCAGCGTTGTAGCAGTTTCACTTGATGGGACAACTGTAGGAGATACACAAGTAATTAATGCCACGACTAGTAAGTGTTTTGCTTTCTCAACTTTACATACAGTTTTTCTGTATTCCTCATGTTGGAAACTATTCCATTAATCCACTCTGTGTAGTCCATTTCAACTATTCAAAGCTGAACTGTTAGCTCCATTCTGCATTCATATGCCCCTCCAGTCTTGGCATTCTTCATAAGTTTATGGCAACTTTCCTTTAGTAGTTTTGATGTTTTCTGTTGTTCCCTCTTAAAGAAGTAGGTATTGTTATGAACCATATAGTCTTTCTTCAGCATTATTGTTTTTTGTTGAAAAGTATATAGCTTGACTTTTTACTATCTGTTTCCTTTCATTCCTGTATCAGTTTTCAGTATTTTGACAGTTTTAAAAGTACACACACTCATGCCATGTCTGCCATGAAAAAAATAAATGTTTTGGTACAGTGTTGTTCTGTTTACCTTATCAAACAAGTAGCACCATCCTTGTACATCCCCATTATGTTTCTGGCTTATGCATTTAACAGCTAACCTCATCGGATTAGATTTTTAAAAAATAATGAGTGGTGGACATCTTTATTAATGTGAGCCATTTATTGCAAAAATGTGTAGAAGAAGTTTTAACAATATCTGTGAAAACTAAAAAATACACAGAGTATGAATTTCAGAATGTCAGAATTACATTTTTGCTAAGAAACTATTTGAGGAAATTGTTTGCCGACTAACAAACACTGCTGCTTTACATAGAAACATAGACTTTGATGGCAGATAAGGACCACTTGGCCCACCCAGTCTGCCCATTTCCCTACCTACTGGATAAGCTGCAGATTCTAGTTAACCAACAGCCTACTTCCTGCAACCTCTAACTATAAATTGCCTTGTGTCTGTCCATGCATGTTTGAATTCCCCACTGTTTTAGACCCAACGACCTCCTTAGGAAGGCTGTTCCATGTATCCACCACTCTCTCATGAAAAACATTTCCTCACATTACCCTGAGCTGCCCCTCCTCTATCTTTAAATTGTGTCCTTGCTCTTACACATCTCTTTTTCTGAAAGATGCTACCCTCCCTGGACTTTGTTGATTCCTTGAGGTACTTGAACATTTCTATCCATGTCCCTCTCCTCCTTTCATCAAGAGTATACATATTAAGCTCTCTCGTCTCTCTTTATATGGCTTCTGCTGCAGACCCTGCACCATTTTAGTTGCCCTCCTCTGGATCAGCTTCCCATCCTATGTCCTTGCGATGAGGTCTCCAAACTGCACACAGTACTCTAGATGGGGTCTCACCAACTGTCTGTATAGAGGGATAACCACTTCCCTTTTTCTACTTGTGATGCCCCTTCCTATGCATCCCAGTATCCCCCTGGCTCTCCTTACCAACTTTTCACATTGCGTACTCCACCTTTAGGTCATCTGATATGACTACCCCAGATCCCTTTCCATTTTTGTTGTTGTTAGTACCTCCTGCTATTGTGCACTCTTCTCCTGGGTTTTTGTTTCCCAGGTGCATTACTTTGCACTTCTTTGTATTGAATCTAAGTTGCCATATGTCTGACCATTCCTCCAACCTTGCCAAGTCCCTTCTCATCTTTTCTACCCCCTTGTGTATCAACTCTGTTATAGATCTTTGTGTCATCTGCAAAGAGGCATACCTTTCCCTCCAGACCCTCTGCAATGTCACCTATAAAGATGTTAAAGAGGACTGGACCCAGTACTGAGCCCTGAGGTACTCCACTAGTAACCCCCCTTTCTTCAGTATGTGTTCCATTCACTATTACCTTCTGTGTCCTGTTGTGTAGCCAGTTTGCTACCCAGGCTACCACCATGGGACCCACTCCCAGGCTGGCTAACTTGATTATTAATCTTTTGTGCGGGACTGTGTCAAATGCCTTGCTAAAGTCTAGGTAGGCCATATCCACAGCCCTTCCCTGGTCTATTACTTTGGTCACCCAGTCAAGAAATCAATTAGATTCATCTGACATGACCTTTCTGCTGTAAATCCATGCTGCTTTGGGTCCTGTGCACTGCTGGCCTCTAGGTACTCAACAATTCTTTCTTTCAGAAGTGATTCCATCATTTTTCCTACCACTGAGGTCAAACTTACAGGTCTGTAGTTTCTTGCTTCTGCCTTGCTCCCACTTTTGTGAAGGGGAATCACATCTGCCCTCCTCCAGTCCTCAGGTACCACCCCATCCTGCCATGATCTGTTAAAAAGCTTGGTCAGTGGTATCACTAGGTCCTCCCTTAGTTCTTTTAGGATTTTGGGGTAAATCCCATCAGGTCCCATTGCTTTGTCCACCTTGAGTTTTAGGAGTTCTTTCAGGACTCTTTCTTCTGTGAATGGACTGGTGTCAACCCCCCTACCCAGAGTGCTTCTATTGTCTGGTGGTTTTAACTCCTCCTCATCTTCTTTTGTGAATATTGAGCAAAAGTATTCATTTGGTATCTCTACCTTTTCACTGTCTCCCTCTGCCCACCTCCCCTCTCCTTTATTAATCTTCACTATCCCTTCCTTAACCTCTCTGTGCTCCCTAATGTACCTAGAAAGGTTTTATCCACCTTCTTAACTGAGTTGGCTATTTTTCTTCGGTTTGGGTCACTTTGCTAGTCTGACTGTCTTCCCACTTCTTTCTGCTTTTGATTGATACAGTTCCCTGTCATGCTCCTTCTGTGCTTCCTTATACTTTTGAATGCAGCCTTTTTCTCCTAACCTTCCCTGCCACCTCGTTTAGAAAACCATAGTGGTTTTACTCCGCTTTTTTTCTTTATTTGTTTCACACAAAGGCTTGTTGCCTCTATGATGGCAGTTTTGATTTTTCTCCATTGTTCTTCCACTCCTCCTTTTGGTCATTTGCTAGTGCATTTTTCTGGTATTCACCCATTTGCACAAAGTCAGCTCTTCTAAAGTCCAGTATCTTTGTTTTGTATGGCTTATCTCCATGGTTGTGCTCATTGTGAAGCACACTTGCAGTGGTCGCTTGTTCCCAGATGTCTACTGACTTCTAAATTTGTGATCCTCTTCCATTTGAGAGTACCAGATCTACTATTGCCCTCCCAAGTGGGTTCCAACACAAGCTGTCTAATGCCTGTCACTTGCAGGGCAATCGAATGAGCCTGCCTTGGATGTGGCTGCAGTACTGGTTATCCAGTTAACATTTGGTGTCATATTCAGGTCCCTCATCAACAGTATCTCCTTTTTCAGCCATTTTGAGAATATCCTCATCATTTTGTTGTCCATTTCCTCCTTGAGATGGGGGTCTGTATACAACCCTGTGCGGATTGTGATGCCATTCCCTGTCTCCAAGGTGACTCAGAGTGCCTCTTGTCCTCCCTCTTTACTTTTTAGTTCTGTAGCTTTGATCCTTCCCTTATGTATAGAGCTCTCTACCTCCTCTTTTACCTTCCCTGTCCCTTCTGTAGATTGTGTCCCTGGTATGTTGACATCCCAGTCATGGTTCTCGGAATGTACCATGTTTCGTGACTGCCACAATATCCAACTGTTCATCTTCCATCAGGCTACTAGCTCCGGAGCTTGTTTCCCAGACTACGGGCATTGGTACTCATTGCACTCCATTTAATGTTGGCTTTATCTTTTCCCCATCCTGCTCTTACTGTCCTTGTCTATTTTTCCATTTACCACTGGCTTGCCCTTGTGTTGAGCTCTGTACCTCAGTGTTTACCTTACTACCTGCCATGTTTTGTGGGGAGGCTTGGGAATTTCCTCTTTATCAGCCCCCCTTGGCTAGTTTAAGCTAAGGAAGCATTTAAACCTATCACCTAGGAGCTTGGTTCCCTTCATGGACAGATGCAGACCATCATGCCAGAATAGACCTTTATTTCTCCAGGTGGCCCCCCAGTCCCCAATGAAGCCAAAGCCCTGTGCTCTGCACCAGTTTTGCAACCATTCATTAAACTACATGGTCTGCAGTACCCTAGCCTCACTCCTGCCGTGGACTGGTAGCACCTCTGAGAAGGTTACCGTGCTTGCTACCCATCTGAGGCCCCTCCCCAACTCCACAAATTCATTCTGCACTGCACTGATCCCATGCCTAGCTAGGTCATTTGTCCCAAGGTGGACTATGATGTCTGGTTCCCTCTCCTGTGATGCTGCTTCTGCAATCCTGAGGATTCACTTCCTGTCCATCCAAGCCATGGCACCAGGCAGGCACCTTACTTCCTTCTCCTCTCCCTTTCCCAGGTTTACCCCCCTAGCAATAGAGTCCCCTATCAGAAGCTGTTTCTTTCCCCTGTGGTGTCCCTTGCCACCCTTTGTGGGTCTCCCTTGTGGATGTCCTCAGCTTTCTTCTGGGTCTCAACTGAGGATGCCATCATAGAGGAACCTTGCTCTGCCAGAATGGTATATGATTTGTGTAGAGGTACAACTAGGGGACTTCGGCCTCGGTCCACCAACCAGATTCTCCCAGAACCCACTGTGGTCCAACTGCTCTTCATACTTGGCAACCTTGAGGCAGTGGTTGTGGGCAGCGGTGTTTTGGAAGGGGAGGCCTCCTTAGCCCTTGCTAGTTCAGCCTGGAGGGCAGCCTCCTCCCTCAAAGCTGACAGCTGTCTGCAAATATGACAGCAATGCAGTTTCAGAATGTCTCCCGGAAACTGCTGCCCCACAGCCAGTGCATTGCACCACCCCTACATGTCCCTCTCCTTATAATATAATATATATATGTTTTTTATTATTGTGGTGTGTACCTACCCTTTTGCACTGTGCTGGGTTATTAAGGATATGACAGTTTGCCTCAAGACCTGTTGAGGAAGTGATGTCAGAACTGTGGCTATAAAGAAAATGCCACGCCTGGGGGGGGCGGGTGTAGGGCAGGGTCAGTGGGTAGTCCACAGCCACTGGTGACTGTTAGAAACAATCAAATACACAACTGCTCCACCACCCTGGTGAGTATTGCCCTTGATAGTACTTCAACTAACACCACAATTTACTAGACCATGACTCCTGCACAAATCACTCTACTGAGTCCAGGGATAAAAATTAACTCACTCCTCAGCCAGCAGGACACTTTTAAAATGTTGCAAAAATATCCTTCCAAATCCTAGGTCTCAACCCCAACAATTAAGCAAATTCAGTTTTATCTCACTCCCTCTGGTTATAAAATTACTACACTTTTAATGGAATCCTGCAATTCTCTGCTTAATGCCAATAAGGAAAAAAAAATGAAACTTTTTGTAGAAAGTGTAGCTCCCTTTCTTTACAAGTATTATGCCTCACCAGGTTTCCAGGTCCTAGATGGAGTTATAGTTTGTTCTTTGCGGTATAGGAAGGTTCTCAGCTTCCTCAGACAAATCAAAGTCAGACTGACTGGCTTCTAACTGTGAAGGATGCCTAAGACAGCAGTAATGAAACCCCACCCAGAACCAATTGATTGACTAGTGACACCTGTGATGTAAGCAGGCCTTTCAATGTAGGCAGTCTGCTGTGTCTGAGTTCAATACACAAAATCTTTCAGTGAAACCAGGGATGAAAACTTAACTTCTCAGCCTGCAGGACACTTTTAAAATGTTGCAAAAATATCCTTCCAAATCCTAGGTCTCAACCCCAACAATCAAGCAAATTCAGTTGTATCTCACTCCCTCTGGTTATAAAATTACTACACTTTAAATGGAATCCTGCAATTCTCTGCTTAATGCCAATATGGAAAAAAATGAAACTTTTTGTAGAAAGTGTAGCTCCCTTTCTTTACAAGTATTATGCCTCACCAGGTTTCCAGGTCCTAAATGGAGTTATAGTTTATTATTTGCAGTGTAGCAAAGTTCTCAGCTTCCACAGACAAATCAAAGTCAGACTGACTGGCTTCTAACTGTGAGGGATGCCGAAGACAGCAGTGATGAAACCCCACCCAGAACCAATTGACTGACTAGTGACACCTGTGAATTAAGCAGGCCTTTCAATGTAGGCAGTCTCCTATGTCTGATTTCAATACACAAAATCTTTCAGTGAAACCAGGGATGAAAACTTAACTTCCCAGCCTGCAGGACACTTTTAAAATTTTGCAAAAATATCCTTCCAAATCCTAGGTCTCCACCCCAACAATCAAGCAAATTCAGTTGTATCTCACTCTCTCTGGTTATAAAATTACTACACTTTTAATGGAATCCTGCAATTCTCTGCTTAATGCCAATAAGGAAAAAAAATGAAACTTTTTGTAGAAAGCGTAGCTACCCTTTCTTTACAAGTATTATGCCTCACCAGGTTTCCAGGTCCTAAATGGAGTTATAGTTTATTCTTTGCAGTGTAGCAAGGTTCTCAGCTTCCACAGACAAATCAAAGTCAGACTGACTGGCCAATAGTCTTTATGTACTGTGTTTCTAAATATTCTATTAGTCGTAAAATGCAGTCTTTCTAGTGCAGATCTATGGAGCAGGATCACATCACTTATATCACATAGCATGCTTCTTTAATGTTGTCCAGTGTGTTATTCATCTTAAAGGAAAACAGCATCCCCCCCCACTTGATAGGCTATGCACCCATCTGTACTGATCTCCCCATCCACATGACCTGGTTTCTTCTGGGCAGAACGGCTGTCACCTGTGTGCCCGCATCACTTGCTCTCCATGGCAGGATGCAGCAGAAACTCCTGCTGTTGCTGAACAGGATCTTGGTCCTGGGGAGGCTTGCCATGTCATTCTTGTGCATGATCGTAAGGGCTCAGTTAGTCACTTTAGTAGGCCAAAATGCAATAGGCTTTTTTTGTAGAAACTGAGCAGTGATGAGTAAACTCTAGATCTTTATTAATCCATACACCATAATCAGTACCAGCATCCATTTTTAATTTTTAATACCTATCATGTATAAAGCACCTGCTTGGCACAAAAAGAGTATTTATCATAGTGTTTTTTTTATATATATATATATATATATAGTTTATGTCTTTACCTTACCTAACTTAATCAGTAGCAACCCATTGATCTGGCACATCCACTTCCTACATTGGGCCAAAACACCTGTATACCAATGTATGGACAAGTCTGAACTTTTTAAATTCATATTATATAGTTATTTTCTGTCAGTGGTCAGTTTCCTGAGTGCCAGAAGGTGACTGTAGTATTAACATGAGAGCTCTGACATGTAATTATCTGTTTGAAATGTTAAGTCAGGGCTCTGTGCCTAAACATAAGCATGGATGCTAATGCACATGATCACAGTAGTGATTTTGCATTTTAATACATAATTACACATGTTAGTGCTCTCAATTTAATGGAAGAATTACTTTCTGGGGCTCCTTAAGCTGTCCAGAGTTAGAAAATTACTTTTGCTGATATGGCTTAAAAACATTGTAAGTCCATGCACAAGCTCACCAGTGCTTCGATGTCATTTTGGAAGAGCACACATAGGATTATCTGGCCAGTGCAGATTATGTTGGGTATGGTAAATGTATAAAATATTATGAAAAGTGCACTATGTGCTCAGTTTATATGAAGAATGCTCTTTATATATGAAGGCTGATAAAAAGTTGCCTGATGGAATCATTTGTACATAGGACTAATAATCATCGAGAAGCTGACAGTATCCCTTTAATAGAATTACTCACTGCAGCAACAAAGTCAGCTGCAAAACTGATTCTTTATATTGTGGTCCTTTTTGGGTCTTTCACTGCAAGTTGTTTATAATTAAAGTAAGCTACAGAACACTGAACTCTTAAAGTCTGAATTCTGAAATGCATTTCAGTACAATATCAGTCAATGGACATGTAAATAAAAAATCAGAATTTGTAAAGCTGCTGTATTCATAGGATCCATAGGAAAGTATCAGTTACTTTAGCAGTTAAGCCATTATTGTCCTGCACTATTTAAATTATCAACTTGTGGAGATGTTCAAATTTATATTTATCAAGGGCTGATTTAAACTGCTTCATGGTTTCACTAGACACCACCAAGATAGGCAATGCATTCCGCTAAGCCACTACATGCTATAAGAACCAAGCCCCTCTCTGATTTTTGTTGTACCTCTCACCAATAAGTTGGTACTGATGGCCCCAGTTAGTAACAATATTCGGGCTTCCTTTTAAATCTAAGCATTCCCAAATATCAGATGCACTACATGCCCTGTGTATCAGATAGATATTCCCCTGATATCTTCTGCATTGCAGCAAGTATAGACTGAGCTCCTTCAGTCGTTCCTCATAGGGGAGGCCCTCCATCCCCCTGACTCTCCTAGCCACACATCTCTGGACCCCCTCCAGTCACCTCGTATCTTCTTGCAGTCTGGGTTGCTATGCACTACCAGCATACTCCAAATAGGATCTAACCAGGGACACATAAAGAGGCACAATCACATCCCTTGCTCTGCTTTTTATATTTCTCATAATAGAGGCCAAAATACAATAGGCTTTTTTTGTAGAAACTGAGCAGTGATGAGTAAACTCTAGATCTTTATTAATCCATATACCCAGGTCATTTTTTTACCTCTGTGGATAGTACATCAACTCCATTTATACTGTATATTTAGCATTATTTCTTCCTAGATGCATGATCTTGCACTTTGCTAGGTTGAATCTTAGTCTTTTCCCCATAGCCATTCTATATACTTGGTCAATATTATCTTGGAATTGTTTTGCATCCGGCACATTTGTGACTACTGCACCCAGTTTCATATCATTTGCAAATTTGGTAAGCCATGCATTGGCATCACAATTTATAGATGAGACCAACACATTAAACAGGACTGGGCCCAAACAGCCCCTCTTGGGACTCCACTGGACACCTGGGACCA
The DNA here is from genome assembly GCA_016271365.2 of Neoceratodus forsteri. Taxonomy (NCBI): domain Eukaryota; kingdom Metazoa; phylum Chordata; order Ceratodontiformes; family Ceratodontidae; genus Neoceratodus; species Neoceratodus forsteri. The sequence goes on from CM028133.1 coordinate 614,245,838, forward strand.
GTCAGACATTTGTCTCTTTATACATACCCGTTGTTTTCTTCCAGCCAATCATACAGCAGTCCATCTAATAACATAAGTCTACCCCCAATTCCTCTAGTGTGTTAAGCAACTGCTGATGTGATACAGTGTCAAAAGCCTTTCTTTTTAAATTGATGTACAATACATCCACTGATAAATTATAATCCAGAGCAGCACTTACTAAATTACAAAAAGACAATAAGTTGGTCTCACATGACCTACCCCTTGAAAATCCATGCTGTCTTATGTCCACATGCCTCTTTTCCTGTACATACATTTCGATGTACTCCTAAACAATAGACTTCAACACTTTACTGAGTATGCTTGTCAGGCTGATGGGTCGATAATCCGAACATTCTGATTTAGGCCCTTTTTTGTGTATTGGAACCACATTAGTCATTTTCCAGTCCTTTGGTACCTCACCCTTATCTATGGAGGACTGAAAGATGGCCTGAATATGGGTCACATATGACTGGAGACAGTTCTTTGAGTAATGTGGACTGTAACTCATATGGTCCAGGGGAAGTATTTACTTTCAGATTCATTTGTTTTTCTTTTACAGTACCGGTAGTTATCACTGAACTATCTGATTCATTCATAAGCACTCTGTGGAGTAGGCTCAGCTGAATAAACGCTATTAAAATATTTGTTGAATTTTTCAGCCATTTCCTTATAATCCGTTATCTCATTATCCCTTACCAAAAGCAGTCCCACTTTACTATTATTTTATTTTAGAGATCCTGGCCCAGATATTCAGAAATGCACCAAAGGCCGGCGCAAGTCTGATGCAGTGCAAATCCGATGTGCCATGGTGCAACAGGAGCCATATTCAGAGTTTTGCAGGCCAAACTGTGCCAGCGCAACACAGCTAGAATATGGCAGGAGTTGTTCATGGTGCAAACAGACTTGCACTATGTCACAAACAGAGGTGTGCCATGGCGCAAAAAGAGATGCTCCAGCGCAACTGTCGGAGCAGAGCAGCAGAGCAACAGAGAGGGGCATGGCACAGAGAACAGACCCAGGGACAGAGCCAGGGAAGAACAGTGACAGGCCACAGGAGGCCTCCACCAGCAGGGCACACAGAGGCACCCAGACACCTGACCCCAGAACACAATGGTGGCACTGATAGCAGGCAACAGGAGGTGCCAATGGAGGGCCACCAAGGGAGCCCCCCTGCAGGCCTCTGGCTGTGCCTGCTCTCCCAGACCATAGCAGGCCACACCCAGGACCATGCAGCCAAGTACACACATGCCACACAGGCACACAGGAAGCTCAGACAGTAGGCATTGAATGTGCCGAGAGGCAGCTAGCATGCAGACCACATGCAACAGACCACACAGTGCCAAGCAGGGCCCCAACATAGTATGCGGCCACTAACCGACTAATGACCATGGCCGATGCCACCACCATGCACACACTTCGACAGACACCCCATGGGCACTCTAAGGCACAGCTACCAACCCAGGGATGGACATCACCACAGTGGACACACCACAGCACACAGCGGTGAACCACAAAAGCACAACACATGCCCCTCACAAGCACACCACTGGACAGACACTGGGCTACTGCAGCATGGCTCCTCACACCACCTGCAAAGCAGACACAGATGCAGGCAGGTACATCAGAAAATATATGTATTTTGAACAAAACTATTTACAAGAACCAGGGGCTGGGAAAGGGTAGGTATAGCAAGAAAAGGGGACAGGGACTATACAGTGGGAGGGGGAACTGTTAGAGGAGGTACATCAGGAAAACAGGGGCCAAACTAATGGCAGCCCCATCTGGCCACCCTTGCTATCTGACGCTGCCTCTGCTCTGCCACTAGCATCCATCGTATCTGTGCAACCACCTCCAGCATTGTAGATGCCACCAGGAGGGACTGGTGCAGCATTCTTGATAACATTGACCATGGCGGTCATCACCGCTGAACACCTAGAACAAGGGACATGTGATCAGTGCCACATCCAAGGAATCACGCCCACCCACAGTGCACACTGGGCAGTGAGAACACACCCCCTGGAGAGCCCATAATGGCCACCCGTAAGTGGATGGGCCAATGCCAGCCAGCAACTCTGCACACCACAACATTGCACAGAGGTGGTCCCTGCCACACAATTGCCACATGACTGTGTGATGACAGTCATGTGGCACAGTGTACCGGCAGCACCACAGCAACAACAGTGGCAGCCAGGTGCATGCCCACCCCACCAACAGCCTGCACACGTGTCCAATTGGTGCACCACAGTGGCATGCACCATGTACAGTGTGACACACACAACTGCCATGGCACATGGCACAGACAGCCATGCCTGCACCCACTCCCCCGCCATCCCCAATGTATGTTGAGAAGGGCCATGACAGTGCCTACCTGCCCTCTGCAGCCCTGCTGGTGCTGGTTCTGCTCCACCACATCCCACTGTGGCCTGCCGTGCTGCTGCAGCCTGGGTCCTCTGATGGTCCTCATGTCCTGGGAATGGAAAGAAGACAGGTGCACATCAGGAACCAACCACAGCATCTGCCCCCAACCCCTGTGCACAGGCTGTGCCCTTGCCTGACACGTCCCACATGGCTGCATTGCTGCATCGCAATACAAGCAGAAGCCAGCAATGCCACCTCATGATGTGCACCATGATGGTGTACCCCTCTGCAGGGCATGGCAGGCTGCCAAGCGAATACCACAGTACAGCACCCGGGCAGACATGCAACATGGGATAACTTACCTGGCTATAGCACAGCCCCTCACCTGGTGCATGCCTGTAGCCTCCTCAGGTGCTCTGAGTCCCACCTCCTGAGGTCCCAATAGTGGTGGTGACATTGTTCTCCAGTTCTGGGCACCCCCATCCTGTGCTCCAGGCTGTTGGCTATGTCCTGCCACATGGTGCCCCTGGCTCACTGCAGGAGCACCTGCCCAAAGAGCTGGGGGGTGTGGGGCTCCATGCAGGCCACTAAGTCGGCCACCTCAACTTGAGACCAGTTCTGGGCCCTCCTGCGTCTTGCCTATGCCATGGTCAGCTCAATGCATTCAGAGGCGATAATGGCAAAAGGAGGCACATGTGTCCACACCATGCACCCGCCGCACGATGTGCAGAAGCATGCACAGTGCATGCCTATTGCACAGTGCCTGAGATGCACAGAATGGGTGTGGCTTGTGTTGGGTCAGAAGTCTGACCCAGGGATCAGGGGTTGACCAGCATTGTGCATATGCGCAATAGAGCATGGCATCGCATGCATAGCCATGCATGTAGCTGGCCCACGCACAACATGTGCACTGCCACTGCATCACACTGTCCATGCATGGTGTGTGATTGACACCATGATGCCAGGACATTCATGTGCATTGTGGGTCTGGCGACTGCACATGCATGCACATTGCACCATCGCAACTTGCTCCAGTGCAGTCCCATTGTGCACGGCTCAATATCCTGATAGTAAGACACCACATGCAAATGAGTTCATCAGCCAGTGTGGCACAGTGGTTGCATTAGCATGTCATTACTGTTGTGCCCAACGTCATTTGCATGCGCTGTGCCTTATAAGTGCCATGGAATGGCACAGACCATGGACTGGTATTGCAACCGTGATAGGTAAGTTGTGCATGCCACTGCAGCTCACTGGGAGCTGTGAGCACTGCATGGTGGGATGGACTGGAGAGATGTTGCCACTGTCACACTGTGCTGTCCATGTCCACAGGCAGCAACATGTCAGCACATAAGGAGGGCAAGGAGTGGGAGCCTGCACGGAAGCGCAGGTTCAACTTCACAAAGGCAGAGACTGATGCCTTATTTGAGGCCTACCTGGACAGGGAGCCCCTGTTGAGTGGTGCCACAACACATGCCAAGATTGGTGCATGGGAGGAAGTGGCAGCCTATGTCAATCAGTATGGCAGCCACCAGTGGTTGGCATGGGAGTGCCAAAAGAAGGTGGGAACAGACAAGCGGCAGATAAAGGAGAAGGTGACAGCCATCTGTGTGTCCTGTACCACCACCAGAGGAGGGCCTGCAGATGCATCCACACTAATGCCACAGAAGGAGTTGGTGGCAGCCACCATGCACCAAACCACAGTGGAATGTGTGCCTGGAGGACAATTTCAGATAGGTGGCAGCCCATCACTGCATGGTGTGTATGTCAGTCACACACTGCTTGAGGCACGGAGGGTGTGTACATGGGCATGCTGGTGTGCATGTGGCCGGCATGAATGTCATGTGCATGTGTGCACACCCACTCAGCATGCCATGCTGCAGAACCATGCAGCAGCAGTGTACGGGGAGCACATGTGGGCATTGCATCACTGATATGCCTTTTTCTGTTGTAGCACCAGCATGCCTCCGTGCAGATGATGGGGAACTGGCAGCGGCAGCAACCATGGATGCTTGTATGACCCTGGAGGACCAGCTGTCCACCTTCACTGGCATCCGGGGGCCCAACAGACTGCAGCTCAGCACCATGGTGCAGGTGGATGTCCTGTACCTGAGGTTAGATGAGGCCCTGGATGTGTATGCCAGCCTTGGTGTCCTATGTGCAGAGACACAGATCGGGCGGGTCCGACTCAATGATGACATCACACTGATCCTGGACAGCATGTGCAGCATTATGGGTGAGATGCCCTGCTGGCATCTGACACAGACACCACGCCCAGCACTCTGCCAGCGGCGAACAGCTGCCTGCCACCACTGCAGGTGCAGCAGTGTATGCTGTGCCCTGCATGGTGATGGCAGGCAGCCGCGCAGGCACTGGATGGGTGACAGCAACAGGCTGCAGCTGCCACCGGGCAGCCAGACACAGGGTCCACTGCCGGTGTGCCTGCTGTGCCCATGCCCCTGCAGACCCCACTTTGCAGCGCCCACCAGAGAGGGGTGTGCAGTGTGGCTGATCACCACAAGAGGATCAGTGTCCCAACCAGCAGCCCCAGGACACCGACCCCCTGGCTCAGCACACCCGTCTGCTGTGGGCATCTGTTCAGCAACGGGGGCTGCTTGCCATTGGGGTGCATGCATTGTGTGCAGAGGTGCGCCAGTTAGCTGAACAACAGGAGTGGGGCACTGTGCAGATCCTGGCAGAGATGCAGACCATGCAGAAGGCCATGACTGCATCCTTGGATCTCATTGCCACTGCGATCATGGATGGCTTTGCATTGCTGGCTGCCACAGGGCATGGCTGTGCACAGCTGACCCCCCGCAGTGTGCTGTCCACCCCATTAACCTGGTGGCAGGTGACCCCAATGCTGGGCTCTGATGTAGGCATCCCATGCAAGCCTCAGGGCTGGCCTATTTGGGTGCCTGCAAACCAGCATGTGGACATGGTCACAGTCCTGCGGTTCAACCCCTGTGGGGGCTGTTGCAACTCCAGTGTGGCTGCCCCCATGGCCATGGTGGCCATGGTTCCATGCAGCAGCCCTGATGTGTGGGTCACCCTAATCACAGTCTGCAGCTGCTGCCCTGTGTGCACATGGGTGGTGTGTGTGTGCCTACCACTGGTGTCACACCTGTGTGTTGCACTGCATGCTGTCTATGTGCATGCTTGCCTGGCTGCTGGACCATGTGGTGGAGTGATGAGGGTAGTCTAGCACGCTGGGCCTGTGCACCGTGCAATGCATCTGATCCACACCACATACCAATGCCTGGGGTGTGGTGTGTGTGTGTGTGGCCGTATGCCACTGACTCCTCTGCCTCACCCTCACTCCCCTGTGTATGCATGCCTGTTGCCATACACACCCCTGCATGTGTGCTGTGCCTGTTTGTGTGGCCCATGAATGTGTACAACACCATCTACCTGTGTGCACCATGGTGCTCCTGTGCAATGGTGTCCCAGGTGGCCACACCTGCGGGCAGGTGGAGTCCTCTGCCCAGGGGTGGCTGTCCACCACCCTCTGGCCCATTGCCTCATCGCCCACACTACTGTCTCCCCATCAGCCTTAACAGCTATCCCACAGTCAATCATCATTTTGTGCAGTATGTTGCAGGCCAGGAATAGGCCACAGGCATCTGAGGGGCTGTACTGTAGGGTACCGCCTTGACCTGTCTAGGGCAATAGAACCATGCTTTCAGCATGTCAAAGATGGACTTGATGTTGCATGTGCTGGCGCAGCCTCATTGTACTGTTCTGCTGGGGACAATGGGCACTAGTAGGGAGTGAGCAGCCAGGGCTTCAATGGATATGCGCTGTCACCTGTGTGGAGATTGACATGGTTAGTCCTCTGCTATTCTGTGCTGTGCCCTTCGCCCATCCCTGGCACCCACACCATGCACACTCTGCCCACCCCCATCCCCAGGTTTGCTCTGCCCATGACCCCTTGCTCATGCCATACTCACCCACTAGGTGACCCATGGTTGTCCCCACATTCAAGCCTGTGGCACAGCACAGAGCTGTGCCAGATGAACGCATCATGTGCACTCACAAGGTGTGTGGCACCAACACTGGTGATGCGCCCCGTGGCATTGCACACATCCTGGCAGTTGACAGTCTGGCTCCCCTTCTGGTTGATACATGCCATGCTGTCAGGGCCAGGTGGCATGCAGATGGCCATGTGGGTGCAGTCAATGGCCTCAATCATGCTAGGCATACGTGCTGCCCTGTGGAAGTCCTGCATGGTTACTGTACTCTCTGCCTGTGTGCTGGGGAAATGGATGAATTCTGAAGCACATGGCAGCAGAGCATTGAGGAACTGTTTGAGGAGGAAGGACAGGGCTGGCAGGGTGATGCTTGTGGTGTTCCCTGTTGATCTCGGGAAGGTGCCTGTGGTGAGCAGGCACATGATGGCAGTCGCCTTCATCTCCACGGACATGGCATGGCTCCATCTGGTGGGTGCCTGCATCTCCTCAATGCACATCTCACAGAGCTGCTTCAGAATGGCCCTGTTCAGGTGGTACTGGCCCACGATCTCAGTGTCACTGTAGTTCTGAAAGGTGATGCAGGCACGGTACCACCTGTGTTGGGTGTACTGCCGACGTGCCCTTCCTCGGCCACGTCGCTGTTCCTCCTGCCCCTCTCACACCCCATTACTGCCTCCATCATGGAGGGCACACTGTCTATGGCCCTTGCTGTCCACTGTCCCTCTGCCCTGAGCAGTTAGCTGCTGGCTGTGTGCCACCCTGGTGCACGCTTGTCTGTGTGTGTGTGTGTGTGTGTGTCTTTCTCTCTCTCTGCCCCTCTCCCTCACCACATCTGTCCCTCTCCCTCCATGTGTGGACTTCGATGTGTCTGTCTGTGTGTGTGTCTCTCTCTGTCTGTCTCTCTCAGTCACTCCCTCTCACTGTTTTGTAGTACTCTACTAACTGCTTCCAATATCATTAGTGCCTATATGCAAGAAAACTGCAGGATTCACTACATTCTCAAAAAAAACATCTAAAAATCTTTTTACATCTGCTATCCCAGCCCCTGGCAAATATGACAATGTTACCTGTTCTTTCCTATTATTACAAATAATCCTGTTAGCTGTCTTTAACATGGAATTGCTTATAATGACTATATCTCATTGTTTTACTCCAGAATTACTCATAGGGTTCAGTGATGGACTATTTTGTGGGAAAGTTTTACTGGAATCAACAAGCTCTTCCTCCTCTCTTGACAGGGTAATGTTACTATTACATCATTTACACTGTTAAGTGTACCAGATATGTCCTCACTATTTACATAACCTCTTTTATCTCTTGCATGGGGCTGTATACTTCCTTTATCCTCTAGGTGTTCAAATCAGTTAGTTATTACTAGTGGTAGATCTCTATCTCTTCTACATTTTCTAGAACCCTTCTGAATAATGCTCCAATCATCTTCTAATTGCAACTCATCTATACCTGCTTTCCTTTTATCACATGGGCCTTTATTAATCTGTTTAATCACTAATTCTCTTTCTGTATCCTCTATTATAAATCTTGTTGTTTGTACAAATCTGGCAATTTCATTAATGCCAGATTGTACCTCTATCTTTTCCTGTAATTTCTTGAGTTCTCTTTGAAGTTCTTTTATATATCTGCATTTGTTACAAACCTGACCCTCCATCTGGCTCTGTTCTTCCTTCATACCACACATTCTACATGTTCATCAGTCTATACATACTAGGTCATTTTAAACCATTTGGCCCTTGCAGTTTGCCTACCTGACATCCATCCTTAATTTAAAAACTATCCAATGAGATTCTAGAAAGCAAGAATATGTTTAACGATACAGGTGGTGCTACCAGAGCATATCTTAGAGATAACAATCTAAAGATATTTTAAGAGATAAAATCTGCTGATTACAAAACTACTACTTAATGAACATGGATCATTTGATCTTTTCATGACTAAAAGTTATTTTTGACATATGAAGTCTTACATTTAAAATGGTCTTGACATATTACATTTAGTCAACAAGATAAGCCTTTATTATCCATATCAGTTTTGAAATAGAAACCTGGTTGCCTATGCAGAGACTTTTATTGGACTCAATGATGTTACCCAACCAGCTAGAGTAAGGGGTGAACTTCGGTTCTAACTCTCAGTTCAAATTAACGGTCGATAAATAATTGGAACCCAGTTTTCTGCCAGTCCCTTAAGTGCAACTCTGTGGTCTATGTTCAAAGAGAGATGTACCACCCTCCAGACCAGCACACATCAATGTGAACTTTTGCATAGGAAGGGACAGGTCAACATGTAAATTGTAGACAGCATCCATTGCAAATCATGGTGACACTGTTTCTGCAATGCATTTTTGCAGTCTTCTGGCTTGTAGAAGAATTACACTCAGTTGGTAGGGGTGTTATAAAAGGGCATCTTGCACTATATGTGTAGAGGAGGTAAAAAAAAATGACCATTAGTAAATTATCTATTACAAATACTTAGGAGACGAACGGAGACGATGCTGACGGCAGAAGAATTTAATGAATTAAATAATAATCATAGCAAGAGATTACAGGTGGTGCATTTTTCATTCTTAATTCTTCATTCTTAATTTTTCAAACTAACAGTGTATAGTGGCTTGCTTATATAGTGGAAGACAGTACTATGGTTGTCTATGATTGGTCCAAGACAAATATAAACATTTACTCAAAAGGCAATTTTTCTTTTAGTACATGTATGACAAGGCAATTCTCCTTTTAGTACATGCATGAGCTAATCTCTTGTCAGCATAAATGTATTGATAGTGTAAATTATATTACTATATAAGGATAGTAATAATAGTCATTACCAGTTATCAAGGTTTAGAAGGAAGAAATAGGTTTGCACTTAGGAATGTGCACACAGGCACTCTGGTCCGTCCTAATAATAAACACTAAAAATAGTCTGAAGGGATAATTTGAACTCTCTCCCTGTATTTCTGTTTTTGCAGACACTTAAGACACCTGTCTGCCATTACTCACATGATTAGTACAAATATTAAAAGACACTTGAATATTACAAGTTGTGGCTCAGTTAAACTTGTAACTTCACAAGTTTTGATATGATCTAGCTTCACAGATCAATATTTGTCACACAAACACATTATGTTTTAAACCAAAATGAGATTTAGGCTGGAATATTGGGACACATTTCTTTATCCCCTATTACAATATGCTATGTTCTTCGTGTTGCAGCTGTATTAAACAATGCAGTAGTGTGTCCTTATGCACCTTATCATGCTGAAAATCAGAATACCACTGATTTATTTTTAATTAAACTCTAGTTAAGTGCGGGGCTGGTCGTTTAATTTGTTTTTTTCAAATTTATTGTTCATTACTGATTTTCAGCCTTCTTGGTGCTGTCTGTAATATACCTATGTAACAGTTTATATAATTTGCCTGCCACCAACAGGAATTATTTGTCTGAATAAATCTATTCCTTGCATGCACAGAACCTGAGAAATTGACCAACCTCATAGTTGCGAATACTACAGTAGCTTCTCTATTCATGACATGGACTGCTTTACGAGGAAATCATAGTTCATATCAAATAAATATGAGAGGGACTGTGACTTCAAATGTGACGGTAACAACTGAATATGCAAACATGACAGGACTGATCCTAGGGGAAAACTATTATGTCAGTGTTGTAGCATTTTCACTTGACTGGACAACTGTAGGAGATACACAAGTAATTAATGCCACAACTAATAAGCGTGTTGCTTTCTTAACTTTACATCAAGTTCTTCTATTTTCCTCAAGTGGGAAACTATTCCAATAATCCGTTCTGTGCAGTCCCTTTAAACTATTCAGATCTGAACAGTTAGCTCCATTTTGTATTCATATGCCTCTCCTGTCTCGGCATTCTTCATAAGTTTATGTCTACTTTGCTTTATTAGTTTTGTTATTTTCTGTTGTACCCTCTTAAAGAAGTCGGTAGTGTCATTAACCATATAGTCTTTCTTCACCATTATTGTTTCTGTGGAAAAATATATGGCTAGGCAATTTGCTATCTTTTTTCTTTCATTCCTGTATAAAATTTCAGTATTTTGAAGGTTTTAAAAGTACACACACTCGTGCCATGTCTGCCATGAAAAAATTAAATGTCTTGGTACAGTGTTGTTCTGTTTAACATATAGAACATGTTGCACCTTCTTAATACATCCCCAGTATGTATCTGGCTTGTACATTCATCAGCTAACCTCAGTGAATTACATTTTTTAAAATGATGAGCAGTGGACATCTTTGTTTATGTGAGACATTTATTGCAAAAATGGGTAGAAGAAGTTTTAACAATATCTGAGAAAACTAAAAACACACAGTGTATTCATTTCTGGATGTCAGAATTACATTTTTGCTAAGAAACTATATGTGGAAATTGTTTGCCGACTAACAAATACTGCCGCTTTAAATGAAGCAATATTCTTTATATACTATGTTTCCAAAAATGTAGTTAGTGGTAAAATGCAGTCTTTCCAGTGCAGATCTATGGAGCAAGATCTCATCACTAATATTACATAGCATGCTCCTTTAATATATATGTCCAGTGTGTTATTCATCTAAAAAGGAAAACAGCATTTTCCCTCTGTTTGATAGGCTATGCTCCCATCTGTACTGATCCCCTCATCCACCTGACCTGGTTTCTCATGGGCAGAACTGCTGTCACTGGTATGCCCCCATCACTTGCTCCCTATGGCAGGATGCAGCAGAAACTCCTGCTGTTGCTGAACAGGATCTTGGTCCTGGGGAGGCTTGCCATGTCATTCTGGTGCAAGATTGTGAGGGGTAGGTCAGTCACTTTACTAGTCCAATGTAAATCACTACTGGCATCCATTTCTTATGTTTAATACTAATCATGTGCAAAGCTCCTGCCTGGCACAAAAAGATTATTTATCATCCACAGTAAGGGGTAAACTTGAGGTCTAATTCTCAGTTCAAAGGGACATTCGGCAAATATTTGGAACCCCATTTTCTGCCAATCCCTTAAGTGCAACTCCATGGTCTTTGTTCAAAGAGAGATGTACCACCTTCCTGACCAGCACACATCGATGTGCACTTTTGCATGCAGGGAGACAGCTCACCATGTAAATTGCAGACAGCACCCATCGCAAATCATGATGACACTGTTTCTGCAATGCATTTTTGCTATCTCCTGGCTTCTAGAAGAATTACACTCAGTTGGTAGGGGTGTTTATAAAAGAGCATCTGGCACTATGTGCAATGTTCTTCGTGTAGCAGTTGTATTAAACAATGCAGTAGTGTGTGTCTTTTGTACCTTATCATGCCAAACATCAGAGTACCACTGAATTATTTTTAATCAAACTCTAGTTAAGTGCAGGGCTGGTCATTTGAATAATTTGATTTTTTTTTCTAATTTATTGTTCATTAGTGATTTTCAGCCTTCATGGTGCTTTCTAACGGTTAAATACCCATGTAACAGTTTATGCGATTAAATTGACAGCCACCTACAGAATTATTTTTCTGAATAAATCTATTCCTTGCAAGTACAGATCCTGAGAAAGTGACCAACCTCATTATTGTGAATACCACAACAACTTCTCTATTCATGACATGGACTGCTCCACAAGGAAATCATAGTTCATATCAACTAAATATCAGGGGACTGTGACTTCAAATATGACAGTGACAACTGAATATGTAAACATGAGAGAACTGATCCATGGGAAAATATTATGTCAGCATTGTAGCATTTTTAGTTTACAGGACAATTAAGCTTGCCAATTAAAGAGCAAGCTAGGTTGTCCCAGACCCCTCCCAGAAATCAAGGTAGGAAGCCAAGGGCTATGGGGGGAGGGCAGTGACATCACAAGGCAGGGACGGAGACAAGGGTGAGCATCATATGACGAGTCCAGGGATCTGGGGATTGGCCAGGGGGAGGGGCCATCAGTGGTCCTGACTGGGGTTCTAAAGGGCTATTTAAGGGCAGCTCACAGGCAGCTAGCCCTCTTTTGCTGGGATTTTTTACAGTTTCAACACATTCATTGGCAAACAAGGTAAGGTACGGTACAAGCTGTTTAACTAGGTCATTACAGGTCATGTGGTAGCATGGCTAGGCCCAGAGGAAGCTGTGTCATTTTTAAAAGGGCTAGCCATGCAGATACAAGACTGGTTTTAAGGAGTATTTTAGCAACTGCTGTGATTTTATTGCTTTATGGAATTGTTTTTTTCAGTATTTGTGTGAGAAAGAGTGTAGCAACTGCTGTGGTTTTGTTGCTTAAGCCAGCCAGAGGCTAGAGCATGGCCTGGCTGCAGTCTGTAGGGGGCCAGTTTTAATACAGAATGGAATTTTTGTGGTTTAAGGTATTTATTTCTAAGATTTGTTAAAAAAAAAGATACACTGGAAGATTAGCCACTGCTTGCTAGCTGTTGTATAAAAAAAAACAAGCATTTGTCAATGCTGAATGTTGATTGTGTTGGTTCGCTGAGCTTGCTCAGTGGCCCTCTGTCGCTCATTGTTTTTTTTTTTGCTCAAAAAATGTTTATTGATTTTCTACAAAACAGAATAGACATACAGACAATACACATACCCGGATAAGCCGGGAGCACAACCCCAAACTGGTTGTGCAAACTATGTCCACCCCCTATTTACAACCATACTGGAAAGCCACCCAACCTTAAGACTACACCATCACAAGGAAGTTTATTATATGACATTGTCGATTAGAACATATCTTCCTTCCTCAACTCATTCTTCCCCTAAATACCCACTTACAGTATTTCAACATCCCAAAATCCCAAACAGCCCAAACCTTCTCGGATGGCCATCCAGTGTGTCCCTTGGAAAAGAGAGAGTCCCATTCCCTGAATCCCAAGACCTCAAGTGTTCCTCTAATACCAAAAATATGTTCTAATCATACCAAGATTGAGCACCTCAAAAAAGTTAAAATCTAGCATTACCTAAACTATGGGGGACAAACCATGAAAAAAAAAGGAAGAACCTGATACCCATGGCACCAATCCCAGAAAGCTTCAAAAGTTCTAGGAGGTATCCCTCTACTGGTCGTCGTCTGACAGATAGATCTGTGTTCTAGAACCTATGTCTTGCTGGGAGTAGATTATATCTAGCAATGCCCATCTTTTAACATAAATCTCCTGTCTTCCTCAGAGATTAGGTGTTTTTAATCTTAGCCAAAACCCCAGCAGGTCCTTCACCCATTGTTCATATGGGTACACCTGGCCATCTTTCCAGTGTTTAACTATAAACGCTTTAACTATTGACCCTATTAAAGAAAGATGAAATCTAGGTGTGACCCCAATCCGGAATAATCACCTAGCACACAAACTTCTGGAGTCATGTAGACTGAATAATCCAGCATGGATCCATGCCTTGTTTAATCTCACTCCAAGGGAGATATTTTACCACATCTCCACATAATATGTAGCAGATCCCTGCTTCTATCCTACACCTAAAGCATAGATCTGTCTGTCTCAAGCCCCTAGAGCATAGCTTTGCAGGAGTATAATAAATGTTATGGACCACAAAGATCTGCATATTTCTATATTTAGGAATCACATTGTATCTAATGGCTTTCCAGATAATATCCCACCTTAGATTAGAAGCCAGCACCTTATCCCAATAAGGAATAGGAGTGGGAGTACTAAGGCACCGGAGCTCAAGAGAAGCTTGTACACTGTGAGAGTGGATTAGCTCTATGAAAAGCCTCCTTCAAATTTCCCTCATGAAAGAAAGCTATCTGCAAAATCCCCAGTCCCTCCGAGCTCCTGCAATCATTTGTTTGCTGTATCCTTTGAAAAAAGGACAGGTCAGCCATTGTGGTGGTAGGACTATTTTCCCCTGCAGCATGTCACTCAGACTAAGACCCCTAAATGTGTAGCCCACCGCTGCCCAAGCACCGACCCCTATAATCAAATTAGGTTTACCCAAATAGGCTTGATTCCTGGACTTCATTTGACGTCCTTTCTGTTTGGAGTGAGGAAAGACCACCAAGCCTCTAGGGATTTCCTAATTGGGTTTCCAGCGCCTACTTTAGACAATCCTTTTTGGGCCAGACATATAGCAACGATCAGGAGAATAGCTCATGTTCCTTAATAGTTTCCTCTCAATTTGTAAACAAGCTGGTAAATAGTTTCCCTCGCCAAGGTCTACCGCCCATTGGGCCATCAAACCCAACTGACCTGCCACATAATAAGCCTGGAGATCAGGCAGTCTAATACCCCCCTTCTCATATGGCCCACTCAATACCTTATGCTTGATCCTAGTAGGTTTGCAGTTCCATAAAAAACCTAACATCAATTTTCTAATTGAATTAAACCACCTAACATGGATAGTATACGGGGCTAAATAAATCGGATATAACAACCTCGGCAAAACATTCATCTTAATGATGCCTAAGCGTGCTGAAGTTCCAGGGTAGCTTGTTCCACCTTAGAATATCCCTGAGATCTCTGATATGATTCCCCCGGGTTGACATCGGCTCCAGATTCTTGATTTGCTGTAATCCAAATTCCCAAGTACTTCAACTTGCTATTATTCCATTGCACCCCACAGGGATGAAAAGTCCGCTTTAAAGACATGTGGGGTCAGGGGTAGGATTTGTGTTTTAGTAAGATTAAGCTTATAATTCGAGACCTTAGAATACCGATCTATTAAGTCTCTAACAGTCTCAAAACTGGTTACTGGATCTCAGAATGGAGCAATATATCGTCCGAAAGACTGAGAATTTTAAATCCAATCCTCCATCCCAATCCCTTGAACCCTGACCTCCCTGTTAATAGATCTTAATAAGGGCTCTAAATAAATATTAAACAATATCGGCGAAAGAGGACACCCTTGCCGAGTTCCATTCTTGAGTTGGAATTCCCTCGATAAATAGCCATTACATAAGATTCTAGCTGTGGGAGCCGCATATAAATTCTTAATACCTCTAATGAGGCCCCCAGGGAACCCCATTTTCTCCATTGTAGCAAAAAGAAATAGTCGTGAAACCCGATCAAATGCTTTTTCAGCATCTAGGGAGATCAGGGCTAAAGGAAGCTGAGAGTCAGGGGCGGAATTTATAATATGATGTATTTTCCTAAGCGCATGTTTTGCTCCTCTCCTTGGCATGAAACCTACTTGCTCCTGGCTGATTAAGCTCGGAGCCACAGTTAAAATCCTATTCGCCAAAATTTTAGTAAGTATCTTGATGTCCTGATTAATTAAGGCTATGGGCCTATAGCTTACCATTACATCCCTGGGTTTATCTTTGGGTATTAGTGTAACATATGCCTGATATAAGGGTGAGTGGTGGATACCTTCCCTCATTATAGTAAGAAAAAATCCTTAGTATAGGAAGTATAGTCTGAATGTGAGTTTGATAGAACTTAGCCTAAGACCATCAGGCCCTGGTGATTTACCTAGGGAAGGGACCGTGCTACCTCAATAATTTCAGATGATCTTATGGGGAATCCAGTTCCCTAGCAAGGACAGGGTCCATTGTCAGCAACTGAATTCTCTCCAAGTAGCTTTTAGCCTCATTCTCTCCCACTGGATCACCTTTCTTGATAAATTTTTTCAAAAATGAAGCAAATGCCTGCCATTTCCTGGGGGTCTGTCACCAACCTCCTTCATGAGTAACCAAGGTAACTTCCTACTAGCCTCCCACTTTTAATTCTAACTGCCAGAAGACACCGAACATCACCCTGTAAGAGGAACTTGGCATTAATCTTATTTAACCAGAATTCAGTCTTCCCATAAAGAATCTCTGACAGTTCCTCCTTAAACTTTTTAAGTTCCATATCTACTTCTTCCGATAGCCCTTCCTGCTGCATAAAGAGTTTATTGCCCTCTCCAAAAATTCCTCTTTGACCCTCCTAATCAACTTCTCCCTGGCAGCTGGGGTTTTAGCTGTCATAGAGTACAGAAACTTACAAGTAGGCCAAGCTAATCTCTTGTCAGTCAATGTGGGAAGTTGTACTCTAATAATTTCCGCAAGGCCCTCTAGCTCATCCCTTCTCCCTTCTCCGAAAATAGCCAGTCATGAAGCCTCTATCTGTAAGGTCTAGGTGGCAAGGGTTTAGGCTCCCAACGATCTGAATAAGAGAATGATCTGAGAGAGTTCTACCCTTGGTCAGAACTGCTCTAGTCTCCCAAGAGCCTCTCTATTTACCAAGAAAAGTCTCATCCTAGTATGACTCTTATGAGCAGCCGAGTAAATGTCATATTAGTCTCTATCGGAATAACTTAGATGGGTCAGTCAAACATGCTGACTCCAGAAACTTAGCCAGGGCAAGCTGGACCTTGACCTCGGCCTCTATGCTGAAGGTATCCTGTCCTCCTTGTTGTCTAAATATAGATTCCAGTCCCCAGCTAGTTATAAGTGAAAGTGGGGAACGATAGCAATATTTTCTTCTATTGAAGCAAAAAAATCGGGCTCTGAGGGGTTGGCCCATATAGAGACTACCGCTGTTGCCTGCCATGCAAGATGCCCATCACGTAAATTCCCCTACCATCCTGCGGGTCAGCACCTGGGTCACCTCAAAGGGCAGGATTTATTAATTAAAATCGTAACCCCAGAAGCCCTCTCTGCCTGGCTCCATATACCTGGCCTACCAAGCGTTTCTTAAGACTGTCTTACTCATCAGGTAATAGTTGCGTCTCTTGGGCGCTGCAATGTGGGCCCCGTTGCTCAATATACGCGGGATTGTCAGTCTCTTCTGACGTCCCCTCAGTCCTTTAACGTTCCAAGAGATTATATTATAACAAGCCATCTAACTAACAGGAATCTAAGCAAAAACCAAGCATGATGCCTTCTGAAGTCTGCTCTCCCAAACTTCCCAGTCGAGGACTCTCTCTCCTTCCAACCCTAAACCTCCCCTCGACCCCGGTCCCAAGACCGACTAACTACTTTCTGTTGAGTCATGGATGAACCCTGCCTTCACCCCTCAGTCCCAGCCACTAACACTCAACCCCAGAAACTGGCCCTTAAGTCTCCCTCTCACCCAGCCAAACCATGTCCCATCCAGTCAGTAGAGTAATGCCCCATATAGTCTACACACAATAAAACAAAAAAAATTACATATCAAATCATTGAGGGAGGCACCTTTTCCTCCTACCTAAACAACAATAACTCAGCTAACTATGCTCCATTCTAAGAGCTCTAGTGATCCAACAAAGTACCCTCCCATAGTTGATACCATGTCCAGACCACCCCGTGGTCTATTTCCGTATCCCCCAGAGTATCTTAGCTACCAGTTCGGTAGCCAGCTGACCCATTGGCCACTAGATATAAACCAGCTAGATCTTTTAATAATAAAGAAAAGGAAGAAAAGCCCCTTGTCACCCCCTTGTAGCCCCTTCCTTCAACTTCTGTGGGGCTGAATACTGAACTGTTAATCTAATAATTTTGTACAGAAAAAAAACATTACTGAAATCCCCCTCCCCCTTGATCTCAGATTAGAACCCAGGTCCTTAAATTAAATGTCCAAGTTCAGGCCAGAGGCTGTGTTGACAACATCCTTGGTAGTAGCAACCCCCTTATCCTCCTCGGTTCTTTCCCTCCATAGGGACTAAACCTCATACGCCGGGTACAGTCAGGTTAGGGATTTAAATAAATCTGGCAGGTCAACTCGCAGCCCCTCCAACACTTCTTTAGCCGTAAGGAACTTCTTTTCTCCAAACTGTAATCGCACCATGAGAGTAGCAGGGTAGAGGAGCCGAAACTTTATCCCTGCTAGGTAAAGCTTCTTCTTGATATCAACATACTCCTTCTGCTTTTCTCGAATACCCGGTGTTAAGTCCTGGAAGAACCATAATGAAGCCCCATTCCACTGCAGAGGTTTTTTCTGTCTGGCAGCCAGAAGGACATGGGATTTTTCCTTGTAGTTGAGGAATCTCATAATTATAACTCGGGGCTGGGCCCCCAGTGTGGGATCTCCTCAATGCTCATGGGCTCTTTCCAAATTGTACTTTTCCCAAAGGGCGGAGGGCTAACATTTTAATAACAGCTCCTGAATAAAGGAGACACAATCTGAACCTTCAGCCCTCTCTGGGAGCCCCGTCAAAATGAGATTATTCCTACGATTTCTTGCTTCTTGATCTTCCAATCGCTCCTCTAGTTTCTTCATCTTTTTCCGGATCATCCCTACCTCCTGCTCCAGCATCGAAACCTTCCTCTCTTGAGAGGAGATCCGAACCTCCGCATCACTCATTCTTTGAGCCAGTGATTGTAAAGCCGGTTTTACCTCCGAAAAGTCCACAACCAAACCTTGTAGTAAAGTTTTAATTTCCCTGATGTCCTCAGTGCTTGCACCGAACCCACCTCTTTAGCGAGATCCTCACCCTGTTCCACATTAATGGGTGACTGGGGCTTGGGCCGTTTAGTTGCCGGGGCTCGCCCCACCAAAGGTTCCACAAAGTCAGCTTCCATCTCCTACTTGAGCTCGGGCGGCCTGCACGAACTCCTCTGTGATATGCGACCGCCCACCTTTGGAACAGCCAGCCTCGATCTCGACCACCGTCGGGGAGGGGTTACCAGTAACTGCCAAAACACAAACCGCTTAAAATTAACGTTTTCACCAGTACCGGGTAGTTTTAACATGATACTTTATTGCTATGGGCCTCGGAGAAGCACGGAACACGTCTTACCCGAGCAGGCTCATCACGTGACCCCCCCCCGTCGCTCATTGTGTTTCTACTGGTGCTGCAGGCTGCTGTTTTGTACTGGGCAGCTGCCTGCATTGGCATCCTTTTCTGTCCACAAAGAAATCCGCAGCTGTCCTGACAGAGCTGTGTTGAGGTGGGTCACTGCCCCCTCTGACTTGCTCATTCCGTGTCTGCCAGCACTGTAGGCTGGCCTTTTGTACTGGGCTCCTGCCTGTGTTGCCACCTTTTTCTGCCCACAAAGAAATCTGCAGCAGTCATGCTAGAGCTCTGTTGAGCTCACTCAGTCCCCCTCTGTCACTCGCTCATTCTGTTTCTCCCGCCGCTGCAGGCTGCCCTTTTATACTGGGCCCTTGGGTGCATTGCTGCCTTTTTCTGCCCACAAAGAAATTCACAGCAGTCCCAATAGAACTCCGTTGAGCTCACTTACTCCCTCCCCCTCCCTCCCTTACTTATTCTGTGTCTCCCACTGTTGCAGGCTGCCCTTTTGTACTGGGCTCCTGCCTGCTTTGGTGGCTTTTTCTGCCCACAAAGAAATCTCGCAGCAGTCATGCTAGAGCTCTGTTGAGCTCACTCAGTCCCCCTCTGTCACTCGCTCATTCTGTTTCTCCCGCCGCTGCAGGCTGCCCTTTTATACTGGGCCCTTGGGTGCATTGCTGCCTTTTTCTGCCCACAAAGAAATTCACAGCAGTCCCAATAGAACTCCGTTGAGCTCACTTACTCCCTCCCCCTCCCTCCCTTACTTATTCTGTGTCTCCCACTGTTGCAGGCTGCCCTTTTGTACTGGGCTCCTGCCTGCTTTGGTGGCTTTTTCTGCCCACAAAGAAATCTGCAGCAGTCCTGAGATAGCTTCATTGAACTTGCTCACTCCACCTCTTTCACTCACTCATTCCATTTCTGCCGGCACTGCTGGCTAGCCTTTTGTACTGAGCTCCTGCCTGCATTGCCACCTTTGTCTGCCCACAAGGAAATCTGCAGCAATCACAATACAGCTCCATTGCGCTCGCTTTCTCACTCCTCCTCTCTCACTCATTTGTTCTATTTCTTCCGCTGCTGCATGCTGCCCTTTTGTACTGGGCTTCTGCCTGCATTGGCACCTTTTTTTGCCCACAAAGAAATCTGCAGCAGTCCTGACACAGATCCATTGAGGTCGCTCACTACGCCTGTCTCACTCACTCGTTCTGTTTCTCCTGGAACTGCAGGCTGCCATTTTGTACTTGGCTCCTGCCTCTGTTGGCACCTTTTTCTGCCCACAAAGAAATCTGCAGGAGTTCTGACAGTGGTCCGTTGAGCTTGCTCACTCTGCCTTTCTCACTTGCTTGTTCTGTTTCTGCCTGCGCTGCACACTACCCTTTTTTACTGGGCTCCTGCCTGCGTTGCTGCCTTCTTCTGCCCACAAACAAATCTGCAGCAGTCATGGTAGAGCTCTGTTGAGTTCGCTCACTCACTCCTCCTCTCTCACTCATTTGTTCTGTTTCTCCTGCCGCTGCAGGCTGCCAGTTTGTACTGGGCCCCTGCATGCATTGCTGCCTTTTTCTACCCACAAAGAAATCTGCAGCAGTCCCAACAGAGCTCCAGTGAGCTCACTCATTCCCCCTCTCTCACTCGCTCATTCTCTGTCTCCCACTGCTGCAGGCTGCCCTTTTGTACTGGGTTTCTGCCTGTGTTGGTGGCTTTTCTGCCCACAAAGAGATCTGCAGCAGTCCTGACACAGCTCCGTTGAGGTCGCTTACTCCCCCTCTGTCACTTGCTCATTTTGTTTCTGCCAGTGCTGCAGGCTGGCCTTTTGTGCTGGGCTCCTGTCTGGGTTGCTGCCTTTTCCTGCCCACAAAGAAATCCACAGCAGTTATGATAGAGCTCTGTTGAGGTCACTCACTCGCCCTGTCTCATTCGATCATTCTGTTTCTCCTGGTGCTGCAGACTGCCCTTTTGTACTGGGCTGCTGCCTCTGTTGGTGCCTTTTTCTGCCCACAAACAAATCTGCAGCAGTCTTGACAGAGCTTCATTGAGCTCGCTCATTCCCCACTTTCACTTGCTTGTCCCTTTTCTGCCTCTGCTCTAGGCTGCCCTTTTCTACTGGGCTTCTGCCTGCATTGCTGACTTCTGCCCTCAAAGAAATCTGCAGAAGTCATGATAGAGCTCCGTTGAGCTCGCTCACTCACCCCTTTCACGCTCTCTCATTCTGTTTCTCCTGCTGCTGCAGGCTGCCCTTTTGTTTAGGGCCCTTGTGTGCATTGCTGCCTTTTTCTGCCCACAAAGAAATCTGCAGCAGTCCCAACACAGCTTTGTTGAGCTCGCTCACTCCCCCTCTCTCACTCGCTCATTCTGTGTCTCCCGGCGCTGCAGGCTGCCCTTTTGTACTGGGTTCCTGCCTGCGTTGGCACCTTTCCTTGCCCACAAAGAAATCCACAGCAGTCCCAACAGAGCTTAGTTGAGCTCGGTCACCTCCCCCCACTCGCTCAATCCTAATCTGTCCCTAACATTGATTTCCGACCAGTGACATGTATATCTGCAGAAGCATGAAAGCACATTTCAGCCAGGATGTGAAAAATGACTGCTGTACTGTTCATAAGGAGGTGTGGAAAAATGCCAGTGTTGAAAATCTGGAATGAAAATATTATAAATTTGCGAACTTAAGAGTGTGTGTGCAAACTGCGCAGCACACGCTCGTAACAATCATTTTATGGAATATCGGCATCGCATTTTCAACATATTAATTTTAGGATCTCTGCTCATTAACAGTGTCACTGTCATTTTCATAATCTGTCCTGAACACTGATTTCGCACAGCAACTGCGCTATTCTGCGCCAGACATACGAAAACTCATTTCGGCCACGATGTGAAAAGACAGTTGTACTGTTCTCAAAGAGGTGTGGAAAAATGCCAAATTTGAAAATGTGGAGTGAAAATATTGCAAATTCATGAAGTTATGAGTGTGTGTAGCAACTGCACAATGCATGCTTGTAAAACGGTCATTTTTTTTATTTCTTCCACCAAATTTGCAACATAGGCTTTTTGAGAGCCCACCTCATGAACACTGGCACTGTTGTTTCATTAATCAGACCCAAAAGGTGATTCCATATAGTGACCGTGGAATCACCTTTCGAGGCCAATTAACAATGACAGTGGCAGAATTCATGAGGAGAGGTCCCAGAAACCCCATGTTGAAAAGTTGGTGCCAACATTCCAAAAAATGACTGAGATATGCATCAAAGTTGGAAAAAACTAATTTATTCCATTATACAGCTTACTGGCATTTTCTCGGTTCATGGTCGGCTTTGAAGAGTGCAGGCGTGTTCCCAGTTCACGAAGATTGTTGTGCAGACTCGGGAGGTAAGTATGGGGTGAGGGTGTTGTGTGAGGAGGCAGGGTGTGCAGCGGGTGGGTTCAAAGGGAGGGGCCAGGGAGATGGTGAGGGACTGTTTTATTTTACAGGGTACAGCATTAAAAGCCATTGCAGGACTTTTTTTCTTTCAGGACCATTTTGGGATGCTGGGGTGGGCTCCCAGTGTGCCAACACAGTATTGTTGGGGGGAACAGCTGTAGCTGACGGGGAATTGGGCACCCCCATCGGCACAAAAGGGGGGCACAAGAGCTGAGGGGGATTGGGCACCCCCTCGGCACAAGTCTACTGGGTGTTTGGTGGGGGGATTATGCTGATGGGGAGTGGGCTCTGCGAAGGGTCATGGGATCATGCAAGGACGCTGGCACCAGGGATGTTCTCAGAATATCAGCTTTAATAAACTTAAACACAGGAACAAATAAAAACAGACTTGAAGCATTTCAATAAAAAAAAATAAAATGAAAACAAAACACAGGCTTAATTCAGCAGTTCCAAAGAAAACATATATCCAGCACTAGAAGGAACTAGGCTGAGGGTGTTGTGCCTTCAGCACCATATTCGATCTGACTTGAAACCATTCTCTCCTTCAAATATATATGGGTTTGTGAGCTTCTCATTGGTCCATTTATTTGTCAGTCATTCATATTACAGAGCATTTCAACTTTAACATTCCCCTTCTATTTATTTCTTTACTTATTGTTATTATACACTTTCCAATATTTAACACATATAAGAAAATGCAGAGATTGCACAATTTTTAATCATCATGTTCAAGCTTTCCTAAGTAAAATATCCTGAAGTGCCTCCTCTCACTTTGTTCTGCATAAAAGAAATGGAATTGAGGCCAGCCGGCTCTTAGGAGGAACATCAGAGGAAGGGGAACCCCATAGAAGACTCTGCATTGCCTGGTAAATCACTACAGACTGGGTAATACTTCAAAAGATATTGCTTGCTTAGTTTTCATCAGCTATTTGCATTTTCATTACCTAAGGACTACAACCTTTCAGGTTCTTTCATTGTTCTACTGTATTTAAATGCTAAAGCTTGAGCGTCTATTTAAGCGACTGTTTAAGCGTCTGAATGACACTACAATTTGGGAAGACACCTAGCAAGTAAACAAACGATCAAGACAAGATTTCTGTCTTGATTCTTTTAAGCTACCTAAGGTCTTCTGGCTAAAAACATCTTTTCCTACAAGATTTTTCTGGCTGAATATCCAAAGAGAAGTCCGAATTAAGTGCTGTCCAAGAGACGGTACTTTACCTCTGCACTTATGTGCACGTTCAAGAAGTAAAATGTACTGAATATTATTCAGACGGAAGAGTGCTTTCTTAAATAAATACATTTTACTTTTACTAGTTTCTTGCCGCCTGTCTTTACAGCGAGCATTCCCCAGTAGGCAAGAATTATTCTGATTTTACTTTTGAAGCCGCAACAGAAAGCGCCGTTGCAAAAAAAAAAAAAAACCCGGCTAGAAGAAAAAATGTCAGTTTTCTCTTAAGTTTTACTATGTTTCTGTACCTACTTAGCTAATCTAATATTAGGCTGCTGCCGCAAGTAGAAATCAGAGAAATTGTTGGGAATAATGAACAGGATGCTGGGGGGTTGACAAACAAACACCACAAGACAACAATATACATGGATGGCCAGTCCATGCCATACATATACATTTTAACAACACAAATTAAGGGGATACTGGAAACATAGAAACATAGACTTTGATGGCAGATAAGGACCACTAGGCCCATCTAGTCTGCCCATTTCCCTACCTACAGGATAGGCCGTAGATCCTAGTTAACCAACAGCCCATATCTTCTGCCCCCACAAGAATTGCTTTATGTCTGTCCCATGCATTCTTGAATTCTCCCACAGTTTTAGACCCCACAACTTCCTCAGGAAGGCTGTTCCATGTGTCCACTACCCACTCTGTGAAATAATACTTCCTCACATTGCCCCTGAACCGCCTCCTTCTATCTTTTAAATTGTGTCCCCTTGTTCTTGCAAGTCTCTTTTTCTGAAAGATGCTACCCTCTTGGACTTTGTTGATCCCTTGAGGTACTTGAAAGTTTCTATCATGTCCCCCCTCTCCCTTCTTTCCTCAAGGGTATACATATTAAGCTCCTTTAGTCTCTCCTCATATGACTTCTCTTGCAGACCCTGCACCATTTTAGTTGCCCTCCTCTGGACTGCCTCTATCCTGTCTATGTCCTTGCGGAGATGGAGTCTCCAGAACTGGACACAGTATTCCAGATGGGGTCTCACCAACTGTCTGTACAGAGGGATAACAACTTCTTGTTTTCTGCTGCTGATGCCTCCCTATACATCCCAGTATACCCCGGCCCTCCCTACTGCCTTCTCACATTGCTTGCAACCTTAAGGTCATCTGATATGATTACCCCCAGGTCCCTTTCCTGTTTTGTTGTTGTTACTACCTCCCCACCCATTGTGTATTCTTCCCCTGGGTTCTTGTTTCCCAGGTGCATTATTTTGCACTTTTTTGCATTGAATCCTAGCTGCCATACGTCTGACCATTCCTCCAACCTTGCCAAGTCCCTTTTCATCCTTTCCACGCCTCCTTGTGTATCAACCCTGTTGCAGATCTTTGTGTCATCTGCAAAAAGGCATACTTTTCCTTCCAGTCCCTCTGCAATGCCACTGATGAAGACATTAAAAAGGACTGGACCCAATACTGAACCCTGCGGTACCCCACTAGTAACCGCCCTTTCTTCAGAGTGGACTCCATTTACAATTACCTTCTGTGTCCTGTTGTCCAGCCAATGTTTTACTGTTGTATACCACCCTGGGACCCACCCCAGGCTGGTTAATTTGATCTAATAATCTTTTGTGGGACTGTGTCAAATGCCTTGCTAAAGTCTAGGTAGGCCATGTCCACAGCCCTTCCCTGGTCTACTACTTTGGTCACCCAGTCAAAGAAATCTATTAGATTTGTCTGACATGACCTTCCCGCTGTGAACCCATGCTGCCTTGGATCCTGTGCTCCACTGGCCTCTAGGTACTCAACTATTCTTTCCTTCAGAAGTGACTCCCATCACTTTCCCTACCACAGAGGTCAGACTGACAGGTCTGTAGTTTCCTGCCTCTGTCTTGGTCCCACTTTTGTGAAGGGGAATCACATCTGCCTTCCTCCAGTCCTCGGGTACCACACTGTCCTCCCATGATTTATTAAAAAGAGTAGCCAGTGGTTTCACTAGTTCCTTCCTTAATTCTTTTAGAATTCTGGGGTGAATTCCATCAGGACCCATTGCTTTGTCCACCTTCAGTTTTAGGAGTTCTTGCAGAACCCTTTCTTCTGTGAAAGGACTGGGATCGACCCCCCTATCAAGAGTGCTTCTGTTAATTGGATTAGGCACTTCCTCCTCTTTGTGAATACTGAGCAGAAATATTTGCTCAGTATTCTTGCTTTTTCACTGTCCCCTTCTGCCCACCCACCGTTCATTCTGTTCAGCCTCACTATCCCTCCCTTTGTCTTTCTACGCTCGCTGATGTACCTATAAAAGGTTTTATCCCCCTTCTTAACTGAGTTTGCTATCTTTTCCTCAGTTTGGGCCTTTGCTATTCTGACTTCCCTCCCTGCTTCTTTCTGCCTTAACTGGTACAGCTCTCTGTCCTGCTCCTTCTGTGTTTCCTTATACTTCTGGAATGCTATCTTTTTCTTCCTGACTTTCACAGCCACCTCTTGGAGAACCATAGGCGTTTTCTTTCATTTTGATTTGTTTATTTGCTTCACACAAAGGCTTATTGCCTCTGTGATGGCAGTTTTGATAATTCCCATTGTTGCTCCACACCTCCTTCTAGCCTGTTTGCTAGTGCTTTTCTGAGGCACTCCTCCATCTTGCCAAAGTCAGCCCTCCTAAAGTCCAGTACCTCACTTTTATATGGCTTGACTCTGTAGCTGAGTTTAACGTGAACCACACTGTTTGATGGTCACTTGTCCCCAGATGGCAAGAAAACACATAAGGATATCCCCAGCATTCCTGTGACACATTGGTAAAGTCTATCACATTCCTCCCCGCCTAAGATAAAACCAACTGGTTTTATATCCTAATGCACCTATACATCAGATCCTTCAATTCTAGAGAGATGGAGCCCTAGCCCACCCATCTCCATGGGCTCCACCGCAGGGTCCCTTATTTAGTTCAAACAATAATGTACTTCATACATACTTGCAAGAAGTGTTTTCTACATCTTCTTTACCCTGAGGTCTGATGTTAGGTGTCTTAATCATGTCGGGTCTATATCTGGAAAAGTAATCTACATTACCATGGACACTGCCCTTTCGATGTTTGATTGTAAAGCGGTTGGGCTGAAGGGACAGGTACCAATGCATATTCCACGGATTCCTGTCTTTCATAACATGCAACCAGCATAATGGATTATGATCGCTCCATAATTCTAATTCTGCACCCCACAATTAAAAATGGAATGCTTCAATGACCCATCATATAGCCAGACACTCCTTTTCTATTGTGGAGTACCGTGTTTTCCTTTCATGCAGTTTATGGCTAATATAAATAATAGGGTGATCTTCTCCCTGAATTGTTTGGGTGAGAATTGCCCTTATACCCCAATTGGAAGCATCTGTTTGCACAATAAATGGTTGCGTAAAATCAGGTGTTCTCAGAACTGGAGAGGAACATAATTTGGCCTTTATATTGCAAAAGGCTTCCTCACACTCAGAGGTCCAGATTATTTTGTCAGGGTTTTCTTTTTGGTTAAATTGGTTAGGGACATGCTAGTGTAGCAAATGCAGGTATAAAATGCTATAATAGCCTGCTAACCCTAAAGGATCGTGACTCTCTTTTTGTAGTAGGCCGGGACTACTGGCAACTGCTGCCACTTTGCTTACATCTGGTTTTCTTTCCTCCCTATCTGGAACCAAGATACTTGGTGTCTTTCATGGCCAAAGTACACTTGGTAGGGTTGATTGTTAACCCTGCCTCAGCAATAGCATTTATCACAGATGTTAAGTGCTGTAGATGTTCAGTCCAGGAAGGGCTAAAGATAACTACATTGTCTAAATAAGCTGCTCTGTAGGCAGCAAGAGGTGTCAATATCCTATCCATTGTCTGTTGAAAAGTAGCTAGGGCACCATGAAGTCCAAAGGGCATAACATTAAAATGGAATAACCCTAGTGGTGTACTGAATGCTGTCTTTTCCTTGTAGAAGGATCCAAAGGTATTTGCCAATAACCTTTGGTTAGGTCAAGTGTACTTATAAATTTTGCATTACCCAAATGATCTAGTATATCATCTATACATTGGCATGGGGTAGTTATCAAATTTTGAGATAGCGTTCAGTTTTCGAAAATCTAAATAAAGCCATACTCCTCCTCCTTTTGTATTAACCACCACCATCAGGAAACACCATTCACTGTGTGAAGGTTCGATAATACCCAGCTCCTGCATTCTATGCAATTTCTGTATTATATCTTCTCTGCTTCTGTCTGGTAATCTATACTGTTTTTGCTGTATTGGCATTTCTTGAATAAGTATAATGTAGTGTGTGGTTTCTGTAGCACTACCAGGTTTCCCTGTAAAAACTGCTTGGTGTTTTTGGAGTAATGTTTGTAATTCTGCAGTTTGTTGAGCTGTAAGATCGGGATAATATGGATATCTGACAGTTATCCCTCAACTTCTAAGCATTGATATGCTAAATTTAGTTCACTGTCTGCTGCTTCAGGGTTCAAGTTCAAGTTTATTGCAGGAAAACTCCATTGAGCAAGCTCATTCACAAGGAGGTCCTGTGACATAAACACTAAAAGTACAAACACAGATAGGTAATAACAGTATATACATGAAATGCACGCTACATGATATGAGGCTGACAGATGTATACAAGGGTACATTATAGGTGACCGCGAGATGGTAAACATTGATATGAGACAGGGAAGTTACTATCAGGTTGCATACTGATAAATGAAACATGATAACTGGTGTAATAACATATATTTTGGCAGCTAGAACAAACAACAGACTACAACTGATATGGGGGGGAGTGATTTGATAGAGTAGCAGTGGGCGTGAAGCGTAGATAAAAGCCAGGAGTAGAAGGGGAAGGAAAGCAGTTAATATGACAAATCAATTATACCTTACCAGTGGATAAATATGGCACACATGGGGAAGGAAAAGACTTAATGACAGTTGCAGGTGTCTTTTATTTTGGCTGAACTTAGCGATTTGT
Source organism: Neoceratodus forsteri (assembly GCA_016271365.2). Classification (NCBI taxonomy): domain Eukaryota; kingdom Metazoa; phylum Chordata; order Ceratodontiformes; family Ceratodontidae; genus Neoceratodus; species Neoceratodus forsteri. The sequence goes on from CM028133.1 coordinate 614,274,377, forward strand.
AGTTTATTGAAATTGCACTAGTTAGTTTCAGTATGGTTTTGTAATTGGTTCCAAATGGAGGGAAGGGGACATATGCAATAGCACGTTTATGAGGAAGTCCACGTCCTTGGTATGTCCAAGCATAATAAAGTCAGATTTTCTTAACTAGTATGCACTATGTGAGATACTAATAAGGGAAGAGAGATAGCTTGGCAGTTTCTGCAGGAGCAGTTTAAGAGTCCATAGCCCATCATGGAGCAGGCGTCTAGTAGTAAGGGATGTCCAACCAACAGCTGCATATAAGTCACAGTGGTGCAAACGGTAAGGGGAGTTGGTAATGAACCGTAACGCAAGGTGATAAAGGATGTCCAGTTTACTTAGATTTGCAAGAGTGGTTGCCATAGTCGAGTAGGGGGAGAAAAGTGGCCTGTACAAGCTTGTTTCACATTTCAAGGGGGAAAAGGGGCCTATTTCTGTAGAAGAAACCAAACCTTGCTTTTAACCATCTAGAGACATCTTCGACGTGGTCATTGAAATATAATTTATTGTCGATCCAGATACCCAGATATTTAAATTTGGTTACAACTTCGAGAGGCTCATTAGCGTGGTGACAATGAAGTCTTGGGCAAGGGTATTGGGGGCCTGTGACAGCACTGCGGAAGAATATCATCACTTAGTCTTCTTAGCATTGAGCAGAAGTTTTGCTTTATTAGATTATGCTCAAGTTGTGCTAAGTCCACATGAAGCACCCCTTGACTTCGTATAACGTATGAGCGAAGTATACAACACAGTATCATCTGCAAAAAGTGCAGCTTGGATGTAGATATGTTAGCATCTAAGTCATTAATGTACAAAGAAAACAAGATAGGGCCTAAGATGGATCCTTGGGGACTCCTCTTGCAACTGGCAAGGCAGCAGAAAAAAGCCTTCCGCTTTTACTTTTTGGAATCTTCCAGTTAGGTAGCTAGAGAACCACTGGGTGGTATGGTATGTGGCACCCAACTTTTGCAAGACAGTTGACTAATAGTTTGTGATCAACAGTATCAAAAGCTTGCTGAGATCCAAAGGACTGCACCAGTTACCTTCTTAGCATCTATAGCAGAGATCCAATCATTGGTTACTTTTGCTAGTGTAGTGATTGTGCTATGATTAGCCCAGAAGCCAGATTGAGCTGGGTTAATGAGAGAAAGGTTTCAAGGGAGATTTAACTGAATATGGATCAGTTTTTTCGAGAACTTTAGAAAGGATAGGCAATATGGAGATAGGCCTATAGTTGTTTACATTGCATGGGTCACCAGATTTAAATAGAGGAGGATATGTGCTGATTTCAGCAGGGATGGCACAGTAGCAGATGTAATGGAAAGATTGAAGATGTGGAGAATTGGGGCACTGAGATGGGCGTAGCCTGACCTTAGGAAAAAGGGTTCAAGCCATCATCCCTGCACTTTTTGGTATCTAAGTTAAGAGAGAATCTTCTACTTCTTATAAGTTATCCGTGCAGTTGGAAGGGCTGGGTGCAGGACTAGATGTGGGGAGGGGTATGCTGGCTCACCGCAGCACCAGCATAAGGTGACGAGTCAAAACTAATCCAGCTGTGGCAAAGTGGGAGTTAAGTTCCTCCAGGATTAGGGACTTGTTTTCCACAATCTGTGTATGTATCCAGAAAAAGAGGAGGTCCTCTCTATCCATGCTTTTAATAAATTAGCATGGTAAATGCTCTTTTGTTTCTTTTTATCAGGTATAAATATTTCATAAGTGACAGGCCCCATTCGTTTGGTTACTGTGTAAGGCCCTTGCCATTTCATAAGGAGCTTGTTTTCCAAAGATGGTAATAGTAATAAAACTTTGTCTCCCTCCATGAATTCCTTATGACCTACCCCTTTGTCATACTGACTCTTTTGTCTCATTTGTTGTATTTGATTCACATCATGCACTTTCTGCACATACGCCATCAACTTTTTCCTCATTTGAGACATATACTCCGAGGGGGTTACTCCTTTAGGATTTTTCCCTTCTTCCCAATCTTCTTTTACAATGTCTAATGGTCCCCTAGGATTATGCCCATACAGTAGTTCAAATGGGGAAATCCTGGTGGATGCTTGTGGCACCTCTCTATATGCAAACAAGAAGTAAGGTAAATATAAATCCCTAGTCTTCCCTTCTTCTTGTACATACTTCTGAATCATCTTCTTTAGTGTCTGGTTGAAGCGTTCTACCAGACCATCTGTCTGGGGATGATAAGGTGTTGTAGAAACAGCTTGAATACCTAAGGTCTGTTAGAACCGCTTCAACAACAGTAAACAGAAATTGCTTCCTTGATCAGTTAATATAACCTTTGGTATACCCATACGGCTGAATATCTTGCCCAGTTCATCAGCAATCTTGGTGGCAGTGATACTACGTAACGAGATAGCCTCAGCATATTTAGTCATGTAGTCACTAACCACCAAAATATATTTGTTACCCTTTGAACTTGTGGGAAGAGGACCAGCAATATCCATGGCAACCCTTTTGAATGGAGCTGTAACCAAAGGCATGGGTATCATTGGTACCCTATCTCTTTTCCCCAGCTTAGCCACCTTTTGGCATTCAGGACAGGATTTTCAATATTCAGACACCTGCTCATGAATGCCAGGCCAGAAAAATCGGCATGGGCCAACTGTAACAACTGCTGCCTATAACACTGGGGTACTAACAATTGTTCCAACTCTTCCCCTGTGCTAGGGTTAACATGCACATGATATAATAAACTATTAGAATCTTTATAACTATTGGATTGGGTATCAGCAACATTTTCCTTCTGTTTAAACAATGTTTGTAGGGTAACATCCTTTTGTTACGCAGTTTTAAACTTTTCAGTCCTTACTAATCTTGCAACCTTGTCATGTACATCTTTATTAGTCCACAGTTCTTTCTCCTTTCTTCTCTGATCTTTAGATTTTCAGATTTTCCACTCCTTGCCATAGAATTCATCATCAAAAGGGAATAATTGTTCCAAAGTATCCTCAGCGGCTGCTTGGGCCCTGGTGACCACAGCACAGATATTGGACGCAAGCAAAGTTTGAAAGTTAGTGTGGTCATGGCCCAGAAGTATGGGAACTGGCAACATCGGTACAACCCCTATAGCCAGAAGTTGATTATCTCCTTGGACAGTTACTTCAGTGGATATCAGTGGATATTTATGGGTGTCCCCATGTATACAAGTCACATTAATGGTGCACCCTCCAACTGGTGGTAGTTGCTTTAACATCTCTGCCTGAATCAGTGTTTGCTTACTCCCTGACTCCAATAGTCCTTGCACAGTTTTACCTGCCATGGTTATAGGCACACTAAATTGTCCCCAATTAGCCAGCACCAGGTGTGCTGTTTCAGTTTTCCTTTTTGGACAGAATCTGGCAATCTGTCCCTTGTTTTTACACTCCTGGCATACTATTTCTGGATTGTATCTCTTCCCCACCATTTGGCTACTTCTGGTCCCTGAAAGGTTGTTATTCCCACCTATATTGCTAATAGGAGGAGAAGAAGATGTTCTTACCAGTGTCTGAGGGAAGCCAGGATGAGGACTTTTCTGTCTATAAGGGTGAGCTGCTACAAAATCCTCAGCTAGTCTTATGGCAACCTCTGCTGTATCTGGCCGGTGTTCCTTCACCCATAATTGTACATCTGGAGGCAGGATAGGAATAAATTGTTCTATTACCACCGCCTCTAACATTTGGTCAGTAGTTCTTGAAGCAGGCTGCAGCCACTTTCCACAAAGATCTTTAAGGTGTATATAGGCATCTTGGGGATGTCAGCAGCATGGTACTTATAGGCCCGGAATCACTCTTTATATGTTTCAGTTTTAATGTCACATCTCTTCAATATGGCTGCTTTCAAATGATCATAGTCATTCATATGGGTCACATCAACATGACTATAAGCCAGCTGGGCTTTCCCCATTGAGTAAGGAGCCAATCTTATAACCCACTGATCCCTTGTCCACACACAGGTGGCTGCCACCCTTTCAAAAGTAGTCATATAGGCTTCTGTATCATCCTTTTCCCCCAGTTTGGTCAGCTTTATATCTTTCTGTCCTGCACCTAATGGAGCTGGGGGGGTGTATTGGCACCAATGGCTTGTATGGCCCGGAGGGTGACCACCCACTGGGCCTCACTTTCTTTCCGATCTCTCTCTCCCTCTGTCTTTCCATTTCCACTTGTCTGATACATAACCATCTGAGCAATTCATCTGTTTCTTGTGGGGTGGTTTCCTCCTCTGTCCACCCCCCAGTGCCTTGCACCTTCATATCTGTTTTGTCCTCCTCCATATTCATTTGAATAATTGGGTCACCTGCCAGTAGCCTTTTTTCCTTCCATCTAGCCCCTGGATCCAATCCGGATAGCAATGGAAGTTGATACTTCACTGTTACAGATCTTGTACTCACTCCAGGAGGTCACTGTATGTCCGTTTCTTCCTGTAGCATCTGCCGTCCACTAGGTCTCAGTCCAGACCCTCCAGTTGATCAGACCATCGACAGGAATCCCACCACTGCCACCATCTGTGAAGGGTCAGGGATTATGCAAGGATGCTGGTACCAAAGATGTTCTCAGAATATCAGCTTTAATAAACTTAAACACAGGAACAAATAAAGGCAGACTTGAAGCATTTCAATAAAAGAAAATTAAATGAAGAAAACAAAACCCAGGCTTAATTCAGCAATTCCAAAGAAAACATATATCCAGCACCAGAAGGAACTAGGCTGAGGGTGTTGTGCATTCAACACCCTATTCGATCTGACTTGAAACCATTCTCTCCTTCGAACTAGTGAAACCACTGGCTACTCTTTTTAATAAATCATGGGAGGATGGTGTGGTACCCGAGGACTGGAGGAAGGATGTGATTCCCTTCACAAAAGTGGGACCAAGACAGAGCAGAAACTAACTTGTCAGTCTGACCTCTGTGTAGGGGAAAGGATGGAGTCACTTGGAAGGAAAGAATAGTTGAGTACCTAGAGGTCAGTGGAGCACAGGATCCAAGGCAGCATGGGTTCACAGTGGGAAGGTCATGTCAGATGAATCTAATAGATTTCTTTGACTGGGTGACCAAAGTAGTAGACCAGGAGGGCGCGGACATTGGCCTACCTAGACTTTAGCAAGGCATTTGACACAGTCCCACACAAAAATTATTAGTCAAATTAACCAGCCTGGGAGTGGGTCCCAGGTGGTAGCCTAGCAAAACATTGGCTGGACAACAGGACACAGAAGGTAATTGTAAATGGAGTCCACTGAAGAAAGGGGGGGTTATTAGGGGTACCAAGAGGGTTCAGTATTGGGTCCAGTCCTTTAATGCCCCATCAGTGACATTGCAGAGGGACTGAAGGAAAAGATGCCTTTGCAGATGACACAAAGATCTGCAACAGGGTTGATACACAAGGAGGCGTGGAAAGGATGAAAAGGGACTTGGCAAGGTTGGAGGAATGGTCAGACATATGGCAGCTAGGATTCAGTGCAAAAAGTGCAAAATAATGCACCTGGGAAACAAGAACCCAGGGAAAGAAAATACACAATGGGTGGGGAGGTAGTAACAACAACAAAACAGGAGAAAGGGACCTGGGGGTAATCATATCAGATGACCTTAAGGTTAGCAAGCAATGTGAGGAAGGCAGTAGGGAGGGTCAGGGTATACTGGGATGTATAGGGAGAGGCATCAGCAGCAGAAAACAGGGAAGTTGTTATCCTTCTGTACAGACAGTTGGTGAGACCCCATCTGGAATACTGTGTCCAGTTCTGGAGACCCCATCTCTGCAAGGACATAGACAGGATAGAGGCAGTCCAGAGGAGGGCAACTAAAATGGTGCAGGGGTCTGCAAGAGAAGCCGATGAGGAGAGACTAAAGGAGCTTAATATGTATACCCTTGAGGAGAGAAGGGAGAGGGGGACATGATAGAAACTTTCAAGTACCTCAAAGGGAATCAACAAGAGTCCAAGAGGGTAGCATTTTCAGAAAAAGACTTACAAGAACAAGGGACACAATTTAAAAGATAGAAGGAGAGCGGTTCAGGGCAATGTGAGGAAGTATTATTTCACAGAGAGGTTAGTGGATGCATGGAACAGCCTTCCTGAGGAAGTTGTGGGGTCTAAAACTGTGGGAGAATTCAAGAATGCATGGGACAGACATAAGGCAATTCTTGTGGGGGGCAGGAAGATATAGGCTGTTGGTTAACTAGGATCTGCGGCCTATCCTGTAGGTAGGGAAATGGGCAGACTAGATGGGCCTAGCGGTCCTTATCTGCCGTCAAAGTCTATATTTCTAATATATAGGGGTTTGTGAGCTTCTCATTGGTCCATTCATCTGTCAATCATTCACATTACAGAGCATTTCAACATTTTCCTTCTATTTATTTTTACTTATTGTTATTATACAGTTTCCGATATTTAACACATATAAGAAAACGCAGAGATTGCACAATTTTTAATCATCATTTTCAAGCTTTCCTAAGTAAAATATCCTTAAGTCCCTCCTTTCACTTTGTTCTGCATAAAAGAAATGGAATTGAGGCCGGCCGGTTCTTAGGAGGAATATCAGAGAGAGGGGAACCCCATAGAAAACTCTGCATTGCCTGGTAAATCACTACAAACTGGGTAATACTTCAAAAGAATATGCTTGCTTAGTTTTCATCAGCCTTTTGCATTTTCATTATGTAAAGACTACAACCTTTCAGGTTCTTTCATTGTTCTACTGTATCTAAATGCTAAAGCTTGAGTGTCTATTTAAGCATCTGTTTAAGTGTCTGACTGACACTACAGTTTGGAAAGATGCCTAGCAAGTAAACAAATGATCAAGGCAAGATTTCAGTCTTGATTCCTTTCAGCTACCTAAGGTCTACTGCCTAAAAACATCTTTTCCTACAAGATTTTTTTGGCTAAATATCCAAAGGGAAGTCCGAATTAAGTGCCGTCCTAGATACGGTACTTTACCTCTGCACTTCTGCGCATGTTCGAGAAGTAAAATGTAGTGAATATTAGTTAGATGGAAGAGCGCTTTCTTAAATAAATACATTTTATTTTTACTAGTTTCTCGACACCTCTCTCTACAGCGAGCATTCCCCAGTAGGCAAAAATTATTCCAATTTTACTTCTGAAGATGCAATGGAAAGTGCCGCTGCAAAAAAATTAAAAAAAAGCCAGCTAGAAGGAAAAAACATCAGTTTTCGCTTAAGTTTTACTACGTTTCTGTATCTACTTAGCTAATCTAATATTAGGTTGCTGCCCCACGTAGAAATCAGAGAAATTGTTGGAATAATGAACTGGATACTGGAGGGGGCGACAAACAAACACCACAAGATAACAGTATACATGGGAGGCCAGTCCATGCCATACATATATATTTTAACAACACGAATTAAGGGGATACTGGAAGAAAACATGTAAGGATATCCCCATGCATTCCTGTGACACATTGGTAAAATCTATAACAGGCTCCCCTGTCAGCAAATGAACCTTTGGGGAATTATGCCAATGGGGAGTGGGCTCCCATCAGCAAATGAAACTTTTTGGGGATATAATGCTGAGGGGATTGAGCACCTTCTCAGCACAGAAAGAAATGGGAATATGTCGATGAGACTGGGCTTCCTGTCAGGCAAGCTGATGGGGAATTCAAGGAACAGCCCTGCAATGAGGGGTCGCTTCCTCATTTCAGCAGATGACGCTGTAATGATGACTGATTGCAGTGGCTAAAACGTTTCAAGGTGGTGCAGTGCTGGCTGAACTAGTGTCAGCAGCAGCATGCCACACCATTATGGACAGCGAGCCAGGCCATTAAAGGCTGTGGGGGCATTGGCCACAACAGTGCCGCGCCTCCGCAACCTGCTTCTTGGAAAAGCTGCCGCAATATGTTTCTTGCACTTGCACGCAATCGATATAAAAAGGTGATTTAAGAATGTATGGTTTTCTGATTAATATGTTAAAGCAGGCATTGCAGACACAAATTACAGGCTGGTATGGTGAGAGGTTTTGTCTTGGCCTGCTGGTTGCATGGCAAATCACATGGAATTTTGGGCCTAGTACTCTGGTTCAGGCAGCCAGCAGAGTCCTTTGTAAAGGAGTTTTGCTAGAGCAAGGAGAGCCAGTTTTAATACAGAATGAACCTTCATGGTTTAAAGTATTTATTTCAAAGATTTGTAAAAAAGAAAAGATATGCTGGAAGATTGGCCACCACTTACTAACTGTTGTTAAAAAAAAAAAAAAGTAATTTAAGAGTTTATGTTTTGCTGATTAATAGTTTAAAGCAGGCATTGGAGACAGATGAATTACAAGTGGGTTTGGTGAGAGGTTTTGTCTTGCCTGGTGGAGACTAGAAAGTAAATTATTTAAAGGATTAATAAAGATAAATAAGAGAATATAACCTTTGGGGCCTGCTGACCACATGGAACGCCAGGCCCAGTAAAGTATGTGTGGCATTTGACTTGTTTTAAGAATTGGGTTTAACAAGAATAATGTTTATTTTCAGCATTTTTAAAGATGCACAATAACAGGCATTTAAAAAAAGAACATTTGCAGGTATTTAGAATGAGTAGTTGGGGGCTGGGAAAGCAAATTCAAGCTTGTAGTGACTTATTAGTTGGTTACTGCTGGTTGAAAAATGGAGTATTCCTTTTTCACAGAGTTTGGGAAATCGTTCTTGGTATGCTGGATGCTAGCGTTTTAAATGGAATGGCATTTTAGTAGCATTTATGCTTTAAAAAAAGCACATGCTAGCATTTGCTTGGCATTTTGCATTGAAGCTGAGCAATGGGATTGTTTATAGAGGTTGTTACTGTTTTAGGATGGGAATTTAGTGAGGTGATACTAGTGCGGGAACAGTCTGTGAAGCACATCTCACCCCGTTTATGTTTTGAATGCAGCCTCAGGATTTAGTTAGGAATTTGTAGCAGCTCCCTCTTGTTATTTCTCTACCTGTGGTTCCACTGGAAGATGAGAATATGGGGTGATGGGGCCATGGGCTTTGCTCATGCCTGTCAGGAACTTTAGTACCAGTTTTAATAGGGCCAGCACAAGGGTAGGAGTCCAAGTACCTAGGGGGGGGCTTCAGGTCAAATCTGTGTCACACGCAGGTAGTTTGTGCACTCTGGTCCCCCTGGGCTGTGGGTCTTAGGCACCGATCATATGAAAAGGCCCTGAGCTTGTGGCCTAGGCTCTGTGTGCCATGGGGCAAGCTTTGGAGGGCTGATCATCAGTTGCAGACAACCCCAGCATGGTGCAAGCCCGGGTACAGCAGTAGGGATAGCACTGGGGGAGAAATGGACAACCCCCAGTGTGAGGCAAGTCTGCCGGAGGCATAACGCCAGGCTGGGCCAGCAGACAGAGGACTGGTAGGACCGTGGTTTGAGATGCACTCTTATTTCTGCCCATAGTAATTTTACAGAGATGGCACCCAAGAATAACCAGATAACCAGCAAGAGGATGATGGAGGAGGCCACTAAACTAATGGGACTGATGTCAGAGCTCATAGCAGCTGCAAAATGGAAAGAGGAGGAGGAGATGCAGTGGAAAAGAAAGGAGTGGGATGAACAGGTGGGGAAAGGGCAAATAGCCAAGATGCCCCGAGGAGTGAGGGCCAACCCTGAGCCAGCGGCGGTTCCACGACCAGAACGGGAACTGGATAATGGAAGCCCAGATGGGGGTAAGAACATAGTGGATATCACTAAAGATGGTAACATCAAGGAGTACTTGGAGAGGGCTGCTGGGGGACATGGGAGAGGCAGGGATAGGCAAAAATGGAAAAAGTACTCCAGGACATATGAGGAAAGAATGGCAGAGGGATGGAGGCACAAGCCAGGGGCCAGAAATGTGATGGACTCCTGGGACTCATGTTGGGTGACCACGTGTCAGCCTCACTGAAGGAGCGGATATGGAAAGGAGAGTTTGTGGACATATTCAGATTGGTGGATGAGGATACTGCCAAGAAGTATGAGCAGAAGGAGTCAGTGGGAAAGTCTGAGATGGCCGTGGCACTCACAGTGGTGGGCCTCAAGGCAGAAGAAGCAAAATGGAAAGGGAAAACCTTTGATAATTGGCAAGCAGGGTTCACGGTATATAGCGCCATAGTCCTGGGAAGAGGTTGGAACTGGCCATCCCACTACTGACCTACATGGTGACCATCAGGGATGCATACAAGGCCAAGTTGGGTTTTGGATGGCTCAAATACATCGAGGTCTTCTGGAGCTGCATGGCAGCAAGGGGAGACTTGAGGTGGGACAGTACCCATTCTGAGTTGTGGGTGAAGACTATGCCCATGTCACGCCAGGGCACTCAAACTGGGGGGGACACCAGGAGGTGGACTACACCAGCCAAAGGTGCAAAAACCTGTTGGGGTTCAACAAGGCATCCTTCAACTGGGTGCACTGTAAATTCAAGCATGGTTGCTCCAGTAGCGAGGGAATGCACCTGTTGAGAACCTGCAGACAATGAGGCAGAGGGGAGGACAGGGGAGTGGCCATCAACAGGACATCCCTTTTCAAGGGAGCAGGTGAGGAGGCTCCAACAGAGGTAGGGGACATAACAGGGGAGGCTTCAGGGCCACCTATGGTTACTAGACAGGAGCAGGAAAGGGGCAGGTGGGGGTACTTGGTGGCCAGCACCCCCATAGTATAGGAGGTGGTGGAGGCATGGGCCCAGGAGTACCTGAATAGGGAGGTGGGTGAAAGCCTCCAAGTGGGTTTTAGGGAAGGTTTCCCACTGTGGTTTCCACATGCCATGAAGAGGAATGAGGGCCAAGAACCTGCAGTCAGTGAGGGGAAATGAAGGGGTGGTCAGAGAAGATTCATTCATTCATAAAATGTTATTTTTATACAGGTAACATTTGTTATTGAATGACCTCCATTTACAACAAAGACCTGTGTTCCATAAATAAACCATCCAAGATTTCATAAGACAAACTTACATGCAACATCAACACAGATTTAAAATTAATTAAAACATGTACATTTTGAGCTGAGGTATTTAAACAATAACTTTTTAAAAATAATGAGATTCTGCACATTTTTCATGTCATATGGTATCTCATTCCAGTATTTGGATAGACTAGTTTGTAATGTGAGACTACCTTTTCTGTTATATGTTCTTTCCCTTGTGATTATTAACTTATTTTTCCCTCAGTTTTTCTATTTTAAATTCAGGGGTAGAATTGTTATCAGGTATTTCAGTGGGTGAACATCTTTATGAAATATCAGTTTATGACACCACAATAACTGTAAGTATATTCTTTTTGATTCTGGTTGTAACCAGTTCAATTTTCCAAATAAAGTGCAATGATGAGTTCCATATTTACTTTTCATTATGAACTTCCATAATCTATAATAGGTACGCCCAATACTCTGCAACGCTGTCTGAGCAGAGAACATATATAGAAAAGATCTGTATTCCAGAATAGGAATAATCATTTGAGTCACAAGTTTTCCTCTAACTTCTGTACTAAGACATCCTGCTACTCTCCTTAGGGCCCCTTAACATTGATTTACTTTTTTAACCTGTTGATTAATGTTTTCACTGTAAGTTAATCTTGAGTCAGTTATGACTCCCAAATATTTGTATTGTCTTATGTTCATGATCGACACACCATCTGCTAGTTTTAGTTGTAAATCTATTATCTTTTTTGTGTTTTACCCAGTCCAAATATCATACTCTGTGTTTTTTTAGCATTCAACACCAAACCCATACCTCTAAACCATTTCTCCAGTGCTAACAAATCATGTTGCAGTTTTAGTTTAAGATGTTCTTCGTTATCAGCTGATGAGACTATCACGGTATCATCTGCATAAAATGTCATCTCGCAATGCAAAATTGCAGTTGGTAAGTCATTCACAAACACATTAAACAATAACGGGCCTAATACTGAGCCCTAAGGAACACCTCTTTTTATTTGTATTAGATCTGAGAGGATATTCCCATTTGAAACACATTGCATTCTTGCTCAGTATGATTGGAACCATTGTAATACCACCCCCTGAACTCCCATTTCACCAAGCCTAACTAACAGTTTAATATGGTCAACCAAGTCAAAAGCTTTACTTAGGTCCACAAACACCACTCCTGTCGTCTTTTCCATATTTAGTGATTTGGTCACCAAATTATTGAAATCTACTAGGGCGGTGTCTGTGGACCTCCCCTCCCTAAATCTCTGTTGTTGACTTATCAGTAACTCTTTTTGCTCTAAATACGGATAAAATTGTTTATAAACTTGTTTCTCTAATAGTTTTGACAATACAGGAAGTAGTACTGCTGGCCTATAATTTGAAGGGTTGGTATTGTTTCCCCCTTTAAAATTGGGATAGTTTTACCAGTTTTCCAAACTTCAGGAACAGTTCCACTTCTTAGACTCCAATTTACAAAATAAGTAATCATGGGTGCTAAAATATCCGCTCCCATTTTTAGATATCTTGTATCCAAGCCCTCTAATCCTCCAGCTTTTGCAGAATTCACTTTCAACATTTCCCTTTTAATCTCCCCTACCATTACTTTTTTTAAGTTAAATCCTTGTTCTTGATATGTTGACATCTTTCCTGAGTTTTTTTTCTCTTTTTCTTCTGTTAATTTTGTAGATATTTCTGATATCTTTGTTGGAGGTCCAGGAATATTTAAATCGGGTAGATTCTCTAAAGTATTCATTGAGTAGATTAGCAACTTTTCTTGGATCTTCTTCTATTACATTATCTTCAAATATTGAGATTTTATTTTTTATTTTAATAGGATTTTGCAGATCAGATATACATTTCCAAAATGTTTTCCTTATAGTACACATTTTTTTGCCATCTTAACTTCCTTTTTACATTTAATCCTCCATTGTCTAAATTTATGCCAATCTTCTTTGGTTTTTGTCTTCCTTGTTTTTTTCCATACTCGGTTTTTTATTCTTAAATGCTTTGTTAACTTATCTGTTAGCCACCTAGCATCTTTATTATTTCTCTTCTTTAATACTTTAGGTGTGTGACTATCAATTACTGCTATTACTGAGTTATTAAATTCCTGTACTGCAAGTTCTAAGTCTGGTATCAGCAGAATCCTGTCCCATTGAATTGTTTCTAGACCATTTCTAAAGGCTATTGCATTAACTTTTCTCAGATCTATAATCCAGTAGGTGTCATTTGGTTTGTTTACTAATAACTTTAATTCCACATTACATTTTTTGGGATTATGGTCTCCTAAATTTAATGGCATAACTTCCCAGGTCTTAACTTTTAGGTCTTGGGAGATAAAAATCATATCAAGTATTGAACCCTGATCTTTGTTTTTTGAACATCTGGTAGGGGATTTATTTATTTGTACCAGCCCCAAAGTAGCAAAGCTACTATTTAATTTTTCCCCTCTTTCCTGAAACCTGTCCGCATTGAAGTCTCCAGTTAGAATTACTTTGTTATCTTTCAATTTATCCATTAAGACATTTGTTAGTTTTTCAAATTGTTTAATTCTTGTTTTTGGAGGGACATAAATTACACCTACCATAACTTTTATAGATAACAATTCTATCACTAAACAATCTATTCCTTCTATTATTTGTGCTAATATACTTTTACAAGAGCCTATGGTATTTTTAATATACAACATAACCCCTTCCCCTTTTCTCTCTATCCACTCTTAATAAACTATAACCATTTATTAGTATCTCTTCATTAGTTACTCCTTGGTGAAGCCAGGTTTCTGTAGTTGCTAACAAATCTGCTTTTTCTTCTTCAACCCAGACCCTATGTTCATCAACTTTGTTCACCAGACTTCTTACATTTTCATGTATCACTGTTATTCCTGCATGAAGTTTTGGGCCTGGATTTGTTTCCATGTCCCCACTTTGGGCTAGCATCGAGACCATCAACAGACTCTTTATTCCAGACTGATTCACCATTATTCCAATATATTGGGGAACAAAACATCTATTTAACATTTTCCTTTTATTTGTAAAAGTATTTTGTCTCTTGTTTATAGAGCTTTTTGCTGTCTGAAGACAGCTTGACACTTCCATAAACTTTCTGCTGTCTTTACACCCATTGTTTTTAGTGCTCAAACCACATACACATATAATGCAGAAACCCAACAACCACCCACTCAGCGTGTTAATCAAATTCTTCATACCTTATTAACTTATTTCTCTATCTCTACTATCTTAAATATTTTAACTTTCATAATGTTTGATATTACTGTACCCTAAATGTAGTTATTCTAACTCTTTAAAAACAAATACAAATTCAACTTGGTTTAAATATATTTTCTCTACCGAGTGGCGCTCGCACCACTCAGTCCACTCGCGCCATGGCGCTCATGCCTACTGGCACAAGGCTTTGTAGTATTTGAAAGCCTCAACTCTCCATAGCATGGCACGCAATTGGTCCACTGCCAGACCCCCCCAGGCAGCTGTATAACTACTGCACACCTTCAAATCAGCAGATGAAGTGCTATTACAAGTATACAGTTCAAACCAGGCAGTCACTGTTTGAATAAATGCAGCTTTGTTAAATTAAACCAGTCACTGTTCTTCCCCACAGACTTTTCAGCAGCTCTCACCTGTGACCGTAGTTGTTTCAGGAGATCAGCTGAATGTTAATTTCTCCTGGCCATGAAAGGCTTTATAGTATTTGAAAGTCCCACCTCTCCATAGCACGGCACTCAGTTGGTCCACCGCCGAACCCCCTCAGACAGCTGTATAACTACTGTGTACCTTCAAATCAGCAGATAAAGTGCTATTGCAAGTATACAGTTCAAACAAGGCAGTCACTGTTTGAATAAATACAGCTTTGTTAAATGAAACCAGTCACTGTTCTTCCCCACTGACCTTTCAGCAGCTCTCACCTGTGGCCATAGTTGTTTCAGGAGATCAGCTGAATGTTAATTTCTCCTAGCAGCATGAGGCTTTGTAGCATTTGAAAGCCCCACCTCTCCATAGCATGGCACTCAGTTGGTTCACCACCAGACCCCCTCAGATAAGGAAAGAGATCAGGGCAGGACAGGTGGAGGGTCTTCCAGCAGCACCACTGTACCCTGAATTCCAGATAACCCCCTTGGGGGTGGTCCCCAAGAAGCAGGCAGGTGAATACAGGCTGATTCACCATTTTTCATACCCAGAAGGGCAGTTGCTGAATGATGGCATTCCAGACCACTGCAGACTATATCCTATGCCACATTAGATCAAGCGGTAGAGCTGGTCAGGGCAATAAAGAGGGCCTGGTTAGCAAAAACAAACATAGTCTGCATTTCAGCTGCTGCTGGTCAGCCTGGCTGATTGGGACCTGCTGGGGCTCCAGTTTCGAAGGGGATATATACGTTGACAGGGTCATGCCCATGGGCTGCTGGGTGGCCTGTTCGACATTTGAGGCTTTCAGCTCATGGTTCCAGTGGGTCTTCAGAGAGAAATATGGCCACAGAAGGGTAGTGCACTACCTGGATGATTTTCTGATCATTGGAGGAAGCCGCGGAGAGACACAGGGCATGTTGGGGGACTTCACGGTGATGTGCAAGTGGATTGGTATCCCGCTGGCACAAGGGAAGACTGAGGGTCTGGTGCATAAGCTGGAGTTCCTGGGGATTGAGATCGACATGGAGCAAGGTTGTTTCTGGCTACCAGGGGACAAAGTGGCCAGGGTATGGGGCTACTGGCACAAGTAATTGGGAGGCAGAGGGTGCCGCTGGTACAAATACAGCAGCTGCTGGGGCACCTTAATTTTGCATGCAAGGTGATCAGCCCAGGGAGGGCATTTATGAGAAGGCTAGGGAGGGTAATAGGGAAGGTGAAGAAGCCACACCACTGGGTGGACATCTCAAAGGGAGTACAAGAGGACCTCAAGATTTGGGAGGAATTCCTAGACCAGCATAATGGGGTAATGTTCTGGCAGATGGAATGGGAGTGCAACACAGACCAAGAGCTATACACTGACACCTCAGGGGTGCTTGGGATGGGATTATATATTTTAGGGGAGAATAGATGGCGGAGGCCTGGCCAAGCGAATGGAGGGCAGAAGGCCTGTTGAAAGACATCATGTTTTTGGAAATATTCCTGATTTGGGAGGCCATGGAGGTGTGGGGAGAGCAAATGAGGGGAAATGCATCATGCTGTTTTGTGACAGTAAAGGTACGGTGGAGGTCATCAACAGGCAGGCAGGGCAGGAACATGGAGACAGTGGGCTGAGTAATGAGTAGGTTGGTGCTGTCAAGGCTGAAGATGAAAGTGTCGTTCAAAGCACAGCATGTCCCAGGGATCAGGAATGAATTGGCTTACAGTCTTTCCCACTTACAGCTCAACAGGTTCTGGAGTCTGATGCCACATGCAGCAATACACAGGACCAGGGTCCCAGACCAGATATGGGGGATTGGCGGTCCATTGCAAGGGTGCTGTACCGGGGATCCTGGGCAACCAGGACCCTGAAGATGGAAGTGGGTTGGGCCAGCTTCCAGGAGTTTAGAGCTAGACAGGGTGGGACAGGACAAAACCGTCCAGGACGAGCAGGTTGAGAGGTTTGTAGTAGAAAATGAGAGTCAGGGATGGCACACACACAATAGTGGCTCATAGCAGGAGTGAGCTGGGCATGCCTGAACAGAGGGTGGCCAGATGCCACAGCTGGCAGCATGGTCAGGAGGATGCTTGCTGGATGGTAGAGGGGACAGGGGACAAGGAAGGATGGCAGGCGCCCAGTCGGGGGCCAACTGCTGGACAAGGAGTTGGGGGCCACATCGAGTATGTGCAACTCAAACCAGGCAGCCCGCATCTTCATGGCGGTCTTTGCAGTAATGGCAGCTGGGGAATCAGGATGGGGGAGGTGGTGGCACCCTGAAAAGGGTTGCCTGAACTCTCATTACAACATGAAAAGGTACGGGTCGAGGGTACACCATCTCCATCAGTTTGGCCAGGTCAAAAATGGACCAGAAGGGGTGGGAGGCCACAGTGACCCTGCACAGGAAGCCCCAGGGTGTCAAGTGGCATGGTGGTTGCATGGGAGGAGTATGAGAACCCCATGGGCAGTGCTGGAGGGGTGATGTTCTGGCATGGGGATGGAATGCCAGTCACAGCATTCTAGGTGGGGGCAGCAATAAGGAAGGTGCTGGCCTTTATAGGGGAAGAGCAGGGCGAATTCACCCACAATCTTTTAGGATTGGTGTGGCCTTGGAGGTGGCAAGAAGGGGACACAGTGGAAGAACTGAAAGAATCTGCCACTGGAGGTCAGACATTTACAAACGTATGTCAGTGCTAACAAATGATTACTCGCTTATTTTCTTTTGCTCCTGTGGCGGGTACCAAACAGAAGGTGTGCACTGGGGCATTCATTTGTGTACTGGGCAGAACGTTTGCAGCCACCCTGGCAGAGGGACCCAATTGCACCAGAGTCAAATTGCACCAGAGTACAATGGAAAGGCATCAGGGTATGAATGGGCCCAGCTGTTGCCTCTCCTGCAGGAATTGAAGGGTCAGTGGGGCAGGCCAGAGTGCATAGTGGTACATCTGGGTGGCAACAACCTGGGAGGGTTACCCTGGGGAGACTTAGGGCAATAAACATGGAGGATTTTGAAACCATTCATGGGTGGTGGCTGGGTGTGACCATTGGCTGGTCTGAGATCATGTCCAGGAGGATATGGAAGGAGCCAAGGATGTCAAGCTTAAAAGAAAGTTCACAAAGCAGCTCAACAGAAGGGTGGTGAGAGTGGTCATAGAAATGCGGGGTAAACATCTAGCACAGGGACATAACGTATAAGCAGGTGGTGATCTACAGATCAGATGGGGTGCACCTGACAGAGTTTGGGATGTGTCTATTCCTAAGGCCAATTAGTGAGCTAGTTGGGAGGATAGCCCAAAAAGGCCTGAGGTTTTAACCCACAAGGGGGACCCCCACCATCCAAGCACAAGTGGGAGGAAGGGCAGTGGAAGAAATAAAAGGGGGAAGGGGCTAGAGGTGGGAGGAGGTGGGATGACCATGGGTTGGGGGCAAGGAGCCCAGGCATGGATTAAAAGTGGGAGGGAGAATAGGTCTGGGTGCCAGGTACAGAGTGTCCATGCCTGGAATGGGAGGCCCAGGTTCAACAGGGAACCGACCTGGTTCTGGTGATGGAGGAGGGGGCCAGATTCAGTGTCCAGACCTGGAAGAATGGAAGGAAGAGAACAACCAAGAGGAAGATGAGGCCAGAAGGAGAAGAATGCTGAAGACTAAATTATGTTATGACAAATGTATCTGATTGGACATAATTGAATTGTAGATGGATGGATTGTGCCAGTAGAATTAATAAATATGTTTGCCAAAGAGTATCCAAAGATTTCAAAATGGTATGGTTGTTTCATTTCCGGGGGGGTTAAAGGACAATTAAGCTTGCCAATTAGGGTAAGCCAAGTTATCAGGCCCTTCCAGAAATCAGGTAGAGCCAAGGGCTGGGGAGGAGGAGCCAGTGACATCACACAGCAGGGATGGGAACAAGGGAAAACATCATATGACAAGGAGCCCAGGATCCTGGGGATTGGCCAGGGGTAGAGGCCATCAGGGGTCCTGATTGAGGTCCTAATGGGCTATTTAAGGGGATCTCATAGGCAGCTAGCCCTCTTTTGCTTGGATTTTCCCACCCACTCTGTAAGGAGGGGCTGTGGGGGACAGGTCTTAACACATAGTTTGGAGTGGGCAAGAAGGGTTGGTGCCCGAGGGGCCCTGGGTCATGGGGGCCATACATATGGAGCTGTAAGAGGCAGCTGAGGACTGGGGCACTAGGTGGAGCCCCTGGTGGGCCATGGTGGCACTAGGGATAGAAAGGTATAACAAGCAGCATGGCAAGAGAATGCTGAGAGGAGGAGAGAAATACAAGGGAAGGGGGTTTGAGCTGGGGGTATGGGGTAGGACCATGGGCTGGTGGGAAGGAGGCCAGGCATGGATTAAAGGGGAGGGTGAATAGGTCTGAGGTGCTGTATACAGAGTGTCAGGGCCTAGAATGGGAGGCCTGGGCTCAACAGGGAACAGGTCTTGTCCTGGTGATGGAGAGGGGTCAGATTCAGTGTCCAGACCCAGAAGATGGAAGGAAGAGAACAACCAGGAGGCAGATGAGGCCAGAAGGAGAAGCATGTTGAAGACTTAAATTATGTTATGATAAATGTATCTGATTGGACATGGCAATTAAACTGTAGATGGATGGATTTTGCCAAAAGAATTAATAAATATGTTTGCCAATGAGTATCCAAAGATTTCAAAATGGTGTGGTTGTGGTTCATTTCTGGGAGGGTGTCAAGGGACATCTGTAGGAGATACACAAGTAATTAATGCCATGACTAGTAAGTGTTTTGATTTCTCAACTTAACATCCAGTTTTTCTATTTTCTTCAGGTGGGAAACTATTCCATTAATCAATTTTGTGCAGTCCCTTTAAGCTATTCAAAGCTGAACTGTTAGCTCCATTTTTTATTCATATGCCTCTCCTGTCTCGACATTCTGCAAAAGTTTATGTCTACTTTCCTTTACTAGTTTTGTTGTTTTCTATTGAACCCTTTTAAAGAAGTGGATACTGTTATCAACCACATAGTCTTTCTTCAGCATTATTGTTTGTGTGGAAAAATATATAGCTAGACATTTTACTATCTGTTTTCTTTCATTCTTGTATCAATTTTTGGTATTTTGAAGGTTTTAAAAGTACAAACACTTGTGCCATTCCTTCCATTAAAAAATTAAATGTCTTGTTGCAGCTTTGTGCTGTTCACTATATCAAACATGTTGCCCCATCCTATTACATCCCCAGTATGTATCTGGCTTGCATTCATCAGCTAACCTCAGTGGATTAGATTTTTAAAAATGATGAATGGTTGACATCTTATTGATGTGTCATTTATTGCAAAAATGTGTAGCAGAAGTTTTAACAATATCTCAGAAAACTAAAAACACACAGCGTATTAATTTCAGGATGTCAGAATTACATTTTTGCTAAGAAACTATATGAGGAAATTGTTTGCCAACTAACAAATACTGCTGCTTTAAATGAAACAATGTGTTTTATGTACTATGTTTCCAAAAATGCAGTTAGTGGTAAAATGCAGCATTTCCAGTGCAGATCTATGGAGCAGGGTGACATTACTAATATTACATAGCATGCTCCTTTAATATATGTCCAGAGTGTTATTCATCTTAACTGAAAGCAGTATTTTCCCCCTGCTTGATAGGCTATGCTCCCATCTGTACTGATTCCCCCCATCCACATGACCTGGTTTCTCACGGGCAGAACTGCCGTCACCTGTATGCCACCATCACTTGTTCCTCATGGCAGGAAGCAGCAGCAACTTCTGCAGTTGCTGAACAGGATCTTGGTACTGGGGAGGCTTGCCATGTCATTCTGGTGCAAGATTATGAGGGGTAGGTCAGTCACTTTACTAGTCCAATGTAAATGAATGCCAGCACCCATTTTTTTTTTATTTTTAATACCACTCATATACAAAGCAGCTGCTTGGCACAAAAAAAAATACTTATCACAGGTTTTTTATTGTTTATGTCTTAACCTTACCTAACTTTATCAGTAGCGGACAACTAATCTGGCACATCCACTTCCTACATTGTGCCAAAACACCTGTGTACCAATGCATGGACAAGTCTGATTTTTTTAATTCATAATAGACAGAGTTCTTTCCTACCTGTGGCCAGCTTTCTGAGTACCTGAAGGTGACTATAGTATTAAAATGAGAGCTCTTACATGTGTTATCTGTTTGAAATGTTAAGCCAGGACTCTGTGCCTATACATTAGCATGGTTGCTAATGTGCATGATCACAGTAGTGACTTTGCATTTTAACAGATAATTACACATGTTAGTGCTCTTGATTTAATAGAGGAATCACTTACTGTGGCTCAAAAAACTGTTCAGAGTTTGAAAATTACTTTTGCTGATATGGCTTAAAAAATTATAAGTCCGTGCACACGTTTACCGATACTTTGATGCTATTTTGGAAGACCACATGTGGAAGTAGATGGCCAGTGGGGATTATGTTGGGTAAGACGAATAGACATAATACTACGAAAAAGTGCAGTATGGGCTCAGTTTATATGAAGCATGCACTTTATATTTGAAGGCTAATAAAATGTCTGATGGAATCATTTTTCCATGGGACTAATAATTATCCAGAAGCTGACATAATCTCTTTAATTAAGTTACTCACTGCAGCAACAATTTCAACTGCAGAACTGATCATTTATATCTTGGGTCCTTTTTTGATTTTTCACTGCAAGTTGTTTATACTTAAAGTAGCAATAGGACACTGAACTCTTAAAATCTCAACTCTGAAATCCATTTCAGTACACTAGTATAATATCAGTGGACATGTAACTATTGAATCAGAATTGATAAAGCTGCTGTACTTAATTTGCAAACTGTCCACTGAGATTCTAAAAAGCAAGAACTTTTTTTACGATACAGTTGGTGCTACTACAGCATATTTAAAGATAGCAATCTAATAATTTTTAATAGATGAAATGTATTGATTATGAAACTACAATATAATGAACATAGATCATCTGATCATTGCATGACTGAAAGTTATATTTTTGCCACATTAGGTCTTACATTTAAAATATTCTTGGCATATTATGTTTAGTCAACAAGATAAGTATGTAATATCGATATTAGTTTTAAAATTGAAAACTAGTTGTCTACCCAGAGACTTCTATTGGACTCCATGGTGTTACCCAAACAACTACAGTGAGAGGTGAACTTGGGGCCTAATACTCAGTTGAAAGGGACTGTCGGTAAACCATTGGAACCCAATTTTCTGCCAGACCCTTAAGTGCAACTCCATGGTCTATGTTCAAATAGAGATGTACCACCCTCCTGACCAGCACACATTAATGTGCACTTTTGCATGAGGAGGGACAGCTCATCATGTAAATTGCAGACAGCACCCATTGCAAACCATAGTGACACTGTTTCTGCAATGCATTTTTGCAGTCTCCTGGCTTGTAGAAGAATTATACACGTTAGTAGGGGTGCTATACAAGGGCATCTGGCATTATATGCTGTGTTCTTGTGTAGCAGTTGTATTAAATGATGCAATAGTGTGTCATTTTGCACCCTATCACACCAAAAATAAGAGTACCACTGAAAATCAGTTCTCAGTATTATTAATCAAACTCTAGTTAAGTGCAGGGCTGGTCATATGAATAATTTGATTTGTTGTTTTTTGCTAATTTATTCTATAATAGTGATTCTCAGTCTTTGTGGTGCTGTCTAACTGTTAAATACCCATGTAACATTTATGTGATTAAATTGACAGCCACCATCAGGAATTATTTATCTGAATAAATATTTATTTTATTTTTTATTTATTTTGTTTATTAAGCATCAGTTTACAACCTTTGAGCCAGAGGCTCATTTACAAAGGTACCTCGTCACAGAGAGGACAATACAATGATAACAACTTGGTACAGAGAAACAGTGTACAGTTTTTTTGAGGATACAGGAGGACAAATGAGATCAACAATTTACCACATACGGGATTGGCGAAGTTAACATTGTTCAGGGAAATAACTAGAACATCAGAAAAAAAACATAGGATATCAATACGGTGTGTTTTAGTAGAGTCAACAGGGAGGTAACAGGAACCAAGGGTAGAGAAGGTAGAGGATTTGAGCAGCCAACAGGAGCTTTGTCAGAGAGTGAGCAAGATAGCTTAGAAACAGCAACAGTTATGAGTAGTGAAAAGGTGGTATATTCCTTGCATGCACAGAACCTGAGAAATTGACCGACCTCACTGTTTCAAATACCACAACAACTTCTCTATTCATGACATGGACTGCTCCACAAGGAAATCATAGTTCATATCAAGTAAATATCAGGGGGACTGTGACTTCAGATATGACAGTGACAATTGAATATACAAACATGACAGGACTGATCCCAGGGGGAAACTATGACATCAATGTTGTAGCGTTTTCACTTGATGGGACAACTGAAGGAGATACACAAGTAATTAATGCCATGACTAGTAAGTGTTTTGCTTTCTCAACTTTACATCCAGTTTTTCTGTTTTCCTCATGTGGGAAACTATTCCATTAATCCACTCTGTGTAGTCCCTTTAAGCTATTTAAAGCTGAACTGTTATCTCCATTCTGCATTCATATGCCTCTCCAGTATTGGCATTCTTCATAAGTTTATGACTACGTTCCTTTACTAGTTTTGTTGTTTTCTGTAGTACCCATGTGAAGAAGTGGGTATTGTTACCAACCACACAGTCTTTCTTCAACATTAAGGTTTGTGTGAAAAACTCTATATAGCTGAACATTTTATTATTTGTTTTCTTTCATTCCCATTTTAATTTACAGAATTAGGAAGGTTTTAAAAGTACACATACCCGTACCATGTCTGCCATGAAGCAATTAGATGTCTTGGTACAGTGTTGTTCTGTTTACCATATTGAAAATGTAGCACCATCCTCATACATCCTGAGTATGTATCTGGCTTGTACATTCAACAGCTAAGCTCAGCGGATTCGATTTTTAAAAATGATGAGCGGTGGACATCTTTAATGATGTGGTCATTTATTGCAAAAAGGTGTAGAAGCAGTTTTAACAATATTGGAGAAAACTAAAACACACAGAATATGAATTTCAGGATGTCAGAATTACATTTTCGCTAAGAAACTATATGTGGAAATTGTTTGCTGACTAACAAATACTACTCCTTTAAATGAAGCAATATTCTTTATGTACTGTGTTTCCAAAAATGCAGTTAGTGGTGAAATGCAGTCTTTCCAGTGCAGATCTATGGAGCAGGATCACATCAATAATATTATATAGCATGCCTCTTTAATATTGCCCAGAGTTATTCATCTTAGAGGAAAACAGCATTTCCCCCTGCTTAACAGCTATGCTTCCATCTGTACTGACCCCCCTCATCCACATAGCCTGGTTTCTTATGGTAGGAACTGCCAGCCCCTGTATGCCCCCATCACTTGCTCCCCACAGCAGAAACTTGTATTGTTGCTGAACAGGATTTTGGTTCTAGAGAGGCTTGTCATGTCATTCTGGTTTAAGATTATGAGCAGTCGTTTCAATCACTTTAGTAGTGCAATGCAAATCAATACCAGCACACATTTTTTGTTTTTAATACCAATCTTGTACAAAGCAGCTGCTTGGTACAAAAAGAGTAATTATCAAAGTCTTTTTTTATAATTTGGATCTTTTCCTTACCTATCTTAATCAGCAGCGACCCACTGATCTGGCACACCCACTTCCTACAGGGGGCCAAAACTCCTGTATACCTATAAATGGACAAGTTTGATTTTTTTTTATTCATATTAGACAGAGTTATTTCCTGCTTATGGTCAGTTTCTTGAGTGCAAGAAGGTGACCCAGTATTACAATGAGAGCTCTGACGTGTAATTATCTGTTTGAAATGTTAAGCCAGAACTCTGTGCCTACACATTAGCATGGACACTAATGCACATAATGAAAATAGTGATTTTCCATTTTTTTTAACAGATAATTACACATGTTAGAGTTTTCAATTTAATAGAGGAGTCACTTTCTCAGGCACATATAACTGTCCTGAGTTAGAAAATGTCTTTTGCTGATATGGCGCAAAAGAATTTTAAGTGCATGAACAAGTTTACTAGTGCTTCAATGCCATTTTGAAAAAGCACAAGTGGGATTAGCTGGCCATTGAGGATTGTGTTGGGTATGGTAAATATACAAAATTGTATGAAAAGTGCAATATGTGCTCAGTTTATATTGGGCATGCACTTTATTTATGACGGCTAATAAAATGTTTTCTGATGGAATCATTTTACATGGGATTAATAATCATCCAGAAGCTGGCAGTATCTATTTAATACACCTGTACACTGCAGCAACAATTTCAACTGCAAAATTGATACTTTATACCTTAGGTCCTTTATTGCTCTCTCACTGCAAGTTGTTTATAATTAAAGTAGTTATAGAACACTGAACTCTTAAAGTCTCAACTCTGAAATCAATTTAAGTACACTAGTGCAATATCAGTCAGTCGTCATGTCACTAGTAAATGAGAATGTGTAAAGCTGCTGTAGTTAACTAACTTACAAACTGTCCACTGAGATTCTAGAAAGCAAGAATATTTTTTACATTACAGTTAGTGCTACCACTGAATATCTTAGACATAGCAATCGAATAATTATTTAAGAGATAAAATCTACTTATTACAAAACTACTACATAATGAACATGGATCATCTGACCTTTTCATGACTAAAAGTTATATATTTGTCACATTGTCTTACATTTAAAATGGTCTTGATATGCTATATTAAGTCAACAAGATATACAGTACATTTATTATCCAGATCAGTTTTGAAATAAAAAATTGGTTGTCTATACCCAGAGACATTTATTGGACTTCCTCTCACCCAAAGAACTACAGTGAGGGGTGAACTTGGGAACTAATTCTCAGTTCAAATGAACTGTTGGTAAATAATTGAAACCTAGTTTTCTGCCAGTCCCTTAAGTGCAACTCCATGGTGTATGTTGAATAAGAGATGTATCAATTTCCTGACCAGCACACACCAATGTGCACTTCTGCATGAGGAGAGACTACTCATCATGTAAATTGCAGACAGCACCCATTGCAAATCATGGTGACCCTGTTTTTACATTGTATTTTTGCAGTCCTGGGTTGTAGAAGAATTACTCTCAGTTGGTAGGGTAGGGTTGTAATAAAAGGACATCTGGCACTATATGCTATGTTCTTTGTGAAGCAGTTGTATTAAATGATGCAGCAGTGTGTCCTTTTGCACCCTTTCATGTCGAAAATCAAAGTACCACCAAAAATCATTCCTCAGCATTTTTAATCATATCCTAATTAAGTGCAGGGCTGGTTATTTGAATAATTAGAGTTGTTGTTTTTTATTAATTTATTCGTTAGTGATTTTCATACTTCGTTGTGCTGTCTAACTGTTAAATACCCATGTAACAGTACATGTAATTAAATTGACAGCCCCCAACAGTAATTATTTATCTGAATCTATTCCTTGCATGCACAGAACCTGAGAAAGTGACCAACCTAATTGTTGTGAATACCACAATAACTTCTCTATTCATGACATGGACTGCTCCAGAAGGATATTTTAGTTCATGTCAAGTAAATATCAGGGGGACTGTGACTTCAGATATGACAGTGACAATTGAATATGTAAACATGACTGGACTGATCCTAGGGGGAAACTATTACGTCAGCATTGTAGTATTTTCACTTGATGGGACAACTGTAGGTGATACACAAGTAATTAATGCCTTGACTAGTAAGTGTTTTGCTTTCTCAACTTTACATCCAGTGTTTTTGTTTTCCTCATATGGGTAACTATTCCATTAATCCCTCTGTGTAGTCCCTTTAAGCTATTCAAAGCTGAACTGTTAGCTCCATTCTGCATTCATATGCCTCTCCAGTCTTTGTATTCTTCATTGGTTTATGACAACTTTCCTTTACTAGTTTTGTTGTTTTCTATTGTACCCATGCAAAGAAGTGTGTATTGTTACCAACCACATAGTCTTTCTTCAGCATTAAGGTTTGTGTGAAAAAATCTATATAGCTGGACATTTTACTACTTACTTTCTTTCATTCCCATTTTAATTTACGGAATTAGGAAGGTTTTAAAAGTACACACACCCATCCCATGTCTGCCATGAAGCAATTAGATGTCTTGGTACAGTGTTGTGCTGTTTACCACATTGAACATGTAGCACCATCCTAATACATCCTGAGTATGTATCTGGCTTGTACATTCAACAGCTAAGCTCAGCGGATTACATTTTTAAAAATGATGAGCGGTGGACATCTTTAATGATGTGAGTCATTTATTGCAAAAAGATGTAGAAGCAGTTTTTAACAATATCTGAAAAAACTAAAAACACACAGAATATGAATTTCTTGGTGTCAGAATTACATTTTTGCTAAGAAACTATATGAGGAAATTGTTTGTCGACTAACAGATACTGCTGCTTTAAATGAAGCAATATTCTTTATGTACTGTGATTCCAAAAATGCAGTTAGTGGTAAAATGTTGCCTTTTCAGTGCAGATCTATGGAGCAGGATGACATTACTAATTTTACATAGCATGCCCCTTTAATATTGTCCAGTGTGTTATTCATCTTGAAAGAAAACAGCATTCCCCACACCCCTGTTTGCTAGGCTATGCTTCCATCTGTACTGA
This sequence comes from Neoceratodus forsteri, assembly GCA_016271365.2. NCBI lineage: Eukaryota > Metazoa > Chordata > Ceratodontiformes > Ceratodontidae > Neoceratodus > Neoceratodus forsteri. Next base: position 614,301,494 of record CM028133.1, read on the forward strand.
CCCCCCCTCATCCACATGACCTGATTTCTCATGAGAAGAACTGCCATCCCCTGTATGCCCCCATCACTTCCTCCCCATGGCAGGATGCAGCAGAATCTTGTACTGTTGCTGAACAGGATCTTGGTCCTGGAGAAGCTTGCCATGTCATACTGGTGTAAGATTATGAGCAGTCGGTCAGTCACTTTAGTAGTCCAATGTAAATGAATGCTTGCACCCATTTTTAATTTTTAATATTAATCATGTACAAAGCACCTGCTTGTCACAAAAATAGTATTTATCACAATTTTTTTATAGCTTATGTCTTAATCTTTCCTAACTTAATCAGTAGCGGACAACTGATCTGGCACATCCACTTCCTACATGGTGCCTAAACACCTGTGTACCAATGCATGGACAAGTCTGAATTTTTTAAATTCATAATAGAGTCCTTTTCTACCTGTGGCCAGCTTTCTGAGTACCCAAAGGTGGCTATAGTATTAGAGCTCTGACATGCGTTATCTGTTTGAAATGTTAAGTCAGAACTCTATGCCTACACATTAGCATGGATGCTAATGCGCATGATGACAGTAGTGATTTTGTATCATAACAGACAACTAGACATGTTAGTGCTCTTGATTTAATAGAGCAGTCACTTTCTCAGGCAGATAAAACTGTCCAGAGTAAGAAAATTACTTTTGCTGATATGAGCGTAAAAATAATTCTAAGTCCATGAACAAGTTTGCCAGTGCTTCAATGCCATTTTGAAAGAGCACACATGGGATTAGCTGGCCAGTGATGATTGTGTTGGGTATGGTAAATATACAAAATTGTATGAAAAATGCACTATGTACTCAGTTTATATTAGGCATGCACTTTACATAGGAAGGCTAATAAAAAGTCTGATGGAATAATTTTTACATGGGACTAATAATCATTCAGAAACTGACAGTATCCCTTTAATATTTTCTGTCTCCTCCTGGGGCCCTGTGGGTGGTTGTTTGGGCTTGTCTGTGTCTGTAGGTTAGTTTTTGTTGTTTTACATGCTTTTCTGCTGGGAATACCTACACCATTCTTTCACACAACATCGGTGAAAGTCTCCTGGACTGGATTTCTGCAACTCATCATCATCAGGTATCAGCTTTTTAATTTTAAATCAACTTTCTTGAAGCCCCCACCAGGGAAGCATATACATAGAAACATAGAAGTTGATGGCAGATAAGGACCGCAAGGCTCATCCAGTCTGCCTATTTCTTTTTCTACCTTATAAATGTGCCATCTTCCTTTGCTCTGTCAGTGGCCTATCTGTTCATACTCATCTATATTGCTCCCTTATGCCTATCCCATGCCTGTTTGAAGCCCTGCACTGTATTCATAGCCACCACTTCCTGAGGTAGGCTGTTCCATGCATCCACCACCCTTTCTGTGAAAAAGAATTTCCTCACATTCCCCCTTAATCGGCCTCCCTCTAGTCTTATGCTGTGTCCTCTTGTCCTACTATTTTTCTTATATTTAAACATGTTAGACTCTTTCACCTTGTTAGTGCCCTTAAGGTGTTTGAATGTTTCAATCATATCACTTCTCTCTTTCCTTTGCTCAAGGGTATACATATTGAGCTCCATTAATCTGTCCTCATATGTCTTCTGATGCAGTCCCTGCACCATTTTGGTTGCCCTTCTCTGGACTGCCTCAATTTGGTTAATGTCCTTGTGAAAGTGTGGCCTTCAGTACTGCATGCAGTACTCCAGATGGGGCCTAACCAGTGTCTTGTAAAGAAGGATTATTACCTCCCTCATACGACTTGTGATACTTCTACTAATACACCCTAACATCCCCCTAGCCTTACCTACTGCTTTAGAGGTCTGCTTGGATGATTTTAGGTCATCAGTGATGATGATGCCCAAGTCTCTTTCTTCCTTTGTGACTGCCAGCAACTCCCCTCCCAGCCTATAGGTGGCTTCATGGTTTACCTTCACTATGTGCATGATCTTGCACTTCTTTGCATTAAATCCCAGTTGCCACTCTTCTGACCAGTTTGCTAGTTTATGCAGATCTCTTCTCATTCTGTCCATCCCATCTGGATCACCTTCTCTGTTGCAGATTTTGGTGTCATCTGCAAACAGACGCCTTACCCTCTAGTCCATCTGCAATGTCACTAATGAAGATATTGAAGAGGACTGGCCCCAGGACTGATCCCTGAGGTACCCCACTTGTAACTTGCATCTCTTCTGACTGTATACCGTTTACCACCACTTTCTGTTTTCTACCCGTCAACCAGTTTGCCACCTAGTTGACCAACTTCTGACCCACCCCGAGCCTACCCAACTTATTAATCAATCTTCTGTGTGGAACAGTGTCAAAAGCTTTGCTGAAGTCAAGGTAGGCAACATCAACTGCTCCCGCTTGGCCCACCACTCTGGTTACATAGTCAAAGAAATCTATGAGATTTGAAAGGACCTTCCTTTTGTAAACATATGCTGTCTTGGATACTGTGCCCCTATGGATTCCAGGTGTTGCACTATCCTTTCCTTAAGGAGTGCTTCCATAATCTTGCCCACTACTGAGGTAAGACTGGTCTGTAGTTCTCTGCCTCCTTGCTGCTACCACTTTTGTGGAGTGGATCACATGAGCCCTTCTCCAGTCTTCTGGGACCTCTCCTGTGCTCAGAGACTCCCTAAACTGTTTTGCTAATGGCTCTGTTAGTTCCACCCTTAGCTCCTTAAGTACCCTGGGATGTATGCCATCAGATCCCATTGCCTTGTCCACCCTGAGCTTAGCAAGCTCTTGTAGGACCCTTTCTTTTGTGAAGGGAGTAGTGCTCACCTCCCTCCCCCCTGTGTCCACGGTGCTGAGCTGTGGGCCCTGCCATACCTTCTCTTCAGTAAATAATGAGCAAAAGTATCTATCTATTTAATATAGATGTTTTTACAGGGTCCTGCTCCTCACATGCCCCCTTTTCTCCTTTGAGCTTAGCAATACCCCCTCTGGACTTTCTCCTTTCACTAATGTAGCTATAGAAAGTATTGTCACCTTCTTTTACTGTTCGTGCTAGTGTTTCCTCAATTCGGGACTTTGCCTGCCTTACTGCCTTCCCTGCTTTCTTTAGGACAGTTTGGTATGCCTCCCTATCTTCATCCAGCTGTGTTGCCCTACATTTCCTGAAGGCCAGCCTTCTGGCTATGACCGTTTCTGCCACTGTATTTGAGAACCAAAGTGGTTTCCTTCTTCTTTTGCACTTCCTTTTCTCTCTAACACAATGGGATGTTGCTTTAAGTATTGCATCCTTAATGCTTACCCACTTTGCCTGTACCCTCTCCCTTGTGTTTCTTTTTGCCAGGGCTAGCTTAACTTTGTTGGCCTTCTTATCAAAGTCGGCTCCTCTGAAGTCCCATATTTTTGCCTTGGAATTGGATTATTTGGACGTAGTGGCCAAATTGAACCATATAATGTGATGGTCACTGGCCCCAAGGTGACCTTCTACCTGGAGATCTGTGATCCCTTCCCTGTTAGTCAGTACTAGATCTAGGATAGCTCTGTCTCTTGTGGGTTGTTGTACCAGTTGTTTGAGGTCCTCCCCCTGCAGGGAATCCACCATGTGTTTAGTTCTGGCAGATGTTCCTGCTGGTATTGACCAATCTGTATCTGGCATGTTGAAGTCTCCCATTATCAGAACCTCCCCTTTAGCTGTCATGTTTTGTATATCTCTAACAGTAATGTGTCCATGTCCCCTCCTGGTCTGGGGCCTGTGACAACCCCTGCTCTATGACTGTGCCATTTCCTGTTTCCAGGGTGACCCACAGTTCTTCTGGCTCCTTATGTGTATTCTAAATTTCTGTAGCTTTGATATTTTCATTGACACACAGGGCCACTCCCCCTTTTGTACCTTGGTCTCTTCTGAACAGTACATAGCCAGGTACTAAAGTCTTCCAAGTGTGGTTACTGGCAAACTATGTCTCATTAATTGCTACTATGTCCAGTTTAGCCTCTGACATTATTGCCTGTAGGTCTGGGATCTTATTTCCAGGCTGTGAGCATTTGTGTACATGATTTTCCATTGGCCAGATTTCAGTGTGTTAGTTGTTGGGTGAGGTTTGGCATTTCTCCTGTGCGTCGTTGGGGAGATGGACCTTTTTCTTACAGTGATGACCAAATGAACTGCAAACATGCTTGAATCCCTGTTTGGCCACTAGCTGAGAGGAGGGTGTTTCTTCCCATTCGGCGATGTATGGTGTGCTACACCCCTCTCCCCTTTGCTAGTTTTAAATATTTTGCAAAGACATCAAACTTCTGCCCCAATGCACAGACTCCTCCTTAGTCAGATGCAGTCCATCAGATTTAAAGAACTTTCGCTCCTAGAACTGTTGCCAGTTCCCTACAAATATGTGTCCTTTTTCCTGGCACCAGCCCTTGAGCCACATGTTTAGTTCCCCTATTTCACCTTCTCTGACCTTCCGTCCATCTGCCCTCTCTCCCAGACTGGCAGGATCTCAGAGAAGGAGATGTCAGACAAAATGGATGATAGTTTGTCACCCAGCCTGGTCAGGTGTTCCTTGGTCTCCACAACTGACTGGCTGGTGAGATCATTAGTTCCTATGTGTACCAGGACATTAATGTTTTCTCCTGCTTTGTGAACAGTTTTAGCAATGCTGTCAGTGTCTCTCCATGCTGATGTACCTGGGAGACATCTGACCATTACCCCTGCCTGGAGATGGGTATCAACTCACCGAATCATGGAGTCTCCTATGATCAGAAGTTTTTTGGATTTCCTTTTTGTTTTGGTTCCTGATTTGGGCGAGTTTTGTTGTGCTAGCTCCTGTGCTGCAGTGTCCTGCTGTGCAGTGTCCTCTGCCCCTTTGTTTGATTTTGGAGATAGAGGCAGATACCTGTTTGTAGTGTTTATATGTTTTTTGGAGGTAATATGTTGGAGAGCACAGAGTGATGGGGCACCCGAGTTGCCCCTCCTAACCACCTGCCAACCTCCTGGACCAACTACCCTCTGTGGTCGAGGTTCTTCTATTGTGTGTTGGGGAAATGGCGGGTGGTTCTTGTAATGTATTTCCTTTTAAATATGAAATTTGAGGCACACAGTCTCTGCCCATGCTGCCTGGAGCTGAGCCCTAAGATCTCCAGTGGCCCAGCATGTAGGACAGTGTACTAAATCCTGTAAGACTGTCCTTCTGAAAAGTGTTTCACAGTACCTGCAGTTAATGATATCCATTCCAGATAAGTTGCTGGGTTTATAACCTGGTCAGAGTAATTAGAAGGAAAAAAATGCAAGTAATGGTTTGATTTTGTGTTTTGTTTTCGTATAACTTGTTATAACAAGTTAAATTACTAGTGCCCCTGTAAGTGAGCTCACCTTGTGGATGCCCCACTGATCCACCCCTTCCTGCTTTGCCACAGGAAATGCCACAACTGTGGTACCCCATAAAAGGAGCGCAGAGTGGGGTGGTTGGGGATGGGGCTGGGTGGCTCTGCCCTTCCCTTGCTGAAAAAGAACCACCACGGATGAAAGAACAAGGAGGTAAGAGCAGAAACAACCAAATAACAAATGCAGTAACCCTGAAAGCTTATCCTAATGTTAGATAAAAATGTAAAACCCATAAAGCACCACCTGTAATAATTTCAGAGAAGATGTACCCTGTAAGAAACACTTTGCTAAAGAGAAAAATAAAGCAGTAACAGAAGATATACCTTGCAAAAGACAATTTGAATCAGAAGATTACAGCAGTAATCTGTTAGCACACACTTGTAGACACACCTTGTAATAATGCAGAAGAAGGTATACCAGTAACAACAATTTGAATCAGAGAAAAATAAAGCAATGATATGTTAACAACAAACAGTAGCAATCCCTGTGAGTACAAAATAAAAACAACATACAGTAAATCTGCCTAGCCAAAAGAAGTCTTAATCCTTTCCCCTTGCTCTGGTAAGGTTCTCTGCTGTGCTCTGTCCTTACAAGCAATCTTAGAAGGAAAGAGCTCAGGTGAAGTTAGATGCCTTGGCCAGCAAACCAAGTCTTCTACCTTGCAACTAGTCTTACAAACATGGTGATGCTGGGTCCTACAACTGAATCAACATTTTCAACATTTTCGTCTGACCACTCTTAAAGCAGCTGCACTTGTGGACTTTAAAGAACAAAGGAATTTGAACACATTTTGTGGCTGAATCAACAACATTTTTGTCTGACCTACTCCCAAGTTATTGTACTTGTCTCTGAGGAATCTGAAGATCAAAGGAAACATACAGACAAAAGGATTTCACACATTGCATATGCCTACTGTCTGACCTACTCCCATGGTATTGTACTTGTCTCTAAGGACTTTGAAGATCAAAGGAAGCATACAGACAAAATTATTTCACACATTGCATATGCCCAGGCCACAGTTTATCACCTTTCATGAATTTTAACATATTATGTGACCCTGGATCTGAATAGTTCATTTCCATTTCCTGTGGATGTAATTAACTATCAGCATTTTTCCTTTGCTATCTCCTAGTGTGCTTGTCAGACCACCCAAGTGCCACCACCTCTTCTCTACCATGGATTACTCCATCCTCCTTGTTCTTCTATTTGTTGTGGGTGCTACAGGCCCAAGATGCCAAGCTGGTTCACTGCCACCCCTGTGAGAACTTGCTTTTGACAAAAATGGACTCTATGGCAGTCCAATGCCAACTGTGCTGAGGGAGTTCCAGCATTCCACCACTTGCATCTCACCTGCTAGCCCAGGGTCCCTGGCACCTGCCACGGTTATCAACATTACCATTTTCATGCCCATAAAGATCACCCTGGTGAACGCTCACCTCCTCCATTGCAACAGCAGGAGGCACAAGATACGCTCCACCGTTTGCATAAACCTCTCAGCCAGGAAAATAATATTCATGCTTCTTTTTCTATCAGGTAATGTCCATGCCAGTTCTGGCCCACCACCAGTATCAAACGCAGGGGGAAACATGAGTAAAGGCCTGAAAGTAGCTGCACTGAACATCTGCAGCCTCACAGCAAAGTTTGACCTACTCCAATCGTGGATGTCCCATCATGTACGTGACATTCTTTGTCTGACAGAGACCTGGCTGTCAAGCAAGATAAAAGACAATGAAGTGATGCTCCCAGGATATCAAACATTCAGGAAAGACAGGTGTGGCAAGAGAGGCAGAGGAGTCCTTATCTATGCCAGGGATTACCTTTGCTGCTCGGTCCTCCCTGTTACCATGGTCCAGGATGATCATGAACTACGAGCAATAAAAGCACAGGTCGGATGGCACGGCAAATCTCTAATCTTAGCCTCGGTTTATCTTTCACCACTAAAGCCAGGGATGGCCTCCCAAAAATACTGGATACAATTGCTACCCTTCCTAAGGGCACAGAGCTTCTCATAACAGGTGACTTGAACATCAACTGGGAGGGCAGGGAATCCACGCATTTCAAGGACATGGTTGCTACTTCCAATCTGACCCAACTTGTAGACAGCCCAACAAGGCGGAACCACAAAGCAGGAAAAGACACCCTCCTTGATTGGCTTCTCTTGAGTTACCCTTCTCGGATCTCTGATCTTAAGGTCCTGCCTGACACCTTAAGTGATCACTCCCCAGTCACTTTCACATGGTCAAACAAATTGAGCAAGCCCCCGCCTATCATAATTAATAGGGTCTTGGGGAAGGGCAAGCTTGGGGCCCTCTCCTCTACCTTCTCTCAGTATGACTGGTCCCCCATCGATCATGCATCTAATATTGACCAGGCCCTAAGTTTCTTTATAGAGGGCTTCAACAAGATTTGTGATATCTTTGCACCACTGAGGAAAAGAAAAATTTGGGTTCATGTTAATGGTTAGATCACAGGGGATCTCCTCGCCCAGATGAAGGAAAAGGACAACCTCTGGGGAAAAAGCCAGGTCCTCTCACAGCAAGCAGAACTTCCAATGTTATAGAGCTGCAAGAAACCACTGCACCAACCTTATCTGCCAAGCAAAGGCCAACTTCCACAAGGAGCAGCTTAATAAAACTTGAGGCAATGGGAAGAGTTTTTGGGAGAACATCAAAAACCTTCTTGTGAAAGATGAGAAGAAGATCCCCCACTCGCTCAACATCAACAACGCCATGATTACTGACCCTCGGCACATCATGGATTCTCTCAACACGGCATTTACTGACCTGACTGGAGTGCTACCCCCTGACTACCTTCACCCTGCTGGGGAACAAACCAACTGCATGCCTCAAGGGGGCTCAATCCCTGTCTTGTACTTCAAAAAAGTGTCAGTGAAGGAGGCTTACAAACACATAAAAAAATAGTAGGCAAGACCAGAATGGGGAGTGATGGAGTTGATATGAAACTCCTATCCCTAACACTGGATGTCATCATCATGCCAGTTACAAAACTATTTAACAAATCGCTGGCTCTTGCACAGTTCCCTGGGGTCTGGAAACAGGCTGTTGTGATGCCGATGCACAAGAACGGTGATATGACATGCACCGCCAATTATAGGCCAATATCCATCCTGTCTCCCTTATCTAAAGTCCTGGAAAAGATTGTGGCCACCCAACTCACAGGTTACCTCAACAAATACAACCTGTTATGTCCCAACCAACATGGCTTCGGGCAGAATCATAGTACCTCCACTGCTTTGCTGGACTACACTGACTACTCTCACAAGGCACAAGATGAAGGAAAGCTGTTGGGGTCAGTCTTCATAGACTTCATCAAAGCCTTCGACACTATCAATCACTCTCTCCTCCTGACTCAACTATAGAACCTGGGGGTTGCAACCAATGCTGTCTGCTGGTTCAAGGACTACCTAACACACAGAAGCCAGCGTGTAAAAATTGGGCACACAGTATCTAGCTCCAACGAGGTATCATTAGGGGTCCCACAGGGGTCAATACTGGGGCCCTTAGTATTCAACCTCTTCCTAAATAATCTTCCTGAAGCCTGCAACACTAAACTGATACTTTACACAGATGACTCTGTGCTTCTCACCAGCAGTTCATCAATAGTCGCCCTCCACTCTGAGCTGCAGGCATCCTCCTACAAGCTGGTAGACTGGTTCTGTAGCCATAAACTTCTATTAATCTACAAAAAAACAAGGTGATGCTCACAGCCAGCCCACAGCACAAAAAGAACCCTCACCATCTCCAATAAAGTCAGTGACCGCTGGAACAAGTTCAGTCCTTCAGGTACCTGGATGTCACCATTGATGACTGCCTCACCTTCACCCAATACATTGACACAGTGGTAAAGGCAGTGAACACCAAGTTGGGTGTACTATATAGGCATAAAAAGTATCCCACTCCAGAGGCCATCCATCTCTCAGTCTCCAGCTCCATCCTTTCTACCATCGACTATGGATTGGTGGTCTATGGTGCAGCAACAGACACTGCACTAAAAAGGATTCACATTTCCCTCAACAAGGCATGTAGGCTCACAATGGCTGCAGATCGAAATACCCACACCTGCTCCTTATATGAGGAGACCAATTGGCTGCCACTAAAGAACAGGATTATATTCCAAACATGTCTCCTTTGAAAAAAGGCACTAATGGATAAAACCACCCCATGCATTTCTAGCATCCTAACACCAAGTGCTACCAGCTATGCCACCAGAGGCAGGATGAGGGGGCCCTATCAATACCTTTCCGTCGAACTGAGCAGGGATATCGTGCTTTCAGCTATAGGGCCCCCCAATGGCTCAATGAAATCACAGTGTACATTCTAAACTCCCAATGCATCTCGCAATTCAAAAATGGCCTAAGGCAACACCTTCTTACTAGGACAGTTTGTGACTTCCACTAGGACTCTAACACCCATCATGCCCACTCATCCACATTCTCCTTCCCCTTCCTTTTACCCCCACTCTTCCCTCTGTCTTCCTCTTCCCCATGCCTTTTCACCCCACTGGATGAACCTTAAAACCAACCTACTACCACTACCTCCCAACCTCCTAGACAAAGCCACTTCTTTTGGCCGCCCACTCTCCCCCCCAGTCTCCCTTCCCCCTCACCTTGGCTCCTCGGACTCTCACACTAGGTGTCACACCTCTTTATCTCCTTCGCTACATATAAACACTATCCTTTACCCTAGTTGAATGCTCATGATGCTGTACTGTCGCCATTGGTACTATGAATAACGTTGTAACCTTATTGTATACTAGCTACCTACTATTCGAGTATTGTATGTAAACTGTTTGTTATTGCTGTCATTGTCTCTGTTTGACATGGAGCCTTTGTAAAAGAACTCTGAGCTCAAAGGCATGATCCGAATCCCTAAATAAATAAAAATACTATTACTCACTGCAACAATTTCAACTGCAAAACTGATAATTTATATCGTAGGTCCTTTTTTGATCTTTCATTACAAGTTGTTATAATTAAAGCAGAAATAGGACACTGAACTCTTAAAGTCTCAACTCTGAAATCCATTTCAATACACTAGTACAATATCAGTCAGTGGACATGTAACTGATGAATCAGAATTGATAAAGCTGCTGTAGTTAATTAATTTACAAACTGTCAACTGAGATTCTAAAAAGCAAGAATAATTTTTATGATACATTTGGTGCTACTACAGCATATCTTAAAGATAGCAATCTAAAAAATGTTTAAGATGTAAAATGTACTGATTACAAAACTACTACATAATCAGGCTTGCAATAAAAGGCAGGCCAGTTTGTCTAATGTCCTCTGGCCAGAAAAGCAAAGGGGGGGAGGGGATAGGAAAGTAAGAAAGGGAAGGGGGATGGGATGTCAGAGAGGGTCAAATGACTAGGGACAGAAGAGCTTCCCAATTGGTCAAGGGGAGAAGCCAGAGAGGGGGGCTGGGAGGTGAGGCCTGCTTGGGCTATGTAAGAGCCTGCAGAGCTTTTGGTCTCCCTCTTTTTGCTGGGATAATGTTTCTCAGCACTTCGCTGGCAGTTTCATTAAGTAAGGCACACCCAGGGAATCTTGGTCTTTGGCCAGGGGACCTCCCTGGTGCGAATTGAGGTTGAGAAATATATGTATACGTAGGCCAGATAGTAAAAGTACTGTTTTATAATAAGGGTGCTTTCAGTCTGGATTTGAAACATAAAGCGTATTTGTTTTGTTGATTATATCATGCCTGGTGTGGAGTTTTTCTAGCCCAGTAGTGGAGGAGAATTGCTGTGAGACAGGACTGAGTTTTTATGGAATCTATGGGCATTGTGCAGGGCTAGGGGTGAGATGGGAAGAATACCTTTAATGGTAGTTTGGAACGTAGGCGGGTTATGAAAGGCAGTGTAGATGGTTTGGCTTGTTGTAAGGAAAGATCATAGGTCGGCGCTCAGTTTAATCTGATGAGCTCAGCATAATTTTGAAGTTTTCCAAGTGGCAGGCTATAATTTTCAGTATGCAGGGAGGTTGCAAGGATGCAGAGGTTTGCTGCTTTGTAGGTGCTTATACAAGTCAAGGTTGGGCTATACTTTACTGCAGTTGTTGGTTTTGTGGTGGTACAATACCTTGAGTGAACCTGGGGAAAGATATTGTTGCCAGAAGTGCTGGAGGTGCCCTTTATGGGCAGGCGCATTGGTCATTGGCTTGTGGATGGCTGGAAGCACCCAGCAGGTGGGTGCTTGTTAGACTGGTGCTGGTTGTCTGCTGCTGCTGGGGTGATCCCGGGAGGCGGGGCACCATGGGATTGATAGGCACCCTCTGCTGGAGGGCGCATTGGTGGTTTGCTTGTGGGGTTATTCGTAAGCCCTCGGCGAGCAGGTTGGTGGGACCAATGCCATTGTTGGCTGCGGATGCTGGGGCAACCCTGGGTGGAGTGTGCCATGTGGGGCTATGGGACAGGCTGTGGCCTGGGTGACTAGTGGGGCAGAGGGCCACACAGCTTGCTTTGCAGGTACGAGTGGGAGTGGGAAGTTAGATGCGGATGAGGCGACCGTCTCTTTTACACTGGGCGGTGTGCGCCATGTGGTCTGGGGGTCAGGCTATGGCCTGGTGTGTTGTGGAGCTTCAGGCTGCATGGATCACCATGGGGTTTGTAATTATTAAAAAAAGAAAGAAGAAACTTGAAAAACACCAGCCAAAGCCTCCTGGGCCTGCCAGTCACAGGGATGGAGCAATTGGGGAAGGAAGTGGTGCACTGGTCACCACGAGGGAAGTCACCATTGTTGGGTTTGGTCTGGCATTTTGAATAGGGCCAGAGCAGGTGATTGGGGAGGATGGGCCACATGGGTGGTGGGCCTTTTTGATCTGACTAGTGGTGCAGTTAGGGGGCTGGCTGTTTAGTGATGGGCCGGTGTTGCCAAGCAGGTTGGGCCTGTGTAGAGGACACATGTTTTTGCGTTAGATCCATTCACCATACAGGAAGGGTCACCAGAGGACCAAGACCCAGTGGGAGGAAGAAGCAGGCTGGGTAATGAGCCTGAATGAGACAGTAAGAAGCAGGGCCTTTTTCTTTGTAAAAATAAAACAAAAAGGGTTTTTTTTTTTTTTTTTTTAGGTAGATAGTTACTACCGGGTGATGTTAGTGCAGTTATGGCTCCTACAAGGGCCAATTTAATAACTCCAGGGTGGCATATATTGTGACATCAAAGGGTAGATGCCTAGAAAGAAAGGAGGATGTGTAAATATGAGAGCGGTTAAAGTAACAGATATCATGGTTAAGGTTAATTGCTATCCGTGACTGACAGATCAGATGGAGACATGGTGGGGGCCCTATGTATGTCGGTACAAGGGATGCCCCCATGAGGGATGGGGGGCCTTCTCAGCTTGGGGAGGCATTTGCCAGCATAACTGAATGAAGTGTCAGGTGGAACGTCCAGTGGTAGCTTAGGCAACATTCAAATCACATAATGTAAATGCAGGGAGTTCACAACGTTCTTCTGCGTCAATAAAACACTTAATAAGTGTGTTGAAATTCCACTTCTTTAATACACTTCTTTAATACAATTTCAGCCCACTATGTTTTGCTCCTAAGAGCTTGTTTACAGGGTATTTTACAATCTGTTTAAAACAGAAAGATAGTTTTAATTTAAATTCATTATACTCGGATTTAAAATATTCTCAAAACACAATATTTGTGATTACTACCATAAACTTTTTGTCTACCAAATTACTTCATGTATTGTGTACACGATTTCAGCAATCAAAAACTTTCTATCCTATAAAAATAAATACAAAATCCAAATTTATCAGATGCAACACATCTTGGGGGGTATGCTGTGCTTCCAGCTCCGCCCAGTCTGCAGTACCCTACCCCCCCATGATCAACTGTCTGTGGTCCCAGCTGTTTGTCCCACTCTTTTTGCAGCTGCAGCCCCTCTTTGCTCTGCAGCATTCATCATAGCCTCAAACACCTGGTCCTCCATGCCTGGGCCTGCCCTGATCCCCCAGCGCAATAGCCCATACTCCACTATGCCCAGCCCCTGCCAAAAACTGATTCCCCCCCTTCCACCCCCAGGTGGTTGGGGGCCCTCAAAACCTTTCAAAAGTTTCTTGCCCACTTCTGCTCCAGGCCCGTTATGCTTTCATTTCTTTTCATGCTGCAACTGCACCTGAATCCTCCAGGATGTGGGTGCTGTGTCCCTTGCACCCTTGTCCTAACCACTCACTCCCTACTTTCACAGAGCAGGCCCGAAACCTCCATCCAGCTGGTCTGCCTGACAGGAGCCAAAAACAAACTTCCCCTTCCATTGCCAAGTCATACTCCATAGGGCAACATAAAAACCCCATCCCCGATGAAACCGTGCTGGGCCACATGGCCTCCTGGCCTCCTCAGTCCCACACCAGTGCCATCCTGGTAGAAAACTCCATCTCTTCCTGCCAACCACCTAATTGCCCTTTCTCCTGTGTCTCCCCACATCTCCATCACACCATCATCGCCTTTGCGAGGTGCGTATGCTTCATTTATTTTTTTTTTTGAGGTTGAAACACCCGACCAATGCTGGGCCTCCTCACTGCCTGCATGCTGCCTAGGCCTCCACCCGGTTCTCACCAAGGAAACCAAAGAAAAACCCCAGCACCACGCTTGTCCCTGAGGATTAGGATGGGTTCCACCGTCCCCTTGGTTGCTGTCCCCAGTTTCTTTCATTTTGTTCTTCCCCTTCACCTTCTTGCAAGAATTCCCCATGCCATTGCATTCACTACCAGCCCTCCTGCTACACCTCTGCATGGTATTCACCTCCCTTGGCAGTCACCCTCCCCTCCGCTTGTGCAAAAACAAAACAAATCCCAGACAAAGCCAGCACAAAACATGAAAATTTGCCCTTTCCAAGCATTGAGCAGTATGTGTGCTCCCATTGCCCTGATGCATCGCGCTGTGACTAGACGACACACCGCCATCACATTGTTCAAACAAACCACCATCTCTGCCTTGCTCTCTGCATTCCTCTACTGTTCCTCCAAGCAAACACACCCAATGACTAACCACTTCAGGTTCTGAGCACCCTGTTTCTTGCTGGCTTCCCTTTTTTGATTCTTTCTTTTGTGCAACTGTCCCTCGCATCAACAACATGGCCTGCCATGATGACATACACAAAACCAGCCCCTGCTTGCTCTTGTTTTTTTTCATTTTTCTTATAAAATGCATACCATTTCCGGCCCTGCTTCTTGGGGCAGCACCTTCCCCTCACTCGCCTGCCTATTACCTTTTAGCTTCGTACCAAAACCAGCACTGCAGATGGCCCCACTGGCTTGCCAGACCTAGCTTCACTTGCTCCCATCTTACAAAATGAGTTATTGCTACAAAAAGAGCTTTTTCAGTTAGCTTCATTTTGCCTTAGCCTAGTGATAATCCTTCTTTCTGTATATCTTCACATCCTGCATAAGCAGTCCAGTTACAAAGCTAGAGGCCTGCCAGGCCAAGCTCCACTTGCTCACATCCCTACAAAATCGAGTTAGTGCCACAAAAGAGAACTCAAATTCCAACTACATATATGTTTTAATTACATTCATCTTGTCCTAGCATAATGATGAAAAACTTCTTTTCTGCACATCTCTACACCCTGCACAAACAAATACAGTGCTAGCCGTAGATGCACCACATGGCCTACTAGGCCTAAAAGCCTCATGTGCCTTACCTGCTAAATTGCCAATGATATGCTGAGTTCACAGAAGAAAAATTTTCAGCAAAAGAGGCCATCCTAACTGAGACCTGGCCTAATATGCCCCAAGTCAGAACCCCCTTTGGGCTCTGCCCCTTAGCCAATTCCTGAGGCTCTGGCTTGACCATGTCACTTTACCCTGTCCTCCCTGATGATGTCACTAGGCCTCTCTTCTCTCCCCCACCCCAGTCCCCCTCCTATTCCACATCTTCCTGGTGGAGGATCATTGGACAACCTAGCTTGCCTTTTATTGACAATCCCCATTATCTGTTTGAAATGTTAAGCCAGAACTGTGCATACACATTAGCATGGATACTAATGCTCATGATTGACAGTAGTGATTTTGTATTTTCACAGATAATTAGATGTTAGAGAGTCAATTTAATTGAGGAGTCACTTTTTCAGGCACATAAAACTGTCCAGAGTTAGAAAATTACTTTTGCTGGAATGACTTAAAAGAATTCTAAGTCCATGCACAAGTGAACCGGTGCCTCAATGCCACTTTGAAAGAGCACAAGTGGGATTAGCTGGCCAGTGAGGATTGTATTGGGTATGGTAAATTTACAAAATTGAATGAAAAGTGCACTGTGTGCTCACTTAAAATTAGGAATGCACTTTATATATGAAGGCTAATATAATGTTTTCTGATGGAATCATTTTTACATGGGATTAATAATCATCCATAAGTTGACAGTATCTCTTTAATACAACTGCACACTGCAGCAAATTTCAACTGCAAAACTGATACTTTATACCGTAGGTATACATGCTCCCGTAGGGGGAGAGTAGAAGGACCAATTGATACCCCCCCACTGCAGAACATGAGGTTTTCTCCTCTGGAGTTGGTCCCCAAACAACAGGAAGGAGAATACAGGGTGATTCACCACCTATCCTTTCCAGAAGGGGATTTGGTGAATGATTTTATAGGGGAAGAATATAGTAGTGCTACACTAGAAGATGCAGTCCAGACAATCTGGGCTACCAATGATGCATGGATGGCAAAAACAGATATCAGATTGCTGCCAGTTAGGAGGGAAGGCTAGGACCTTTTGGGTTTTAAAATTGGGGGACAGTACTATTTTGAAAAATCCGTGCCCATGGGATATTCTATAGCATGTGCAACATTTGAAGCATTCTGCACGTGTTTGCAATGGATATTTCAAGAAAGAACTGGTTATAGAATGGTCCTTCACTATTTGGATGATTTATTTTTTATCGGTAGTGGGAAAAACAAGACACAAAAAATGTTGGTCAAATTTCAAGAGCTGTGTAACAGAGCCAGAAACAAATGATTTGATACCTTTTATTGGACCAACATGGATGAAACAGATATTGAATCCATGTTCAGATTGCTGCCAGTTAGGAGGGAAGGCTAGGACCTTTTGGGTTTTAAAATTGGGGGACAGTACTATTTTGAAAAATCCATGCCCATGTAATCTTCTATTATGTTTTAAATGTATATGTTAAACCAATGAGAATTATTTCTGCTTTTTCTATATAACCTGGTGTTAATAGTATGGGATATTTGAAAAAACTGTCACAAAGCTTCTGAAGAAGGACCTGGTTGGTTCGAAAGCTAAAGCACTTTGTTCTTTTCTGTAACATCCATGTTGGTCCAATAAAAGGTATCAAATCATTTGTTTCTGGCTCTGTTTTTAAAAGGACCAATACGGCACCTACAACATTTTTTTGCAAGAGCTGTGTAAGGAATTAGGGGTGCCATTGGCACCAGAAATAAACAGAAGGGCCCAGAAGGGTGCTAGAGTTTCTGGGTATTGAGATAGATGCTCCAGGGGAAATATTCAGGCTGCCGGACAAAAAAGTGGAAAAACTGAAAGAGTTGATCCAAGTACATACCAGCAGGAGAAGGGTACAACTAAAACAAGTGCAGCAGGTATTGGGGAACCTGAACTTCACCTGCAGAGCTATTGGACCAGGGAGTGCTTTCACCAAAAGATTAGCACGGGCTACAGCCTTAGTTCCTTTCTTGCTCTTTCACTGTTGTTGTAATTAAAGTAGCTATAGAACATTGAACTCTTAAAGTTTCAACTCTGAAATCAATTTCAGTACACTAGTGCAATATCAGTCAGTGGCCATGTAACTAATAAATCAGACTTTGAAAAGCTGCTTTAGTTAATTACTTTACACACTGTCCACTGAGATTCAAGGAAGCAAGAATATTTTGTACGATACAGTTGGTGCTACCACAGAATATCTTAGAGATAGCAATCAAATAATTTTCTTAGAGATAAAATCTACTGATCGCAAAACTACTACATAATGAACATGGATCATCTGACCCTTTCATGACTAAAAGTTAAACATTTGTCACATTATCTTACATTAAAAATGGTCTTGACCTGCTACATTAAGTCAAGAAGATAAGCATTTATTATCCATGTAAGTTTTGAAATAGAAAAATGGTTGTCTACCCAGAGACATTTATTGGACTCCCTCTTTCCCAAAGAACTACAGTGAGGAGTGAACTTGAAACCTATTTCTCAGTTCAAAGGGACTGTTGGTAAATATTTGGAACCACATTTTTTGTCAGTCCCTTAAGTGCAACTCCATGGTATATGTTGAATGAGAAATGTACCACTGTCCTGACCAGCACACATCAATGTGCACTTTTGCAAGAGGAGAGACAACTCACCATGTAAATTGCAAACAGCACACATTGCAAATCATGGTGACCCTGTTTTTCAATGTGTTTTGCAGTCCCTGGGTTGTAGAAGAATTGCACTCAGTTGGTAGGGAAGGGGTGTTTTAAAAGGTCATCTGGCACTATATGCTATATTCATTGCGAAGTAGTTGTATTAAATGATACAGTAGTGTGTCCTTTTGCAACCTTTCATGACAAAAATCTGAGTACCACCGAAAATCAATCCTCTGCATTTTTAATCATATCCTAATTAAGTGCTGGGCTGGTTATTTGAAAAATTTGATTTGTTGTTTTTCACTAATTTGTTTTTTATGAGTGATGTTCAGACTTTGTGGTGCTGTGCAACTGTTAAATAACCATGTAACAGTTTATGTGACTAAATTGACAGCCACCAACAGGTATTATTTATCTGAATAAATTGATTCCTTGTATGCACAGAACCTGAGAAAGTGACCAACCTCATTGTTGCGAATACCACAACAACGTCTCTTTTCCTGACATGGACTGCTCCACAAGGAAATTATAGTTCATATCAAGTAAATATCAGGGGGACTGTGACTTCAGATATGACAGTGACAATTGAATATGCAAACATGACAGGACTGATCCCAGGGGGAAACTATTATGTCAGCGTTGTAGCAGTTTCATGATGGGACAACTGTAGGAGATACACAAGTAATTAGCGCCACAACTAGTAAGTTTTTGCTTTCTCAACTTTACATCAGTTTTCTGTTTTCCTCATGTTGGAAACTATTCCATTAATCCACTCTTTGCATTTCCTTTCAGCTATTAAAAGCTGATCTTTTGCTCCATTCTGCATTCAAATACCCTCCAGTCTTGTCATTCTTCCTAATTTTAAGACTACTTTCATTCACTAGTTTTGTTTTTTCCATTGTATCCTCTTAAAGAGGTGGGTATTGTTATCAACCAAATAGTCTTTCTTCAGTATTAATGTTTGTGTGGAAAAATGTATAGCTAGACAGATTACTATTTGTTTTCTTTCATTCCATTTCAATTTATGGAAATAGGAAGGTTTTAAAGTACACACTCTCATGCCATGTCTGCCATGAAAGAATTAGATGTCTTGGTACAGTGTTGTGCTGTTTACCATATTGAACATGTAGCACCATCCTAATACATCCTGAGTATGTATCTGGCTTGTACATTCAAGAGCTAAGCTCAGCGGATTAGACTTTTGAAAACGATGAGCGGTGGATATCTATAATAATGTGTGTATTTATTGCAAAAGGTGCAGAAGCAGTTTTACTAGTATCTGAGAAAACTGAAATTATGCCCAGTATGAATTTCAGGATGTACGAATTACATTTTTGCTGATAAACTATATGAGGAAATTGGTTGCTGACTAATAAATAATACTGCTTTAGATGAAGCAATATTCTTTCTGTACTACATTTCCAAAAATGCAGTGAGTGGCAAAATGCAGCCTTTGCAGTGCAGATCTATTGAGCAGGATCACATCACTAAATTTAGATAGCATGCCCCTTTTATAATTTCCAGTGTGTTATTCATCTTAAATGAAAACTGCATTTTCCCCTGCTTGATAGTATATGCCCTTCGATACGACCCCCCATCCACATGACCTTGTTTCTTATGGGAAGGACTGCCACCACTGTGAGCCCATAGCTTGCTCTTCTTGGCAGGATACAACAGAACTCCTACTGTTACTCCAGTGGAGGCTTGCCATGACATTCTGCTTTAAGATTGTGAGGGGTCAGTCATTCACTTTCGTAGTCCAATGTAAATCAATACCAGCACCCATTTTTTAATTTTTAAAACCAACCATGTACAAAGCAGCTGCTAGGCACAAAAAGAGTGTTTATCACAGTCTTTTTTTATACTTTGTCTTTACCTTACCTAACTTAATCAGTAGCAACCCACTGATCCAGCTCACCCACTTCCTACATGGAGCAAAAACACCTGCCTGTATGCCTATGAATGGACAAGTTTGAATATTTTAATTCATATTAGACAGAGTTCTTTCCTGCCTGTGATCATTTTCTTGAGTGCAAGAAGGTGACTGTGGAATTAAAATGAGAGCTCTGACATTTATAATTATCTGTTTGAAAGCGTTAAGCCAGAACTCTGTGCCTACACATTAGCATGGATGCTAATGCACATGATGACAATAGTGATTTTGTATTTTAACAAATAATTACACATGTTAGAGCTTTCAATTCAATACAGGAGTGACTTTGTCAGACCATAAAACTGTCCAGAGTAAAAAATACTATTGCTGATATGGCTTAAAATAATTATGAGTCCATGCAGAGTTTACGGTGCTTCAATGCCATTTGAAAGAGCTCAAGTGGTATTAGCTGGCCAGTGAGGATTGTGTTTGGTATGGTAAATATACAAAATTATATGAAAAGTAGCACTGTGTGCTCAATTTGTATTGGGCATGCACTTTATTTATGATGGCTAAAGAAATGTTTTCTGATGGAATCATTTTACACATGATTAATAATCATCCAGGAGCGACAGTATCTCTTTAACACAGCTGCACACTGCAGCAAATTTCAACTACAAATTGATACTTTATACCGTAGGCCCTTTTTGCTATTTCACTGCAAGTTGTTTGTAATTAAAGTAGCTATAGAACATTGATCTCTTAAAGGGACACTGTCAACCCTCTTAGCTCTCAAAATGTTCCTAGTTTAGAAACATATTTTATGATTGCCAACATTCTGTAAAGATTGTTGATGTAGCTGGTAGTTTGAATTAAACTCCTATTTTCTTTACAAAAGTAAAAACAGACTGCCCAACATACTGGTGTTATCACACCAAAACAGGTTTGTTTACATTCCTTGATCAGCTCCAAATACATCTTTCCTGGACTTGGAAACACCCACAAAACATTCTAGCACCTCATGATGCCATGGGAGTTTATGAGGACTACTTGCTTATGAGAGACTGAACTGTTTGGGTGTGTTTCTAATATTCAGAAAGCATGCAGTAAGAACAGAACTAGGATTGTAAACAAAAACAAGACTGTTTATAAATATACATTGCCATCCATTTCAGTTCTACTAGGCAAGAAGACAGACAAAACAAACAGCAACTTCAATGAATTTTAGAGAAGGTAGCAATCATAAAATGTGGGTTTCAACCAGAAATAATATGATGAAAAACAGATTGAAAGTGTCCTTTAAAGTCTCAACTCTGAAATCAATTTCAGTACACTAGTGCAATATCAGTCAGTGGTCATGTAACTAATAAATCAGAATTTGTAAAGCTGCTGTAGTTAATTAATTTCACTGTCACTGAGATTCAAGGAAGCAAGAATATTTTTATGATACAATTGGTGCTACCACAGAATATCTTAGAGATAGCAATCAAATAATTTTCTTAGAGATAAAATCTACTGATAGCAAAACTACTACAT
The DNA here is from genome assembly GCA_016271365.2 of Neoceratodus forsteri. Lineage (NCBI taxonomy): Eukaryota > Metazoa > Chordata > Ceratodontiformes > Ceratodontidae > Neoceratodus > Neoceratodus forsteri. The sequence continues at coordinate 614,322,593 of CM028133.1, forward strand.
AATCAACACGGATCATCTCACCCATTCATGACTAAAAGTTATACATTTGTCACATTATCTTACATTAAAAATGGTCTTGACATGCTATTTTAAGTCAAGAAGATAAGCATTTATTATCCATGTCAGTTTTGAAATAGAAAAATGGTTGTCTACCCAGAGACATTTATTGGACTCCCTCGTCCCCAAGAACTACAGTGAGGAGTGAACTTGGGAACCTATTTCTCAGTTCAAAGGGACTGTTGGTAAATATTTGGAACCAAGTTTTTGTCAGTCCCTTAAGTGCAACTCCATGGTATATGTTGAATGAGAATGTGCACTCTCTGACCAGCACACATCAATGTGCACTTTTGCAAGAGGAGAGACAACTCACCATGTAATTAACAGCACACATTGCAAATCATGGTGACCCTGTTTTTTGCGATGTGTTTTGCAGTCTCTTGGGTTGTAGAAAATTGCACTCAGTTGGTAGGAAGGGTGTTTTAAAGGACATCTGGCACTATATGCTGTATTCATTGTGAAGCCGTTGTTTTAAATGGTACAGTAGTGTGTCTTTTTGCAATCTTTCATGTAAAAATCAGTACCACCGAAAATCAGTCCTCAGCATTTTTAATCGTATCCTAATTAAGTGCAGGGCTGGTTATTTGAAAATTTGATTTGTTGTTTTTCACTAATTTGTTTTTTATTAGTGATGTTCAGCCATTGTGGTGCTGTCAACTGTTAAATAACCATGTAACAGTTTATGTGACTAAATTGACAGCCACCAACAGGTTTTATTTATCTGAATAAATCTATTCCTTGCATGCAGAACCTGAAAAGTGACCAACCTCATTGTTGCGAATACCACAACAACGTCTCTTTTCCTGACATGGACTGCTCCACAAGAAATTATAGTTCATATCAAGTAAATATCAGGGGACTGTGACTTCAGATATGACAGTGACAATTGAATATGCAAACATGACAGGACTGATCCCAGGGAAACTATTATGTCAGCGTTGTGCAGTTTCACTTGATGGGACAACTGTAGGAGATACACAAGTAATTAGCATACAACTAGTAAGTTTTTACTTTCTCAACTTTACATCCAGTTTTTCTCTTTTACTCATGTTGGAAACTATTCCATTAATCCACTCTTTGTATTTCCTTTCAGCTATTAAAAGCTGATCTTTTAGCTCCATTCTGCATTCAAATGCCCCTCCAGTCTTGTCATTCTTCCTAATTTTATGACTACTTTCCTTCACTAGTTTTGTTTTTTTCCATTGTATCCTCTTAAAGAGGTGGGTATTGTTATCAACCAAATAGTCTTTCTTCAGTATTAATGTTTGTGTGGAAAAATGTATAGCTAGACAGATTACTATTTGTTTTCTTTCATTCCATTTCAATTTATGGAAATAGGAAGGTTTTAAAAGTACACACTCTCATGCCATGTCTGCCATGAAAGAATTAGATGTCTTGGTACAGTGTTGTGCTGTTTACCACATTGAACATGTAGCACCATCCTAATACATCCTGAGTATGTATGTGGCTTGTTCATTCATCAGCTAAGCTCAGCGGATTAGACTTTTGAAAACGATGAGCGGTGGATATCTATAATGATGTGTGTCATTTATTGCAAAAAGGTGCAGAAGCAGTTTTACTAGTATCTGAGAAAACTGAAATTATACCCAGTATGAATTTCAGGATGTAAGAATTACATTTTTGTTGATAAACTATATGAGGAAATTGTTTGCTGACTAATAAATAATACTGCTTTAAATGAAGCAATATTCTTTCTGTACTGCATTTCCAAAAATGCAGTGAGTGGCAAAATGCAGCCTTTGCAGTGCAGCTCTATTGAGCAGGATTACATCACTAAATTTGCATAGCATGCCCCTTTAATAATTTCCAGTGTGTTATTCATCTTAAAGGAAAACTGCATTTTCCCCCTGCTTGAAAGGCTATGCTCCCATGTGTACTGACCCCCAATCTACATGACCTTGTTTCTTATGGGAAGGACTGCCACCCTTGTATGCCCCCATAGCTTGCTCCCCTTGGCAGGATACAGCAGAACTCCTACTGTTACTCCAGGGGAGGCTTGCCATGTCATTCTGCTGTAAGATTGTGAGGGGTCAGTCATTTACTTTAGTAGTCCAATGTAAATCAATACCGCTACCCATTTTTTTATTTTAATAATACCAACCATGTAAAAGCAGCTGCTAGGCACAAAAAGAGTGTTTTTCCACAGTCTTTTTTTTCCTATACTTTGTCTTTACCTTACCTAACTTAATCAGTAGCAGCCCACTGATCCAGCACATCCACTTCCTACATGGAGCCAAAACACCTACCTATATACCCATGCATGGACAAGTTTGAATTATTTTAATTCATATTAGACAGAGTTATTTCTTGCCTGTGATCATTTTCTTGAGTGCAAGAAGGTGGCTATGGAATTAAAATGAGAGCTCTGACATGTATAATTATCTGTTTGAAGAATTAAGCCAGAACTCTGTGCCTACACTTTAGCATGGACACTAATGCACATGATGACAGTAGTGATTTTGTATTTTAACAAATAATTACACAAGTTAGAGCTTTCAATTCAATACAGGAGTGATTTTGCCAGAAGCATAAAACTATCAAGAGTAAAAAATACTATTGCTGATATTGCTTAAAATAATTCTAAATCCATGCAGAAGTTTACCGGTGCGTCAATGCCATTTTGACAGAGCTCAAGTGGGATTAGCTGGCCATTGAAGGTTGTGTTGTGTATGGTAAATATACAAAATTATATGAAAAGTGCACTATGTGCCCAGTTTATATTGGGCATGCACTTTATTTATGACGGCTAATAAAATGTTTTCTGATGGAATCATTTTTTCATGGGATTAATAATCATCCAGAAGCTGACAGTATCTCATTATTTCAACTGCACACTCCTGCAAATTTCAACTGCAAAATTGATACTTTATTCCTTAGTTCCTTTTTTGCTCTTTCATTGCAAGTTGTTGTAATTAAAGTAGCTATTGAACATTGATCTCTTAAAGGGACACTGTCAACCCTCTTAGCTCTCAAAATGTTCCTAGTTTAAGAAACATATTTTATGATTGCCAACATTCTGTAAAGATTGTTGATGTAGCTGGTAGTTTGAATTAAACTCCTATTTTCTTTTCAAAAGTAAAAAACAGACTGCCCAACATGCTGGTTTTATCACACCAAAATAGGTTTGTTTACATTCCTTGATCAGCTCCAAATACATCTTTCCTGGACTTGGAAACACCCACAAAACATTCTGGCGCCTCATGATGCCATGGGAGTTTATGAGACTACTTGCTTATGAGAGACTGAACTGTTTGGGTGTGTTTCTAATGTTCAGAAAGCATGCAGTAAGAACAGAACTAGGATTGTAAACAAAAACAAGGCTGTTTATAAATATACATTGCCATCCATTTCAGTTCTACTAGGCAAGAAGACAGACAAAACAAACAGCAACTTCAATGAATTTTAGAGTAGGTAAGCAATCATAAAATGTGGGGTTTCAACCAGAAATAATATGATGAAAAGCAGATTGAAAGTGTCCTTTAAAGTCTCAACTCTGAAATCAATTTCAGTACACTAGTGCAATATCAGTCAGTGGTCATGTAACTAATAAATCAGAATTTGTAAAGCTGCTGTAGTTAATTATACTCTGTCCTCTGAGATTCAAGGAAGCAAGAATATTTTTATGATACAATTGGTGCTACCACAGAATATCTTAGAGATAGCAATCAAATAATTTTCTTAGAGATAAAATCTACTGATAGCAAAACTACTACATAATGAACACGGATCATCTCACCCATTCATGACTAAAAGTTATACATTTGTCACATTATCTTACATTAAAATGGTCTTGACATGCTATTTTAAGTCAAGAAGATAAGCATTTATTATCCATGTCAGTTTTGAAATAGAAAAATGGTTGTCTACCCAGAGACATTTATTGGACTGCCTCGTTCCCAAGAACTACAATGAGGAGTGAACTTGGGACCTATTTCTCAGTTCAAAGGGACTGTTGGTAAATATTTGGGACCCAGTTTTTGTCAGTCCCTTAAGTGCAACTCCATGGTATATGTTGAATGAGAAATGTGCCACTCTACTGACCAGCACACATCAATGTGCACTTTGCAAGAGGAGAGACAACTCACCATGTAATTGCAAACAGCACACATTGCAAATCATGGTGACCCTGTTTTTGCAATGTGTTTTGCAGTCTCCTGGTTGTAGAATAATTGCACTCAGTTGGTAGGGAAGGGGTGTTTTAAAGGTCATCTGGCACTATATGCTATATTCATTGTAAGCTGTTGTATTAAATGATACAGTAGTGTGTCCTTTTGCAACCTTTCATGACAAAAATCAGAGTACCACCAAAATCAATCCTCAGCATTTTTAATCATATCCTAATTAAGTGCTGGGCTGCTTATTTGAAAAATTTGATTTGTTGTTTTCACTAATTTGTTTTTATTAGTGATAGAAACATAAGAAGTTAATGACAGATAAGGACACATAAGGCCCATCCAGTCTGCCATTTCTTTTCTACCTTATAAATGTGCCATCAGCCTTTGCTCTGTCAGTGGCCTATCTATTCATAGTCATTTGTATTGCTCCTTATGCCTATCCCATGCCTGTTTGAAGCCCTGCACTGTATTCATAGCCACCACTTCTTGTGGTAAGCCATTCCACACATCCACCACCCTTTCTGTGAAAAAGAATTTCCTCACATTCTCCTTTATCGGCCTCCTCTAATCTCATGCTGTGTCCTCTTGTCCTGCTATTTTTCTTATATTTAAACATGTTAGACTCTTTCACTTGTTTATGCCCTTAAGGTGTTTGAATGCCTCAATCATATCACCTCTCTCTCTCCTTTGCTCAAGGCTATACATATTGAGCTCCATTAATCTGTCCTCATATGTCTTCTGATGTAGTCCTGCACCATTTTGGTTGCCCTTCTCTGGACTGCCTCAATTTGGTTAATGTCCTTGTGAAGGTGTGGCCTCCAATACTGCCGCAGTACTCAGATGGGGCCTAACCAGTGTCTTGTACAGAGGTTATTACCTCCCTCTTCGACTTGTGATACCCTACTAATACACCCTAACACCCCCTAGCCTTAACTACTGCTTTAGAGGTCTGCTTGGATGATTTTAGGTCATCAGTGATGATGATGATGCCTTAGTCTCTTTCTTCCTTTGTGACTGCTAGCAACTCCCCTCCCAGCCTATAGGTGGCTTCAGGGTTTCTCTTCCCTATGTGCATGATTTTGCACTTCTTTGCATTAAATTCCAGTTGCCACTCTTCTGACCATTCTGCTATTTTATCCAGATCTCTTCTCATTCTGCCCACCCCATCTGGATCATCTACTCTGTTGCAGATCTTGGTGTCATCTGCAAACAGACAAGCCTTACCCTCTAGTCCATCTGCAAGGTCACTAATGAAGATGTTGAAGAGGACTGGCCCCAGGACTGATCCTAAGGTACCCACTTGTGACTTGCCACTCTTCTGACTGTATACCATTTACCACCACTCTCTGTTTTCTGCCCGTCAACCAGTTTGTCACCCAGTTGACCAACATCTGACCCACCCGAGCCTACCCAGCTTATTTATCAATCTTCTATGTGGAACAGTGTCAAAAGCTTTGCTGAAGTCAAGGTGGCGACATCAACTGCTCCCCTTGGTCCACCACTCTGGTTACCCAGTCAAAGAAATCTATGAGATTAGTTTGACAGGACCTTCCTTTTGTAAACCCATGCTGTCTTGGATCCTGTGCCCTATGGATTCCAGGTGTTGCACTATCCTTTCCTTAAGAGTGCCTCCATAATCTTGCCCACTACTGAGGTAAGACTGACGGTCTGTAGTTCCCGCCTCCTCCCTGCTACCACTCTTGTGGAGGCGGGATCACATAAACCCTTCTCCAGTCTTCTGGGACCTCTCCTGTGCTCAGAGACTCACTAAACAATTCTGACAATGGCTCTGCTAGTTCCTCCTTTAGCTCCTAAGTACCCTGGGATGTATGCCATCAGGTCCCATTGCCTTATCCACCCTGAGCTTAGGCTCTTGTAGGACCCTTTCTTTTGTGAAGGGAGTAGTGCTCACCTCCCTCCCCGTGTCCATGATGCTGAGCTGTGGGCCCTGCTCTACCTTCTCTTCAGTAAATACTGAGCAAAAGTATCTATTTAGGATAGATGCATTTACAGGGTCCTCCTCCTCAGATGCTCCCTTTTCTCCATTAAGCTTAGCAATACCCCCTCTGGACTTTCTCCTTTCACTAAGGATGTTCAGCCTTTGTGGTGCTGTCCAACTGTTAAATGACCATGTAACAGTTTATGTTACTAAATTGACAGCCACCAACAGGTACTATTTATCTGAATTAATCTATTCCTTGCATGCACAGAACCTGAGAAAGTGACCAACCTCATTGTGCGAATACCACAACAACGTCTCTTTTCCTGACATGGACTGCTCCACAAGAAATTATAGTTCATATCAAGTAAATATCAGAGGACTGTGACTTCAGATATGACAGTGACAATTGAATATGCAAACATGACAGGACTGATCCGGGGAAACTATTATGTCAGCGTTGTAGCAGTTTCACTTGATGGGACAACTGTAGGAGATACACGTAATTAACGCCACAACTAGTAAGTTTTTGCTTTCTCAACTTTACATCCAGTCTTGTCATTCTTCCTAATTTTATGACTACTTTCCTTCACTAGTTTTGTTTTTCCATTGTATCCTCTTAAAGAGGTGGGTATTTTATCAACCAAATAGTCTTTCTTCAGTATTAATGTTTGTGTGGAAAAATGTATAGCTAGACAGATTACTATTTGTTTTCTTTCATTCCCATTTCAATTTATGGAAATAGGAAGGTTTTTAAATGTACACTCTCATGCCATGTCTGCCATGAAAGAATTAGATGTCTTGGTATAGTGTTGTGCTGTTTACCACATTGAACATGTAGCACCATCCTAATACATCCTGAGTATGTATCTGGCTTGTACATTCAACAGCTAAACTCAGCAGATTAGACTTTTGAAAATGATGAGCGGTGGATATCTATAATGATGTGTGTCATTTATTGCAAAAAGGTGCAGAAGCAGTTTTACTAGTATCTGAGAAAACTGAAATTATGCCCAGTATGAATTTCAGGATGTATGAATTACATTTTTGCTGATAAAGTATATGAGGAAATTGGTTGCTGACTAATAAATAATACTGCTTTAGATGAAGCAATATTCTTTCTGTACCACGTTTCCAAAAATGCAGTGAGTGGCAAAATGCATCCTTTGCCGTGCAGATCTATTGAGCAGGATCGCATCACTAAATTTAGATAGCATGCCCCTTTAATAATTTCCAGTGTGTTATTCATCTTAAAGGAAAACTGCATTTTCCCCCTGCTTGATAGGCTATGCTCCCATCTGTACTGACCCCCCATCCACATGACCTTGTTTCTTACGGGAAGAACTGCCACCGCTGTATGCCACCATAGCTTGCTCCCCTTGGCAGGATACAGCAGAACTCCTACTGTTACTCCAGTGGAGGCTTGTCATGACATTCTGCTGTAAGATTGTGAGGGGTCAGTCATTCACTTTAGTAGTCCAGTGTAAATCAATACCAGCACCCATTTTTTTTTATTTTTAATACCAACCATGTACAAAGTAGCTGCTAGGAACAAAGAGTGTTTATCACAGTCTTTTTAATACTTTGTCTTTACCTTACCTAACTTAATCAGTAGCAACCCACTGATCCAGCACACCCACTTCCTACATGGAGCCAAAACACTGCCTGTATGCCTATGAATGGACAAGTTTGAATATTTTAATTCATATTAGACAGAGTTCTTTCCTGCCTGTGATCATTTTCTTGAGTGCAAGAGGTGACTGTGGAATTAAAATGAGAGCTCTGACATTTATAATTATCTGTTTGAACGTTAAGCCAGAACTCTGTGCCTACACATTAGCATGGATGCTAATGCACATGATGACAGTAGTGATTTTGTATTTTAACAAATAATTACACATGTTAGAGCTTTCAATTCAATACAGGAGTGACTTTGTCAGATGCATAAAACTGTCCAGAGTAAAAATACTATTGCTGATATGGCTTAAAATAATTATGAGTCCATGCAGAAGTTTACGGTGCTTCAATGCCATTTGAAAGAGCTCAAGTGGTATTAGCTGGCCAGTGAGGATTGTGTTTGGTATGGTAAATATACAAATTATATGAAAAGTGCACTGTATCTCAGTTTATATTGGGCATGCACTTTATTTATGATGGCTAATGAAATGTTTTCTGATGGAATCATTTTACATAGGATTAATAATCATCCAGGAGCTGACAGTATCTCTTTAATACAGCTGCACACTGCAGCAAATTTCAACTACAAAATTGATACTTTATACCGTAGGCCTTTTGCTATTTCACTGCTAGTTGTTTGTAATTAAAGTAGCAATAGAACATTGAACTCTTAAAGAGACACTGTCAACCCTCTTAGGTCTTCAAAATGTTCCTAGTTTAAGAAACATATTTCATGATTGCCAACATTCTGTAAAGATTGTTGATGTAGCGAGTAGTTTGAATTAAACTCCTATTTTCTTTACAAAAGTAAAAAACGGACTGCCCAACATACTGGTATTATCACACCAAAACAGGTTTGTTTACATTCTTGATCAGCTCAAATACATCTTTCCTGGACTTGGAAACACCCACAAAACATTCTAGCACCTCATGATGCCATGGGAGTTTATGAGACTACTTCCTTATGAGAGACTGAACTGTTTGGGGTGTTTCTAATGTTCAGAAAGCATGCAGTAAGAACAGAACTAGGATTGTAAACAAAACAAGGCTGTTTATAAATATACATTGCCATCCATTTCAGTTCTTCTAAGCAAGAAGACAGACAAAACAAACAGCAACTTCAATGAATTTTAGAGAAGGTAAGCAATCATAAAATGTGGGGTTTCAACCAGAAATAATATGATGAAAAACAGGTTGAAAGTGTCCCTTTAAAGTCTCAACTCTGAAATCAATTTCAGTACACTAGTGCAATATCAGTCAGTGGTCATGTAACTAATAAATCAGAAATTATAAAGCTGCTGTAGTTAATTACTCTACACACTGTCCACTGAGATTCAAGGAAGCAAGAATATTTTTTACGATACAGTTGGTGCTACCACAGAATATCTTAGACATAGCAATCAAATAATTTTCTTAGAGATAAAATCTACTGATCGCAAAACTACTACATAATGAACATGGATCATCTGACCCTTTCATGACTAAAAGTTATACATTTGTCACATTATCTTACATTACAAATGGTCTTGACCTGCTACATTAAGTCAAGAAGATAAGCATTTATTATCCATGTAAGTTTTGAAATAGAAAAATGGTTGTCTTCCCAGAGACATTTATTGGACTCCCTCTTTCCCAAGAACTACAGTGAGGAGTGAACTTGAAACCTATTTCTCAGTTCAAAGGGACTGTTGGTAAATATTTGGAACCAAGTTTTTTGTCAGTCCCTTAAGTGCAACTCCATGGTATATGTTGAATGAGAAATGTGCCACTGTCCTGACCAGCAAACATCAATGTGCACTTTTGCAAGAGGAGAGACAACTCACCATGTAAATTGTAAACAGCACACATTGCAAATCATGGTGACCCTGTTTTTGCAATGTGTTTTTGCAGTCTCCTGGGTTGTAGAAGAATTGCACTCAGTTGGTAGGAAGGGTGTTTTAAAGGTCATCTGGCACTATATGCTATATTCATTGTGAAGCAGTTGTATTAAATGATACAGTAGTGTGTCCTTTTGCAACCTTTCATGACAAAAATCTGAGTACCACGGAAAATCAATCCTCTGCATTTTTAATCATATCCTAATTAAGTGCTGGGCTGGTTATTTGAAAAATTAGATTTGTTGTTTTTCACTAATTTGTTTTTTATTAGTGATGTTCAGCCTTTGTGGTGCTGTGCAACTGTTAAATAACCATGTAACAGTTTATGTGACTAAATTGACAGCCACCAACAGGTATTATTTATCTGAATAAATTGATTTGTATGCACAGAACCTGAAAAAGTGACCAACCTCATTGTTGCGAATACCACAACACGTCTTTTTCCTGACATGGACTGCTCCACAAGGAAATTATAGTTCATATCAAGTAAATATCAGGGGACTGTGACTTCAGATATGACAGTGACAATTGAATATGCAAACATGACAGGACTGATCCCAGGGGAAACTATTATGTCAGCGTTGTAGCAGTTTCACTTGATGGGACAACTGTAGGAGATACACAAGTAATTAAGCCACAACTAGTAAGTTTTTGCTTTCTCAACTTTACATCCAGTTTTTCTGTTTTCCTCATGTTGGAAACTATTCCATTAATCCACTCTTTGCATTTCCTTTCAGCTATTAAAAGCTGATCTTTTAGCTCCATTCTGCATTCAAATACCCTCCAGTCTTGTCATTCTTCCTAATTTTATGACTACTTTCCTTCACTAGTTTTGTTTTTCCATTGTATCCTCTTAAAGAGGTGGGTATTGTTATCAACCAAATAGTCTTTCTTCAGTATTAATGTTTGTGTGGAAAAATGTATAGCTAGACAGATTACTATTTGTTTTCTTTCATTCCCATTTCAATTTATGGAAATAGGAAGGTTTTAAAGGTACACACTCTCATGCCATGTCTGCCATGAAAGAATTAGATGTCTTGGTACAGTGTTGTGCTGTTTACCACATTGAACATGTAGCACCATCCTAATACATCCTGAGTATGTATCTGGCTTGTACAATCAAGAGCTAAGCTCAGCGGATTAGACTTTGAAAATGTTGAGCGGTGGATATCTATAATAATGTGTGTCATTTATTGCAAAAGGTGCAGAAGCAGTTTTACTAGTATCTGAGAAAACTGAAATTATGCCCAGTATGAATTTCAGGATGTACTGATTACATTTTGCTGATAAACTATATGAAATTGGTTGCTGACTAATAAATAATACTGCTTTAGATGAAGCAATATTCTTTCTGTACTACATTTCCAAAATGCAGTGAGTGGCAAATGCAGCCTTTGCAGTGCAGATCTATTGAGCAGGATCACATCACTAAATTTAGATAGCATGCCCTTTTATAATTTCCAGTGTGTTATTCATCTTAAAGGAAAACTGCATTTTCCCCCTGCTTGATAGGCTATGCTCCCTTCGATACCGACCCCCCCCATCCACATGACCTTGTTTCTTATGGGAAGGACTGCCACCACTGTATGACCCCATAGCTTGCTCTTCTTGGCAGGATACAACAGAACTCCTACTGTTACTCCAGTGGAGGCTTGCCATGACATTCTGCTGTAAGATTGTGAGGGGTCAGTCATTCACTTTAGTAGTCCAATGTAAATCAATACCAGCACCCATGTTTTTATTTTAATACCAACCATGTACAAAGTAGCTGCTAGGCACAAAAAGAGTGTTTATCACAGTTTTTTTTATACTTTGTCTTTACCTTACCTAACTTAATCAGTAGCAACCCACTGATCCAGCACACCCACTTCCTACATGGAGCCAAAACACCTGCCTGTATGCCTATGAATGGACAAGTTTGAATATTTTAATTCATATTAGACAGAGTTCTTTCCTGCCTGTGATCATTTTCTTGAGTGCAAGAAGGTGACTGTGGAATTAAAATGAGAGCTCTGACATTTATAATTATCTGTTTGAAACGTTAAGCCAGAACTCTGTGCCTACACATTAGCATGGATGCTAATGCACATGATGACAGTAGTGATTTTGTATTTTAACAAATAATTACACATGTTAGAGCTTTCAATTCAATACAGGAGTGACTTTGTCAGATGCATAAAACTGTCCAGAGTAAAAATACTATTGCTGATATGGCTTAAAATAATTATGAGTCCATGCAGAAGTTTACGGTGCTTCAATGCCATTTGAAAGAGCTCAAGTGGTATTAGCTGGCCAGTGAGGATTGTGTTTGGTATGGTAAATATACAAAATTATATGAAAAGTGCACTGTGTGCTCAATTTGTATTGGGCATGCACTTTATTTATGATGGCTAAAGAAATGTTTTCTGATGGAATCATTTTTACATGATTAATAATCATCCAGGAGCCGACAGTATCTCTTTAATACAGCTGCACACTGCAGCAAATTTCAACTGCAAAATTGATACTTTATACCGTGAGGCCCTTTTTGCTATTTCACTGCAAGTTGTTTGTAATTAAAGTAGCTATAGAACATTGATCTCTTAAAGGGACACTGTCAACCCTCTTAGCTCTCAAAATGTTCCTAGTTTAAGAAACATATTTTATGATTGCCAACTATTCTGTAAAGATTGTTGATGTAGCTGGTAGTTTGAATTAAACTCCTATTTTCTTTACAAAAGTAAAAAACAGACTGCCCAACATACTGGTGTTATCACACCAAAACAGGTTTGTTTACATTCCTTGATCAGCTCCAAATACATCTTTCCTGGACTTGGAAACACCCACAAAACATTCTAGCACCTCATGATGCCATGGGAGTTTATGAGACTACTTGCTTATGAGAGACTGAACTGTTTGGGTGTGTTTCTAATGTTCAGAAAGCATGCAGTAAGAACAGAACTAGGATTGTAAACAAAAACAAGGCTGTTTATAAATATACATTGCCATCCATTTCAGTTCTACTGGCAAGAAGACAGACAAAACAAACAGCAACTTCAATGAATTTTAGAAGGTAAGCAATCATAAAATGTGGGGTTTCAACCAGAAATAATATGATGAAAAACAGATTGAAAGTGTCCCTTTAAAGTCTCAACTCTGAAATCAATTTCAGTACACTAGTGCAATATCAGTCAGTGGTCATGTAACTAATAAATCAGAATTTGTAAAGCTGCTGTAGTTAATTAATTTACACTGTCCACTTGAGATTCAAGGAAGCAAGAATATTTTTTATGATACAATTGGTGCTACCACAGAATATCTTAGAGATAGCAATCAAATAATTTTCTTAGAGATAAAATCTACTGATAGCAAAACTACTACATAATGAACACGGATCATCTCACCCATTCATGACTAAAAGTTATACATTTGTCACATTATCTTACATTACAAATGGTCTTGACCTGCTACATTAAGTCAAGAAGATAAGCATTTATTATCCATGTAAGTTTTGAAATAGAAAAATGGTTGTCTACCCAGAGACATTTATTGGACTCCCTCTTTCCCAAGAACTACAGTGAGGAGTGAACTTGAAACCTATTTCTCAGTTCAAAGGGACTGTTGGTAAATATTTGGAACCAAGTTTTTGTCAGTCCCTTAAGTGCAACTCCATGGTATATGTTGAATGAAAATGTGCCACTGTCCTGACCAGCAAACATCAATGTGCACTTTTGCAAGAGGAGACAACTCACCATGTAAATTGTAAACAGCACACATTGCAAATCATGGTGACCCTGTTTTTAATGTGTTTTGCAGTCTCCTGGGTTGTAGAAAATTGCACTCAGTTGGTAGGAAGGGTGTTTTAAAGGTCATCTGGCACTATATGCTATATTCATTGTGAAGCAGTTGTATTAAATGATACAGTAGTGTGTCCTTTTGCAACCTTTCATGACAAAAATCTGAGTACCACCGAAAATCAATCCTCTGCATTTTTAATCATATCCTAATTAAGTGCTGGGCTGGTTATTTGAAAAATTATGATTTGTTGTTTTTCACTAATTTGTTTTTTATTAGTGATGTTCAGCCTTTGTGGTGCTGTGCAACTGTTAAATAACCATGTAACAGTTTATGTGACTAAATTGACAGCCACCAACAGGTATTATTTATCTGAATAAATTGATTCCTTGTATGCACAGAACCTGAAAGTGACCAACCTCATTGTTGCGAATACCACAACAACGTCTTTTTCCTGACATGGACTGCTCCACAAGGAAATTATAGTTCATATCAAGTAAATATCAGGGGACTGTGACTTCAGATATGACAGTGACAATTGAATATGCAAACATGACAGGACTGATCCCAGGGAAACTATTATGTCAGCGTTGTAGCAGTTTCACTTGATGGGACAACTGTAGGAGATACACAAGTAATTAGCATCACAACTAGTAAGTTTTTGCTTTCTCAACTTTACATCCAGTTTTTCTGTTTTCCTCATGTTGGAAACTATTCCATTAATCCACTCTTTGCATTTCCTTTCAGCTATTAAAAGCTGATCTTTTAGCTCCATTCTGCATTCAAATACCCTCCAGTCTTGTCATTCTTCCTAATTTTATGACTACTTTACTTCACTAGTTTTGTTTTCCATTGTATCCTCTTAAAGAGGTGGGTATTGTTATCAACCAAATAGTCTTTCTTCAGTATTAATGTTTGTGTGGAAAAATGTATAGCTAGAGATTACTATTTGTTTTCTTTCATTCCCATTTCAATTTATGGAAATAGGAAGGTTTTAAAAGTACACACTCTCATGCCATGTCTGCCATGAAAGAATTAGATGTCTTGGTACAGTGTTGTGCTGTTTACCATATTGAACATGTAGCACCATCCTAATACATCCTGAGTATGTATCTGGCTTGTACATTCAAGAGCTAAGCTCAGCGGATTAGACTTTTAAGCATGATGGCGGTGGATATCTATAATAATGTGTGTCATTTATTGCAAAAGGTGCAGAAGCAGTTTTACTAGTATCTGAAAACTGAAATTATGCCCAGTATGAATTTCAGGATGTACAATTACATTTTGCTGATAAACTATATGAAAATTGGTTGCTGACTAATAAATAATACTGCTTTAGATGAAGCAATATTCTTTCTGTACTACATTTCCAAAAATGCAGTGGTGGCAAAATGCAGCCTTTGCAGTACAGATCTATTGAGCAGGATCACATCACTAAATTTAGATAGCATGCCCTTTTATAATTTCCAGTGTGTTATTCATCTTAAAGGAAAATTGCATTTTCCCCTGCTTGATAGGCTATGCTCCCTCGATGCGACCCCCCATCCACATGACCTTGTTTCTTATGGGAAAGGACTGCCACCACTGCTATGACCCATAGCTTGCTCTTCTTGGCAGGATACAACAGAACTCCTACTGTTACTCCAGTGGAGGCTTGCCATGACATTCTGCTGTAAGATTGTGAGGGTCAGTCATTCACTTTAGTAGTCCAATGTAAATCAATACCAGCACCCATGTTTTAATTTTAATACCAACCATGTACAAAGTAGCTGCTAGGCACAAAAGAGTGTTTATCACAGTTTTTTTATACTTTGTCTCTACCTTACCTAACTTAATCAGTAGCAACCCACTGATCCAAGCTCACACTTCCTACATGGAGCCAAAACACCTGCCTGTATGCCTATGAATGGACAAGTTTGAATATTTTAATTCATATTAGACAGAGTTCTTTCCTGCCCTGTGATCATTTTCTTGAGTGCAAGAAGGTGACTGTGGAATTAAAATGAGAGCTCTGACATTTATAATTATCTGTTTGAAACGTTAAGCCAGAACTCTGTGCCTACACATTAGCATGGATGCTAATGCACATGATGACAATAGTGATTTTGTATTTTAACAAATAATTACACATGTTAGAGCTTTCAATTCAATACAGGAGTGACTTTTTCAGACGCATAAAACTGTCCAGAGTAAAAAATACTATTGCTGATATGGCTTAAAATAATTATGAGTCCATGCAGAAGTTTACGAGTGCTTCAATGCCATTTGAAAGAGCTCAAGTGGTATTAGCTGGCCAGTGAGGATTGTGTTTGGTATGGTAAATATACAAAATTATATGAAAAGTGCACTGTGTGCTCAATTTGTATTGAGCAAGCACTTTATTTATGATGGCTAAAGAAATGTTTTCTGATGGAATCATTTTACACATGATTAATAATCATCCAGGAGCCGACAGTATCTCTTTAATACAGCTGCACACTGCAGCAAATTTCAACTGCAAAATTGATACTTTATACCGTAGGCCCTTTTTTGCTATTTCACTGCAAGTTGTTTGTAATTAAAGTAGCTATAGAACATTGATCTCTTAAAGGGACACTGTCAACCCTCTTAGCTCTCAAAATGTTCCTAGTTTAAGAAACATATTTTATGATTGCCAACATTCTGTAAAGATTGTTGATGTAGCTGGTAGTTTGAATTAAACTCCTATTTTCTTTACAAAAGTAAAAAACAGACTGCCCAACATACTGGTGTTATCACACCAAAACAGGTTTGTTTACATTCCTTGATCAGCTCCAAATACATCTTTCCTGGACTTGGAAACACCCACAAAACATTCTAGCACCTCATGATGCCATGGGAGTTTATGAGACTACTTGCTTATGAGAGACTGAACTGTTTGGGTGTGTTTCTAATGTTCAGAAAGCATGCAGTAAGAACAGAACTAGGATTGTAAACAAAAACAAGGCTGTTTATAAATATACATTGCCATCCATTTCAGTTCTACTAGGCAAGAAGACAGACAAAACAAACAGCAACTTCAATGAATTTTAGAGAAGGTAAGCAATCATAAAATGTGGGGGTTTCAACCAGAAATAATATGATGAAAAACAGATTGAAAGTGTCCCTTTAAAGTCTCAACTCTGAAATCAATTTCAGTACACTAGTGCAATATCAGTCAGTGGTCATGTAACTAATAAATCAGAATTTGTAAAGCTGCTGTAGTTAATTAATTTCGCACTGTCCACTGAGATTCAAGGAAGCAAGAATATTTTTATGATACAATTGGTGCTACCACAGAATATCTTAGAGATAGCAATCAAATAATTTTCTTAGAGATAAAATCTACTGATAGCAAAACTACTACATAATGAACACGGATCATCTCACCCATTCATGACTAAAAGTTATACATTTGTCACATTATCTTACATTACAAATGGTCTTGACATGCTATTTTAAGTCAAGAAGATAAGCATTTATTATCCATGTCAGTTTTGAAATAGAAAAATGGTTGTCTACCCAGAGACATTTATTGGACTCCCTCGTCCCCAAAGAACTACAGTGAGGAGTGAACTTGGGACCTATTTCTCAGTTCAAAGGGACTGTTGGTAAATATTTGGAACCCAGTTTTTTGTCAGTCCCTTAAGTGCAACTCCATGGTATATGTTGAATGAGAAATGTGCCACTCTACTGACCAGCACACATCAATGTGCACTTTTGCAAGAGGAGACAACTCACCATGTAAATTGCAAACAGCACACATTGCAAATCATAGTGACCCTATTTTTGCAATGTGTTTTGCAGTCTCTGGGTTGTAGAAAATTGCACTCAGTTGGTAGGAAGGGTGTTTTAAAGGACATCTGGCACTATATGCTGTATTCATTGTGAAGCCGTTGTATTAAATGGTACAGTAGTGTGTCCTTTTGCAATCTTTCATGTGAAAAATCAGAGTACCGAAAATCAGTCCTCAGCATTTTAATCGTATCCTAATTAAGTGCAGGGCTGGTTATTTGAAAATTTGATTTGTTGTTTTTCACTAATTTGTTTTTTATTAGTGATGTTCAGCCATTGTGGTGCTGTCCAACTGTTAAATAACCATGTAACAGTTTATGTGACTAAATTGACAGCCACCAACAGGTATTATTTATCTGAATAAATCTATTCCTTGCATGCCAGAACCTGAAAAGTGACCAACCTCATTGTTGCGAATACCACAACAACGTCTCTTTCCTGACATGGACTGCTCCACAAGAAATTATAGTTCATATCAAGTAAATATCAGGGGACTGTGACTTCAGATATGACAGTGACAATTGAATATGCAAACATGACAGGACTGATCCCAGGGAAACTATTATGTCAGCGTTGTAGCAGTTTCACTTGATGGGACAACTGTAGGAGATACACAAGTAATTAGCATACAACTAGTAAGTTTTGCTTTCTCAACTTTACATCCAGTTTTCTCTTTTCCTCATGTTGGAAACTATTCATTAATCCACTCTTTGTATTTCCTTTCAGCTATTAAAAGCTGATCTTTTAGCTCCATTCTGCATTCAAATGTCCCTCCAGTCTTGTCATTCTTCCTAATTTTATGACTACTTTCCTTCACTAGTTTTGTTTTTTCCATTGTATCCTCTTAAAGAGGTGGGTATTGTTATCAACCAAATAGTCTTTCTTCAGTATTAATGTTTGTGTGGAAAAATGTATAGCTAGACAGATTACTATTTGTTTTCTTTCATTCCTATTTCAATTTATGGAAATAGGAAGGTTTTAAAAGTACACTCTCATGCCATGTCTGCCATGAAAGAATTAGATGTCTTGGTACAGTGTTGTGCTGTTTACCACATTGAACATGTAGCACCATCCTAATACATCCTGAGTATGTATGTGGCTTGTTCATTCATCAGCTAAGCTCAGCGGATTAGACTTTTGAAAGCGAATGGTGGATATCTATAATGATGTGTGTCATTTATTGCAAAAGGTGCAGAAGCAGTTTTACTAGTATCTGAGAAACTGAAATTATGCCCAATATGAATTTCAGGATATACGAATTACATTTTGCTGATAAACTATATGGAAATTGTTTGCTGACTAATAAATAATATTGCTTTAATGAAGCAATATTCTTTCTGTACTGCGTTTCCAAAATGCAGTGAGTGGCAAAATGCAGCCTTTGCAGTGCAGCTCTATTGAGCAGGATTACATCACTAAATTTGCATAGCATGCCCCTTTAATAATTTCCAGTGTGTTATTCATCTTAAAGGAAAATTGCATTTTCCCCCTGCTTGATAGGCTATGCTCCCATCTGTACTGACCCCCAATCCACATGACCTTGTTTCTTATGGGAAGGACTGCCACCCTTGTATGCCCCCATAGCTTGCTCCCCTTGGCAGGATACAGCAGAACTCCTACTGTTACTCCAGGGGAGGCTTGCCATGTCATTCTGCTGTAAGATTGTGAGGGGTCAGTCATTTACTTTAGTAGTACAATGTAAATCAATACCGGCACCCATTTCTTTATTTTTAATAAAGTCAACCATTTAAAAGCAGCTGCTAACCACAAAAAGCGTGTTTTTTCACTGGTTTTTTTTCTATACTTTGTCTTTACCTTACCTAACTTAATCAGTAGCAACCCACTGATCCAGCACATCCACTTCCTACATGGAGCCAAAACACCTACCTGTATACCTATGAATGGACAAGTTTGAATATTTTAATTCATATTAGACAGAGTTATTTCTTGCCTGTGATCATTTTCTTGAGTGCAAGAAGGTGGCTATGGAATTAAAATGAGAGCTCTGACATGTATAATTATCTGTTTGAAACATTAAGCCAGAACTCTGTGCCTGCACATTAGCATGGATACTAATGCACATGATGACAGTAGTGATTTTGTATTTTAACAAATAATTGCACAAGTTAGAGCTTTCAATTCAATACAGGAGTGATTTTTCCAGGCACATAAAACTGTCAAGAGTAAAAAATACTATTGCTGATATGGCTTAAAGTAATTCTAAGTCCATGCAGAAGTTTACCGGTGCTTCAATGCCATTTTGACAGAGCTCAAGTGGGATTAGCTGGCCATTGAGGATTGTGTTGGGTATTGTAATTATTCAAAATTATATGAAAAGTGCACTATGTGCCCAGTTAATATTGGGCATGCACTTTATTTATGACGGCTAATAAAATGTTTTCTGATGGAATCATTTTTACATGGGATTAATAATCATCGAGAAGCTGACAGTATCTTTTTAACTGAACTGCACACTGCAGAAAATTTTAACTGCAAAATTAATACTTTATACCTTACTTCCTTTTTTGCTCTTTCACTGCAAGTTGTTGTAATTTAAGTAGTTATAGAACATTGAACTCTTAAAGTCTCAATTCTGAAATCAATTTCAGTACACTAGTGCAATATCAGTCAGTGGTCATGTAACCAATAAATCAAAATTTGTAAAGCTGCTATAGTTAATTACTTTACACACTGTCCACTGAGATTCAAGGAAGCAAGAATATTTTGTATGAAACAGTTGGTGCTACCACTGAATATCTTAGAAATAGCAATCAAATAATTTTCTTAGAGATAAAATCTACTGATACAAAACTACTACATAATGAACATGGATCATCTGACCCTTTCATGACTAAAAGTTATACATTTGTCACATTATCTTACATTAAAATGGTCTTGACCTGCTACATTAAGTCAAGAAGATGAGCATTTATTATCCGTGTCAGTTTTGAAATAGAAAAATGGTTGTCTACCCAGGGACATTTATTGGAGTGCCTCTTTCCCAAAGAACTACAATGAGGAGTGAACTTGGGACCTATTTCTCAGTTCAAAGGGACGTTTGGTAAATATTTGGAACCCAGTTTTTTGTCAGTCCCTTAAGTGCAACTCCATGGTATATGTTGAATGAGAAATGTGCCACTTTCTGACCAGCACACATCAATGTGCACTTTTGCAAGAGGAGACAACTCACCATGTAAATTGCAAACAGCACACATTGCAAATCATAGGTGACCCTGTTTTTGCAATGTGTTTTGCAGTCTCCTGGGTTGTAGAATAATTGCACTCAGTTGGTAGGGAAGGGGTGTTTTAAAGGTCATCTGGCACTATATGCTATATTCATTGTGAAGCTGTTGTATTAAATGATACAGTAGTGTGTCCTTTTGCAACCTTTCATGACAAAAATCAGAGTACCACCAAAATCAATCCTCAGCATTTTTATCATATCCTAATTAAGTGCTGGGCTGCTTATTTGAAAAATTTGATTTGTTGTTTTTCACTAATTTGTTTTTATTAGTGATAGAAACATAACAAGTTAATGACAGATAAGGACCGCCAAAGGCCCATCCAGTCTGCCATTTCTTTTCTACTTTATAAATGTGCCATCAGCCTTTGCTCTGTCAGTGGCCTTTCTATTCATAGTCATTTGTATTGCTCCTATGCCTATCCCATGCCTGTTTGAAGCCCTGCACTGTATTCATAGCCACCACTTCTTGTGGTAAGCCATTCCATGCATCCACCACCCTTTCTGTGAAAAAATTTCCCACATTCTCCCTTTATCGGCCTCCCTCTAATCTCATGCTGTGTCCTCTTGTCCTGCTATTTTTCTTATATTTAAACATGTTAGTACTCTTTCATCTTGTTTATGCCCTTAAGGTGTTTGAATGCCTCAATCATATCACCTCTCTCCTCCTTTGCTCAAGGCTATACATATTGAGCTCCATTAATCTGTCCTCATATGTCTTCTGATGCAGTCCTGCACCATTTGGTTGCCCTTCTCTGGACTGCCTCAATTTGGTTAATGTCCTTGTGAAGGTGTGGCCTCCAATACTGCCGCAGTACTCCAGATGGGGCCTAACCAGTGTTCTTGTACAGAGGATTATTACCTCCCTCTTCAGACTTGTGATACCCCTACTAATCACCTAACCAGCCTTACCTACTGCTTTAGAGGTCTGCTTGGATGATTTAGGTCATCAGTGATGATGATGATGCCCTAGTCTCTTTCTTCCTTTATGACTGCTAGCAACTCCTCCCAGCCTATAGGTGGCTTCAGGGTTTCTCTTCCCTATGTGCATGATTTTGCACTTCTTTGCATTAAATTCCAGTTGCCACTCTTCTGACCATTCTGCTAGTTTATCCAGATCTCTTCTCATTCTGCCCACCCCATCTGGATCATCTACTCTGTTGCAGATCTTGGTGTCATCTGCAAACAGACAAGCCCTTACCCTCTAGTCCATCTGCAAGGTCACTAATGAAGATGTTGAAGGGACTGGCCCAGCACTGATCCCTGAGGTACCCACTTGTGACTTGCAACTCTTCTGACTGTATACCATTTACCACCACTCTCTGTTTTCTGCCCGTCAACCAGTTTGCCACCCAGTTGACCAACATCTGACCCACCCGAGCCTACCCAGCTTATTTATCAATCTTCTATGTGGAACAGTGTCAAAGCTTTGCTGAAGTCAAGGTGGCGACATCAACTGCTCCCCTTGGTCCACCACTCTGGTTACCCAGTCAAAGAAATCTATGAGATTAGTTTGACAGGACCTTCCTTTTGTAAACCCATGCTGTCTTGGATCCTGTGCCCTATGGATTCCAGGTGTTGCACTATCCTTTCCTTAAGGTGCCTCCATAATCTTGCCCACTACTGAGGTAAGACTGACCGGTCTGTAGTTCCCGCCCTCCCCTGCTACCACTCTTGTGGAAGCGGGATCACATGAAACCTTCTCCAGTCTTCTGGGACCTCTGCTGTGCTCAGAGACTCACTAAACAATTCTGACAATGGCTCTGCTAGTTCCTCCTTTAGCTCCTAAGTACCCTGGGATGTATGCCATCAGGTCCCATTGCCTTATCCACCCTGAGCTTATGGCTCTTGTAGGACCCTTTCTTTTGTGAAGGGAGTAGTGCTCACCTCCCTCCCCGTGTCCATGATGCTGAGCTGTGGGCCCTGCCCTACCTTCTCTTCAGTAAATACTGAGCAAAAGTATCTATTTAGGATAGATGCCTTTACAGGGTCCTCCTCCTCAGATGCTCCCTTTTCTCCATTAAGCTTAGCAATACCCCTCTGGACTTTCTCCTTTCACTAAGGATGTTCAGCCTTTGTGGTGCTGTCCAACTGTTAAATAACCATGTAACAGTTTATGTTACTAAATTGACAGCCACCAACAGGTACTATTTATCTGAATTAATCTATTCCTTGCATGCACAGAACCTGAGAAAGTGACCAACCTCATTGTTGCGAATACCACAACAACGTCTCTTTTCCTGACATGGACTGCTCCACAAGGAAATTATAGTTCATATCAAGTAAATATCAGGGGGACTGTGACTTCAGATATGACAGTGACAATTGAATATGCAAACATGACAGGACTGATCCCAGGGGGAAACTATTATGTCAGCGTTGTAGCAGTTTCACTTGATGGGACAACTGTAGGAGATACACAAGTAATTAACGCCACAACTAGTAAGTTTTTTGCTTTCTCAACTTTACATCCAGTCTTGTCATTCTTCCTAATTTTATGACTACTTTCCTTCACTAGTTTTGTTTTTCCATTGTATCCTCTTAAAGAGGTGGGTATTTTATCAACCAAATAGTCTTTATTCAGTATTAATGTTTGTGTGGAAAAATGTATAGCTAGACAGATTACTATTTGTTTTCTTTCATTCCCATTTCAATTTATGGAAATAGGAAGGTTTTAAATGTACACTCTCACGCTGCCATGTCTGCCATGAAAAGATTAGATGTCTTGGTACAGTGTTGTGCTGTTTACCACATTGAATGTAGCACCATCCTAATACATCCTGAGTATGTATCTGGCTTGTACATTCAACAGCTAAACTCAGCAGATTAGACTTTTGAAAATGATGAGCGGTGGATATCTATAATGATGTGTGTCATTTATTGCAAAAGGTGCAGAAGCAGTTTTACTAGTATCTGAGAAAACTGAAATTATGCCCAGTATGAATTTCAGGATGTATAATTACATTTTTGCTGATAAAGTATATGAGGAAATTGGTTGCCGACTAATAAATAATATTGCTTTAGATGAAGCAATATTCTTTCTGTACTACGTTTCCAAATATGCAGTGAGTGGCAAAATGCATCCTTTGCCGTGCAGATCTATTGAGCAGGATCACATCACTAAATTTAGATAGCATGCCCCTTTTATAATTTCCAGTGTGTTATTCATCTTAAAGGAAAACTGCATTTTCCCCCCTGCTTGATAGGCTATGCTCCCATCTGTACTGGCCCCCCCCCTCCACATGACCTTGTTTCTTACGGGAAGAACTGCCACCGCTGTATGCCACCATAGCTTGCTCCCCTTTGCAGGATACAGCAGAACTCCTACTGTTACTCCAGTGGAGGCTTGCCATGACATTCTGCTGTAAGATTGTGAGGGGTCAGTCATTCACTTTAGAAGTCCAGTGTAAATCAATACCAGCACCCATTTTTTTTTTTTAATACCAACCATGTACAAAGTAGCTGCTAGGCACAAAAAGAGTGTTTATCACAGTCTTTTTTATACTTGTCTTTACCTTACCTAACTTAATCAGTAGCAACCCACTGATCCAGCACACCCACTTCCTACATGGAGCCAAAACACCTGCCTGTATGAGTATGAATGGACAAGAGTTTGAATATTTTTAATTCATATTAGACAGAGTTCTTTCCTGCCTGTGATCATTTTCTTGAGTGCAAGAAGGTGACTGTGGAATTAAAATGAGAGCTCTGACATTTATAATTATCTGTTTGAAACGTTAAGCCAGAACTCTGTGCCTACACATTAGCATGGATGCTAATGCACATGATGACAGTAGTGATTTTGTATTTTAACAAATAATTACACATGTTAGAGCTTTCAATTCAATACAGGAGTGACTTTGTCAGATGCATAAAACTGTCCAGCGTAGAAAATACTATTGCTGATATGGCTTAAAATAATTATGAGTCCATGCAGAAGTTTACCGGTGCTTCAATGCCATTTTGAAAGAGCTCAAGTGGTATTAGCTGGCCAGTGAGGATTGTGTTTGGTATGGTAAATATACAAAATTATATGAAAAGTGCACAGTGTGCTCAGTTTATATTGGGCATGCACTTTATTTACGATGGCTAATGAAATGTTTTCTGATGGAATCATTTTTACATGGGATTAATAATCATCCAGGAGCTGACAGTATCTCTTTAATACAGCTGCACACTGCAGAAAATTTCAACTGCAAAATTGATGCTTTATACCGTAGGCCCTTTTTAGCTATTTCACTGCTAGTTGTTTGTAGTTAAAGTAGCAATAGAACATTGAACTCTTAAAGAGACACTGTCAACCCTCTTAGGTCTCAAAATGTTCCTAGTTTAAGAAACATATTTTATGATTGCCAACATTCTGTAAAGATTGTTGATGTAGCTAGTAGTTTGAATTAAACTCCTATTTTCTTTACAAAAGTAAACAGACTGCCCAACATACTGGTATTATCACACCAAAACAGGTTTGTTTACATTCCTTAATCAGCTCCAAATACATCTTTCCTGGACTTGGAAACACCCACAAAACATTCTAGCACCTCATGATGCCATGGGAGTTTATGAGACTCCTTCCTTATGAGAGACTGAACTGTTTGGGAGTGTTTCTAATGTTCAGAAAGCATGCAGTAAGAACAGAACTAGGATTGTAAACAAAAACAAGGCTGTTTATAAATATACATTGCCGTGCATTTCAGTTCTTCTAAGCAAGAAGACAGACAAAACAAACAGCAACTTCAATGAATTTTAGAGAGGGTAAGCAATCATAAAATGTGGGGTTTCAACCAGAAATAATATGATGAAAAACAGGTTGAAAGTGTCCTTTAAAGTCTCAACTCTGAAATCAATTTCAGTACACTAGTGCAATATCAGTCAGTGGTCATGTAACTAATAAATCAGAATTTGTAAAGCTGCTGTAGTTAATTAATTTACGCACTGTCCTCTGAGATTCAAGGAAGCAAGAATATTTTTAACGATACAGTTGGTGCTACTACAGAATATCTTTGAGATAGCAATCAAATAATTTTCTAAGAGATAAAATCTGCTCATCGCAAAAGTACTACACAATGAACATGGATCATATGACACTTTCATGACAAAAAGTTGTACATTTGTCACATTATCTTACATTAAAAATGGTCCTGACATGCTACATTAAGTCAAGAAGATAAGCATTAATTATCCATATCAGTTTTGAAATAGAAAAATGATTGTCTACCCAAGAGACATTTATTGGACTCCCTCGTCCCCAAGAACTACAGTGAGGAGTGAACTTGGGACCTATTTCTCAGTTCAAAGGGACTGTTGGTAAATATTTGGAACCAAGTTTTTGTCAGTCCCTTAAGTGCAACTCCATGGTATATGTTGAATGAGAAATGTGCCACTTCCTGACCAGCACACATCAATGTGCACTTTTGCAAGAGGAGAGACAACTCACCATGTAAATTGTAAACAGCACACATTGCAAATCATGGTGACCCTGTTTTTGCAATGTGTTTTTGCAGACTCCTGGGTTGTAGAAGAATTGCACTCCGTCGGTAAGGAAGGGGTGTTTTAAAAGGTCATCTGGCACTATATGCTATATTCATTGTGAAGCAGTTGTATTAAATGATACAGTAGTGTGTCCTTTTGCAACCTTTCATGACAAAAATCAGAGTACCACCGAAAATCAATCCTCTGCATTTTTAATCATATCCTAATTAAGTGCTGGGCTGGTTATTTGAAAAATTAGATTTGTTGTTTTTCACTAATTTGTTTTTTATTAGTGATGTTCAGCCTTTGTGGTGCTGTGCAACTGTTAAATAACCATGTAACAGTTTATGTGACTAAATTGACAGCCACCAACAGGTATTATTTATCTGAATAAATTGATTCCTTGTATGCAGAACCTAGAAAGTGACCAACCTCATTGTTGCGAATACCACAACAACGTCTCTTTTCCTGACATGGACTGCTCCACAAGGAAATTATAGTTCATATCAAGTAAATATCAGGGGACTGTGACTTCAGATATGACAGTGACAATTGAATATGCAAACATGACAGGACTGATCCCAGGGAAACTATTATGTCAGCGTTGTAGCAGTTTCATTGATGGGACAACTGTAGGAGATACACAAGTAATTAGCATACAACTAGTAAGTTTTTGCTTTCTCAACTTTACATCCAGTTTTCTCTTTTCCTCATGTTGGAAACTATTCCATTAATCCACTCTTTGTATTTCCTTTCAGCTATTAAAAGCTGATCTTTTAGCTCCATTCTGCATTCAAATGCCCCTCCAGTCTTGTCATTCTTCCTAATTTTATGACTACTTTCCTTCACTAGTTTTGTTTTTTTCCATTGTATCCTCTTAAAGAGGTGGGTATTGTTATCAACCAAATAGTCTTTCTTCAGTATTAATGTTTGTGTGGAAAAATGTATAGCTAGACAGATTACTATTTGTTTTCTTTCATTCCCATTTCAATTTATGGAAATAGGAAGGTTTTAAAGGTACACACTCTCATGCCATGTCTGCCATGAAAGAATTAGATGTCTTGGTACAGTGTTGTGCTGTTTACCACATTGAACATGTAGCACCATCCTAATACATCCTGAGTATGTATCTGGCTTGTACATTCAAGAGCTAAGCTCAGCGGATTAGACTTTTGAAAATGATGAGCGGTGGATATCTATAATGATGTGTCATTTATTGCAAAAGGTGCAGAAGCAGTTTTACTAGTATCTGAGAAAACTGAAATTATGCCCAATATGAATTTCAGGATGTACGAATTACATTTTTGCTGATAAACTATATGAGGAAATTGGTTGCTGACTAATAAATAATATTGCTTTAGATGAAGCAATATTCTTTCTGTACTACATTTCCAAAAATGCAGTGAGTGGCAAAATGCAGCCTTTGCAGTGCAGATCTATTGAGCAGGATTACATCACTAAATTTGCATAGCATGCCCCTTTAATAATTTCCAGTGTGTTATTCATCTTGAAGGAAAATAGCATTTTCCCCTGCTTGATAGGCTATGCTCCCATCTGTACTGACCCCCAATCCACATGACCTTGTTTCTTATGCGAAGACTGCCACCCCTGTATGCCCCCATAGTTTGCTCCCCTTGGCAGGATACAGCAGAACTCCTACTGTTACTCCAGGGGAGGCTTGCCATGTCATTCTGCTGTAAGATTGTGAGGGGTCAGTCATTTCACTTAGTAGTCCAATGTAAATCAATACCGGTACCCATTTTTTTATTTTTGATAATACCAACCATGTACAAAGCATCTGCTAGGCACAAAAAGAATGTTTTTCAGTCTTTTTTTTACTTTACTTTGTCTTTATCTTACCTAACTTAATCAGTAGCAACCCACTGATCCAGCACATCCACTTCCTACATTGAGCCAAAACACCTGCCTGTATACCTATGAATGGACAAGTTTGAATTTTTTAAATTCATATTAGAGTTATTTCTTGCCTGTGATCATTTTCTTGAGTGCAAGAAGGTGTCTGTGGAATTAAAATGAGAGCTCTGACATGTATAATTATCTGTTTGAAACATTAAGCCAGAACTCTGTGCCTACACATTAGCACGGATGCTAATGCACATGATGACTCTAGTGATTTTGTATTTTAACACATAATTACACAATTTAGAGCTTTCAATTCAATACAGGAGTGATTTTTCCAGGCATATAAAACTGTCAAGAGTAAAAAATACTATTGCTGATATGGCTTCAAATAATTCTAAGTCCATGCAGAAGTTTACCGGTGCTTCAATGCCATTTTGAAAGAGCTCAAGTGGGATTAGCTGGCCATTGAGGATTGTGTTTGGTATGGTAAATATACAAAATTATAAGAAAAGTGCACTATGTGCCCAGTTTATATTGGGCATGCACTTTATTTATGACGGCTAATAAAATGTTTTCTGATGGAATCATTTTTACATGGGATTAATAATCATCCAGAAGCTGACAGTATCTCTTTAATTCAACTGCACACTGCAGCAAATTTCAACTGCAAAATTGATACTTTATACCTGAGTTCCTTTTTTGCTCTTTCATTGCAAGTTGTTGTAATTAAAGTAGCTATAGAACATTGAACTCTTAAAGTCTCAACTCTGAAATCAATTTCAGTACACTAGTGCAATATCAGTCAGTGGTCATGTAACCAATAAATCAGAATTTGTAAAGCTGCTATAGTTAATTACTTTACACACTGTCCACTGAGATTCAAGGAAGCAAGAATATTTTGTACGATACAGTTGGTGCTACCACAGAATATCTTAGAGATAGCAATCAAATAATTTTCTTAGAGATAAAATCTTACTGATCGCAAAACTACTACATAATGAACATGGATCATCTGACCCTTTCATGACTAAAGTTATACATTTGTCACATTATCTTACATTAAAATGGTCTTGACCTGCTACATTAAGTCAAGAAGATGAGCATTTATTATCCATGTCAGTTTGAAATAGAAAATGGTTGTCACCCAGGGACATTTATTGGAGTGCCTCTTTCCCAAAGAACTACAATGAGGAGTGAACTTGGGACCTATTTCTCAGTTCAAAGGGACTGTTTGGTAAATATTTGGAACCCAGTTTTTGTCAGTCCCTTAAGTGCAACTCCATGGTATATGTTGAATGAGAAATGTGCCACTTCCTGACCAGCACACATCAATGTGCACTTTTGCAAGAGGAAGACAACTCACCATGTAAATTGCAAACAGCACACATTGCAAATCATGGTGACCCTGTTTTTGCAATGTGTTTTGCAGTCTCCTGGGTTGTAGAAGAATTGCACTCAGTTGGTAGGGAAGGGTGTTTAAAAGGTCATCTGGCACTATATGCTATATTCATTGTGAAGCTGTTGTATTAAATGATACAGTAGTGTGTCCTTTTGCAACCTTTCATGACAAAAATCAGAGTACCACCGAAAATCAATCCTCAGCATTTTTATCATATCCTAATTAAGTGCAGGGCTGGTTATTTGAAAATTTGATTTGTTGTTTTCACTAATTTGTTTTTTATTAGTGATGTTCAGCCTTTGTGGTGCTGTGCAACTGTTAAATAACCATGTAACAGTTAATGTGACTAAATTGACAGCCACCAACAGGTATTATTTATCTGAATAAATCTATTCCTTGCATGCACTGAACCTGAGAAAGTGACCAACCTCATTGTTGCGAATACCACAACAACGTCTCTTTTCCTGACATGGACTGCTCCACAAGGAAATTATACTTCATATCAAGTAAATATCAAGGGGACTGTGACTTCAGATATGACAGTGACAATTGAATATGCAAACATGACAGGACTGATCCCAGGGAAACTATTATGTCAGCATTGTAGCAGTTTCACTTGATGGGACAACTGTAGGAGATACACAATTAATTAATGCCACAACTAGTAAGTTTTTGGCTTTCTCAACTTTACATCTAGTTTTTCTGTTTTCCTCATGTTGGAAACTATTCCATTAATCCACTCTTTATATTTCCTTTCAGCTATTAAAAGCTGATCTTTAACTCCATTCTGCATTCTAATGCCTCTCCAGTCTTGGTCATTCTTTCTAATTTTATGACTACTTTCCTTCACTAGTTTTGTTTTTCCATTGTATCCTCTTAAAGGAGGTGGTATTGTTATCAACCAAATAGTCTTTCTTCAGTATTAATGTTTGTGTGGAAAAATGTATAGCTAGACGAATTACTATTTGTTTCTTTCTTTCCATTTCAATTTATGGAAATAGGAAGGTTTTAAAGTACACACTCTCATGCCATGTCTGCCATGAAAATTAGATGTCTTGGTATAGTGTTGTGCTGTTTACCACATTGAACATGTAGCACCATCCTAATACATCCTGAGTATGTATCTGGCTTGTATTCAACAACTAAACTCAGCGGATTAGACTTTTGAAAATGATGACGTTGGATATCTATAATGATGTGTGTCATTTATTGCAAAAGGTGCAGAAGCAGTTTTACTAGTATCTGAGAAAACCGAAATTATGCCAGTATGAATTTCAGGATTTAAAAATTACATTTTGCTGATAAACTATATGAGGAAATTGTTTGCTGACTAATAAATAATACTGCTTTAAATGAAGCAATATTCTTTCTGTACTGCGTTTCCAAAAATGCAGTGAGTGGCAAAATGCAGCCTTTGCAGTGCAGCTCTATTGAGCAGGATTATGTCACTAAATTTGCATAACATGCCCCTTTAATAATTTGTAGTGTGTTATTCATCTTAAAGGAAAACTGCATTTTCCCCTGCTTGATAGGCTATGCTCCCATCTGTACTGACCCCAATCCACTGACCTTGTTTCTTATGCGAAGACTGCCACCCTGTATGCCATAGTTGCGCTGCCAGGCGGGATACTGCGGGGCCTCCTACTGTTTCTCAGGGGAGGCTTGCCATATCATTCTGCTGTAACAAGATTGTGAAGGGTCAGTCATTCACTTTAGTAGTCCAATGTAAATCAATACCGGTACCAATTTTTTAATTTTTGATAATACCAACCATGTACAAAGCATCTACTAGGTACAAAAAGAATGTTTTTCACAGTCTTTTTTTTCCTATACTTTGTCTTTACCTTACCTAACTTAATCAGTAGCAGCCCACTGATCCAGCACATCCACTTCCTACATGGAGCCAAAACACCTACCTGTATGCCTATGCATGGACAAGTTTGAATTATTTGAATTCATATTAGACAGAGTTATTTCTTGCCTGTGATCATTTACTTGAGTGCAAGAAGGTGGCTATGGAATTAAAATGAGAGCTCCGACATGTATAATTATCTGTTTGAAACATTAAGCCAGAACTCTGTGCCTACACATTAGCATGGACACTAATGCACATTATGACAGTAGTGATTTTGTATTTTAACAAATAATTACACAAGTTAGAGCTTTCAATTCAATACAGGAGTGATTTTGCCAGGCGCATAAAACTGTCAAGAGTAAAAAATACTATTGCTGATATGGCTTAAAATAATTCTAAGTCCATGCAGAAGTTTACCAGTGCTTCAATGCTATTTTGACAGAGTTCAAGTGGGATTAGCTGGCCATTGAGGATTGTTGGGTTATGGTAAATATGGTACAGAATATGGCACGGGCTTCGCTGCGCCCAGTGGCAGTCGGGGCAGCTAGCCAAACTTGGGAACCACAAGGTCGAGGAACAGTGAGGAGTAGCCAGAAAGGCACACAGCTAATTGCCTGCTTCCCTTCAGCCCACAGCAACCTGCTGGAGCGGGCTTCACTCCGCCAGCGGTGATCGGTGGCACCTAGCTGAACTTGGGAACCACAAGGCGGGAGGAACAGCGAGGGGAAGCCAGGAAAGAGCGCAGCCACTGCCTGCATCCCCTCAGCCCACGCAGCAACCAGCTGAAGTGCGAGCCGTTCGCCAGCCCGGTGGACCGGCGGCACCTAGCTGAACTAGGAAACCACAAGGCAGCGGGGAGCAGTCGGAAAGGCACAGCCAATCACCTGCTTGCTTCAGCCCACAGCAACCAGCTGAGCTAGTGTTCGCTCCGCCAGCGGGCGTGTCAGCTGCATCTAGCCAACTTGGGAACCACAAGGCTGGGAGAACAGCGAGGAGCAGTCGAAAGGTGCAGCTAACGTGGTAAGTGAGAGTTTCTCCACCAGGCACAGCAGCTGATTGGCTCTCCTGCCCATTGACTTACACTGGCTCAGTTTGCATTGCTGAAATCTGTGTGGGACTTGAAAATTTGTTTTACTTTTGTCTTTTACTTTCCCTGGTGTTCTACTGCAAGTTTCCCAGAAGAGCTGCTTCCACTCTGTTCGGGACACTATAGAGGGCAACTGCTGTTGATTCTGTTGAATTCGCTGGACTCTGTTAGCAGCAGTGGCCAGACGCTGAGGCAACTCTCCTTCTAGTTTATATGTGTAAATCATCAAAAAAGTGCTGTTATCCACTATTGTATTGTAAGGGGAAACTACTGTTTTACTGCTCTTTAAAGTAATTGCAGCTCCTGTCTGAATATGTATAGGCTGGGCGCTGAGGTTTGTGACCCCCACAGTCCTTTGTAGTGCAGATTTGGTCAGTGACACTCAGAAAAGGCTTTACTGCCTTTATAACACTGCTGCACCCTCCTCTGTCTCTCTCTAGCCTGCTTCCTTCAGCCCACAGCAACCAGCTGAGCTCAGGGCTTAAGCTCCCACCAGTGGGCTGATGCGGCGGCACCCTAGCGAACCTTGGGAACCACAAGGCTGGGAGGAACAGTGAGGAGCAGTCGGAGCGCGGCCAATTGGTAGCAGCAGGCCCACTCAGGCACAGCAGTCGTATTGGCTCTCCTGCTCCCATTGACTTTATTACTGGCTCAGTTTGCATTGCGGAATATCTGTGTGGGACTTGAAATTTGTTTTTCTTTTGTCTTTACTCTTCCCTGGTGTTCTACTGCAAGTTTCCCAGAAGAGCTGCTTCCACTCTGGTGAGACATCTATAGAGGGCAACTGCTGTTGATTATGTTGAATTCTGCTGGACTCTGTTAGCAGCACTGGGCCAGACAGCTGAGGCGCCACTGTCCTCTAGTTTTATATCGTGAATCATCAAAAGAAATGCTGTTATCCACTATTGTATTGTAAGAGGGAAACTACTCTTTACTGCTCTTTAAAGCAATTGCAGCTCCTTGTCTGAATATGTGGCAGGGCTGTGACCCAGAGGCGCTACAGGACTCCACAGTCCTTTGAAAAGTAGATTTGGCTAAGGGACACTCAGAAAAAGGCTTGCTACTGCCTTTATTAATTGCTGCACCCTCCTCTGTCTCTCTCCAGCCTGCTTCCTTCAGCCCACAGCAACCAGCTGGTAGCTGGAGACTTCGCCCGCCATAGCTGGCAGCTCCAAGGCACTCTAGCTGGAACTTGGGAACCAAGGCTGGGAGGAACAGTGAGGGGAGCAGTCGGGAAGGCGCAGCTAATCGGTAAGCTTAGCGCCCACCAGGCACAGCAGCCGACGGCCTCCTGCCCCATTGATTCTGCTACTGGCACAGTTTGCATTGCTGAAATCTGTGGGACTTGAAATTTATTTTCTTTGTCTTTACTCTTCCCTGGTGTTCTACTGCAAGTTTCCAGAAGAGCTGCTCCCACTGGTGAGACATCTATAGAGGCACTGCTGTTGATTCTGTTGAATTCTGCTGGACTCTGCTAGCAGCAGGGCCAGATGCTGAGGCACCACTCTTTCTAGTTTTATATGTGTAAATCATCAAAAAAGTGCTGTTATCCACTATTGTATTGTAAGGGGAAATTCACTGTTTTACTGCTCTTAAAGTAATTGCAGCCCTTGTCTGAATATGTAAGGTACAGATGCTGAGCGCCACAGGATCCCTCAGTCCTTTGTGTGCAGATTTGGTCAGTGACACTCCAGAAAAGGCTTTGCTACTGCGCTTTATTAATTGCACCCTCCTCTGTCTCTCACAAGCCTGCTTCCTTCAGCCCCACAACAACCAGCTGAGCGCCAGGGGCTCGCTCCCGTCAGCAGGCGATCGGCGACACCTAGCCGAACTTTGGGAACCACAAGGCTTGAGGAATAGTGAGGGAGTGAAATGGGAAGGTGCAAATTATTTGCCCACCCTCCTTCTCCTTTCCCAAGTTAATTTATAGGCATCTTCCTGCAAAATCTCTTCCCGCCCCATTGCATCTTTCTCTCTAAACCAATAGACAGTCACACCAGCTTGCTGACCCAACCAATCAGCAACTTCGCCATCTCTATTGCCAACTATCAATATCCCCCCCAGAATGGGGAGCTTGCTACTTTATACTCCTTCACTAATAGCCATAGGGTTACACAATGAAGATGACCCTATTATACAATCTAAAGTGGTCAACCCACCTAGTTTCTCTGAACATCCCCACGTGGCTGACACCCATACCTCATATTTGTCTTGCCATTGCTGCATCGAGCTACAGTGGTACAATCACCATAAAGTTACACACATCACCATTATATGTCTCAGACAAGGCCCCACTACTGCATATAGATCCCCACTAGGCCTAGTCATCAAACTGCTAATTGGTATCCCGACACACTACCTAAACCACAGGGAGCAGCCAAAACAGAAAGAGGCAACGAATAAAAAAGGAGGACCAAAGACAGCCCCCTCTCCCTATCACTGGCAGCCCTATGAAATTACTGATCTTCCCTATTGCTCTGTATTTGTAATGTAGAAATCAACCCTGGACCTCTTGAAAGCATCACCCTCCCTCAGACCTATCCTCAATTAAAGGCCTCCGGTTTCCCACTTTGCATAATAATGTATCGTCTGTTGAAAAAAATTGACATTGCTACAACCTGCTGCCCATACCTGCCAGACTTTCTTGTGATAACTGAGACATGGCTCAAGACCACCACAATGGACAGGGAAGTTAACCTACCTATCAGCTATTCAGGCTGATCGCCAAACAAGGGGAGGCCGAGTAGCCATATATGTAAAAGCTGATTCAGTTGTATCCTGTACTGCTGCAACATCTATGCCCAAGGAATTTGAGTGTTCATCTTCAAGTCTCTCCCCCAACACAGCAGCTTCCATTTAATTGGATGCTGCAGAACCCCCTCTGCTGAACACAAGCTCTTATCCCACCTGGGAAACCTGGTCAAGTCCCTGTACTGAAGAAGTCATTATCATAGGGGACCTGAATTTCAACTGGCTCACCCAGGCAGCTACACCTCTGGTATCATTCTGTGACACCTATGGCTCACACAGTTAATGAACCAACAAGGCTAAATGCAAGGAATAGTAGTAACAGTACTCTACTTGACATCATACTAGTGAGTAAACCACATCTATTCACACACGCTGGAGTGCTCCTACGTGACATAAGTGACCACTGCCCCATCGCAGGGGTAAGATCCAACAGCATTAAAACAGATCCTGCAAAATTCCTCATGAGGAGATCCAGGAAAAAACATCAGTATTGAAGGATATCTGCATGATCTAGCCTACTCTCCACACTGGCAAAAGTTCTATCTTGCACATTCTGTAGAAAAAGCTCAGCAGGTGCTAAATAGCATTATATTAAATGCCCTTAACACCCATGCCCCAATCTCTAGTATCCGAATAAAAAACAAATCCTGTCACTGGTTTTAAGCTGACCTCAAAGCTACACTGCTGGAGAGAGATAAACTTTGGAAAGTAGCAAAAAACTAAGAATATCATGGACTGGATGATCTTTAGGAAAGCCAGGAATAAATACACCTAGGAAAGTTAGGGATGCAAAGGCTGCCTACTACCTAGCCCAGCTCGACTCCTCCTACCATAATACTGTTAGATTTTGGGGCACCATCAAGGGTATGATGGGCCAGGATGTTAACAACCCCCGTCCAACCCATTTACACAGTAACTATGGCCTCATTATGGCACATTGGAAATCCTGGATGCATTCAACAACCACTTCACAACAGCTGGCCTTGCCTTTGACTCCTCCCCAGCTAACCTATTAAGGGATCATTTAAGCTCCCACTATACTGGTGAACAAAGGTTGACTCCTCCTTTAGCTTCAAACCTATACTGTTGAAACAAGTTGAGGATCTATTATGGCATCTAGATACCAAAAAGTGCAGGAGCAGATCTTCTGGACCCATTCTTTCTAAAGATTGCATGTCATGTGCTTGCAGTCCCCCTAACTCATCTCTTTAACCTTTCCCTAAACTCTGGCTCTATTCCCACACTGTGGAAATCAGCCCAAGTGGTCCCCCTTCTAAAATCAGGGGACCCGATGGATCTTAATATTGGATTAATATTGGATCTTTTTTGCTCTTTCACTGCAAGTTGTTGTAATTAAAGTAGCTATAGAACATTGAACTTTTAAAGTCTCAACTCTGAAATCAATTTCAGTACACTAGTGCAATATCAGTCAGTGGTCATGTAACTAATAAATCAGTATTTGTAACGCTGCGTTAGTTAATTAATTTACACACTGTCCACTGAGATTCGAGGAAGCAAGAATATTTTTTACAATACAGTTGGTGCTACCACAGAATATCTTTGAGATAGCAATCAAATAATTTTCTAAGAGATAAAATCTACTCATTGCAAAACTACTACATAATGAACATGGATCATCTGACCCTTTCATGACTTAAAGTTATATATTTGTCACTTTATCTTACATTTAAAATGGTCTTGACATGCTACAGTAAGTCAAAAAGTTAAGCATTGATTGTCCTGGACTCCCCCCTTTTCCCTCACAAAAGACAGAGACCATTGTTTGTTGTTGTGCTCAGATTGGCAATTAATTTATTTATTCATCATAATTCCATATTCCATATATCATTCTCTTATTATCATATTTCTCAGAATTTCATTTATTTCCATCCATATATCAATCTCTGATCATCTCTCTTTCTTCCTCTTTTCTCTCCCAGGTGAAAACCTGGGTGCCTTCTTCTTCTTCTCCTTTTCCGTTAGGTAACCGTGAAAACTGAGAGTGCTTTCTCCTTCATCTTCTTCCTCTTTCTGTTTTGTTCCTTTTTCTTTCCCCCCTGCCCTCCTTCCCCACCTTTCCCACCTTTTCTCCTGCCATCCACCTTTGGCAGTCCATACCCATATTATCATCTGCCATCCACCTTTGGCAGTTCAAACTGTCCAACGGACGCATCTGTCATCCACCTTTGACAGACCCACCATATAGTCCTATCTTGATTGTCTTCCCTCTTGCTCTGCCTTGTAGGGTGGGTGGGAGGGATCAAAACCCAACAAAAGTTGCTGGCTTCTCTGTGCTGTCCATTATGTACCTCCACTCTCCTCCCTTCCTGTTGCCTGCCCATTGTTCTAACCCTTAGCCCCTCCCTCCCCTCCTGAGCACAACCATTCTAATGAAGAAGGGAAGGGGTGCACCAGGACAACCTGGTCTGCCCCTTAAAGGGCAAACTCCATTGTCCCAGATTCCCCCCTTTTCCCTCACAAAAGACAAAGACCATTGTATATTGTTGTGCTCAGACTGGCAGTTAATTTATTAATACATCATAATTCCATATTCCATTTATCATTTTCTTATTATCATATTTCTCAGAATTTCATTTATTTCTATCCATGTATCAATCTCTGATCATCCCCCTTTCTTCCTCTTTTCTCCCCCAGGTGAAAACCTGGGTGCCTTCTTCTTCTCCTTTACGGTTAGGTAACGGTGAAAACTGAGACCGCTTTCTCCTTCATTTTCTTCCTCTTCTTGTGTTATTCCTTTTTCTTCCCCCATCCCCTCCTTACCCCCTTTTTTCCCCACTAGACAGTCTCCAGCTTGTGTTAGACGACTGGCTTTCCCCACACTTAGGGTATTATTCTCCCTTACCTCAGTGAAGATCCTTTTTACTCCTTCTGTTTTCCTTTTTTTTTATTTATTTCCCACTTCTTCCATGTTCCCTCCATGCTTATATAAAGCCCATTGTTTCTGTATTGGACATGTCTATGGCTAGGTCTGACAGGTGCACCCCATCCGACCTGTAGAAATCTTCTACCCATTCTTCTACACCCCGCAGTATTACCTGTCCTCCCATCTGCCTTACCAGTGTCCCAACCCTTCTATTCATCTTTCTCCTGGCCCTCTCCACAGCTCTATGGCTGTGCTCCTGCCTCACCCTAGTTGGTATCATATTCAATCAGGCGAGGCATACCTGAGGCCACCACTGTCATATCGCTCCTAGGTCCCTTTTTATCTGCAAGTATGTGTCTACCCACGGCTTGCCCTCCAATGTATAATTAAGTCTGGACTGGGTCACCGCCCCTTGAATTCCTTCAAGGTGGGAAACAGTTGTGCCCATCTTATCCCCCAGATGCCATGCCAGACCAACCTACACTGTTTCACATCATGCTAGAGCTGCTTTCCCCAAGCCTTCTTCTCTGCTCTCTTTCCAGCCCAATAAATTTAGGAATGGCCTCAGATCCAGACTTCTGTGATCCTCCATCTTCCTATGGGGTTCAAACAAAATTAATTATCTTATACATGCTCTTAGTGTCATCACCGTAGTATCCCTTCCCCTCCCCATCACCATTTTGCCCCCTCAGATCTGTAATTGAAAACAAGAGCAATACTTTAATTTCTTACTTCAGTGCTCAAATGTATCTCTTGTAACTGGCAGACCACCAGCGTCCTTTTTCCAAAATATAATTCACAGTTTTTCCCACTGCTGCCCACTGCGAGGCAGCCCCAATCCGCAAGGAATGGGATGAATAATTAGCCGGGTCCTCCCCCATGAATTGCATGCTCTTTTTGAGTAATGCTGTGACTTGATAGCCGGTGACCCTTCTTCCATCACCATGCACAAATAATCTCCCCGTCCTGGTCCCATGCTCTGCAGCAAAAGCCCACAGAGCCTGCACTGGGCATACTGCACCCTCTACCTGCCCCTTCAGTGTCACTATACAACCCTGTTCCCTTTGATACATTTTTGACCGCTTAATCTTGAGCTGTATCTCTTTCACCCCCAGCTTATATCTTCCCATTCCAATCCCCCTTCCTTGTCTTCTTTCCCATGGCCTACCACCTCACTCACTCTCATAGCCCCTGCAAACATTACAACATAAATTGTGTAAAATAGCTGGGCCTTGGACTTTGATCTGCATATTGCCAGGAGCACGTCCTTTAGTTTTGTTAGCCACTGCTCCCCTATTGGCCTCCTATTGTCTACTGGCCCCTGCTTCAACCTGCCCCATCCCTGCATCATTCTTCTGATGAACAATGATTTTGTCAGGTCCTTTCCACCCTTTCGACTACAGATAACACTATTCCCTGCCAAGTAGACTCCCATTGTGGTGTGGGCTGTTCCTTTTTGCCACTGCTCCACGGTGAACATTCCCAACTGTTCCTCTGTGAGTGGCCTACTTACCTCCATCTGGTGTGCTGCCCTGAATGTTTGAAACACTCGCCAGGCCCCATCGTAGGCCCTCAGAGTCCAAGGCGCCCATGAGCTGCAAAACAACAGTTCTGCTCCTTATTGCCAACATCCCAGATGTTCATTGGTATGGGTGTTATTTGCTGTTCCGCTGCTGGTACCAGCTTCCTAAAATGGTCCAGCTGCAGATGGGAAAGGCTGTCAGCCAGGGTATTGTGCATCCCTTCTATGTGTTTTGCTCTGAATGACATGTTCAGCTGCAGAGCGCTTAACACTGAATGTCACAATACTTGCATGACTGTTTCTGACCTGGCTTCCCTGCTGTTTAGGACCTCCACCACTGCTCTACTGTCACACCAAAATGTCACTTTCTGATCCCATAACTCCTCCCCCCAGACCAGGGTACATGCCCATATGGGCATGATCTCCAGCAGTGTTATATCTCTCACTTTGCCGTCCCTCACCCAGCTAGCAGGCCATGGTTCTGCAAACCACCTGCCCCTCAGGTAACCCCCCCATGCCTAGCCCCCTGGCAGCGTCTGTGTAGAGGTCAAGGTCTGTGATGTACACCCACTCCTCTTGCCAGAAAGACCAGCTATTATACTCCCTAAGGAATTTCTCCCATATTTTAAAATCCTCCCTGACACCTTTTGTCAGGTCCACCCAGTGATGTGGTCTGGTGACCCCTGCTGTAGCCCTAGCTAACCTCTTTGTGAATGCCCTCCCTGGTCCAATGGCCCTGCAGGTGAAGTTTGGGTGCCCCAGTACTTGTTGCACTTGTTTTAGTTGTACCCTTCTCCTGCTGGTGTGTAGTTGGATCAATTCTTTCAGTTTCCTCACTTTTTTGACCGGCAGCCTGAATGTTTCTTCCGGGGCATCTATCTCAATCCCCAGGAACTCCATCACCCTGCTGGGCCCTTCTGTTTTTTCTGGTGCCAGCAGAACCCCTAGTTCCCTGCATAATTCCTGAAACTTGCCCAGCATACTCTGTGTCACTCTCTTCTTCCCCTCCCAATGAAAAGAAAATCATCCAGATGATGAATGGCCGACCTATAACCAGTTTTCTCCTGAAATATCCACTGCAAGCAGGTGCTGAATGCTTCGAATGTTGCAAATGCTATGGAACACCCCACTGGCATGACTTTGTCGAAATAATACTGCCCCCCCAATTTTAAAACCCAATAGATCCCAGTCTTCTCTCCTAACCGGCAGCAGTCTGAAAGGGGATTCAATATCTGTTTTTGGCATCCATGCATCCTCAGTAGCCCAGATTATCTGGACTGCATCCCTAGTGTCACATATGTCACCTTACTATGCTCCTCCCTGATGAAATCATTCACCAAATCCCCTTCTGGATAGGACCGGTGGTGAAACACCCTGTACTCCCCCTCTTATTTCTTGGGTACCAAACCCAGTGGTGAAATTTGCATGTTCCACAATGGGGGGGTGTCAAATGGGCCCTCTACTCTCCCTGCTGCCTTTTCTTTCTCTATCTTCTGTTTTAACATTTCTTCCCTTCCTTTAACCGACGCCAGGTTGCTCACCTCTCTCGCTTGTCTGGGCCCTACAGTGCAGTAAAACCCTGTGCTAAAACCTTTATAATCATATCCCCACTCTTTTGTTCAGATATCTGTCCAAATAGGCTGTCCATGCCTCTAAGTCAATGGGGGTTCTGGCCCCCCAAACTGCCCCTGTCATTCCTCCGTTACTTCTCCCAGCCTCCCTCTCGCCTTGTGCAAGGTTTTCCTGTCAGTGATTCTGCCCCCTCTACTTGTTCCCCCACCCCTCCTCCCTGTTCTATGTCTGCTCCTTAAACCCCATCCTCTCGAAAACTGCTGACCTGACACTTGACTCCCGTGCCCTTGGGCCCATGTCATTCTGCATCTGCTTGCCGGGAGCCCTCCCCAGCATTTTGAACAAGCATGCCGAAAATGACATTGAGGCCGTGAGCAAAAAGCCCTGTTGTAAGCCCAGCAGCATCTTTGGGGCATAGCCCCCTTTCTCCTCCATTCCCCTTTGGGTGCAGACTGATCTGTTACATAATCTGTCCATAAGTCTTGCTGCTTCGTGTCCCATCTTACATCTCTGAATGTTGCCATTCTCTGTCGAAAAAATTCATCATAGTATAACCACCCCACCCCCCCTTTGCTTTTGCCCTCCTTATTATCAAGGAACAAGTGATGAGCGGGATGCCCAGCTCCAGCCTCTTTTCCAGGACAATGGCTGAGAAAGTGGCAAAACCTATGAACCACCCATCTCAAGTCTTCCCTTTTGTGAACTTGTCCTCCTCCTCTTCCTCCTCCTTCCCTAAAAGCACTATCGCCACTGCCATTTCACTCTTACCTATGTTCTCAGCCTCTTCATACTTTGCTGCCACTTCCCGGCTCACCAAAGTGAATATATCCCAGGGTTTTAAATAATTGATTAGCAGTTTTTTTCCTGGGACAATACTAACTGTACAGACAGTATTTATATAGGTTTTCTAGAAGTGTTATGTTTGTTAAACACAGTGAGGTAAGTGCTATGCATTTGTACAATGTTTTAGCACTTTTATGAGCAAAACGCTAATCAATTTTTAGAGTTAAATAAAACCCTGTATCCACATACTCCCCTTTCCATATTTTAATGCCTTCCCTCTGTCCCTCCTGCCATGCACCAGCATGCCCAGTCGGGCCACCAGTAACAGGCCTCCATCCTGCTCCTCTCACCCCTTGGTGTCCAAGTGCCTCCCCTCTTTGCCTTCCATAACACAACCCCCACCCAGTATTCTTTGAACAACCAAAGCTGTTATATATATATATATCTCTATATTTAGGGCTTCACCTTCAATAGGCAAACGGTCCAGTTGCCTGCTCCCTGCCAAGCCCCTCGCATGAGCACCACACACCACGTGGGCTGCTCGTTGCCCCCGGGCCTCTCCACTGGCCCCAGTCAAGTTCCCTTGACCCTTTTTATTTTTGTGTGCCCTGCCCCTTCCCTCCCTATCCAGTGATGCCCCTTCATCCCCTGCTTCTCCATCGCCATCTAATGGGGCCAAGAATTTGCTGCTGACCCCCACCAAGTTACCTCCCTCGTGGCCTATTTACTCCATATGGTGTTACCCTGAATGTTTGAACACTCACCAGGCCCTATCGTGGGCCCTCAGAGTCTGAGGTGCTCATGAGCTGCGAAACAACAGTTCTGCTCCTTCTTGCCAGTGTCCCAGATGTTCGTTGGTATGGGCATTTTTTGCTCCTCTGCTGTTGGCACCAGCCTCCGAAAACAGTCCAGCTGCAGACAGGAAAGGCTGTCAGCCAGGGTATTGTGTACGTTTTCTATGTGTTTTGCTCTAAATGACATGTTCAGCTGCAAGGCCCTTAACACTAAATGTTGTAAGACTTGCATGACTGTTTCTGACCTGGCTCCCCTGTTGTTTAGGACCTCCACCACTGCTCTGTTATCACACCAGAATGTCACTGTCTGATCCCGTAATTCCTCCCCTCAAACCAGGGTGCATGCCAAGATGGGCAAGATCTCTAACAACGTTATATCTCTTACCTTGCCTTCCATTACCCAGTCAGAAGGCCATGGTTCTGCAAACCACCTGCCCCTCAGGTAGCCCCCCATGCCTAGTCCCCTGGCTGCGTCTGTGTAAAGATCAAGGTCTGTGTTATACACCCACTCCTCTTGCCAGAAAGAGCAGCCATTATACTCCCTAAGGAATTCCTCCCATACTCTAAAATCCTCCCTGACACCTTTTGTCAGGTCTACCCAATGGTGTGGACTGGTGACCCCGGCTGTAGCTCTTGCTAACCTTTTTGTGAATGCTCTTCCTGGTCCAATAGCCCTGCAGGCAAAGTTCAGGTGCCCCAGTACTTGTTGTACTTGTTTTAGTTGTACCCTTCTCCTGCTGGTGTGTACCTGGATCAGTTCTTTCAGTTTTTTCACCTTTTTGTCCGACAGCCTGAATATTTCCCTCGGGGCATCTATCTCAATACCCAGGAATTCAATCACCCTACTGGGCCCTTCTGTTTTTTTCCGGTGCCAGCAGAACCCCTAACTCTTTGCACAGCTCTTGAAACTTGTCCAGCATTTGTTGTGTCTCCCTTTTCCCCTTACCGATGAAAAGAAAATCATCCAAATAGTGG
The DNA here is from genome assembly GCA_016271365.2 of Neoceratodus forsteri. NCBI lineage: Eukaryota > Metazoa > Chordata > Ceratodontiformes > Ceratodontidae > Neoceratodus > Neoceratodus forsteri. The sequence continues at coordinate 614,366,040 of CM028133.1, forward strand.
ATGATCGTTCTATACCCAGTTTTGTCTTGAAATATCCATTGCAAACAGGTGCTGAATGCCTCAAATGTTGCACATGCTATGGAACATCCCATGGGCATGGCTTTGTCAAAATAGTAATGACCCCCAATTTTAAAACCCAATAGGTCACAGTCTTCTCTCTTAACTGGCAGCAGTCTGAATGCGGATTCAATGTCCATTTTTGCCATCCATGCATCCTGAGTAGCCCGGATTATCTGGACTGCATCCTCTAATGTTGCATATGTCACCTTACTATACTCCTCCCCGATAAAATCATCACCGAATCCCCTTCAGGATAGGATAGGTGGTGAATCACCCTGTACTCTCCTTCCTGTTTCTTGGGTACCAAGCCCAATGGCGAAATCCGCATGTTCTGCAATTGGGGGGTATCAAATGGGCCTTCTATTCTCCCTGCTGCCTTTTCTTTCTCTATCTTCTGTCTTAACATCTCTTCCCTCCCTTTGACCAACCCCAGGTTGCTCGCCTCTCTCGCTTGTCTGGGACCCTCGCACTGCAGTGAAAAACCTGTGCAAAAACCTTTTATGATCATCTCCAACGCTCTTTTGATCGGATATCTGTCCAACCAAACTGTCCATGCCTCTAACCTGATGGGGGTTCTGGCTGCCCAAAACTGCTCTCTGTCCTCCTTCCCTTTTACCCTCCCTGGTCCCTCCCTCTCACTCGGTGCTTGGCTTTTCCGGTCAGTGATTCTGACCTCCTCTACTCGTGTTCCCCCTACCCCTTCCTCCCCATTCCATGCCTGCCACTTAAACCCCTGTCCTTCCCGAAAAAACTGTTGACCTGAACTATGACCCCCAGATCCTTGTGCTCCTTGGGCCCATGTCGTTCTGCATCTACTTGCCAGGTGCATGCCCCCGCATTTCAAACATGCATGCCAAAAATGACATTGAGGCCAGGAACAAAAGGCCCTATTGTAAGCCCAGCAGTATCTTTGGGGCGTAACTCCTTTCCTCCCCCACTCCCCTTTGGGTGTGGACTGATTCATTACATAATCTGTCCATAAGTCTAATTGCTTTGTATCCCATCTTACATCCCCGAGATGTTGCCATTCTCTGCCGAAAGAATTCGTCATAGTATATCCACCCACCCCCTTTTGCCTTTCGCCTGCCTGTATTATCAGGAATATGTGAGAGGGATGCCCAACTCTGGCTTCTCTCCAGCACAATGGCTGAGAAGGTGGCAAACCTACAAACCACCCATCCCAAGTCTTCCTCTTGAATTTGTCCTCCTCCTTCTTCCCAACAACACTACCGCTGCTGCCATTTCACTCTTTCCTATGTTCTCCACTCTCATACTTCTCTGCCACTTCCTGGCTCACCAAAGTGAATATATCCACGCACTTCTTTCCATATTTTTCCTTTGTGTGCCAGTGGAACACACTCGCCCACCCTCATCCTGGGGGCACCTATATCCTTGTCTCCTTTCCTTCTTTCTCTGTACCCCCTTCATTCCCTTTTGGCCCCTCTTTCTTTGTCCTAATCTCTGCCAGAGTCCATTCAATTTGCCCTAAACCGCCTGTCCCAACAGCCGACACAATTTGACTTATATATTCTTTTATACTGTCACCCAGTGCACTGGGTGTGTTACCTGTATCCTTGTCTGAGCTCTGTCACCTGTCATCTTCCTGGAGTCCCATTATGGCACCCTGTAGTTGAGGGGATGGATGACCCACTAGAGGTTGCGGAGGAAACACTGTGTTCTGGGGATCAGGTCTGGGTTCTCCAGGGGAGATCCTGACTTGGTCTTGGGAAGGTACTGGTATGCCGGGTCTATGAGCTGCAGAGGTACTGGATCAGCCACCTTGGTGTGGTCCCACTGCTAGTGGTTGTACCCCAGTGGGACTCAAGCGGCATTTCTTCTGGTAATTTCCCTCTGCCCCTTTTTCCTATTCCTGCTTTCCTTTTCTCCCTGGGACTCTCTGGTTCCTCCTCTTCTACCAGTTCCCACATTCTGTTGGCTTTTTCTGCCAACTCTATTATAGCCCTGTAAGAGTCTTCCTTTGAGGGTCTGCTCCTTTTTGGTGCCATGTCCTTCGATTCTTCCAACTGTGATGACAACTAACAGGAAGAAAACAAGATTCCATTGTTAAATTATGGTTACAGCATGCCTTCATGTGGAGCCCCCCTATATATATATATATATATATATATATATATATATTATGTGTGTATATATATATATATATATATATTTAGTATTATTATTTATTTATTTTATGAAAAACCTGCCAGGGCCCTTCCAGCTGGTGACCTCGCTCAGTCAGCCGCCTCCTTCCTGGGCCCTCAAGATGATCAAGGCCTTCCCAGATCTCAGATGACCCTCCAGGTCTCCTCCTGTCTGTTGATCTCCCAAGCCCCCATTCTTTTTTTGTGCCCCCAGAGCCCCCCCCATTCATGGCCTTCCCAAGTTCTTCACCGCTGCCTTCTGCGGTCTTCAGGCTTCCCTTTTTTTTTTTTGCCCTCATTTCTATGGCTGCTGACCCCAATGCCCATCCAATCCCTGATTCTGTTCCTCGGCCCAAGGCCCTTCTTGCTAAAAATCCTCACATGCCATTCTCCTTGAAAGGGCTCCATTTTCCTGCTTCCCGTCAGCCTAGGCCTGTTGGGCCCACTTCTCCCCTCTTTTTTTTTTTTGCCTTCATAGCCAATGCCACTCTCCTGCACAGGTCCTGCTGTTCCTTCGGGCTGCCTTTTGTGGCCTGGTTTCTTGGCCTGGCCTCCCCTCTGTTGCTACCTCCCCAGCATCTGCTGCTACCTGTAGCACCCTTAGGCCTTTTCCACCAGTACTAGGCACTTCCAGCTTCCAGATCCTTTCTGTGCAGCCGCATGGTTCCCTCGGTGTGTGACATAACGCCCAGCATTTTTCGGCTTCCTGTGAGCCCAGGCTCTACTCACCTTCCTCCTTTTGACCATGATTGCCTCCAGTTCTCCTGCTTTCCCTAGTGTACACCTCCCCATAGCCTTTCCTTGGCCCCCTTTACCTTTCCAATCTCAGCTCACCTCACTGTCACAGTGCAGTGTGTGTGACGTCACGCCACGGGGCGCCTGCATGGGTTCCATGCTATCCCTCATGTTTGGGCTTCACTACAGCCCTTCTGGTGCTCCTCCTAAACCAATAGCCAATAAAAACCCCAGGCTTTACTCAAAACACAGGACCCTGCCACCCTTGCTTGCTCCTCAGGTCTTGTTCTGTTCCCCGCCCATTCCTTGGCCTTGAGTTGCTAGGCCCTGCTGCCAGCCCTGCAAATCCATCTGCAAGCCATGACCACACTCGTGTACTGTCCCTCTCCTAACGTATTTTCCTCCTTTCTGCACCCACACGCCAGGCCAATACTGTGGCCTACTTCTCTTCTCATTTCACTTGAAAACACCTCCGGCTTTATTCCTTAGCACCTCACTTCTGTCCCACACAAAAACCTAGCTAACATTGTAGCTGCTGTGCACCATCACTGCATCCAGTCAATAATTTCCTTAACAGTACGATTTCCTGTGTTAAATGTGCATACTTCCACCTCAGTTCTTCTCTTAGCGCTTCACTCCTGCTTGCAGCGAACAACCTTGCTACCGGAACCTTTACTTAAAACTTAAGCAATACCATTACTGTGTTCAGTGAATAACTTCGTTAACAATGCAATTCCTTACACTAAAGGATAACTAATTCTACATCAGCTCTTCCCTTAGTGCTGTACTTCTGCAAGCCATGCGTTTTCCCCTCTCATCTTTTCTTTATTTTTTTTTTTACACAGCATCTTATCGGCTATTAACCACCTGCTTCTCTCTTTCCATTATCATATATTTTATACATCATTCTGCCCAAAACAATATTTGAAAGATATTTTTTTTAAACAAACTTCAAATATCCTCTACCAGCTTAGTTGCTTGTTTCCTTACCTTTCTCTCCTGGTGAACAAACCTCAAATCAATATGCCAATCCGATGTGCTGCAGTTAAGTGTAGAATCAAAACTCTAGCAAAAAGTGGCCGAAACCCTCTGTGCTGTCCATTATGTACCTCCACTTGCCCATCCCCTTCCTGTTGCCTGACCATTGTTCTATCCCCTGGCCCCTCCCCTTCTTTCCCCTTCCCCTTCTGAGCACACCATCTTTATGGAAAGGGAAGGGGTGCACCAGGACAACCTGGTCTGCGCCCCTTAAAGGGCAAATTCCATTGTCGTGAATACCACAACAATGTCTCTATTCATGACATGGACTGCTCCATAAGGAAATTATAGTCCATATCAAGTAAATATCAGGGGGACTGTGACTTCAAATGTGACAGTGACAATTGAGTATCCAAACATGACAGGACTGATCCCTGGGTGAAACTATTATGTCTGCGTTGAGGCAGTTTCACTTGATGGGACAACTGTAGGAGATACACAAGTAATTAATGCCATGACTAGTAAGTGTTTTGCTTTCTCAACTTTACATCCAGTTTTTCTGTTTTCCTCATGTTGGAAACTGTTCCATTAATCCACCCTGTGTAGTCCCTTTCAGCTATTGAAAGCTGAACTGTTAGCTCCATTCTGCATTCATATGCCCCTCCAGTCTTGGCATTCTTCATAAGTTTATGACTACTTTCCTTCTCTAGTTTTGTTTTTTTCTATTGTACCCTCTTAAAGATGTGGGTATTGTTATCAACCAAACAGTCTTTCTGCAGCGTTAATGTTTGTGTGGAAAAATATATAGCTAGACAGCTTGCTATTTGTTTTCTTTCATTCCCGTTTCAATTTATAGAAATAGGAAGGTTTTAGAATTACACACTTTTGTGCCATGTCTGCCATGAAACAATTAGATGTCTTGGTACAGTGTTTTGCTGTTTACCACTTGAACATATAGCACCATCCTAATACATCCCGAGTATGTATCTAGCTTGTACATTCAACAGCTAAGCTCAGCGGATTAGACTTTTAAAAATGATGAGTGGTGGACATCTTTAATGACGTAAGTCATTTATTGCAAAAAGGTGCAGAAGCAGTTTTAGCAGTATCTGAGAAAACTGAAAATACACAGAGTATGAATTTCAGGATGTCAGAATTACATTTTTGCTAAGAAACTATATGAGGAAATTGTTTGTTGACTAATAAATAATGCTGCTTTAAATGAAGCAAAATTCTTTATGTACTGCATTTCCAAAAATGCAGTTAGTGGCAAAATGCAGCCTTTGCAGTGCAGATCTATTGAGCAGGATCACATCACTAAATTTACATAGCATGCCCCTTTTATAATTTCCAGTGTGTTATTCATCTTAAAGGAAAAGTGCATTTTCTCCCTGCTTGATAGGCTATGCTCCCATCTGTACTGACCCCCATCCACATGACCTTGTTTCTTACGGGAAGGACTGCCACCACTGTATGCCCCCATACCTTGCTCCCCTTAGCAGGATGCAGCAGAAATGTCTACTGTTACTCCTGGGGAGGCTTGCCATGTCATTCTGCTTTAAGATTGTGAGGGGTCAGTCAGTCACTTTAGTAGTCCAATGTAAATCAATACCAGTGCCCATTTTTTCATTTGTAATACCAATCAGGAACAAAGCAGCTGCTAGGCACACAAAAAGAGTATTTATCATAGTCTGTTTTTATACTTTGTCTTTACCTTACCTAACTTAATCAGTAGCAACCCACTGATCCAGCACACTCACTTCCTACATGGAGCCAAAACACCTACCTGTATACCTATGAATGGACAAGTTTGAATTTTTTTAATTCATATTAGACAGAGTTATTTCCTGCCTGTGGTCAGTTTCTTGAGTGCAAGAAGGTGACTGTGGAATTAAAATGAGAGCTCTGACATTTATAATTATCTGTTTGAAATTTTCGATGAAATCATATGGTAAAAGGTCCCAACATGAATATAACATTTGGGGCAAATAGGAGAGGCCTTGTGGTCTATCTTATGTGCCAACCATGGTGTATGATACACTCTGTGTAGTATTTTATATTTTATGATGTTATTCCTATTATTTATTGAACTACTCAAGCAATTGTTCAAAATATTATTCCTGTCACCCCCTGTTAGGCCTTCCAGGTGAAGATCTAAGTCCCGTTTCTCTTTAACATTCATAAGCATCTCTGGTGATTCCCCATTAAAATTATATATGTTTTTCTCAGGGGTTTAAACTTAATGTCCTCTGACTGTCCCCCAAAAAGTTCCTCCAAGGGGGATCTGGACACTACTCCCTCAGGTTCATCACCACCCAATAGATCCTCTATTGTTCTTGTCAATTTCCCATATGGAGAATCCCTTCCCTAAACTTCTTAGTTGCCATTAAATCAACAAATGAAGTTATTCCATCTTCTAGACACAACATGCTTAAGTAATGATATTCTCTTGTGGGCCCAGTATTTTAGTACTGGTCTATCCCATATAGTTATACCTTCCCTGTTTTGAATTAGTCTTTTCAGTGTACATTCTGGGGATACTCCTGCTTCCACTCCCAGCCACTGATGGGCCAAATGCCAGGCCTTAACCAGAGTGCTCGTACACGAATGATGAGGGGCCCCTGGCACATTAACCGTTCCTCACAGAGACCGCCTATTTTGATAAATGTAGAACCCTATCTCTTCCTCAAGCCGGACCCAAGCTGGTTGACTCTCTGGTTTCTTCAAATGGTCTGAGATATGAGCCAGTTGTGAGGCAACCCAATAAAAATGAACATTCAGGAGACCCAAACCGCCCCCTATCTGGGGCAGCCACATAATGGATTTTTTAATCCTTAGCATTTGTTGTTCCACAATAATTGGGTGATTGCCCCTTCAAGACTTTTAATAAACTTCATGGGGATATGCAGTGGGACTGGCTGGAAAAAATATAAAAATTTGCGGAGAACTGACATCATGACCTAGTTCACTCTACCTATAAGTGTTAAGGGTTTCACTCGCCAGGCAATCCTCCTTAATTGTCTTAATTATGTTTTTCATATTAATAGTAACTAAAGCTGAGAGTCTTGAAGTGATCTATATACCCAAATAATTAATTACTTTAGATGGTTGGACTACTGTATGCCTTATTTTGATTGGGTTTTTCACTTCTCCCAAAGGCAGCCATTCACACTTGCTCCAATTAATCTTATGACCCGTTAGGGGACCATAACTACAAAAAATCTTAGATTACTCCCTCATTGACTCCTCAGGAGAGCTAGTGACTAAAAGAAGGTTGTCAGCAAGGAGTGAGATCACATGGTCTACTCCCCACCACTCAATCCCTTAATGTGGGGAGTCCCTCTAATTTTTAAAGCCAGAGTTTCTATTGTTAATACATAGAGGAGCAGGGAAAGCAGGCAACCCTGCCTTGTACCCCTAGTCAAGGCAAAGGGGGGTGAAATAATACTATTTGTGAGAATTTGAGCTGTCTGTTTCTTATATAGACTACCTACCCAATGCAAAAAACAAGGGCCAAAGCCCATTCCCTACAGAGCCACCATCATAAAGGGCCATTCCACCCAATCGAAGGCCTTCTCCACATCTAGTGCGAGAAGGCCTCCCATTTTCCCCTTGGGCCAGTGATGCATGATGTTAAGCACTCTTCTGATATTATGTTTGATTTGTCTGCCCTTGACAAAAACTCCCTGGTCTGGATTGATCAGGGTAGCAAGGTGGCTCTTCAACCTGGTCACCATCACTTTAGCCAGAACCTTACAGTCTGCATTTAACAGCTATATAGGGTGATAGGAGGAACACTGCAGAGGATTTTTGCTCACCTTTGCTAACACAGTAATCATGGCTAAGTTCTGTGAGGGGGGGAAGTTCCCCTGCATCCAGCGATTCCCTCATTGTCTCCAACATTGTGTGACCTAGTTCATCCCACAATTCCTTATATAGCTCCATTGGGATGCCATACAGCCCCGGAGCTCTACCCCTTCTCAATTTCCACACCGCCCTTCTTAGTTCCTCCACTGTTATAGGGGAGTCCAAAAGGTCCATATCTGAGTCCTTCAACTGGGGAAGATTAACTCCCCTCAGGAAAGAATTAGGGTCTGCTCCTGCAGGGTATTCCAAGGTGTACAGTCCAGAATAGTATTGTAGAAAAGCGGTATTAATTTTCTGCTGATCATAGGTGACCCACCTCCCACTATTTCCACTCTCAAGATGGTTCTTTCAACCCTTTTCTTTTTGACCAACCCTGCCAACCATTTTCCAGCTCTATCTCCTTCAAAGTGAGAGAAGGATTCAGTCAGTAAAAGGGAGCTCTCAATTTTATGTATGGATAATTGGCTTAGCTCCCCTTTTTAACTTTTTTTAAGTAGCTAATTTATTACCCTCAACTTTTTTCATGAAGTTCTTTTCTAGTTTATGAATTTGGAGCTCCAAATCATGCTCCTTTTTTATGGGCATTTTCTTTTTATAAGCAGTGTAGGAGATTGATTCACCCCAGATATAGGCCTTAAGGGAGTCCCACATCGTCCTATTGTTTGTGTCTCCAGGCCGATTTAGCTCTAAAAAAAATAAATTATCTGCTGCCTTAGGTGCTGAACAAAATTGAATCACCCAAGAGAGCTGGGTCCAGTCTCCACTGCGGGTTGACCCCAGGGTCCCCTCCCTCCTCCATTACTACTTTCGCCGGGGCATGATCCTAGATCACTATGGCACCGCATTGTGCCTCGGCTATTTCCCCCAGCCTTGATTTTGTCATAAATAAATAGTCCTGTCTCATATAGACTTTGTGGGCATGTGAGTAAAAAGAATATTCCCAAAGGGAAGGGTGACAAAATCTCCAGGCCTCTAAAAGAAATCTCCCCTCCATTATACTTTGTCATGTCCCCACACTCCTAGGGAGTGGACCTCTCCCTCCTCCTAAGTGGTCCCAATACCAATCCCAGTAGGTATTAAATTCCCCTCCAATAATTATATCATCCAGGTATGGGGCCAAAGTTTTCTCAAAATGGAAAAAAAAATCTGGGGAATCTACATTTGGCCCATACACTGACATTAGTGTCAAGGTAGTGCCCCCAAATCAATCACTCCAATTACAAATCTACCTTGTGGATCAGATATTGAGGACAGCACTTTATGTGGGACCCCTGGCCTAATCCAAATAGCCACACCTCAGGCCTTGGAATTGAAAGGTGAGGCTAGCAGTGTCCCTCCCATGTCCTTCGTAGGGAATCCACTTCCTCCATCATTGAGTGAAGTTCCTGTAAAAACATGATGTCCCCCTTCATTTTATGTTGAAGGCATGAAAATACCCTTTTCGTCTTAGTAACAGTACGGATCCCATTAACATTCCATGAAATGAATGATACATTAGCCATTTTCATATTTCCTCTCAATCCATTTTACCCTTCAAGTGTTTACATGCATTATTATTTTTACCCTTCCTTCACTGCCAAGACAAAGTTTTTTAATTCCAAAAAATATTCCTCAAACATAGCCCTCCCCCTCTGTAACCCCAAATGTCAACTGATTAAAACATAAGAACAACAAAAGAAGATGTAATTGTACCCCCCTTTCTCCCTCCACCTTTAACCATAAAACTAGCTGCAACAGGCAGAACCACAACCATGTCCCTCTACTTGTCATAGATTGAGCATATGCCCCTTGAAGTAAGTGTATAATCTATTAAAATAATTTTTAGAAACTGTTTTTCCCTCCCCACTAGTACCTCCTTTTGGTAGTCTCCAGAGGTTCTACATTCCATAAATTAGCAACCTAGCAGGCCCTTCCTTCACCCACACTTAAGGAATTTCCAAGAAAAAATAAAAATCTCCATTCTCCCCAGTATAGGTATAAAAAGGAAAGTCCTAATTCTTTTACTTCTGTTAGGAGGTGTTCGGGAAATACGCTGCCCCCCACTGATATTTGTTTGGAGCAGAAACTCCCAGCACCATGGAGTTCACAGTTTTATCTCCATACCTTCCAATAGCTCTTACCCATCCAAGATACTGTAAATAGCACTCCCTATCTAGTTATTCTATTCATGTAAAACAAAAAACGGATTGTATAACCTTCTGAGGAGAATAATTAAGTTAATAAAATTGAGCGAAAGGGCATGATCTACTTGATTTTCACCAAACCTCCTTGTGGGCCTATTACCTAATGCCCCTGGAGTCCACCTTCTCTGTGTAACAATAAAGTCAAACTTTGTAGCTTAAGCTAATTTCCAGTTGTCGGTGCTGCTCGGCTTTTAATTTCCAAAATGGAGACGCTAGTTTAATCTGCCTCTCTTGCATAGCACCAAACATGAGCAAAATAACGTAACGTCAAAGAAAAAGTTACTGTACTTATGATGGCAATCTTCACTGTTCAGAATAGCTGACAAATCGGTTTAAAATGTCCAAATACAGTTCGGTGCAGGAGCCTGGAGGGACAGAGCCCCAAAAGATGCCGACAGTCAGAAGACGGGCTCTATAGCTCACCCCCCCAAAATGATACAATGGCATTTCCATAAATTCTGAACTCCAACTTCAGGTTTTGTTTCTTTATCTCAAGGCCCCGTATGAACTCCAGCGCCTCTGATGGATTGGTAAATGCTTTAGTGTTCCCTCCTGATGGTCTTACTACCAATCGAGCAGAATATGCCAGAGTAAAGGCACAGTTTTTTGTATGCAGCAAATGCTGAACTTCTGAGAAGGCCTGCCTTTGAATCTGGAGTATACGTGAGTAGTCAGGATAAATGCTGATCCTCCATTGCTGTACTAGGATAGGTCCCAGCTTCCTCACTGCTTCGAGCACAGCCACTCTAACCTGATTCCTCAGGAATATAACAATGAGGTGCTGTGGCCTTTGGGTGGCAGCATCGGGCCGGGCAAGCAATGTGCCTTCTGGATTTCCAGCTCTTTGTTGGGTGGAAGCTGCAGGCAGGAGAACAGCCATTTTTTTAAGAAAGGTCATGCAGTCATTTCCCTTAAATACCTCTGGTAGACCAATGATTCTAATATTGCTACGACGTTTACGATACTCGTGATCATCTAGGGTTTGCTTCAGCACCTCTATTTCTCGCAGGGCTTTTGTAAGATCCATGGAGTGAGTCGCCAATCTATCCTCCTGATCTCCGATCCTTTGTTCCACTTCCCCCAGGTGCATTTCATGGGCTTCAACTTGCTCAGAGGTGGAATTGACTGCCTGTTGTAAATGCTGAATTTGTGCTGACATGTATTCAAAGCCACCTTCCATCCTGGCTCCTAAGTCATATTTTAGATCTTTGATTAATCATTCCAACTGTTGGTAGCCTTCTGCCATGCTAAGAGTCGGGCCGATCTCCACCTCCTCACCCGTGACACAAGGATTGCTCTCCGGGGGGGTCCCTTGATGGATTGATACTCCTGACTTCCTCTGGCACTCTCCCATGCCCTGCCAGGACCTTAGCTGATGTTACTCTTGGGGAAGGTTTAAACGTTAATTTTTTTTTTTTACCAATTATTTTACCAGGTGAGACACACTAAGCTGAAAGCTTGTTTGCAGGTGCAACCTGGGAGCACAAGGAAGTTAAGTGACTTGCTCAGGGTCACACAGTGTGCAAGTGGGGGCTGTGGGATTCAGACCCAGATCTCCAGATTTGCAGCTCAGAGCCTTAAACCACTGCACCATACTGCCTCCATTTTTGCCTGCTTCCTTCCCAATTTCAGATTGGACATCATTAGCACTGACAAGACTTACTATTTTTATAAAAATAAGTAAAGTTAAGGCACTGCAGTGAAGGGATTGCAAGGGATTTTCTTCAGAGCTCAGAAACTAAGCAGCCATCTCGCTCTGATGCTAGGCCACACCCTGAGTATGTATCTGGCTTGTACATTCAACAGCTAAGCTCAGTGGATTAGACTTTTAAAAATGATGAGCAGTGGACATCTTTAATGATGTGTTCCTTAATTGCAAAAAGGTGCAGAAGCAGTTTTAGCAGTATCTGAGAAAACTGAAAATACACAGAGTATGAATTTCAAGATGTCAGAATTACATTTTTGCGAAGAAACTATATGAGGAAATTGTTTGCTGACTAATAAATAACGCTGCTTTAAATGAAGCAATATTCTTTTTATGTACTGTTTCCAAAAATGCAGTTAGTGGTAAAATGCAGCCTTTGCAGTGCAGATCTATTGAGCAGGATCACATCACTAATTTTACATATCATGCCCCTTTAATATTGTCCAGTGTGTTATTCAGCTTAAAGGAAAAGTGCATTTTCCCCCTGCTTGATAGGCTGTGCTACCATCCGTACTGACCCCCCATCCACATGAAGTGGTTTTGTATGGGAAAAACTGCCACCGCTTGTATACCCTCACAGCTTGCTCCACTTGGCAGGGTGCAGCAGAAACTCCTACTGTTACTCCTGGGAGGCTTGCCATGTCATTCTGCTTTAAGATTGTGAGGGGTCAGTCAGTCACTTTAGTAGTCCAATGTAAATAAATACCTTCACCCATTTTTTTATTTTTAATACCAGTCATGTACAAAGCAGCTGCTTGGCACAAAAAGAGTGTTTATCACAGTCTTTTTTTTTACAGTTTGTCTTTACCTTACCGAACTTAATCAGTAGCAACCCACTGATCCGGCACACCCTCTTTCTACATGGGGCCAAAACACGTCCCTGTATTCCTATGAATGGACAGGTTTGAATTTTTTTAATTCATATTAGACAGAGTTATTTACTGTCTGAGGCCAGTTTCTTGAGTGCAAGAAGGTGACTGTGGTATTAAAATGAGAGCTCTGACATGCATAATTAGCTGTTTGAAATGTTAAGCAGAACTCTGTGCCTACACATTAGCATGGATGCTAATGCACTTGATGACAGTAGTGATTTTGTATTTTAGCAGATAATTACACATGTTAGAGCTTTCAATTTAATAGTGGAGTCATTTTATCAGGCACATAAAACTTCACAGAGTTAAAAATACTAATGCTGATATGGCTTAAAAGAATTCTCAGTCCATGCAGAAGTTTACCGGTGCTTCAGTGCCATTTCGAAAGAGCACAAGTGGGATTAGCTGGCCAGTGAGGATTATGTTGGGTATGGTAAATATACAAAATGATATGAAAAGTGCACTGTGTGCTCAGTTTATATTGGGCATACACTTTATATATGAAGGCTAATAAAATGTTTATTGAAGGAATCATTTTTACATGGGATTAATAATCATCCAGAAGCTGGCAGTATCTATTTAATACAACTGCACACTGCAGCAACAATTTCAACTGCAAAATTGATACTTTATACCTTAGGTCCTTTATTGCTCTCTCACTGCAAGTTGTTTATAATTAAAGAAGCTATATTACATTGAACTCTAAAAGTCTATACTATGAAATTAATTTCAGTACACTAGTGCAATATCAGTCAGTGGTCATGTAACTAATAAATCAGAATTTGTGAAGCTGCTGTAGTTAATCAAGTTACACACTGTCCACTGAGATTCGAGAAAGCAAGAATATTTTTTACGATACAGTTGGTGCTACTACAGAATATCTTAGAGATAGCAATCAAATAATATTTTAAGAGATGAAGTCTACTGATTGCAAAACTACTTCATAATGAACATGGATCATCTGACCCTTTCATGATTAATGATCATATATTTGTCAAATTGTCTTACATTTAAAATGGTCTTGACATGCTACATTAAGTCAACAAGATAAGCATTTATTATCCATATCAGTTTTGAAATAGAAAATTGATTGGTCTACACAGAGACATTTATTGGACTCTCTCTTACCCAAAGAACTACAGTCAGGGTGAACTTGGGACCTAATTCTCAGTTCAAAGGGACTGTTGGTAAATAATTGAACCTAGTTTTCTGTCAGTCCCTTAAGTGCAAATCCATGGTGTATGTTGAGTGAGAGATGTACCACTCTCTGACCAGCACATATCAATGTGTACTTTTGCATAAGGAGAGACAACTCGCCATGTAAATTGCAAACAGCACACATCACAAATCATGGTGACCTCTTTTGCAATGTATTTTTGCAGTCTCCTGGGTTGTAGAAGAATTACAATCAGTTAGCAGGGAAGGGTGTTATAAAAGGTCATCTGGCACTATATGCTATATTCTTTGTGATGCAGTTGTATTAAATGATACAGTAAAGTGTCCTTTGCACTCTTTCATGCTGAAAATCAGAGTACCAACGAAAATCAATCCTCAGTATTTTTAATCATATCCTAATTAAGTGCCGGGCTGGTTATTTGAATAATTTGATTTGGTGTTTTTCACTAATTTATTCTTTATTAATGATTTTCAGCCTTCCTGGTGCGGTCCAACTGTTAATTATGCATGTAACAGTTTATGGGAATAAATTAACAGCCACCAACAGGAATTATTTATCTGAATAAATCTATTCCTTACATTCGCAGAACCTGAGAAAGTGACCAACCTCATTGTTGCAAATACCACTACAACGTCTCTATTCACGACATGGACTGCTCCACAAGGAAATCATAGTTCGTATCAAGCAAATATCTGGGGCACTGTGACTGCAAATACGACAGTGAAAACTGAATATGCAAACATGACAGGACTGAGCCCAGGGGGAATCTATTATGTCAGCGTTGTAGCAGTTTCACTTGATGGGACAACTGTAGGATATGCACAAGTAATTAATGCCACGACTAGTAAGTGTTTTGCTTTCTCAACTTTACATCCAGTTTTTCTGTTTTCCTCATGTTGGAAACTATTCCATTAATTCTCTCTGTGTAGTCCCTTTCAGCAATTCAAAACTGAACTGTTAGCTCCATTCTGCATTCATATGCCTCTCCAGTCTTAGCATTCTTCATAAATTTATGACTACTTTCCTGCACTAGTTTTGTTGTTTTCCATATTGTACCTTCTTAAAGAGGAGTGTATTGTTATCAACCAAATAGTCTTTCTTCAGCATTAATGTTTGTGTGGAAAGATATATAGCTAGACATCTTACTATTTGTTTTCTTTCATTGCCATTACAATTTATGGAAATAGGAAGGTTTTAAGGATACATAGAGGCTACGCAACGCCTGACTCAAAGTATGCAATTTATCTGTAAGTGTGAGAAGACAGGACCTAACTCATGAGCTGCAGAACCACAAGTAAGGTATGAAAATTCTGCCCCCTCTCAAGTGATAATACACTGTATATTTTAAGTTAGACCTTCACATATTTGATTTATACAACATTATTTTAATAGTTATAGCTTTTAAATCTACTGCCATGTTTAGTGTTTCACATGATCGTTGATGTCATAAGCATTGTGAATTGTGCTGTTTGATTCATTTATTATTCCCATTGTGATGTACACAGTCTGGCAAGATATTAGCTGCAACACACCCTGAAATGCAAGCTATCATGATATCTTGCAACATGGATCCAAAAATATCAGTTTTATTTTGTGGCATTTCTTTCCACACTTGTATACTTACTGTAGAGATCACTACAGACAATATAAGAAAGTCAGTATTTAGACTGCAAAGTATTCTGATACTGTTAAAGAAAAGTTCAGGAACCTACAGCATTCTTCAACTAAACAGATTTTTAGTCTTATATTTGTGAAAAACTAACTGCAAGATAATTGCCTATTTCCTCATGGAAGCCGTGAAGTCTCAACCCCTTTCACTTGCATAATGGTGTGGCTAATAGTCATGGCCCCTAGTTCTCTCTGGCATTTCAGTTCTTATTTCTGTGGTAGACTCCTGGGCTATGGTGGCAGCATTTGTTCATTTCTGCACCATGAATTATTCATTTCTGTGGCAGACTAGATTCCTAGCATTTGCTTAGATTACTTTATACCAAGTCCAATTTATTTTGATCTCTTGTACCATTCATAACATAGTTCTCTAAATTAAGGGCATCGAGGGTATCCATCAGCTTTGAATTATGTAGAGGTTGTTCTGGCAATCCAGTTTATACTAGGCAGTTACAATTACTCATAATTATTAATTTACAATCCTTGTCTTGTTCATTTATCAGGTTAAGAAATTCCATATTTTGATCTGCTAGAAGGAAGGGAATCTGTAACACACCCTAATATCATTTTATTATTTGCTGTCAGTAATTTGACCCATATTTGTTCAATCCCTTGAATAATATTATATTCTCTATGATACTTCTATTCCTTATTTAATATTAATTGCACACTCCCCTTTCTTTGTTCTCTGTCCTTGTTGAATAGTTGATACCTATCTATTTGCAATCCCCATTATTCAATTTTCCACCATGTTTCTGTAACTGCACAGCTGGTTATATTTTCACTATGAAGTGTATATTCAAATTCATCAATTTTATTCTGAAAGCTCCTTCCATAATTAACAAGGCCATCCAATTCTCCTGATCCATTTTGTTACTATTCTTGTTTTCCTTACTTGTTGCAATGTGTGTATCTCACCCTCCTTCCCCATTCAGTCTAGTTTAAAATTGTTTGCATTGTTTGATTTATTCTTTCAGCCAAAACCATAGGGCCTCTCTATTTAAATGCAGCCCATCAGTAGCATAAAGGTTGCAACCTTTCTCAAAAGTCCACCAATTGCTATTACTAGTATTACTATAGTCTGCTTGAAAGAAACTACTAAGGTAACAAATAATCATTTTATTATTAATATAATTTAACCAGAGATCCTGAGCCCACATACTCACATTATCCCCAGTCTTATATTAAAACTATGAGTTCTGTGAATGGAGAACTTTCCTAAAATTCTTCATTCAATGAAGTTATAACTGAAAATAAGCAGGGTTGATGGGAAGGCATATTGGAAAGGTGAAAAACTGAAACTTCAAAAGTGTTTAGATAATCTTACTAAACTGCTGAAGTACTGCTAATGTACTTTCTATTGCTGATTCTAATGGAAAAAAAATAAGTTGTTGATTTATTGTTTCACTAATTAGGTGCTAGGGTCATCAGTCATCTGTTCCCCTGAGACTGCAAGATTTGTCTCAAAGGTAACTGTTATGGTAACTTTGCACCTCACTGTTACAAAAAAAAAATACGATTAATTCAAATAAACCCTTAACAAAATGCTCTTGTATAATGCTGTATGACTGGTGGTCCTGGGCACTATTTACTCACTATATATCCACAATCTTATGTTAAGATATATAAAATGTATGGATGAAAAACTATACTTAAATTCTTCATCCAATGGGGTTATTGTGATAAAAGAGTAATACAAATATATGATATCACATCATCTGAGTGAACCAAAATGAGCAACTCAAAAATAAGTGACTCCTTTTGGTCACTTGCTAGTGCTGTGTAGAATTTTCAAATTCTGGAAGAAAGAAATTCTGCTGAAATTCCACCAAATTCTTCTGGAAATGGAATGGTGGAATTCTGCAGCATAAAATAGATGCAGAATGATTTTAAGAGGA
The DNA here is from genome assembly GCA_016271365.2 of Neoceratodus forsteri. NCBI lineage: Eukaryota > Metazoa > Chordata > Ceratodontiformes > Ceratodontidae > Neoceratodus > Neoceratodus forsteri. The sequence goes on from CM028133.1 coordinate 614,383,327, forward strand.
AAAAATCACTGTTCCGCAGAAATATTATTCCTCGGATCTCAATATTTTCCATGAAAATTGTTGCGGAATAATTTTCTGCAGAAAAAATGCTGTTCTGCGGAATATTATTCTGTGGATCTCAGTAGGTGGAATTCTGCAGGCAAACTAGTGAAATTCTGGTGGAAATTCTGCTGGCGGATTGGTCATTCCACACTAAATCCGCCGGCAGAATTCCACATTCCACAGAGCACTGTTGCTTGCAGGATGAGTGACATGAGTGGAGAGTGAGGGGAGGGAATAGTGAGGGAGGAAGGGTAAAATGGTGAGGGGAAGAAAAAGCAATGGAAGGGGGAGGAAGGGGGATGGGCTAAATCCTGATGTGGAGCTTGTTGCTGGTGACCTACCCACCTAGTGTAGTGGGTAGGGACACCATCTGCAGAGCTGGTGGCCCTGGGTTCAAGACTGCATGCAGGGATGTCTTTTGTATTTTGCAGGTGGTTTTTTTTTTTTAGCTTTTTGCCATCTGCAGTCCCTCTTCTTTCTTCCAGTGTCCCCCCCAGGAGAGGATTATATAAATATGGGGGTTGCGGGGGGCTTGCCCCCACAAAGGGGGGTGCAGGGAGGTGTAGCCCTCCACATTAAACATTATTTTCCATGTGTGCAGACTTTGTGTTTGACTTGTAGTGTACTGTGCCCTAATGGTGTTCGGTAGGGTTGACTCGCTGTTTTGAGAGTCGTGCAAAATAGTTCGCTCTTTTGACATGGAACCAAATATATTTACCATTTTTTTTTTATTAATGATGTTCTCCCATTTTGATCTATCAATAAAGGGCTGAGAAGTGCATGGAGGAACTGTGGGAGATTGAGGAAAGGGGAGGGTACTTCACCAGCTCGAGTTAAATTGTTATAGCATATATGATAGTGTATTGTTTAAATTAGTTGGAAGTTTAACTAGTGAGACTGGTTTTCAAAAATGGTACTAAGTCAAAATTTTCATTCAAACCATGTGGTGCCAATGCCTTCCAATTAAATATCCACTGGCTGTTTTTGCATAATAGTAATTTCACAGTAGTCCCCTCTACATAAAGAGGGTGCTATCCATTCTAATCCCAAAAATTGAAACACTTTTGGATTACCACCATGTATTTGGTTGCAATATCTTGCAATAAGACTACCTGTATGATTATTGGTTATAGCCCTAAAATGTTCCTGCATACATTCTTTAAATGCTTGGATTGTGTGTCCAACACAAATTAAACCACATTGGCACCATATTACAAAGACCACATAACTAGTGGTACAGTACATGTAATCAGCTGGTATATTGTGACTTCTTGAGAGGTCAAGGGCATACTAACTTTTGAGATTTGTTGGCATAGCATCAAACATTATACCTATTGCAGGGAAAGAACCCAATTGGTTTTGATGGAAACCAGATATCCTGCATGGTGATGGGAATAAAATGGCTTAGAAGTTAACCAGCCTACAAGGCTTCTACCTTTACTAAAAGAAACACAGGGTGGAGTGCTGCTTATTTCTTTCAGATCCAGACCTGCTGTTAATATTGGCCAGTATTTTGTGACAATATGTTTAATTTCATAAGTGCAACTAACATATTCAGTAACGATATAATATGTCACTGAGGACTCCATTTACTATTACCCGCTGTGTCCTGTTGTTCGGCCAGTGTTTTGCCCAGGCTACCACCCTGGGACCCACTCCCAGGCTGGCTAATTTGTTTATTAATCTTTTGTGTGGGACTGTGTCAAATGCCTTGCTAAAGTCTAGGTAGGCCATGTTCACAGCCCCTCCCTGGTCTACAACTTTGGTCACCCTGTCAAAGAAATCATTACTTTCCACTTCTGCATGGAACGGCCTCCAGAGGAGGTTGCGAGTCAAACAGTGGTTGATTCTCGCCGGCATGCTGCAGGCATCTTCTGGGGGTGGGTTTATTAGATCTGCAGCTTATTCATTGTAGAAAATGGGCATTGGTGCCGTGTTCGTTATCGCCCCATGTTTCTATAGAAACATGGAATTTGATGGCAATATGACCCTTGCCCGCCTAGTCTGCCCAGTTCCCTACCTAACAGATAAGCTGCAGATCCTAGTTAACCAACAGCCTACTTCCTCCCACTCCCATTAGAATTGCCTTATGTCTGTTCCATACATTCTTGAATTCCCACTGTTTTTGACTCTCTCTACCTCCTCAGGGAGGCTGTTCCATGCATCCACAACCCCTCTGTGAAGAAATACTTTCTCCCATTACCTCTGAGCCATCCCCCCTCTATCTTCAAATTGTGCCCCCTTGTTCTTGCACATCTCTTTTTTTGAAAGATGCTACCCTCTTGGACTTTGTTGATTCCCTTGAGATATTTGAAAGTTCTATCATGTACCCCCCCCCCTTTTCCTCAAGGCTATACATCTTAAGCTCCTTTAGTCTTTCTTCAGATGTCTTCTGGTGCAGACCCTGCATCATTTTGGTTGCCCTCCTCTGGACAGTATCCACCCTGTCTATGTCTTTGCAGAGATGAGGTCTCCAGAACTGTACTCAGTACTCCAGATGTGGTCTTACCAACTGTCTGTACAGAGGGCCAACAATTTCCTGTTTTCTACTGGTGATGCCTCTCCCTATGCATCCCAGTATTCTCCCAGCCCTCCTTACTGCCTTCTCACATTGCTGACCCACCTTTAGGTCATCTGATATCACTACCCCCAGGTCCCTTTCCATTTTTGTTGTTGTCAGTATCTCACCCCCATTTTCTACTCTTCACCTGGGTTTTTGTTTCCCAGGTGCATTACTTTCCACTTCTTTGCATTGAATCCAAGCTGCCATACATCTGACCATTCCTCCAACCTTGCCAAGTCCCTTTTCATCTTTTCCACCCCACCTGCATATCAACCCTGTTGCAGATCTTTGTGTCATCTGCAAAGAAACATACTTTCCTTCCAATCCTCTGCAATGTCACTTATAAAGACATTAAAAGGACCGCCCCAGTACTGAACCCTATGGTACCCCACTAGTAACCTCCCTCTTTCGCTGAGGACTCCATTTACTATTACCCTCTGTGTCCTGTTGTCCAGCCAGTGTTTTACCAGGCTACCACCCTGGGACCCACTCCCAGGCTGGCTAATTTGTTTATTAATCTTTGTGTGGGACTGTGTCAAATGCCTTGCTAAAGTCTAGGTAGACCATGTTCATAGGGCCCTCCCTGGTCTACCACTTTGGTCACCCTGTCAAAGAAATCAATTAGAGTTGTCTGACGTGATCTTCCCACTGTGAATCCATGCTGCCTGGGGTCCTGTGCCCCACTGGCCTCTAGGTACTCAACAATTCTTTCCTTCAGAAGTTGATTCCATCATTTTCCCTACCACTGAGGTCAAACTGACAGGTCTGTAGTTTCCTGCCTCTGTCTTGCTCCCACTTTGAAAGGGAATCATGTCCACCCTCCTCCAGTCCTCAGGTACCACACCATTCCCCCATGATTTATTAAAAAGGGTAGTCAGTGGTGTTACTAGTTCTTCCCTTAGTTCTTTTAGAATTCTGGGGTGAATCTCATCAGGCCCCATTGCTTTATCAGCCTTCAGTTTTAAGAGTTGTTTCAGAATCCGTTCTTCTGTGAAAGAACTAATATCAACCCCCCTGTCCATAGTGCTTCTATTGACTGGATTAGGTATCTCCCCCTGCTTTTCCATTGTGAATACTGAGCAGAAGTATTCTTTCAGTATCCTTGCTTTTTCACTGTCGCTTTCTGTCCAACCACCTTCCTCTTTATTCAGCCTCAGTATCCCTGCCTTAGTCTTTCTTTGCTCCCTAATGTACCTATAAAAGGTTTTATCCCCCCTTCTTAACAGAGTTGGCTATCTTTTCCTCAGTTTGGGCCTTTGCTATTCTGACTGCCTTCCGCTTCCTTCTGCTTTAACTGGCACAGTTCTCTGTCCTGCTCCTTTTGTGTTTCCTTATACTTCCTGAATGCTATCTTTTTCTCCCTTACCTTCCCCGCCACTTCTTTTGAGAACCATAGTGGTTTTTTCTTTCATTTTGATTTGTTTATTTGCTTCACACAAAGGCTTGTTGCCTCTGTGATGGTGGTTTTGATGTTTCCCCATTGTTGCTTCACACTTTCTTGCCTGTTTGCTAGTGCTTTTCTGAGGCACTCTCCCATTTTGACAAAACCAGCCCTCCTGAAGTCCAGTACCTTCACTTTTGTATGGCTTGACTCTACAGCTAAGTTTATCATGAACCACACTGTTTGGTGGTTGCTTGTTCCCAGATGGCTACCCACTTCAAGACTGGAGATCCTCTCTCTGCCCCCATTTTAGACTACCAGGTCTAAGACTGCTCCCTCCTGAGTGGGTTTCAAAACTAGCTGTCTGAGGCATGCCCCTGTAGGGCATCGAGAATGGTTCTGTTTTTGGACGTGGCTGCAAAGGTGCTCCAGTTAACATCTGGTATATTCAGGTCCCCATCAGCAATATCTCCCCTTTCTCTGCCATCCCAAGGATGCCTTCTGTCATTTACTTGTCCATTTCCTCCCCCTGAGACGGGGACTGTATACAACCCCTGTGCAGATTGTGGAGCCATTTCCAGTCTCCAGGGTGACCCACAGTGCCTCCTCTCCTCCCTTTTTGCCCTTTAGTTCTATTGCTTTGATTCCTTCCCTTACATAAAGAGCAACCTCCTCCTCTTCTTCTTTTTCTTCTTCTTCCCTCCCTGTCCCTCCTGTAGATTGTGTACCCTGGCATGTTGACATCTCAGTCATGGTTCTCTGTATATCATGTTTCTGTGACTGCCACGATATCCAAGCGTCCCCCTCTTCTATCAAGGCCACCATTTTGAGGAGCTTTTTACCTAGACTATGGATACTGGCACTAATTACCCTCCACTTTTTATGGCTTTATTTCTTTTTGCCCCATCCCTGTCCTTACTGCCTTTGTCTTTTTCTCCATTTACCCCTGCCCTTCTCTCTATTGACTGCTCTATCTTGGTGTTTACCTCACTAACTACCCTGATTTTGGGGTGCTAGGATTTCCCTTCTCCTTTTCAGTGCCTCCCCCCTTGGCTAGTTTAAATGCTTGCCAATGAAGCATTTAAACCTATCACCTAGGATCCTGGTTCTCCTCTTAGATAGATGCAGAGCATCACACCTGTATAGGCCTGCTTCCTCCAGGTGGAGCCCCAGTCCCCAATAAAGCCAAATCCCTGAGCCCTGTACCAGTTTTTCAGCTAGTCATTGAATCCCATGGTGTGGAGTACCCTAGCCTCATCCATGCCATAGACAGGTAGCACTTCTGAGAAAGTTACCATGTGTGCTACTTGTCTAAGGCCCCTCCACAAACTCCTGTCGCACTGCTCTGATACCATTCTCAGCTAGGTCACTCATTCCTAGGTGGATAATGACATCCAGCTCACTCCCCCTTGCAGCTGCTCCCATGATCCTGAGGATTCATTTCCTGTCCCTCCAAGCCATGGTGCCAGGCAGGCACCTTACCTCCTTTTCCCCTCCCTCCCCCAGTTCTACCCCTAACAATTGAGTCCCCCACCAGGAGTTGTTTCCTTCCCCTGTGGGGTGCTGTGCCACCCTTCTGTGGGTCTCCATTGAGGAGGTTCCCAGCATCCTCCTTGGTCTCCACTGCTGGTGCCTCCATAGAGGAATCATGCTCCACCAGAGTGGTGAATGAATTGTGGAGAGGCACAACTGAAGGGGGCTTAGGAGAAGGGTGTGCCTGTTTGCTAATGATATGAAAATCTGCAATAGGGTGGGCACAGCAGGAGGGGTGGAGGACATGAGGGAGGAACTGAAGAATTTGGAGGGATAGGCTGAGACCTAGGAACTGAGATTCAATGCCAAAAAGTGTACTGCAAATGCACTTGGGGTGCTGGAACTCTAAAGGCAGGATGCACCCTTGGGGGGGGACTATCAAGATACAGAGCAGGAGAGGGTTCTGGGCATTATGGAATCATGTAACCTTAAGGTTGAAAACCAGTGTAGCAGGAAGGTGGGAAAGGGTAATGGGATGTTGGTTTGCAATGGCAGGGGCATCACCTGCAGAAGGGTGGAGATACTGATGCCCTTCTACAAAGCCATGGTAAGACCACACCTGGAATACAGAGTCCAATTCTGGAGGCCACATTTATGAAAAGACAGATGGGATGGAGAGGGTTCAGGAAGGCTACCAGGAGTGCAGAGTATGTAAGGAAGACATACAAACAAAGATGTAAGGAATTGGATCTGCACATTAGAATCTAGAAGGGAGGGGACATGATTGAGACTTTTAAGTATCTCAAAGGATCAACAAAGTAAAGGAAGGGTGTGTACTTAAAAGGAAGGAAGGGCTGAAAACTAGAAGGCACAGCCAAAGACTTCAGCGAGGAAGATACAGAGGCAATGTGAGGGGACAATTCTTCACAGAGAAGGTGGTGGAAGCATGGAACAGACTTCCAGAGCAGGTGATGGGGGCTGAAATGGTAGAGGGATTCAAGAGGGCATGGGACAGACATATGGAATTGAGTAATGGGGGAAGGGGTGGGACAGCAAAAGAGAAGACATGTAGGGGAGAAAGAAGGAAAAAGGCAGACTGCATGGGCGATATGGTCCTTTCCTGCCATCAGATTCTGTGATTCTGTGAATGTCAATTTATTTGTCTGTTTTTGTGTTTTTTGGATCATTTTAAAAGTTGTTCTCTCCTTCTAGATTCTGTTCTCACCACCACTGCATTTAAAACATTTTGGCTATACTCACAATTAGACAATTTATGCTGAAGATCTGACACCTGTTTATGATAGAACTGAATATCTGAACAGTTCTCTTTAGTCTCAATGTCTCCCATAGGGTATACTATTTACCAAATGTCTTGGGTGTACACTATTAAAGTGCAATATAGAATTTCCATCTGTTTTCTTCTTGTAGCCCTGTGTGCTGAGCTTTTCTTCTACGTTGCCAATAAGTGTCAAATCCCTCCCAAAAATCAATCCTACAGTGGTCTGTACTTGCTGTAAATTGTAAGTCTAGATCATTCTTGTTTAGATATGCAATAAAGTTATCCATATGAGATTCTGGTCCATCCCAAACTGTCAATCATCAATATAATGACCATAACATTTTAGATATTTATGAAATGGATTAACCCTGGGATCGAGGATGACCCCTCTCTCATGAGCCCATAAATACAAGTGGTAGCCTCAGACATTGCAAGCTATTTCCAGATATTTCGTGAACTGTCTGAAGAGTTTCTCTCTGCTGTCCCTACTGTTTAAATGCAAAAAGCATCAGATATTTCTGGAAATATCACAGAAATTTTAGGAAATAGCTTGCAGTGTCTGTAGCTACTACTGTAGGTTTGCATAGCAGGGGCCATTGATGTCTCCATGGCTGTACCTTGAACCTGTAAAATGAATTGTTTGTTAAAGAGAAAATAATTACTTGTCAAAATGACCTTAATAGCTGCAACTGAGAAATCAACTGGAAGATGAGCACCTGATCATATGAGCACATCACACACCACTGGAATACCCATTGCATGTCAGATTGATGTGTATAATGCTGTAAAATCTACTGTGATCCGGTGAAATGTTTTGTGCCATTCAATGTTGCTGACTTCATTTAGAACATTTGGAGTGTTTTTTATAAATGATGGCAATGTGAAAACTAACTTTCAAATAGCTATCTAAACATTTGGATATATTTTTTTGTGAAAGTGTTGCTGCCTGAAATAATGGGACAGCCTGGGGTGTTACTTGATTCTTATTAATATTGGGTAGGTGGTAAATTTTTGGTATGGTCAGGTGCTGCTGATACAAAAATTCATATTTAGATTGGCTAGTGCTTTCTTCTATCAAATAAAAATCAAGAATGTTTTTTCAGTGTATTTTGAAAAGTTAGTGTTGGATCTCCTTGTAGCTGCTTATAGATTGCAACATCATTCAGTTGGCATAATGGCCCAGATATTCAAAAGGGTTGCACATGGCACAACCTACTGATGTGCCCCGGCATGATATTCAAAAGGGAAAAGTGCGCGGCACAAATCTTGATGCGTCAGAGCGCATCAGTAATGTATGCAGGCACAGGTGGGGGCGTGCTGTGCATAACCTGCACAGCCTGATATTCAGCCTGGGATGTGCAGAGCCATTCATGCACAACCCCTACTTGCGCTAGTACAAAGTTAAGCCCCAAAAAAAAGGAAAACTGATGGCCACCCACAGGTGAGCTGCCACATTGCAGGGTGCAACATGGCAGCTTCCACCTGTGGGTGGCCACCCGAGTTCCGGCTGCACCTGCCGGCGCCCCCCCATGCCCGATCATGGGCATTTGTAAAAATAAAGAATGCTGTCCAATATCCCTGGTGGTCCAGTGGACCGCTGTCTGCCCGATCGCGGGCATCTGTATGTAAAAAGAAGTTCAATATCCCTGGTGGTCCAGTGGACTACTGTCCACCCGATCGTGGGCAGTTGTACAAAAAAACTGATTCCAGTATCCCTAGTGGTCTAGTGGTACCCCCCACCCACCCACTGAGCCCTACTGCCCCTCTCCTCCCTGGTCAGCTTGCTGGCGGCAGCACCCACCCACCCGCCGCCCGCCGACTGACAGCTCAGAGTGCACGCCCACTGTTCACAGGGTGAGCCAATGGGCATGCAGTTTCCATTCAGCTGACACATTCCAGATATGTGAATGATCTATCCATATCTGAATGTGTGTATGGACTGCAGCCTATTGGCCTGCTGCCAGGAACCAATGGGCGGCAGTCTCACCGAGGTCGCCGTCGGCACGGGCAGGTGGGTGGGTGTTGCTGCCCGCCGGCTGACCAGGGCGAGCGGCGGTGGGACTAGTGGCGGGTGGGGCGTACCACTAGACCACCAGGGATATTGGAATTAGTTTTTTTGTACAACTGCCCACAATTAGGCGGACAGTGGTCCACTGGACCACCAGGGATATTGAACTTCTTTTTGCATACAGATGCCCATGATCGGGCAGACAGCAGTCCACTGGACCACCAGGGATATTGAACTTCTTTTTACATACAGATGCCCGCGATTGGGCAGACAGCAGTCCACTGGATCACCAGGGATATTGAACTTCTTTTTACATACAGATGCCCACGATCGGGCAGACAGCGGTCCACTGGACCACCAGGGATACTGAACTTCTTTTTACATACAGATGCCCGTGATCGGGCTGCAGGGGGCTTTGGTCCCCGATGGCTGCTGCCTGGCAGGGTGCCAGGCGCAAGTCATTGGGGATCGGCGCACCTGCATGCAAATGGGGCCATAATGACATGCAAATGGCCCCATGTGCACCTTGCATACATTATGGCTCCATTTGCATGTCAAGTTTTGAATATCGTGGTTGCTGTGCATGGCGCAATGGAACTTACGCTAGCGCATCTCCGTGTTCCACTCTGTCCACTTGCGCTGGCACAGTGCCACTGTGCCATGCACACTGGGGGTGGCCAGGGTGCAATATTCAAAGCTGCTGGCGCAGTTTGAATATCTTGGCCAATGTGTCTTTTATATAGTCTGCTTCTTTTAGTAAGACTATATTTCCAGCTTAGTCCAACGGTTTGATAACAGTGCCACAGATACTCATAAGTTTACTAAGTGCATTTCTTTCTTGGGCTGTTAAGTTTCTGTAGCAAGTCTATTTTGCCCACTGTGAGTCAGTTTAGAAAGTATCTCATTAGTAGTTGCTGATAGGTGGTTTTAGTTTGGCTAATCTGACATCCTGGAATAAAGGCTGATTTTGGACAAAAATTTATTTTCTGTACTTTTAAATTTGATAGTTCTGAGTCTTCCACAGTTATTAACTGTTGCAATTCCATTTCAGATAATTGATCAATACTGTTATTTCAATTGAATTCAGCTGGATCCATTGTGCTTGTTGAAACTGTACTTCTTTCTATTGATAAGTTTGCATCACTTAAAGAGCTGACTAAATCATGTCCCATGATATTGTAATGTTTATGAAGATTTATTTTTCTGAAGAGTTTTAACAAGTCTCTATGAATATTAAACTCATTAAAATGTGGAGTATGGACAAAACTGAGCCCATAAGATAATACTTGTTCTCATACTATAGGATTAATCACCATTATTTCCTGAGTCTCAGGGACTGGGGGGGTGGGGGCAGATATCTTTTTTCTTTTTCCTTCCTATTTTGCATTTTCTTGTTTTTCTGCAGACTGTTTTAAAAAAAAATTCTGCTGCTGATTCCATGGAGGCGAACTCAATGCATATCTTTGCTGTGTGCCTGGGGTTCTAGTCAGATCTTTCTTGCTTTGGATCAGATTTGAATTGATTGGGCAAGGAGAAGGAACTTCAAAGAGGGTAGGGAAGGGGCATGAGTATAGAGTTTAGGTTTTCCCAGGGGCTGCGGGGGGCTCTCAGGCTCAAACATATTTGCCTAAACAGTGAAATGATTTTTAGACTACCCTATCTTGGGGGGCTCGAGCCTGGAAGCCACCCAAACTCTACACCTATGGGGAGGGGACAGTATGGATAGGGTGGGGGAAGGACCAGAGATGAGGGAGCTTATATGAGAAAGCAGACTGCTCAGCAGAGGATGTGACGCATGTGATGGAGGAAGAGTGGGAGCCTGCATATTGAAGGAAATAGGAGGTTGGATGAGAGCAAGAAAGAAGGGAACAGAAAACAGGGGAGTGAGACAAACCAGAACTTAGCAATAACTTAGCAATGAGGGAGGTCTAGTGAGAGAGGCAGCAGCCCTTCAGTGATGGGAAGAATAGGGAGGAGTACACCAGTGATCAGTACTGGGTGGACAGTTCAGGAAAAGTGGCAGAAGGAGTGGTAAAAGAAATCCTGTTTGGTAAGAGAGGATTTAGATATACCGCTGAATACCACATTACCAAAATCAAAGCTTGAGAGGATCATTTTAGAGACAATCTCTCAAGGCATCACCAAAATAGGTCAACATTAAGTTGCTGTCTCTGTTTAAAGCTAGGAATAAATGTTGGTCTCAGTTTCAAGCATCATCTCTTCTCATTGACTGGGAAGAATACTGAAACTGAAGAATGCCTGTAAAAGGGCTATTAGGGTATCTAAGAGGATTTACTGCAAAGGTCCCATCACTGCTTCTGGTAGGGACTTGCATAGTTTGTGGTGTTACATCAAGGGTATTCTGCATTTTAATAATCATCTGTCCTTTAAAGGCATAATTCTAAATGGAGTGCATGGCACCAAGCTGGTCACTATTTCCAGTGCCTTCAGTCTTCACTTCTCAGGCCTTTCTGCCTATACCTGTCTCCCTTCTAGGCAGCTTGGGGATACTGATCCACTCTCATCTCTCCCTGATCATACCAACCGTGGTTGCTCACTTTTCTACCAAATGGCTGTGAACTGCTCTAAAGTCTATAAATTATAATTGCCAATAACAGCTGGCAACAGTGTTGGCTCTTGTGTTCTGGAGCCAGATCTCCAGACACATCCTGTTATGATTGCACCCACCCACTTGCTGTGAATTTTGTTTTAAAGCTGAAGTAAACTGTTGAACTGTAAGTCTCTCCTATTGCTGGATTTGTACATCTTACTCTATTACGGCAGCTGAGTTTTAATGCAAAAAGTGCAACATAATGCACTTGGGCCATAGAAACCCAATAGCTGAGTACAAAATGGGTGGTGTAATACTGACAAAGACCAAGCAGAAAAGAGACCTAGAAGTAATCATAGTGGATAACCTGAAGGTAGCCAGGGAGTGTGACAAGGCATTTGGAAGGGCTAGTGGGATGCTGGGGTGCATAGGAAGGAGTATTGCCAGCAGGAAGAGGGAGGTGGTGTTACCCCAATACAGATTGCTGGTGAGCCCTCACCTTGAGTACTGTGTCCAGTTTTGGAGACCACATCTCATAAAGGACATAGACATAGTGGAGGCAGTCCAGAGGAGGGCTACGAAAATGGTGCTGGGTCAATATCAAAAGCCCTATGAGGAAAGGCTAAAGGAGCAAATATGTACACCCTGGAGGAGAGGAGGGAAAGGGGGGATATGATAGAGACTTTAAATATCTCACAGGGTTAATAAGGCAAGGTAGGGGGGTATTTTTCAGAGGAAAAGGTGCTCTTGAACAAGGGGGCATGCTGGGAAGCTGGAGAGGGTAAATTCAGGAGGGATGTGTGGAAGTACTTCTTCACAGAAAGGGTGGTGGATTCCAGCAAAAGTATTGGGGGAAAAACAGTGGTGGGGTTCAGGAGCACCTGGGACAGACACAAGGGAATTGTAGAGGTAAGGAAGGGAGGGGAAGAGATGGTGTTGTACATAAGTGAGGTCTGCAGCAAAAAAAAAAGTTAACATATATATTTATATATATATATATGTATATAGTAAAAAAAATGGGTAGATCAGGTGTGCCTGGCAGCCCTTAACTGTCATCACATTACATGTTTCTATATATAAATCTCTGGAGAGTATGTATATTATTGTATTACATTGACAATTATTTCCCACCATTGCCTCCTCTCCCCCTCACCCAGGTCACATCTATAAACAAGATTCTTTCTCTGTCTCTGTATGTTTACCTGGTGAAGCAATTTCAATAAATACATACGTAACTACACCCCCATCAGAGAAGACAGGGCCATAAAAAATGGTGATGATCTCTGGTGTACGTTAAGTCCTTTTACAAATCTGTCAGACTCCACTTTAGTTTGGAACAGAGTGGCTGTGAGCTCCTTGCAGTGAGGCTGGGGCTCAAGGGTGAAAAAAGCTTCAACCTTATTATTGCTTACATTCTGCTGAAAAATGTCTCAGATGATTCTGACTACTTTATAATGCTTTCTCTAGTTTAAGTCCGCAGCACAAGAAAATTGTGGATGGAGACTTTAACTGGAACTGTATTGCAAATAAGAGTAAAACCTACATGGACAAACTGGCTAATGTTTATCTGACTCAAGTTATTACCACATCTACCAGGTTAAATTATAAAACAGGTACTGCCACCGTACTAGACTGAGTACTAGTCAGCCATGTGGACAAGGTAATCTCCAGTGCTATTCTGCCTGACACCCTGTGCAACCACTCCCCTATCACATGTAGATAGTCCTCTAAGGTTAGCAAAGACAAATTCGCCACCTCAAATGTCCATGTCTTCTGCATGCAGAAGCTTCCATATTTTCTAGCCCTCCTGCAGCAATCTGACTGGTCTTTTCTTACCAAAATGCAGGATGTCAATGTAGCCCTCAAGAACTTTATTCTCCAGTTGAACAAGGTCTGTGAGCACAATTGAAGCCCATGGTAAGAAGGGAAACTCTCAAGCCTGGTATACTCCAGCTATTAGGTCCTTCACATGGGAACATGCCAGAGCCTGGAAACTACAAAGAACTGGCCACAGTAACCACCTTCAAAAGTACAAGGAAATATGTAACTGTGAAGCTTTGTATCAGGAAAGCCAAGGTTATTTACTATAAAATGCAACAAAAAACCTTGCTTAACCAGCCCAACAAGCTCTGGGGAAGCATCAGTGATCTCCTGGGGAACTCCAAAAAATCCTTGCCACACTCCTTGGACTATGGTGCAGCTACAATTAATGAAGGCTTAACAATACATTTAGTGATGTATCAGCATACATACCAGTACCTAGCACCCAACCTGCCCCAGCTGGAGACCCACCTTACAAGCCAACAGGCCCAAGTTCTACATTAAACAACTCACTTGGGCTGGTATATATGGCTACCTATTTTCTTTTAAAGGTGGAGTGAGTGAGCATTGTAACAGCCCACAAGCCACATGGCTCACAGTCTGCAGATAACATGCTTCAGGCAGAAAGCTAATCATGCAAGAGAGTGAAAGACTTTCACTTTTGCCTTACCTAGGATGGGAGAAAGAGCTGTGTTTGAGAGGAGACAGAGAGATAGCAAAAAATATAAACCCCACATCTGAATCAGAGAACCTTCTGGGCTAGTGGTCTCCTCCTTGAAGCAGGAGATAATGGTGCCATAGAAGCACCACCTCTGGTGGCACCTACCAGCGCTCCTCCACCAGTGCCACTGCCTGCCATGGCCCCTGCGCCAGCAGCTCAGCAGGACTTGAGGGAGAAGCTGCAGCAGTCACAGCCACAGCAGCAGCAGCAGCAGGTTTCCCAACCCCCGGCCCCAATTAAGCACCAGCAGCAGCCGGCAACAACATCTGGGGCCCCCCCGACCTGTACCCAGTCCTCCCCGCAGATCATTAGTATGGGAGTTCTTCACTACACTGCCTGCAGACACCAGTGTAGTGAAGTGCAATCTGTGTGGTGAGGTGGAGCACTGTGGCCCCAAGGGAAGTCATCTGGGCACAGGTGGTCAGCGCACCCACCTATACAACCACCACCATGCAGATTGGCAGGCCAAGCTTGCCGAACAAGACAGGAATGCACCTGCTGGCCCTGCTGGGCAACAGGTGGCAGCACAGCCTCCACCTGCATGCAGTGTCAAGCAGGGACAGGCCATGGAACAAGCGGCTGCTCGACAACCTGCAGGTGACGGTGGCAATCCTGTATGAATACCTGCCACAAATGCCAATTTGGGCCTGATGTGGAATGAGTTGGACCACGTGAACCACCAGCATGACAATGTGGAGCAGCGGTTGGAGCCTATGGAGGTACACCAACTCCAAATAATGGGCATGCTTCAACTACTGCTCTTACACCATAACATTGATCATTAGTTTTTGTTTGTCCTTGCACCCACCACCCTCTCTGTGAAAAAATAGTTCCTGATGTTGCCAGATCTGTCTCCCCTCTAGTTCATGCACATCTCTTTTTCTGAAAGATGCTACCCTCTTGTACGTTATTGATTCCCTTTCGGTACTTGATAGTTTCTATCACACTCCCCCTTGTCTCCTTGCAGTTATACACATTAGGGAAACCTGTTAACTTGTTGTCACTGGTTGAAATTGGGGCAATACTCATGCCATCAGCAACTTCACTACCACCAGCAGGACAACAGCATCTCCAACCATGACTGAAGCTACTAATTGCGCTGTGAAAAACATAGAGAAATCCCTTTATTGGCATCAACTATGCACTTCTGCTGCATGCTACCAAGCCCATGGCCACTCTTGCCACTGGCAGCAGTGCCATGGCCAGAAGCATCTTTGCATGCACGTCTCTTTGCAGGCGTTTTTTGGGATTACACAGAAAATTCATAATAAATTGAGATTTCTGAAATTTGGGGTGGATGGGAAGCCAAAAAACAACAATTGTGGCTTACAGATGCAGATTGGACTGTAAGATGCAAACGCACAGATGCAGACTGCACACTATAAAGAGATGCAGCTGCACAGGCACTAATACATCTTAACCAGTGGTCACACAAATCCAAAACTGGAAAAAAAAATTATACCTTTTGCAGTTGGAGGGGGGCACTGTAGTCACAGTCCACTAGCTAGAAAGAAGGAAGCAGTAAAAAATACCGCAGATGGATAACCGATTCAGAGTGCGGCGACTACTGTGTGGCACAATAAAATGTGTCTGACTTGATGACACACACACTCACACACTACAGGTAATACACAGACAATTGAACAGTGCAGTACACTATATAAACAAATCTTTTAAACAGAATGACAATGTACACTGCACCACAGCAAACAGAAAACAATTATCAAAAATGACTTCAAGTATTAATGTGTGTACATAAACACACAAATACTAACACACACTACTAGTACAAAACAATTAGAAAGACTGCCTTTCTCATGTGAATCTCACTCCACCACAGATACACCCCCCCAAAGCACACTTCAACAGTGTCTGTCAGTACACAGGCTGAATGTTGTAAATTAACATTCAAAATGCACACAAAAACAATCAACACTCGATGATCTAAGCACAGGAGGGTTTTCTACAGTCCATGTACTAAATTTGGAACTAAATAATTTGAGCTAAAGTAATTTCTTAACACTTTTATTGATGGTTTGATTCTCAGAGCTCTGATAGCAAACTGTCTCCAGCTTTCCACTACACACACTATGCAGAACTGAGGCTCTGCTAGACAATATAGAGCCCATGCGACCTGCCATCCCATGAATCAATGGAAAATTCATCTCAAATAGCAATAAACATGTGAAGCAAAGCGAAGTCCATTCAAATCAATGGCACTTGGCATTAAAATTAAAGGGAAGACTGTAATACAAGGCAAAGTAGCGTGAAGTCCATTGGAAACAATGCACTTCACATTCAAATTTATAGGTAGAGTAATTTGCTTCGTGTTGCAGAATACTACATGGATTTGGGGATAATATGCAAACTACTCTGCATAGCGAAGTGGGAGCACTTTGCCCACCTCTACACTGGATGAGTGCCTGATAGCTGGAAAAAGGCGTACAGTATGTGGTCCCTGTTTTCAAATATAGAGATGCTAACTCACCATCCAATGACCAATCAATCTCTATCATCCTGTATTTATCCAAAACACTTGAGAGGGTTGGGAATGACCAGCTTGTAGACTACCTTAGCCAGTATGAACTCCAGACCAAAGAGCAGCATGAGTTCAGGAAGAATTTCAGCACTGTGACTACACTCCTGGAGTTTACAAACTCAATAGATAGTGCACGTGCACTGTATTGTGGAGAACTGCCTGGATCTATTTTCATAGATCTCACTAAGACATTTGACTTTGTCAACCATGCTCTCCTCTACCAGAAACTCCTCTCTTTGAGCCTCTCTGAAGACACAGTCTTCCAGTTTAAGGTCTATTGTCCTGTAGATCACAATCTGTAAAATGCCAGACTACACTATGTGATGCCAGGTTTGTTAATGTAGAGGTCCCCTCAGGGTCCATTGTTCAGCCTCTGCTCTTTAGTCTATTCATAAACAACATACCCATGGTCTGCAAATTGATTAATATAATTCTATACACAGACAATGCTGCCATTTTGTCAAGTGGTAAGAACTTGAACAGTCTGAGTAGAAGAGTGCAGGATGACTTTACCTCCATCCAGGTGTGGGTCACTTCAAATCTCCTTATAAGGAATGCGAGGAAAATTAAATGCAAGTTGTTTTGCAATTGCAACAAGACTGATGTTTCTGCTGATGTAAGCATCTCATCCACAACTGGGGTCATTCCTGAGCAAGTCAAAACCTTTAAGTACCTAGACATCATCTTGGACAGTTCCCTGACATTTTCTGATCATATGGACTACCTTTTGTTAAGGACCTAAGCACAAGACTTGGATTCCTCTATAGGCATAGGGACAATTTCCTGCCTGAGATAAAAAAAAAAGCAAAAAACTCCTGATCGATCTAGTGCTTTATCACAAGCATTATAGACTATGGTGTCCTCTATAGAAACATAGACAATGACAGCAGAAAAAGACCAGAGGTCCGTCCAGTCTGCCCAAGTCCCCTATAATACCTGGAACCTACTGTTCCTCCAGGGTACTAGTTCTCCCCGTCCTCTCTCTATTTGCCTCCTTGATCCTGTCAGCCCCAGTAACCACTATTCTCATCATTATGTCCCAGCCCTGCTTGAATCCCCTAACTGTTTTTGCACCCACCACTTCAGCCAACAGAACGTTCCAAGATTCCACTACCGTTACCGTAAAGTAGTACTTCCTCACATCTCTCCTCAACCTACCTCCTGTTAATTTGCAGTTGTGTCCACGACTGCAAATTGGTATTTAGGCTAAATAGTTCCCCACATTTCACTTTGCTAATTCCTTTAAGGAACCTGAAGGTCTTTATCATATCTCCCGTCTCCCTTCTGGTCTCCTGTGAGTACATATTTAGTGCCTTGAGGCACTCCTCATGGGATCTGCCCTGCTGGCCCTGAATCCTTTTTGTTACTCTGTGCTATATTGTTTCCAACCTATCTTTGTTCTTTCTGAGGTGAGGACTCCAGAACTGGGTACAGTACTCTAGGTGAGGCCTCACCAGGGATCTGAAGAGGGGAAGTATTACCTCCTTTCTTCTGCTATCAGTACCCCTCCAGATACATCCCCAAATCCTCTCAGTCTTGGTATGTGCCTTGTTGCACTGACTAAATTGCTTAAGTGAGTTGCTAATCTCTCTCCTCCCATCCAGTACTCTGTCTTGGGGTTCTTTTTCCCTAGGTGAATTACCTTGTGCTTTCTAGCATTACATTTTAACCGATAGAATTTTGACCACCCCTCTAGCTTTTGTAGGTCTCTCTGAACTTCCCTTATTCCCTCATCACTATCCACCCTCCCACATAGTTTTATATCATCTGTGAAGAGACACAACCTGCCCTAGATTCCTTCTCCAATATCACTAATGAACATGTTGAAGAGGACCAGACCCAGGACCAATCCCTATGGAACCCCGCTCATAACCTCCCTCTCCTTTAATTTAACCCTATTGACCATTACCATCTGCTGCCTCCTCTCAAGCCAGTTAGCCACCCAGTTCACTATGGGTTTAGCTGCACCCAGGTCTTCCTTCTTCTTGAACAATCATTTGTGAGGTACTGAGTCAAAAGCCTTGCTGAAGTCAAAGTACAGCAGATACAATGTCTATGGTCTGGTGAATGACTGTGCCTTGCCCCGGGTCAGGGCCTACTTAATAGGTCCTGTCACTTTGTGCTGGATCTTAGAACTGATACCCACACCGGTGTTCTCTATGGCAAAATGAACTGGTTAAACCACAGCTCGAGAGTGGTCTATTACACCTTGGCCATAGGCCATAAAGAACTATGTGGCCTGCTGCCCCTGGGTTACAGTCTATGTTCAGTCAGGATGACAATAAATATGGTTCCAGGGGCATGACATGCCACTCCTTACTGCTACCTCTCAGGAGATCATGCTGGGTCAGAACTACTTCCTGTATCAATTTGCTAACCATTGGAACAAACTGACGGACACGTTGAGAGCATACCACTCTCATGAATCATTTAAAACCCAACTGTTGTCCACATTCACTCCTCCAGGACATGTAATTGCTAGCATTGAACATTTGTAATCTAACAATGTAACCTGTGTATAATGCACTCTTTACAAAATGTCATGTAATACTGAATATCCAATGCTACTTGTACATTATTGTAACCTATGTCCACTACTGTATATTTTTTACTGTGTGTACCTGACTGTAAACCCTTTGAAAACAGGCATTTGCCTAAAGAGTTTTATGTGAAATAAAAACTAGACTAAACTAAATGAATCAATAAATAAACTCATTAAACTTGCTGCCTGCTCCCTGGTGATACCACATACCTACAGTATGTTTTCAATTTATAGTCATCTCAGGTACTGCTCCTAATGTTTGGTAAATTGATAGAATTGTTCCAGTTTATAAGAAGAGCGAACCATTGCATATTAATAACTTTCGCTTTATTGTCATTTTATCAGCACCTAACAAACTTCTAAAAAAGTGAGTATAGGTTCAACTTACAACCTATTTACATAAGTACAAATTGTTGTCCCCTGCCCAACTTGGATTTCAAAAGAATCTTGGTACATCCACAGTGCTTGTAAAACTCACTAATGGAGTTTGCCCTTTAAGGGGCAGACCAGGTTGTCCTGGTGCACCCCTTCCCCATTTCATCAAGATGGTGTGCTCAGAAGGGATGGGGGGAAGGGAGGGGAGGGCCAGGGGACAGAACAATGGCCAAGCAACAGGAAGGGGAGGGGCAAGTGGAGGTACATAATGGGCAACACAAGAGTGGTTCAGCCACTTTTGCTGGAGTTTTGATCTACAAAAAACTGCAGCACATTGGATTGGTATATTGTTTGGAAGGTTTGTGCAACAGCATACAGCAGGTAAGAAATAACAGTTACGACAGGTTAGACAAGTAAAAAAAATGCTATGACGTCGCTTTAATGAAATTTGGTGGAGACAGTTTGTTGGGAGCAGTGTGTGAAGATTCTCCATGAGATTATTTTTCTTTTTAAATGCAGATTGTCTAGGAAGCTGTATTAAATAGGCCTCCACTGGCCTTTAGCATTGCTGGCTCGAGTAAATGTGATTTTAGTTAGTTGGAGCAGAATTTGGAAGCTTTACTGTGTTTGTCTGCTCTGGCTTTTAAATCGTGAGGTGAATTGGTTTAAATGAGTGAGGTTTGTTGGAAAAGTGCTTTGGGCCAAGAGAAGGGCCATTCAGCTAAAAAGCTGAGCTTATTTTATGGTGAAAGCCTGATTGTCTAAGAAGCTGGTTGACTAGGACTCCACGGGGGCCTTTTAAATTGATTGTTGAGTAGAAAGTGTGCTAGTCGATGGAAATAGGATTTCTGAAGCCTTACAGTGTTGGTAGGCTCTTACTCTAAATTGTTTGTGGGATTTCAGCTGTTTGGGCACCCGGAATTTAATGGAAAAGAGCCCCCTGGTCTGCAGGTACAACGGAGCATCACTCGCTCCTTATAACAGAGCCTTTTGTACTCGTTTTCCCTAAAGAAGTCCCAAAGTGGCCAAGTCTGGGGAGAATCTCTCTCTCTTGATGCTTCCAGTTATGTGGGCTGAGCAACTTTCCACGGAGCTTTACACACGCCAGCCTTACTGCATGGCTTGAAAATGGCCCCCTCCTCCTCCCCCAATCACTCTGCTACCTCCTCACGTCCCCAGGTGGAGATTACATCCCCCCATTTTTCTTGCGGGGATTTCAAGGCTTCCTCACTAAGGAGGCTACTTGGGTGCCAGCAGCAGTCCCGCTGCCCATTAGGGCGACATGGCAGGATCCATGCTGCCTGAAAGAACCTACGCGTATGGCTAGGCAGAACTGTACAGGGACTAGCGATTCAGAAGAGGACAGTAAAACACTGCAGAGCGTTTCAGAAGGGGACATTCAAATGCTGCAGAGCCAGTAAGCCAAGGACAGGCCTACAACAAGGCCTAGCAGGTGAAGGTGACAAGCGGCCACGTGGCGTGACGTCACATGCCAAGGGCATAGGCTGAAAGCGAGCAGCTGGCCATTTCCTGAGGCATGGGAAGGTTTGCTTGATGACAATGGGATGAGGGTTCAGTCGGGATACAGGACAGTGGGTCTTGTGGGAAAGAAAGAAGCATGTGGGAGCCATGAGTCAAGGACGAGCAGGAGCAGGCCAGAGGGCTGGTAATGAGAGGCCTGGCCATGTGGCGTGATGTCACATGCCAGGAGGGCCTAGCAACTGAAGGAGGCCCAGAAATAGGATTTTTAGGGATCGTGGCTTTGGAGGGGGTAACAGTTTTTGGGGACAACCGCCACCTGGCAGGAGAGCTGAGGGCAGAGGAACCCAGGACATGAGGGGGCACAAGACAGTTAGGCTGGAAAAGGCTGTGAAAGAGGGTCAGAGGCTCCAAAGGTGGAGTAGGAAGTCTATGCAGCTGCAAGAGGTGGGGGGGTTCAAAGAGGTTTGGTTGCACGCTCACAGCATCGCTACAAGCATGGGAAGGAGAAGATGTAGCATTTAGGGGAGAAGTGCGACCGACAGCATTAAATGGCTGGGTATGAATAATCTGATGTCCAGGAGTAACGGCAGGGCTAAAAAGGCACGTTTCATCACCGTTAGTCAACTGTCTATTGGGGAAGCGGGCCTGGCCATTTTGAGGCATAACCACAAGCATAGGTTTAATAATGGAATTCTTCTTTTCTTTTCTTTTCTTCAGTTGTCTTCACAGTTGCAAGAAGCAAGGAGCATGGCACCAAAGAGAAGCAGGCCTTCAAAGGAAGACACCTACAGGGCTACAATGGAGCTGGCCAGAAAAAGCCAATAGAATGAGGGAGCTGGTGGAAGGGAAGGAACCAGGGAGATCTAGGGAGAAAAGGAAAGCAGAGAAGGGTAAAGGGGGCAGAGGGAAATGGCCGGCTGAGGGTCCAAGCAGCCTGGCCAGGATACAGCCACCGATAGTGGGACCCAACAAGGTGGCTAGTCCAGTACCCCTGCACCCTGTTGTCCCAGTGCCGCCAGTACCTCCCCAGGACCAGTTGGGGTTTCACCCAGTGGGACCCGGACCAGATCCCCAGCTCATAGTGGTTCCTCCACAGCCACTACTAGAGCTACCACCCCTTCAACCACAGGGCATCATAGTTGGGCGCCAGGAGAATGGCAGGTGACAAGGAGTGGACAAGGCCACAGATAACACACCTGACGCCATAGGAGACAGCATCAAAGAGTATATAAACCAAATTGTTTCGGCACTAGGGCAGGGGGTTTAGGGCAGATGGAGTCAGCACTAGCAGAGATTAGGTCAGAAAAGGAAGTGCCAAAAGAAAAGGAAGGAGGGGTGGAGAAAGAAGGAAAAGGAACAAGGGAGATAGGAGCTCCTGGGATGAGGGTAGGTGAACACATACCATTGGCCATGAAAGAGAAAATATGGAAGGGACAGTATGTGGATATCTTTGCCTTGGTAAGCCGGGAAGCAGCAGCAAAATATGAGAAGGCAGAGAATTTAGGGAGGAGTGAAATGGCAGCAGCGGTAGTTTTGTTAGGCAAGAAGGAGGAGGACAAATTCACTAAAGGGAAGACCTTGGAAGGGTGGTTTGTAAGTTTTGCCACATTCTCAGCCATGGTATTGGAAAAGAGGCCCGAGTTGGGCATCTCACTCATCACATACTCCTTGATAATAAGGAGAGCAAAAAAGCAAAAGGGGGTATGGGGTGGATATGCTAGGATGAATTCTTTTGGCAGAGAATGGTGACATGTGGATGTAAGATGGGACACGAAACAACTAGACTTGTGGACCGACTATGTAACCGATCAGTCCATGCCAGAGGGAGAGTTTGGGAAGAAAGGTGCCATGCCACAGAGATGATGCTGGGCCTACAATAGGGCCTTTTGCTCCTGGCCGCAATGCCGTTTCCGGCATGCATGTTCAAAATGTGGGGGATCACATCCAGTGAGTAGATGCAGGATGACATGGGTCCAGGAAGCCCAAGGATCTGGGGGCAAGGGTCAGGTTAACAGTCTTTTCGTGAAGGCCAGGGATATAAAGGGCAGACATGGAATAGAGGGGGGGAAGGGCAGGGGACATGCAAATAGAGGGAGTCAGAATCATTGATCAGCAAGGCCAGACATTAATCAGAGGGGGAGACCTTGTCGGAGGAAAAGAAGACAAGGGAGCAATTTAAAGAAGCTAGAACCCCCATCAGGATAGAGGCATGGAAAGAATGGTTAGAGAGATGCCCAAATAGGAAAACAGCAGAGATGATTAAAAAAGGTTTTTGCACAGGTTTTTCGTTGCAGTATGAGGGCCTAAGGCAAGCCAGAGAGGTGAACAATCTGGATTCAGTAATAAGGAGGAAGCAATGTTAAGACAAAAGACAGAGAAGGAAAAGGCAGCAGGGAGTAGAGAGGACAGATACGGGGTATCTCCATTGGATCTGGTCCCCAGAAAACAGGAAGGGGTATACAGGGTGATTCATCACCTATCCTTTCTGGAAGGTGATTCAGTGAACAATTTTATCAGGGAGAAATATAGTAAAGTGACATATTCCACTTTGGAAGATGCAGTCTGGATCATCCAGGCAACCACGGATGCATGGATGGCAAAGACAGACATAGAGTCTGCTTCCAGATTACTTCTGGTTAGGAAAGAGGACTGGGACCGGTTGGGGTTTAAAATTCGGGGATAGTACTATTTTGACAGAGCATGCCTATGGGTTGTTCTATAGCATGTGCGACATTTGAAGCTTTCAGCACATGTTTGCAATGGATATTTCAAGAAAGAACTGGTTATAAAACAGTGAGTCACTATTCGGATGATTTCCTTTTTATAGGCAGTGGGAAAAAAAGAAATGTTAGCCAGCTTCCAGGAGCTCAGTAAAGAACTAGGGGTTCCATTGGCACCTGAAAAAACAGAAGGGCCCAGTAAGGTGTTAGAATTTCTGGGTATTGAGATAGATGCTCAGGGGGAAATATTTCAGCTGCCAGACAAAAACTGGAAAAACTGAAGGACCTGATTCAGATACATACCAGTAGATGAAGAGTATAACTAAAACAGGTACAACAAGTATTGGGACATCTGAACTTCACATGCAGGGCTATTGGGCCAGGGAGGGCTTTCACCAAAAGGTTAGCAAGGGCTACAACTGGAGTGACCAGACCACATCATTGGGTAGACATGACAAAGGGAGTCAAGGAGGATTTTAAAGTATGGGAGGAATTCCACAGGGAATATAATGGCTGCTCCTTCTGGCAGGAGGAATGAGTGTATAACACAGACCTCGATCTTTACACAGATGCAGCTGGGGGCCTAAGCATGGGGGGCTATCTGAGGAGCAGGTGGTTTGCAGAACCATGGCCATCAGACTGGGTGAGGGACAGTAAGGTAAAAGATATAACATTGCCAGAGATCATGCCCATCTGGGCATGCACCCTGGTTAGGGGGGAAGAATTACGGAATCAGAAAGTAACATTCTGGTGTGACAATAGAGCAATGGTAGAGGTCCTAAACAACAGTGGAGCCAGGTCAGAAACTGTAATGCAAGTCTTGTGACTTTTGGTGCTAAGGGCCTTGCAGTTGAACATGTCATTCAGAGCGAAACACATAGAAGGGGTACACAATACCCTGGCTGACAGCCTTTCCCATCTGCAGCTGGATCGTTTCCAGAGGCTGGCAGCAACAGAGAAGGAACAAAAACGTCCATACCAATGAACATCTGGGATGTTGGCAAGAAGGAGCAGAATTGTTGTTTCACAGTTCATGGGCACCACGGACTCTGAAGGCCTACGATGGGGCCTGGCAAGTGTTTCAAACATTCAGGGCAACACACCATATGGAGGTAAGTAGGCCACTCACAGAAGAACAACTGGGGAAGTTCACCACGGAGCGATGGCAAAAAGGAACAGACCACACCACAATGGGGGTCTATTTGGCAGGGATTAGTGTTATTTGCAGTTTAAAAGGATGGAAGAACCCAACAAAATCAATGTTCATTAGAAGAAAGATGCAGGGCTGGGGTAGATTAAAACAAGGGAAGGTGGATAAGAGAAGACCAATAGGGGAACAGTGGCTTGCGAAACTAAAAGATGTGTTACCGGCAATATGTAGATCAAAGGCCGAGGCCCAGCTATTTCACACAATTTATGTTACAATGTTTGCAGGGGCCATGAGAGTGAGTGAGGTGGTAGGCCATGGCAGGTAAGACAAGGAAGGGGGATTAGAATGGGAAGATATAAGCTGGGGGATGAAGGAGATACAGCTCTTGATTAAGAGGTCAAAGATGGATCAAAGGGAACAGGGTTGCATGGTAAGACTAAGGAAACATGTAAAGGGTGCAGTGTGCCCAGTGCAGGCTTTGTGGGCTTTCGCTGCAGAGCATGGGAATAGGACAGGGAGATTATTTGTGCATGGAAATGGAAAAAGGGTCACAAATTATCAAGTCACAGCATTACTCAGAAAAGGCATGCAATTCCTGGGGGAGGATCCAATTAATTATTCATCCCACTCCTTACGGATTGGGGCTGCCTCACAGTGGGCAGTGGCAGGCGAGACTATGAATAATATTGTGGAAAAGGGGCACTGGCGGTCTGCCAGTTACAGTATAAAAGATACATTCGAACACTGCAGTGTGGAGACTAAAGTATCACCTATGTTTTTGTTTCAGATCTGGAGCCACATGGGGGGAGGGGGAGAGGTGATATGGTAACAAAACTAAGACCATATATAAAACATTTATTTTGTTTAAACCCTATAGGAAGAGGGAGGATCATGGAAGTCTGGATCTGTGGCCACTCTTATATTTATTGGGGAGAAAGGAGAGCTGAGAAAAAGGCTGGGGGAAAGCAGCTTTACCAAGATGTAAAACAATGTAGATTGGTGTGGCATGGCATATGGGGGATGAGATAAGCACAACTGCTCCCTACCCTGAAAGAGCTGATGGAGCGATGACCCATTCCAGACTTAATTATTATACATTTAGGGGTAATGACCTTGGGGGTAAGCCATGGGTGGACACATACATGCAGGTAAAAAGGGACCTAGAGACAATACAACAGTGGTGGCCTAGGGCATGCCTTGCCTGGTCGGATGTGATGCCAAGGAGAGTTTGGAGACACAAGCACAGCCATAAAGCTGTGGATAGGGCAAGGAGAAAGATGAACAGAAGGGTAGGGACACTGATAAGGAAAATGGGAGGACAGGCAATACTGCAGGGTGTGGAAGAGTGGGTAGACAGATTTCTACAGGTCAGATGGCGTGCATCGGTCAGATCTAGCCATAGACATATTCAATACAGAAATGACGGGTTTTATTGAAGCATGGAGGAGGCATGCAAAAATCGAGTATATATAAAAAAAAAGGGACAGGGAAGGAGGTTCCCTAAGGTATGGGGAGCAATACCCTAAGTGAGGAGAAAGTCAGTCATCCAACGCAAGCTGGAGACCAGCTAATGAGGAAAATTGGGGGGAGGGGAGGGGGAAAGAAAAAGGGATAAGACGAAAAGGGGAAGAAGCTGAAGGAGAAAAACGGTCTCGGTTTTCACCGTTACCTAACAGAAAAGGAGAAGAAGAAGGCACCCAGGTTTTCACCTGAAGGGAGCAAAAAGAGGAAGAAAGAGGGGTGATCAGAGACTGATATATGGATGGAAATAAATGAAATTGTGAGAGATATAATAATAAAAGATGATGAAATGGAACATGGAATTATGATATATAAATAAATTAATTGCCAACCTGAGCACAACAACAAACAATGGTCTCTGTCTTTTTGTGAGGGAAAAGGGGGGAATCTGGGACAATGGAGTTTACCCTTTAAGGGGCAGACCAGGTTGTCCTGGTGCACCCCTTCCCCTTTTCATCAGGATGGTGTGCCTCAGAAGGAGGGGGGAAGGGAGGAGGGCCAGGGATAGAACAATGGCCAAGCAACAGGAAGGGGGTCAAGGGAGGTACATAATGGGCAACACAAGAGTGGTTCAGCCACTTTTGCTGGAGTTTGATCCTCCCACCCACCCACCCTACAATATAGAGCAAGAGGGAAGACAGCCAAAAAGGGACTGTATGGTAGGTCTGTCAAAGATGGATGGCAGATGTGTCCGGTGGATGATTATTGGACTGCCAAAGGTGGATGGCAGAAAATAATATGGTTATTGGACTGCCAAAGGTGGATGGCAGAAAATAATATGGTTATTGGACTGCCAAAGGTGGATGGCAGAAAAGGAGGGGAGGGGGGAAAGAAAAAAGAATAAGACGAAAAGAGGAAGAAGCTGAAGGAGAAAAGCGGTCTCAGTTTTCACCGTTACCTAACAGAAAAGGAGGAGGAGAAGAAGAAAGCACCCAGGTTTTCACCTGGGGGGAGCAAAAAGAGGAAAAAAGAGGGGTGATCAGAGATTGATATATGCAGTGATGAAAGTGAACAGGAACACACAGGAACTCAGTTCCTGTACCTTTTTTGCAGCAGGAACTGAGTTCCTGTACTTCTTCCCACTGACACTGAAACTGAAATTCTTAAACCAGTAACACAGTGACAGTTTCAGGACCTGTGATCTGCAGTCAGGGTTTCCATAACAACATCTGACTTGTACAACAATGCTGTTTTCCTAGAAATACTTCATTATCAGTAACTGAATCTACTAGAGTTGAATAAGATGGTTGTGTCCTGACACCGCTATCCTTTAGATTGAGTATCTTCATTCAGAATTTCATAATTGCCAGTGCATGAGTTGCTGTACTTCTTGTCTACCACTTACACCACTGGATATATGGATGGAAATAAATGAAATTGTGAGAGATATAACAATAAAAGATGATGAAATGGAACATGGAATTATGATATATAAATTAATTGCCAATCTGAGCACAACAACAAACAATGGTCTCTGTCTTTTTGTGAGGGAAAAGGGGGGAATCTGGGACAATGATATTTTTGGTGCAGTGGATAGAAGTCAACTGACAGGTGCTATGTTTGTTGATTTAACTGAAGCATTCAGCCTCATTGATTATTTACTTCTGCATTCTAAGTTATTTGCCTTGGGTGTTTCTTCTTCTGCTGTAACCAGGTTTAATAGCTGTCCCTGAAACTGCATGCAATTTGTAAAAATTAACCACTTCTTATCCACTGCAAATACAGTGGCGTTAGCTAGGATGTAATGCTCTTATCACAGTTTTTGTCAGTCTTACACTGCTGACTACTGTGGGAACACAATGACATTCAATAACAATTACTCCAATTTGCCATAAAGGAAAGTGACATGCTTATAACAGAGCATTGCCTCATGGCTGACTCCACTGTATTTCCAATGCTGTTGTTCCTCAAGGCTTGATTCTTGGTCCTTTGCTTTTCCCCCCTCTTTATTAACAATCTTCCCCTTGTTCCTCTTTATTGTATGCCAGTGATCTTGTCCTTTAGTAGTCTTCTCACTACCTGCTTGTCTTACTCAAATCTCTGAATTCTGATTTTCTTAAGTTATAAAATGGCACTCTACCAATAAGTTGGTCTTAAATTCTACTAAGACCCAATCTATGTTGTTTAGCTCTGGTCCTAAGCTCAGGACTAAATATATTCAACTATTTATCTCCTGTGCTGATGGTTCCCTGTTGGAACCAGTCACCAATTCAAATGCTTACAGTAGGGGTCACTCTGGATGCCTCACTTGATTTTCTTACCATATTCCTACTGTCTATAGGAATATTAATTATAAACTGGTCTTTGCCTATAGAATGTAACATAACCTTACTCCCAAAGCTTGTTTAGCAATTGCTTATGGTATCCCAATCCCTGGCCTAAACTATGGCCTGCTAGCTTTTCATAATATCTCAAAGTGTAACCTGGCTAAGTAGGATGAAACTTGCAATAACATTTGTCACTTTGGTCTAGTAACATATCAACTCACTCATCATTAATGTCTATATTTCAAACTGAGCTGTTTCTCTCCTGATGCAAAACAATCTTTGAAGCTGTGGGAAGGGGTGATCATTGATAAACTTATCAATCAATCAATCACTCAATCAATTTTTATTTATAAAAGGCGCTTTTCTCCAATCCAAAGCACCTGCACAATATCGTAAAACAATATATAAACAGAATTTAAAACTATTATGAATCATTAAAACCTATTCTAAAAAGGTGGGTCTTCAAGGCTCCTTTAAAACTCAGGACAGTTGGACTATTTCGCACCTGACGAGGTAGAGAATTCCACAGGGTCGGGGCCACAAATCTAAATGATCTAGCCCCCGAAGATTTCAAACAGACCCTGGGAATCTCCAGCAATCCTATCCCAGTGGATCCGGAGGAGGCGGGAGGGACAGTAGGGGCAAAGGAGCTCTTTCAGGTAAGTTGGTCCCTGGTCATGTAGAGCTTTATAGGTCAGAAGACCGACCTTGAAGGTGGTTCGCCAAAATACTGGCAGCCAGTGCAGTCCACGGAGCACAGGCATTATATGACTGGATCTAGAAGAACCAGTCAACAACCTGGCCGCCGCATTCTGCACTAGCTGCAGACGGCGAAGCTCAACCCCCGATAGCCCTAGGTACAGGGAGTTGTAATAGTCAAGGCGGGAGGTAACAAAGGCGTGGAACAATGTTGGAAGATCTTCTGGAGGAACCAGGTGCTTCACCCTGGTGATATTCCTCAGTTGAAAAAAGGAAGTTTTGACCACCGCTGACACCTGAGCTTTAAACGTCAAGTGGTCATCAATTATTACACCAAGATTCCGCACCTGATCTGAAGTTGTCAGTGGAGCGCCTGCAAGCCATAAGCCAGAGTGTAATCCAGCTGGTAAACCCACCTCACAGCGACCTTTATCTACAACCAACACCTAAGTTTTCTTGGGGTTTAACCTCAACCAACTCCCATTCATCCAATCTTGGATTTCTGCAAGGCAGTTATTAAATACCGACAAGGCAGCATCCTGGCTGGGCACAAAAGACATATACAGCTGGGTATCATCAGCATAGCAATGAAAACCCCAGTCCGTATCATCTTATAATCGCTCCCAAAGGCAGCATGTACACCTCGAATAACATAGGCACTAGAATAGAGCCCTGCGGTACCCCACAAGGCAGGAAGACTGATGCCGAGGAAAAAATTCCCGACACCACCCTCTGAGTCCTACCTTCGAGGTAAGATCTAAACCACCTGAGGACCATACCAGATAATCCACAGATGGACCGCAGATGCTCCAACAGCACCCCATGATCAACAGTGTCAAATGCTGCAGAGAGATCAAGAAGTACCAAGATAGAACGGGTCCTATGATCTCTCGCTATTAGGAGGTCATTTAGTACACGAACAAGTGCTGTCTCGGTACTATGCCTTTTCCTAAATCCAGATTGGAGAGCATCGTAGATATTGTTGTTGGTCAGATGATCATCCAATTGCAGTGCAACCACCTTCTCAATAACCTTACCCACAAAGGGTAGGTTAGAGACTGGTCTGTAATTTGCTAGACAGTCTGGGTCTAAGGAGGACTTCTTCAAAAGAGGCCTAACTATAGCCTCTTTAAGGGGTTCAGGAAAGATCCCCCTCTCCAAAGACTTCCAGACTATCAAAGCCAGGACTAGGCCAATTTTATCCACACAATCCACTAAGAGACATGTGGGGCCAGGGTCCAAATCACAGCTGGTTGGTCGTAGCGCTCTGATGACCATCACAATATCCTCGATTTTGGGGAGGCTGAAGTCAGACCATGCAAACTGGGTGTTTGACATCTCCGCCGACCATCACTACCCCCATTGGAGAGAGAAGAGCAGACATCCGATCTGATTTTGGCAACCTTATCTGCAAAGAAAAGAGCAAACTCCTCACATCGTTTCTGGAAAAGGCCCTCCGGGCTGAAGACAGACTGGATTGCACAGTCTGTCCACAGTCCGAAAGAGCTGGGCTGGTCTATTCTTTGCAGCCGCTATCTCCCTGGACAGGAACTCTGCCTTCTTATGAGAGATTGCGGATTGATAGGCCATATAATGGTCCATCAAACTAAGTTTGTCATCGTCCAGACTGGACTTCTGCCAACGCCTCTCCAGCCTTCGTCCTACCCTCCTCAACTCCCTCATGGTCTCATCAAACCATGGAGACCTGGGGCGAAGAGTGAGTGGACGAACACGAACAGGTGCAATAGAATCCAGGGCCCCTGTAACAGCCCTATTATAGGCCTGTACTAGGTCACCTGGATCCAAGCAATCTATCGGAAGATCCGATAGGTCCAGCACCGCCATCAGGTCATCTGGGGACACACCCCTCAATGGGCGGTACTGGACCATTTCTGAAGGGGCTGACCTAATAGGGGGTGGCCTCAAAATTGAACCTAATGGAGTGATGGTCAGACCATCTGAGTGGTTCCACCACCAAATCAGATATCCCCATCCCCAGAAGGAACACCAGATCCAATGAGTGCCCACCAATATGGGTCGAGGAGGAAACTACCTGTGTGAAGCCCAGTGATAACATCAACTGGAGGAAGTCCTGACCAAAACGTGAGAGTTCATCATCGACCCAGGCATTGAAGTCACCCAGAACCAACCATCTGGGGA
Organism: Neoceratodus forsteri; assembly: GCA_016271365.2. NCBI lineage: Eukaryota > Metazoa > Chordata > Ceratodontiformes > Ceratodontidae > Neoceratodus > Neoceratodus forsteri. The sequence goes on from CM028133.1 coordinate 614,414,621, forward strand.
ACCCCAATGTTAGGTCGACAATGAAGTCTGCGACTTCCTGCAGGAAGACATTCCCGTCACCTGGTGGACGGTATACAAGAAGTATCCTGCACCCCACACCCTCGCCTAAGACACACTCAAAGGATCTGATGACTCCCACTGGTGCGTCCACCAGGCCCAATTCTGATTTAAAACAAATGGCAAGACCCCCGCCCCTATGATCCTGCCTCAAGCGGTGCATCACCGAGTACCCGGCCGGAACTGCTGCGACTAATACTGACCCAGCATTTTCATCCAGCCAGGTCTCAGTGATGCAAGCTAGGTCAGCTGACCCAACAAGATTGGCTATAATAGCCATCTTGTTTTTAATAGACCTAGCATTGCACAACACCGCTCGTGCAGAATGGACCTTCAACGATGACCGCGTTACCTGCTGATAACCAGAACCCTTGGGTATGGGCACAAGACAGGGAGAACCCCTCTCCTGAGCCCATTTCACCCCAGGGCATCTCCTTGACCTCACAATCCCTATCCTCCTGCTCTTTCCGTCCCTCCCCAGGCCCAGCCCCAACCCTCCCACCCCTCACAATCCCAGAGCCCTACACCTTCTATAGACTCCCGGCGACAGGGGGGGACAGGAGAAGGGACGGAGATCCCTGAGCCTGGAGGGGGAATAATAGCCGACTGTCCTATTTTCATTCCAACAAATAGTAACAAAACTAATATAAAACCTCACCAAAGTATATAAATAAGAGAATTTAATATACAGCATACAAATAACAAAATATAACTATTATAATTAAGCAAAACTAAACTAACTAAAATTATACCCTAACAAAATACTAAACATTATATTCCAATATCAGGCATAAAATGTTTCATAACAATGTGTTATACATAAATGTATCAGAAGCACTTGTCCATCTACCCCCTCCCACAGTGCTCTTACCACTGCAGAAAAGGATGTTTCCACCTACACCAAACCATTAAAATTTGGCTCAGAGTCCACAATACTAAAGGAAAACCAAAACAAGAGTTTGAGGTCTTTTCTTCTTAATATACACACTTTTTGTGCTCTCACCACTAGTATGGCCCAAAGAGCTTTAGACAGTCTTCTTTCACAAGACTGGCCTAAATAGTTCAGGTTTCGGTCCTCCCAATCGTATCTCAAAATACAATAAAAAATAGCAAAAGTTCAGGTATACAACACCAAAGTAGCAGTCCACACCACAGTCCACACAAGTCCAACCTCGTTAACTCCTGCAGGCATCCAGAGAAAGCATCAACCAGAAGTCCAGACTCAACCTGACCCTCGCAGCAATGAGACAGGCTGAACCACCCTCCGATGGTACCCCTCTCTCAATAAGGAAGCGAGGGTAACACCACTGCCCTCCGGAGGCAGAGAAACCCGCTACCCTGTCCGGACCAGGGAATCTGGTCAATTTAATTAAAAACAATCCACAATTTCCACTGTCCCAGACGCTTCCTCCTTATAGCAAGTCCAATCACAATATGTTCCCGATTACTTCCTCTTCCTGGTTCGGCAATAATCCTTCCCCGAATGGGAACCAACACTCCACCACAAAGTGTTCCTCCTCGCAGTCCAGCGTTCACCTCAAGCACACAGGCAGCCACCAGAAACCCCAGGCTGCCCGCAACCAAAATCTCTCCACAGGCAAAAAAATCTAATGTTGTTTGAATTAATGGCATCTCTGTTAGTCCAGATCTTGTGAATTCCTTTTTATGAGTTCACAAGTCTCTGTTTCCTACTGTGGTCCCTTTTACATTCCAACCTGATTAGACCATCTGAGAGGTCACTTCTGTTTGCCCTGATATGATCTACAAATATGGGGTTACAGCCCTTCCCTGCCCTCCCCCTACTTAATGAAACTCCCCTCCTACAGAGATGAAATGTTCCCTTATATTCACTCTTTAGGAGTAATCTAAGAAGTTATTTGCCTACCTTACATAGTTGCTTTTCTACATAGTTTTATTATTCTGGCTTACATAGTTTTATTTCTATTGTTCTCATGACTGCTGCTACTGTAGAGTTGCTCCATAGAAACATAGAACATAGAAACATAGAATTTGATGGCAGATAAGGACCGCTTGGGCCCACCCAGTCTGCCCATTTCCCTACCTAATGGATAAGCTGCAGATTCTAGTTAACCAGCAGCCTACTTCTTCCTACCCCCACCTCCTAGAATTGCCTTATGACTGTCCCATGCATGCTTGAATTCCACCACTGTTTTTGACTCTACAACCTCCTCCAGAAGGCCGTTCCATGCATCCACAACCCTCTCTGTGAAAAAATACTTCCTTAAATTACCTCTGAGCCATCCTCCCTCTATCTTCAAATTGTGCCCCCTTGTTCTTGCACACCTCTTTTTTTGAAAGATGCTACCCTCTTGGACTTTGTTGATTCTCTTGAGCTACTTCAAAGTTTCTATCATGTCCCCCCTCTCCCTCCTTTCCTCGAGGCTATACATATTAAGCTCCTTAAGTTTCTCTTCATATGTCTTCCGGTGCAGACCCTGCACCATTTTAGTTGCCCTCCTCTGGACAGCTTCCATCCTGTCTATGTCTTTGCAGAGATTGGGTCTCCAGAACTGCATGCAGTACTCCAGATGGGGTCTGACCAGCTGTCTGTACAGAGGGATAATAACTTCCTGTTTTCTACTGGTGATGCCTCTCCCTATGCATCCCAGTATCCCCAACCCTCCTTGCTGCCCTCTCACATTGCTTGCCCACCTTTAGGTCATCTGATATGACTACCCCAGGTCCCTTTCCATTTTGTTGTTGTTAGTATCTCACCCCCATTGTGTACTCTTCCCCTGGTTTTGTTTCCCAGGTGCATTACCTTGCACTTCTTAGCATTGAATCTAAGCTGCCATACATTTGACCATTCATCTAACCTTGCCAAGTCCATTCTCATCCTTTCCACCCCACCTTGTGCATCACCTCTGTTGCAGATCTTTGTGTCATCTGCAGAGAGCCATACTTTTCCTTCCAGTCCCTCTGCAATGTCACTTATAAAGATATTGAAGAGGACTGGTCCTAATACTGAACCCTGAGTTACCCCACTAGCAACCCCCCTTTCTTCAGAGTGGACTCCATTTACTATTACTCTCTGTGTCCTATTCTCCAGCCAATTCTTTACCCAGGCTGTCATCTTGGGAACCACTCCCAGGCTGGCTAACTTGTATATTAATCTTTTGTGTGGGACTGTGTCAAATGCCTTACTAAAGACTAGGTAGGCTATGTCCACAGCCCCTCCCTGATCTACTACTTTGGTCACCCAGTCAAATAAATCTATCAGATTCGTCTGGCATGACCTTCCTGCTGTGAATCCATGCTGCCTTGGGTCCTGTGCCCCTCTGGCCTCTAGATACTCGACAATTCTTTCCTTCAGAAGTGATTCCATCATTTTCCCCTATCACTGAGGTTAAACTAACAGGTCTGTAGTTTCCTGCTTCTGCCTTGCTCCCACTTTTGTGAAGAGGAATCACATCTGCCCTTCTCCAGTCCTTGGGTACCACCCCATCCTCCCATGATTTCTTAAAGAGGGTAGTCATGGTGTCACTAGTTGTACCCTTAGTTCTTTTAGAATTCTGGGATGAATCCCATCAGGCCCCATTGCTTTGTCCACCTTTAGTTTTAAGAGTTCTTTCAGAACCCTTTCTTCTGTAAATGGGCTGGTATCAACTTCTGTATCCAGAGTGTTTCTACTGTTTGTTTTAGGTACCTCCCCCTCTTCAGGTTTAAATACTCCATGATGTAATGTCTGTTTCAGTCATTGCATTGTACTATGTAGCCCCGATGGTTAGTCTGTCAGGGCTGATTTGTCTGACTTGTAAATGCTTATACCATTATCTTTCATGTGACATTTTCTGTTCTTTGTTACTCCTATGCTGTTGTATCTTATATATGGTTTGTTTTAAAAAGTATAACAAATTAAAAATTATACTTCTGTACTTTATTGCTTTATTGTTCTAGTTGCTGCTTACATTGCACTTTTTCTGTGTTGTGCTTGATGTGCATTGTAAATGTTGCTTTTGTCATTGTAGTTCATTACTCTCCCTTGTCATGCCAGAAAGTAGGCATTATGTCCAATGCACGTACCAGGTAAATACAAACTAAATAAACAGCACAGGACTGAGCAGGAAAATTCTGATACTGTCAGAATTCTACAGAATTTTGTGATTTTCATTACATTTTGTTCATGCTGAAACCACAGAAATCTACCCCATATTTACAGGGAAAATGACAACATTTTGAAATTTGCAGTGATAGTGATTCCATTCTATAGGTGAGGAAAAAATGCATAAAAACCCACAGTTTATATTAGCTTTAATAAAAAGTCCACATTTCACATCAATGTATATTCCAGTCTATGTACATTAGCATTCGGAAGTATAAGGAAACACAGAAGGAGCAGGACAGAGAACTGTACCAGTTAAAGCAGAAGGAAGCAGGTAAGGCAGTCAGAATAGCAAAGGCCCAAACCAAGTAAAAGATAGCCAACTCGGTTAAGAAGGGGATAAAACCTTTTATAGGTACATTAGGGAGCAAAAAAATACTAAGGCAGAGATACTGAGGCTGAATAAAGAGGAAGGTGGTTGGGCAGAGAGTGACAGTGGAAAAGCAGGGATACTGAATGAATACTTCTGCTCAGTATTCACAATGAAAAAGCAGGGGGAATTACCTAATCCAGGCAATAGAAGCACTTTGGATAGGGGGATTGATATTAGTCCTTTCACAGAAGAAAGGGTTCTGAAAGGACTCTTAAAACTGAAGGTGGATAAAACAATGAGGCCTGATGGGATTCACCCCAGAATTTTAAAAGAACTAAGGGAAGAACTAGTAACACCACTGACTACCCTTTGTAATAAATCATGGGAGGACGGGGTGGTACCTGAGGACTGGAGGAGGGCAGATGTGATTCTCCTTCACAAAAGTGGGAGCAAGACAGAGGCAGAAAACTACAGACCTGTCAGTTTGATCTCAGTGGTAGGGAAAATGATGGAATCACTTCTGAAGGAAAGAATTGTTGAGTACCTAGAGGCCAGTGGGGCACAGGACCCCAGGCAGCATGGATTCATAGCGGGAAGGTCATGTCAGACAAATCTAATTGATTTATTTGACTGAGTGACCAAAGTAGTACACCAGGGAGGGGCTGTGAACATGGCCTACCTAGACTTTAGCAAGGCATTTGACACAGTGCCACACAAAAGACTAATAAACAAATTAACCAGCTTGGGAGTGGGTCCTAGGGTGGTAGTCTGGGTAAAACACTGGTTGGACAACAGGACACAGCGGGTAATAGTAAAGGGAGTCCACAGTGAAGAAAGGAGGGTTACTAGTGGGGGTACCACAGGGTTCAGTACTGGGGCTGGTCCTTTTTAATGTCTTTATAAGTGACATTGCAGAGGGACTGGAAGGGAAAGTATGTCTCTTTGCAGATGACACAAAGATCTGCAACAGGGTTGATATGCAAGGTGGGGTGGAAAGGATGAAAAGGGACTTGGCAAGGTTGGAGGAATAGTCAAATGTATGGCAGCTTAGATTCAATGCAAAGAAGTGCAAAGTAATGCACCTGGGAAACAAAAACCCAGGGGACGAGTACACAATGGGGGAGGGTGAGATACTGACAACAACAAAAATGGAAAGGGACCTGGGGGAAGTCATATCAGATGACCTACAGATGGGCCAGCAATGTGAGAAGGCAGTAAGAAGGGCTGGGGGGATACTGGGATGCATAGGGAGAGGCATCACCAGTAGAAAACAGGAAGTTGTTGGCCCTCTGTACAGACAGTTGGTAAGACCACATCTGGAGTACTGTGTACAGTTCTGGAGACCCCATCTCCGCAAAGACATAGACAGGGTGGAGGCTGTCCAGAGGAGGGCAACCAAAATGATGCAGGGTCTGCATCAGAAGACATATGAAGAAAGGCTAAAGGAACTAGAGATGTATAGCCTCGAGGAAAGGGGGGGGGGACATGATAGAAACTTTCAAATACCTCAAGGGAATCAACAAAGTCCAAGAGGGCAGCATCTTTCAGAAAAAGAGATGTGCAAAAACAAGGGAACAAAATTTGAAGATAGAGGGGGAGGAGGCACAGAGGTAATGTGAGGAAGTATTTCTTCACAGAGAGGGTTGTGGATACATGGAACAGCCTTCTTGAGGAGGCCGTAGAGTCAAAAACAGTGGGGGAATTCAAGAATGCATGTGCCAGACATAAGGCAATTCTAGTGGGGGGTAGGAAGAAGTAGGCTGTTGGTTAACTAGGATCTGCAGCCTATCCTGTAGGTAGGGAAATGAGCAGACTAGGTGGGCCAAGCGGTCCTTATCTGCCATCAAATTCTATGTTTCTATGTTTCTATTATACAACGAAGGGATCTGTTGCCCTCACAAAAACAGAAACTACTGTGCAATGAAAAAAATGAGACACATGTCAACCACAGGACCCTCTGAAAAATAATTATTGCAGATATAGAATAACATTGTGTTGCAGTGGATTCATTGCTGCACAGCTTTGCTCTGGTTTTATCAGAAACTGCACTTACATAAAGTTTTTGAGCATACTCTGGTTTGCAAGCTTAGTTACTGGGTCCCAGCAGGGATGTGTGCTAGATTTATTTTGTTGTACTTATTCTATACTCAAGAAAAAACTGCAGGAGAAGAAATCTCACTGTTCGTTTTAACTCATGTAAACATTCTGCAGTTCACATAACAACTCCACGCTTTACTTATATGTGGATATTTGAGGATTTCTTTAAATATTTCTTAGAACATTTCCGAAGCAGGTTAGTAATTCTGTCAGAATTCATCATTTCATATGCGTTTAAGCAAAAGGACAAGCAAATTCATGCAAATTACTCTCTGTATCTGTTTACATTGTGGGCTGGCATTTTAATAAATAATAAATTCAGTGAATAAAGAATAAAGAGGTAGGATCCTGGCCTTGCAGTGGCAACCCTTTTCATTTGAACAGGCTCTCTTCAAGGTAGAATTTTTTTCTGAACTGATTCCCTGAAAAAAGGGCCACATTTTCAAATATCTGTTTCTGGCTTATGTATAACAGTTACACCCCATTTGGAACTGCTAATTTCAAAACTGTCATTATTCAGTGACTTTTTTGTAGCTCCATACACACCTCTTCTGAAGCCTAAAAAAACTCAGTGATTATACATGTCATAATCAAAGCACGTAAGACACATATGCAAATCTAGCACAAGGATTTTGCAAGGAAATGGAAGTTTACTTGTAGCCATGCATCTCCAAGGCATATTTATTGCACTATTTTCTATTTGCAGCCTTCCAATAATGATAAACAGTCATGGATTATGTCTGGATGATGTAAGACTGAACAAGGAAACCCATCATATCCTTGCAGCGCTCTTGCATCAATCTTGCATTTCTGTCCAGGATGCCTTGCATGATCCTGTCATTTAAATTGGCATGGGTTGCCACCTTTTAGTTTTTTAAACAAGAAGATAAAGTTGGTTGAACTGTGAGGTATGCAAGTTCATCAAACATGCCTGATCCTGGACATTTTGTTTTGTGGTCAAGAAACACACACACACACACACACACACACACACACACACACACACACACACATTTTCTCTCTAACCAGAGCTTACGGGACTTGCTAGACAGTCATTTCCAGACTATAAAAATAACTATTAATAATAATAGCATTAATGAGCCCCTGCATATTTAAAAGCTATGAGTATATATGTATATGAAATTGTATATCTTATAATGACAGCACAATGGGCAGGAATGAAAAGGAATCCATTTGTGTACAGTATGGTGCCTTTTATATACACTGCATTCCAAAATGCTTTACAAGCCGTGATCATTTAGCAACAGCCATGAGGTGCATACAGAGAAGTTAAGTTACACTGACAGAGGTAAAGGAAATCTCAGGGATATTAAGAGCATAGGAAGGAGGGAAGAGAGAGAGAGAAAGTAAGAAAGAAATAAAGAAAGAGAAAGAAAGAAAAAGAAAGAAGGAAGGAAGGTAAGAAAGAAAGAAAGAAGGAAAGATGGGAGGTTGAGCACAAGGAGATTAAACAACTTGCTCAATATCACACACTACGTGAACCTGGTGAGATTCAGTCTTCTGTCTAAAAAAAAAACAGCTTTGAGCTTTAAGCACCAAGCTGCATTACCTCTAAACTTCAGGGAACTCTTCTTTCATGCAATGCACAAAGATTTCTAAGTATAGTGAAGATGCATGGGGCTCTGATGAATGCAAAAGTCCCACTGTCTGCATGATTTGTATATTGCTGCAATTGCACACACTGTAGCTCAACAAGGGGGTGCTTTTAACCCTTTTACTGTGGGCGCTGAGTATACTCATTGTGCAGGTGCGGTTGTGCTGCTGTGGGTATAGAGTATATTCAGCTTTGAAGGGAACCATCTGATAACATGGAAATGGAGCATGGTTTCACACAGAAATCTATACTGGTGCATGGGGGCTTGTTTAGAGTTGGGCTGACAATGTGTGGTGAGTTGTCATGTGACCTGTCCTTTGCAGGGACATCTGCAAAAGGCATAGGTCTGACACAGTACAGTCACTTGGCAGTGGGGCAGCAGCAAGGAGTTAGCGTTCTGTTGCAGCTCCTACTCTGCGTTCAAAAACACTTGTTTTGGGCCAAAACTGTACACAAAAAGTGTAATAACACACAGAGACAAAGCTTGATTTTAAAGCATCCTAAAAAAAGTAAACAAAATATAGTTTTATACTGCAAAGCAAGAATTACTTTTGTGGGGGGGGGCAGAAAACTTCAAAAAACTAGCTAAACAACAGGGCCTGTTGTTGAACAGGTGTATGCAGTGTTATGAAATAGGAGAAAGTTAGTTTGTTGGTAATTTGCAGTAAATGGAGATACATTTATTGCCTGTTATTTAGAGGGTGTAGTTTCCCCAGGTGTGTATTGATACAGAAGGGGAAACGGTTCTACAGCAGTACAGCTGATTTGGATACTGGCATTGTGGAACTGATTTTGCCATATCAAATAAAAAGGTTACTGTGAATCATGCTCTCTATGAAATATTTGCAGACAGCAAGTCAGATGGGGGCAGTTGTGTTACCTGAGCACAGACTGTTTGCAGAGTATAACAGGAGGAGCAAAATGCAGATGAATAAAAGATCAGATGGCATACACACAGCACATCATAGTGGAAGTAGCAAGGCAGAACAAAAAAATATATAGTAAAGGCAATACAAGTGGAAGGGGGCAACACAGAACAAATGAAGATGATGAAGCCACCACAAATGGAACTGGGCGAGGCCATGCAAATAAAAATAGTGAAATCACCCCAAGTGTAACAGGGCAAGGTAATGCAAATAAAAATAATAAAATCACCATAAGTGTAAGGGGCCAAGGCATGGAAAAAATGTCAAAGGCATGGAAAGTGGCATGAGGTGAGGCAGGGCAACTAAAAATGATGAAAGTGCCGAAAGTGAAATGAGGCAAAGCAGGGCAAATAAAAATGATGAAGGCACTGGAATTAGCATGGGTGAGGCAGGGCAAATAAAAATGATGAAGGCACTGGAATTGGCATGTGTGAGGAAGGGCAAATAAAAATGATGAAGGCACTGGAATTAGCATGGGTGAGGCAGGTCAAATAAAAATGATGAAGGCACTGAAAGTGGCATGGGCAGAGGCAGGACAAATAAAAATGTTGCTGGCACTGAAAGTGGCATGGGCAGAGGCAGGGCAAATAAAAAATGATAAAGGGGCTGAAAGCGGTATTGGCCAAGGTGGGCAAAACAATAAAAAGGGTGAGGCACAATATGAGGAAAGGGACGGGGAATAACAAGTGAAAGTGGTCCATCCACGTCTACTGAGGTAGAGCAAATGAAGCACAGCAAGTAACAGAAACAGATCTTGACTGACCAACTGAAATGGAAGAAAGCACATACAGCAGAAAGGATCAAAGCTTAGCAAGTGAATGGGTACATGACTCCTCAAGTGACAGCGAATCAGTCTCAGTAGAGAGGAGGGGTCCAAGCAAAGGACACAAAAAGTGTAGGGGATAACACGTCTATGAGGGAGTGCCATAACCCTTGGAAGAGGTGGAGTAAGTGAACAAGTCCTTACAATCCCCTACAGATAGTACTGGTGCAAACCAGAAAAATGTGTCTGAAAAAATGTGACATGAAAATGAACAGCAGGTAAAACCAGTTCAGTTCACAGGAATTCCTAGATTGAATGTCTCTTTGCCTGACAACCCAAAACCACTTCAATGTTTCCAAACATTCTTTTCGGAGAAAAGAGCCTGATGGTACTGATGGCTTTACAAAAATATTTGCATGGAAGCTAAGCAATATGCTGAACAATTTTTGTCTAGCAGTACTAAACCAAATTTTCACATACTTCTTCATGGAAACCAGTGAGTTCCTTTGAAACGTAAGTGTTCTTTAGAATTTCCTGTTGACTGGGTTGATAAAAAACCACAAACAACTTTCAGATTACTGGTCCACAAACCGTTCCTTCCCATGCATATTGTGCACTGTTATGAGCAGGACAGTTCCATGAATATTCTAAATTCCTGCATTTTGTGGATAATGGGAATACGCAGCATCTTCTAACAAGCTTTGGAAAATCAAGACTGCCTTAGATTTTCTGCAGAACAAGTTATGACAGCATATACTCCTGCAGATAAAGCAGTATAAATGATTTTTCTTTTACAGAGAAGGCGTGGGATTTGAACAACACATGCCCTTGAGATGTTCCAAATTTGGCATTAAAACCTATGAGCTATGTGAAAGATACTCAGATAATGGTGGGATGGGAGGCTACATGTAGAATCATGCGGTGCATGCAGGTAAAACCTGTATGACCTCTACAGAGCTCAGAGGAATGCCTGTAAAAAAGATATAATGCATGCAAAAAGCTCTTACTGCAAAGATTTGCTAACAAACTCTTACGGTGACTCCAGAACATTTTGGGTTCTCACCAGCTCTCGTCACCTAGTGACATGATTTTTGAAGGCATAAATTGTAACAACCCTGTGACCATTGCAAACTTTTTTAATCACAAATTCTCTGACCTCTCACCTCTCACCTCTTACCTCCTCCCTCCCAGTGTTGCAACTTCCTAATATTCCTCCTGATAGGTCAGTCCCTTCTTCTATTTCAAGTCAACTACATGTAAAAAGTCTTTACCCACCTATGGAAAGTCTCGGAGACTACGGCTACTGGTTCTGAGACCTTGGAACCCAACTATTGGAAACTGGTGGCACCTTTTATAGCTGCACCTCTAGCAAGGATCTTCATTCTCCTTTAGTCAAAGTCAAGTACCTGATATCTGAAGTCTGCAAGGATCACCCCTGTTTTCAAAAAGAGATAATCTATCTACACTCTTCATGGCATTAACTATTGTTAAGGTTTACTGCTGTAATGTTTGATATTCTGTTTGATACTTCCTAAAGATGTTCCAGTAAACATTGTCATATCTTATTGTTTTTGTACTGTATCCTCCCAGGTCGTGCCTGAAAATAGTCATGACCATGGCTAGTGCACCTGCCTGATAAACAAAAACTAAATGGGCTGGATATTCAAACTGCGCTATTCTTAGGCGCAAACCCTTGCGCTGTGCAAAATAGTTGCGCAGGGGTGTGGCCGGGGTGATATGCAAAGGAGTTGCGCTATTGAGCAACTCCTTTGAATATCACCCCCCCCCGGCCACAGCCACTGTGCATGGCGTAGTGGAACTTGCACCACCGCAAGTTGTTAGAGTGGAGCATTCAACTTGCAGTGGTGCAAGTACCATTGCGGCATGTGCAAAATCCTGATATTCAAAAGGTGACTTGCAAATGGGGCCATAATTCATGCAAGGTGCAGGGGGTGCCATTTGCATCTGATTATGGCCCCATTTACATGCCATTTGCATGCAGGTGCGCTGATCCCTGAGGACTTGCGCCTGGCGCCCTGCCAGGCAGCAGCCGTCGGGGACCGACGCCCCTTGTAGCCTGATTGTGGGCAAAACAGTGTAGAATCCCCCCACCACCCCCACTGGCCCGGTCGCGGGCAGTGTAATTCCACCACCACCAGCCCGATCGCGGGCAGCAATGTCTCTTCCCCCCTCGAGCGTGTCCCTGGTGGTCAGTGGACTGAAAGATCCGATCACGGTTGAGTATTAACCCCACCTCCGATTATATCCCTGGTGGTCCAGTGGACGAAGAGCCCGATCGGCGGGATGGAGTGTGCAAACAACCCCCAACACATCCCTGGTAACCTGGTGTCCCCATCCCACCGAAGCCCCACCACCCTCCCCACCCGCGGCGGTGAGCGGCAGCATCCACCCACCTGCGCCCTGCCTCCCACCGACTGACTGCCCGGTAGAACTGCCGCCCCATTGTTGCAGAGCAAGAGCAAATGGGTGTGCAGCCATACCGACTACAAGACGTCTAGATTTGTGAATGAGTTCATTCACAAATCTGAACTGTCTTGTGCGGTATGGAGCTGCACACCAGTGGCTCTTGCTCTATACCAATACGTCATCTGAGCAGTCAATCGAGTGGGACGAGCAGGCAGGGTGGGGATGCTGCCGTCTGCCAGCTGTGGGGGAGGCGGGTGGTGGCTTTCGTGGTGGTGGTGGTGAACACTGGTCACCAGGGATGTGTTGGGGTTGTTTGCACACTCCATCGCTCTGATCCTGATCTTCGGTCCACTGGACCACCAGGGATACGCTTGGGAATATTGCTGCCCGCGATCGGGCTGGTGGGGGAGAATTAGTGCTATGCCCGCGAACGGGCCAGTGGGGGTAGTGGTGGGGATTTTACTCTCTTTTGCCCGTGATCGGGCTGCAGGGGGGCACAGGGAGTGAGTTGAGGGCCAGCCACAGGTGGCAGCTGCTATGTTGCACTCTGTAATGCAGCAGCTCACCTGTGGGTGGCCCTCGACTAGCCTTTTTTTTTTGGCTCAAAGTTGTGCAGGTACAGGTTGGGGGTTGCGCCTGCACAACTCTGCACAGCCCGGCTGAATATCGGGCTGTGCAGTTTATGCATGGTTCCTCCCCCTCCAGTTCAGCATGCATTCATTTGCATTGCGCTGTTGCTCAGCCTGTTTTCAGTGGTGCAACTGCCTCCTGCTGAATATGGCAGAATGGAGCAATTTCGGACTTGCGCATGCGCAACCCTATTGTGCATGGCGCAACCCTTTTGAATATCCAGCCCAATAAATAAAATAAATTAAAAAAACAAAGCACCAAATATAACATTGGACCATATCATAACAAGTGCTGGGGAAGACAAGATGGAACAGAATGCTCATCCAGACAGAGAAGATAATTGTGAATTCATAGTAGAGGTTGTGAACAGTGCCTATGCACCACCGACAGAGCAAATACTCATGACACTGTAATTGAGTTGTTAGGTTCACTTGCAGGACAGAGGTACATTCTTTTACAGACTGCTTTTCTCAGTCCCAAACCTGTGCAGCACTTGCAGAAGAAAATAATTCTGTGGCACCACCAATAAATCACAATTAGGACTACCACTACAGTTCTGTAATGCTCAGCTTGATGCTGGATAGAGTATTTCACTTGGTGCAGAGGATTGTCCAAAAATGAAAGCAATCATATGGCAAGTAAGGCCCAAGAAAACACAGACTGTGTATATGCCGACTACTGTGCACAAGGGTGACATGGTATCATGTAGGGCAGTGCAGGTGCTGAATATCATTTCCGGAATACCATGAATAGTAGAGCTTCCAAATATTCAGCAGCCCTTTCTGAATAGGGGACTATTCATATCTGGGAAATTATTTGGCCCTTAACAAAATAAAAGAAAGAAACAGCCCTCCCCCTCCTCTCTCAGCCCAAGCAAGCAGTGAAAATGTAAAACCCATCCCCCATTATCTGTCAAAAGCACAGTCCCACCCTACCCCCAGCACCCACAAGTTTTTTTTTAATACTTTAAAACTAGCAGATCCCCTGATGATGGGTGACTAGCTCAACCCGTCCTCCTCCACAGTCGGCCACCATCTTTATGTAAAACACTATCAGGGCTTAAAAAAAGTATAAATTCCTCTCCCCAGCACCCACAAGTTTTTTTAATACTTTAAATAGATCTATGGATGATGGGTGAATGGCTCAACCCCTATGCCTCCACGGCCAGCCATCATTTTAATATAAAGCACTATCTGCACCTAAAAAAAGGTATAAATTATGTCCCCCACACACACACACAGCACCCGATCTTGCACCCACCCACCAGCACCCAGTTCTGTCAGATATAAAGTGAGAATGGAAGGTGATCAGCACAACCATCCCTCCACAGACGGCCACCTTCTCATGAATGAAAGCGCTCACATGCTTGCTATAGTAAAACCAGTTGACCACATGATCAGCTGGTTTTACTAAAACAAGTACATGAGTGCTTTATTCATGAGGTCAGCCACTGAGGAGAGAGAGTTGTGCCGGTCACCTTCTCACTTTATATCTGACAGAACTGGGTGGAACAACTTTGGGTGCTGGGAGGGAGGGTGGTGGACTGTGTTTTGACAGAGCATGGGGATGAGGATTACATTTTAGCTGCTAGCTTGGACTAAGAGAGAGGTGGGGGCTTTTTCTTTCTATTTTAATGTCCAAATATTTTACCTAATACTGAATATTTGGCTGCCAAATACCAAATATTTGGCCAAATAGTCAGAAAAAGATATTCACACAGCCCCAATAACAAACATGACAGAATTCCCAGGATCAAACCTGATGCAGTACTACAGTACAATAGTAAGATGGAAGGGGTAGATGTCAGTGAACAAATGTTGAAGAACTACCAATGCATTTGGAAAACCAAATAGTTGAGCAAAAATTATTCTCCCCCCATTTGATACTGTTGTGTTCAACTCTTTTGAAAGGCTATGTCTGTGGCTCAGTGGGGGAGCAACCAGCCACACCCCCTTCCTGGGTTATATAAGCACCCTTTCAGCCTCCTTCTGAAGCACTTTTTATTTTGCCAGTCAGAGCTCTGTCAGTCTGACTTTTCCCTTGGGGTCTGCCGGGACTTTGACCCCCACCCCATGTTGCAGTGCTTGGGCTCTGCTTGTTTTGTGCTTGACTTTTATTTTTGGTTTGCATTATTTTGCCTCCAGCTGCTGCTGTGTGCTTCCTTGTGTGCTTTCTTTTCAGTTCTGCTGTTTGTGAGTTTATTATGTGCTGTCTTTTGGGGGTTTTCTAGTTTTCCTAGCATCTATTTGCTCTGTGTTACCTGTGCCTTTCCTCCAGGCTCCTACCAAACCTCTGCTTTCCTGCAATTTTTATTGTATGTTTCAGTTCACACTGAAGTTGCTGCTATTAATTGATTGCACTTGCTTCTGGCTCTGCAGCTCAGCTAGCAGCTACTCCTTGTATACAACTCTGCTCGTGATCTACTCAATGCTAGCTCCACAAGGACAAATGCTGCATTGCTATACTGGCCCTTTTTATTTCATGGCTGCTTGGTCTCATGGTGCTTCACTCCAGGCTCCTATTATTCCTACAGTGGAGGACTGGTGTCTCAGCGTGCATCATGACCCAGGTAGCAGGAGCCTGCTTTAAGTAAGTTACATGACTCCTGTTCCTTTGCTGCTCCTTGCCTATATGACTTTGTTTTTCATTCAGTGAATAAGTCATTAACCTCATGGCCTACATGGCCTTCAGAAGTTCTTGCATTTCATTACTGCAAGACTTGCTTCTTACTGGATTAACCTATCACTGCCCTAATGGCATTTAAGATATTCCTGCCACTCGTATCAATTCACTATTCATGCAGTCATACCAATTCACTATTTATACTGAAACTGTAGCATCAAATGCTTTCTGTAACTATTTGTTCCTTCATGGAACTGGTTGGTCAAGCATATATATAATTCAGCTTACCTCATATGCAATGCATCATGTTACCTATACTGCTGCCCATCTTAGTGCTGTCACAAATGCTGTTCCAAATACTGCTAAATATCTCCTACCTGTTAAATCCCATTGATTTATTTATGCTAATCTCATTGATTCAACCACTGGGATCGCAGCCTCTCCCTGCCTACATACCTACCTTCTATGTCATCATTGATTTGGCTCCATAATGGAATTGGTTGGCTTGTTTTCTGCTGATTACTACTTCTACTATTAAAACACCAAACATTGGTTCACAGTCCAGCCTTCTGCCTCACCCAGGCCCCACCAGGTAGTTCTTGCAGTTGTAGAGTTTGCTCGAAACCTTTCGGTATCGTGGTTGCAGAGTGTGCTTACAACCTTTCAAGCCTCCTCCCATCTAACATTCACAGTTGATTCATACTTTCTTTCATAAATTGGAGGCATACCAACCACATCCATTACCTTTTATGGCTTAGGGCTTGACCTGTAAGCCAGTGGTCTCGCTCTGCATTCATTAGGTCCACAACTTGAGCATGTGAACCTTGGGGTGGAGTCCTTCTTATCTGGACAATAGTGGGAATGTCCTTGCTCTGGGTGGAGCTTTAGCATGCATTTCATATGGTGCACCTCTTGATAGAAGTTGGACTTCATGCTGAGGGTGGGGCCTGTCCAGCCCAAGAGGGCTCCTTGGCTATGGCTTCACCATGGTGCTCTTAAAAGCTATTCTCCCTATGGCTGCCTCTAGCTCACCCAGTTTGTGTTAGTTGGTAGGCCAGGTGAGTGCCTCAGTGGTTGCTGCTCTCCTCCTCCTCCACCTTGGAGGTCCACTCTCACTCAGAGTACCCATTGTTGCAAAGGCCTCTCACAACCCTTCATGGCGTTTCCATTGGAGGGATCATGAGAGCTTTCCACCAAATTGGAATATTTCCTCCCCTTTGATTGGGTTTCAAAATTGCATCAGCAGAGCTGTTACTAAATAAACTACCCCTAGCCTGGAGGGAAGGCGACCTAGGCATTGGATCCCCAGAGGTTTCCTTCTTTTAAAAGGGTTTTTTCCTCTCTTTTGTGCCAAAGGTCACAATATTTACTTAGTTGTTTATAGTATATTCCCTAGTTTCCTTTGGTAGGTTTCCACTGTTGGATGCAGATGGATGGTGTCCCTACTTGCCTGTCCCTCTCTCCTTAGGAAGCCCCCTGATGTCATCATCAGTGCAATCCATTCTATCAGTGCAGTCCTGACAACCTGTGCATCCCATTGTGTTTCATCAAGCTGTCTCATTGCTATCAAACAGATTTTCTATCTCATGTTCAATGTTTACTACTCAATGTTCTTTTTGGGGCTCCTTCCTAAGGTACCTTTAGTCAAGGAAATCTTACTAGCAGCACTTCTAGGGGTGGAAACCTCTCTCAGAGTTCCTTGCCTTTGGTACCCCTACAGAGGTGGTAATTCTCCATGGAATAGAGAGTGTGAATGGCCAAACAGTTATCACAGTTGCACAAGCATAACACTACTCTGGTTGTGTAGCCCATTGAATTGACAGACTATGCCTGTGGTTCAATGGGGAGCAACCAGCTACACCTCACCTGAGCTATATAAGCAGTTCCTTTCAGCCTCCTTCGAAGCACTTTTTCTTTGCATCCTTCCCTCCTCCTCCAGTGGTGCAGCTCTCTCCTTGAGGGGTCTCAAGGTACTTTAATAAGTGAATCTTTCCCACAGCACCTCTAGGGGTGAAACCCTCTCTGAGTGTTCCTTGCCTTCGGTACCCCTACAGGGTGGTAATTCCCCATAGAATATAGAGTGCAAATGACCAAACAGTTATCACAGTTGCACAAGCATAGCACTACTCTGGTTGCGTAGCCCACTGAATTGTTATTTACAAGAGAAAAGATGCTAAAAACTCTCACTACCATTATGTTGCTCAGCTCATGGAAGAGCTTGTGGAAGTTTACCTTAGCAATGCTACTGCAAACCACAGATATGTGTCAAGTGCAGACACAGAAACACACCTTGCTGCCAAGTACTTTGCTGCAAAAATCCCTCCTACATCAAAAAAGAACCCTACCAGAGTTTGCAGAGTTTGCTCTGCTAAGACCTCACAATCCCTGACAGCCGGTTGCTCAAAACATAAGAGAGGAACACATGGAGGAGCTTCTGAAACTCATTACTTCTGTCCTGACTGCAATGTTCCAATATGTGTGGGAAGATGCTTCAAAATATATCACATAGTTTCAATGTTTGGGGAATGCGCTGGGGTATTAGTGCTTGTAACTTAGTATTTTTTGTGGCTTTATTCCCACCCTTGAGTAGTAGTTATGGAAGCAGGAAGTTGTAGGGAATAGAAAGCCAAGGAACAATGGTGAGAAGAGCACCGGAGAAGGAGGATGAGGGGGTGGATGTTGACAAAAAACACACCCTAAGTAAGGAGATGCGTGAGTGGTGGGTTTAAGTACAGTTTGTGGGAGGAACTATTTCCCACACTGATCTCTGGGCTTAAGCCCTCTCATTCAATGTTTGGGGAACAGCAATGGGGTATTAGTGCTTGTGTAACTTGTAGAACTTTTTGTGGCTTTACTCTATTCCCATCCTTGAGTGGTAGTTACATAAGTAGGAAGTTGTAGGGAATAGAAGACCCAAAAAGATACTTCCTCCAACTCACAGAGAGTGTGACCCCTAGCACTCAGGAGAGGAAAACACCACAGGTGGAGGAAACCCCTGAGGACCCATGGCTATTGGTCTGCCCGTCCTCTGTGCATACTAAGAGGAGATGGGCCTAGGTTCTAGCAACCGAGACCTAATTTTTGAGGAAGGTGAACTGCTTGGAGAGATGATGGATATCTATGGATGATGTATTTGGAAGGACAATACTGAGGTTGAAGATGTAGGTATTTTCTGAAGGAGCATCAGAATTCTGAGAGTGAAGCAGTTCAAGTTGAAGAAGGGTCAATGGAGACCAGATTTTCAAGGTGATGATGGATGATTGTCAAAAGGATTGCAGGGACAAATGAACAGGAAGAGCATGATTTGATTAATATGCTACCAGACTGTGAAATGTAGGAAATGCAATGGTTTATGAAGTTATAGGTAAACATTCTAACTTGTAGAAGGTTTGACATTCACGATAGAGTCTGGAGGTGAGGAGTTCAGAGGTGAGTGATAAGTTGCGATGTAAGCGTCCATGAGGCTAATGAAGGAGTCAAACAGAGTCTTTGCATGCCTGGTAGAAGTAGTCAGGCAAGTGATGTTTTAGACTAATGAGGAAGATTGGTATAAGCAGTCTAGAAGGTAACTGAATGTATAGAGAATAAGTGGAAGTTCGTACAAGGAATTCAATAGCTGATTTGGGTATTGATGTAGTAATTATACTTGAATAGGCTCTTGCTGATCCACCAGTTGAAGTAGATATGGTATTTCTGGTAACTGCCCATGATTTGCGCTGAGGTGGCCATGACTGTTTAGCTTTACAGGTGATCCAATGTCTAAATACTTGTGGGAAACCTGGAAGTCAGTATATGAAAGAGTCTATAGGCTGAGGTGTCGCTGGAGTCAAGAGTAGTGTAGAATACCCAGGGTGCCTAATGCTATAGTTGATTATAAATCTGATGGGAGGGAAGATTGGGATGGTGAAACTGCCATATCAGTTATGGGCATTTAGATTGCAAATAGATGGAAGCCTGTTCTCAGTGGAAGTCTTCACTGGACGGAGCAATGGAGATAAATCATGATGGATGAACTACAAGGACTGCTGGATGGGCAACTGACGTGATTGATCTTAATATGATGAAGGAATGTAGATGACTGTATAAAGTATGATGATGTCCAGGGTCTAGAAAACAGTGGTTTGGATAGAATGTCATTAGTAAGGCAGCTAGGGCACAAGAGATCCAACAATGAAAGTTCTGGAATGGTAGCTGTGAAGATCTTAGGAAAACCAGTGGCTACTGAGAAAATAGGAGTTGAGTAACATGATAAACAGAGTCAGTGCTGGTAGGAGACGCTGCAGAAAGGTAAAACAGACTATGTCAGTACTGCAATGAGGTATCCTGTGGTCCCTGTTATGCATAGCAATGATGATGGTTAAAAAGTCATGCATGTTAGAAGGAATTAGGTAATTTTTCCAAGTACAAAGCTATTCTGTGAGACGTGGTAGATAGGGGAAGCCATAGTGATTGAATGAACAGGATGTGTAGGAAATATCCAGTAGAGTCAGATGAGATATTTCTATAGTCCAGTTGAATGGGATTCTGGGACTGATCCTGGGAGATAATTGGGCAATATAGATAACTCTATGGTGACAAAAGAGTCTATAAGGCATGTTGTTCAAGGGACATTTGCTAGAAGTAATTTTCTTCAGGTTAAATGCACAAGTGCTCCATTGGGTAGTGGATGGGAGATGTTAGGATGGCCAAGATAGGAGTATGAAATAGATGAACTGGAGGAGTAGTTGATTGGGTAGGAATAATGTCCGGTGATAGGTATGAAATACCCAAAAGAGCCATAGCATATGGGAAGAAGCCCTGAGCTGCTGAGGTGGCAACAAGAAGGCAGCCATCCATGGATGGAGGGAAAGTACAGAGTGGATCTCAATGTGCTGGAGGAAGGAATCCAGGAAGAAGATGGCAAAGGCCAAGCCATACTGACATCACAGGTGTGGGTAGGAACAGGACTGGGGTCAGCACCTCAATGAACTGAATCAAAATGTGAGAAGGCTGCTGTGGGCAATGAGAGAATGAGCCATGGAAGATCAAGGAGTGAAGCCAGGTCCCAAGTGTAATGAAGTTGAGATACATAAGTCCCACAGCTGAAGACAATGGTGAACGACATGTGCAGAGGACAGAAGATGATGCAGCAAAGAAGCATGAGGTTCCACTTCTGAAGGAGAAGATGAACTTGGCAGAGGTAGGCAAACTGAATTGCGGTAGAGACTGAACAAGCTGGCATAGTCCAAATCGAGAGTGTAAGGAGGCCACATGGGTCAAATACGATAATTCCATGGAAGTGTAGGATGGAGACTGGCACGAAAGGGATGTGAAGGCAATCAGGGTACAGGTTCCCTGTCTTGGAAGGAAGTGGCAACCGGGTATCAGGTAGAGAATGCATAAAGATGAAACAGTCATTTGCAGACACAGGCTCCAACCCAGGTATTTGAGGTGAGACAACGTGTACACGAAACACCAGATAATGTATGATGCTGAAGGAAAAAGGGTAAAGTGGTTAAAGTCCTGCAGGGATTCAGCATCTGGTAGTTCGATAAAGAATGCATCAACTTGAAACAGTTGATTGCAGAAATGAGCTTCCATCCAAGGTAGTCAGGGTGAGATTACCTTCTTTCGATGCTGTCAGGCAGAGGGAGGATGTTGAAGGCAAATGGGCATAGCAGTCTCAATCCTGAAGGGCAGCAGTGACCGGATATAAGGTAGAGAATGCAGAAGGTTGAAACAGTTGGCTTGTGGATGAAGGTTCCCATCTCTGGAAGATGAGGAGAGATGAGCTTCCCTAAAGGCTGCTAGGCAGAGGTAGGAGGTTGGAGGCAAATGGTGGAAGGAGGTCCCGTTCCTAAGGGAAGTGCATCCAGGCATCAAGTAGAGAATGTATTGAAATGGTGGATTCACATAAACAGGCTACCATACCATCTCGATATTGCCAGGCAGAGTTGGGAGGTGGAAGGCTATGGGGTATAGAGGTCCCGTTCCCAAAGGGAAGTAGTGGCCCATATCAGGCAGAGAATGCATGAGGTGGAAACAGTTGAATGCAGACAAAGGCTCCTGACTATGGAAGTCAGTGTGATATAACTATGATTCAAGACCACAGGCAAGGCAGGATGAAGTAGGCAAGTCGGACAAAGTACTGTTCCTGAAGGGAAGTGCCATCCTGGTATCAGGCTGAGAGTGCGTAAGGCTGCAGCAGTGGAATATAAACTCAGCCACTATCTGGGATGTTGAGGCTGGATGATCTTGACTTGATACAGCTAGGCATAGGTAGGATGATGAGGGCACATGGGGTGAAGAAGTTTCGTTCCCAAGGGAAGTGGCAGCTGATATCAGGTGAAGAAGGCATGGCATAACACAATAGATTGCAGACATGGCTCCCATCCCTGGTAGTCAGGGTAAACTAACCTGCACTTGATGCTGCCAAACAGAGTTAGGGATGGAGGATGTCAGATTGGTACGTAGTAGGAGGTAGTGATTGAAACGGAATCCCATCACTGGTAGACAGGGAAGCCTACCTTCACTCAACACCTCAGAAGGCACAAGTTAGGGACGGAGCCTGGAGTACTGCTGGTATGGGCTGGCAGAAAGTGTAGAATGCTGCTGTAGACAGAGTACAGATTAGGAAACTGCAATGAAATAGGTATAATGAATAATACATAGCTATGGTAAGACATACATAGATGATAGGAATGGTAGGCACATAAACAGGCATTGATATATAGAAGGAAGGATCAGGCCTTGAAAGCAGTAACAATATATGGGGAAGAAGACCCCACTGTAAACAGAAGCATGTACCAGGGAAGAGAACTATGTGGGTGTAGTTGACTGAGGTGATAGGCAGCAAGGGCAGTTAAGTGGGAACAACTAGGTTAGAGGATTGGGAGCACCCCCCCCAACATCCTGATGATTGTAGTGCAAATATTCCTGCGAAGGGACGGGTACCACACGCATCTGGCCAAGAGATAGGAAGTATAGTGAAATCAGGAATAATAATACAGGGAGCTGTCAGAAGACAATCACAGCTCCTTAATGGGACTTGTCCAAAGTGCAAGTTAATTTTTCTTAGGTCGGCCTACCTTTCAACCCCCCTCCCCACCACCAGCACATAAGCAAGCAGAGGAGTGGTAGCATAAAGCTTTCCTCCAGCTGTTGCTAGACCATTTCCAGACTCTTGTTTTATGTACAGTTAGACAGAGTTTGTTGCATTGTGTGCTGCATAAGAGGAAACGTTCCAAGCAAAGTACAGTTCTAACTCTCTAAACCTTGTGAGGAGGGCGTTAGCAAAACATGGTAGTTACACTGTCATTTCCTCAAGTCCACAGCCCATTTCATCAGTAATGGTTCAAGCGCTGTAATTGATAATGTTCAGTGGTACTTATGGTACAGATTACAGCACACTATGGTGGATAATGTAAAGGAACCCAACGCAGTGTCAACGGATAAGGAGGAAGGAGGCCGGATGATAACTTAATGGCTGCTTGATATCTCGCGGTTATGAGCCAGAGGAGGTCCGGGGAAGGAATGCTGAACTGCCATGAACAGATGGCATGCTGTAGAGATGGAGGCACCAAGAGGAGAAAGGGATGCCTGAAGGCGATGGACAGGAAGCGGGCATGCTTCAAGATGGGACTGAGGAAGTCCCGGAAGATGGTTGGGAAGGAGCTGGGGATACTTGTAAGCACCGACAGCAAGGATGACAGAATGTGGTGGAGAATCCCAAAAGAAAACACGGATGGTGGGAAACCCAGGAACTAGCAGGATACGGGGAGGAGTGGAGAAAAGGAGTAGGGGAGGTGGATGGAGCCACTGAGGAGAGGAGACAAGATGGACACAGGAGAAAAGGCAGGTAAAGGCACAACATAGAGAAAAGCAACAATGAGAGGGGCGGGGGAGACACATGAAGGGTGAGGAACAAATTAGACAGCAGCAGCAACAGGACACAGGAGAGAGGAGGCACAGCCCTACAAGTCATGAAGGGAGCTTAGGCAAAAAATACACCCTAAGCAAGGAGGTGCGTGACTGGTGGGTTTAAGTAGAGTTTGTGGGAGAAACTACTCCTCACATTGAACCTCGGGCTTAAGCCCTCCCAAAAAGATTATTGACAATCAGACCAAACCTCATCTTTGACTAAAAATTAAAGAAACTTATTTCATGAACTGTAAATACTGTTTTCCTGGTGCCTGGGTTAACATTGTGGGCCAGTGTTACACTTGGTACTGTGTTTTGATCATATTCACTTTGTCTAAATCTGCATTAACTGATGCTAGAGAGTCTGAAACTTTTTTTTCACAGTTGTCTGTCTCTGGTACAGGTATATCACTGTGGATGCATGATGAATGAATTTCCAGATATCTTATTTTGTAAATATTGACCACAGTTATCCAAGTATTCATATCAGTTACCTAAATATTTCTTCTAATTGTGTTGGCTATATTCACTGTAGCTCATTTCCGCTTCACTGAACCCAACAGGACTATTTCTGCAAAGTTCTCATTCATCTAAGACACTTCTGATTTGCATAAGTATACCTTCAACTAACACAGATGTTGTTTGTGACACATAGTCAAGGAAAAAATACAACAATGTTTTTATAAAAGTGATGCTAAAATACTATTCAGCATTGGTGCTGGATCAGTTCTAGAGCCCGATATTCAAATAGGCACAAAGCGCGGTGCAAAATTTGCTCTGCACCCTTGGCTTTCCACATGCCCAAAGATGCTATAGCCAGTGGAATAGTACACCACCGTTATTTGACTGCACATAGGGCAATGTTGGCCCAGTGCTAGCACTTAGTACCGCCTGGAGGATCTATGTGATAGCGGCGACGCCTAAAGGCTATCACCGTTATCACTCAGTCAGTGTGCCAAAAACATTTTAGGCACTGACAACCACGGCGCATCAGGACAACAGCGCCAGGACAGTTTTTTTACTGCTTATGATTCTCAACTCCAGGGGGTGTGTCGGGGGTGAAAGCAGTACAAAAATAAAGGTTCAGGCCGGGGCCAATAAAGTCACACCAGCGCCTGGATCTGAACCTGGTATCTCACCCACCCCAACCACTAACCAACCCCTCATGCCATGACACAGCTTGGCCAGCTACTGCAGCACCACTCCCTAAAGCCTCTACGCCCGTCCCAGCACACGCTCGCTGTACTCATTCCCATCCCCCATGCATGTACACATAGCGACATCCTGTTTCCCAGTTCACCCACAGCCTCATCCTGTCGCCATACCCTCCCATCACCATGAAGGATTGTGACGGGAAGGAGTCGCCATTACAGATGGCACCCTTTCTCATACGCCCACCTCACCGGTTACCCTGCCCTGACAGGACTCCCAAAGTACACTGCCAGAATGGATAATGCCAGATTGCAATTTCGATATTCAAAGGACACATGCAAATGGTCCATTGGGCATACAAAGGCACTAAAGAGCCACTTGTATGCCCATTTTGGGTTCATTTGCATGGACAGCAGGCACTGTCACCCAACTGCCCAGTCCTAGCTAATAGTATACCTATCCTGGTGTTAGTGTTAACCCCCACCCTCCAATCCCAGCCCTTGCATACATACATTGATCCCTGGTGCCAGAGTTAACCCTCACCCTCCTATCCCAGCCCCTGCATAAATGCATTGATCCCTGTGGTAGAGTCCTCCCCCTCATCTGAGCCCTGACATACACACAACTCCTCCCTGGTGTCCAGTGGTTCCCCCCATGGCACTGGGCATCCCCCACTCACCATATCCACAGCCGGTGGTGCCATGAGTGCATGCAATGCCATTATAGACCTCCTCATGGCTCTTTGGCCATTTTATCATATGTACAGTCAGAGTGTGCCTCATATTTAAAGGACAGGGTATGTCACCCTGTCCTATAAATAAAGGCATGCTCCCCTGACTGTACATATGGTGGCCAGCTGAGGAGGTGGAGGAGGGCTGTGCCAGTCATCGGGGTATGCACCCCCAGCACCACTGCTATGGACAGTTGAGTGCAGGTGGAGGTACCTGGTGCTGCGTGGGGATCATTGTATGCCAGAGAGGGCTGTGTGCATTTCAGGGCTGGGTTTGGAGGGAGGAGGGCACCATAAGCACCAGGGATTAATGTATTTATGCAGGGGCTGGGATCAGAGGAAGGGGGTTACCACTAGCACCAGAGATCCTTATGCAGGGGCTGGGATCGGAGGGTGGGGGGTTATGGGCAGACTGGATGGGCCTTGCGGTCCTTATCTGATGTCAACTTCTATGTTTCTATGCTTACCACTAGCACCATGGATCAATGTATTTATGCTGGGGCTGGGTTTGGGGAAGGGGGGTTACTACTAGCACCAGGAATCAATGTGTATAAGCAGGGGCTGGGATTGGAGGGACGGGGTTCCACTAGTTCCAGGGATACTATATATTAGAGAACAGGCCAGTGATCAACAGAGGGGGGGACCACTAGCACCAGGGATACTGTATATTAAAGAACAGAATGGAGACTGGTGTGGGGATGCCAGAGACCGCAGGGGGTGTGCTCTTCCAGCAGCCAACTGGCTAGGTGACAGCACTATCTCTGGCAGCCTCTAGGGTTGCTTGGGGTAAGTTGGGGTTTTGTTTGGTGGTATTTGTGCTGCACAAAGAACTGTGCTAAACTTTTTCGTAGTGCAAACTGCTGAATATGGGATAGCATGCATATTCATGGTCATGCCCCTTTCACTACCCACATGCATACATTATGTTTTGCATGGGCGCTAACACTTTGCTTGAACAAATGCTCCTTTTGAATATGATGCTCCAGCAAACCCAGTTTGCACAGGAAAAGACTCGTTAGCGCCCACATAAACTTTTGAATTTTGGGCCCTTAAGTTCTACACTGAGTTTATGGTTATAAACACATTTCAATATTGCAATTTATAGATGTCTGATCATAAAACGTCATGCTATGAATGAAAAAGATATTTTCCTGAAAGTATTATGGTATTCAATGTTTTATTGACCTTTTAATAGTTTTCACCTTATAAAAACCTTTGCATTACAATTTATGACAATTGACTGAAATGGTCCAATATTTTGTAACAGCTGCATTTTGTACATCTATGTAGTGAGATGTACAAAAAAGAAATAACATGAAGGTCTATCCTTAATTTCTTGCATTATTTGCCAGATTATTAAAAACAACTTGATCTGAGTTACAGATATATTTTTTCCCAACATACAGTGCATAACATATGGACATGGGGAAGGGACAGTAGCTCAAGCTTTGGACCCTACAATACAAGCAGACTAGACAGACCAAATGGCCTTCTTCTGCTGGCTACTTTGTATGCTTGTATGACTGGACAGAAAAAACATAATTAGAAATAACTATATTTTGGTACACATACAGGATTGTGCTTTCACTTTCCTTTAAAAGGAAGAAAACTATTTTAAATCTAGTTGCAGCTAGTGAACCTATTATAATATTCTAAAATGTTATTATATCTCATATAGGAAAACAGATATGAGGATTTACATATGGGTCCAAATTCAGCAAAAATCGCCAGCAGCAGGGGATCTAAATTAATATCAGTAATCAGCAATTAAAAGGTTAAGAAAACTTCTTGCAACCTCATTCTGACTCTGTACATAGTTATGGATGCTCATTATTTTCTCTAGTTTGGTCATTGCTTACGGTACTGCAGTCTCAGGAGAGGTCCTTTGTTTGATTTTCTAATTGCAAAGATGTGCTCACACAAATTTTGCATTGTAAACCATTTGTTGAATGCCCTGCACCTTGTCGTCAAAGCCTGTTTTTCCCCCTCACAGAGTAGACTGAGTTCCAATATTTTTTAATGGGACAATTTAGAACTGTTATCAAAAACGTTTTTGAAATAAAAAATGAATGAATGAAAACATGAGATTGAAATAAAGCTTCTGTCTGCCACAGGAAACAAGTTAAATTTCAATACTTCTTGTAAAAATCTTTGGTTTAATGTCAAATGTTTTAAGAGTCAAAGTAATCCTTCTCTAACATAATGTTACCTTCCACTCTCTGCTACCCGAAGGCATATATCTGTCTGCGGCCAGTAGGGGTTGGTGATTTGTGTTGAGTACACTCATGTTTTATTTAAGGCTGTGCTTTAAGGGACTGTATCCAAACTGGTTTAAGGAACTTACACTGTTCCTAGCACTCTCTGAATATTGCAGAGTTAATGTCTTGCTTTTGTTTGTGCTCAGAATAAGGACTTTGCA
Organism: Neoceratodus forsteri; assembly: GCA_016271365.2. NCBI lineage: Eukaryota > Metazoa > Chordata > Ceratodontiformes > Ceratodontidae > Neoceratodus > Neoceratodus forsteri. The sequence continues at coordinate 614,442,394 of CM028133.1, forward strand.
AGAATCAAACTACCTTTTTGAATATAGAGCACATAGTATTTCTTATGAAAACACACAGAACAATATGAAATTGGTCATATGGACACATTGTGAGTTTTGGAAGGATAGTGTATATGTTAATAGAGCCAAAGAAGCACTCTTATGGCTACAAGAGTGGTCTCAATCATGATCTCAGGGTATGAGAACCACACACTGAAGGTGACTAGTTCTGACAGAGAAGAATCTAAGTAAGACCACTCCTATAACTATCAGCATGGTCTCTGTGGCTACAGAAATATATTATTAATCAAGTAGGGATCAATAATGTATTAAAACTAGTAATAAAATGTACCAATTACCAGGGCACCAGCACATGAAATACTCTTTACAGGATGAGACAAACTCATATACAAGTGAAGAGAGTGCTATGATTCATTAAGACTGTCCATCAGTCAATGACAATAGATAGATATTGCTACCTGGCTTTTATATATATATATATATATATATATATATATATATATATATATATATATTATACTCTGTATATATGTATATATATATATATATATATATATGTATGCACTAGATGGATACTGATACATGGCATGCATATATACATCATGTAGCAGTATCTATCTACTGTAGTGCATGTATTTAAGTCATGTAGCAGTATCTATCTATTGTCATTGGCTGAGGGGACACTCTTAGTGAATCATAGCACCCTCTTTGCTTGTATATGAGATTGTCTCATCCTGTAAAGAGTATTTCATGTGCAGGTACTCTGGAAATTGGCACATTTATTTTTACATTATTGGTCCCTCTTGATTAATAATATATTTCTGCAGCCACATAGACCATGTTGATAGTTGTAGGAGTGGTCTTACTTACATTCTTAGCTGTCAGAAGTGTCACCTTCAGTGTGTGGTTCTCATACCCTGAGAGCATGCATGAGACCACTCTTGCAAACCAGAAGAGTGCTGTCTTTGGCTGTATTAACATATAAAACTATCCTTAACAAGACTCACAATGTGCCCATATGACAAATTTCATATTGTTCTGTGTGTTTTCATAAGAAATACTATGTGCCCTATATTCAAAAAGGTTAAGTTTGATTCTAGTAAAGTCCTTATTCTGAGCACAAACAAATGTAAGACATTAACTTTGCAAGATTCAGACAAGTGCTAAGAACTGCTTTTTCCAAAACCTTCATCTGGTTGGGTCTTTTCAACAGCCAAGGTCTCCAAGGGTGCTTTTCTCATGCTTGAACCATCACTTAGCATATCAAGAAATCCTCTCTGTTTTGAATATATTTTGTCCCTCACTCCCTCCTTGACCCCAGCCTCTATTAAATACTCACCATTCCCCACCAAAACACATCTACTTTCTCACCCCTCTAGTCACACAGCTACTGTATAAATTAAGGGAACGGCTTCACCCTCCCATCAAAGGGGCATCCCAACCTAAGGATTGCTTCCTAAACTGTTTTGATTGTTGTGTGCAACAAGGACATTGGTAGGAGCTCTTGCCCATCTCCTCCTCCATATAATCTACCATAAGGTACTTATTTTCTTCATACCTTCCCAATGACCATTCCTGGCCCTCCTCTTAAACAGCTAATGATGAAGCTACTACTGAACCTCATAATCCTATCTACACTTTCCCCCAGCTAATTGCTTCCCTTCTTAGTTCAGCCAGACTACAATGCCCTGGACAACCCCTCTGCTAACTTTATGGCCAACCAACATAGTACAATGTTGGCCCCCTCAACCTCCCCTGAAACCTACTACAGAAACCCTTGCAATGATCCTGTGCTGCATGGGAGTGCCCACCCCCTCCCTCTACCACTCCTTAACTTTCTCCTAACAACTACTGTAGCAAACACCCCAAGAGAACCTGTAACTGCAAAAACACTCCCAAGCCATAAAGCAACCCAGTTGCTTTGGCTACTCCCTACTCATATCTAGGAACATACACCTCAACCCCGCCCTAAAGGTCTGAAACCAGGCTTTTCTGAGAAGCAAAATCACCTCAGAATTGCCTCAATTAACATATGTAGTCTGTCTGCCAACCAGATCTTCCAAGTGTGCGAGCTCCAACACAACCTTGACATTTTAGCCATGATTGAAACATGGCTTACCCTCAGAACACATGACTCTGATATCAGTATTGATGGCTATAAACTCTTTAGGCTAGACAGAGTCAGGAAGCATGGTGGGGGCTGTGCAGTTTGTATTAAAGATCACTTGCAAGGCCAGGCCCTCCCACCTATACAATCAGGTAGGAATGTCCAAATTCTACCAGTCAAAATAATCCTTGGGACAAACGGTAAGAACCTTACAATAATTGCCACCTATCTCCCACCCAAGGAGCAAGCTGAAGGATTTAATGCACTCATAGGATACCTCGCTGACCATCACCAAAACACAGAGATAATCATAGTCGGGGACCTCAACATAAACCGACTGTCCCCAGATATTGCATCTTACAGAGATGCCATCAACTCATTAAATATCTCCCAGATAACAGAGACCCCCACACACATTAATTATCACTCTGGAACCAGTACGCTGCTGGATTGGCTCTTAACCAACCGCCCAGAATGAATAACCAGTGCAGTTGTCCTCCCAGACACAATAAGCGGCCACTCCCACATCCTCTGTTTTTGGTCTAACATGTCTCCAAAACTACTGGCCAGAGAGGTGACTATCCGAATCTTGTGAAAAGGTCACCTAGATCCCCTAAAAGAACATCTCTCCCTACAAGATTGGTCCCCCATCTTCTCAACACCTGACGTGGACTTGACACTAGAATACTTAATCAAGACATATAACTCTGCTTGTGATATCTATGCACCCCTCACCACAAGAAAGGTCCAAGGTACCTACAAGAGTTGGATAACCCCCTCACTCCTTGGTCTTATGCATGCAAGATACAACCTTTGGCATACTGCCAAATGTACCGCACCCTGTCAGACCTCCAAAACTACCACTCAGCCCGCAAAATTGTACCCAGGCAATTCATCAGACTAAATCATGCTATTACAAGGCTGAATTGGACAATTCCGTGGGTGACAGTCACAAATTCTGGACTAGAATAAAATTTCTAACAGGGAATCCTAATCTAACCTGTCCTGACATGCTAAACTTGAAAGGGAACATAAACCAGGACCCAATAACCATCGCAAACACCTGTAACATGATTTTCACTGACCTCAAAAATGTGCTCCCTCCCAGCTACTTTAATCCTGTTTCTAATACCCAGATCACTAAGGCACCTCCCTATACCACAAACCAGAACACCCTAGCCCCACCTGTCTATCTTAGAGTTATCAAACCTAACACAGATAAAAAACATTTACTACAGGCTGTCCGCAAATCCAAGCAGAGTAGCGATTGCCTAGACTTAAAACTGCTTTCACCATAAATGAGGTCCTAGCCCCTTTAACAAAAATTCTCAACCTCTCCCGTAGCTCTGGGCAGTTCCCCAAACAATGGAAACTAGCGGTTGTAACACCAATCTTTAAAAGTCGGGACAAGACAGCCCATACAAACTACCATCCAATTTCAATTCTTCCCCCAATCTCCACAGCTCTGGAACATATAGTCTATGACCAACTAGTAGAACACCTCCATAAGCACCAAATCCAGTGCAAGGAACAGCATGGATTTCATAAACTTCACAGCATGATGACTACCTTGATAAAGATTACTGGATACATACAAGATGCACTGGATTGAGGGCACTTGGTGGGGCTAACTTTATTGACCTCACCAACGCCTTCAATACAGTTAATAGTGACCTCTTACTAGAACAACTACAGGGAGGCCACCGTGCCCACCACCACCCTGGGCTGGTTCTGCAGCTATCTCACTGGCTGGGTCCAGCAGGTTAAAATAGGTCAAACTCTCTCTGATCGACAGAAAGTAAGCACAGGTGTCCCCAAGGATCCATACTGGGTCCCTTTCTATTCAGCCTTTTCTTGAATAACCTCCCATAGTTTGCCATGACAAGATTCTGTTCAACATGGATGATGCTACCTCTATTCTAGTCACCCCAACCTCGTCTCCCTTGAACAAAGTCTACAGCATGATTTCAACCTGACTGAAGACTGGTTCACTAATGCTCAGCTACTTCTCAAGTATATGAAAACAAAAAGCTAGGCTTTTCACCTCACATCACCACAAAGATAAATCTGCCCATCTAACCATTCTCAACAAACAAAACAAAAACCCTAGAGATGGTACACAACTTCAAATACCTGGGAGTTGTACTGGATAACACCTTATCTTACACACAACATGTTGCCTATGTCTCCAAAACTGTGTGTAGAAAAATTTGACAACTATATAGGCACAGACAATGCCTCACTCCTGATGCCCTTAAACTTGCAATCACCCCCTCAGTGCTGTCCATAATTGACCATGGGCTCATAATACAGTTTATGGCTCTGCTATGGAATCAACCCTGAAAAGAATTGTGACTACCTTAAAGAGGGACTCTGGCCAAAAGTGCTACTTTGCAGAATTAGAATAAGCATACCCCCAATAAATCACATACCAAAAATGAGGTTTCTGTGTTACTTCATTTTAAAATTATGAGCTATTTTGTAACCCTGATTTCACTACCTGTTCAAAAGCCAATTTCGTGAAAAGCTGCTGATGATGTCATATCCAGAACTCACAGTCTAGTCTTCCCTGTCAGCAAGCTTACAGGAACTGTTTCTCCAAAGTTTAAAAATCATATGCAGTGGTTTTTACAAGTAAAAGAGGCATCAACATTCAAAAAACATTTCTATAAAAACTATGTGTGTTTCAGGTTTTGGGACAGAGTTGACAAATTCATATTTTTAATGCCTTTTTGATGTGGTCCATTTCTCCAGGGTTGCTGAATGCTGAGTCAGAATGCCTCCAGGCTGCTGATACCATTTGGAGTGCTACTCTACTGTGTCTGTTGAAGTTGTATTGCTACTAGTATTGCAAAATGTCAATAACTTCACTGCTGTTTGTCAGTGTCTGCTTCATAATGAGTTTTAAAGAGGCACCTTTCCAGTAATTTTGACTTTCATACATAAATTACCCCTTCTTACGTTGATTCTGGAATTGTGCTTGTTACTGTCCTCACGGTTAGTCTTTGCATTCTGCAAAATGAATGAAATGCAATTCCAGAATCAGTGCAAGAAGGGGTAATATATGCATGAAAATTAAAAGAACTGGGAAAGATGCTGACAGCAACTCTATCTTCTCTCAGTCCCCATGCTTTGTTACATAGGCAGAATAAAATCAATTTTACAAAAAAAAAAAAAACATACTGACAAGGCATTTGGAATTTGGTATAATGCATTGCTAACAGGGTGTATTGGGGAAGGAGGTACATAGTATGTACATTGAGTACTGGTAGTTTTCCCTTGCAAAATTGCTGTGACTGCACTGTACTACACAGTGTGAGTCACTCCTCCTACAGTGATGTCATTGGGAGCCAACAGCTGAACAGCAAAGGCAAGTGCAGCAGAGCTAACGAAGGGCTCAAAAACAAATCCAAATTATGGAAGGCAGAGTAAATCTTGGCCAAAGATAACAAATACACTCACCCTTTCTCATCTAGTACTGCATTTAATCACTACAAAATGTAACTTTTGACCATCATGAAAGGTACTTTAACAGTGGTTTAATATGTGTTAATTCCTGCTAGTGGTGAAAGTGTTAGCCCTGGTAAAATTATCATTTTAATGTGGAAATACAACATAGATGAGTCTGAATGTAGGTTAAGTAACAGCCTGTCAAGGAGAAAACACTAGGGGCCAGATAGTCAAAATCTTGTGACTGGTGCAAATCGATTGCACCACGATTGGAGTTACATTCAGTTTTTCAGTTGTTTTTTACCAGGAGTAACACACTAAGCTGAAAGCTTGTTTACAGGTGTGGCCTGGGAGCACAGGAAGTTAAGTGACTTTGCTCAGGGTCACACAGTATGCAAGTCTGGGCTGTGGGCTTCAAACCCAGGTCTCCAGATTTGCAGCTCAGAACATAAACCACTGTGCTATACTGCCTCCAAATTTGTGCTAGAGTACTATATTTGCACTGGGTGCTATATTCAAAGGCCACATAGTGCTGGTGCAGTGTGATAGCACCATGACATGAGATAATGCATCACGCATGCAAAGTGGGGTGGGGACATGCATACAGGCACAATGGTATGTATTTTCAAAGGTATAGTGCAGCACAACATGTAGCAGCACAACATGCAGCATTAGCAAATTACCACCCATGAAAGGTGGTCTTAATGCCAGGCAAACCCAGGATGGGGAGCATGGACACAGCAGTAGCTGGGAACAAGGCTGTATGCATCCAATAAGGAGGCAGTGTGGGCGGACGGCCACCCTCAATACCTATATGACAGGCACACAAATTGTGGAATGCAATGCCCCAGTGTTACAACTGAGGTAGAACATCACTTGCAGCAACAAACTATTTGTACAGTATTGTAATGTGTACCTAATGTGATATTTGTGTATTGTGTGTTGTTGTACATTGTATGTCTTTATTGTACACTGTTGCATCTCAGCCACACAGTTAGTGTCTCCAGGTCATTTCTGACCTTATCTGGTGAACATGCTGTTAATAAACAATGAACAGAACACATACATGGCAGAGACATGCTGCACACAGATGGCACCACCCATGTCACCATCATCTGGCACTGGTCCTAACCCTGCCAGGCATTAGTGGGTGCCCCAGTGCTTAGTGGACACCATGGCAGTGCATCCATGCAGTACACACCTCCAGTTCCCATTCTGGGGTACACCAACACAGTCCAGCAGACACATGCTGCACCGGGGGAATGGAGGGTGTTGAGGGGAGGGTTGCAGGTGGCTGGCTATACCACATAGTAGGTACTGCCACATGGCTGGGGCCATCCACACAGTACACATGTTCCACTGACGGGACTGCTCCTGACAGCAGTGTGCCAGCATGATGGTGGCGTGTGCCCTCCCTCCAGGGCACATACCTACCCTGTCCGGGATCCCCGCACATGGGATAGCCATGTGTGCGGTTGTGGGATCCCATACCACTGGTGCAGCACATGAGGGTTACAGGACAGTATGACTGTGGTGTCCACTGTCAGACCACACCTTCTAGCTGTGCTTGTCACTGTGTGGATAGCACCAGCCACTGTTGCCTGACACACCGTAGGCATTGCTGTGTACCTCACAGTATCACCTACTTATTTTTTGTAGACTTTATTTTTGCACTTACCCTGATGAACTTTCTCAAAAGTGGTTTCTTGGTGGTGGCTTTCTGTTGCCCAACTGAAGCCCCCATCTCAAGTGCTCCCTGATCCCGGATTACCCCTCCAACCTCGTCCGGCCACTTGATCCCCCGGCTCTGATTCCCCGGTGGGACCACCAACTCCTCTGGTGCTCTATCCACAATCTAATGGAGTGACTGGAGAGGCAGAGGGAGACCAGGAGCACCAGGACAGATGGCCCGGACATTGGGCATGGGGTCCCATCACTGAACCGTGCCATCGCCTCACGCACTGTAAGGGTTTTCTTCCATTTTTCCCAGGAGCACAGGTATGCAGTGACATCAGTATGGCAGCACCATAGATGCCTGCCGTGCTCCTCCCCTTAACTGCTCCATGTAGTAGTACCCTGGTCTACACCAGGGGTCTCTCACTGTGCCAGAGACACCAGGATCCAGGATCCTTCCCTCAGGAGAGGAGATCAGTCCATCAGGACACTCAATCCTCTCCTCACCTAGCAACTCCTGATGCCCAAGCTCATTTCAAACTTGGGTTGCAGGTGTGGCACGAGGTGTGGCATCCAGTGCCTCAACCCTCAGCATCAATGGGCTGGCCACAGTATCACCTACTATGGTATTGTACTGTCTGATAAACACTGTGGTAGGAACAATAATTTGCTTTTTGCATGTAGCATGACCACCCATTCATGTAGTGTCTACCCTGGGCCACATTAGTCTTTGCATCTGTGTCCAAACCAAGACTGCAGCTAATGTTCTGTGAGCACACAATGAATATGGCAACCGATCTGTAATTCCAGTCAGACCTACAGGTGGAGCTGTGTGTACCATGTTATAGCGCCAGGCAATCCACATGCAAAGCAGGATGTAATGAGGTGCTAATGTAGCTGTTTGCCCATGGATTGTCTGAGTAAGCTCATTTTCATTGCAGTTTTGAATATATAAAACTTTAGCACCATGCAAACGGGATTGTGCCAGGCAAACGTGTTAGCGTCAAGCAATACTGTAATGTTCAATTACATGGTTCTGCAGTATTTGGCCTGCACTGTTTGCTGTTGTTGTGTTCCACTGCTTTGCTAGCACACACGATGCCCACATTGTTCAGCCTTTCCTCTCTCCAGCTCTGTGTGCACTGGGTCACTGTTGCAGTTTGCACTGCACTCAGTTGCAAGATTCATGACTGTTTTATTTGTTGGGCTATCGTTGCACTGCACTCTCAGCCCTGTTTGCAAGCCTTCATTTGCAAGCTATATTCGACTGATTTAGTCCCAGGGCTATTCCTTTGAATATGGCGTGCAAATGGTTCTGAACTAATTTTTGTCTACTGTGTAGTGCTAATTTTGCCCCAGGGCAAAGTTTGAATGTCTGGCCCTAGATTGGATGGGTTTGCTACTGGTGAGAAACTCACAGTAAGATTTCAAAACAGCATTACCGCTCCCACTCCCTATTTACAGGGAGGTTGAATAATTGTTTTAACGTGCCATCCTGAGAAATCACCTCAATTGAATGACAGCTGGGAATGATCACAGCCTTCCACCACATCAGAAAATTATTCAGTCTGCAAATCTCACCAGTGAAAACAGGAAATTGTGCCCACATGCCTTTCCAATATAAAAAATAAACCGAAACTGAAACTAAACCTCACCGCAGTGTGCTATGGTTCAGCATTCAGCAACCCTGAAGAAAAGGACCACAGCATAAAGGCACCAAAATAAATAAATAAATATATAATGCACATCTGCCAACTTTTTTACAAAACCTGAAACACACAGTTTTTATAGCAATGTTTTTTGAATGTTGCTGCCTGTTTTACTTGTGAAAGCTATTGCACATGAACTCCAACCTTTAAAGAAATTGGTTTTATAAGCTTGCTGACAGGGAAGACTAGACTCTGAGTTCTGGAGATGACATCATCAGCAGCTCTTCACTGAAACTGGCGTTTTTGAACAGGCAGTGAATTTAGGGTTGTAAAATGACTTGTAACCTTAAACAAAGTAACTTAGAGATCTCTGTTTTTGGTATGGAGGCTGATTGGGGCTATGCTGACCCAAATTCTGAGATTTATTGATGCCAGAAATTTTGACTGTAGTCCCTCTTTAAACAAAACATGCGCCTAGTCCTCGTTGTCCTGATACTAACCCACGTGTGACCACTACTCACTAATAGGCTGGCTGAACCTTGACCATTGTATACAATACCAATCTGTCTCTTAGCAGAAAGCCTCACTTGGTTTTACCCCTCAGGTGTAGGCTCCATGTTTTATCAATCCGCCTCCTCCCATCCAACAAGAAGATCCCTTAATATACAATACAAAGTCCCTTTCCACCCAATAACCCAAGGGCAACAGTCCTTTTCTACCATGCTCCAAAGTGGTTTAACTCCACTCCCAGCTGACCTTCTCCACAGAGCCTAAACTTGGGCCCTTTAAAAGATAAAACTTTGTTCCCACCTCACTAGCTCCTTGACCTGCTCACGCTCTTTAGACAAACTATCCTCTGGAATAGGCCACTAATCTAACTTCCAGCACTTTGGCCCACACCTGCTTACCTAACCCATCCACCACTCACACTCTACCCTACCCTTTCTTGCACCCACCCTCTTTCACCCCCTCCATCCCTCTGCTCCCATTCACTCTCCCCTTACCTCAGACTTCCACTTTTCCTCCTTCCCCATGCTAGCAATCCCCCTTCTTCCTCGCACCCTCCTTTGCTGACAATGGGAATCCTAAGTCCTCAGCCTACCCTGCAGGACCCACACTGATAATGGGCCTCTGGTCTTCTGGCCTTCAGCTCTGAATTCCAGCCACCCTTCTTCTCCCTCTCATCTCCGAGCTCACTACCTTTAGTCATTTCATTATAATTATCTCTTTAATTGAAATTAGTAGCTTCTCTTGTCTGTACCTTGACTTGTCAGCTCAAATGTATGCCTACCTGACTGTGCAATTATAATGTATCTGTTTTAAATTTGTACTTGACCGAACTTTGTACCACCTACTTGACTTGATGCAAACTGTATTAATTCACTAATTACATGGAACCATTGTAAATGAGCTTCTAGCTCAAAGGTTATAATTTGAGACTTGAATAAATAAATAAAATACAACATAAATAAGAACAGTGTAAGTTCCTTGAACCAGTTTGGATACAGTCCTTAAAAACACAGCCTTAAATAAAGCATGAGTGTACTCAGCACAAATTACTCCAAAGGAGAAGAAATTTAAATAAAGTCCCTCTGCATAAGGTGGGAAAGAAGATTTGTTTTCTAAAATAAGCATGTATGAAACAGAAACAGAGTTTGAACCATAATGCATGAATATAAATATTATATCTGAAAAGACCTGACAGTTAAGAACATTAGTGGAAACATTTTACATCCTCTCAGAAATAAGAAATGAAATAATCCACGATAGAATTGATATCTATTCCCTAAGTCTCTACAGTACAGCACTGTTTTGTTAAGCATCTTTTATCCAACCTTTGTCTAGAACACTATAGCAGCAGCAGTTAAACCAGATGTTTACCAAAACAGTACTAGAAAGGGAATATACTACAAAAAGTAGAAAATATATAATTAGATAATGCTATAAAGCAATGGTGAAAAATAGCATTATATGACAGATAAACTTGGCAAGAGTGGTTAGGGTGGTGAGAAGATTATGGTTAAAGGCAGAGTGAAGGAAGCTTTTAGAGTTAGAACTGAAAAGATCAATCAGTTATAAAAGGAGCAATAAGATTGCTCTGTGTGGACAGACCACCACCAATAGTTGCACACAGTGTGCTCTAGAGGTTAGAGCACATACATGTCAATAAGGATAGTGTACTAGCAGTCATTTGCACATATTGCACACTGCATCTTATATGCCACAGTGCTGGAAGAACACAAGTATGAGTTTTGGGTTTGAATGCTTTTCCAATGTGAGTGACAGATGTCTCAGGAGAGATGTGCAAATTGTACAGCATGGTTAGTACATCTCACTTGACTGGGTGAATTTGGGGGGCCTGCCTCACACTAGTTTCTGCTTCATGTTTGGTGGCTGATGGAAGACAAGTACTGGTGATACAGGAACTATAGTTTTGTTAATGTCTTCCCAAGTTATAGTGACATTAAATCTTTTATTATTTTTCATGTTTTTTCCTTTTCTGGATTGAATGAACAGTAACTATGAAAGATAGCAGTTCAGATATTCTCTTTCATTTGCACTTCCAATAGTTCTCCCTGGATACACACAGTGTGGACTGTATTTACTCATCAGTGGTGTTGGATTTATATCCCTTCTGATTGAAAAATTATTTTAATTTGCCATGGTGTCTGTCTGGTTCCATGTCATAGTAGCGACTAAAAAATCACATGGAACAAAAGCAGCCACTGAAAGAGAAACAAAAAGACAAAAAAACCCCAAAAAACATAGCACTACAGCGTGCTACCAAACAGTGCTATTACCTTTCTATTTTCTTCGGTGCTTTGCCCCCGCACTCCCCAACTTAAAAATAATCAACTCCAGGGAGGGGGGATGACAGTGAAGAATGGGCATAACTCGAGAGGGGGGCCACTCCCAATGGGCACTATAGTTGGCAGGGGGATAAGGTTGGGGCAACCAGCGGATGGGGGGAACAAAGTCAGGAGGGTGGGCAGAAGGGGAGATAAAAAAAAAAAATAAATGCAAGAAACACACACCTTAAAAATACCTCCAGCAACCAGTCCCAAACCTGGTCCATCAGCATCACATGCAGCAACTTTAACCGCTGCACTAGACAGTCAGCTCAAAACTGGAAGCACACACAACTTCCCATATGATGTATAATATCACTGCTCCCTACAATGCAAAAATTGCTCAAAAAGCCCTACAAAATGCACTGACCTAAAGACATGCTATTGATAACACATAGCGCATAACACATTCATTGTTTTAACTTCAAAGTTTTTCACTTGCTCTAAATGACTCACTATATTAATGGGCTGCCTGTCTATCCCTATCTTCCTGGCTTGAACAAATGAGGTGGTACCGAAAGGCCAGTCTCTGTACAGTATTATGAATATTTTGCTGTATGACAGATAGAAGCTTGAGCTGTGAAGTAACTGCAGCTATCTGTAGATTTCCTGTACAATGATGTTTGTAGTTTTTCATTTTTTGTGATTATAGTATTTAGGACGATACACATTTGGGAGAGAAGCTCATTTAGAATTTTATTGAAGGATAGAATTTATTGAAGTTATTATTTATCGAACTGCAAAAGCAATTTAAAATTCTGGATAGTGCTGTAAAAGCAATGCAAAATTCTGGATAGTGGATCAGTTTCTATGTACAATATTCTTGAAGGGTATTCCACAGGTAAGAAACTGCCAAAGCAAATGTTTGCTTCCCCATTGACTGGACTCTAGATGTGCATAGTTTTGGCCACTAGGCTGAAAGGTACAGAGTGTGGAATAGGAGGGCAAACACTCTGTGAGATATATTGGTTGAAGCCATAAAATTCTGTGCATGTCTTGTAGGTACTGCCATTTTGAAATTGACCTACCATTGAACAGGCAGTTATTGCAGATCCTTCAGCACATGAGTTATATATTCTGATGTCCTTATGTATGTTAGAAGCTAAAGATGATAAAACAAAACCCATGTTCTACCATGTCAAAGCAGAGAACACACTGAAGAGAATCATGATGGAAATCTGCTCTGTCCTGCACCGTGATGAGATAATTGAGAACCCTGACTAGTTCCATCTTTATACTGTAATGTGATCTATAGCCAGATTAGAATGGTTCATAGAATGTATATTGCTCTCAGTGTCCATAGACAATAAGGCGGTTAGAATATGGGCTTTTTATTGGAAGGCATCTGATTGGCTGGTACCTCTTTGATAGGGGTACATTAACTTTCAATAGATGCCCACCAAATAAAAAGCCCCAGTCCAAACCTGCCAGATACTAAGCCATGTATCCTTGTGCCCAGCCTGCTTCTTCATTGGCTGAAGCACTGGGCACAACATTTCAAACTGCCGCCATTTTATTTTAACAAATTAGCGAGAGAGAGAGAGAGAGAGAGAGAGTGAGGCCCATCACAAACAAGTATTCAAAAATAACTTGGCTGCACAGCACCAACAAAACATATTTATTTTTTGTCTAATGCAGCATTACAGTCCTAGATTGCAGCTTCTGTGAAGAATAGTCTTCACTGCTCACTCCTCTTCAAAGCCGCCTGCTCAGTCACGGATCTCTTTCATCTCCATCCCACCCCCATCACTGGCTGGTATTTCAACAGTTCCACAAGATTCACTTGCTCACGTTGCTGTCGGTAATTAACATTGCCCAGTTACTCATAGCGCCGCACCCCCCCCCACTGAAACCATCGGTTCCTAAAGAAAATTAATTAATTACACAGTATAAATGTTTTTCAGTCACTGCAGACATCTATGGAATGGAGCTACTCCCGTCCCTGCTCCCTCAAAGACCAGCCTTGCTAGTAGCTGTAGCAAGCTGGAACTACATTTCTGTCTCCCAGGAGTGAAGGTTAGGAAAATACCACAGCCGCTCCTCGGGCCCATTGTCCTGGTTCCTTTAGTGCAAACATAGTAGCCTTGCTGACTTCACTGCCGATTGCCCTCTGTCCCCCTGGCAGAATGCATTGTAAATTTTAAAACAATCACTGTAGTTTTAAAAGGGAACTTACAAACTGTAAATGAGTCAGAGACCACCTGCTCCGCTCTCTCTCGCACACTGTAGTGGTACTGTAGCTACCGTGGTCTCAGTCTCTCTCGGTCAACTAACAATTGATCTCCTCTGCCAAGATTCATTCAAAATTTCAAAACTTCACTGTAACTAGAAAAAGGAACTAGTGGTACTGCAGCTACTGCGGTCTTGGTCTCTCTCGGTCAACTAACAATCGATCTCCTGTGCCAAAATTCAATAAAAATTTCAAAAACTTCACTGTAACTGGAAAAAGGAACTAAACTTCAAAGTAAACTATAGAATGAGACAGAGGCCACTAGCTCCGTTCCTGTCACACACAGCTACAGTGGTCTCTCTCTGTCAATTCTGTTTCATGAGTTTACTACCAAGCTATATTGAAAACCAAGTCAGCACCTCCTTATTTGTTCTGCTAATTAAAAAATAAACAAATAACTAAAAATCACACTACCTAACTCTTGCTGCTCTCCATCTATTACTGGCAGTAGAGGTGCTGTAATGTTTGCTAATGTGCTTAGACCCTCCCTACCTAATTAGTGTGCTTCCTTTTTTCTTTGGACCCCATTTATTTATTTATTCAAAGTATTTTAGTGAAAATGAGGGTAATGATGATGAATGGATGGACAAAAGCCATAGAGGGACTACTTTTCCAAGAAAGAACAAACAATTGAACTGAAGTCATTTTTTTATAGAATTACTTAACTTTTTTTGTAATCCTATACAAAATGACACTGTGCCCATTTTCTAAGTGCAATAATACCCTCCAAGGTGGGTGGTATGGGCAATACCGGACCTTCCAGGGGCTATAAGGCCCGATGCCACCTCATTACACCCCTGGGTGGTCCGGTATTGCCCAATACTGCCCACCCTGTCGGGTGGCTATTGCTTGCATGGAGACTGCTGGTAAAACAAGTGTGCAAAATAACAACATAAGGTTCAATGTACATTTATACTGTGATACAGTATATACAGTAGCCACCAAAGGTGTGTTGGTACAAGGTATCTGCAAGTACATTATGAACATAGACCCCAAAATACATGTTGCTACATTTATAAAGTGAACACAAAACAAAAGTAGCAACGTTTGTAAGTGCAGCATATTAAATCTATCAGGACCGTTTATACAATATGCATTAGCACTTTTTGCTTATGATAAAAGAATTGTCTCAAACATACAATCCTAGCCAGCGAATACATTTTTGTCTCTCAGTAGGGTTTGTCACTTCCATTTATCTTCTCAGTGGGTGCATCATTCTATGTACTTCCCTTTGAGTGCTGTGCTTTGTGCTCTGTTTAATTAAGAGCCTGTGCAAGAACAGGCTTAAATAAAGTGTGCTGCAGTTCATTTAAAACAAACAGGCACCAACAGAACACTCTTTTTAAAAGCACTAAACTGTATAAACTGCACATGTGATGGGCAGCTATGAAATATCAATTTTATCTTCCTTTGTGGTCAGTGACTTCTTGTACCCTCAATTATAGCTTTGCCACTCATGAGGTTCAAAAGGTCACCGACTACTCATGTAGATAAAAAAAAATATCTTACATGCGCTCATCAAATGTCTCCTATATAGTCAATGCATATTAAATGTATCAGGAACAGGGAAAGCTGAAGATTAAAAATGGTGGATGTGTGTGTCTGTGTGTGTGTGTATGTATGTGTTTACAGCCCGGTGTGGTAATTAGGGATTGGGGAAACAAAGTAGTTTGCACCAGAACATTCATTTAGTACTTCTACTGCAAAGCAAAACTAGTTTGGACCAGTACATGTAGTCAATATTTTATACATTTGTGTGGGAGCAGTTCTGTCTATCAGGTAGCTTGAAAAATCTTCTTAATTTTACAATTAAGGGATTGTACATAACAAATGTGTGGTCATAAGGGAATACTGTATTAGCATACCTAAGTTGGTTGCTAGGCATAAGGTGCCAGGCTATGACACACATCCTAAAGGTGTTATCCCCTTATAAAATACATGCTACAAGAATAATTAAAAATGATTAAAGTTTTACTAAGATTACATAAGAGTAATGGGACAAAGGGGGCCAACAGGCCCGTCTAGCTTGTCCCCCACACATGTGGCTATCATTAAACCATTTTTGATTTAAAAAAGATGTTTCTGTCCAGGGAGTTCTTAAATTCTGTGAAACTGGTTGCCTCAACCACATCCCTTGGCAAGTTGTTCCAAGCCTTAATGACCCTAACTGTATAATAATTGTCTCCTTTTGCTGTTAAAGAGCTGGGGACCACTATTTTCTTGTTATGTGACTGTAGACTTTCTTTTGTATTACTAAATACAAGATTACATTGACTTCTTAGCGCTTCTGTCTGTAACAGTTTATATAAGAACAGGAGATCACCTCTTTCTCTTCTTCGTTTCAATGAGAACAGACCTGTTTTTTTAAGTCTAACATTGTAAGGTAAACTTTTAATACAAGGAATTAGTTTAGTAACAGATTTTTGAATGCTTTCAACCATGTTGATGTCTTTTTACAAATAGGCGACCATGCAGGTGAACCATAGTCTAGAATAGGCCTGACATAAGTATTATAAACAGGAATAATACATTGTTATTATTACATATAAAAGATCAGTTTATTTTTCTAACAAGACCTCTGGCTTTGTTAGTAATGTATCTACAATGGTCAGATGTTGTAAATCTAATAGTTATTTTCACCCCAGATCGATTTCAGATGTTACAGAGTGCAAAATGGAATTATTTATAATATATTTATAGATGTGATTTTTGTTCCAAAATGCATAACTATGCATTTATTGGTAAATTGCATGCCATTTAAGTATGACCATTGTGTTAGTTTGTTTAGATCATTTACTAAAGATAGATGTTTGTTAAATGTATCTACTACTCCAGTTAATTCAAGATCATCAGCAAATTTTATTAAATTGTTTGTTAGACCTTTTGTGTATCACTAATGAATATACTAAATAAGATCACCACCAGTCACTGTTTGCTCATTTGAAAAACACCCATTGACCTTTACTCATTGTATACGTCCCTGTAACCAATTATTTATCTATCTCACTAAGACATGACTAAAGCCAAACTCTATTAGTTTCCTAATTAAAGTAAATGAGGTACCTTGTCAAATTCCTTTGAAAAATCTAACAGTATAACCTCAGATAGAAAACGTTTATCAAGGCTTTGACTTATCTGCTCATAGAAAATAAACAAGTTAGTAGTGCAAGATACACCCTGTTTAAAACCATGTTGAAGAGTATCAATAATATTTAAGTTAATAAGTTCTTGTTCTAATCTCTTTTTTAATAACCTTTCCATGATTTTGCAGGGAATCGAAGTAAGGCTTTAAGCCTATATTTTTCAGCCTTTGATTTACTGCCTTTTTTTGTAAATAGGAGTTTCATTAGCAAGTCTCCAGTCATAAGGGACAATCCCACTCACCAGATATTTATTAAATATTAGAGTTAGGGGATGAGCTAGACCATGGGTGGCTGCCTTTAATAGCCTAGGATGGATGTTATCAGGTCCTGGGCGGTTGAAGCCTTAATATTTTTAATTCCTGTTCCACCTCTTCTATTGAAATATTGAACATGCTGGTGACGTTTTGTATTGGAACACCATTTCCAACAACCTCTTGCTCAAACATTGATGTGAATTATTAAAGCAGTCTGCCATTTCTGTTTGATCATTTATTATGACCCCATCATAATTCAAGGGACCTATAATTTGGGCAGTTGGTTTGTTAATATTTAAGTAAGAGTGAAGTAGTTTGGGAGTTTTACAGTGAGCAATTTTGAATTTGATTTTATATTTGGCTTTTTTTTTATCATTTTCTTTAATAATTTTTGTGCCTTTAAAAAGATTGATTTTGATGTACTAGAAGGATTTGCTTTATATTTCCTATAGGCCTTGTGCTTTATCCTAAGCTGTTTTTTGCTTCCTTGAGTCATCCATGGTGGAATTTTACCTGCTTTATTATATTTATTTCTTAAGGGGACAGGATTTTCCACGGAAGAGTTTATGATTTCTTTAAAGTTAATCCATGCCTCATTTGCTTCTAAATTAACTAGATTATCCCAAGTTTTTTTCCCAAATGATTTATAGGCCTATTTAGATTTTTTGTAGTATAGTTTCTAATTTTTGTTCCAATATTAACTGATTTTATGTTGGCATTTAGTTGGCACATAATCATGTTATGGTCACTAGTCCCTAATGGGGTTAAAAAGGTAATCACTAATTTCATTGGTATTAGTTAATATTAAATTCAACGTATGTTCACCCCTAGTAGGTTCTAGAATTAACTGTTCAAGGCCACAATTAATTGACATATCTAAAAAGTTTGTTTCATGATTTGAACTAGCTTTAAGATTAGTCCAGTCAATACCAGGATAATTAAAGTCACCCACAATGGAGTTTGCCCTTTAAGGGGCAGACCAGGTTGTACTGGTGCACCCCTTCCCTTTCCATCAAGATGGTGTGCTCAGAAGGGGAGGGGGAAGGAAGGGAAGGGAGGGCCAGGGGATAGAACAATGGCCAAGCAACAGGAAGGAGGGCAAGTGATGTACATAATGGACAGCACAGAAGTGGTTCAGCTACTTTGCAGAGTTTTGATCTAATCAAAACTGCAGCACATCAGATTGGCTGAAACATCAGGATAGGTTTGTGCATTGGTATACAACAGGTAAGATAGCTCACAATGAACGAAGTTTAAAAAAAATATATATATATAAAATAATATAGTAATAAATATAGATACAGTAATTAATAATGAGATATAATGACAGGGCACATTACTTGATAAGAAAGAAGCATGGAAGGTGAATTGTATGTGAATGGCTTAGGAGGCCTAGACTGGGACCTTTGTTTGTATGATGTTTTTGAGTGGGACCCTTGTTTGGGTGAAGTTTTGCTGTAAACTGAATAAGGATGTAACAGTTTTTGCTTAATTCCCATTTTTTTTTTGGTGGAGAAACCTTGTAGGCATAGCTCTTGAGCATTCACGTGCAACATTCTATTAACTTTGAAGTTCTGAATTTGCAAACACAGCCTGGATAAAGGGATTACAGGCAGAAAAAGTTTGCAGTTGTATGTTTCTTTTAAGGGCATCACCAAACAAGCAAGGTGAACCGAACCCACGCTGCTACAAGAGTTGTGAAATGCCATTAGGGCAATGGTACGAGTAAGGGCCTTGTTTTGCGGTGTTTGTAAAGGGTCTTTTGCTGGTTTCTGGGTGCATGTGAGGAACTCGTGCCAGAAAGGTGAAGCAAACATGCAAGGCCTCAGCCTGCAAGGGTTTTTTTCCCAGGAAGCAGATTTGAAATTGCAGGAGTTAATTAAAAGCTTTTTTGAGCAAGCGCATGGGGCAAGAACAGCACTATGGGCTGATGCTGATACTGGGGAGCACCACTGTGGTGGAAAAGTAAAGATTAGTGTTCACTCAAGGATTAGGGGTATCAGGGAGCTTTCAGCTCTTCAGGAAATGGGGAATCTCACCGCCATGTGAGAAGAGGGCAGTTCAAAAGAGGGCTAGGAGCAGGGCCAGCCAAAAGGGAGCAAGGTCAGCAGGCATTGTTTGGTGGCGGCCTAAGGGGCTGAAAGCTAAAGGGGAGCTGGAAATAAGCTAAGGGAGGGGGGAAGGCATCCATTAAAAGATGAGAGGGGGACGGCTCCTGGAGAAAAAGGAGCATGGACAGTAGAGGCAGGTTTGATGGCTGGGGTGAAGCCTGAGGGCTGAGCATGGGGAGCGTTGGGCAAGGGAGGGGAAGGCATGGGGAACAGGAGGGGGACACAGGTGATAGAGGGGGAGTTTGGAGGACTGGGTCAAGGATAGCGCTGGAGAAGGATGCATGGCATGACATCACATGCCGGGGTAACCACATGGAGGTAGGCAATAGAAGCCTGAGCTCAGGATAGTGCTGAAGAAAGATGCAAGGCATGACATCACACGCCAGAGGAACCACGTGGTGGTACCAAAGGATGGCCAGGCAAGCTAGAAAGGGCCTAGGGATGGGTAAACACTGGACATAGGGTGCAAGGGGGAGAATAAGCAACCCAAACAAACATGGGGGCAACAGAAAGAAGGGGATAAGGACCCAGGTATGCGGGGACATGAAAAAGGGGGTCATATAGGCCAAACTGAGGCCACAAGCAATAGAGTGATGGGGGCAGCATGGACGCCATCCTTGGGGGACAAAGAGAACTGGGCCCAGCAGGCCAGGAGCATGGCGAAGGAAGACAAAGGGGAGAGTAGGGACAAGGAAAGAGGCTCTCAAGAGGAAGGGTGACGGGGATTCTTTCACGAAAAAAAAAAGCCACTTGGCGCGTTTAAAAAAAAAAAAGAAACAGGGAAAAGGGGAAGGGGAACGGAGAGGCCTGGGAAGGCTTAGCAGCCATTACAATGCAAATGCATGAAAAGGGAACAGGGTTAGGCCTGGACAGCCACAGAAGGCAGCATTCAAAGCATCTTCGAGGCCTGGGGGGGCACTGAAAAAGAGAAGGGGATGGAAGACAGGAGAGGCAAAAAAAAAAGAAAAGAAAGGGGGGGTACTTTTTGTTGCCATTGGTCGACTGTTTCTCTTGGGAAATGGGGCTGGGTCATAGGGGGAATATTATGGGCTAAGTTGTTTAATGAAATTCTCTTTTCTTTTCTTCAGTTGTTTCCACAGTTTGTGGACAGCAAGGAATATGCTCCAAAAAAGAACAGGCCTTCAAAGGAGGACACCTACAGGGCTATAGCGGAACTGGCAGAAAAAGCCAATAGAATGTGGGAGCTGGTTGAAGGGGAGGAACTGGGGAGACCTGGGGAAAAAAGGAAAGCGGAGAAGGGAAAAGGGGGCAGAGGGAAGCGACTGGCTGAGGGACCAAGCAGCCTGGCCAGGACACAGCCACCAATAGAGGGACCCAACAAGGTGGCTAGTCCAGCACCCCTGCACCCTGTTAACCCGGTGCTGCCAGTACCTCCTCAGGACCAGTTTGGACTTCCCCCAGTGGAACCCAGACCAGATCCCCAGCTCACAGTGGTTCCTCTGCAGCCACTAGTAGAGCAACCACCCCTTCAACCACAAGGCACCATATTTGGGTGCCAGGAAGATGGCAGGCAACCTGGAGCGGACAAGACCACAGGTAACACACCCGGCTCCATGGGGGACAGCATAAAAGAGTATATAAACTAAATTGTTTCGGCACTAGGGACAGGGGGTCTGGGGCAGATGGAGTCAACACTAGCAGAGATTAGGTCAGAAAAGGAAGTGCCGAAGGAAAAAGAGGGAGGGGTAGAGATAGAAGGAAAAGGAATGAGGGATATAGGGTCTCCTGGGATGAGGGTAGGCGAACATGTACCGTTGGCCACGAAAAAGAAAATATGGAAGGGAAAGTATGTGGATATCTTTACCTTAGTAAGCCATGAAGCGGCAGCAAAATATGAGAAGACAGAAAATATAGGGAAGAGTGAAATGGCAGCAGCGGTAGTTTTGTTAGGAAAGAAGGAGGAAGTGTACAAATTCACTAAAGAAGACCTGGGAAGGGTGGTTTGTAGGTTTCACCACATTCTCAGCCATAGTATTGGAGAAGAGGCCTGAGTTGGGCATTCCACTCATCACATACTCCTTGATAATAAGGAGAGCAAAAGCAAAGGGGTGTGGGGTGGATACTATGATGAATTCTTCGGCAGAGAATGGCGACATATGGGGATGTAAGATGGGACACGAAACAACTAGATTTGTGGACAGACTCGTAAACAATCATCCACGCAAGAGGGGAGTTTGGGAAGAAGGGTGCCATGCCACAGAGATGTTGCTGGGCCTACAATGGGGCCTTTGCTCCTGGCCACAATGCCATTTCCGCATGCCTGTTCAAAATGTGGGGGATCACATCCAGCGAGCAGATGCAGGGACGACATGGGTCCAGGAGCCCAGGATCTGGGGGGCAAGGGTCAGGACAACAGTTTTTTCATGAAGGGCAGGGATATAAAGGGCAGACATAGAATAGAGGGGGGAGGGATAGGGGACATGCAAATAGAGGGAGTCAGAATCATTGACCAGCAAGGCCGGACAACAACCAGAGGGGGAGACCTTGGCGGAGATAAAGAAATGAAGACAAGGGAGCAATTTAAAGAAGCTAGAACCCCCATCAGGATAGAGGCATGGAGAGAATGGTTAGACAGATACCCAGATAAGAAAACAGCAGAAATGATTAAAAAAGGTTTTTGCACAGGTTTTTCGTTGCAGTGTGAGGGCTCAAGGCAAGCCAGAGAGGTGAACAATCTGGGTTCAGTGAGAGGGAGGGAAGAAATGTTAGGACAAAAAATAGAGAAGGAAAAGGCAGCAGGGAGAATAGAGGCACCATATGATACCCCCCCCCATTGCAGAATATGAGGATTTTCTCCATTGGGTTTGGTCTGCAAAAAACAGGAAGGGGAATACAGGGTGATTCATCACCTATCCTTCCAGAAGGTGATTCGGTGAATAATTTTATCAGTGAGGAATATAGTAAAGTGACATATTCCACTCTGGAAGATGCAGTCTGGATTATCCAGGCAACTGCAGATGCATGGATGGCAAAGACAGACATAGAGTCTGCTTTCAGATTACTTCCAGTTAGAAAAGAGGATTGGGACCTGTTGGGGTTTAAAATTGGGGGACAGTACTATTTTGACAAAGCCATGCCCATGGGTTGCTCTATAGCATGTGCGACATTCGAAGCATTCAACACATGTTTGCAGTGGATATTTCAAGAAAGAACTGGTTATAAAACAGTGATTCACTATTTGGATGATTTCCTTTTTATAGGCAGTGGAAGAAGAGAGACAGAAAAAATGTTAGCCAGCTTCCAAGAGCTGTGTAAAGAACTAGGGGTCCCACTGGCACCTGAAAAAACAGAAGGGCCCAGTAAGGTATTAGAGTTTCTGCGTATTGAGATAGATGCCCTGGGGGAAATATTTCAGCTGACAGACAAAAAAGTGGAAAAATTGAAGGAACTGATTCAGATACATATCAGTAGAAGAAGAGTACAACTAAAGCAGGTACAACAAGTATTGGGACATCTGAACTTCACGTGCAGGGCTTTTGGGCCAGGAGGGCTTTCACCAAAAGGTTAGCAAGGGTTACAGCTGGAGTGACCAGACCACACCATTGGGTAGACATGACAAAAGGAGTCAAGGAGGATTTTAAAGTATGGGAGGAATTCCTAGGGAATATAATGGCTCCTTCTGGCATGAGGAATGGGTGTATAACACAGACCTTGATCTTTACACAGATGCAGCCGGGGGCCTAGGCATGGGGGGCTATCTGAGGGGCAGATGGTTTGCAGAACCATAGCCATCAGACTGGGTGAGGGACAGTAAGGTAAAAGATATAACATTGTTAGAGATCATGCCCATCTGGGCATGCACCCTGGTTTGGGGGGAAGAATTACGGGATCAAAAGTGACATTTGGTGTGACAATAGAGCAGTGGTAGAGGTCTCTAAACAACAGGGAGCCAAGTCAGAAACGGTCATGCAAGTTTTATGACTTCTGGTGCTAGGACATTGCAGTTGAACATGTCATTCAGAGCGAAACACTAGTGAGGGTACACAAAACCTGGCTGACAGCCTTCCCATCTGCAGCTGGATCATTTCCGGAGGCTGGCACCAACAGCGGAGGAACAAAAAACGCCCCGTACCAATGAACATATGCGGATGTTGGCAAGAAGGAGCAGAAATATTGTTCTGCGAGTTCATGGGCACTATGACTCTGAAGGTCTAGATGGGCCTGTGAGTGTTTCAAACATTCAGGGCAACACATCACATGGAGGTAAGTAGGCCACTCGCAGAAGAACAATTGGGGAGGTTCACCATAGAGTAATGGCAAAAAGGAACAGCCCACACCACAGTGGGGGTCTACTTGACATGGATTTTTGTTATCTGAAGTCTAAAAGGATGGAAGAACCCAACAAAATCAATGTTCATTAGAAGAATGATGCAGGGATGGGGTAGGTTAACACAAGGGATGGTGAATAATAGAAGACCAATAGGGGAACAGTGGCTGGTGAAACTGAAAGATGTGTTACCGGCAATATGCAGATCAAAGGCTGAGGCCCAGTTATTTCACATGATTTATGTGGTAATGTTTGCAGGGGCCATGAGAGTGAGTGAGGTGGTAGGCCACAGCAGGCAAGACAAGGAAGGGGGATTAGAATGGGAAGATATAAGCTGGGGGATGAAGGAGATACAGATCATGATTAAGAGATCAAAGATGGATCAAAAGGGATAGGGTTGCATGGTAACACTAAAGAAACATGTAGAGGGTGCAGTGTGCCCAGTGCAGGCTTTGTGGGCTTTCACCGCAGAGAGTGGGAATAGGACAGGGAGATTATTTCTGCATGGTGATGGAAGTAGAGTCACAAGTTATCAAGTCACAACATTGCTCAAGAAAGGCATGCAATTCCTGTGGGAGGATCCGATTAATTATTCTTCCCACTCCTTATGGATAGGGGCTGCCTCACAGTGGGCAGCGGCAGGTGAGATGGTGAATAATATTTTGGATAAGGCCATGGGTCTGCCAGTTATAAGACATACATTTGAACACTGCAGTGTGGAGACTAACATATCACCTATGTTTTGTTACAGGTATGGAGCCACATGGGGGGGCAGGGAGAGGTGATATTATGGTAAGAAACTAAGACCATATATAAAGATATTTATTTTGTTTAAACCCTATAGCAAGAGGGAGGCGCATGGAAGTCTGGATCTGTAGCCACTCTTATATTTATTGGGCAGAAAGGAGAGCTGAGAAAAAGGCTGGGGGAAAGCAACTTTACCAGGATGTGAAACAATGTAAATTGGTATGGCGTGGCATCCGAGGGATAAGATGGGCACAACTGCTCCCCACCTTGAAAGAGCTGAAGGAGTGGCAACCCTTTTCAGACTTAATTATTATACATTTAGGGGGTAATGACCTTGGGGGCAAGCCATGGGTGGGCACATACATGCAGATAAAAAGGGACCTAGAGACAATACAGCAGTGGTGGCCTAGGGTATGCCTTGCCTGGTCGGATATGATACCAAGGAGGGTTTGGAGACATGAGCACAGCCATAGAGCTGTGGATAGGGCCATGAGAAAGATGAACAGAAGGGTAGGGACACTGGTAAGAAAAATGGGAGGACAAGTAGTACTGCTGGGTGTGGAAGAGTGGGTAGAAGATTTCTACAGGTCAGATGGTGTGCACCTGTCAGATCTAGCCATAGATATGTTTTATACAGAGATGATGGGTTTTATAGAAGCATGGAGTAGGCATGCAAAAAACGGATTAAAAAAAAGGGGAAAAGAGAAGGATTGGAAAGGGGGTTCCCTGAGTATGGGGAACAATACCTAAGTGAGGGAAGCCAGTCATCCAACACAAGCTGGAGACCGGCTAGTGGGGGAAAAGGGGGGGGAGAAAAAGGAATAAGACAAAAAGAGGAAGAAGCTGAAGGAGAAAAGCGTTCTCGGTTTTCACCATTACCTAACAGAAAGGAGAAGAAAAAGGCACCCAGGTTTTCATCTGGGGGGAGAAAAAAGAGGAAGAAAGAGGGATGATCAGAGATTGATATATGGATGAAAATAAATGAAATTGTGAGAGATGTAAGAATAAAAGATGATAAAATGGAACATGGAATAATGATACATAAATAAATTAATTGCCGATCTGAGCACCCAACAAACAATGGTCTTTGTCTTTTTGTGAGGGAAAAGGGGGGAATCCAGGACAATGGAGTTTGCCCTTTAAGGGGCAGACCAGGTTGTCCTGGTGCACCCCTTCCCTTTCCATCAAGATGGTGTGCTCAGAAGGGAAGGGGGGAAGGAAAGGGAGGACCAGGTGATAGAACAATGACCAAGCAACAGGAAGGAGAGGGGCAAGTGGAGGTACATAATGACAGCACAGAAGTGATTCAGACACTTTGCTGGAGTTTTGATCCTCCCACCCACCCTACAATATAGAGCAAGAGGGAAGACAGTCAATAAGGGACTGTATAGTGATCTGTCAAAGGTGGATGACAGATGTGTCGGTAGGATGATTTGGACTGCCAAAGGTGGATGGCAGAAAACAACAATATGGTTATTGGACTGCCAAAGGTGGATGGCAGAAAAAGGGGGTAAGGGGTAAGAAAGGGAGGGGAAGAAAAGGAATAAGACTAAAAGTGGAAGAAACTGAAGGAGAAAAGTGGTCTTGGTTTTCACCGTTACCTAACAGAAAGGAGAAGAAGAAGGCACCCAGGTTTTCACCTGGGGGGAGAAAAAAGAGGAAGAAAGAGGGATGATCAGAGATTGATATATGGATGAAAATTAATGAAATTGTGAGAGATATAAGAATAAAAGATGATAAAATGGGACATGTAATTATGACATATAAATAAATGAATTGCCGATCTGAGCACAACAACAAACAATGGTCTTTGTCTTTTTGTGAGGAAAAAGGGGGGAATCCGGGACAATGATTATATCACCTTGTTCACTAGCTAGTGTAATCTCACAAAGTAAGGAATTATTAACCTCATGATCTGCACCTGGTGGCCTACAGCAGTTTCCTAAAGTTATGGTTTTATTTCCTTCTAAATGTAGTTTTACCCCAGATTGTTTCTAAACAATTTTTAGTCACATCCGATAACTGTACTGATTCTGAGGGAATTGAATTAGAAAAATAGATACAAACTCCACCTCCAATTCTGTCTGCTCTACCTTTGTTATATAACTTGAATCCACAGATATCTTTTGTCCAATGTGATGTATTGTCCCACCATGTTTCTGTTATGGCTATTATTTTGATACCCAGTTGATGGATTATTGTTTCCAACTCTGCCTTTTTTACTGTGTTTAGACTTTGTGCATTTGCTATCAGTATTTTGTAATCCTGGTTTCTACTTGAAGGAATTGAGGTTGTAGTACCCTTGGTAAGGGTAGAATATATAGACCCCTCCCCCCCCAATTAACTAGTTTAAAGACTTATTAATATATGTAAGAATCCTTTGGCCCAGCATATTGCTCCCTCATTTACTAAGGTGTAAGCCATCCCAACGAAATAAATGCACATGATTTTCAAAAGCTTCCCCGTGTGTTAAACATGTAATCCACTTAGTAAGACACCCTTGTCTGAGCCAATTGTTTATAGTTTTAATTGTGTTGTTTGTTAATGGTGTTGCTCTTGGCACAGGGAGAATTTCTGAAAAGGATACCTCACATCCTTTTGCTTTTAGGAGGTTGCTTAGTATAGTGTAATTTCTTTTATTTTTTGATACTCAAGTGTTAATATTATTGGTTCCAACATGTAGCACAACTAATGGGTTATGTCCTGAATTTTGAAGAATAGTGTTAGCCATTAATGTCAAATCAGAAATTTTGGCTCCCCTGTATCTACTACATATTCGATTTATTTTATCAGGATTACAAATAATATGGTCAATGTGCTTAGGCA
Source organism: Neoceratodus forsteri (assembly GCA_016271365.2). NCBI lineage: Eukaryota > Metazoa > Chordata > Ceratodontiformes > Ceratodontidae > Neoceratodus > Neoceratodus forsteri. The sequence goes on from CM028133.1 coordinate 614,469,722, forward strand.
TGGAGTCTCCTGAGACAAAAATTTGGCGAGGACTTTGTTCTTCTAATGAATATTCATCTATATTTTGATAGGTTATAATTTTTGATGACGAAATTGGTGGTTGATCACACACCTGACTTAAAGACACAATATTATCTAATGAAATACTACTCTGAACTTCATCACTACTGGTTGGTGGTACTGAGTCTAATCTCCCTGAGTTAGAGATTTCTGATGGTGGAACATTTGCCCTTATTCTCTCTTCTTTATCTATGCTATCGGGGGGGGGGCTATCAAATCTAGGGCACGAAACTATCGATCTACAATTGACTTGACTGTCTTCAAATTGTGGATTAATCATTAAATCGTGAGTTATTGAACCATTCTCATTTGTACATGATGGCATGGCATCATGGGTCTCCTTTACATTAGTTTCACTTTCTGTAATAATGTCTTCCACAGGAAGACAGGAAAAGCTGTTTTGCAATAAAATATTAAACTCCATTGTCCTATGTCCTCTTTTTCGCTTTTTGTTGCCCTCCACTAAGGTCCAATCTGACTTATCGATATTGGTTCCACTAGTATCCTCATCTCTAGGTCTTTTCCTAGTTGTGTCATTTATGATTGAAGTTGCATTTAAGGCTTTCTCTCCCTGAATCCTAGTAAATGTTTGTTCACCTTTCAGCGTTTATATATTAGTAGATGAAGTAGGAAACTGTTTCAATTTAATTTCTGAATCTGCTTTTTAATAGCATTCTGTTAGTTGCTTAGCTTCCCAAGCATACCCTTTAAAGTGGCTACTCCTGCTTCTAGACAACCTACATATTTACTTTTGGTGCAGATAAACACATCATTTTCATATTTGCTATCTGACAGAGCAAACATTTGACATATACTGCATTTGTTTCTCCAATCCCCTTCCAGACTTCTTATGCTATCACCCATAATATGGTGTGTCTTCTGGTTACTTTTAGGAGTACTAGCTTACTTTATGTGAGTCACACATCAGACACTCATGGACTGCTTCTACACCAAACTCTCCAAACATGCAAACATGCACTAGACGTGTGTGTCTTTGCGTGTGGTGACCATGCGCTCACCCACTCTGTGCTCGCTCCACTCACACAGAGCACCTGTTATGAGCCCCAGGACCTGGAAGTAGCGTGGGTCATGTGACTGCCAACCAGGAGTCAATGCAGAGCCCCCAAAAGCCAAAAACACAGTTTAAAATAGTAAACACACACTACAAGTGTGTCTAGCTGTGCACAAATCCTGCCTCACACAAACTTCAGTATAAATTAAAACACTCTAAACTAACCCTGCAGCTACAGACAGGAAGCTCAGTAGTTCAACTCATCTGAGAGGACTACAAGTCCCACCTAACCTCCTATTTGAAAATTCTGTACAGGTTTAGTGAGGAGAACCTTATACAGATGTTCAAGCAAGTTTATAGTGCCCTGCCAGATCTGTCTCACATCACAAGGATCTCTCACAGCATGTAGACAAGGAATCAACTAGTTATGTAGTTCAGTTTAGGTGTGTGGGAATTTAAGCAATAACACATGACCAGGTGTGCATAATGCTAGAGTGCAGCATGCCCTGGTTGCATTGTGAGTGGTCCAGAGCTTTTCAGTCACCTGGAAAGTGCAGATATCTAGCATAATGCACACCCTATATTGCATCATTGCACTTATAACAAAATCTGGTCAGAGCCAACATGGTTGCATAGAGCTGTTTCACCACATGACACAGAGCTCATGGGGAAAAGTTCTCCATTAAGACAGAGCTCATGGCAGAAAAGTGTGCTGTGTCCAAGATGGCTTACTGAAGTTCATGCCTGCACACTGAGACACGGCAGCCATCTTGGGCATGATTACCTTTTCCTTTCTGAGCTCTGTGTGCATGCACAATACAAAATGTGGAAGTACTGCATCAAAGTAGTGTGCCTGCATGGGGGCTATTGCACCATGGAGGGCAACTGCAGCCACTGAGGGAGGAACAGAGGAAACACCACACACTACCAATGAGATGTGTACTGTGGACAAATGATAGCATCACTGTAGGAGAGGACTGGGACAAAATCTGGTCACGGTCCCTTCTCTCCTACAGTGATAGTAAAATGCCTGCTGGGCTCCACCCATGCAGTAGTAAAGGGGTTCTTCTTTTTTAATGTATTTAAGAATTAAACTAAACATGTTTAAATGTATAACAATTGAAATGTTTATATGAATTTTTGGTAAGATAGTCCTTCCACCTGTTGAAATTTGATGACTTTTTAAAATTTTGTCTTAGAACATTTGTCCTATTATGTAGTCCATATTTGTAATTTCTTTGCTTGTTGTTTTTCTGTGTAATTACTTTCCTGCCAACCCCCGCCACACACACATACTCAAATTGATTATGCTTAAAAAAATCTAAAATGAAAGTAGTGATTAAGTTCCCCATTTTGTTTGTGTGAGGTCATTTGTGTTCAAGACATGACGATGAGCTGTGCTGACTGCTAAGAGAGAGAGAGAGCACAAGAGAGTGAGGCAGCTCAGACTTTGTGGCAAGAGTGAGAGAGAGAGAGAGAGAGAGAGAGAGAGAGAGAGGTGGTTCTGTGAATGGTGAAAGCATGATTGACAACTCTGACTGCTAGAGCTCAGAGTGTTTTCAAGGGTTTTGCTCCATTTTTGCTTGTTTAAACTTCAATTTTGTAAGGTTAAAACTGATACAGTATTAAAGGGTAGTAAGTGTGATCTCAGGACTTAAAAGAAGCTGGCAGATCTTGAGATGAGCCAGATAGCAGGAAAGACAGTTCATATATAAAAAAAGAAATCCAAATGATATAAACTGTAGTATATACACTTTCAGTGAAGTATCAATGTGGTTGTTCGTGGTATGTAAGAAGGGGGGGAGTGAGTACACATTTATAATACATGTTCTGCTGTGACGTCTTGTGTTGTGATTTACCCATAAAAATGGCTGCCAAATGTTCTTTTTTTGTGTAACCAGAATTTTATGGAAGGGTTAACTGGCCTGGTTAACATTTTGCCATGGCAGTCATGAACATGTTGAAAGAAACAGGCATGGTAGATTTCCAGAACCACTAGGAATGTAACACAATTTTAAAATGTTGTTTCTGGGTTTTAGTTGAGGTTGTAGGATGCTTTGATAGCTTCACCTCCTTTCCTGCCAGTATTTTCAGCTCCTTATCATTACCATTGAATATCAACTTGGGAAACACAACATTACTCAGTTAAGCTCATATGATGATGATGAGCTGTGTACTTCAAGGGAATATCTACATCTCATAGTACAGACACTTATTGAAGGATGAGAAGAGACAGATAAAAGCACAACAACTGGGTATGTACAGTATGGTTTTTCAGGCAGACCAATAACATTTTTACTGCAACTGTGATAAGTGCATTTATTTATTTATGCGTTTAACCAGGAAGGCATTCTGAGCAGGCTACTACTCGATTCCAGATGCGTCCTGGGAGAAGGGGGTACAGATACACAGTTAGAAGATAAGCATGATACAAGTGTGATTCAAAATTAGGACAATTGCTACATATTAGGTCCTGATACAAAGACAAAATAGATCAAGAAAACAATAACAATAGATACAGGCACAGTTTAGATACAGTACTATAAATATAATTGGATAGATATAACATACATTAAAATGTTCACAGAATGGTTAAACAGACCTGCCACTCTGTGGTCTGTAAAAAGTGCCTAGACACATGAGCAGGTAGAGGAGAAATTAGCTTGGTGCATGGAGTTAAGATGCGGGGGGAAGAGAAGTGATGAATGTTTCTGGGAGGAGTTCCACAACTTTGGTATGCATTAGCTGAAGGCTGCCTGGCCAGCAGCAGTGGATCTAAGTGGGACAACTAAGGACATGAGTCATTATTTCTGAGGGAATATGCTAAGGTGCTAGGGTTGGCTAGGGCAGTGGCAAGGTAGGAGGGGAGCAGCTGGGCCCAGTATTTGGCCGGGATCTTGGCACAGTGTGCCTGCCTACAGTTATCTAGAGAGAGAGGTGAGGTTCAACAATTGGTAAAGGGCACAGTAGTGGGTGGAGTAAGGACAGTTCAGGACAAAGCCACAGAAGGAGTGGAAAAGGGGGTCCAGTCTGGCTAAGGTGGACTTGGGACTGGCACTGTAGACTATGTTACCACAGTCAAAGATGGGGAGGATCATTATCTGCATGTTGGCCCTACAGGCAGATGCTGGGATACTGTCTTGGTTGCGGTAAAGTGCACCAAGCCTGGGGTGCAGCTTCTTGAGTATGGAGTCAACATGTGCAGAAAGGTTGAGGTGCTGGTCAAGCCAGATCCCGAGGTATCTGAAGGAGGTACAGGCCCCCAGAGGTGTCCCGTCCAGGGTGTAGAATGTAATCGGGGAGGGGAGCTTCAAAAGTCTCTGCCTTGTGCCAAAGGTTACTGAGATGGTTTTCTTGGCATTGAGGAATAGTTGGTTGGAGCAAAGCCAGTGTTGGACCTTAAGAAAGTCCAGCTGCAACCTGGTCATAACTTCTGAGGCCGAAGGGCCAGATGTATACAGGACAGTGTTGTCTGCATACATGTGGATGGAGGTGTGTGGGCAAGCAGAAAGCAAGTCATTTAGAAGATAGAGAACAGGAGCAGGCCTAAGACTGAGACTTGTGGTACCCTGTGATGACTGGGAGGGGTGTGGAGGTGAAGAACTTATTCTGATGGATTGGGACCTGCTTACAAGGTATGAGTGGAACCAACTGGTGGCACAGCTGGACAGCCCAGCACTGGTGAGTTTGGCCAGGAAGAGTGAATGGGAGATCATGTCAAACACCTTGGCCAGCTTGATGAAAATGGCAGCTGTGATGTACCCAACATCCATACCAGTGAGGATGGCATCAGTAAGCCTGAGAAGGAAAGTAGTGGAGGAGTGGGGTTTCCTAAAGCTAGACTGGAAGGGGGTGAAGAAGGAGGAGGAGGAGTAATCCAGAAAGGGTGATAGGCGAGAGAGTACTAGATGATCTTGTAGTTTTGCAAGGATTGGTAGGAGGGAAATGGTTCAGTAATTGCTTGGGTTGGAGGCATCCCCTCCCTTGGGAAGGGAGATTATGGTGTCATGTTTCCTTTCAGAGGGGACTTCAGCAAGGGAGAAGGATAGGTTGAAAAGGGAGGCCAGGGGTTGGCAATGTCAGGGGCTGAGAGATGGAGCATTTTGGAGTCCAACCCGGTGGGGCATTTACCCTTATTTGGATTAAGGGTGATCAGTGCATCATATACCTCATCTGAGGTGACCTCCAGGAAGGAGAAGGAGTGGGCTGAGGGTGTGACACTGGCTGGGGTGGTGGAGGTGTGGAGTGCAAGGTAAGGTGAGGACCGAGAGTAGCATGGCTTTAGTAGAAGTAAGATTAAATACTGTGGCCACTGCTGAAGGGTCAGTGATGGTGAGACCACCTAGCTACAAGGTAGGAGTGGGGGGCTGGGATGAAGGGATGAGAAATGATTTTACCACCTTCCAAAATTTGGCTGGGTGAATGGGGTCATTTAATCACTAATACCTTGTATCAGGTCAAAAGTTTTGATATTGCAGTCAACCATTTGAAAATATGTGAGCTGTAGTCTTATTCTGGACTAAAAGAGTCACAGGTACAATATAATTCACATTAAACTGTCAGGCCAATGAATTGGTATTGCATTGTTTTTAAAGCTAGCAATGCATTGGCAACTCATATTGTGCTGTGTACTTTTATAAATGTTTTTGCATCTGAACTGGAATGATTCTGCAATTCTGTTGCAATCCAATTCAAAGCTGAGCTGCAACTCTTAGGTAACAATTTTTGCATGGCTTTTGCTTGATCCAGTAGTGGATACACAAGTCACTGAAAAACGTTAAACAGCCCCTGATGTGAAAATGCAACATTGCTGAATCTGAATAAGCATACCCCGTAAATCGCATACCAAAACTAGATTTCTATGTTACTTTGTTTTAAAGTTATGAGCTATTTTGTAACCCTGGTTTCACTACCTGTTCAAAGCAGCCTGTATCAGAGAGAAGAGCTGCTTGCTGCCGATGTCATCTCAGGATCTCACAGTCTAGTATTCCCTGTCAGCAAACTTACAGGACCTGTTTCTCCAAAGTTTAAAGATCATGTGAGAGGGTTCTATGATATAAATATTACACAAATTTGCAAGTGCCAATTTGGAGAAGACAACCTATTACATCTATTGATTTTATGTCCTATTTATATTCAAGAAAGAAATGTGTACTTGGGTAATGTATTATCAACTTTAGACATGGAACCTAAATATCAAGTGAATGCATTATTGAAATCCAAAAATACTGAGATATTAGAGAGTATTGCATTGTTCTGTAAAAAGATAGAACATAGGAAACTGCATAATATATATAAAGAATAGGTTACTATAAGGGTGATGCTTGTGTTTGTTACTAAATCTTCAATGTAGAGACATGTGCAATAGTGTAATTATAAACATCTGAATGAGTTTACTGGTAGAAATTCTAATTTAATTGTACTACTCAATTTTCCTGTATATTTATTGGTAATTGTACCTCTATGGATTTGAAAAATGTAGAATGTTATACGTATATTTATGTATGCTAAAATGTAATGTGCCATATTTTGTAATGACAATTCTGTCCTGCCAATCAATAAACTGAACTGAAGATCATGTGCAATAGTTGTGTAAAGTAAAATAGGCAGCACCATTCAAAAAACACTGCTATAAAAACTATATGTGTTTCAGGTTTTGTGACAAGATTGACAAAATTGTATTTTAAAATGCCCTTTGTGTGGTCCATTTCTCAAGGGTTGCTGGATGCTGAGTCAGCATGCCTCCAGGCTACTGAAGCCATTTAGAGTACTACTCTACTGTGTCTGTTAGGAAGCTGTACAGCTAGTATGTAATGGTGGTAACGTCACTGCTGTTCGTCAGTGTTTGCCTTACAATATGTTTTAATAGGGGCCTTGTATGTGTTAATTCCTACTAGGGTGGAAGTGCTGGCTCTGGTAAAATGATCTTTTTAATTTAGAGTAGAACATAGATGAGCCTGAATGTATGTGAAAACAGCCTAACAGGGGGGAAACATGTTGTGCTGGCCAAATTAGAAACTCCTAGTAAGTTTTCAGGACAGCATTACCTCTCCCACCCCCATTTACAAGGAGATGGAATAATTGTTTTAAATTGCCTTTCTTAGAAATCGCTTCAATTGAGTGATAGGTGTAAATGATCTCAGCCTTTCACCACATCAGCAACATATTCAGTATGTAAGCCTCACAACAGTGTGCTATAACCCAGCAACCAGCAACCCTGGAAAAAAGGACCACAACAAAATATTGTCAGCTTTGTTACAGAACCGGAAACACACACAGTTTTTTAAAGCAATGTTTACTGACTGGTGCTGCCTGCTTTACTTGTGAAAACCATTGCACATGATCTTTACAATTTTGGAGAAATAGGTCCTATAAGCTTGCTGACAGGGAATACTAGACTGTGAGGTCCTGAGATGACATCATCATTAGCTCTTCACTGATACAGGCTGTTTTGAACAGGTAGTGAAATCAGGGTTACAAAATAGCTCATAACTTTAAAATAAAGTAACGAGAAATCTAGTTTTGGTATTAGATTTACTGGGGGTATGCCTATTTTAATTCTGCAATGTGTCTGTTTTTGCCTGATGGTGTCAGTTGTTCTTTAAAAACGATGTGTTGGTGTGACAGTTCACTGGGAACTGCACTGCATGTTTGTATTAAAATGCCATCAAAAGTTGAAGCTAAAAATCATGTCCATGATTTTATGAAATTTCTCTGTTGAAATTAACCAGACTCTATATTTTTCCCAAAAAGTGCCATAGTAATATTATAGTTTTATAAACAGACAACAAACACATGCTTCTGATGACTAGAAAAATGGTGCAGAACTTCCCAGGCAAACATATTTCAAATAAACTAAAGACATACCAATATCTGTGAGAGGACAAATAAGCAAATGCTACATCCAGCTGTCAATAGCACACTTTTCACCTGCCCCATCCATGCTCTTGGATCTCTTGTGAAGCATTCTGACATTGCTCCATTCCACTTTGCTGGTCATTTTGCTCATTGCCCAGGTCTAGCGAATCCATTATCTCATGTTCTTCCATCATTGCTGTCTTGAAAAAACTGCAAATGAAAAGCAAATGTTACCACCATGTGCACCCAAGTACTCTTGATGTTGATGTCACGTCATATACTCAGTACTGTATAACTCTTAAAGATAATAATCTAAGTAGTCAGCAGAAGGCTGCATCCTTGATTTAAGTTTTACTGCTCATCACCATAAGGGTGCTGTCAGGGACCCATTATAGTGTAGTCCAGTCGAGCATACTGTAGTATTGTATATAGAAATACTGGCTGGGTAACCATCCAAAACCAGTCTTTGCTGCCACAGAGGGGTTCTGATTATGTCAGGCCTTGAGAGTGAAGCTCAAGAGGTCCAATTCAATCTGAAGCCTGAGGTGGCAGCTCAGGCTGGTTGGGCATGTGGTTGTCCAACTAATATTTTTTATAGTGTATACTTTTTTTAATTTTTATTAAAAAAATGAAAGTGATTTCACAGCATTTCCATGACAGGCAGGTAGTTTTAGTTCAAAACTCAAAATGATTGTTGTGCATGTAGCAGCACTGTAGAAAACATCAGCTGCCTTGAGGATTTTTAATCAGGAGGAATCTTATTGTACCACATAAGGGTACAGCCACATTCGATAACCTTTGAATTGTGGTTCAAAGAGATATCAGTGTCTACCAGTGCCTGCCCCAGGTAAACCTATTAGTACCTCACCATACTCTTGCATTGGCCACTGACAACATTAGCACTAACTCTGCCAACACCAGCACTGATCTTCCGCTTTTCTGGCTACTATAGCAACTCTCTCTTCTTAAGTTGATACCCTATCCCATCAGACCCCTTTCCCTCCCCCCATCACCTGTCAAATTCCCTTATACTTACTGTATCTATTTACCCTTATAATTTTTTTATTATTGTACTCCTCCCATGTGTAATAACACTATACCTTTATGTTACTGGCACTGTATTGTAAGTATCAGTCTCTGTATTTACCTGTATGTTTTCTGCCCAGGACCATCTCGCAAATGAGCTTGCTCAAGGATGAATTTCCTGGTTAAATAAAGTTTTGGATTGATTGATTGGTACATCAAGGTTTCAGCTGGCATGGAAATCCATACTGAACAAACCCTCAATATTTAGTATAGTATAGTATAGTATAGTATAGTATAGTATAGTAGAAACAGAATTTGCTAGCAGATAAACACTACTTGACCCACCAAGTCTGCCCACTTTTCCCTGCCTATAGAATCCCTGCAGATCTTGCTTGATTCTGGTCCGTTTATATTCCCTTCCCTTTCCCTAAAATTCCCTTATGCCTCTCCCAAGCATTCTTGAACCCCACCACTGTTTTTGTCCCCACCATCTCCACCAGAAGACTGTTTCAAGAATCCACCACTCTTTCTGTGAAGAAGTACTTCCTCATAACTCTCCTGAATCTACCTCTTTCCAGCTTTCTATCTTGCCCCCTTGTCCATGAGCACCTCTTTTTCAGAAAAATACTTTAATCTTGTACTTTGCTTACCCCTGTGAGGTATTTAAAGGGTTTATCACATCCCCCATCTCTTCCAGGGTGTACAAATGTAGGTATTTTAATCTTTCCTCATAGGGCTTCCGATGAAGACCCTGCACCATTTTAATTGCACTCCTCTGGGTTGCTTCCACTCTATCTATGGCCTTTCTGAGATGTGGTCTCCAGAACTGGACATAGTACTTTAGGTGAGGTCTTACCAATGATCTATAGAGTACTAACACCACTTTCCTTTTCAACTGGTGATACTCCTCCCTGTGCTCCCATGCAGAGTTTGGTGTCATCCACAAAGAGGCAGACCTTTCCTTCCATCTCCTCTGCAATGCCACTTATAAAGACATTAAAGAGGACCGGGTCCTAGCACTGATCCTTGAGGCACACCACTGTTCATTCTCCCTTCCTCTGAGTGAACTCCATTTACCACCACCCTCTGCTGCCTATCCCTTAACCATTTTTTACTCAGTTTACCACCTTTGGACACACTAAGCAACCTAGCTTGCTTACTAGTTTCCTGTATAGAATGATGTGGAATGCTTTATTGAAATCTAGGTAGGCTATATCCACTGCTCCACCCTGATCTAGTTCTTTGGTAACCCAGTCAAAGACCTCTATCAGATTCATTTGACATTACCTCCTCTTCATGAATCCATGCTGCCAAAGATCTTGTAACCCACTGCATTCAAGACATTCCATAATCCTTTCTTTCAGCATTGATTCCATTAACTTTCCCACCACCAAAGTCAGGCTGACTGGCCTATAATTGCCAGCTTCTTCCCTGCAACCACTTTTGTGAAGTGGGACTACATCTGCCCTCCTCCAGTCCTCAGGACCACTCCTATTTCCAGTGAACTTTTAATAGGGCAGTCAAAGGTGCAGCCATTACCTCCCTGAGCTCCCTCAGTTCCCTTGGGTGGACTCTGTCTGGGCTCATTGCTTTGTCCACTTTAAGATTTGTGTGTCCCTTCAGGACTCTCCATTCTGAAAACAGACTGCTGTCCACCTCCCTCCTTTCAATGCTCCTGATACATTTTTGTGGCCTTTCTCTAGCTATTTCCTCTGTGAACACTTAACAAAAGTTGGCTTGAGTTCAGAGGACCTACTCCCCAACCCAGGAACCAACTAGTCTGCCACAGCTACCTCAAAAGATACTAAGAAGGAGGAGCAGCTGGACAATGATGGGCTTGAGTAGGGCAAGGGTGGTAGAGACAGGCACATCCCCATCCAGCACCACTAAAAACTCTGATGCCACACTGGTCAGGAGGGAATGTCCAATAGAGGCACCAAAGTAGTGGAGACCCAAAGGGTGGCAGAGGACCCCAGATGAGAAGGAATCAAGTTTCAGTGTGGGACTCTACAGAGGGGGGTATAGTTGGGGCAAGATGCATGAAGAGAGGGAGGATAGGTGCCTTCCTGGTGCCATGGCTTACTGGGAAGGAAAGAGAATCCAAAGGATTTCTGGGCTAACAGGAAGGGAGGGACATCTGGACATCATTGTTCATCTGGGGACCAATGACCTGGCTAGGGATGAGCCAGAAATAGTTCAGAAGAAGTTCAGGGAACTGGGGAGGGGTTTTAGGCAATTAGCATGATCTGTGACCTTCTTGGGGGTGCTACGTGTCTACGACAGGGGGGAGGACAGGATTCCCCACACCAAGAACTTCAACACATGGATGAAGGAATGGTGTAGAGAGGAGAGATTCACATTCATTTGGGGCTGGGGCCCTATGGCCCTCACCTGGAGTAATAAAGGCCTGTACCAGGGCAATGGCCTGCATCCATCCAGGAGGGGAACCATGGTCTTCAGTGAATGGTTTAAATGCTACATTGGTGAGCATTTAAACTTGTTGAGGGGGGTCAGAATGAGGGAGGGAGGCATAAACTGTACTCCCCCCACAGGCTTACAAAGTCAGTAGTGGGAATCTGGAAGGAGAAAAATCCCAAAAGGAACCAATTAACAAAACAATCCAGGGAGTAGAAGAAAGGGAGATAGAAAGAAGAACAGTGGAGAAAATAATGGAAGGCAAATGGGGAAAAAGGAGGGGGTGGCACTACAATCTGGACAGCCATGTGTGCAAATGCTCAAAGTCTGGGCAATAAGATTACCGACCTAGAGGCCACCATGGCAGAACCAGACCCGGACATAGTAGCAATTACCCAGTACTGGTGCAATGAAAACCAGGACTGGGATGTAGCAATACCAGGTTATACTCTGTTCAAAAGGGACAGTGTAGGTAAAAAGGGGGAGGAGTGGCTCTTTATGTGAGATAAAACATAAAAGATATGGAAATACAAGGGGATCAGGGAGGAGCAGAGGTACTGTGAGTCACCCTTGAGATATGAACGGGGCCACTATTCTCACAGGAGTGCTCTATAGACCTCCAGCATAGGGGGGAGAGGTAGATAAAGATATGTTGGAAGCAATCCAAAGGATGGCAAGCAAGAGAGAGAGAAGTATGGCAAGCAAGAGAAGTATTGCTGGTTGGGGACTTCAACCTATGGGACATGGATTGGAGCCTCCCAGCTGTGGCAAAAGTTAGAAGTAGGGACATCCTAGACTCCCTGCAGGGGGCATTCCTCAACCAACTAGTTATGAAACCTACTTATGGGTGGGCAATACTGGACCTGGTACTGACAAATGGGGGCAGTGTTGCTGATGTCAAGGTGGGTAGTCACCGGGGGACCAATAATCATCATATGGTGTGGTTCAATATAAGAACTGGACCAGTATCAAACCACACTAAAATGAGGGTCCTGGACTTCAAGAGGGCTGATAATAAGCAAATAGGAGAATGCCTCAGGGACACCCTAACAGGGATGGGGAAACTGGGTGGAGTCATGGAACTGTGAGCAAAAATAAAGGAGGGCATTGAGAAGAAAATAGACCTCTGTGTCAGCAGGTTAACAAGAGCAAGAGAAAAAAAAGACTGCTATGGGTCTCTAAAGAAGTAGCAGAAAAAGTAAGGGCAAAAAACCTAGCATTTAGAGGGTACAAGATGACACAGAAGGAGGAGGATAGGAAGAGATATTCAGAGAAACAAGGGGAGGCAGGGAAAGCAGTTAGGAGTGTAAAGGCACAAATGGAGGAGAATATTGCCAAGTCAGTAAAAAGGGATGAAGTATCATTAGGTATATAAGCGAAAAGAGGAAGACCAAAGGAGGGATAGTGAGGCTAAAAGTGGAAGGAGAGGTTTATGTGGAAGAGGACCAAAAAAAGCAGACATATTAAACAAATACTTTTGTCCAGTATTTATGGAGGAAGGGGTAGGTGCCAGGCCACAAATAAAGGACAAGGGCATTAAAGGAAGGGAGGTGGACACTTGTTCTTTTATAGAGGAAAGAGTCCTCAAGGGACTAGCACAACTAAAAGTGAACAAGGCAATGGGGCCTGACAAGGGCACCCTAGGATACTGAGGGAGCTCAAGGAGGTGCTGGCTGCACCTCTGACAGCCCTGTTTAACCAATCACTAGATATGGGGATATGGGGGAAGTTCCAGGGGACTGGAGGAGAGCAGATATGATCCCACTTCACAAAAGTGGTAATAGGAAGGAGGCAGGAAATTACAGACCTGTCAACCTGACTTCAGTGGTGGGTAAAGTATTGGAATCACTACTGAAGGAAAAGATTGGGGAATATTGTGTGACAAGTGGATTACACGATCCGAGGCAGCATGGTTTCAAAGGGGGGAGATCTTGCCATACAAACCTGATTGAGGTCTTTGACTCGGTGACCAGGGAAGTGGATCAGGGTGGAGCAGTGGATGTGACCTGCCTGGATTTCAGTAAGGCCTCTGACACCATTCCACACAGAAGACTGCTAAGCAAGCTGGGCAGCCTAGGAGTAGGTCCAAAAGTATTAAAATGGGTAAGAAGTTGGCAAAGCAACAGGAGTCAGTGGGTAGTGGTAAATGGTGTTCACTATGAAGAAGGCAAGGTAAATAGCAGGGTGCCACAGGGGTCAGTACAAGGCCCCTTCCTCTTCAATGTCTTTATTAGTGACATTGCAGGAGGGCTGGAAGGGAAAGTATATCTGTTTGTGGATGACACAAAAATCTGCAATAAAGTGGACACACTGGGGGGTGGAAAAAATGAGGGACGATCTGAAAAGCTGGAAGACTGTTAAAGGATTTGGCAACTGGATTTCAATGCAAAAAAGTGCAAAATCATGCACTTGGGGCACAGAAACCCAGGGGCAAAGTACCAATTGGGCGGGGAGGTATTGGCAACCACAAAATGGGAAGGAGAGCTGGGGTAATCATTTCTGATGACCTGAAGGTAGCAAAGCAGTGTTTTAAGGTGGTGGGGAAAGCTAGCAGGATGCTTGGGTGTGTAGGAAGGAGTATCACCAGCAGAAAGAGGAGGTAGTGTTATTCCTGAATAAATTGATGGTGAGGCCCCACCTCAAGTACTATGTCCAGTTCTGAGGCCCCATCTCCAGAAGGACATAGATAAGATGGAGGCAGTACAGAAAAGGGCAATCAAAATGGTGCAGGGCCTGCATCAAAAGCCCTATGAGGAAAGACTCAAGGAATTAAATATGTACTTTCTAGAGGAAAGAAGGAAAGGGGGACATGATATAAATGTTGAAATACCTCACAGGTATTCATAAGGCACATGAAAAGAGCATTTTACATAGAAAAAGATGTTTAATGGCAAGGGACAGCTATGAAGCTGGGGGACTTAGAGGAGATGTGAGGAAATACTCTTCATGGAAAGGGTGGTGGACACCTGGAACATTTTTCCAACAGAGGTGGTGGATGCTAAAATGGTAACAGAATTCAAGCATGCATGGGATTGACACAAGGGACCTTAGAAATAGTCTTGGAGTGGGAAGACTGGAGACTAGTAGGGTCTGTGGTGGCACAGTAGGTAAGGAAAATAAGACAGACTAGGTGGGCCAAGAGGTGCTTCTGTTGACAGCTTGTGTTTCTATTTTCTATGTTAAGTATTTGTTCAGGATGTCTGCATTTTCCTGTTCCCCAATGCACAGTCCCCTTCCTTCTTAACTGTACAATCCCACCCTGGTCTTCCTTTTTTCACTTACATACCTAAAAATGTCTTGTCGCTTGTTGTTACTGCCTTGAATATTCCTCTTAATTTGTACCTTTCAGGTCCTTACCACTTCTCTTCTTCCTCTGTTTCCCCAATACACCTCCCTATCCTCCTCCTCCTTCTGTATCTCCTTGTACCTTCTGAATTCTACCCTCTTAGCTTTTATCTTTTCCATCACTCTTTCAAGAACCTTAGTGGTCTCTTTCTCCTCATTCTTTTACTCCCTTGCTTGGTGCAGAGGTTTGTTGCCTTCACTATCACCCTATTTAGTTTCCTCTCTATTCCTCTACCCACCCATCTTATTCTCCTCCCCACCAGTTCATCCCTGAGACATTCACAAATCTTTTTAAAATCTGCCCTCCTGAAGTCCAGGACCCTCTTCCTTGTGTGGTTCAATTCCACAGCTGTCCTTATACTGAACAACACTGCACGGTGATCGCTGACCCCTAGGTGGCACCCCTAACATTGACATCTGCAATACTGTCTCTGTTGGTGAGTGCCAGGTCCAGTACTGCCCTGTCACTTGTGGGTTCACTGTTTAGTTGCCTGAGGAACACCCCCTGCAGGGAGTCCAAGATTTCCATGTTTCTAGCTACAGTTGGGAGACTCCAATCCACATCTGGTAGACTGAAGTCCTCCACCAACAGCACCACCCCTTTTTTCTATCTTGCCAGTGGCTTCCACCAGTAAACTATCTAACTCCTCCCCTTGTGCTAAGGTATGTAGATCACACCAGTGTGAACAGATACTCAGTTCTCCATCTCCAGGGTGACCCACAGTACCTCTTCCCCCCTGTATCCCCTGTAACTCCATTGCTTTAATGCCCTCCCTCACATAAAGTACAACCTGCCTCCTTTTCTTCCTACCATCTTTCCTGAATAGAGTATAGCCTGGTATGGCCACATCCCAGTAATGGTTTTCAGTTCACCATGACTCAGTAATGGCCACAATATCCAGGTCAGCCTCTGCCATTGTGGTTTCAAATCTTATTTCCTAGACTTCTAGCATTTATACACATGACTTTCCAGACTTTGTTACCGCTCTTTTGTTGCCCTCTTTTCTTTTCACTTTGCCTCCTTCCCTTCTGTTTTTATAATGCATCCACTCCCATCCCCATTTCTTCTACCCTGCTTTCAGTATTAATTTGCATCTCTGAGGATTCCACTCCTCTCAGGTTCTCTCTCTTCTCTCTATATCAGCCTGTGGGGGGAGGGGGGCAGTTTCTGCCACCACCCTTGTCTAGTGTAGTACCATATAGTATATGGTTTGCACAGGGTCCATAAGCCCCAATAAATCAAATAAATATATGATCAGAGATTGAGAATTATTTATTATGTTTGCCATGTGCACAAGTGCAAAGCAAACATATTGCAGTAGTTCTGCTATTTGATGGTGTGACACTATGTGTACTATCCATACAGTGTTAAAGATAAGAAATATAATAACTGTGTGTGTTTCTTTGTTTGTATTACAAGTAAGCATTACAAATAATAAATCTGCTTATTTTTGGAAACACTTGCCATGTTACAAGTGCATTAAGCCACTCAGAAGGAGGCTTCTACTGGGGAATTAATGCATAGCTGGGTGGTTGTGGCACTTGGCTTTTGGCCTTGTGGCCATTTTGGCCTTGTGCCCCACTCCCCCAGCCATGCATTATTTCCATAGTAGAAGCCTCCTTTCTCAATGCTTAATGCGTATGTGTTGAAAATTTGGTGTCAAAATATTAAAAAACAACAAAGTTATGAGCCGGCATTGAAATTTGCAAATGCAGACTCCTAACTTTGGTAGTTTTTAATATTCTGACCCCAAATTTTCAACATAGCCATTTATTTGCAGCACCTCATAAATGTGACAGCTGTCATTTTTCAGATCCTGGCCAAAATGTGTTTTTGTATCCTGAAAGGTGATTTTGAAGTCACTGCATGAAATCACCTTTGGCTGGGAGTCGAACATTTTCTCTGCACTTGCTCATGAGGTGGGGTTATAAGAAGGGTATGCTGAAAATTGGGGGCATAAATATTAACAAACAACAAAGTTATGAGCCTACATTGAAATTTATGAATGCAGACTTGTAACTTTGGTAATTTTCAATATGACCCGACATTTCTAGCATAGCCATTTCTTTGCAGCACCTCATGAATGTGACAGCTGTCATTTTTCAGATCCTGGCCTAAATGTGTTTTTGCATCCTGAAAAGTGATTTTGAAGTCACTGCACGAAATCATCTTTCAGCCAGGAGTTGAAAATTTTTTCTGCACTTTCTCATGAGGTGGGGTCATATGAAGGGTATGTTGAAAATTTGGGCCACAAATATTAGCAAACAAGAAAGTTAAACTGCCCAACACCATCACATCTACGTTGTATTCTTAAATGTTAATAAAAAGATTCCTTCACTGAAGTAATTTTCAATGTCACTTTTACTGGTATCAGCACTACACACCCTCTATGACACCAGCATAAATGGAGAACAGTTGGCATTGAGTAAAGTAAGAAAAATGTTATTTTTATAAAGGAATTGCATTCTCAGGTTGACGTCTATTTTCAGATATGTCCTGTGTCACTCATACAGTATCTATCCATAATACGTACCAAGTTAAAACAACCATATTAAACAAACTTAAACCAAGAATCTTAAAAACAGTTGCATACATGGCTTAAATATTTTTTTATCATTTTTTTTGGAACAGACTGAGGTTGGCAGATTTCTAGTGGCAGCACTAAACTTTGCCAGTTCTTCACAGCATTACAACAGATCCCCATCTTCCCAAACCTAGTATAGGTTTTAGAAACCTTCAGCCCTCTGATCTTTGAGTTCTTGGTATCTTGAATTCACTGGTCATGATTGTCAAAGGTCAAATAGTGTGATAGCAGTGGCACCCATCAGCTTCCAACATCTTGCAAACTATATGTATCCATTTTGCCACAAGTCTGTTTCCCAGAAGGTTCAAGCCCACTTGGAATACAAGTCACAGTAGTGTACAAGGTACAATATTTGCTCTTTAAAATAAACCAGTCTTTCTCTGAGATGTCATAAGGCCACAAGGTTAACCTTGCTATGAAAACATTGTATACATTGTTTAGTATACATTGTACTGTGTTGCTCTTCTCTGTTCTTTTTATACATCGCTTGACTGAATTGTAGACTATTGTTTTGTCCTCCTATAACCCTATCCCCAGGTCGCACCTGGAAATGGGCCTTGGCTCAGTGTGCTTTTCCTGGTTATCAACTTAAATAATTAAATAAATCCATTTCTTTAGTTTAAACGTCTTCATGATATTTACCTTATATTGTCTGTGGCACTCAATGTAGCAAGACTACCTTTGCCTTGCAGAAAAAAGTGTGAGTAAATAGAAAATAATCTAAAGAGAAATACGGTATTTAAAAGTAAGGCTAAAAGTTAAATAACAAGCATTGTCCAACATATTAGCTTATATATGCTGTGTAGTTGTTGGGTGTGGACAGTGCAGCAGGTGAAATTAACAGATTTATAACCTGAGATTTAATAGTGATATTGTCATGATCAGGAAATGAACAGGTTCACATGTAACACTGTTGTTTTCTAAGACTCCCAGAGTGTATTCTCAATATGAATTTTATTATTCCAGTGTATATAACAAGTAAGAAATACAGCTTGTCATGGTGTTTGCTCAATGAGCATCATTTTTTAAGGAATTAATGATCTAGATGAGTAAGGCCAGTGACAGAAGATTCCCAGGAATGTCCCACTGCTATTGATCAATTTACATGTCTCATAGTTGCTGTGAGACGTTAGCTAATGTGCTCAAACTATATATCTTACTTATAATTAAGCAATAAAGATGACTAGGTGTGGTATATCATGGGATATCATCACACCTGGGTGTGGTTGGGCATGAGGTCAGCAGGCCGAGTGCATCCAATGGCCTGATAAATGATCATATCCCATGATATACCACACCCTGGAGTGCCTTATTGCTATTATGAACTGGTTTACAAGTGCTATGAGTAAAAATAATGAAAAAAAATGTTAACGTTTTGAAATTTTTTTTGGGTGGTGGAGTAGTACGTTTTCATAAAGCAGTTCCTGGAGGGCTCTCTGGGCAGCTGTTGTAAATTGAGTTTGTGCAGAGGAGGTCTGGAGTTTATGTCTCAGTAGGTGGTGCTGCTATTTGTTGCTCCTCATGTGCATGCTGTAGTGCTGTTTCTTGACTATTGTAGATCATCCTCCCCTCCACCTCATTGCCCTGTCAGAGTTTAAGGCGTACATTGCTCGGTCGATTTTATATTTATTTTGTATTTAGCAAGTCGCCACTGCTTATCCCCTCCTGAGTCTCATGGGGCAGAGTGAAAAGTACTGATTCTGTAGGGTGGATCATTGAAAGGAGAGTTGCAGTTTGAAAGGAGTCAGTTCTGGTGGTTTGTTTACCTCCTGCTGGAGCAGGGAGTGTGAAGTAGGAACAAGGGCCTACTGGTTTGGCTGGGAAAATAAAAGATAGGAGTAGACTAACATGTATCAGTGGTAATATTATTTTCATGTGCTAATTTGAGTTTTAATGCAGATAGTTGGAGGAGTCTTAAGTTTGTTTTTATGGAATTTGGTCTGCTTTGTGAGTAGGCCATGACAGGAAGTTTTTCATACCAAGAAGACTGTCAGAAAGTAAAAAGAAAAGGTTCTGGAAACATTGATATGGACTTTGTAAAGCATCTTGACTGGGTAATGAGTCCCAAACCATTGGCTGTCATACCTTAAGGACTTGAGTTTGGAACCTCAATGGCCAATCAGGACAAAAGCCATTTACTACCATTTTATAAGTTCTTTTATACACCCTCCATGGATGGGTGGGCCTGAGTCGCAGCCAAGGATCTTCAACTAGCAAGTGGTGGGTTTAGCACAGTTAGCTCACAGACACTGGAGTGTTTTATTCCACTTAGAAAATGTCAACTCGTCCGATGCAATGCAGTAATCGTTCAGTAGGTTGCACACACACCTTTGGGGCTGGAAGATCAGAAACTCTTTTGTTATAGTTGCATACCAGGAACTAGGGCTAATACCTAATAGTGACACTATAGTGTTGTGTGTGTGTGTGTTGCACTGGGAGCTGCTGTTTTGCAAGCAAGATTGTAAACCAAGGTCACTTCTACCTATCTTTGGTAACTTTACAGGTGGAATTTAAATATCATATGTCATGAGAGAATGTAAATTTATTATAACAAAACCAAAACAGAAATCAAATTACAAAATCAAAAGACAAACAGAAATGATACAGAAAAACCAACAACATCAATCAAGCAAATGATGCAGAAAAACCAACAACATATCAATAAATGTGGGAAAAAAAAAACATTTGTCAATATATAAACATACCAAACCAAAAATTAACTGTTTGCCTTCTCAGTATCAGGGAGAGACCCAGGACACTAGTTTCCAGAGTTCCCTCACTTCAAAAGGAAATAAGGACGTTAGGTCTTTCCATAGACATCATAACATTCTGGTGTAGTTTTCTTAATCAAATCAGGCAAAGGAACCTCCTACAGATGTATGACGAACAGGCATCTTACTTGCCAGATGCACCACTTTATACATGCCAAATCCCCTTAGCATTCCAGAGTCATATTCCCCATGGTCCTGATATCAGTCCATATACTGGAGTATCCTAATTCATACTAGAAAAGAGAGGCACCTTCCATTTTAATGCCAAGTGCAACCATAAAGTTTTAATATATACATATTGGAAAAAAGATGGTCCATAGACTCTAACTACAAAGTGTAGCCAAGCCTTAAGCAGTATCTGTCATCAATAATTTTATGTCTGTGGTTATTTTGAACACTTAGATGATCACAGCAACTGATCCACACTGCATCCCATATTTTTGCAAGAATCTTGAACTCTTCAAGTTGGCTGTCAGCCATTGTGTTGGAACCCTTGAAGGACATTCAGAAAATGTAAGAATGCTCTCATAAAGGGCTTTGTTAGTACAGTTCTGTACCATAGTTGTAGAAATATGCCTTTGCTTAATTTTTTTAAAGGAAACTAGGATGTATCCTGAAATATTCTCAGGAAGTAAGGTCTCTAAAAATTTTGAGGGACCAAAAGACTGTTTTTCTAAAATATATAAACATCTTTGATGAAAAGAAGGAACCCAAGACCACTTATCATTTACTAGTGAATGTCATATGTTCCCATAAAAACAAACCATACAGAAGGAAAAAACAAGGTATTATTCATGGACAAAACACTCTTTTTAGAGGACAATATGTTTTATTTCTTTTAATTGGATTCAGTCTACTCCCCAAAGTAGTCTAAAACATACACTATAGAGGTCATCTTCTAGACTGGGGCAAAGACTACACTGAGGTATAAAAGATTGGGATAATGAAAGATTTACACATAAAATGATTTTGTTATGTCAGTGGTCATGCCATCCATCTTTCCACTTTCAACTCTACTATCCTCAGTTTCTCTGTCCAATTCAGTGCAGTCAAATCTCCCTGCCAAAATGAATACCTAATATTTTCAGTGGCCTGTCTTCTAGTTTCAGTCTGCTAATGGCTACAGGACAGGTACAGCAGGGCCTATGGGCATTCCTTTGCTTTTTGAAAGTTAACCTGAGAACCTGAGACCTTTCCAAAATCCAACACACATTCCAGGGATAATATGCCAGAGGTATCATTAGGTATCAGTTAACACACATCATCAGCATATGCCATTAGATGATGGGGAGGCAGAAAGATAAATGTAGGGAACAAATCTCTGTTCTGCTCAATTTTCCTTAATACTGGGTCCAAACCTTAATTATATTGGAGGAACTTGGATGGAGGACAGTTGGTCCAGGGTCATAGCTGAGAATTCCCCAAAGGCAGTGGTCTGTGCTCACAGCAGGACAGTCAGTCCTACACATACAAACAGTTCCAGGTAGTGAGCACACGGTAACAGACAAGATTTATATCACCTAAGGGTAAGGGCAAGCAGCTCTTTCACTGCACCAATAAATGGATTTTATGGTGATATAAATCTTGTCTGTGTTACCTTTGTGTGCTCACTACCTGGAATGACTTGGAGGACAACCCTGTTGAACACCTTTCAGCACACTACAGGGAAACCCCTATTTCCCATTTATCAGTGGCGTCTCCAACACAGCCATATATAGATGTTCTAACCATGTCACAAATCCAGGGGGAGATCTTATCGTCACAAAACTGTGAACATGTATAAGTGCAAAATACTGTCAAAAGCCTTCTCCTGGTTCAAAGCCAGGAGAAGGCCTTCTGTCCCTTCAACATTACATATTTCAAGCTGTTCTTTAATAATAAATAGACCATCAAAAATATGTTGACTTGGTACTGAGAAGGCCTGTGCTGGACTAATAAGTTGTCTAATCACTTCTGTCATTCTTTTCCCCCAAATTTTAGTCAGAACTTTCCAATCGATATTAAGGAGACTTATTTGGTGCCACTTCTGGATCTCATCTTTTGGCCCTTTTTTTATGAAAAAAAAGTAACCCCTTGGATAATGTTTTGAACTTAATGCTTTTCTTTAATAGGCAATAAAAACCATTACCATTTATAGTAACAAAAAGTGGAACAATTTTTTGTGCATTTCGCCTGGCACGCCATCCTCCCTGGGAGATTCTCCAATGTTAAGAGATTTAATGGCTCCTGTACTTCCACTACTGTGATTTCTTTAATTAAAGCTAACTGGTCCATATGGGTAAGCACTGGATAAGCAGCATTTTCTATAAACTGGTCAATGGAGGCTTTTACCAGAACCAGGGACATTTCCATACGAAAACAGTGAAGAGAAAAAGGTAGCACAAAAACAGCAAGTCAAAAATAGCGCATTCACTAACAGTGACCGCAAATAACAGCAATTGCTTAAACAGCTAAAACAGTATCGCAGTGACTTTCTGCATGCCCTTTAACATAAATAACCATTGGGGGGGATGTAAATCGGGGATGGGGAGAAACTCCGGATGAGGGGACATTCTCCAAGGGGCTACAACTCAGGGATGGGGGTAAAGGCCGGGGGGGGCAGAATTAAGCAATAAGGCAAGACAGGGTGTGTGTTATTACACAATAACACACACACTGGAGTGCCTTATTGCTAATATACAATGGCTCATTGTTATACAAAATGAAAAACAGTTACAAAAATGTTTTTAGTAGATTTTTAGTGTGGCAGTATATCTTTGTTTCTTAAAAAAAAAATGGCTCAAGCATATGCTCATCCATACAGTGATGTTATTGTGTAATAACATCACTGTCTCAGGCATACACTGACCAGTCAGAGTCTAGGATTCTTTCTTGCCATTGTAAATAAATATTATCACCCCAGGTGG
Source organism: Neoceratodus forsteri (assembly GCA_016271365.2). Taxonomy (NCBI): domain Eukaryota; kingdom Metazoa; phylum Chordata; order Ceratodontiformes; family Ceratodontidae; genus Neoceratodus; species Neoceratodus forsteri. The sequence continues at coordinate 614,492,700 of CM028133.1, forward strand.
AACGCAACTCGGGAGGGGGACAAAGTTGAAGGGGGACATTTCTGCATGAAGCCCAGTGTAACATTAAAAAATACAGTATTGTCAAGCATCGAACCCAGATCTACTGCACCTACAAACAACACACATGCAGTTACTCTAAACTTTACGCTACACTGGCAGCATGGCTCATACTTCACAGCAGCTGAATTACATAGCTTAGCAATAGCTAACAATATCACTGCCTACCTCACTCAACTACTCATGCAACGTAAAGACAATGTAGCTCACTTTGCCTTCGCTATTACTGACTCGCTGTTTTTCACTCGCTGTTTTCCCCTCGCTGTCTTGACGTGATATCGCCAGGGACCAAAAATAGTGTATGTCCTTATCATGGGATTTTATGGTGTCCATGATTGCTTTTTGAGTTACCTGTAGCTTCCTCGTCTTATCCTTTAAGAACATAGAAAACCTACTCCTTACCTGGCCAGAACAACTATCAAAGAGTTTATCCTGTTGTGCCTTTCTCTGAGTGGCAATTTTTTGTTCTAATTGTAAGGAATGTGCTGTATCATACTGAAAAAAAACATTTTTTTTAATTAGCTGTTTGGTGGAAAGGTCTGTCCCAGAATTCCTGGACAGGTGACAAACGTTTTGTAGCTAGGCTGTCAAGGACAGGTATTATAGGTACTTTTCATTCTGAATGGGACTGGACTGTGATTGGAAAATTTCCTTAAATCAGTTTTCAGTATCCTTTCACCAGGTAGCTGGATCTTCATGTATATCAAAACTGAGCATCTGGCTAAGCAGAGGGTGATACACATAGGATGCATCTCCGGAGGACTAATGAAGAGGCATTCCGTCCCCAAATTTTTGATTTCTCAGGGAGTTTATCAGTGTTCCAAGTGTTACTGATATAATTTGGTGGTCTGATGTCTCTAAAGGGAAAGAGCTTGTGTCAGACAATGGTAGTCAAGTGAGAGAAACCAAAAAATCCATTCCTGTCAATAGAGCACACTTTGACGTGACCAGGCCGGAATGGCAGAAAGAAAAGGCATCTATTAGCCCAGAAGATCTTATTGTGTGTTTAAGAAAAAGCATGTCACTTAATATTTTCTCCATGCTTCCACTCCATCTGAAAGTGATAGGCCACAATTAAAGTCACCTCCAAAAAAGGATACCCTTTATTCTGAACAGAAAGGGCTGTATTTGCTTAAGAAGCTAAACTCTAATGGCCTTCTTCTGGTGGGCATAGATGTTTTTTTAGCTTTAGATCAAAATGCAGGATTTTAACATCTGGTTTGAGCACTCATCCAGGAATAAGGCCAATTAATCTTTGTAAGTGAATCTCAGGGGATTTAAAAAGAATTCACCCTCCTGAAGCTGCTTCCTTACATAAACACATAGAAGTTGATGGCAGCCAAGGACCATAAGGCCCATCCAGTCTGCCCATTTTTTCTACCTTATGAATGTGCCATAGGCCTGTATTCCTGCTCCCTTATGTCTATCCCATGCCTGTTTGAAACCCTACACTGTATTCATATCCACCCCTTCCTGAGGTAGTCCATTCCATGCATTCACCATCCTTTCTGTGAAAAAAACTTCCTCACATTACCCCTTAATCAGCTTCCCTCTGATCTCATGCTGTGTCCTCTTGTCCTGCTATTTTTCTTATATTGAAACATGTTAGTCTCTTTCATCTTGTTAATGTCCTTAATCCTTCTCCATACTTTAGACCAAAAGAGGGTCTTTCATGCCAATATTGCCTGGACCTAGAAATATTACTAGTAGAATGGAATCTTGCATCTTGTAGAAAAACGAGGTTGCATTTATAGTGCATAATGTGGAAAAGGTGGTCAACAGCCATTTTTGATTTTTGATGTTTAATATTATTTATATGTGTGAGAGATATACACATGTTAAGGTTCCAAATCAAATAGCAGAGGAAGCACACCAGAAAATAAAATTAAAAAAAATGATTACGTTTTTCCACCACATGAAGCTCTCCGATGTTAAATTTTCCTCCTTCTTGAGGATCGGGAGTCAGTAGACACTCGTTCAGCTCCAGAGGAATGATCCAATTTTGAGAAAATTATTGAGGAGCAGTCTAAATCTTCCTCAGTACCCCCCCCCCCGTGATTTATGTAAAGACAGAACCTCAAATTTATTTGAGACAGACACTGCATCAGATTTCTACCAATTTGGCCCTGCTTGATCCTTTCCCCCCTCCATCAAGTCACCATATGAAACTGCTAAGTGACTGATGTGGAAAGGGGGGCATTTCTTTAGTTTTCTGGGGAGGAGTGGTAGTGATGTTCGCCACTTCCATACTTTCAACAGGGAGAATATCAGTACATTTGGGTGCCTGTGCAGCAAAAACAGGATCAGATGTAAAAATCCCCGGACCGTTGCCTGTCTCTGGTGACTGAGCAGTAACTAAAGACACCTTCTGGTTTCCTGGAGGTATTTCAGAAAGGTAAGGATCTGGTATCAGGGAGGACATCTGCTGCTGATGGTGTAATCCTCCAGCACCATGGCTCCAGGGCTGAGCATGACTCCTGGAGATAGTTTTCTGAACAGCATTCACATACAAATCCTGCTCTGCCTGATCCATAGAATAATTTTTATTATGGAAGGCCCACAAGCAGCACTTAAAGGAGTGCACTGTCTCATCATACAAATTACACCTTATAGTATTCTGACAAAATAAACTCAGATGGCCATCCTCACCATACAAACCACACTTGACCTTATCACATGCATTATTCAGGTACAATTTAGAACCATGCCAGAACCAGGCCTTTGGTTGGCCTGAGTAAAACACAAAAACTCCTGGTCTTTCAAAAAGCAGTTTTGTCAATACTACAGACCAGTATCAGTATGGGGTAGGCAAACCTTTCACTTTTAGTTCCTTGTCCATAGTTTCTTGAGTGGCTCCAGGGACCCCAAGACTGTGCATTTTGATTTTAACTGATACAAAATGTCTGTAATATTTATTTCCTTGTTTTTGAAAAGGATGGTAACAGTCCTAAAGGGTGACTTAATGAGAGGGATGACATAAAACGGAGTCCATAGTGGAGTGTGTTTACTTCATGAAAGCATTAACAAAATCTTTCAACCACTCTAATGTTTTAAAACTTTTTTTATCGTTTGTTTCCTTTTTTTCATTGTAACCCCCCTGTTACCTGGGGTTACTAGAATCCAAGTAAGACTTAGTGGTAGGCAGGGAAGGCAGCTTGTGAAACTCCAGTTACATAGATTTCACACTGTCTCACTCTGTTCTCAGTCTCAGCTGAGACTGAGGGATGACATCATTTTAGAACAGTCGCAGCTGCATAAGCCACACTGGAATGTTGCAGCTGGAGTTAGAGTAGAATGCTGGGGAATTTGAAGCCAGTCTTTCAGAGTCTGTAGGAGAGACTGTAGTGCAGCAGAGTGTGTGCAGGCTCTCAGAGATTTAAGCTCTGTTACAGAGCAACTTTTGTTTTTGTGTGTTTCCACCCAAAGAGGAACACAGGAACTGATAATTGAAGTAGTGGAGACCGCTCTCAATGAGCTCAACACCCCATCCCTGAGGGGATGGAGGGAAGGTGTTCGTGTTTTCCAGGTGCAACCCCGGGTCCAGCTAAGGGAAAGAAGCTGCCTGTTTGAGTTGTGCTGAGGCATAAGAAGCCTGTAAGAGATTGCTTGAGGAGGAAATGCCTATGGAGCGCCTGCAACTAAAGGGGTGAGTTCGCTTGCAAAGGACCAAGTGTTTTCACCTGAAACAGAAGGAAACTAAAGGACTGTTACTGTGGGGTCAGGAAAAGACAGCTAAGTACAGTTGGAAGATGGGATTGGACTGCTTAACCCAGTGGGGTCTAGAGTAATGGACAAAGCCACTTATAAGTATGTTCAAGGCCAGCACAAAACGGAAAGAAAGAATGTGGGATTGGACTGCTTAACCTGTGGGGGTCTAGGTAATGGACAATGCCACTTATTTTAAGTATCAAGTCCAGCACAAATGGGAAGCAAGACAAGTAGATTGAATGTGAAATACATTTAGCAAGAATCTACACAGCAAAGTGTTAAAGGATGAGGTGTTTACAGTCCAGAGAAATGGCCGGGTATGAATTGTGGGAGCGAGAGGTGGGAGACCCCCCCATCAGTAGTAACCAAATTCACCTCTAAGGATTTGCTCTGAGACACCTGTTGCTTTCTTTCAGGTACTTGACCAGTGCCTGAGGAAAATACCCAGACATGGGATTAAAGAGGAGGATTCCATGATGGAGCTGAGGTGCTCTTAGGTGGTTTAGGGAGCCACCAGAAATGTTTCCATGATATATGGAAGGTGTCCAAGTGGCTGGCAAGGGAGCTGAGCCAGGAAAACCCAGAGTAGTGTACAAGTTCAGGCTGTGTAACCCAAAGCAGTGTACAAGTCCGGGCTGTGTGCCCAGTGTGTTGTAGAGCCTACGGGCTGAAGTGATGAGGATGTGTTCTGGTCTCCTTTAATCTGCATTGCCAGGAGTGTAGCCCCGTGGGGTCCATCTATGCTTTGTTTATTCTGCTTGGATGTGAATAAAGGCCACACTTTAGAATCCCACTTCTGGTTTTGGACATTACAGTTATTGCTTCCTGTGTTTGAGTTACTTGGGTGCCCCTGTGCACAGTAGCCAAACCTAGCCTTTGTGCTGAGTGACATATACCTCCCCAAACCCAGCCCTCCCGGTAGAGCTGTCAGATACAAACGGCATACCAGCCTGGTGTTACAAAAATGGAGGCAACGCTGAGGATTTGGGTTTGGAATTTAGGGAGGAATATAAGAAAGGTCGTTTGGGCAAAGGGCTAGCGTTTTGGCTATCTGGCAGTGGGTAGCCCAAAAAGCTGAAGCAATGTTAACTAATGTGCCACTGTGTGTTGTTGTCCATGTGCTGCTGTTAAAATGCCAACTGTTTACCAAGGAGCAGTAAAGCCTGAGAGTGTATGCCCTTGTCCTGCATCAAATTACAGCGTTTGTCAGTTTTATAAAGTGTTTGTGACAAATAAAAGTGTGGAAAACTGTGGGTAGCAAAAGAAAAATTGTGCCCTAGACATTGGAAATGCTTTCTAGTGAATGGAGAGACTGGTTGTACTTAATGGCCATGAAAAATGGTTGAAATGGTGCTCCCACTGTGGAGTCAGTTTAAAAAAAAAAGTGTGGTTTTGCAGTTTAAATTTGCCTGCTCAATGATTGCCATGAGGAGAAGAGCACTCAGAGGAAAGAGGCTCATTTGCATGGCCGAGTGATTGGTGAGACTTCAATCAGTCCCGCCCCCAAGCCAGCTCTAGAGCAACTGCCCAGCATGTGAGAGGGAGAGGGAGTGGAGTGTGCATACTGGCTTATCAGGAGGAGCGTCGCGGTGACTGAAAGCGCTGTAAAAAGTTGAAAAAACTGACTGTTCTGTTTAAATTTGGGCTCAACTCACATTTCGATCGACTGGATTGTGAGTGTGGTGTTCAGAGGGACAATCAGCAGGACTGCCAACCTGCTTCTTTCCAGATGCCTCCAAGACTGGCTGCAGGCCATTTTCCTTTGCAGCAAACAGCTACTGATAATAGTGAGTAGCAACAGAAATAATTGCTCAAACTAATTGATTTTGCCAAAAGCCAGCTGAATCTGTGTGTAGCAGTGTAATCGCTTTGCAGATAAGGACTGTATTAAGTTTTTACCAGCAAAAGCAAGCATTTAAGCCACTCGACTGTGAGCATAATTATAGGTTCAGTGTCAGTATAAGTTTCACAGCCGTGAGAGAGACTGTGAGTTGTATCAGATATGCAGCAAGTATTACAGGCAATCCTGTGCTATGCAATACTGAGGCTTTAAGGGACTGTAAGCTAGAGCAATGTCTTCAGCAAGTGAAAAGTCTGTGGTAAATCATATAAATGTGCTAGGAAAAAGAACAGTGAAGTTTGTGCAGTTTAAGCAAAGTTATCAGTAGAGCGTGTAAATCAGATGCGCAGTGGCTTGACCCAATTACAGAATGTTGATGCGTAGGAGTGCTGCTGCTGCCATTACAGGGTAGAGTAGTAATGTAAACACAGCAGCAGAGGAGCCATTTTCAGAAAGAAGGAAAGTTTTCAGTGATGTGGGACTTGAAATAACAGTGAGTGGTGTTTGTTTTTCCTCTGCAGTCATGGTCTCAGGACCAGCCTGCTACCCGGATCATGCCTGGGCTGTGGTAGCAGTAGTTAACAAGTTAGGGACATTGAGAGATGTTACTATGGAGCACGACTGCCTCCTCATGTGGCAATTCCTGGATATTCAGTACAAGTATGTTTAATGTGCTTAAATGCTGGAAGAGACGTCTTCATGGTACCTCACTGTTCTGGGTGCCTAGAGAAATATGGTTTCTTTAAAGCACCCAAGAATCATTTGGCTCCCACATGGACAAACATTCAAGAATCTGCAGTTGGCAGCACACAGCACCAGATGGAGCCTGTTGGAGAAGGCCCCTCTGGGGATTGTGGCACAAAGCTAGAGGGTGAAGATTTACAGGCAGAACAATGTGTTGATGTTTCAGATTCTGAGTTGCAGACAGACATATCAGGAAGAGCATCAGTAGACCCGTGGAGAGTGGGGCCTAGCCCAAGTCTCATAGGTGAAGACGAGATGAGGGAGGCCTTTGAATGGGAGGTTTTGACCTCCATGCCCAGCGAAGAGTGGATATTCTCAGGAGTGAGGACAACTGCTCACTCCTGGGCACAGATTCTCAGTGAGGAAGAAGAAGAGGGAGAACCTATGTATCCTTGCGAAAAAGGAACTAGTGCACAGCCTCAAGCTCTTGCCTCAGAGGAATGCATGAAAGAGAGTGGTGGTGCCACTGCCCTGGCTGTGCAAGAAGCCAGGGATCCATTTTTTGTGTCTTTGAGAATGCGTAGCTGGCAGAACCAGGACTGGCCAACCCAAGCCAGGCCAGAGGTCTCAGGTTGACCAAAGCTAGTAAAGAGGAAAGACTGGTTAATAGGAAGGTGAATTAAATCTATGGGATGTCCTTTCCTACCTTTCCTCGGAGAGTCTGGGAGGAGATTGAACAAAACAGGAAGTCCTGGATTTGGGCAGAAGCAATGAAATGTGTGCATCCTGGTGCAAACAAGCATGTCAAGCACAGAATGTTTCATGACAAATACAGCCAGTGGAAAAGTGGCAGGACACTGTTAATGGACACTGTTCGAATTGTGGATGGAGAGGGATGTGAAACCTTTCACAGTGTGAATTATGAGTGCCCAGATGGGGTAATAATTCAAGCACCTGACCCGTTGTGCTATTGGCCACAATGCAAAGACCTTCCTGTGAATGTGCCCATGCCTACAAAATGGAAAGCAGAGCAGTGGTAGCCAGTGCTGCCACTCCAACCATTACAGTACCTATGTTGTTCCGCCAGTATGGATGTCCAGGACTCAGGTGCCCCACATTCATCAGTTCTACAGTGTACTGACTTTCCAGAATCCATTGACTGGCCCACCAGATGACTTCAGATCCAGAGAGGACACCAGCTCAGCTGTATCCTGATTCATAGCCTGGTAATCAGATGACTTCAGACCAGCTGTTTTCCTTTTTGTTCCTGTTCCAAGGTTCCATCTCCAGAGATGACATCAACCCAGCAGTTTCCAGATGTGCCCCCCTTTCGTTCCTGGAAGATGTCCACCCAGCTGTATTGGAAGAATGCTGCCAGGGAGAGTCTTCGGCTGAGGACCAGGTTTGGTGCCGTGTTCATTCTACAAGGGACTGGTAAGTCCAGGCTTTTCTATTCTTATGACATTGCAGTACATATCCTACACTAGCAGACTCCAGATGTTTGAACTATCCTCAAAGACTCTCCCCTTCAGGACTTTGACCTGCTAGAACTGTGCTTCGCCAGGCTCCGGCCCAGGAGAGACTCTTTAATGGACTTGCCTTCGGGCACTGTGGTCACTAGATGGGACTTTTAGGGCACTCCATCCCCCAAATATTGTGTATTGTAAATTATGTCATTGTTTTCTACTGTTTTCTAATGTTTGTACTGTTTTTTCTACTTTTCTAAAAAAATATTTTTGGGATTCTCTAGTGTTTTGATGGTAAGGGTTTAGATAGACTGTGTATGCAGATTAGGAGTGTGTGTTGTCTTTCTTTTTCTTGTAGGTGTTCCTGAAGAAGATAGAAGAGAAGACAAGAAGAGAAGGAGGGACTCATTGGAGTCCTTTACTAGTACTTTAGAGTGTAGTGTTTAAAGTATTGTTGTTGTTGTTACTGTGTGTAACTTTTTCTTCCACAGGTGTGGTTGTAGGGGAGTGAGGGAGTAATGCATGTGGTATGGTATTAGCTGCTGGTGTATGGTTGCATGGTGTCCAGGGTCGGGGAGTCCCCTGTTTGTTTTGTTTTGGGAAATTTGAGTTAGAGGCAGACAGGTTTTCCCTAGAGGGCTGGGGGGGTAGACAGGCTGTGGTCCTGAACAGCCATAGGGGCCACAGTGCTGATCTATTAGGGCTATGCTGTGGGCAGTTCAACCAGAGCCACTAGGTACCCATAGTTAGCGGGTAGAGTACAGGCTGATATGTCAGCCAAAGGCCTCTAGGCCTTTAGTGTTGCCTGTCTGTGCTAGCACATGGTAGGGGAGAAGGTAGCACTACCTCCCCGTAGTCAACACATAGGGTGAGATGGCCTAAGCCAGGTGAATAATGACTGCAGACAGTTATTTTCCTGGCCCAGGGTGAGTGTAACCCCCCTTACCCGGGGTTACTAGAATTCCAGTAAGACCTAGTGGTAGGCAGAGAAGGCAGCTTGTGAAACTCCAGTTAAATGGATTTCACACTGTCTCACTCTGTTCTCAGTCTCAGCTGAGACTGAGGGATGACATCATTTTAGAACTGTCGCAGCTGCATAAGCCACACTGGAATGTTGTGGTTGGAGTTAGAGTAGAACGTTGGGGAATTTGAAGCCAGTCTTTCAGAGTCTGTAGGAGAGACTGTAGTGCAGCAGAGTGTGTGCAGGCTCTTAGAGCTTTAAGCTCTGTTACAGAGCTACTTTTGTTTTTGGTGTGTGTTTCCACCTGAAGAGGAACACAGGAACTGATAATTGAAGTAGTGGAGACCGCTCTCAATGGTTCAATGCCCCATCCCTGAGGGGATGGGGGAAGGTGTCTGCCTGTTTTCCAGGGGAACCCCTGGGTCTGGTTAAGGGAAAGAAGCTGCCTGTTTGAGTTGTGCTGAGGCACCAGAAGCTCTGTGAGATTCCTTGAGGAGGAAATGCCTGGGGCACATCTGCAACCAAAGGGTGAGTTCGCACTGCAAAAAGGACAAGTGTTTTCACCTGAAACAGAAGGAAACTAAAGGGACTGTTACTGTGGGATCAGGAAAAGACAGCCAAGTACAGTTGGAAGATGTGGGGATTGGACTGCTTAACTCAGTGGGGGGTCTAGAGTAATGGACAAAGCCACTTATAAGTATGTTCAAGGCCAGCACAAAATGGAAAGAAAGAATGTGGGGATTGGGCTGCTTAACCTGTGGGGGGGTGGGTCTAGAGTAATGGACAATGCCACTTATTTTAAGTATGTTCAAGTGCAGCACAAATGGGAAGCAAGACAAGTAGATTGAATGTGAAATACATTTAGCAAGAATCTACACAGCAAAGTGTTAAAGGATGAGGTGTTTACAGTCCAGAGAAATGGCCGGGTATGAATTGTGGGAGTGAGAGGTGGGAGACCCCCCCCATCAGTAGTAACCAAATTCACCTCTACGGATTTGCTCTGAGACACCTGTTGCTTTCTCTCAGGTACTTGGCTAGTGCCTGAGGAAAATACCCAGACATGGGATTAAAGAGGAGGATTCCCTGATGGAGCTGAGGTGCTCTTAGGTTGTTTAGGGAGCCACCAGAAAATGTTTCCATGATATATGGAAGGTGTCCAAGTGGCTGGCAAGGGAGCCGAGCCAGGGAAAACCCAGAGCAGTGTACAAGTTCAGGCTGTGTATCCCAAAGCAGTGTACAAGTCTGGGCTATGTGCCCAGTGTGTTGTAGAGCCTGAGGGCTGAAGTGATGATGATGTGTTCTGGTCTCCTTTAGCTGCATTACCAGGAGTGAAGTCTGGGGTCCATCTATGTTTGTTTATTCTGTTTGGATGTGAATAAAAGCCACACTTTAGAATCCACTTGGTTTTGGACATTACAGTTATTGCTTCCTGTGTTCGGAGTTACTTGGGTGCCCCTGTGCAGAGTAGCCAAACCTAGCCTTTGTGCCGACTGACATATACCTCCTTGAACCCAGCCCACCTGGTAGAGCTGTCAGATACAAACGGCATACCAGCCTGGGGTTACACTATTTTTTTAGTTCAGATGAAATCTGAGACCTAAGTCTCATCAGATTAGAAATCAGCACATATGGTCACGTGATGATGGTCTGAAAGGCAGCAGCAACCTTTTACAGCTCTATTCACCACTCATGGATAATCGCACCAAAAGCAATATTTCAGGTTAATTTCACCTCGCCTAGGTGATTGACTATAATAGCAGAGACTCTAACCACCAACTTGAAAGGGAAGAATGGAGGTATACATGAGAAAGGCTCCTCCATGGCATAAGCTGCCTTCCTCACCAGAAAAAGTCAAGGCTGCAAAACAACTGAAACAGCAGGCCGCCAGCTTACCCAAATCTTCCACCGACCAGACTGCTCTTTTGGAAGAAAGGTTTTTGGAGATAATGCACCCATTGCAGGCCACGATCTGGGGGGGATACCAAGCATGATCTTTATTTATTCTTAGTGATATGCAAGAGTGTTTTGAAACCGACAAGTCTTCCTGCAGATCTAGATTTCTCTTTTATATGGGGGGACTGTATGTGTTTATAAGCTGGAGTGTGAAAGGGATGCAGGATAGGTGTAAAAGGCAAATGATACTGAGACATCTTATTCACCCCGGATGGATTGTGTGTATGGAAGAAACACACCTGTGGAAAGAGGATATCCTCCTACTGCAAAAAAACATGGTGGGACATGCTTATGTGAGGGTATCCACAAATCAGGAGGGTTGCAATTTATCGTGAAAGCAGTACCTTTTATACTAATACAAGAAATGTGGGACCCTAACAGATGTTACATCCTCCTTCATGGAATGATTGAGTCCTATCCAGTACTGTTGGGAGCTATTTATGCCCACATACAGATTCCCCCAGTGTTTCACACATTTAATGAACCTGCTTATCACTAATCCCCAATTAACAATACTCAGTGGTGATTGGAATATTACCCCCAACTGGATCTAGATAGATTGGATAGGAGAAGGTGGACTCTCCCCAGCCCAAAGGGCTCTGAAGGATCTTCTCAGTGGTATTGGCCTCTTAGATGTCTGGAGAATCTTGAACCCTAAAGAAAAACAATTTACTTTCTACTCCCCTCCCCATGGCTGCTATTCCCATATAGATTATTTTTTATTCAGTTCTTTTTTACTTCCAGGTGTACTGGATGCATCCATACATCCCAGGGTCTTATCTGATCATTCCCTGTCACTCTCACTTACCTTATAGGCCCTGGGATTAAGCATGACTCTTTTGGAGCCTATACAAGCAATTGCTTCAAAAACCAGACTCCTTAGCACATAGTAAATAATTTATAGCCCACTCCTAGAAGTAAACAAGGGGTCAGTCAGCAAAGTGGATATAGTTTGGGCATCCTTAAAGTGTGCCATAAGGGTGAATGTATTCAAATGGCTACAAACAATACAAGACAAGCCAAAGCACACCTGACGAATGAGCTTGATTAAATCTATTCCCTAGAAAGGAACCTTACATGGGGGTCACGGGACACAGAAAGGGCTCAGCTACACCAAATGCAAGTGCAATACGCCGACCTAATGGCTCTAAAAGTTCAGTTATGCCTACATCACACCAAATTTAAATATTTAGATTCAGGTAACAGAGCAAGCAAATTGCTTGCACTTAGACTCAAACAAACGGAAGCCTCATGATTCATACTGGGTATTTGTATTACAAAGGAAAGCCCAGTATGTACCAACACCTAAGAAATAGTCAAAACTTTCAAAGAATATTACCAAAAACTTTACAATGTGGACCCCTCTATGCAACCGTCCAATGAAGATATAGAATGCTATCTTGAATCAGTCACCTCCTTAAACTCTCCTCTGAGGCAGTTTCTTTAGGCACTTGTATTACAATAGTGGAAATACGACAGCCTCAGAGCATTACCATCAGACAAATCTCCGGCCCCTGACGGCCTATCTAATAACCTGTATAAAAATGCCAGATCATTCTTGCCCCTATGCTTGAGGAGGTTTTTAACTATTGGTATGCAAATGGGTACTTGACTCAGGTTTCCAGGAAGCCCTCATAACCCTAATACCAAAATCTGGGAAGGACCTCGTTATTTCTTGAAAATCACCATCCCATCTCCTTATTAAATTCAGATATAAATAATTTGGCTAAGATTTTGGCCAACAGAATTACTCCTACTATGGGAAGCCTTATAAGCTCAGAATAAGTGGGATTCATGGTGGGTAGGCCCTCTGGAGATCATATGAGGAAATTGTTGCACCTTATCTTGGTGTCCAGGGACTCAACTACACCAGCTGCACTTGTGTCCCTGGATGCCAAGTATGCATTTAACCATGTCTCCTGGGACTTCCTTTTTGCCACCCTGGCTCAATTTGGGCTACTCGATAAATTTATTCAATAGGTACAGGTACTATATGCTTCCCTGTCAGCTTGTGTTTGGTGCAATGGGATATTATCAACTCCAATACTATTGTTTCGTGGCACCAGACAAGGATGCCTGCTATCCCCTCGACTTTTTAATTTTTGTCTGGAGCCACTAATCCATAAAATACCAACTTCCCAGGAAATAACAGGTATTAAAACTGGACACCAATGGTATACTCTCTCTGCTTATGCAGATGATTTATTGTTCCATGTACAAAATCCACAAACTTCCATCTCAGCATTATTATTGGTAATTGAAGCATTTTCTAAAGTATCCTACTACAGGTTAAATAGGTCAAAGACCAAAGTCTACCCCCTAAATAATGGAATAACTCAAGTGGATATAGCATCCCACCACCTTTCATGGGTATCAAAATCCTTTACATATTTAGGTATTGTGGTAGCCCAGGATATGACTACTATGATACAGGAGAATCTTTCTAAATTACTAAAAACTTTCTATTCTGATATGGATCAGTGGAGTTCCCTTCCACTCTCCTTTTGGGGAAGACTCAGTGCAGTTAAGAAGAATATACTTCCTCGTATACTCTATCCAATGGGTATGATAGGATATTTTCTGCCTAAAAGTTGGTTTGATTAGCTCCAGAAGTCAATAAATGCTTTTATATGGAAGGGGAAGGGAGTTAGCAGGGCATACTTCAAGCTTACGGCACCTAAAATAGAGGTGGCCTTGCAGTTCCTTCTTTCTTTACATATTATGGAGCATTCTTTATCAGTAAGCTAGCCTATTGGGCACAAGGTACAGATCCTCTATTATGCTAAACTACCTCCATTATGGTGGAATTAGAGAAATACTTAGTCTCACAATACTCATGTTCATTGCCTGCTCTTTATATGTTACTCCTCAAATTGCTGAAACCTCTCAAAACACTGATAGCATGGTCTGTTAGAGCCTTGCATCAAGTGCAGAATCACCTCTCCTAAATTGGCACATGTCACTAGAACAGCCCCTTGCATGTAACCCCATTTTAAAATGGACAACAAACCGATACTACCCTCTTTTGGCCAGTGATTAGACATTCTAAACTAGAAGACTACATCAAAGATGGAAAGCTGGTTCCTTTGTGAATATCAAGTTAAGCAAAGAGTGTCAGATGTCTGTAGATTTAAGTTTCTTCAAGTTAAAAGTTATCTACCCTTTGTTGGGAAAATACCTTTAGTTCCTCCTATCATTGAATTACTCCCGATCCTGCACATAGCAAGACAACCACATGCAGTTTCACTTGTATACTGTATAAAAAACTGCAGGAACTTGATCCTGCTCTCCCCTCAGGTGTCTGTTATTATTGGTCACAGGCACTACAATTATCTGCTGACCCGGGCAATCGAAAAAGGCTGTGGCAGAACATGTACAAGTTTGTTAAAGAAGACAGACTCCGTCAAGTTCATTTTAATAGCATGCACAATATATATTTCACTCCAGTGAAACTACATATAATGGGGCTTAACCCTTCTTCAGTATGTGCACGGTGTAAAATAGGAGATGGTACCCTATTTCACATGTTATGGACCTGCCCTAAGGTCCAGGCTTTTTGGCAACCATTAAAGGTATTTTAGATCCCTTACTGAGCCTGGATGCCTTGCTCACTCCAGAATGCTGCCTCTTATACTCTTTTCCCCCTCGAATGCCTAAAATAAGAAAGGCTCACCTAGCCTTGATAACTGCTACTGCCAAACTTTTAATCATGAAGAACTGGAAGGAAGACTTCTTCCTATAATTAAGGAATGGTATAGAGAAGTATTCTTGCTTCTGCAATTGAAAAGCATATTGTATGCATGAGATAGGCTCACAAACTACCAGAATGTTTGGGCTCCATTAGATGCTTTGCTTTCAATACGGAAACCATCATTTATTTCTTATATTTTATAGTGTACTATAGGCTCTTACAGCTTAAGTCTGCCTATGCTTTTGCACTGGATACCAAAGTACAACTTCTATTAATTATATAAGGAAATGCTTGGTAGGATGGGTAGGAGGAGGGGAAGGGGTTTGGGGTATGTATGCATAACTGTTTTATGTTCTGAGTTTTAATCTGTTTGTAACTCCATGTCCTGTTTCATATGACAATATGCATTCCTTCTGATCTGTGCTATTCATGGGAACTATATATAAGACTGCTTCACATTGACTTGGATATAAAAAATAAAGTATATTTAATTAAAAATAATCAGCCCATACAGTATGATCATATTCATCATCATTACTGTAGGGTCCAGGAACAGTCCCTCATTTATACACCTTTTTTCTCTATATCTTCAGATTATACCTTGTAATATTATACTATGGAATGGTGCCCATATTTTGTTAAGAATTTCTGTTTATTTTTATATAATGTGTTTTGTAAACTGGGGATTAGACTCCTTCCTCTCATCAGGATACATTTATTTGCTATAACTGATGCTGTTACTAAAAATGTTTGTTGATATTTGTCTAGTGCATTGTTGACAGTTGGTATTGCTAATAATGTAAATTGAGGTGTAAATGGTACATTGTAAATTGGCATTCTATTCAGAATCAATATTATTTTGGATCAGAAATGTGTTAGGGTATGGGCATGCATGTATTAAATGTATTAATGTGTCTACGCATGCACATCTAGGACATTTATCTGCTATAAAGTTGTTAAACTGATATAGCTTGGAAGGGGTATAGTATGTTCTATATATTGTATTAAATTGGATTTGTTGTAGCTTAACTGATTTTTTTTTTGTTGTATACATTTATTATGTCTAACCTTAATGCATCTGTTATGTTTACCCCTAAATCTTTTTCCCATTTGCTTCTTAGTTTAGTCAAGTTTATATTTATGCTATTGATTATTATTTTGTGGAGCCTATATATCAGATTTTTATTATCTATTTTATCTGAGCCAGCAGAGATAATTTTTTTGTACAAAAATCACAGTTTGTACTTTTACTATAGTCTTTCATTTGTAAGTATTGAAATCAGTGGGATTGTGATAAATATATTGTTGTAATTGTTCAAATGATTTAAGTTTGTTGTTTATAAAAGTCTCTTCTATTTCAATTATGCTTTTTTTTTGCCACAGTTTGAAATGTTTTTCCAGCACTGGTAGTGGAAAATAATAATTATTATGTATCAGTGAATATGGGTGGCATTTTATTTCTTGTTTTATTAGCTGATGGGCATTTAACCAGCAATCTATTATATTTTTGGTTGTGATATATTTTTTAATATTTTTTTATTCGGGTGGTATCCTGAAAAGTGCAAGTTTCTTAACTGTTGATAGGGTTGTATAGTGTGTGCTATTCAATTCAATTCAATTCAGTTTTTATTTTACCAGGAGAAAACCCCATTGAGTAGGTTCATTTACAAGGTTTTCCTGGGAGGACACAAATAGAGAATAATACACTACAGGGTTATGAATGCAAACATCATTAAGCAGACTCATTTACAAGGTGGTCCTGGGAGGATGCAAATAGAGAATAATACACTCCAGGGTTATGAATACAAGATAAGAGCAGAACACTCTATAATGAATGGCAGTATAAGTTGTACATTGTGTATATCTAAAAAAAATACCATATACTAGCAATCTGTGTTGCTAGGTAATATATATGAAAATTTCGTAGGGCTAGTCCACCTTTTTTATTTTTGAAAGTGTCAATGTGGCATAGGCTAATCAAGGTTTTTAATTTTTCTATAAGAATTGAGTAATGATTTTTTCTTTGAGTTTAGTAATGAAAGTGTATGGTATTAGTATTGGTAGGTATTGGTAGAGAAATATAAATTCAGGAAGAATTTTCATTTTGATAATTTTATGTCTGCTTCTATGAGTGTTAATGTTAAAGTCTCTCATCTGTGTAGTTCTGTTTTTGTCCATTTGAAAATATCTTCATAGTTTGCTGAGAATAATTGACTTATGTAGGCTGTAATGTTCACTCCTAAGTAATGTAACTGTCCACTGATTGTTGACATAAATATTTTTTGGTATGTTTAATGTATAGAGAGGATCTAATTTGAGTATTACTGACTTGGACCAGTTTGTTTTATATCCTGATATTTTACTGAAGTTATGTATTAATTTAATAAATTCTTTTAGAGAGCTCTCTGATTGTGTTATATATAAAAGAGCATCATCTGCATATAAACTTATTTTATGGACTTCGTTTTGATTGTAATACTTTTTAGGATTATTCCTGATTGCTATAGCAAAGGTTCCATAATTAATACAAAAATTAATGGAGACATAGACCCTCTTTGTAGATTAAATGTTTTGACAGGTTATTATTAGTTCTTATTTTTGCTGTTGGTGCATCATAAGGTAATCTTAACCATTCACTGAATTGTGAACCCAAACTCATATATTGTATTGTCAGTATTATATATATTTCCATTCAATATGATCAAATGCCTTTTCAGCACCTATAGCAAAGAGAATAGAGTCCTGCTTATTATTTAATGACATTTTATTGATCGTACATCTAATATTTTCTGATAATGTTCTACCTTTAATAAATCCATTTTGACCTTTTTTTGTAATGTTTGGTAATATCTGTTCTATTCATTTTGCCAATATTTTTGTAAAGATTTTATAGTCTACATTTAGTAGTGATATGGGTATATAGGATGCACAGTCCAGTGGATCCCTGCTCTTTTCATAAAATACTTGAATTATGGCCTCTTTGAAGGTATCTGGGATTTTTTTGTAACATTATTAAAGCAGTTGAATAGTTCTACCAGTTTTGGTATTAATAAATCCTTAAAAGGTTTATAAAATTCAATCACAATATCATCTGGACAGGGTGCTTTACCTGTTGAAAGTGTTTGAATTGCTTCTTCTACTGTACCTCATTCTTATCTATAGATTTTTTCCAGTAGTGGTTGTAAATCTTTTGAAATTTTTGGTAATTCTATATGTTCTAATAATGTTTTTATTTCACGGTCAGTTTCTGTTAATTGTGAAGCATATAGATTTTAATAATATTCTTCAAATGGTTTATTAATTTCTTTTGGGTTATTTAAAAATGTCCTGTTTTTATATTTTACATTTATAACTGAATTTTCTTTTTGTTCCTTCTTTGTTTGCCAGGCCAGCAATCTGAACAGTTTATCAGCCATGACATAATAGTTTGATCTTGTCCTTAGCATTTGTTTTTCTGTTTTTTTTTTGTGTGTGACTATTTGATTGTAGATTTCTCTTTTTTGTATTAATGTATTGTAGATTGTTTCATCGCATGTACTGCCATGTAAGTATTGTAAATTCTTAATTTCATTTTTCAGTTGAGTTAATGTTTTATCAGTTTTTTTAATTGTTTCTATCTTTATCATTCTTCCTCTATACCAGACTTCAAAAGTTTCTCATATAGTTGTAATTGTGAAATCTTCTGTGGTGTTATATTAGAAACATTCTTCTATCTTTGCATGTAAAGTTAAATAAATATTTGGTATTTTCAATAAAGATTGGTCCATCGGCCATATACAATCTATTTTGTTGTCCTTATCCAATTCTAGTGTATTATGCAAGGTGACTGATCTGATAAGGTGATCCCTGGATACTGTATGTCTGTTATAATATATTTTAGTATTTCCAAAATTGCACTGATATCTTTGGATTGTCTGCTGTATATCACAACCTGGTAGCACCCTTAGAAAAAAATGTGAATTCTAATGTGTGAATCAACTTTAAATGTTTGAGCATGCTAGTTTGGATTTGTTTGAGTTTTAGGAGTTTGTGATGCTCCTTCTTAGCATGCTCCCTTTGAAACACCTGTGTAAAATCCTTGATGGGAGCACAGTGTATAAAAGGAGTCAATTAGTCACATTAGCCATTGAGGCATTGGAAAGTTAGGGACTAAATAGAGGGTCCCACCTTGACGATGGTGATTTAGCTTACTCACATTGGAATTCCATTCTGAAACCAAGAGGACCCACTCTCACATGGTGCTTAAAGTAAATATAGCCATTTTGGCAGTGGAAAGTTTAAATATGCTATTGTTGTGTGGGGTGGGGTGGGGTGGGGTATCTGCACTGGTATCTTTGGATTGTCTGTTGTATACCACAACCTGGTAGCACCCCTTAGGGAAAAAATGTGAATTGTAGTATGTGAAGCAACTTAAAAGGTTTGAGCATGCTATTTTGGATTTATTTTCAATAAAGATTGGTCCATTGGCCTTATACAATCTATTTTGTTGTCCTTATACAATTCTAGTGAAATTATGCAAGGTGAATGATCTGATATGGTGATCCCTGGATTCTGTATGTCTGTTATAATATATTTTAGTGTTTCCAAAATTAAGAAGTAATTTATCCTTGAATATGTTTGATGAATAGTTGAAAAATATGAGTATTTTTTTTATTTTTATATATGCCCATGGGTCTATCAACCCTAATTCCAACATAAATCCCTTAATTACTTTTCTGACTGATTTGTGAGTATTGCCTACTTTTGTTGTTTGTCCTACTGGTTCAGAAACAAATTGAAGTCACCTCCAATTATATAAGGGCCGGGGTATTCAAAGGGGTTGCACCTGGTGCAACAGGGTCGTGTCATGTGCAACCCCCCAATGCGCCCTGGCATGATATTCAAAGGGGAATGTTGTGCAGCGCAACATTTGATGCACCGGGGTGCATCATTAATGTATGTGGTGCAGATGCAGGGGGCGTGCCCATGCATATGCAGCAAATCCTGATATTCAGCCCAGGATGTGCGGTGCATATGCTGGTGCAACCCTGACATGTGCTGCACACTGATGTGCAAAGTTGAGCCTAAAATAACAGGCTCAAATGCTGGCCACCCACAGGCAGGCAGCTGTATTGCTAGGCACAACACAACAGCTGCCAGCCATGGGTGGCCTCCTGCCCAGCAGGACCACTGTCCACAAGCACCCTGTCCCCACATAGTCCAGTGCCCCCACCCCACATGCCCGATCATGGGCAGTTATAATACAAATGTAATCCTGGTGGTCTAGCAGTCCCCCACACCTGATCATGGGCTGTTGTAATAAAAAATAATTCCTGGTGGTCCAGTAGTCTCCCCCTACACCCGGTTGTGGGCTGTTGTAATAAAAAAGAATACCTGGTGGTCCAGAGTTCCCCCCATGACCAATCGTGGGCTGTCATATACACTAGCTGTACCTGGTGGTCCAGTGGTACCCCCCTCACCCACCCACCCATGCAGGGCCCTTGGCCATCCAGCTCCCCTGTCATCGGTGGGTAGCAGCACCCCCACCGCAGACCGCCTGGCTGCCCATACATGACAGCATACAGTATGATCTGTGTGCCCATTGGTCCACAGTGTGGACCAATGGGCTTGCAGACCATACTGTACTACACAGGACCTGATATGTGAATGAAAGCGTTCATTCACATATCTGGTCCTGTATAGTAAAGTATGGTCTGCAAGCTCATTGGTCCATACTGTGGACCAATGGGCATACAGATCATACTGTATGCTGTCATTAGGCAGGTGGCTGTGTGGGATGCGGGCGGGGTGCTGCCACCCGCCAATGATGGGGGGTAACTGGGTGGCCGGGGGCCCTGTGTGGGTGGTGTGGAGAGGGCACCACTGGACCACCAGGTATGTCTAGTCTATACGACATCCCATGATCAGGCATGGGGGACTGCTAGACCACCAGAATTTCATTTTTATTACAACAGCCTGTGATTGGGTCATGGGGGACCACTAGACAACCAGGCTTATATTATTAGTACAACTGCCTGCAATCAGGCATATGGGACCGGGGCTGCAATAGCTCACCAGGGTAAGCTGACCCAATGGCAGAAGCTTGGCAGGGCGCCAGGTGCAATTCACTGGGACTCCAGTGCATTACATGTAAATAAATATAATGACATGCAAATGGCTCCATTTGTACCTTGCATATATTGTGGCCTCATGTTCATGCCCCCAGCTGAATATCATGGGTGATGTGCCTAGCACAACTGCAGTTGCGCTGGTGCATCCCTGTGCTCCCTCTCTGTGTCTTGTGCTGGCACAGTGCCACTGCAGCATGCACAGTATGTGCACCCTCTGTGCCATATTCAGTGGTGCTGAGCCATGGCACATGACCATTGCACATCACCTGGTCCTGGCCACAGCGTAGCCCAGTTGCACTGCATCCAGGCTTGCACCACTGCTCAGCACAGTCTGACTATCCGGTCCAAGAAGTTTTAAATGTTAAGTGTAGAAAGAATTTTTAAAAAGTTAGGGTTATTTTGGTTTTGTGCATAAATGGTAGCTAAAGTAATTTGATATTTTGTAATTGTATTTCCATAATTATGCATCTTCCTGGCATATCTTTCTATTCTTTTGTGTTTGGGATTTACTTTGGCTTTATTAAATGATATTAGCACACCTCTTGAGTATTTTTAATATTCTGTTGAGTTGCTTGGACATCATTGGTTTGTGAACCAATCTAATTCTCTTTTTCCAAAATGTGTCTCTTGGAGTAATGCAGTGTTAATATTTTTCTTGTCCAAATATTTTATTACTTTATTGATTTTTTCTTCTATTCCTTAATCCTTTCACACTCAATGCTATAATTTTATACAGACTTCCCATTTCTGCATAAATATATTGCCTCTTTTATATAATTTCTGTGGCTTTTTGTTATAGGTTTGGCTATTCTTTTTTAGTTCCTGGACCCCTACATTTTCTATGATTTATTTTCCAGTTTTTTGGTATGGTCTCTTTTATGCAATTAATGTGGTCAAACCTGCCTTCCCCTCTTCATACATGAATGAGGAAACTAAAAATTCCCCAGCTCTATGAATCCCTCGATAGAGATGACAAAAAAAAGCCAATGCTGTGTGCTGAAGCCCAAGCCTGGCACTCTCCACATGATTCTCATTAAACCCTCATAGGTTCTTCTTTTTCTGACTATCCACAGACTGTCTTCTTTTTTTTTAATAACTCAAATGTTGTTTTCAATTATCTCTATTAATTGATGTATTAATCCCATTCCTGCTTTATCATTTATATTCTGATGTGTTATGTTATTCATGCCGCATTCTCTTATTCTTATGTCTCCATCATGTCCCATGCTTTTTTGCTCCCAAATCCCTTCGTCATATATAATGAGATTTTTTTAACTGCTACTCTAATATATTATATATTTTACACACACACATATCTATCTATATAGATATAGATAGATAGATACATATATATATATATATATATATATATATATATATATATTACATGCTATAGAGGTACAGTCGCACTCTATAGTTAATGTTGAGTGTGCAGTTTAATGTTAAACTCCAAATTGTGCAGTTTAATAACTTTGCAGCCCTTAAATGGATTTGCATGAAATTTGGTATACGCTGTCCTGTGGGATAGAACTCTCGATTTGCCAAGTTTTGTTTTGATTGGATGTGTGGATTTTGTGCAGCGCATATGGAAAAAAGTGTGTTTGTCACTTTTTTGGGCCAATTTTTCCTGACTGTTCCTTATCACCCTGCAGCCATACCATTTAGAATTTTAGCCTGAAGTTTTCAGGGTAGAAATAACTTACCCTAAGGAACAAGCCAGCATCTGTTCGGTGAAAACATATTATTCTGATCTAAAGTTATTCAATTTAGAAAATTTGTGTTCTGAGCATGCTCAGTTCAGCCTTTTGGTTAGATGCACAGCTGTGAACAAGGATTTTGGCTCACGAATGAGGATTTTGACAGTTCATGAATGGGGATTCATTAAATCCCCATTTGTGAGAAACAAATCCCCTTTCGTGAGCTATCATCTTGTTTTCACTTTTCGCCCCAAACAAAATTTGCCCCACAGATGCATTTTGTATAAACAAATGCATAGGTTTTGTTCAGGGTGATGCCCTCTTAAAAAACATGTGTTTAGGTTCCATCAAATAATTTAAAAAGGCCATTTTTATATTTGAAAATCCCCATTCATGACTCGCTTCTGATCCCCATTCTTGAGGTGTCCAAATCCCCGTTCATGAGCCAATCCCCATTTGTGAGCTGTCAAAATCCCAATTTGTGAAATAAGGACCAGATGGCCCTATTTTACAAATGGGGATTGGCTCATGAACGGGGATTCTGACAGCTCACGAATGGGGATTCGGTTTATGAACAGGGATTTTGACATCTCACGAACAGGGATCATAAAAAAATCCTTGTTTCTGAGCTGTCAAAATCCCTGTTTGTGAGCTGAATCCCCATTCATGAGCTGTCAAAGTCCCTATTCATGATATGAGGATCAGATAGCCCTATCTTGCAAACAGGGAATCCTCATTCGTGAGCTGTCAAAATCCATGTTAGTGAGCCAATCCCCATTCATGAGATGAAGTCGAGATGGCACTATCTCATGAACAAGGATCAGCTCATGAACAGGGATTTTGTCAGCTCACGAACAGTGATTCCCCTCATGAATGGGGATTCTGACCGCTCACAAACAAGGATTTCTAAAACTTTGCCAGTTCACTGCTAAGAAATGGTAAGGACCTTTGGCTTGAAATTTGTAGGGTGCAACATGGGTGTCCCACATATGTGACTTATGCTGGTTTGGTGTAAAAAATTGCATTGGTTATATAGTTATGACATTCCAAAATTGAAACATTTCCTATAGGATAACATTGCGATACCCATAACGCATTTCGGTGCCCGTATCTCGAAAACTAAGCAAGATACAGATTTTTCACTACCTGCAGTTTAGATCACCTTTAAACAAGTTTGGAAATCAGAGATTACACTGGCAGTAGAATTGTTTTCCTACTTGCTGTGGTTCCTGAGATACTGGCAAATTAGTGTCACAAGGGTTTCAAAGGGTGCCTTTTCAGTGTATTTCAGTGCCCATATCTCAGAAACGATTAAGATATGGATTTAGTCAATTTATGTTGCATGCTGTACTCACTGTCATGATTACAACACTTGAATTTTTTTCCAGCTGCTATGGTTCCCGAGATATTGGCAAATTACTGTTACAAGGGTTCCTTGCCCTATAAGGCTGCTGTATGGCTCTCTAGCTATGTGTAAGTGGGAGCGCAGGGCCCAGAGGGCCCGTGCTCCCACAGACACATATCATTATGTAGAAATGGGCAGCTTGCTGGGAGCACAGAGTCCATCAACACATGCTATTTACTAGTTATATTACATTTTTCCAAAAAGGAAGGAAATTCACTGCAAAAAACTTTGTTTAATGCATCAGTTAGGGTTAAAATGACAAAAGTGGGGAAATGAGATGCTAGGGTTGAGCACCTAACCCCCCACCATCCCACCCCCATCCTACACAGACCGACAGATGTTGGGGTGTGCCATGGGGTCATGAGGCATAATCTCACCACATTTTCCTTTACTGTAGCATGTCAACCTGTTTACACATGGAATGTGGTGAGAGTTGGCTCTCATAACCCCATAGCACACTCCGGCTTCTGTTGGTCTGTGGAGGATGGGGGGTTGGAGTGGGGGGTTAGGGGCTCAACCCAAATATCTCATTTACCCACTTTTGTCACTTTAACCCTAACTGATGCATTAAACAAGGTTTTTTTGCAATGGATATTCTATATACATTGCAAAAAAAAACTTTGTTAATGCATCAGTTAGGGTAAAAGGAACAAAAGTTGGGAAATGTGGCATCATGGTTTCCAATCCTAACACCCCATTCCCCACCCTGCACAGACTGACAGCCAGGGGAGGGTGAGGGAGCTGTCTTGGGCCTTGTGAACCCTAACACTCACCACATTAACCTATACTCTAACCATGTCACCTAATTTTGGAATGGAATGGGGTGAGCATTAGGGTTTGCAAGGCCCAAGACAGTCCCCTCCCCACCTGTCAGTCTTTGCAGGGTGAGGAATGGGGTGCTAGGCTTGGAAACCCTAATGTCACATTTCCTTACTTTTGTCACTATAACCCTAACCGATGAATTAATGACATTTTTTGCACTTTATTTCCTTACATTTTGAGATAGTGTAAGAGTATCGTTATTTTATGGTGGGAGATCAGGGTCCTTTGGACCCTTCACTTCCATCCCTCCCTCAAGATAGTATTACAGTATCCTTATGTTATGGCTCCCATCCCTCCATCGAGGTAGTATAACAGTATCCTTATGCCCATCCCTCCATTGAGATAGTATAACAGTATCCTTATGTTACAGTGGGAGCACAGGGTCTGTAGGCTGTGCGCTCCCATCCTCCATCAAGATAGTATAACTCATTTGGAGGGTACTACCACCCACCAGGTATAATGGAGGATGGAGGCTGAAAGCTATGGGGGGGTGCCACTACACCACCAATGTGAAAAAATTATTGGAGTATCATTAACCATCAGGATTAAACAGAAAAAATAAAATGGGGATTGAGGCTGGGGGGTGCCACTAGACACCAGGGATAAATTGGAAAGTGGCAGAATGCTACAATGGGGGTCAAATAAGAGGAGATGCCTTGTTTACAATCCCTTTTTTGTGACCAGTCCTAATTCTTTTTTGTCACCCGATTTCTTTGTTGTGAGGTGACAGAACCCATTTTCATGATGAGAAAAAGGATTAGGACTTGTTCAACCAGATGGCCTTGCCATCTATCCCTTTATGTGATGTGTCATAATCCTTTTTCATGATGCGAAAAAGGATTATGACATCACATGAAAAAGGAATTTGTCTGATGAAAAATGAATTCCAGCAGGGTCATCTGTTCAGATAAGACCTTAATCCTTTTTTGCATGATGAGAGAGGACTATGACATCTCACAAAAAAGGATAACTTTTTTAATCCTGTTTCATGACATGTCATAATCCTTTTTCACCAGCCGATTCCTTTTTTGTGAGGTGTCATAATCCTTTTTCATCATGCAAAAAAGGATAAGGACTTGTCCAACCAGATGGCCTTGCTGATAATCCTTTTTTGTGAGGTGTCATAATATTGTTTTGTGATGCAAAAAAGGATTATGACATCTCACGAAAAAGGAATTTGTCTGATGAAAAATGAATACTGGCAGGGCCATCTGGTCAGATAAGCCCTTAATCCTTTTTCGCATGATGAGAGAGAATTATGACATCTCACAAAATAGGATAACTTTTTTAATCCTGTTTCGTGACATGTCCTAATCCTTTTTCACCAGCCGATTCCTTTTTCATGAGGTGTCATAATCCTTTTTCATCATGCAAAAAGGGAAAAGGACTTGTCCAACCAGATGGCCTTGCCAGTAATCCTTTTTTGTGAGGTGTCATAATATTGTTTTCTGATGCGAAAAAGGATTATGACATCTCACGAAAAAGGAATTTGACTGATGAAAAAGAAATACCAGCAGGGCCATCTGGTCACACAAGTCCTTAATCCTTTTTCATCAGACAAATTCCTTTTTGTCTGGTGTCATAATCTTTTTTCGCATCAAGAAAAAGGAATGGAAGTGAGTCACGAAAAAGGATTTTTTTAAATAAAGATAAGCATTCTGAGGGAACATTAAAGAAAGGTAAAGGCAGTTAACAGTAAAGGACATGCTGCAGAGCAAGAAAATGCTGACTTATTCTTTGAGGCAAGCTCTTTCTACCCTGAAAATGTCAGACCAAACTTCCAAACAGTTTGGCTGCAGCGCAATGAGGAAAAAACAGCCAAAAAGACAAATGTTAACGTTGTTTCACTATGTGCAGCATTAAATCAGAAAATCTGATTGAAACAAAACTTGGTACATCAAGAGATGTACCATATGGGACAGTACATACCAAATTTCATGCTAATCCATTGAACGGTTGAAAGTTATTAAAGAAAACAATCAGAGGTTTAAAATTGAAGTGCCTACTCAACCCTAACTATTGGGATGCAACCATGCCCCTATAATATTTTTTTGTGAGGTTTATCTAATGCTTCATTCACTTGAAGAATCGATCCACTTTACCCCATTCATGTTTCTTGCTCAGTTAGTTTAGTAGTCATTTCATCATCATTTTATGACATTTTCAGTTTCTTGATGTTTTAAGACTATTGGTGATGTAGAACAATATTGGTTTGATCAATTTCTGTAATCTTTGTTACTCAGAAGATCATGATTCTCCTCATAGGTCATCTCATAATCTTCCATTCCTTCATTTTCAAATGCAAGGGTTTTAGAAGATCTAAACAGTGATCACAATATTATATATTGTGTAAGAGGTAAATCTTTTTTTCTAAAGCAGTCTAGGCTTATTTCCTATCGAGCCACCAGAAAGTTTGATTATTTTGCCTTTACTGAAGATTTAGACAGAATAAATTGGGATAGAATAACTTTGATTCCTGAAATTGATCTAGCCTGGAATTATTTCCTCACAGAGCTGATGCAGGTTATAGATCACCATATGCCGATGAAAATAAGGAAAATAAAACAATCTTCCGCTCCATGGTATTCATCTGCACTGAGAAAGCTGAAGAGGCAGAAAGGGCAGGCCTGGGTGAGGTTGCATAATTCAAACTTACAAATGGACTGGGAACACTATAGAAGTCTTAGGAATTCCTATGTAACCACTTTAGAAAAAGCAAAAGCACACACTATAACACTAAATTAGAGGGCTCTGCTGGGAATGCTAAAACATTTTGGGACATAATTAAAGAGATAAATGGCCATTATAAACAGGGTGATACTAATAAAATTGATATTCCAGGTTATGTGGGGAAGGAGTCTCTTACAGATGGGTTTAAAGACTATTTCGTGAACTCAGAGAACTTCTTTGGTGTTCCTGATCCTTGTAATGTTAGCAAACATCTTCTGCCTCTTACAGATTTACCTCATTTGTTTTTGTTTAAAAAGCTGGAGGAATATGAGGTTGTTGAGGCCCTGTTGGATCTTAAGACAGCAAAAAGTGGTGGCCCTGATGGATTAACTCCTTACCTGTTAACAATTTCAACCTTAAAGATTGCTGCCCCTCTTACTTATTTGTATAATTGGTCTATCTCTGAAGGAATAATACCTTCGGATTGGAAAATGGCCAGGGTTGTCCCCATTTTTAAAGGGGGAACTGGGACCAGTTTATCAAATACCGACCTATTTCACTTTTGTCACAGGTTTCTAAGCTACTGAAAAGATTTATGGCAAAACAACCCGCTGATTTTTTGAATTATAATGAGTTACATGATAAATATCAGTCAGGTTTTCGCAAATCACGTGATGCAGTATCCACCATGTCGAGGGTCTTGGACAATGTCAACAAAGCTATAGATAAGGGTCACTTGACTGGTGCCATCTTTGTTGACCTCTTCAAGGCCTGTGACATGATGGATCATCAAGCTCTTCTTTTGAGTCTGAGGGACATTGGGCTATCAGGTGGTGCTTTAAAATGGTTTACCTCTTATTTAGAGGGAAGGATGCAGTCAACTATTGTTAACAAGGTTGTCTCCACGCCCTTGCCAGTAGTCCGAGGGTTCCCCCAGGATTTGGTACTTGGACCTTTACTTTTCTGATTTATCTGAAAGAGCTTGGATGCCATGTGAATAATGTGGCTTACCAATTGTACACAGATGATACAATAGTAAATACCTCTGCTTTATCTTTGGATGAGATTCAAGTAAAATTACAGTTAAGTTTTGATAGGTTATATGAATATTTGACAAAACTGAAACTTAAAATGAATATAAGTAAGACAAAATGTATGATATTTGGCTCCACTACGAAACTTAAAGCTAGTCCTGAACTATCAATATTTGATGCTGATGGGATAAAATTAGAGCAAGTGATGACCTATAAGTACTTAGGTTACTGGGTGGACTCCTCGGCTACTGGCAATTCGTTTGTTGTTTAGATCAGTGGGAAACAGGGTGGGTTTATTATACCATAAAATTGCTGAATCACAGATGTTTCTTTTATTTGATTATGGAGATATATTCTATGATTTTCCAACTATGGAAACTTGCATAAATTAGATATACTTTACAATCATCTGGCAAGATTAATCTTACAATGTCCTAGGGATACCAACCATTGTTTGATGTATCATAAATTAGGATGGATCTCTCTGTCAGAGAGAAGACAACTCCATAAATATAGTTTGGCTTACAAAAGCATTACAGCAAAGATCCCGGATTACCTGGCTGAAAGGTTAGAACTCAGAGATGTGAATTCCTCTTTAAGGAATGTGGCTTATCGAGAATTGTTGACACCAAGGACAAAAACGAAATGCTCTGAGTAATTCTTCAGACAGCTAGTCCCAAAATTTTGGAATAAGTTGCCTCTAAAATTTCGGATGTATAACAGCAAAAGTCCCTCACAAAATGTTGTTAAAACTTGGTTCTTGGAGACACTCTTAGTTCAAGTTAAGGCTTGTTGTGGCTAATTGTTTGAGGTAAGGTATCTGTTTGTATGCAACTGTAGATGGAACTGTAATGTGCTTATGTATTGTATTTTGTCTATGTTATTGTCTATTGTAATTATTTGTTGTTAAACCACGGGTCATCATTTTAAATGAGTTTTACTCAATGGTCTAACCCATTTAATAAAAATGAAATGAATCAAAAGTATGTAGTTTACCTTTTACAATAAAAAGTAATTTGGCTGGATATATCATAGAAAATCTGATCCCCTTGTTATAGAGCTTTTGCTTCATGGGATTAAACAATTTTCGCCTAGCTGTAGTTACAGCTGAAAGGTCTGGAAGCACATTGAAATTAACATTCTTGTATGTAAGGCCCTTGGCAGTTCTCGCTTTATGAAGTATGGCTTCTCTGTCCTGAAACCATTTGATTTTTCATAGATTGTGTGTGGGAAGCTTGTGTTATTGGTGGTAAATCGGGAACCTGATTTATAGACTCTGTTCAGTATTATTTGCTCTTCAGGGTATTTTTTATGCATTGCTTCTGTGATGCATTTCTCAAAAAAGGGGAGTGGATCCCCTGTCCCATCAATGCCTTCTGGAAGGCAGCACAAGTGCAAATTACCCTTTCTTGCTCTGTCCTCCTGTTCTGCAATTCTGCAACTTTTTGTTGTAGTACTTGCAATTGTTTTTTTAGTTGTTTTGGGATTTTAGTCATTATGGTTGTAGATCCTCCAAAGCTGAAACCCTTGTCTCTAACTCCGTGGTCAATAATGATAAGTTCTTCATCTTATTGGTAATTTCACCCAAAGTGTTCGACACCTCTGCTAATGCTGATTTGATTTTGGTTAATGCCTCCATCATCTCTGGCCTTAAGTTGTTTACTGCTGATAAGACATTTGTCTCATTATCAACTGTTTGGTTCTGATCTGAGTTATAAGGAGCAAACACTTCCTCTGATACATCGCCATTGAAATTTGCTTGTAAATTACTCGCTGTCCGTCAGCTCTTGAGGTTGTTTTACTCTATCCTTGTTCTGCTCTGTATTTTTCTCTGCCATATTTTTGTTATCCCCTTTTTAGGCATTTTAATTTTTATTTCAGTTAGCTGTAAAGTGTTGGTATTTATCTTTGAGCTCCCTTCTGAATTACTCAACAGGCTAGCTTCTGAGTACTTTTTCTGGCTCCTGGTAATTTTATCATACCTTAAGTGTGGAAAATAGTTAAAAATGTTACCTGCTTGTTCAGTGTGGTCTGGTTGTGTAGGAGTATCAGGGAGTGGAGGGAGAGAGAGAGAGGTACCTCTTGTATCAGCCACAGGTCAGGTAGACTCACGGATAGTAGAGGCACTGAAGTTCGAGGTGTTTTTGTTTCCTTCTTCTTCTTCTGTTTGTCTACAAAATACAACTCCATTAATTATTTTGTTCTTCTGATTGTCTTCGACATTCCTTAATGATCCATCCAACCGTAGATGGTTTCTTTCTATGTTAGTGAAGAACCAGCCATCTAAAGTGAATAAGAGAGATGCGCTTGACGTGCTCCAACAGTGTCTTCACCTGACCATCTTGGAGCTTTCTGATATCAGATGCTGATGCTCCTCACAGGTGCCCACATGACAAATGAACTCTTGATGTCTTAAAACTTATATTAAAAACGGTATCATCTGCTGTATGAATAAGTGCATAAATATCACTGGCAAAAAATTGTAGACTATTTTTCAGGAGGGTGCGACCCACAAAAACCCTATCTGGCATCTTCTCCATCTCCCCTTATACCTGAGATGTACTGAATTGTTTCTCTTTACAGGTTCAATAACTGTAGAGAAAAAGCCTAAAAATATGCTGGGCCCTGGGACTTAGACTTCTCAGGGCAGTAGGTTTATTCAATCCTGGAGTGGTCTTATCAGCCAAGCTCTGATCAGTTCTAGGAATGAGACCATGAGGAATAGTTAGATTAATATTCCCAGGTGTTGTAGCAGCAATACTCACAGGGTCTCACAGTTGTTTGAGGAGCATTTGCCCTCTCTTCAGTGCCCTGAAACCATGTGTTAGGCAAATCTTCTATTGCAGGCTCTATAGGCTCCAAACTGCTTGGGGGGGCTCTTTACTGCACAGCTGCTTAGTGTGCTGAAACGTTTTGAAGACTCAGTGCTCTATTTATGCTGTTCTGTATCTGACATAGGATGGATGATTTCAACCTCCATCATTTCTCAGTTTCTAATTCTTCGGGTACAGCATCTCCCAAAATGATCTCCTCCTCAGGATTTTTTGGGACTTAGGAAGTTCAGGTGCCCGGGCTGCACCAATCACTGTTGCTAAGGCTCAGGTAACACCTTCTCTGGGGAAGGGAGAACTTACATTGACACAGGATGTACAGACATTTTGGACTGTATAAAGCCTTTACCATCATTTACTTGTACCATAGCCAGTACGTCAAGCTTGGTCAAGACTGCCCTGGAAACATGTTGCAAAGGAGTACCTGATGTGAAGAGGCAAGCAGTTGGTTTGTTGGTCAACTTGAATGAGGGTGGTATGTGCAAGGGCTTGCATCATTCTCAGTCTGTTCCTCAAAGATCCCAGATGTGGTTACCAGTCTTCTTGCAGGTTGTTGTAATCTTGAGCTACAGTCCAGACAGTAGCATGTGATTTCTTTACACAGCCAGCTGTGCCCAAGTATTCCTCAGTGGCTAAATTGGAGAATGGGGTCACTGTCTCTCTCTCTACTTGGCTCTGCAATGCTTGCTGTTGCCACCTGCAGTATACAGCTGAATGGAAGTACAGCTGAATTTTGGCACCAGGATAGCATTGGGAGTACAGCTGATTTTTGATACCAGGATTGCAGTTAGGAGGTATAAGGAGACACATAGGGAGGAGGATAGGGTGGTGTATCAGGAGAAGCAGACGGAGGCAAGAAAAACAGTCTATAGTGCAAAGGTGAAAATGGAGGAGAAAATAAACCAGCCAGTAAAAAAAGGGGACAAGAGATTTTTCAGGTATGTAAATGAAAGAAGAAAGACCAAGGGAGGGATTGTAAGGCTAAGGAGGAAAGATGAGGGGGGGGTGTAGAAGGGGACAATGAAAAAGCAGACATCCTGAACAAATACTTTTGTTCAGTGTTCACAGAGGAAAGAGAAGGAGAGAGACCATGGTATACCTTGATAAGGGCACTCACCATTGAGTGCACACCAAAAAGGGTGACTCAATAGTGGTGTCTTATCTGACAGCTACTGGATGGGGTGGGCAACTGCAGGTATAGAGATGTCCTGTCACTATATATACATGCATGCAGAGGGTGGAGACTGAGCACGTCAGAAGGGGAGGGAGGGTATGAGTAGCATGTTGATGTGATGGGCTGCCAAGGTGTCCTGTGGCATGGTGGGTGGGTCACAGGCTTCAGCTGCGAGGGTGGCAGGTTAGGGTCCAGGCGTGCATACATTTTGTTGCACCTGGACAGAATTTATTAATTTTTTTAATTTGCACCACCCCAACATGCATCCCCTGGAGTTGAGAATCCTTTAGTAGGGGGGTGCGGGGGCACAGCCCCCCACATAAACATACAAAATGTAAGTCCCTGGCACCCTTTTGCCATGCGCCGGGGTGTACATCAGTGAAACTGATTTTTGCCAATGTACATTCACCGTAATGGTGATCACTTTTGTGTGATCACTGTTATGACATAGAACCAGAGACCACAGATAAGTTTCAGGGGCATCAAAGGAAGTGAGGTGGACATCAGTCCATTTACAGAGGAGAGAGTCCTGAAGGCTCTCACAAATCTGAAAGTGGACAAGGCAATGGGGCCAGACAGGATACATCCAATGATATTGAGAGAGCTCTGTTCAACCACTCACTGGAGATGGGAGTGATACTGAAGGACTGGAGAAGGGTGGATGTAGTACCACTTTACAAAAGGGGTAGCAGGGAGGAGACTGGCAATTAAAGGGCCAGTCAGCCTGACTTCAGTGGTGGGGAAATTAATGGAATGACTACTAAAGGAAAGGATTGTGGAATATCTTAAATCCAAGGGCCTGGAAGTTCTGAGACAGCATGGATTCACTGGGGGAGATCATGTCAAACAAATTTGATAGATTTCTTTGACTGGGTCACCAGAGAAGTAGATAAGGGTGGAGCGGTGGTTGTGGTCTACCCAGATTTCAGTAAGGTCTTTGACTCCATTCCACATAGAATTCCCGTTAAACAAGTTGACCACCCTAGGACTGGGGCCAAAGGTGATGAACTTGGTAAGAAATTGGTTGGGGCAAAGGTGACTAATGGTGGTAGTAAATTGAGTCTACTCTGAGAAAGGAAAGGTGACTTGTGGGTTGCCACAGGGATCAGTACTGGGACCAGTCCTCTTTAATGTCTTTATTAATGACATTGCAAAGGGGCTGGAAGGGAAGGTATTTTTTTTGCAGATGACAGTAAGATATCCAATAGGGTAGACACTCCAGGACTGGTAGAAAAGATGAACAGGGATCTAAGGAAGCTTGAGGAGTGATCAAGAATGTGGCAACTAAGTTTCAATGCAAAGAAGTGCAAAATCAAGCACTTGAGGTGCAGAAACCCAAGGGCAGAGTATATATTGAGGGTGTGGTACTTGTGACCAAAAAACAGGAAAGAGACCTTGAGGTAATTATATCTTATGGTCTAAAGGTGTCCAAACAGTGTGACAAGGCTGTGGGAAGAGCTAGTGGGATGCTAGGATGCATAGGGAGGGGTATCACCAGTGGAAAAATGGAGATGATGATACCATTGTATTGATCACTGGTGAGACTTCACCTAGAGTACAGTGTCCAGATCTGGAGACCACAGGCAGGATTTTCAAAAGGTGGTGCAGGGCATGCATCCAGCCCTGCACCACAGGACTCTGTTTTTGGCTGTGTGCCGATCCCCTTTGCTGCAACAGCACCCAAATTTCCATTACCAGGAGCAGTTGTGACAGTTTCCCTGCTTTATGGCAGCTTGAACCACATATCTGGTGCAAGTATCAGTACATTGACTCCCAGGAGTGGCACATGCTAGACCATGAAGTCGCAGTATAAGGAGCAGCACCAGACGCAAGGGATGTAAAATCCCCAATGATGGCCGGTGACTGCTGCAAGCTCTGTGCACCATATGTTCAGTGCACAGGGTACGTGTGCCATTAATTGGCCTTTGAAAATCCAGCCCCACATCTCTGGAAGGACACAGACAGAGTAAAGGTGGTCCTGAGGAGGACAACTAAAATGGTGCAGGTTCTGCATCAAAAGCCATAGCCCTATGAGGAAAGACTAAAGGACCTTAATATGTACACCCTGGGGGAAAGAAGGGAGAGGGGAGATATTTTATTTTATTTATTTATTAGCTTTTGGTAACCGGGTAAGTGCGCTAGGCAACAAACCTGCCTATGTTCAGGCACGACCCGGGAGAGTACAGGACATAGGTATAGAAATGACAGAATTACAAATTACAATAAAGGTAAACATAATACAGGAATAAGTATCAACATACAATGCAGATAGAGTGACAGAACTGTTTCAATATACAGTGCATGATACAACAACATGAGATTAGATCCTAGCCACAGGCCGGCAGGCAGGGGTAGTTAAATCATGAACATTTACAATGACCATGAGCATGGAGGTGAGTAGATAGCAGGCCTTTAAAGATTTGGTGGGAGGCAGAGTTTTTAACCTGTAGGGGGAGTGAGTTCCAGAACTTGGGAGCATAGTGAGAGAATGCCTGTTCACCCATTTTAGTAGTGCATGGTCTGGTAGAGAGCATAGGGACAGAGGAGGACCTAAGGGCACGGGTTTGGGAGACAGGAGTCAACATGTTGGCCAGGTAATCAGGCCTAGGGGTCCTGGTCAGAGAGGTGATAAAGCATCCCAGGGAGTAGACCTGAAGATCCTTAGGTGACAACCAGTTTAATCCCGAGTAGAGGAGGCAGTGATGAGTAAGTTGAGGGGCAGTTAAGGCAAATCTGCAGATATTGTTATAGACAGTGTCCCATTTACTGAGTATACCAGAGTTAACAGTGTAGAGGAGAGGGATAGTGTATTGGAGCTTGGGTAAGAGGACTCCCCTGGCTACAGATAATCTGGCAGAAGGTGTGAGGGAGTGACGCACATGGTAGGCACCCCCGATTTTAGCATTCACAGCCCGACATACAGTACTGCGTTAACATGTAATGACAAGTCAAAAGAGTGATCAAGTGTACCCCCAGGTATGGTTGAGACTTTTAAATACCTCATGGGTAGTCTTGTGTGAAACTGATTAATTTTTCTCTGCAAAATTTTTCATGGGGCAAAATGTGAAATTTCACTTTCGGAATGGGCAAAATTTTGCCTTCAAACTGGCGAAATTCACTGTTCGTGGGTGAAATTTCCCCACACATGGGTGAAATTCTTCAATTCTACCACTATTCCCTGAGTCCCTGGTGTCTAGTGTGGTCCCCCACCAGCCACTCATGGCTAACATTAAAATAATAATAAAAAAATATATATATATATATATATATATATATCCTCTCCTGGTGTCTAGTGACATGAGGGTAACTCACGGGGAGGAGGGATTTATTTGATTTTGGCCAGAGATCGGCCAGGGGAGGGGGGGAACCACTAGATATCAGGGAGACCCTAAATTTTGGACAGTGAGCCTCAGGGGGGTACCATTAGACACCAGTGGGTGGGACTCTCAGGAGGAGATTCTCATTTGCATGAGAAATTGAGGATGAAATTTTGCCATTTCACCACAATTTCATGAAACATTTTGCGTGGTGAAATTTTATTTTGCAACATCTCTACTCACGGGTATAAATAAGGTTCAAGAGGGAAGCCTTTTCCAGAGAAAATTGTGCTTCAGAAAAAGGAGGTCATGCTATGAAGCTGGAGGGAGGTAGACTCAGGGGAGCTGTGAGGACATATTTCTTCACAGAAAGAGTGGTAGATGCATTGAACAGCCTCCCAGCGGAGGTGGTGGGGCAAAAACTGTAATGGAATTTAAAAAGGCATGGGATAGATATAAGACAACCTTAGTGGTGAGGCAAGGGGGGAGCTGGAGAGCAAGTAGGGTCTGCGGTGTTACAGTAAGTAGAGAAAATCATCAGATTATGTGGGCCAAGTGGCCCTTATCTGCTGTCTAATTCTATGTTTCTATGTCAGTTTTCCCATCCCTGTCAAGACCACTCCAGGACTGTTGGGGAGATGCTAACTCACCTACTGAACAGGGGATGGCCATTCTCAACAGCAGTTTTTGTTGCAAACATGTTCCCTTCTCTAATAAACAGCAGAAGCTGTGATTTTTCTTCTGAAGATCTGACTCCAGGTGCTGCTCTGCCCTGCAGACCCTCTCATCCTCTTTTTTCATAGGACCAGGGAACTTCATCATCTGTACCTTTTCATTTTCAGGTACAATTTTCTCAGTTGCATCCTTTCTAAGTATGTTTTAGTAACAAAACAGGTAGGAACAGAATCATTAATCCCCATATAAGGACTTCCTCAGTACACCAGGTTGGGAGGGAAATAAACTCCTTCGCCAAGGCCTCCATTTCTCCTCTCACCTCACTGATGTCTGCCATTTTCCCACGGGAACATAGAAACATAGAAACATAGACTTTGACGGCAGATAAGGACCGCTAGGCCCATCTAGTCTGCCCATTTCCCTACCTACAGGATAGGCTGCAGATCCTAGTTAACCAACAGCCTATATCTTCCTGCCCCCCACAAGAATTGCCTTATGTCTGTCCCATGCATTCTTGAATTCTCCCACAGTTTTAGACCCCACAACTTCCTCAGGAAGGCTGTTCCATGCATCCACTACCCTCTCTGTGAAATAATACTTCCTCACATTGCCCTAGACCCGCCCTCCTTCTATCTTTAAATTGTCCCTTGTTCTTGCAAGTCTCTTTTCTGAAAGATGCTACCCTCTTGGACTTTGTTGATTCCTTGAGGTACTTGAACGTTTCTATCATGTCCCCCCTCTCCCTTTTTTCCTCAAGGGTATACATATTAAGCACCTTTAGTCTCTCCTCATACGGCTTCTCTTGCAGACCCTGCACCATTTTAGTTGCCCTCCTCTGGACTGCTTCTATCCTGTCTATGTCCTTGCAGAGATGGGGTCTCCAGAACTGGACACAGTATTCCAGATGGGGTCTCGCCAACTGTCTGTACAGAGGGATAACAACTTCCTCTTTTCTGCTGCTGATGCCTCTCCCTATACATCCCAGTATACCCCCAGCCCTCCCTACTGCCTTCTCACATTGCTTGATAACCTTAAGGTCATCTGATATGATTACCCCAGGTCCCTTTCCTGTTTTGTTGTTGTTACTACCTCCCACCTATTGTGTATTCTTCCCTTGGGTTCTTGTTTCCCAGGTGCATTATTTTGCACTTTTTTGCATTGAATCCTAGCTGCCATACGTCTGACCATTCCTCCAACCTTGCCAAGTCCCTTTTCATCCTTTCCATCCTTTCCACGCCTCCTTGTGTATCAACCCTGTTGCAGATCTTTGTGTCATCTGCAAAAAGGCATACTTTTCCTTCCAGTCCCTCTGCAACGTCAGCAAAAGCAACAGGACCCCCTGCAGGAAGAGTAGGTAATTTTTATTAAAGGAAAAAAAAAATCAAACATAAATATACAGAATTATAGCTCTCAAATAACAGAGAATACAGGGAAAGAACAAAGAAAATAAAAGCAGGAATAAAAAAAAATCATAAATACATTGACAAGGACATATACATTTTTCATATTGCCCAACACCCCACCTTACATACCCTCTTCATTGTATGTAAAGTAGAAATTATAAATCCATTAGGACTATGCCCATAAACAAGTAGGGAATATTGAGAAGAAAAAAAGAAAAGGTTACACAACAAAAGATTCCAGGAAGTTCCCTAAAGTACAAAAGGAAATAAAAAGGAAAACAAAGAAAATAAAGCAGTTGCAGTGATTCACCAGTCAGAGTTTACATGAGAACTATAGAAAAGAGAAACATGATAACACACATTTCTTAGTCAAAAGTCCTTGACACATTTTCCGATAATTAGTAACAGTGGAAGGTTTGTGTGTTTCAACGTCATTCTGAAAAAACAGAGTCAAACTACGTGTTGCCATTTGTACAACTTCATTGGGAGGCATTAGTCATTGCTGGATTGTAGATGCACATCTGGCTTGCCAAAGGTAACATTTCCAGATTGCCAAACACATCTGCAGAGTCCCTTTGTGAAAATGTAGTCCACCCATCCATGTATATGCCTAGAATGAGTACATGGTATGTCATATGTGAGAACAATGGCTCACACCAGGCAACACTCAAGGAATGCCAAAAATACTGGCTATAGGGACACTCTAGGATGAAGTGAAATTGTGTTTCCAGTACTCCTGGACTGGAGTCCCTTGGGCACAACCCTTATCCCATCACCTTGTGAGTCTGAGAATCCTTAACTAGAATTCTACCATGTGCCCCAAGCCAAATCAGGTCCTTCATGGAGGCAGGAAGTCATGGGTCAATTAACTGACTTAGAGCCTCAGGAACTTTAATTGAGGGACAATACTTCAAGTCAACCGGAGGGCAGAAATGAGAGAAAAAAAAATACAATACAAATTACTTCTTCTCCTAGACTGAATATCAAGCAGCGTCAGTCTCAATTTTTTAAGTTTCTGAACAGCTAAAGAAACATACGGTGGAACTACATGAGCAAATTCCTTTATAGCACAGGGATAGATGGTTTGTTACCATGAGTACAATACTGGAAGTAACCATTCTTCAATGACTGAGGCCCATACCACTGGTGAGTTCCCCAACATCTGTTCAAAATTAAAATGAAGGAATACATTATAAAGGAAAACAATTAGATTAATCATGTTCACTTCTCAACTATCAAAGGAGTGTTTAGTGACCTTCTGTATAATAGGGGTTAACCTCGACCCCCACAGACCTTGAAATAATATACTGTAAAGTTTGGTCTCCACTTGAGCCTGGGAGGGGGAATATACCTGGGAAAAGGAAAACAGAGTAATATTAAGGTTTTAATTAAATAAACCTTCTTCTAGAAAGTGAATTGTGTCTCCAGATAGCCAATTTTTGTTCTGCCTTATTTATGCAGCTGTTCCAGTTAATGTACTCGGAATCTGCAGATGAGAACCAGATATCTAAAATTTTAACGAGATTAGGATAGAAACATAGAAGTTGATGGCAGATAAGGACCACATGGCCCACCCAGTCTGCCCATTATTTCTACCTTATGAATGTGCCATAGGCTTGTACTCTTTCAATAGCCTATCTATTCATACTCATCTGGATTGCTCCATTATGCCTATCCCATGCCTGTTTGAAGCCCTGCACTGTATTCATATTGACCACTTCCTGAGGTAGGCTGTTCCATGCATCCACCACCCTTTCTGTGAAAAAAGACTTCCTCAGATTACCCCTTAATCAGCCTCCCTCTAATCTCATGCTGTGTCCTCTTGTCCTGCTATTTTTCTTATATTGAAAAATGTTAGATTCTTTCACATTGTTAATGGCCTTAAAATGTTTGAATGTTTAGATCATATCACCTCTCTCCCTCCTTTGCTGTAGGGTATAGATATTGAGCTCTGTTAATCTGTTCTCATATTTTTCTGATGCAGTCCCTACATCATTTTGGTTGCCCTTCTATGTGTGTAAGTCAGCTATGCAAATATTTGCAAGATTCCTCACTGTTTTATTAAGAGATACAGTCTCACTTTTATCAAAGTTAATACTAGAACCAGAAGCCTTAGAGTAGTCATTAACTGTTGATTTAAAGGAGAACTGCACTGAACTAGTAAGTCATTTTTCCCAATGGAATCTGTTTTTAAGTACTAGTTAAATTTCTATTGTTCCATCGATTCGTGCCTTTGGAGCTGGCAGTATAGCCTAGAGGTTAAAGTAATGAACTGTGAATGAGCTTGGTACATACAGAGGACCTGGGCTTGATTCCCTCAGCCTCCACTTGCATACTGTGTAACTCTGAGCAAGTCACTTAACCAGCCCAAAGCTCTGGGGGTCGCCCCTGAAAACAGGCACTTGTGCTTAGTGTGCCTTACCCAGTTAACATTGGAAACACCCACTAGGACTACCTGTGGATAGGATAACTAAAAAACCTGGATAGCTAGAGCAATAGCAGAATCTGAATCTGTATCTGTATTTTAAAAATATCTTCTACTGGGGAAAATTACTCATAGATTCAGCACACTTCTCCTTTAACCCAGGTACCAGAGGCTTGATACTATAGGACCACACAGAGGTCATCAGTATATAGAAGAACTTTAGGTTTCTGGAGCTCAGGAGTCATTGTGATTCCTTTAATGTGTGGATTAAAATTCAATAAACATAGTAATGAGTCTCATTGGCTTCAGGGGCACCCTTGTTTCACCCCTCTCTTAACCACAAACTGAAGTGCCATACCACCCACTCACATAGGGACACATTAAGGCCTGATCATACAAGGTAAAAAGCCAATGAAGATATATCCTTGGTATCCCATATCATTCCAAAGTGGCAAAAAGGAAACCATGATGCATGTGATCAAAGGCTTTGGATTGGTTTAGTGACAGTACATATCCAGATACCCTGTTGCATGTCCCCCTAATGAAGAGTTCTCTTAGCAGTACCAAATTATCCAGGATATGTCAATGGGGAATAGCATATGTTTGAACTGGTGATATTACTAAGGGAGTTAGTATGGCTAAATGGTGCACCACAATTCTGGACAATATTTTCTGGTCTGAATTCAACAAACATGAAGGTCTCCAGTTTTGTAAGATATATTTTCACCTTTTTTAAATATACGAATCAGGGATGCCTGTAACATGGTCAGGGCTAGGTAGCTGTCTGTAAAAAATAATTAAAAATTGAAGGGAAGGGCACAAATAAGGTTTGACTCTTTTACAGAATTCTGAGGGGAGGCCATCAGATCTAGGAGCTATGTTATTTTTTAAAGCATCAATGGCTGCCTCCACCTCTGATATCTGTATGAGTTTAATGAGATCTGTCTTTACACTATCTTGGATAGGGGGTATATGTAATGCATTCAGGATTTCCCATGGGTCAGATTGTGTAGTGGATGTACCAAAACTTTATTTAACAAAATATTGTACTATACGTAAAATTCCATTCTTATTGGAGGCATGAATGTCTCCTTCTGGTGTCTTCAGACTAGTCATATAGCAGGATTTCTGCTTGTGATGGGAAGCTTTAAAACAATCCAGGGATTGCTTTTATTTTTCTGCATACCAAATGTCATCTCTTGCAACAGGGACTTTGTACTGGCTAATTGAATAACCTTCTTTTCCATTTTAATAGTATCAATTTACGCTAACTAATCTTCCCCTGTGTGGCACATTAGAAATTAATTTATGTAGCTAAGTTCTTCAGCTGAGATATTTGAAATGTGTGCTCTCACAAACACACCCCACAGGTCAGGCCCTCTGCCCCCACAGTGCCAAACCTCAAAGTGCAATATGTGAACAGGAGACAAAGAGGGTAACCCTCCTGTCTGTTTTGGGTCTGAATCACCTACTAGCCTTGAGTCCTGGGGTCAAATATGAACCCTTTTTCACTAGCACACCCAGTTAACAGGCTCAGATATCACACTCTCTTCGGGGAAATGCAGTGTAATACTTCAGCCAGTGGGCACCTAAACTGGTTCACAATTTTACCCTTTTAACTCAATTTGAGACCTAGTTATATTCTTACTTTAGCAAAATAGTAACACACTTTTAAGCCCTTAAAAGTTTTGTCAGAATTATCCAATACTGTTTCAGCCTCCACGTACAAAAGAAAAGTCTCCAGCAGGATTAAGGAAAAAAAAATGTTTACTGGATTTAAAAAAAAAGTAAATACATACAAACCATGGAACATATAACAAATATATAGTCAAAAATAAAATGAAAATTACAGAAACAAAATGCCCGGTGCTTAAATTTCTAAGTCTAACTCGGTTTCAGTTTGATGTTACCTATTTTGACAGAAGTGCATTTTTAGTTCAGAACACACTGTGTGTGTTCTCTTAGGAGTCCAGAGATAGATGTGTGTGTTCACTCCTTTCAGCCAGAGTGATAATAAGCCAAAAATGCCCTTCCCATCCTGTGAGGTCACAGCTCATGAGGTCACTGTTAGTCCTGTAATTAATTTTGTAACCTGACCAAGTATATCCAAAAGGATGTCATTTTAGTGCTTGCTGGAAATCTGCAGAGATAGCAATATTAATTTAACAGTTTTTTCCTGCTGAGAGCATTCTCTTTTGTTCAGAAGCTACATAGACTCCAAAGTAATTGACGTTTTACAAGGTAACAGAAATCAGTTAAAACTGCATTTTTCTCAGAGGTCATAAAATGCATACTTTGTCCCTGTAGTTCAAAGTAAAGGGATAGTTTACAATGTGTGATAACCTAGCCTTTGAAGGAAGCTCTTAATTAGAGTTTCCACTGAGTCAGTTTTACCACAGCCAGCTGTTTTCAGCAAGCCAGGACCTTTGGGGTCAAAAGGTCAGGTCCTTTTAAAAACTACTAGCTGTCATTTCCCTAAGCAGACATTCAAATAAACATATATTTATCACAAATATGATACAATATAATAACAAGCAGATGCTATCCAACACAGGGTCGTCCCTCCCTCTAGGTTCCCACTGTTTGAACAGGCATTTAAAGTCTGTTTTTGTATCCTCCCACCACTGAGGAACATTATCATATGCTCCAAACAGACCACCTATCCTGAAACAGTAGTTCACATTTCACAGACACCTGGGGATCATCCAGTAGGGTTGTATTCAGTTTCCATGCAGTGTGAGCAGAGAATAGATCTCATGCCATTGTACCTTTGCAGACAACTGCTGAGTGATCAGACATCTCAACTGGGACAGTTCTGAATCCAGTGACTGCTGTTGTATGGGATGGAAACAAAAAGTCAATATGAGTGGTTAAGTTGCCCTTGTGAAAAGTAGTCAAACCATGTGGAGATACCATAGCACCATCTACCAGGTCAGCAAATGAGATCATATCATGCAAAAAGGCAGAGTCACAGTATATTTTAGAAGGTGGTGCCTGGGAGCAAGCAGTAGGTAGGCTGCAATTAAAGTCTCCCTCCAGTATACATGCTTTGTGTATGAATAAATAGGGATGAATGACTTTAAACAGTTACATCCTGCCAGCTTTTGTATAGGGAACATATAAATTAATGTGGCAGATGGGAAAATGGTCAAATAAAGCATCCAACAACAAAGACT
Source organism: Neoceratodus forsteri (assembly GCA_016271365.2). Lineage (NCBI taxonomy): Eukaryota > Metazoa > Chordata > Ceratodontiformes > Ceratodontidae > Neoceratodus > Neoceratodus forsteri. Next base: position 614,535,799 of record CM028133.1, read on the forward strand.
GCCCCGGGATTATGTCCAATAATTGTTGTACCTGGAAGGAATAGGAGGGAAACAAATTGCCCACACCATCACACCTGTCAAGTCCTTGTGACCAAAATGAGGGGCTGAAAGGCCACAGTTTCTTTGTTGCTGACAATTCATGCAGAGTTTTCAATCCTGTGTCTTGTAAAAGGACAATGTTAGTAGGAAGAGTAGATAAAATGGGAAGCTGTGTCATTCTTTTCCTATAGTTGTTTATGCTATTGACTTTTAGAGCCACACAAGAGAGTCTGGGTCTCTGAACATCAGAATGCCGGGGGGGGGGGGTCTAACCATTTCTTTACTTGGAACCTGGTCAAAACGCATTTGGGAATAGCTTCTGGAGATGTATCCTGTGGTTTGGAACCTAAATCTCTGATTGAAGAAATAATGGAAGATACTTTAATCTTCCACCACTTCATCAGTATCTTACCATTGAGGAGCAGTAGCTAATGCAGCATATCTGTTAACAATTGCCAATGGTTCCAGAGGGAAAGATTTGCTTTTTGCAGGGCCACAATGTCTCCTCTTACAAGTTTTAGCCAATCTCAGGGGAAGGTCCTGTGGAGGAGGAGGAGGAGAAGCCACAGTGGAGATGTCAGACTCCACAGGCGTAGGGTGAACAACTGGACACAGAGCTTCAGTAATAGAAGACTCACTCTGTTGTGGGGGTAGCTGCTCATTAGGATTTGGGGGAGTCTGCACAGTCACTGCAGTAGGGCCAGGAGTGATAGTAGGAGTGAGAAGCTGGGTTCCATCAGAGGTAGTAACCATGGGCACAATCCCACTAGCATCAGTAAGAGGTCCAGATGGAGAAGTGGCAAATTTCTTAGTATTGGGATCCACCTTCCCCAGAGCCTGACCCCTGGTGATCATGTCATCCTGATTCCATCCATCCGATCTGATGTAAATGGCCCAAGGGCATCATCTAAAAGAATGGCCTTGTTCATCACAGAGGTTGCACCAAAAGGGTTGGGGCAAGTGTGGCTAAGATGGGCATATTCTAAGCAATTGTTACACCTCTCAGTGTCACATACAGAGCTGAAATGTGCTTTGGAGCCACATTTGTGAAAGGATTTAGGTTGGCCTGGATAAAAACAGACACCTTTATCCCTGGCCCCAAAAAAACTACTGGGTAGGTGGCATATACCTGTGTTATTTTGTCATAACTTCACCTGGAATTTCCACCCCCTGTCCATACCTGTTCATAATCAATAACCTGAAAAGGTAACCATAATGCAGTATCCTTACACTGGCCATATTTGTTCTAAAACCTATCCAAAACTTTAACAGAACTAAAACTAACATCATAAATGCTATCCCCTGAGATATGTAACACTGCATGTAAATCAGAGGGAAAGAATCCCATGGAGTCTTTTATTAGTGTTCTAATAATAAAGAGTCTATCTGGTGTCTCCGTAAAGCCCTCTGAGTATTTCAGCTGGACTGCATGCCATCTTGGGACTGGTTCTCTTGAAGCAGAGAAAATATCTGACATCTGAAAGGCTCTAAAACTGGAGCCAACCATTTGGGGATGCAGTCATAGTGGTGTGCTCTGCTGTGTCATCTTCAGACCCTGAAAGTAAGTCCTGTGCTAATTCCTGTGGGTGAGGGTCAGACTGGATCCTTGCTTCAGGTGGTTCAGTAAAGTTATGAGAGACACCGTCTAAAGTTGGGATCAATGTTCCATGGAAACAAAAGGTGAGTGCTGCTCTGGAGGCTGAGATGATCCATGACATTGTTTATCAATTGGTTCCTAGGAGGCACCATCGGTGTTTTTTCTCCAGCCAGCTGCCAACAACGAGGGCTCAACAGACCATTTCTCTAGACTCTTTCTGGCAGTGGTTGGTCCCCACTGGAGGCCAAGCCTCTGACCCAAGGTCACTATTCCTGATGTACTAACCCCACGTTAACTTGTGGTTGTGCCTGTGTCAAGTTAGGAGTTGCATCAACTACCACAGTGGGTATTGTAGTCAAGAGGAGTTTGAGGATTGGAGGTGGCAGATGTGGGCCACATGTTTCAATTTATCAGCTTGATCACTTAATTTAGTAAAATATTTAGACTGGACAACAGAAGATTCAATGGGAGTCTTTACTGCTGTGTTCCAGCTATTCACATGAACATCACCCAGAGAGCTTGGACTGATGTCAGGTTGTGCAAAGGCAGAAAGTTCACTGTAAACAACACAACAATATCAGGTTGATAAGAAGGAGAAAAACAGGGTAAAGTCTGCTTACCAGTCAATTGCACTGCAGGAGTGGCATTGGCAGTCTTTGGTGCTGCTGCATCATCAGCTGAGAAAGTAACCATTTCAGCAGCCTTTGATGCTGTTGCATCACAGGCAGTTGTCAAAGGCAGCAACATTGGCATGTCAAAATCCCTGAATGTAGTGGAAGCAGCAGGGTCAGCGTCCAATGCAGATCATGGCATATTACAAAACTGTTGCTGCTTTTGCTGATATAAACATTACTCTTCTTCCAGCAGTTTAAGGAGCTGCAGTTTCTGATTTGTCAAAGCAAGCATTAAAAGGTCTTCATTACTAGGTGGGCCAGATGGTCCTTATGTGCCGTCAAATTCTATGTTTCTATCAAGAATGCATGGGACAGACATAAGGCAATTCTAGTGGGGGGTAGGAGGAAGTAAGCTGTTGGTTAACTATAATCTGCAGCTTATCCATCAGGTAGGGAAATGGGCAGACTAGGTGGGCCAAGCAGCACTTATCAGCCATCAGATTCTATGTTTCTGTGTTTCATCTTCATCCTGAATGGACTGCTCCAGTTCCTTCATGGTCACTGTAGGTGCCATCTGAAATACTATAATTTCCACTTGATCAGCTGCAATGTCCATTTCAGTCTCTGACAAAATAAAATTCAAGGTAGCCCCATGCAAACAAGAAGCAGGGGAGGAGGTTAGGTGCTCTACTTCTATCTCCTCCAGCATCTCCTCCACAGAGACAGTTTCAGCCATCTTGGCTGATGGCCAGGGGTTCCCACTACTGATAAGAGTAGGGTTATTTTTATTGAGGAAAAAATCAGCTTACAGGTACAAACTCGGAAAATGGCAAATACAAATAAAATGAAGTAAAACCAATACAATGGCTGAAGAACTATGATGAAAAAAAGAAAAAAACTAGTAAGGGAACTAAAGAAAAGTAAAAAGAACAGAAAAAAAATCACATTTGATAAAAAAAACAGCCTTAACAATATTTCCAATGAGTGTGAAATTGCATGCCAGATACTGTTGGTTACATTGTTTTAATTGGTATGTAATAGACAGTTGCTGCTTTATACAGTGAAACAACTCTGGGTGTGACCAAGACTGTTGACTAATGACCCATTTATACCTCACCGGCCAAACATAAAATTTCAGCAGGTACAGATCAGACTCAACGTATTGGGATAGTACTTGCCCCAAATTCCAGTAAAGCTGTCAAGTATCAAAACCTCATAAAGAAGCTACACAAAGTCAACATTGTTAACACATTTGGCCAAAATTCCCCCCAAATTCTGCACAGACAGACATTCCAGAAACAAGTGAGATTGTTTTTCCAAAAATCCATTACAAGTATCTCTTGGACAATACCATTCTGAGGGCTGCTTGTGCCTATGAGTGTTCCATACACTGAGGTGGCCATTTCAAGTATGCCATTGTCTTCCAAATATTAGCTGGAAATCTAGGGTCAGTGAGTTGTCACACTGCTAATGCTGTGGTTAGGGCAGAGCCATGTGGGAAAATTAGCAGTTCCGAAAAATAAGAAGATAAAACATGGTGATATAAGCCCTTCCTAGACAATGTATTGAAAAGGACAGGGGTCAATTTTCATTGTCTAATTTTTTTTAAAAGCAAGCACCAAATATTGAGGGTTAAAATCCACCCTCCAGGCCAAGTAGGCACCTCAAGTCCCATGATCCCATACTGGTAAAATCAGGTTCAGCCATGGATCCATAATTTCCAGTCATGGGGTACTCCATAAAATAGTGTTGGAAAGTATAAAAAAAAACAGAATAAAGAAAAATAACTGGGTTTATCATCGTCAAACCGCCTTGGTTTGACAGGAGGGTAAGTAAACTGCCGCTTAATAGGGTTAAGGTGACTACCCCAAAGAGCCTGAAAAAATAAACTATAAAGACAGGTCTCCAATTCCAGTGGGAGGGATGTAACTTAAATATAAAAATTTGGATAATAACAAAGTTTTAATAAGGTAAACCCTCTTCTTTTTTGAAATTTGCATTGACTTCCATACAGCCAGGAAACGTTCCCTTTCCTGAATCTTACCCTCTCAATTAAGTACTCCCATATCCAAATTCTCAAAGGTGATGCCTCAAATCTTAAATTTATCTGGAACATTGTGGACAGCACCCAGCTCCATAAGACCCAGGGCTGTTGTGCGACCCAAGCATAATGCCTAAAATTTCTGAGCATTAATCATAGCACTGAAAAGGAGTCTAAATTGTTCCAGAAGGAACCAGGTATTCACACAAGAGGATGTATCAGCCAAAAAAAAAAGACAGATATTATCTGCATAAGCATTGACCTTAAGAGGCTCTGTCATCTCTGTCACCGTAATCCCTCTAATATTAGGAGACATACAGATGCAACACAACAAAATGTCAATACAAAAGACATAGAGGAGGGTGTTTAAAGGGTACCCTTGCCTCACCCCCCATAAATTGGAATTTGTCTCCTCAGGAAGCTATTAACAAGGGGAAAAAAGGAGCAATACTATATAAGAGCTGGATCTGCCTAATAAACTCATGGGGCACCCTATGGAAAGCCAGGGAATGAAACAAAAACTCATGGAAAAGTTGATTGAAGACCTTCTCTTGATCTAAATATTTTTAAAAAAATATGGACCTCATCCATTTAACCATGAGTGACCACTTCTTGAAGCCTGATTAAATTATCACTGAGTAGTCTGCCTTGGTAAGGGGATATCACTTTAGCAGAAATCTTACCAGTTGATGAACTAAGATTTTGGCCAAACACTTTAAGTCCGTATTAAGAAGAGAAATATGTCTACAGTTACCCAGATCAGTACAGTCCCTGTTCTTACACAGTAAAATAAAAATGGCCTGAAACATAGCCTGGGGGGGTGGGGGGCATACAGAGTATCCAACTGAGTATTCAAAAACTCTTGTAGAACCACAGTTAGAATGTCAGCAAAATGGGAGTAAAATTCAGGACCAAGACCATCAGGACTTAGAAGTGTTTTTGGTTTCAGGGATGTCAATGCCAAGTCCACATCCTCCAAATTAAGTTGAGCTAAAACAGTTACTAGTCAAGGGGTTTGACAAGGGATGTGGCAGAAATTCACTAATGCTACCAGTAATGGAAGAGGGGTACCAAAAAAGACCATTAGAGTATCCTCTACACTAGATAACACATGTTTGGTATCCGAATATACCTGACTCGATGCATCCCATAGAGAGATGAGGAGTTTGCAATTAACCCCCTCTTGGCACTGTTGAAAAATATCCGAGGACAATTTATTCCCATTAAGTCCAAATTGCTGTTTGACCCATAAGGTGTTGGCCCTGTCATAGTGATAATGACTGATGTCAGTCCAGAGATTGTCAGTTTGGGCTTTATGGGATCTGTGTTCTAGCATCTGAAGAGTGATCAGTCGAAATGGCTATGTATTTAATGCCGTAAATAAGTAAAATATTTGGAACATCCTTTACATTTACCCAATATCAAAAAAAGCCTTTTTAAGTCAGCTTTTGTGTCCATCCACCAATCCACCGAGTCATAACAGACCACTACTGTCCCCCGGGCCCTAGGTTGTCCTCTACATTGGGAAGAGACATTGGGGTCAGTCAACAAGGAACTATTAAGTTTCCAATACCTGGTCCTCATGGATGGCTGATCCCCCAAGTCTAGTGTAATATGAACCTCAAAATGGCAAGAAAGAGCTGAGGCAACCATTAAAGCTGCTAGAATCATACAATCTGGAAAAACAAAAACATAATCCGAGTAGATAATGGACCCCTATGACAGGTATGTCCACCTTGGGGCTGCATATGTCTCTAGGCATCCTGAAGACCTGCGGTGGAGATCATTTAATGTAAATAGCTGGTATCACAAAACAATTTTTTGGTACCACCCAACTTATCCTGTAATTCACAAGGGCAATTAAAGTCCCCACCAAGAAGGACAAACTGAGCAGTATGTAAAGATGGGTGTACAGTGTCAGTGGCCCAGCAGGTAGCACACTCGCCTCTGAGGTTGGGAGATCAGAAGGCTGTGGGTTCTATCCCCACACCAGGCACTTGGGTTAATATCCCAATACTGACACTGTAGTGCAGCATGAGGGGGGTGCTGCACTCCTGAGGTGCCATCTTTCAGATGAGGTGTTAAACCGAGGTCCCATCTGCCTGTTCTGGTGGTAGTTCAGGTGGATGTTAAAGATTCCATGGCAGTTCTCAAAAAGAGTAGGGGAAGTTTATTAAACAAAAGAAACATAACATCACAAAAAACAATCAAAGAAACAGAAAAAAAGGAAATACCATTAATAAACAATAACAACAGTAGAGATATTTTTAAACAAAAAAATATTTTCATAGTTTGTCAATTTTATCCCAAGAAAATCTATGTACATCATTTTCTTTGACAGAGAACAATCCTGTTTCAATTTGTGAGATAATAACAGAATTTAACACAGTTTGTTGTTGCAAAACAAACTGACAGTGAGCCTGCCATAAATAATATTGAATAAAGGCAAAAAATACATTCAAAGTGCTTTTATGGTAGACTTTCCATATTCCTGTGTAATCCCCCAAATCAAAGTATTATAAGAAATGAGCAATACACCAGGCATATTCCAATGAACTGCTGCCTCCTGACAAAATTGATGAGTATGAGGACAATCAATGAAAAAAAAAATGTAACATACTTTCCTCAATATTAGGGCATGTAACTCTAGGACAATATCTATCTGCTTGAGGCTTGTATTTTAAATTTCCCCGAACCCCTAATCTCCCTTGGGCTGAAATCCAGGCAATATCCTAAATATGAACAGGAAGCCTAAAGTCAGAGAGTTTGTGTAAAGCAAAAATCATTTTAGAAGGAACACAATTGGGGAAGAGGAGATAAATCTGCTGTACGTCATAAACTATATGGGAATAAAATGATTTCCTATCCAAAGCCAACATTGTTTGAAACAGAACTTTCCATTGTTGCATTTTTTTCATTGTGGCTATCCCATAAGAGGGCAGAGAGTCAGAAATCAACATTTTTGGAGGTTAAAGGACCCATTTTGTAAAAAATTGTTTCCAACGAAAATGAGACCACTCTTGCCATATCATAGTAACAAAAGTCCATAAATAAAGGAAGTAAAAAAATACAGAGAATGATAAAAAACAATTGGGTTTATCATATGCAAACCACCTTTCTTAACTGGTAAATAGGTAATCTCCCTTTTTACAGAATTTAATCAATTACCCCAAATCATTTGCAAAAATAAACTTAGAATTTTAGTTTCTAAGTTAACCGGAGGGGGGTAAAGGTAACTTAAAATAAGAAATATAGGTAACAAAAATTTCTTAATAACCAAAATTTGTTTTTTCTTCCCAAATTTCCATTGTTTCCACATATTCACCTTGAGTTCACCAACCCGTAATTGTTGTTCCCAGTTATAGGAAGCCAAATCCTCATGTCCAAACCAAACACCCCAAATTTTGTGAGGAATGGTGACAAGAGGAATACCTAGACTGTTTTCAGTCCCAGTGTTTATGTGGCCTAAAGAAAAGATAAAACTTTTCCCTTTATTAAGGTACACCCCAGATGTTTGCCCATAACAATGAAATGTTTCCAGTGCCAACTGTAAGGAAGTAGTGTCTTGTATTAATAAAGTGACATCGTCAGCATATGCCTTGATTTTCTCAGAAGGTAATGAGGGCAAAGGGGCTATACCCCTGACACACTGATCCCATTGGATATGTCAAATGACTGGGTCAAGAGCAAAAATATATAAAAGGGGACTTAAAGGGCAGCCCTGTCTGACACCTTTTTCAAGGGAGATCTCAGAACCAAAAATACCAATAACAGTGGGAATTATAGTAGCGTCAGTGTACAATAAAGCAATCCATTGTACAAATCTTAAAGGGATACCATACTGCAATAATAAGGAAAAAAGATACCCATGCCTAACCTGATCAAAAGCTTTAGTCTGATCTAAAGCTACCACATAACCTGAAACAGTCCCAAATTTACCTACCTCAAAGATTTCTCTTAAGAGATATAAATTATGTTGGATTTTCCATTTGGGAATTGCACAAGTTTGAGCTGGATGGATGAGAGAATCAGCAACTTGCAATAATCTATTATTGATTTTTGCCAAAATCTTATAATCACTGTTTAAAAGATTAAGTGGACGCCAGTTAGAGAGCACCATTTTATCCCCTTTTTTATATAGAAAATTAAGCAGAGAAGTACTAAATCCAGGAATTTGTAAATTGGAGGTCAACAGAAAATTAAAAACCAAGGGCAAAAATAACTCATAAATGAAATAAAGGTTTTATAAAAATCATTAGGAGTCCCATCAATCCTGGGAGAAGTTCCTGAAGTAAGCTGTTTAATCACTACTTCCACTTCTGCCGAAGAAATAGGTTCTATCAGTATTTGTCGCATAGAATCCTCTACTTGGGGAAATGGAGAAAACAATTCATCTAAAGGGGTCAAAGTAGGTTCTCCAGTATCACTAAAGGTGGAGGCAACAAATTGTTGCACAACAGACAACATTCCCAGATCACTGGTAACCAAAGTACCATCATTACTAAGAAGACTAGACGTTAAAGTGTTATCCAATCTTTGTTTACACGCCTGGTATGGGTCTGATGCAGGTTGTTTTTTGTACTGTATCTAAATTCCACTTCTAAAGAGTTGGCCCTATCATATTGATACTGTTTCATTTGTTGTTGGCTGTGGTGTGTATTGTTTATGTTTTTCTTCATTTTATAAATTTTTCTTTGTATTGTTTGTCTTTTTTGTTGTGGTTGTTTGTTCTTAGGTGGTATAGTGATATTTTGGATTCTTTCTGTAGTTGTTTAATTTATCTTGAGATTTTGCCTTGTTCTTTCTAAGCTATGGTGCTAGGCAGGCACTCTTACCTCCCTCTCCTTCCTCCCCAGTTCTACCCTTCCTAATCAATGGAGTCCCCCACAAGGAGTTGTTTCTTCCCTGTGAGGTCCCATGCCACCCTCCTGTTGGTCTCCTTTGTGGAGGTTCCCAGCATCCTCCTTTGTCTTCACTGTGGGTGCCTCCATAGAGGAACCACACTTTGCCAGGACAGCAAATGAATTGTGGAGAGGTCACAGCTGGAGGGATGCACCTCTGTTCCACCACCTCACCCTCTCTGAGCCCACTATGGTTCAACCGCTCCTCTTTCTTGGCAACCCTGAGGCAATAGCAGTGGCCCTGGTGGTCCCTGGGTGGGAGAGGAGGTCCCCAGATCCTGGCCAACTCAGCCTGGAGATCAGCAACCTCCTCCTCAGCCCAGAGAGGTGCCTACAGATGGGACAACACACCGCATCCTCCAGAACGCCTCCCAGAAGACTGCTGCTCCACAGCTACTGCACTGCACCACTCACACCATGTCTTATTTCTGGCCCATTAACTGTTGTTTTGAATACTTACTCTTTCCTCTGTTTTATTTTTTTTGGGGATAACTAATAGAAGAATAATATATCTACAATATTACAAGTGTTTTAAAAGTACTTTTTTTCAGTAAAATTAAAAAAAATATTCTTGAATGTAAAAATAGAAAGTAGTCCTTGCTGAGGCTGTGTACAATTAGACTACTAGAAGAAGCATTGGTCTTAGTATGGTGTCCTAGTAAGGGTCTGAAAGGGCTTCCATCCTCCTCTTCCATCCCTTCCATATTTCTATTATTGTCATAAATGAAAAGGACAGGTCTCGGGTCTTGGGGTACCTTACAAAAATTTAATACAGCCATGAAAGGCTTTCACTAACTGATGCAGAGACTGGCAGTGTATCTGACTATGTCACGGGATTGTTAAAAAAAATAAGGTCATGTTGTTTGGTACTCCATATACAGTATGCTTAAAGATAATCTGAGCATTTTGTTACATGAAGATAATGGGACTACAACTGAATAAGTTTCTGAATTTAATATTTTGGGTTCCTGCTTGACCATCGATTAATTGTTTCCTCCCAGGTTAGATCTGTAAGTAGGGTAATTAATCAGAAGTTGGGATTACTGTATAAATTAAAAAGTTATGTTTCCATTGAAACGTGCATATCTAGTGCCACTGGATCACTTTTACCTCATCTTGACTATGTGGCCAGTTTGTATTTCAATTTGGGAACAAAAGAACATAATATTCTAATGGTGACTTGTAACAATAGTTGTTTTGTTTTGGCTTCTCCCTTAAGTACCTATCATTGTTTACTTTATTCTCAATTGAATTGGTTATCCCCGTCTAAGTTTGCTTACTTTTTTGGTTGTCAAATATTTAAGTCTAGTTTATCTAATTCTTTATATTATCTTACTGATTCAGTTACTATTTGAAACACCTGTACTAATCTGAGATCAGCTAAAGGTGTAATTCTTCAAACAATTGCTCACAGGTCCAAGGTTGGTTCTCGTTCTTTTCAATTGCAGCACCTTGTATTGGAATGGTCTTCTGGATAAGTTACATTCTGCAGTTTCTTTAAAGTTTCAAATAAAGTTTTAAACATTATCTATTGGAACATGATGTTTGTAAATATTTTAATTAATTTGTGGCTGTAGTTTTTTTTTTATTATTAATGTTATATACTATGCATCTATGTCAGGTCAGACCTGAAAAAGGACCATTTGTCCAGTGTTCTTTCTGGGTTAACAAAATTAAAAATAAAATAAACAACAAATAACATATTTCAATTATTGTGGGCTCTTTTGCTAGAGTGAGAGATAATTCTGTTTTTATTTTGTTTACGTGTTTGTTGAGTCAGTTTTTCCTTTTCGATGGAGAGAGTTTCAATATTTTCAGTTGTGGTTGATGGGGCTTGTCCAGTCTCATAAGCATGATTGGTTGGAGTGCAGCTTTCTGGTTTTTCCTTTTGAAGGGAGCAGGAACATAATATTGTACACTGCTAGAACCAGTGGATTGTTTGATCATACCTGAGGGAGTTACATTAAAATCTTTGAAACTAGGCATGGGCGAGTAGTAAAATACCTGACCCTAAACACTATCCGTGGTACCTCCAAACTACCTAAATTACCCTATAAATCCTAAAATACCCTAATGAAAATGGGTAGTTGGTTAGGGACAGGTAGTTACTACCCTAATCATTCTACCACCCCATTACCCTAACCTGACCACACCAAAAATGTGAAAGACTGCTGTATTACACAGTTTGTTAGGTTTCCAAAAATTATACCCATGGCAGGCATTGCTGAGGCAGGTACAAGAGGTGCAGCACTATGATTGAGCCTGCTGCTATTTCCAGAAATTATACCCATGGTGGACATTGATGAGGCAGGTGCTAGAGATGCAGATGCTCTGAGTTTGCCTACTGCTGTTTCCAAAAAGGTATACCCATGGCAGGCATTATTGAGGCAGGCACGAGATGTGCAACTGCTGTGAGTGAGCCTGCTGCTGTGTCAAACAATTATATCCATGGTGGGCATTGCAGAGGTAGGTAAAAGAGGTGCAGCTACCTGATTGAGCCTGCTGCTGTTTCCAAAAATGATGCCATGGCAGGTATTGCTGAGGCAGTAGAAGTGTGCTGCTCTAATTGAGCCTGCTGCTGTTTCCAAAAATTGTACCCACAGTGGGCATTGCTAAGGCAGGTACAAGATGTGCAGGTGCTCTGAATGAGCCTGTTGCTGTCTCAAAATGTTATACCCATAGCAGGCATTGCTGAGGCAGGTATGAGAGGTGTATTTGCTCTGATTGAGCCTGCTGCTTTTTCCAAAGATTATACCCATGGTGGGCATTGCTGAGGGAGGTACAAGAGGTGCAGATGCTGTGAGTGAGCCTGCTGCTGTGTCCAAAAATTATACCCATGGTGGGCACTGCTGAGGTAGGTACGAGAGGTGCAGCTGCTCTCATTGAGCCTTCTGCTGTTTCCAAAAATTATACCCATGGTGGGCATTGCTGAGGTAAGTACAAGAGGTGCAGGTGATCTGAGTAAGGCTGCTGCAGTTTCCAAAAATTATACCCATGGCGGGCATCATACATAATAAATGGATGATTGACAAAACTAAGAGTAGTGTGGAACATGTGACTTGCATGGTGGCTGTGGTGAAGTGGGGCTCTAGCAACATAGCCAACACATAGGTCTCATTCTTAAACATGGCATTTATTCTCTGATTAGCTGACAGTCTGAGACTTAAGTCATCCGTGAGCATAACAGCAGTGGTGTCTTCTTTCTTTTTTTTTTTTTTTATTTATTTCAAATTCGGATTAATATCTTCGAGCTGGGGGCTCGTTTATAAAGGCTCCAAATCAATAAGGAACACAAGATATTTACAGGTGGTGAAACATTGCAGAACAGAAAGACATCAACTAACAAGTGGCATTAGTGTACAGTTACAAAGTTAAGCAGAGTACAAGAAGTAAGGAGAAACAGGACCACACTTCCAGAGAAACATATTAATGCAGCACTAATTAAGTGCAGTACAGTGTTTAACAATCATGTTAAGGTTCAGACGAGGTGCTCCCAGTCTGCAGAAATGCATGTTTTAGCAGCCAAGGTGAGGCTTTGTCAAGGGGGAGGTAGTAGGCAGTGGGAGGGGGGAAGTGGGCAGTTGTGGAACAGGAGGGTGGGAGAGTGAGAGACGGTAGCATTTGACTGGTGTGAGAACCGCTGTCAGAGGCCATGGGTTAACAGAAATACTGGCAGTCAGATTTGCTGGCAAGAAGAGATCAAAGCCCATTTTTAAAGTAGCCAAGTCTGGGGGAGTTGGCAAGGTCTGCAGGCAGATCACTGAACCATTTAGGCCCACAGTAGGAGAGGGATCTTTGGCCAAGGGTGGTTCATTTGAAGGGAAGAGTTAGAACAGTCCTGGAAACATTCCTTGTGCATTTAGATGGTTGTGCAAGCTCAAAGAGGGCTGAAGTAGCCCTAGGCATGGACCCCATCTGGGACTTTTTCACAAGGAGGCAGGCCTGGTCATTGGAGTCTGTGGTGGAGGGAGCCAGCCAGTTTCCTTGTATAGGTCACAAGAGTAAGTCATTTGTGTACTCCCAGGACCAGGCGGAAGGCCTTGTTGAAGATGGTTTTGACCCTTTTAAGCGCTGGTCTGCCGCCCCATATATGACAAGACCATAATCCACAGATGAGAGAACTGAACTGCACGTAATAAGTTTCAGGGCAGCCGGTGTCATTGAGATGCGGTGTCTGTACAGGATGCCAAGCTTCATGTTGGTGGACTTTACCAGTTGTTCAGCATGGGCAGTGAAGGTGAGGGTGTCATCAAGGTGAATCCCTAAGTACTTGAATGTATTGACTTGGTCTAGTACTTCTCCTTCGCTACTAAGTATATGCAGTGAGGACCCTTGAATCTTGCTCTGTGGGGTGCTGAAGAGCACACTCTTTGTCTTTTTTGTAGTTGAGTAGCAGTTTATTTCGGGTGAACCAGGATTCCAATGCACAAAAACTGTGCTGAAGTTCAGAGCTAATTGATCCCAGGTCTTTCCCCTGGGACAGAGATAACAGCATCGTCTACATAGAGTACGGAGTGTGCAGGACAGGTAGAAGGCATGTCATTTATGAAGAGGCTGAATAAGAGATGAATGAGGATAGAACCTTGTGGGACCCCTAGGTTTACTTCCCTGGGCTCAGAGATTATATTGCCAATCCTGACCCGTTGAGTTCTATGGGTTAGGTAACTATGGAACCAGGCCACAGATTCCATTGACAATCCTGTAGAGAGGAGACATTTCAGTAGCAGTTGGTGACTTGACTGTGTCAAAGGCCTTGGTGAGGTCTATGAAGATAGACCCCACCACCATGCCTTTATCCAGGGCCCCATAAAGCTGAGTGGTGTACTCTACTAGCACGGTGACAGTAGAGTGGCTTTGTTGGAATCCATGTTGTTGCAAGCAGAGAAGGCTGTGCTTTTCTAGGTACTCAGTTAGTTGTTCTGAGACCACCCTTTCAAGTGCTTTGGAGGGGGGAGGGGTAAAATCAAGATGGGCTGGAAGTTTGCTAAATTAGCTGTGTCTCCTGATTTAAAAACAGGTGTGACTAGAGCCTCTTTCCACCTGTCAGGGAAGATGCCAGATCTTAGAGAGGCATTGAATACCTTGGTCAGTGGTGCCACAAGTTCATTTAATGTGAGTGCTACCATCTTCATATCGATCATGTCACTTCCCATCCTGTTCTTACCAAAGACCCATTTTATATATTTGACAGTCTCACCTGTGGAGATTTGCGTGAAGTAGAATGGTGGGGTAACAGTATCCTGTGGTGATGAAGTGTTGAGGTTGTGCTGCTGGCTTGCAAGGGTGTGATTCAGGTATTCAGGTAGCAACACATTGCTGGAGGTCAATGAATGCAACATTAAAAGCATCAGCAATTTCCTTTGGTCTTGCAATGTACCAGAGGTGGTAACTATAAGGTCCGTGGGGCCCTTGAGGCTCTATCCATGAGAGATTTTACGGAGTCCCAGAACTCCCTGCCTCTACCCCAGGTCTTGCCTAGGAGGTCATTGTAGTAAGCTGCTTTCACCAGACATATGAGTTTTGTGCAGGTATTTCTAGCTGCCTTATACGCTTGGGAGTCAACTAGATTCCCGGTGGCTTTGGCCCTATGCCACAGGTGATCTCTGAGTCGCATGCGTTCAATTAGAGGGCTAGACAGCCAGGGGTTGGGGATTCCTCTGACTTTCTTTGTTTTGTAAGGAGCAAAGATGTCACAGGCTTTAGTAAAAATACTGCAGAAGTAATCCAGTGCTTGGTTTCCGTCCTTGACACTATCCAGTGGGGACCAGTCAATTCCTTTTTAGGTAGTGCCTGAAGGAGTCTAGTTGACCAGGCCTTAGTGATCTGTTCCTGGTGGTCTTAGGCTTACTCTTGGTGAACTTGTTTGTCCAGGTAAGTAGCACAGGAGAGTGGTCACTGATGGTGTCAGGTAGGACTGTTACCTCTGTGATATGTTCAGGTCAGAAGGAGAGTAGTCAGTCGATGAGGGTGCTAGTTCCTGTACGGTAGTTTTGTCTGGTGGGTTGTGTGACCAGTTGGGTCAGGTACAGTCTGGCTATTTGGTCTCTAGCTGTCACTGCATCATGTGCTTGCAAATTAATGTTGAAGTCCCCTAGGATTATATGTTCCCAGTTTAGTTTGTTCTGTTCGAGGTGGCTTATGAGCTGTGGGAAGCCAGTGAGTAGTGTCCCAGGAGGCAGGTATACGGTGGTTAATAGTAGCACTTTGTTGTGTTGTCCAATATTAAGTTTTAGTGTTAGAACCTGTGCTTCCTTGGTGTGGAAGCTAATTGGTAGTATTGCCCTTTGATGTCACTCTTGAGGTAAACCAGACAACCCCCCCCCCCTCCTTTTTGAGGTACGGTCCTGCCGGAACAGGTTATATCCAGGAAGGGCAATTACTGTGTCTGGGATCTTTGGTGATAGCCATGTTTCTGTTAGGGAGATGACATCAGGATCAATCTGAGCCACTGAGGCCTGAAATTGTGGCAGTTTGGAGAGAAGGCTGCAGATATTCAGAGATACAATTTTTAGATGTCTTGGGCTATTGGCACAATTCATGATACAGGTCACCCAGGGTCACAGCTAGGCAGGGATTTGACAGGAGGCTTTGGCTATGCAAGAGTTTGCAGACATGCACTCCCCTGCCCCATTACATTGATAGCCTGGGACACACTTACTCAAGTACGAGAGCAGGATGTGAAATCTCCTTTAAAAGCCCACATACAGACCCTTCAGGAGAAGGTCAGACGGAAATGTGGATTCAAGCAGAACCCAGAGTCACTGAATTTGTCAGACTTAGTTGCTTGACTTCTGCTTTGCTTGGGATAGCTTCCAAAAAGTTGATTTTAAACTGAAAATGCAAATACCTAGTGGTGATGTTTTGCAGAAATCCAGTCCAGGAGACCTTCACAGATGTAGTGAGCAAGAATGGTGTAGTTACTCCAAGCAGAAATTCTTGTAAATCCCAAAAAGCTAAGCTACAGAAACAGACAAACACAAACAGCCACCCAAAGGGAAACTCCAGTTAACACAGTTAGCATTGCTGTATTCCCTTTGTGGCTTCTGGTCCCTGATTATTGCTTGCACTCTTAAAATGGGCAGGTATTTCATTAAAAATCATTCCGGTAAACACCCTTATACTTAGGGTGCTTTCTGCCATGCCATGTGGCAGTACAAGTCCGGGCCACACTGAGAAAGTAAACATTGTGAGCGGGCGCATTCATGTGGCGCTCACACTCACCCTCATTCAAACCGTGCCACTTTCTGCACTTGCTCCGAGTCACTGTTTAGTAACTATGCCTTCTATGCCCTGGAATTTCTGCATTTTGGTTTATTTATATCTTACAGCCCACCGACCCCAGCATGGAATTCTTGGAATGCTCAGCATGTCCCTAATCCAGTTGTTAACTTTTAATCAGCAGAAATGACTTACTTTTTATGTTGCTAGCCCCTAAAGTGGATGTGGGCATTCTGAGGCATTTTTTCAGTGAGGTGCCATTGTGTTCAGTGCGATTACATTCCTTGACCTCTCATGCCTGCATGACCTCATGTGCCCAAGCATTATGGCACCTCACAGCAATAACAACAAAGAATGCCCACATCCACTTTAGGGGCTGGTGACATAAAAAGTAAGTCATTTTGCTGATTAAAAGTTAGCAACTGGATTAGGGACATGCTGAGCATTCCAAGAATGTCATGCTGGGGTCGGGGGATCTAAGCTATAAATAAAACAAATAACAGTATTTACAGGGCACAGAAGGCATGGTTACTAAACGATGACTTGTAGCAAGTGCAGAAAGCGTGCAGTTTGAATGACGGTGTGCTTGAGAGCCACATGAATGCACCTGCTCACAATGTTTATTTTCTCAGCATGGCTTGGACGTGTACTGCCATGCAGCATGGCAAAAAGCACTCTAAGAGCAAGGGTGTTTACCAGAATGATTTTTAATGAAATGCCTGCCCATTTTAGGAGCGCAAGCAATAATCAAGGACCGGAAGCCACAAAGAGAATACAGCACTGCTAACTGTGTTAACTGGTGTTTCCCTTTAACTGAAAGTCTTTCTTTATGTCATCAAGGAAAATGTGAAGAAATCTTATTTGAGGAAGAATTTGATTCAGAGTTGTACAGTCTGCACTGACATCATGTGTGGCAGCCTCAAATGGCTCCAGTAAGGTGACCAAAGATTCATGTAGACTCCAACTGCTGGAACTGAGCATAACGTCTACTTTATCTATTTGCTTCTGCATGATGTAGTCATGTACAATTCTTTTTCTGTTCAAGAAGCTTTTCCAACATGTAAAATGTTGAATTCCAGTGGGTTGGAACTTCCTGCTTTATTGTGCACAGTAATAAGTTGTTTGACCTCTGCAGCCCCTTCAGGATTGTTTTGTGCTTTCACAGAGTGGCTGAAATGCCCACATATTTTCCTAACAAGACCTAACAGATTTTCATCATTTCTGTTTCTGTTTAAGAAATCATGGAGCCTGTAGGGGCACATTCACAGTTGTGAAGTGAGTCCCATCACCTCATGCAATTCTTCTGTTTTCTTATAATGGATGGGGGGCAGGGGAGGCTCAATTAAAAGGCATGGTTCCCACTAGTCCCAATAGCTCTTGAACTCATAGACTGTAATCTAAACACTGCTTGTTTGGACTGTCATTTAAGTTACTTGCAAGAGAACAACCCACTTTAAACCCCTGGACCAAAAGGGGTTAGGGTATGGGCTTCATATTATACTAAAATTACATGGAGTTTGTTGCAACAATTTCCAGAAGAAAATAAGTAAAGGTCTGCAACTCTAATCAGCTGTAGAAAACAATTCATGTGAAAGTGAAGAAATGTTTTTCCATGTTTCGCTTTTCCGAGCATTTTCTTTTTCACTGAGTTTACAAATTATGAAAAATTTTTAAAAGCATTTTCCACAATTCAGAAAGTGAAGTACTGCTAGTACTGGAGTACTGCATGCCATCTTGGTCTGCTAGGTATAAAAAAATTTCATTGAAGCAGTTGGGCAGGGCCTCCAAAATAATCAGGGCTACGTGAGACAAAAATTATGAGGCGGGGCTGGTGGCCCTTAACATGTTTATCTTAGAGAAACATAATCTTAGTGTTACATATACTCAAGGCTATCAACCAGATTGAAGAGACAAAGCTATTTGATCTGATCTCCTCCAGCACAGCATGAGGACATGCCCTGAAGTTCAGAGGCAGTAAATTCAAGGCATCGTAGGAGACAGTGCTTCTTCCAGAAGGTGGTAAACTCATGAATAGCTGCCAGTACAGACAATGGACATGAAACAGTGCAGGCCTTTAGGCTATGCTTGGACAAATTTCTGCTTACCACAGGAATCCCAGGGTACCATGGAAGTAGAGTGGGTTGGGAACCCCTTTAATTTAGTACATGTTTACACAGCATAAATATTCTTTCCTGCTTATGAAGCAGGGGGTGAGAGGTAGACATGATGGATGTGAAGTCCCTGAATAACTTCTAATCTTTAATTACTAAGTTACTACTGTACAAAGTGCAGAAATTTCACACAGCTCTGACATTAACATAAAAAAATATTTACAAGGTATAAAAAGATAAATTCACTAACTTCAAAGTTCTCAGATGCGAGACAACGTTTTTGTTTTCTTTTATTATCTTCTTCAAGGAGAACTGCGCTGAACCTGTAGCCCATTTTTCACTGTAGAGGCTGGTTTATAAGGACTGGTTCAAATTCTGTTATTGTTCTGTCTACATAGGTCTTTTATTAACCTCAGTGGATATTTCGGCTTTACACTTCAGTGGTAAGTACCATTTTAGAACTGTATGATGTAGTTTATGTCCCAAACAACCAGAGAGTTCTGTAGTAGAACATAGGTGCATTGTGCCAACAACAGAAGAGTAGAACAGGGACATAAATTACATCATACAGTTCTAAAATGGTTCTTACAAGCAGCATAGAAACACCCAGTAGGATAACTAAAAAGCCTGAGCAGCTAGAGAAACAATAGAATTTGAATCAGTATTTAAAAAGCAGTGTCTACTGTGAAAAATGACTTACAGATACAGCGCAGTTCTCCTTTAAATAAACTTAGCAGTGATGGCTCAACACCATTGAATCAATTGCCCCAATGAAGTGGATGAAGAAGAGTTCACACTTTGGTGCTCATAATGGTCTATAGCAGCAACATGTATTGATTTTTCCAGGTAGCATAGCTTCCCAATGAAAAAGGTTAGGACTTAACTTTTAACTGAAAGCTTGTTTTGGGCCCCTCTTGGAGACCTGGGTACAATGATACTGTCTCTTCTGCCCTCCTTTTAATCCCTCCATGACAGAAGTGTAGTAGATAATCTGTACTGAAGGGCTGGAACTCATACATGCTTCTGGTGAACAAGTTGGGGGCAGGCATAGTGGTGGGGTGTGCTACGTCCAATGCAGGACGTGATATCTGTGGCATGGAGAGTGGCAGAGGAGGCACAGGCTATGCATCCCCACTACCTAGCCACAAGACATCCCTGGGGTTTGATCTGTCACCTTTCCACCTGCCCCAGCACTGTACTGGTAAAAAGGTCTGTGGTTCATTCTGGCACAGTTTGCAATATGAAAGAACCAGTGTTCTTTACAAGGATACAGCAGTTCTTGAAGGCTTGCCATATCCCATGTTCCACAACTCTATCAGGAATGAGGGATCCACTGCAATGTTGACTGTGAGCATTTCATTAGATGTGCACTGTCCAGCACAGCTGTGCCCCATGTCATTCCCCTGCCCCTTGCATGAAGCTCAGCACCTGCAGAGAGCAGTGGGCAGAGGTTGTGGATGCTATCCAGGGCAGACAGGCATTAGGTGCAGAGCCCGTGGCTCCAATATGCATGATTTGGATGTATTCTAGCAGGTTTTTACTATGTCATGGTTTGAGTACAGAATGCTAAACATGAGCTATTGTCCTATCAGAACCATGTTTAGAGTTGTAGGCTCAAACCATGACATAGTTAATATCCCAGATCACTGGTTCTGTGAAGAGAACTGTAACAGAATGCTGACCATAAAAACAAAACAATGCAAAATGTGGCTTTTTGCATCACTTTTTATGCAGGTACAGTTACAATATGACTCATTTGGAGGCAAGTCTTTCATTTCTGCTAGCAGTAACATTACTAACAGCTGCTAATTAGCACAGATTTCCTGTCTCCTGTAAAAGGCAGCCATAAACCACTAGGGCTGGTTATGTGCCCCCCCGGGGGAGCTGCCACCAGATGCGGCAGACAGTGGGGGCCAACAGCCCCCAACAATGTTGCTCTGCTGTCGGGCACACCGGGAGGTCGGGAGTCAGGCAGCTGGGGTACTCCTCAAATCGGCATGGTCGCACTCTGTGCACTGCCGACAACATGGCACCCTGTGGGCACAAGGAATCCACTGGGGACCCTACCAGGTCAGCCGATTGGCTGCAAGCTCGGATTCACCGCTCCGCACCCACCTGCCCCCCATGGAGCTGTGTGCTGGAGGGGGGCACGGCCATGTATGGGAGCTGGGCGGATCCGGTGTTTGTGAATGCAGTCCCCTTGCAGAAATCCCATGGGTGCAGAGCTGCACACCCGGATACACACCTTTGGGCACAGTTTCATGAATAGGGCCCATGGAGACTAAGGGCTCAGTCCACAAAATGGTTTAAATCCTACAAACTTATCCTCAACTTAAAAAAACATGATATTCCATGGCACTCATAACAAACACAAAAACAAAAGGTCTAGCAACCAAAAATAGTGAAGGGGAGAAACTGGAACAAGTTCACCTGTTCACCCTCAACAGTACACTTGCCTACTCTGAACACATCAACTATATTGCAAAAACAGTGAATTCCCGATTAGGAATGCTGTACAGACATAGAAGCTGCTTTACACCTGAAGCCCTAAGGACTGCAATCCAGAGCTCAGTCACCTCCATAATAGATTATAGACTATTGATCTATGGATCAGCCACTGATACCACTCTGAGACATATTCTCATAGAGTTAAACAAGGCCTGTTGTCTTCTGACCTCCGCCCATGCCTCACGCACCTGCAATATCTACGACAAGCTTAACTGGCTACAACTATCTCGCAGACTTTGGTACCAAACCTGTATCATAGTGAAATAGGCCACATTGGACTCATTTCCCCTGAACAGTGGCCTTATTGGCCCCTCTTGAAAGTTCAAGCCAAACCAGAAGCTCGGACTCCCTAACTTTTTCAGTTCCCCACAGACACACCTCACAAGGACAAAGCTCTTTTACACACAGAGCTCCAACCTGGTACAATCCCCTTCCTCCAAATGTGTCTAACAGCACATCCCTTGGCACTTTTAAATGGAATCTTCACCAACACCTCGTCACTATGGCCTCCTGCGATTGCTGTCCTTAGCCTAATGCAAACACCCACTCTCCCACATCCTCTTTTCAATGCTTCCCTCCCTCCCCCACCTTTTCTCCCCACCCCTGTCTCTCTTACCACTCCCACCTCCTCCTCTCCATCTCCTTCCTTCCAACACTCTTTACCCCTCACTGCCCCTTCCCTACCATAGTTTCTCTCGTCTCCTCTCCAGGTGTCTTCCTCATCGCCCCACTCAACCTATCTAACTCTATTTCTGTATATTGTTTGTGTATGCAGTTTAGTTCACTGTGCCTGACAAAGCCTTTGGCTGCCAATGATTTGTAAAAGACCCATCCTATGTATAATGCCTCTATGTTGCTTCCTCAATAACTGACGTGGAGCCTTTGTAAAAGAGCCTTGGCTCAAAGGTGTTATCTGAACAATAATAAATAAATAAAAATAAGGATATCTTCTTTTAAAGGTCATAACAATATCTCAGCTACTCACAATCAATAAAAAACGTGGTGTTGTCTAATGTGTACAGTGCTTGCCAGAAATACCTCATTACAGCAA
Source organism: Neoceratodus forsteri (assembly GCA_016271365.2). Classification (NCBI taxonomy): domain Eukaryota; kingdom Metazoa; phylum Chordata; order Ceratodontiformes; family Ceratodontidae; genus Neoceratodus; species Neoceratodus forsteri. The sequence continues at coordinate 614,557,879 of CM028133.1, forward strand.
CAGAAGTATGTGCAAAACAAGGTATGTGTTGGTAGTTGCCATCTCTAACAGATTTGACTATGTCGGCACTATTATCTGACACAATGAACCCTGGAGATAAGAAATATGGAGTAAGCCATTTCTGGAATTCATTTTGCAGCTCCTGCAAAATATTCATAGCAGCATAGTGGTGACATAATATAGCCTGCTTCCTTCTGCTTATGGTAGAGTGGAGATTATTACTTTCTTACTGAAAACTTGCCCCATGAGCAGTAACTGTCATGTAGTCAATTGTCTGGTTGCTGATCCATATATCTGTAGTTATGTGAACCTGCTTCACCTCAGAGAGTTTCAACTGCTTAATGACTGCAGTACATACCAAGTCATACAACTGTGGAAAAGCCTTTTTTGAGAAATATGTTTGACAGGGAACAGTCTAATGTGGTTCAATCTGGTTCATGAACTTGAAGAAACCTTTTTGGGCAACAAAAGAGAATTGACAATTGTCTAACAGCTCTGCAACGGCTTTATTTAACAGCTGGCATGTTGGATGCTTGTGGGTAAATTTTGATGTCCTCGCAACACTTTCTTTTATTGTTAGTTGATGTGATATTTTTAATTTTGGGGGGAATGTATTTTTTACACATTTTTCACGTGGAGTACTACTTTGGGATTTTCCAGTACTTGATGGTGTTGTAAAACAGTCTATGTTTGTCTGGGAATATTGCAAGCACACATCAAGTGATTCAATGTCACTTACTGCTTCCATTTGTATATGTTTATTTGCATGCTTGTTTTTATGCATTGAGAAAAGAAACCCAGGATCTTGCCTCCTGTGTGTTTTCGCTGCTTCTTCATGGTCCATGATGCCAGCGGAGGTGATCAGCATTGTGTACCCAAATTGATGAGATGGCAACAAGTTGTTCTGCCATTTCTCCAGATCTCTCAGTTGAACATCAAATCTGGGGCTGATAACACCACACTTCTTCAGTTACCAGTGAAATTAACAATTTTTCCGGCTGTTGGATAGCTGATAATCTCAAACTTGCCAATGTAGCCATGCTTCATCATTACAGTCAAAAACCTCATGATTACTTTGCAGCATGGCCTAATGAGAACCTGGTATTTACCCCTTTTCTCAACACTGTAGATGCTTTTAAGAGTGTTGGCAAAGATGCTTATATGCACCATGAGGCAAGTTCTGCTTCCAGTTCATTGTCACTATGGAGATTGTTTCTTCATAGTTCCCCCTCTGCTGCATTGTTTTCTCCAAGTTTGCTCTTGTGGTGCCCTTTCTGCTCTTCTTGCCCCCCCCCCAAAAAAAAAGGTCCTGGTGTACAGGCATAGTGTAGTGCTTTTAAACTGTAAACTTTTTTTCAATTTAATATACTTTATTAGACATTTTCACATAACACAACAACATTATAATACATACCATACATCAACAGCCCCCCGCACACATGATTAAATCTAAACATACCAATTTGGAAAGCTGTGACCATAATCTGTAAGGCCTAGTAAATATAATCCGAATCTACCAGTGATCAGGCCTAGTCAGGTGACCTTATCTACATCCTAACATGTTATCCCTCTCCCACCCTTTCCCTCATACCCCCTGTTCCACCCCCTTGGAGTCCCTACAAATATAGTACCAGAGAATGACTTATCTGGAGTAGTCATCTGGATGCGTACCAGACAGATGGAGACTAGAGCAACAGCCCTATTCTTGTACCTGTTGGGTAATTGTACAGTGTAAGTGTGGAATCCTTGCTCTCCTTATGAATTTGGATTTGCTGGAATGTAATGCATAATAGGTAAAAAGACCTGAGGCCCATCTCTTATTGAATGCCTCCTGGCAGTTCTGCCGAGAAGCAATATGTCTCTCAATTCAAGAACTTGGAGAATTTCTGAATGCCATTCTCACAGAGAAGGGCTAGTTTAGTCTAACCAATGTCATGTTATAACAAGTTTAGCTACCACTGAAATTATGGACATTATGGCTTTATGGCAATCTATCATGTCCCTAGGAAAATGGGCCATCAGACAAATCTGCTGAGTAAAATAAGAGTCCAGGCCCAACAAATTACCCACAGCAACCCAGATTGCTTGCCAGAAGGGGGCCACCAGGGCACAGTTCCAGAGAATATATTTAAATGTTCCTTCTGATTTCCCACATCTAATACAAAGGGGAGATGCCAATCTACTCATCCTGTATAGTCAAGTGGCAGAGTAGTAGAGGTTATGTAAAATGCAAAATTGCAAAAATTGTAAACGGTCCTGCTTTACATGCTTATATAGATGTTGCCATACTTGTTGCCATTACTTATCATCTAAGTTAAGGTCTAACTCATGCCTCCAATAGAAGCATGCTCCCCGTGGTCTATTGGGATCATGGTGTTGTAAAAGGTTATAAAACTTAGAAATTGGGTAAGGTTGAATGGCTGTGTTTATAAGTACCTGCAGTAGGGGGTTAGAAGATTCCTGCCATGGGGCAGGGCCCAGAAAGGAGGAGACTGCACCATTCAGTTGCAGATGTTTAAAGAAATTATAAGTAGGTATAGAAAACTTTTCCTTCAGCACATTTGCAGGACTAACTTTCCCATCAGAAATCAAGGATGAGACTGGGACCTTGCCAAGGGCTGGACAAAAGCTCGAGGGAATAATGCAGTTAGAAATTCTAAAATGTGGATTGCCAAATAAAGGTTAAGACAGGTCTTTGTTTAGTGACAGATTAAGGTGGGAGCAGATCTGATGGAGAGCTTTGAGAGGCCACCATACTGGAGAATCCATGAGATTTAGGGACTTCAGAGGGTTTGGCATAAATAAGACTACCTATGTCAATGCCCGAGAGCAGCATAGATGTTGTTCCAGAGAGATCCATTGAGGAATGTATGTGTCATCCAGGGAGCCATCAGTATTGGTGTGCCATGTAAATATTTTACAGCAGTGTATCACACAATATTAGAGAAAAAAGTTGGGGATTTGCAAACCTCTTCCTGATGGGTCAATTTGAAATATGCCCTCCTGACTGCTTTTCCATTCCATAGGAAAGCTGAAAGAATGGATTGTGACCGAAGAAACCAGTGTTTGGTAAGGTATGGGCCTCACCACATTCAGTGGGTAAAGTAACCCAGGAAAGATGTTCATCTTGATCACATTCACATGCCCCCACTGTGAGAGTGGAAGAGATTTCCATCTCAGTAGGCCCATTTGAATAGTTTGACAAATAGAGGAGAGATTAAGTTTAACCAGGGCAGAAAGAGAATGAGAAATCTTTATCCCCAGATATGTGAGAGCTTTGGGTCCCCAGGCAAGACCTAAGTTCTCAATCCAATATTTTGGGACATGTGTTTTAACAGGCATGACTTTGGATTCATCCAGATTTAATTTATATCCCACCAGTTGAGAGAATTTATCTATAATGTCCACAGCTGCTGGTATAGAGGTATGGGGGTTCTCCAGATGCAGTAATAGATCATCTGCATAGGCTGACAGCTTATACCTGTCATTACCTACTTGGATGCCCAGAATCTCTTGACTGTTCTGAAGGAAGCGGATAAGAGGTTCCTGATATAGACTAAAGAGAAATGGAGAAAGAGGACACCCTTGCCTGGTACCCTGGTAGTGACAATGGGAAGGAGATTGAAAAGATTCCATTGCAGTGGACTCTAGCAATGGGCTGATGATATATACCTTAAGCCAGTCACAGAACTGAGAGGAAAGCCATATCTTCGCAATGAAGCAAACATAAATAACCAAGAGACACAGTCAAAGGCCTTTTCTGCATCCAGAGAAACCAGAACCAATGGTGTTTCTCTCTCCTGCAACTGATTTAAGGAGAAGGACCTTACACTTATGGTCTAAGGACAGCCGCCCCACCACAAATCCTACTTGGGTTGGGCTGATAAGGGCTTGCCATATTTTTAAGAGACGGTTAACCAGAACCTTGGTGAGAATTTTCAAATCAGAATTTAGAAGCGATATGGGATGATAATTTTATTTATTTATTTATTTGAGTTTTGGAAACCGGGTAAGTCCACTGAGACAATTACAGTCCCTTTTTCAGGGTTGACCCAGGGTCAAGAATCAACCACAAAGGTACAAGTGCAACCAGCAATGCATTTCTCATGTTACAAAGTTGGCATTAGGCAGAGTACATGTCAAGATAAAATATTGCAAGAACACAGACAATTGACTACAGACTTTCTCTTGATAAGCGATGTACAAAGTCAACGGCCTGATGCAAGCCTAGGTAGAGGAGAAGACTATATACAGGGCAGTTATAGTATAAAACTTCATAGTAAGCATACTAGTAATATACATGGGAATGGCTAGGATCAGAGATTCTACAAGTATTATTCTCGTATTATGCTAGGTGTAGCAGTAGTGGAGTGGGAAAAGAATAAGGCAGGAGGAGGCAGCCGTAGGTAAGGTAGAGGAGTTTTCTGGGAAGGCACCCTTCAGCGAAAGCAAGAACAGGTAGTAGAGGTAGACAGAAAGGCAGACAGATGGGACTGAAATTTTGAGAGGCAGGAGCAGGAGACAATGGAGGGATGGAGGGAGTTCCAGTCAGTTAGAGCAGCATATGAAAAGGAGAGTCTGGATACAGCAAGATGTATTTTGGGGATGATGAGAAGGAGGAGAGAGGCAGAGTGAAGTGTGCGTGGTGCTTGTTTGAGGCATATAAGTTCCCTGAGGCAGGGAGGGGTGAATTTGTGGACAAGCTTGTACATGAGGCTCAAGGTGGAGTACCTCAGTTTTGTTTCATAGGAGGACCACCCCAGAGAGGTGAAAACATAACAGTGGGTGGAGCAGGCAGGTGCGCCCATGGCAAAATGAACAACCCTGTGGTATGCCTGAGAGAGGAGAGATATGGAGGAGGAATTAGTGAAGAGGAGGAGGGGTGCAGCATAGGATAGGAGGGGAATAAGTGATGCAGAGGCTATATTTTGGCAAGAGGCAAGTGAGAGGTGCGGGTGAATGTGATAGAAGAGTCCGAGTTTCTGGTTGAGATTTTTGATAGTGCAAGAGACATGGTAGTTGAATGAGAGGGCAGGGTCCAAGGTAACACCCAGGTATTTGAAGGAGTGGACTACCTCTAATGAGTCTCCCTTGATAGTAGAAATACTAAGGGTAGGTAGATAAGGCTTTTGTGCAGGCCGATGAGTGAAGACCATGCATTTTGTTTTGTCTGAGTTGAGAACAACATAATTACACTGGAACCAGGCTTCCAGGGAGGTGAAGTCTGAGGCAAGGTCCCGATTGATTTGGTCTATAACTGGAAAGGAGTGATAGATGATGGCATCGTCTACGTATAGATGAACTGTGGCACACCTGCAGTAGTTGGGGAGATCATTGATTAAGAGCGAGAATTACACAGGGCCCAGAATGGAGCCTTGCGGGACACCATGAGAAAATGTTTTTTGTTCAGACTGGGAGCCATCCCACTTAACTTTCTGGGATTGATCAGACAGATAGCTCTTGATCCAGTGCAGCCCATTGTGGTCTGGGCCAAGTAGATGCAACTGTTGTAGCTGTTACCAAGTACCAGATGTGATTTACCAGGCTTAGGGATAATGGTGATCCATGCTTGGGTGAACAAGCAGACAACAGACCAGACGAGCACAGATAGTTGAATAACCTTGTGAGAAATGGCGCCAAGTCTATAAAGGTGGCATAAAAAGTGTTGCTTGAACCCAGCTGGGCCTGGAGCCTTTTCCTTAGGAAGTTGCTCTATCACTCGTCTCACTTCATGCAAGGAAATAGGGGCTTGTAAGATCTCCTGTTGGGGCTCTGTGAGGGTGGGCAGTGGAACTGAGTCTAAGTAGCTATCTATTAGGTCCACATCGGGAGTCCTGTCCTCTTCTGAAGCATAAAGGGCTTTATAAAATTGGTGGAAGGCCTCAGCTATATATCAAGGGTGGGTAAGGATAGCTCCCACAGGGGTTGATTGAAGATTCTGGATCATGCCTTGGGGTTCCAGCTGTTTGAGCCCGGAGGCTAGGAGCTTGCCTGCTGTCTCACCTATCTCCAGGTATTGGAATTTAACTCTCTGCAGAGCTAGGTTGGCCTGTACCACTAATAACCAATAATATTGGGTCCTAAGAGCATGTAACCGAGTCCACGTGTCTTGACTGGCTGAAGCTGAAAGGTGATGTTAAAGATCTCGGATCTGAGCTAGTAATTATCATGTCTTTTCTACTCTCTGCTTCTTAATCTTTGAAGTAAGCCTAATACATTCTCCTCTCACCACGCATTTTGCCACTGCCATAACTCATCCATAGCTGACACAGCACCCTCATTTTCCTAAAAGAAAGTTTGTATGAGCTCTGTAAGGGTCTTAACAAAATGGGTATCTCAGATGCATAGAGTTAAAGCGCCAGGCCCTAGCACGGTCCTCCAACCCCTTAAAGAGTCCTCCATAGAGATCAGTGCATGGTCAGATATCACAGTAGGCAAAATATTACATGCCAGAAGACCCGGGAGACTTGAGGTGTTAATGAAAAAATAATCAATATGGGAATACGACTTGTGCGGAGGAGAAAAAAGGTGTATTGTCTATCATTAGGGTGTAGGGTGCGCCAAGGATCTCCTAATCCCAGCGAATCCATAAGCTCTCTTAACCCCCGTTGAGCTGGTGAAAGACCTTTATGGTGCAGACCCAGTCTGTCCAGATCAGGATGACAGACTAGATTCCAGTCTCCACCAAAAATGATAGGAATATGTGAGGAAGCCAATAACTGAGTCAGAAGGTGAGAGAAGGACTCTGGAGAGTCTTAGTCCGGGCCATAAATCCCTCCTAAGAGCTGTTCAGTTAAGCCTAGTTGCCACTGTAATAAAAGGAAATGGCCCTCGGGCTCACTGCACTCTTTATGCAATTGAAAAGGGATCTCTCTATGAATTAAGATCCACACACCTCCCTTTTTATTACTGATTCCTACCCTAAAAGCCTGACCAACTCATTCCCTGTGAAAATACTGAATATCCTCCTGCTTGCAGTGGGTTTCTTGTAAGAAAACCATATCTGGTTAGTATTTCTTGGAATGACATAGGATCATGTATCTTATACGTATATCGTTCACCCCCTTTATGTTCCAAGAAATAAATTTATATATGGTCCCCATAATTACCCTTTAAGCTTGTGTTATTTGAATCTCCGTCTGCCTGCCAACCATTCTGTAGGATACTCCAAACCCCCATATCCCTCCCATCCAGACCCACCCACTCCCTCCCTCTAAACCCCCAAGGTTGAGAAATTGGCATGTATCAGCATGTGTGGATGTGACTCACCCCACCCAACCCCACCTCCATTCCACTCTAACTGAATAGCATCCCATTAACAATCCTGCTACTATCACTACTCCCAAAACAGAAACAAACTGTACCCCTGGCTACAGGCTGAAACACCAACATGCCTCTGCCAGTGATGAATTATCACCTCTAGAACGGGCCCCCGGCTCAGTCTGTCTCAAGTAATTAACAGATCTACATTAATATTCTTCAAACACATGCGATTAATAGTAGAACATATCGTCTATGTAGCTTCTACTCCTCTCCCAACCAACTCATAGAATAGGACCCATGAGGAGCAGCATAAGTCATATTAAGCATCAAACTACATTGTCCCTGGAGCTCCTAGTTTAGAGCAGATGCCTTGTGTGGAGAGACCAAAGGGGTACATTTTACACCAAAACAACGTTCTCCATCTCACCAGTGGAACCTACTGGGGAAAGGGCAGGATCTGCAATCTTGTCCATGTGTAACCAGGGTGAACCAACAGGCCCAGCAGTGCACTCTTCCCCTTCCACCCCCTGGGGACTCCGTGTGAGTAACCTCCCTTAATACAGTCCTACCAAGTCTGCAATAATAATGTCCAGACCACTAGGCAGATATGAAGGGACAGCGTTTTTGGCCCCATTGCAGGAGGAAGATATTGTTTAGGACTCAGGCTGCCATGGCTGTAAAGGCTTGTTACCCTTGCCCAAGTTGGCAAAATGCCCCTAGCCCATTATCACCATGTTATTTACTAGACAGACTGGTTTACCGAACCCTTAGTGGGTGGGGGCAGGAAGAACCAACCTCCTATCCCTCCTCTCCATTCACAGTCAGACTCGGTACCAGAGCCTCCACCAAGAGGGACACAGCATGCTGCCTTTCCAATCCACCACTGTAATCTGAGTGGTAAGCGATCACCTCTAAAGTCATACCCTGTATGGTTCACCTGTTGAGTATGTGAGTTGCTCACAGAAGGGTCTATAGTAGAAATGCTGGACAACAACTGGTCATCCCACCTGTGCTATTGAAAGAGATGCCCTGAGTCCCACATCAAGGGTGTACTAGAGGAAGGCCCCACTACACGTCCCTGTATCGGCCTCTGCCCCAACACAAAACAAGACCACAGACCTACTTTCAGCTCTCCACTGGCAAGGCGGCGACCTCTGGAAGATAAAATATCCTGGAGCCCCTGCTATGGTCTCCCCACATGATGCACCACACTCCCATGTTTCTTCTCCAGCAATTCAACCCCCTGTTCCTGAGGGGAGAGAGTCCATTAGGAATATACTGGTTCCTTCCAGTCCCAGCATTTAGGTAGTAGGGTTCTGCAATTATCCTTGTTACTCCCGAAACAGTTTGTTACATGTGATCACAGAGTTCCAGCACAGTCCAGATCTCAGAAAACTTTGAAAAGCCATTGCTTTTGGCTTAATATGGCACAGAGCTACACATTTTAAATACTCAGTTCAGTTATAGTCCAGCACTTCACTTTAAACTTTAAATTCCTCATAAGAGTTGAAACACCTCCATCATTTCAGGAAAAGAGAGTCATTTAGGGGCTTGGAAAAGGTCAGGGAACATATTGGGAAGTTCTTGTTTTGCCTGATCCTCCGAATCAAAGGTTTTCATTGACCCTCGGTGGTTTACCTGCAGTCTAGCTGGGTACAACATCTTGAAGCGAACCCCCATTGCCAGTAACTTAGACACCATTGGGTTAAACTCTGCTTGCCTCAATTGTATAGAGTGGGGACAATCCTAGGTGTTTCTAAGTTTGTTATCCTCCCGTAGAAATTCCTTTGTGTCCCACAGTTTGGCCAGAATGTGGACTTTATCCAAGAAATTCAGGAGTTTAAATATCATGGGTGAGGTGGAGATTTTGGTGGGGAGTAGGCCTCAGCACCCTATGAGTCTGTTCAATTGTGTGTAGAGTCATTGGTGATGGCCAGCCACTTTTCACAGAATTGTTGTATGAACAGAATAGGGTTTTGACCTTCCAATCCCTCTGGCAGACCAATTAGAGAAGGTTATTGCATCTACTGCAGCCCTCTAAATCTTCTATCTTTCTTCTAGCCTGGACACTTTCCTCTAGAATGGCCACGAGTCAGTTCCTGGTGAGCCCTCAAGTCTTCCAGAGCTGGTTCTCACCTCCATGTCACCGACTCTGTGACGGGTCTCCGTTGACTTTTGGAGGTAGCAAGTTGGCTTGTAATGCTCATAAGGGCCTCTTTTATGGGGGAAGAGTTCCTCCGGGAATTTCTCTTCAGTCAGTGGAGTAGGTGCCAAACTGGGCTTGGTAGTAGCCGCCACTTGCATTTTTGGTTTCTTTGCGGCCTTGGCTTTTTCCGGCATGAGCGGTGGGGTGTGTGTCAGGCCCACAGGCTGCATCTCAGCCTCCAATGAGAAGTTCGTGCCTCAGCAAGAATGGTGATCTGGAAGTTGCAGGTAAGAGGCAGAAAACCTTCCGAACACCAAGCGCCCACTATACCATGCATTTGTAGAACTGAAGTGTAATTATTTATTCGTTTTTCCTGAGCCGTGCAGTGAAGCCTAAGAGAATGTGTCATACCTGTTCAGATACATCACGTGACGACCGTGAGTCAGAAGTCAAGTAATGTAAACTTTTATTTTAATTGACGACAAAGTCTTTCTCAGATCTCTTACTAAAACAGCTGTGAATGTGCTGCAGATTGCAGAATGAGAGTGACAGACGCACTGTTTCCACCATGCTGCCCACACTAGTCTGATCCACGCACAGTAACAGCACAGCCTTTGACACCACTGTCCAATCAGGTGTCAGCCGGTGTCAGTGCCTCTGATCTGCTACAAGCTCTGTGAAGGACCCCCAGGCTGCCCTTTTGAATGCCTGTTTGGAGACTGCAATGGAGACTTGCTGCCACCCTCAAAACATGTTGAGCCCTCTAGTATATTAAGTGACCTGTTACATGTACCCATCTGACCCAAGAATTGCACTGTTATGTCAGCTAGGTAGTACATTACTCAAACTACACTACCAGGCCAAAAATAGGTGATACCCACATTACCCAACCCAGTTACCCGCCGGGTAGCCCACTCGTATTAGACACCACCTGTCCAGTAGACTTTTCTGTTCCTTTCTAAGTGAGCATGACTATGATATTGAAAACCACTAGTCTGGCAGGGCTATTTAATTTTGAGGGATTGTGATTTCAAAATTGTTCAGCAGATGTAAGTTGCAAATGAATGAGAGTGATCTTGTGAGCAGTAGTGGGTGATGCAGCAGTGAGAACACAGTGCTGGAGCTGCTAAAGCTTTCATCTATATATAAAAAAAAAAAAAAGCAGAAAACAAATGTTGAAATGTAGCCAATAGTGTTTATTTTATGTTGTTAGTTGCCTATGGTGGGAGTTGATGCATGGCTCTGTGCAGATGGGTGGCATTCTGTTTTTTTTTTTTTTAGTAAAGGCAAGTGAGTGAGTAATCAGCACCAAAATGGCTACCAGAACATAACAAATAGCCAGCAGAAGAAGGTCTTATGGTCTATCGAGTCTGCTCAATTGCAATGGCCCTGATTTAGAGATTATAGTGGGCCCAGTCCCCTTTCCCACCAGCCCTGATCCTCCCCTTCACCCTGTCCCACCCTCTCTTGAAACTCCCCGTCTTTAGAGTGATGACCTCTGATAGGAGTTCTTTCCAGCCCTATACCAACCTTTTTTAAAGTGTCTTCTAACCTCCTTCTTGAACCTTTTCCCCATCAGCTTATAACAGTGGACCTTGTGGTCTTGTTTTTCCTGAGAAAGAAACGTTCCCTGATATCCACCATTTTTTTACCTTTCATGTACTTGAAGGTTTGAGTCATATTCCCTCTATTCCTCCTCCTCTCTTGGTGAGTACATACTGAGTTCTCTCAGCCTGTCCTCATATGCCCTGCCCTGCCCTGCTGTCCCTGAACCATCTTTGTCACTCTCCTCTGAACTGCCTCAAGCTGGTTGATATCCTTTTTCAGGTAGGGGTTCCAGTATTGCATGCTGTACTCGGGGTGCAGTCACACCAAGGATCTGTACAGCAGCACTATAACCTCCTCCCTTCTGCTTGGGATTAGAGATGTTGTGACGTTTTAATTAACCAGCGAAGTTCTGGCGAAGTTACCAAATTTTCCTCTGTAGATCATTTCACAAAGTTTTCTATTTAACAGGAAATTTGCCATTTGTAACTTCACTTTGCAACTTCCCCTGTAACTTCTTCTTGGGGTACACAAAGGTAAAGTTGGGTCAAAATGTACACTAACTAATTCTTTTGTTTCTTTTTAAGTGCAAAAAAAAAAGGTCTCTGACTCTGGTGTCTAGTTGTGCCCCCCATCCACCGATTGCCGGCCCGATATTAAACAATGATCATTTCCTGCTGTCTTGTGGCCCCCTCACTGTTCACCAGCTGATGTTAAATAATAATCATTCCCTGGTGTCTAGTGGCACCCTCCCACCCCCCACCGATCGCTGGTCTGACACTAAATAAAAATCTTTCCCTGGTGTCTAGTGGTCCCCCCACTGATCACCAGCCCAATGTTAAATGAACATCTTTCCTGGGCCTAGGAGTCCTTTCCTACCCGCATCCATACCCTATGTTATCTGTAGTATTCCCTGGTGTTCAGTGGTTCCACCCCCATCCAATCACCCATCCAACACACAGACACTGTTTCCCTGGTGTACAGTGCATCCCCACCCCATCCTGATCCCTGTATGTTACTAAACCATTCCCTGGTGGTCTAGCAGTATGTAGTCCCCCTCCCTATTCCCAATCCCTCCTTGCATTAAAATGCTTACTTCAATGGTGGTCTAGTGGGCTCTCATCCCTATCCTTGATCCTTCCTTGCATTAAAATGTATGCTTTCCTGGTGATCAAGCGGTCCCTCCTCCCTATCCCGATCTGCCTGAAAATAAAATATATATCTTTCCTGGTGTCTATGTGCCTCTCACCCCATCAGGTATTGCTCCACCACCTGCTTCCCATCAGATCTCTGGAGCCAGTGACCCAGCCTCTGCTCTCCACTACAGCCGGCCACTGACTGAGCTGCCAATGAGCAGTAGCATTGTGCAAGTATTCACTCATTGACAGCTCAGTTGGCAGCTGGCTATGATGGAGAGCAGAGCTCTCACCTCCTCTTCACTCTGAGGTGTCAATCAATGAATGCGTACTCTATATAGTATGCGCTCATACGAGCTCATTGATTGACAGCTCAATCAGTGTCCAACTGTGATGTTGAAGGGAGGGCTATGCCAGTTAGTGGCTCAGGTTCGGGATGGGGAGCAAAGTGATGGGATACTACCTGCTGGGGTGGGTGGTCCACTAGACCACCAGGGAATAACTTCACATACAGGGGATCGGGGATAGGGAGGGGAGTCACTAGACTACAAGGTAAAATATGTTTATATAATTATTATAGATGGAATTGTGATGGGATGGTTACACTGGACATGTCGAGGAGTGATATGGATGAGGGAGGGGCATATGCTCAAGAGTATTTTTAATGGGGTGAGTCATCAGGTGGGGAGGGACTGCTAGCCCCAAGGAAGGTTTTTTATTGGGTGAGGATTGGTGGGAGTAGGGACCACTAGCCACCAGGGAGATTTTTTTATGGGGGGCGAGTGATTGGGTGAGATGAGGGACCCGGTGCCATCAGGGAACTTCATTGCTATTTCAGGCAGGACTTCAGTTGGGGGCAGGGCACTGGACACATCTAAGCAGAACATGGCGAAAATTCACAAAAACATTCAGAAGATTTGCAATCCACCACAGGCAGGCGTTTGAACTTCTGCGAGTTGTGAAATTTTGCAGTGTTCGCTAAAGCGAAATTCACAACTTTTGCCCAACCCTGCTTCTAGATCAACTATAGAAAATGGTAACAAGAGTCAGTATGCTGCAACTGGAACTGAAAGGTGTGGATGGCAAGTCTTCGATGTGAAACAGCAGACAATCAGATTATTCTAGACACTGGGAATAGGAGGTGGATTAAATAGGATGGGATGCTAGGCAGTCTTTGGACCACAGGAGCAGATGATTAACTACAGAATAACCATAATAAGACCATCAAGCCAGCCAGCCGGTGGCACTGAGGTTGAGTGCTGGACACCACACCTCAAGCCCGCCAGTGACCGGGTTGGGAGCGAGCTCAGGCCGTCAGGGTCATAGGGGATGGGGAAGGATCAAACATCCCATGGACTGCTCTCCTTCTCCGGGGAAGGATGTTTCCACCAGACGATGCACTGGTGACCTCTGGTGGTGGCTGAAGGCACTACAGTGCATGACTGCAGAATGCAAAGGATTAGAGCTGTGGCGGACATCCTTCGGGTGTGCATGGGAGTGTGCACATGCCAAGCAGGATATCATTGCATGTCCGAGCTCAAGGGAGAACATCTAAGAAAATCCCATACCTCGGGGAGGTGACAGAACCTCCAGTGGCCTGGGCCCACACGCCCAATGTCAGCTGTTAATCCCGACTACACCTTTGGGGATATCAGGCCTCTCCTAGGGGGTCCAAAGAGTCAAGATCCTGAACCCGATTCCACTGTTGGGAGGATGCAGTTCAGACAGGCAGTCAGGTGCACCAGCAGCCAAGTGCGGATTCCTGAGAAATGCTCCATCAGATAGGAGCATAAATAAAGTCTACAAAAAAAAAAGACCATCAAGCCAGGAAATTATCAATGCAACAGATCCAGAGGATTCCACAGATATAGGGGGTAAATGGTGAAAACCTCTGGGTAGAATCACCCATTCGTATGGTTCAAAGCATAGCATTCCCTGTTTGCTTCCACTAATATGTGGCCACCTAGTTTATATTGTTACTTGGAGTTCTCCTTGTGACTAATGAGGTCTTTTGTGCATATCCCAAACAGGTGATAGTGCAATGAGGCACAATTTGCCCCCCAGTTTGTGCCACCAGCCATTGCACTGAGAATTGGGCCTGTTAAGTTGCATCTCCAATGTAGTAGTCAGGGTAAAATAAATTGAGAAAAAAAAAGTTTATGTCTACTTGTAATTCTTGTATTTCAGTCTTTGGAACTTGGGATAGCCTGGGCATAGTTATAGGAATGCAAGTGCCATGTATGCCATGACCTACAGATACATATTGGGTGGGTTGGGTGGCAGCAGTCTATTTCTTTGTATCCCAATGACTGATCCTCCCCTCATAGATGTTATAATATATCACATGGTTGACCTCAACTGCCCACTGATTTCGATGAAATGAGAAACACTGTAATTCACACTTCTCGCTATTATTAATGGGGCACATCATACCCATGAATGACAGAGTATAACTTGTTATGCAGATAATCCCACATATACACAGCACATCTTGAATCTGTCTTCCTGGATTGTCAAAAGCAAATCCGCATGAGGCAGACCAGTGGCAGAGAGGGCTGAGGCACTGGCACCTTTCCTCTTCCCATGCCGGCAACCTATGTTCAGGAGCGAGCATGGATCATCAGGGGTTGGCTGGGGGGGTGTAAGGCAAGGAGTCAGACTGAGCTGCCAACAGGCAGCTCTCCTCTCCTGGGGAGGGCTGTGGGGTTTCCTCGACTCTTGGCTGCCACCAAGTGGAGGCTTGATTGCAGCGCCAAGCCTGGGTCGGACCTGGGACTAGGTCGAGAGGGAGGAAGAGGCTGTCACTGGATACTCTGAGCACATGCATGCCTCCACACACATGCGTGTTCATGTACCAGGGTCTCAGGTCAATGGGGAGAAAAACAGGAAAATAGAGCACCGGGCCAGGCAGGATGATACCCTGAACTCGGAGGTAGAATGAGTCCTGTTGAGGAGAGGACTAGAACGGAACCTATCCAGTGCCCCCTTCAAGAGAAAAACCCATATGGAAGAGAAAAAATCAAATCTGCATCTGTGTCCCTTGAAACTGTTAACAATTCTGTAAGTCCATCTGAATTTTAGCCAAATGTGCATGAAAATCGGTGTAATTTTTATTTCCCAGTTGCCAAAAATTGTGACTTTCTGTTGCAAATGGATATATTGTTTGAAAATAGGACACCCAATTTTGGACACAAACAAATGCAGATCCTGGTGGATCACATATTTGTGTCTTCATCCTCGAATTTGAAAATCTGTCCCCATGGGACTTAAAACTAGACACTTTAGCCATGGGGACTCTGTAGGTAAACATAGGAACACAGGACATTGAGGCGTGGAAGAAGATGCACAGGTGATGAAATATCCCTTCTTCTATAAAGTCAACTCTTCTGTGTAATCTACTGACATGGGTAAGAGAAATGTCAAACTGTATCCTCCGATTCCATCTCTCAATGAAAACTCTTTTTCAACTGTTTATATTGATGACTTCTATTGCCATCTGGACAGTTTATTACATGTCATAATCACTGTTTACATAAAAACTTTTTCATTGATTCTCTTAAACATAATCTGTGCCATAACTGAAGTGTATGATCGCTTGTTTTTGTTTTTGTATTTGATTCTATCTAAACAGATAAGTGGCTTCTTTTCTGTTTCCCTTTATGGTTTTTTAAAATTTCTATGACAGGCCCTCCCTCCACACACACACACACACACACACACACACACACACACTTTGTTCCAGAGAACACAGAGCAGTCACCTAACCTACAGTATAAACGGGAGATGCAGCTGCATTGTATTTCATTTAGGATATGTAGCCAATATCTATGTATTTATGTTTTAAATAATTTATTTTTTGCCCAGTAATCATGTCAAGGTGTAAGGCCTTTGTTTAAAAAAGCACCTGGAACCTCTTCAGCAGCAGGCTTTTTTCAAATAAAAATAAAATATGAAATCTGGTGTCAAATTACTGCTCTCTGATAGAGAATGTAGACCCTTGGTGGGCAGAGGAAAAGAAAATTAGCTTTCATCACACCCACACATAATTAATGTTCACCACTTCTCAATCAGTGCTCTATTCAGTCCTACTTTTGTCTCTGTATATAGTCTGTCCTTCTTTTTCTGTTAAACAGCCCAGGTCTTTCTGATTATAGTGCAACAAAACCTCATTGTACAAATCATAAAGGCAGTATTGTAGTCCAATGCAGAGTCCTTTTATTAGAAGATGGTAATTTGGGGGTGTTTTTCTTTCATTTCTGCTGCTAATACAGATGTCTGCCTATTAACGTAGGCCCCTTAGTTCTAAGTAGCTACGTAATAACAACTTTTTTCCTTTAAGTCTGGGAAACAGAGCTCTTTAAACAGTCATCTCTCACCACCATAACCCTTGACTGATTTAAACAGCCTAGGCTGAGCTAGAGTGTAGGAAGATCCTGAGGGGTAAGAGTTCAACCATGGAGCATGTTAATCAAGGAAGAAGGGGGTTAGCAAAGGAGGGGATGCAGCAGTTAGAAGAGAAGAGGGAGGAAGGGGAACAAAAGGAAAAAGGGGACAGTGAAAGCAAATAGCTAACAAAATCTAGAAGGACACGTGAGCTAATGCTAGAAGTCTGGTAAATGAGATATTAGACCTTGATGCCATCATGGCAGAGGCCAACCAGGATAATGTGGCCATTACCAGTTCAAGGTGCACTGAAAACCTTGACTGGGACATAGTCATACCTGGCTACACGATGTTCAGAAGGAACAGGGTAGGAAGGAAAGGAGGGGGGAATGATGTTTTATGTGAAACAGCACATAAAAGCAACAGAAATACAGAAAATTCAAGGGGGCAGAGGTGCTGTGGGTCACCCTAGAGTTGGGAAATGGAGCCACTATCTGGACAGGTGTAACCTACAGGCCTCCAGCACAGGGGGAGAACTTAGAGAGGACCAGGCTAGCATTGCTGGTAAAGTGCTTTGGGATACATTGTGTATGAAAAGCAGTAATGCTGATTCTTCTTCTTCTTCTAGATAAGGTAATGTTAGAAGCAATTGGCAAATGGCAGAAAAGAGAGCGTTTTGTGTTTGGAGGACTTCAATATGTCAGATGTAGATTGAGCACCCTGTTGCAACTCAGCTAGAAGCAAGGACATCCTGGACTCCTGCAGGGGCATTCTTCAGCAACTAGTCAGTGAACCAGCTCGTGAAGGGCAATGCATGACCTGGTGCTCACAAACAGGGACAGTGTTGAAGACATCAAAGTGCGAAACCGTCTGGGAAAAGTGATCATTGTACAGTGTGGTTCAATGAAAGAACAGCTGTGGAATCCAACCACACAATGGTGAGTGTCCTAGACTTCAGAAGGGATGATTTTAATAAAATGGGAAAATGCCTCAGAAATGTCTTGGCAGGTGAAGATGACCTGTGTGTGTGTGGGGGGGGGGGGCTATCTAAAAGAGAACAAAATGAAGGCAACAAACCTCTTTATCAAGCAAGTGAGCAAAAGTAAAGGAAAGAGGAGACTGCTATGGTTCTTCAAAGAGGTAGCAGAAAAGGTAAAGGCTAAAAGAGTGGCATTCGGAAGGTATAAAGAAACCTAGAGAGAGGACAGGGAAGTGTATCAGGAAAAACAGAGGGAGGCAGAGAAAGCAGTAAGGAGAGCAAAGGCACAAAGTGAGGTAAGAATAGCTCAGGGAGTATAAAAAAGGGGACAAGACATTTTTTAGGTATGTTAGTGAAAAAGGAAGACAAGGGGAGGGATTGCACTGTTAAGGGGGGGGAGCTGCATGGAGAGGATCAAGAAAAGGGAAACATCTTGGAACAAATACTTCTGTTCAGTGTTCAAAGTAGAAGAGGAAAGGGAGAGACCATGAAAAGGCACAAGGAGCTTTGATGAGAGGAAATGGACACTAGTTTTCTTTGGAGGCAGTCTGGAGAGTACTCACTAACCTGAAGGTGAAGAAAGCTATGGGGTCAGATGGGGTATATCCAAGAGTGCTGTGGGAGTTCAGGGAGGTATTAGCTGCACCTCTGATGGACCTGTTTAACAGATCACTGGAGACTAGTATGGTCCCAGAGAACTGGAGAAGGGCAGATGTAGTTCCATTTCACAAAAGTGGTAGCAAGGAGGAGACGGGCAATTACAGGCCTGTCAGCCTGACATCGGAGGCGGTAAATTAATAGAAACATTATTTAAGGAAGGGATTGTGAATATCTTGTATCCAGTGGATTACAGAATCCAAGGCAGCATGGTTTCACAAGCAGATGGTCATGCCAAACAAATCTGATAGACTTCTTTGACAGGGTGACAAAGGAGCTGGATCAGGGAGGAGCAGTGGACATGGCCTACCTGGATTTCAGCAAGGCTTTCAACACCATTCCACATAAGAGACCAGTAAGCAAGATAGGTAACTTGGGGGTGGGTAACAAGGTGGTAACCTGGGTAAGAAATTGGTTGGCAGATAGGACACAGAGGGTAGTGGTAAATGGAGTTCTCTCTGAGGAAAGGAGGGTGACCAGTGGGGTATCTCAGGGATCAGTGGTGGACCAGTCCTCTTCAATGTCTTTATAAGTGACACAGCAGATGGACTGGAAGGGAAGGTCTGCCTATTTGCAGATAACACCAAGATCTGCAACAGAGTGGACACCTGGAGGAGGGTGGGGTGAAAAGGATAGGCAGGGATCTGAAAAGACTGGAAGAGTGGTCAAGTGTATGGCAGCTGGGTTTTAATGCAAAAAAGTGCAACGTATTGTACTGGAGCCACACAAATCCAGGAGTGGAATACAAAATGGGTGAATAGAACTTGCAAAGACCAAGCAGAAGACCTGGGGGTAATCATAGCTGATGACCTAAAGGTGGTTAGGCAGTGTAACAAGGTGGTTGGAAGGGCTAGTGGGATGCTGGGGTGCATAGGAAGGGGTATTGCCAGCAGGAAGAGGGAGGTGGTGCTGCCCCTATATAGATCATTGGTAATACCCCACCTTGAGTATTGTGTCCTGTTCTGGAGACCACATCTTGCAACCCTAAGCTACTGTGACTGCTACCTTTAACCAGCTCAAGCATCTTTCAACACCTCCAGTCTCCCCCTCCTACATCCCCCCTGCCTTCATATTTCTCTCAATGCCTCCCTCAGTTTCCCTAGCCATGTCCCTCCATCTCCCCCCACCCCACCCAGATCACATGCCCCATCCTCCCTTGCTCCCTCTTATCTATTCCTCCTCTGCTAAAGTTTTGACAAGGCCTACTTGGTTGCTCCAGTCCTCCTTTTATCCCCTCTCCTAGTCCTTCCTTCACTATCCCTTTCCTCCCCTCACTGCCTGATACCAGTTCCCTTCCCACCCTGGGACCCCTCTCCCTCTCCTGCCTTGCATTATTAGATATATAGACACTGTCAGCAGATAAGGGCCTATGGCCCACCCAGTCTGCTGATTTGAGCCTGTAGGTTCCCTTTACGTTTTTCTAGAAGTCTGTTGCACTTACCCCGACCTCCAGGATTCCCATATGTCAGCCCATGCATTCTTAAATCCTGTGATTGTTTAAGCCCCACCACTTCCTCTGGCAGAGTGTTCCACTTGCCCACTACCCTTTCTGTGAAGAAATTCTTCCTCATGTT
This sequence comes from Neoceratodus forsteri, assembly GCA_016271365.2. Taxonomy (NCBI): domain Eukaryota; kingdom Metazoa; phylum Chordata; order Ceratodontiformes; family Ceratodontidae; genus Neoceratodus; species Neoceratodus forsteri. The sequence continues at coordinate 614,577,562 of CM028133.1, forward strand.
TCCCTGAATCACCCTGCCTCAACTTCATCCCATGTCCTCTAGTCCTGGAACATCTTTTTCACTAGAAAATAATTCCTAGACTTCAATAAATAAATAAAAATAGTGTATTCCTGCATCCTGTTCCTCCCTGTAAGGTACTTATATGTTTCTATCATATCCCTCTCACTCTCCTCTCCTCCAGAGAGTACATATTCAAGCCCTTCAGCCTGTCCTCATAGGACTTGTGATGCAATCCCTGTACCATCTTTGTTGCCCTCCTCTGAACCTTCTCCACCCTGTCTATGTCCTTACATAGGTAAGGTCTCCAGAACTGTACATTGTATTCCAGGTGCGGCCTCACTAGTGTCTTGTATAGTGGAATTACAGCCTCCCTTTTCATGCTGTTGATACCCCTGCCTATGCATCCAAGCATCCTATTTGCTTTACCTGCTGCCTTGTGCACTGCTTCCCTAGCTTGAGGTCATCAGAGATGACAACTCCAAGGTCCTTTTCCTGCTTGGTGCATGCTATATCCTAACCCCCCCAATTGATATGTTGTTCCAGTGTTTTTGTGCCCCATATGCATTATCTTGCACTTTTTTGTGTTGAATTTCAACTGCCAAACTCTCGACCATTCTTCAAGCTTCTGCAGGTACCTTCTCATTCTGTCTACACCCTCAGACATGTCCACTCTGTTACATAGCTTCTTGTCATCAGCGAACAGGGAAATTCTGCTTCTAGGTCCTGCACAATGTCACTGATGAAGACGTTGAATAGGACCAGTCCCAGCACTAATCCCTATTGTACCCTACTGGTCACTCTTCCCTCTGTGGAATGAGAGTCATTTGCCACCATCCTCTGTGTCATGCTGCCAAGCCAATTACCCACCACTGCACTACTGTTCTTTCCACTCCATATTCCCCAGTTTGTTTAATAGCCTTCTATGCAGCATAGTGTCAAAGGCCTTACTGAAGTCCAGATAGGCCACATCCACTGCCCTCCCCCATCCACCTCCCTTGTCACCCATTCAAAAAACTAATTGAGGTTGGTTTAGCATGATCTCCCCTGGTGAAATCATGTTGCCTTGGGTCCTGTAGTTCACTGGCATCCAGATGTTTCACCAATCTCTCCTTCAGTATTGCTTCCATGATCTTCCCCACTACCGAGGTCCGGCTGACTGGTCTGTAGTCACCCTTCCTCTTTGTTCCTGCTTTTGTATAAGGGACTACATCTGCTGTTCTCCAGTCTTTGGGTACCTTCCTGTTTCCAGTGATTGGCTAAACAGGATTGCCATACTGTAGGTTCAGCCACCACCTCTCTTAGTTCCTTTAGGACCCTGGGTGCACCCATCTGGCCCCATTGCTTTATCAACTCTTATTCCTTCCAGTTCCTCTAGGACCCTTTCCCATGTAAAGGGGCTTGTGTCCATTCTACACCATTCCCTCCTTGTACTTCCCTCAGGCCCATTACCCTCCTCTTCCTCAGTAAAGACCGAGCAGAAATATCAGTTCAGTATGTCAGCTTTACTGTTGTCATCCTCCATGTGGCCCCGTCCTCCCCTTCAGTCTCATTATCCCTCCTTTTGCTTTCTTTTTTCACTTATGTACCTGTAAAGGTTTTGTTCCTCTACCCACTGATTTTGCGATGCGCTGTTCTGTCTGAGATTTGGCTTCCCTTACTGACCTCCTGCCTCCCTTTGCTTCTCCTCGTACTTCTCCTTATCCCCTTCTGCCTACGTCTTTTTGTATTGCCTGAATGTGATCTTTTTGGCTTTCACTTTCTCCACTACCTCCTTGGAAAACCACAATGGCCTCCTCTTCCTTTTCCCCCTTGCTTACATGCTTAATGCATAATTCACTGGCCTACGCAGCCAATATAGTGTTATGCTTGTGCAACTGTGTTAGTTTGATTTTGGCCATTCACACTGTCTAAGCCAGAGGAATTATCACCCTGTAGGGGTACGAAGGCAAGGAACCCGTAGAGAGGATTCCACCCCTAGAGGTGCAACGGGACAGTTCCCATGGCTAAAGGTACCTTAGGGATCCCCCTAAGGAGAGAGTGCTGCCACTGGAGGAGGAGGGGAGGATGGTGGGGCAAAGAAAAAATGCTTCACAGTGAGGAATAGAGGAACTGCTTATATAGCTCAGGAAGTGGGAGTGGCTGGCTGCTTGGCCAGCAAACTACAGGCAAGCCTTTCATTTCACTGGCCTACACAGCCAGTATAGTGTTATGCTTGTGCGACTGTTAGTTTGGTTTTGGCTGATCGCACTCTCTATTCCAGAGGAATTACCACCCTGTAGGGGTACGAAGGCAAGGAACCCTCGGAGAGGGTTCCACCCATAGAGGTGCAACGGGACAGTTCCCATGGCTAAAGGTACCTTAGGAATGCCCCCCAAAAATGTAGTATCATCCCCAAAAAGTAGGCAACATGAAGCACATGAGCAAGCAGTAACTGAGACATAGGAGTAGTAACTGTAACATAGTAGTAGAGAAGTATAGTCAGTTTGATAATGCAATGAGATGCTCAGATGTCATAATGACTGCCCAGGTCTGCATAGCATGATACCGATGGTTTGCTTTTAGAGTAGGTGATCCCCTAAGGAGAGAGGGAATGGCGGGACATCCTCCACCTCCATCCAACAACGAAACCTACCTAAAGAAACTAGGGGAAACAACTAAGCTAACTAAGTGTTATGACCTGAAGCAATGGAGAAGAGAAAAAACACCCTATGAGGAGGAAATCTCTGAGGTCCAAGGCCTAGGTCGCCTTCCCTCTAGGCTTGGGATATTTTATTTAGTGATGGCTCTGAAGCTGAAATTTGGAAAGCCCAATTAAAGGGAGGTGAAAAATATCCCAATTTAGAGGAAGGCTCTCACTCAAATCCTCTAGCAGAATGCGTGGAAGGTTGCAAAAACTCTGCAACAATACGTGCATCCAAGGTGCAGGAGGAGAGCAACAACTGCTGAGGCACTCACCTGGCCTACCTACCCCTAAATCAAACTGGGTGAACCAGAGGCAGTCATAGGGAGGATGCGGTGAAGGTGCCTCACTAGGGAAACACTATATAATGGAACACTAGAGCCAAAGGAGATCGTCATAACCACCCTTCACCACTAGTCTTAAATTCTACACCAGGAGCTGCTGTCACGTAGCAGGCAGCTAAAGCCAAGTCCAGGGTGAGGACATTACCAGCTATGGGCCAGGTGAGAAGGATCCTGCCAAGCTGGACACGCTTGAGATGGGACTTAAAGCAGAGCGAGACTGTCAGCTGCAGGAACCCTGTGCCAAAATAGAAAGGCTGGCATGCCCCAGAATTGAGAGCTGAAAAGCTGGTGAGCTGAATGAGCATGGCGTGCTGAGATCATAATGAGCATTGAGTGCTGAGACCTTGCAAGGTCAAATGCAGATTGAGTGCAGCAGAATCCCAGGCTGAAGCCGACGGGATGGCAGTAGGCATGAAGCAATGGTTTGTGTACGCAAGGAGCAACGGTTGCATAAGCAAGTGTGGACCTGAAAGGTCAGTAAGCAGTAGTAGTGATAGGTGGACCTGCATAACAAACTGTATAGCAATAAACAGCACTGAATTGGGTCAAGTCAGCGAGATAGTTCAAAGACAAATCAAGGTGACAAACTCTGAGGATTTTCAGTGCAAAGACATGATTTAGAAAGAATTAATTAGCCACAGAGTCCACGACCCCCAAAACACCTCCTAGTCCCTGCCGTAGGACAAACAAGGAACTGATGGAAGGGCCGAGAACCACATGCAGATATTAAGCTAATTTAATAGCCTCAGCGGGAGCATCAGCTAACCTCAGAGTAACACAATGTACAATAGCAATGGCAGTAAACAAGCAGTAGCAGGAAACAATTAGGCCTGTGCAGCAGTAGTGAAAACAAATGAGTACACTGAGTTGTAACTGCAATGAATAAAAGGAGGCATAATGCTCTTAAAGCACTGTCACCAGGCAATGCAAAAAGACTGCTTCAATGAGGTAAGTAGAACAAGCATGAGTGAGCTGTAGAGCTAGGTTGTAAAACTGAGACAGGTAGCTGGCCTGGTGGCGCTGAGGGTTGAAGCGATGGACCCACACCTCACACCACACAGTGACCGGGTTCGGGAGTGAACTTGGGTCATCAGTGGGTCGGCTGGGGGGAGATAGACTGGAGCATCCAACGACAGCTCACCTTCTCCGGGGAGGGATTGGCTGAAGATCCACCACTTGCATGACCCTGAGTGGAGGTTCGGGGAACTGCAAGCCCCAGTAGGGGATGGGCTGTGGTCATTGAGCAGTTTGGATGTCAACGCTCACATCATGATATCAGGGAGAAGTCACTTGCTGCTCAGGGAGGGAGAAAAAAGGAAAAAAGCCTGCCTCAGCTGGGAAGATGGAAGGACCGAGGCTATGCCCACAATTTGCCCATGCCCACCAGCAGACCTCAGGAGACCAAAACGTAAGTTACAGGGTGTCTGACCCCCTCATCCTCACCAGGGGTAATCCATGGCTCCATGGGGTCTAGGGGTCTGCTTGGGTAGGGTTCGGCATTGGGATGTCCACTTGTCTCCCTGAAGAGTCAGAGGTAGCAGGCTAGGGAAGGAGATAAAAAAAACTGAGTCAGGTGAAGTAATAGTGTATGCCATGGAACAGCTAGTTGAGCTGAAATACACAAATCAGGTTTGCAGTTGCAGTGCAAGTAATTTGAGAGTTGTGAGTAACTGAAGCAAAGTATGAGCTCTGAACAGCAGCAAGCTAGGAGCTGAGAAAAGCCCCCCCAAAAGAAAGAAGCAAACACAGCCAAAGGCAAAATAAAAACCAAAAGCAGGAAAATAAACACAGAAGCCCTGCAGAGACAAGCAGGATGGGGGGGGGGCAGGCCCCAGCCAGGGAGGCCCAACCAGCTCAGAGGACAAACTGGCAGAGCCTTCAGCTGCAAAGAAAAAATGCTTCACAGTGAGGCTTAGAGGAACTGTTTATATAGCTCAGGAAGAGGGTTGGCTGCTTGGCCACCAAACTACAGGCAAGCCTTTCATTTCTGTTGCTCTTGTAATCCTCACTTTAAATATTGCTCACTGTTCCTCCACACTGATTCCCTCCCATTCCCATTAGTGCCTCTTTCAAGCATGTCCCGATTTTCCCAAAGTCTGTCCTCCTAAAATCCAGGATTTTGTGTGGTTTGGTTTTGCTCCTTCTGTGCTTTCAAACCACAGTGACCAGTGGTCACTGTTCCCCAGGTGCTCCCCCACTGTTACCCCTATCACACTGTCATGGTTTGTGAGCATGAGGTCCAGTATTGCCTTCTGCCAAGTTGGTTCCATGACCAGTTGCTTAAGGAAGACACCTTGAAGGGAATCCAGGATAAATCTGCTCCTGGATGATGCTGCTGCTGGGAGGCTCCAGTCCACATTTGGAATATTGAAGTCTCCAACCAGCACCACCTCCCCCTTGTCCGCCATCCTTTGGATGGCTAGCATTAACTCCCTATCTGTCTCTTCCTCCTGGGCTGGTGGTCTGTAGACCATCCCTGAGCAGATGGCTGACCCCATTTTCCTTTCCAGCTTAACACACAGTATCTCTCCCTGTTTTATTCCTCCTGGATCTCTGTGGCCTTTATGCCATCTTTCAGAAAGTACCACTCCTTCTCCCTTCCTGCCTGCCCTGTCTCCTCTGAATATGTTGTAGCCAGGTATTGCCATCTCCCAGTCATGGTTATCATTATATCAGGTCCCTGTGATTGCCACAATGTCAAGGTCCCACTGCACCATGGCAACCTCCAGATCCTCCATCTTGTTGCTAAGGCTACTGGCACTGACACACATGGCTTTCCATGATGTGAACTCCCTGGACTGTTTAGCTGTTCTTCTCCAGCCCCCTCCTTGGTTGTTCTTTATCTCTGGTTCTTCCTGCTCTCTGGCCTTCTGTTGAATTTTGCCCCCTTTCTGCCTATCCACCCCTTGGGTGGCTATCTCCTTCTTTTGCAAACTGCTTTGTAGAGATATATCCTCCTACTGTTCACTGGTTCCACTGCTAGCTATGGGGGGTGATGGGTAATTAGGTACCTTCCTTGCTGGCCTGCCACCCCCTGTGGCTAGTTTCAATATTTGTGCATGTAGCATTTAAACTTATCATTGAGTGCTTGGTTCTCCTCCAGAACAGATGCAGACCATTAGGCTTGAACAAGCCCCCATCTCTCCAGGTGGGTCCCCAGTCACCAATGAATCCAAACTCTTCCTCACAGCACCAGTTCTTCAACTATGTGTTAAAGGTCCTGGTGCGTGCGCCCCTTCAGTCTCCCAGGACTCTCACAGGTAACAATTCTGAATAGGTGACAGATGAAGTTACTTGCTTGAGACTCCTCCCAATTTTCTAAATTCTTGGTGCATTCGTTACCTGTAATTTTGTTTCTACACATACTGTACCATAATATCTGTACTTTTATAATCCTACATGTTAAACAACTGTTTCTGAATCACCTGTTTGTTTTCTTTGTTAACACTGTTTTGACTTGTACAATTTAACTACTGTATCCTTATTTTGTAATGATATGGAACCTTTGTAAACAAACTTCCAGCTCAAAGGTTGTAATCCAAAATATCAATAAATAAGATAAATAAATAGAAAGGGTGGTGGATACATGGAACAGCCTTCCAGCGAGTTAGTGGGGGTGAAAACAGTGGTGGAGTTCAAAAATGCCTGGGAAAGGCACAAGAGAATCATAGGGGTAAGGAAGGGGGAGAGAGAATGAGCCGTAGATCAAGTTGGGTGAGCAAAATAATGAAGGCTAATAAAAATGGGCAGACTGGATGGGCCAAGTGACCCTTATCTGCTGTCACATTTTATATTTCTATGTTTCTTGCCTGAATGAAATTCTGTAGCTAGTGCTGACCTGAATCTGATCTTGAATTTGTGTCCTTTACTGACTTAAAGAGACGTTTTAAGAAAAAACATACGTCACGTCTGGCATCAGAGAAGTCCATTACAGATTATACCCTACCCAAAACAATGTATTGCAAGCCATTTCATTATTTCATAAGCTTCATAGGGTTCATAGGTAATTTCAAGCTAGCAGACTTATGTCCATAATTGCTTGCCAACACCAAATTTAGAATTAAGTTTTATTTTGCTGAAATGTCGGTCAAAGTTAACTTTGAAGTTATTCATACTTGGGCTATCTCTGAGTACTAATGGAGCAGTTCCAAGGTACCACCACCCTTTGATGAAACTGGCTCTTTCTTAGGTTATGGTTCCAATTAAAATGGACAAGTTGTTTATTATGTCTCCTACTACTGCACCAGTTAGTCTTAGACTGGATACCAACCTCTGCCTGAAGTTTTTCATCTCCCATTATTCTATATAAAAACACAAATCTCCCCTAAACCTTCTATAATAAAGGGAATACAAATTGAGGGATGACAATCTTGCTTCATATGGCAATTCATTTAAACCTTTTATAGATCTCGTAAATCTTCTCTGAACGCTTTTCAGTCTGTTGATGTCTTCCCTATTCTGAGGGGACCATACCTGGGCGCAATATTCTAAATGGGGCCTCACCAAAGCTACATAGATCAATTTTTTTGTATAATGGAAATATATAAAAATATCTCTAAGATTTTCCTGATAAGAATTACAATCAAATAAACATACAAACATACCATTAGAGAGTATATACTGTGCATTAAAGGGACTCTGTCAATCCCCTTAGGCCTCAAAGTATTACTGGTTTAAAAAACAGATTTTATGATTGTTCACATTTTACAGAGACTTTTAATGAAGCTGGTAGTTTGATTCAGATTCCTTTTTTCTTTTAAAAAAGTGAAAAACTGACTGGTCACCATATTGATGTTACCAAACCAAAAAATATTTGTTTGCATTTCTTGAACAGCTCCCACTGCATCTTTCATGGACTAAAGAATACCCCCAAATCAATCTAGACACTTATTATACAGTGGGAGTAGAGAAGACCTTTATTCTTCCCACTGAATCAATCTCCATGTAACTACTATATAGTGTCTACTCTGTAAAGTGCACATATAAGCCTGTTTGTATACTGTGTTTGACAAATGCCTGCATTTTCTGGCTGCTTCCTAATTGTTCTCAGATGTTTTGTCTGCTTGGTTGTTTGTTTTCCTGCACTGTTTTGTCCTCACTGTGACGAGGTACCTTTGTAAATGAGCCTCTGGCTCAAAGGTTGTTAAACTGATGTTCCAATAAATAAATAAATAAATAAGACTCTTCTATCATGAGTGGCTACACTGTTTGAGGGTGGTTCTAATGTTCAGTGAGTGTGCACTAAGAGTAGTTCAATGAGTTGAAACAAAACAAAGCTGGACACAGCAATACATTACCATGCATTTTGGTTCCAATAAGCAAGGAGGCAGATAGAGAAAGTAAGCAATCATAAAATGTGGGTTTAAAAATAATATGGTGCAAAAAAGGTTGACAGTGTCCCTTTAAAACAGACAGATAAAAAAAATTCCATTGTGCAACATCAACAATGTTCGCAGTGGCATAATAATCTGGGCTGGCAAGGTAAGGACAAGACTAGGGTTTACATGAATGTGATAGCAAGAAGTCCCTACCAGAAAGTCATAAGAACTAAAATGCAAATGATAAAGTGCAGAAATGGTACACCTTAAGCTTGCAGAGAAAGAATGCTCAAGTAAGGTATTTAATTACATAGAAACATAGAAGTTGCCAGAAAAGGACATCTTGTCCCACCCAGTCTGCCCTAAAATCCCTACCTAATGTGCCACTGCAGACCCTACAGGATCTCTGGCCTTACCCCCATTCTGTTGCTAAAGTCCCTTGTGTCTATCCCATGCATGCTTGAAACCTGTTGCCATTTTAGTTTCCACCACCTCTGCTGGAGACTGTTCCATGGGTCTATCACCCTTTCGAGAGAAAGTACTTCCTCTGAGCCTCCCTCCCTCCTTCAAGCCTCATATCATGCCCCCTTGTCCATAGCACCTTTTTCTGTGCAGAATACCTTCCTGTACCTTATTAATACCTTTGAGATTTCTGAACGTTTCTATCATGTCTCCCCTTTCCTCCTTTCCTCCAGAGTGCATGTTCAGTTCCTTAGTCTTTCCAGGTAGAGGCTTCTGGCGCGGGCCATGTACCATTTGTTTGCCCTCCTCTGTACCACCTCGACCCACGCTATATCCTTCTGGAGATGGGACCTCTAGTACTGGATACAGTACTGTGGGTGGGACCTCACCATCAATCTATACAGGGGTATTACCACCTCCAACTTTCTGCTAGTGATATCCCTCCCTATGCACCCCAGCATTCTACAAGCCTTTCCTACTGCCTTATCACACTGCTTTGATACATTTAGGTAATTAGATATGATGACTCCCAAGCTCTTTCTTGTTTTGTGGTTGTCAACCCCCCCCCAAATGGTTTGTTGCCCCTGGGTTTTTGTGCCCCATGTGGATAATTTTACACTTTTTGTTTTTTTTATTTTGTTATAAATTGGTAATCAGGAAAAGCACACTGAGCCAAGGCTCATTTCCAGGTGCAATGTGGGGGAAGTTGTTCATGGGGGACAAGCTGCAGAATAAGACACTCAAGCTAGGGGCACACTGTATTTATTTCAATATACATTTGTATGAAAGGTGGATTGTTGCCCCATAGAGTTCATCTGCCCCTGTGGCGTATTTCCTTGCAGAGGTCATAATCAGCTGTTCATGAGATTATGACATTACTAGAAATGCGAAATAAAATTTCACAATTAATTGCGGTGAAATCGGCAATTTAAGTGGGTGAAATGTTACGCGAAATTGCAGTGAAATTTCACCCGCAATTTCACCCTCCATCACTGACCACCGCAAATGACATTGCAGTAACTGTAAGCACTCCCCCCGACACACAACCATACAATCTTAGGTGTGTCTCCATGAGACACACAACTCAACCCCCACTCCCTGGTGTCTAGTGGTCACCCCCTCAGCCAATCACCAGCCTTAATTTCATTAGATAGGGACAGACATAAGGCAATTCTAGTGGGGAGTAGGAGGTAGTAGGCTGCTGGTTAACTAGGATCTGCAGCTTATCCATATTAGTTAGGGAAATGGGCAGACTAGGTGGGCCTAGCGGTCCTTATCTGCCATCAAATTCTACGTATCTATGTTTCTATAAGGCCTTCCCCGTTACCTTGGCCTCTGCCATTTGATAAAAAAATAAAATTCAACTATAACTCCTTGGTGTCTAGCGGACCCCCCCACCCCATCATTACCTAGCATCTCCAACCCAGCTCTCCCCAGTACCCTGATCAGGCCATCAGCACAGCCCTCCACTCACCTTCACAGCCAGCAGCCCAACTGAGTGCAACTGAGTGCTTGAATGAATGAGCCAGTGCTCATTCATTCATTCATTCAAGCTCTCAGTCATGCTCAGTCGGGCTGCCGGCTATGGAGATAAGTGAAGGGCTGTGTTGGTAGCCCGATCTGGGTACTGGAGGGGAGCTGGGTTGGAGATGCTAGGTATTGATGGGGTGGGGGGTCCACTAGACACCAGGGAGTTGGGGTTGAAGTTGTTTTTTTAAACAAATCAATGGCAGGAGGCCAAGTAATGGGGGTGCCTATCTAATGAAATTATGGCCAGTGATTGGCCGGAGGGGGGCACTGGACACCAGGAAAAACAATTTGGCCCAGTGAGTGGCTGGGGGGCCGGGAGGCCACTAGACACCAGGGAGAACTGTGGGAAGTGGCCAGTGGCCTCTAAAATTCACCACGGGAGGCAAAATTACTCCCACAAGAGGAGAAATGTTGCCACAGAAGGTGAAATTACTTGCGCAGGAGGTAAAATTCGCCACGGGTGTGAAATTTCACCCACGCGAGGCAAAATTTCACCCGCAAGCAAAACTCCACCAGTTTGGAGAGTGAAATTTCACTCACAGCAGAGGGTGAAATTTCACTTTTCGACCAGCGAAATATTTTGCAAAATGCGCTAATTACAGGAAATATTTCCCTGGGCAAAATTTTCCAGTTTCACACAACCCTAGACACCACAATCTGTTTCTAAAAAATGACAGTAAATGTCATAAGATAAGGATTATGACGTCTGCTAGAGAATAACCATCAATAACACATGAACCATGTGGAAGAATACTTTGTTTTCACATAAATGCCTTTATTAATAAAATACGGAATGGCTTCAATTTCAGAGCTTGCAGGAACATTGCATAAGTGGGTTCTATTATTAGCTGTATATACATACATATATATATATATATATATATATGTGTGTGTGTGTTTGATGCACTGCCCCTGACCTAAAATCTGTGGAACTTGTTATTCAAAATGTGTTTGTTTTTATCAATTTATGCATTAGACAAGTCCTACAAGTAACAAACCAATAATCAAGCCTTTCCCATTTCTTTCTGTCTTCTTAAGCGTATGGGCCCCATATTCAAAAGTCCTAGGCTGCATCATGCAAGTGTCAGCTCCTTGCAACTGAGATGCGCTGGCCCAAAATAATGGTATATTCAAAAGTTGTGCTGTAAGATGTGATCGCACATGTGCGGCTGAATATCCCAAACATGCGGGTCGCTCAGTAGGAGATGCATGGTGCAGCAGGTACCCAGAGCCCAGTGCAGAACATAAGGAATTGCACAATGCAAAGCCACTGGCACAGCGCACAGATCTGCAATCTTCAGCCGGGATATGCAAATGGCCTAACTGCACATTCTGTGCCTAAACTGCACATTTGCATCTCATTACTGAAATGTATTCAGGCCATTTGCATAGCACGGGCATGCTCAGTTTTAGCTTTGCAGGGCTGCCCCACCACTCCACAAAGGTGAACAGAAGGTACTGCAGCCTAGCAGACAGATGTGATGCAATGTTTGTGTGTGGGTGGGTGGACTGCATTGGCCTGGGTACAGTGCTAATACCCATAGCCATGTACAGTGTCAGACTGTGGTACAGGGGGCCCACATGAACAGTGGCCACAGGGGCCCACCTGGACAAGCAACAGGGGAGGGCACAGGGCCACTCTGATCAGTATACCACATGCATGTTATACACCAGCTCCATATACTGTACAGTGCCCACACACCCTCTGTATGTGAGGACCATGGTGAGAATTGCAAGGGATGGCAGTGTGCAAAGGTGACCTGGTACCTGAATGGGTGGGTCCCACCTGTGTACACCTATGGAGTACCACTGTGGGTGTATGCTACAGGTGAGTCCCTGGATCATGCCATGTTGCCACTAGTACCAGAAGGCTACCTAGGCAACGCTGCCACAGATGAACCCTTTGTGAATGCCACCATTGGGTGACATGCTGCAGGCTGCATGGGTGCAGGCCATGACCCTGGTAGATGTGCTGCATTGTGGCTGTCTGCTATGCTGATGTGCTCAGGGGCACAACAATACTGGCATGTGGCTGCTTGGGGTCTACGTCCAGGGTGCAGTATGGGGGGGTTGCTCCCTGGACAGTTCTGGAGGTGACTTAGCACCTGTGACTCTGGGTACATCCATCATGGCATGTCTGCTGTGTGTGCGTGCCTGGACCATGTTCTGGTGCACCTCTGAGAGCTGTCTCCAGATGGCCTGCCTGCAGTTCTGTGGCCTGCCTATGGGTGGCTGGCCGATATAGGCCATCCTTTTGTTTGCCTCACTTTGGGCAGCTCATTTCTGGATGTACAGCAAATTTTGGATGAATATAGAGATGCATAGCATATTCATGGTTCTGCCCCCTTTAATTGCACTACATACATTATTTCTGTGTGATCGCACATTAGGAAATGTGCAACGCATCTCTCCCTTTTGAAAATCGTGCTTCTGCGCATTTTCTGAGATGTACGGTGCATCTCTATTTTGGGCCACGCATCTCCTTTGAAAATGTGGGCCTATATTTGTTTCTTACAGATTACAGAGACCCTTGGTTGGTCCACCATGTTGGATTCAGAGGGAAAGGGGCGGTACCATTCTTCCATTGATTATGCTTATCTGATGTTACAGACACCCTTCTTTTCTCGGCTCAGTGTTTATAGAAGCAATCTATAGAAACCAAGGGTAAAGAGATGGGAAACAGTATGTGTAAGGATGAGCCAATGCCACATTTGCATTTAGTAAAAATGACAAAATCTGATACTTTGGACATTGATGAAGCAGGTCTGAAAAAACTCAGCTTCCCCTCAACCTTTTGGCACCTTGACGTTATGATGCAGCACTTTTTACAGGGAGCACACAATAAGCATGTTCAAGTTGTTAGCAAGCCACATGACTTGCATCAGCCAATCAGCGATGCTGGAGACTGAGAACTCCTCACACTACACACATTTCAATTGCCATTTCCATCTCTGTCACACATACACACACACACACACACACACACACAAAGGACCTGTTTACTGAAGGAGCTTCCTTTATGTGGAAAGACTGACTTTTGATCAGAAAACATTCAAAATCATCATAGAATCATGTATTATCAATGATCATTCCAGTTACCTTATTTTTATGTTTGCTTGCACACATGTGCAAGAAACATAGTGCCACCATATGAATTTTCATAGGTGTGCCACCCCGCTTCCAATGCCCTGCTCCTTTTTGCAGGCACGGCCTCACCACACTAATAAATATCCTAGCTGTCTATGACAGCAGTTCAGATGCAGTGGCGTACAGTTGAAAGCAAAAGACTGCTACAATCAGCAGTGGTAACATGTAGGCAATTTGCATACTTCCATTGGCAGGCAAGTTACATACTGCCGTTGGCAGTATGCAAAGTGCTTCCACATTAACACTGCATCTGAACAGCTGTCATAGACAGCTTTGTTTTCTTGGTTTCCCCTAACAAACATCCAAGTAGCAGCTGGGAGTCCACCCCACATGTTCATGCCTCCCCACCCCGCATACTGTATGGCGATGGGCGTGCCCAGTTCCCCATTGGCTCCACTGTACCCCCAAAACAGACTTCCAGGTGCCACGTTGGGAGCCCACCCCAGCATGGCAAAGTCCAGAGCACACGGGTGCCCCAACTTCCTGCCGGCTCCACTGCCCCACAACAGGTGCCATGCTGGAAGCCCACCCCAGCATGGTAAAAGTCCATATTGCAGATGGGGTGCCCAATCCCCATCGGCTCCACTGTCCCCCCAAATAAACTTCCAACTGTCATGCTGGGAGCCCACCCCAGCATGGCAAAAGTTCCGCGTCATCTTTGTAAAAAAAAGGAAAAACATCTATAAGAAAAAACAGTCCCTCGTTGACTCTCTTGCCCCTCCCCCAACCCGCTCCCACCTTCTATGCACAGCACCTCCCCACACCCCCACCTCACCCCATACTTACCTCCAGAGGCTGGTGCGACAATCTTCGGTGGACCGGGAACACGTCTGCACTCTTTAAAGCCTACTGCAAACTGAAGAAATGCCAGTAAGCTGTATAATGGCATACATGGTTTTGTTTTTAACTTTGGTGCATATCTCGGCTATTTTTGAGAATTTTTTCACCAAATTTTCAACATAGGATTCTTGGGACCCCACATGAACTCAGTCACTGTCATTTTGTTATTCAGTCCCTAAAGGTGATTTCACTGTCCTGCAGAACCATCTTTTGGGACTGATTAACAGAACAACAATGTCACAGTTCATGAGGGTAGGCTTCACAAAACCCTATGCTGAAAATTTGGTGAAAAAATTTTTACAAGTGTGTGCTGTGCAGTTCTTATGCACACTTGTAACTTTGAGAATTTATAAAAGTTTCACTCCAGAATTTCAACATTGCCATTTTACCACACCTCCTTATGAACAGTACAGCTGTCATTTTTCACATCTTACCCAAAATGTGTTCTTGCACATGTAGCACACATTGGCACGGTCGGTGTGCAAAATCAATGTTCGGGACTCATTAAGAAAATCACAGTGACACTGTTCATGACCAGAGGTGTTAAAATGGCTATGTTGAAAATTTGGTGATGAAAATCCATAAAATGACTGTCTTATGAGCATGCATTGTGCAATTTCCACGCACCCTCGTAAGTTTACCAATTGGTAATATTTTCAGTCCAGATTTTCAACACTGATATTTTTCCACACCTCCATATGAACAGTACAGCTGTCATTTTCACACCCTGGCTGAAATGTGTTTTTGCATTCCGGCACAGAATAATGCGGTTACTGTGGGAAATTAGTGTTCGGGACAGATTAAGAAAATCACAGTGACACTGTTCATGAGTGGTCCCAAAATGCCTATGTTGAAAATCTGCTTTAAAAAATCCCCAAACTAATTACATTATGGGTGTACATTCTGCAGTTTCTACGCACGCTTGTGACTTCACCAGTTTTTGATATTATCACTCCAGATTTTCAACAATGCCATTTTAACACCTCCTCATGAACAGTACACTTGCCACTTTTCACATCCTGTTCAAAATGTGTTTTGCACCTGTGGCAAAATTGCATGAGTCACTGTGCAAAATCACCTCTCGCCTAATGAACTGATAGTGTCAATGTTCATGCGGTGGGGTCACAAAAACCCATGTGGAAAACTTGGAGTAAAAATACCAAGAAATGCCAAGGGTGTTAGGGTTTTTGACCATAATGCCCTACCCTGTAGGGACTGACAGGCATCAGGGGTGTGACTTGGGATTGTCAACAGTAATGCTCATGCCATTCCACCCCACCCCACCCAGCAGCCAGTGACAGGAATCGAGGTGCCTTGGACCCTTACCCCAGAGTTCACCCCATTCTCCTATACTGCGCTCATTTCAGCATATTTCCTTATGGAATGAGGTGACTGTAAAGCCCAAACACCCCAAGGCACACCTCGACACTTGTCAGGGTGTGAAGGGTAGGGTGAGGTGAAATGTCATGACCGTCATGGGCAATGACCCAAAGGCACATCCCAATGCCTGTCCATCTCTGCAGGGTGAGGGTGGAGTTGGCATCAGTTCAATACTTCAATGCCATTCCTATAAAGCATCTGTCTAACTCCTGCATTTCCACTGCTGATGCTAGCAAGCAAACATTCAGCATTGACAATTGCTTGTTATTACAGTATCTGTAGTTTCAGGCAGGCAGGCCCACAAAATTGTGCTGCAGATGAGAGAAGAGAGTGCACAGTGTAATTCCACATTGGCAGCTGCAAACCCTGCAGAAGGAGAAAGACAGAAGGAATTTAACAGACTAGGAAATGTGCAGGGGGATTTTTCCAAATTTATGTGACTAACATAGCTTTTGTACTGAGTGATGGTGGTGTAGAGGGCATAGAAATCCATATTTAGTATTTTTTTATTTTTACCTCATGCAGCAGGAGCAGGGCAGAGTGGAATTAAACAAACTGGGGCAATATGGTGGTATGGGCCTGGGCACAAAAGTCCATCTTGATTGTTTTTTTATATTTAATTTGAAAGTCTAGGTGAATTAGGCTGCTGCAATGAGGCAGGTCTCTCAGAGGCCATGAAGAAGACTCAGAGAGTGTTTCACAGTAGGTGACAGGCATGTGTGTGTGGGCATCTGTCACCATGACATTGTGCAGAAATGAAAAGGAAAAGAGCTCAAGGGAAGGAAAGGAGCAGAGAAAGGTTCCTCCATTCCAGTTTTACCATGTGCCAAATCTGCAAGCAGTAGTTATTGGAAAGGGAGTTTGAACAGGGACTTGGAGTCATAGTGATGCGATAGGGGCTGTGTCTACTAGGAAGATTCGGGCTAGCTGAATGATAGTACCACCAGAAACCATGGTTCCTTAGTCCCCAAGGGCCCAATTCCAGGATGTCATATGCCTGGAGCAAGGCGATTTATGCCAGACCTATGGCATTGAATTGCACCTTGTGCCATGCAATACACAAGCCTCAGTTCCAAGATGCATCTTGCACCATGCTGCATGCGGTTATGCCAAAGGTGGGCTATGTCACTCACTATGTTCACAACCCACTGCAGCATGGCACAGGGGTGGGTTATGGCAACACCTGCACCATATTCCAAAAGGGTGGCTGCCATAACCCATTTACACGATTACAAGACCTGAAATGGTGCTGCAGGTTAGACCAGCATGGAGGTTGTCTAAGGGGCATCGGTCCTGGCAAAATGATGGATGCCTCCCCCCGCAGTGCCATGAAAGTCACATTGCTATGCCCCATGCACCCCCAACACAGTGCTGCCCCCCACCTCCCCCCAAATTTCGGGGAACCCCTGGGTCCATTTAGTGACATGCCCCATCATGCACCTGTGCCACCAAGCCAGCCCCCAAGGCCCCTAAGGGATTAAGAGAGTGTTATGGGGTGGGGCCCTGGGAGAACAGTTAAATGTAGCTATAACTTGCAGCACCAGATCCATTGCACCATTCCCATGGCGTAAGTCTGTGACTGCCACAAGTCATGGGTTGTAGGTGCCATGGACCATGCCTGTCTTGTAATAGGGTGCAGGATCCCCGACATAGTGCCACATGGTGCAACTCGCATAAGCCAGCAAGTTGCACCTTGTGACTTGGAATTGGGGCCTCAAAAGTCTACAGGTTCCACATCAACTGCCAACAGCTTTCAAGCCAGTTGTTCAGAGTATTTGGTGATGAAATTTCACTGAGCAATCCAGAAACTCATCATCCATCAAGTGCTTCCAGTTTCAGAGATAGCTCCAGCCCTTATTGGCCTCTATTTCCACTTAGGGTAAAATAAGGTGAGAAATACAAAATCAAAGAGCAGTCAGTTTTCATGAACTGCATTTCTCAAATCACATTCTCTTGAATATAATAGATCTACTATATGTTAACTGAAGTGAGAAAGGCAAAGTCAAGGCAAGTCATGTTTTCTTGAATCACGTTTTCGAATCTACTGTAATATATTTCATGTAAATGAGGTAAGAAAGATAAAGTCAAGAGTAGTCACATTTTCCTGAAACATCTTTTCTCCAGTCATGTTTTCTAAGCATGCTCTTCCTAACATGTATCAGACAGTGTGCATGCAAATGGTTCCACTTCCAAAGAAGACAGAAAGAGTATGTGCATTTCACTATATTTGGAGCACTAGTGCAAACCCAAGCTTCTTAAGTCTCACTGCCATTGAGCTGTGTCCAAATCAAGCTATACCTACCATTCCATTTCTGCCTCTGCCACCCTTGGCACCTTCAGGAGTTATTATGTCACATACAGACTCAAAGAGGCACAATAATAGAGGAAGTGCCTTATTTAATGTGTCTGACATAGATGGGAAACACAGTGGGAACAACATTTTCTGGTTCATCCAATTACTGCTAGACATCTAGATATGCCCTCAATATGAGAATGTGGGAATGTTTGAGATGAACTGTGGCTGTCACATGCAGAAAGTTATGCATGATGATGATTTCAATGCTGCACCTTGTTTGCACATGCACTAAATATGGTAGTGAGCGACATGCTTGACAAACATGCACAGTTAAAAGAAACACTTGACACTGTATGGAACATCACTAGATATTTCCAAAGCTCCTCCACAAATGTTGATCTTCACTAACATAACCAGTAGAAGCCCAATGTTCATCAGAATGGCTAATTAAAGATATTTACACAAGGTGCAGTTCTGTCTTTTATATGGTGAAGAGACTTATTATGCTTCCGTGACCATATGAGCGTTCAACTACAAATTTCAGTACTAAATCAGCAACCATTAGTGTGGTCTTTCCCATGGTGAGTCAAATTGAAAACCAACACATGCCGTTGTTTATGATATTCTACAGCAACCCAACAAAGCAAGACCGGTGGTGGTAAACATGGCAGTACTGGTGGTGGCAGCAAGAATGACAGTGATGATGTTGTTGTTGAAGGTGGTGACACTTTTTTGAGTCATTGCAGCAGCAGCTGCAGAATGCAATATTCATTAAAGAGGTGGCAGAGAGGTTTCAGCCACAACTTGCAAACAGGTTTGACAGCATTAGATCTCAAATGCTGTATAGCATGGCAACACTACAGGACCCTACATACTGTGTAAAGATGTGTTTATTCCTTCTGGATGCACAGAGTACATCAAACAGAAAGTGTTATGAACACTTATGATGTAGCAGCAAAAGACAGCTTGAACAAAATTGCAAGAATGTGCATACACAATACACAACCTCCAGGCATACAGCTCATCCTCTTTTGCTGATGTTGATTTGCCTCACTGCCAGGAATCAACATGATATGGATAGTGATGATTCTGAGACTACCATGGACATTGGGAGCCTTCTGATACTGAATGCTGGTGCTGCTTGAAATTTTAGAGAAATGCTTGGACGCGTTGTTAACAGTGTACATGATGCAGCTGTACACTGACAAGACAGACATGTCATTGGCCTGCACTGGCTAAAGTGACTTTGTATTTTCTTTAATGCTCACCAACATGGGTCACTTCAGAAATATGTTTCTGTATAACTGGGGTATTGCCTTGACCACATTGCTCAAAGCTAGATTTTGAGAGTCTTGAAGTCTTAGGCTTTCTCAAACTCAACTTATCAAGGATTAGTTTTAGCTATGCATTTGATTATTCACATGTTCAACAAAGACATCTAGAACTATTTTCACCCTACCACATCTCTTCTGGTGGCACTGGCAAGTCTATCCAGACTCCTACCACTGGGTCTGGCACCACAGTCCAATTTACTGCTCCCAGCAGCAGCAGCACAACTCCTCCTCCTTCTCCTAATAACACTACCACACATTACACATTGTCTTCACCAACGAGGTCAATGTGACCAGATGATTCACTGAGCATACAGTGCTGGTATCAGTTAAATAAGACCTACCACCTGACCCCACCCACCATGAATAGGACAGTGACAGAATGAGTGACCTGACCAGCCATGCACAGGTGTGAACAGTAACATTCTTCAGTCTGACTTCTGATCAGTAGTTAACTATTACAGCTTCAGGCAGCGTCTGTGTTCAAACTAAGTTCAATTAGTGTAAAAAAATATGAAAAAAAAAATATATATCTATCAATGAAAGAAAAATACTGTAAAGGACAATATAATGTCCTACATAAAATGGGTTTTCATTTTTGTGATGCATAACTTGTTTTTCATTGGGGGACAGTATTAAATGATTTCAAAATCAATTGAGCCAGAGGTGTTAAGTAATTGTAATGAATACAAAGCAGAGACTACAGACCTTACAGATGGGAATATGAATTGAGGTCAGCAATGAATAGTAACTATTACTGCAGCACACTCAAGGCAGTCTTAGTGAGTTCTGCAGACTGTGTCACAATACCACAAACAGTAATCTACAGCAGATGCATGCCAACAGCACCTGCCACAAGCAAGCTACAGAAATTAGTATTTATTGCTGACCTCAAGGCTTTTTTACCCACTATTTGTAGTCTGCTTTACCCCGCGCCAGTTACTATATTGGAATCCAATGTGGTTTGCCAAATTCTTAAAGTGGAACCATTGTTGTGGGCCCCAACTGAAAGTCAAACTAAAGTTGCCAGTGGCCAACTTCTCACTCTTGGATGCTGCCAAACATACAGTGGATCCACATAACAATGTGGATTTATTATTAATCTGGGGAAGAAATGATTTTAGAGTAGTAAACAAAAACACTGAAATTGGAATGTTTAAACTAAAACACACTGCAGAATTCTGAGATACTATTATGAATACTTTCTGGTGAATCAGCATTGCTGCTTTGAAAGCAACCAACAAATGGATAAAACAATCTACGTGAACACTCTCCTATACCAAAACTTAATTAGCAATGAAAGAAAATGACAGCAGTTTTTTTCAATCCTGTTTTTTCTCTGACTTGGCCTCATCAACCTCCTCCTCTAATAACCACCCAACCCAATCTAGCACTAACCACACTGCTTTTGCCAGCTCCCATGGTTATTCTCTCTTTCTTTTTCTGTGGCAAGGGTCCCAGTGGTGGGACAGCCCTCCCCAGTGACACCTTCTGGACCCATGGTAGGCAGTGGGCTACTGTATGTAGCATGAGGTCCAAGTGTTCCAGTGTGTGTGTCTATCATTCAGATAGAGCCATCTGCTTTTTTTCCCATTAAAGGCTGTCATCTCACCATCCTGTGGAGCATGCTATGTCTTCTGATGGCCTCACCCACATGCAGTGTCCCCTGTGTCAGGAAGGTGGACCTTTCAGGGCACTACCCAGGAAGTGCTAATGGTGCAGAAGTGCTGGGCTTGCCCACCCAACTGTCGACTTGCTGCCACCAGCAGTACTCCTTACTTACTGGCTGTCAAGTTGCTAGCATCTCTGTCTCATCCCTGAACACGTGTCTCAGACATAGGACCATACGTGCTACCTGCTAGGCTAGCAAATGGGTCCCAATTACATCAGGTTTTGACCTAAAACTTGGGACAGTCCTGGAAGTGCATATAATGCTTCTTGGCAAGAATTGTTAAATTCAGTAATGTTGACTTCTTTCACCTGGTCACAAGAAAATCATTGCGTCTACCTATGAATTATATATCCAGTTGATTATTAGATAAGTCAATCATTTATTTTCCAGAAACTGAAGAAGCAGTTGAACAATGTGGGCCAATGTTTTACAAAATGTGTCTCTGTGCTTAATATTCCAATCTGTATAACTCCTTATAGGTGGCCAATCAAACATGCTATTTTAAAAAAAAAATATGTACAGTAGAGTTAAGGGGATGTTTAGAAAGGAATTGAGGATTACTCAACTCAGAGATGGTGGTCAGACTGTGGTATAGATTGCCCCAGGAGGCAACTGAATCAAGTTAAATTAGAGGTGTGGGCAGGTGAGGTAGCAGAATGACGGATGAACTTTGAACAGGTCTAGTAATGTGTTCATTGTATAACAATATCAAATCAAGCCAGAGACAAAGGTACAATATGCTCTTTATCTATTAAATAGCAGAGGAACCCAACTGTAGTACAAAGCTGGGCTAGAAGAATACTGGCAGCATTCCAACTTCCTATCAGCATCCATTCTTTGGTAACATACCAACCTCCTGTTATAGTACTTATCTCTGCACTGCTGATACTGCTGTAACTTCTAAGTTAGAGTTAGGACCAGTCAAGGACATTGCAGTCTTTACATGCCTAGATTCTACATAAAGTTTCAAAAGTAAAACCTTTGTAGTTCTAAAATGAATTTAAAATTGAACTGAGTTAGTCATTGCTGGCATGGTGGCTTAGCACATTGCAAATCCTCTGCTTCTGCAAGGAATGGGTGTGTGAGTAATTCATTTTAATTTTCAAATACCACAAAGACTAGAGTACTTGGCACTAGGATCTGAGTACTGAATTTTTTTATTAATAATGGAAATGTGTGGCAAAAACATTTTGGCACTCTAAAAATGTTAAATGAATAAAAAAAAAAAAGTTGTCCTTTCCATGTGGTCAGGGCTAGTTCCTTGGCCACCCTATCTCAAATCTTAGATATTAACCAACCCTGCCTTCCCCATTCTCTGAATACAGTCAAGTTTAAAAACATGCAGGCTCTTGGCATTGTACCTGGATCCAATTATGTCTTTTTTCAGCCCACCCTCCCTAGTCCAGCCCCCCAGTTCCAAAATGTCATTTGTTACAAGTGGGCACCCTTCCTGGCCCCCCAACCATGATTTGGGGGTCACCAGTAGTCCAAAACCTTGGCTAACTAAGTTGACCCCTTCTGCAGTCATCTGACTGAATTAATGAATAGGGTGCACATTCATAGAAATATAAAAAGGTGTTTGCAGAGAAGGTCTCATAGTCCTTCTTGTTTGCCTATTTTTCTACCCAAGCCATAGTGACCTACCCTTGGTCATGCCTAGGTTGAATGCCCATTCGTATGTTATCTTCCTTCCACCTACTGTTCACCTTCTTAGTTTTCACCTGCCCTTTATAGCTGTTCTGTCCTCTCCTGAAACCTGTAACTGTATTGGTGTTTATCATCCCCCTTGACAAACCATTCCATGTATCTAACACCCTTTCTGTGAAGAAGTTCTTTCCTATGTACTTCCTGAACCTTTCCCCACTAGTTTATACTTGTGTGCTCCCTGTTTCTAACAGATCATAACACTCTACCCTGTTTATTCCTTCCAGATACTTAAAGGTTTCTATCATACCCCTCTCCTTTCTGGTCTACAGTGGGAACATGTATGGTTAGATTTGGCTGCCACTACACATTCAGTCACTTCACTATGAGTCTAGCATTGGTTGTAAAGTACTTTGGGATACAATGTGTATGAAATGCACTATAAAAAAATGCTGATTCTTCTTCTTCTTCATGTTCAGCCTGGCTAAACACTCCTCATATGATTTCTCTTGCTGACCCTATATCATCTTTGTAGCCTGCCTCTGGACAGGTTATATGCTGTCTTTATCCTTTTTCAGGTGTGTTCTCCAGAACTGGACACCATACCCAAGGTATGGCCTCAACAGTAATTCATATAGGGTTAACAGTACCTCCTTTCTCCTACTGCAGAACCATCTGCTTATACATGCCAACATCCTGTTTACCTTCCTGAGTGCTCTGCTGCACTTGGTCCTTTACTTGAGGCTGTCTCTAATGATAATCCCCAAATCCCTTTCCTCCATGGTGTGAGTGATTTTATAACCCCCTAGGCAATAACTCATCTTTGGCTTACCCTTGTCTATGTGCAAATGTGACATTCCTTCACATTGTGATTTGCTATACTTTGGATGAACTTTTCAACTTTCCTTGATCTCTCTCCATGTCCCTAGTGCCCTTCTTTGAGCCAGCCTTGTCACTAAGTTTAATGTCGTATGCAGAGGCTAATGTTTCCCTTGATCCCTTATGTCCCAGATGAGCACATTACACTATATTGGTCCCAGCACAGACCATTATAGTACCTTACTTGTAATCTCTCTGTTCTCTGAATGTTCTTCAATTACAGTCGCTAGTGCTGTGGGAATGTGGGATTCCGCTGGTGGAATTACACGGAATGGTCATTCAGCGGTGGAATTCCCACTGGAATTTTGCTGGTTTTTCAATGAATTCTGCCTGCTGTGATCCACAGAATAATATTCTGTGGAAAATATTGACAATTTCCACAGAAAAGATCGAGATCTGCAGAATAATATTCCAGTGAACAGCATTTTTCTACAGAAAATCATTTCACAACCATTTTCTACTGCAGAATTTTACCATTTCATTTGTGTTGAAATTTGGCAGGATTTTGAGTGGAATTTTAAAATTCCACAATTCTGTTCTGCTGGAATTTGAAAATTCCACAGCACTAACCGTCACCCTCTGGGTCCTTCCACCTAGCCAATTTGCTGCGCACCTTGTTAGCTTTACCACAACCCATAGAGCCCCAGGCATCTAGATAATCTGTGTTTGGGGCATTGAGTTGCAAGTCTTACTGAAATTAATATGCAGAACATCAATGCCCAGCCCTTGTCCACTGCTCTTGCTACAGTGCTGAAGTCCTCAGTCAAGTTAGTCTGGCACAAACTTCCCTTCATGAAGACATGCTGTCTCCTGTATTAGAGCTTGTTTGTTTCAAGAAATTCCATCAGATCCTCCATGATGACTGTCTCCAGGAGTTTTCCCCCTACACTGTAGATGTCAAACTAACCAATCTATATTTTCCAAGCCCCTCCCTATTTCCAGTGTCATGCAGGGGAAGGATGAGGGAGAGAAAGAGTCTGCATCATTGATGACACTTGACAGATTGACTAGTCAGTTTTCTGAACCATGAAAGCTAACTGAAAACGTCTAATTCAAAACATCCTTAAAATACAACAGTAAGATTAGTACATTAATTGATCTCTCATTACACTGTAGCAATCAACTGGATCCCAATATTATAGGAATGTGTATTGCTCTTTGCAGAGTGGTTTCCTATGGGTGAGAAGGAATAACTAGGGGAGAGAATAATTACAACTGATCTAAACATGGGCCTAGTGTTCTTAATGCTGTATCCAGGAATGGTTTGAGAGGATACTGCCATAAGGAAGATCACAGTGGCATATTCTGAGCCAGGCAAATTGTATGTCCAATTAATAAAATGTATTTTAAACTGTAAAGCTTTTAAATTAGTTCTTTTTTATGAAGATTAAGTGTTTCTGTTTCATTTCACTGTTATGTTTTTAGTGCAACAGGGGTCACTGCAATGTCATCAGGTTTTGTTCTAGCTGCTGACCCACTGATTAAGGGTTCCTTTGTGACCTATCTAAAGAGGAGGCAAATGGCTGAAAGGAAGACAAATAACTGATCTTCATTTAGAATGTTTCAGTGTCTAAAATAAATCATTTATCTGTAAGGCTTGATGACTACTTACATTGTATAAAAAGTAATATTACATAAAAAGGTTTGTGCTGTACTTCCAACCTTTATATTGCACCCAACTTTGGCTCATGTATCACCCATGCCTCCACCTTCTATTTACGTATTTCAAACGTTTTGCTCTCCAGAAAAGCCTCATGAAATGTCACAACTAAATTCCATTACAGTGTGTGATTTTATGTGTGGGGGGGGGGGCTGCAGCAGAAGCACGCTCACTAGCTACATCAATCATGCCTAAAGACATAGGTATGCACCACTAAGTAAAAAAGGAAAAAGTATACTGATGCACAAGGTGCAGTAGATTATCTGCAGCTGCACCGCTGCAAATGTGCCAAAAGATCTGAGGATGACTTTCAATCATTTTATGCATTTATGACACTTGGCACACGTTACAGCAACAACAACAGCAGCACAACAAAAATACATGGCATCTTTTTTTGATATATGCATCATTTTTGATATGCAAGTTGCGGCTCTTGTACCAAACTATTAGATCACCGTTTTGTGGTCAAAAGTTTTTGGCACGAGTAGTACAACTGTAGCAAAGATGTGCTGCAATTCTTTGAAAATGCATCCCATGAAGTTTAGACACAACTCAGGAGATATTTCATATGATTTCTGTAT
This sequence comes from Neoceratodus forsteri, assembly GCA_016271365.2. Lineage (NCBI taxonomy): Eukaryota > Metazoa > Chordata > Ceratodontiformes > Ceratodontidae > Neoceratodus > Neoceratodus forsteri. The sequence continues at coordinate 614,603,326 of CM028133.1, forward strand.
TTTCCTGTTCCATAGCCTTTCTAACTTTGATTAGTGACTGAATTTGCATGTGAACACAAGTTTTTGACCCTTAGACTTTGGGCCCCATATACTGTACGAGATGTTTGTGCGCACCACACACACAGTAACACTGTGTGGGAGATAGGGCATGGCTGGATTGGGGCAATATTCAGACAGTTAACACACTCTCCGAGATTAGCATACTATAAATTAGCTGCGTCTAAACTTAAGGGTGGCTTACGACTCCCATACCTGAATATGTGCTATTTGGCCAGCCATGCTGCTGAATATCTTAAGTGGTTAGACCCTAATCCCTCCTCTGTTCTTTCTCCATGGCTTAAGATATAATTGGAATTGATTTGTTCATGTAACTTAGCTCCCTCCACGTTACTATTCCTAAACATATCTTCTTTGCCAAAAAGGTTAAAAGATACCACAATAGCAACATCCATTAGAATTCATTCACAGTTGTGTGTTGTTTTTTTTTAAATACAATCCTCATACAGATGCTTCATAATCGATCTGGAATTCCCCAGCTTTCAAAATATACAATAAGAATCTATCCCCTACATGGTTACCAAAACTAGAAAAGGGAAGATTATCCTTGTTCCTCAAGAATGATGGATCTTGGCTATCTACAGAAGATTTTATATTGAAATTTAGATTACAAGCAACGAACTATTTCAAAGTTCTTCAACTCAGACATCTCCTTGTCAAAAAATGTGATAAGAGTATTCCCACATCTCCTAAATTTTCTTTTCACTCTGATTTGTGTCCTTTAATTAATTCCTCTAAAGTAATTTCTAAATTGTATAATATATTATATGATTGGAGTGTTCCTGATCCTTTTGGATCCATGGAGTTTGGTCAGATTTTTTTCCACACTGGAATAAGACTGGTCTGCCCTATGGAGTAACTGTCACCGTTTTGTAACACAAGATAGGTTACATCTCATGCAGTTTAACATATTACATAACCTTTATTACACTCCAAAAAAAGTGGCCACTTGGGGCGTAATAAGTTCCAATCAATGCACAAGGTGCCTCCAGAAGGAAGGTACTTTGTTTCATATCTTTTGGGATTGCCCCAAGATAGCCCCCCTCTGGAATAGCATTAAGGCTAGTATAGATCCATTGCTTGGTTTGACAGACCTATTTACCCCTGTGGTTTGTCTTCTAGGGGATTATTCACAGATATTAGTGAATAATCGAAAATACCACATTGCCTTGATTTCTATGTCTGTTAAAAAACTAGTTCTTAAACAATGGAAAAATACAGAAACAGTTCTCTGTTCTGAATAGCTTAACGAGTTGCTAGCTAACCTTAGAATGGAAAAAGTCATATCTAGTCTCAATAATAATAATTCAAAATATGAGAAGATTTGGGCCCCATTACATATGTTATATTCCTTTTAAGTTGTACCTTGTTATGTAATTATTTATTTTGGATTGTCAAGTCTCAGGACTCTGTGGGGGGGGAGGGTAACCTGGCGGAGTAAGGGGTGGGAGGATGGGATCATGTATCTTGTTTTTGTATGTACATATTTGAGATTGATAAGCATGATCCTGTCAAGTGTAAATGTAAAAAACTTTAATAAACATTATATTGAAAAAAAAAGACAGTTAACACACTCTGGCTGGAGCACGCAAACTGTATGAATGAGGGCTGTGTCATTCAGTGCATAGTATTTATGCACTGTGCTGGCACAGCTCCCTACTGAATTTGGTCTGCAGGAACTGAATGGAGAAAGCAAGCCCCAAACAGCACAGCACCAGCTCTCCTGTGAGCTATATTCTGCTCTGACGTGCTAATGAACCCACAGGGCATGCAAGGTGCTGAGGGCCATTTGTATGACATAAATGGGCTTATTAGCATGCCACCCAGTGCTGCCATGCAGGCAGGACAGCTGCATTGTGTAGAACTGTGCAACCTCCCTACAGTGCAGATAGCACTTGGTAAAGTAATGTTGGTGTTCAGTGTGTCCCACCATGATCGCCATCTTAGGCTGTAGAGGGGGGGAAGGTGCCAGGAAAGTGGGAACTGGGGGCCAATGAAGCATTGGGGGTGCCAGGGAGGATGTTGGGGGCATGGCGGCAGTGAGAGGAATCTGAGAAGGCGATGGCAGAGGTGCCATGCGAAGTGGTACAGAGCCAATTGGCCTGTGTGGGGGGGTTGGCATGACTGCAGCATTGTGACCTGGATCCCAGGTGGCAACAGCCCTGGCACCTGCCCCACAAGACTCACAGTCCCCGGCAGTGTAGTTAGGCATCCACCAGCCACTACACAGGGGGACTGTGTATCAGAGGAATGTCTGAGTGCCTGGGACATGTACCTATCCACCGAATGCAGACTGCAACCTGCACCCAATGCCACCTTCCACATGTGGGGGACTGTTAGTCCTGTGATGCAGGTGCCAGGGCTGTTGCCTCTTGGGGTCAGGGTCATGATGCTGCGGCCATACCAACCTCCCCTACTTGGACAAATTGGCTCTATGCCACTTCACATGGCACCTCTGCCTGCTGCCTTCTCAGATCCCTCTCACTGCTGCCGTGCCCTCATTACCACCCCATAGCATCCCCACTGCTCCATCTGCTTCCAGTTACCCACCATCCAGGTCCCCCCAATCTCCACCCTGCCAGGAAGTGGCACAGAACCCTTAGCTGATCTAACCTGAGCTCCCTCTTGCAACCATGGTGGGGCTTCTGGAATTTCAAATAAGGGGATGGTGCAGCCGTGCCATAGTGCAAGCCTCCTGTGACCTGGTGCAAGGGCACTTCTGCTGCAAGGGTGGTGAAGGGTGGCTTTGATACATGGTATCCCATGTTCAACATAGCCTTCATTTGAAAGTTGGGATTGCTGCAAACCTTGATGCAAGGTACCACTTATGTCAAAAGCCGTTTGGTGCAGGTACCTTGTACCAGAGTTTGCTTTTGAAAATTGAGCCCATGGTGTGTGCTGTTGATGGACACACAGTTCCACTAAGCAGCTGCATAACCCTCCTGGAGTCATTGTGGAATGGGTAACTGGGTCCTTAGAAACTAATTTCAGTAGTAAATGATCTTGTGCTGGTTGTAGGCATGTTAATTCTTTAAGGACCTTAGCCCCTACTATAACAAAGGTATGCATTTCAGCTACGTTGTTTTGGGTGAATGCATTCTACAACACTATACTGGACATTAACCGGCCATCTCATTTTGCCTAATAAGTTCATACATTTTACTGGCAGATAAAGATTAGTCTGTCCAGTTGAGAAAGAAAAAGTCCTTCTGTGACTGAAGCTCTGATGCGATTCCATGAATGGCACAATTCAAGTGATTTTCTTAATCAATGTGTGCTCTTATTCATTGTGACATGATAGTCATCATTGTGCATTTATCATCGCAGTAACTGTTCTCTAATACAGTACTTATGATGCAGTGCTTTCATATACTGTACTTTATTAAACAGCATGTTCCTTAATAGAAAACCTGTTGACAACAGTGATTTTAATATTTTTGTTTTCATTTTTACATTTTTACCTATATTTTTATGAGAGTTTAGCAACTTAAGCAATTAATGACCTAAATAAATTTGACATGTGCTAATATTATTCGGTACAAAGACATCAAATGAAGACTGAGTTCTCTTTAAATCAGTCTGCAAAAAATCATGCTTTGAATCATAATAACATTCTGAGAACAGTAACTTACATAGGTGGAAAGATGGCATTGGACTTTAGCTCAAAAGTTTTCGGGAAGCTTCCCTTGCAGTCAGACTAAATAAAAAAGAAAACTGCTATTTTGTCAGTGTTTACTAGACTTGAAAACCATTTTTTTGTCACTGCTGCCATCTGCTTTACAGAAATAATCAATGTACCAATGGTACTGAGAGGGGTCAAGCTGTCTCAAGTAGAAGCAGAACTCCACAGGAAATCAGATGTAGCATTTCTGTTAGGATATCCTTTGCAAATAAATTGCTTGTAAATCACTTTTGGATACAGTATATCAAAATCACTATACAAATGTAAATTCTATACTCTTTTACAGTTCACATGCTACAAGTATTTGATTTACATAGCAAGTCTACTGAGAGCTGCAAAGCAGTTTTTCTCACTTTGCCTTAATTTTGGTCTCCTCTTTCTCCATTCCATCTCCTGAACTGTAGGACCACACTTAGCATTAAATTGCTTTAACAGCAACAGAGGACCACAGTAAGCAATTAGCTTGTGTAATCACTACAAGTCATACAAAGGACCATGACAGTACTGCAGTGTAATAACTCCTTCAGGAAAGCATGCAGCCCACTGCAGACCAATGTATGAGACACCCATTACAGCTACATAACATGCCTGAGAATGAACATAACAGAAAGGCAGCTTGCAAGTAGGACAGCATGTACAATGCATCGATGATACAAGAAAACACATAATTTGTTTATTATTATTTAGTTGTTTAACCAGGTATAGCACACTAAGCTGAAAGCTTTTTTACAGGAGCGACCTGGGAGCACAAGTGACTTACTCAGGGTCATACAGTATGCAAGTGGAAGCTGTGGGATTCAAACCCAGGTCTGGTCTGTTGGATATCATCAGATTTGCAGCTCAGAGCCTTAGACCACTGCACTATACTGCCTCCAATAATAATTTGTAATTTATTTGTATTTTGCAAAGCTGTCCCAGCCACACAAATGCATTTTAAACATGCAAAGCAAATTAGCACTCACCTTCTGTTTCATGCAGTGCACAACAGTGGTTTTGCAAGGAGAGTGCCATTAGACAACCAAAAGTTGTCTGTTACATTAGGGATCAGGTGGGAGGGGTTACCATTAGATTACCAGGAAGTTGTCGTTACAGCACATCTGTGATAGAGTGGGAGTGGGGTACCACTAGAGTATCAGGAAGTTATCAGTTAGATCAGGACTGGGTGGGGTGATGGTGGCCGCTAGACTACTAGAGAAGTTGTTATGTATTACAGTGCATAACACTGGTTTCAAAGAGTAAAGCACTTTTGTGTGAATGACCCGAGACAGCCAACTAATGAAATGAGCAATATTTGACTTAACAGTCCCGACCACACAGATACTACAACCGGTCTACAGACGAATGGAGTGCTTTGAATTCATTAGTACAGTAATAGTAGTAGCTTTAGCTTTTTTTATTTATGGTGCCCTTCCTCAGAGGCCCAGGGTGCCATTACAAAGGAGAAAATAGCATAAACATCAACAAACTACAAAATAAATACCATACATTAAAATTTGATTAAATAACAGCCTATAAAACCACCAGTAAATTACCAACAGCCAAGTTGCATCACTATAACCGAGGTTCATAAATAACAGAGTATTTCATTCCCTAAATGCCTGAGCAAAAAGATAGGTTTTCAACCCTTATTTATTTATTTGAGTTTTGGTAACTGGGTAAGTCCACTGAGACAACTGCAGACCCCTTTTCAGGGGCGACTCAGAAGTGCAGTATGTATACAATACAGTGTGTTAACATAGCAATAACATTTACAATGGAAAAATTGGCATACAGCATTCAGTGATCCACAGGATAATGATACAGATGGATACAACCAGAGGTTTATGAAATAACAAGCAGGTAGGTTACACAGTAGTCCGATAAGTACATGACACATTCAAGAGGTGCACTTCAATATATAATTGTTAGCTAATGATATCAGATACAAGAGGGCTAACCAATAGCAGTTATGTTTAAAGATGAGGCACAGGGGCAAGGTAAGTAGGCAGGGTTGAGGGAAGAGCAAGGACAACAAATAGCCAGAGCTGCTGGGTTGAAGTTTAAAATCACCAGTAGCAGGAGCAAAGCTGGAGAGACAGAGAAAAGAAAGCAAGTTGGATTGAACTCAGGAGGGTGGAGCATGACAGAATGGAGGGAGAAAGGGAGTTCAATCAGACACAGCTATGTAGGTGAATGATTTACAGGCTACAGTTAACAGCGGACTGGGCACTATGAGAAGGAGAGACAGGCAGATCTCAGGGTTCATTGAGGTTGTCTTAGATGAATAGACTCACTGGAGGCGAGGAGGCGTGTTTGTGAACCAGCTTGTGCAGAAACTCAAGTGGCATACCTTAATTTAGATTCGTACAATAACCTCCCAGGAAGAGAGGACATCACAGTGGTGGTGGTGGTGGTGATGGGCATCAACCCCCAGGGCAAACCTAGCCACCCTATGATAAGCCTGTTTGAGGAGCAATAAGGTAGTAGTGTTAGTTGTGAGCAGAAGTGGAGCACCAAAAGATAGAAGTGGGAGAAGAGAGGAAGATGCAATCTTATGACAAGAGGCTGAGGTGAGGAAGGGGTGTATACGATGGAGAAGGCCTAGCTTTTGGTTTAGACATTTGATTAGGATGGAGACATGAGCATTAAAGGATAGTGAGGTATCCAAGGTGATGCCACGTATTTAAAGGTATGGACAAGTTCAAGGAATCACCATTGAGGGAAGTAATACTGAGAGGGAGGAGGTTAGAGGAGGAAGAGGGTGGATGGAAGAATAACATGCTTTTGTTTTCTTGGTGTTAAGAACAAGATGATTTTGTATAAACCACCTTCGAGAACAGCAAAAGTCAGATGCTAGCATACTGTTGATCCACTTGACATTAGAAGAGGAATGATAGATGCTTGCATCATCTGCACAGAGGTGCACAGAAGCCCCTCCACAGTTATTTGGCAAATCATTAATAAATAAGGAAAACAGCAGTGGGCCCAGTATAGAACCCTGCGGAACACCACAAGTTGTTGGTCTAAGGCCTGAAAGAGAACCAGCCCACTTGACCCTTTGTGAGTGGCAGGTGAGATAACTTTGGACCCATGCTAAGGCACTGGCATCAAGGCCAAGAACCTGTAACTGCTGAAGCAGGAGATCATGGTTGACCAGGTCAAATGCCTTTGCGAGGTCATCGAAGATGGTGCCAGTGGCAAAGCCCTGGTCCATTGCCAGAGCAGATCAGAAGTGACTTTGATTAAGGCAGTCAGGGTACTGTAGTTCTTTCTGAACCCATGCTAGTAGAAGGATAGCAGGTTATGGTGTTCCAAGTAGTTCTGGAGGTGATTGTAAATGATACACTCCTGGATTTTTGCCAGTGGACAGAGGATTGAGATGGGTCTAAAATTTTCAGTGACAGTGTTAGGCCCACCCTTATGAATGGGCACCACCACAGCAACCTTCCATTTTTCTGGGACAGTGCTTGATAGGAAGGACTGGATGAACAGATCACAAACTTTTTAAAAACCTCCACTGAGGCAGTCTCCCTCAAGGCCCTCAGAAGCAAATTCCATAATACTGGTCCTGCTACTTCAAAGGACTAGTCCCCAGAATTTTAAGTCTGGACCTGGGGAGAATCAGGAGACCCTCCTTGGTGGAGTATAGGGGGTGTACAAGCTGGTAAGGATGAAGGAGATCGCACAGGTAGCCTGGACCCAGACCATATAGGGCCTTGTAGGTTAGTAACCCAACCTCATAGGAAATATGCCCCCTGATTAGCAGACAGTGCAGTTCATGCTGCATTGGGGGAAATATGATTCGACCTTGGAAGGCTGGTCAGTAACTGCAGGTGATGCAGTGCACCACCATTGACACCGAGGTAAAGAGCATTGCAGAAATCCAGCCATGAGGTCACAATTAAAACATAACCTCCAAATCACCTTCAAGTCCACAGACAGAGGTAGGTCTTATGGTTCAGAAAACAAGCACATATATTGCTGAAATTCAAAGGCAACTTACAGATGAAAGTTGCTATAGGTTTCTCACCTCTGTCCCCACAACACCTTTCAAAAGCATCTTGTATGACTTAATTGATGAGGCATTTTCTATGGAATGGATAGCAAAGATGAAGTGATGTTCCTAAAATGACTCCTCAATGTGCCCTTCCTTTACACTCTTCCTAAAATGCATCAGTATGTCACAGACCCTCTACAGGTTCATCTTCTCTGGAGTCTCTTTCAGTGAAGGTCCTTCAAAATTGTAGAACATTTCTTAAAACAGATGGTTTCTGAAAACTCCTGGCTAACTTTCTGACACTATGGAATTATTGAACAAAACTGTGGGGTTTAAATGTCAGGACAAGTACAAGTACAATATTGCTGGCTAGCAACAGATATTGCATCTTTGTACACCTGCATCCAGCATGATGCAGGTGTCAGAGCAAGCAAAGAATTTCTCTACTCAGACCCTGACATTAGCTCAGTACCTAGGGAACTGATTCCTTATCTACTGTCTTTTGTTTTGGAACATCATTTTTTACCTTTACTGACAGATTATATCCCCAAATCCAGGGTATGGCTATGGGAGTGTCCCTAGGGCCATCAAATGCCAGTCTCTTTTTGGGCCTGGTATGAAAGGCATGTTGTTTTCAGTGGTGTGAACCCTCACCTCAGACACATTGTTTTATGGTATCACTTTATTGATATCTTACATGTCTGGGTTAGAGGTTCTGATATTATCACTGACCTTATGAGCTGAATAAATACAACCAACCTGAAACTAACATGCACACACAGCAGACAAAACTAGCATAGATTTTTTGGATGTAACTTTAAAGGTCAGTGAGACAGGTCAAGTAATCAATATTCTATTCACCAAACTGATTTCCAACAATAGTTTTGTCGAGAGGAAAGCTGTCACCCCCACTCACTTATTGAAAGCATTCCATTTGCACAATTCCTTCGTAAGCAAAGAAGCTCAGTGAAAGATTTAGGGAGCAAGGACACACTGCCATAGTGGTAGACCGTGCATTCCAAATGGTCTGCAGAACAGACAGCCCTTCTGAAGCCAAAACAAAACAAGCATTTGTCAATGCCGAATGTTGCTTGCTTGTATGTGCTGTTTAGGTATTTGGAAGTGATAGTTCCATGCCTTCCTCCCAAGACATCCACTGTGTCTTTCCGTTCAGTATTCAGAGAAGAGTGGGAGGGGCAAGGGCCACAGCAGTACAGCAGTTGCCAAGGGGGTGAAGAGGTGGACAATAGTCCATTCAAAGGCAAAAGAGTCCTGCAGGAGCTCACTAAACTGAAGGTGGACAAAGCGATGGAACCAGATGGCATACACCCAAGGATATTAACAGAACTGCGAAGGGAGATAGCAGTACCTCTGGCAGCCATGTTCACTGAGTCATTCAACAGGAGTGAACTGGAGGAGGACACATGTGGTCCCTCTACACAAGTCCGACAGCAGGGAGGAGGCAGGGAACAATAGGCCATTCAGCCTCACCTCAGTAGTGGGGAAGATCATGGAGACTTTGCTTAAAGAAAGGATAGTGGGGCATCTAGATGCCATCGGAGCCCAGGACCATAGACAACATGGATTCACAGTGGGGACATGTCAGATAAATCTGGTTGATTTCTTTGACTGGGTGACAAAGGAAGTGAATCAGGGTGGGGCAGTGGACAACGCTTACCTTGATTTCAGCAAAGCCTTGACACCATCCCATATAGGAGGCTGATAAACTAGCTGGGTAGGCTGGGCATGGGGAAAGGGTGATAAACTGGGTTAGAAACTGGCTAACAGACAGGAGGCAGAGAGTGGTAGTAAATGGTGTGCAGTCTAGGAGAGGGGTGACCAGTGGGTGCTGCAGAGATGGTCCTGGGGCCAGTTCTGTTCAATGTCTTCATTAGTAATATTGCAGAACGTCTGAAGGAATTTTTTCACAAATTTTCAACATAGCCATTTAAGATATCTGCTCATGAACAGTGTCACTGTGATTTTCTTAATCTGTCCCAAACATTGATTGCACACACAGATGCGCCATTGTGACTACATGCGGAAACACATTTGGGCGACATGTGAAAAAATGACAGCTGTACTGCTTTATAAGGAGATAGTAAAATAGCAATGTTGAAATCTGGAGTGCAAATATTAAAAATTTCGAACTTACACGTCGTAGGAACTGCACAACACCGCACAAAACAGTCATTTTAGAATTTTTCACCAAATTTTCAACATAGCCATTTAAGACCTCTGCTTATGAACAGTGTCACTGTGATTTTCTTAATGTGTCCCACACTGATTTTGCTTACACCTAGCGCCATTAATGCGCTACATAAGTGGAAACACATTTTAGGCGAGATGTGAAAAATGACAGCTGTACTGGTCAAAGGAGGTGTGTAAAATGACAATGTTGAAAATCTGGAGTGAAAATATTGAATACTCAATAACTACGAGCTGCATAGGAACTGTGCAACGCATCGCCAGAAAACAGTCATTTTAAGAATTTTTCACCAAATTTTCAACATAGACTTTTGAGAGCTATATGGGTCTCCGCTTCCAGTTCATTTGGGTTGAGCAGGGCCTGGAAAACTGGAACTAGAACCAGAATAACTATAGTATATAGAAAAAAATAAATGGTGTAATCAATAAAGAAAACAGACCATGTCATGCCAGCTAGACTAGCCTCACTCCCTGCTGGTTTCCTCCTCACACCTTTTTAGCCAGGTGTGTTAAATCTTGCTGCTCTCCCACAAAATGGGGCCTTTGAGAAGCAGTGTTGGGGCTCTGGAGTAACAAAGGATGGAGGCACACAGAGCTGTGTCCCCAAAGACTGGGACACCATTTATTTCTCATAAGCAAAGTCCTGGCTTGGAAGGACTTAGAAACCAGATTCCCCCATTAAAAATGCAAAAGGGGAGGACCCTCATTTTAACAGTACGGAGATAGCTTGATAAAAGGGTGGGTTACATTGCAAAGGTGGGAAGGTGAGAGGGTTTTTCTGATGGAACAAGAACGCAAAAATAAAATCATGTTAGACCAGCAGCAACCCAGGTCTGACCCTATGGATTTGACTAGTCAAAACCTGCCAGATTCAAATCTCTGAATTGGCTTGCTACACATCATGCATATTGGCAGTGGTTTAACTGTGCAACAGAATGCCTGGGCACCTAACTTCTCCTGCTTTTGCCTATATGGTTTTTAGAGAAGAACTGCATTGAAATAAGAAAGTTTTCCCTGTAGAATCCAACTGTGAGGCAACAAAGTTTGGTGCCTATTGCTGCCAGTGCCATTATGCTGTGTATGCGAAGTGGGGTAATTTAGCCATGTGATGTCATCAGATGTGAACCACTGACTTAGTGTAATATTATATGTGGTCTTTCTTCAGCTGTCTCGTCAGTCTGTACTGTATGCTTTTGAAACCTAAGTGAACTTGGCAAACTGGCTCCAATGCAAGCAACATACACACTCACGCAACTGAAAATTGTAAAATGAAAACTTGAATGCCTACTGAGTCATGTGTTGGTCAAGCATCCTCATGATCAGGATAAGCATGTGCTCAAGCTATAGTACGGCTTGAGGAAGCATGCTTTAATGCTCAGTGAACCAATGGCTTAAAGGTTGATGTTGTACTGAAAGGGGTTATGGAGTTAAGAAGCCAGGTAAAGCAGAGCCACTCCATGACCCAGTGCAAATGCTCAAAAATACATCCAAGATTCAAAGAAAGAGATGCTGTGTGCTCACTCCTTCATATATAGAACTGTCCATACTAATTTAGTTATAGTGACAAAGTTTGATTAGTGAATACTCACACATAAACAGAAGCAACAGTGGTGTGCAAAACAAGACCCAACGTGCCACTTTACCAGCTTTTGCAACAAAATGATTTATGAAGTTGTGAATGAAATAAGGAAGTAGTATTGGAATAATAAAAATGCCATCCTTATGTTCATTTGTTTGCCCTTTGATTCATAGAGGTATTTTAAGGTGATACGGATTGAGAGCATACTAGTTGGAAGAGAGCACTTTGTAAGCTTTAGGAACTTTAAGTGCTCAGTTTTCAGGGAGCTGAGTTTCAACCTGAGAGATAGAAGGGTTGGTAGGAGCAGGAAATGCTGAACATGCTAACAAGAGTGTACAAGTCATAGTGAAGCTCTAAATTTCAGGAGATAAAATTGAATGCGACAGTTGCTTTTTCATTGTGAATCTGTTTTACATCAGATAATTCATCTTCTGTGGCATTTTCTTTATTTGTTAATATTCTTTGCCCACCATCTCTGTATACATTTAAGCAGTGTTTTGCTTCAGTTAGTGTTTATGTAACTTAAGGCTTAGCAGGGAGTATTTGTTCAAATTCTATAAATTTACAATGTCAGAGCTGGCCTGACGGCAAGGAAAGCTGAGGTGCTTTGCGCCTTACCTTTTCCCATGACGGTGACCTGGGTTTGGGAATGAATTCGGGCTGCCATGGGGGTTGGCGGGGGAGGAGAGGATTGAGTGTTCAGCCAACAACTCTCCTCAACTGGGGTTGGTGGCTTGCTGTCTCAGCCCTTGGCTGCCTACAGGTAGAGGTCTGGGGATAGCACCATCAGGCAAAGCAACATGAAGGGCAGAAGCTGAGATCCCAAGAAACATGTGTGCCTCCAAGACACACTTTACTGCCACTGCAGCTAGGGGTCAATGAAGAAAAGAGGAAGAGGGCTGTGTAGACTTAATTAAACCTTGCCCACCTTCTTCTGTCCTGCACTGTCGGTCAGTCACCTGCCCCATCTGGATGTATGTCTTTGGGTGGGAAGAGGGCATCCCTACCCTTCCCAGCCCCACCATGAGCGGGAATCTGAGGGGGAATTTAAGTCATGGCAAACCAGTGCAGCATGTGCCAAGCAAGAGGGAATGAGGAGAGAGGGAGAGAGCTGGGAGTAGCCCACACCAACCACGGAGAAAGAATAACTTCTAGGGCAAAAACACAAAAACTACAATGTCATACACTGATCAGCTACTTCAAAATTAACATACACAGTCTTTAGTTAACAGTCCATTTCTTTTTTTCAGGTTCCAGTATAGTTATGACTGTGTTTTGTCTAAAGTTTTTTTAGAGCTGTGTAAACATCCAAAAGTTTGATCATTCCAACTTTCACTGTTGAACCAACTGACGTTTGGCAAAGTTTTCTTACAGGGAGACTAGTTTGCACTTCTTCAACCATTAAAAAGCATTAGGATATGGGATAAAAATGACATAGCATAATGCACTGTGCCAAGGAAACACCACATACAAAAGAACAGGCTAATGCAGTGGCCCACACTAAGGACTACTTTTTCCAAACACTGTGTCCGTTCTGTCAGTGACAAACAAAGCCCAATGCTAGTAAACAAGAATAAGTGGCTAACAACGCTCAAAATAAAATTGTGTATAAGACCTATGTATGTATAGGCTACTGGTTCTAAAACCTTTATATCCATTCGAACAATGCCTCTTGGACAAGGCTTCCTGTTATGCCATAGCCACACTGGTTTCACGTGTAACATTGCCCCTAAACTATTTGTTCAACCTGTATAAACCTGCCAAAAATTCCCAAAACATTAACCTGAAGAAAATTTTGCGAAGACAACTGAGCAGTATCCCACAGAGTGGGCTACTGGTTCAAAGAATGTTGTGCCCACTGGAACAGTGCCACACATGGACAAGGTGTCCCATTATGCTATGGATAAGTGCTGTACACACTGGTTTCTGGGCAACACTGTCCAAACAATTTTTATGTGACCTTTGAAGGCCTGCCAGATATTCACAGAACATTAATCTAGATATGCCTCATTGAAAGCAACAGTGCAGTATCCCACACTGTGGGATACTGGTTCCAAAAATTATGTGCCCGTTGGAACAGTGCCACACATGGACAAGGCTTCTCATTATGCTGTGGATGAGTGTTATCCACAAGTTTTATGTGGCCATTATTGACCTAAAAATTATTTATTTGGTCTGTGTAGATTACATATGTAGCCCCTCTCTGGTGCCATCCTAGGGAAGGCCACCGCCCTTGCCATGCAGGCCTGACCATGGTTGAGCAGCCTGGGTTCCCATTCAGATGTTACATGGAGGGGTCATTTTCCCAAGACATAAAATAAAATGGCAGTGCCTCCACCCAGAGTACATATTAGTGGGTCTGATATCTACCAGTACAACCCCCTGGGATGTTGTACCAACCCACCTCCCCAGTCAGTTGCCCAAGACATGGACTTACCTGGATCAAACATCCCCACACTTCAACAGTTGGATTTTTTTTAACTTCAGCTACTAATATGTTCACTAAATTAGGCTCTTGAGTCAGATCTTTTCCAAAATAGTAACATCATCATTTATTTACATGGGGAGGGTTAGGAAGGGGTAAGATGGAACAGAGGTCAAGCAAAACATTTTAAGCTGGTTTGCATTTTTCTCAACAATCATTTTCCCTTTGATTTTAACCCCAAGCACCTTTTAATCACTGCAGCCACCAAACCTCTAACTAGCTAACTGCTGCAGGTGTACCATGCCCAGACCCCAACTAGTACTAGTTTAGAACGATGCCCCAACTTCTGTCCCTGGGTAGCTAGATCTTATTTTGCAGTCCTGAGATGCAGCTGGTCAGCTAGTGTTGGTACACCTAATTGAATCAAGAAAACTTTTTACATGTTCCCTTTTGATTACTTTAAATCTTTACTTTGCCTCCAGCTCCAGTAGGCATGATTTGAACACAGTTAACTATATACATCCTCCCAGGTGCAGGGCAATTCCTGCTTTTACTCATGGTTCTGCAAAATCAGTTCTTTGGTGGCACAGGTGACTGAAGTCCTGGGGTTGGTGGATCATCAGACACAGAACATGGGATTTAATGCCTGAACACACTGCAAAAGATGCACAACTGCATCTACCTAATGCCAACCTTCTTTTGGTTGGAGATTTTAATTCTAAAATAGGACTCTGTGATGGCCTTAGTGACAACACTATTATTGGTTATATGTTTCCAAGTGATGATAGAGAGGAGACTTTCCACTGATTTAAAATATAACTATAATGGATATAAACTGATTAAGTTGGTGAATGATAATAACATCTACCTGATTAATAGCCGAACTACAGGAGACAGGAATGGTGCACCTACTTACTTTTATGCCAATGATTCCTCAGTTATAGATATGATTTTGTGGCAGGGACCTCCACCATTTTGGGAGAATCCCAAAGTAATTAACAGATTAGAAAGTGATCACTTCCCAGTTATTCTATATAAACAAAAAAACAATGGAAAGATGAAGCGGCCTATCGTTAATAATCTGTCTGTCAGATATTCAAAAAAAAATAGAATGGACGGTAATATTAGAACAAGATATTGTGAATCATATTATTCTTTTTTTCAACACATGGGCTCAGATACACCAGGATCCAGCTGTATTATATGGTAAACTATAATTATTGTTTCAAGAACTTTTTTTTTTTTTTTAGTTGTTTAACCAGGAGTAGCACACTAAGCTGAAAGCTTTTTTACAGGTGCAACCTGGGAGCACAGGGAAGTTAAGTGCCTTGCTCAGGGTCACAAAGTATGCAAGTGGAAGCTGTGGGATTCAAACCCAGGTCTGGTCTGCTGGATGTCACCAAATTTGCAGCTTAGAGCCTTAAACCACTGCCTCCCTACCGCAGTAAGTAACCGTTCATCCATAGCTAAAACTGAATGGTTTGATAACGAATGTAGAGTAAGGAAAAAACAGTTAAGGAAAACCTCCAGAAATGCTGAAGTAAAAGCTGATAAAGACAGTGCAATAGAATTAAAGATTAGTAAAATAATTACAGGGGTTTTATAAAAGAAAAAAATAAATCATTCCTCAATAGGCAGTGGGAATGGATGTCAAATGCTATTGATTATAATGATTTTAAAACCTTTTGGTCCTTAGTCGCTAACGGTAGGGATAACTAACTTATTAATCATATAGAACATTCAACCTGGATAAAAAATTACAGTAACATTCTTTTTGACCAAAGTGTAGCCTAGAATGAAAGAACTTAGACCCATGTACTTAATTAAAAGTTTTTGTCCCTTCTCTAGCCTGGAAGTGCTTAATGCTATAATGAGCTTAAAAAAACAAAACAAGGCTCCAGGCCCAGATAAAATCCCAGTGGAGGTTTTTCAATGTATAGCGGAATGATGGGCTGATCTTCGTGCTGTTTTTTAGAACAAATGTTATACTACTAATTATATAATTATATAACTTAATATTATACTACTAATTATAGATATAATTACAGCTACTAATTATAACTACTATTTAAGCTCAACAGATGCACTTTGTATCTATGCACTTAATGTTTTGCTAGCCGCTTCTTGTGAGTATACATCTGCAATTGATCAATCCATGTAATCTCTACTACAGTATATTCTTCTATGTGTATTATGTGCCTATCTGTAAACTGGTTGTTCATTGATCTAATCTGTAACATACACAAAGTGTAAACAATGTATACTCTGCTGTATAAATGTTACTCAATTGATAACCTGCATGTTATCCATCCTCTGTTCCCTCTCCCCCCAGGTCACACTGGGAGATGAGCAGCTTGTGCTCAGTGTGCCTTTCCTGGTGAAACAATTTCAATAAATAAATACTGTATTCCAACTTTGTGGGCAAGTTCAATAATCATACGTATTTATAAAAAGGGCCCAAGGAATGAACCATCAATGTATTGCCCCATTAGTTTATTGGATGTTATGGGGAAAAATGTATGCAAAAGTACTATTATCAAGACTTAAAGTAGAGCATGAACATCTAGGGGGTTTATCTCCTGCTCAAGCAGGATTTAAAGAATCCTTTTCCACTCTTGATAACTGTTTCATTTTGTCACATCTGATACAAAAGTATGTTACACTTAGAAGGCAGAAGCTGTATCTAGCATTCATAGACTACTGCTCTGCCTTCGACACAATTAACAGAACTATCTTATGGACTATAATGCTTTCTAGAGGTATATCGCTAGTTTTGATTAATAGCATTAGACTTTTATATTCAAATACATGGGCACAGATTAGGGTAAGGAAAACCATAACCAGTAGTATCCAGACCAGCAGAGGAGTCAGACGGGGTGTATTCTGACCCACTTGTTGTTCTATATTTACTTGGATGGTCTACTTATGGAACTATAACACTTAGAATCCAATTCCCCCAAGTTTGGCTTTTCCATTTGTGCTTCCCTCGCTTATGCAGATGATTTGGTCTTATGTTCCTTAACAGTTTCTGGCTTACAGAAAAAGCTTGATCTTTTGGAGAAAGTCACAAAGGCACTGTGCCCAAAGGTAAATCTGGGGAAGTCAAAGATTCTGGTAATTGGCGCCAAGAAAACCAAATATACCTGGAGGCTATCTGGTGATAAACTAGAAACAGTAAAAAATTATTTGTATCTTGGAATAAATTATTCAAATAATAGTTCTTGGAAATCTCATGTTGAACAAATAATTTCAAAACCAAAAATGACAATAGGAGCATTAACACGATTTAATTATGCTTATGGCTGTCATTCTCTTAAACCCCTTATCCAGGCTATTCAGGCAAAGTTTACTATCCAATCACTTTATGGTATAGAAATATGGGGACTTCGTGACATAGATATACTGGTGAAGCCTTCTATTAAATTGTTACAAATGACTATAGCCTGCCAAAAATCTACACCAGCATATTTTATAAGAACAGAATTGGACCTTTCAAGGCTACAAGCCCTGGCCGATTTAAGAATCATTAATTCTTGGCTTAGACTTCTAAGTTTTCCAGATGACAGATGGGTGAAGCAATGCCTGATCGAAAAAGAAGACTGGCAAAATAGGGGATTAAAAGATTCACCTTGGTTAAAGCATTTAAATAGACTTTTAGAATGCCATATGCTTTCTGCCCTGATGTCTTATAGACAAAATGGTATTGTAATATGTGAGCAATATAGGCATTATGTTAAAAAGAAAACTATTCAACATTATAGAGATACAGATTTGGCATGTGTTGGTGCGTCAAACTATGCTAAATGGTGTTCCCAGAATGTGTCCACCCATGAGTATAGATTCTACCTTAATGTATTGGAGGATCCTCCAATTCGAAAGTATTTTACTAGGTTCAGATCTGAACTTTTGGAATCAAATATCAAAACTGCTTTATATACAGAATCAAAAGATATCAAAGCTCAATTGTGCAACTGTAACTTGGGGGAAAAGGAAGATTTAGCACGTGCCTTTTTTAAATGGCCATGGTACAATAGAATTACACCAAACTGGTTACTCCCAGTGGTAGCTACTATTGATACTGTTAGACAGAATTGGTTCAGGTTTTTCTTCTTTCTGAGGATCCATTTATTATTCATAATGTAGGAAAGTATATTTTTCTTACAAGGAAAATTAGGGTAAAAAGGTTACTAGATCAAAAGAATGCTTAATCATTGCAATAAGAAGCCTCTGTTGAATGAATATGTAA
Source organism: Neoceratodus forsteri (assembly GCA_016271365.2). NCBI lineage: Eukaryota > Metazoa > Chordata > Ceratodontiformes > Ceratodontidae > Neoceratodus > Neoceratodus forsteri. The sequence continues at coordinate 614,621,499 of CM028133.1, forward strand.
TTGAACTGCGCACTTTATTAATCCTAACACTACTTTATTGATACCTATATGTTTATGTGTACATATGTATATGTCTGATTTATTGTATTGTAAATCTTATTTGTTTTTGTACTTTGTGATAATCATTTCAATTATGATTAAGCAAATAAAGAATTGACTGACTGATACTGCAAAGTGGAACAGGATGCAGTAGCTTGAATCTTCAGCTTGACTGGAGAGCTCGTAGCTTGTCCCCTTCAGCCTGTTGAGGCATGTTGCAGAGTACTGAGCAAGGTCTGCCCCACCACAAGGGACCCAGACCTTGGAGTGGCCCCCATGGCCCAGCTCCCCTACAGGTCAGAGTGCCCAAGCACTCAGCAATAAACCTGTGATCCCCAGCAGCCAGCAGATCCCACATGATGGAGGTTAGTGAGTTCCCCACCTGGTCCTGGGTTCAGGATGGACACTTCAGATCATTTCCTTTTCTCACAATTGCCAGCTATGGTGTGTAGCCAAAGCAGTCTCTGTTTCTTTCTTGACATTCAGGCTCCAGCGGCACTACAGAGTCTGAACCTCCAGGCTGGCACAATAGTCTCCTTTCTCAGCTGTATTTCAGGAACAGACAGTAGGTGCCCACCCAGAAAGCACCTACTCATCCTTCTGCTTTCACAGTCTCTCAACTTTAACACAGTGGACACTTTTGCTCTGGCTCACACACAATTCCAGCAACTCTTTTCTTCAGCAAAACATTAAAGAAAGTCTCTTTTTCCACCATGCAGGTGCAGAACAATTACAGAAGAGACTCTCTCTCTCCAGCTTTTCAGAAACCTGATTCTCCTACAGTTTCTAGTAGCCATTTCCCAGTGCTACAATCAGTCCTCAGACCTGGTGTCCTTCCCCCTTTTCTCTGTAGATGTTTTCTTTTGCAGGGACAGACAGGACCTTTTTCCTTTCACAATCCTTTTTTACAACTTTCTCAGCATACATCTTGGATCATACGTGTCTCACCGATGAGGTGAAGACAGATTAAAAGGAGTCTCTCTCCTCTTCAGGATCAGTCCATTTCTCTAATCCTTTTCCCATATTCAAGCATCCTTTTCTCAGTATCTTCACCACTGTGGTGCAGCTTCTTACCACAGCATCAGGATCCTGCAGCTCTCTTTTTCTGCAGAGCTGCCTGCTGCTCTTTTCTCTCCAGATGGGGAAAGGCAACAACCATCCCTGGGGGACAGATTGCTGAAGCCCCCAGGCAGGCCCTCTCCCAGCCTTGCAGCCCCATTCTCTCACTAGGGGATGGAGCCCCCTTCCTGTGGAGGGACTCCTGATGAACTGACCCAAGAACCAATAGTTCTGGACTTTTTTAGACCTTTCTGGCAGTTCCCTATTGGCTGGAGCCACCGTCCTTAACCAAAATTAATACGTATGAGGCTCCCTCAATGCCTCATTGGTTACTGAAAAGGGTGCCTAGATTTTCCCCAGTATTTTCTACCAAAAGCCTTTTTAGAAGCCTCAGAATCCTTCTGTCAAATCCTGGGCCTCTGGGTGGCTGATCAAAGATCACATGACTGCTATCATGGCTGCTGAATAAACAGCATAGATAAGGTTTATTCTGTGTCCAAACTTGTATGCCCTTGTGCAACCAAACAGTTTGCTTTCATTTATTCATTGCCCCACAGATTCATAGGAGCCCCTGTGCTCTGTAAAGCAACTGCACATTTAATACATCTATTTAGCCCTCTTCCAGTTGCTGGGGCTGTCTCAGTAGCCCCCTAAGCAGCCAGCCACAGTCCATACACATCCTGAATTCCCCTCTGTGGTGTAGCCCACCAATTTACTTTATTTATTTGTTATACCCACTAACAGGTAGCCAACCTTTACCTCTGTTGGTCCACTGTGCAGTTTAACCTTTTTGTTTACTCCTTTTCCTGTCGCTAGTGCTATTTTTTATTTCTCCCAGTGCTTGGCAGGACTCGGCTCATTAATATTCATGAGCTGCCTCATCAACATGCACAAGGCTGCTCCGAATCCTTCAGCATGATTGGTGCTCATGAAAACAGCTCTCCTGCTGATGCCTCCCCAGTCCTGTTAATGTCTCTGGTCCCCATTTTGCTTTAACCAGGGACAAGGATCACCAGAAAGGCAAATGAAATGTCCGCCAAAATGGTCAAAGGCAAATGCACTTCTGCACATGCAGAGACTGCCTACATGCACCTGAAGGTGCAAATTCATCTGGCAGCACTGTGCTCCAGCTCCCTCAGACCCACTGTTTAAAAACTACATGAGTACCAGAGGGAGGATTTAACACTATCAGGGACACAGGAGGAACCAGTGAAAAATTGGGAAACACCAGGGGAAAGAATGGGGAAACAGACCCCCAAAGGGGAAACAGCTAAGCCCCTGGACAGAGAGGTTACACATAGAAATTGCCAGCAGATAAGGACCACTTGATCTACCCAGTCTGCCCATTTTCCCTACCTACTGTAATATCACAGACCCTACTTGGTCACTGGCTTTGCTCTCCATTGTAAACTAATAAAATCCCATTATGCCTATCCTATGCATTCTTAAAACCTGCTAGTTTTTATTTTCAACCATCTCCACTGGGAGGCAATTCCAAACATCCATCGCTCTTTCTGTGAAGAAGTACTTTCTGACATTTTCCCTGAATCTACCCCATCTATTTCATAGCACGTCCCTTGTTCTTGTGTATCTTTTTTTCTGAAAAATACTTTCCTCTTGTACCCGTGAGGTATTTCAAAGTCTCTATCATATCTCCTCTATCCTTCCTTTCCTTTAGAGTATACATTTTGAGGTCCTTTAGCCTCTCCTCATAAGGCTTTGAAGCAGGCCCAGTGCCATTTTAGTTGCAGTTTTCTGGACTGCCTTTATTCTTTCTATGTCCTTACACAGATATGGCCTCAAACTCCAGGTGTGATCTCACCAATGTTCAAACAGCAGTATTATTAACTCTCTCTTTCTGCTAGTGATACCCCTCCCAATGAAACCCTAGCATCTCAATAGCTCTCCCCACTGCCGGTCACACTGCTTTGCCACCTTGCAGTCATCAAAAATAATTACTCCCAGGTCCCTCTCCTGTTATGTGGTCATCAATACCACTGCCCCCCATTGTGTACTCCACCCCTGGGTTTCTGTGCCCTAAGTGCATGACCTTACACATTTCTTTGCATTCAATCTCAGCTGCCACACTTCTGATCACTTCTCAAGCTTTCACAGATCACTGTTCATTAGTTCCACCTCTCCTGGAATGTCTACCCTGTTATAGATATTTGCGTCATCTGCAAAAATGGCTACCTTCCCTTCCAGTCCCTCTGCAATGCCACTAATAAAGACATTAAAGAGGACTGGACCCAGTACTGATCCTTGGGGTGCCCCTCTGGTCACGCTCCCTTCCTCAGAGTGAACTCTGTTACCACCACCCTGTGTCTTCTATCCTCCAACCAACTTCTTATCCAGTTTACCACTTTTGAGCCCACTCCCAGACTACTCAATTTGTTTACTAGTCTGCTATGTATAACTGTGTCGAAGGCCTTACTGAAATTTATGTAGACCACATCCACAGCTCCATCCTGATCCACCTCCCTTGTTAAAAAAATATATCAGATTTGTCTGGCATGGCCTCCTTGTTGTAAATCCATGTTGCCTGAGATCTTTTAAGCCACTGGTTTCAAGATAATCCTCTGTCCATTCTTTCAGTAGTGATTCTATTAATTTCCCCACCACTGAAGTCAGGCTTACAGGCCTGTAGTTTCCTACCTTCTCCCTGCTACCACTTTTATTAAGTGGGACTACATTAGCCCTCCTCCTGTCCTCCAGAACCACTCCTGTCTCCAATGAGTGGTTGAGCAGGACAGGCAGAGGTGCAGCTAGCACTTCACTGAACTCCTTCAATATACTGGGATGCATCCCATCTGGCCCGCCTGCCATGTCCACCTTCAGGCTTCCAAGTTCCTTTATGACTCTCACTGTTGTAAAAGGACTTGTATACACTTCCCCCTTCCCTTAATACTCCTTGCCCCTAATCTGTGGTTCCTCACCTTCCCCTTCCATTGCGAACACTGAACTCCCCTTAATCTTACCATCTCTCCCTTCATATACTTCGAACTTTAGTTGAATTGGAACAAAAGTTGCAAGCAGACTTTACCAGACTCTGTACATGGTTGACTAGAGCGGGCTTGATAGTTAATGGTAAAAAAACAAAATTGATGGTTTCTTCCAGGACTAATTATAGATTGAATAGTAGTAGAGAAAATATATCTATAAAGACATTACAAAATGAAGAACTAGAGCAAGTATTAGAGTACAAATACCTAGGGGTTTGGATAGATTACGCCTTAAAATTTGATAAACATATTCTTGACACTATTTCTAAAGTAAATAAAAGACTGGGAACCTTCAGAAGAACAAGTTTTTGTATGAATAGATTAATAAGAGAAACGGTAATTAGACAACTCCTTCTACCCGTTCTGGAATATGGAAACCATGTGTATGGCCTAGCATCAAAAGGTCTTTTGTATAAAATTGATAAAATGTACCATAAGCTGGCTAGATTCATACTAAAAAAGGATTATAGAACTCATCACTGCCTTATGTTAAAAGATTTGGCTGGCTTACCCAGGAAGCAAAAGACAAAGATCTTGGGCTACAAATTTATAAAGTTATTTATCAAAAGCAGCCAGAATGCCTGGGTGATAGATTAGAAAGGAAAACATATGTTTATAATTTGCGTAAAAAAAATCAGGGGCATTACTTACTTCCTAAACTAAAGAATAAATATAGTTACATGCGTTTTCTTATAATAGTGGACAGAACATGGAATAATTTAAAAATAGCTGCAAGTGATAAATTTAAAGATGCGAAAACATTTTTATTAAGTTTGAAGCTGGAATTAAGTACAAGGTGCGAATGCTATGGTTAATTTAATATGTTTTTTACGAGTAATTTGTATAGAATGAAATGTTATATGTAGAAGTGTTCACTATTTATTGTTATTAACATGTATGTGTCTGTATTGTTATACTAGTTTGTTCTTAACTAATGTTTAAAGGAATGTAAGATACAGGAGCATCTTGTAAATAGGACTTTGTCCTAATGATGTAAATAATACCAACAATTCCTGTATAAAACTAAAGGTTTTTACTACTACATACTGCACTTGGCAGAGACTGAAAAATTTGAGTTTGTAAAAAGACTTCCTGGTTGCTCATTGCAGCATCAGAAAGGAATGTATATGTGATTCACATGGGAAAACTCAGGGGCCTTAATTGGCTGAACTCTCATAGCTCAGTTGGTTAACAGCTAAAGCATGAATTGCTTGAGGTCCTTGGTTCAAATCCCAGTGAGAGTCACATTTTGCCTTTCATTTCTTCAATTGGATTTCTAAGTTTGCCTCACAGTGGCATATACTGCAATCAATCAATCAAAATCTTTATTTATTCAGGCAAACATCATTGAGCATAGCTCATTTACAAGATGGACCTGAGTGGTCATAACAATATAAGGTTATAAATTTTACACAAAAACATGGTACAGAATGAACACAAATACAATGATTTATGAATGAGACAGATATAGAAGTATTTACATATATACAAGGCAAAATGACAATAAACCTAAATCATATTAAAAGGAAAGAAACAGACAGTATAGTAGGGATAAAGCTCGGGTAGTTGGACTTGGGTGGGCATTTTTGTATGAAGTAGGTTGGAGAACAAGCTAGAAGAACGATAGAGAAATAGGGGTAGCATAAAAGGGTGGGGAAGGAGGGGTGGAGAGGACTAGGCCTTATGGAAGCAGTTGCATGATTCTGGGAATAGACTAGTGTACAGTTTTTTGAAGGATGTTAAAGGAATGAGGGTATCCAATTTCAGGGTCTTTTGAAGAGAATTCCAGATAAGTGCTAGGGAATAGCTGATTGCAGCCCTTCCATACTGGGTGCAGGTGATAGGAATCTTCAGCATGATGAGTTTATTGATCCTTAGGGTGTAAGGCCTGGATGTGATCCAGTTGAAACAGTCTGAGATGTAGGAAGGGAGTTTGTTTGTCAGAGCTTTGTAGATCCAGATAGCAGCATTTTGTTTCTTCTATGTTGTAGGGATGTCCAACTGACTGCATTGTAGAGAGAGCAATGATGGGTGCTGGTGGGAAGATCTGTAATGAATCTAATAGCTCTATGATACAAGGTGTCTAATTTATTTAAATGGGAGAGGAAGAGGCCATAGAGGAAGTCAGCATAGTCAATGAGGGATAGGAATGATGCCAGGATTAGCCTTTGTTTGGAATCTCTGGTCAGGTAGTGTTTGATCCTATAAAATAGGCCAAGTCTTTGTCTAAGCTTTTTCAGGAGCTCTTCAATGTGGCTAGTGTAGTCAAGTTTATTGTCAATCCAGACTCCAAGATATTTGAATTTGTCCTTGTATTCCAGATTTTCACCAAGGATGGTAGATAATTGTGGGAGGTGAATGATGGGACAGTGGAAGAGCAGCTCTTGGTGGCAAAGAACATAGCTTTGCTTTCTTGGCATTTAGTAGTAATTTCTTTTCTAATAGGTTGTGCTGTAGGAGGGAGAACTCAGACTGTAAAAGCTCACAGGCTTTTGATGGTGAGGGATTACTGACATATAGTACAGTATCATCTGCAAAAAGGTGAATATTAGATTGTGAGAGATTGGAGTCAATATTGTTGATGTAAATGGCAAAGAGGATGGGGCCCAGGATGGAGCCTTGCGGTACACCTCTTAGGAGTGGTTTAGAGGTAGATAGGTCACCTTCATTTTTTACCAGTTGTAGTCTTCTGGAGAGATAGCATCTGAACCATTTAAGAGAGAGTGAGTCAAGGCCTATGGAGTTCAGAGAGGAGATTAGTAGTTCATGGTCCACAGTGTCAAAGGCTTTGCTTAGATCCAGGAACACAGCACAGGTGTTATTCTTTTGTCTAAGGCAGTCTGCCAGTCATTTGTAACTTTTGCTAAGGCAGAGATGGTGCTGTGCATAGATCTAAACCCAGATTGAGCTGGGTTAAGGAGATTGTTGGTATCAAGGTAGGCACTTAACTGAAAGTTTACTAACTTTTCAAGCATCTTGGACAGTACTGGTAAGATGGAAATGGGCCTATAGTTGTTGAGGTCCATGGGATCACCTGCCTTAAGTAGTGAAACACTTGAGCTGTCTTCCATATTGAGGGATAGAACCAGTGGCTAGGGACAGATTGAAGAGGTGAGTGAGGGGAGCTAGCATGCAGTGCTACTTTTAGAAAGTAGGGATCCAGGGAGTCTGCACCTGCACTTTTAGTTGTATCTAGTTGGAATAGAAGGTCTTCTACTTCTTTTAAGAGTATTGGTTTGAAGGAGAATGTGGAAGCAGCCTTTTGTCCCTCAGTAGATTGTAAGTTTAGTGATGATCTCATTAGGTTTGCAGGTGAGGAGTCGAAAGCTAGGCCAGCTGCACTTGAGAGAAATTGAGGAGGAGTTATTTGAGTCTGTAAACAGACTTTCTGGTTGCTCATTGCAAACCCAGAAAGGAATGTATATGTGTTTCACATGGGAAAACTCAGGGACCTTAATTGGCTGAACTCTTACAGCTCAGTTAGTTAAGAGCTAAAGCACAGGTTCCTGGGTACAAATTCCAGTGAGAGTCACACTTTTCCTTTCATTCCTACAATTGGATTTCTATCCATCCCTTGGTCTTTCTCGTTTTGCTTACATATGGTGCCTAAAGACATTTTTCTCCCCCTTCTTTACTGCCTAGGATATTTTTTCCAGTTTACAGTTTTGCACACCTGACTGCTTTCCCTGCCTCCCTCTGCTTCTCAGATAAACATCTCTGCTGGCCTCCCTCTGTGACTCCTTATATCTACTGAGTGCTAACTTTTTTGCCCTAGCCTTTCTAGCCAATTTTTTTGTGAACCATAGTGGCCCCTTTTTCCTCTTTTCTTTGCTAACCAGCTTGACACAGAGGCTTGTTGCCTCCTATATGGACCCTTTTATATTTGCCCACTGTGCCTCCACTCTACCCAACTCACTGCCCCCCACCCATGGGAGTCTCTGAGGTATTCCCCCATCTTTGTAAAGTTTGACCTCTTGAAGTCTAGGACCCTTGCCTTTGTGTGGCTTGATTCCACCACAGTTCTAATATTGAACCACACTGCATTGTGATCACTGGTTCTCAGGTGATCCTCCACTGTGGCATTTTCAACACTATCCCTGTTGGTGAGTATAAGATCCAATATTGCTCCCTCACAAGTAGGTTCTTCTACTATTTACTTAAGGAACTCCCCCAGCAGTAAGTATAGGATGTCCCTGCTCCTATCTGAAGCTGCAGTAGAAATACTCCAGTCTATATTTGGCAGACTGACGTCTGCCACCAGCAACATCTCCCCTTTACTTGCCATCTTTTGGATGTCTTCCATCAGAATTTTTTCCATCTCCTCCCCTTCTGTTATCTCTCATGTGAAGAGCCACTCCTCCTCCTTTCTTACCCACTCTGTCCTTCATTGATTAGATTGTATCCTGATATGGCTATATCCAAGTTATGGCTCCTACTGCACCATGACTCAGTAATGGTGACAACATCTAGGTCAGCCTCCGTCACAGTGGCCACCAGGTGCAGAAACTTATTACCCAGACTTTTAGCATTTGAACACATAGCCTTTGAAATACTGCTGCCACCTATTCTACCAGCCTCCTTTTTTTACTTTTGTCTGCTCTCCTCATCCCGTCTTTATTCCCATGCCTATCATTTTATTCTTCTTGTTACTATGTACCCATAAGGGTTTACCTCTCTTATAATTCTCTCCACAGATTACATCAACTTGTGGGGAAGGGGACAGTTTCTATCACCCTGATTTAGTCTTCCACCCCCTTGGCTAGTTTAAATGCTCCTCAATGAAGCATATATACCATTTACTGAGAACTGCTGTACCCTCCCAGATGAATGCTGGCCATTCTCCTTGTATAGGATCTTATCCCTCCAGGTATGTCCCCAGTCCCCAACATAACCAAAACCTTCCTCTCTGCACCACTCCTTTCAACCATGAGTTAAATTTCCTGGTATGAGTACCTTAACCCACCCTATCATAGACATGCAACACTTCAGAAAAAATGACTGAGCATGATACCTGTCTGAGACCCCTCCCTAACTCCCTGTGCTCCTGCTGAGCAATGCTATCCTCATTCCTAGCAATGTCATTGGTCACTAGGCATACAATGATATTTAACTCTTGCTCTCTTCATGTTATCCTAGTGATCCCTAGGATATTCTTCCTGTCCCTCTGAGCCATGGAGCTGGGTAGGCACTTAACCTCCCTCAGGTACATGACAACTCGCTCCTGCTAAATCTTCCCACGACAATTTGCTCTGGACAATTCATCCCCTAACATACTCACTCCTTCAAAATTAGCTCCCTGCTGACTCGCTCCCTCACAATAACTTAACTAGATAGAGTTTCTCTGTTTTAATTATTGTTATTCTAGATTAACGGCAGTAACTTAGGGTCTTGTAGTGAGATAGTAAGTATGAATAGCGTCCTCAGGCTTTTTAGGTTAGAAATTTCTCTCTTTTTGAAAGGAGTTAACCGGAGTCACTAACCTGTCAGTCTACTTGGCCTGGAATTGGAGTGTCGAGAGTGGTGGTGTGCATGGATTTTTGTGGTAGGAAGAGTGCAGTCCAGAGAAGGAGAGAGGAGCTGCTGAAGCACAGCTGTCTGTTGGAACAGGAGAGAGGGAGTCACCAGCGGTCGTTGATCTATCATTCTCGGGGAACTGTATGCCGTAAAAATCCTGAAGTGCTGCAGGAACCAGAGATCTTGGAGGTTAGTGGGAGCAATTGGGGAACTACCTGAACACCATCCAGGAGTGGTTGCTGTTACTGGGTTGGGTCCATAGTGGGGGAGCCAATTTCAGGTCCACTGGAGAGCAGACATCTGTTACTGGCACCCCTTAGGTGTTTCAGGTGGGTTTGCTGGTCATGTCATGGTGTAGATTTATCAGGCCACTGATTACTGTCAGAGCTGTTTCACAGGGCAAGTACATTTTACAGCTAATTAACAGTGACAGAGCCAGAACTTGACAATCATGGAGCTGATTTCTTTCAGGAGACATCAGAGCTCATTAGAGACTGTAAAATTTGAATTACTATGTTTTACAGGACAATTTGTTACTGAGCTTTAATTTAACTGTCACAAATCAGCAGCCGGGAGTGAGTTGTCATGGGGAAGAATATGTCAGGAGCAAGAAGAATGGGGAGTGAATTGGCAGAAGCGGGTTGTCCAGGTACAAATTAGTGGGAGCGAACTGACATGCTCCCACCTCTCTCATCCCCAAATCTGTCCCCCTCACAATGGAATCCCCCACCAGGAGTTAGTTAGGTCTGCCAAACATTTACAAAAACCTGAAGACTCAGTGAAAACAACAAGACAGCTTTAAATAATATGGGTGTCTGGCTACTGGTTCCAAAACAAACAAACAATAAATGGCTAATGGACACAAAAGCCTTCCAATGCATGTCGTCCTCCTCTGTCTTTAGACCAAATGGAAGTGTAGGAGATCCATAAATCATGGCAAATAGGGTTTTTGAAAAAAGGGACAAGTTATTAAAACAAACTCTGGCCAGAGCTGATAGGGTAGCAGGTGATGAATTAAGGGTTAAAAGACTAAAAACTGCCAAAGTTATAAGCCTGCATTTGCAAAATGTAGCACTGGCGAATACATTTGTTGTGTTTTAATATTTTTACACCAAATGGTCAACATAACCTTGTTATGGCCCTGCATCATGATGACGGGCAGAGAAAATGTCATCTCTTGGCCTCAAGGTGATTTCATGCAGGGACTGTGAAATCAACTTTTGGGGTGTAAAAACACATTTTGGGCAGGAGCTGAAAAATAACAGCTATCACATTCATAAGGTGCTGTACAGAAACAGCTATACTGAAAATTTGGGGTAAAAAATTAAATAAGTTATGAGTCTGCATTTGCAAAAGTCAACATAGACCCATATTTTTTTTAAATGTATTTTTACACCAAATTTATTACATAGGCATTTTGCGACCCCACCTCATGAACGTGTTCAACTCCTGCCCGAAAGGTGATTTTTTTTGTGCAGTGATTGTGAAATCACCTTTTAGATGTAAAAAAAAAAAATTGGACAGGATTTAAAATATGACAGCCATCACACTCATGAGAAGTTGTAAGGATATGGCTATGCAGTGAATCTGGGGGGAGAATATTGAAAATTAACAAAGTTATGAGCCTGCATTTACAAAATTCAATGTAGGCTTGTAACTTTGTAATTTTTAAACATTTTTACACCAAATTTTCCACGCAGTCTTCTTGTGACCCCACCTCATGAACAAGGGCAGAGAAAATTTTCAGCTCCTGCCCAAAAGAAAATTTTTTTTACAGGAACTGTGAAACCAACTTTCAGGACAGATCTGCCTCATGGCAGTGCGGCTATTCATGAGGTGGGGTCCCGAAGAAGACATGCTGAAAATTTGAGGCAAAAATTTTATGGCATTAAATTTAAAACCCCATTGAAATTCACTGAACCGCATGCCTGTTTCCTCCATTTGCAGACCAGCTTTGAAGAGTGAAGATGTGTCTGAGGTCCAGAGTTAATGATGGCACTGGACCCCCCCCGATATGGGTAAGGGTTTGCAGGTTGGGGGATAATAAAGGCACAAAAGATATCGTTGTCCAGTTTTCTTTTTACGGTTTAAAAAAATGCTCAAAAGATATAGATGGGCATTTTTTCCTTCTGCAGAGGAAAAAAAGTATGAAAAAAGAAATGGACCAAGGATTTCTTTGGGACACTGGGGCATTGTGCACCCTCACTGTCAGTGCTATGTTTCTGGTGGGGGCAGAGAGAGAGTCGGATGGAGAACTGAGTTCAGGGTGCTGGATGGGGGGGATTGGCTCAGGTTTTTCATGGTACTCAGGGGCATAGGTACTGTCTGCAAATTGTGTGGTGAGGATATTATCGGTAAAGAGCGCAGGGCTCCACTGGTACACCTTCACCACCATTGCTGCAGGAAACTTCTTCACATCGAGGTTGCAGATCCAGGGTTTTTGTTCACAACTTGACAAGGGAAGGGGAAAAACACAAATACATTTCCCCTGGGGCGAGTTGCTTGCTGAGCTGTCTGTGTCTCATGCTGACTGTCCAGATCATAAAGTAGCAGCACACATGGTGGTGAGAGAAACAGAGGGAGACACAGTGACAGTGACACTAGCATACAGAGTTCAAAACTGCGAGCATCTGCCTGTCTCTCTCGTTCACTCTGTCTCTGTAGGAGTGCAGATCATCAGCAGCAGTATCAGCACAGCATGCTCTAGAGAAAAATAGGCCTTTTTGGTCCTGTGAAGCAACACAGTGGACAGTCGCTTCAAATATTTTATGAAGAGGATAGAAGACCATGCAACTCTCTCTCACACAGGACACCTCACACTTGGGAATGCCAGTGACAAGGACAGACGGCAAACTGCACACTGTGGAAACACTGCCTCCCCAGCATACCTGCTGCTCTCTGATACTTACTCCAGCTGTCTACTCATGGGGACACTGTGCACAGAGTGGCAGAACAGCATGTAGCTGCACAACTCATAACAAAACAGTCATGCCTGTACTGGGCCTCTGTTCTGCTGCGTGTCTCTCCCTCTGTCTCACTTTCTCTGCTATCTGTACAGAGCGAGCACTGGAATGCAGTGTTCACACACATACAGAGACACAGTGCTCAGTACTTTGGGGCACAGAAATGGGACAGTCAGAAATATACTACAGTGCTCAGTACTTCAGGGCACAGGAACGGAACAGTCAGAACTGCACCACAGCACTCATTACTTTGGGACACAGATACTACAGTTCCCCGATGCTGACCTGCATGCCCCCAAAACAACCTGCTCCTGGCAGCAATGATTTGCTTGAGGTTGGGGAGGGAACTCTTGCAAGGACTACAGTGCAGCACTTGCACCTCAGTATCTCTCTCTCTCTCACTCTCTCTCACTCTATATCAGTCCACATCTTGGCAATTCACCACAACACAGCTCTATGGGAGCGAGAGAGAGACACACACAAAGATATTTCCATTTCTGCAAAACCACTGTCAAAGGCTCACTCTACATTCTTTGTTAAAAGAACCACTGCTGATTATTGCAGAACTCTGTAATGTTAGTGTTCTCACTGGATGGTCTCTCTCTCTCTCGCTAGTCTAACTTACTATTCAGTTGTAATTTCTATTTTCCTGTCACCACAGGCAGTTCTGTTTTTGCTGACAGCAAAAAATAGTGCCTATGATTAGACTGCATTGACACAGCAGTGGGCTTTATAGACTGTGTAGGGGACTATGATGTAAATCTAAATTTTCATTGTACTAAAGTGTTGTTCAGTCAGAAAGAATGCAGAGTCCTTTTAAGATAGCAAGGGGCCTGCAGGACTCCACCCCTTTCAACCCTAAAAAAGTGAGTTTCTAAATATTTTGGGTTGAAGAGCATGTTCTTCTCTTGGCTACAATATTGGCTGCAGCACTGGAAATTCTCACAGAGTATGGAATTGCAGGTGGACAACTGAGGTGTTCAACAGCTACCTGCAACAAAGAGGGCTAAATGGTCTTTGTTAGGTGCCACTACAATAGAGGAATGTCTCCTGCTAGTTTTTACATTCTTATCTGGATAATCCTGCACCATTTTTTTTGCTGGCATCTCAGGCACAACTGCAACAGAAAGTGGCTTGCCATGCATTTTCATCAAGCCATAGTCAAACAGTTGTTCACTGAGTGGTTTATCATCAATGGCTGTCTTTCTTGGGTACAGGAGCAGCATCGATAGGTCTTATTTGACTCCGAGACACAGATGAGTGACTCCTGTGACATCTAGTAATAGTTAAGGACATATTTTATTTATTTCAAAAGTTCTACCAGGAAAGATATAGTGAGCTGATAACAGCTCATTTCCAGATGTGTTCTGGGGGTAAGGAAGATAGTACAAGCAGAGAAATGAAATAAACAAAAATCAACAGCATTGCAAAAACAATAGCCCTATACAAGCAATGCAGTACATCAAAAAGAGCATAATCTTGAACATGACATGGCAAAACACTACAACAAGGTACATGCGATAGATAAACGTTGAGCTTAGACAAGCAAGGAAAATTATCCAAATAGCTATGGGGAGGGGAGCAATATGAGTTGGGAGGTCAGATAAGTAAGGGGTCATGTTCAGTTGCAGGTGTGAGTAGAAAAGTCACGAAGAAGAGACTTAAGAAAGATGGAGAATAGACAGTGGACTGACAAAGGAAGGGTGGGCCAGACTTTAGGAAAGTGATACGAGAAGGCAGCTTGACCAACAGCAGATTTCCTGGAATCTATTGGAAACATAGAGATCCTCTTTCTTTCCTCTGCTCTACCTGGCTTGTCAGTGTGACTGCAAGGATGAGGAGTGTTGCTCTTGTGTTCCTGGCCTTATTTTGTCCCATATGTAGAGATCTAAATGGATAAATCAGACTTTACAGGACTGCTGATTTTTATTACTATCTTCTATGTCAAAGAATGTCACAAACGTGCCTTTGAACCAAAGGTCCAAGAAAGTGGCCAGGATGCAGTGGTTGGTTCTATGCATTTCTGAAATGTGTGTGTCATTCCAGAATATGTTCTTATCCTTTCTACTAGATTGACAGCAGTGGTATCCTCCTTGTCCTTATATTAAGTTTTCATGCAAACAAGTTACAGGTAAATGGGAAAAATGAGGGGAGAACCTGGCTTAGACCAGCTGCATCAGCACATACCAAATGTGTGGCCTGGATCTGTAACAACCACTCTTGATTCCTCACATGGCAGTTGCAAGAGAGTAGTGTGGTGTGGAGGCACAGTATTCAGACAAGAGGCAGAAATGTATTTTCCATTACGACAGTTCATTCTGTAGCAGTTCAACAGGAAATTTGTATTATATAGTAAGGGAAGGCCCTGGTAGACATTCTAGAAAGGAACAGGCTGCAGAACCTCAGACAGCATAAGTTCATAAGGGGAATGTCTTGCTAGGCAACTCTGATCAAGTTTTTAACTGGGTTTCTATAGCAGTAGACAAAGGGCAGACAATTGATGCAGTGTTCCTTGATTTCAGCAATGCCTTTTACTCAGCCCCCTACAGGAGGCTGGTCAAAAAACATTAGGTACCTTGGGTTAGCAGAAGACAGTAAAATGGGTATAGAGCTGGCTGGGGGTGAAATACAGAGGGTGGTAATCAGTGGGGAGATTTCAGAGGCAAGGGAACTGACCAATGGAGTACTGAAGGGGGGTCTGAACTAGGACTGGTCCTTTCCAATACTTTCATCTGTGACATAGGTGAAGGTTTATGGGTAAGAACTGCCTCTTAGCAGGTGACACAAAGATCTTTACGGGGGTAGATATGGAGGAAGGGAAGGGAACTGAATTGTGTGACCAATGCAAAGGGTAGAGTATGCTAGTTTTGGAATGTGTTAAGAGTTCTGGGAGTCTATGGTTCTCTTTTTAGCATGCTCCCTTTGATCACCTGTGAAATTTCCTGGGTGGAAGCACTTTACTATAAAGTAGCCAATTTAGGCACTGCACTCTATTTAAGAGTAGCCACTGCGGACATTTTAGACTTGGAAAGTAGGGACCAAACCTTGGGGTTCCACATTGACAACTGTCAGTTTGCTCACACTGGAATTCCAATCTGATAACTGAGACCCCCCCCCTTCAAGCAGTTAAAAGTAAAAATATAGACAATTCAGTCAGTTTGCATGTTATATTTCTCAGAGAGTGTGTGTGTATGAGTGTGTGTGTGTGTGTGTGTGTGTGTGTTGGGTGGAGTGGGGGGGCTGTGCACTGGATTCTATATGTTTTTTTTTGTCATATGCCACATACCAGTGGCACCCCTCAGTAGAAATGTGAATTGAATTTTGTGAGCAATGCAAGGGCTAGAGTGCGTTAGTTTTTGAATGTGTTAAGAGCTTTGGGAGTCTGTGGTTCTCTTTTTAGCATGCTCACTTTCATCACCTGTGAAATTTCCTGGGTGGAAGCACTTTATCTTAAAGTAGCTAGTTTAGGCAATTAACTCTATTTAAGAGTAGCCACTACAGGCATTTCAGAGTTGGGGAAGTAGGGGCCAAACCATGGGGTTCCTCTTTGATGATTAGTGGTTTGGTTTGCTTACACTGGAATTCCAATCTGATAACTAAGAGAACTCCCCTTTTCATGGAGGTCAAAGTAAGAAATGGTCAATTCATTTTTTTAAACTTAAGTTTTTTTTAAAATGGTATTTTTTACACAAGGTACATGTACAACAAGCATTTGTCAATGCCGAATGTTGTCTTGCTGGCATTGGCAGTGCAGGAGTTAGAGAGATGCATAATAGGAATGGCAGTGAAGTATTGAATTGATGCCAACTCCAAGACCACCCTGTGGAATCTGACAGGCACTGGGGTGTGCCTTTGGGTCATTGGGTATACCGCTCATGCCATTTCACCTCACCTTACCCATCAGAAACCAACAAGTGTTACATTGTGCCTTGGCGTCTTTGGGCTTTACGCTCACCCTATTCCATAAAGAAATACATTGAGATGGGTGCAGCAGTATATGAGAATGGGGTGAACTCTGGGGCCAAAGAGACCAAGGCACACCTTGATGCCTGTCACTGGCTGCAGGGTGGGGGTGGACTGGCGTAAGCATTACAGCCAAAAATCCCAAGTCCACACCCTGACACCTGTCAGTCTTTACAGGGTGTGGCATTTCAGTTGGGAACCCTAATGCCCCAGGCATTTTTTGGTATTTTCACTCCAAATTTTCAACATGGGCTTTTTGTGACCCCTTCTCATGAATAGCGGCAGTATCAGTTCGTTAGCTAAAAGGTAATTTTGCACAGCAGCTGCACCATTTGGTGCCACAGATATGAAAACACATTAAGGCAGCATGTGAAAAATTACAGCTGCACTGTTCATGAGTAGGTGTAAAAAAATGGCACGGTTGAAAATCTGGAGTGAAAATATGAAAAAATGGTGATGTCACGAGCGTGGGTAGAAACTGTGCAATGCATGCCTGTAATACAATTATTTGGGGAATTTCTTTTAACCAAATTTTCAACATCAGCATTTTGGGACCTCCGCTCATGAACAGCATCACTGTGATTTTGTTAATCTGTCCCAAACGTTGATGTCCCACAGCAACCGACCCATTGTACACCACATTTGTGGCAACACATTTTGAGCAGGATGTGAAAAATGACAGTCATACTGTTCATAAGGAGGTGTAAAAAATGGCAATGTTGAAAATCTGGAGTGAAAATATGAAAAATTGGTGAAGTCACGAGCGTGCGTAAAAACTACGCAATGTATGCCCATAACGCAATTTTTGGGGGGACTTTTTAACCATATTTTCAACATAGGCATTTTGGGACTTCCAATCTTGCACAGTGTCACTGTGATTTTGTTAATCTGTCCAGAACATTCATTTCCCACAGCGACCATGCCACTGTGCACCACATGTGCGAAAACACATTTTGGGCAGGATGTGAAAATGACAGCTGTATTGTTCATAAGGAGGTTTAACAAAATGCCAATGTTGAAAATTTGGAGTGAAAATATTAAAAATTGTCAAAGTTACGAGCGTGCATGGAAACTGCATAATGAATCCTCATAACACAGTCATTTTTTGAATTTTTCCACCAAATTTGCAACGTAAGCTTTTGGGGACCCCATCTCATGAACAGTGGCACTGTCATTTTGTTACTCGATCCTGAAAGGTGATTCCATGCAGTGACCACGAAATGACCATTCTGGACCAAATGATGAGATGACAATGCATGTGTTCATGAGGTGGGTCCCAAGAACCCCATGCTGAAAATTTGGAGCCAAAATTCAAAAAATTGACTGAGATAGCCACCTAAGTTGAAACCCCCATTTATGCCATTATACAGCTTACCGGCATTTCTTCATTTTGCAGTTCAGCTTTGAAGACTGCAGACATGTTCCTGCTCCACTGAAAATCACAGCACCAGCCCACTGGAGGTTAAGTATGGGGTGGGTGTGTGTGCAGAGGGTGGGTGCAGGTTGAGGGAGGGGAGGCGCCATGAACAATGGACCATTTTCTTTTTTTTTCAGGTATACAAAAAAAAAAACTGGACCTCAGGATCATTTTCTTTCTTTACAGGTGAATTAAAACAAATGTTGGGCACATTGGGGCTCCAAGTGTGCCCCATGACTTTCAGGGAGGCCTGATGTCGGCAATACTGAGATGGTCTCCCAGTGTGCCACACAATGGGGGTGGGGTGGGGGGAGGAACAAGCCAATGCAGTCGGCTTTCTCTGAGCGGCAGCACACTGGGGTGGGCTCCCAGTGTGCCACACAAAGTGGGTAGGGGTAGCAGACATGCTGACACAGGGATTGCACCCCCAATGTTGGCCTTCTCCTGGGATTGTGTGGCAGTGGCAGGACTCACTGCTATGTTTATTGAAATGTTTCATCAGGGAAGGCATATTTATTTATTTAGTTTTTGTTGACCGGGTAAGTGCACTAGACAAATCCTGCCTATTTTCAGGCACGACCCGGGGGAGGGGGATACAGTTGAATGCCAACTGACCTTGAACCAGATTAAGCTGTTGGTGGTATTTTTAGTGAATGAGGGAAATTTGGCCAGGACACCGGGGAAATTCCCCTACTCTTTTCGATAAGTGCCATGGGATCTTTAACATCCACCTGAACTACCACCAATCCAGGCAGATGGGACCTCGGTTTAACGTCTCATCTGAAAGACGGCACCTCAGAAGTGCAGCACCCCTCTCATGCTGCACTACAGTGTCAGTACTGGGATATTAACCCAAGTGCCATATGTGGGAACTGAACCCACAGCCCTCTGATCTCCCAGCCTCAGAGGTGAGTGTGCTACCTACTGAACCACTGACACTGATATAGGAAGCGTCATCTGTGCCACTGCATGATGATCATGTCTCTGATTGCAGTGGCACATTTGTTTCAAGTTGGTGGCACTTTGCATAAGCTTGTGTCAGCACTAGCATGCTGGCTAATTGGTGAATGAGGGATGCACCTACTAAAGCGTGCCCTGCATTCGCCAGTGCTGACACACCTCTGCATTTCTCCTACAACATGTTGCTTGCGCATGCGCAAGACAACATAATAAAAGATAAAGTCAGCATCATTATCGCACACAGTCAAATGCATTAATGTTCAGAACATTCATCTGGCATATATGAACTCATGATGCATTTAGTAGCTAAAATAAAGTCTTGATACCTTTCTGCAGCATGTTCTTGAAGGGTCTGGTAAAATTTGGTCATGACAGAGTAGCTACTTAAGGTTATTCTTTGGTAGGTAAATCCAGAAAAAAATCATAATAACCAAATTCAAGTTGGAGGGGAAGGTTGGAGGCCCATAGCAGACCCAATAAGTTACAACAATACCAAGCTTCAGTGGGGTACTTTGAACTACCCTGAGTTGTCTGGGACCAGGATGCCCTTTCAATTCTTTAATTTCTCCCAGTTGGTTTACTCATGCTACAAATTCTGGTCTGTATTCTGTTATGTAACGTAGCCGTATTGTCCATCTGTTCATGAGGGAGTGAGTTCTGTCTTTTAGTTTTGCTGTCATGCTATCCATTTTATAAATGTCATACAGTATATCTTCCCATTGGTCAATAGAGGGATGCTCATGTTTAAGCCATTTCTGAGTTATAGCTTTTTTGGCTGCCATTAGAAGGATGCTAATTAAGTATGTATGTTGTTTAGATCTGCACTCTTTTGGGTAATATAGTAGTAGAGTCCATTCAGGGGTAAGGGTTCCCAAATTTGTAAGTACAGTACGTCTTGAATAACTTTTGTTACTCCCTCCCAAAAGTGTGCCAACAGAGGACAGAACCAGAAAATGTGAGCATGTGTTGCAACCTCTACTCCACAATTCTTCTAGCACGTGACGTTCTATGTGGAGTGAAACTTGGCCTTAATTTGAGGGGTCCTAAAAATCCTCGCCACGGTCTTCCAGCCAAACTTTCTCCATGTATAAGAACTGGTAATGCGGTGCTGGTGGTGCCAGATCCCCCCAGTTATTCTGTGGTATTACCATCACTATGTCTGCCTCCCAGGTCTTGTAGACCCTTTCCCAGTTTGGATCAGAGGAGTCTCTGAGGAATTTATAGAACTGGGAGACTAAATGTCTCAGTTGGGTTTCCTCCATTACCTGTACTAGTAAAGTCAAATGCTGTACAGTTGTGACGTCTGCTCCTAAAGTTTTTATTAAGAAGTGGGTCATCTTTTGGTATTGGTAGAAGTCTTGTTGGTGTTGGCCATATTGGGATTTTAATTGTTGAAATGATTTAAGCATGCCATCCTTATAAAATTGGTAGGCATATGATAGCCCCATAAAACACCAGCAATGAAACCTGTGGTCCAGGTGGGCTGAGAGAAACAATGGGTCCAAAAAAGGTATACTCAGCCATTGAGAGCCTCGGATATTGGCATGTGTTTTCAGAAACACCCTCCTGGTCTGTAATATGTTGGAGGTGTAACAGGAATTCTCCTGTGACTGGGTCTGTTGGAAGAGTTGTAAAATTGTAGTTTGGCCTAGAGGTCATGAGGAAGAGAATCTCTCCTTCAAGACCCAAGGGTGCGTGTGCGCTGGATGACAAGACTAGTGTGTAAGATGAGTTAGCATGGTTTCCAAAGCATAATTCAGTATATTAGGGAAGGCCAGGACTCCATTTGCCTTGGTCAGTGTTAATTTGGAAAAGGCAATTCTGGGCAGTTTTCCCTGCCACAGAAATGAAGATATAAGTTTGTTCCACCTGGCTATTTTGGCCTTGGGTACCATATAGGGAATATTTTGCATGAGTTATAAAATCCTGGGTAGGATGTTCATCTGAATAGTTTGAGTGCGATTTATCAATGACAAAGGAAGGTGCATCCAGCATTTATCATCATCCCTCAACAGTAGGAATAAAGGGTCATAATTTAGGGAAAAAAACTCGGGAGGGATCTGTAGTAATATGTATTCTTAAATAATAGATGAGTTCCTCCATTTAAATGGATAAGTCTGTTTAACATGCTGTGAAGGAGTATCCTATATAAAGAGAACCTCCGTTTTGCTTGAGTTTAGCTTATAGCCAGACACTACTTCAATCTCAAGCAAACTCTGAGTTAAGGCTGGGAGTTAGGAGTTTGGGTCTGTAAGATATAGGAGAAGATTGTCTGCATAGTATGCAACCTTATGCTTCTCCTGCCCTATATGCAGGCCCTTGATAAGGATCTGTTGAAGAAATTATGCAATCAGTTCTGCATATAGGGTGAAACAATATGGGGATGGGGACACCCCTGTCTTGTGCCTCTATAAAGAGGTAATCTAGGGGAATGGGATCCATTCATTTTTATTGTGGCTACCAAGTGGGAGTAAATTTCCTTTGATATTCTGTAAGAAATCTTCTGGGAAACCAAATTTCTGGAGGGTATAATATATGAAGGGCCAAGATACTCTATTAAATGTTTTTTGTGCATCAAGACTTAAAATCATTAAGGGATTAAGGTCGTTTTTGTAATATTAGCGTGAGAGATTAAACATAAAGTCGGTTTAATACTGTCAGTAGTTTGACAAGTCTTAATAAAGCCTGATTGTCTGGGGTGTACTAAAGTGGGTATAATGTCATCTAGACGGTGTGCTAGAATACTTGTATAAATTTTAGAGTCTTGATTTAAAACTGAAACAGAATGATATGAGTCACAGAGGTGGGATGGTTTGCCAGGTTTCGAGATAGCTGAAATAGCAACCTGTGACCATGAAATGGGGTATTCACTGGTGGAGTAGCTTTTCTGAAGGGCTGAAAGGAAGAGTTCT
Organism: Neoceratodus forsteri; assembly: GCA_016271365.2. Classification (NCBI taxonomy): domain Eukaryota; kingdom Metazoa; phylum Chordata; order Ceratodontiformes; family Ceratodontidae; genus Neoceratodus; species Neoceratodus forsteri. The sequence goes on from CM028133.1 coordinate 614,643,328, forward strand.
TTAAGAAGGTTCCAAGTGCTTTGTAAAACTCAGCACCATAACCATCAGGGCCTTATCTTTTTTTAAGGCTCTGAATTGTTAAAAGAACTTTGGAGGCTGAGATGAGGTGGGTGAGTGTATTGATCTGGGCTAGGTTCAAGGCTGGTAATTTTAGTCCGGAAAAGAAAGCCTCTATTTTGGTAGGGGAAGGTGGGTTAGGGTCTGCATATAGTTCTGTATAGCACTGGTGGAAAATTTGTTATATCTGAGAGGTCATGAATGCTAGTTTTCCTGTCCTTGGGTCCTTAATTTTGGAAATATAGGACTATTGAGCATCACAGGCCTCTGCATGCCCCCACCCCCAGCCATCGCACATCGGGAGGAATGTATTATTTTGTACTTATGTCTCCCCTCAAGCCATCAAACCCACCAACCCAGGTCAGAGCCAGAGCACCCCCCAGAGAGAAGCACAGAGAGAAAAAGCCCCCCAAGCAGGACCCCAAAGTCCCAGAGTCCCAAGGGAAAGGGACCCCACACCACACAACCCCCCCACAGGGACTCACTGCATTCCTCTCAGGCCATCTGGAAGAAGGAGTTTCCAATCAGTTAAGAGTCCAAAGCTGTAAGTTGGGCCAGTATGTTCTTCACATAAGCCATAGAATATATCCAATTCAGGGCATTCACATGTTATATTTCTCAAATTTGCTGTGTGTGTGTGTGTGTGTGTGTGTGTGTGTGTGTGTGTGTGTGTGTGTTGGGGAGGGGAGAGTGTGCCCTGAATTCTGTTTTTGTTTTTCCTAATCGGCCTTAGGTCTCTCCTCTCTTAACTTCCAAGAGCCTTTTGTGTCTATCCCATGCATTCTTGAATGAAGTAACTATTTCCACCCCACCACCTCTGCCGGGAGGCCATTCCACTTGCCCGCCACCTTCTCCATGAAGAGTACTTCCTCACATTTCCTCTGAATCTGCCCCTCTCCAACTTCATACTGTGCCCCCTCATCCCTGAGCATCTGTTTCTTTGAAAAATGATTCCCTCCTGTACCTTGTTCTTCCCTGTGAGGTATCTGAATGCTTTAACCCTATCCCACTTTCCCTCCCCTCCTCAAGGGAGTACAATTGAATTCCTTCAGCCTTTCCTCATAGGGTTTTTGATGCAGGCCCGCACCATTTTGGTAGCCCTCCTCTGAACTGCCTCCATGCTGTTTATGTTCTTTTGCAGATGGAATCTCCAAAACTGGATACAGTACTCAAGGTGTGGCCTCACTAATGATCTATATTTTATATATATTTTTTTAACTATTTTTATCTCCACCACACCTGGGCATCTTTCCGGGGTGTAGTCTCGACGACAGCTTCTATTCCTGACTGAACCCTACTATGGACGGAGAGACTCCCCGACCACCCAGGCAGACCTAACCCCAGATCACTCCTCTGGGCGGGGCCCGTCCTCCCGTGATGGCCTTTCTGTAATTAGAGAGGTCTTACCTGGGTGGCGCGGTCAGCCGTGGAGTCTCTTGGATTGCAGGCCGCCATTGGGATGGGCTGCGGCCCCTGGAACCCCATGATCTCTGTGAGCGTGGAGTTTTATTTTTTTTTCTTGTGTTTTCTGTCCCCTGTGGATCATTGCCAGCAAGGCAATATGGTGCCATAGCCCCACCCCCCAGGCATATACTGCGTCACTATGTTTGGTGACCCCCAGCCATCGCCAGAGGTCACTCAATGAGCAGACGCTGCCCTGAGCCCTCCCTAGGAAGAGAGAAGTCCACTGGGCGTTTGATCTCTTCCCTCCCCTGGCAACCCCATGCCACCTGAGCTCACTTCTGAACCTGAGTCACCGGTGTGGTGCGAGGTGTGGCATCCAGCACCTTAACCCTCAGCGCCACTGGGCCAGCCAACTAATGATCTACATAGCAGGGTTATTACCTCCTTTTTTCTGTTGTTCATCAGAGAGAACTACAACCAGGTCCCTTTCCTGCTTTGAGCCTGCTATTGCCTTCTCTCCCAGGTGGTTTGTTGCCCCTGTGTCCCTGTACTCTATGTACATTATTTTGCACTTTTAGAACTCAAACCCAGCTGCCAATCACCTGACTAGTTCTTCAGCTTTTTTTAGATCTCTTCTCATTCCGTCCCCTCCCATTCTGTTGCAGAGCCTTGTGTCATCAGCAAACATGCACACTTTCCCTTCTAGACCCTCTGCAATGTCACTGACAAAGACACTGAAGATGACTGGGCCCAACACTGATAACTTTGGTAACGCATTGGTTACTCCACCTACTTCAGAGTGTATGCCATTCATTAACATCCTCAGAGTCATATTGTCCTGCCAGCTCTCCACCCATTTCACTACTTTAGTACCTATTTCTAGATACCCCAACTTGTTCATTACACTTCTATGTGGAACTGTGTCAAAAGCCTCACTAAAATCCAGGTATGCCACACCCACCCCCACCCTGATCCGCTTACCTGGTTACCCAGCCAAGAACTCTATAAGGTTTGACTGGCACAACCTCTGCTTTGTGAAGTCATGCTGTCTTGGGTCTTGAAGACCATTGGCAGCCAGGTGTTCCACTACCTTTCCTTCAATAGTGTTTCCATTACTTTGCCCACCACTGATGTCAGGCTGACTGGCCTGTAGTTTCCTGCCTCCTCCTTATTTCTACTTCTGCATAGGGGGAGCACATCTGTCCTCTTGCAATTTCCCAGTGCCTCCCATTTCCAATGACAGGTTTAACAAGGCTGTTAAAGGTGCATCCAGTTCCTCCCTTAGTTCCCTTAGTATCCTGGTGTGCATCACATCTGGTCCCATTGCCTTGTCAACTTTTAGCACCGTTAGTTCCCTAAGGACCCTTTCCTCTGAAAAAGGGCTTGCGTCCACCTCCCAACCCTTCATGCCTTTGTCCCTTATCATTGGCCCATTACCTGCCCCCTCCTCCTTGAATTTTTGAACAGAAATATTTGTTCAATGTGTCTGCTTTTTGGTGGTCTTCCTCCACATAAACCCCTCCTTCCTCTTTCAGCCTTACTATCCCTCCCCTTGTCTTCCTCTTTTCACTTATCTGCCTATATAAAGTTTTGTCTCCTTTTTTCACTGATTTTGCTAAGTTTTCCTCTGTTTGCAGCGTAGCGCTCCTAATAGCCTTCCCTGCCTCCATTTGCTTTTCCTGGTAACTCTCACCTTCCCTCTCCTCCTGTGTTTGTATTTTCTAAATGCCACCTATTTGCTCTTACCTTGGACCAGGTTGATTCCTTCAAGTACCTAGGTGTCACTCTGGATGACACCCTTTCATGCTCTACACATGTTGACATCATCACAGATCTGGCTAATAGAAAGTTAGGAGCACTCAAAAGGCAACACCTTAACTTTACCCAGTAGGCTAGATGCCTGGTAGTCTCCAGTATGATCCTACCTCTCATCGACTATGGTGCCCCAGCATGTGAGGTAGCTTGTGACACTATCCTCTCCAGAGTAAGAATGTTACCAAACAAATCCTGTCATTTTATCAGAGAGGCATATAGGCTCACACGTAACTGCTCATTGTGTGCTCTTAACAAATGGCTACCACTTTAGGACAGGCTAAAATACCAGTCCTGTCTGATGGCAAAAAAGTTCAGTTGGGCCTCACCCCCACTGCAATTAAAGATCTCTTTTGCCCAGTCACAAACCAATATTCCACCAGAAGTATGTTTAGACAAGCCATTGAAGTCCACTTCTGGAAAACAAGCCTGGGTAGGCACTCTGTTGCAGTTTGTGCTTGCCAATGGCTTAACGAGCTCCTGGAATCCCTAGTGGAACTTTCCAAAATTGCACACTTTAGGAAATCTTTAAAGAAGAAGAACTCACTATGAAATCAACCTGCTGCTGCTTTTTTTTTTTGCTGCCCCGCACCCCAGCTGATTGCTCTTTCGGGTCCTCACACAGGCCCTCACTCACCCTGGATTACTCCCCCCCCACCACCCCACATCACAGCCACCTACAGGGTGCCCCGATGTATCCCTTCATTGGGTGGGTCCCCTTCCTATGAAGGGAATGTCCTTACCAGATTCCAATGCTCCTGGGTGCTGCTGGAGTGGTCATCAGTGGTCAGGAGCTCCAGTGTTGTGGGGTCCAGGAGGCCGTCATCTGATTGGCCTGGGCGCCATTTTCCTTTCGTGTTTTTCCCACAGTGGTGTGACATTCAGGACGTCAAGGCAGACGCCTATGTCTGACACGCCCCCCCCTTAGGCAGTGGAGCCCAGACACACTGCCTCTCTCCCAGCCTCCAGTAGGAATTAGCAGGTGCCAGGCTCTTGGCCCTCCCCTCCTCCCCCAACAAAAGGTGAGCAGTCAGCAGACCCTCAAGCCTCCTTTTCCAGGCTGGGCATCAGTGCCCCTAATCCATTCCGAACCGGGTCGATGGGGTAGCAGCGGTGAATCATTCCGCTGCACCGTGGCCAGCATATCTACTGCTGCTTTTAATTGACCTGTGACCAGTATACTACGCTTATCTTGTGCCTATACATTAATGACACTTGCAAAATTGTCCCCCTGGGACAGCTATGCTACAGTGTGTATATTACCTTTACTGCTAATGTATTGTTTCTTGTACCTGACCAGGCTCTTCCTGAGCTGGTGAATGTATGTTGCATGTCTCATTCCTTGTACTTGTCAGACATGGGACCTTGGAAAAGAGCACTTGTGCTCAAAGGTGTTTTCTGAATTATAAATAACTAAATAAATAAATAAATCAGGTCACACCTAAGGAATGAGTCCCAAGCAGTACAGTCTGGGTGGCAGGATGCCAGAGGCCTAAGAAAGAAGGCCTAGAGGCACAGCTAGGCCAAAGCCTGCCTCCTTCTAGAGACAATATCCAGACTGTAGCACTTTGTGAAAGTGTGGACAGTACTCCAACTTGCAGCAGCACAGATTTCTGTAAACTGATACATTCCTGAAAATGGCAACAAAACTATCTGTGCCTCTGGTTGAATGGCCATGAACACCAGCAAGTTCCTTACCGTACTTCCTGTAACAAAAAGTAATACAGCTGGCCAACCATTTGGATTATAAACACTGTTTAGATACTGGAATGCCCTCATTCCCAGGGGTGAAGGAAATAAACAACTTAGAGGACTTTCTGCAGTCCCTTATATGGTTTCTATAGTACCTGAGTATCCTATGAACATCTGAAGTGTGGCGCAATGCTTAACCTGGATTGGCATGCTCGGGATAATAAAAAGGCAGGCGGATGGCTTGATTTAAAGTGAACTCAGACATGACCTTAGGCAGAAATTTAGGGTTAGTCCTCAAAGATACCCTGTCATTGTGGAAAGTCAAATAAGAAGGCTGAAACATAAGAGCCTGCAGCTGGGAAATTCTCTGAGCAGAAGTAATAGCAACTAAAAATAACTTTTTACATGACACAAAGTGTAGCTCACAAGTTCTGGCTGGCTCAAAGTAGCTCAAGTAAGCTTTTCTAAAATGAAATTCAAGTCCCAGGCTGGGACTGGATTTCAGATAAGAGGCTTCCGAAGCAGAATGCCACATGAAAATGTAGGGGCCATGTCTAGCTGGGCCACCGTATCGCCATCAGTGGACACATGGATGGCTGATGTAGCCGACAAGTGCACCTTAATGGAAGAGTATTGTATTCCTGCATCTGACAAGAACAAGAAATACTCCAGAATCTGGTTCACTGGACAAGTGAAGAGATCCAGATGATGGGAAGTGGCCCATGAAGCAAAACGCTTACACTTCATAGAGTAGATAGCCTGGTGGAAGGCTTCCTGGCAGCTACAAGGATGTCAGCCACTTTTGGGGAAACCCTAAATCTCACAATGGTATATCCTCAGGTGCCATGTATGGAGATGGAGTGACTTGAGGTTCAGATGGACCAAAGTTCTCTGTTCCTGGGTCAGCAAATCCTTGCACAGGGGCAAGGGTACTGGAGGTTCCACTGCCAGTTATTGCAGAATCAAAAACCATATTTGACAAGGCCAGAAGTGCAACACAAGAATTAGGGTGGCCCCTTCTATCTGAAGCTTGATTAGCAGCCTCTGAAGTGAGGAAAGGCACAGAGAGGCCTCCCTTTCCAAGAGAGGGACAACATGTCTCACCAGAAAACTCCAGGTCCTGGATCAAGCAAGAAATAAAGTGGCAATTTTGCGTTGCATGGGGAACGCAAAAATGTCCGTCTCTGGATGACCTCACCTACTGAACAGGTCTTCTACCACTGAGGTAAGCAGCTCTCACTCCTGCATTCTGGACTGTAACCTGCTGAGACTGTCTGTCAGGTCATTTTGGATGCCTGCAAAATGGACGGCCAACCATTCTAGACCATGTTCTAAAACCCATTACCAAACTCTCATCACCTCCCTATACAGGGGGTAAGAATGAGTCCCCCATTGCTTTTTTATGTAATAAACGATGCTGAGGTTGTCCGTCTACACCAGCAAAGGCCCCGGAGAGACATGGTTCTGGAAAACTTGTAAAACATACAAAATGGTCCTCATTTCTAGGATGCTAATGTGGAGGAGAGTCTCCACTGAGGACCATGTTCCTTGGGTCTGATGAGAACTCAGATATGCTCCCCAGCCCAGCCTTGAGGCATCTGTGTTGAGGATCTGCTGTGGGGAAGGGATGAGAAATGTGGCCTCTCTCAAGAGATTGTTGTGGTCCATCCACCACTGAAGCACCATGTGGACAGGGGAGGAGGCTACAACCTGCTGCTCTAGATTGTTGGTACATTGATCCCACTGCACCCTTAGGGTCCACTGAGGGATCCACATGTGCAGCTTGGCTAGGGGTACAATAACAATTGCAGTTACCATCAGGCCTAACAATCTAAGGAAGTTCCTGGCCATGAGTGACATACTGGCTCTAAGAGACCAAGTGGGCCTGAGCTATTAGACATTCTGCTCTGTTACTGGGCAGGAAAGCCTTGCCTTGGGCTGTGTCCAGAACTGCTCCTAAGTACTGCAAAGGCAGATAAGGGATCAGGACAGACTTGGGCAAAACTGACAGTAATCCCTAGAGCATGGAACAACTGTTTGGTATGCACTGGGGTCTGGGACAGAAGTTCTCTAGGCCGAGATACAATAAAGCAAAAATTCTGCACTCACCACCCAGAAATAAACAGACTGCTTGCAGAAGATAAAGGTGTTTCATTTTATTTCAAAGCGCCATGTACAAAACTTCCTGATGATTAGACAGCTTCCTGATTCCTTTATCAATGGATCCAGATCCACTGATAAAGGAATCAGGAGCATTCCGAACTGTGTCTGGAATTTTTTGCACATGGCACTTTTTGGAAATAAAATGAAGCGCCTCTATATTCTGTGAGCAGTCCGTTTATTTTTGGGTATTGAGTGCAGGATTTTTGCCACCACTACTAAGAATTTGGTTAATGCCCATGCCACAAGCACAGATGACAAGCCATAGGGCAATACCCTGAACTGGTGATGTTCCCCCTGGAACAGAAACCTGAGATACTTTCTGTGGGGGGGGGGGGCATACCTTGATATGGAGACAGTGGCACTGGAACAATTTTTATAGTGGGGGTGCTGAAAACCATTGAACAAAACTATATAGGAAGCCAGAGGGAATTGTACTTCAAGCAAGGTGGTGCTGCCGCACCCCAGCACCCCTAGTTCCAGCACCTATGTATGGAGGTAGGCATCCTGCATATCCAGGGAGCAGATATAGTCTCCATGTTTCAGGAGTGGCAGCAGGCCTTGCAGAGTGACCATTCTGAATTTCTTGTACTGCATGTAGAAGTTTAGATCCCATAGGTCTAGAATTGGCTGCAGGTCCCCTGTGGACTTGAGGATGAGAAAGAAGCGGGAGTAGAATCCTTTGTTTCTTTGCTGCCAGGGTACTGGTTCTATGACTCGCTTGTGCAGCAAAGTACACACTTCCTCTAGAAGCATTGTTATGTGGTCTGGAGGATAACTCGAGGGAACAGGTGGAAAGTCTGGATCTTGATCCAAAAGTTCTAGAGTATGCCCTGTTCTAATAGTTGCAGGACCCATGCGTTAGATGTAAGAATCCTCCACTGTTTTAGGTGGAGAGAAAAATGATCTGCTACCACCAACTCCTGACTTTGGACTGGGGAAGGGAGCAAGGAGTCATGCTGAAGCAGATCTGGTGGCTGGGGCCTCACCACCACCTCTGGGGCATTTGAAATGGGCACCAGTGGTGGAGGTAGGGATAGGTAAAACAGATCTTACTCAGTGTTTCCCACGGGGCCTGGCCCCTGAACTAGATTTATAGGAGAGTTTGCAAAAGTATAAATGCTGTTGGCTCCTGGGTTGAGTGTGATAGAGGGAGGGGATAGACCTTAAAGCCCTACCTGAGATCTGCAGGTCATTGCTAATATCCTGCACATCTGCCCCAAAGAGCTTGAAACCTCTAAATGAGGCATTCAGAATGTTCTGCTGGACATCAGCACCGAATCCAAACACCCTCAGCCAAGAATGTCTTCTAAGGCAGATGCCAGTGCCAGCAACTCTGGCAGTGGCATCAGACATGTCAAAAATAGACCTCAGAAAGTGCTTGCTCGCATCAGTCACAGACTGAAGGGTCTTGAGTAGTTCTTGCCTCTGAGAACCTTCTGAAAGGGCCTAGGCTGCTGTTTTGGCCTTTTTCCAAATGATGTTCCGAATTCAACCATATGGGAAAAGTATATAAAAATTCTGAGGCCTAAAGTGGCCAAAGCAGAAGTTATTTTACCCCAGAGATCTAGCTTCCTTGACTCCCTGTCTGGATGGGGGGAACTGAGGTGCTTTGGCACCTTAGACCTGTAATGGACTGCTTTTATCACCATTGAGTCAGTTTGGGTTGTGCAGAGTAAAAAGGTTTTCATAAAGGGGCCTGATAGAGCTTGTCAGCCTTCCTGGATATTGAAAGGATCCTATTTGGCCTATGCCAAGCAACCATGGTAGCATCCTCCAACGCAGCCAGGAGAGGAGGACTGACCATGGGAGGGGATTCTGGAATTTCCAGGAACTCCACCAGGTTCATTCTGGGGACATCTTGCGACTCAGCTTGGAACCCCATAGCAGCCTGGATCTGCTTCATCAGGGAGAAAATGAAGGGAGTCTTCAGGGGGGGACTTTGGGGTATGCACTTTGGAGTCCTCATTCTTGGTGAAAATAGAAGACATGTTGGATGAATCTGCTCCCAGGTCCTTATCCTCCTCCTCACCCTCATCCAAAGGGAATGAGATCTGGACAGTATCCCTCCTTGTCCTTGATGGATTAAGTGGGGAGCAATGACAGGAGTGAAGCTAATAATGCCCAAGAGAGTACAGGGAGCTGTAGGCATTGGTACTGGAGCATTAGCGTTAAAAGGTCCATCCTGGGGAGGAGATGCTGTATAATGGTCACAAAGGAGGAAAGCATAATTTGAACATTAACAGTGGCTTGTGTTGTAATATGGCCTTGCAACAGTGATGGGGGAGTCTAAGACACTGACATCGCCTGATCAGCGCTGTTCGATGATGAGCCGGCAGATCCTGGAGCCAGTGGACCTTGTGGTTTTGTAGGTCACAGCAGCAGGGCTGGCAGTGTTGACATGGGCAAGCTCGAGGCAGCTGGCCTTTCACCGGCCATAAAGGGCCTGGCAGAACTCATTGAATAGCCAGCCTTGAGTAGGCTGAGGTCTGGGCTGCAGGAGGGGTCAACAGCAAAGTAGTCGACAATGCTAACCCGGTCAAGGTTGAAGGGAGTGGGGACTGGAAGAGCACTATGGTCCTTACTACATTCTCTTTCCCAGTGAGCAGGATTCCCTTCAAATTTGTCCTGTGTCTTGGAAGCCTAAGAGCCTGAAAAGTTGTCCAGCGACTGAGAGGGGGTCTTCCCCAGAGGCTCCTGCTCCATCCTGGCTACATGTTGCTTCAAAAGGAAGGACGACAGGGCTTTCTGATGATGCTGCTGGGTGGCTAGGTTAAACTTCAGGCACAGCTCACAGGTGAAGACACCATGGTTAGGCCCAAGAAAGCAAATGCAGAGGTTGTGCTCCTCTTTCTATTAGATTTTCTTTCTACTGTGGCAGCAACAGAAAAGATTTGCTGATTCTTGCATTCTCAACATGCAAAAAGTAGAAAGTCACTTTAAAATAAAGTGATGTAACTAAGAAAGGAATAAAAAAAAAGTAAGTTTTGGCAGTCAACTGAACAAAAAAGCTTCTGTGGAGTCTGTCTGAGTATAGTCAATAGCAGGAAAAGAACTGAGGTTGTAGTGGGGCTGTCCATGCTTATATATAATAGGATGTTGGCATCTGACGTCATTGTGGGCAGCCTCTACTAGACTGCTTCAGAAATGTTTTCGTGTGGTCCTAGCACTTGGCAACTAGAGTTCCACAGGAGTGACCTGATGAAAGAGATATCACTGAAGAAAATCACACACATAATAATTGGCCCAGCCCTGCCTCATTAATAGAGATGTTGCAAAATAAAATTTTGGCAGCAGAATTGCTGCAAAATCAGCAGTTTTGCTGTCTGAAATATTTTGCAGACATTCGCAAAATATTTTGTGAGTGCGAAATGTAAAATTTCACTAGAAAACTGTAAAATTGTGCCCGAAAATTGCAAAATTTGATCTGAAAATTTTGAAATGTGGCATTTTGCAGTAACATTTAGCATTTTTGTGTGAAATTTCACAATTTTCAGGAGAAAGTTTGCATTTCGCACCCACAAAATATTTTGCGAAATGCATGAATTTCACAAAATATTTCAAATAATGAAATTTTCAATTTAGCACAACACTATTCATTTGATGCTACAAATGAAGCAGATGCTGTGCTTGCAAATGTTGCCAGGTTGGCAAAAAGTTTGCATCCCCAACAACATACATGACTCTGAAGATTAGAGAGTTCATAAACTGCAGGTACATCATACGCCATGTACGGCATCAGTTGTGCCTACACAAAACTGTACGTGAGGAGAACAATCCATCTTTTGAAACAGAGAATACAAGAACATCCAAGTTCCATCATTCATGCAATTCCTAACATCCTGTTAATTTTGTTATTTTCCATGTAAGTGAGCTATCACAATTTGACTTCATGGGTATTGAATATGTTCCATCTTTCCATAGGGGTGGTGACCATATAGAAAGCCTGTCACTGAAGGAACCAAGATGGATACACAGCTTGAAAGCACTCCAACCATCAGGTATCAATGATCACATTTATACTGTACCATTCTTATAATGTTAGTTTTAGTAACTTGTATTTATCTAGCGTGCCTTGGTATGACAGTCTACTATCTTCCTGCTTTGCAATGCAATTGCTTATTGAGGTTTTATCTTGATTGCATTATTTACCTTTTTTTCTTTTGTTTTCTTATAGGTTGCCCATGTTTGAATAATGTTTGAATCAATTTGGAGTTTAATTTGGCTGTTGTCCCTTTTACTTGGGTGCTGTTTGTATGTGGGTGCTATTGTTGCATCAGTTTGTCTCCATTCTGCTAGCTACCTTTTCTGACTCTACAATACTTTTTATTTCTTAGCACCATTTCATTTCCTTCAAGTGATTTCTCTTCCCCTTGCACCCCTTTTTCAATATTTTTTTCAGCATTTTATTTCTTTCTCCGTATACGTGTGAGAGCACTAGTTCAGAAACATTCCAAATAATGTAGTATTCTATACCAAGCATATCTACTTGGCCCCTGTGCATCAACAGACAAGCATCTTCTAATGCCTGAATCACATATAGTTCTCCTAGCATACGGACAGAGCGCCACAGTACAAATAGGTGCAGTTAAATCGGAGCGGTCTCTATGTTGAAAAGACATGCCGTCGCCAACTTTTTTGTCACGGACATTTCAGCACATATATTCTGAATTGTCCCGTGATGACAAACAACAATTACACTGCGGCTGTGAGCCTGAGGAAATGGGCACAGAATAAATAATAATCCTGTGATGCTTCTCACGTCTGGAAAGTGATGTGAATCTGAGGAAATGAGCACAGAATAAATAATATTTTTAAATGAAACTCATCATCTGAAGTTTGCTTTCTTTCAGTATAGTGGCACTGGCTAAATAAATAGAATTCTTGTTTTCTGGATGCTGTTGTTGCTGTTGGGGCAACAGAAGAACGGCCAATGTAAGTAGGTGACTATTTGTCCATTTTTCTGCATTTCTAAATTCTTCTTTTATAGGTTGTGACTGCATAAAATATTGGCTTTTAGTCCGGCGTCATTTAGTCCACACAACTAGTAGTGTGCTTCATATTGTCTGCGACAATTTGTCCGGTGGCAATACGCCCGCTCATGAGTTCTCCTGCTTTTCATGTATCTTTTCATAGAAGGATCACACTGGGGACATCTGATGTTGCTTCTTTGCACTTCACTTAACTGTTGGTGTTAACTAATCATCACACTCCTTCCTACAGTTTTTCTTTTTCATTGTAATATATAGTTCTGGCATTCAAGATCCACACTGAAATACATAGCTTTAAATTACCTGAAGAAATCTGGAATTGTATTTGTGGAGCCACATCCCTGATGAAGATGAGGTTGTAGTGTCAAAGGCAAGCGTTGGTGTTCATGCAGTGCTCACATGTTTGCTTTTCTTGATGGCTCACGAACAACATTCCGACAAAACTGTTAATATCCACGGTTATAATTTATTCAGGTACGACAGGCCAACAAGGGGTGATGGAGCTGCCATCTGTACCAAAACCAATCTCTTTGTCTCTGATATTGTTTGCACCTCTATACCAAAGGAATTTGACTGCCTAGCTGTGAAATTGACCTTATCTTCTGGAGTGGCCCTCTTAATATCTGCTTGTTATAGGCCCCCTTCTGCGAGGTTTAGCATACTGGGTCACCTTCACTCCCTGTTGGAAAAAACAAACTCAGAATGCATAATAATGGGGCACTTTAATCTCAATTGTAATGATGCCTGCTCCAACAAAATTAAGGAGTTCTGCGATGAGCATGGCCTAACCCAGATTACCCCAGAGAATACCCGTCCTAACAAGAAATCCCCTGACCGCAGCTCATTGATGGATCTTATGCTGGTTAACAAGCCACACAATATCTCTCACACAGGGGTTTTCCACAGCAACCTGAGTGACCACTGTGCTACTGTCTTTATTAAAAACTCCCCTTACTGGCCTCCTATCTCCACTTTTAAACTAAAACAAAGTCTAAAACACTTCTGCCAGCCTGCCTTCCTGGCAGACCTAAGGAATATTAACTGGCAGGATTTTTACCTGGCACCCTCTGTCTCAGAAGCCTATACTATCTTGCAAAACCTGGTACTGAAGGTGATTGATAAACATGCACCGCTTAGAAAAATCAAATCTAGGAAAAGGTCACCTGACTGGTTTGTACCCACCCTAAAGAAAGCTCTGAGGGACAGGGATGTACTGTGCAAAAGGGCATGGAAAACACAATTGGATTCTGACTGGCTGGCCTTTCAGGTTGCCAGGAATGCCTGTACCAAACTTGTTAGAACTGAAAAATCACGTCATTTCCAGTCCACTCTCAAAGAAAATAAAAATTGTTCCACTAAATTCAGGAAATTTCTTAGAGAGGTAGTAGGTTACTTGTCAGCTTCACCTTTGCCTGCCAAGATTGTGGTAGGAGACGTTTCCTACACGGACAGGGTGGACGTCCCAGAAAAGCTAAATAGCCACTTTGCCACTGTAGACCTTGTGTTTGATGCCTCACCCTCCAGTAAAGTGAGTGTCTGCAGTGATGACAATGACAGCCCTAGCCCTGTCACCACAGCTATCCCAGGGCACTCCTCCTTTAGCTTTCATCCGGTAACCTTTAAACAGGTGGAGGACCTCCAGCTAGCCTTGGACACTATAAAGTGTGCCGATGCTGACCTCTTAGAACCATTCTTCTTGAAACTTGGCTGCTATCACCTGACAGTTCCAATCATTCACCTTTTTTTTAGTTCTTTGGCTGATGGTGAGTTGCCACCACTTTGGAAAATAGCACACATTATTCCTCTTTTTAAATCTGGTGACCCAACTGACCTGAACAACTACCACCTGATTTCCCTTCTCCCAATCCTATCAAAGACCCTGAAAAATTGTTAACTCTCAACTCAGAGAGTTCCTTGACACCAAAAATATCCTAAACCCCACCCAATCGGGATTTAGACCAAAGCACAGTACTGTATCAGCTCTTGCCAAAGTGTCCAATGAATGGCAAACCGCCCTGGATACTAAGCAATACATCTATGCCCTCTATCTAGATCTTAGCAAGGCCTTTGATACAGTGGATCATCATATTCTACTTAACATCTTGAGCAGCATCGGGGTAAACAACACTGCCTTAAAGTAGTTTCATTGTTACCTCACCAACCGAATGCAACAAATCAAAGATCAAGGGGAACTGCCTCAGTTGAAGACCCTGCCGTGTGGTGTGCCACAAGGCTCCATTTTGGGCCCTATTCTCTTTGCTATTTATATAAACCATATAGACTCCTATATATGCACAAGTAACATTCATCTATTTGCTGATGATACCGTGCTCTATACTACTAATGCCTCCCTAGACAGCCCACAAGGAGCTTCAGTTAGACTTTGACATCCTTCAACACAGCTTAATAAGGCTCAAGCTTCTTCTTAATGCCAAAAAGACCAAAGCTATGATTATCTCGCCTTGTGTTGCCCACTACACAGGACCATCTTTGAGCCTCCAGATTTACACCTTGCTTGGTGAAGCCTTGGAACTAGTACAAAAATTCAAATACCTGGATGTTTGGCTGGATAACAGGCTCAACTTAATGAACTATCTAAAAAGCTAAGACAACATCTAGGCATATTTTATCAGATAAGACACCTCCTTACTCTTGAAGCAAGGAAACGACTTGTCTAAACAACTTTTCTACCACTGCTTGATTATGCTGACTTTCTCTATAGTCACTGTCCTATTCAGGAGCTATGTAAACTTGACACCCTCTACCATTGCACGCTGAGATTTATCCTAAACATGCCATTATGCACCCACCACTGCCTGCTCTATCAGGCACTAGACTGGCCCTCCGTCACTCTGAGGAGGCAAAAAAATGCCCTCATGTGGACATACTGGGCCCTAACCGATAAACTACTGACCTATATTTCTACGCTGTTTCAGCATACTGAGGGTATGTGTGGTCTAAGGAGTTTGTCTCTTGTCTCTCTTAAAGTACCCAAAATAAGGATGCAACATGGCTCAGCAGCTATCATCTTTTCTCTGTCCACCCTTTGGAATGTCATGCAAAAATCTTTCAGGCTGTTCTCCCTCCCAGGCCCTCACTCTTTCAGGAGGCTGCTCACTCTCAAACTGAGAGCCCTGTGCGTATGCCACAAATAACCACCTCCTCCATATCCTGTGGTTCCCCAAACTCTTGGTACTTACATGTATTCCCCTAGCACTTCTCTTCTTCTTTCCACCTTGGGATTATTCTGACAACTCCCACCTGTTTGTTTAACTACATCTATTTCCACCCCTCACTGACCCTTTCCTTTGTTTTTCCACCACCCATAAACCTTCGGTTGTTGTTCCCTCACTTACCCTACCTGGTATCCCTCATCTTATTGTAATGTTGTGACCTTTGTCTGAATAATCCAACATCTTAAGAGAAAATCCTTTATATATACAGTCAATTATCAACCCGGATAGTGTTCACCATATCTACTCCACAGCCCTGATCTTAATTGTTTCTCTGTAACAGTCTTTTATTTGCTCATTGTGTATACACTGATTATCTGGCAATTTTGCTGTAGTTGTATATGTCCTACTTGTCCAGGACCATCTTGTAAATGAGCTTGCTCAAGGATGATTTTGCCTGGTTAAATAAAGTTTGATTGATTGAGTGTATGCCTCAATAAATAACTGAATCTCTACAGTCAGCCTGCCAGTACATTTTTTTTACTTATTTCTACAGCTTGTACTTTGATATTATACACCAAATGTGTGGGTTCTTTCAGCTGTTCTCAATATTTTTTTCACTGCCTCCATTTAAGCTCATAACCCTTTGTAGTTGCCATTCCAATGATGGGCCCGAGGGGGAATAAAAACATGGCAGGTGACTGCTTTATGTAAGAGCGGTTGAAATGGCCTGAAATTCTTTTTCAGATTAAATGTATTTCTGTGAACTTAATGGCAGATAAAAGGAAAGAAAAATCATAAACATCCTCTGTAGAATATATATCTCCATGTATTAGATTTTTGAGAAATATTTCAGACTTGAAACAGGCTCAGATGGCAGAGGAGTTGAGGAGAGAAGCCCCGACTCTAGAGGAATGCCACTGATCCAACCTCAACAGCCCAGGAAAGTTTTAACAGAGTTAAACATTTCAAAGCAAACCAGACAATCTTAGACAACTACCCCTTCACCAACTATTAAAACACCAGAATCACTTGAGAAACATTGCTTCTTGTGTTACTTCTCCAGAGTCTGCTCAAGTAGAAGAATCATTGGCACAGGGAACTTATCAAACTTATGAAACTGAAGGAAAACCTTTAAGAGATAGCTCTCTGCAACAACCCGAGATGGCCACTGGAGGTCGTCCTACAATAGACTCTCTTGGAGAGGCACTGGAGAAATTGTTGACATGGACACAAACTTTTGATTTAAAATTGAATACTCTTTCTCAAGAATTTGACTTTTTACAAAATGATGCAATAGTCAATAGAGAAAAAATTGAGGAAGTAAGAAAAGATATTGATATTGAGAAAAATGATATTGAAAAAAATCAGTAAATAAGATAGTGGGAGTCGAAGCTACTACTGCAAATCTTATCAGAGACAATTATACTATGGCCAGAAGGGGATTAACAGAGTAGACTTCCAGGGTGGGTTCACACTCCAGAAGGGAAAAGATACCAAAGGGCACTCCCTGAAGTTAAAGGGGGCAGATTCAGAAGGGAAAGAAGGAGGCACTACTTCACTGAAAGAGTGGTAACAGGGTAGAATGCACTGCCTGAGCAACTCATATTGGTGCAGACTGTGGGTGCTTCAAGAAGGGGTGGGACAAATTCAAGGGGAAAGTACATACCGCAGGGGAAGTTGGGGAGAGAAGGGTTAATGGGAGGAGGGCAGCTGCAGTCTAATGGGCTGAAGTGCTTCACACTCGAGCAGACTAGATAGACCATATGGCCTGTATCTGCTGGCAATTTCATATGTTCGTATGCCAGGAAAATATAGAATTGGGAAAATCATCAGCATTATAAAAACTTGAGGTTCTTAAGTCTTCCTACAGTATATCACTAGAAGACAATTTTCAGATAACTCGAGACCTGATAAGGGATATTTTTGTGAATGTTTTTTGAACTTTCTGAAAAAAAACTCCCCTTTGTTATAAGAGCATATAGAATACAGACTAAGCAAAAAGGCAGAATGAAGAGACCCCAGAAAACTCTGTAAATGAGAAAATAATGATTATGGTGACTTTTGCATTCCATACAAACAGAGACCTGATCATTCATTTATTAAGAATGAAAGCCCCTTTGTTGTATAAATCAAACATGTTCTCTGTTTACCCTAACTATTCCTATACAACACAACAGTGCAGAAGTAGTTTTCTTTCATGTAGACAAGAACTGCTATAGTTGGGTGCTGAATTCCAACTGTTAGCACCAGCTAATCTGAAAATTAAATTTAAGAGCATCAGTGCATTTTCTTTGAGCTTGATCAAGTAACATATTTCATTGGGGCACAATCAGGAAAAAGAAGATGAAATTGATTCTCCAACCCTTTCTGAAGAAGAAATGATGAATATGTGAAATAAGACTCAAATTGGATTAAAGAGAAATATTTATTAGTATTTTGTTTCATTTGGATCTCAATTAATCTTAATTATGACTTCTGAATTTGGTAATAAGGGAGGTAGTCTGGGGCCAGCTATATTATGTATTTGTATAAATAATGAGGAAATTAAAAAAAGAGGGTTTAGTGAATGGATATATATAAATTAATATGTATCTTGAAATTGCTATAGTTAGCAGCTAAGTCTGATAATTAGAAGGTTCCTTATTTAATATATTCCTTCCCCTCTAATGATTTGGTCTAGACACATAGTATATGTATTATAAGAGATTTATTTTTTGTTTTGGAGTTATTGATGCCACTTATACTTTTATGATGTGTATATGAAAATGAAAAATTAATAAAAATAAAGTATAAAAAAACTAAACTAAACAATGATGGGCACAGAGCATCCCCATCAAGGCAACATCTCCTATCTTTAGCAGTGATTGTGATTTTTTTTATATCACAATATGTGATGTCAGATCAATGACAATACTGCTATATGTGAACCATTAGTTAAGAAATTATGTATTCTGTCCAAAGGCAAAATATTACATGCATTTTAGATGTAACATGGTCTATGTGATGCATAATTCTAAGACTGTCTAATATGACTCCAAGATATCGAAAAATGCAATGCACTCCAGATACAGTTTGTAAACAGTAGCTACCTTCAAATCTATACTACAGTTTTCTATGCCTCCCAGCTGAATCAAACAGTATTGTTTTTATTTTGATTTTGTTTAATGCCAGCTTATTAGGGTGCAGGTAGTCTTGAATTTAATACATTTAAGATGGAAAATGTTAATAATAACTGAAGGACTAGGTTTGCTGGCAAAGGCACCTAGCTTCACCTGAGCTCTTGTTTTCTAGGCTTGCTTGTAAGGACAGAGCACGGAACATTATCAGAGCAAGGAAAAAGATTAAGGCTTCTTTTGGCTAGACAGATTTACTGTGTGATATTATTTTATTTTGTACTCACACAGTTTATTACTGTCTTTTGCTAACATTTTACTGCTTTATTGTTCTCTGATTCAAACTGTTGTTGCAGGATATACTTTCTGCTGCATTATTACAGGGTGTGCCTACAGGTTTGTTACTGTTTTGTGCTACAGACTACTGCTGTAATCTTCTCTGATTCAAATAGTTTTTTTGCAAGGTATATCTTCTGTTACTGCTTTATTTTTCTCTGTACCAAGGTGTTTTTTCAGGGTATTTCTTCTGTGAAATTATTACAGGTGGTGCTTTACAGATTTTCAGTTTTATCTATCATTAGGCTAAGCTTTCAGGGTTACTGCGTTTGTTGTTGGTTGATTGTGTCTGCTCTTACCTCCTTGTTTCTTTCATCCAAGGTTCTTCTTTTTTGGCAGGGCAACTCATCTGGAATATTTATTAAACTGCAGGTACTGCAGGACACTTTTTAAAAGGGCAGGTATACAGGATTTACGCTATCCTACATGCCTGACCAGTGGAGCTTTAAGGGCTCAGTTCCAGGTGGTATGAGCAGAGACTGTGTGCCTTAAATCACATATTCAGGAGGAAATATATTATAAAAAAACACCTGCCATTTCCCCAACATCCCACTGAAGCACCTCGAATGCAGAGGGTAATTGGTCTGGGAGGTTGGCAGGTGGTTAGGAGGGGCAAATCGGGTGCACCGTCACTCAGTGCTCTCCAACGTGTCACCTCCACAAACCAAATAAAAACTACAAACAGGTATCTGCCTCTATCTCCAAAATCAAACAAAGGAGCAGAGGACACTGCAGAATAGGACACTACAGCACAGAACCTGGTGCAACAAAACTCATCCAAAACAGGGACCAAAGCAAAAATGAAATCCAAAACACTTCTGATCAAAGGAGACTCCATAATTTGGGGAGTTGATACCTACCTCCAGCCAGGGGTAATGCTCAGATGTCTCCCAGGTACATCAGCATGGAGAGACACAGACTGTATTACTAAAACTATGAAGGAAGCAGGAGAAAATATTGATATCCTGGTACACATAGGGACTAATGATCTTGCCAGCTGGTCAGTTGTGGAAAACAAGGAACACTTGACCAGGCTGGGAGACACACTGTCATACATTCTGTCCAGCATCTCCTACTCTGAGATCCTGCCAGTCTGGGAGAGGGGGGCAGACAGGCGTAAGGTCCGAGAAGGGGAGCTAGGGGAGCTAAACTTGTGGCTCAAGGGCTGGTGCCAGGAAAAAGGACACAAATTTGTAAGTAACTGACAACAGTTTTGGGATCAAAGTTGTTTAAATTCGATGGACTGCATCTGACTAAGGAGAGAGTCAGTGCATTAAAGCAGATGTTTGACATCTTTGCAGAATATTTAAACTAGCAAATGGGGAGAGGGGTGTAGCACCCAACACACTGAACAGGAAGAATACCCCTCCCCCCTCAGCTAGTGATCAAACAGGAGTTCGGCATGTTTATAGTTAATTTGCAACACCAGGTAAGGAAAAAGGTCCAGCTCCCCATACAATGCGCAGGGGAAATGCCAGACCTCACCCAACAACTAATACACCAAAATCTGTCCAATGGAAAATCATGTACACAAATGCCTGCAGTCTGTGAAACAAGATCTCAGACCTGCAGGCAACAATGACAGAGGCTAAACTGGACATAGTAACCATTAGCAAGACATCGTTCACCAGTAACCACACTTGGAAGACTTCAGTACCCAGCTATGTAATGTTCAGAAGAGACTGAGGTGCAGAAAGGGGGGTGGAGTGGCCCTTTATGTCAATGAAGATATCAAAGATACAGAAATTCAGAATACACATAAGAAGCCAGAAGAACTGTGGGGCACCCTGGAAACAGGAAATGGGACAGCCATATGAACTGGGGTTGTCTACAGGCCTCCAGACCAGGGGGAGGACACAGACACATTACTGTTAGAGGACATACAAAACATGACAGCTAAAGGTGAGGTTCCTATAATGGGTGACTTCAACATGCCAGATACAGACTGGTCAATATCAGCAGGAACATCCAGCAGAACTAGACACATGATGGATTCCCTGCAGGGGGAGGGCCTCAAATAACTGGTACAACAACCCACAAGAGACAGGGCTATCCTAGATCTAGTACTAACAGGGAAAGGATCACATATCTCCAGGTAGATCACCTGAGGGGCCAGTGACCATCACACGGTCTGGTTCAATTTGGCCACTAGAACCAAATCATCCCATTCCATGGCAAAAATATGGGAGTTCAGAAGAGATGACTTTGATAAGATTGCCAACGGAGTTACGCTAGCCCTGGCAAGAAGAAATATAGGTGAGGGGGTACAGGCAAAGTGGGCAAGCATTAAAGATGCAATACTTGAAGCAACACCCCATTGTGTTAGAGAGAAAAGCAAGAGCAAAAGAAGGAGGAAACCACTTTGGTTCTCAAAAACAGTAGCAGAAAAGGTCAGAGCTAAAAGGCTGACCTTCAGGAAATATAAGGGAATGCAGTAGGATGAAGATAGGGAGGTATACCAAACTTCCCTAAGGGAAGCAGAGAAGGCAGTAAAGCAGGCAAAGGCCCAAACCAAGGAAACACTAGCATGAACAGTAAATGAAAGGGACAAGACTTTCTATAGACACATTAGTGAAAGGAGAAAGTCCAGAGGGAGTATTGCTAAGATCAAAGGGGATAAGGTGGAGTATGTGGAGGAGGACCAAGGAAAAGCATCTATCCTAAATAGATACTTCTGCTCAATATTTACTGATGAGATGGTAGGGCAGGACCCACAGCTCAGCACCATGGACATGGGAGGAGGGAGATGTGCACAAGTCCCTTCACAAAAGAAAGGGTCCTAAAACAGCTCGCTAAGCTCGGGTGACAAGGCAATGGGACCTAATGGAATACATCCTAACGTACTAAAGCAGCTAGGGGTGGAACTAGCAGAGCCATTAGCAGAACTGTTTAGTGAGTCTCTGAGCACAGGAGAGGTCCCAGAAAACTGGAGAAGGGCTCATGTGATCCAGCTCCACAAGAGTGGTAGCAGGGAGGAGGCAGGGAACTACAGACCAGTCAGTCTTACCTCAGTAGTGGTTAAGATTATGGAGGCACTCCTTAAGGAAATGATAGTGTAACACCTGGAATCTATAGGATCATATGATCCAAGTCAGCGTGGGTTTACAACAGGAAGGCCCTGTCAAACTAATCTCATAGATTTTTTTGACTGGGTAACCAGAGTGGAGGACCAAGGGGGTGCAGTTGATGTCACCTACCTTGACTTCAGCAAAGCTTTCGATACTGTTCCACATAGAAGATTGATTAATAAGCTGGGTAGGCTTGAGGTGGGTCAGAAGTTGGTCAACTGGGTGGCAAACTGGTTGGTGGGCAGAAAACAGAGTGGTGGTAAATGGTATACATTCAGAAGAGATGCAAATCACAAGTGGGGTACCTCAGGGATCAGTCCTGGGGCCAGTCCTCTTCTATATCTTCATCAGTGACTTTGCAGGTGGACTACAGAGTAATGTTTGTCTGTTTGCAGATGACACCAATATCTGCAGCAGAGTAGATGATCTAGATGGGGTGGGTGGAATGAGAAGAGATCTGTAAAAACTGACAAAATGGTCGAAAGAGTGGCAACTGGGGTTTAATGCAAAGAAGTGCAAAATCATGCACATAGGAAAGAGAAACACTGAAGCCACCTATAGGTTCGGATGGGAGTTGCTGACAATAACAAGGGAAGAAAAAGACTTGGGCATCATTATTACAGATGATCTGAAATCATCTAAGCATACCACTAAAGCAGTAGGTAAGGCTAGATTCATGTTGGGGTGTTTTAGTAGGGGTATCGCAAGTCGTAAGAGGTATGTAATAATCCCTGTTTACAACACACTGGTAAGGCCCCATCTGGAGTATTGCATGCAGTACTGGAGGCCGCACCTGCACAAGGACATTAACAAAATGGAGGCAGTCCAGAGAACGGCAACCAAAATGGTCCAGGGACTGCATCAGAAAACATATGAGTACAGATTAATGGAGCTCAATATGTATACCCTAGAACAAAGGAGGGAGAGGGGTGATATGATCAAAACATTCAAACATCTTAAGGGCATTAACAAGGTGAAAGAGTCTAACATGTTTTAATATAAGAAAAAATAGCAGGACAAGAGGACAGAGCATGAGATTAGAGGGAGGCTGATTAAGGGGTAATGTGAGGAAGTTCTTTTTCACAGAAAGGGTGGTGGATGCATGGACTGGCCTACCTCATGAAGTGGTGTATATGAATACAATGCAGGGCTTCAAACAGGCATCAGATAGGCATAAAGGAGCAATACAGATGAGTATGAATAGATAGGCCGTTGACAGAGTAAAGGACCGTGGCACATTCATAAGGTAGAAAAATGGGCAGACTGGATGGACCTTGAGGTCCTTATCTGCCATCAACTTCTATTTTTCTATTAACAGAATCTGAGTGATACAAAAATTGTGTCCAGCATATACATAATAAGCTCAGATTCAGTTTTCATTTTAGACATTGGGGGGCCAGATGTTGAGAAAAGTGCAAAGGATTGTGCTGCACCTGCACTTGTACCTAACCCTGAGGTTGCTATATTCAGTCAGACAGTACACTGGCACTATCTGACTGAATATCAGGCCATGCCAGATTTAGGGTTGCCACCTGTCAGGTTTTTTGCCTGGTGATCAGGTTTTCAGGGTCCCTATTAGGTAATCCGGTTTTGCTCTGTGCTGGTCAGGTTTTTGACCCATTTTGAGTGTTCACGTGCTTTTGAAACAAATTCATTCATCGTTTCAGCTACATGTCAGGTTACAAACAAGTTCTGTTGTCAATGTAGCCTTTTGTTTGTGAATGCAGTCACCCTGGGAGGTGTAAAGTATGGCCATTAACACCATTAGCACCTACTTAGCCTAATCTTTCCACTGCATCTTAAAGTGGCATAGCAGCACAGCTGCCCCCACCTTTTGTAACAGTAACAGTAACAGAGCCAGCTGTCCTCCATTTTCATTTTTTGTTAAACATTTTCATCTCTAACAGAATGTTGCCATTTTTAAATGTTTTAAATTATTGTTTTCCTCAAGAAAAAAGTATGGTCACTTCTTTGGCTTTGAAACAGTACTTTGGACAAGAACAGGAAATGGAGCCAGAAAAAGATATAAAGTATTAATACTATTATATGCTATTTACACTATTTCCCTTGTCTCCCCCCAGATCATATCTGTAAATGAGATTTATTTTATCTCTGTATGTTTATCTGGTTAGCCAATGTAAATAAATAAATACATA
Organism: Neoceratodus forsteri; assembly: GCA_016271365.2. Taxonomy (NCBI): domain Eukaryota; kingdom Metazoa; phylum Chordata; order Ceratodontiformes; family Ceratodontidae; genus Neoceratodus; species Neoceratodus forsteri. Next base: position 614,667,293 of record CM028133.1, read on the forward strand.
AGTAAATAAATAATTAGGAAGAACCTAGGAAAGTAACTTTAACAGGCACAGTACAGCATCTTAACATTTGTATTTAACTGCTGCATTGTTCTCTTTTATTGATATAAAAAATGGACTTCTAGGAGGAACAATGCATGATGAGTCATGAAAAGGGGTGGGCCTAGGGATGGAGCTTAGGATCTGGTTTTTGCGTCATTCAAAGGTGGCAACCCTAGCCGGATTGCTGGCACAGCACAAAGTCATTTTGTGCTGCCTTGACAGGGACCTGGGCTGCATCCAGCCTATAGTGACTCGTGCTCACAAGACTGGATAGCACGGGGAACTGCGGTGCAATATTCAGCCACCAAATGCACATTAGTCCATTAGGTATGCAAGGCACTAAGGGGCCATATGCATGCCTATTATTAGAGCTGTGTAAAAGTTGCAAATTCCAGTTTTGCAGAACGTTCGTGAAATTTCGTAAATTAATTTTGCACAAATTTTCTGAACTTCTGCCATTGCTGAGATCAGAATCTTCTGTATGTGTTTGGCAGATTCTTGCCCTGTTCTGCAGAATTTTTTGGCTGAACTGTGGAATAATGCACATGAAGTGAAGAATGGCAGTTCTGAGGAATTTTATTCTGCCAGTTAATGGATTATTCTGCAATACATGTAAATATTCTGCAGTGCAGTGATTAGTTCTTGGAATTTCTTTCTGTATTATAGCTCATTAATCCACAGTTAATGCATTCATTCCACAGTTCAGTGACTCACTGAACTGCAGCATGAACGTATGAATTGTAGATTCACGTTTTAAAGATCAGTGGCATACTCATTTTTGTTGAAATAATAAAATAACATATGTTACTAAAAATGTCTTCTTTCTGTTGTACTAGATGAATTTATGTGATTAAGTTTTGATGGATTCAATGTGTATGTAAAATTTCATCCAGTTTTAAGTTAAGTGCAGCACACAATGATGCTCTGGACCAGATCAGTTGTCAGAATGCACTGTGATATCTATTTGGAGGCGTGGGAAGTTTGAATACTGGTGCTGAATGGTGCACACTGATATAGTGTGCTGTATTGTCTAGTGATTTGTGAATTTATTTAAAATACCCAGAGCAATCAAAATTCTGCTATATTTGTTTTGCTAATCCTAGCTACAAAGTCTTCATGTGACAAATTTGACGAGTCTGTCAGTTTTGTTTTCGGGACATCTATTGAGCCCAATTAATTTAAGTGTATAATGTCAAGCAAGGTCTGAGGTAGTGCATACTCTGACACCATGAGTTCCTATAGTGATAAAGAATCCCTGATGTCTATAGATGAATGGTAAGCTTTTCAGGATATTCATTTTTCGGTTCTGTGCACATATGCTATTTTGTCTGAGGCAATATGCATGTTTGAGCAATCATCTGGCAGTTGCCATGTGCTAGCCTGTCACAGTATTGTCAGTCTGATTTATTTGTGTCATATTAATAATTTGTAGTCTTGTTATTTTTCTTCTATTTTTTTTTTTATCAGTTTTACTAAAACATCTGACTTATCAGAAACATCCAGATAGTGCCAAAAGCGCATTTTGTTGGTGAATGTGTGTCGGGGGGGGGTCATTGTTTTGAGCTGTGTTACTATGAGGCAGTATTTTACCATTCATCATGGTATTTGAGTGCGTATACTGTAGTTAGCAGTAGTACACTCCCACCTGCCCCCCCAGCAAACATATAAAGTGCTGATAGAGTAGGTTTTTAGGCAGAGCGGCTAAGTAAAGGGAAACAAAAAAAAAGTATTATTATTTACTGCTCTCTCAGCTTGCTCGCCAGCTACCACATGGTGCTTCTTCAAACAGTAGTGTGCTGAAATGTGTGACTAAGCACCCTGCTCTTCCTCCCAGAAATGGCATCTAAGTTGAGAGTGAGTGAAAGTGGTGTGAGGTGTGTGTGTGTTGGGGTTGGGGTGGCAAGGTTTCTATCTGCATTCAGAGGGAAACAATACTTTACTAAAAATGATTACTAATACCGTACAATAATATTAGATATGCAGGGACATTCACCCAGAAGTAAATTTTTAGAATGATCAGCTATAGTTATAAAATGAATAAATAATGATAAGGCCGAGCTGTCTTTTTTCCAATAGCAGAACAGAAGGAAACTAAATGAAATATGCTCACACTGTAAATATGGAATAAAAATAATATTAACTCAATATACAGTGCTTCCTTGCTATAGCAAACCCAGCTATAATGAAAATTCAGGTATAATGAATGGCCAAGCGATTCCCGACATGAATCAGCTGTTCCTCTGGACACAAAACAAGAAAACTCAAATCAAGTCTATAATTGCAAGGTCTGCCACACAAGCTGAATAAGGCTGCTAAAATTAGATGCTTTGCCTGCCTGACTTGATTTGAGTGTTCTCGTTTTGTGCTCAGAGGAACAGCTGATTCATGTCAGGAGCCATGTGACTCATTTGTTATACCAAAGTTTTTGTTATAGGGGGTTTCCTGTAGTGAGGGAGCACTGTAACTATCCAAAAGTAATGCTTAAAAATTGGTAAGCAAAAATAAAAAACACACTTTTGATTTTAGGTATCTATTTTCATTAATACATGAGTTTGCCAATGATCTTTAAATTGTGGTAACAAATTCCGCAGAACTCACCACTGACAGTGATTTGTTCTGCAGAATTTTTTCCCGCAGTTTAATACAATAATCCACAATTCATATATTTATTCTGCCACCCTAAGTCAGAATTTCTGCAAAAGTTGCCAAAAGCAAAAGCAAAATTCCAACTTGCACTAAAATTCCACTGGTGGAAGTTTAATTTTTCACAGCCCAATCCATTATGGGTTCATTTGCAAGGAAGTGGCAGCAGATTTGTGCCCACCCTATGGTCACCCACCATATCAGTTCTGGTGGCAACCAGGCCCCCCATGCTAAACATTTGTCTCCTCTATGCTGATGTAGTCCCTGGTGTCTAGTGGCATCATCCTATTCCCCATCCTGTTACTGTTCATGACCTCCCTGGTTTACAGCGGCATCCCCACCCAGGAACACCCATCAAGTTGACTGACATGTAGTTTCTAGTGTCATGGGGTACCCCTTGAACACCCATCCCCATGTATGTAATATGGTCCCTGGTGTCCAGTGGTACCCCCCACTTCCAGTCACCATTCCGAGTGAGTAGCTCTATATGCCTGGTGTCCAGTGGTACCCCTCCACCTGCAAATCACCCATCTCAGTGCTTGCACATAAACCCTGGTGTCTAGTGGCAAGGTACACCTCCTGAATGCCAGTCCCCCACATGCTGATATGTGCCATGGTGTCCATTTGTACCCCCATCCACTAGGTGCCCACTCCAGTTCTTCCACTGACTCTTCTGTGGTTAGCGGACACCCCAATCTGGCCTTCCACCCCATACAGTCTCCTGCCTTTCAGGTGTGAAGTGAAATCTACCTCCCAACTCCCAGCCAAGGTATACCAGTGATCCCTGCCATCCAGTGGAACCCCCCCCCACTACCAGTCACCAACTGGACCACCAAACACTGGCATATCTGTGGACCCTTACCTGGTCTACCCAAACACAGCACTTCATTTACCCAGCCATCCCAGTACTTGTGCTGGTGGGGCTGTGTGGGGAGCCTGACACTACAATCAGCACAGCACTCCTCTCGTCTCCTCAGCCATTCTCCATATGGGATGACAGGGAGTGAGTGTACAGTTTGTACACATGCTCCCTGTCATCCCATATAGCAGCTGGGCAAAGAGCTGAGAGGGAGCCATGCCAGTCAACATATTGGGATCCCCACACGGCCCCACCAGTACACGTATGAGGGGGTTGGGCTGGTAGAGTGCTAGGTGTGGACAGAGTGGGTGGGGTCCACAGATACACCAGTATTTGCTAGTCTGGTTGGCAGCAGGCAGTTGGGGAGTTCAACTGGCACCCAGGGATCACTCACATACCTGTGCCAGGAGTATGGGAGAGGAGGAGGATGCCATTTAACATCTGGGAGGCAGGGGACTATACACAATGGGAGGCCAGAGTGAGGGAATGAACTAGCCACTGGGGATTCAGTAGAAGCACTGGGATGGGTACTCAGTGGGTGGGGGGTACGACTAGACAGCAGGGCACAGATCAGTATGTGGGGGGGGTGGGCATTCAACTGTGGGGGGTGCCTCTGCTCAGCAGGGTCTAAGTGTAGGCACTGGGATGGGTGATCAGCAGCTTGAGGGCACCACTGGACATCAGGGATTGCATGGCAGGGATGGGGCTGCAATCAGAAACCAGGGATATAGTGCTACTTACCCAAATGGGTGCTCAGGGGGTTGGGGGATGCCACTGAACACCAAGGATGTGGTGCTACTTACCTGGGTGGGGGTTCCATGTTATGATAGCGATCAATCACTATAATAGCGAATGCATATCGCTGAAAAGCATTTCGGTGATATACAAACATAAGTGATCTGACTTCTAGCAAATGACAAGTGCTTATGCGGGGGGGAGGGCTGTGCCCCCAGCACCCCCCTCCTTGAGGGGGGCTTCGGCACCACACCCCCCTTACTTAGGATTGTTAACTCCAAGGGGGGCATGTCAAGGAGAGGCTTAAACATAGACTGCAAAAAAAAAAAAAATACAGAGAGCCACAAGCAGTGGCAAAAATATCACCCCCAGCAGGTCCCGAGCCCAGTTCCTGCTGCACTGTAGCCAGCCATCCTTACCACCACACCACAGGGATGGCTCAGCTGCAGCAGGATCCACAACCTACACAAATCCTTCATCCTATCCCTCCCCTCCACCTCCCTATCCTTCCCCCTTCCAGTCACTCTAGTTGCCTCAGTATCACTACTCTAGCAGGGTAGCGGTTCATGATAGCGGTATAAATTAGTCACTGTTTCTACAGTCACTCATTTAATATTGCTATCATCACTGGCTACCCCGGGTGGGTGACTGGAAGGTGGGGGTGCCACTGGGATACCAGGGACTATATTGCATAGATCAGGATGAGTGTACAGGGGTACCTCTTGACATCAGGGATTACCTGGCACTCAATGAGACGGGTGTTCAGGGAGGGTGTGGGGTTCCACTAGACACCAGGGACTGGTCAGCATCACAAGGATGTGTGATTGTCAGGTGGACGGGTGCCACTAGATGCCAAGATTATATGACACATACCAGGATGGGTGATAGGCAGGTGGGGATGGCACAGACTTGTTTGGGAGTGTTGGGTGGTACCACAGGACACCAGGGAAAATAGGAACAGTACTGGGTAGGTGGAATGGGAGGTGGGAGCTACCACGAGACACCAGGACAATAATGGACTGGATCAGGATGGGGGATTGGAGGATGGGGGTGCCACTAAACACCAGAGTATCCATTGTTGTACCAGAACAGGGATTGGAAGGGTAGGGGAGAGGGGTGACTGAAGTGCAACTGTTCCACCACCAGGCTTTGCACCCAGCTAAAACTAGGTCTGCAAAGACATAAAATAATGTATTAGACATTATTTTCACTGGAAAATTGTTTTTGCTACATTCACTATTTCAAAAATCCAGTGGAAATAATGTGCCAGTGAAAATATATACTGCAACTGACAAGTTAGCTTGCTCTTGTGCCAAATCAAACTGCCATGAAAATGTCGGAGCAGACAAAGCCATGAAATTTAAGGGCAGTGAATTCATTCTCCTACAGTAGTGCCACTTCAGGTATCATTTACTGTTGACACAAATCATGCGAATTTGCCTCTGTGCTTGTATGCAGGGGGACAATTTCATTTGTATTGGTGTACAGCTGCTATGTTAGCATTCGGGTGCTAATGAGTTTTGCCTGTGTTAGAGGGGTCTCTGAATATAGAACCCACCACGAACCGGCCACAAAATCTGGTTACTGTGGGCAAACACCTGTCAGCACTTGTGCTAACTTTTCAATCTCTTAGCTCAGATTTATAAACAAAAAAAAAAGAGTAGTGACCCCAAGAAAGATCTTTGAGGTGCAGCACATATAATCTTTCTATCTAAAGAACAAGCTCCACTGGATTTTACACTCATACCAATGATTGATTACACAAACCCAAGCTCTTCAATAAGAAAAGAATGGTCCACAAAGTTGAATGCTAGGTCCATGAGTGCTGCACCTACTACCTCTCCATTATCTATGGCTTGGTGCATCACATCCATGAGCGTGATCATGGCTGCCTTTATCCCATGTATCTGCCAAGAACCCATATTGTTTATCTGATAATAATCAATATTTCATATACTGGTATTTTATTAACTGATTATTTACTATACTTTAGGAAGTTTTGAAAGAACAAACAAAATCAGAATGGGCTTGTAATTATTAGGATTCCAAACTGGCATCTACCATATTTTGGTGAAGCAGTACTTTCTCACATACCTCTTAAACTCCCCCCTCCAGCTTCAGTGCATGCCTCCTGGTGCTGGTGCTCTTTCACAATTGAAAGGGACTCTCATCCTGCACCCTGTTCACCCCTATAAGGCACTTGTAGATTTCTGTCATGTCTCATTTCGCTCTCCTCTCTTTCAGAGTATGCCTGCTGCATTCCTTCAGCTTCTCCTCATAGGGTTTCTCATGCATCACCTGCAATATTTTAATTGCCCTCCTGTGGACTGCTTCTGCCACATTTCCATGAGTGTAAAACTTTGCAGAACTTTCACAGAAGCAGAGTCTGCTACTTTTCCTCAGTCTTAAATACTTGTCAGTCCACTAACCCCTAGCTCAGAGGAGTCCACAAATACTTCAAAACGCTGTCCGACCTAAAAACAACAGACACGAAGACTGGATCCATATGAGATGGATTCACTGAGATTTTGGGGAGAGAGAAACATAGAATCTGATGGCAGATAAGGACTGCTTGACCCACCCAGTCTGCCCATTTTTCCCCTACCTACTCTATTACTGCAGACCCTACTTGATCCCCGGCTCTATGCCCCATTTGCCTTACCACTAATGTTCCCTTATACCTATCACATGCATTCTTGAACCCTGCTACAGTTTAGCCCCCACCACCTCCACTGGGTGACTGTTCCCGGCATCCACCACTCTGGTAAAGAAGTACTTCATCACATCTCCCCTGAGTCTTCCCCCTCCAGCTTAATAGCATGACCCCTTGTTCTTGAACATCTTTTTTTCTGAAAAATGCTTCCCTCTTGTACCTTATTTGTACCCTTGATGTATTTGAAAGTCTCTATCATATTCCCCAACTATCTTCTTTCCTCCAGGTTGCACATATTGAGGTTCTTCAGTCTCCTCCTAGGGCTTTTTATGCATACTCTGCACCATTTTAGTTCCCCTTTACTGGATCATCTTCACTCTGCCTATGACCTTCTGAAGATGAGGTCTCCAGAACTGGACACAGTACTCTAGGTAAGGTCTCACAAGTGATCTATACAGAGGTACCACCACCTCCCTTTTTCTACTAGTGGTACCTCTCCCTGTGTATCCCAGTATCCCACTAGCTCTCACAACTGCCTTGTCACACTGCCTGGCCCCATCAGATATGACTACCCCTAGGTCTCTTTCCTGTTTAGTAGTCATCAATACCACTCTCCCAATTTTGCACTCTGCTCCAGGGTTTCTGTGCCCTAAGTGCATGATTTTGCAACTTTTTGCATTGAAACATAGCTGCCATACCCTTGACCACTCCTCTAACTTTTTCAAATCACTACTTATTCTCTCCCCCACGAATGTCTACCATATTGCAGATTTTAGTGTCATCCACAAAAAGGCAGATCTTCCCATACAGTCCTCTGGGAGTGCTACTTATAAAGAAATTAAGGAAGACTAGTCCCAGTACTGATCCTTGTGGCAGCCCTCTGGTCAACCTCTCTTCCTCAGAGTGAGCTCCGATTACTATCACCCTCTGTCGCCTATCCCTTAAACCAATTTCTTACCCAGTTTACCACCTTGGGACCCACTCCTTGGCTGTTCAGCTTGCTTATCAGTCTCCTGTGTGGAACAGTGTTAAAGGCCTTAGTGAAATATAGGTAGGCCACATCCACTGTTCCACCTGATCCAATCCCCTACTCACCCTGTCAAATAAATCCATCTAATTCATTGAACATGACCTCCCCCTGTGAATCCATATTGCCTCAGACCTTGCAAGCCACCAGATTCTAGATATTCCACAATCCTTTCCTTCAGTAATGATTCCAATAATTTTTCTCCCACTGAAGTCAGGCAGACTGGCTTGTAGTTGCCAACCTCCTCCCTGCTATCACTTTTGTGAAGTGGAAGTACATCTGCACTCCTCTAGTCCTCCAGAACCACTTTCATCTCCAGTAAGTGGCTGAACAGGACTGGCAGAGGTGCAGCAAACATCCTTCAGCTCCCTCAATATCCTTGGATGCACCCATCTGGCCTCATTGCCTTATCCTCTTTCAGATGTGCGAGTTCTTTCAGGACTCTAGTTTCTGAAAAATGGACTAGTGTCCACCTCCATTCCTTCATATGAAATACATGAAGAAGCCAGCAGAAGAAGGCCATTCAGTCTATCAACTCTGCTCATATTGCAGGGTCCACAGCTTGAGCTAATGTCCCTGCCCTTCCTCCCCACTCCTCCCATCCTCCCTACCAATGATCTTTACCTTATCCTATGCCTATCCCAGCCTCTTTTAAAGCTGCCTACTGTCTTCAAGGAGATGAACTCTTCTGGCAGTGCATTCCAAGTGTCCACCACCTTCTTTGTGAAGAAGTACTTCCTGACCTCCCTTCCAAGCCTCCAACACTCCAGTGTAAGACTGTGCCCCTTCGATTTTCCTGTTACTTTTCTGTGGCCCTTCACCTTCCCTTGTAAACACTGGAACAAAATTATTTGTTCAGGATGTCTGATTTTTCCTGCTCTCTCCACTGAATCTCCTCTTCCCCTTCTTAGCCTTACAATCTCTCCTCTGGTCTTCCTTTTTTCACTTACATACCTGAAAAATGTAGTGTCCCCTTTTGTTACTCTCTGGGCTATTCTCTCCTCTGTTTGCACCTTTATGCTCCTTACCCTGCCTCCCTTGGTTTTTCTCCTGATACACCTCCTGATCCTCCTCCCTCTGTGTTTCTTATACTGCCTGAATGCTAACTTTTTTGCCCTTACATTTCCAGACACCTTTTTTGAGAACCATAGTGTTTTTTTTTTTCCTCTTACTTTTGCTCACTTGCCTGACACAGAGGTTTGTTGCCTTCACTATGCCCCCTTTTAGCTTCATCCACTGTTTCTTCACTCTTCCCAAGACCCCCCCCCACCAGGCTATCCCTGAGGCATTCACCCATCTTTTCCATATAGGCCCTCCTGAAATCCAGGACCCTTGTCCTTGTGTGGTTCAATTCTGCCACAGTTCTTATATTGAACCACACTGTACAGGGATCACTGGTCCCCAAGTGGCCTCACACTGTAATGTCTACAACACTGTCCCCATTGTGAGTACAAGGTCCAGTATTGCCCTATCACAAGTGGGCTCCCTTAATAGTTGCCTGAAGAATGACCCCTGCATGGAGTCCAGGATGTCCCTGCTCATAACTGACGCTAAATCTGGGAGGCTCCAATCTACATCCAGCAGACTAAAGTCCCCCACCAGCAGCAACTCCCTCTTATTTGCCATCTTTTGGATGACTCCCACCATAACCTTATCCAATTCCCCACCACCACCAAGGCTGGATGTCTATAGATCATGACAGTGTGAATAGTGACTCCATTCCCAGTATCTAGGGTGGCCCAAAGTACCTCCACCCTTCCCTGTATTCCCTGTGTCTTTGTCACTTTTATGATTTCCCTCACATAAAGCACCACTCCTCCTTTCTTTCCATACCCTGTGCTTCCTGAAGAGTATAGCCTGATATGACTATATCCCAGTAATGATTCTCAGTGCACCATGACTTGGTAATGGCAACACTATCTAGGTCAGCCTCTGCCATAATGACCTGTAGGTTCAGAATTTTATTTCCCAGATTTCACGTTTGCACGTGTGGCCTTTGAGATTTTTCTACTACCCTGCTTGTCAGCCCTCATTTTTCCCTTTTGCCCTCTCTCCTTACTCCATCTGCTCTCACTGCCATCTCCCTTCATTACTATCATTTTGGTTTTCTTATTAATTGGTACCCCTGGGCATTCCTCTCCCTTGGGGTTTCCCCCACTAACATCTTCAGCTGGGGGCAGTGAATGCCTCCCTGCTTCCTTCCACCACTACCCTCGGCAAGTTTAAATGTTCACTGACATAACAATTAAACCATTTACTGAGGACTGCAGTTCCCTTTCTTGATGGATGCAGGCTATCTCCTCTATATAGGCCCTTATCCCTCCTCCGGGTGGGACCCCAGTCCTCAATGAAGCTGAACCCCTCCTCTGCACCACTCTTTCAATTATGAGTTGAAGCTCCTAGTACAGAGTATCCCATCTTCCCTGTCGAGACAGGCAGCACCTCAGAAAAAGCCACTGAACATGCTACCTTCCTAAGACAAGCACTTGAAATGATAGTGAACTGGTCTCTAAGTTATAAAGTAGCATCTTATTATTTTAATTAAAATAGTCATGTTATAAATCTGTAACTCTCATAATTATACAGTGTACATAATCTGCAGATTAAACACTTGGCAAAGCTATGCTTATGCAGTTACACTTCAAATGTGTGCAAGCACTGAACGTACAGCATGATAGAAAGGGAGAATGAGATATGATTACATAATATCAAACTAATTACTGTATAGCAGGAAATATAAGCTTTCATTTTATTTTGTCTGTATTAGCTTAACTGACAAAAGCGCTAAAATAAGCTGCTATACAGTATATAACTAAATATACCAGAGGAGTGGGGGTAAAATGACAAGAAAAAAGATATCTTAGCTAATGACATCAGTAACACCAGCATTTCAAAAAATAGTGTTGTTACTGTGATCACATTGGAATACTGAACCAATCAGACAGCAGCTTTCTGAGTGCTAATGACATCACAATGCATAGTTCAGCACTAAAGCCAGCTGTTATAATCTAAGGAAAAAAAAAATCTTCAAACAAACTGCAAATTTAAAAGCTGCAAGTTTTAAGCTACTGCTGTATATACGAGTATTCAATATACAAAAGCCTGACTCAAAATAGGCAATTTACCATGACTTGTGAGTGGGCAGGCCCTGCCCTCTCAACATCACACTCAAAAAACTACATATTTTGAGTGATCCAGCTGCATATCTCCTATTTATTGTATTATGGTTTTATATTAACATGTTTTGATTACTTTCCCATGATTTCAAAACTTCTATGGTATGTATAGCTTAGACATAACATGGTACTGCCAATGGAATTTTTACTGCATAAGTAAGTGATGCAACTGCCCAACAAGAAGAAATGTTATACTCACTGGTACACAAACTTTGATTGACAGGATCCCCTAGAGTTCCATCTTCAGCCATTACAAATACTGAAAAGATATAGTTTGCTCCTGCTGTTAAATTTGCCACTGGGGTAAAATTGCCAGATACAGTCAGAGGAGAAACACCTGATGCTTGTACACTGTATCGATAGGCAGATTTGTAGTCTGCAGGTGCTGTCCAGTTTAAAACTACTGAATTTGTAGTTATGGTTGTGGCTGTCAGGTTAGATACTGTTGTTGGTCCTAGAAAGAAAAGATATTTTAAATAATCATGTTGCTCTGAACATTTCTTACTTTGTATCTTCTCTCATTTAAATAAAAAAAACACCTCAGGCCTACTTTTCAAGGAGGTTCCAAGCAACTTCTGACTAATAGCTACAGTAATATGATGATGGGTGTGTTTGCTAAGTTTTCTGTACTGTCCCAGGGGATATGCAGAGTATGATGCTCACCTTGCTAAATAACCACAACAAAACAAGAGGTTAACAATAGCGTTAGATGCTTAATTTTGCTGGTTTAGTTTAAAACTTTTTGATTACTGGCAGGGAACAAGGACCCAGGCCCAAGGTAATCATGTTTGGATATATGATTATTTGCCTCAACAATTAGATGAACAAGCATTGGTCAATAGCTACTTGTTTGATTGCATATTTTGCAATGCAATTGTTATAGTCAGTGAGAAAGGGTGAACTAATTTAACGAAAGACTACTGATCTGACCCATTTTTGCAATGTATTTACCAAAAACAATCCAAATGAGATTAGCATCTCATTTACAGTTGGGTCCTGCTTTGTGAGGCTAACTCTAGAGGAAATGTATTAATATTGCTGTTCACAATCCTTTGTATGCATTGTGTGTTTCATCTTTGCATTTGAAATAATAAACAGAATTATACAATAGCAATAAAATGTGTTGGACTCTGACTGGCTAGTGTGTCCCTGGCACAGTGAGGTTATCCCAGCACAACCTCACTGTGTTGTTTTTTTGTACCTTTTACCACATCTCTCCTTCAGAAACAAAGATATATTGCCACACTAAAAATCTACTAAAAACATTTTTACATTTTTTTAATTTTATTTTGTATAACAACGCCATTGTATAATAGCAATAATGCACTCCATGGTGGGGGTTGTGTTGGGATAACCTCACTTCTGGAACATTGGATGCCTGCGACTTCATGCCTAACCACCCAGGCATGTGGTTATCAAAGCACAACCCACACCCTGTCATGCATTATTGCTTAATTAACTGCAAAAAACAGAGGGCTCCTGCTTCTATCCATTTCCACAGCTGAGTTGACTGAAGCACTGGGAAGTTATAGTATGTGATTTGCTCATCTGCACACTGTGAGTGTTATCTCCATCAGGGTTTGAAACTGCAATCTCCCAATTCTCATAATTAGACCACTCTGACTGTGTGTGTGTGTGTGGGGGGGGTGGCAGCGGCAGCAGCTGTCAGTGAGGTTTTGTTTTTAACTCAACATTATTTATTTATTTTGTAAACACTTTTAATTGAAACATGCAGAAGCAATACATACAAGGACAGGGAACAATTAAGACAAAAACTGATATCAGTAACACAGCACTCTTAGAGAGGAGTATGAAAAAAAACACAGGACAGTAACAATAACTTACAAAGCATAATCAAACAAAACCAAAAATGTGGTCATGCTGCTCTTGTAGCAAGCTACATTGCATTTCTAATTCGATGTTATTAGTCCATAGTCAGTTAGGTGATATCAGCTTGTATAGACATTGAATCAGCTCTATGCTGATGATGCATTACTGTAAAGGAGCTCCAGTAATGTCATCCTCATCAACTGACTCCTTGCTAAGGACTTCTTAATGCTTGAAAGGTGAATCTCATCAAATAAACTGATTCTCAATGCCAGAAAGACTAAAACCATCTGTTTTGGCCCCAGACACCTACTGTAGGTATAGACAGGCAAAGTCTACTAAACTTGTCCACATTTGGTGGTAACCAGATAAAAGTGCTAGAGACTATCAAATGCCTAGGGTTTACCTTGATCAAGAAGTCTCCTTCAGAGCACATATTGAATCCACTATATCACTACACCAAAAAATTGGTGTGCTGGCCTCACCAAGGAATTGTGACTAGTTACTGCCAGGTACATGTATATGGTATGCTGCTCCCCCTCTTATAGCATGAGGCCCCTGTTCTTTTCTCTGTGAGAAACACCAAATTTAATAAACTCAGAGTACTTTATAACAAAATTGTCAGATTCACCTTGGGCACCCCTCATAGGATGCATAACTGCAACATCTTCCTCTCTTAACTGGCCATCTTTTGAGTGCAGGTTAGAGTACCCCTCATCTGTCTCACTTATAAAATCCTAAAATGTCCTGCTCCACCCTGCCTCTGAGCTATCCTGTCTCCTAAGCCTGAATGAGAGTGTTCAGGTCCACTGAATGCACTCTACTAGAAATAGCCAGGGTTAGGTCATGCACTGGGGTGAGATCCTTTGCCAGCTCAGCTCCATCTGTGTGACAAACACTTTCTGCCGCCCATCAAACTTCTCCTCACTTGGAGGTTTCTGAAATTTAGTCTTCTTCATTAGTGTTAGCTTGTACAATTGAAACAGGTAATACAATGTAAGAGAGCATAAGGCATAATCAAAGAGTGACCATACACATGGTAGAGGTAAACAGGTAAGCACTAATATCCCCCTATTCCTCCTCTTCAGATACCAAGAATAAGGAAGGCAATTATACTGGTTTACATTATTCAGGATAGACTTATAGAGGACTTGATCCACTCTGGATTGAAAGTCTACACAATGTGATTGAAACATATCATTCATCTGCTGTTGAGGGTTGTTTACAACAATAACAGTGTCTCTAATTTACTCCATTTCTTGTTGTATGTTTGAGGGCAATTTCTAAGGCTAGCTTTCGATTTCTCAATTCTAAGACTGTGTAATATCACATTTAACCATTCCGAATATGAGATTTCTTCCTGGTCAAGCCAATGGTACACAACCAAGCATTTAACTGTTGAATAAATTAAGGAAATATGGAACCTTGTTTTCTTGATGGGAATTAGTGAGAGGATCCTACAATGTAAATTTCAGGGAAAACTATTCTGTTAGTCACAGTAAGGTCAATTGTATTTTTATTATTTCCCATAGCCGAGCTACCTGCTACATTCCCACAGAACATTAAGCAATGATCCTCAGCCAATGCACATCTTGAACATGTTGCTGTGGGGAGTTTCTTCATTTTATGTAGGTATATTGGGGTGAAATAAATATTATGGAGAATATAAAACTGGGTTAGGCGTAACCTATCATTAGTAAGGCATTGGCAAAGGTCAAGCCAGGTGCGATCCCACCCTTGAGGCAAAGTGGGCAATGCCTTGTCCCAGTAATGGGATTCTCCAGTTACACTGGGGTAGATATAGGGGAAGAGAAAAGTCACTAATTGTAAAACCGAGTGAGGAGTCCGCATAAGGGAATGAATGGAGAGAAAACCTTTTGGTTAATGTCCCAATCTGTTGCTCCAAACCACTTTATTAACATGTGGCATATCTGATAAATCTTAAAGATTTGTGACTGTGGAAGCCCGAAATACCATAGTAATGTAGGGCTTTCAGGTAACCTTCCCTCCTCTAGAAAGTCAGAAATGCGTTTCTCCATTGACTCTGGTATACAAATAGTGAGACCCTGAAGTTTAAAGTTAAGGTTACCATATATTGGTTGAGATATATCCTGTGTGTTTCTGTCTCAGTTGGAGGTTTTAAAAAAGAACTCAAGACATACCTGCTTGAGTGCAGTTTGTGTTCCTGCAATCGCTGACCTGGAACTGCTGCCATTCCGCCTTGCCTCTGGCCTTGCATTTGCTGGCACTAGGCCTTTCCATGGTACACTGTTTCTTGCACTTCTTACTGAATGTGTATCCAACCTAATTGTTTAATACTGTCTTACTGCTCTGACTTATAATATGATCCTGCCTGTGAACTAATCTCCTATACCCTTGCATTTATTATTCCATGTTATGGCATGTATTTGACTTAGCACAATTAGTTAATTCCCCATGTATTGTCTGACACTGTAAAATCTCTATTTATCTGTATTTTCTGTAATTAACTCCATGTCGCCCCTGAAAAAGGGACTTTGGGTTCCAGTGGGCTTATCTGGTTAACAAAAATACAATAAATAAATCAATCATCCTTTCACAGTGCTTGGAACTAGGATGCAGCAGTGTTCTCCTGAGGGAGTTTGTCTGGTGCCCTCCATAAGTTATTATTTTTCATTGGCCAGCCAGCCCCGCAGTTAGTGCCAATCCAGGGGTGCTATCCAGAGGTGTGTAATGGTGTGGCTAATTTAACAGCCCTTTCTCTTTGTGTGGTATCCCCATGTGTCTGAGAGAGTCCCTGCTGTCCCCAGATACATGTCAAGAGGTTGATTTTCACAGAACTATTTAAAGTTGGAAATTATTGTTTTCCAGGCCTGCTGCCATTGGGGCCCAAATTGTCTGGAGCTTAGTTCTGTCTTCATTAGTGAAGAGTTGTTTGCTTTTTAATTGCATACACATACACAGGCTGTTAGCCCATAACAGAATGTATGGTGGCCCTCTGCTAACCACATCTGGGCAAAGGCTTTTGTAGTATTGATCAATGCAATGTATCAAAGGTGGGGGGGGGCAGTCTTTCTCCATGGAACACTTACCAGGGTCTGCACCAAACAAGAACACCAGGGAAAATGTCTTTTTTGGGAGGTACCCAACACATGGGTCATCATTTGTGCATGCCATGCAAAATCTGATTATTTTGGCATATGTCAGCAACATGTGAGTTAAGATGTGTCTTCTGTGTGGCATTTGGGACAAAGCTATGATTTTCAGGGTATACATGATGCAGCATGATGGGGGGGAGGTATATGCCCTGTACAGTAAATTGAGCTGCACCTTGTATAATGTATTGCTTCTGGAGCATTCATTCAGGTGCTTAAGGGACAGGGACCACATTTCAGTAGTGAACTTGGTACCCATGTCCTCTGCCCACTTAGCCTTAATGTCTAAGCTAGAGTTCTCCCTAGCACTGCATAGCATGGTGTAGTATATACTGAAATGGGTTTGGCACATGGCTGGTGTCTAAAACATAGCTTTACTGAGAGGTTTAACTTATACAGTAACTATTATATAGCATTTATGCTGGAGGTGGCCAGTCATATACATTACACCGTGGTGGTGAAAGTTAAGTACCTTTCTTCCTGTTGCACTTCCATTATGTTAACAATTTTTTTTTATATAAGCCAGAGAATTTGTACTGGATGTACCCATATTAACATTACCACCTGCACGTTTAATTAAATTCACTAAAAATACCACCAACAGCTTAATCTGGTTCAGTGTCAGTTGGCATCCATCTGTATTCCCCCTCTCCCGGGACAAGGCTGAAAATAGGCAAAATTGTCTAGTTCTCCTTTCCCAATCAGCAAAACAAAAAAAAAAAAAAAATCAACTGGGGTTTACTTACCCCAACTCAGCTGGCATTCTGATGTGTGTTTATTGATATCTGGCTTACTAGGAGATGTGAGAAGTATACGAGGGGAGTAAGGAAGAGTATGGAAAAATTGTGACCTTAGGTCCAACTGTCACCCCTCCCTTCACTGCTGGCAACCATAAAGGCCTCTATTTTTGCCACAGGACCATATGTTTTCTATGGTTAGGCCAAAGTGTGGCTGTTATTCATTTCCATTCTGCACAACTCACCCACCTTAGCTATCCATGACTCCAGTGGGTATTGTGGCCTTCAGCCACAGCATTGTAATCCTTCAGGGCCACTGTGCTGTTGGAGTTCCTGGAAGAGGATGCAATGTGGTATACTATTAGAATAACGACTTCCAGCTAATCCATTACTTTGACAACAGTCTGTTTGACATCTACAGTGTTGAATGGGTTGTTTTAGTGATGAATGGATACAGCAACTTCACTTAAGCCTCTCTCCTGTAATCCCATGCCCCGAGTTGACTATATTTAAATCTGGGGGGTTGCAGGGGACAAAGCCCCCTGCAAAGGTTCCTAATCATCCCATCACTGCAGTGGTTCTGTGACACATTTGCTGGGCAATGTGATCTTCATAGGCAAAATTATGTCACTGTAAAGTCAGTCAACAACTTTGTTGTCGATGCAACTTGATAAAACTGTGCAATGCCCCCCACCCCTCCTCTTGTTCCAAGTTTTATACAACATTAGTGTCAGACAGTTCCACATTCTAAATCCTGGGTTGATCTAAGGGGGAAGAAACTGGGGGCCCCCTATTATAAAGAATAGGGGGCCCAGGGAGTTTGGGGTGTCTGTAGTCGTTTGGGCCATTAGGAGCATTTTCTGTGTGTTTCTGGTCCAGGGGTTCTGGATTGTGATTAGAAACTGAGGGGGTCAACAGAATGTACATAAGAGCAAATAACAGTGCTGGCAAGAGCTGTGTTATCTCCATTTCAATCCACCCTGTGCCTCTGTACTGTTTGTTCCATGCTATCACTGGGGCTATTTGTGCTGACAGATAATAAATTAAGAAGTCTTGTAAGGCAAGTCCCCCTTTTCCCATGAGAGGGAGAGAAGTTTTTGCTGACCCTATGGCATCCCACTGCCCACATGAAGGTCAGTAGCAGATGTTAAAAGTTACAGAATGTTTTTTGTATCTGAATTGGTAGTGCCTGAAAGAAGATTAGAAAATGGGCTAAGAACTTCCTGGGCTCTGACTGGCTGATAGCCCTGGCAAGGTGGGCATCTATCAGACAACAGAGCCCATGCACTGAAAGTGCCAGTCCCAACAGACCTCATCACCAATATCAAGGTGCTACTGGAAGTTTGAGTTTAAAATGCCCGCCATTTTTTCTTTACCTTGGCGAGCAGAGACTCGACTCCAGTCTTCCAGCCATTCTCCTGATCCATCCTACTGCTCTGATTTCTTGCTCAGTATAAAATATGAAGTAAAAAAAAGGAGCCGATTGCCAACCTGGACCCAACTGATTACTATAATTTCTTTCCCTGATGCACTCTGGCTCCATGACCGCTCACTGAAAGTGTCCACTAACAAGCTTCTCTGTTTTTATTGCATTGAAAGAAAAAACTACCTGAAACTGCCAGTTTTGTACCATGGTAAACTGTCACACCACTACCATACCTGCCTGTATCTTGGGACCACACTCAGCCACCGATCACAACATTCATTTGCTACCAGTTGTGTTAGTTTTGCTACCAAAAAAATCTCTCTCTCTCTCTCAATCAAGCTGTTACGGACACTTCTGATTAAAGAAAAAGAAAGCACAAGAAAACTGTCACTGTCTATTGAGTCCCCCTGCACTGTAACACTCTGTCACCCTTCTCCGAAAGAAACCGACAGGATTGCGTTACACTGTCCAACTTGAAAAAAAAAATCACAGAACAGTTTTATCTTTTTTTTTCGTACAATTGCACCATGGTTTGGCAGTTTTATCACCCGCTCATTCACTGAAGCAGTTTAAAGTTGGAGTGGTGAAAAGAAGTGCCTCATTTATCTTTCCTTCAGAGGTATGCTTGCTTTAGTGACTGATTTAAATGCCGCCATATACATTTCTATAGCTGCTGGCCGCTTGATGCCTTCCAATACCTGCCATCATGGATTCAGGGTTTTTCTGCAACCTCTGACTGCCGTTTGTTTCTGTCAAACATGTCCTCACTACCAACTTGCTCATTCCCACTGTTTCTGGGAGCACTCAAGTGACAAGAAGCTGGAGTTTTAAAAAGCCGACATCCAGACATCATGATTTCCTGACCATGATTCAACACATGGGAGGAGGGTGGGGTGGGTTGCAGTCTGACACCAGCATATAAAAACAAAACAAAAGATCATAGCTTGTTATGGCTTTGTTGGGTGGGGGCAGGCAGTCAACAGTCATGTGTGTATGTGTGTGTGTATACCTGCATGACAAACCAGCTCTAAGTCAGAACACTAATACAAGCTGAGGAGCTATTTTATTATAAAACTTATTGTAAACTAAGTCTTTATTATTATTTTTTTAATTAAACAAATTTTTTTTAGAGTGCAATTTTCTAGGCGCAATAATACCCTCCAGGGTGGGCAGTATTGGGCTATGCCAGACCTTCCAGGGTTATAAGAACCTCCACCTGTAGTGTCAGGCCTCATTATGCCCCTGGGCTGTCTGGTATAGCCTAATACCGCCCACCCTGTAGGGTATTGACATTAATATAAACCCTAGTTACATTCATTCTGAGTGTGTCTACTCTACCTCCCTGGCTCAGGGGCAGTAGTTATCATCTGCCTATGTATGCTCTTACCTCCTGGACAATTTTTCATAGTTAAGAGTGAACAAGGCTGTGAGATTGGGTATGATCTTCATTCCCAAATAGTAGACAACCTCATCTGGAGCCCAGAGAAATGGGAAGCTCATCCGAAAGGCTGGTGAGCATCTCCCACTCTTGCGAATAGCTTCTGACTTATCAAAGTTAACTTTGTAGCCTGATATGACTCCATTTTCCTTGAGTTCCACCAACAATTCTGGGATGGATGTCTATGAGGAGTAGATGTAAAACAAGAAATCATCAGCATACAGGGAGATCTTCTGATCCCTGTCCCCTACCTTCACTCCTTCAATTACTGGGTTTTGCCAAGCTGCCTCCTCAAGGGGCTCAATGCACAAGGCAAGCAGACATGCTTTGTTCCCCAAAAGTTTCATTTCTTTACAATTTATTTTTGTAGGACAGGGCAGCTCTGATGCAAGATCACATGTTCAGTGGGGTCCTGCATCTACCAATTTCCACAGCGGGGCTATGTGGAACACAGGGAGGTTATGCTGACTTACTCAGGGTCACACAGTAAGCAAGTAACGGTAGTGGAGTTTGAACTTATCTCCTGGTTACCAGAAGTTCTCTAATCAGTAAACCACACTGCTTGTAAAGGGAGAAATATATTCTCTTTTTTTTTCTTTTTTATAATATATTCACTCAGGATAGTTTATTCTAGTTATTTATTAAAATTTCATTGAATGGGAAAGGAGGAATAGACATTTCTGCTTATTTTCAGCCTTGTCCAGGTTTGGGGGTAGATGCAAACTGACATACTGGATTAGATTAAAATGTTGGTGGTATTTTTTAGGGAAATTTCCTATTTCTGACAAGTGCCATGGCATCTTTGGCGTCCACCTGAAGAACCACCAAAGCAGGCAGATGATGCAAAGCTTAACATCTAATTCAAAAGACGACACCCAGGAGCAGGGAATCAAGCAAAACAAGTTTTAGAGTGCTACAGAATCAAACTTCTATGGGGAGGTCTGGAGGCATGCCCCAACAATTTTGAAAACTGATGCCAATGGTGCATTTTGTGGCTTTTGGCAGGTGGTGAAACAGCTTGACAGCCTTGTCACTGGAATGCTGAGGCTGTCAGTTTGTTGGTATGGCTTTATTAATGATGAAGGACATTTTTAAAAGAACATTAAAATAGTGTCTCCTGCTTGCTTTAAGCAGGCTGTGAAGCACTTCTCAACTGCTAAATGGCAGCAGAATATGAGGCAGTAAGGCCCTTCTCCCCGTCCCTAGAGTCCCGACTGCTAACATACAAGAATGACTCACTGTGACAGTGTCAACCCATTTCAAATACTAAGTACATATTTGATAACTGCATGAATTACATAGAAACGATCATTTATTAGCAGCAAAGGACCACTGGCCTACCCACTCTGTCCAAATGGTCTCTGCCTAATCCCTCTCCACAGTCCCTAACTGTTCTTCTGCAATTCTCCTCCTCCCGCCCATGTCATAATATTCCTTTATGTTTATATCATGCATGCCTGAAGCCTCTATGGTTTTCACCTCTACTACTTTCACTGGCAGTCTCTTTCCAGGTGTTCACCACTCTTTCAGTGAAGTGGTGCTTACATCCCCAAACCTCCCTCCTCCAGCTTCTATGCATACCCTCTGGTTCTTGTGCTCTTCCTAATTTGAAAGAGACCCCCTCCTGCATTCTCTTCACACTCATGAGCTACTTGTACTGTACTGTAGGTCTCTATCATGTACCCTCTCACTCTTCTGTCTTCCAGGGTATACATACTAAGATCTCTGCCTCTCCTCGTAGGGGTTTATGTGCAACCCCTGAACCATTTTAGTTGCCCTACTCTGGACTGCCTCCAAACTCTCTATGTCCTTTCAGACATGTGGCCTCTACTAGAACTGGATGCAATATTCCAGGTGGGGCCTTGCCATTGAGCAACAGAGTGGCAACATCACCTCAATCCTCCAGCTGGAGATACCTCTCCCCATGCATTCCTGCATTGTACTGGACCTACCCATTGCTCTGTCACATCTCTTTCCTGCTTAGTGACTGACAGCACCTCCCCCCCCATCCTACACTGAATTCTTGGGTTCCTATGCCCTAGATGCATGATTTTACTCTTTTTGGCACTGAATTAAAACTACCATGCTCTTGACCACTCCTCAAGTTCCCCAAGATCCCAACACATTCTTTCCACCCCTTCCTTAATGTCCACCCTACTACAGATTTTGGTATAATCTGCAAAAAGACATTTTCTTCCAGTTCACATGCAGTGTCACTTATGAAGACATTGAAGAGGATCGGTCCAAGAACTGAGCCCTGCAGCACCTCACTGGTCACTCTCCCATCATTAGAGTGAGTGCCGTTAACAACCACCCTCTATCATATATCCGTTAACCAGATTCAAACCCAATTCACCGCTTTGCATCCCACCTCTTGGTTGTCTAATTTCTTAAGCAGTCTCCTGTATAGCACAGTGTCGAAGGCCTTACTAAAGTCCACAAAGGCCATGTCCACTGCTCTCCCCTGATCTTTTTAATATATAGACTACATCATCTCAATAGTGTCTAGTTGGTCCCCCTTGCTAAAAAAAATATATGCATTTTAGGCAATTAACATTTTATATATTTTTTTCAAATTCCAAACCTCTTCATTTTTAAAAGATATTTTCAGCACTTTTTTACAATGGGTGCTTGCTTTAAGGTAAATGGGCCAGTGTCAGTGCACACAACATTTAATATTTGTAGTCTGTAAGAAATAAAATCATGATAAAACTTTGCTTATATAAATATTGTTGGCCTCTTTTCCATCTAGAAGTAATGCTTCTAGCTGGAAACATCTGCCAAATTTTATATCGTGAAAGTTAAGACGTTAAGCCAAAAGATTGTATGGTATTACTCTACTTGCAGTTAAAGGAAAAAGTCACAATAACTTAAAGTTTTTTTCCATCAGTTTTCCTGCCTGTCTTTCACTTAATCCACATTCTGTATCACTTAGGATTTAATGTAAAGATAAGGCTGTCACCATAATCTAATACCTAACAACATCAACTTTCTACTTTTGACTTCCTTTTTGAAACTGAATTGGTGGGCCCATGTGGATTCAAGTAGCATGTAAGTGAAAGTCCTTCACTTGACTACTGTTGCTCCTTAAAAACACATTTTAAACTTTTTTTGAAGATTCAGATGGCCACATGGCCCTGTTACCTCTCTGGCCTCCTCCCTTTACTTGAGTCACCAGTCCCTCCTGGGGGTCCCTGATAAAATGATTCAGATGGCCACATGGCCCTGTTACTTCTCTGGCCTTCTCCCTTTACTCAGTCGCCAGTCCCTCCCGGGGGTCCCTGCTGACATAAGTCAACAGTAATTGACTCACCAGTGACTGATTCCTAATGGTCTGCCTGGCCCTGGGCCTCTCTGCTGCTGACCCATTCTAGTCCCAGCCACAGCCACCAACATGACTGATCTGACATACCTGGGTGGAGGGAGAGTGAAATGGCATTTGACTTGGCACCCAGTCTGATCACTTTGCATCCAGCCTCCCTTCTCCAGCTTGCTCTTTTCTTTTTCTGCTTAATTTTTAATCAAAAGTTATTTTTGTTTAATTATCTGGTAGGTGGATGGGTTATTGTCTATCCTTGTACTTGGGTAGTGGGCTCTGGGCTGATTTGTCTCTCCTCTCCCCCCTTTACAAGTCTGTCCATCCTCAACTGCATCTGTTGAATGCAGCCTCTTTGAATCAATGATCCATCTGTCCACAAATGCCATCACCCACTTCGGTCCTCCACTCCATTATGATGTCTTGCCACCCTGGCCCTGCCACCCAGCTCCTGAGTCCCAATCCTGTCTAATGTGTTGCAGCAAGATTGTGCTGACTAAGCTGCTTGGTCTTCAGCCTACCTGACTAACAGAACCATAAGTGAAAAAAGAAAAACAGAAACAGATTGTTTTTGTAGTTTGTGGGTATGAATTTGAACAAGGGAGGTCATGACCCCTGTTTCCTTTAGTTATGTCACCACTGCTTAGGTGTGCATCACTGGGTACAACAACTCGTTTGCAATGGTGTCCTGCTTTTACCATCTATACAATGTGTTTACCTAGGAAAATCCAGCTTCTGTGCAACACTTCATTTCCAGTGGGGTCTTGCTTGTAACCATTTCCATGGCTAGGTGGAATGGAGCACTGGGAAGTCCATGCCATGTAACCCACCTACCATCCGGTTCCCATGTCCATAGTAAATGTGTCATCCCTAGCAGTCTAGTAGACCCCTTTTAACTGATCCCCATGAAAATGATAAAATGTCATGCCTGGTAGTCTCTGAGGAGGGGGTTAACAAAGAGGAAGAACAGGATGAGTCCTAGGACAAACCGTCATGGAACTTGACTATACACCCCTAAAGTGCTGGATGTGGCCCCTCTGGTACAGACCATTTGAGATCTACCTGTGAGGTACTTGTTGAACTGTGCCATGGTTACTGTTGAGAAGCCATATGAGTGGAGTTTACCTAAGAGTATCTCATGATCAAATAAGTCAAAGGCCTTAGAGAGATCCACAAAGATGGCACAAGTAAACCTGCATTTGTCCAAGTACTTTAGGACATGGTCAGTGAAACAGACCAATACAGTGGTGATACTGTGGCCTTTCCTAAAGCCATGCTGGTGGGTTTAAGATCAGATTGTACTTAAGAGACATGGGCCAAAATTTGTTGGTAGACAATTTTTGTAGAATTTTGTTTAAGTGGAGAGGGATGGGCTGGCCTCTAATTTTCCAGAAGCTTAGAGTTGCCTTGTTTGAATATGGGTACAACTCTAGTTTGTTTCCATAATGAAGGGATAGACAAAGAGGAAAGGGACAGATTAAATAAGGTGTCAGGGGGCTTTGCAATGACGTCAGCTTAAGGAACTGAAGGCAAAGACTGTTGCTTCCGGCACTTCCAGAGTTTGGGAGGGTCTTGAGGAGACAACAGACCTCTGTGGGAGAAGTGGTCTTAAAAAATAGATAGTAGGAGAACCAGTCTCATCCCCATTCTCCATGGAGCAGAAGTAAATCCACTACCCTCCAGTCTTTTGGAACTGTCCCCATCTGTAAGTAGTGATTCAACAGCCCTATCAGGGGTTCAGAAGTTTTGCTTCCAGTTCCTTGGTGCCCTCAGATGACTTCCCATCAGGCCATAGGGCCTTATCTACCTTTTGGGCTGCTAACCCTTTCCAGACCCTTTCACTGGAAATTACTGGCTGCCTCATCTTTGGGACTCTCTTTATGGCCTCCTTGATGCCACTTTCTGGCAGGGCCCTTCTGTCTTCCCCTGTGAAGAGAGAGCAAAATAATCTTTAAGGATGGCTGCCTTTTTCAGGTCCTCCTCCATTACTTTGTCTCCTTTAGGTAGCTTAACAATTCTCCTCCTTTCTTTCTTTTTTCCCTAATATACCTGAAAAATTGCTTTTCCACACTTGACTCCTCTGTAATAGCAACCCAGTGTCTGCTTTTGCTACCTAACCATCCTATTTGATTCCTTAGTTCTCAGTTGGGATTCTCACCATCCTTCCTCCCCATGCATTTACTTGTACCTGGTGAAGGCCTTTATTTTTGGCCCTCATTGCTTCCTTGACAATTTCTTTTGGTTACCATTCTCATGTATAACTTAGATGCTTTGGGAACAGCCTCTGTCATTTCCTCCATCTCTCATCCACATCTCTGATGCTGTCTACCATGACTAACTTGTCCCAGATCAATTCCCTCATCCTGCTGAAGACAACCTTTCTAAATTCAAGGACCTCAGTCCTTGATTGGGGCTTTCTGGTCCCAAGGGCCAGCTTGAACCAAACAGAATTATGTCTTCTAGACCCTAGTGGCTTCCCTACCCACACACCTCCTACCACCTCTCAGTTGATAAGCAAATGCAGAACGGCAGCCTGCCTGGTGGATTCTTAATCCAGCTGCTACAGGACCTGTAGCTTGCTTTTCACAGGGACCTGTGTGTCTTAAATAAAGCAGCTGACCCATCAAATATAGCAAGTAATCTGTGACTTGATTTTTGCAGGACCTGTAGCATGTGTGCCAGAGGGTAGGTGATGGTGAGTGTTGTGCTTGTATCTTTCATGTTGCAGGTTGTGATCACTGGGGGACAGTGGACAATACCATGACCAGCTGTGCTGGAGAGAGGGCTATGTTAGTTGCTCACCATGGGGCATAGTGCAATATCCAAATAAAAAAACAAAAACAGTTTGAATGATTTTTGACACCCGACAGAGACTTTTCAGACTCACCTCCCTCCATTTTTATACTACATCCCTGATTCCCTGCTGGTGCTATGACTGATGATATTTATGTACCATGAGGTTTGGCTGGCCTGACATCTTTATCTCTTGGTGCATATTAATGGCATACACCATAAGCTCTAGCCCAAGCTTGTTGAACTGTACTGGAACAAAGTGAGTATCCCTTATCCTGCTTGCCGGCTGATTATTTTAAAGATGATTCTCCCTATTTTGATTATGGGGACATAGTCTACAGTGGAGCTCCCAATCCTGTCTTGTCAGACTGGACCCCTTTACTCATTTTGCCTTAGATTGTCCCCATCATACCCACCGCTTACCTCTACTCTGCAATTTTACTCCCATCTCTTGATGACTGGCACCTTTCCCATTGTGCTTCCTTTATGTCAAATTCTGGTTTGACTCTATTCCATCCTACCTTACTTCCTACTACCTTCTCCCCTTCCTTTTACCCTTTCCAGAGCAATGTTTCTCATTCCTTTTTATTCCTTCTAGAAATCTACTGCTAGTCCAAGCTACCTTCTAATACTGTTTTTCTAAACTGTGGTCCACACTTCCCGATCAATCTGCTCTGCTTCTTCAGCTGTCTCCCTTAAGTCTCTTCTCTGACTTTTCTCCCACCTGTAACAGTTCTTGACCCTCTACCTCTTGACTATCCCCCCACTCACACTGCCCTGGTCATTTTGTTTCCCTCTTCCTCCTGCTATAATAAGTATCCCCCACCTATCAAAACATAACATTTATCTGCCTTTTGTAATAATTTGCTTTACTATGTTTATGATTATGCTTCCTTGTTATATTGTACTGCTACACATGACTTCTATTTTTGTAATGATGTTAATACTATTTTTTTCTACTTGAACTATCTCCCTAACCCTCATCCACAAGATGCATCTGTAAAGGAGTCACCTGTTGGTATGTCTCTCCTGGTAAAACTTTTGAAATAAATATATAAAATATACTGGGTTGGCAGTGGGTGGCAGCATGGATGGATGAGAATAGGGGTCAGTTGTTTTCTGTATAGTTTATTAATGGGTTGCAATCTGTGGGGGAAGTGGACAGAATAGTGACTGGTAATGTTGGAGGGACAATTGTGCTGATAGGACTTCTAATCTTACACTAATATGTTTGGAACATGGACAAAGGGATGTAGACCAACCTATGGGTCTAAATTTGGATCAGGAGCACATTCATTGGGGCAGTTCACTTTATAATCTAAAATATGATAAACTTTTGATTACTCATGATATTGAAAAATGCTATGAGAGACTGAACAACTTTAGTGAGGTAAATGATGAAACCATTCATGTATTTATTTACTGAAAACTGGTAACCAAGAAAGGCACATTGAGCCAAGGCCTATTTCAGCATGTGATCTGGGGGAGGGAACAGGGAGACAAATGCATTCAGTGTATAATAAAACAGTGTGTCCCATTCCACCAATATTTACTCCTACTACCATTTTATTGTTCCTAACTGTCATTGCTAAAGGTTCAATGTAGACTGCAAATAATAAGGTAGATATGGACATCCCTGATGTGTTCCTCTTGATAACTGCATTTTATTTGAGAATTGAGAATTTATGCTGATTCTAGCTTTTGGATTTTGATATATTAAGTCAATCCAATTGGCAACCCAATCTCCTATTTTAGGTTTATCCAATGCAATCCTGAGGAACAGTGAGTTTCATATACTTTTTCTGCATCTACTGATATGAGTACAGTCTGATGTTGACAGGCTTTGAATATAGGAATAATCAGACAAGAGGAGGCACAGGAGCCCTTCTAACTTGTCCACCATCTTTCAACAGGAATAACCACTGATACCCATTTTTTCAGATGTTTGTCAAGACCCTAACTTAAAATGTTAACTGTTTTACATTTCACTGCTTCTGTTGGCAAACCATTCCAGATTCTCACCACTCTGTGAGACCATGCTCTCCTCCTTTCAGTTTTAAATTGCATACCCCTTAATTGCACTTTATGACACCTAGTTTCTCTTATATGTTTAGAAATTCAATATTCAGATTTAATCTCAGATCTTTATTTGTAATGGCTTTAAACATTATTATCATGCCACACCTAAGTCATCTTGTCTACAGTTTGTACAGGCCCAGTTTATCCAACCTCTCCTCATAACCCAATCCTTCCATCTCCTTATGATATTTGCAGTTTTCCTCTGTATTCGTTCTAGCTTGTCTACATTGCCTTTATTTGATGGATTCCATAATGTCCATAGTACTGTGGCATTTGGTATCTGGTCTGCCAATAAGAACCTCTTACCTCCCAGTATTCTGCTTCCCCCATCTGGTGCTTCTGCTGCAGGAGTCACTAGGTACCGAACGAACTGAGTCGGACGCATAAAATAATGAACACAATAAGGTTTATTTAGGAGCTTTTGAAAGCACATCTCATTAGCACAGGGAACATCCTAGATTGACCAGAGGACCAAGGAATGTGCCCTTCCCTAGCCCCAGCTGGACACTAATTAGCATAACATGTGACCATAGCTGGCTGCCATTACTGTTCCTGGTTAAAGGGGGGCGGCAGCTAATCTTTAGCCCCATGCTCAACTCCACATCACCCAGGTATTGTAAATGTGAGTACCACTCAAACAAGTACAGACATCATTATGCATGAACAACTGTAAAAAGTAGCAAAAGCTTTGTAACAGTAAAATAACATTAAACAGCATCATGGGGACAGTACTAGAAGGTGACTGGCTAGTTAATTGATTAAAAATGCTAAAACTGAGAAGAGAAAAAAAATATTAGATCATACAGAAATTCATAAGCAATTTATAGACTGTTAAAATACAGAATTGACAGAATCACTACACTGAGTCTAAGTAATAAGTTCACTGGATTCTGTGACTTTTACAGTCAGTTGGGATTGCTGAGTAGGTGGCTTGAACTAGTTCTTGACAGCATGTGGTCAAGTCAGAAAAGGGGACCCATGAGTTCTGAGCACTGTTATACCCATGGCATGACCAAGATCCATTGATGTACTTTTTGTGCAGAATCTTCTTAATATGATACACTGTTTGGAGTATAAGAGAGTCCAGAGAAGACACAAGAGGCTGAGAAGTTCTAGAAAGTCCACCTGGTTGAGTAGGAAGAACGGGATCTGGCTGATAAGTGTCAGTACTGTGAGGTGCTTGTGGAACTGTTGTCAAGTTGTCAGAAGGAAGTTCAGTTTCTGAAAGTATTGCAGGTTCCAATGAAGCTTCACTACTTGGGGAACTGGGATCATCAGGGAGGAAATCATGCAAGTACCCATGCTCCAACCTGCTAATGTGAATTTTATTGTTACCATCTGACTTCTCGAGGCAAGCAAACATGAACTGGGGAAGGCTTTTCCACAATGTAAAATGGCCCAGTCCAGAGGCAAAGCAGTTTTCTGGTGGCGCCTGGAACAAGGACAGGTCAATACAAATATCGATGTCCCCACAGAAAATGAAGGATGATGACACTTGGCTGCAGAAATTTTTGTATTGCCATTTTCCTCTGTCCCAGGGTGTCAATAGCAACCAGTCTCTAAGTTCAATCTGTTCCAACATTGGGATGATGAAGGAGGAAGCTGACTTTGGGACCTCTAGCAAGGAGAGATCTTTGTCCAGAGGTGTTCTTGTGTGATGTCCATGGACTAGGAAAAATGGGGTGTACTCTGTGCTGTCAACACAAGGGCTAGAGTTGTATGCAAACTGAATGAAGGGAACAAATGATCCCAAGTGCTGTGAGTCTTATCCAGGTACTTGGATAGAGTGTTAAGAATGGTCGACATCATTCTCTCACTTTGTCCATTGCACTGTGGGTGGTAACTATTTGTATGAGTCTTTTTGATGTTGAGAAGTTTGCAGGTTTCTCGCACAATAGATGAGAGGTAGTTAGTGCCTCTGTCTGAATGCAGGTATGCTGGGGTACCGTGACGGCAAATGATTGTATTGAGGCAGGCACTTGCCACTGTAGTAGCTTCAATGTCTTTTAATGGGATCAGTTCCAAGTATTTAGTTAGGTAGTCCACAAAGACAAGAATATACATGGTGCCGGAGTCAGAGCAAGTAGGCAGGGGCCCAAGAATATCTGTGCTGACTCTTTGGAAGGATTTTGTTGCTACAGACATTGGAATGATGTGTGCCTTGGTTGGTTTGGTGGGAGGCTTTCTTTGGGAACAGGGCTGGCAGGATTTTACAAAATGGACAATGTCCTTATTCATGTGCTGCCAGAAGAAGTGAAGACTAGTCTTTTTGAGAGTTCTGTGAATACCCATATGACCTCCACAAAGTGGAGAGGCATGACCGGCTTGAAGAACGTCAGAGACTAGAGAGGCTGACACAACTAACTGCACATGAGTTCTGTCTGTGCGATGGACCTTGCCTTCCTTGGTCCAAACGTGAAAAGGCACTCCGTCATTGAATAAATACTGTGACACAAAGAACTGTACATCCTGGCGGTGTTTCTTTTGTTGCGGTAAAGTTCCAGACTCAAGATAAGTGATGATGTCTGTAAACTGAGGATCAGTTCTTTGTTGAAAATTTAATCATGGCCAGGGAGATATCAGTGCTGGAGGTTGTAAGAAGCTCTTCAGCTGCTTGCAATAGTTGAGGATTGGTACTTTTCTCCATAGAAGCATTTGGGAGCAGCAAAGTGACTTGAGGTGCTATAGAAGTGTCCACAGGGCTCATCTGTGGAGCAGAAGGGGAAGCTTGTGAGCAGGCTTCTTCATTAGGAGAGGTTGCTACAGAGGGATACCATCTTCAGCTTACAGCATCGGCATTGGAGTGAACACGACCTGGTCGGTACTGGATTTCAAAATTGTAGCCTTGCAGTATGGCAACAAATCAGGCAAACTTTCCTACTGGTTCCATCATTTCGAATAACCATCTAAGGTCTGAGTGATCCACGATGGCTGTGAAGGAGGAGTAGTGAAGGTAGCAGTCAGACTTCTTTACAGCAAAGACCATGGCTAGGCATTCTTTTTCTGTGATGCCATAGTTTTGCTCAGCTGAAGAAAGAGAGCACCCTGCATAGGAAACAACTTGTTCTGTTCCACCTTGGATTTCACACAGCACAGCACCCACTGCAAAGGAGCTAGCATCTGTGTAAAGCCTGAATGGCTGGTCAAAGTGGGGATAGGCCAAAACTGGGGAAGAAATAAGTTTGTCTTTCAAGGTTTCTAAGGCCTCTTTGCAATCAGAAGTCCATATGTAGTCGCAGCCTCTTTTTGTGAGAGCATACAAGGGAGCTGCAATGTTGGCATAGTTGCAGATGAATTTTCTGTAGTAACCAGACAAACATAGAAAAGCTCTAAGGTCTTTGAGGTTTGTGGGTTCTGGATAGTCTTTTACTGCAGAAAGCTCATCTGGGTCCGGCAAGATGCTGTGCAAACTGACCACATGTCCCAGGTAATGGATTTGATGCTGAGCAAGGCAACATTTCTCTGGACAGAGTTTGAGGTTGGCTTGCCTGAGATGTTCGAACACCTCTTGGAGATGCTGGAGGTGTTCTTGGAAAGTTCTGCTGAAGACAATAACATTGTCAAGATACACTAGGCAAGATTTCCAAGACAATCCATGCAACACAGCCTCCATGGTGCATTGAAAGGTGGCTGGGCTGTTCTGAAGTCCCATAGGCAGATTTATGAACTGGAAAACCCCCAAGTGGCAGCACCAGGCTGTGTACAGACATGAAGCTGGATCAATAGTAACTTGGTAGAATCCACTCTGGCGATCTAGAGTGGTGAAGTAGGCTGGGCTGGCCACATCAAGGCTCTCTAAGACATCCTCTGTGGTGGGTAAGGGCTGGGTATCCTGTACTGTGAGGGCATTAAGCTTTCTGTAGTCCACCACAAACCAATACCCTTTGTCCTTCTTGACTACCAGCAAGCAAGGTGCACCCCAGGGACTGGTGGATTCCTCAATAATGTTCTGTTTGAGCATGTCCATGATTAAGTTCTCTAGGATTTGCTTTTGTTTGTGTCCCACTTTGTAGGATCACTGATGAATTAGCTTTTGATTGGGCTACACCTCAATGGTGTGTTGCAGGGTATTGCAGCTTATTATCAGGGCTGACAAAGACATCCGAGTAGGTTTTCAGGAACTCCAGAAGTTGCTGTTTCTCTGTGGGACAGGCTGGGAGGTTTGAGGCAGAGAGAAGCTTGCTGAAGGGCATGTGCATTTCTTGTGAAGTGGGGGTGGTTGCGATGGTACTAACAGGAAGACTGTTAATGAAACCAGGTAGAAGCTGAAGCTGATCCCCTGAAGACAGACAAACTTCCCGATACTGGTACCCTTGGAGATGACCACTGGTTCATCCGTGAAGTTGCAGTACTTTTGGAATACTGAACCACCATGCACAGCAGATGGGGTGTTCCCTGGAAGGACACCTGAGGAGGGCAAAGCTGGGGATCCAGTGATGATGCCAACAACACCTTGGGGAATGGGGTCACCTCGAATCTTGCTAATCAAAACCATCTCTGACTTAGGAGGTACAGTGACTGAGTCTATAGCTACGAGTTGCCTCCGGGGATCTAGTGACAGTTTGTTTGAGGCAAAGTCCAGTATGGCTTTGTGTGCCTTGAGAATGTCCAGGCCAAGGATCATGTCTGTTTGAAGTTCAGACACTAAGTAGAATTTAACTGTTGCTTGCTGTGATCTGAAGTGGAGCTTAAGATGGACCACGCCAGTGATAGGTACAGTAGCAGTGCTTGCAGTGATGATATATTTTAGGTCGGCTGGAGCAACAGTAGGTACATAGTGACTAGCTGCATTGTCTAGGATACTGCTGTGGATCACAGAGATTTCTGCTCCAGAATCAACCAAGGCATGCGTGGACCAATTGTCAATAGTGACAGGAATGTAGTTTGCAAGAAGGGATGGTCTGATGACAGAAACTTTGACTCCTTTAGGTGAGATTGTGCCTGACTTAGCAGCTAGAGGATGCCATTTGTTTGTGTTATGCGAGTCAAGTGGGGCAGTCAGTTGCTTCATTTTCCTGCCCAACAAGAGCCCCTAGGGTGGCACTCATTTCCCTGGTCCTGTGAATAGTTGCTAGCATTGCTGCTTGCGCTTGTGGTGGATGCCTGTGGCTGTCTTGAGTCCTATGAAAGTTTTGCAGTTTGCAGCAGACTGCAGCAGTGTGACCCTTGAATCTGCACCACTGACAGGTCACTGGCTCCCGCAAAGATGGAGGTGGCTCAGGTCACTGTGGAGGTGGCTGTAGGGCATTAACAGAAGTTGCAGTGGGAACTGCAGTGGGGAAATGTATGCTGTTGACAGTTGAAATGAGCTTGTCAATCATTTTTTGTTGTTGTTGGACACAATTAGCAAGTGCAGCCAGTTGTGAGAACTGTGGGTCCTAAACAGTGGTAGGCCAAAGCAAGGAAATAAACTCTTGGGCTAACTGGGCCGCTTGGATCATGTCTAGCCAGGTGGTTGGCTTTTGTTGGATAACGTAGGTATGAAATTGTGGAGGCAGGCCCCAGACAAATGCTGTAAACTGGTCTTTTTCTGATTTTTGTAGATGTTTGCACCATGATTCTATGTCCATTATAAATGTTTCCAATGATTCGGAGGGTTGCATACTGCATCCCATTGTTGCTGTTCTAACAACCATGGTGGATGAGCTTCTAAGAAATAGTCCTTGAAGGTGGAATACAAGGTGACTTTGTTCCCTCCCATCTGATCTGGAAGGGCATTGAACCACAATATGGCTGTCCTTCTCAGGAGCAAGGGCATAGAGTTGGAAATTTGCAGGATCCATCCAACCATTGAAGGAGATCCAGGCCTGAAATTGCTCAAGCCAGGTGACAGCATCTTCACGAGGTAGTGCTGAGAATGGTACTGGCTGCAAGCTGGAGGACTGTTGAGTGTGTGGAAATAGCTTTAAGGTGGCGAGATCATCCTGGATGGCCTGTATAGTGGGTGTCCCTTGGGCTGGAATGGATGACCGGATGTCATGCAGCATAGTTTCATTCTTGAGACCACATGCTCTTGAGGTAAGTGAAGATGGAGCCCCAGAGCTGGCAGTGCTCATGGCTTTGGTGTCCGTGGAAGACATGGCTGGAGAGGGGCTACATGGCCCTGAATGAAGGCCATAGGGATGAGTAGGAGCAGTTGTCATGGAGAGAACGAGACCCTTGGAAGAAATGATTCATTGAGAGAATAAAAAGTTTTGTTGTTTTTTTTTTTTTGTAGACAAGTAGTTATATGTAAACAATTTTCATCAATGGATGTCTCAATAAACAACTTCTGCTCTAGTTTGGTGTTGTCTGTTATTGAAATAAACTTTTCTTTTGAAAGATGCAGATATTTGTTGCAGTGTTCATTCATTCATTTCAACGGGTGCCCCTCAAAACCATGGCTGTCATTACTTTCCATTGAGTGAGGTCATTTTGAGCAAGCTGATGCCCCTCACAAAGATGGCCACTGGACCTGTAACATAGGCTTCTTGGCTAATGTGACTTTCCCAATATGGCTGCCAACAGGGGAAGGGTTGCTTCCTGTTTTGTAGTTGTAGACAGTGGCTTATATCAGGGCAAATGAAAGAATGCAAGATGGCGCCACTGCAGTCTGTTCAAAAGATAAATGTCAGGCTTTGGTTTGGCTGAGTGAATCCCACCCTGGCTATCCAAAATATTTGTGTTGAGAGATTTATTGCTGTCTTCAAAGTTTAGAAGCCTCAAATACATTCTTCAGGTAGAACTGGCAAAACAAATGACTGTGTATTGGAATTTACCTTGAGTTAAAATAACAGAAAGCCATATGTCTCTGGTTTAAGAGTTAATGAACAGGCAGTCCCAGCCCCTGGTGCTCAGGCTAGCATGATTGTAATTTACAGTTCATTCAGTTAGCAGGCTTGTAATATGCAGCACACATTTTTTTCCTCATAGCTTACAATGTTAGAGAAGGGCTGCAGGCTTCTAGTTAGCAGGGTTAGTAAGGAAGTTGCATTTGCTGGAGCTGAAATCCAGAGACAGCATCAGGAAAAATACTTCAAATGTTGTTGCTGGTTTTATAGTTTGGTGGCCGATGCCTGCAGCAGAAGGCAGTTGGGCAGGGATTGCAGTGTATCTTCTGTGCTTTTGCTGGCTGGGAGCTGAGTTTTGGATTTTGGTGTGCTTTCTAGACATGGAATTTGCAGAAGCCTGCCGAGGTTTGTAGCATGCAGCTCCATGGGGCTGGTGGAGCCATAAAATAACTTTGTGCCTTAGTTACACAGACAGTGTCCTAATTTAGAGCACATTTACATGCAAGAAGACATATATCCTGAGGAAGAATGCAGGAGGCTTACTTTGACAGAGAACAGTTCAGTTTTAATTTTCTTCTCTGCTGCCAAGTTTATTCTTTCTGAGCATGCATACAGTTCGGGCACACTTGGGTGATGACTCTGGGGTACCCAACGATGCAGAGCAAGCGAGATGGGCATCTGAGCAGAAAAAGAAGAGCTGTGTTCTCCACCATGTGTGGCATTTGGTCTGCCACTAAGGACCTCTTACCTCCTGGTATTCTGCTTCCCCATCTGGTGCTTCTGATGCAGGAGTCACTAGGTACCGAACGAACTGAGTTGGACACATAAAATAATGAACAAGATAAGGTTTATTTAGGAGCTTAGGAAGGCACATCTCATTAGCACAGGGAACATCCTAGGCTGACCAGAGGAACAAGGAATGTGCCCTTCCCCAGCTGGAAATTAATTAGCATAACATGTGACCATAGCTGGCTGCCCATTACTGTTCCTAGTTAAAGGGGTGGCAGCTAATCTTTAGACCCATGCTCAACTCTCTACTTCACAGTACTCCAGATGTGAATGAACCAGTGACCTTTACAATGGCAACACCACCTCTCTCCCTACATGCTAGATTCTTTCTTATACACCTCAAGATTTTATTATACTTCGAAACAATTTTATCACAGTGTTTGAAAATTTTAGCTTACTATCTATTATAACTCCCAGATCTGTCTCACAGTCCAAAGTTCTTAGTCTTTACCACCCATGTAATATTCTGCCTGTATATTAGTAATACAAAGGTGCATTACCATGCACTTGTCAAGGTTAAAATTTGTTTTGTTTGTTAACGGCCATGTGTGTAAATTATTCAGATAATCAAGTAGTGAGGTAATACCCTTCTCAGTGTTCACAATACAGTCCACTTTAGCATCATCTGTAAACTTTGCTAACCATGTCTCTTTATCCACCTACACATCACTGACGTGCATGTTGAATAGTGATGCCCAAAAACTGACCCCTGGGGAACTCTGCTAGTCTCTTTGGTGAAGTTTCATAGTCATTTATTTTAACTATCCGTATCCTGTTTTCCAGCCAAGATTTAATCCATTTTATTAACCTTAGCTTAAAACCAGTACTCATCATTTTCCTTATTAGTTCAGCATGCAGAACTACATCAAAGACTTTGCTGAAGTCCGGGAAAACAACATCCACTGGTCTTCCTTGGTCCAGTGCCTCACCGATCTTACCAAAACATCCATCACATTCATTAGGCACTACCTGCTCTGCTTAGTCCCATGCTGCTCAACATCGCAAATACTGCGCTCATCCATGAATCTGTTGATTCTGTCTCTCAATCTTTTTTTCAGAGTTTTCCCACCACCAAAATCAAGACCACTGGTCTATAATCAGATTTGTCACTCTTTTCCCCTTTTAAAAGTTGGTGTAACAGCTGCACTTCTCTATTCTAACAGGGCTATCCCCATTTCCAAAGATGTATTAAATATTTTTGTTAATGGTTCAGCCAACTCCATTCCCAATTCCTTCAGTACTCCGGGGTGCAAGCCATCAGAACCTTGAGCTTTATTCTCATTCATGTCTGCAGCAGGCTTAAATGCTGTCTTTCTCTGTTCTGCATACAGTAGTAGTCACAGGTATGGTCAGATATTTCCAGATATTTCACAAAATTTCTAAAGAGTCTCTTTTTGCTGCCCCTACTGCAGAAATGCAAAGAATCAGGAGATTTCTCTAGAAATATCACAGAAATTTGAGGACATATCTGACCATGTCTTTGGCTGTGACTGGATGTTACCAACATCAGGAATGTCAACCTTAGATAACTCTGTAACCTGAAATACGGATCCAAAAATGTATTTTGGATGCTTGCTATAGCCCTCTCATCTTTAAACTTCATCCCATTTTCCATTAGTGATTCTACTATTCTAACCACACCTCATTTGGATCTAATGTAGTTCCCAAATGCCTTTGTCTCATTTTTAGAAGTTTGTGCTATATCTAGTTCTTTTCCTCCTTTGGCATCTCTAACCTCTTTTTTGCAGATCTTAGCCACACTCCTATACTGGTCCCACAGCTTCAGGTCATTTGTTACATTTGCCTTTTTAAACAGTTTCCTCTTCTTATTTAGATGTGCTGTCAGTCTTCTCATCATCCATTCTGGTATTCTCCCCATCCTATTGTATTTTGCTACAACAGGCACAAACCTCTCCTCTAGCGATTTTATTTTGTGAACAAAGACCTTCCAGATACCATCCACATCCTTCTCTTCCATCTCTTTCCTCCATTCCCAAGTCTGTATTTCCTTTTTCCTAGTGCCAGAGTTAGCCCTACTATAGTATTTCCTTTTTGACACTCCCATATTTCTTATCTTCTCCCTTTTTATGTTAAAAGATACCATAGAATAGTCACTGTTGCCCAGTGGTTTATGAACATTACATTTAAACAAATTATCCCCAAGATCACTGATGACCACATGTAAAGGATTATTACCTCTTGTTGGTTGTTATACATTTTTGTTCTAGTTTTAGGTATAACAAGCCATTCATAATATCACCTGTTCTTCTTTTTCTTGATGGCCTCCTTCTTCCAGTGAAGTTAGTTTTGTTTTGCAATCTAATTCTACAAATTACTTTAGCTGGTCTATTTGGTGAGATCTTTGTAAATTTGTTATAATCATTGTTAAATTCAGAAATTGGTCTAAAAGACTTGTATTGCGTTGCTTTGCTACTTTGTCTTTTTTTCAAAATTATAGGAATAATGACATTATTGAAGGAAGGAGACAGACATTTTGAGCTCTCAAGATCTAAAAAAAAATGGATGATGATGATGATATAATAAGGAGCTAGAACTGAAATTTATTTTTGTAAAATTCTATAGAGAACCCATCTATTTCTGGAGTATTACTGTTTGATATATTTGAGATCTCTTCTTGATTTCCTCAATGAAACTGTCTTTGTTGAGTTCTATTCTACATTGATCACTGAAGGTCTTAAGTTCTATATCAACCTGAAACTGTTTGTTATCTATTACTTTTCGTAGCTAGTGTATAAGCGTGAAATAAATATTTGAAAAGGTTTAACTGATTTTTTGCCTTGTTTTTATACTCTTCCTGGTGCTCACCAGCATCCACAGCTTCAGGCCTCAGATGCCATCCCTCTACCTGTCAGATTCAGCCTTGCCTTTCCAGTACCTGGAGACCTATCCAAGTCTCAGTTATCTGGGCCATTGGGCTTGTTCTTTCCATGGGCCTTCTCTGACCATCATGGAGGGAAGACACCTGGAACCTCCCTCCTTCTTCTAAATGATTGGCCTTTCCCTGCAACGGGCCTCCCAGTGGTCTACAAGAAGAGCAAGCACTTTAGTTGGTGAAGGCTGAAGGGCTGTCACTGGCACGCTGAGGATCTGTTGGCATGGGAGGAACTACAAAGCCATTGTCCAGTGCTGTGGTGCAGAAACTGTTTCTCCCTGCTAAACCACCAGGATGTATGCTACTGCTGATCTATGGTGGGTGCCTGATGGTACATGGTCATCCATGCCATCACTGGCACCAACACACACCACCCCCAGGAGCCACTACAGGGTGATGCAGCATCAATCTACCCTTCCCAGGAAGACAGCATCCAAAGGATGCTGAGTAAGTGTGGATGAACATCATATACCATTCCTATAACTCCTGTTACAGGTGAGTAACCAGTATTTACTTATGGGGTACTGCAGGATTCAGTACTGGGTCCAGTCCTTTTTAATGTCTTTATAAGTGACATTGCAGAGGGACTGGAAGGAAAGGTATGCCTCTTTATGATGACACAAAGATCTGCAACAGGGTTGATACACAAGAATGCGTGGAAAGGATGATAAGGGACTTGGCAAGGTTGGAGGAATGGTCAGAAGAATGGCAGCTGGGATTCAATGCAAAGAAGTGCAAAGTAATGCACCTGGGAACCAAAATCCCAGGGGAAGATTACACATTGGGGAGGAGGTAGTAACAACAACAAAAATGGAAAGGGATCTGGGGTAATCATATCAGATGACCTTATGGTTGGCAAGCAATGTGAGAGGGCAGTAGGGAGGGCTGGAGGGATGCTGGGATGTATAGGAGAGGCATCACCAGCAGAAAATAGGAAGTTGTTATCCCCCTGTACAGACAGTTGTTGAGACCCCATCTGAGTACTGTGTCAGTTCTGAAGACCTCATCTCCACAAGGACATAGACAGGATGGAGGCAGTTCAGAGGAGGACAACTAAAATGGTGCAGGGTCTGCAAGAGAACCACATGAGGAGGAGGCTAAGGAACTTATGTACATACCCTTGAGGAAAGGAGGAGAGGAGGGGGACATGATGAGGAAACATTTAAGTACCTCAGTGTAATCAACAAGTCCAGAAGGCAGCATCTTTCAGAAAAGGATGATGCGAGAACAAAGGACACAATTTGAAGATAGAGGGTGATGGCTCAGGCAATGTGAGAGTATTTTTTCACAGAGAGGTGGTGGGCGCGTGGAACAGCCTTCCTGAGAAAGGTTGCGGGGTCTAAAACTAGCGGGAGAATTCAAGAATGCATGGGACAGACATAAGGCAATTTTTGTGGTGGGTAGGAAGAAATAGGCTGTTGGTTAAATAGGATCTGCAGCGTATCTTCTAGGTAGGGAAATGGGCAGACTAGGTGGGCCAAGCAGTCCCTATCTGCCATCAAAGTCTATGTTTCTATGTAAGCCATCCCTACTGGCATCCATTCCTTATGTTCTAGGCTTGGGGTGGGAACCCAGTTTGCCAGTATGCCAGAGCAACCCCCCTTCTCTTGCACCATATAGCTGGCCCACTGATTCATTTTTAATGAATCGTAAGTAATGTGGCTATTTTCATCTTCAATTTGCCATATTAACCTTACTGTTCCTTCACATTTTATTTTGTTTTCTAGTAGCCTGGCTGTGTTGCCAGAAAATAAATAGTATTTTGATTGTGATCAATGAACAGTTCTTTTTACATGGTTGTGGGATTCTTGGTTATATTTATCTCTAACCTGCAAGACAATATGAAGGTCAGAGTCCAGAGAAGTACTATAGTTGTGAGTTTCATTTCTGCTACTTATAATACATCACTCAGTTGTTGTATGTGCCTATTTGTTTTTCCATTTTTAAAGAATGTGATAAAGATAACATTGCCTCCAATATATGTTTGAATGCCTCTCACACAGTGATTGGAGATGCATTTACATTTGAATTAGTGTTATGAAAATTGAAGGTCTCCCAATTAACTCTTTACAAAACTGCTGATCTGGGTTGTATGGCAGTAGTACATCACTGCCATGAGTTTGTATGGTGGATCCCAGTCCAAGTTGAAGACTGTGCGACAAATCAGCTGTACTAGCTCTGGGCAGGATTTAACTGCAAATAACACCTATGAGTTCTCCCTACGTGGTGGAGGTGGTGGTGGCATAATATGGAAAACACAGCTAGTGTGGTACAGTGAGACTGTCACAGAGAGATACATGCATAGCTTCAGCACGGGGTAGGTGTGCAGTGCAAGGATGCAGCTACTGTATGCATAGCACTTACAGCTGGGATTCTGCTGGAAAATGGATACAGAGTTATTTGTGTGGGCAAAGTGCTATTAAATTAATTTAAACATAGTTGCTTAGTCAACATTATTAGTTTTAGAAACAAGGCAGGTGTTTCTTACAAAGTTTTAATGCATAGAACAGAGCTCAGGGGGAGTATGAAAGAAACAGAGAGAGTGCACCAATTCATGCATACTATTCATGTGCTTCAGTGCCACTTTCCATGGAGCAAACATTTGTAAAGTGTTTGGTATCCTGGCATGCCCTTCTACAGTCCCTTTTCTCTCAATCTTCTCCTCAGTCAATACATCAGATGGGCCCATTCCTATCAATGGGGGTTTTATGGCTGCATAGCAAGAGCTGTACTGATGTATTGCTAAGAGTTTGAATGAACAAAAGGGCTGATATGTCACAAAGTGTTCAACCTGAACTGGGAGCCACCATACAAATTCATGGCAGTGGTGTACTGCTGCCTATACCACCCTTGGGACAACTGGAAAGAAGCAGTCGCAGCTGCATGAATGATTCTCCAGACTCCACAAACAAGTAAAAGGAGGAGCCAGTACCAAAAAAAGAGAGCAGTGTGCAAACCAAGGGTAGGTAGAGGGAGATAAGTGTAATCCAATCTTCTTCTCTAAGTGATTAGAGAATGGCAGTGGTAGAGAATTATTCCACCTAGCAATAGAGAAAAGTCACACTGTGTTTCTTTTTAAATATCCTCATCTGGTGACAATGACCAGTAAGTTTCCTTCTACACCTTAGCTTGGGAGGTGATTTGTAGAATAAGGAGTTTTTTTGTCTTTTCACTTGGTGTTCTCCAGGCCTCTTCTGCTAATTGAGTAATGGCATGTAGTTTTCCTCTAGGCAAGATGTACATTCCCACTATTTGGTGCATGCATTCTATAAGACACAATTCCTACTGGAGATATACCACTAGGTCTCGGGTTCATAGCTCTCAACCTTTATCATTCAAATATTTAGCATACCCTCAAAATATGGGTCATATCAAGTTAGAAACTCAAAAGAACACAATGTAAAAGTGTGCTTGCATGTTGCCACAGTTTCCTGTTCATTTAAGCAGCACTGTGGCATCAGCATTCATTTTTGCTTCACTGGTGACAGGGAGCAATTTTTAAATATTCTTAAATGCCATCTTCCATACATCAATAGCCACTACTTTCATGCATATTGGATTTTTTTAATAAGAACTTTATTTTTATAACTTTTTTAATTACATCAAGATTTATGCTCCTTACTGGTTATAACTTTCTGTGCCAGTATTTCCTGGACATTCTGTGATGTCAGGTTCCACTGTTCAGCACTGTTTATACAGTAGTTAACATTGCAGAACAGTGTAAACTGAATAGAATATCCAGGAACCTAAAGAAACTGATAGTGTAAAGCAATGTAGAGGCCAAGTAAACACATGCTGCAGCAGTATGTAAGTTATAAGAACCTCCTCTAGTAATATAACGAATCCCAGCCCACACTTTAATTCCATATCAATTATATTCAGTAATCTATTTTTCATTCCTAAGTAGCCAGCTCTCCCCTTTTTTGCCAGGCCAATTAGGGTACTTATATTAGTCAGCTAGCATACCAGCTCTGCTAAACATATTAGTTACTGTTCTATTTAGGCCTTATTTCTTGATAGTACTTCTTTATTGTATTTACTACCCAGCCTACAACCTTTTAATTATGTTTATCCTTTTGCTAGGGCCAACCTTTTGTTACACTTTCACACCTGCATATCACCTTGCTCCTTGGAGATGGTCAATGCTCCACATTCCTCCAATATTCATCCAGGGCTTATCCAACAATGCTGGCTTACATCCAGAAGTCCTGCTCTAGATCTGTGACTGTGAGTATCCTGCTTTAGATCCAGTGTGTCTTCCCCAATGGAACTCTGTGCTGCCAATAAGTTTTTTTAATTGGTTCCAGCAAAGGTGTAGTGTGCTATTTTAATCTTGTTGTTCATGATGCTCACCTCACCCCCATTCCCCCACAGTCTTTACTTCCTCTACCTCTTCTCTCAGGCTGCTCCAGTCATCCACCACCCTTTCCATGAAGACGTATTTCTGTACATTTCTCCTAAACTTTCTCCTCTTAGGCTTCATTGCATGCCCACTTGTTCTATGGCCTTTGTTTCTCTGAAACACACCCTTCAATTGTACCTTGTTCACTCCTGTGAGGTACTTGCAGGTTTCAATTGTGTCCCCCTCTTACTCTCTTCTCTTCCAGAGGGCGCATATTGAATTCCTACAGCCTTTCCTTGTCTGACTTCTTGTACAACCCCCTCACCATTTTGGTTACCCTCCTCTGTACTGCTTCCACCCTTTCAATGCCCTTGCAGAGGTTCAAAACAAATCAGTTGGGCATCCCAGTAAGTGACAAATAATTGAACCTGTAAGCTAGGTCTTGTTAAAAAGGTATTTGTGCAACATACCGAAAAGCCATAACAACAACAACTCGCACTCAAGAGTGTGTTGCTTCCAGGAGTGTTGGCTTATAATTATAGCTTTTATCACGGTCTCAATGTAACCACCCTACAAATGGGGGTTCCTGAAAAGTCTTCCATGAGCTTGTCTAAATGCTCACTGCCAGGCTGGTGTCCATGAGTTTAGCAGTTAATCGTTATTGCCAAAGAGTGCCTGTGTAGCCTCTATGTATTGTTGCTTTAAGAGCTGCCTAGATTGCAGTAGTGATTAATCTGGGAGGGGGCTGAGTGTTGTCATGCTCAAGTCCCGCCTAGGCTGCCAGGTAATCACTCCGTTTCTGCCATCGCTAATGCACACAGGGAGCCCTGTTAATAGATGTAACTGCTTGCTGATCATTCATTAGAGTAGTAATAATAATGTAGTTTGTCTAACCTGCCTTCTTTGCAGCAAGGACTGTTTTGTTTATCCTACAGGAGATGTCTGGAGTCAAAATCTATAAGAATTGTAGTTTTGGGCTTTTGGTGCCTTTTTGCACCGAAGGGGGGAGCCTTTGTTGTGACTGACAGATACATCAGCCAACCGAACCTTTTGGATCTGAGGGAAATCCCCAAGCTGCCTGCTGTTTCAGTCAGTTCTTAGCTGGGAAGTGAAATGAGAACAGCTCAAGTGATTTGGAGAAGTAGTTCTGTGTAGTTTTGCATGGGATAATTGTGAAAGGGCAGAGTTTTTGGCCTGCATGTCTGCCTGCTGCCCCTGAGAGGGAGAGAAGATAATTATTTTGAACTAAATCCAAGTTCGTGAGAACGAAGTAAGCCACTGATTTTTTACCAGGTTCATACCTGAAGAAGACCAAGATTTTGCTGAATGCAATCGGCCTGTCAGGATTTCCAGCTGCTTGAATCCCGGTTTGTGCTAGAGACTTTCGATTGTGACCCGAGGAGGCGTTTGCCTGGTACAGTAGAATTTCTTACATGTAAATGTGCTGTGTATTGGAAAGTAGGTCGTGATTTGGTCCCCCACTGTGTGAACTGTGTTCTGCTTACTGGAAGCTGTATCTAGCCCAAAATGGACTGTATCCGAATTTGTCTCCATTTGGCCTGGGCCTTGCTACACTGGCACAGCCATACTACCAGTTGCACAGAGAAAGCCACTGATGAGAGACCTGCCTGGGGATCAGCCCCCTGATCCATGCTTGAACAGGAACGATGCTGCGGCAATTCATGTGGTTCCTGCTTCTCATGGCACTCCAGATTAACCACCTGCTGTCTTGATTTTTGTACAGCCTGTGTCCAGTCTTGGGTATCGTGAGTAATTATCAGAGTAGCTCCCTGCAACAACAGCCTAATCTAAAACTGTGTCATCTGATTGTCTTGTTGTTTTCTTTCCATGAACTGAGCCCTCCAGCTCCAGATTACAAATAGTGTGAGTCGTGCATGTTGTTTTCTTCCATCACAGGGCCCCAACCAGCTGAAACATTCCTGGCTAGCCCACCATT
Source organism: Neoceratodus forsteri (assembly GCA_016271365.2). Lineage (NCBI taxonomy): Eukaryota > Metazoa > Chordata > Ceratodontiformes > Ceratodontidae > Neoceratodus > Neoceratodus forsteri. The sequence continues at coordinate 614,711,926 of CM028133.1, forward strand.
CTCCATCTGGGTACCCAGAGAGTGTGACAGTTTATGGACCCTGAAGTGCATGCATAACTGTTTGATTGATACAGCCTTTAAGCAAATTAACCTGATTACACCCCTCCCTTGTTCAAGTCCCTTAAATAAATCATTTACCCTGACTGTGGTTCCAGTTTGAAAGAGCACTGTACTGCTGTTATTTGCTGTGTATAACCTTGTTTTACAGGGGGTCCCCAGTGCCAGGCCAGGCCAGAGGAAAGCCCAGGTAGTAAGTGCAAACAGTGTGGGTACTCATGTGGTGTATCATGGGTATTGTGAAAGTGATTACTGTGTATTATACAGTGGCAAGAAAAGTTCCTGGACTCTGATTGGTCAGTGTGTCCCTGGCACAGTGAGGTTATCCCAGCACAACCTCACTATATTGCTTTTGATGCCTTTGATGATACTTTGGATCCCTTAAACATTTTTTTATTTTTTTTATTTTGTATAACAGTGAGCCATTGTATAATAGCAATAATGCACTCAAGGGTGTGGGTTGTGCTGGGATAACTTCACTTCTGAGACATTGGACACACTTGCCCAGCGGCCTCATGCCCAACCAACCAGGAGTGAGGTTATCCCAGCACAACCCACTCCCTCTCGTGCATTATTGCTTAATTGTTCCAGCAACTAGTAAGGAAAGAGGGGGGGTTACAGTGTCCCGGAGGGCTGTGCCCAAGTTAGCTTGACCAGTACCAACCCTGACCTGTGGGTGGAGGCACCCATTTCAGAACTCAGGCCCCTTAATCTGCTACTAGCCAAGCAGGCAAGGGTAGTAGCCCTTGGAATAGCGCCACCTAGGGGTTACGTCTTGGAGGCTCACTGCTGGGATTTTGTGCCTTCTAGTGGCCAAAAATTATGAATTATTGTTAAAGATCAGTGGCTACCCCAGTAGAAATGGCTGTACACTAGTTGGTGGGGTGGTGTACTGGGCAGAGATCAACCCCCAAAATGTTCTACTTATACTGGATGTTCCCTGGATACCAGTAAAGACACTGTAGAGGGAACACTCTCCAAAGTTGAATGTTTAAAAACCCTGTGGTGGTGGGTTGACAGGCTGATTTGATCTCCCAAACTTTCATAGCCTTGGTAGATTGTAGTGACCTTGTGGACAGCTCTAACGTGCCACAGACTATTGCCCCAGAAGGGGTTCCAACTGCCTGGAGAATGATAACAAAAGACAGTAAAGACCCTGGGGAGGATGAGCCCCCTCCATTATCTGAGACATTTGAGGATAAATTTGCTAAGTTGTTGCTGAAGGAAGGGAAAACCGTAGAGGACTTTAAGAAACTATTCCTGCCACCTGGGAGTGTTCCTTCCCCAACACCCTCTCCCACTCCAGCACCTGTTACTGCCCCACCTTCTGTGCCCGTGCCAATGCTGGCCCCTATATCTGTACCTGCCATTAGTCACGACTCCTACTGAAGGTTGAGAATCTTCTCGGGCACCTCCCATCCCCCAGGGGAGGATGACCAGGAGACCTGGATAAAGTATGTTGCCCTCTAGTACTTAATGGTGCAAAACTCAGGCGAGAAATGAAAGAGGTTGAGTGAGATCTCAGAGGTCCTGCCTGCTACCATCCATGCAGAGTGGGCCACAACTCAAAGCAACTGTACAGGACTCTCTTGATGCATTGTAGAATGCATGGGAGTTCGGTTCAGATGAGGATCTGTGCAGAGTAGAAATGTTCAACAGTACCTAGGGAGCCATTGTCTTTGTTAATATTGCCTCAGCTTCTGTACAAGATTACCTCAAGAAAGGTGGTTGTATCCAAATGAATTTAGATTGAACTAGGCTGGACGGATCCTTAAGTCTGTGCTGTTTTCAGAACTATTACTAGCTTCAGTTCTTGCCACCCAGCTTCAATCGCCCCCTCCTATAATGAGCTAACAGAAATTCGAGGGTTGAGCAAGCATGCACCTGCATGGGCACCATGATATCTGCTGCTGCTGCACAGGTGACCCGAGTGATCAGCCAGTGGAGGCTCAGGGCAAAGCTGCACTTAACCATCACTCTGAGAATGCAAGGACTTCCCCCTGGGCCCAGCACTGGAAAGATGAGCTCCTAAAGAAAGTCTGAGAATTGAAGATGGGTGCTTAAGCAAGGGTTTCCCCCATGGAACAAGATTCTGGTCCCTTTGAGGATGTGACTGCCATGGGGGTGGGGGTTCACCCTCAGGCATCCGCTACCGAGGGTTGCTCCAAGACTGAGATCACCAGATTGACTGCCACACTAAAGAAACTGTGAAGACTCACTGCACCACTCTCACTGCTGCAAGCAGATATTAGACCCCAATCTCTTACTACTGCTTCAGTTCCTCATATGATGTTCTTTCCCAGGATGTCCCAGAAGTCTATCACTTGTCACAACTGTGGAAAGGATGGCCACATGAAAAGAGAATGCTGGTCTCAGAAGGACTTACAAAGAGTAGTAAATAGACTTCAAGGGGAGCTCTGAAAAGGAAATCAATGGCCAAGATGTGCCTGAAATGACCGCAGTGAGGGTTCAAGAAACCCCAACTCAAATTTCTTTGTGGCTAAATCATCTGTCCAGGCCTCTGCTACTGCCTCTTCAGACTGGTCCAATATAGTGGGACCTTCAATGAAGACTACAGTGACTGTGAATGGTATTCATACTCATGCTGTTCTTGACATGGATCGCAAGTGACCATTGTATTCCAGGACTGGTATGACAAGCATTTATCTGATGTGCCTTTGCAATCCCTGGAAAGCCTACATGTGTGGGGCCTGAGCAACCTAGGGTATGTCCGCCTCTGATTGTCTTTTCCTGCAACTGTAACTGGTGTAGAGGAGCAAGTAGAGACATTGGCCCTAGTGTGACCTCCCACCAGACTGTGTGGTGGGGTCCCCCTCTTAATTGGGACAAACACACATATGTTTGAAAGACTGGCGTAACTCTGTCATGAGAAATAAGGGTGACAGACCGGAAGGGGCCCTGAGAATCCAACTCTGATCAAGAGGGCCTATGATTTGCAACAGAAACCCAAGGATGTAGACCAGGATGAACAAGTAGGGATCATGTGGAAGGATCCAGAGTCAATGGTACTGACCCCCTAATGCCCAGTGTACCATTCAAAGGGAGGTCTGCCTCTGGAAAGATGTCAAGAACAAAATACTGATGTTGGATGCACCACATGATGGAAAATTGCCAGAAGGATTATTGGTCAAGCCAAGCATCTTGCCTGCTTGTGCCATGCCTATGCACGATGAGTGATGGTCCAGATTCATAATGTGTCAGATCGGGAGATCCGAATGAACAGAGGGTGCACCTTAGCTATGGTACACTGCATAGACACTGCAGTATTGCCCAGCAACAAGCATCCTGGTGATGTGGAGAGTGGACTCGACTTAAGTTTGACTTCTTGGTGACTTTCATTGCCAGCTGAATGGAAGGTTAGAATTAGCAAGAGACTTGCCCAGAGTGGAATTCAAGTGTTTTCATTGAAGGAATGGGATGTGGGATGTGTCCAGGTGTGGAGCATCACATACCAATCACATTGAATGAATGGCCATTTTAGAGGTCCCAATGCCTAGCCCTGGATATATAGATAATGTGTGAAGACACCTGCAGGAAATGCTCACTGCTGGTGTGATACAAGAATCCAGGAGCCTATATACCTTTCCCATTGTGGTTGTGCGTAAGAAGAATGGGTCTGTGAGGATGTGTGTTAATTATCGAACCCTGAACCAGCGGACCATCCCAGAACAATACACTATGCCTCATATACAATATGCCCTGGACTACATGAATGGGAGCAAATGGTTCTTGGTGTTGGATCTTCACAGTGGATACTACCAGATCCTGATGGCCCCAGAAGACCTTGAGAAAACTGCCTTCATCTGTTCATTGTGGTTATATGAGTTCCTGAAGATGCCACAGGGGATATCAGGTGCCCCGGCCACCTTTCAGCGACTGATGGAATGTGTAGCTGGAGCTGTGAATTTGCTGGAATGCCTGGTGTACTTGGACAATGTCATTGTGTTTGGGAGCACCTTAGAGGAGCATGAGAACCGATTGTTTAAGCCCTAGACCGACTGGAAGACTTCGGCCTCAAGCTGTCCATTGACAAGTGCTAGTTTTTCCAAACCTCCGTGAAATATGTGGGGCACACAGTATCTACAAAAGGGATAGAGACTGATCCCAGTAAGGTTGAAGCACTGAAAACTTGGCCCCAGCCCTGTAATCTGAAAGAACTACAATGTTTCCTGTGGTTCTGTGGCTACTACCACAGGTTCATAAAAGACTATTCCAAAGTGTTTCACCCACTCTTGAACCTTACCCAGGGTCACCCTCCTACCAATCGAAAATACAAAATAGGGTCCATTAAAGAACCAGAAAATGTATACTTTTGCCCAGGTGAACTCTTCTGGCCCCGCTTGATGCCCGACTGTGAAGCAGCCTTCCATGAGATCAAATACCAGCTCACCCATGCCCCCATCCTCACCTTTGCTGACCCCACCAAACCCTATGTGCTGCATACGGATGCTAGTCTGCAGAGTCTAGGAGTGGTGCTGTATCAAGACCATGAGGATAGCCAAAGACCAGTAGCTTTCACCAATAGGAGCTTGACCCCGTCCGAACGAAACTACCATGTGCATAATTTGGAGTTCCTTGCACTAAAATGGGCCAGCGTTGACCAGTTTCATGAATACCACTATGGGGCAAATATATTGGTGAAGACTGACAATAACCCATTGACCTATGTACAGACTTCAGCTATGTTAGACACCACTGGGCACCTGTGGCTTTCTGCATTATCAACCTATGATTATGCTGTCGAATACAAACCGGGACTGAACAATATTGATGCTAACACCCTATCACTAAGGCCCACTTCCAAGAGTGACTGAGTCAGGCTGTCTGAACCTAACATTCAGCATTGTGCCAAAAGTTTGATAGAGATGAACAGATGTCTGCGGATACAGTGGACTGTTTAGTAGACTGCTTGGGCCCTTCTGACACCTGCATACCAGCTGCTTATTGCCCCATCTCTGTTCTAGATATTAGTGCACTACCTCAATTTGACAATGACAGCATTCAGTGGGCTCAATCCCAAGATCCTATGATTCAGCCAGCACTTGATGCCCTTTGTGCAGGGAAAGATGTATCTAAGTTACATTCCACTGACTTGCAAACTGCTTTCTTGTTTAAGGAAGGCCCCAGATTGAAGTTGCTCAATCAGTTGTTGTATAGAGAGACAGGAGATCATAGTGGCAAAGTAGTCAAGCAAAAATTGGTCCTGCCCATGTCCTTTAAAGATTTGGTATTGACCCTCCATAATCATATAGGGCACCTCGGTATTGACAGAACCCTTGACCTGGTACGATCTCGCTTCTACTGGTACAAAATGGGAGCCGATGTTGAGTACCATGTAAAAATTTGTAGTCGCTCCCTGCAAAGAAAAGCCCTGCCTCAGAGGGCTGCCCCCTTGTTAATATTACTGCCAGCACCCCCATGGAACTAGTCTGCATAGACTTCTTGTGTTTAGAACCTGATCAGAGGAACATTGGCAATGTGTTAGTGGTTATGGATCATTTCACACGATATGCACAAGCTTTTCCCACCAAAGACTAAAAGGCATCTACTGTGGCCAAGGTGCTAGTGGAAAATGTTTTCGTCCACTATGGTGCCCCAATGAGGATCCACTCTGACCAAGGCAGAGACTTTGAGAGTCGACTAATCAAAGAAATGCTTTCTCTATGGGGGGGGTGCAAAAATCAAGAACCACCCCCATCACCCGCGGGGAGACCCTCAACCAGAACATTTTAACCGCACCCTTCCAGACATGCTGGGCATCCTCCAACCAAAAGACAAGCATAAATGGAGCCAGCAGATTAGCACCTTGGTACATGCATACAATTGCACGAAAAATGATGCTACTGGGTTCTCCCCCTACTGCCTCATGTTCAGGAGAGAGGCCCAGCTGCCAGCTGATGTCTGTTTTGGGGTATCTTCAAATGGGGAGCAAGCTGAAAATTACTTGCAATATGTACAAAAACTGAAAGCTCAATTGAACCATGTCCATCAACTGGCCCAGACAATGGCCACCAAGAGAAATCTAGCCAACAAAAAGAGGCATGATAAAAAAGTAAAGGCTCAAGAGCTTCGACCTGGAGACCATGTGTTGTTATGAAATTTGGGACTGCATTGTAAACACAAAATTGCTGATCGGTGGCACCATCTTCTCCATGTAGTAGTTGGAAAGTTCGATGATTTACCTGTGTACAAGGTGCGCCCAGAGAACAACTCCAAAGCTGTCAAGACCATGCACCATAACCACTTGTTGCCTATCAGCCAAGTCATGATTGAGGCTGAACCCCCAGAAATTGAGCCCGGTGGGCCAGAGACTAATGCTGCTGCAAGAAAGAGACAGAGTCAACCTACCCCAGTGGTCACAGATTTAAGGTTTCCTCCGCAGCAGGCCCAGAATAATAGTGACGGTCAGTCCACTTCTGACGAAAGTGAGTGTGACTATGCCTATTACCCCTCTTATGAACTGAGTCAGCTGTTTCGAGGAAATCCTATGACTAATTGTGGGGATGAAGCTGGTCCTTCTGGACTGTCTAACCCCCCAGCTTCGTCCTTGGAGCCAATGCTCCCTGAAAGTGAAGTGCCAAGCCTTACATCTGAGGACACGGACTCACTGTGTTTTGTGGAACTGTGTGAATTGCCCGAAGAAGAGGCTGATGGTTTGAGTTTCTGTGGTGACATACCAGAACCTGAGGAACAGTATGAGATTACTGACAGACTCCTTTCAGTGCTTCAAAGTTTGATTGTGCCTGAACCTTCACAAAATGAGCCAAGTGTTGTGGAACCAGAGCCTAAAGAACAAGGAGTGGACAGTGCTCCCAGCTTGGCTATTCCCTTCATGCAGGACGCACCTCACAAGTGATGAAAGCTCCAAGACCATTGCTGAAAGTACAGAGATTGTGTTGTTCACCCCAGAAAGATTCATTGGAGCTGTCAAACCAGTGAGTGCGCTTCAATTCTGATTTTTTTTTAGTTGTTTAACCAGGAGTAGCACACCTAAGCTAGAAAGCTTTTACAGGAAGTGACTTAGGAGCACAGGAAGTCAAGTGACTAGCTCAGGGTCACACAGTATGCAAGTGGAAGCTGTGGGATTCAAACCCAGGTCTGGTCTGCTGGATGTCACCAGATTTGCAGCTCAGAGCCTTAAACCACTGCGCTATACTGTTTTCCCTGGGATTCCAGTGGATGTGCCTCTCAATGTAATCCACAAAGGTGTTTATGTCTCTCAGAGCTCACTTCCCAAATTGAGCTTGATGGCCCATTCCAGGTTACTTGTTCTGCCCTCTCACCATGGTGCCCCTGCCCCATCCAGCCCCAAGTTAGCTGACAGGGAAGGGCCCTATCTTGCACTGTTTAGAGTACAAGAAGTTATTACATGATTCTGTATAGTAATTGTCAATTTACCTGTCTGAAATATGCATAATGTATTGTCAGAATGGAATATTATATAGTGGAGTACAATGAAATGTAAAGTAAAGTGACAAGTTATGCCAACTGATGAATCAGATAGTACTTGTATAACATGCTAATGGTATAAATGTCTTGTATATGTTGCATTTTCAATGTTATGATGGTACAGACTTGATGTGGACGCCAAGTTTTCCCAGGCAGGGAAGGGTGTAACCCCCCTACAAATTGGGGTTCCTGAAAAGTCTTCCATGAGCTTGCCTAAATGCTCACTGCCAGGCTGGTGTCCTGTGTTTAGCAGTTAATCGTTATTGTCAAAGAGTGCTTGTGTAGCCTCTGTGTACTGTCACTTTAAGAGCTGCCTAGATTGCAGTAATAACTAATGTGAGAAGGGGCTAAGTGTTGTCATGCTCGAGTCCCACCCGGGCTGGCAGGTAATTGTTCCATTTCTGCCATCGCCAATTGCACTGAGGGAGCCCTGTTAATAGATGTAACTGTTTGCTGATCATTCATTAGAGTAGTAATAATAATGTAGTTTGTCTAACCTGCCTTCTTTGCAGCAAGGACTGTTTTGTTTATCCCCATCATTTGGTCGAACTGCCAAATTGGACCAACTACTCTGGTGGGACATAAAATGGAGCCGGACTACAGGAGCTGTCTGGAGTCAAAATCTGTAGGAATTGTAGTTTGGGGCTTTTGGTGCCTTTCTGCACCTGAAGGAGGGAGCCTTTGTTGTGACTGACAGACAGATCAGCCAACCAAATCTTTTGGATCTGAGGGAAATCCTCAAGCTGCCTGCTGTTTCAGTCAGTTATGAGCTGGGAAGTGAAATGAGAACAGCTCAAGTGATTTGGGGAAGTAGTTCTGTGTAGTTTTGCATTGGAGAACTGTGAAAGGGCAGAGTTTTTGGCCTGCATGTCTGCCTGCTGCCCCTGAGAGGGAGAGAAGATAATTATTTTGGACTAAATCTAAGTTTGTGAGAATGAAGTAAGCCACTGATTTTTTACCGGGTTCCTACCTGAAGAAGATTGAAGATTTCACTGAATGTGATCTGCCTGTCAGGATTTCCAGTTCCTTTTGAATCCCCGGTTTGTGATGAGTCTTTGCGATCGTGACCGGAGAGTGGTTTGCCTGGTACAGTAGAATTTCCTTACATGTAAATGTGCTGTTTATTGAAAGTGGGTCATGATTTGGTCCCCCACTGTGTGAACTGTGTTCTGCTTGCTGAAAGCTGTATTCAGCCTAACACGGACTGTATCCAAATTTGCATCCATTTGGCCTGGGCCTTGCTACACTGGCACAGCCAGACTACCCACTGCACAGAGAAAGCCATCGATGAGACCTGCCTGGGGATCAGCCCCCTGTTCTACACTTGAACAGGAATGACATCTTGGCGATTCGTGTGGGCCCTGCTTCTCCTGGCACTCCAGATTAACCACCTGCTGTCTTGATTTTCATCCAGCCTGTGTCCAGTCTTGGGTATCGTGAGTAATCATCAGGGTGGCTCCCTGCAACAACAACCTAATCTAAAACATGTGTCATCTGATTGTCTTGTTGTTTTCTTTTCACAAACTGAGCCATCCAACTCCACATTACAAATAGTGAGTGTTGTGCATGTTGTTTTCTTCCATCACAGGGCCCCAACCAGCTGAAACGTTCCTGGCTAGCCCACCATTCTCCATCTGGGTACCCAGAGTGTGTGACTGTTTATGGACGCTGAAGTGCATGCATAACTGTTTGATTGATAAAGCCTTTAAGCAAATTAACCTGATTACGTCCCCTCCTTGTTCAAGTCCCGTAAACAAATCAGATCCAACTCTTTTTTCCATTTACCATGACTGTGGTTCCACTTTGTGCAAGAGTACTGTACTGCTGTTATTTGCTGTGTATAACCTTGTTTTACAAGGGGTCCCCAGGACCAGGCCAGGCCAGAGGAAAGCCCTGGAGGTAGGTGCAAACAGTGTGGGTACTTGTGTGGTGTATTGGGGTATTGTGAAAGTGATTATTGTGTATTGTTCCTGCCACTAGTAAGGAAAGAGGGGGGTTACAGTGTCTCGGAAGGCTGTGCCCAGGTTAGCTTGACCACTACTGACCCTAACCTCTGGGTGGAGGCACCCATTTCAGAACGCCGGCCCCTTAACCTGCTACTAGCCAAGCAGGCAGGGGTAGTAGCCCTTGGGATAGTGCCACCTAGGGGTTACATAATAAATAGCTTTTTTAACGAGACCTAGCTTACAGGTCTAATTTTGCCATTTTGCTGGGATGCCCAACTGATTTGTTTGATGCTCTGTCTTTTTTGTTGTGGCTTCAGAGTTGTTTGTCGGTAGCTGCCTTTTTTCCTTTGTTCCTTGCAGAGGTGCAGCCTCCAAAACTGGACACAGTACTCCAGTTGGGACCTCATCAGTGAGTGATGTGACATCAGTACCACTTAATTCTGCTAGAAATCCCTTTCCCAATGCACCACAGCATCCTTCTAGCCTTTCCCACTGCTTTGTTACACTGCCTAGCTACCTTGAGGTAATCAGACATGATGACCTGTAGACCTCATTCTTGCTTGGTGAGCGTATGCTCCCCATCTTACACACAGTCCCCGAGTTCTGCAGCCCTAAGTGCATAACCTTACACTTTTTGGCAGTGAAACCAAGCTGTCAACCCTTAGACCATTCCTCTAGTTTCTTCAGATCCCTTTGTATTCACTCCACCCCATTCTGAGTGTTAACCCTTTTGCAGATTTTTGTAGCCTCTGTAAAGAGACATACCTTTCCCTCAAGCTCCTCTGCAATATCAGTTATGAAGACATTAAAGAGGACCAGTCCCAGCACTGAACTCGATGACACTTTAGTTTAGTTTATTGTTCTAGGAATTACTACCTTTGAGCCAGAGGTTCTTTTACAAAGGTTCCACGTCAATTAGGTACAGTACAAAGGTTATATAGATAACACAACAATTTGTGTTGTGTCAAGAGCAAGAAAACATATACAAATACATATCAAATCATTTGTGCAAAAGGACATGAGATATCAATAATCATCATTATTATTACAAGAAAGAGGTCATGCCAGATTAGGAGAAACAAATAGGGAAAAAGACCAGAACAGAGAGGGTAAGTGAAAGGTGTGGGGAGCAGACAATAGCAGGAGAAAAGGTTTCCCAAACATGTCTTTGTCAAATAACGGGACAGGGTGGGTAGTGAGAAAATAAGAGGCACTGCACAGGTCACTCTCTTATCACCTGAGTGACTACTGTTTAGCACCACTCTTTTCCTCCTGTCCCTTAACCAGTTTGATACCCAGCTTATCACATTCTCTTCCACCCCCAGGCTGCTTAGTTTCTTAACTAGCCCCCTGTGTGGCACAGTGTCAAAAGCCTTACTGAAGTCCAGATAGGCCACGTCTACTGCTCTCCCTTGATCTACATCACTGGTAATCCAGTCAAATAAATCTATGAGATTAGTTTCACATGACCTCCCCCATGTGAAACCATGCTGTCAGTGGTTCTGCAACTCTTTTGGTTCCAGTCTCTCCAAGAGCCTCTCCTGCAGTAGTGTCTACATTAACTTCCCCATGACTGATGTGAGACTGACTAGCCTGTAGTTGCTAGCATCCTCCCTACTGCTGCTTTTGGGGAGAGGAAGCATATCAGTCCCCCTTCAGCCCTCTGAAACTTTCCCCGTCTCCAATGTGGTGCTAAAAAGCATGGCCACAGGGGCTGCCAGCATTTTGCTCAGTTCCTTTAGGACCCCTGGATGAACCCCATTCACTCTCATTGCTTTATTCTCCTTTAAGGCTTCCAATCCCTTCTGGACCCTCTCCACCAAGAATGGTCTTGTGTCCACTCTCCCTCTTCATGTTGCTTACTGCAGCATGCTGGTCTGTCCTCACACCCTCTACCATGAAGATCAAACAGAAGTAATAATTTAGTATTTCCACTTTCTCTGCTCTTCCTCTGCACAGTCCTCCCTCCTGATTCCCACTATCCCTCCCCTTGTCTTCCTCTTCCCCACATACCTGAAGATGTTATAGTCCCATTTACTGACCTCCAAACTATTCTCTACTCTGTTAGTGCTTTAGCTTCCCTGACCTTTCTTCCAGCTTCCCTTGTTTTGTCAGATACACTTCCCTGTCTTCTTCCTTCTGGGTCCCCTTGTACTTTATAAATGCTCTACTTCATTGCCTTTGCCACCTCCTTAAAGAACCACAGCAACCTCTTCCTCCTGTTTCACTTGCTCACTTCCTTCAAACAGCATGCCATTGCCTGGGCTATGCCACCCTTAATTCTTCTCCAGTAAGCCTCTACTCCCCCACTGCCTTCCTCATTATCAAAGACATACTCTGGGGTGTTTCTGATTTCTTTAAAACTGCACTCCTGAAGCCCAGGACTGTCAACTTAATGTGTTTTTTTTCTCACCTATCCATATGCCAAACCACACAGTAAGGTTACCACTTGTATGCAGGGGACTGCCCACTGTGATGTCAACAATGTTGTCTTTGTAAGTACCATATCCAGTACTACCCCAGCCTTAGTGGGTTTTAAAACCAGCTGCCTGAGAAATGCCCCTTGTACGGCATCAAGGATGGTCCTGCACCTTGATGTAGTAGCAGCAGGAATGCTCCAATCTACATCCAGCAGATTAAAGGGGAACTGTCAGCAATAAGAGCCTCACACCTAAGTGTGAGGCTTATCGCAATTAGGCCTCCATTTGTAAAAACACTTTTGTTTACTTACTGAGTGATTACTGCAGTGCAGTAGATTGTATCAGGCTAATTTCACTGACTTGTAAGCTGACATTTCCTGTAATCAGAAATGCCAGACTCTCCTGCAGTTGACATCAGATGTGGGCTGCAGCAGTGGGAGGTTCAATAGCCTTCAGTGAATGACAGAGTTTTTTATATGCCGTCATATTTTGGTAATTGCTGTTCTGCTGTTCTCCTGGGGCTAGGTACAATCACAGATGACTGTACTAAGCCCAGTGAGCAAAGCAGGACCAGCAAACATCTGATTTTAGCTTACAAAATCTAAAATGTATACTACGGGATACTGAATCTATCAGCTCTGCAGCCCTCCTCTGATGTCAGCTGCAGGGGATTCTGAGATTTCTGGTTACAGGAAATGGCATCTTCAAAGTCAGCAAAATTAACCTAATACATTCTACTATATTGCAGTAAACAGTAAGTAAACAAATGTTTTTGTACTAAAAGTGCAAATTTGGATCAGCCTCGAGCTTGTGTGTGAGGCTTTTCTTGCTGATAGTTCCCTATTATCAAAACTTCCCTCTTGAAGGCCATTTTGCTAATGGCTTACCATAGGGCTCCTGTCCAAATCCTTCCCCTGTGTTGGAGGCCTGTGTACAAATTTAAACTGAACTAACAGAAATAAATCTTCTATATCTAATACTATTCAAACTAAATGTAAGGTGCTAAACCTCTCCCAAAGGATAACATTCCCTACTCACTTCAATACAGAGTCTCTAAACCATAGCACAATTGACTGGGTTCTTACTTCTCAGCCTCACAGAATAACAGTAGCAGATACCATGCCCGATATTTTCAGTGACCACTGCATGATCTATTGAGTTAGAAAAATAAAACCCCCCAAACCCTCACTGCCCAAGAATTATTCTGGCCAGGTTTTTCAGACACTGCAAAACATACTATTTCATCAGAGCAACATTGGACCAGAGATGAACAGCATAGGCAGGAGTTTAACAACCTGCATAGTTAGAAGTTTGTAGGTAGGTGTTCAACTCAGCCTGTTCAGTATTTAAAAATATATATATATATTTTTTTTTTACAACCTCAGCCATAACATCAGCCATCATTTAGTAGCTTCTCCACATACCTGGAAATGGTGCTATTTCACCTGAACAGCATCGGGTCAGAAATCAAAAGGCATAAACAGGAGTTTAGCAGACAACTGCCAGCCTGTTCAGTAGTTTCCATAGCCTAGGCACCCAGGGTAATTCAGTAGAGCTGTACCGGACCAAGGGGACATGCAGGTAAAAATTCAGTGTCGAGTCAGTGGGCAGCCAGTTCAGAAGCTTGTTTTTTTTTTTTTTTACATCCCAAGCAACAGCACTTATTCACCAGAGTAGCACCAAGCCAGTAAACAGAGGCTGTAGGTAGGGGTTCTGTAAGGCAAGGGCATTACTAAATTTACTGGTGGACTATACTGTTTGATTCCCCCTACCTCCCTATGACCCTTCCCATGGAGGGACATATACTGTCTGAAATGTTTCTGCTTTTTGTGACCATAGGAGAGACAGGGCAATGTTTTGCTTGATTTTTCCTGCATCTTTATGCCTTGAGGTGTGAAGGGGCACTAATAAATATAGTGGTGGACTGTATTGTTTGATTTTCCCCTACCTCTGTATGACCTGAAGGGTTTCAGGACACAGTATTGATTGTCAAAAGCACCATCAAAACACTGTTGAAACAATCAGTAGAAATACAATGTTAAGAGCACAAATTAATACACAGATAAATTTAAAAAAAAAAATCAGAAACATCGGTATTCAAAGTCGACAGTGAAAAGTCAACAGCGACTGTCACTACAGTGCCAGGTCACTGTAGCGTTGGTGCTGGACCTCAGCACTGTGTTCTGGGGGTCTTGCACACCCTTTACTAATCAGCTCTGACTCTGAGTTGATTATATTTAGTTGGGGATTTGGGGGCAAAGCCCCCTGAAGAAAAACATGTTTCTCATTGAGAAACTATATGCTGACCGCAAATGAGGTCGACATGATGGTTTTGCTGTATGGTCGTTCGACAAAAAGTTTGTCGATGACCAGTTGTGGATCCAGAAACATCTCAATGCTAAAAAGGCCCCACACAGCTCAATTCAAAAATCAAAGTCCTCAGTCTTTCCCAGTTGCTCTCAGACCCTACCAGGTTCAACAGTCAGCCTACCCACCATGCTCTCATTGAATGGCTCTTGTCTTCTCATCCCCACCATACTGTGGCTGCTAGCATTCTCACTGAGTTGTTCAGTGACCATTGCATCACTCCAACAGCCTTAAAATCAGATTGCCTAATGCCTCACCCAACGTTATTATAGTTCCTTTGTTGCAAAATATTTACCTATTAGACCTTTTGTTCAATCTCTTGATTGCTGACTGGAGGTTAGAGAATGAATCCTGCCACTCTGAGCATGCTCTAATGCATTTCTTTTCTAAACATGAATGATTTTATTAAGAATTTGGTTGCATAACAATATCACAGAAAAAAAACAAACATTACAGAACAGCAATATTCTCAAGAAATTCTGTGTCAGAACTATCCAGAAAGCCCAGGCCACATATATCCACTCTTAACGTAGTAGTCACCCACAGTCCTTTTTCAAATTCTGGAATGTAGTTAATAATCTTCTACAGTCATGTTGCTCTGTTACAGGCACTACCAACCTCAGATGCAACACTGGTGTGGTCACCAACCCTCATGCAATAGCAATTGCCTCAAATATTCAATTTGTGAAAGGGCTCCTGGCAATTGATCCTGCTCTGCCTCTTGGGTATGGCTTGTATCCTCCATATGGCAAACCCTTTTGCATACAATATATTATACACTGCCTTCTCACACATCATGTCCTCTGAGGTTCTCCACAAGTTGTTGTGTATCACACCAAATTCTAACTCTGGGTCTGATGCCATCCCCCATCAATTTCTGAAACTAGCTGCCCTGAAAATGACTGGCCCACTGCCCACATTTTTAACTGTTCCCTTTCCTTGGGAGGTGGTTCCCTTTTATCTTGACATATGCTACTGTGATCCACTGCACAAAGAAGGCCCCTCAAACTCTCTTGCAAATTGTCATACAATCTCCTTACTCTATATTCTGTCTACAATTCTCGAGAGACTAGTTGCTAAACAGCTTTCACTGTACAATTCTAAGTGATTGTTCTTTGTTGACTCTGCTGAGGAGCTTACTTCTTTCTCTCCTCTGTTTGTACATGTTCCATAAAATATGCACACCTCACTCTTGTGATTGAAAATGCAATTATCTGTGAAGCACCTGGTTATGCATTAGAGAATGAGTAATGTACTCTGAGATGACCCAGTTTCCAGTTGTCTTGGTGGTGCAGCTGGTAGCATAACCAGAATGGTATTCTGGGTGACCTGAGTTCAAGTCCCAGCTGAGGCACTTGCTTGTTTCTCTCCTCTGTATGTGTTGCAAAAATATGCACACACACTCTTCCTAAATAGGTTAACAACATTGTTTCTTAATTCAGTTGTGTATCAAATGTTATAAAGCTCATACTTGGCTAACTGGTGTTATTCTGGGTACTTGGCATTTTAACTTTTTAGTACAAATTGATGTTTCATCTAGAGGGTGGAGCCACCTGAGGAAGCACCTTCCATAATACTGTCAGGGTCTTTCATTGCACTGTAGTGTTTCAAGCTCATTGTCTTAAATTTAGTTGTTTGTTAATGCATGCTAACTTTGTACCAATAAACACATTTTTGTACTTTCTCACTGGTACTGGGATCCTTTTGTTTTGTTCTTGATGTTTAGACAGGGCACAACTACTTCAAGAGTGGCCTTATTTATTTTTATTGTGTGAATTCCCCTTGTCACTTTATGATCCAAGCAGTGTTAGCACACTATCGTGTTTGATAGTTTCATGCCTCACTATGATCTGAAGAGTACCACATCATTGTAATGTATAAGTGTCCTCTGCCTTGGTATGGCCTGCAGAGTGCCAGGACACAGTACTGTTTAACTATCCCCTGCTTCAGTAAAACCTAGGCAGTGCCAGGGCTATGCCCTGGCTCCTCATGACCTAAGGAGTGTCACAGCATTATATAGTTTGAATTTGTCCCTGCCTTTTTGGGACCTGAGGAGTACCAATACAATTTAAATTCATATAAACCACCCCATCTTCATTAATGTGTCCTCCCTACAGTATATTGGCTATAATGGAGACTTCTATGATGTTGACAATTGCCATTGATCCTCACAACCTGAGTGGGCTATGCACAGCTGCAGTGGCATTTGGAGAGAAGGTGAGGAGGAGTTCTACATCTTCAGCGCTGCTGCACCTTGACTTGTGGTTCCATTGCTGCAATAAATGGATCTTTCCTGCCACTTATAAACATCATGACTGACACTGTCCACAAGCAATATGTAAAATTTCTACCTGTGAAGAGTGTGGCTGACACTTGCAATGAGCAGGACTTTCCTCATCTGAAGCCCAGATCAGTGGGGCACTAGCATGTACCCATACAGGATATTTGCTGGGGCACAACTTGTGTTTTATACGGAACATGACATGAAAAGGACATTTGAAGACTGAAAATCCAGAACTGATGGCCATCACAGTCATTTGCACCTCTGACCCCATTTCAGCATAGTAACCAGTGGCAGATGGCAGTAAGCAGCCAAACAGGCTCTACAGCCTGATTCCAAGCCACCAAAGGGCTAATGGGCTACAGAAAGACTATATTAATTAACCAGAGTTTGAGTCTCCCAATCAGCTATTCAGCAGCAGGTGGACAAGCCCTATACTATGATTAACATTAATACCTTATTGAACTGAGATGCTGTCTGCTTAGTTTTAGCCAACAGGATCTTTCCAGATTGAGACAGTGCATTCCTCTCTGTCCAGAAAAGGCAGACCTGCTCTGAGTGTGGGTCTACTCTGTGCAGATATTGATGTGGAAGAAGTGTACTTCTACAGTGTTCAGGAAGAGACTGCTTCAAGTAGGATATCTGTGCCTAACATTGCAACTTTACAGTTACAGCTATCAGTTTCCGAGGGACCTGCCTTGCAGCTAAATCTGTTGGTGAGACAAAGAAATGTGGAGAAGAGAGAATTTATTCCATCCAGGTCTAAGGGGCCTGAATAGTAACTACATCGGCAAAGTTCAGGATCCACAGAATCAGGCTGCTTAGCCTGGTGACTGCCTGCAGCAGGTGCTACAGGGAAGTAGGCAGCAGTAGGTGGGCTACCTAACCACCTCATGAGAGAGAGATCTCAACTGAATGAGTGCACAGATGATCAGTGAAGGCAGCAGTAGAAGATGGCTGAGGCACTAGTGCGTGATCCCATCAGCAGAGAAAGATGATACAGTAAATTCAGTCAGGAATGCGGAAACTGGGATACAGCTGCTGTGTGATTAAAGGTAACCATAAGTAACTTAACAGGGCCCACACATCCTGTAGTATGCACCTGTATACAGTTTAGAAAGGCTCACAGTTTTTCCTTCAGGTTTGTTGGACTAGGTCATCCATCCAGGATTATAGTTTTGGGTTGGCATACTTCTTCATGCGAGTGCACCAATGCCTGCCAACACAGTGCAACTCTCTTTGGGTCTTCAATGTTCCAATACCTGATTATCTAGAACTCCCTGGCAGCTCCCTAGCACTAGGGCAGTTAAATTGTGTAAGGGCACTACGTTGGTTGTGGGGACAGGCTGTACTAAAAGTCTAATTAGTCACTGATGTGCCATACTTGCATACACATTTAGTTTCTCTCTCACCCCTTGCTTTTATTTCCCCTAGGGTCTTGTTCCTAATCCCCCAATAAATTCCATGATATTTGATTAAAGTCCTGATTCCTGCACATATCATTTGTTGGGATTAATTTACTATATTTTAGTTAAAGCAGCAGTGCATGATAGCAGTGAACATTTTGACCTATACTTTTTTTATTCTATTTTAAGATTGCCCCTTATTTCTGGACATGTATGATACCCTTCTTTTCTCAGTCTGAGTGTGCTTTCTTCAATTTGAGTGTGCTTTAGTACTTTTTTCACATTTGAAATAATAAAAGGAGAGCTTTTTTTAATATGGCACAGACCAGGTTTTCGTCAGTATTATCAGTTGTTTTTGTACACCAAATAAAATAAACTGTTATGCAGCATCGGAAGGGATTGGATGAATCAATTATCTGAGTCTATAAGGCAGATGTAGTACACTGAACATCTACAGTTACCAGCTGCACAAATGTGGAGGCACCGCTGGACACCTCAGAGGACCCCAGTGCTTGTGGGAGCAGTTAAGACAAAATAGTCTTCCAGAAAGCCACATGATGGTGTCATATTGCATGCCTGGACCCTAAGAAGATGTTGCTGGGTACCAATGTCCCTGAATGGTCCTGTAGAGATGTCATCATGGTAGTACTGGTAAAAGCATTTAAAGAGATCGAGAAGTTGAAGGTCCGATGTGCAAATTACAAAGTAGCTATGAAAGCTGTAACTGTATTAGATGAGAGTAACAAGGACAGAGATTCTATGTGGTTACCCACCACTTTTTCCCTTGCAGGCACTAAGGAAGTGTGGTGTCTGATAAGTTGGGGAAGCACTCAGGATACTCCACTGACCCAGCCTCAGATAGAGGGCTGGGTGATAAAAGTAAAAGCCTTCCTCACCAGCAAAGCAAAGACCATGCACCTGTTGCATCTGAAGCTAACATAGTGATATCAGCTAAGACATTAGTGAATGCAGTGGTATAATGAAAGAAAAAGTGCAGCAGCTGCAAAGATTATACAGAGTATCCTATGCTGTGGATGTTTTCTGGAATTTGTTCAGTTCCCCATGAGGAGAAAAAGGACTCTGATACATGGATAGAACAGACCACCTAAATGGTACACAACCCAACTTTTTCAGATGATAAGAATACATTCAGATGGAAGAGTGCCTCTGAAGGCAGGCACTGGACTCCATGCAATCCTAGAAAGCTACCAGATCTACTGTTACCCCTTCTGACTCTCTGTCTATGATAGAAGGTTTTATTGGAAGTGTGGAGAAGTCAGGGAATATAATCCAAAAGCTTATATTGATGGAGCAGCAAGAAGAAATGAAGCTCTTGGATTTCATGATAAGGATGGAGTATATGGTACAGTAAGCATATTGCAAGGATAGTTTGCAGCTGGGGAAATGAACTGAGTTAGCATTAAGCAGACTTTTCTTTATAAAAGAAATTTGTATTAAAACATGTTTCGGGTTACAATCAAGTTGCTTTACATTCATAGAACAATAATTCCACTAAGCAGATTTTATAAGGAGTTGTGTATTCAGGCTACCATCTGATCAATTTGCATCTTAAGGAATTGGATGAATCAATTAGCAGCCTATGGAGCTCTTACCCAAGAGATAAAGTAGCTGAAGGATATGGGGCTCAGGGTGCAGATGCCCACAGTACCCTAAAGGATGGTACAAAAGACTGAAATGTTAATGCCACTACTATATGTGAGTAGAATGACCCTCAGTGACCTGCAGGTACAGATGCAGGATTGGAAACAGGGTCACACACAAGAAATGAAGGATCTGACAGAGATGGTCATGGTACTCTGCTACCAGAATTGTCACCCATAGCCTGTGAGCAGTTGTTGGAGAGATCAGGTGAAGGACAACTTCTTGTAGTGAGTAGACCTGGTCCAGCTAGATCACCCTGGGGCTGGAGACCTGCAGCACAACCACCTGTAAATAGACAAATATGCAAACTACCGGGCAAAGCGTAGCTTTTATGTTACAACTGTGGGGAACATGGACAAATGATGAAGGAGCGTCAATCCTCTGAGAACTTGATATGGGTAAGGGACCAACTTCAGAAGACAGCTGAGCAACTGGAAAACTTTGGAGGGCCCCAGTAAAGTACTCTGGAAACATGAACATTGGAAGTTTCTGCCCCATCTACAGTAGAACTGACAGGTAATAGATCTTGATTGCCCACGGGATTGGCTGGACCATCACCCAAAGCCAATATAAGCACTGAGGGAGTGGAAACCAAAGTTTTCTTTAACAAAGAGTCACAAGTTACCATCATTTACAAAGATTGGTATGACGGGAATCTTTCATATCTGAATTTGTACCATCTAGATAAATTGGAGGGGTGGGGGTTGGGTGATCAGACTTACCTATACTTGGGATACATAATGATGTAGATTACATTTCTGTTTGAGTGGCTGGAACCAAGATGCTCATGGAGATCCTGGCTCTAGTGTTTCCAGACTTGGGATATATGACAGTATGCTTGTTCTTGTTGGGACCACTGCCTAGATGGTTAGGAGATTGTCACAATTGTGCTTGCATCAAGAGGTGCAACAGCAAGAGTGGTCAACACCCGTCCATGCCCAGGAGAGGAGACCCCAGATATGCAATTAAGTAACAGATGAGCTCACAATAGTGGTCTGGTGATAGAGAAGGAACTGATGTTACTGCCCATCCTAGAATGTGCCATCACCAAAATTATGAGGTTCCACAAGGGTATAAAAAAATCAGGCTGATTGGTGCCCCAGGAGAGAACTGCCTGCCCAAGGGAATGCTTATAAAGTATAGCATACTGCATATCTTTGAGTTGAATTCATGAATGCAAACATGCAGACATATTTACAGGCTGTCTAGACATCAGTTTTCTATCTGGCATAATTCAAGAATTTAACAGACATCTTGTCTAGACATATGCTTCTTTTTTTTTAATTTAAAGTTTGAAGTATAACATACTGTATACCTCTTACCAAGGTTCAAAAGGTTATCCCCTTTTTTATAAATAAAAATCAAACGGCTATCAGCTAATGCTTTGGTGAAAGGTGCCCCCAATATCTCATTAAATACCATTAATAAATAGTCACCTAACAGTTCCACCATGTTTTAATAAATTCCCTGGCAGACCATCACGTCCAGGGGTACCTGATTTCACTGCCAACATTACTGTAAGTAATTCTGCTTTAGTGATGGGTGTTAACAACCTTGCCTCACCTACTGGGATTTCAGGTATTACAATGTGATTTAAGAAGTTAGTTAGGGAGTCACAGCATGGTTCAGACTGACCAAACACATTTCTAACATGGGTCTCCACCACCTGTATCATTTTGACCCCATCTTTTGTATTATACACAGCCTCTGTTGGTAATTCTGTCATGAACTGAGATTCTATTCACTGATGGCTACTGTCGTATGGCTTTAGCTGTTGAGCTTTCCTTGGTCCCAAATTTTGCTAAAAAACAGGGTTTGAGCACTGTCATATTGGAAATCTTTTACATCTGTTCTGGCCAACTGTATTTGTTCTGACAGATCCTCCCCTGTTTCAACCATTTGGGACAACAGAATCTGTAATTTAAGCAAAGTTTAAGGTAGTTTAAATATCTAAAATTGACTGCCTGCTTAGCCCATTTACTGCAATATAACTGTATGTCACTTTTTGTATCCTGTCACCATACCAGGGGGTTGTCATATAAATTGAACACTGAAAGATGGGACACGATTTCCTCCTGCAATCCTGCCATGAAGTCTGGTTCCTCTTAGGAGGACACATTGAATCTCCAAATCATGCTAGATAGTAGTTTATTGCTAGGAGTTCCCAAGCATACTTGAAGCAGCAAATGATCTGTAGTCTCAATGGGGAGAGTCTCACATGTAGTTATAGGTTCCCAATGTGATATGAAAAACATGTCTATTCTGGTGGATAATCTGCCTTTGTAGAAGGTATGTTCAGGGCTATTAGACTTCTCACCTGCACAATCAATTAATTTTGCACTTTTATATATTCTATTCAAAACGTTTGAATCATTATACAATTTGTTAGTCAATCCTGTTCTATCTTGTAATGATAAAATGCAATTGAAATCCACCCCAAAAATCATAGATTTAGTTGTGTACAAGTAAGGCTGGATTTTTTTGAAAACCTCAATTCGTTGGTACTTTGTCTGGGAGTTATACAAATTCAGAAGTCTTAGGTCCTGACCCTTAAACCTCATGACTAGGATTAGGACCCAGCCTGGTATTAGGTTGATTAATCTAGATATTGTTGCACCCATACTAGAAATTAAAATACCCAGGCCAAAGCATGTCTCCTCCCCCAATGACCAAAAGCATGGGCCACTATGTCATTCTTTTATGGCTAAATATTTTTCTCGTACTGTACGTATTGTAGTCTCTTGTAAGAATACAATATCCATCCGTAATTCCCTCAACAAAAGGAAGGTAATGCATCTTCTGTGGGGATTTTTAATGCTGTTAGTGTTAAATGACCCTACAGTAATATTCCAGGGCATAGCATGGTTCAAGTTTTGTCAGGTAGCAGAACTCTGTTATCTTCCTTTTCAGGAGACTTACTGTTTGATTGCTTCGTTTTCTTTTTCTTTTTTTTTTTTCTTCAATGTTTTGGAATCTCCTGAGGTTCTTTCATTATCAGTGGTGAACTCCAGCAGGGATGATGCCATGGAAGAGGTATCCAATTCTTCCTCATCCTCCACCCATTGTTTTCATTTGGTCAAAGATGAAAATCTATTGCCTGTTGGTAGAAGTAATTCCTGACTCCTTCGTTGCTGTGCTTCATCTTTCTGAATCTGGCTTCTTGTGACTCTTCTGGTCTTTTGCTGTTCCCATTACTCAGTGAGTGGGGGGGGGATAAGAACATTTCTTGTGGCATAGACTGGTTTGATTTGTTGGAAGAGGTGGCTTTTTCCACTACCTCAGACTCATCTATCATTTGAGGACCAAGTTCCTCTTCTTCTCTTTCCATGCATGCATCCCCTCTGAATGTGGTCGTACCTCAGAGAGACCACTTGTGATTCAACCCCATATCTATCTGGACCACAGCAACACTCTCCTTGATCAGCATGGTAATGTCCATCCAGGGGAATCCCTTCATGTCCTTCATCATCTTCTGTATTGTCAGGGCTGTTATGCGCTGCCCATGGGCAATTTTTGAGCAAATGATTTGTTTTATCGCAAAGATTGCAGTGCAATGGGGAAGGAGGGGAAGGACATTTGAATACTACATGCCCTATGCCATTGCATAGTGAACATTTCGGTTGGTTACAGGCACTACTAAGGTGTGAGTATGCTTCACACCTGAAACAAGATCTTGTCTGTCCTGCATAGAACACAAATTCATGGTCTCAACCTAGATAAAAACACCTAGGGAGGTGTTGGATTACTCTGTTTGTCTGAGTTAATCTCACTTTGATCCACCAACCACCCATCCATATATCTTCAGAGTCTATAATCAGGTCAGGAAGTCCAACACATTGCATTTTGTTTTCAGCCAGTATAAAATGTCTCCGATCACCACCCCCACATTTTTAAATAGGACCGTTACTGTATGGTAAGCTGGTCTGGATAGTGGAATAACCATGAAAGGTTTACATTCAAGTGTTTGTCTCAGAACCTGATATCTCTGCCAGAAACGTTCAAAACCTTCATCCGTTTTAAAGCTCACATAAATTATGGGGTCACCTGATGTGTGGATCAGCGTTTACATTTCATGTGCTGAGAATCCCATACTATCTTTTACAAATGTTTTCCCAACATAGATTCTATCGGGGTACACTTCTAGACCTCCCCTGTACAGTATTTAATCCAGGCCACATTTTCTCTTTTGGCCGGCTCAGGTGGTGCATGAAAAAGACCAGCAAATGTTTTTGGTTTGGGGCCCTGTGGCATGTGTCTAATTGTTCAGCACCATGGTGCTCATTTCTAGAGTGGCCCTCTTTGCTAAAATGGGCCTGTGTTACTGAAGGAGCAGGCTTTACTTGTATTGTGGTGGCCTGGGTGTGGGGGGGTTGGGAGTTGATGCTGGGAAGGGTGGTTTTGGTCTTCAATTCCCTCCTCAAACCCTCAGTTTTGTGCATTACCTTCCACATTTTTAGCAGCTAGAGCAAGTTTGTTTAAAAATGAAGTGTGCAAGTGAGGAGGGTCTCTTAATTCAAGGGAAGAAGGAACCTCAAGGGGATCACTTGCTGCATCATATATTCTTTCAGATGAGGCCCAAGGCTGGTCTTTGGAATGCCGAATCCAACCTGCCTGCTAAAGTGCTTCTTCTACTAACAAACCAGTGACTAGGATATTATCATCATAATCTGGTGCAATGTCAGTTCTCTCAACGACCTGGCTTTGTGCATTTTCCACATGCTGCTTCACCATTTCTCCTGATTTATCTATCTGTCTGGAGTCAATGCTGTCCTCTATGCTTTGTCCCTTGTCCATCTGTACCACCCCTCCACTTCTCAATAATTCACCCTTGGGAATTTGCAAAGATATGCCCTTATTGCCAATTTTTGTGTTGATTACCATTTCCCCCACATCAAAATCCTGGGCTTTGTGACTCTGTTGCTTATTAGGTACATTTCCTCCCGTTTCCTATACTGGCAATTTTTCCCAGTACTGCATTGTATTTATACTGTTTTGTTTCGCACTCACTGTACCAGCATCCTCTTGTGGAGGTGAGTCTCCCTTTATATCTCCTGCTGTGGTAACACACGATTCCATGCTCGTACCACTGACAGTGGGCATTGGTCACTTCTCAAAAATTTCTTCCAATGCATCATCCACTGTACTTGCAATAGCTCCAGCATTCCAACTCTCATTTTCTGCTGCCCCAACACCTCTGTCTCAGGTAATTGTTGGTGTTCTGATCCCAACACCTCTTCGGTCTTGGTAAATCTTAACAGTCTCAACAACCAGAGTTTTTGTTGTTTAGACAGCTGTGCCACTAGATCATCCTCTGAAAACCCTCCTGAAGCAAAGTTTCTTGGGCAGTATCCATTTCTGTGTCCATGTCTTCTACTTCAACTGATTCATTCTCTGGTGCTGGACCTGTAGGCAGGGAGAACTTCTAGCCTGCAGGTGCACCAGCCAAATGGCTCAATACAGGATTGTCAGCCATTGCAAAAGCACCCCCTCACAAAGAGTTGGGTAATTTCCATGGTGCCCTGGTCAAATTCCCCCCCATTCACTAAAAATACCACCAACAGCTTAATCTGGTTCAATGTCAGTTGGCATTCAGCTGTATCCCCCTTCCCAGGTCATGCCTGAAAACAGGCAGAATTTGTCTAGTGCACTTACCCAGTTGACAATAACTAACTAACTAACATACATACATTAAGACACTGACTTCACTGAGTGCTATATATATATATGAAGTATTTTATTTCAAAGTTCATTTGTAATTTAGGTTTAAAATAAATTTAGACACATGCTTGATACATTTCGATTTTATTTGCCTTTTGTTTAACAAACCACTGTGAACCATACTGACTGTGGGCTAGTGCAAACTTCTGCAGGCTAGTGCAATCTGTGGTTCACTAAGCTGGCTGGCTAGTGAAAAAAGTTAAGTTAGACCCCTGGTCCAAGGTGTGTGGCAGAAGAGGATCTCTTGAATACTTCCCCTGCAGGGAATTCCAGGCCTGCATACAGCCATTGCAGATGGATTTCAATGGCCAGGCCAAGGTAAAGGTTGTACAGACCTCTTCACACACACTGTCTGTAGAATAACTTTGCAATAATTCTGGAAATATGCAGGCTGCCATTAAAAGTCTTAAAGCATGGGTGAGAGAAGGAGGCCAGTAGCAAATCTGGGTTCTGCTTCAGTTCTGGACTCTTTTTGTTTGATTTCAAGATGTTGTCTGAAGACGTTTTGCACACACGTAAAGGAATTGGCATACAAGTAAAATAAAGTAAATGTAAGAGATTATAAAAGCCTAGAGTTGAATTAATATTAATGACTCTAGCTGCCTTGCAGCAATTAATGATGGTGTGGCAGTGCTGAGAATTGCTATGTTTGTCATGGTGTGAAGAGTCTGCAACCAACTAAGGCTACAGTACACTATGCACAATAGTAAATATTCATTGTTTTCCTCAAGCCATATACTGAGAGTACCTCTCCTTCCCCACTGTGGTCTTTTGACACTTACCTCCATAAAGAACAGCTACATACTTACCATAACAGTAGATGGAGAAATCTCTTTCATCAGGCCACACCTATGGAACAACAGCCACCAGGCACTAGGACAACATGGAAACTTTTTGCAAGCAGTCCACAAGGGGCCACCTTCAATGTTTTACATCAACTGTTCCTATATAAACATGGGTGGCCCCTTACCTCCTTAGTTCCCCGTAGGTAATCATGCTCAGGGGACCTCACTATACAGAACCAGGAGGGGAGCTATGGTTCTGCAGACCAGGTGAGGCAAAAAACTACTGGCAAAGCCCTATGGAGAAGTAGTCCTTCAGGAATTTTGGGGATGGAGGTTGGGATGGCATGGCCTATTTAAAGGGATTCCCTGAAAGATCTACTGTTACAGTAAGTTTGTTAACTATTCTATCTTTTTCGAGGATATCTCTTTCATCAGGTCACACCTATGGAACAAGTACCAAGCAGTATTGACAGAGAAATGGTTTCGTGGCTGGAGCTTACATGCCTAAGAAGTGGGGTTGCAACACATCAAGGCCAAATCCTACCCTTTTACGTAAGCAGTGTCCAGACAGTAATGTTTAGTGATAATGTGGACAGTTCCCCAGTTGCACAAATCTCAATAGCAGACACATTTCTGAAACAGGCAACAGAATGGCCATGTCTCTAGTTGAGTGGCCATAAACAACCCGAGGAAGTTCCTTACCATACATCCAATAACAAAAGGTGATACCATTGGCCAACCATCTGGGCAGACACTGTTTAAAACAGGAACACCCTCCTTCCCAGGGGTGAAGGAAACAAAAAGCTACAAGGACTTTTTACAGTCCTTCATGCAGTGTATATAATACTCGAGTATTCTATGTACAACTGAAGTGTGGAGCAATTCATCCTCTGGACTGGCATGCTCAGAAAAATAAACTGGCAGGTAGATGGTTTGATTCAGAGTAAATTCAGGCACCACCATTGGTAGAAACTTAGGACTGGTACGTAAAGTATTTGTGAAAAATCAAATAAGCAGGCTCAAACGTTAGAGCCTCAAGCAGAAGTAATGGCAACCAAAAATAACGCTTTCCATGACAAAAAGCATGGGCAACAAGTTGCAGCTGGCTCAAAAGGAGCCATAGTAAGCTTCTCCGACACAAGTCAGGTCCCAAGTCAAGACAAGCTTGCAGATAGGAGGCTTCAAGAGTAAAATGCCTCTCAAATATGTATGGTCAACCTTTAGCTGAGCAACTGTATGACTATCAGTAAGCATGTGAAAGGCTGAAATGGCAGCCAAGTGTACCTTGATAGAGGAGTATTGTATGCTTGTATAAAATAAGGACAATAAGTAGTCCAGAACCTGGTTTAGTGGGCAAGTAAAGGGGTCCAGTTTGTGAGGTGCAGCCCATAAAGCAAACCTCTTCCACTTCATGGAGTAAGTGGCCCTAGAAGAAGGTTTTCTGGCAGCCAGCAGGATGTCAGCAACCTTTTGGGATACCCCAAACCTGGCAATGGCTATGTCTTCAGGAGCCTTGCATGAACGTGGAGTAACCTGAGGTCTGGATGGACAGTGTTCCCTGCTTCTTTGACAGTAGACCCTGGCATAATGGCAGGGGTATTGAAGGTTCCACCATCAGCTGTTGTAGTAAGGAGAACCAAATCTGACAAGGCCAAAGTAGGGCACTTAGTATCAGAGTTGCTACCTGCATTTGAAGCTTGATTAGTACTCTCTGGATTAAAGGAAAGGGAGGAAAGCCACACAGGAACCTCCCTTTTCAAGAGAGGTACAATGCATCTTGTCATAAACGCCAGCCTCTGGAGAGATTGAGTAGGAAAGTGACAGTTTTGCACTGTGTGGGGATGCGTAAAGGTCCAACTCTGGATGGTCCCATTTGTCAAACAGGTCTTCTATGACCGAGATAAGCATCTCCCACTCATGCATCTTGAACTGTGACTGGCTTATTTTGTCTGCCAAGATATTTTGGTCTCCTGGAACATACCCTACCAATAGTTCTAGATCATGTTCCAGAGCCCAGTAGCAAACCCTCATTGCTTCCCTGCATAGGTAATAGGAATAAGTCCATCCTTCATGTTTATGTAATGTATCACACTTATGTTGTCCATCTGAATTAACAGAGGATAGTGAGAGAGATAGGACTAGAAGGCTTGCAGGCCATACAGAACAGGTCTCATTTCTAGGACATTTATGTGGAGGATGCACTCCACATTTGTTAATGTTTCCTGTGTCTGATGAAGCCCTAAATGTTCTCCCCCTTCCATCCTTGAGGCATCTGTGGTGAGAATCTGACAAAGAGAGAGAATCAGCAAATGGATGTGTTCCATCCACCACTGAAGTACTTTTCTGACAGAGGAGATTACTAGAACCTTTTGTTCTAGGCCATCTGTGCACTGGTCCCACTGGACTCCTAATGCCCACTGTGGAATCCTCATGTGCAGCCTTGTCAGTGGCAGTGTGGTAATGGCTGTTGCCATCAGGCCTAGAAACCTCAGGAAATGTTCTGACTGTGACATACCTGTTGCTGCAGACCATCTGGGCCTGTGCTATCAGATGCTTGGCCTTGTCCTGTGGCAGAAAGGCTAGACCTTGGGCTGTGTCGAGGACTGTCCCTATGTACTGTAGACATTGGCAAGGGGTCTGGATGGACTTTGATAAGTTGACGGTAATTTCTAGAGCATGGAACATGTGTTTGGTATGTTCTAGGTGTGGGAAATCTGCTCCTTGGAGTGGGCTTTGAGAAGCCAGTCACCCAGGTATGGGAAGACATATAGGCCTTTCCTGCAGAATGCTGCTGCTGCCACTGCTAAACATTTGGTAAATACCCATGGTGCATATGAAAAGGCAAATGGCAATACTCTAAACTAGTAGTATTCTCCCTGAAACAGGAATCAGGGTGCACTCCCTCTGTGGTGCAGTTCTTACTACAGAAGCTTCCCATCTCACCCTCAGCGGCTGCAAGAAATATCAGATGCTGAGATGCCCCTGATCAGGGTGCACTCCACCTGCGGTGCAGCTCTTACTATGAAAGCCATTCACCTCCCCCTCAGCTGCCACAAGAAATATCGGATGCCAAGCCCCCTTTATCAAGATGCACCCCCCTGCATTGCGGCTCTTACTATAGAAGCTGCCCATCTCACCCTCAGCTGCCACAAAAAATATCAGACGTTGAGAACCCCCTGATCAGGGTGTGCTCCCCCTTCAGTGTGGCTGTTACTATGAAAGCCACCCACCTCACCCTCAGCTGCCACAGCAAATATCAGGTATGACCCCTCTTCTGCAAGAAGCTCCAGGAATTCTTACAAATCTTGGTGCCACTAAGCCCCATTCAGTGATTGGCCACTGCTGTGCTGAACTGCTGCGAATTGGCTTCTAAGTGAGCTGGAAGAACTGTTGCTCTTTACATTGTTTGTATATGTATTTCTCTGGTAGCCTGACATTTGGATTTGCTCTCCTTACTCTGAATTTATAACCATTGTATTTACTAAATTGTTCTAGGGGGCTGGTGGAGGCAGAGACAGTGGAGGGTTCAAGAGGGGGTGGGACAGGTACAGGGAAGGGTTCAGGAAGCAAAATCCAATGCAGCAAGAATATCCGGAACTGGGAAGGAGAAGCCAGAGAAGGCGAGGGACAGCAAGGTCAGCACCCAGGGTGGGGGCTGACCAAACGAGCAGACACGAAAGACCATTAGGCCTATTCTGCTGGCATTTTAGTATGTTAGTATGTTCTAGGAGTTCATCTGCTGACTAGTGTATTTGTTTTTTAAAAAAAAAAAGCCTAAAAATGCATTGCACTCTGTACTGCTAATTTCATTCTTGTGATGTATTTTTAGCATTGATGCAGAGCCCTCTGTTATTTACTACTTGATTTACTAATCTATAAAATCTGCTAATTTCATTCTGGGAATGTGTTTAGAGTAGTTGCAGAGCCTTTTCTTATTTTTTGCAAGACTTGCAAATCTTTGATACCTCCTTTGTTGCTGAGTTTTCCTCTGAGTCCCCCATATTCTGCTCTGTTTCTCCCAAGTTGCTATACTCTCTTTTCTCTGTCTCCTACAATGCTGCTTTTCCCCCTTGCTAAACTAGAGCTCAGCACTGACCCTACCTTCCCCCCAGCTCCTTTGTCTCTCCTCCATTGAGCTAATTTTCTGTCCACTGATTAAAGAAATGTTTTTTTTTCACCAAGCCATCCAGTCATCTGCTGCTAACCTGTCTGTCTAGCCCCTGCCCCATCCCAACTTTAATTAACCTTATTCCTCTGCTTTTCTCTTCTCACATTCACTGAGACCCCCTAATTAGGGTGCACTCCTGCTGCAGTGTGGCTTTTACTACAGAAGCCACCCGCCTCACCCTCAGCTGCCACAAGAAATATCATGTACCACCCTTTCCTGCAAGGAGCTCCTGGGATTCTTACAAATCTTGGCACCACTAAGCTCCACTCAGTGATTGACTGCTGCTGTGCTGAACTGCTGCCAATTGGCTCCTAAATGAGCTGGAAGGATTGTTGCTCTCTACCTTGTTTGTATATGTATTTTGTGCCACCTACCCACCCTGACCCCAGCCTCTATTCAATACGCTCTGACTCCTGCCATATTCTACAACCCCTCTCTCATTGACCCTATACGGCAATACTCCTGCTTATAGGCTGGTCCCCTCTGCTCCCACCCCATCTCTCCCCCTCAAATATTGTCCTCACACATAGTGCTACACACTTCCTTCAGCACGACCTGCTCCCCTATACATATAGCAATTGTTTCACCCTAAGTTGACCTTATGTAAGTTGACTTATTTAAACTGACCACACCTGTAATCAAGTACTACCCTAGTCCAAGAATAAACACCCTTCCAAACTGAACTATAACTGAGCTATCTCACAAACTATCAAAAAAAAAAAAAAGAAAAACTACCGCAACTGTACAGTAAGTACTATAGCCTATAATAAAGCCACCTGGTATCTGATCCTATTGTGGCAGTAAGCCTGTGCCCAAGATTAATTCCTGGACATCCCCTATATGCACACACTTCCTACTGCCTTAGCATATTATAAAAATGTTACAATGCACCCGTACCTGACCATGTTCTCACCCCCAGTGTTCTCTTCTCTGTATTTCACTCCCTTCCACCTACAGCCCTCCTCATCCAGTAGTACCTCCAAACTTAGTGGCATCTCCATATTGTCTTGAGGTTATGCTCTTGGCTGCTCCATCTAGGTCACACCCTCACTCTCACACCACACTACCCCACCTATACTCATCATCCCTATGGGACTGCCATAATTCCCCTATTGGTGGTATTTCTCTTCAGCCACACCACAAAACAAGTAATGCCTCACTGTCATTCTATGCCTTATGCCCCTACCTTCACTATTCTGGCTCAAATGTGCCACCTACCTATCCCCCAGAGACACCCCAAATCCGTCAAAGCTAAACTGCTTTGCAGATGGATCATTAACATAATCTTCTTGTTGCTAATCTGTACAAGAAATGTTGAATTAAACCCTGGCCCACCACAAACTCTAGCATCACCAGCTACCTTGGCAAACACTAAGGGTCTGAGGTACCTGCATCTTAATGTGTGTAACTTACTGAAAAAGGTAGACCTGGTCCAGGCCTGGGTTTCCCATGCACATCCTGACATACTAGTATTAACTGAAACATGACTGAAAAATTCCACCCCTGATGCAGCAGTATCCCTCCCCTCCTATAACATTTATTGCAGTGATAGACCAATCAGGGGAGGTGGTATAGTGATTTATGCCAAAGAGAAGATTACTCTCTCTGGCATCACCCCATTACCATACTGAAGGAATTTGAATCCATGCTGATAAACCTCTCCTTATCCCCTAGGGAGTCCTTAATGGTCTTAGGTTGCTACAGACCACCGTCTGATGGCATGGAACTTCCAAATCACTTGTGCAACATATCTGACTCAAGAGAGAATGAAATTATCATCTTCTGTGATTTTAATCTTGATTGACACAAAACCGACAACAAATGCTCACAACTCAAAGATTTCTGTGATGAGGCTGGCTTTACCCAACCGATCTCAGAATACACCTGCCCAAAGCACCTTCTAATGGGTCACTATCAATCTCATCTCTACAAAGAGACCCCATAAGATCACAGACTTAGCAGTCTTTCACAATGATGTCAGTGATCACTGTGCCATAGCCTGTGTTACAGGGCAGCAACCCCTCAAGCTGGTAAACAGATTCATATGGAAAATGAGCTTCTGTAAATTCAACTTATCTCATTACTTAGCTGATCTCAGAGACATAGACTGGACTAACTTCTATCTGACCACAAATATCAATGATGCAACTCTCATTTTCAACAACATCTTGGGCACTGTCATCAATAAACATGCCCCTGTGCTAAAATGTGGAACACAGAAGCTTTCTTGCCCTTGGCTGCCAGCTGGCCTAAAAGCTGCTTTTAATGCAAGGGACTGTCTTTGGATTACAACCAGGAGGACCAAACTCCCAGTTGATTGGGCAGTCTTCAGAGCATGCTGAAATCAGTGGACTAAATAGATCAAGGCCACAAAGGCTTCCTACCTCCTAGCCGCCTTCGAATTAGCAAAGGGAAACTCCAGCAAATTCTGACTTATTGTTAAATCAGCAGAAGGCAATAAACCTTCTTCCTCTCTACCTTGTAAGATCTCCTTTAGGGTCAGACCCTCTCAGATAAGTATGACATACTACATAGCTTCAATTACCACTTCTCCACTGCAGATCTTGCATTTGATACCTTAAAAGCAGGTCACCTTAATGCACAACTTGCACAGACCTTCCGCACCACCGACCAACAATATCTCCCCCTTTACTCCCAGTACAAAGAAGTAGAAGATCTCCTACTCCATCTAGATGTCAACAAATGTGCTGGTACTGACAGGACAGGATCATATTTCATTAAAGTCAGCTTCAGATTCCTAACAGCCCCCATCTTGCACCTGTTTAATATGTCCATCAGTTCTAGCATTGTACCTGAGCCTTGGACAATCGCCCAGGTGCTCCTGTTATTTAAGACTGTCAATCCTATGGGCCTGAATAACTACTGCCCCATTTCCATCCTTCCTTTGGTCTCTAAGCTGCTCAAGAAGTTGATAAATGGCCAAATAAGAGACTACCTTAACAAAAATAACCTAATAAATCCATTCCAATCCAGTTTCAGACCAGTCCACAGTATCACATCAGCCCTAGCCTCAGTTACAAATGACTGGCTTATGGCTATGGACAAGAAACAAGTCACAGGAGCAGTTTTTTTAGGCCTCAGTGAAGCATGTGACACTGTCAACATGCTCTACGGGACATATTACACTGGCATGGCATCTCTAGTTCCACACTGTCATGGTTAAATAGCTACCTTACAAATAGAAAGCAACATGTGAAAGCTGATGGATTACTCTCCCCTCTCCTCTCCTCCCTTTCCTGAGAGGAGTTCCACAAGGATCTACCCTTGGCCCCCTCCTGGTTATACTACACATCAACACCAATGGAAACATTAATAAAGCAAAACTACATCTGTTCGTAGATGACATGGTCATATATATATCCAAACCCTTGGCAATCAAAGCCCATATGGAACTCCAGTCAGAATCTGATCTCCTCCAGCTCAGCCTTGCACAATCTAAGCTGCTTTTATACACCAAAAAAACAAAGGTCATGTACTTCCATCCCAATCATCAAACTGCCACCCAAAGTGAGCTTGCATCCCTGCCCAGAATAAAGACCCTCTTTGAAGACAATCTTGAGGTAGTCAACAATTTTAAATATTTAGGCTGTGACCTAGACCAACATCTAACATTTTCTACCCATATTGTCTCCTTTGTGAAGAAACTGTGGCAAAGACTTTGTTTCTTTTACAGGAATAAATCATTGTTTACCAATGATGCCAGGCTTCAATTGGTCCAGACTACCTTCATACCACTCCTCGACTATGTGGATATTATTCATGGCTGCAGCTCAGTTTCCCTGCTGTACTAACTGGACACACTATACCATCGATGCACTCACCACTGCGATCTTTATGCCCCCCTGGGTTGGTCCTCCCTATCTACCAGATGGCTCTCTCATTCCCTCACCTGGCTATACAAAGCCCTATTGTCTAAACTACCCTCTTGTATAACTAATCCCTTCTGGAGTACCACCCCCTCTTATGCCTTATGTGGCACCACCTACATTATGGTGGATGACCCTAGCATTTGCTCCCACTCTGGAGGTCTGGTTATAAGCCATGCTCTATCAGCTGCTTGGAACAAAGCCCAGTCATACCTCAAGCTGCAACAACTACAGTAATCCCCCTGGACAGTTTTAAAAACCTGCTTTCTATCAAACTATGTGACTCATGCACATGCCACTGACCTACCAGCCTGCCACTGACTGTTTGGCTTATACTGCTTCTTGTCCTAGTGTGAGTGACAAAACTCTTCTTAAAGCCCCCTCCCCTATACCTACCCATACTTTGCTACCCCCTCATCCACCCCATCCCTCCTTCCACACCCACTCATACCTTTTTACACTCCCCATCCCCCAGTTACCTGAAACAAGCCATCTACACGTTCACTCTCCATGTGACTGTCCCCCACCCTTCCTTGCCTCACCCTCCCCTACTCTCCTGACTACCCTAACTTTGCCTTGGTTCTGATGACTATCTCGACCTTGTCATCCTACTCTCTCCATTTCCTTCCCCAACTTTACATGCCCCTCCAGCGTGCCTCTCATCCCTCCCCTCTGCTACTGGAAGTTAAAATCCTGTCAATTACAAGATGTGTTACAGAATACATGCAGGTTTTTTTTACAGTGTTTCTTATGTATCTCCAACTATGATGTGTTGCGACATCATAATTTTTGGTAACCTATTACTCTGTATTTAGTATGTTCCCTCTGGAAAACTTCATGGTGTTTATTCCCTTGTACAGTTTCATATATTCCTTTTTTACATTACATGTTCACTCCTGTATGAAGCTTACTGTTGTACTCACTTGTATAGTTATTCTTTGTTACATTGAATGTGCTTTACACATTATTTTGATTCAGGACCTCCTTGTAATTAGCCTGCTCATTGGAGTTATTTTCCTGGCAATAAAATTTGACTTGACCTAACTTAACTTGACTTGGAATCCTGGATAGTTCCTGTGTGATTTGCAAATCTTGATAAGCAGGTAAGCATACTGCATTAACTTGGAAGAAATCCAGTTCCTGGCTTGTAGCAGTGGAAGCAGGCCTTGCCGTGTAATCATTCTGAACTTCTTGTATTCTATAAAAAAAAGTACAGATCTCTGAGACCTAGAATGTGTCACAGGTCTCCTGTCCATTTTGGGACTAGGAAGTACCAAGGATAGCACCCCATGTTCCTTTTGTTTTCCAAAGGGACAGGTTCTATTGCCCTTTTCTGAAGCAAGGTATGTATTTCCTCCTGGAGCAAAGGAATGTGTTCTGGAGGGTAATGGGAAGGCACTGGTAGATGGTCTTGAGGTAGTTCCAGAATCTCCAGAGCATGATCTTATGCTATTACCTTCAAGACCCAGACACCTGAAGTTATGTTTCTCCATTGGTCCAGGTGGAGGGGAAAGGTGACCCCTAACCACCATCCCTGGAGACACAGGTTGTGGGGCATGTAGGAAGGAGTCAGACAGAGTCAGTTGCTATGGCTGCTGCTGCAGTGCCACCTCTAGGGGCTCTTGAGTGGGCACCTGGTGGGATTAAGGTCGCTGCTGATCTATCATTGCTGAGTTGTCTGACTGCAGATCTATGCCTGGTAGTAGATGGTTGAAAGGGCACCTGCTAACTAGGCTGGGTGTGATACATAGAATGCATGTATTTTAGGGTTCTACTTCAGACTTGTACTGTAAGTTGGAGAAAATGTCCTGTATATCTGTTCCAAACAGCTTGTATACAATGAATGGTGCATTGAGGAAGGATTGCTGAACATCATTAGCAAATCCAGTCACTCTGAGCCAGGAGTGCCTTCTGAGGCACATAGCAGAGACAACTGCCCTGGCAGAGGCATCAGAAATGTCACAGGTAGACCATAGGAGATGTTTACCTATGTTGGCCCCTGGAGACAAAGCATATAATATCTCTTGTTTAGCAGTGCCTTCTGGGAGGGCCTGGGTGACTGCTTTGGCCTTCCTCCAAAGAGTATTCTGGTATTGTAACACATGTGCTTAATGATTATCAATCTGGAACCAAAGATATACTAAGGCAAAGGTCCTTTTGGCCATGACATCAAGTTTTCTGGACTCCTTATTAGGAGGAAGAGAACTAAGGTGCTTTGGAGACTTACACATCTATCATGAGTTGCACTGCTGACAGCTGATTCCACCTGAGGTTGGCCTGAAAAGAAGGGCTTGCCTGAGGGGGCATGGTACAGCTTATCTACCTTCCTTGGTATGGCAAGCATCATGTTAGGTCTGTGCCCGGTGGCAAAGGTAGCATCCTCTGGAGCTGGCAGGAGGGGAGGGATGACTATTGGTTGGGTATCAGGCAATTCTAAGTAGTCCACTAGGTTCTTTTTAGTAATATCCTGCTCCTCTGCATCAAGCCCTATTGCAGACTGAAGTGACTGCATCACTGTGATGAAGGAGGGGTCTTCGGGGGAGACCTGGGGGTATAGACCACTAAGTCTTCACTCTCAGTAGAGACTGTGAAAGTAGTTCTTTCATATTGTTTCACAAATTCCTCTCCCTCTTCCTCCTCCTCATCCATAATAAGTTCTGTATTATATTCTTGGTCATCATCAACATGGTCTGGAATATGCAGTGGAAGAGCTGAGGAAGCCATCAACAACCTACAGAGTATGTGGTACATCGACATAGCAAGCTTAGCTGCTGTATTTGTTGTGTGGACCTCCTTGGTGGATATATCAGCAATGGAAGAGGAGGTATCAGGTGTATCAGGTGTTTAAGGATGTCAATAAAGGATGCTAGAACTGCCTGAACACTGGGACCCATATTTTTATCAACGGGAATGCTGGCAGATGTTGATGGAATAGGCTAAGTCCCCGACATCGACTGCAACACACTAGCTATGATAGGCCTGGAGGTGCTAGATGTCAACCCAGTCATGTTAATGGTCTAGACGATGGTTGCGTCACCACCGGAGTGGTTGACAGGTCAGAGGAAGTCATACCAGAAGGAAGGGGTGACCTGGAGCATACAGATGTCCTTGCCTTTTCTTTTAGCCAATTCCTGTGTTTGTGATGGTGATACATGGATATCTTCTCCTGGGATATGGAGTCCTTTGATTCTGAGGAGTGGGCCGGTGGCACAGTGGGGGATTATTGGTGGAGTTCCTTCTCCATTCGGGCTAAGCACTGTCTGAGCAAGTGCTTTTCTAAAGCGCCCTTTCTGCATTGCTGGGTGGCCATATTAAAGCCCTTGCAAATCTGGCATACCTTCATGTTGTGGTCCAGACCGAGGCAACACCCACAGACATCATGCAAGTCTTCTGTATATATGTTTTTGCCACACTCACAGTATCTAAAAAGCTTTGACTGCAATGACTCTTGAGACGGCATACACACAACCAAAAATCACTTCTACAAAGTGATTATTTTTACTGAGAAAAAAATTAAAATGACGATATTAACATTAGAGTTTCCATGGCACATTTAATGAGAATGATCAACATTAGAATAAATAAGACTGATCATGGTATAGAAAACTATTTTTTATTCCTCCCGGAACCAATCAAAAGAAAACTCCTAACATGGGCTAGGTTTGGCCTGATAAACTCCAAGCATTCTTATTTGAATACACGTCTGGGAGATAAAACTGTTATAATGAAATTATTGATGTGCAGATCTGATCAAAATGTTCCTGAAACTTTGCAACATCTAGTTACTGTTTGTCCCTTGTATCAGGATTCATGAGAGAAATTTTTAAGAGATATAGTAGAATGCTATAGCAACACAGATTATGTTTTATTTATTCTTTTTCATCCATTTAACATAAAGGATGCTGAATTAATAATTGCATTTTTTGTATCATTGATGAAAATGAAAAAGTCACTGAGGGAAAGGAAAGAAAATAAAGTAATGTACATTTAGATATTGAACTCGATGTTGACATCTGCATGTATTTCTATATGTATTGTGTATCAATGTTATTTATTTGTTTGAAACCATATGTACTCTTTGCACAAGATAGAATATTAATGTATATTTGTATTTTAAACAAACTGTCTTTTCATAATAACCTTGACACTTTGTTATGTCTCGTTGACAAAATAGATGATGATGATGATGATGATGAATGTCAATAGGTAGGAAAAGAACTGAGGAGGAAGGGGCCTCCCATGTTTATGTAAGAGGAGCTGACATAAGACGTTGTCCTGGGCAGCCCTCAGTGGGCTGCTTATAAAACGTTTACATCTGCTTCTAGTGCCTGATAGCTATTTTTCCATAGGTGTGACTTGAAGAAAGAAATATCCCCAAAGAAAATGAACTACTACATTGTCCTTGGCACAATTAATTTTTTAATTATACATATTATTTCCACTTCAACCCGATTGTTCCACCAAACATTGCTACCTGGTCAGTTGTTGCTTTTATGAATTATTTGTTTATGATTTTAACTCCCTTTAGAGCAAATTTACTATTTTAACACCTGCCGCCATGTCTCCCTATTCAAGTAAAAGTTGAGGGTAAGCATAACTGTCAGATGATTAGTAATACAAACTATTATCTCTGAGCTAGGAAGTGACCATCAAGGCAGGAAGATTGGCAACAGTACATGAGAATAGCCTAAATGCGAGAGAGGTGCTAGATGGAGCAGAAGGCTTAGAGAGCCTATTAAAAACCATGTGAAAAACAGTTAAAGCTGCCACTGCCTTGTGAGATGTGGAAATGTTAAGGAGGCATGTGATTTATGTCAGTGTTGCAGAAGAAACTTAATGACAATACATGTACTGTACATGTGCGCCATGCCTTTTATCACGCAAATGTAAGTGGACACACAAGCAGAACCATAGCCTGTGACAGTCCCCACAACAAGAGTGCCCAACTCTTTGATTTTATTTTGCCAAAACATACTTGTCACTTCCGGGGCTCTTGTTTACATTTCTTTGGTGGAGATTGACAGGAAATACATCAAACAGTGGTTCATACTTCAGATGTCTGCAGAAGACATGAAAGAGTGGCATCTGGTGAAAGGGAGTATTGGTGGAGCCGACTGGTACTCATGGCATGTGGCTGACAGTGGGGCCCAGGTCTTTTTCTAAAAATCCATCAGAGTTTGTTTAAGATATGTAAGAAGATTCACTGATTTCTGGGAGTTTGGTATGCACAGGATCACAGGCCAGTATTGCTATGGGGTTGATCCTCAAAGGGGTGGCTACCCTTTCATTATTGCCATCTGCAGCATTCAAGATTGCTCCTACATAACTTGACCCTGAGCAACCATCAGCCGAGCAAAGGAACCTATGGACTAAATGAGTAGCCACAATTTAGTATTATATAGCTCCCCATCATGGATTGAAGGTCAAGGACACACCACACCACTTATTAGTTTTGGGCTCACATGGGACCAGGGATTTAGATTAGGAAGAGGGTGATTACACATTTAACAAAAATGGTATTACACAAGGAGAGGGGCTAAACAGATATAAGAAAGGTTTGCTTTTCTTCACCCCAGTAATACTAGGAAAAGTTGGGGGTGAGACATGAGTGGGCCATTATGGGACTAGCTCAAAACATCTGTGGAGATGGGGACATTTTTTAAATCTAGTTTTGTTACTATGTTTTGCCTGAATACCAAATAAATATTTGGGGTCATTGAATATGAATACTTGGTAAATAGATGCAAGATGATACAGCATGCATAATCTCCTAACTGTAGGACAGACATGAAAGACAAAACCCTATCTAAAAGTAATATGAGGACTGTATGAATTAAATTTGAAAAGAAGATGCAGATGGCACATGAAATGTCTTAACCATCCTCTTTGCAACTTAATTTTTAGCAGAGTATACTGCAGATAGGGTGATTAACTGAGTTGTTCAGGGTCACACAGCATTATGCTTTTTCACAGGCTACCATTTCAATAAAAATATGTTTCATTTTTGTACCTCTCTACCTTTTACTGTTATCATTAGATTACAGTAATTTACTATAAGAGCCACCTCTCCGTATAAAGCTACAGTACATTTTATAACATGAATCTGAAAAAAATAGGTATTATAAGTTGGTTTCACTACTTAATTACCCATTATTTATGAACAATATGACATACTATAACACTTTAAATTACTTGGCTTCTAAAAGGAGATTTACATAGATGGACACACAACTCCAAATTACTTAAGATTCTTGAAGTGATAACACTGATGCTTTGACAGTCAGACTCCTTAGCAATAAGGCATGACCAGAGGGATTAGAACAGCAGCCTGTAATCACCCCCTAGGGTTGTAATGTGGCACAAGGTGCAGCTGAGTGCCACATTGCCATTAGGAGGTGGCTAACTATAATCTAACCCCTAAGAGTGTAATTGCTATTTTAAGGAAAACTGATTTCAGAAAAAAAGTGTTACCTTTTGAATATTTTCCTCCTTGAGAGGATCATTTTTCATAAAATAGTTAATCCACCAGCTGTTTAAGAATGCTAGTTCAGAATCAGAATGCATCATCTCAGTCATTCAGCACTGCTGGAGAACAGAATGCTGACAGGAAGAATTAATTTTCCATGGTAAGCAAGCCATACATGACAGTGTAGCAGAGATTAATGTAAGGCTGTCAGAATGCTGTGACAGCCAATCATAAGGAGCATTTATCAGACCCGTTTTATATATGAAGTTTGTGTTGCCCATACTATTCTAGGCAACATCCTACTGCTGCTCAGATTTCCAAGAAGAGAGATGTATCACAGATGAAAACACTTACTTGTGAATTTAATAATAATAAAACATTATTTATACCATGCCTTTCTTAAAGTCAAGGCACCTTATAATAGTTACAGATAAGAATAGGGTAAAAACTAAGATTACTGAGTTAATAAAATTACAGTAGCATATCAAACAGGATAAATCTTAGACCATAAATAGGTCTTTAAGGCCTTTTTAAATTCCTCCATGGACACACACTGCTGAAGCGGACAGGGTAGAGAATTCCATAGAGTAGGGGCAGCATACATAAAAGCCTGAGCCCTGAAGATTTTAAAGAAACCCTCGAATCTCTAGCAACCCTCGCCTGCTGAGCGGAGCAAACACTTAGGGTGGTAAGGTACCAGAAGCTATTTCAAGTAATCCAGGCCCACTCTGTGTAGGGCTTTATAAGTCAGAAGACCAACTTTAAAGGTGATCCACCACTGTATTGGCAGCCGAGCAGATGGTGAGAACTGAGAAATATGACAGCAATGAGAAGTACCTCGCTCAGTAACTGGCTGCAGTGTTCTGCACAAGCTGCAATTTAAATGTTGTTATGGCATCCCCATATGTAGTATTGTCTGCCACCACTGTAATAATCCTGAAGGTATGGTTATTTCCAGGAATAAGAACTGTTACATTTACATTTTCTGTAGTTACAGTCATATTCTTAGTTGGGTTCCCTATGGTCTCTACCCTGTAATAACTCCAATTTTCCATTGGTGTTGTCCAATTCATGAATACAGAAGTAGTTGTAACACTGACAACAGTTAGTTTATTCAAATTTTCTGGTTCTGTGTATACAAGAAAAAGGCATTTCAAAATTCTAGAAATATAATTCTTTGGTCAACAGTGAATTGTTTATGGTCAAACAGCATACACATTTCAAAACAGATTAGTTTCTGTACCTCTCTATCATTTCCTCTTACCATTAGATTATAGTAACTTGCTGTATCAGCAGGCTCTTCATATAAAGCTACTTCACATAACATGGCTCTGAAAACAGCTATTATAATTTGGTTTCCATTGCTGCTCATAGAACTACACCTCATTCATAAACAATTTGACATACTGTAGCATTCCAAATAACTGAAGATTCTTGAAGTGATACAATACTGATGGCTTGAAAGTTTGATTCTTGAAGTTTATGCTACCATATTATCATACGTAGCATCCATTCCTATACTTCTGTTCAGAGTTTCAAGATGAGAGATGTAGCAACAAAGAAAATATTTACTTGTAAATGTAGATGTTATAAAGGCATCCCCATTTGTAATACTGTCTGCAGCCACTGTGATAATCATAGAAACATAGACTTTGACTGCAGATAAGGACAGCTTAGCCCATCAAGTCTGCCCATTTCCCTACCTACAGGATAGGCTGCAGATCCTAGTTAACCAACAGCCTATATCTTCCTGCCCCCCAAAAGAATTGCCTTTATCCCTGTCCCATGCATTCTTGAATTCTCCCACAGTTTTGTACCCTACGAATTTCTCAGGAAGGCTGTTCCATGATCTACTACCCTCTGTGAAATAATACTTCCTCACATTGCCCCTGAACTGCCCTCCTTCTATCTTTTAAATTGTGTCCCCTTGTTCTTGCAAGTCTCTTTTCTGAAAGATGCTACCTCTTGGACTTTGTTGATTCCCTTGAGGTACTTGAAAGTTTCTATCATGTCCCCTCTCCCTTCTTTCCTCAAGGGTATACATATTAAGCTCCTTTAGTCTCTCCTCGTATGGCTTCTCTTGCAGACCCTGCATTATTTTAGTTGCCCTCCTCTGGTCTGCCTCTATCCTGTCTATGTCCTTGCGGAGATGGGGTCTCCAGAACTGGACACAGTATTCCAGATGGGGTCTCACCAACTGTCTGTATGGAGGATAACAACTCCCTGTTTTCTGCTGCTGATGCCTCTCCCTATACATCCCAGTATACCCCGCCCTCCCTACTGCCTTCTCACATTGCTTACTAACCTTAGGTCATCTGATATGATTACCCCAGGTCCCTTTCCTGTTTTGTTGTTGTTACTACCTCCCCACCCATTTGTGTATTCTTCCCTGGGTTCTTGTTTCCAGGTACATTATTTTGCACCTTTTGCATTGAATCCTAGCTGCCATACATCTGACCATTTCTCCCAACCTTGCCAAGTCCCTTTTTATCCTTTCCACGCCTTTGTGTATCAACCCTGTTGCAGTTTTTGTGTCATCTGCAAAAGGCATACTTTTCCTTCTAGTCCCTCTGCAATGTCACTGATGAAGACATTAAAAGGACTGGACCCAATACTGAACCCTGCGGTACCCCACTGGTAACTGCCCTTTCTTCAGAATGGACCCATTTACAATTACCTTCTGTGTCCTGTTGTCCAGCCAATGTTTACCTAGGCTACCACCCTGGGACCCACTCCCAGGCTGGTTAATTTGACTAATAATCTTTGTGTGGGGGCTGTCAAATGCCTTGCTAAAGTCTAGGTTGGCCATGTCCAGGCCCTCCTGGTCTACTACTTTGTCATGTCAAAGAAATCCATTAGATTCGTCTTGACATGATCCTTCCCACTGTGAACCCATGCTGCCT
Source organism: Neoceratodus forsteri (assembly GCA_016271365.2). Classification (NCBI taxonomy): domain Eukaryota; kingdom Metazoa; phylum Chordata; order Ceratodontiformes; family Ceratodontidae; genus Neoceratodus; species Neoceratodus forsteri. Next base: position 614,755,462 of record CM028133.1, read on the forward strand.
TGGATCCTGTGCTCCACTGACCTCTAGGTACTAATTATTCTCTTCAGAAGTGACTCCATCACTTTCCCTACCACAGAGGTCAGACTGACAGGTCTGTAGTTTCGCCTCTGTCTTGGTCCCACTTTTGTGAAGGGAATCACATCACCCTCCTCCAGTCCTTGGGCACCACACCATCCTCCCATGATTTATTAAAAGAGTAGTCAGTGGTTTCACTATTTCCTTCCTTAATTCTTTTAGAATTCTGGGTGAATTCCATCAGGACCCATTGCTTTGTCCACCTTCAGTTTTAGAGTTCTTGCAGAACCCTCTTCTGTGAAAGGACTCGATTGACCCCTATCAAGAGTGCTTCTGTTAATTGGATTAGGCACTTCCCTCCTCTTTTGTGAATACTGAGCAGAAATATTCATTCAGTATTCCTGCTTTTTCACTGTCCCACCTCTGCCCACCCACCGCTCATTCTATTCAGCCCTCACTATCCCTCCCTTTTTCTTTATACGCTGATATACCTATAAAAAGGTTTTATCCCTTCTTAACTGAGTTGGCTATCTTTCCTCAGTTTGGGCCTTTGCTATTCTGACTTCCCTCCCTGCTTCTTTCTGTCTTAACTGGTACAGCTCTCTGTCCTGCTCCTTCTGTGTTTCCTTATACTTCCGAATGTTATCTTTTTCTTCTGACTTTCACAGCCACCTCTCTGGAGAACCACAGTGGCTTTTTTCTTTTCATTTTGATTTGTTTATTTGTTTCACACAAAGGCTTGTTGCTCCCCTGTGATGGCAGTTTTGATAATTCCCAATGTTGTCTACACACCTCCTTCTAGCCTGTTTGCGTTAGTGTATTTCTGAGGCACTGTCCCATCTTGCCAAAAGTCAGCCCTCCTAAAGTCCAGTACCTCATACTTTTGTATGGCTTGACTCTGTAGCTGAGTTTAACGTGAACCACACTGTTTGATGGTCATTGTCCTCAGATGGCAACCCACTTCTAGATCTGAGATCCTCTCTCTGCCCCCATTTGAGAGCAAGGTCTCAAGATTGCTCCTCTCGAGTGGGTTCTGAAACTAGCTGTCTAATGCCTGCCACCTGTAGGCATCAAGAATGGTCCTGTTTTAGATGTGGCTGCAGCAAATGTGCTCCAGTTAACATCTGGCATATTCAGGTCTCCCATCAACAGTATCTCCCCTTTCTCTGCCATTCTAAGAATGCCTTCCATCATATCCTTGTCCATTCCTTCCCCTGACATGGAGGTCTGTACACAACCCTGTGTGGATTGTGGTGCCCTTCCAGTCTCCAAGGTGACCCACAGTGCCTCCTCTCCTCCTGTTTACTCTTTTGTTCAGTGCTTTTATCCCTTCCTTTACATGAGAGCTACTCCTCCCCTCTCTCCCCTGCCTGTCTCTCCTGTAGTTATGTACCCTGGTATGTTAACATCCCAGTCATGGTTCTCTGTGTACCATGTTTCTGTGACTGCTACAATATCCAGGCATCCCTCTTCCATTAGGCCACCAGCTCAGGGAGCTTGTTGCCCAGACTACAGGCATTGTACTCATTACCCTCCATTTCCTGATGGCCTACCCCTTTTGCCCTATCCCTGTCCTTCTTGCCTTGTCGCTTTCTCCATTTACCCTGCCCTTCTCCTATTGACACCTCCATGTTGGTGTTTGCCACACTACTACTGTAATTGTTTGGGGGCTAGGATTTTCCTGCTCCTTTCCAGTGCCTCCCCCTTGGCTAGTTTAAAGCTTGCCAATGAAGCATTTAAACCTATCACCTAGATCCTGTTTCCTCCCGACAGATGCAGCCCATCATGCCAGTATAGGCTTGCATCACTCCAGGTGGACTCCCAGTCCCAAATGAAGCCAAATCCCTGAGCTCCACATCAGTTTTTCAACCACTGATTGAATCCCATGGCACGGAGCACCCTAGTCCTCCTATGTCATAGATGGTAGCACCGAAAAGGTTATCGTGCGTGCTACTGGACTAAGGCCCCTCCCAATTCCACAAACTCTTCCTGCACTTCTCTAATCCCTTTCTTAGCCAGGTCATTTTGTCCCAGGTGGACAATGACATCCAGCTCCTCCCTGTGTAGCTGCTCTGGCAATCCTGATGATTCTCCCTGTCCCTCCAAGCCATGGTGCCAGGCAGGCACCTTACCTCCTCTCCCCTTCCTTGCCTAGTTCTACCTTCCTAGCTAATGGAGTCCCACCAGGAGTTGTTTCTTCCCTGCAGGGTCCCCTGCCACCCTCCTGTGGGTCTCCTTTGTGGAGTTCCCAGCATCCTCCTTGGTCTCCACTGTAGGTGCCTCCATAGAGGAACCACACTTTGCCAGAATGGCATAGGAATTGTGGAGAGGTACAACTGGAGGGATGTGCCTCTGAAAGTGTAATTATTTCCAGGAATAAGATCTGTTACATTTACATTTTCTGGAGTTACAGTTGTATTCTTAGGTGGGTTCCCAATGGTCTGTACCATGTAATAACTCTGATTTCCTAATGGTGGTGTCCAACTCATGAATACAGAAGTAGTTGTAACATTGACAACAGTTAGGCTGTTCACAGGTGCAGGTTCTGTGTATACAAGAAAGGTATTTCAAAATTCTGAAAATATAACTAATTGGTTAATGGTGAATTGTTCATGGTCACACAGCATACACCTTTAACATAAGCTACCATTTCAACACAAATTTGTTTCTGTACCTCTCTACCTTTGTTCTTACTATAGAAACATAGAATTTGTTGGCAGATAAGGACAGTTCTGGCCCACCTAGTCTGCCCATTTCCCTACCTGTTTATATACCAGAAATAAACTACATTCATTTATGTATTCTGTAGTTTCAGATATTCTTAGTTGGGTTTCTGTGTCTCTACCCTGTAATATGAGATTACAGTAATTTCCTATAACAGCAGGCTCTCCATATCAAGCTATAATGTATAACAAGGATCTGAAAAATGCCATTTTAATTTGGCTCCCACTGCTGCTCATGTAGTTTCTCCAAGTGTATCAACAATTTAACATACTGTAACACTCCAAATAACTTGGATTCTGAAGGTGATAAAATACTGATTGTTTGAAAGACAGATTCTTGAAATTTGTGTTACCCTTACAATTGTATACAGCATCCTACTGCTGCTCAGATTCCCGAAATGAGAGCTATATCAGTGAAGAAAATGCTCATTTGTAAATTTACCTCTGCAGCCAAGGAAATGGTCAGATATTTCCTGAAATTTCTATGATATCTTTATAAATTATCTACCTGAAGTACTATTAAAGGGCCAATAAAAAGAATTTCCTAAGAAAAATATTGGGAACTATCTGGAAATATTTGACCAAGTCATTAGCTGCAACTTTAAATATTGTTATGGCATCTCCATATGTAGTATTGTCTGCTGCCACTGCAATAATTCTGAAGGTGTAATTATTCCAAGAAATAAACTATGTTAAATTTACATATTCTGTAGTTACAAAATATTCTTAATCAGGTTCCCTATGGTCACTACCCTGTAATAAATCAGATTTCCTGCACATGTTGGCAAATTTATAAATGCATGCAACGCTGTAACACTGGCAAAAGGTTGTTCACAGTTGCAGGTTCTATGTATAGAAGAAAAAGGTATTTCAAAGTTCTAGAAATATATCTCATTGGTTAAAAGTGAATTGCTCACAGTCACACACCATACAACCTTAACATAGTAACCATTCCAATACAAATTAGTTTCTGTACCCCTTTACCTTTTGGTCTTACCATTAAATTACAGTAACTTCCTTCAATTTTGTTGTTGAAGAAAACAACAATAAATACATTACTCTGGCCTTCAATGAGGCCACCAAAAACCACACCAACCACCTAGAAACAAACAAATAAGCCAACAGGGAATGTATGTATGCCAAACCAGAGTCCACACTTTGCCTGGTAAAAAGTTTGAAAAAATACCTAAGCAAATTGCTGGCACTCTGTTGCCATCCATGACATCTGCCACAGCATTTTCTGGACAGCAGTGAAATCTAGTTCATCAAACAGCCATTTGGTCTAAACAACTTGTCAGCCCTGATGACCAAAATAAGTAAAGAAGCAGGGCTGAGACAAATATACACAAACCACTCAACCAGATCGACTCTGGTAAAGTTATTGTCTGAAGCTGGGTTGCAAGGACACAAAGTTATGTCAGTTATGGGACACTGCTTTGAGGCAAGCCTAAGGTTCTTTTGGGCAGCCTCGAGTAGCAATCATCAATGCTGGAGCTCAATTCTGGGGCAAAAGGATGAAAACAAACAGCCTGCTGAACAGAAAAATAAAGAAGACAAGAAGCTGCTGCCACACAAGATGATTTCAGGAACACTGCACTGCCAACAACAGGAGAATTGACTTTGTTCAACCAAAATCTGTTCACTTTCAAAGGCACAATGCATTTCAATGGACCTGTCACTTTCATTAGTCCAAGCAAGTGATTTTTTATTTTATTAAACTATGCAGACATTGTTGAAAGTACCACATGAGGTAAACTGCGTTTTTCATTGTTTTAATACCCACCTCAGTTCCTCGTTGATGTTATATTCTACTCTTTTCCATTTCTATTCAGTAGGACTATTTTATGGATTGTAGTAATTTTGCACCAATAATAAATTATTTTTTGCACCTAATAGCAGTTTTGTGTTTTTTTTATTACAACTTCAACAATCCATTTTATAAGCAAAATCAATAAGACATTTCAGGATGCGTAGGAACATATTTTACTGCACAGCCAGGGGTAAATGTCACTAAGCCCGTGACTTTGTGCCTTATTACACCCTTGTCCGTGTAGTAAAATAAGTTCCATGCATACTCTGTCATGTCTTATTGCTTGCATATCAGCAGGCTCTCTGTGTAAAGCTAGCTCGTATAACATGGATCAGAAAAAATATGTTATAATTTGTTTCCTATTGCTGCTTATAGAACTACTCCTCATTTTTCAGCAATTTGACATACCATGACATTCCAAATAATGGAAGATTCTTGAAGTGATACAATACTGATGCTTTGACAGTCAGATACTTGAAGTTTGTGCTACCATCTTATCATATGTAGTGTCCTACAGATGTGTTCAGATTTCCAAGATGAGAGATGTTTCAAAGAAGAAGACACTTACTTGTGAATGTAAATGTTGTAATGGCATCCCCATTTGTAATATTGTCTGCAGCCACTGCGATTATCATGAAGGTGTAGTTATTTCCAGGAATAAGATTTGTTACATTTACATTTTTTGTAGTTCCAGTTGTATTCTTAGGTGGGTTCCCCATGGTCTGTACCATATAATAACTCCAATTTCCTAATGGTGGTGTCCAATTCATGAATACAGAAGTAGTTGTAACATTGACAACAGTTAGGTTATTCACAGTTGCAGGCTCTGAGTATACAAGAAAGAGACATTTCAAAATTCTGAAAATATAACTCATTGGTTAATGATAAATTGTTCATGGTCACACAGCATACACCTGTAACATATGCTACCATTTCAGTCCAAATTTGTTTCTGTACCTCTCTACCTTTTGTTCTCACTATAGAAACATAGAATTTGTTGGCAGATAAGGGCAGTTTGGCCCACCGAGTCTGCCCATTTTCCCTACCTGTTTCACATACCCAGGAATAAACTACATTACATTTATGTATTCAGTAGTTTCAGATACATTCGTGGTCGGGTTTCCTATTGTTTCTACCCTGTAATATGAGATTACAGTAATTTCCTATAACAGCAGGCTCTCCATATCAAGCTACAACGTATAACAAGGATCTGAAAAATGCCATTATAATTTGCTTCCCATTGCTGCTCATGTAGCTTCTCCAAGTGTAGCAACAATTTGACATACTGTAAGACTCCAAATAACTTGGATTCTGAAAGTGCTAAAATACATATAGTTTGAAAGACATGTTCTTTAAATTTGTTACCCTTACAATTGTATACAGCATCCTACTGCTGCTCAGATTCCCGAACGAGAGCTGTATCAGTGAAGAAAATGCTTACTTGTAAATTTACCTCTGCAGCAAAGGAAATGGTCAGATATTTCCTGCAATTTCTGTGATATCTTTATAAATTATCTGCCTGAAGTACTATTAAAGGGCCAATAAAAAGAATCGCCTAAGAAAAATATTGGGAACTATCTGGAAATATTTGACCAAGTCATTAGCTGCAACTTTAAATATTGTTATGGCATCTACATATGTAATATTGTCTGCTGCCACTGCAATAATTCTGAAGGTTTAGTTATTCCAGAAATAAACTATGTTACATTTACGTATTCTGTAGTTACAAAATATTCTTAATCAGGTTCTCTATGGTTGCTACCCTGTAATAAATCAGATTTCCTGCAGGTGTTGGCAAATTTATAAATGCATGCAAAGTTGTAACACTGGCAAAAGGTTGTTCACAGTTGCAGGTTCTATGTATACAAGAAAAAGGAATTTCAAAGTTCTGGAAATAGAACTCATTGGTTAAAAGTGAATTGCTTACAGTCACACACCATACAACTTTAACATAGCAACCATTTCAATGCAAATTAGTTTCTGTACCCCTTTATCTTTTGGTCTTACCATTAGAATACATTAACTTCCTTCAATTTTGTTATTGATGAAAACAACAATAAATACATGACTCTGGCCTTCAATGAGGCTACCAAAAACCACACCAACCCCCTAGAAACAAACAAATAAGCCAACAGGGAATGTATGTATGCCAAACCAGAGTCCACACTTTGCCTGGTAAAAAGTTTGAAAAAATACCTAAGCAAATTGCTGGCAGTCTGTTGCCATCCATGACATCTGCCACAGCATTTTCTGGACAGCAGTGAAATCTAGTTCATCAAACAGCCATTTGGTCTAAACTACTTGTCAACCCTGATGACCAAAACAAGTAAAGAAGCAGGGCTGGGACAAATATACACAAACCACTCAATCAGATCGACTCTGGTACAGTTATTGTCTGAAGCTGGGCTGCAAGAACACAAAGTTATGTCAGTTACGGCACACTGCTTTGAGGCAAGCCAAAGGTCCTTTTGACCTGCCTCATGTAGCAATCATCAATGCTGGAGCTCAATTCTGGGGCAAAAGGATGAAAACAAACAGCCTCCTGAACAGAAAAATAAAGAAGAGAAGAAGCTGCTGCCACACAAGATGATTTCAGGAGCACTGCACTGCCAACAACAGGAGTAATGACTTTGTTCAACCAAAATCCGTTCACTTTCAATGGCCCAATGTATTTCAATGGACCTGTCACTTTCATTAGTCCAAGCAAGTGATTTTTATTTTATTACACTACCTAGACATTATTAAAAGTACCACACATGGTAAACTGTGTTTTTCATTGTTTTAAGACCCACCTCAGTTACTAGTTGATGCTATTTTCTTCCCTTTCCCACTTCTATTCAGTAGAACTATTTTATGGAGTGTAGTCATTTTTCACTAAAAATAAATGATGTTATGCACCTAATACCAGTTTTGTGTGTTTTTTTTTTTATTACAACATCAACAATCCATTTTCTAAGCACAATCAATAAGACATTTCAGGATGCGCAAGAACATATTTTACTGCACAGCCAGGGGTAAACGTCACTAAGCCTGTGACTTTGTGCCTTATTACACCCTTGTCCGTGTAGTAAAATAAGTTCCATGCATACTCTGTCATGTCTTATTGCTTGCATATCAGCAGGCTCTCTGTGTAAAGCTAGCTCGTATAACATGGATCAGAAAAAATCTGTCATAATTTGTTTCCTATTGCTGCTTATAGATCTACTCATTTATCAACAATTTGACATACCATGACATTCCAAATAACAAAAGGTTCTTGAACACTGAGGTGCTGCCCTATCTGCATGCATCTCTCGGGACTGTGGGATGAGGTAGCCAGACTCAGAGCGGAAGTAAACTGGGTCAGGAGTACCATCACCCCTATCCAGGGACCACCCAGTCCAAAGCAGCTGCCTCAAAGGATGCCGAACGAGGAGCACTTGGATGACAGTGGGCTCAGGAGGTTAAAGCAGTCAGGCAGAGGCACATCCCAGATCCTATTCCTCTCAAGAACTCATATGCCACACTGGCAAATGAGGACAACCAAATAGAGGTACCCAGGAAGTGGAAGGAAAGGATGTGGAGGTTAGGCAAGGAGGTGACCTCAGTGGGAAAGCAGTGGACCCCAGAGGAGGAGGAAGCGAATCCTGGAGGGACTCCATCAAGAGGGATCCAGCTAGGAACACAGGAGGGGAGCAGGGAGGTGAGGTGCCTACTAGGTGCCACGGCATGGAGGGATGGAAGGAAGATACTGGGATCACTGGGAAGGCAAGATGGAGGTGAGCTGGATGTTATTATCCACCTAGGTACTAATGACTTGGCAAATGGGGAGCCAAAGGAAGTTCAGGAAGAGTTTAGGAAACTGGGGAGGGTCTCAAGAAAGTAGCTACTTCTGTCACTTTCTCAGAGTACTACCTGTGAGAGGCAAGGAGAGCATAGAGTGCATGCAGCAGGAACTTTAACTCATGGTTGAAGAACTGGTGCTGTGAGGAAGGGTTTGGATTCATTGGTGACTGGGGACCCACCTGGAGGATGGAGGTTTGTTCAAGCCTGACGGCCTGCATCCATCCTGGAGGAATCCAAGCACTCAGAAAGTTTAAATGCTATATTGACAAGCATTTAAACTAGCAAAGGGGTGGCAGGCCAGCAAGGACGGTACCTCACTTGCTCACCCCCCAGCTAGTAGTAGGAACCAGTGAACCAGAGAGTGGCTATCTCTGCAAAGCAGTGTGCAAACGATGGAGATTAGTGTCCAAAAGGTGGATAAGCAGAAAAGGGGCAAAATTCAGCAGAAGGGCAGACAGCAAGGAGAACCAGGGATAAATGACAACCAAGGATGGGGCTGGAGTAGAACAATGAAGCAGTCTAGGGAGGTCAAATCATGGAAAGCCATGTGTGCAAATGCCAGGAGCCTTAGCAACAAGATGTAAGATCTGGAGGCTGTCATAGTACAGTCAGACCTGGACATTGTGGCCATCACTGAAACCTGGTGTAATGATAACCATGACTGGGAGATGGCCATACCTGGCTACAACATATTCAGAAGAGAAAGAGCAGGCAGGAAGAGGAGGAGGAGTGGCACTGTATGTGAAAATGACATAAGGGCCACACAGATCCAGGAGGAACAAATGGGGAGAGATACTGTGAGTTAAGCTGGAAAGGAAAATGGGGCCAGCCATCCGCACAGGTGAGGTCTATAGACCACCAGCCCAGGAGGAAGAAACAGATAGGGAGCTGATGCTAGCCATCCAAAGGATGGCAGACAAGAGGGTGAGGTAGTACTGGTTGGAGACTTCAATATACCAGACGTGGACTGGGAGCATCCCCAGCAGCAGCATCAACTAGGAGCAGATTTATCCTGGACTCCTCTGTGGTGCCTTCCTCAAGCAACTGGTCATGGAACCAACTCGGCAGAAGGCAATACTGGACCTTGTGCTCACAAACAGGGACAGTGTGATGGGGTAACAGTGGGGAGCACCTGGGTAACAGTGACCACCAGTCATTGTGGTTTGAAATCACAGAAAGAGCAGAACCAAACCACACAAAACACGTATCCTGGATTTTAGGGGGCAGACTTTGGGAAAATGGGGAGATACTTGAAAGAGGCATTAAGGGAATGGGACAGGAATCAGGGGTTGAGGAACAGTGGGCAGTATTTAAAATGGGGATTATAAGAACAACAGAATTATGCATTAAGCAGGTTAGCAAGAGGAAAAGAAAGAGAGACCATTATGGTTTTCCAAAGCGGTAGAAAGAAAGTGAAAGCCAAAAAGATTGCATTCAGGCAATACAAAAGTCACAGGCAGAAGGGGATAGGAGAAGTACCAGGAGAAACAAAGGGAGGCAGGGAAGTCCTGAAGGAAGCCAAAGCTCAGACAGAAGAACACATTGCAAAATCAGTGGGTAAAGGGACAAAACCTTTACAGGTACATAAGTGAAAAAAAGAAAGACAAAGGGAGGGATAGTGAGACTGAAGGGGAGGATGGGATCCCGTGGAGGATGACAACAGTAAAGCTGACATATTGAACAGGTATTTCTGCTCAGTCTTTACTAAGGAAGAGGGGGTAATGGGTCTGAAGGGAGTACAAGGGGTGAGAATGGTGCAGAAATGGACACAAGTCCCTTTACACGAGAAAGGGTCCTGAAGGAACTGGAAGTAATAAGAGCTGATAAAGCAATGGGGCCAGATGGGGATCACCCCAGGGTCCTTAAAGAACTAAGAGAGGTGGTGGCTGAACCTCTGGCTATCCTGTTCAGCCAATCACTGGAAACAGGAGGTACCCAAAGACTGGAGGACAGCAGATGTAGTCCCCTTATACAAAAGTGGGAACAAAGAGGAAGCAGGGAACTGAGACCAGTCAGCCTCACCTCGTAGTGGTAAAGATCATGGAAGCACTATTGAAGGAGAGATTGGTGGAACATCTGGTTGTCAATGGACTACAGGACCCAAGGCAGCATGGTTTCACCAGGGGGAGTCATGTCAGACCAACCTCATTGAATTTTTTGACTGGGTGACTAGGGAGGTGGATCAGGGAGGGCAGTGGACATGGCCTATCTGGACTTCCAAGGCCTTTGACACTGTGCCACATAGAAGACTATTACACAAACTGGGAATATGGGTGTGGGCAGGACAGTAGTGTGGTGGGTAGGTAACTGGCTGGGTGGCAGGACACAGAGGGTGGTGGTAAATGGCTGTCACTCCACAGAGGGAAGAGTGACCAGTGGGTACCACAGGGATCAGTGCTGGGACCGTCCTATTCAACATCTTCATCAGTGACATTGTACAGGATCTGGAAGGCAGAATTTCACTGTTCGCTGATGACACAAAGCTCTGTAACAGGTAGATACACCAGGGTGTAGACAGGAATGAGAAGGGACCAGCAGAAACTTGAAGAATGTGGTCAAGGGTTTGGCAGTTGAAATTCAATGCAAAGAAGTGCAAGATAATGCATATGGGGCACAAAAACCCTGGCACAATATATCAGTTGGGGGGTGAGGATATAGCATGCACCAAGCAGGAAAGGGATCTTGGGGTTGTCATCTCTGATGACCTCAAGGTAGGGAAACAGTGTGACAAGGCATCAGGTAAAGAAAATAGGATGCTGGGATGTATAGGCAGGGGCATCACCAGTAGGAAAAGGGAGGTCATAATTCCGCTATACAAGACACTAGTGAGGCCCCACCTGGAGTACAGTGTACAGTTCTGGAGACCATACCTCACGTAGGACATAGACAGGGTGAGAAGGTTCAGAGGAGGGCAACAAAGATGGTGCATGGGTTGCATCACAAGTCCTATGAAGACAGGTTGAAGGAACTGAACATGTACTCCCTGGAGGAGAGGAGGAGAGAGGGATATGATAGAGATATACAAGTATCTTACAGGAGGAACAGGGTGCAGGAAAACACTATTTTTAAGCAAAAAGCTGTTTCAGGACTAGAGGGCATGGGATGAAGTTGGAGGGAGGACGATTCAGAGGAAACATGAGAGAAGAATTTCTTCACAGAACAGGTGGTGGACAAGTGGAACACCCTGCCAGAGGAAGTGGTGGGGCTGAAACAATCACGTGATTTAAGAATGCATGGGATAGACAAAAAGGAATTTTAGAGGTCAGGGGTAAGGGGAAATAGACTTCTAGGAAAACAAACTGAACTTACAAGCTCAAATGGGCAGACTAGGTGGGCCATATGCCCTTATCTGCTGACACTGTCTATGTATCTCTGTATCTATGATACAATACTGATGCTTTGACAGTCAGATACTTGAAGTTTGTGCTACCATCTTATCATATGTAGTGTCCTACAGTTGTGTTCAGATTTCCAAGATGAGAAATGTTTCAAAGAAGAAAACACTTACTTGTGAATGTAAATATTGTAATGGCATCCCCTTTTGTAATATTGTCTGCAGCCACTGCGATAATCATGAAGGTGTAGTTATTTCCAGGAATACGATCTGTTACATTTACATTTTCTGTAGTTACAGTTGTATTCTTAGGTGGGTTCCCCATTGTCCATACTATGTAATAACTCCGATTTCCTAATGGTGGTGTCCAATTCATGAATACAGAAGTAGTTGTAACATTGACAACAGTTAGGTTATTCACAGTTGCAGGTTCTGTGTATACAAGAAAGAGGCATTTCAAAATTCTGAAAATATAACTCATTGGTTAATAATAAATTGTTCATAGTCACACAGGATACACCTTTAACACATGCTACCATTTCAATACAAATTTGTTTCTGTACCTCTCTACCTATTGTTCTTACTATAAAAACATAGAATTTGATGGCAGATAAGGACAGTTTGGCCCACCTAGTCTGCCCATTTTTCCTACCTGTTTCATATACCCAGGAATAAACTATATAACATTTATGTATTCTGTAGTTTCAGACACAATCTTAGTCGGGTTTCCTATGGTTTCTACCCTGTAATATGAGATTACAGTAATTTCCTATAACAGCAGGCTCTCCATATAAAACTACAATGTATAACAAGAATCTGAAAAATGCCATTTTAATTTGGTTCCCACTGCTGCTCATATAGCTTCCCCTCACATATCAACAATTTGACATACTGTTACACTCCAATAAACCTGGATTCTGAAAGTGATACAATACTGATTCTTTGAAAGTCAGGTTCTTGAAATTTGGGTTACCCTTACCATTGTATGCAGCATCCTACTGTTACTCAGATTCCTGAAACTAGAGCTGTATCAGTGAAGAAAATGCTCACTTGTAAATTTACCACTGTAGCCAAGGAAATGGTCAGCTATTTCCTGAGATTTCTGTGATATCTTTATAAATTCCCTGCCTGAAGAACTACTAAAGGGCCAACAAAAGAATCTCCTAAGAAAAATATTGGGAACTATCTGACTAAGTCATTAGCTGTAACTTTAAATATTGTTATGGCATCTCCATATGTAGTATTGTCTGGTGCCACTGCAATAATTCTAAAGGTGTAGTTATTCCCTGAAATAAACTATGACATAGGGTTTTAAATAATTGATTAGCAGTTTTTTTTCCTGGACAATACTAACTGTTCAGAAAGTATTTATATAGATTTTCTAGAAGTGATATGTTTGTTAAACACAGTCAGGCAAGTGCTATGCATTTTCACAATGTTTTAGCACTTTTATGAGCAAAACGCTAATCAATTTTTAGAGTTAAATAAAACCCTGTGACGCATTTACATATTCTGTAGTTACAACATATTCTTAGTCAGGTTCCCTATGGCCACTACCCTGTAATAACTCCGATTTCCTGTTGGTGGTATCCAATTCATGAATACAGAAGTAGATGTAACTCTGACAACAGTTAGGTTATTCACAGTTTCAGGTTCTGTGTATACAAAAAAAGAGATATTTCTAAATTCTGGAACTATAACTCATTGGTTAATAATGAATTGTTCTTGGTCACACAGCATACACCGTTAACAGTAAATTGTTCATGGTCACACAGCATACACCTTTAACATAGGCTACCTACAGATTCATTTCTGTACCTCTCTCCTTTTGCTCTTACCATGAGATTACAGTAAATTCCTATCTCAGCAGGTTCTCCATACAAAGCTACCATGTATATCATGGATCTGAAAAATGTTGTTATAATTTGGTTCACACCTGCTCATATAGCTTCCACTCATGTATCAACAATTTGACATACTGTAACACTTCAAATAACTTGGATTCTTGAGCTGATAAAATGCTGATTCTTTCAGAGTCAGGTTCTTGAAGTTTGTGTTACCTTTACCTTCATATGTAGCATGCTACAGCTGCTCATATTCCAGGATGAGACACATATCACAGAAGAAAATGCTTACTTGTGTATTTACAGTTGCAGCCAAGGAAATAGTCACATATTTCCTGAATTTTTTGTGATATCTCTGCAGAATAATTCTCTGCCTGCAGTACTATTCAAGGGCCAACAAAGAGAATCTGTTTAGAAATATTGGGAAATATCTGGAAATATGTGACCAAGTCTTTAGCTGCAACTGTAAATGTTGTAACATTGTCTCCGTAGGTAGTACTGTCTGCTGCCACTGCAATAATACTGATTGTAACGTGGCAAAAATCACAACATCTGAAACAAGGAACACAATTGGCTGAATTGTATCAGGTGTGGAAGGTGTACCAGGGATGGAAGGAAGATACTGGGGATCACTGGGAAGGCAAGATGGGAGGGTGAGCCAGATGTCATTATCCACCTAGGTACTAATGACTTGGCAAATGGGGAGCCGAAAGGAAGTTCAGGAAGAGTTTAGGAAACTGGGAGGGGTCTCAAGCAAGTGGCACTTTCACCTGTCACTTTCTCAGAAGTACTACCTGTGAGAGAGGCAAAGGAGAGCATAGGAGTGCATGCAGCAGGAACTTTAACTCATGGTTGAAGAACTGGTGCTGTGAGGAAGGGTTTGGATTCATTGGTGACTGGGACCCACCTGGAGGATGGAGGTTTGTTCAAGCCTGCGGCCTGCATCCATCCTGGAGGGAATCAAGTACTCAATGATAAGTTAAAAGCTACATTGACAAACATTTAAACTAGCAAGGGGTGCAGGCCAGCAAGGAGGTACCTACTTGCTCACCCCACAGCAAGCAGTGGAACCAGTGAACCAGAGGAGGGCTATCTCTGCAAAGCAGTGTGCAAAAGATAGAGATTAGTGTCCAAAAGGTGGATAAGCAGAAAGGGGCAAAATTCAGCAGAATGGCAGACAGCAAGGAGAACCAGGGATAAATGACAACCAAGGAAGGGCTGAGTAGAACAGTGGAAGCAGACTAGGAGGTCAAATCATGGAAAGCCATGTGTGCAAATGCCAGGAGCCTTATGCAACAAGATGGAAGATCTGGAGGCTGTCATGGTACAGTCAGACCTGGACATTGTAGCCATCCAAAAAACCTGGTGTAATGATAACCATGACTGGGAGATGGCCATACCTGGCTACAACACATTCAGAAGGGACAGAGCAGGCAGGAAGGGAGGAGGAGTGGCACTGTATGTGAAAAATGACATAAGGGCCACACAGATCCAGGAGGAACAAAATGGGGGAGAGGTACTGTGGGTTAAGCTAGAAAGGAAAATGGGGCCAGCCATCTGCACAGATGTGGTCTATAGACCACCAGCAGGGAGGAAGAAACAGATAGGAGCTGATGCTAGCCATCCAAAGGATGGCAGACAAGGTGAGGTAGTACTGGTTGAAGACTCAATATTCCAGACGTGGACTGGAGCATCCCAGCAGCAGCATCAACTAGGAGCAGATTTATCCTGGACTCCCTTCAGGGTGCTTTCCTCAAGCAACTGGTCATGGAACCAACTCAGCAGAAGGCAATACTGGACCTTCTGCTCACAAACAGGACAGTGTGATGGGGGTAACAGTGGGGAGCATCTGGGTAACAGTGACCACCAGTCATTGTGGTTTGAAATCACAGAAAGAGCAGAACCAAACCACAAAAAAACACATATCCTGGATTTTAGGGGCAGACTTGGGGAAATACTTGAAAAGAGGCATTAAGGGAATGGGACAGGAATCAGGGTTGAGGAACAGTGGGCAATATTTAAAATGGGGATTATAAGAACAACAGAATTATGCATTAGCAGGTTAGCCAGAGGAAAAGAAGAGGAGACCATTATGGTTTTCCAAAGAGGTAGCAAAGAAAGTAAAAGCCAAAAGATAAGATTCAGGCAATACAAAAAGACACAGGCAGAAGGGGATAGGGAGAAGTACCAGGAGAAACAAAGGAGGCAGGAAAGTCAGTAAGGGAAGCCAAAGCTCAGACAGAAGTACACATTGCAAAATCAGTGGTTAAAGAGGACAAAACCTTTTACAGGTACTTAAGTGAAAAAAGAAAGACAAAGGGAGGGATAGTGAGACTGAAGGGGGAGGATGGGAGTCGCATGGAGGATGACAACAGTAAAGCTGACATATTGAACAGGTATTTCTGCTCAGTCTTTACTGAGGAAGAGGGGGGTAATGGGTCTGAAGGGGTACAAGGGTGAGAATGGTGCAGAAATGGACACAAAGTCCCTTTACAGAGAAAGGGTCCTGAAGGAACTGGAAGTAATAAGAGGTGACAAAGCAATGGGGCCAGATGGGTGCACCCAGGGTCCTTAAAGAACTAAGAGAGGTGGTGGCTGAACCTCTGGCTATCCTGTTTAGCCAATCACTGGAAACAGGGAGGCACCAAGACTGAGGACAGCAGATGGTCCCTTTATAGCAAAAGTGGGAACAAAGAGGAAGCTAGGAACAACAGACCAGTCAGCATCACCTCAGTAGTGGGAAAGATCATGGAAGCACTTCTGAAGGAGAGATTGGT
Source organism: Neoceratodus forsteri (assembly GCA_016271365.2). NCBI lineage: Eukaryota > Metazoa > Chordata > Ceratodontiformes > Ceratodontidae > Neoceratodus > Neoceratodus forsteri. Next base: position 614,771,790 of record CM028133.1, read on the forward strand.
AGAACATCTGGTTGTCAATGGACTACAGGACCCAAGGCAGCATGGTTTCACCAGGGGGAGGTCTTGTCAGACCAATCTCATTGAATTTTTTGACTGGGTGACTAGGGAGGTGGATCAGGGGAGGGCAGTGGACATGGCCTATCTGGACTTCAGCAAGGCCTTTGACACTGTGCCACATAGAAGACTATAACACAAACTGGGGAATATGGGTGTGGGCAGGACAGTAGTGTGGTGGGTAGGTAACTGGCTGGGTGGCAGGACACAGAGGGTGGTGGTAAATGGCTGTCACTCCACAGAGGGAAGAGTGACCAGTGGGGTACCACAGGGATCAGTGCTGGGACCGGTCCGATTCAACATCTTCATCTGTGACATTGTGCAGGATCTAGAAGGCAGAATTTCACTGTTCGCTGATGACACAAAGCTCTGTAACAGAGTAGACACACCAGAGGGTGTAGACAGAATGAGAAGGGACCAGCAGAAACTTGAAGAATGGTCAAAGGGTTTGGCAGTTGAAATTCAATGCAAAGAAGTGCAAGATAATGCATATGGGGCACAAAAACCCTGGCACAATATATCAGTTGGGGTTGAGGGCTATAGCATGCACCAAGCAGGAAAGGAGATCTTAGGGTTGTCATCTCTGATGACGTCAAGGTAAGGAAACAGTGTGACAAAGCATCAGGTAAAGCAAATAGGATGGTGGGATGTATTGGCAGGCATCACCAGTAGGAAAAGGAGGTCATAATTCCGCTCATACAAGACACTAGTGAGGCCCCACCTGGACTACAGTGGTACAGTTCTGAGACCATACCTATGTAAGGACATAGACAGGGTAGAGAAGGTTCAGAGGAGGGCAACAAAGATGGTGCATGGATTGCATCACAAGTCCTATGAAGACAGGTTGAAAGAACTGAACATGTACCCTGGAGGAGAGGAGGGAGGGGGGATATGATAGAGACATACAAGTATCTTACAGGGAGGAAACAGAGTGCAGGAAACACTATTTAAAAGCGAAAAAGATGTTCCAGGACCAGAGGGCATGGGATGAAGTTGGAGGAGGATGATTCAGAGGAAACATGAGAAAAATTTCTTCACAGAATGGGTGGTGGACAAGTGGAACACCCTGCCAGAAGAAGTGGTGGGGGCAAAACAGTCACAGGTTTAAGAATGCATGGGATAGACATAAAGGAATTCTAGAGGTCAGGGGTAAGGAAACAGACTTCTAGGAAAACAAACTGAACTTACAAGCTCAAATTGGTAGACTGGGTGGGCCATAGACCCTTATCTGCCAACACTATGTATCTATGTATCTATGTAAAGGATAGCCGAGAATAAGGCTGGGGGAAAACAACTGTACCAGGACATAAGAAAATGTAGGTTGGTTTGGAGCGGCATACGAGGGATGAGATGGGGACAGCTTCTGCCTACTTTGAAGGAAATGAAGGAGGGTGACACACTCCAGACTTAATATTATACACCTGGGAGGAATGATATTGGGGAAAACCATGGGTAGACATGTATCTACAAGTACAAAAGGACTTTGAAAGAATACAACAGTGGTGGCAAGAGGTGGGAATAACCTGGTCGACAAGATACCAAGGAGGATATGGATACATGAACACAGTCATGTAGCAATAGACAGAGCCAGGAGAAAGATCAACAGCAAGGGTAGGAACTATGGTAAGAAAGATGGGTGGGCATGTAATACTGCGAGGGGTGGAAGAATGGGTAGAGAAATGTTATAGATCAGCAGGGGTGCATCTGTCAGATTTAGCAATAGACATGTTTAACACAGAAATGATGGGATTGATAGAGTCATGGCGGAGACGGGAAGGAAAGTAAAAAAAAAAGGGGGAGAGGGTAACCTGAGCAAAAAAAGAGAGGGGGCAGTTATCCAACATGAAGCTGTAGACTGGCTATGGGTAAATAGGGGAAGGAAAAAGAATATGATGAGAAGAAGAAACCAAAGGAGAAAAGCGGTCTCGGTTCCCACCGTTATCTAACAAAAAAGAGAGGGGGAGTGAGAAGAGAAAGAAAGAGGGATGATCAGAGTTGATATAAATGGATGCAATAAAGATACAATTATGGAAGAGACAATAATAAATGATGATTGGAATTGTAAATGAAAGCATGATATATAATTGCTAATCTGAGCACAACAACATATAAGTAGTTTTTGTATTTTGTAAGGGAAAGGGGGAATCCGGGACAATGGAATAGTTTCCAACTTAAGGAAAACAGGAAAATTGGATGTAAAGTTTTATTGTATCTCCTTTATTTGTTACAATGTTTAATGCTCTCTGTAACTCTTGTTACCCGGGAGACTACAAAAATGCATTACAGAAACAGTGTCACTATGATTTGTGTTGTGTGCTGTTTGCAATTTACATAGCGAGAAGATTCTCCACAGACAAAAGTGCACATTAATGTGTGCTGGTCAGGAGTGTCATACATCTCTCTTTGAACACAGACCATGGAGTTGCACTTAAGGGACTGGCAGAAAACTGTGTTGCAATTATTTACCGACAGTCCCTTTGAAGTGAAAATTAGGCCCCAAGTTCACCCCAGGAGCTGGGAGGGAGGGCACTGGATCACCAGGGATTTATTCTGGACTGGGAATCAGGACAGGAGTTTCATTACCAAAACCACTAGACCACCACTTGATTTTTAAAGGAATCACAGAAGGAGGAGATATGGAGGGATGCTGGTGGGGGGGGTTAGTACATTTCCGTGGTGCTCGGATTACCAGGAGGAGGAGAGTGACCACTAGCTACCATGGAGAATTATTATTACAGGGACAGGTGGGGGGGAGGGATCACTAGCCACCAGGGATCTTGTTTTAAGTTTATAAATTTCGCCTGTGGACGGAAGGCGAAATGTCACTGTGGAAAGTGAAATTTTGCCACTGAAGGCGAAATTTGTGTTCCACCATGTGTAATTTTGCCTGTCCGCCAGGCAAAATATAGAAGTGCTGCTGCTGATACAATAGGGCACCTTGCTCATGGCCCCAATGCCAATACCGGCATGCCTGTTTGAGATGTGGGGAAACCCAGCCCACAACCAGATGAAGGACAACGTGGACACAAGAGACTCAAGGGAGTGGGAACCAGGAACAGGACACCAGCCCTTTCAGGAAGGGCAGGGGCATAGAGGACATTCCTGGAATAGGGGTGCAAGAGGAAGAGGTTATGGCAGTCGGGGGCCAGGCTTACTGATCAAATGTAAAAAGAGGGTGGGGGAAAGAGGGGATGGGCAATTCCAAGGTGCAAGAACCCCCATCAGGTTAAAGGAATGGGAAAAATGGTTAAAGAGGTATCCAGATAGAAAAGGGGCAGAAGCATTGAGCAAAAGTTTTAAGATAGGTTTTCCGTGACACTGCGAAGAACCAAGAAAGACAGGAGAGGCTAACAGTTTGGGGTCAGTAAAGGGAAAGGAGGACATCTTGAGGAAGAAGATAGAGAAAGAAAAGGCAATGGGTAGTACAGAAGGGCTGTTTGCAACTCTCCCATTATGGAATATGAGAATTTCCCTTTGGGCTTAGTCCCAAAGAAACAAAAGGTAGAATACAGGGTGATTCACCAGCTGTCATTTCCAGAAGGGGAAATCAGTGAATGATTTTATAAGTGAGGAACACAGTAAGGTGTCCTATGCCAAATTAGAGGAAGCAGTACAGATTATTAGAGCGACTCCAGATGCTTGGATGGCCAAGACAGATATAGAGTCTGTCTTCCAATTGCTTCCAGTTATGACAGAGGATTGGGATCTATTGGGTTTCAAGGTGGGGGATAAATACTATTTTGACAAAGCAATGCCCATGGGTTGTGCCATAGCCTGTGATACATTTGAAACATTCAGCACCTGTTTACAGTGGATATTTCAGTAAAAAAAGGTCACAAGATGGTCATACATTATTTAGATGATTTTTTGTTAATTGGCAGTAGTAGGAAGGAGACTGAAGGGATGCTGGCCAGTTTCCAGGAACTGTGTGTAGAATTGGGGTACCACTGGCACCAGAAAAAACAGAAGGCCACGGAAAAGTGTTAGAGTTCTTAGGTATAGAAACAGACACACAGAGAAAGTTGTTTAGATTGCCAGACAACAAAGTGAACAAACTGAGGGAACTCATTCAGCTACACACGAGCAGGAGGTGAGTGCAATTGAGACAGGTGCAACAGGTTATAGATCATCTCAATTTTGCTTGCAGGGCAATTGGATCAGGTAGGACCTTCACCAAATGCCTAGCGAGAGCCATGGCAGGAGTAACCAGGCCACACAATTGGGTAGAGATAACAAAGGGGAATGGCGAGAGTTTTCAGGTATGGGAAACATTCCTTAAAATTATAATGGCTGTTCCTTTTGGCAAGAAAGATTGGGTGTACAATACAGATGTGGAACTCTATACAGATGCAGCAGGGGAGTTAGGAATGAGGGAATATCTGAGGGAAATGGTTCTTGGAGCCATGGCCAGAAAGTGAGGGAAAAGAAGGAAGGTAAAGGACATCACACTGCTAGTAATTATGCCCATTTGGGCATGCACATTGGCATGGGTAAGATTTGCAGGACCAAAAGTAAAATGTTGGTGTGATAACAAGGCAGAAGTAGAGTTTTAAACAACAGAGGAGCCAGGTCCAGACGGTCATGATGGTGATAAGACAGCTGGTATTAAGAGCATTGCAACTGAATATAGTCATTCAGCTTTAAGCACATAGGGGTGGAAAACATCCTAGCTGACAGCCTTCCTTCTGCAGCTGAATCATTTTGGGATGCTGTCCCAACAGCAGAGGAGCAGAAAACACCCATACCAACGAACATCGGGCACATTGACAAGAGGGAGCTGAAATGCTGCTTCGCAGCTCATGGGCACCAAGGACCTTGAGGGCCTATGAATGGGCTTGGCGGGTGTTACAAACATTCAGGGAAACACATCACATTGAGGTAAGTGGGCCTCTTACACATGAACAGTTAGGGAAGTTCACTGTGGACCAATGGCAGAAGGGGACAGCTCACACCTCTATGGGAGAATACCTGGTGGGGACTAGTTTAGTTTGCACCCTAAAGAAATGGAAGGACCCAAGCAAGACAATGCTGATTAAGAGGAAGATGCAAGGGTGGAGAAGGTTGAAACAAAGACCGGAGGACTGTAGATGAGCAATAGCAGAACATTGGTTAGCAAAACTTAAGGGCATATTACCAGTAATCTGCAGATCTAGGATGAGGCTCACTTATTTCACTCGATCGACTTGGTAATGTTCGCAGGGGCCCTGAGAGTGACTGAGGTGGTGGGGCATGGCAAGAAGGATGAAGAAGGGGAGTTGGAATGGGAGGACATAATGTTGGGGAGGGATGAAATACGGATGTGAATTAAGAGGTCAAAACAGATCAAGAGAACACGGTTGCACAGCCAACCATCAGGCTTCACATGGATGGTACAGTGTGCCCAGTAAAGGCTTTGTAGCTTACGCCACAGAGAGCGGGTTTAGGAAGGGAGATTATTTATGCATGGTGATGGGAAAAAGTGACAGGCTACCAAGAAACAGCCATGATCAAAAAGGCATGGAGTTTCTGGGTGAGAACCCAATTATTCATCTAATTTTATTCAAATAGGGCTGCCTCACAGTGTTCAGCGACAGGGGAAATGGGGGCTTACATGCTAGAAAAAGGGCAATGACAGTCTGCCAGCTACAAAAGGTATATCCAGGCCCTGCAGTTTGGAGATTATCATGTCAGCTGTGTTTTTGTTCTGCAGGTGTGGAACCAAATGGGGTGGGAGAGTGAGGGGTTTAAACAAGGGGGGGCAAAGCAAACCAGGAGCCAAAAAGATGTCTAAGATGTATATTTTTGCTTAAATCCTATAGGTAGAGGAAGGATCACAGAAGTCTGGATCTGCGGGCATTCATACATTTATTGGGCAGAAAGGAGAGCTGAGAAAAAGGCTGGGGAAAACAACTGTAGCAGGACATAAGAAAATGTAGGTTGGTTTGGCGCGGCATACGAGGGATGAGATGGGGCAGCTTCTGCCTACTTTGAAGGAAATGAAGGAGGGTTGACACACTCCAGACTTAATTATTATACACCTGGGGAATGATATTGGGGAAAATCCATAGGTAGACATGTATCTACAAGTAAAAATGGACTTTGAAAGAATACAACAGTGGTGGCAAGAGGTGGGAATAACCTGGTCCGACAAGATACCAAGGAGGATATGGATACGTGAACAGAGTCACGTAGCAATAGACAGAGCCAGGAGAAACATGAACAGCAAGGGTAGGAACTATGGCAAGAAAGATGGGTGAGCATGTAATACAAGGAGGGTGGAAGAATGGGTAGAGAAATTTTACAGATCAGCAGGGTGCATCTGTCGATTTAGCAAGAGACATGTTTAACACAGAGATGATGGGATTGAGAGAGTCATGGCGGAATAGGAGGAAGGAAAAGAAAAAAAGGAGGGTTACAAGAGCAAAAAGAGGAGGGGGGCAGTCATCCAATGCACGCTGGAGACTGGCTATGGGGAAATGGGGAGTAATGGAGGGGGAAGGAAAAAGAATATGATGAGAAGAAGAAGAAACCAAAGGAGAAAAAGCGGTCTCGGTTCTCACCGTTACCTACCAAAACAGAGAGGGGAGTGAGAAGAGGAAGAAAGAGGGATGATCAGAGATTGATATACATGGATGCAATAAAGATACAATTATGGAAGAGACAATAATAAATGATGATTGGAATTGTAAATGAAAGCATGATATATAATAAAATAATTGCTAATCTGAGCACAACATATAAGTAGTTTTTGTATTTTGTGGGGGAAAGGGGGAATCCTGGACAATGGAATAGTTTCCAACTTAAGGAAAACAGGAAAATTGGATGTAAAGTTTTATTGTATCTCTCTTATTTGTTACAATGTTTAATGCTCTCAGTAACTCTTGTTACCTGGGCGACCCTGAAAAGGACTATACCTGTCTCAGTGGATTTACGTCTCCAAAACTCAAATAAATAAAATAAAGTTGAGAAAGTGAAACACTTACTAGTTGAGGCATTAATTACTTGCGTATCTCCTACAGTTGTCCCGTCAAGTGAAACTGCTACAATGCTGATGTAATACTTTCCCCCTGGGATCAGTCCTGTTATGTTTGCATATTCAGTTGTCACCGTCAGATTTGAAGTCATAGTCCCACTGATATTTATTTGATATGAACTATGATTTCCTTGTGGAGCAGTCCATGTGATGAAAAGAGAAGTTGTTGTGATATTTGCAACAGTGATGTTGGTCACTTTCTCGGTTCTGTGCATGCAAGGAATAGATTTATTCAGATAAATAATTCTATGTTGGTGGCTGTCAATTTAATATCATGAATGGTTACAGAGGTATTTAACATTTAGACAGCACCATGAAGGCTGGCAATAACTAATGAAGAATAGAGTAGAAAAACAGCAACAAATAAATCAAATTATTTGAATAACCAACCCTGCACCTAACTATAGATTGTTTAAAAATATTGCAGATTGATTTTCAGTAGTACTCCTATTTTCAGCATGATACCGTGTGAAAGAATACACTACTGCATCACTTAATACAAGTGCTACATAAAGAACATACCATGTAGTGCCAGATTCCCTTTTATAACAGCCTCCCAAGTGACTGTAATTCTTTTTCAAGTTGGGAGACTGAAAAAATGCATTAGAGAAACAGTGTCACCATGATTTGTTGTTAGCGTGCTGTTTGCAATTTACATGGCAAGAGATTTCCTGCCCAGGCAAAAGTGCACATTGACGTGTGCTGGTCAGGAGTGTGATACTTCTCTCTCTGAACATAGGCCATGGAGTTGCACTTAAGGGACTGGCAGAAAACTGTGTTGCAATTATTTACCGACAGTCCCTTTGAAGTGAAAATTAGGCCCCAAGTTCACCCCAGGGACTGGGTGGGGAGGGCATTGGAGCACCAGGGACTTATTTTGAACTGGGGATCAGGACAGGAGTTTCATTACCAAAACCTCTAGACCACCACTTGATTTTAAAGGAATCACAGAAGGAGGAGATACGGAGGGATGCTGGTGGGGGTTAGTACATTTCAGCGTGCTCGGATTACCAGGAGGAGGGAGTGACCACTAGCTACCATGGAGTAATTATATTACAGGGACAGGTGGGGAGGATCACTAGCCACCAGGGATCTTGTTTTAAGTTTATAAATTTTGCCTGTGGACAGAAGGCGAAATGTCACTGTGGAAAGTGAAATTTTGCCACTGAAGGTGAAATTTCGTGTTCCACCATGTGTAATTTTGCCTGTCTGCCAGGCAAAATATAGAAGTGCTGCTGCTGATACAATAGGGCACGCTTGCTCATGGCCCCAATGCCAAATCTGGCATGCCTGTTTGAGATATGGGGAACCCAGCCCACAACCAGATGCAGGACAACGTGGACACAAGGGCCACAGGGAGTGGGAACCAAGAACAGGACACCAGCCCTTTCAGGAAGGGCAGGGCATAGAGGCATTCCTGGAATAGGGTACAAGAGGAAGAGGTTATGGCAGTCGGGGGCCAGGCTTACTGATCAAATGGAAAGAGGGGGAGGGGAAGAGGCGATGGGCAATTCAAGGTGCAAGAACCCCATCAGGTTAAAGGAATGGGAAAAATGGTTAAAGAGGTATCCAGATAGAAAAGGGCAGAAGCATTGAGGAAAAGTTTTAGGATAGGTTTTCCGTGACACTGCGAAGAACCAAGAAAGACAGGAGAGGCTAAGAGTTTGGGGTCAGTAAAGGGAAAGGAGGACATCTTGAGGAAGAAGATAGAGAAAGAAAAGGCAATGGGTAGTACAGAAGGGCTGTTTGCAACTCTCCCATTACGGAATATGAGAATTTCCCCTTTGGGCTTAGTCCCAAAGAAACAAAAGGTAGAATACAGGGTGATTCACCAGCTGTCATTTTCAGAAGGAAATCAGTGAATGATTTTATAAGTGAGGAACATAGTAAGGTGTCCTATGCAAATTAGAGGAACAGTACAGATTATTAGGCGACTCAGATGCTTGGATGGCCAAGACAGATATAAGTCTGTCTTCCAATTGCTTCCAGTTATGACAGAGGATTGGGATCTATTGGGTTTCAAGGTGGGGGATAAATACTATTTTGACAAAGCAATGCCCATGGGTTGTGCCATAGCCTTGATACATTTGAAACATTCAGCACCTGTTTACAGTGGATATTTCAGTAAAAAGGTCACAAGATGGTCATACATTATTTAGATGATTTTTGTTAATTGGCAGTAGTAGGAAGGAGACTGAAGGGATGCTGGCAGTTTCCAGGAACTGTGTGTAGAATTGGGGTACCACTGGCACCAGAAAAACAGAAGGCCACGGAAAAGTGTTAGAGTTCTTAGGTATAGAAACAGACACACAGAAAGTTGTTTAGATTGCCAGACAACAAAGTGAACAAACTGAGAGAACTCATTCAGCTACACACGAGCAGGAGGTGAGTGCAATTGAGACAGGTACAACAGGTTATAGGTTATCTCAATTTTGCTTGCAGAGCAATTGGATCAGGTAGGACCATCACCAAATGGCTAGTGAGAGACCATGGCAGGAGTAACCAGGCCACACCATTGGGTAGAGATAACAAAGGGGAGTGGCGAGAGTTTTCAGTTATGGGAAACATTCGCTTAAAATTATAATGGCTGTTCCTTTTGGCAAAAGATTGGGTGTACAATACAGATGTGGAACTCTATACAGATGCAGCAGGGGTTAGGAATGGGGAATATCTGAGGGAAATGGTTCTTGGAACCATGGCAAGAAAGAGGATAAAAGAAGGGAAGGTAAAGGACATCACACTGCTAGTAATTATGCCCATTTGGGCATGCACATTGGCATGGGTGAAGATTTGCGGACCAAAAAGTAAAATTTTGGTGTGATAACAAGGCAGAAGTAGAGTTTTAAACAACAGAGGAGCCAGGTCCAAGACGGTCATGATGGTGTTAAGACAGCTGGTATTAAGAGCATTGCAACTGAATATGTCATTCAGCTTTAAGCACATAGAGAGTGGAAAACATCCTAGCTGACAGCCTTTCCTTCTGCAGCTGAATCATTTTGGGATGCTGTCCACAACAGCAGAGGAGCAGAAAAACACCATACTGCTTGAACATCAGGGACATTGACAAGAGGGAGCTGAAATGCTGCGTCGCAGCTCATGGGCACCAAGGACCTTGAGGGCCTATGAATGGGCTTGGCGGGTGTTACAAACATTCAGGGAAACACATCACATTGAGGTAAGTGGGCCTCTTACACATGAACAGTTAGGGAAGTTCACTGTGGACCAATGGCAGAAGAGGACAGCTCACACCACTATGGGAGAATACCTGGTGGGGACTAGTTTAGTTTGCACCCTAAAGAAATGGAAGGACCCAAGCAAGACAATGCTGATTAAGAGGAAGATGCAAGGGTGGAGAAGGTTGAAACAAAGACCGAGGACTGTAGATGAGCAATAGCAGAACATTGGTTAGCAAAACTTAAGGGCATATTACCAGTAATCTGCAGATCTAAGGATGAGGCTCACTTATTTCACTCGATCGACTTGGTAATGTTCGCAGGGGCCCTGAGAGTGACTGAGGTGGTGGGGCATGGCAAGAAGGATGAAGAAGGGGAGTTGGAATGGGAGGACATAAGCTGGGGGAGGGATGAAATACGGATGTGAATTAAGAGGTCAAAAACAGATCAAGAGGAGCACGGTTGCACCGTAACCATCAGGCTTCTCATGGATGGTACAGTGTGCCCAGTAAAGGCTTTGTGGGCTTACGCCACAGAGCGAGGGTTTAGGAAAGGGAGATTATTTATGCAGGGTGATGGGAAAAAGTGACAGGCTACCAAGAAACAGCCATGATCAAAAAAGGCATGGAGTTTCTGGGTGAGAACCCAGACAATTATTCATCTAATTTTATTCAAATAGGGGCTGCCTCACAGTGTTCCGCGACAGGGGAAGTGGGGGCTTATCTGCTGGAAAAAGGGCAATGACAGTCTGCCAGCTACAAAAGGTATATTCAGGCCCTGCAGTTTGGAGATTATCATGTCAGCTGTGTTTTTGTTTTGCAGGTGTGGAACCAAATGGGGTGGGAGAGTGAGGGGGGTTTAAACAAGGGGGCAAAGCAAACCAGGAGCCAAAAAGATGTCTAAGATGTATATTTTTGCTTAAATCCTATAGGTAGAGGAAGGATCACAGAAGTCTGGATCTGCGGGCATTCATACATTTATTGGGCAGAAAGGAGAGCTGAGAAAAAGGCTGGGGGAAAACAACTGTAGCAGGACATAAGAAAATGTAGGTTGGTTTGGCGTGGCATATGAGGGATGAGATGGGGGCAGCTTCTGCCTAGTTTGAAGGAAATGAAGGAGGGTTGACACACTCCAGACTTAATTATTATACACCTGGGGAATGATATTGGGAAAATTCATAGGTAGACACGTGTCTACAAGTAAAAAGGACTTTGGAAGAATACAACAGTGGTGGCAAGAGGTGGGAATAACCTGGTCCGACAAGATACCAAGGAGGATATGGATACGTGAACAGAGTCACGTAGCAATAGACAGAGCCAGGAGAAACATGAACAGCAAGGGTAGGAACTATGGCAAGAAAGATGGGTGGGCATGTAATACTGCGAGGGGTGGAAGAATGGGTAGAGAAATTTTACAGATCAGCAGGGGTGCATCTGTCAGATTTAGCAAGAGACATGTTTAACACAGAGATGATGGGATTGATAGAGTCATGGCGGAGGAGGAAGGAAAGAAAAAAAAAGGGGGAGGGTTACCCGAGCAAAAAAGGGGGGGGGCAGTCATCCAATGCACGCTGGAGACTGGCTATGGGGAAATGGGGGAGGGGAGTAATGGAGGGGGAAGGAAAAAAGAATATGATGAGAAGAAGAAGAAACCAAAGGAGAAAAAGTGGTCTCGGTTCTCACCGTTACCTACCAAAACAGAAAGGGGAGTGAGAAGAGGAAGAAAGAGGGCTGATCAGAGATTGATATACATGGATGCAATAAAGATACAATTATGGAAGAGACAATAATAAATGACTGGAATTGTAAATGAAAGCATGATATATAATAAATTGCTAATCTGAGCACAACAACATATAAGTAGTTGTTGTATTTTGTGGGGGAAAGGGGTAATCCGGGACAATGGAATAGTTTCCAACTTAAGGAAAACAGGAAAATTGGATGTAAAGTTTTATTGCATCTCTCTTATTTGTTACAATGTTTAATGCTATCTGTAACTCTTGTTACCCGGGACAACCCTGAAAAAGGGACTATACCTGTCTCAGTGGATTTACCCGGTCTCCAAAACTCAAATAAATAAAATAAAGTTGAGAAAGTGAAACACTTACTAGTTGAGGCATTAATACTTATATCTCCTACAGTTGTCCGTCAAGTGAAACTGCTACAATGCTGATGTAATACTTTCCCCCTGGGATCAGTCCTGTCAAGTTTGTATATTCAGTTGTCACCGTCAGATTTGAAGTCATAGTCCCACTGATATTTATTTGATATGAACTATGATTTCCTTGTGGAGCAGTCCATGTGATGAAAAGAGAGTTGTTGTGATATTTGCAACAGTGATGTTGGTCACTTTCTCGGGTTCTGTGCATGCAAAGAATAGATTTATTCAGATAAATAATTTATGTTGGTGGCTGTCAATTTAATATCATGAATGGTTACAGAGGTATTTAACATTTAGACAGCACCATGAAGGCTGGCAATAACTAATGAAGAATAGAGTAGAAAACAAGCAACAAATAAATCAAATTATTTGAATAACCAACCCTGCACCTAACTATAGATTGTTTAAAATATTGCAGATTGATTTTCAGTAGTACTCCTATTTTCAGCATGATACCGTTGAAAGAATACACTACTGCATCACTTAATACAAGTGATGCATAAAGAACATACCATGTAGTGCTAGATTCCTTTTTATAACAGCCTCCCAAGTGACTGTAATTCTTTTTCAAGTTCTGAGACTGAAAAAATGCATTAGAGAAACAGTGAGGAGGAGGACCCTGTAAAGGCATCTATCCTAAATAGATACTTTTGCTCAGTATTTACTGAAGAGAAGGTAGGGCAGGGCCCACAGCTCAGCATCATGGACACAGGGGAGGGAGGTGAGCACTACTCCTTCACAAAAGAAAGGGTCCCACAAGAGCTTGCTAAGCTCAGGGTGGATAAGGCAATGGGACCTGATGGCATACATCCCAGGGTACCTTAAGGAGCTAAAGGAGGAACAGCAGAGCCATTAGCAGAATTGTTTAGTGAGTCTCTGAGCACAGGAGAGGTCCCAGAAGACCGGAGAAGGGCTCATGTGATCCCGCCCACAAGAGTGGTAGCAGGAGGAGGCGGGGAACTACAGACAGTCAGTCTTACCTCAGTAGTGGGCAAGATTATGGAGGCACTCCTTAAGGAAAGGATAGTGCAACACCTGGAATCCATAGGGCACAGGATCCAAGACAGCATGGGTTTACAAAAGGAAGGTCCTGTCAAACTAATCTCATGGATTTCTTTGACTGGGTAACCAGAGTGGTGGACCAAGGGGGAGCAGTTGATGTTGCCTACCTTGACTTCAGCAAAGCTTTTGACATTGTTCCACATAGAAGATTGATAAATAAGCTGGGTAGGCTCGGGGTGGGTCAGAAGTTGGTCAACTGGGTGGCAAACTGGTTGACTGGCAGAAACAGAGAGTGGTGGTAAATGGTATACAGTCAGAAGAGATGCAAGTCACAAGTGGGTACCTCAGGGATCAGTCCTGGGGCCAGTCCCATTCAACATCTTCATTAGTGACCTCGCAGATGGACTAGAGGGTAAGGATCTTCTGTTTGCAGATGACACCAAGATCTGCAACAGAGTAGATGATCCAGATGGGGTGGGCAGAATGAGAAGAGATCTGGATAAACTAGCAAAATGGTCAGAAGAGTGGCAACTGGATTTAATGCAAAGATGCAAAATCATGCACATAGGGAAGAGAAACCTGAAGCCACTTATAGGCTGGGAGGGGAGTTGCTAGCAGTCACAAAGGAAGAAGAAGAACTTGGGCATCATCATCACTGATGACCTAAAATCATCCAAGCAGACCTCTAAAGCAGTAGGTAAGGCTAGGGGTGTTAGGTGAATTAGTAGTAGGGAATGACAAGTCGAAGAGGGAGGTAATAACCCTCTGTACAAGACATTGGTTAGGCCCCATCTGGAGTACCATGCTGCAGTATTGAGGCCACACCTTACAAGGACATTAACCAAATTGAGGAACAGTCAGAGAAGGGCAACCAAATGGTGCAGGGACTGCATCAGAAGACATAGAGGACAGATTAAGCGGAGCTCAATATGTATACCCTTGAGCAAAGAAGGAGGGAGAGGTGATATAGATCGAGACATTTAAACATAAGGGGCATAAACAAAGATTGAAAGTCTAACATGTTTAAATATAAGAAAAAATTGCGGACAAGAGGACACAGCATGAGATTAGAGGGAGGCCGATTAAGGGGGAATGTGGAGAAATTCTTTCACAGAAAAGGGTGGTAGATGCATGGAATAGCTTACCACAAGAAGTGGTGGCTATGAATACAGTGCAGAGCTTCAAACAGGCATGGGATAGGCATAAGGGAGCAATACAAATGACTATGAATAGATAGGTCACTGACAGAGCAAAGGCCGATGGCACATTTATAAGGTAGAAAAAGAAATGGGCAGACTGGATGGGCCTTGCGGTCCTTATCTGCCGTCAACTTCTATGTTTCTATGTTTCTATGTTCAGTGACACCATGATTTGTGTTGCGTGCTGTTTGTAATTTACATGGCAAGACGTTCCTGCCCAGGCAAAGGTGCACATTGATATGTGCTGGTCAGGAGTGTGATACATCTCTCTTTGAACATAGACCATGGAGATGCACTTAAGGGACTGGCAGAAAACTGTGTTGCAATTATTTACCGACAGTCCCTTTGAAGTGAAAATTAGGCCCCAAGTTCACCCCAGGAGCTGGGAGGAGGGCACTGGATCACCAGGGATTTATTCTGGACTGGGAATCAGGACAGGAGTTTCATTACCAAAACCACTAGACCACCACTTGATTTTTAAAGGAATCACAGAAGGAGGAGATACGGAGGGATGCTGGTGGGGGGGTTAGTACATTTCCGCGTTGCTCGGATTACCTGGAGGAGGGGAGTGACCACTAGCTACCATGGAGAATTATTATTACAGGGACAGGTGGGGGGGAGGGCTCACTAGCCACCAGGGATCTTGTTTTAAGTTTATAAATTTAGCCTGTGGACGGGAGCTGAAATGTCACTGTGGAAAGTGAAATTTTGCCACTGAAGGTGAAATTTCGTGTTCCACATAGTGTCATTTTGCCTGTCCGCCAGGCAAAATATAGAAGTGCTGCTGCTGATACAATAGGGCACGTTGCTCATGGCCCCAATGCCAATTCTGGCATGCCTGTTTGAGATGTGGAGAACCCAGCCCACAACCAGATGCAGGACAACGTGGACACAAGGAGCTCAAGGGAGTGGGAACCAGGAACAGGACACCAGCCCTTTCAGGAAGGGCAGGGGCATAGAGGACATTCCTGGAATAGGGGTGCAAGAGGAAGAGGTTATGGCAGTCGGGGGCCAGGCTTACTGATCAAATGGAAAAGAGGGAGGGGGAAGAGGATGGGCAATTCCAAGGTGCAAGAACCCCCATCAGGTTAAAGGAATGGGAAAAATGGTTAAAGAGGTATCCAGATAGAAAAGGGGCAGAAGCATTGAGGAAAAGTTTTAGGATAGGTTTTTAGTGACACTGGGAAGAACCAAGAAAGACAGGAGAGGCTAACAGTCTGAGGTCAGTAAAGGGAAAGGAGGACATCTTGAGTAATAAGATAGAGAAAGAAAAGGCAATGGGTAGTACAGAAGGGCTGTTTGCAGCTCTCCCATTACGGAATATGATACATTCTCTTTGGGCTTAGTCCCAAAGAAACAAAAGGTAGAATACAGGGTGATTCACCAGCTGTCATTTCCAGAAGGGAAATCAGTGAATGATTTTATAAGTGAGGAACATAGTAAGGTGTCCTATGCCAAATTAGAGGAAGCAGTACAGATTATTAGAGCGACTCCAGATGCTTGGATGGCCAAGACAGATATAGAGTCTGTCTTCCAATTGCTTCCAGTTATGACAGAGGATTGGGATCTATTGGGTTTCAAGGTGGGGGATAAATACTATTTTGACAAAGCAATGCCCATGGGTTGTGCCATAGCCTGTGATACATTTGAAACATTCAGCACCTGTTTACAGTGGATATTTCAGTAAAAAGGTCACAAGATGGTCATACATTATTTAGATGATTTTTTGTTAATTGGCAGTAGTAGGAAGGAGACTGAAGGGATGCTGGCAGTTCCAGGAACTGTGTGTAGAATTGGGGGTACCACTGGCACCAGAAAAAACAGAAGGCCACGGAAAAGTGTTAGAGTTCTTAGGTATAGAAACAGACACACAGAGAAAGTTGTTTAGATTGCCAGACAACAAAGTGAACAAACTGAGGGAACTCATTCAGCTACACACGAGCAGGAGGTGAGTGCAATTGAGACAGGTGCAACAGGTTATAGGTCATCTCAATTTTGCATGCAGGGCAATTGGATCAGGTAGGACCATCACCAAATGGCTAGTGAGAGGCCATGGCAGGAGTAACCAGGCCACACCATTGGGTAGAGATAACAAAGGGGAGTGGCGGAGTTTTCAGTTATGGGAAACATTCCTTAACAATTATAATGGCTGTTCCTTTGGCAAGAAGATTGGGTGTACAATACAGATGTGGAACTCTATACAGATGCAGCAGGGGGTTAGGAATGAGGGAATATCTGAGGGAAATGGTTCTTGGAACCATGGCAAGAAAATGAGGGTAAAGAAGGGAGGTAAAGGTCATCACACTGCTAGTAATTATGCCCATTTGGGCATGCACATTGACATGGGGCAAAGATTTGCAGGACCAAAAGTAAAATGTTGGTGTGATAACAAGGCAGAAGTAGAGTTTTAAACAACAGAGGAGCCAGGTCCAAGACGGTCATGATGGTGTTAAGACAGCTGGTATTAAGAGCATTGCAACTGAATATGTCATTCAGCTTTAAGCACAGAGCGGTTGAAAACATCCTAGCTGACAGCCATTCCTCTGCAGCTGAATCATTTGGGATGCTGTCCCCAACAGCAGAGGAGCAGAAAACACCCATACCAACGAACATCAGGGACATTGACAAGAGAGGCGCTGAAATGCTGATTCGCAGCTCATGGGCACCAAGGACCTTGAGGGCCTATGAATGAGCTTAGCGGGTGTACAAACATTCAGGAAACACATCACATTGAGGTAAGTGGGCCTCTTAGACATGAACAGTTAGGGAAGTTCACTGTGGACCAATGGCAGAAGGGGACAGCTCACACCTCTATGGGAGAATACCTGGTGGGGACTAGTTTAGTTTGCACCTAAAGAATTCAAGGACCCAAGCAAGACAATGCTGATTAAGAGGAAGATGCAAGGGTGGAGAAGGTTGAAACAAAGACCGAGGACAGTAGATGAGCAATAGCAGAACATTGGTTAGAAAACTTAAGGGCATATTACCAGTAATCTGCAGATCTGGGATGAGGCTCACTTACTTCACTCGATCGACTTGGTAATGTTCGCAGGGGCCCTGAGGTGACTGAGGTGGTGGGGCATTGTAAGAGGAATGAAGAAGGGAGTTGGAATGGGAGGACATAAGTTGGGGAGGGATGAAATCACGGATGTGAATTAAGAGGTCAAAACAGATCAAGAAGACACGGTTGCACACGTAACCATCAGGCTTCACATGGATGGTACAGTGTGCCCAGTAAAGGCTTTGGAGCTCAGCACAAGAGCGAGGTTTAGGAAAGGAGATTATTTATGCATGATGACGCGGAAATAAGTGACAGGCTACCAAGAAACAACCATGATCAAAAAAGGCATGGAGTTTCTGGGTGAGAACCCAGACAATTATTCATCTAATTTTATTCAAATAGGGGCTGCCTCACAGTGTTCCTCGACAGGGGAAGTGGGGGCTTACATGCTGGAAAAAGGGCAATTACAGTCTGCCAGCTACAAAAGGTATATTCAGGCCCTGCAGTTTGGAGATTATCATGTCAGCTGTGTTTTTGTTTTGCAGGTGTGGAACCAAATGGGTGGGAGAGTGAGGGGGTTTAAACAAGGGGGCAAAGCAAACCAGGAGCCAAAAGATGTCTAAGATGTATATTTTGCTTAAATCCTATAGGTAGAGGAAGAATCACAGAAGTCTGGATCTGCGGGCATTCATACATTTATTGGGCAGAAAGGAGAGCTGAGAAAAAGGGTGGGGGAAAACAACTGTAGCAGGACATAAGAAAATGTAGGTTGGTTTGGTGCGGCATATGAGGGATGAGATGGGGGTAGCTTCTGCCTACTTTGAAGGAAATGAAGGAGGGTTGACACACTCCAGACTTAATTATTATACACCTGGAGGAATGATATTGGGGAAAATTCATAGGTAGACACGTATCTACAAGTAAAAAAGGACTTTGAAAGAATACAACAGTGGTGGCAAGAGGTGGAATAACCTGGTCCGACAAGATACCAAGGAGGATATGGATACGTGAACAGAGTCACGTAGCAATAGACAGAACCAGGAGAAACATGAACAGCAAGGGTAGGAACCATGGCAAGAAAGATGGGTGAGCATGTAATACTGCGGGGGTGGAAGAATGGGTAGAGAAATTTTACAGATCAGCAGGGGTGCATCTGTCAGATTTAGCAAGAGACATGTTTAACACAGAGATGATGGGATTGAGAGAGTCATGGCGGAGATAGGAAGGAAAAGAAAAAAAAGGAGGAGGTTACACGAGCAAAAAGGGGGGAGTCATCCAATGCACGCTGGAGACTGGCTATGGGGAAAATGGGGGAGTAATGGAGGGGGAAGGAAAAAGAATATTATGAGAAGAAGAAGAAACCAAAGGAGAAAAAGTGGTCTCGGTTCTCACGTTACCTACCAAAACAGAGAGGGGATGAAAAAAGGAAGAAGAGGATGATCAGAGATTGATATACATGGATGCAATAAAGATACAATTATGGAAGAGACAATAATAAATGATGTTGGAATTGTAAATAGAAGCATGATATATAATAAAATAATTGCTAATCTGAGCACAACATATAGGTAGTTTTGTATTTTGTTGGGGAAAGGGGGCATTCTGGACAATGGAATAGTTTCCAACTTAAGGAAAACAGGAAAATTGGATGTAAAGTTTTATTGTATCTCTCTTATTTGTTACAATGTTTAATGCTCTCAGTAACTCTTGTTACCCGGGACGACCCTGAAAAAGGGACTATACCTGTCTCAGTGGATTTACCCGGTCTCCAAAACTCAAATAAATAAAATAAAGTTGAGAAAGTGAAACACTTACTAGTTGAGGCATTAATTACTTGCGTTTCTCCTACAGTTGTCCCGTCAAGTGAAACTGCTACAATGCTGATGTAATACTTTCCCCCTGGGATCAGTCCTGTCAAGTTTGTATATTCAGTTGTCACCGTCAGATTTGAAGTCATAGTCCCACTGATATTTATTTGATATGAACTATGATTTCCTTGTGGAGCAGTCCATGTGATGAAAAGAGAAGTTGTTGTGATATTTGCAACAGTGATGTTGGTCACTTTCTCGGGTTCTGTGCATGCAAGGAATAGATTTATTCAGATAAATAATTTATGTTGGTGGCTGTCAATTTAATATCATGAATGGTTACAGAGGTATTTAACATTTAGACAGCACCATGAAGGCTGGCAATAACTAATGAAGAATAGAGTAGAAAAACAGCAACAAATAAATCAAATTATTTGAATAACCAACCCTGCACCTAACTATAGATTGTTTAAAAATATTGCAGATTGATTTTCAGTAGTACTCCTATTTTCAGCATGAAACCGTGTGAAAGAATACACTACTGCATCACTTAATACAAGTGCTACATAAAGAACATACCATGTAGTGCCAGATTCCCTTTTATAACAGCCTCCCAAGTGACTGTAATTCTTTTTCAAGTTGGGAGACTGAAAAAATGCATTTAGAGAAACAGTGTCACCATGATTTGTGTTGCGTGCTGTTTGCAATTTACATGGCAAGACGTTCCTCCCCAGGCAAAAGTGCACATTGATATGTGCTGGTCAGGAGTGTGATGCATCTCTCTTTGAACATAGACCATGGAGATGCACTTAAGGGACTGGCAGAAAACTGTGTTGCAATTATTTACTGACAGTCCCTTTGAAGTGAAATTTAGGCCCCAAGTTCACCCCAGGAGCTGTGAGGGAGGGGCACTGGATCACCAGGGATTTATTCTGGAATGGGAATCAGGACAGGAGTTTCATTACCAAAACCACTAGACCACCACTTGATTTTTAAAGGAATCACAGAAGGAGGAGATACAGAGGATGCTGTGGGGGTTAGTACATTTCAGCGGTGCTCGGATTACCAGGAGGAGGAGGACCACTAGCTACCATGGAGAATTATATTACAGGGACAGGTGGGGAGGATCACTAGCCACCAGGGATCTTGTTTTAAGTTTATAAATTTTGCCTGTGGACAGAAGGTGAAATGTCACTGTGGAAAGTGAGAATTTTGCCACTGAAGGCTGAACTTTTGTTCCCACATGTGGTAAGCATCGTCCGCCAGGCAAAAATATAGAAGTGCTGCTGCTGATACAATAGGGCACGTTGCTCATGGCCCAATGCCAATTCTGGCATGCCTGTTTGAGATGTGGGAACCCAGCCCACAACCAGATGCAGGACAACGTGGACACAAGGGGCTCAAGGGAGGGGAACCAAGAACAGGACACCAGCCCTTTAGGGAAGGGCAGGGGAATAGAGGGCATTCCTGGAATAGGGGTGCAAGAGGAAGAGGTTATGGCAGTCGGGGGGGCCAGGCTTACTGATCAAATGGAAAAGAGGGGAGGGGAAGGGGATGGGCAATTCCAGGGTGCAAGAACCCCCATCAGGTTAAAGGAATGGGAAAAATGGTTAAAGAGGTATCCAGATAGAAAAGGGGCAGAAGCATTGAGCAAAAGTTTTAAGATAGGTTTTCCGTGACACTGCGAAGAACCAAGAAAGACAGGAGAGGCTAACAGTTTGGGGTCAGTAAAGGGAAAGGAGGACATCTTGAGGAAGAAGATAGAGAAAGAAAAGGCAATGGGTAGTACAGAAGGGCTGTTTGCAACTCTCCCATTACGAATATGAGAATTTCCTTTGGGCTTAGTCCCAAAGAAACAAAAGGTAGAATACAGGGTGATTCACCAGCTGTCATTTCAGAAGGAAATCAGTGAATGATTTTATAAGTGAGGAACATAGTAAGGTGTCCTATGCCAAATTAGAGGAAGCAGTACAGATTATTAGAGCGACTCCAGATGCTTGGATGGCCAAGACAGATATAGAGTCTGTCTTCCAATTGCTTCCAGTTATGACAGAGGATTGGGATCTATTGGGTTTCAAGGTGGGGGATAAATACTATTTTGACAAAGCAATGCCCATGGGTTGTGCCATAGCCTGTGATACATTTGAAACATTCAGCACCTGTTTACAGTGGATATTTCAGTAAAAAAAGGTCACAAGATGGTCATACATTATTTAGATGATTTTTTGTTAATTGGCAGTAGTAGGAAGGAGACTGAAGGGATGCTGGCCAGTTTCCAGGAACTGTGTGTAGAATTGGGGTACCACTGGCACCAGAAAAAACAGAAGGCCACGGAAAGTGTTAGAGTTCTTAGGTATAGAAACAGACACACAGAGAAAGTTGTTTAGATTGCCAGACAACAAAGTGAACAAACTGAGGGAACTCATTCAGCTACACACGAGCAGGAGGTGAGTGCAATTGAGACAGGTGCAACAGGTTATAGGTTATCTCGATTTGCTTGCAGGCAGGTGGATCAGGTAGGACCATCACCAAATGGCTAGTGAGAGACCATGGCAGGAGTAACCAGGCCACACCATTGGGTAGAGATAACAAAGGGGAGTGGCGAGAGTTTTCAGTTATGGGAAACATTCGCTTAAAATTATAATGGCTGTTCCTTTTGGCAAAAGATTGGGTGTACAATACAGATGTGGAACTCTATACAGATGCAGCAGGGGGTTAGGAATGAGGGAATATCTGAGGGAAATGGTTCTTGGAACATGGCAAAAAAGTAGGGTAAAGAAGGGAGGTAAAGGTCATCACACTGCTAGTAATTATGCCCATTTGGGCATGCACATTGACATGGGGCAAGATTTGCAGGACCAAAAGTAAAATGTTGGTGTGATAACAAGGCAGAAGTAGAGTTTTAAACAACAGAGGAGCCAGGTCCAAGACGGTCATGATGGTGCTAAGACAGCTGGTATTAAGAGCATTGCAACTGACTATGTCATTCAGCTTTAAGCACATAGGGTGGAAAACATCCTAGCTGACAGCCTTTCCTTCTGCAGCTGAATCATTTTGGGATGCTGTCCCCAACAGCAGAGGAGCAGAAAACACCATACTGCATGAACATCAGGGACATTGACAAGAGGCGCTGAAATGCTGGTCGCAGCTCATGGGCACAAGGACCTTGAGGGCTATGGAATAGGCTTAGCAGGTAGTTACAAACATTCAGGAAACACATCACATTGAGGTAAGTGGGCCTCTTAGACATGAACTGTTAGGGAAGTTCACTGTGGACCAATGGCAGAAGGGGACAGCTCACACCTCTATGGAGAATACCTGGTGGGGACTAGTTTAGTTTGCACCCTAAAGAAATTCAAGGACCCAAGCAAGACAATGCTGATTAAGAGGAAGATGCAAGGGTGGAGAGGTTGAAACAAAGACCGGAGGACAGTAGATGAGCAATAGCAGAACATTGGTTAGCAAAACTTAAGGGCATATTACCAGTAATCTGCAGATCTAAGGATGAGGCTCACTTACTTCACTCGATCGACTTGGTAATGTTCGCAGGGGCCCTGAGAGTGACTGAGGTGGTGGGGCATTGTAAGAGGAATGAAGAAGGGGAGTTGGAATGGGAGGACATAAGTTGGGGGAGGGATGAAATACGGATGTGAATTAAGAGGTCAAAAACAGATCAAGAGGAGCACGGTTGCACCGTAACCATCAGGCTTCACATGGATGGTACAGTGTGCCCAGTAAAGGCTTTGTGGGCTTACGCCACAGGCGAGGGTTTAGGAAAGGAGATTATTTATGCATGATGGCGGGAAATAAGTGACAGGCTACCAAGAAACAACCATGATCAAAAAGGCATGGGTTTCTGGGTGAGAACCAGACAATTATTCATCTAATTTTATTCAAATAGGGGCTGCCTCACAGTGTTCTCGACAGGGAAGTGGGGGCTACATGCTGGAAAAAGGCAATGACAGTCTGCCAGCTACAAAAGGTATATTCAGGCCCTGCAGTTTGGAGATTATCATGTCAGCTGTGTTTTTGTTTTGCAGGTGTGGAACCAAATGGGTGGGAGAGTGAGGGGGTTTAAACAAGGGGGGCAAAGCAAACCAGGAGCCAAAAAGATGTCTAAGATGTATATTTTTGCTTAAATCCTATAGGTAGAGGAAGAATCACAGAAGTCTGGATCTGCGGGCATTCATACATTTATTGGGCAGAAAGGAGAGCTGAGAAAAAGGGTGGGGGAAAACAACTGTAGCAGGACATAAGAAAATGTAGGTTGGTTTGGCGCGGCATACGAGGGATGAGATGGGGGTAGCTTCTGCCTACTTTGAAGGAAATGAAGGAGGGTTGACACACTCCAGACTTAATTATTATACACCTGGAAGAATGATATTGGGGAAAATTCATAGGTAGACACGTATCTACAAGTAAAAAAGGACTTTGAAAGAATACAACAGTGGTGGCAAGAGGTGGAATAACCTGGTCCGACAAGATACCAAGGAGGATATGGATACGTGAACAGAGTCACGTAGCAATGAGACAGAGCCAGGAGAAACATGAACAGCAAGGGTAGGAACTATGGCAAGAAAGATGGGTGGGCATGTAATACTGCGAGGGTGGAAGAATGGGTGAGAAATTTTACAGATCAGCAGGGGTGCATCTGTCAGATTTAGCAAGAGACATGTTTAACACAGAGATGATGGGATTGAGAGAGTCATGGCGGAGATAGGAGGAAGGAAAAGAAAAAAAGGAGGGTTACAAGAGCAAAAGAGAGGGGGAGCAGTCATCCAATGCACGCTGGAGACTGGCTATGGGGAAATAGAGGGAGTAATGGAGGAAGGAAAAAGAATATTATGAGAAGAAGAAGAAACCAAAGGAGAAAAAGTGGTCTCGGTTCTCACGTTACCTACCAAAACAGAGAGGGGAGTGAGAAAAGGAAGAAAGAGGGATGATGAGATTGATATACATGGATGCAATAAAGATACAATTATGGAAGAGACAATAA
Organism: Neoceratodus forsteri; assembly: GCA_016271365.2. Classification (NCBI taxonomy): domain Eukaryota; kingdom Metazoa; phylum Chordata; order Ceratodontiformes; family Ceratodontidae; genus Neoceratodus; species Neoceratodus forsteri. The sequence continues at coordinate 614,796,195 of CM028133.1, forward strand.
TAAATGATGATTGGAATTGTAAATGAAAGCATGATATATAATAAAATAATTGCTAATCTGAGCACAACATATAGGTAATTTTGTATTTTGTTTGGGAAGGGGCATTCTGGACAATGGAATAGTTTCCAACTTAAGGAAAACAGGAAAATTGGATGTAAAGTTTTATTGTATCTCTCTTATTTTTACAATGTTTAATGCTCTCAGTAACTCTTGTTACCTGGGACGACCCTGAAAAGGGACTATACCTGTCTCAGTGGATTTACCGGTCTCAAAACTCAAATAAATAAAATAAAGTTGAGAAAGTGAAACACTTACTAGTTGAGGCATTAATTACTTGCGTATCTCCTACAGTTGTCCCGTCAAGTGAAACTGCTACAATGCTGATGTAATACTTTCCCCCTGGGATCAGTCCTGTCAAGTTTGTATATTCAGTTGTCACCGTCAGATTTGAAGTCATAGTCCCACTGATATTTATTTGATATGAACTATGATTTCCTTGTGGAGCAGTCCATGTGATGAAAAGAGAAGTTGTTGTGGTATTTGCAACAGTGATGTTGGTCACTTTCTCGGGTTCTGTGCATGCAAGGAATAGATTTATTCAGATAAATAATTTATGTTGGTGGCTGTCAATTTAATATCATGAATGGTTACAGAGGTATTTAACATTTAGACAGCACCATGAAGGCTGGCAATAACTAATGAAGAATAGAGTAGAAAAACAGCAACAAATAAATCAAATTATTTGAATAACCAACCCTGCACCTAACTATAGATTGTTTAAAAATATTGCAGATTGATTTTCAGTAGTACTCCTAATTTCAGCATGAAACCGTGTGAAAGAATACACTACTGCATCACTTAATACAAGTGCTACATAAAGAACATACCATGTAGTGCCAGATTCCCTTTTATAACAGCCTCCCAAGTGACTGTAATTCTTTTTCAAGTTGGGAGACTGAAAAAATGCATTAGAGAAACAGTGTCACCATGATTTGTGTTGCGTGCTGTTTGCAATTTACATGGCAAGACGTTCCTGCCCAGGCAAAAGTGCACATTGATATGTGCTGGTCAGGAGTGTGATGCATCTCTCTTTGAACATAGACCATGGAGATGCACTTAAGGGACTGGCAGAAAACTGTGTTGCAATTATTTACCGACAGTCCCTTTGAAGTGAAATTTAGGCCCCAAGTTCACCCCAGGAGCTGTGAGGGAGGGGCACTGGATCACCAGGGATTTATTCTGGAATGGGAATCAGGACAGGAGTTTCATTACCAAAACCACTAGACCACCACTTGATTTTTAAAGGAATCACAGAAGGAGGAGATACAGAGGGATGCTCGTGGGGGTTTAGTACATTTCCGCGGTGCTCGGATTACCAGGAGGAGGAGTGACCACTAGCTACCATGGAGAATTATATTACAGGGACAGGTGGGGGAGGATCACTAGCCACCAGGGATCTTGTTTTAAGTTTATAAATTTTGCCTGTGGACGGAAGGTGAAATGTCACTGTGGAAAGTGAAATTTTGCCACTGAAGGTGAAATTTCGTGTTCCACCATGTGTAATTTTGCCTGTCCGCCAGGCAAAATATAGAAGTGCTGCTGCTGATACAATAGGGCACGTTGCTCATGGCCCCAATGCCAATTCTGGCATGCCTGTTTGAGATGTGGGGGAACCCAGCCCACAACCAGATGCAGGACAACGTGGACACAAGGGGCTCAAGGGAGTGGGAACCAGGAACAGGACACCAGCCCTTTCAGGAAGGGCAGGGGCATAGAGGGCATTCCTGGAATAGGGGTACAAGAGGAAGAGGTTATGGCAGTCGGGGGCCAGGCTTACTGATCAAATGGAAAAAGAGGGGGGAAGAAAGGCTGGGCAATTTCAGGGTGCAAGAACCCCCATCAGGTTTAAGGAATGGGAAAAATGGTTAAAGAGGTATCCAGATAGAAAAGGGCAGAAGCATTGAGCAAAAGTTTTAAGATAGGTTTCCGTGTCACTGCGAAGAACCAAGAAAGACAGGAGAGGCTAACAGTTTGGGGTCAGTAAAGGGAAAGGAGGACATCTTGAGGAAGAGGATAGAGAAAGAGAAGGCAATGGGTAGTACAGAAGGGCTGTTTGCAACTCTCCCATTACCGAATATGAGAATTTCCTTGGGCTTAGTCCCAAAGAAACAAGAGGTAGAATACAGCGTGATTCACCAGCTGTCATTTCAGAAGGGGAAATCAGTGAATGATTTTATAAGTGAGGAACATAGTAAGGTGTCCTATGCCAAATTAGAGGAAGCAGTACAGATTATTAGAGCGACTCCAGATGCTTGGATGGCCAAGACAGATATAGAGTCTGTCTTCCAATTGCTTCCAGTTATGACAGAGGATGGGGATCTAATGGGTTTCAAGGTGGGGATAAATACTATTTTGACAAAGCAATGCCCATGGGTTGTGCCATAGCCTGTGACACATTTGAAACATTCAGCACCTGTTTACAGTGGATATTTCAGTAAACAAAGGTCACAAGATGGTCATACATTATTTAGATGATTTTTTGTTAATTGGCAGTAGTAGGAAGGAGACTGAAGGGATGCTGGCAGGTTCCAGGAACTGTGTGTAGAATTGGGGTACCACTGGCACCAGAAAAACAGAAGGCCACGGAAAAGTGTTAGAGTTCTTAGGTATAGAAACAGACACACGAGAAAGTTGTTTAGATTGCCAGACAACAAAGTGAACAAACTGAGGGAACTCATTCAGCTACACACGAGCAGGAGGTGAGTGCAATTGAGACAGGTGCAACAGGTTATAGGTTATCTCAATTTTGCTTGCAGGCAGTTGGATCAGGTAGGACCATCACCAAATGGCTAGTGAGAGCCATGGCAGGAGTAACCAGGCCACACCATTGGGTAGAGATAACAAAGGGGAGTGGCGAGAGTTTTCAGTTATGGGAAACATTCCTTAAAATTATAATGGCTGTTCCTTTTGGCAAGAAAGATTGGGTGTACAATACAGATGTGGAACTCTATACAGATGCAGCAGGGGGTTAGGAATGAGGGAATATCTGAGGGAAATGGTTCTTGGAACCATGGCAAGAAAAGTAGGGTAAAGAAGGAAGGTAAAGGTCATCACACTGCTAGTAATTATGCCCATTTGGGCATGCACATTGGCATGGGGCAAAGATTTGCGGGACCAAAAAGTAAAATGTTGGTGTGATAACAAGGCAGAAGTAGAGTTTTAAACAACAGAGGAGCCAGGTCCAAGACGGTCATGATGGTGTTAAGACAGCTGGTATTAAGAGCATTGCAACTGAATATGTCATTCAGCTTTAAGCACATAGGGGTGGAAAACATCCTAGCTGACAGCCTTTCCCTTCTGCAGCTGAATCATTTTGGGATGCTGTCCCCAACAGCAGAGGAGCAGAAAACACCCATACCAATGAACATCAGGGACATTGACAAGAGGGAGCTGAAATGCTGCTTCACAGCTCATGGGCACCAAGGACCTTGAGGGCCTATGAATGGGCTTGGCGGGTGTTACAAACATTCAGGGAAACACATCACATTGAGGTAAGTGGGCCTCTTAGACATGAACTGTTAGGGAAGTTCACTGTGGACCAATGGCAGAGGCGACAGCTCACACCTCTATGGGAGAATACCTGGTGGGGACTAGTTTAGTTTGCACCTAAAGAAATTCAAGGACCCAAGCAAGACAATGCTGATTAAGAGGAAGATGCAAGGGTGGAAGGTTGAAACAAAGACGGACAGTAGATGAGCAATAGCAGAACATTGGTTAGCAAAACTTAAGGGCATATACCAGTAATCTGCAGATCTAAGGATGAGGCTCACTTACTTCACTCGTCGACTTGGTAATGTTCGCATGGGCCCTGAGAGTGACTGAGGTGGTGGGGCATTGTAAGAGGAATGAAGAAGGAGAGTTGGAATGGGAGGACATAAGTTGGGGAGGGATGAAACACGGATGTGAATTAAGAGGTCAAAACAGATCAAGAGAACACGGTTGCACCGTAACCATCAGGCTTCACATGGATGGTACAGTGTGCCCAGTAAAGGCTTTGTGGAACTCACCACAGGCGAGGGTTTAGGAAAGGAGATTATTTATGCATGATGGCGGGAAATAAGTGACAGGCTACCAAGAAACAACCATGATCAAAAAGGCATGGAGTTTCTGGGTGAGAACCAGACAATTATTCATCTAATTTTATTCAAATAGGGGCTGCCTCACAGTGTTCTCGACAGGGAAGGGGGGCTACATGCTGGAAAAAGGGCAATTACAGTCTGCCAGCTACAAAAGGTATATTCAGGCCCTGCAGTTTGGAGATTAGCATGTCAGCTGTGTTTTGTTTTGCAGGTGTGGAACCAAATGGGGTGGGAGAGTGAGGGGATTTAAACAAGGGGGTAAAGCAAACCAGGAGCCAAAAAGATGTCTAAGATGTATATTTTTGCTTAAATCCTATAGGTAGAGGAAGAATCACAGAAGTCTGGATCTGCGGGCATTCATACATTTATTGGGCAGAAGGAGAGCTGAGAAAAAGGGTGGGGAAAACAACTGTAGCAGGACATAAGAAAATGTAGGTTGGTTTGGTGCTGACATACGAGGGATGAGATGGGGTAGCTGCCTACTTTGAAGGAAATGAAGGAGGGTTGACACACTCCAGACTTAATTATTATACACCTGGAAGAATGATATTGGGGAAAATTCATAGGTAGACACGTATCTACTAGTAAAAAGGACTTTGTAAGAATACAACAGTGGTGGCAAGAGGTGGAATAACCTGGTCCGACAAGATACCAAGGAGGATATGGATACGTGAACAGAGTCACGTAGCAATAGACAGAGCCAGGAGAAACATGAACAGCAAGGGTAGGAACTATGGCAAGAAAGATGGGTGAGCATGTAATACTGCGAGGGTGGAAGAATGGGTAGAGAAATTTTACAGATCAGCAGGGGTGCATCTGTCAGATTTAGCAAGAGACATGTTTAACACAGAGATGATGGGATTGAAGAGTCATGGCGGAATAGGAAGGAAGAAAAAAAAAAAAGGAGGGTTACCGAGCAAAAAGAGAGGGTGCATCATCAATGCACGCTGGAGACTGGCTATGGAGAAATAGAGGGAGTAATGGAGGGGAAGGAAAAGAATATTATGAGAAGAAGAAGAAACCAAAGGAGAAAAAGTGGTCTCGGTTCTCACGTTACCTACCAAAACAGAGAGGGGAATGAGAAAAGGAAGAAAGAGGATGATCAAGATTGATATACATGGATGCAATAAAGATACAATTATGGAAGAGACAATAATAAATGATGTTTGGAATTGAAGTAAGAAGCATGATATATAATAAAATAATTGCTAATCTGAGCACAACATATAGGTAGTTTTGTATTTTGTTTGGGAAAGGGGCATTCTGGACAATGGAATTGTTTTCAACTTAAGGAAAACAGGAAAATTGGATGTAATGTTTTATTGTATCTCTCTTATTTGTTACAATGTTTAATGCTCTCAGTAACTCTTGTTACCTGGGACGACCCTGAAAAAGGGACTATACCTGTCTCAGTGGATTTACCGGTCTCCAAAACTCAAATAAATAAAATAAAGTTGAGAAAGTGAAACACTTACTAGTTGAGGCATTAATTACTTGTGATCTCCTACAGTTGTCCCGTCAAGTGAAACTGCTACAATGCCGATGTAATACTTTCCCCCTGGGATCAGTCCTGTCAAGTTTGTATATTCAGTTGTCACCGTCAGATTTGAAGTCATAGTCCCACTGATATTTATTTGATATGAACTATGATTTCCTTGTGGAGCAGTCCATGTGATGAAAAGAGAGTTGTTGTGATATTTGCAACAGTGATGTTGGTCACTTTCTCGGGTTCTGTGCATGCAAGGAATAGATTTATTCAGATAAATAATTTATGTTGGTGGCTGTCAATTTAATATCATGAATGGTTACAGAGGTATTTAACATTTAGACAGCACCATGAAGGCTGGCAATAACTAATGAAGAATAGAGTAGAAAAACAGCAACAAATAAATCAAATTATTTGAATAACCAACCCTGCACCTAACTATAGATTGTTTAAAAATATTGCAGATTGATTTTCAGTAGTACTCCTAATTTCAGCATGAAACCGTGTGAAAGAATACACTACTGCATCACTTAATACAAGTGCTACATAAAGAACATACCATGTAGTGCCAGATTCCCTTTATAACAGCCTCCCAAGTGACTGTAATTCTTTTCAGTTGGGAGACTGAAAAAATGCATGAGAGAAACAGTGTCACCATGATTTGTGTTGCGTGCTGTTTGCAATTTACATGGCAAGACGTTCCTCCCAGGCAAAAGTGCACATTGATATGTGCTGGTCAGAGTGTGATGCATCTCTTTGAACATAGACCATGGAGATGCACTTAAGGACTGGCAGAAAACTGTGTTGCAATTATTTTACCGACAGTCCCTTTGAAGTGAAATTTAGGCCCCAAGTTCACCCCAGGAGCTGTGAGGGAGGGGCACTGGATCACCAGGGATTTATTCTGGAATGGGAATCAGGACAGGAGTTTCATTACCAAAACCACTAGACCACCACTTGATTTTTAAAGGAATCACAGAAGGAGGAGATACAGAGGGATGCTCGTGGGGGTTTAGTACATTTCCACGGTGCTCGGATTACCAGGAGGAGAGGAGTGACCACTAGCTACCATGGAGAATTATATTACAGGGACAGGTGGGGGGGAGGGATCACTAGCCACCAGGGATCTTGTTTTAAGTTTATAAATTTTGCCTGTGGACAGAAGGTGAAATGTCACTGTGGAAAGTGAAATTTTGCCACTGAAGGTGAAATTTCGTGTTCCACCATGTGTAATTTTGCCTGTCTGCCAGGCAAAATATAGAAGTGCTGCTGCTGATACAATAGGGCACGTTGCTCATGGCCCCAATGCCAATTCTGGCATGCCTGTTTGAGATGTGGGGGAACCCAGCCCACAACCAGATGCAGGACAACGTGGACACAAGGGGCTCAAGGGAGTGGGAACCAAGGAACAGGACACCAGCCCTTTCAGGAAGGGCAGGGGCATAGAGGGCATTCCTGGAATAGGGGTGCAAGAGGAAGAGGTTATGGCAGTCGTGGGGGCCAGGCTTACTGATCAAATGGAAAAGAGGGGAGGGGGGAAGAGGGATGGGCAATTCCAGGGTGCAAGAACCCCCATCAGGTTAAAGGAATGGGAAAAATGGTTAAAGAGGTATCCAGTTAGAAAAGGGGCAGAAGTATTGAGCAAAAGTTTTAAGATAGGTTTTCCGTGTCACTGCCAAGAACCAAGAAAGACAGGAGAGGCTAACAGTTTGGGGTCAGTAAAGGGAAAGGAGAACATCTTGAGGAAGAGGATAGAGAAAGAGAAGGCAATGGGTAGTACAGAAGGGCTGTTTGCAACTCTCCCATTACGGAATATGAGAATTTCCCTTTGGGCTTAGTCCCAAAGAAACAAGAGGTAGAATACAGCGTGATTCACCAGCTGTCATTTCCAGAAGGGGAAATCAGTGAATGATTTTATAAGTGAGGAACATAGTAAGGTGTCCTATGCCAAATTAGAGGAAGCAGTACAGATTATTAGAGCGACTCCAGATGCTTGGATGGCCAAGACAGATATAGAGTCTGTCTTCCAATTGCTTCCAGTTATGACAGAGGATTGGGATCTATTGGGTTTCAAGGTGGGGGATAAATACTATTTTGACAAAGCAATGCCCATGGGTTGTGCCATAGCCTGTGATACATTTGAAACATTCAGCACCTGTTTACAGTGGATATTTCAGTAAAAAAAGGTCACAAGATGGTTATACATTATTTAGATGATTTTTTGTTAATTGGCAGTAGCAGGAAGGAGACTGAAGGGATGCTGGCCAGTTTCCAGGAACTGTGTGTAGAATTGGGGGTACCACTGGCACCAGAAAAAACAGAAGGCCACGGAAAAGTGTTAGAGTTCTTAGGTATAGAAACAGACACACAGAGAAAGTTGTTTAGATTGCCAGACAACAAAGTGAACAAACTGAGGGAACTCATTCAGCTACACACGAGCAGGAGGTGAGTGCAATTGAGACAGGTGCAACAGGTTATAGGTTATCTCAATTTTGCTTGCAGGCAGGTGGATCAGGTAGGACCATCACCAAATGGCTAGTGAGAGACCATGGCAGGAGTAACCAGGCCACACCATTGGGTAGAGATAACAAAGGGGAGTGGCGAGAGTTTTCAGTTATGGGAAACATTCCTTAAAATTATAATGGCTGTTCCTTTTGGCAAGAAGATTGGGTGTACAATACAGATGTGGAACTCTATACAGATGCAGCAGGGGGGTTAGGAATGGGGGAATATCTGAGGGGGGAAATGGTTCTTGGAACCATGGCAAGAAAGTAGGGTAAAAGAAGGGAAGGTAAAGGTCATCACACTGCTAGTAATTATGCCCATTTGGGCATGCACATTGGCATGGGGCAAAGATTTGCGGGACCAAAAAGTAAAATGTTGGTGTGATAACAAGGCAGAAGTAGAGTTTTAAACAACAGAGGAGCCAGGTCCAAGACGGTCATGATGGTGCTAAGACAGCTGGTATTAAGAGCATTGCAGCTGAACATGTCATTCAGCTTTAAGCACATAGGGGTGGAAAACATCCTAGCTGACAGCCTTTCCCTTCTGCAGCTGAATCATTTTGGGATGCTGTCCCCAACAGCAGAGGAGCAGAAAACACCCATACCAACTGAACATCAGGGACATTGACAAGAGGCGCTGAAATGCTGATTCGCAGCTCATGGGCACCAAGGACCTTGAGGGCCTATGAATGGGCTTGGCGGGTATTACAAACATTCAGGGAAACACATCACATTGAGGTAAGTGGGCCTCTTAGACATGAACTGTTAGGGAAGTTCACTGTGGACCAATGGCAGAAGGCGACAGCTCACACCTCTATGGGAGAATACCTGGTGGGGACTAGTTTAGTTTGCACCCTAAAGAAATTCAAGGACCCAAGCAAGACAATGCTGATTAAGAGGAAGATGCAAGGGTGGAGAAGGTTGAAACAAAGACCGGACAGTAGATGAGCAATAGCAGAACATTGGTTAGCAAAACTTAAGGGCATATTACCAGTAATCTGCAGATCTAAGGATGAGGCTCACTTACTTCACTCGATCGACTTGGTAATGTTCGCATGGGCCCTGAGAGTGACTGAGGTGGTGGGGCATTGTAAGAGGAATGAAGAAGGGAGTTGGAATGGGAGGACATAAGTTGGGGGAGGGATGAAATACGGATGTGAATTAAGAGGTCAAAAACAGATCAAGAGGAGCACGGTTGCACCGTAACCATCAGGCTTCACATGGATGGTACAGTGTGCCCAGTAAAGGCTTTGTGGGCTTCACCACAGGCGAGGGTTTAGGAAGGGAGATTATTTATGCATGATGGACGGGAAATAAGTGACAGGCTACCAAGAAACAACCATGATCAAAAGGCATGGGTTTCTGGGTGAGAACCAGACAATTATTCATCTAATTTTATTCAAATAGGGGCTGCCTCACAGTGTTCTCGACAGGGAAGTGGGGGCACATGCTGGAAAAAGGCAATTACAGTCTGCCAGCTACAAAAGGTATATTCAGGCCCTGCAGTTTGGAGATTAGCATGTCAGCTGTGTTTTTGTTTTGCAGGTGTGGAACCAAATGGGGTGGGAGAGTGAGGGGTTTAAACAAGGGGGGCAAAGCAAACCAGGAGCCAAAAGATGTCTAAGATGTATATTTTGCTTAAATCCTATAGGTAGAGGAAGAATCACAGAAGTCTGGATCTGCAGGCATTCATACATTTATTGGGCAGAAGGAGAGCTGAGAAAAGGGTGGGGAAAACAACTGTAGCAGGACATAAGAAAATGTAGGTTGGTTTGGCTGACATATGAGGGATGAGATGGGGAGCTTCTGCCTACTTTGAAGGAAATGAAGGAGGGTTGACACACTCCAGACTTAATTATTATACACCTGGAAGAATGATATTGGGGAAAATTCATAGGTAGACACGTATCTACAAGTAAAAAAGGACTTTGGAAGAATACAACAGTGGTGGCAAGAGGTGGGAATAACCTGGTCCGACAAGATACCAAGGAGGATATGGATACGTGAACAGAGTCACGTAGCAATAGACAGAGCCAGGAGAAACATGAACAGCAAGGGTAGGAACTATGGCAAGAAAGATGGGTGAGCATGTAATACTGCGAGGGGTGGAAGAATGGGTAGAGAAATTTTACAGATCAGCAGGGGTGCATCTGTCAGATTTAGCAAGAGACATGTTTAACACAGAGATGATGGGATTGAGAGAGTCATGGCGGAGATAGGAAGGGAAGAAAAACAAAAAGGGACGGAGGGTTACCCGAGCAAAAAAAGGAGGGGGCCAGTCATCCAATGCACGCTGGAGACTGGCTATGGGAAATAGGGGAGTAATGGAGGGGGAAGGAAAAGAATATTATGAGAAGAAGAAGAAACCAAAGGAGAAAAAGTGGTCTCGGTTCTCACCTTACCTACCAAAACAGAGAGAGGAGAGAGAAGAGGAAGAAAGAGGGATGATCAGAGATTGATATACATGGATGCAATAAAGATACAATTATGGAAGAGACAATAATAAATGATGTTTGGAATTGTAAATGAAAGCATGATATATAATAAAATAATTGCTAATCTGAGCACAACATATAGGTAGTTTTTGTATTTTGTTTGGGAAAGGGGGCATTCTGGACAATGGAATTGTTTTCAACTTAAGGAAAACAGGAAAATTGGATGTAATGTTTTATTGTATCTCTCTTATTTGTTACAATGTTTAATGCTCTCAGTAACTCTTGTTACCTGGGACGACCCTGAAAAAGGGACTATACCTGTCTCAGTGGATTTACCCGGTCTCCAAAACTCAAATAAATAAAATAAAGTTGAGAAAGTGAAACACTTACTAGTTGAGGCATTAATTACTTGCGTATCTCCTACAGTTGTCCCGTCAAGTGAAACTGCTACAATGCTGATGTAATACTTTCCCCCTGGGATCAGTCCTGTCAAGTTTGTATATTCAGTTGTCACCGTCAGATTTGAAGTCATAGTCCCACTGATATTTATTTGATATGAACTATGATTTCCTTGTGGAGCAGTCCATGTGATGAAAAGAGAAGTTGTTGTGATATTTGCAACAGTGATGTTGGTCACTTTCTCGGGTTCTGTGCATGCAAGGAATAGATTTATTCAGATAAATAATTTATGTTGGTGGCTGTCAATTTAATATCATGAATGGTTACAGAGGTATTTAACATTTAGACAGCACCATGAAGGCTGGCAATAACTAATGAAGAATAGAGTAGAAAACAGCAACAAATAAATCAAATTATTTGAATAACCAACCCTGCACCTAACTATAGATTGTTTAAAAATATTGCAGATTGATTTTCAGTAGTACTCCTAATTTCAGCATGAACCGCAGTGAAAGAATACACTACTGCATCACTTAATACAAGTGCTACATAAAGAACATACCATGTAGTGCCAGATTCCCTTATAACAGCCTCCCAAGTGACTGTAATTTTTTCAAGTTGGGAGACTGAAAAATGCATTAGAGAAACAGTGTCACCATGATTTGTGTTGCGTGCTGTTTGCAATTTACATGGCAAGGACGTTCCTCCCAGGCAAAAGTGCACATTGATATGTGCTGGTCAGGAGTGTGATGCATCTCTTTGAACATAGACCATGGAGATGCACTTAGGGACTGGCAGAAAACTGTGTTGCAATTATTTACCGACAGTCCTTTGAAGTGAAATTTAGGCCCCAAGTTCACCCCAGGAGCTGTGAGGGAGGGGCACTGGATCACCAGGGATTTATTCTGGAATGGGAATCAGGACAGGAGTTTCATTACCAAAACCACTAGACCACCACTTGATTTTTAAAGGAATCACAGAAGGAGGAGATACAGAGGGATGCTCGTGGGGGTTTAGTACATTTCCGCGGTGCTCGGATTACCAGGAGGAGAGGAGTGACCACTAGCTACCATGGAGAATTATATTACAGGGACAGGTGGGGGGGAGGGATCACTAGCCACCAGGGATCTTGTTTTAAGTTTATAAATTTTGCCTGTGGACAGAAGGTGAAATGTCACTGTGGAAAGTGAAATTTTGCCACTGAAGGTGAAATTTCGTGTTCCACTCATGTGTAATTTGCCTGTCTGCCAGGCAAAATATAGAAGTGCTGCTGCTGATACAATAGGGCATTGCTCATGGCCCCAATGCCAATTCTGGCATGCCTGTTTGAGATGTGGAGAACCCAGCCCACAACCAGATGCAGGACAACGTGGACACAAGGGGCTCAAGGAGTGGGAACCAGGAACAGGACACCAGCCCTTTCAGGAAGGGCAGGGGCATAGAGGGCATTCCTGGAATAGGGGTGCAAGAGGAAGAGTTGTATGGCAGTCTGGGGGCCAGGCTTACTGATCAAATGGAAAAAGAGGGGGGGAAGAGGCGATGGGCAATTCAGGTGCAAGTACCCCATCAGGTTAAAGGAATGGGAAAAATGGTTAAAGAGGTATCCAGTTAGAAAGGGGCAGAAGTATTGAGCAAAAGTTTTAAGATAGGTTTCCGTGTCACTGCCAAGAACCAAGAAAGACAGGAGAGGCTAACAGTTTGGGGTCAGTAAAGGGAAAGGAGAACATCTTGAGGAAGAGGATAGAGAAAGAGAAGGCAATGGGTAGTACAGAAGGGCTGTTTGCAACTCTCCCATTACGGAATATGAGAATTTCCCTTTGGGCTTAGTCCCAAAGAAACAAAAGGTAGAATACAGGGTGATTCACCAGCTGTCATTTCCAGAAGGGGAAATCAGTGAATGATTTTATAAGTGAGGAACATAGTAAGGTGTCCTATGCCAAATTAGAGGAAGCAGTACAGATTATTAGAGCGACTCCAGATGCTTGGATGGCCAAGACAGATATAGAGTCTGTCTTCCAATTGCTTCCAGTTATGACAGAGGATTGGGATCTATTGGGTTTCAAGGTGGGGGATAAATACTATTTTGACAAAGCAATGCCCATGGGTTGTGCCATAGCCTGTGATACATTTGAAACATTCAGCACCTGTTTACAGTGGATATTTCAGTAAAAAAAGGTCACAAGATGGTTATACATTATTTAGATGATTTTTGTTAATTGGCAGTAGTAGGAAGGAGACTGAAGGGATGCTGGCCAGTTCCAGGAACTGTGTGTAGAATTGGGGTACCACTGGCACCAGAAAAACAGAAGGCCACAGAAAAGTGTTAGAGTTCTTAGGTATAGAAACAGACACACAGAGAAAGTTGTTTAGATTGCCAGACAACAAAGTGAACAAACTGAGGGAACTCATTCAGCTACACACGAGCAGGAGGTGAGTGCAATTGAGACAGGTGCAACAGGTTATAGGTTATCTCAATTTTGCTTGCAGGCAAGTGGATCAGGTAGGACCATCACCAAATGGCTAGTGAGAGACCATGGCAGGAGTAACCAGGCCACACCATTGGGTAGAGATAACAAAGGGGAGTGGCGAGAGTTTTCAGTTATGGGAAACATTCGCTTAAAATTATAATGGCTGTTCCTTTTGGCAGAAAGATTGGGTGTACAATACAGATGTGGAACTCTATACAGATGCAGCAGGGGGTTAGGAATGAGGGAATATCTGAGGGAAATGGTTCTTGGAACCATGGCAAGAAAAGTAGGGTAAAGAAGGGAAGGTAAAGGTCATCACACTGCTAGTAATTATGCCCATTTGGGCATGCACATTGGCATGGGGCAAGATTTGCAGGACCAAAAGTAAAATGTTGGTGTGATAACAAGGCAGAATAGAGTTTTAAACAACAGAGGAGCCAGGTCCAAGACGGTCATGATGGTGCTAAGACAGCTGGTATTAAGAGCATTGCAACTGAATATGTCATTCAGCTTTAAGCACATAGGGTGGAAAACATCCTAGCTGACAGCCTTTCCTTCTGCAGCTGAATCATTTTGGGATGCTGTCCCCAACAGCAGAGGAGCAGAAAACACCCATACCAACAGAACATCAGGGACATTGACAAGAGGGCGCTGAAATGCTGTTCGCAGCTCATGGGCACCAAGGACCTTGAGGCCTATGAATGGGCTTGGCGGGTATTACAAACATTCAGGGAAACACATCACATTGAGGTAAGTGGGCCTCTTAGACATGAACTGTTAGGGAAGTTCACTGTGGACCAATGGCAGAAGGCGACAGCTCACACCTCTATGGGAGAATACCTGGTGGGGACTAGTTTAGTTTGCACCCTAAAGAAATTCAAGGACCCAAGCAAGACAATGCTGATTAAGAGGAAGATGCAAGGGTGGAGAAGGTTGAAACAAAGACCGGACAGTAGATGAGCAATAGCAGAACATTGGTTAGCAAAACTTAAGGGCATATTACCAGTAATCTGCAGATCTAAGGATGAGGCTCACTTACTTCACTCGTCGACTTGGTAATGTTCGCATGGGCCCTGAGGTGACTGAGGTGGTGGGGCATTGTAAGAGGAATGAAGAAGGGAGTTGGAATGGGAGGACATAAGTTGGGGAGGGATGAACATCGGATGTGAATTAAGAGGTCAAAACAGATCAAGAGACACGGTTGCACCGTAACCATCAGGCTTCACATGGATGGTACAGTGTGCCCAGTAAAGGCTTTGTGAGCTACGCCACAGGCGAGGTTTAGGAAGGGAGATTATTTATGCATGATGGCGGGAAATAAGTGACAGGCTACCAAGAAACAACCATGATCAAAAAAGGCATGGAGTTTCTGGGTGAGAACCAGACAATTATTCATCTAATTTTATTCAAATAGGGGCTGCCTCACAGTGTTCCTCGACAGGGGAAGTGGGGGCTTACATGCTGGAAAAAGGGCAATGACAGTCTGCCAGCTACAAAAGGTATATTCAGGCCCTGCAGTTTGGAGATTATCATGTCAGCTGTGTTTTTGTTTTGCAGGTGTGGAACCAAATGGGGTGGAAGAGTGAGGGGGATTTAAACAAGGGGGGGTAAAGCAAACCAGGAGCCAAAAAGATGTCTAAGATGTATATTTTTGCTTAAATCCTATAGGTAGAGGAAGAATCACAGAAGTCTGGATCTGCGGGCATTCATACATTTATTGGGCAGAAAGGAGAGCTGAGAAAAAGGGTGGGGGAAAACAACTGTAGCAGGACATAAGAAAATGTAGGTTGGTTTGGCGCGGCATACGAGGGATGAGATGGGGGTAGCTTCTGCCTACTTTGAAGGAAATGAAGGAGGGTTGACACACTCCAGACTTAATTATTATACACCTGGAAGAATGATATTGGGGAAAATTCATAGGTAGACACGTATCTACAAGTAAAAAAGGACTTTGGAAGAATACAACAGTGGTGGCAAGAGGTGGGAATAACCTGGTCCGACAAGATACAAGGAGGATATGGATACGTGAACAGAGTCACGTAGATAGACAGAACCAGGAGAAAATGAACAGCAAGGGTAGGAACTATGGCAAGAAAGATGGGTGAGCATGTAATACTCGCGGGGTGGAAGAATGGGTAGAGAAATTTTACAGATCAGCAGGGTGCATCTGTCAGATTTACAAGAGACATATTTAACACAGAGATGATGGGATTGAGAGAGTCATGGCGGAATAGGAAGGAAAAAAAAAAAAAAGGAGGAGGTTACCGAGCAAAAAAAGAGGGGCATCATCCAATGCACGCTGGAGACTGGCTATGGGGAAATGGGGGGAGTAATGGAGGGGAAGGAAAAAGAATATTATGAGAAGAAGAAGAAACCAAAGGAGAAAAAGTGGTCTGGTTCTCACGTTACCTACCAAAACAGAGAGGGGAATGAGAAAAGGAAGAAAGAGGGATGATCAGAGTTGATATACATGGATGCAATAAAGATACAATTATGGAAGAGACAATAATAAATGATGTTTGGAATTGTAAATGAAAGCATGATATATAATAAAATAATTGCTAATCTGAGCACAACATATAGGTAGTTTTGTATTTTGTTTGGGAAAGGGGCATTCTGGACAATGGAATAGTTTCAACTTAAGGAAAACAGGAAAATTGGATGTAAAGTTTTATTGTATCTCTTATTTGTTACAATGTTTAATGCTCTCAGTAACTCTTGTTACCTGGGACGACCCTGAAAAAGGGACTATACCTGTCTCAGTGGATTTACCCGGTCTCCAAAACTCAAATAAATAAAATAAAGTTGAGAAAGTGAAACACTTACTAGTTGAGGCATTAATTACTTGCGTATCTCCTACAGTTGTCCCGTCAAGTGAAACTGCTACAATGCTGATGTAATACTTTCCCCCTGGGATCAGTCCTGTCAAGTTTGTATATTCAGTTGTCACCGTCAGATTTGAAGTCATAGTCCCACTGATATTTATTTGATATGAACTATGATTTCCTTGTGGAGCAGTCCATGTGATGAAAAGAGAAGTTGTTGTGATATTTGCAACAGTGATGTTGGTCACTTTCTCGGGTTCTGTGCATGCAAGGAATAGATTTATTCAGATAAATAATTTATGTTGGTGGCTGTCAATTTAATATCATGAATGGTTACAGAGGTATTTAACATTTAGACAGCACCATGAAGGCTGGCAATAACTAATGAAGAATAGAGTAGAAAACAGCAACAAATAAATCAAATTATTTGAATAACCAACCCTGCACCTAACTATAGATTGTTTAAAAATATTGCAGATTGATTTTCAGTAGTACTCCTATTTTCAGCATGATACCGTGAGAAAGAATACACTACTGCATCACTTAATACAAGTGCTACATAAAGAACATACCATGTAGTGCCAGATTCCCTTTTATAACAGCCTCCCAAGTGACTGTAATTCTTTTTCAAGTTGGGAGACTGAAAAAATGCATTAGAGAAACAGTGTCACCATGATTTGTGTTGCGTGCTGTTTGCAATTTACATGGCAAGACGTTCCTGCCCAGGCAAAAGTGCACATTGATATGTGCTGGTCAGGAGTGTGATGCATCTCTCTTTGAACATAGACCATGGAGATGCACTTAAGGGACTGGCAGAAAACTGTGTTGCAATTATTTACCGACAGTCCCTTTGAAGTGAAATTTAGGCCCCAAGTTCACCCAGGAGCTGTGAGGGAGGGCACTGGATCACTCAGGGATTTATTCTGGACTGGGAATCAGGACAGGAGTTTCATTACCAAAACCACTAGACCACCACTTGATTTTAAAGGAATCACAGAAGGAGGAGATACGGAGGGATGCTCGTGGGGGTTAGTACATTTCAGAGTGCTCGGGTTACCAGGAGGAGGGTGACCACTAGCTACCATGGAGAATAATATTACAGGGACAGGGGAGGGATCACTAGCCACCAGGGATCTTGTTTTAAGTTTATAAATTTTGCCTGTGGACGAAGGTGAAATGTCACTGTGGAAAGTGAAATTTTGCCACTGAAGGTGAAATTTCGTGTTCCACCATGTGTAATTTTGCCTGTCTGCCAGGCAAAATATAGAAGTGCTGCTGCTGATACAATGGGCACGTTGCTCATGGCCCCAATGCCAATTCTGGCATGCCTGTTTGAGATGTGGGGGAACCCAGCCCACAACCAGATGCAGGACAACGTGGACACAAGGGGCTCAAGGAGTGGGAACCAGGAACAGGACACCAGCCCTTTCAGGAAGGGCAGGGCATAGAGGCATTCCTGGAATAGGGGTGCAAGAGGAAGAGGTTATGGCAGTCGGGGGCCAGGCTTACTGATCAAATGGAAAAAGAGGGGGGCGGGGGGAAGAGGCGATGGGCAATTACAGGGTGCAAGTACCCCCATCAGGTTAAAGGAATGGGAAAAATGGTTAAAGAGGTATCCAGTTAGAAAAGGGGCAGAAGTATTGAGCAAAAGTTTTAAGATAGGTTTTCCGTGTCACTGCCAAGAACCAAGAAAGACAGGAGAGGCTAACAGTTTGGGGTCAGTAAAGGGAAAGGAGAACATCTTGAGGAAGAGGATAGAGAAAGAAAAGGCAATGGGTAGTACAGAAGGGCTGTTTGCAACTCTCCCATTACGGAATATGAGAATTTCCCTTGGGCTTAGTCCCAAAGAAACAAAAGGTAGAATACAGGGTGATTCACCAGCTGTCATTTCAGAAGGAAAATCAGTGAATGATTTTATAAGTGAGGAACATAGTAAGGTGTCCTATGCCAAATTAGAGAAGCAGTACAGATTATTAGAGCGTCCAGATGCTTGGATGGCCAAGACAGATAAGAGTCTGTCTTCCAATTGCTTCCAGTTATGACAGAGGATTGGGATCTATTGGGTTTCAAGGTGGGGATAAATACTATTTTGACAAAGCAATGCCCATGGGTTGTGCCATAGCCTGTGATACATTTGAAACATTCAGCACCTGTTTACAGTGGATATTTCAGTAAAAAGGTCACAAGATGGTTATACATTATTTAGATGATTTTTTGTTAATTGGCAGTAGAGGAAGGAGACTGAAGGGATGCTGGCCAGTTTCCAGGAACTGTGTGTAGAATTGGGGGTACCACTGGCACCAGAAAAAACAGAAGGCCACGGAAAAGTGTTAGAGTTCTTAGGTATAGAAACAGACACACAGAGAAAGTTGTTTAGATTGCCAGACAACAAAGTGAACAAACTGAGGGAACTCATTCAGCTACACACGAGCAGGAGGTGAGTGCAATTGAGACAGGTGCAACAGGTTATAGGTTATCTCAATTTTGCTTGCAGGGCAATTGGATCAGGTAGGACCATCACCAAATGGCTAGTGAGGGCCATGGCAGGAGTAACCAGGCCACACCATTGGGTAGAGATAACAAAGGGGAGTGGCGAGATTTTCAGTTATGGGAAACATTCCTTAAAATTATAATGGCTGTTCCTTTTGGCAAGAAGATTGGGTGTACAATACAGATGTGGAACTCTATACAGATGCAGCAAGGGGGTTAGGAATGGGGGAATATCTGAGGGAAATGGTTCTTGGAACCATGGCAAGAAAAGTAGGGTAAAGAAGGGAAGGTAAAGGTCATCACACTGCTAGTAATTATGCCCATTTGGGCATGCACATTGGCATGGGGCAAGATTTGCAGGACCAAAAGTAAAATGTTGGTGTGATAACAAGGCAGAAGTAGAGTTTTAAACAACAGAGGAGCCAGGTCCAAGACGGTCATGATGGTGCTAAGACAGCTGGTATTAAGAGCATTGCAGCTGAACATGTCATTCAGCTTTAAGCACATAGGGGTGGAAAACATCCTAGCTGACAGCCTTTCCCTTCTGCAGCTGAATCATTTTGGGATGCTGTCCCCAACAGCAGAGGAGCAGAAAACACCCATACCAACGAACATCAGGGACATTGACAAGAGGGCGCTGAAATGCTGATTCGCAGCTCATGGGCACCAAGGACCTTGAGGGCCTATGAATGGGCTTGGCGGGTATTACAAACATTCAGGGAAACACATCACATTGAGGTAAGTGGGCCTCTTAGACATGAACTGTTAGGGAAGTTCACTGTGGACCAATGGCAGAAGGCGACAGCTCACACCTCTATGGGAGAATACCTGGTGGGGACTAGTTTAGTTTGCACCCTAAAGAAATTCAAGGACCCAAGCAAGACAATGCTGATTAAGAGGAAGATGCAAGGGTGGAGAAGGTTGAAACAAAGACCGGACAGTAGATGAGCAATAGCAGAACATTGGTTAGCAAAACTTAAGGGCATATTACCAGTAATCTGCAGATCTAAGGATGAGGCTCACTTACTTCACTCGTCGACTTGGTAATGTTCGCATGGGCCCTGAGGTGACTGAGGTGGTGGGGCATTGTAAGAGGAATGAAGAAGGGAGTTGGAATGGGAGGACATAAGTTGGGGAGGGATGAAATCGGATGTGAATTAAGAGGTCAAAACAGATCAAGAGAACACGGTTGCACCGTAACCATCAGGCTTCACATGGATGGTACAGTGTGCCCAGTAAAGGCTTTGTGGAGCTGACACACAGAGCGAGGGTTTAGGAAAGGGAGATTATTTATGCATGATGACGGGAAATAAGTGACAGGCTACCAAGAAACAACCATGATCAAAAAGGCATGGAGTTTCTGGGTGAGAACCAGACAATTATTCATCTAATTTTATTCAAATAGGGCTGCCTCACAGTGTTCTCGACAGGAAGTGGGGGCTTATATGCTGGAAAAGGGCAATTACAGTCTGCCAGCTACAAAAGGTATATTCAGGCCCTGCAGTTTGGAGATTATCATGTCAGCTGTGTTTTGTTTTGCAGGTGTGGAACCAAATGGGGTGGGAGAGTGAGGGGGATTTAAACAAGGGGGGGGGTAAAGCAAACCAGGAGCCAAAAAGATGTCTAAGATGTATATTTTTGCTTAAATCCTATAGGTAGAGGAAGAATCACAGAAGTCTGGATCTGCAGGCATTCATACATTTATTGGGCAGAAGGAGAGCTGAGAAAAGGGTGGGGAAAACAACTGTAGCAGGACATAGAAAATGTAGGTTGGTTTGGCGCGGCATACGAGGGATGAGATGGGGGTAGCTTCTGCCTACTTTGAAGGAAATGAAGGAGGGTTGACACACTCCAGACTTAATTATTATACACCTGGAAGAATGATATTGGGGAAAATTCATAGGTAGACACGTATCTACAAGTAAAAAAGGACTTTGGAAGAATACAACAGTGGTGGCAAGAGGTGGGAATAACCTGGTCCGACAAGATACCAAGGAGGATATGGATACGTGAACAGAGTCACGTAGCAATAGACAGAGCCAGGAGAAACATGAACAGCAAGGGTAGGAACTATGGCAAGAAAGATGGGTGAGCATGTAATACTCGAGGGTGGAAGAATGGTAGAGAAATTTTACAGATCAGCAGGGTGCATCTGTCAGATTTAACAAGAGACATGTTTAACACAGAGATGATGGGATTAAGAGAGTCATGGCGGAATGGGAAGGAAGAAAAAAAAAGGAGGAGGGTTACCCGAGCAAAAGGGGGGGCAGTCATCCAATGCACGCTGGAGACTGGCTATGGGGAAATGGGGGGGAGAATGGAGGGGGAAGGAAAAGAATATGATGAGAAGAAGAAGAAACAAAGGAGAAAAAGTGGTCTCGGTTCTCACCGTTACCTACCAAAACAGAGGAGGGAATGAGAAAGGAAGAAAGAGGGATGATCAGAGATTGATATACATGGATGCAATAAAGATACAATTATGGAAGAGACAATAATAAATGATGTTTGGAATTGTAAATGAAAGCATGATATATAATAAAATAATTGCTAATCTGAGCACAACATATAGGTAGTTTTTGTATTTTGTTTGGGAAAGGGGCATTCTGGACAATGGAATTGTTTTCAACTTAAGGAAAACAGGAAAATTGGATGTAAGTTTTATTGTATCTCTCTTATTTGTTACAATGTTTAATGCTCTCAGTAACTCTTGTTACCTGGGACGACCCTGAAAAGGGACTATACCTGTCTCAGTGGATTTACCCAGTCTCCAAAACTCAAATAAATAAAATAAAGTTGAGAAAGTGAAACACTTACTAGTTGAGGCATTAATTACTTGCGTATCTCCTACAGTTGTCCCGTCAAGTGAAACTGCTACAATGCTGATGTAATACTTTCCCCCTGGGATCAGTCCTGTCAAGTTTGTATATTCAGTTGTCACCGTCAGATTTGAAGTCATAGTCCCACTGATATTTATTTGATATGAACTATGATTTCCTTGTGGAGCAGTCCATGTGATGAAAAGAAGTTGTTGTGATATTTGCAACAGTGATGTTGGTCACTTTCTCGGGTTCTGTGCATGCAAGGAATAGATTTATTCAGATAAATAATTTATGTTGGTGGCTGTCAATTTAATATCATGAATGGTTACAGAGGTATTTAACATTTAGACAGCACCATGAAGGCTGGCAATAACTAATGAAGAATAGAGTAGAAAACAGCAACAAATAAATCAAATTATTTGAATAACCAACCCTGCACCTAACTATAGATTGTTTAAAATATTGCAGATTGATTTTCAGTAGTACTCCTATTTTCAGCATGATACCGTGTGAAAGAATACACTACTGCATCACTTAATACAAGTGCTACATAAAGAACATACCATGTAGTGCCAGATTCCCTTTTATAACAGCCTCCCAAGTGACTGTAATTCTTTTTCAAGTTGGGAGACTGAAAAAATGCATTAGAGAAACAGTGTCACCATGATTTGTGTTGCGTGCTGTTTGCAATTTACATGGCAAGACGTTCCTGCCCAGGCAAAAGTGCACATTGATATGTGCTGGTCAGGAGTGTGATACATCTCTCTTTGAACATAGACCATGGAGATGCACTTAAGGGACTGGCAGAAAACTGTGTTGCAATTATTTACCGACAGTCCCTTTGAAGTGAAATTTAGGCCCCAAGTTCACCCCAGGAGCTGTGAGGAGGGGCACTGGATCACCAGGATTTATTCTGGACTGGGAATCAGGACAGGAGTTTCATTACAAAACCACTAGACCACCACTTGATTTTAAAGGAATCACAGAAGGAGGAGATACGGAGGGATGCTCGTGGGGGTTAGTACATTTCAGCGTGCTCGGATTACCAGGAGGAGGGTGACCACTAGCTACCATGGAGAATTATATTACAGGGACAGGTGGGGGAGGGATCACTAGCCACCAGGGATCTTGTTTTAAGTTTATAAATTTGCCTGTGGACAGAAGGTGAAATGTCACTACAGTTGTTAAAAAACAAAAAAACAAGTAATTCACTTGAACACAAGGTGTGCAGGTACAGACCTCCCATAGGGCAGTTACAAGTTAAAATGACTGTCCAGAATGAAGTACAGAGAATACCAGAATCAAGACTTTACATTTGAGTCTGGGTTCAAAGGCAGCCAGTATAAGGCTTTGAGTACAGGGGTAATGGGTGCATTAAGAGGCACCAGAAATGACAAGGGCAACTGCATTTTATATGAGCTGAAGTGGAGAGATGGTATAAGTGGAGACCAGGGAGGCCATATAACAAGCTATTAAAGCACCCAAGTCTGGAAATGTTCAGGCTATGGACTATTATTTTTGTAGTGCCTGGAGTCATGTACTTTCCAATATGAATTACATTAATAAAATGAAGCCAACGGTTTTAACAGTGGAAGGAATCTGAGAAGAAAATGAGAGATTAAAATCAGCTAATACACCTGTTTTTCACAGAGATCTTCAGTGACAGAAGGAGGCATAAATCACACTGCTTGATTCAGAACACATTTTTGTATGTTACTCATCTGAAACCGAGGACAGGGAAATGAGAACTCAGTGTTTTCTGCTCTAAGTTTCAATAAATTCCGAAAGCACCCATGCACGATGTCAATAATACAGTGGCAGGATATCCATAATAACAGGGGTCAAGTCAGGAAAGCAATATATAAGCAAATTATCAAACTGGGAATAACAGAGTCTGAGGGAGACTTGGTGGTGTTAATATGTATTGCTCTAAACCCTAACAAGCATTTGTCAATGCCGAATGTTGGCTTGCTGGCATTGGCATTGGCACTGGTAGTGCAGGAGTTAGAGAGATGCATAATAGGAATGGCAGTGAAGTATTGCACTGACGCTAACCCCACCCCCACTCTGCAGAGACTGACAGGCATTGGGGCTGTGCCTTTGGCTCGTTGGCCATTTCACCTCACTCAACCCTGTAGACACTTACAGATGTTGTAGTGCGCCTTGGGGTCTTCCAGCTTTATACTCACCCCTTTCCATAAGAAATACAACTGAGATGGGTGCAGTATAGGAGAATGGTGTGAATGCTGAGGCTGAAAATCTAAGCACACCTTGATGCCTGTCACTGGCTGCAGGGTGGGGTGGAATCAATCAATCAATCAATCAAACTTTATTTAACCAGCAAATCATCCTTGAACAAGTTCATTTGCAAGATGGTCCGGGGCAGGATAGTACAGATACAGTACAGTGAATAATACATTTAATACACTTTATACAGGGTGTATCAGTGAAGTGGCAGTAACATCAGCAGCTAATACAGTGTGAGCAGAGATGTAATAAAATTGAAAGTGACACCTAGTCAAAGGAGCAACATGTACACAAAGCAAGAGTAAAACGATGAGGCATAATAAGGACTGACCAAGGGGTGACTCTGCATAGGGGTAGGATGGAGGGATGGGTGAATGTGAATGGGGGGATAGCTAACAGGAGGGGAAGGTTAAGACAACCAGAATACAACCAGAAGGTAAGAAAATATATGGAGAGAAGTGCTACAGTTGTACGTATAAGTGCAGGGTATATGAGGAGCCAAGCAGGAATGGAGTGAGCATTACGGACAACAATCCCAAGTCACACCCCTGACACCTGTCAGCCTCTACAGAGTAGAGTGTTATGGTTGGAAACCCAAATGCCCAGGCTGTTTGTTGGTATTTTTGCTCCAAATTTAAAAATTGACTTTTTAGACTTCTTCTCATCAACAGTGGCACTATCACTTCATTTCTCAATCCCAAAGGTGGTTTTGCACAGCGACTGCACCATTTGGTGCCACAGGTGTGAAAACACATTTCTGGCAGTATGTGAAAGACAGCTATACTGTTCATGAGTGGTGTGGAAAATTTTATTGTTGAAAATCTGGAGTGAAAATATAAAATTGGTGAAGTTACAAACGACGTAGATACTGTACAATGCACACCTGTAACGCAATCATTTTTATGTTTGCTTTGCGCGTATGGCAAGAAACATAGTGCCATCATCTGAGATTTGGTGTGTCACCCCTCTTCCAATTCAGTCATTGTGTTGTAGCGGACCTGTAAGCTAATGCATGCTGGACCTGTCTATGACAAGCTCCAAAATGCAGTGGCATACAGTTGAAAGGGAGAGCTACCCTTCAGTGAGCAGCGATAAGATATCTCCTGCTCATGGCCAGCTCCCCCTACACACACACACACACACACATGCATACTGCGTGCTGCCCCCCCTCACGCACACACTCTATAGCGGCAAGGGTGCCCAATCCCCGTTAGCTGTGCCGCTCCCAAAGCCTTCAAATGCCACACTGGGTGCCCACCCCAGCATGGCAACTCATCGGTATAGCCAACGGGTGCCCAATCCCGTTGGCTTCACTGTCTCTCCTCCCCATGCTATCGCTGATAGAGTGCCCAATCCCCGTCAGCTTCCACTCTCCCAGTACAAGGTGCCACGCGTGAGGCCCACCCAGCGTGGCAACCATCTAATTGACAGTGGTGCCCAATCCCCGTCGGCTCCACACCCCCACAGCTGTCCTTCTGCCATAGTTGGGAGCCCACCCAGCGTGGCAAACATCCAGCGTTGTCTTTTTTAACCTGTAAAGCAAAAGCGGTCCCACGAGTCTTCCTGCCCCACCACAACCCGCACCCACCCTGCATCCTGCCTCCCCACCCCTCACCCCATACTTACCTCCGAAGTCTGGCGCGACGATCTTCGGTGGACCGGGAACACGTCTGCACTCTTCAAAGCCGACGCGAACTGAGGAAATGCCGGTAAGCTGTATAATGGGCTAGATAGGGTTTTTTCAACTTTGTTGCATATCTCAGGCATTTTTTGGAATTTTTGCCCAAATTTTCAACATGGGTTTTGGGACCCCTTCTCATGAATGCTGTCACTGTCATTGCGTTATTCTGGCCCGAAGGTGATTTATGATCATGCTGCGAAATCACCTTTCAGGAACCGATTAATGGAAACGACACTGCCAGTGTTCATAAGGTGGCTCTCAAGAAGCCTATCTTGAAAATCTGGTGAGAAAATTCAAAAAATGACTATTCTGGCGTGCAATGCGCGGTTCCTCGCATGCTTTCGTAAGTTCGCTAATTTTCAATATTTTCACTCCAGATTTTCAACATTGCCATTTTACCACACCTTCTTATGAGTAGTACAGCTGTCATTTTTCATCTCACCCAAAATGTGTTTCCCCCATTAGCGCACATTAGGCGCAGTCGATTATCTGAAACCAATGTACGGGACAAATTAAGAAAACCACAGTGACACTGTTCATGAGCAGAGGTCTTAAAATGGCTATGTTGAAAATTTGATAAAAATTCTAACAAGCATTTGTCAGTGCCGAATGTTGTTTGCTTCTATGTGCTGTTTAGAGTATTTGGAAGTCATTGGGTGCAAATATTGAAAATTTGCGAACTTACAGTGCGTAGGGAACTGCGCAATGCGCTAATAAAACAGTCATTTAGAATTTTCACCAAATTTTAACATAGCCATTTTAAGATGTCTGCTCATGAACAGTGTCACTGTGATTTTGTTAATGTGTCCCATACATTGAGTTTGCACACGACTGCGCCATTTACGCTACATGGTGAAACACGTTTTGGGCAGGATGTGAAAATGACAGTAGTACTGCTCATAAGGAGGTGTGGTAAAATGGCAATGTTGAAAATCTGGTGAAAATATTGAAATTTCGCGAACTTACGAGCCTACTTAGGAACACTGCATATGCTAAGTAAAACAGTCATTTTTTGGAATTTTTGCACCAAATTTTCAACATGGGGTTTTTGGGACCCCTTCTCATGAATGATGTCACTGTCATGGTGGTATTTGGGCCCGAAGGGTGATTTTACAGTCACTGCGAAATCACCCTTCGGGCCTGAATAACGCCATGACAGTGACATCATTCATGAAAGATCCCAAACCCATGTTGAAAATTGGTGCAAAATTCAAAAATGCCTGAGATATGCAACAAAGTTGAAACCCCCTATCTAGGCCATTATACAGCTTCGGCATTTCCTCAGTTCGCGGTCGGCTTTGAAGAGTGCAGGCGTGTTCCCGGTCCACGAAGATCGTTGCGCCGAGTCCGGAGGTAAGTATGGGGTGAGGGGGCGTGGGGAGGCTGGAGTGCGCAGTGGGTGGTGCGGGTTGTGGAGAGGGTCGGGAGATGCTCCACGGGACCGTTTCGTTTTCGTTTAAAAAAAAAAGACTTAGTGGACCATTTGCCATGCTGGGGTGGGCTCTCGGCATGGCACAAGGACATTAGGGGTGTTCAGCCAGCGGGATTGGGCACCCCATTCGGCCAAACTCATTGCCACGCTGGGGTGGGCTCCCAGCGTGGCACCTACAACTGGGGAGTAGAGGCGCAGCTCAGCCGGCGGGGATTGGGGACCCGTTGGCACACAGTAGGTGCGGGGCCTTACGCCTGCTTGTGGGGGAGCTACGCTTCAGTGGGCTTCTTATCTCTGCTCACTGAAGCGTAGCTCCCTTTCAACTGGCATGCCACTGCATTTGGGCGTGTCATAGACAGCTCCAAAATGCATTGCTCAGGGGCCGCTGCCAGCACACTGCCTGAATTGGAGGAGGAGTACACACCTCCGAAATCTCCGATGATGGCACTATGTTTCTTGCACATACGTGCAAGCAACATAAAATGACTATTTCTGGCGTGCATTGTGCAGTTCCTACGCATGCTTGTAAGTTCGTGAATTTTCAATATTTTCACTCCAGATTTTCAACATTGCCATTTTACCACACCTTCTTATGAGCAGTACAGCTGTCATTTTTCACATCTCACCCAAAACGTGTTTCCGCCCATGTAGCTCACAATGGCGCAGTCGGTGTGCAAAATCAATGTACGGGACAAATTAAGAAAATCACAGTGACACTGTTCATGAGCAGAGGCCTTAGAATGGCTGTGTTGAAAATTTGGTGAAAAAATTCCAAAAAATGACTGTTTTACGAGCATGCGATGCGCAGTTCCTATGCACGCTTGTAAGTTTGCGAATTTTCAATATTTTCACTCCAGATTTTCAGCATTGCCATTTTACCACACCTTCTTAAGAGTACTACAGCTGTCATTTTTCACATCTTGCCCAAAATGTGTTTCTGCCCATGTAGCACTCAATGGCGCAGTCAATGTGCGAAATCAATTTTAGGGACACATTAAGAAAATCACAGTGACACTGTTCATGAGCAGAGGTCATAAAATGGCTATGTTGCAAATTTGGTGAAAAAATTCCTAAAAATGACTGTTTTACGAGCGTGCGTTGCGCAGTTCCTATGCATGCTCGTAAGTTTGCGAATTTAATATTTTCACTCCAGATTTTCAACATTGCCATTTTATTACACTTCCTTATGAACAGCACAGCTGCCATTTTTCATATGCCGCCCAAAATGTGTTTTCGCACATGTAGCGCACAATGGTGCTGTTGGTGTGTGAAAGCAATGTTTGGGACAGATTAAGAAAATCACAGTTACACTGTTCATGAGCAGAGGTCTTAAAATGGCTATGTTGAAAATTTGGTGACAAAAGTCCATAAAATGACTGTGTTACGAGTGAGCATTGCGCAGTTTCCACGCACCCTCGTAAGTTCATGACTTTGTAAAATTTTAAGTCCAGATTTTCACCAGTGGCATTTTTCCACACTTCCTTATTTACAGTACAGCTGTCATTTTTCACAACATGGCCAAAGTGTGTTTTCACACATTCAGCGCAGAGATGTGTGGTCGCTGTGGGAAATCATTGTTCGGGACAGATAAAGAAAACTACAGTGACACTGTTCATGATCAGAGGCACCAAAATGCCTGAGTTGACAATCTGCTGAAAAAAAATCCCCAACCTAATTATATTACGGGTGTGCGTTGCACAGTTTCTATGTACGCTCGTGACTTCACCATTTTTTTAAATATTTTTACTGCAGATTTGCAACATTGCCATTTTTTACACCTCCCCATGAACAGTACAGCTGTCATTTTTTATATCCTGTTCGGAATGTTTTTGCACCTGTGGTGCTAAATGCCGTAGTCACTGTGCATAAGCAGCTTTCGGCTAACAAACTGATATTCCCCCTGTTCACGAGGTGGGGTCACAAAAGAACCATGTTGAACATTTGGAATGAAGATACCAACGAATGCCTGAGGTATTAGGGTTTCCAACCATAACGCCCAACCCTGTAGAGAATAACAGGCATCAGGGGTGTGACTTGGGATTCTTGCCTGTAATGCTCATACCATTCCACCCTGCAGCCAGTGAGAGGCATCAAGGTATGCCTTGGACTCTTACGGCCCCAATGTTCACCCCATTCTCCTATATAGCACCCATCTCACCATATTTCCTAATGGAATAGAGGTATATAAAGACCAAAAACCCCAAGGAACACCATAACACTTGTCAGTGTCTGTAGGGTGAGAGGTGGTGAAATGGCATGGCCGTTATGCCTGACAACCCAAAGGCACACCCCATTGCCTGTCACTCTCTGCAGGGTGGTGGTGGGTTGGCTTCAGTTCAATACTTCACTGCCATTCCTATTACGCAGCTCTGTAACTTCTACACTACCACTGCCAATGCCAGCAAGCAAACATTCTGCATTGACAAATGCTTGTTTGGAATTTTTTCACCAAATTTTCAACATGGGCATTTTTGAACCTCTTCTCATGAACAGTGGCACTGTGATTTTGTTAATCTGTCCCAAAAGTTAATTTCCCACAGCGACCGCACCATTCTGCACCACACATGTGAAAACACATTGCAGGAAGGCTGTGGAAAATAGCAGCTATACTGTTCATAAGGAGATGTGAAAAAATGGCAAAGTTGAAAATCTGGAGAGAAAATACAAAAAATTGGGGACGTTATGAGCATGCACAGAAACTGCACAATGCACACTCGTAGCACAGTCATTTTTTGGAATGTGTTCACCAAATGGGCTTGTTGGGACCACCCCTCATGAACAGTGGCACTGTCATTTCGTTAATCAGTCCCAAAAGGTGATTTTGCATAGCAACCACGAAATCACCTTTCAAGACTGAAAAACTAAATGACAGTGCCATGTTCACAAGGTCGGGTCCCAAGAACCCCATGTTGAAAATTTGGAGCCAAAATTCCAAAACATGGCTGGGATATCAACTTAAGTTGAACCCCCCCCTCCATTGCCTCCCATTATAAAGCTTATTGTCATTCTTCAGTTTGCAGTTTGACTTTGAAGAGTGCAGACGTGTCCCGGTTCAGAGAAGATCGCAGCTCCCAACCTCTGGAGGGTAAGTATGGGGAGGGGGAGTGCAGGGAGGTGGGTTTGCAGAGGAAGGGTGGGGATGGAGGAGGGGGATGAGGGAGACAATGGTGGACCATTTTCTTGTTTTCAGGGGGAAAAAAGACCACAAGGGAAGGTTTTCTTCATTTACAGGTTACACAAAAAAAATAGGTACACTGGGGAAGGCTCCCAGCATGCCATAATTCTGGGGGGAGAGATGCCAACATGGGGATTGGGCACCACGATGCCGGCTTTTCAGGAGTGAGTGTTGGACAGCAGGGGCCACCATGTTATGGTGTGCCACATAATGCGGGGGAACATGCTGACATGGTGATGGGGATTGAACACCCCGATGTCGGCTTTCTGGGGATTGTGTGGCGGACAGCAGGAGCCACCATATTTATTGAAATGTTTCACCAGGAAAGGCATCTACTGGAGGCATCATCTGCCGCTGCAATGACAAGCCTGTCTCTGATTGCAGCAGCAGATTCATTTCAGCCCTTTGGCTCACTCTGAAACTGCTGTCATCGGCTCACTAATTGGCAGCTCAAGGATGCACCCACTAAAGCATCCCCTGTACCAATAGAACAGATAGACCTTGGAATGCACTTACACCTGGGCTCATAAACTACCCTAGTTTTAATTCATTTAAAAACAGACTGGATGGTTATTTATGTAGCAAGACTGGCATAAAACATACGAGTATGGCCAAGTCTTGGAATCTGGTGTCCACTGAACTGAAGGTAAAAAATTATTTACATGAATTTCAGACTGCATTGTGGAAATCTTTATGTACTACTTGTAAATGCTACATGTGAGAAAGATGGAATTATCTTAACACTGCGT
The DNA here is from genome assembly GCA_016271365.2 of Neoceratodus forsteri. Taxonomy (NCBI): domain Eukaryota; kingdom Metazoa; phylum Chordata; order Ceratodontiformes; family Ceratodontidae; genus Neoceratodus; species Neoceratodus forsteri. The sequence continues at coordinate 614,827,044 of CM028133.1, forward strand.
AACTTTGTTTTTATGTAAACGTTTGTATTGTGTGTGGATTGTACAGGGCATCTTGTTGAAAATAGGGATTCTTTCCGTAATCATTTGCTCCTGTATAAAAATAAATTTTATCATTCAATCAGTAGAATAAAAGGACAGTTAAGATAGGCAAGCAGCCTTTTATGATATTAATTTGTTGTTAGTATGAACAAAGGAACAAGCGCTGCTCTCTGGTGAACACCGTAGGATGAGTAATGAGAAAATGATAACATGGACCCAGAAGAAATCTGATAGATCAGTTTGAATGACATGGCTTAAACCCTGCTAAGACCACATCAGAAAGAACAAACTCTGTAACAAATCTTTGACTGAGTCACTGATGACATGGGTTGTCAAAGGCCCACGTAATGCCAGCAAAATCAATACTGTGCACTAGCCCTTACTCCTAGCAACCCACCTTAGATTCTCAAAAGAGCAGTTTCACTTGAAGGTGATTTTTCGAAATCTGGTTGAAATTGCTGAAGAACAGATAAATAAGTAATCCAGCAGTTGGCATGCTAAAGAAATTTTCAGACAAAAGGAAACAGGGAAATGTGGCAATAATTAGAATTCACTGAATCCTCAAGCACGGTCTTTTTGATAAAGGGCTAGACCAAGGATTTGTATTCAGTTGTCAGAAAAACACAATGAAAAAGTAACAGATTCATGATCTTTGTGATAATAGAAGAAACAGCTGATAACACCATTTTCAGAAATGTAGTTGGTCCAGAATGCAAAGGGCAAGTAGGTTAACCAGCTCAGTGACCTGACCCTTACCTACCAGAATGAAAGAACAGAACAATGGCATAGACACAGAGGGAGCAGAGGACTCAACTCAGGTAATGAATGTAGCATATCAATAAATTTAAGTATGTCGGCAGCTTTACCATGAAAAAAACTTTGCAACCCCTTTTGTGGATGGGATGGAGGAGGAGGAGGAGACAGGGAGGGTACTTGCCAATTAAACAGTGAGTTGAAAATATTACATTATTTTGGGGACTCATGGGCAACCGAAGACACCAAGGTTGAACAGTAAGAAACTTTAGTACGACATAAAAAATTATTGTAATCCCTCAATCCTTCCCCCCCAAAAAAAATATATTGGTTAAGCATAGTTTTGCTAGAACACCATATACACTCAGACTTCTTACCCTCATGTTTCAGGACACGAAGTTCAGGAGAATGCCAGGGATGATACTGGACCCTCTCAGCAGCTTTAGTAACCAGAGAGACAACAGCGTCTAAGGAATTAGATAAAATCTGATCATAGCTAGAGGAAGGACTACTTATATCGGTTAGACATACAGCTTCATTCAATTTCTTCGCAAGAGATTCAAAGAAACAAGATAAATCAATGTCCTTTAAATTCTGAGTTTGATTCAGGGCTTAACCACCGGGAGGAGTAAACAACAATCAAATGAAACAATTTTATGATATGAAAAGAGGGCCCTCAGTGGCTTTAGCTGTACCAGTAACATTTGAGGTAGATATATCTTGATCTACCCAGTGGCCTGCCAGGGTAGTAGGTTCAAATACAATACTCTTTGGGAAAGAGTAAAGGTATCTAATATAGCCACAAAATGCTTTGCTTGCAAATTGGAGGTGAAATGAATGTGAAAATTAAAAATATCCAAAATTAGCAATCTAGGGTCACATTTAGCCAACTAAGAACAAAAGACAGAAGTTGTCACAGAATTCAGCATGAGAGTTTGAGAGAGGTAAACTACTGCAACAACTAAGTTATGCAGGAAGGACAGTTGCAAACAGATACATTTGAATGTTGAGCAAGGGGGAGAGGGTAGGCTGATCAAACTTAAAGCTAGCTGGTAAAACAAGGTCTAGTCCTAGCCCTCTTTGATCTATTTGAAGAGTGAGTTTCAATCAAGAATTGAAAGAGAAATACAATAACTGATTTTTTGTGACTGTTGTTAGTCTCCATGTATGTTTCTTTAATTGGAATCAGTGGACACATGTACTGGTTCTGGGTTTTAAATGTATGCTAAATAATTTTGCACTAGTAAGTAAGCAGTCATTACTGGTTTACTCTTGAAAATAGAACTTTCATTCTACTGTGCAAATACCTGTACAAAAAAAAACTCTTAGTATCACCATCATCAAAAACATAGCCTTCAGGGTAAAGCTCACCTGAGGTGACAGCATTATTTAAGCAGAGAGCAAAGCCAGTTCTGAGGTGCAGAGTGGAGGAAGACTACTCTGGCATGCTGGTGACCTGCGCTCATGCAGTGATCCTAGGACAGCATAAGTGGAGGCTGGCAGGGAGGATATAAGTATCTGAGATGATGTGCACTCCCAGAGATGGGTGGCAGCACAAAGCTGCTCTGTCAGTGACACCAAGGGGTGATCTGCTGTGGCAACATTGGTGAGTGGGTGACCATGTACTACTTGGCACCCCACCCCATGGTCCGTAGTGAGTGTGCTTTTTCAGAAAGATGGTGTGTGGGCCCTGTAACAGGGATAAAAATCCCTCATAGGTGGCAGTAAGACTGGTTAAGTCAATAGTCACACATCTCCATGGAACATAAATGCCTGCATCCTCCCCTGTCACCCTGTTGGCTTCTGCAATCTTGTCTTCTCCCCTCAGTATGCTCTAGCTGGACAAGAAGGGAACCTGGCATCAGGGTTGAGGGGTGCAGGCAGAAGTTGTGTGGCCAAGATGGATGGCAGTGACTGAATCGGGAAGGACTCCACTGAGCAGTGGAGTCCCGGAGAAAGATGCAGCAGAGACACCAGCTCTGAGGTGGCATAATGAGGAGGGGGGAGGACAGAATACAAAGAAAGCAGATTGTAAACAATTTTTAAGTCATAGAACCACACAGTAACTTTGATAGTAGGTTCAGATACAAACCGTTTTGATCCAGCAAGGTGTGATCACCTGTAATTTTGTGCTCTACCAGTATTTACTATACACATCATTGTGAGGGAGAGGTGCTAGGAGTTCTTTAAGCAGGGTTCTCTAAGCAAGTCTGGACTATAAGGTGGGCTGGAATTCCCTTTTGCCAGACTGTCCGGATCATATTCAGTATCTCTCAGCAACAATTCACCATCCCCTTCCCCCCACAGGCAGTCTGGGTGCACCCATGGCTGTTCTTGATTATCAAACCTATCAATATTTTATTCCATGCCAACTAGTTTAAGTATGTTATCAGGGTTCTGTAACAGAGGTGATAATTCCTCTCACAAAAGTCTTCTTGCCTTAGCTCAGACATTTCTGAAGAAATACTTGAAAATGTCAAAGCACACAACAAGGCCTCAGCTTAAATGGATATGATAGTCTCACTCCTCTCTCTGGCAAACTTACAAAATAAATACTCACTCAGTGTGTAATCATAATCTTATCAGAAAGAAGCAGAATATCATGAAAAATGCAGCAAAATATAGCAGGCAAGGAAGTTCTCCTTTCAAAGTTAGCAGTGGTAGTTTTATTTGCTCAGTGCTCTGGGAGTTGGGGGTTGTGATAAGGTGATGCAATAAGGAAATGCACATGAGCAAGCAGACTAAAGAATAAACAAATTGTAGTGTATCTAGCATAGGTAATCATACAATGCAGAGCGCCACCTGGCAGTAAAAGCTGAGATTGCAACGTACAAAGAACAAGAGCTCAGTCTAACAGCTTGGCTAACAGCATTTTCCCTTTAGCTGAATGGTTAGAGCCACTTCCTCTGTGACCAGAAATGCGGTGATCAATCCCATGGTCTGGCACTTACTCTTACAGACCTAAAATTTAATTTACAGAAGATGCCTCCTTCCCCACAAAACTGAAATATAGAAACAAAGACTTTGATGGCAAGTAAGGGCAGCTTGGCCCACAAGGTCTGCCCATTTTTCCCTGGCTACATTCTCACCTCGGACCCTACTTGATCTACAGCCCCCCCCTTCCTTTCCACTACAATTCCCTTGTGCCTGTCACATGCATTGTTGAACACCACCACTGTTTTAACCACGACCCACCTCTGCTGGAAGGCTGTTCATGGAATCCAGAGGACATTACATTGGCAACAGATGTGGGCTCTCACCTGCAGCAAAACAGAAGGAAAAAAATGGAAAGTAATGTAGTGTAGACTCGGTAACTGGACTACAGTATTTGGAAGAGCAATCTTGTACACTAAAAACAAAGGAATCCCAGCACTGTTGTACCACAGCAGTGATGTCAAAATGCTGTTGTATCCTTCTAGTTACATCTCTACCATGGTACAACAAATCAGAATGCACACACACAGCTGCCTTAGTCACAACATCTCTAATCACAGCGTTTTCTGTTTGTTAGTTACACTGTGCCAGATGAAGCATGGTCTGGCATCCCTGACTGGCAAGCTGAGCCCACTAAACCTGTGCCTTTTCTGCTGTCTACCTACTTACCTTCTTGCCTCCCCTTGCTATCAAACTGCCATTCTTGACAGAAACTGCACTTGTTCCAACATGCTTGGTACATGCAGAGAGGGAGAACACCACACTTGTGAACCTTAGAAAAGATGTCAAAATGTGTCATAGTCAGTTGTCTGAAGAGCCTCTTTCTTGAGAATTGAACACCACCAATAGCCCTGGCGGAGCAGGGAGGGGTTTTTGCTGATTAAGCATGTCCCCTCACCACCGCTGCATATGGGAACTTGAGGAGGGGAAGTGGCATGAACAAAAGAGGCCTAGGCAAGTAAACCCAGGCACTGAAACAAAACCACTTTTTTAGCCCTAAATCTCACCATTCCTTTATCAAATACTGATGGTGACAGTCAGGTTTTCCTACACTCTGTGAAGTGCAGTAAAGCTAATTGACATGTAAAGGGTGAAATCTGCTCTACAAAATTTGTTATCTTGGTACTTGGATAGGGTGTGTGTTGGGAGTGGCTCATATACTACAAAAGACAATGTATGAGCCTATTGTGCTCAGACAAGCCAGTGTTGGCATCTCAGTGTTATCATGACAATCACAGACCACTTAAACTTCATTCTCTCTATCTCTCTCCCTCTCATGCTCTCTGTCTCTCTCTCAAGGTTGAATACTTGGCAAGACATCTTGCTGCCAGCACAGGCTTGTTGTATATAATGCAAACTATGTCAACAGCCATGTGTACAGTGTGTGTGTGTGTTGAGTCTGTTCCTTGGGAAGGGGTAGCTATCCCCCACTTGTGAACAACCAGTCCAGTAGGTACCTAGCACTCATAGCTAAAATCCTTGCACAAACAGTCAGAGACCTGAATTCTTTCACTAGTGGTGGATGTTATTTACGTTGTCTACACTGTCTCTTGGATTTGTGGAATAAAAGAACATTCATCCATTAAAAAACTCAGGTCTCTGACTTTGTCCAAGGATTTTAGCTTTGAGTGCTGGATACCTACTGAATTGGTTGTTATATATAGTGGCCCCTACATTGTTCTATATATGTAGAGTGCCATCAGGTAGTATAAGTTGAGTTTACAACTGGCAAAGAATAAGAGTCAGACAAACAGTTTGGCTAATGGGATTTTTGCCTTTAGCTGAACTGTTAAAGCTGTTGCCTCTGAGACCAGGGAGTCAAGGATCTATCCCAGGTCTCAGAGTCTGGCACTTTCTTTGCAGATGTATAACTTAATTTACAGATAATGCCCCCGCCCATGACGCCGTGACAGACACACACACACACACACTGGGGAGAGGACATTACAGGGATTTCTTACTTGCTCACCATTTATAGTTTTATTTATTTTGTTTAAAGCAGCAGTGTGATGTAAAACAAGCATTTGTCAATGCCAAATGTTTGCTTGCTGGTATTAGCATTGAAAGCGCAGGAGTTAGACAGATGCAAAATAGGAATTGCAATGAAGTATTGAACTTTACGCAAAACCCACCTCCACTCTGCAGAGATGGACAAGCATTAGGCCACTGATAAGCAGCAGGAAAATCCCAGCCTCCCCCTACAAAACAGGGTACTAAATGAGAAAAAGACCAAGGTAGAAAGGTCAGTAGGGGATGCTGCTACAGAAGGTAAAGCCATCAAAAATGGAGAGCAATAAGTACCAATGCCCATAGTCTGAGTAACAAGCTTCCTGAATTAGTGGCCTTGATGGAGGAGGAACATCTGATATCGTGGCAGTCACAGAAACATGGTACACACAGAACCATGACTGAGACGTAAACATACCAGGATACACTATCTACAGGAGGGACAGGGAGTGTAAAAGAGGAGGAGGAGTAGCTCTCTACATAAGGGAAGGAATCAAAGCAACAGAACAAAAGGGTAAACAGGAGGAGAAGAAGCACTGTGGGTCAATTTGGAGACAGACAATGGTACCACAATCTGCACAGGGTTAGATACAGACTCCCTCAGGGGAGGAATGGACAAGGAAATGATAGAAAGTATACTTAGAATGGCAGAAAAGGGGAGATATTGCTGATGGATGATCTGAATATGCCAGATGTTAACTGGAGTGCAGCTGCAGCAGCCAATCTCAAGAGTGGGTTATTCTAGATGTTCTACAGGGGCATGCCTTAGGCAACTAGTATTGGAACCCACTGAGAGGGAGGAATCTTAGACCTGGTTCTCTCAAATGGAGATGGAGAGAGATCACAGATGTAGAAGTGGTAGCCATCTGGGAGCCAGCCAACATCGAACAGTATGGTTCACAATAAATACAGCAACAGAGTCAAGCTTGCACAAAGGCAAAAAGTACTGGGCTTCAGGAGGGCTGATTTTGCCAAAATGAGTGAGTGCCTAAGGAATGCACTAGCAAATGGACAGGAAGGAGGAGTGGAAGAACAATGGGGAATAATAAAAACTACCATCACAGAGGTAACAAGCCTTTGTGTGAAGTAAATAAACAAAACAAAATGACATAAGAAACCACTATGGTTCTCAAAGGAGGTGGCAGTGAAGGTTCAAGAGAAAAAGATAGCATTCAGGAAGAAAAAGGAATCACAGAAGGAGCAGGACAGAGAATTGTATCAGTTAAAGCAAAAGGAAGCTGGCAAGGTAGTCAGAACAGCAAAGGCCTGAACCGAGGAAAAGATAGCCAACTCAGTTAAGAAGGGGGATAAAACCTTTTTTAGGTACATCAGGGAGTGAAGGAAGACCAAGGGAAGGATTGTGAGGCTTAATAAAGGGATGGGGGTGGACAGAGGGTGACTGTGAAAAGGCAGAGATACTAAACAAATATTTTTGCTTAGTATTTACAAATGAAGAGGGGGAGGTACCTAAAACAAACAATAGAAACACTCTGGATACATAAGTTGATACCAGCCCATTTACAGAAGAAAGGGTTCTGAAAGAACTCTTAAAACTGAAGGTGGACAAAGCAATGGGGCCTGATGGGATTCATCCCAGAATTCTAAAAGAACTAAGGGTAGAACTAGTGACACCACTGACTACCCTTTTAACAAATCATGGAAGATGGGGTGGTACCTGAGGACTGGAGGAGGGCAGATGTGATTCCCTTCACAAAAGTGGGAGCAGGGCAGAAGCAGGAAACTATAGACCTGTTAGTTTAACCTCAGTGATAGGGAAAATGATGTAATCACTTCTGAAGGAAAGAATTTTGAGTACCTAGAGGCCAGAGGGCACAGGACCCAAGGCAACATGGATTCACAGCGGGAAGGTCATGCCAGATGAATCTAATAGATTTCTTTGACTGGGTGACCAAAGTAGTAGATCAGGGAGGGGCTGTGGACATGGCCTACCTAGACTTTAGCAAGGCATTTGACACAGTCCCACACAAAAGATTAATATACAAGTTAGCCAGCCTGGGAGTGGGTCCCAAGATGACAGCCTGGGTAAAGAATTGGCTGGAGAATAGGACACAGAGGGTAATAGTAAATGGAGTCCACTCTGAAGAAAGGGGGATTACTAGTGGGGTACTGCAGGGTTCAGTATTAGGACCAGTCCTCTTCAATGTCTCTTTATAGTTTACACTGCAGAGGGACTGGAAGGAAAAGTATGTCTCTTTGCAGATGACACAAAGATCTGCAACAGAGTTGATGCACAAGGTGGGGTGGAAAGGATGAGAAGGGACTTGGCAAGGTTAGAGGAATGGTCAAATGTATGGCAGCTTAGATTCAATGCTAAGAAGTGCAAGGTAATGCATCTGGGAAACAAAAACACAGGGGAAGAGTACACAATGGGGGTGAGATACTAACAACAACAAAAATAGAAATGGACCTGGGGGTAGTCATATCAGATGACTTAAAGGTGGGCAAGCAATGTGAGAGGGCAGTAAGGAGGGCTGGGGGGATACTGGGTTGTATAGGAGAGGCATCACCAGTAGAAAACAGGAAGTTGTTATCCCTCTGTACAGACAGCTGGTGAGACCCCATCTGAGTACTGCGTGCAGTTCTGGAGACCCAACTCTACAAGGACATAGACAGGATGGAAGCTGTCCAGAGGAGGGCAACTAAATGGTGCAGCGCCTGCACCGGAAGACATATGAAGAGAGACTAAAGGAGCCTAATATGTATAGCCTCGAGGAAAGGAGGAGAGGGGAGACATGATAGAAATTTTCAAGTGCCCCAGGGAATCAACAAAGTCCAAGAGGGTTGCATCTTTCAAAAAAGAGGTGTGCAAGAACAAGGGGCCACAATCTGAAGATACGTGGGGCGGCTCAGAGGTAATGTAAGGAAGTATTTTTTCACAGAGAGGGTTGGTGGATGCATGGAACGGCCTTCCAGAAGAGGTTGTGGAGTCAAAAACAGTGGTTGAATTCAAGCATGCATGGGACAGTCATAAGGCAATTCTAGGGGGTGGGGGTAGAAAGAAGTAGGCTGCTGGTTAACTAGGATCTGCAGCTTATCCATTAGGTAGGGAAATGGGCAGACTGGATGGGCCAAGCGGTCCTTATCTGCCGTCAAATTCTATGTTTCTATGAATGGAGCTGGTTCAGTGGCTCAGCAGTAGCACTCCCAGCCGTCACACTGCCACTGGGTTCAGGAGCTGTCTTGGGTTGCTGGGGTTTGCTGGGGTAAGAGGACTGAGTGTCCTAAGAACTGCTTTCCTGTAGTGAAGACTGGAGGCAAGCTGTTTCAAGATTCCAACTACCACTGGGTGGATCCTCAGCTGTAATGCAGGTACAAGCGACTCGAAGGGAAGGGCCATGGTTCTGTAGGGCATGCATGCCTCCACGTGCACACACTAATGTGTTGCCATGGCAGTGGTTGTGGGATAAATGGACAAATGGTGTCAGATGGGGTTCATGAAGCTGTACCAGATCTTTCTGTCTCAGCCTACTTCATCGCCTGGTCTCTGTGGCATTTTGGATGTGTGTCACCAGAGGGATGGCTATCCCTCCTCTGTCCGTGCCACATGGGAAAATCTGTTGGGGGGAACTTAGGCCAGTATGTTTCTATGTATGCCTTTGGGTCATTGCACACAATGCTCATGCCATTTCACCTCACCCTATCCTGCAGACATCGACAAGTGTTGAGGTGTGCCTTGGGGTGTTCGTCTTTACAGTTACCCCATTCCATAAGGACATATGCTGAAATTGGTGCAGTATAGTAGAATGGGGTAAAGTCTGGCACCGAAGAGTCCAAGGCACACCTCGATGCCTGTCACTGGCTGCAGGATGGGGGTGGAATGCCATGAGCACTACAGCCAGCAATCCAAAAGCACACCGCTGATGCCTGTCAGTCTGTACAGGGTGGGATGTTATGGTTAGGAACCATAACACCAGGGCGTTCATTGGTATTTGCACTACAAATTTTCAACATGGCCTTTTTGTGACCCCCACCTCATGAAAGTAGTTGGAACCTCTACTCATGAACAGTGGCACTGTGATTTTGTTACTCTGTCTCGAATGTTGATTTGCTATAGCGACTGCGTCATTCTGCGCCAGATGTATGAAAACACAGTTTGGGAAGGATGTGAAAAATGACAGCTATCCTGTTCATAAGGAGGTGTGGAAAAATGGCAATGTTGAAAATCTGGAGTGAAAATATTAAAAATACTCAAAGTTACGAGTGTGCATGGAAACTGCGCAATGTATGCTCGTAATACAGTCATTTTGTGAAATATTCTCACCAAATTTTCAACATAGGCATTTTGGGACCTCTGCTCATGAACAGTGTCACTGTGATGTTGTTAATCTGCCCCAAACACTGATTTCCTACAGCGACCGCGCCATTGTGCGCCACATGTGCGAAACCACATTTTGGGCAGGATGTGAAAAATGACAGCTGTACTGTTCATAAGAAGGTGTGAAAAAATGGCAATGCTGAAAATCTCAAATGAAAATATTAAAAATTGTTGGAGTTATGAGTATGCGCTGAAACTGCTCAATGCATGCTCGTAACACGGTCATTGTTTGGAATTTTTTCTCCAGATATGCAAAATAGGCCTTTTGGGAGCTCACCTCATGAACAATAACACTCATTTTGTTAATCAGTCCCAAAAAGTGATTCCGCACAGTGACCACAAAATCACCTTTTGGGACTGAATAACAAGATGACAGTGACTGAATTCATGAGGTGAGGTCCAAAGAACCCCATGTTGAAAATTTGGTACCAAAATTCACAAAAATGTCTGAGATATGCACCAAAGTTGAAAAGAAAACATTTATGCCATTACACAGCTTACCGGCATTTCTCCAGTTCGCAGTCGACTTTGAAGAGCACAGACGTGTTCCCAGTCCACCGAAGATCATCGCGCTGGGATCCAGAGGTAAGTATGGGGTGAGGGTGGATGTGGGGATGTGGGGTGGGCAGAGGGTGGGTGCAGGTTGGGGGAGGTGGCACTTGACACAACGAGGGACCGTTTTCTACTTTTCAGGTAAAAAAAAATTTAAAACCATCACTAGGCAGGTTTTCTTTCTTTGCAGGTAGATTTGGTGTGCTGGGGTGGGCTCCCAGTGTGCCAACTGCATGTTTCTTTTTGGGGGAACTGGAGCCAACAGGGTTTGGGCCCCCCCTTCAGCAAAAAAAAAGGATCTGTGTTTGGGGCAGGGGACATGATGTCGAGGAGGATTGGGCACCCCCCTCGGCAAACGAAATCTACAGGGATATTATGCCAACGAGGACTGGGCTCCCCCATCGGCAAATGAAGTGGGAAGGGGGTATGCTGACAGGGGGATTGGGCTCCCCCATCGTCTTTCATGGGAACTCTAGGCAGATGGCAACAGCCACTACAATGTTAATGGAAATTTTACACCAGGCAAGGTACCGTCCTGCAATGACAGGTTGCTTCCTCATTGCAGTGGCAATTTCCTTTCAAGTTGGTGGCATGCTTGTAGAACTAGTGTCAGCTGCAGCATGCCACTGCATTGGGGAAAGGAAACAAAGCCTCTAAATGCAGTGGGGGCATTGGCCGCCACAGTGCCGTACCTCCAAAACCCCGCTTCTCTCCTAAGCTGTCACATAATGTTTCTTGTGCATGCGCACAAGCAAACATAAAAAAGTGCACTTTTTCAACAGTTTATTCCCCATGCTCTGCTGAGCATATCCCTGGTACTCTTTCTTGCTGACATTGTACTATCACTCCATGATGTGCTCAGTTATCATTTGTTTCTGTTTACATTTCTGCCACTCGCTATGTTGAGCTGGAACCCCCTCTGCTGCAAACTATACATATGTATGACTGGCAGTACTACATAGGGACATCGAGAGTGTTCAGCACAGGGTCCCACTCCAGTAACCAAAAGACGTGATGTGATGTGAAGGGGGAGCGCAGCTGAAAATTAGGCAGCCGCCATATTTATTGTGGTGTCACAACAATCTAAATAAATTTTAAATACCTAAAAAACCAAAGATCGCTAGAAAAAATATTTACAGATATGGAAACCTCATATATCACTGCATGCTTACAACCAAAAAAAAAGAATTTTGATAATCATTTGCTGATTATGTTGCACTACTGCCTTAATCCAGTATGTTGGCTGAGCCACTGGTCCATTTTGAGCCAGGCGTGTAGTCTATATCAAGGCAGTTTTTACATATGTGTATATGTTTAGATTACATAAAATTATGAGGTGGTGCAAGCAAGCAGTAAAGGAACATTACAACTCACATAAACAGTTGAAAGATTCTTAGATTCAACAAGACAGTCACGTAATTTCTGTTTTAATTTTTTGTTGTTGCTTGATTCACAGCAGCATTGGTTGAAAGATAAGAAGCTTTGTAGCCTAGGATCAGAAAACGTAAGGGAGCTCTCCCCCACCTTAATTTTACTAGCCTTCTCCTAGAACTGCACTTTTTCACTTCTTTTAGTAGGATAAGGCCCTTGATGATTTACAAAAATGCAGGCTACACTGCTTAGGAGCTGATACTCAAGCATATTATGACATAAGGTGTATACTGTAGTTTAAGCAAGATCCTTTCATCTGAGGGAGTGTCCCGTAATTGCTATAAAGTAGGCAGTGATGGGTTTTCCAAAGGGCTTGCACTGCAAAGTGCAGATGTTGTGGTCTTTTACTTGCAGATGACAGAGTCAGTAATTTTCTACAAGTTTTTATTACCATGTTCCAGTATTGGGAGGAGTATGTGTTATGTGGTACTATGTCTTGCTGCAGTGGCTAGGAATTCTTTATAATAACAGAGGTTACCTAATTTTTGGTTTACTTTTTTTGTTACTTATTCAATATGATTTTCAGTCTTTAGATTTTTATCCACATAGACTCTGAGATATTTAAAGGAACTAATAACATTTTCAACGTGTGCATGTTTCCTCCTATACTCTGTAGGTTTTTGTTTTGCCCGCCTCTGTGAGGTTTCAACTGCCATCATTTTAGTTTGATTTTCATTTAGTAGGAGGTTATATTCCTTGAACCAGTTTTGAAATAATAGGAAGCTTACCTGTAAGTTATTTTATCCTCTGTTTATGCTGCTGCACCAGCCTGTCCCATCTAGCCAACCCCTCCAATGCCATCACCTGGCTTCCCAAGGTACTTACCGCAGCCTCTTCTCTCTCATGGCTACCCTTCCCCCATAGTGGGGAACTGTCAGGGTTGCCCAGTCTCCTCTGGAGCCCAGCTCCAGTAGAATAGAGTGCCCAGTTGGTGGTGTAGGGCCTGTGATGTACTGGCCTTCCCTCTTGCACTAGTCTGGGTTTTCCCTCCTGCTTTTCTCCCCAGCCCTCTGGATGCTACAGGCAAAGACATCAGGGCATGGACATGCACTTCTGTGTGCATGTAGGCCAATATATGGTGGCATACCAACTTTCCTTGCTAAGTGACTTCAACTGAATCATCGCCCATGAACACCCAGGTGGCAGCAGCAGTGCAAAGTACACTGCCCTTTTGTCCCCAGAGAAGGAGAGTGTTCTGGAGTCTAGATCTACTCCCCACCCCAAGCTGGTCCTAATGATTTAGGATTATTCCTAAACTTGGGTCAGTGATGGGCCAGCATAGATTTCCTGTAATTTTTGCTAAATTGTAGTTAGTGACTTACCTTGACTGTAAATGACTGTATCATCTGCATACATTAACGTTCATGCATCAGGAAAAAACATTGGATTTTGGCTGGGGGTGCTTCTTCTTTAGCATGATCATAGAGTCCTGGGCTTAGAACCACAGAGTTGCAAGATAAATCCCAAGCTCCAGTTTGAAAATTAAAGCTACAGTACTAAGGAGTTTTCAGCAGGTGGCAATGGTTCCTGAACCCTCAAATACAGTGTCAGCAAGGGATCCTGAATCAAACTCTGGACAGAAAGTTAGCTGAGCAATGTCAGGAACTCTGAATCCCTCTTAAGCAGTTATGTGATGAGGTGATATAATAAGGGGAAGAAAAAGAACATCCATGCTAGAGATATAGGAATCTGCCATTAGCTTAGTTATGGTAGCTGCTCTTTTAGCTTGATGTTGAATTCCTGGGTTAAGAGTCAGAGAGCTGCACGTTCAAATCATAACAGAGTTACAAATTCAAATCATAAGTGCTCCCATTTTGAAAAAGGAAGTTCCAAAACCAGGGGTAGGGGATGTGACTTGGAGTTGTGAACCCCAATGCTTACCCCATTCCAAGAGTTAAATAAGATGAGATGGGTACAGTATAGGAGAATGGGGTGAGCATTAGGGTTCACAACCACAAGGCACATCTCCCACACCTGTTCCTGCATGCAGGATGGGGTTTTAGGGTTAGAAACCAAGGGTGGGGAACCCTAAGAACACATTTCCCTACTTTTGTCGCAGTAACCCTAATGGTGCATTTACAAAGTTTTCTGCAGAGATTTTCCTTAATTTTTGAGAAAATATAATTGTAGGCTAATTTGGTTGTGGGAGTACAGAGTCATACTTTTGGAGAGATTCTAATTATATCCTTATTTCCCTGTGGGAGCATAGGACCCGTGGTGCCCTGCACTCCCATCACTCTATAATCCTCTCCGTATTTTCATGTGGGAGTGCAGAACCCTCTGCGGGCCCTGCGCTCCATGTATGCATAAGGCCTGCACTCCCATCACTCCATAATGGTATTCATATTTACATGTGGGAGCAGACAGTGGCATCCATCCATAATTTTTGAGATATTGTAATCATGTCCCTATTTCTCTGTGCTTCCATCAGTCCTTAATGGTATTCATATTGGCATGTGGGAGCGCAGGGCCCATGCATGCATAATTTTTGAGATAGTGTACTGTTACCCTTCTTTGCCTGTGGGGCCCTGTGCTCTCATCCCATAGTGTGCAGACCCAAAGAAACACCTGACACTGCAGTGTGATCCTAACATAGAAACATAGACTTTGATGGCAGATAAGGACCACTTAGCCCACCCAGACTGCCCATTTCCTTACCTATAGGATAAGCTGCAGATCCTAGTTAACCAACAGCCTACTTCCTCCTACCCCCCCACTAGAATTGCCTTATGTCTGCCCATGCATTCTTGAATTCCCCCACTGTTTTTGACCCTACTACCTCCACAGGAAGGCTGTTCCATGTGTCCACCACCCAATATGTGAAATAATACTTCCTCATGTTGCACCTGAGCTGTCCCCCAATTATCTTTAAATTGTGCCCCTTGTTGTTGCACGTCTCTTATTTGAAAGATGCTATCCTCTCCTATAGAAAACACAGAAAAAGTTGAAACCTGTGTAATGCGACACCAAATTAATATATTTTCATAAAACCAGCAAAAGGCACATCAGTGGGGTAAGACATTTGTACCCTGAAAATTTCAGAACAAAATTGCAAACAGTTTCTTCACAGCAGAGTGGCAAAGAAATGACTGGGTAAACCTCCCATTTAAATGTTACCCTATGGAAAACAAAGCAAAATTTAACCCCACAGAACTCTAGAGCCAAGTAATATATTTTCACCAAAGCAGCAAAAGGCACATCTATGAGGCAAGGCCTTTGTATCCTGAAAATTTCAGACCAAAATAACAAACTGTTTTGGAAATGTGCAGTGATAAAGAAACAGCTGTCTTAAAAATAATTTTCCGCAGTTGCTTTCCTCGTAGTTTATGTTAAAGACAATCCTTTTCACAAATTGCGAAAAAGATTCTGTTTTGCAGCATAAGTTTTCCTGGGTTTATGAAAAAAGGATTTCTGCAGCTAAACTAAACACATTGTTGACTAATCAAAAAATAACCCCAGAGTCCAATTCTGTGGGCCTCGATTAGGCAACTATAACTGCTGATGTTTCCTAAAGCCCCTAATTTTTTATTAATTTAATTTTGTTGCCATCGCTAACTGACAACAAGATGGCGGCAGCACAGAAAAGGATTCCCCATTTGCAGCACAGGATTACCCATTTGCGAAACAGGATTACTGTTTTGCACACAGAATCCTAATTTGCTCACATCTAACTTTTCCCATTGTTTTCAATGGGAAACTTTGAAATTCAATAACTTTTGAACTGATTAATATTTTTTCACCAAACCTGCAAAAGGCACCACTGAGACCCAAGACCTATATACCCTAAAATTTCAGACCAAACTTCCACATCATTTTTGCGCAGCACATGACAAAGAATTTGACAAAAATTGGTAATTTGCATGTATCTCGAACTGTTTTCGAGATATAGGCATGGAAAGGCACCACATTTGCTACAATGTTATCCTATGGGAAATTTCTCAACTTTGGAATTCGTTAACTATGTAACCAATACACATTTTTACACCAAACCACCATAAGTCACATCTCTGAGATACCCCCTTTCTACCCTGCAAATTTCAAGCCAAGGGTCCTAACCATTTCTTTGCAGTGAAGTAGCAAAGAAACAGCAACCTTTAAAAATCCCTGCTCGTGAGCTGTCAAAATCCCTGTTTGTGAGCTGAATCCCTGTTTGTGAGGTGTCAAAATCCTTATTCATGAGTGAATCCCTGTTCACAAGGTAGGGCCATCTGATCAACCCCTCATGAACAAGCATTTTGACAGCTCACGAACAGGGATTGATTCAAGAACAGGGATTTTGACACCTCACTAACAAGTATTTCAACAGCTCACAAACAGGGATTTTAATGCCATCTGGTCATCTTCTCATGAACTGGGATTTTAACAGCTCATGACCAAGGACTTCTCATGAACAAGGATTTTGACAGCTCACGAACAGGGATTTTGACAGTTCACAAACAGGGATTCCTTTTTAGAATCCCTGTCCATGAGCTGTCAAAATCCCTGTTTGTGAGGTGTCAAATCTTGTTCTGAGAAACTCCCTGTTCGTGAGATAGGGCCATCTGGTCATCATCGCATGAGCAGGGATTTTGCCAGCTCACAAACAAGGATCAGCTCTCGATAAAGGATTTAGACACCTCACGAACAAGGATCAGAAGCGAATCACAAACAAGGATTTTTAAAATTTCAAAACCACATTTCAGGGCAGAACTAAAGTAAACCAAAGGCATGGATTTATGACGTCGCCCTGAACAAAACCCATGCTTGGTTTACCTCACAACACTTCCCTGACTCAACTTATAATGTTTTGTTTGATAAGGAAAAGTGAAAACAAGATAGCAGCTCACGAACATGGAATTTTTCTCACGAACAGGGATTTTATAAATCTAGGAACATTACTAACTGCTGCCAGTTAGAATAAATTTCCTGTCCTCTTTAAATAACAGAAAATACATTTCACAAATCACATATTTAATGTGGAAGTGGAGACCTTTTTCAAATTTAACTTTTTCTGGTATTTTCACTATGTTCACAAATTGTGGACATTTTTCAAAGATCTTTTCCACACTTCAGCAACTCTATGAAAATAAAGTGCCAAAACTGAACACAGCTTTGATTTTAAAATAAAATATTCACAGGGTATAAAATAATAATTCTCTGACTTCAAGTAAGTTGGTCAAGTAAGTCAGTGCAGCAAAGCTTGCAGCAAGGAAAATAGGATGCTAGGATGTATCAATAGGGGTGTTGTTAGCGGAAAAAGGGAGGTAGTACTTCCTGTGTATAGATCCTTGGTGAGGCCACACCTGGAGTACTGCATCCAGTTCTGGAGTCCTTACCTCAGGAAGGATCGTGACAGGCTGGAAACAGTGCAGCACAAGGTAACAGCAATGAATCAGGGCCAGCAGGGTAAGTCCTATGAGGAGTGTCTCAGGCACTGAACATGAACTTGCTGGAGACTAGAAGGAGAGAGGAGATATGATACAGATGTTCACATTCCTAAAAGGAATTAACAGGGCTAAAAGCATGGAACTATTTAACTTGAATACTAGCTCATTATCACATGGTCATGAGTGGAAGCTCAAGGGGAAGTTCAGAAAGGACATCATGAGGAAGTATTGTTTTACAGAATGGATGGTGGAGCCGTGGAACAGGTTACCAGCTGAGTGGTGGGTGTAAGAACTGTTAGCAGTTTTAAGCATGGCTGGGACAGAATGAAAGGTATAGTGGTTGCTCAGTTCATCAGTATTGAGGAAGGGCAGGGAGGAGAGCTAACACCCTGGGAGAACACTAGGTCCCAGGACAATATAGGGAACTTGGGCAGACTGGATGGACATCAGTCTTTTCTGCCATCATTTTTCTGTTTCAAAATTCTCAGATACTAGATAAAGTTGATTTTCATTGTCTTGTTTAATGACATTAGTAATTTAATCACTCTATCCCTTTGAATGCAGTGTCAGAGTAAAGTGAATGCCAATCAGTTCCCAGCTATTCCTCAGTCTCAGGTTTTGGCTTACTAGGTCTATAGCTCAGCATACTGCCTTTTCCAGGCAGAATATTGTTACAATGAAAAGGGCTTAAACTTATTTTTTTAACTGACAATATGTGTCCTGGGCTTCCCCAGAGATCTGGTTGGCAGAACCTTGCCTCTTTTGCCCTCCCGTTAATCCAGCAATAACAGTAGTTTAGTAACTAATGCTTATTACCATATGGCTGCTGTAACTTTCACACTTCACTGACATCAGATTGGCAGACATTTTGGGGACCTCCTAGTGTGTATCTGTAGAACATTAGAGGATTTTGTACATTTATTTGAATGCTGCAAAACTCCATTGTTCTTAATGTAATAAAAATAGTTTCAGTATGAATGTAAACAAATCCTTTACATTAAAGGCTTCTGAAACCATTTGTTTTAAACTTAAAAAACAAAAATTAAGAGCAGCATGAAGGTTCACACTACAGACCTGAAGCACCAGGGCTCTTGTGCCACACTCTTACTTTGTGAATAATCCACATGTTGTACTTTGTGCTTTGATGGATTCTATTTTGACTATGATTGCAGCCGTACAGTGTTGTTTGCAGCACAATGGAAGCCTCTGCACTAGCACAGACATTTATGTCCACACAGAGTGAGATTATCCCACATGCTTACTGAATGGCCCATAATGGAAGCCTTACTGTGTGCAGCCAAAGAGTTATGTGCCCTGAAGTACAGAGGCACCCAAGAGCACATTGTAATTAGATGGTATCTCATTATCATGTCTACAAAGGAAGAATTAAAGTTTTCACTTGTGCTAATAGCCTGCCAAAGCAGCACTACTTAATGTGAGCAAAAAGCACTAATAAGCAAAGTGCAATGCACCAGTCATTCTCGCCTGATTCCCCCCCCCCCATTGGGTGATGCTATAGGGCATTTTGGACTCCATAAACCCCATCCCCCAAAGTACATTGCAATTCCTGCCATCTACTGGCACTCTTCTCTATCCTGATCCTGTTATAATCATCTCTCCTTGGCATTTAGTGTTCCACCCTCCATCATCCAGTCCCTGATCCTGTTAAACTCTTCTATCTCTGGTGTCTAGTGATCTGTCTTCCCTCACCTGATTTCCAATCCTGTTAATCATCCATCCTTGGATCTAGGGTCCCCCCCCTAGCCGATTCTGTTATAATCCCAATCCCTGGCATCTAGTGTTCCATCCTCCCTCACCTGATCCCCAATCCTGTTAAAGTACTCTATCTCTGGCATCTAATAGGTCTTACCCCCACCCTAAGGATTGGCAAGGGTGGAGGGACCACTAGATGCCAAAGATGAATGATTGTAACAGAACTGGGGGTCAAGCAAGAAAGGGTACCACTAGATGCCAGGGATAGATGATTATAACATGATCAGGGATCAGGTGAGGGAGGAGGGCCACTAAATGCTAGGAATTAAACATTAAAGCAGGATTGAGGATTGGCAAGGGAACAGGTACCACAAGATGCCCAGATAAATGACTATAAACAGGATTAGGATCAGGCAAGGGGGGGGGGTGACAACTAGATGCCATAGATGGATGATTACAACAAGATCAGAGATCAAGCAAGGGAGGAGGGTCACTAGATGCCAAGGATTAAACAGTAAAGCAGGACTGAGGATGAACGACAGAGTGGGAACTACTAGATTCCCAGAATAGATGATTATAACTATATTAGGGATCAGACAAGGGAGGAAGACAGTTAGATGGCAGGGATGGATGATTACAACAGGATCCGGGACAAGGCTAGGAAGGGGCCATCAGGTGTCAGTGACTCACCATTATAAAATGGGGAAGGGATTTTGGCTAGTCTGAGTGGTCAATAGTCATGCATTAGAAGTGTCTAATGCATGACTAAAACTAGAAATCCCTTGTAGAATACACAGTCCCTTTTTATAAGCACAACAAGCCACTACAGGGTGTATGTTAGAGAGTTCTAATGAACAGCTAGGAGGCTGGACACACTCAGCCTGTGGCCTCATGCCTCACTATGCTCCCCCAAGCCGTGTGTTAGAACTGTCTCATACACACCTAATCATGTCTTACTGCATACTTATAGCAAGACTGATGATAAGGCAAGGGGGTGAACAATAGATTTTAGGGATGGAGGATTATAACAGGGTTGGGCAAGGGAAGGGGCCACTAGATGCCAGGAATATCTCATTACATCAATCATCTTGAATGGGGGAACCCATGCTGTCATCACACATGGCATTGTCCACACCATCGCTAACTACAGGCTGCATTGAGAACACAGCCTGCATGCAATCCGAAGGGCAAAGGATTGCTTCTCATATTATAATGGGGCTACGATGTGATGCAAATGATCTGTTTGCACTATCAGGATGCAGGGTCATCTGCATATCATGGTTCCATTATAAGACTATTGATCTCTTGAATAAACTTGTTTGGCCTGTGCAAATGGCTTGTTTGCTCCTCATGACGTATGTGTGTGTAGTGCCTACATTGTGACTGCAGCTGTATCCCCTTCATAGAACAACAGGGATTTTTTCGCTATTGGTGCCTTCTATCGCATTTGTGCTTTCAAGGTGGTATTTTATACATTCATTGTACATGCAGACTGTGCCCTCACATGTTCCATTATACCACTCTGGTATAATAGAAAATGCTGCCCTAGGTTGTTGAGGATCTTTTGAAAACAGTGTCAAAGTTAACATAACACTAACATTGCTTCCAGAAGTCAATCCGTCCATAGGAACACCACAGCAAACCTTATCAAAACAAGATGCTACATCTCATGAGGCTCTCCCAGTGAAAAAAATTCACTAAAGAAAAAATACAGATGTAGCACAAATATGGGATAACAATGGCCTGAATCAGAATATGCTTTTGTCTTCATGAGAGGGGTAGCAGGACAATAACTCATATGTACTAAAAAAATGTAAGTCCTACCCCCTCAAAAGTGATGATCAATAGTATATTCTGAACCAAGCCCCTGTGTGTCCAAGAAATACTATGTCATTAAAACTGTAAAGTTTTACATCAGTTAAAGCAGAAGTATAATAAAAATTGTCTTTCCACAAAGCTAGTTTCAGCTACAATTACAAATATTAGCCTACTTGTCAAATCTACTTATCAGATACCTCCTATATTGCCTACTGTGAGTCTGTTTTGTTTTCAGCCTTCATCCTTGCCAGGTCTACAGTGCTAATTCTAAGCCAAATGTGTTGTTCTGTCTTTTTTCTTGAAAAAAACAAGTAGTAATAGTAGAAAGAATATATTTTATTCATAACTTGCATATGAATAAGGATTACTCAGTTGAGCAAAGCTAATTTTCAATCGGATCATTTAGGACAAAATGTTTCACTATGTACAGCCATAAATAAAGTATATAAAACATATATTACACAGTATAAATACAAGTAATACAGCACAATTGTCAAAAATGCAGTTATATATCATATACAAATTTAAATTTTAATAATACTGATTTCACATAGCAACATCTAAAAATCTATCCCAAACAATTACTACTCTAAGTCTGGCACTATTTAGATTAAAATACATTCTCCCCTTAAAAAGGGATATAAAAAGGGACAAATATATATCCTAGCCATTTTTACAGTTAAGCTATCCTAAAAGGAACATACTTTAAAGATGACCACCCTACATCATAATCAGGGCAGCATGACATTCTTTCTTTATAGAGTCCTTACTGAGTCCATCAGCCATTTTTATATATTTTCAAAAATCACTGGTACTTTTATAGATCTGTGATTGTAGGGCATATAATTACATTGCCAACCTCGGTTAAGAAGGAGGATAAAACCTTGTATAGGTACATTAGGAGCAAGAAAGACCAAAGGAGGGAAATGAGGCTTAATAAAGGGAGGTTGGGTGGGCAGAGAGGGACAGTGAAAAAGCAGGGATACTGAACGAATACTTATGCTCAATATTCACAAAAGAAGAGGAGGGGGAGGTACCAAATCCAATCAATAGAAGTACTCTGGACAAGGGAGTCGATACCAGTCCTTTCACAGAAGAAAGGGTTCTGAAAGAACTCCTAAAACTGAAGGTGGAAAAAGCAATGGGGCCTGATGGGATTCACCCCAGAATTCTAAAAGAACTAAGGGTAGAACTAATGACACCACTGACTACCCTTTTTAACAAATCATGGGAGGATGGGGTGGTACCTAAGGACTGGAGGAGGGTGGATGTTTTTCCTCACAAAAGTGGGAGCAGAGCAGAGGCAGGAAACTACAGACCTATTAGTTTTACCTCAGAGGTAGTGAAATGATGGAATCACTTCTGAAAGAAAGAATTGTTGAGTACCTAGAGGTCAGCGGGCACAGGACCCAAGTCAGCATGGATTCACAGCAGGAGGGTCATGTCAGATGAATCTAATAAATTTCTTTGACTGGGTGACCAAAGTAGTAGACCAGGGAGGGGCTGTGACATGGCCTACCTAGACTTAGCAAGGCATTTGACACAGTCCCACATAAAAGATTAATAAACAAATTAGCCAGCCTTGGAGTGGGTCCCAGGGTGGTAGCCTGTAAAAATTGGTTGGACAACAGGACACAGAGGGTAATAGTAAATGGAGTCCACTTGAAGAAAGTGAGCACTGCAGGGTTCAGTACTGGTCCAGTCCTTTTAATGTCTTTATAAGTGACATTGCAGAGGATTGAGGAAAAGTTTGCCTTTTTGACAACAGAAAGATCTGCAACAGGGTTGATACACAAGGGGGAGTGGAATTATGGGAAGGAACTTGGCAAGGTTGGAGGAATGGTCAAAAGTATGGCAGCTCAGCTTCAATGCAAAGAAGTGCAAAGTAATGCACCTGGGAAACAAAAACTCAGGGGAAGAGTACACAATGGGGGGAGGTATTAAAAACAACAAAAGTGGAAAGGGACCTGGGGGTAGTCATATCAGATGACCTAAAGGTAAGCAAGAAATGTAAGAAGGCAGCAAGGATGGCTAAGGGGATACTGGGATGTATAGGGAGAGACATCACCAGTAGAAAACAGGAAGTTGTTATCCCTCTATACAGACAGTTGGTGAGACCCCATCTGGAGTACTGTGTGCAGTTCTGGAGACCCCATCTCTGCAAGGACATAGACAGGATGGAGGCAGTCCAGAGGAGGGCAACTAAAACGATGCAGGGTCTGCAACATAAGCCATACAAAGAGAGACTAAAGGAGCTTAACATGTATACCCTTGAGGAGAGGAGGGACATGATAGAAACTTTCAAGTACCTCAAGGGAATCCACAAAGTCCAAGAGGGTAGCATCTTTCAGAAAAAGAGTTGTACAACAACAAGAGAACACAATTTGAAGATGGGGGGGCAGCTCAGAGGCAATGTGAGGAAGTATTTTTTCACAGAGATGGTGGTGGATGCATGGAACTGCTTTCCTGAGGAGGTCATGGGTCAAAACAGTGGGGGAATTCAAGAATACATGGACAGACATAAGGCAATTCTGGTGGGGGCTAGGAAGAAGTAGGCTGTTGGTTAACTAGATCTGCAGCTTATCCAATAGGTAGGGAATGGCAGGCTAGGTGGGCCAAGTGGTCCTTATCTGCTGTCAAAGTCTATGTTTCTATGCTTTTGGGCCTTGATAACAAAATGCAGATCTCCCAATATTTGTCTTCAGAGGGGTAATATATATTCTACACCTAATGTCAATCTTAACTGCTTTTTAACTTGCCTGTGTTCTAAATTGTCCTTGATATAGTTAGAGAAGAGACTCAATTATCTCACTGTCGGAGCAAGCAGAAGGCATTTTCTGATGAGCAGGTAAAGACAGAAGTGGGGTTTTCACTGTCAGCAAAGAAACTCGTTGTAATGAAAACTTTAAATAATACTTAATGTTTCTAACTTGTTTATGTGTGTAAGTACAGTGTGATGACCAGGAAACAATATCTAATTAATTAAATTTTTTATTTAAGGTAGTTTTATTTTTAGGGCCCAATTGAATGTTTTTACTGTGTAATGGTGGCATTTCAAACTTGTGTATTCTAATGGCACAGTGATTTTGTTTGAGTAATGCGGTCCTGCTTTTAGGAAATTGTTATTACCTATGCATGGAACAAAGTTTATGCACAGGCAATAACCAATCAGAAAGCAGGATTGTCTGTTCCCATTTCATAATGTTTACCATGGAATAGAAGAATTCAAAGCTCTGCATTATTCCAGTGGTAGAATGTTCCCCCCACACACACACACACACACACACACACACACACACACAAAATGGTAACATGGAATACATGAATTCAAAATTCTTCAGAGTTCCACTGGCATACACACACAGACCTCAAGTGGAGCCAGAACCTCAATTGTATCTGTTGCTAGGTAAGGATCAGTGAGTTCTCTGGAAAACTGGTTGGGATAGGAGGGGAATTTTTCATGATCATCAAAAAACACCAGCAATGGAAACTCTGACTAGTACTTGATTTTCTAAATTTGTGTACATGTGTAAACAAGGGCTCTTGAGTGAAAATAACAAATTTATTACTTACTTTAGTTCATTTAATGGACTTTCCTTTTTAGGGCCTAGTTGAAAGTTTCTATATATAAGTAAAGGTTGCAGACATGTTTGTGATGGAGATTAGGAAGCAAGTGGCTTATGAATTCTATGAATCGTCCTAAGTGGCAGGGACTTGTTTTAGCCATTGGTAGTGCTTTCAGACAATGGCTAGAATCAAGTCTCTGCCAATCAGGACACAGATATTTCCATGCCCATTTTAGAATATTGCATATTCCCCACCAGAGATGATTATCCTTATAATCCTTAGCTTGTGACATCACCATCATTTTCATGCCAACTGTTTACGATGTCACAGCAGATGATTATCAGATCAGGTGGGAATAAGCTATGGGGCAAATGAATTACAAAGGATAAAGATCATGTTTTGGGGAAAATACATGAAATATCAACTGAACTGTCAAATACAATTTATAAAATGGCAAGAGGAAATCCTGCTTCCTGATTGGTTATTACCTGTGCATGAAATATATTCCATGCACAGGTAATAACTAGTACTCAAAAGTGAGACTGCATTACAGAATCAGTGTGCCATTAGAATGTTCATATTTTGAAAGGCCACCATTTTTTTAATCTCACTAACGCAGTTCATCTGGACTTTTCCAGCTGATCAGGGAAAGAAGCGGTCACATTAAAAGTTTGTCTGTGCTTCACAACTCCATAAAACAATCCCTGAATCTCAGCAGAAAACATTTGAGTGCCAAGACGTTTTTATTTACATTGGTTGCAAAAGTCACTGTAATAAAATATCCTTGGTAATTTTAACACCCTGCCACCACTGATCGCTCACTCATTTCAGAGATCTTAAAATGTTACTCCCAGATCGCATTCTATATCCCCTGACCATGATGATAAATTATGTATCAGTTTGACATCAAACCATAAAAATTTCATCAATTCGGCTTTTCATTTATCTTCCCTTTTCCTCGTCATTTGTACTTCCAGGTGCAGTAAGTGGGTGGGCAGTTGATGGACAACTATGCTCCCAGTTCTGACCCACCATTGTCAGTTGCGCTTCTGCCCTGCAGTTATAAATAAAATAATCAGGGTATTTCATTTATGTTAGATTTAGGGAGAGGCAAGGGCACATCTACTAGATAAGGTGTTGGATAAAGAGTACTGTAGTTCTTCTGGTCATTAAACAATGACATTAATCAACTATGGGAAGTGAGCAGGTCCCTCCGCCTTGCAGTCATGCTAGAAACAGTACTTATCTTGTCAACTGCCCTCACAGTTACTGTTCCACAAACATAGTCACAAAATATGCTGCTTTGCTACATGATTTCATTTTGAAACTGATGGGTGGGGACTTCTGCCTTCCAGGCACCTGACGTCATTTGTTAGCATGCTCTACTTGGCAAAAGTATTATTTGATTGAAAATACTGACTGTAACAATGTATTTGTATATATAAGCTTTTTATATGTTAATAATTGTCTTAAAAAAAAGTGTCTTTTATAAGACAAGATTGGGTGTGGTATGGAACAGATTATACCATACTTCCAGGGGCTAAAGGCACTTGGACTGCAGCCTCATGCCTTAGTACACCCTTGGACATGTGGTAAAATCAATTACATGCACACCCCTGCGTGTCTTATTAGTTATGTGTTTCTGTGGTTTTCCAGCAATGTTAGAAGCTCTTTAAGGGTTCCATTGGGACCTGTCTTAAGTGGAGACAGCTGGACAACATGAAGGTCAGTCAGTAGCAAAAATAAATAATGTATCTGTAACATATGACACTCACCTGCACTATATATAGTTACTGTATAAATATATTTATGAAATGGGATTTAAGAAAGTGACCAAAACTAAAAACTTCATTGGTCAAAACACATCACCTGACCATTCATTAATTTCCTAGGAACTGCACAGTTCATACTAACTTAACTGAATCTACATAGCAAAAGCCTTTTACATCAGAAGAAATCAATTCGCCACTGCGCTGTTTCTACAAAACTACTGTACTACAAACAGGAAGTGTTTTCTAAGAGATAAACTGTACTAACTGCCCTGAAAACAGCTCTAATTAGTTAAACTGCATACAACTCCATGCAAGAAGAAGCCCTACTGAATCTTCATGACAAGAGCTTATAATCTTCAGAGCTGCATACAACCAGTTCAGAAAGCAGCCCAATCCTTTGTTAATCAGGCAGTGGAGAGTAAAGGTAAGATCTGTAATGAGTTATAACTGCAAAATAGGAAGCACTTTATTCTGTGGATGTACATGTAATCAAATACATCATTTATTCAGCAGTCTAAAACATTTCTGTTCATACATCTGTGACCAGGTCGCCATGCAGATGTTTCAAGTGTTACTTTCTCAGTTACTACCCCTGCATTGCACCTGTGGGGGCCAAACAAGGTTGAGAGGCCAGGGCTCATTAAACTCCTTATGAGGGGGTTACGATTTAGAAGAGGAACAAGGGAAATAGCACAGTGTCATCACCCAGAGAAAGAAATAGTAGTGCAGGAAAGCAATCACACTCAATTGGTCCCCAGGGGAGGTGCATCTTCAGTGGGGGGCTAACCCTCAAAAATGCAACACAGGAACCCCAAACAGGCTGCACTCCAAAACAACAGAGCTGGTGCAATGCAATACTTCTTCAAACTTTTATTTAGTCACAAAGACTGCATAATGAAACAAGGTGCAAAAGTTTGTACCCACTCTCCTTGGGAAGTTAATAGCCCCAGCAACTTTGTCTTCAGGAGTTGGGGAACAGGAGACTGCATACAGTTTATTTAATCCTAAGTGATGATGTCATCTCAGATTGATTCAGAACAATGATTTGATATTTTATTGATCAATATGATAGAAAATAGTAAAGTGAGTTAATCAATTAGATCTTTCTTCAGAAGCTTTGTCAAAGCTTCTGAAGAAGGACCTGGTTGGTTCGGAAGCCAAAGCACTTTGTTTTTCTGTAACATCCATGTTGGTCCAATAAAGGTATCAAATCATTTGTTTCTGGATCTGTTTTTAAAAGGACCAATACGGCACCTACAACATTTTTTTTGCATCCTGCAATTGACAAATTCGGAACAAGTGCAGCTGGTGCTATGAAATAACAAACAACGGTATTTTTTTCTTCGTATTTGTTGATGAGCTAGGTGTACTAGACATGAAAATGCTTATTTTCAGGCATGACCTGGGAGGTTACAGAGACAGTCGGAATTACAAAAGCAACAATGCCATTGCACAACAAAAAACAGAAGAGCAACAAAGCCACAATATGTGTCTGACAACAGAGTAATATGAGCAGGAAAGGTCAACAAGCAGGTAATACAGTAACAATGAGAAGTATTACAAACCAAAACAACATCACAGTAGAATCAAAGGCAATAAGGCAACAGATATGGCAAGAGGTACACAAAGAATACAGGCTGTTTGCATTTAAATGCAGTAATACCAAACAGTCAAGTACAAGAACATTTATCTGTGGAACTTAAACAATTGTGAAGCTATTTTTTGAATCTGGGGTGAGATTGAGATACGGAAGGTGAGGAGGGAGGTAGTTCCACACCTTGGGGTGAAGGAGGCAAACAACTGTTCCCCAGTTTTAGGGAGCACTTTGGTACAGTCAGGAGAGATAGATAATTGGAGCAAAGGGCAGGTATGGTTAGAGGCATTAAAAGAGCAGCCAGTGTGGCAGGTTTGGATAACCTGATGATTTTGCCGATAACGCTGTTTAAGGTATATAGGTGTTGGGGGAGCCAACCAAGACTGGAATATAACATGCAATGAGGGTCAGCCAGGGAACAGGTAAGGCAAGCCTACATATGTTGTTGTAGGCAAATTCCATTTGGATAGGATGCAAGCAGTGGCCTGATAAAATGCAGTGAGCCCATAGGTAAGCTAGATAGCAGGACTCCCTGTGCAATAGCAACCCTGGCAGCTGGAGTCAGAGAATATCTGATTCTGTGGGCAAGATCAAGCTTTGAATTTACAGACTTACAGATGTTTCAGATATGCTTAGAGAAATACAGGGCAGGATCAAGGGTAAGCCCTAAGTATTTAAAGGAGTCAGCCACTGAGAGGTGGGAGCCATTTAACAGGGTATGGTTAAACCAGTATGGTAGGCCCTCAACTTAGGTGCAGACCCATAAAAGCATAGCCTAAGTCTTGCTAGAGTTTAGCAGAAGGTAATTTTGGACAAGCCAGGTCTGAACTCTGTCAAAATCAGCACTGAGCTTAGTGTTGATGTCCAACAGACTCTTGGAACTGGTGTGTAGCACCATGTCATCAGTGTAAAGTAGGGTATGACAGTGAGAGAGGGCTTTTGGGATAGGGTATCATTAATAAGGTCCACCCTTGGAATGCGCCTGTCATTGTGAGCCTGTTATTAGGGCACCAAGATTCCATTCCACATATCGCTGTATATGCGGGGGGCTACGCCCCCTGCACCCCACATGCTTGGGGATGTGCCCCCACACCCCTTGCTAAGGATTCTAACTCCACAGAGAGCAGACTTCGGGAAGGAGGCAGAAAATTATAGATTTTGGTGTCCTAATGATGGGTTTACTAACGCCGGCACCCTGAATGGGTGCAATGCATTAATAAAGCTGGAAAAAAGTAATGGACCCAAAATGGAGCATTGGGAACACCAGCTTTGATAGTAGTAAAGACAGAGGTGGCCTTGTTAAACTTAACAAATTGGCACCTGTCACTAAGATAGTTGTCGAACCAGCTAATGGCAGTAGGGGAACCCCAAATGATGCCACTTTGTGTTTAGTAGGGCATGATTAACAAGGTTGAATGCTTTTGTGAGATCCATAAAGATGGATTCAGTAAGCATCCCTTGTCCATGGTAGTTATATACTACACATACATGACATCAGGCTGCATTTCATCAAACAATTTTAAATACATATAGAAATAGAAAAAAAAATGTTGTACAAAATTGCCGAAGCTCTGCTTGGTCATATTACTAGTAGCAGATCCCCCCAGTTTAAAATAACCTTCAAAGTGATCATTTTCTTTAACTACAGTTTAGTCCTAGCTACTGAGTACCCAGATAAATTAAATACTATTGCAGGCCTGATGTCATGGTGCCAAGGATCTTGTGTTGGTGCACATACAGATATGCAAGCTTCCTTTACCCCACCGGCTGACTTTTGGCTAGCACCTTTTGATTAGCAGAATAAACTGTAATCCAAAATGGAACACAACACAAACTTGTAATCCAAACAAGGAAAAATGCAGCAGCAGCAGAAGCAGTTTCTGGCTGGCAAGCCAGCACTCATGTGTCCTATACCAAGGAAAACAGTTGCATACAATTCTGGATTAGCAATGTCGCAGCAGCAGCAGATGAAGGTTTGAGGCCCAGACCAAGCCCGATCTCCGCATCACAGCTTTCTTTCCTGTTAATCAGCTTGTGGCAGCATGGCAAGTTCAGAATGTCCAACACCAATGAGCTACCTTGCCTCACTCCGTGAGTGCTCACTTGATCATAGGTGCATGCACCCTGGGGACAAGCTCCTGACTATCTTCTTATTTGGCACACCAAACAGGGTAGAAAGGTTTGCTCTCATCTCTGATTACAGCAGTCTGCAGATAGCTTCAGCAGGTTCAGTCTTTTATAACTTTGCAGGCTTCATAGTACTTTATCTTAGCTTGATAGAACTTCCAGGAACTGATTCAGCTCACTACACGATCTCCGGTTCTGAGGCCTGGCTAGGGCCTCAGCTCTCCTTCTCAGCACCTCTGTCCTCTCCTCTCCAGTCAGTTGGGAAGAACTGACCTACACTCCTCCTGGGGTGGGGAAAGGGTTCAACTTAGTAGCCTCCTCTCTCTTATTTGCTATTCAGCTTGTCACTCACACCCTGGCTCCCCTAATGGCTGCAAAATGGTACAAAGCACTCTTGCCATTCTTCCCAGGTGCCTGTGTCTTTACCTGGACCCCTTGCATTTTGTTTGGTCCATCATGGAGATGAAGGGTCTGAAAGATGGTGATGTCCACCTGTTTACACTCAGTTCTAGGCCTGACTACTGTTTCATAGTTTTATTTGATGGTGGCTGCTACAGTCACATTTTACAACACTCGGCTGAACCAAGTCACAGTCCTGGTTATCCATGATGACATCAATGATCCTCCGATCCATCTTTGAGTGCAGGGATGCCCCTTCCATTAGTGGCATACAATGGAAGAACAAGAGGACAAACAAAAGCTCCTTGTCTCCAGACTTCCAGCACAAGTCCTAGTCAAAGGACACAGGCAGCACAGATGGACTCACCTCGAGCCTCTGGGGCTAAACACGTAAGCCCCACCTTTGGAGGGGGTAGTTACATGTCATTATTTTATCAGCATACAGTATTTCCCATTTTATAAGCACAATAATTCACCCCAGGGCATTGTATATGCTGAATTAATGCATGACCAAGCTGCATAAGCCTCTCAGCCATTGGTCATATGTCTCATAATGCATTCAGTGTATGTATTACATGCAGTACACCATGCTCTGTTGTACGTGATTGCTTACACACACACACTCACAAATACACACATATATTATTTATCCTCTTCTTTACCATACACACTATGATATTCCTAAGTTGCTTAAGAAGGTGCACAGCTTCAGAACTCTGAATAGTACCTCTGTAAGGACTGTGCAGAAATAGATCTCAACAAGCTGACAGCAGTATGACAATAACAAGCATTTGTCAGTGCTGAATGTTGTCACAGTGGCAGTGGCAGAGCTAGAAACGCATAGCGCTGTGATTTTGTTAATGTGTCCCAAAAGGTAATTTTCCACAGTGAGCACGCCATTATTTTTTTTTAATTATTTTAGTTGTTTAACCAGGAGTAGCACACTAAGCTGAAAGCTTTTTTACAGGAGCGACCTGGGAGCACAGGAAAGTTAAGTGACTTGCTCAGGGTCACACAGTATGCAAGTGGAAGCTGTGGGATTCAAACCCAGGTCTGGCCTGCTGGATGTCACGAGATTTGCAGCTCAGAGCCTTAAACCACTGCGCTATACTGCCTCCCCATTGTGCGCCACAGCTGTGGAAACGTGTTTTGGGCAGGCTGTGAAAAATGGCAGTTGGACTGTTGATAAGGAGGTGTGCACAAATGCCAGTGCTGAAAATGTGGCATAAAAATATTGCAGATTTACGAAGTTACAAGGGTGCGTGGAAACTGCACAATGCATGCTTGCAACACGGTCATTTTATGGACTTTCGGCACCAAATTTTCAACATAGGCATTTTAGGACCTCTGCTCATAAACAGTGTCACCGTCATTTCCTCAAACAGTCCTGAAAACTGATTTCGCACAGTGACTGTGCAATTCTGCACTGGACGTGCGAAAACAAATTTCAGCCAGCTGTACTGTTCATTAGGAGGCATGGAAAACTGCCAGTGATGAACAGCTGGAGTGAAACTATTACAGATTCACAAAGTCATGAGCGTGCATACAAACTGCACAACGCACGCTCATAAAACACTTATTTTATTGACTTTTGTCCCAAAATTTTCAACATAGGCATTTTAGGACATCTGCTAATGAATAGTGTCACTGTCATTTTCATAATGTGTCTCAAACACGGACTTTCCACAGTGACCGTGCTATTCTGCACTGGAACTGCGAAAACAGATTTTGGTCAGGATGTGAAAAGTGACAGCTGTACTGTTCATTAGAAGGTGCATAACAATGGCACTGTTGAAAATCTGAAGTGAAATTATTATAAATTTGGGAACTTATGAGCGTGTGTGCAAACTGCGCAACGCATGCTCATAACAGTCATTTTATGGAGTATTGTCACCAACTTTTCAACACAGGCATTTTAGGGCCTCTGCTCATGAACAGTGTCACTGTTATTTTCATAATGTGTCCCGAACACTGATTTCCCACAGCGACTGCGCTATTCTGCGCTGGAAGTGCGAAAACACATTTCGGCCAGGATGTGAAAATGACAGCTGCTTGATTCACAAGAAGGTGTAGTAAATTGCCAGTGTTGAGAATCTGGCATGAAAATATTGCGAATTCACTAACTTATGAGTGTGCGTAGCAACCGCGTATCGTGACGCTTGTAAAACAGTCATTTTTTTATTTTACCACTAATTTGCAACATAGGCTTTTGAGAGCCCTCATGAAAATGGCACTGTCATTTCATTACTTGATCTTGAAAGGTGATTCCACACAGTGACTGCGAAATCACCTTTTGAGACTGAATAACGCCATGGCAGTGCAAGAATTCATGAGGAGGGGTCCCAAAAACCCCATGTTGAAAATTTGGGGCCAAAATTCCCAAAAATGCCTGAGATATGCATCAAAAGTTGAAAAAACCCTATTTATTCCATTATACAGCTTAACGGCATTTCCTCGATTTTGCGGTCAGCTTTGAAGAGTGCAGACATGTTCCCTGTCCACCGAAGATCATCGCGCCGGACTGCGGAGGTAAGTATGGGATGAGGGGGTCTGTAGAGACTGAGTGCACAGATGGTGGGCGGGTGAGGGCAGGGAGACTACGAAATGCACTATTTTCGCTTTGCAGGTAAAAAATAAATAGAACATTGCGGACAGTTTTTTTCATGTAGGGATTTGGCATGCTGGGTGGGCTCTCAGTGTGCCACCTAACTGTTTTGGGGGTCTGTAGCCAACGGGGATTGGGCACCTCTTTGGCACACAACACAAGGGAGAGGGGAGGAATTTATGCTGATAGGAATTGGGCACCCCTGCCGCACCCAAAGAAAGTGGGGCTGAGCCGAGGGGATTGGGCACCCCTCTTGGCATTTTACAATGAGGGGTTCTTTATGCTGACAGGGAATGGCCCCTGCCCGCACACAAGAAAAGGGGGGTAAGAGTCGAGGGATTGGCCACCCCTTGGCTATAACAAATAGGGGGCCCCATCAGCACATACAGAGGGTGTGGGTAAACTGACAGGGGATTTGGCACCCAAAGTCAGCAGTTTGGCGTACACAGCCACATAAATGAAATGTCGGTAGCATCGTCAAGGGAAGGTCCGCTGGGCGCCTGATGAGCTTTGCTCGATTGCAGCGGACCTTTTCTTAGATGTGCTCACCACATTATGTATGCATGGTGTGGTGACAGCATGCAGGATAACTGGGGAATGAGGGTCACAACATATTGATGCATGCCCTGCATTCACCCAACAGTGACCTCGCCCAAAGCTGCACTATCGCCAGATGCTGGCAGCGCAAGCGCACAACATAAAAATGCAGATAATACATACTGTATATTATGGTGATTTGAGGCCATACTAAATAATATAACTGGACATTTACTCTTGTACAGAACATAAGATCAGTTTGGTTGTTTCATTTGTTGAGTCACACTGCTGCTTTAAAGATAGTCTGGATCAGTGTTCTCAGCAGTGTTGGGACCTGACTTTCAGTAACCTGAAGTCAGTATCAGTGCACTGATCCACTAGAGTGTAAATCCAGTGTTCAGAGTTTTGTTTCTGTTAAATAAGGCCATAGCAATGTGGCTGAGACAGCAGTCTCTAAGAACCATCAAGGCAACGGTGTTCTTTATTTTTTTATTTTTTTCCCGCCCCCATGCTCGCTGGTCCCCACTCCTTCAGGCTCCACAGGCTTCCTCCAGCCCCACTGTTCCTACCCAGCCCTCCTCTGGTCTTCATATGGGAGCCGGTCCCCATGATATCCCAGCATATCCCTTCACTGGGTGGGTCCCCCTCCTCAGAGGTGGAAGGCACCGGGGGAGAGGGGATGGCCCCAGCACACACTACTAGGGCCCAGGGATGCTGCTGAGGAGCAGAAGACCCTAGGAAGGCACTGGAGGCACTCAGGGAACAGAGAGCTGTCATCCGGTGGCCAGCGAGCAATTTTTTCCCTTTTTCTGTTGGGGGCAGCATAGTGATGTCACGGCATAGGCCGACGTCCGCTCCTGCCCTGTTAGCATTTGGGCCATGCATCCTGTGATACTCCCAGCCTCTGCTAGGAGCCAGCAGGTACCAGACCAGTCCCTTCCCCTCCCCCCGGAGGAGAGCTGTCCATGGGATGCTCAATCCTTCTCCCTCCGGCCGGCCCTCCAGAGACTCGTGCTCGTTCCCGAACCCGGGTCACTGGCGTCGCAAGCAGAAATCCATCTGCTGCACCTGCGGGTTGGCAACGGTGTTCTTGATGGGTAGCTGCTGGGGTATGCAGATGGGTCCAGTTACATCTTTGGAAACCATAGAACATATTGTATTCCTATCAATAACTAAAATTAGATTACTGGACCACTAACTGCTTTTTTCTCTTTTAGATAGTTCCTGAAGAAGATTTATGGCCAGAACATTGATTCTAAATTTATTTTCTATTTCTATTGGGCATTTAATATTACCTTTTTGCTTTGTTTTGATTTCAGCCTTCACGCTGCCATGGCACCTTGTTTTTTTGGTTCTTACATTTTGCGTGCAACTGGAATAGGTTACTTTTGGCTGAAAAGCCATCATACTCTGGTCTCAAAATAATGTTATGGTGGATCAGTGACCTCCACCACCACCCCTCCCCCAAGAAAAATATGTTGTGTTTTTTAAATGCTGTTTTTGTTTTGGCTTTACCAGAAGGTGTTGAATGGCATGTTGGTGAACAGAACATAATTGAAAGGCTTTGCCTGTAGTTTGGTGACCAAGCAGCCAGCCACTCCCACTTCCTGAGCTATATAAGCAGTTCCTCTCAGCCTCACTTGAAACATTTTGTCTTTGCAGCTGAAGGCTCTGCCGGTTTGTTCCCTGAGCTGGTCAGGCCTCCTGGTTGAAGCCCCCCGCTTGTCTCTGCAGGGCTTCTGTGTTGTTTTCCTGCCTTGGTTTGTATTTTGCCTTTGGTTGTGTATGCTCTTCCTTTTTGGGGGCTTTTCTAGGCTCCCAGCATACTGCTATTCAGAGCTAGCTTTTAGTTACTCAACTATAGCTGGACCATGTGGCATTTTATGGCTCTCCCTGACTCAGATTACTTGAACCTAGCTATACAGCTTACTCATGCTTGTTCTCTTTACCTCATTGCTGCAATCTCATTGCACTGCCTGTTTGACAATGCTTAAGAGCATTAGGACTCCTTTATTTGCACTTACAACTCGGTTTACTCCATTTATTTACTACTACTGTGCAGGCATACTTGCTTCCGTTGCTGCATTTTTACACCCATTCCTATTGTACCTTGTTTACTCTGAGGTCAGCTGAAGTGCCTGCTGAGGCTATTAAATTAGCTTTTATACCTGCATGTGATTCTCAGCCTTCATCGCTTCCTTGCTTGTCCTACAGCGGGGACTGGGAGGAGTTTGGGGAGTTGTGGCCTATGTGATTAATTAATTCTGTTCTACATCTTGTCTTCGCTGCTGAAAATCCTCAGAGTTTGTCACCTTGATTTGGCTATTCATGTCTGTCTGGCTTGCCCCTAACTCAGTACTGTTTACTTGCTATACAGTTGTTATGCAGGTCCACCTATTACTACTGCTTACTGACCTGTCTGGTTCACACTTGCTTACGCAACCATTGCTCATTGCTTAAGCAAATCATTGCTTCATGCCTAGTGCCATCCCCTCAGCTTCAGCCTGGGATTCTGCTGCTCTCAATCTGCATTCGACCATGCAAGGTGTCAGCACTCAATGCTCATTATGATCTGAGCATGTCATGCTCATTCAGCTCACCAGCTTTACAGCTCTCAATTAATTCTGGGGCATGCCAGCCATTCTAATCTGGCACGAGGTTTCTGCAGCTGATGGTTTTGCTCTGCATTTAGTCCGTATCACCGAGAATGTCCAACTTGGGGCAGGATCCTTCTCACCTGGCCCATAGCTGGGAATGTTCTCGCCTGGTTTGGCTTTAGCTACCTGCTGTGCGACAGCAGCTCCTGTAGAATTTAAGACTAGCGTGAAGGGTGGTTACGACGATCTCCTTTGGCTCTAGTGTTCCACTATAACGGTTGGCCATTGACTTTAGTGGTTTCCCTAGGAAGGCACCTTCACCGCATTCTCCCCATGACTGCCTCTGGTTCACCTGGTTTGATTTAGGCCGGGTAGGCCAGGTGAGTGCCTCAGCAGTTGTTGCTCTCCTCCTGCGCCTTGGATGCTCATATTGTTGCAGAGTTTTCTCGCAACCTTCCATGACGTTCTCGGTAGAGGGTCTGAGTGAGAGCCTTCCTCCAAATTGGAATATTTTCCACCTCCCTTTAATTGGATTTTCCAAATTGCAGCTGCAGAGCTGTCACTAAATATTTTCCCAAGCCTGGAGGGAAGGCGACCTAGACCTTGGATCCCCAGAGATTTCCTCCTCATAGGGTTTTTTTTCTCCTCCGCTGCCTCAGGTCATAACACTTAGTTAGCATTGTTGTTCCTAGTTTCCTTAGGTAGGTTCCATTGTTGGATGGAGGTGGAGGATGTCCTGCCATCTCTCTCCTTAAGGGTTCCCTTCTCAATGCAAGCCATCACTATCCTTCTCTACCACTATGTTGCAGTTCCTGCTTTCGTCACTGTTACTGCTTGCTCATATGTGTCATGTTGCTCCTTTTAGGGATGATATTGCATTTATGGGGGATTCTCAGGTAGCTTTTAGCCACAGGAACCTTCCCATGGCATTCTAAGGGCGGAACCCCTCCAAGAGTTCCTTTGATTTCGTTCCTCACAGGGTGGTAATTTCTCTGGAATAGAGTGCGAATGGCCACAACCAAAACTAACACAGTTACATAAGCATAACACTATACTGGCTGCATAGGTCAGTGAATTGAAAGGCTTTGCCTGTAGTTCGGTGACCAAGCAGCCAGCCACTCCCACTCCTGAGCTAAATAAGTGGTTCCTCTCAGCCTCACTGTGAAGCATTTTGTTTTTGCCACACCATCTTCCCTCCTCCTCCAGTGGCAGTGCCTCTCCTTAGGGGATCTTTATAGATTTTAGCCATGGGAACCATCCCATGGCACCTCTAGGGGTGGAACCCTCTCCAAGAGTTCCTTGTTTTCATATCCCTACAGGGTGGTAATTCCTCTGGAATAGAGAGTACGAACGGCCACAACCAAAACTAACACAGTTACATAAGCATAACACTATACTGGCTGCGTAGGTCAGTGAATTTGAAATTAAATCACATAGAATCAAAACAGGAGCACCTCTTTTCTTGTATTTACCCTAATAGGTTTCTGGAGTTCCCTGCCAATATTATCTGAAGACCACCCACAGTGAAACAGAGTTTATTGCTCTAGGGTATAGCACAAAGAATACAACTTAAGGTGCTGCATTGTTCCGCTTTTCCTGTGGATATAGCTATATTTGTTTTATTTTTACAATTTATTTACCCAGGAGATGCAAGATCTCATTAGAATCTGCCCTTGTTTTGGTGGACTGGAGCACTGTGACTTGACTTGATCAGTAGCACAAAGTAACAGGGTTTAATTTTTAATTTTTTTTGTTTGTTTGTTTTTGTTTTGCTGGAAGACTCAAGTGTTCAAAGATATTGTACTCAGACTTGCAGAAAAAATAGGATTTTCTATCTAGTTGGTGAATTAGATACCTGCTAAATTACTTTTCTATGGAATAGTGCTGGAGTCTCTTGCAGGCAGCTTGTGGAAATCTTTGCCAAAAGCTGCCGTAAGGAGGTCAGTGTGACAGAACTGCAGCTAAGATTAGAAAATGGGGTGCAGTTGTAACGCATGGATTTGGCACAGCTGAATTGACACATGGGATTTATGCAAGGAGTGAGGTAGGCACTGTATCATCCTATGAAAATTCATCCCTCTAGCTCTGGTGGAGTTGAACCTGGATCTCCTGGATTCATGGTTCTGCACTCCATCCAATTGGTTACACTGCACTGAATAATAATGTCAGCATTGTAGGTTACTTACTGTCTTTACCATTCACAGCCTGTACTGCCTCTTTTTGTTTAGCAAATAATGATATTTTTTATAAGGCAGACCTTTTTAGAGGCTCATCCAGATAAATAATCCAAGTGTAAATATTGACTAAAAACAGTTCATGCCCTGCAGATCTGGGGCCAGATTTTCAGTGGTCCAAGATTGGGCCAGGGACTATTATCTATACACAACTTTAAACAGTTTCTCCCACATGAGTGCCCCTTTCTCTTTGCTGTACACATGGGACATCAGGTCATACCAGACATAGCATGTGTACAGGAAAATGACAGCAACCAGCCATAAATCAAGGAAGATGATTGCAGTACAGCACCATTTTCAAATTTTGTGGGCACAGGCAGGAGCTGGAGGAGCACATCAGCACCACGGATGCTTCACTTTTCCGGTCACATGAGCATGAATTTTTGCTGTTTGGGAAATGGACCCCAGATACTGTGTGTAAACTGCTAATGTTGTTATTCAAGACTACATTTAGACTCTAAAATACTGTTGGTCAGCAATGGTCTGCAATGTGAAAAGTCCTCATTAAGGATATTTCCTACCCTCTGGATGAATTAACAAGTCGATTACAGAGTAGTAACATAGATTTATGTTTAGATGACGTTATCCCCTGGCCAGAGATGAAACCCATGAGCCTTCCTAATCTAAAACTTAGTAACGATAACCAAACCATTCCACTGGTGAGCCTTTTATAACTGAGCAATGCATTATACATTCATAACATAAAGTCTCAAATACTCTGTAACAGTCCGTTTAAGGATTTTGCCATCCATGATTTCAGAAATTACTGTCCAAATAATCAACTGGGGTACAGTATTTTAGGAAGATTTATGTGTTAATAGATGATGTGTCATTTTAATTAGAGAGCTCAATCTGTACAGAAGCATATTAAACCACAAAGGAACTCGTGCTTGCATCATCTTAATGAGTTTCAGATACGAAGCCCCCTGTGGATCAAATCAGCTTATTTGGTAATCCTCTCCAGTACAGCACACTTGCTGATAAATACTGCCCCAGGTTATAAAGCTACAGTATATTGCTTTCTCCAATCAACATCAGCATCCCAACTGTATAGAACTGATTGGAAAGGATGATTGAACAGGTCTAATCTGACACTTTCAGCCAGTTGTAGAATGTTTTGGCTAAAGGTTAGGAGTTAAGAAAGGCAGTGAAACAATCATAAGTAAAATGGCAGGATGACTGATAAATGATGAGGTCACTGACCTCACTGCAGTCCAGGTTTTATACAGCAGAAATGGCAAGAACCATCAAGTATTATGTGTCTACAATGTAGAGTTATGCTACTGTTCTTACATTCTAGAGAGCAAGTACAAAACTGTTTAAATGTCAGATTATCTAAAGACCAGCATGTAATATTTATTTTACTGCAAAAAAAACTGTTACTGCATCAGTTAGGGTATAAGTACAACATGTAATCAAAGTACCAATGGTAAAGAAAGGCATCAAGTTATGCTAAGCTGAAGCAAGATCACACTCAGAAATGAGATGTACCTCAACTATGTTATGTTGCATAAAGTGCTCGTAGCACTTTTAGAATGCAGCGCACAACAGTACTACATAAATGACAATTCTACTTATTCAGTTGTGGCACTACCAGTAGGTAATCAAATTACCATGTATACTAACATGTGCCAAGGACCATGTCACTATGTGCAGATCATATTATAGCCAGGTCTTCAACAATAAAAGGTAATACAGTATTAATCTGCCTAAAACACATAATCCTTTCTCTTACTAAAATCTACAAGAATTCACATCTTTGTCTTGAAAGCAGGGGTGAAATCTGACAAAGGTATAAACAACCCTCACCCTAACTACAGCCAACATCTGGGAATACAGAGTTGGGCTTTTGTGAGAACTATTCCCGAATTGCTGTCAATTTCTTTTCACTACAAGATGAGGCCCACAATGATGGGCAAATACTGTCTCTTCAGCTGCTTGAGAGCAAACACATTGTCCTTTCTTTTAATTTGTGTAATGAGTAGAAAAAGGTGAACTAATTTAAATGCTGATAAGGAATACGAACAATATATAGGATGCATAACTGACACAAGAAGGCAGATGTTTCCAGTGTGTGTGTTTTTGTAAACACACATACATTCAAAAGTTCAAAAGTTCCAAACATGGCAGAGAACATTTATTTAATGTTAATGTCCTTGTGTAAGTGCGGCATCCAGTACTGCATGCAATACTCTAGATGGGGCTCTAACTAGTGTCTTGTAAAGAGGGATTATGACCTCCTCTACGACTTGTGATACTCCTATTAATACACCCCAGCATCCCTCTAGCCTTACCTATGCTTTAGTGGTCTGCTTGATGATTTAAGGTCATCTGTGGTGATGATGCCCAAGTCTCTTTCTTCCTTGTAATTGCCAGCAACTCCTCCCAACCTAAA
This sequence comes from Neoceratodus forsteri, assembly GCA_016271365.2. Taxonomy (NCBI): domain Eukaryota; kingdom Metazoa; phylum Chordata; order Ceratodontiformes; family Ceratodontidae; genus Neoceratodus; species Neoceratodus forsteri. The sequence goes on from CM028133.1 coordinate 614,867,820, forward strand.
GGTGGCTTCAGGGTTTCCTTCCCTATGTGCATGATCTTGCACTTTTTATGATAACCTCAGTTGCCACTCTTCCCACCATTTGCCAGTTTATTCAGATCTCTTCTTATTCTGCCAACCCCATCTGGATCATCTACTCTGTTGCAGATCTTGGTGTCTTCTGCAAACAGACAAACCTTACCCTCCAGTCCATCTGCAATGTCACTGATGAAGATATTGAGGAGGACTGGCCCCAGGATTGATCCCTGAGGTATCCCACTTGTGACTTGCCTCTCTTCTGACTGTATACTGTTTATCACCAATCTCTGTTTTCTGCCTGCTAACCAGTTTGCCACCCAGTTGACCAACTTGACCCACCCTGAGCCTGCCCAGCTTATTAATGAATCTTCTATGTGGAACAGTATCGAAAGCTTTACTGAAGTCAAGGTTGGCGACATATACTGCACCCCTTGGTCCACCACTCGGTTACCCAGTCAAAGAACTTATGAGATTAGTTTGACAGGACCTTCCTTTGTAAACCCATGCTGTCTTGGATCCTGTGCTCTTATGGATTGCAGGTGTTGCACTATCCTTTCCTTAAGGAGTGCCTCCATGATCTTGCCCACTAATGAGGTAAGACTGACTGGTCTGTAGTTCCCTGCATTCTCCTTGCTACCACTCTTGTGGATCAGGATTACATGAGCTCTTCTCCAGTCTTCTGGGACCTCTCCTGTGTTCAGAGACTCACTAGACAGTTCTGATAATGGCTCTGCTAGTTCCACCCTTAGCTCCTTTAGTACCCTGGGATATATGCCATCAGGTCCCAATGCCTCATCGACCCTGAACTTAGCAAGCTCTTGTAGGACCCCTTCTTTTGTGAAGGATTAGTGCAGTCCTCCTCCCTCCCCCACACCTGTGTCCATGGTGCTGAGCTGTGGCCCTACCTTACCTTTCTCCTCAGTAAATACTGAGCAAAGTATCTATTTAGGATAGATGCTTTTCCTGGTCCTCCTCCTCACACTCACCCTTATCCCTTTGATCTTAGTACTCTCTGGACTTTCTCCTTCACTAATGTAGCTATAGAAAGTCTTGTCCCTTCTTTTACTTTTCGTACAGTGTTTCCTCAGTTTGGGCCTTTGCCTGCCTTACTTCTCTCTGCTTCCCTTAGGAAGTTTGCATGCCTCTATCTTCGGCCCAGCTGCTCTGTTATATTTCCTGAAGGCCAGCATTTGGCTCTGACCTTTCTGCTACTGTTTTTGAGAATCCTGTTTAATAAACCTGGTTTCTGATTAGTCCAATGAATTAGAGTCAAGGATAACCATTTTGCCAGTTTGGATCCCTTTATGGTGGTGCCCTTACAAAACCTGCAGTTAAATGTGTTACTGTTATGTTTAGGAATGAAGGGTGAACACTGAAGACATTTTGTTCTAGCTGTGCCAAAGTGCGCAAACTTTGACAAGTCAACCCCATATTGGACAGCAAGCAAATATGGAATGAGGGATGAAGCTTCAGGTAAAGCTTTGTTCCACCAATAATGGCCCATCCATCTCCTAGCAGTTTGTTTTCTGGGAAAGATCGGGGTTTGTTTTGTATGGGTCAGCCCAAGGCCTGTTTGAAATGTGGTTCTAGGACTCATTTAAGTACTGCCTATGACACCCCTCGCTGTAGCCACTGCTTAGACTATGGACATGTCTCTGCCCACTGTCTCAATTTATTTAAGTGCAACCTATGTGAAAGAAATGGACATGGGTATAGTAAATGTCCATGGGCATCCCACAACAGGGAGGATTGGCCATCCCACGAGGAATTATTAATAAGGCTCAGCAAAGACAAGCACAAAGAGTGGCAGTTCAGGATGAGGTTAATGACCTAAGGACCCCTGAGGTTCTCCCAGTTAGAGAGGATCCAGTGATTAGCAATGAACAAACAACGACTCCCTCAGTGCAAGAAGAAGACCCCTAGGTTTCTGATGCTCCTTCAGACCCTAATGTTTTTAATACTCCTATTACAACAGCCCCAGAAGACTCTGGTACATCAGACATGCCCCCCCAACCCCAGGTCAGCCACAGCCATTTAAGAAGGTGCTGGCTAAAGAAAGGAATAGCTCAGGCAAGGTTCTCCCTTCTAAAACACAAACTCTTCCCATGACAGAAGCGAAAGGCCAAAAGACTTGGAAGGCAGGGAATACATTTGCAGTATTGGCACATGAGGACGAGTCAGGAGGTGAGGAGTCTGACTCCTCCTCAGCCGCCTCCACAACCACAGATATTAGGTCTGACATGGTTGGGGGGGCAGAGGTTTTGACCCCTCCCCACTCTAGACATAGAAGATGTTCTAAAATATCCTGAATATTGGTGTGCACTGGGATTCTTTATTTTCCTTTTCATTATTGCCCTCATGAGTTGGCTCTCTGTGACAACTATCAATTTAAATAGCATTAAGAGCCATAAGAAAATGCTTACTACATCAAGTTTGTTACAGGAGGGCACTAGTGATGTTTTTTATGCAGGATACTAGACTGAAAACCCTAGCAGAATTACAGTTAGCTGCTAGAATGAGGACCAAGGGCACCTCCTTTTGGTCCATAGGTGAGGCAGTGTGTGACGGCATTGGAATTATGTTTACTAATCCCGCCATCCAGGTTTCCAAACTGGTAGATATACAGCCAGGCAGGGCACTGCTTCTGTACATAAATCTTTATAGTGAACAATTCAGACTTATCTCAGTGTATGCCCCCCAAACTAAAGCACAGAGAGCATCTCTATTTAAAGAGATTCAGCCATATCTCCATACCTCAAGGTTAGTTATATGGGCTGGGGGTTTCAATTGTGGGCTTGCAACTACAGATAGAGGGCTAAAGACTGGAAACTTGCTTTGTGACACCCAAGCCCTACATAATATAGTTACCACCACAATTCTGATTGATGCCTATAGATCCCAACACCCTCGAGTGGTAACAAATATTTTAGAGGATCCCTATCCATCGGATTGACTTTGTAGTTTGTCTCTCCCAGCACAAGTTTTTTACTCCAAACTACAGGCATGGGAGTTCTCTGACTATAGGTCTGTACACGTTGGATGGAAACATTCCCTAGATACAAAAAAAAAATGTATGGAGATTAAATAATAACATTTTAAATTATGACGGTACTAAACAAGCCTGGAGATGAGAGTGGACAGCAAGACTGTCCATAGTCGGCTTATATGAAGATATTCCTTCTTGGTGGGAGGATACCAAGTTATCCTGGAAGATTTTTTTTTTTTCAAAATAAATCCAGAAATATTGTTAATAGCACATATCTACAATAACAGTAACTAAGGAATCAGTTCCAAAAATTATTTCCTTTACAGAAACAAGTACAATCGATTATAGTTCTCAGACTAATGTTATACGGAAACAAATGTTTAGTTTACAGCACGATAGGGCTAAATCCCTTGAGCAAGAGTCAAGACTTGAACTAATTTGAAAAGGGGCTCCATGGACCCCCTACAAAGAATGCAAGGATTGGGTAGGTATAGAATTCTTACTGAGGTACTAACAGAATCAGGTGATTCAGTTTCAACGCCCACAGGCATTTGAGAACAGATGGAAAAATATGTAACTAACTTATTTGGGAAAACTCCAGAAGTTGATATCTCTGTAATAAATATGGAACATTTAGACCTGCCTAAAATCAATGAAGAGGAGCAAGAAAAGTGTCTAATCCCATCTCTGTGGAAGAAACACAACTTGCCATTTCATCTCTAAAAATTAAAATTCTGCTCCAGGTACTAATGGTTTAGGGTCTGAATTTTATAAAACTTTTGTGGAAGACTTAGCTCCAGCCTTAGTTTTGGTACTGAATGGAATGCTGCAAGACACTTATTTGGCAGTCTCGATGAATCAGGCTTTTTTAATTTTATTGTATAAAAAGGGGGCAAGGGTGGACCTGAGAAATTGGAGGATTTTAAGTTTATTAAATATGGATCTGAACATTTTGAGTAAAATCATGCTAAAGAGATTATCAGCTGTTGCACATAAATAAATTAATCCTCAGCAAACATGTGCTGTACCTAATAGATTTCAGTATGATAATTTAATCACTTTAAGGGAACTATTCCAGAAAGCTCAGTATGGTGACCTTCAAGGGTATGTTTTGGGGCTGATCAGGAGAAAGTGTTTGACCGGTGTCTCATGAATTTTATTTTCAGTATTGAGAGCATATAGAATTCCAAACATATTTGTAAACTGATCCAGATTATGTATGCCAAAGCTACAGTTGTTCACAATATTAATGGATTGGTGGTAAAGTAGTATGAGTACAAAGGGGACCCCATTAGTTATCTTCTATATGCATTTACTATTGATATATTGTTCAGGTCAATTATGAAGAATGAACATATTCATGGTTTAGAGATTAGTGCTGGGTCCCCCACTGTTAAAATGTTGGCCTGCGCTGCTGACTTTGTGCTGTGTTTATGCCCAGCCTCAGAAACAGATGTGCTACTGAATACCTTTTCTTCCTCTTCCAGAAGCTCAGGGTCTAAGATTAACTATGCTAAAAGTTCAGGAGTTCTGTTAGGCAGCACCCCGGTCTCGGAAAATAAAAAATTTGTTGAAAACCCAATTGCAGAAGGTACAATTTCCATTTTAGGTATAGAATTTGGCTCCTTAGACATGGCACACCTAAACTAGGGGAAAGGACTACAGAGAGTTGACAGGCTGGTGTCGACTTGGAAAGATCAGTAGATAGCCAAAAGAAAAGGTCCTGCTAATTAAAACCCTATTAGTGCCAGTCATTTTATATATGTCTTATGTTTTCCACCCCTGTTTCTTTATACACAGCATTACTTAGTGTGTTCTTTTCAAGCACTATGGGGAAACAGACTAAACCCAATCAAAAGAGAACACATCTATAAGAAAGTACAGGAAAGAGGACTGAACATGGTTAATCCTGTTATATTTTATAGTAGTATATCTGCACATTGCAATACTGGATTTGCTGTAAAACCAGGAAATAAGATTTGGGCCCCCCATGTAATGGCCTGGTTATCCTTGACTCTAATTCATTGGACTAATCAGAAACTGGTTTTATTAAATAAGATTCCTGGTATTCCCAAGTATGGGTTGGAACTGGTTAAAAACCCCATAAAATGAAGGTTGCTGTAGCTCAACTATAAACAATTGACAGGAAGAGATCATATGCTCATATCCTACAAACTGAGTATAAAGACTGAATGGTATTTCCAGAATACACTCAGAATAAACTAAAGTTTATTATCCTGTTTTTTTACATGTAAACATCTCCCTGAATTTATATGGGATAATGTCTGGCTAGGGAGTTATCGTAGGATTGCAGTACGCAATAATAACAAACACAAACAAGTACTTGATAGACATTGTATTAGAGACTTTTGTACAATGATGTTAGAAACTCAAGCTCATTTGTTTTTAGAATGTGTATATGCTAGGCAATTCTGGGCATTTTTGGCACCCAAATGAGGGGAACCCCTTTTGAATCACTCATACACTACATTAATGTGTAGGAGTTTACAAGTGGATGGGGCAATATCATGCAAAAACTTTATTTATTGTTTTTCCATTATTCAGTATTACCTTGGTAATCTAGATGTGTGTGGGTCACACAACAAAGGGTAATCCACTATATTGAAATACTGAAGAATATTCAGTGTTCATTACAAAGCACTGTAGATAAAGATTATAAAATGTTTTCTTCTGAAAAAGTTAAAACACTATGTGTAAATTGTGAAAAATGGACAGATCCTCCTTAATGTAAGAATTATGATACAGTATATATGCATTGTTAAAATGTGTGTTTATAATTTTGTATTTATTTATTTTTTGCTTTATTCTATTCTACACTAGTTTGTTTTATGATCAGATGCATAAATTGTGTAAATATTTATGTTATGTAGTCCTTTCTTTCAATAAAAATTCCCCTACTCTTTTCAAGAAGTGCCATGGGATCTTTAACATCCACTTAAACTACTACCAGAACAGGCAGATGGGTCCTCAGTTTAATGTCTCATCTGAAAACGGCAACTCAGGAGTGCAGCACCCCTCGTGCTGCACTACAGTGTCAGTATTGGATTTAATCCAAGTGCTTGCTGTGGGATAGAACCCATAACCTTCTGATCTCCGCCTCAGAGGCGAGTATGTTATCTGCTGAGCCACTGACACCGACATATTATGGGTATGTAAATCCATGTGAATTGAGGGTGATCCAACTGGTGCAACAACCTTTTAACATGTGACTACTCAGACCTCATCACAACTGATTCACACATACTAAATGTAATAATAATCTTCCAAATCTGCACAAATCAAGCCAGCTTGTTGACGCAGCAGGTTGAGGCATCTAGTCTTACCTTGTGTCATGCTGGTGACCCAGGTTCGGAATGACCTCGGGTCTTCAGTGAGCTGGCTGGGGAGGAGGGTAGAGCTGGATTGAACCGCCTATGGCAGTTCTCCCTCCAGGGTGGATGCCGCCCTTCTATCTCATCACCACCGGTGGAGGTCCGTGGTGGCACAGGCAGAGAGGACAGCTAGTAAAGTGCGGCGCTCCGCAGTGCCTGGCATGCACATGCCTCCACACGCGTATGTTCGATGCCCCAGACATGCAGTGGAAGGGAAGGGACAAAAATGGAAAAAAAATAAAAATGGTAAATAAAAAAAATCTGTACAAAACTGTGCACAGGATGACAATAGGAGGAAGTCCTCTGAGCCTTGCTGAATCCATGTTACGGTGTTTCTTGGAGTTTGTACAATGATGCAATGTGGCAGTGGTGTTACCCTAACTTCGCACTGTAGTGAAAGGAAGACTCAGGTAATGCCAATGCTGCAGTGAGTGAACTTTGAACACCATGCCAGAGGTTCAGCAAGGCTCAGGGACTTTTTCCTCTAATATTTCATTTCCTACATCTTATGCTTTGTGCTTAAACCCTAGCTGATGTCCTTACATAGTTTTTTCAGCACTTCATTTCCTTACTTTAAAAAAATACATATTTATATAATATAGACCACTCACACTGGCTCGGCCTGCCATGCCCAGGCAAATTCCAGACATCCCTGGCATCCACTGGAATGACCTCCCACGCCCTGCCCTATGTCCAACTATCGCTGGCATCCAGTGGTACCCTCCTCTACACCCTGCCATATTTCCAAGTATCCTTGATGTGCAGTTGCACACCCCACCAACACCCTGCCAAAGTTTAAGTATCCTTGGCATGCACTGGAAGTACCTCTCTCATCCTACTCAAGTTCTGTGTATCCCTGGTGTCCAGTGGATTCCCCTCCCATACCTTGACCCACATCCATGTATCCTTGGCATCAAGTGGTATCCACCCACTCTCCTTCCTGCTTCCACAGATGGTGGTCAGCACAAACCATTCACCTCTTCCTTGGCCAGCCCTCATCTAAATTAACTGCAGCTGTGAAAATGAAACACAAGCAAACAGTGTGTATTTCACAAATCCCAATTTACAATATTTAATGCAAAATGGGATCAGTCATGATTAAGACCGATTTGCATGGCAGTTACTGAGAAGGTGAATGAAAGAGTAGTGTTGGATGTTGGCTGGAGGGGATAGGCTTCAATGGCACCAGGGTTGGACCCAAATGCCAATCAATATTAGGGGTGGGAAGCATGCCATTGGTGTGGTCTACTGGTGGCCACATTCTTATTTTTTTAACAATAAACATCAATCACTGGAATTTTCACCTAGTGTTGGTCAGGGAGGGTGGAAGAGACAAACATGCCACCAGGGTGGGCTCCTGGTGGCTGCATCTGTACTGAATTTTTTAAATTTTGTAATATGTTTCTGACACTGGGATTGGCACCCACTCTCATAAAGTTGGGGAGGAGGCTACCAAGGCTTCAAGGCTGGGTACCCAGTGGCCGTGATTTCTTTTACTCAAAAACAAAGAATAATGTCCAACACCAGGGTTGGGGTCCCAGTGTCAATAAAGGAGGGTTGACTAAAATGATACCAGCTGTAGGCTCCTGGTGGCCCAGTTTTGTTCCTGTCAGTATAGACAAACTTGCCATTGCAGCTGTTGGAGAAAAAACTTTGTGATTTTTTTCTGTCAATGATAACATATACAGTATTTTCGGTGACCTTGACATAGTCAATCAATGTTTATTTTCCTGTATGTATACTTTAAAAATTTCAGTCAGATCCATCCCATCAATGCAGTGTTAGCACTATAGCTCACGATGCCAGCAACCCACAGTCAGAAACAAGCATGGATCATTGAGAGCTGGACAGGTGTAGGAGGATCAAGCATCACAGAGGACACTCTCCTCCTCTGGGGAGGGAGGGAGGGAAGGCAGCCAGCTCTACTGCTATACTGCCACATGGGTGACCACATGTGACAGTGCAATGGAACAGCTCAGGGGCAGGCAGGCGCAGACTGGTGCTGCACTATGCACATCTGCATGCATGTCCATGCACACCTAAACCACCTAAATCTTGAGGGACGAAATGGGAGAAAAGCAGCCCCCCCCATGCAGCATAATGGCTCCACCATATCCGCAGACCCTGCACTCACTAACCTGGCACTCTCCTGATGGATGGATAATGTGCACCCAAGGGACCTAGCCCCATCCCGAGGAGTCTACCATGGAAGGCAAACCACAGGGTAACATAGGAGCAAGGTAGTTTGGGAGAAGATGAAGTGATTGGGCTAAGGTGCTGTGGGGTTTGGAGGGGGCAGGTGCTGAGGGGAGCAAGGAACATAAATAAAATTGAAATGAATCAGTCACACTAATAACAAAAAAGTTGTGATTTTCTATAATGATTACTGCATGTACAGTAACCATAACTAACTTAATCACAATGTCTTGATTCCATTTCTATAGTGCAGCCAAAAAATGACTGTTTTTCATCTTCAAATCAGACTTTGTGCATGTACCTAGCCCCTGCAACACATTTTAAATACTAATATTTTAAAACCTAAACATTCTTTTTCCCAAAGTGCCAAAGGCACTGCTCTGGGACAATCCCTAATGATCCTGAAAGCTACACATTTCAAATCAAAACCATTTTTTTTAGGTACTGGTGAGCAAACAAAGTCATAATTTTAATATTTATCTGTAATTTGTACACTCTGTATGTTCAAACCTGTTAAATTGATTAACTTCAAATGTGGCAGTTTCATACAACATGCTAATGAGGGTGTACATTTCAAATTGTATGTCCTTCGATCCCAGGATGGCTGAGTTATAAGCAACTGAAATTGAGGTTTAACATGGAAGCTGTTACTCAACTCTAACAATAGTGGCACAAACCCACTACTATAATAGGTAGAACAGCCAAGTTTGGTTCTAGCAAAGAAGCAAGAAAAAGGCAAAACAAGGCAAATTCTTTAGGCACCTATCCATTGCTCCAGATGCTGTACAGACAACAAAATGAAAACAATTCTGTAATACAACAATTATAAAAAACACGATTTTGGCATAAACACCTCATACCTCAGGTGTTCAATTCTTGTGGACTGTGGCAAATGTTTAGGGCAAAAACACAAACTTTTGATTCGAGTGGTTTGCCTTGGTCTGTACCAGTCGAATGGTGAATGGCAGTCCGCACGTGAATATTTAAAGATGACACGAAATGGTTTCTAATTAACAGCCGTTTATAACGTTCCTATTTTTATAAGTTATAGTTGTACCTCTGAATGATTCACATGTAATTGTAACTGAATAAAAAGCAACATGAAAAACTTTATTTTACATTTTTATCTTTTTCTGGGCAACATTTTATCATACTGTTCTTTTCATGAAATCAGTGATCTGGAGTTGTAACTATGTCATGGTTTGAGTACAGTACTCTAAGCACCATTCTTATAGGTCAACAGCTCCTGCTCAGCAATCTTAATACAAACTGTGATGTAGTAAAAACTATTTATTTATTTATTTTATAAATCGGATTTACAACCTTTGAGTCAGAGACTCATTTACAAAGGCACCTCATCGCAGGGAGGGTAGACAACACATGACAGTAAAATAAAACAGTGGAGGATGATACAGGTGAGGTACAGTAAAGAGAATATACACTATAAACTGCAGGTTCCATGAAGAGAATTGCAACAACATGCTGTCATAAAAAGAAACAGTTGAAAACATATTTTTTTGCATCAGTGTTTATTCAGTTACACTGAAATATAGATCAGTATCATAATTTGGAGGTATGGATTTCATTTCTTCAAATGGGAACATTGCTGACTGCTGACTTTGCACAAATGTCATGTCCTCTTCAACTAGGCAGTGTGAGTCATAGTCAAGGCCCTGGAATTCATGATTCCACAGAATTTGATCATGCCATGGCCATGGAATATATATATATATATATATTGCCACATAATTCACTGTTCTTGGTGAATTTTCTTTCAAATATAGTAGTGCAGTAGCAGTTGTGTTCATTTATTTGTGGTGCACTTCCCGGAGGCTCAAGGCGCCATTACATAAAATGACACCTAACTTTAGTCAATGCAGTATTTGGACATTCTAAAATAACATAGAATAAAATAGCCCAAAATAAATGATGAGGACAGTAAAACCTAAACACCTAATAGATTCTTAAAAAAGGGGTAAAGATGTTACAAATCTACACAATTGCCTGCTGGAATAAATAAATTATTGGGCCCCTTTTAAGGCCCTCTACAGGCCCCCGGTTAAGAGTTCCAAGGACTGGGTCTGCTACTTCAAATGCCCAGTCCCCTGACATCTTCAGCTTTGACCTTGGTACTACCAGGAGGCTCTCCTCAGTGGGCAAGAGGACACATAAGGATGCAGGAGTTCAGTCAGGTAGCCCAGGCTTAATCCATGTAGTGCCTTATAGGTCAAGAAACCCAATTTAAAAGAGATACGCCTTTTGACCGGCAGCCAGTGCAGATCACACAGTGCTGGTGAAATATGGCACGATCTTGCAAGGCCTGTCTGACTAGGTTGCTGCATTCTGCTGCAGCTGCAGGTGTCATAGCATACAGTTATATACAGTTAACTATACAGTTTTTCTATAGTGCCCGTCCTCCTTCCTCAGCTAATTTATTCTGAAGCCCCTCCTCTATGCTCAGCCTGTGATATCATCAGTGACATCATATATTTTAGCCAATGGCAGGACTATATTTTGACACAGAAATGAAAAATAATGCAGAAATCAGAAAACGCCACAAAAACAAGGAGCCCTGCTGTTGAAATCAGGACAAAGTTACTAGGGGCCCTGGTCATTGGTTTGTTTTCATGTCAGACTCGGCTCAATAGCATGTCACAATGAAAGTGCACACTTATGTGCTTTGCATCACGCTGACAGGTAGCTTAGGCAGGGCATTCAAGCCGACTTTAGCTAGATTAGCTAGGAAAATCTTCAAAAGCCAAAATCTTCACTCTAGATTCAGCAAATCACAAAACGATGACTTAGAACTATAGGTGCCAGAGCATGGAGGGGCCACTATGGCCATGCCCATGACCCTGCCATCTTCATACGCTTTAGGCCTGGCCCTAACAGTTTTGTAAATCATGTTAATTTACTTAGGGAGGACTGTGCCTTTAAAATGCAACATGTGCAGTAAGCTGCTGTCAGTGTGTGTGTGGGTAGGGTTACTCCACAGATTACAAATTTAGATAAAAATTATTGTGTGGGTGAACCCATTCAATGGGGGGGGGGGTGAGAATTTACCTTACATCCCTGGCCCAAACATTTTCCAGACCATTCCACCACCGATGCTTAGAACAGAAGTCCTGCTGCAGGTTATATTTCATACTTTATTTATCAATAGGAAAAAGCAAGAGGAAAACAAAACTCTGCCAGGCTGAGCAGTGCACCTAGAAGCAGCAGGCTTCTACTGTAGGACCAGGGGATTGCTTGGAGTGGTAACAAAGAGGAGAGAGAGTGTGCTTGGCCAGTGGGCAACAAGGAAATTAGGTGGTGGCAGTCTGCCAGTGCTCAATTACAAAAAAACAACCTTTAGGGTTTTTTAACAAGAAGATGAAGGAGTCAGACTGGACTGCAAATTGTTTTTGGCAGAGATAAGCAGGGCATAGTACAGAAACCCCTGTGGCCTGATGAAGTTAATGAGCAATGGACAGCAAGGGGGTATGTGTTGGCTGTCTGGTAGTGCCAAAGCGTTTACAACAAAAAACATATTTTTGATATTTGCTTGTGCATGCACAAAGCAAACACATTGTTACAATAAAGTTTCAGAGGTGTGTCACTGTCCGGTCCAGTGCAGCTCGGGCTCCAGAGGGCTCGAGAATGACAGCCCAATGATCAACGAGCTGTTCCTGACTGTGTTCTTTGCTTGCACAGCAGAAATTTTGTGTAGTTGAAAGCTGAGAGCTGTTTCTATCACAGAACAGCTCAAGTCTGCATGACATTACCCAGCAAGCAGTCTCCAATCCTTTAGCTGGTGCTTCATCCATAAAAATAAAACCCTTCCCACTGCTAAGTATCCCGCTCACCTTCAGATCCTTCCCTCAGTGCTGCATCCATACAAATAAAGACCTTCCCACTGTCAAGTATCCTGTCCACCTCCTAATTCTTCCCCATGCCCTGTCTGTAAAAATAAACCACCCTCCCACTGCACCCATCCTTCCCCCAGTGACCCTCCCACTGCCAAGTATCCTGACCATCTGCTGATCCTTCCCTTGGTGTCCCATCCATAAAAAAACACACACTCCTACTGCCAAGTAACCCACCCACCTCTTGATCCTTCCCAGTGCCCCATCCATAAAAAAAAAAAAAAAAACACCCTATGCTGGTCCAGTGGTGTGAAGGGCTGAGGTGCTGGTATCTTACCTCCTACCATACCAACAACCCAGGTTTGGGAACAAACTCAGGTCACCGGTGTTTAACCTGGGCAGGAGAGGATCAAACATCTGATGGACTGCTCTCCTTTCCCAGGGAAGGGTGGCCTGTTGGTCTGGCCAACCTGGTGGTAGTGCATCACAGGTGGCAAAAACGCCTGAAACCTGACATCACAAAAACATACAAAACCTGATGTTCCATGGTGAGGGGTGGAGAGAAAAGTGGAAAAGGGATGCCAGGGGATTAATGAAGCTCTGCCTACTTGTCCCCTGGTCCACACCACTACCGATCAATCTGCCTAGATTTGTTGAACTGGGAGAGATGTCCCTCCTCCATTCAGCCCCTCCATGAGGGGAAATTCATGGGAGTAACCTAACCAAGGTAAGTCCTAAGGGAGGCTCGGGCCAACTCAGGGAAGTATGGACAGAGGCGATTAGCTGCACCTGGAAATAAATGGCAGAAAATCTTCTATTAAAAGAAAAATAAAACACCCTCCCACTGCCAAGTAGCTCACCCAACTCCCAATCCTTCCACCGTGCCCTGTCTGTAGAAAAACACACCTTTCCACTGTCAAGTATCCCACCCACCTCTTGATCCTTCCCCATGCCCTTTCATAGAAAAAATACATATTTCTACTGCCAGGAATCCCACCAAACTCCTGATCACTCCCCTGGAGCCATGTCCCAGCCACAAACATGTAAAACAAGAAAATGCTCTAGTAATGACTCTGCTCTCCACTCCCCCATCCCTCACCCTAACACTCCTCTTAGCACCCGCCACACCACACTCGGCCCTCACAGCATATTTACCAATCTGGTCCTGTTCTGCTCCTGCTCTCTTTTTTATACTTTATTTTTATTAATTTACCATGTATGGTCATGAGTAAAAAGCATCCTTTATTTTATTTTATTTTTTATTTATTTATTTGAATCTAGGATTACAAGTACCTTTGAGCTAAGGCTCTTTTACAAAGGTTCCACGTCAGTTGAGGTACAATTCAAACAAGACATTGAATAACAGTATAACCGTGGGTTACAGGCAGTTACATACAGTTTTATACATTCAATACAGTAGCAAAAATGCCAGAAGGAGGTCTGGTAACAGGCTTGACATGATATGGAGGAGAGACACTAGTGGGTGCAACCATAGGCACTTGTCAAATAACAATTAAAGTGCTACAGGGGGTAGGGAAGGTGGTGGGAGAGGAGGATGAATGGGGCATGGGAGAGGGAGTTGAGGGAGAAGAGGGTTAAGTGCTAGGTGGAAAGAGCAAAGAGGAGAGAAGAGGGGAGAACAATTAGGAAGGACAGTTACAAGAGCTAGATGCAGACAAGATGTGATGGAGGCTGGATTTGAATGGACCAAGCTTTGGCATTGAGGCTGTCAATGTTGAGATCATTGAACCAGCTGGGAGCTCTGTATGCAAAAACCTTTGCTCTTGTGTGTTGCAGAAATGTGGGATATGCAGAAGTTGGGATTCAGAGCCCCTGGTGATGTGAGTAGTCCGCACAGGGCAGAGGAGAGCTTGGACACCTGGGGGAGCAAGGCCTAGTGTTATTTTCTTTGTCATAAGGTAGGCTTGGCAATTGATCTGGTTTGAAAATTGAAGCCTCCCAGTCTGTGCATGGAGATCACATGTGTGGGTGAGGTGATGGGCACTGGTTATGAGACGGCAAGCTTTGTTTAGTACAATGGATATGCACCTGAGGGCAATGGCAGAGGCAGAGCCATAGATGATGAGGCCATAGTCAATTATTGAGATTACTGAACTCTGTACTGCAATCCTTAAGGCATCTGAGGTAAGGCATTGCCTGTGCCTGAAGAGTAGGCCAATGCAAGCATTGGCAGCCTTGGCAATGTTGTCAATGTGCGTAGCATATGATAGGTTACAATTGATGGTAATACCTAGATATTTAAAGGATTGAACCTGTTCGAGGGTTGCACCTAGGCAGTTTTTGATCGTGATGGGACTGAGTCTGTGTTTGTTGTGCAGACTGCAGAAGAGCATGGAATTGTTTTTTCTTTGTAGTTGAAAACCAATTTATGTGTACTAAACCAAGTTTCAATTGAGGTCAAGGCAAGCTGAAGATTCTTTTGAAGGTAGCCCTGATCCTTTTGAGTGGAGAGGATGATGGCGTTGTCAGCATAGAGGAGGATTTGTGCTGGACACAATTGTGGAAGATCATTCAGAATGAGACTAAAAGAAGTGGCCCAAGAATGGAGCCTTGAGAAACTACTGATGAACAAGATGTGCAACTGAGAGAACATCAGCTAGTTGCATTGTTTGGGAGTGGTTCTCCAGGTAGCTCTTGAACCAGGTAATGGACTCGGTGAGAGCCCAGGAGAATGTAGCTGCATGATTAATAGATTATGATGTAATTGTCAAAAGAGTTGGTCAGGTCAATGAAGACCAACTCGTTAGGAGGTTGTTGTCCAACCAGCTGTGAACAGCACCAGTGAATTCAAGGAGGGTCGATGTAGTACTGTGACCTGTACAGAAACCATATTGTTGGGGCAGAGTATGCTGTGTTTGTCCAAGTATTCCGTTAGCTTGTCCGATACCATACATCCTTGGTTTCAAATACAGGATTTGATATGTATAGTAATGCAATAGTGGAGACAATATTCTGCATCCTTTGTTACTCCATAGTGGGGACAAGTACATAGGACATCTCAAACATCCTGCTTCTTCTGAGCTCCTCCTAGAAGTGACCGAGAACATGGTAAGTTTGGTTGTCTTTTTAATGCATTTTGAACTTTTCTCATAATTTTGTAATTTCTTAAGATTTTTAACACAGATTTTCAACATATCCTTTTTAACCCACATGAACCACATAGGTGAAATTTTCAAATCCTCCTGAAACATATTTTTGTATTTGCTTTACAAAATCATATTTTGGGTAGGATTTAAACACTTCACCTATCTTGATCATAAATTGAGGTAATAAAAAGATTATTGTTGAAAATCTGAAACCAAAATCTGGAAAAACAACAAAGTTATCAAGCAACATTTACTCATAACATTACTATTTTTCTGGCTTTTGACCCCAGATTTTCAACATTACCTTTTAACCCCACCTCATGAACAAGGCAGGTATAATGCTTCAAATTCCTCTGAAACATGTTTTCGCAATTGCTCTGTGAAATCTCCTTTGGACTAGATTTTAAAAATTCCACTTGTCATGATTAAGGTGGAATAATAAAAGACTATGTTGAAAATTTGGGTTAAAATCTCAAAAGAAAAAGTTATGAAGCAACAATGAAATTCTTTGATGTTTACCCATAACATGACTATCTTATCTGATTTTGACCCAAATTATTAACGTAGTCATTTTTACCTCACCTCATGAACAAGTCAGGTGAAGTTTTTCAAATCCCCTCTGAAACATGTTTTCACATTTACTCAATGAAATCACCTGGATGAGATTTCAAAAATTCCACTTGTCTTGTTCATAAGGTGGTGTCATAATAAGACTAGGGTGAAAATTTTAGGTTAAAATTTCAAAAAACAACACTTATGAAGAAACATTGAAATTATTAAATGTTTACTCTTAGCTTTGCTATTTTATCAGATTGTGACCCCCACATATTCAACATAGTCATTTTTGTGCCCCACATCATGAACATGATGCGTCATTTTTTAAATCCTTCCCAAAATGTCTTTTGATACTTGTGTCACAAAATGACATTTTAGATAGGGATTTCATAAATCAGACCTGTCATTGTTCACAAAGTGGTGCAATAAAAATACTATAGTAAACATTTGAGATCAAAGTTAACAAAATAAAAGTTATGAACAAACATTGACATGTTTCAATATTTACTCATAACTTTGCAATATTTTACTTTTGAACCCACATTTTCATCATACGCATGTTTTTACCCCCATCGAATGAACATGGCAAGATTTGTTATCAAATCCCCCTCCAAAACCTATCTTTGTAATTGTTCCATAAAACTGTTTTGGGTCACATTTCATAAATGACACTTGTCATGTTCACGTGCTGGGACAAAAAAAATATTTTGAAAATGCAAGGTCACTATCTAAGAAAACAACGTCCTGTGAGAACCTTGTTTATTTCCCATTCAAGACAATTTTACTATTATAACTTGTGTTATTTATTTGTTAATTATTGCCTCTGCTCATCAGTGCCAAACACCTACACAGCAAAAGCAAGCAAGCAAACATTTAGCATCGACAAATGCTTATTTAAATTAGAAGTATGAGGTCTGCTGCCTTTTTTCAGTGAAAGCAATTTTAATGTAATTGATATCAGGACTCTCTTGATGTACCTACAGTGGGTGGTCCTTAAGTAGTTTGGGTAATCTGGAGAGGAGAATGGATGTTAGGGGTCTCTCTGCCATCTGTTGTTTCATCTGAAGCCATTGTGATGTTTCAGAGGTTGCTGGGGTGAACCAGTGTAGTGTCTGGTTTGCTGTGACGCCCATATGGTAATGTTGGAACTGTGAGAGTCCCCAGCCCTCCCTGTGCTGTCACTATAACACTTTGATCTGCTGTACCTTTTGGCTTCCGTCCCACAGGAATTGAACTACCATTTGTCCATTTTGTGAAACCATTGGGAGTACATTTTAATGGCAAGTGGCATACTATGTGTGTGATTTTTGGTGTCAGCATCATTTTACAAGTGTTCTCATATGATCTGCCTGATCTGTGCTGTTGGGGCCTTGATGCTCTTAACATGTACTCTACCACAGCCAGGATGGGGGGTGATATGCTAGAGTTGTACAAGTTCCTGAGGGGAATTAATAGGGTGAACTGTGAAGACCTTTCAACAGGAACATGGTTAAGTCACAAGAGGGCATGAATGGAGGTTAGTCGGTGATCATTTCAGTAAGGGTGTGAGGAAGTTCTGCTACACTGAGAAGGAGATGGAGCTGTGGAACAGATTACTGGCAGAAGTGGTGGGCAGGGACTATAAATGAGTTCAGACATGACTAGGACAGGTGTAAAGGGCTGTTAATTGCAGGAAGAGGAGCTAGGGTGGTAGGGTGGTGGGGGAGAGCTAACTTAGGAAATTAGAGGCAGCTATTGCCCTTTAATTATTTCCTTGTAACAAACAGGGTGTGTCAAAGAAACATAGAATTTGATTCGCAAATAAGGACCGCTTGGCCCACCCAGTCTGCCCATTCCCCTACCTACTGGATAAGCTGCAGATCCTAGTTAACCAGCTGCCTACTTCTTCCTACCCCACCCCCAGAATTGCCTTATGACTGTCCCATGCATGCTTGAATTCCACCACTGATTTTGACTCCACAACCTCCTCCGGAAGGCCGCTCCATGCATCCACAACCTCTCTGTGAAAAAATATTCTTAAATTACTCTGAGATGCCCCCATCTTCAAATTGTTCCTCTTGTTCTTGCACACCTCTTTTTGAAAGATGCAACCCTCTTGGACTTTGTTGATTCCCTTGAGGTACTTGAAAGTTTCTATCATGTCCCCCCTCTCCCTCCTTTCCTTGAGGCTATACATATTAAGCTCCTTAAGTCTCTCTTCATATGTCTTCCATTGCAGACCCTGCACCATTTTAGTTGCCCTCCTCTGGACAGCTTCCATCCTGTTTATGTCTTTGCGGAGATTGGGTCTCCAGAACTGCACACAGTACTCCAGATGGGGTCTCACCAGCTGTCTGTCCAGAGGGATAATAACTTCCTGTTTTCTACTGGTGATGCCTCTCCCTATGCATCCCAGTATCCCCCCAGCCCTCCTTGCTGCCCTCTCACATTGCTTGCCCACCTTTAGGTCATCTGATATGACTACCCCAGGTCCCTTTCCATTTTTGTTGTTGTTAGTATCTCACCCCCATTGTGTACTCTTCCCCTGGGTTTTTGTTTCCTAGGTGCATTACCTTGCACTTCTTAGCATTGAATCTAAGCTGCCATACATTTGACCATTCCTCTAACCTTGCAAGTCCCTTCTCATCCTTTCCACCCCACCCTGTGCATCAACTCTGTTGCAGATCTTAGTATCATCTGCAAGAGACATACTTTTCCTTCCAGTCCTTCTGCAATGTCGCTTATAAAGACATTGAAGAGGACTGGTCCTAATACTGAACTCATGGTACCCCACTAGTAACCTCCTTTCTTCTGAGGGACTCCATTTACTATTACTCTCTGTGTCCTATTCTCCAGCCAATTCTTTACCCAGGCTGTCATCTTGGGACCCACTCCCAGGCTGGCTAACGTGTATATTAATCTTTGTGTGGGACTGTGTCAAATGCCTTGCTAAAGTCTAGGTAGGCCATGTCCACAGCCCCTCCCTGATCTACTACTTTGGTCACCCAGTCACAGAAATCTATCAGATTCGTCTGGCATGACCTTCCCGCTGTGAATCCATGCTGCCTAGGGTCCTGTGCCCCTCTGGCCTCTAGATACTCGACAATATTTCCTTTAGAAGTGATTCCATCATTTTCCCTATCACTGAGGTTAAACTAACAGGTCTATAGTTTCCTGCTTCTGCCTTGCTCCCACTTTTGTGAAGGGGAATCACATCTGCCCTCCTCCAGTCCTTGGGTACCACCCCAACCTCCATGATTTGTTAAAAGGGTAGTCAGTGGTGTCACTAGTTCTACCCTTAGTTCTTTTAGAATTCTGGGATGAGATCCCATCAGGCCCCATTGCTTTGTCCACCTTCAGTTTTAGAGTTCTTTCAGAACCCTTTCTTCTGTAAATGGACCGGTATCAACTTCTGTATCCAGAGTGTTACTACTGTTTGTTTTATGTATCGCCCCTCTTCCTTTGTAAATACTGAGCAAAATATTTGTTTAGTATCTCTGCCTTTTCACAGTCTCCTCTGCCCACCCTCCCTCCCTTTATTAAGCCTCACTATCCCTCCTTGGTCTTCCTTCGCTCCCTGATGTACCCATAAAGGTTTTATCCCCTTCTTAACTGAGTTGGCTATCTTTTCCTCAGTTTGGGCCTTTTGCTGTTCTGACTGCTTTCCCAGCCTCCTTTTGCTTTAACTGATACAGTTCTCTGTCCTGCTTCTTCTGCGATTCCTTGTACTTTCTGAATGCTTTCTTTTTCTCTTGAACCTTCCTACCACTTCCTTTGAGAACCATAGTGGTTTCTTACATTGTCTTGTTTTGTTTATTTGCTTCACACAAAGGCTCGTTACCTCTGTGATGGCAGTTTTTATTATTCCCCATTGTTCTTCCACCCCTCCTTCCTGCCCATTTGCTAGTGCGTTCCTTAGGCACTCACCCATTTTGGCAAAGTCAGCCCTCCTAAAGTCCAGTACTTTTGTCTTTGTATGGCTTGACTCTATTGCTGTGTTTATTGTGAACCATACTGTTCGATGGTTGCTAGTTCCCAGATGGCTACCCACTTCTACATCTGTGATCCTCTCTCCATCTCCATTTGAGAGTATCAAGTCTAATATTGCTCCCTGTCGAGTGGGCTCCAGTACTAGTTGTCTAATGGAGGACAACACAAGAAAATATCAAACTGATGCCACATCTTCAAAACCATCTTCTTAAGTCTTTGATTTATTCTCTGTTTCTTAGCTTGGATGCAGATAATGCATTTAACTGTGTTTCATGGCAGGTTCTTCTTCACACTCTTCAGGTTTGGGTCCCCAACCATTTTCCTCACATTTACACAAATCCACAAGCATATGTTAAAGATTAATGGAGTACTCGCTCTTTTCACTAAACCATGGTACCTGGCAAGGATGTCCACTGTCCCATCTTCTTCTTGCATTATATTTGGAGCCACTGCATAGGAAATTTGCCAAGATCATCATGTCCAGGGGTACAAGTTAGCCCCCATCATAAACTCACCCTGTCAGTGGACAATGTCCTTGTTTATCTCATCAGTCTAGATATAGTACCTCTTTAACACTTGTCTGGATAATTTTTACTTCTCTCTCTCTCTCACATGAATTTAACCTTTCTAAAACTGAGGTCTTATGTTGTCACTTTTTCCCTTCACAACTTCTACAAAGTAACTTCCTCTGTAACTGAACTAGGACTTCTTTTAAATATTTAGCTACATGATCTACCTGACAGAAGACCCAGCCACTCTGTTAGACACTAACTACTCACCACTCTAAACACTTAAAACGCAAGACTTGGAGCACTGAAAATTGCTCCCTCTCTCTTTGGTGCAATGAGCAGTCACTATAGGGATGGTAAAATTGCCTATACTCATACTTATTTCAGATTATCCTGTTAGCCCCAACCTCAGCTCATTTCAACACCTGGCAGAAACAAATCTCTAGGTTTCTCTGGGATGGAAAGTGTCCACAAATTTGCTTAGCAGTCCATCAACTTGCAAAGGCTTAGTGGGAACTGCGCCACTTAACCTAGTCACTTACTATGAAGCGGCACAGCTTCAAATGGCATTCTACTTATTGACAAACTTGTATCCCATTGAATGGAAAGAACTGGAACTCCATGGTCAGTTTTTGTATCATCTCTATAAAACTCTATTGTTCACCCCTCGACCTAGTCTTACATCCCTGACAGATAGCCCTTTTATCTCAACCTCTCTGAGGGTTCAGCAGAAAATGGTTACTCACACCACTATTATGATGGGATTTTTTCATTTTTTGGATCCCTGCCATATAATTTGCGGTTTCAACTGGCACATACTTTTTGGCACTAAGAATGGCAAAGAGTTTCAATTTCTGACTGACAATACTATCAGACCATTCCCAGAACTGGTACAGGGTTTTCATCTGAGACAGCAGAACTGTTTTCACTTCATTCATGTACAGGAGTTTCTCTCCAAACCACACCGATGAGAATAAAATTACAGACTACATTTGTTCTTCAACCTTTTAAAGCAAGTATTTCATAGGCTCCCACTTGGACATGCCATCTCTTATCTGTACTGGGCATGACAACAGATGCTGGGCACTTTAGTAGCTCATATTACAGCAGCATGGAAGAAGGACCTATGGGTCCCATTGGTTCTGGAACAATGGTAGCTTGTCTTACAATTTCCCCTTTCCATCACTTCTTCCCCACTATGGTGGGAACTGGCATGGAAAAACCTAACTAGGTATTTCCATTCCCCTATGATAATGGCCAAATTTCTAGGCACTACAAGGGCAATCTGCTGGAGGAACTGCAAGACAACCCCAGCAACATATGGGCATATGTTCTTAGTATTCTGGTCACGTACCATGTTACTGCACTTTTGGGACTTGCTTCAATCTGAATTGTTTGACCCTACCATACAGTTAACCTAGAAGATGGTCCTATTTCATATGTTCCCACAGTGGCTTAGGAAAGTTCCCTACAGTATGTTACTTTATATTTGTATTCTAACTATTAAAAAGGTAATTATTAAGTTATGGTTAAGGGACTCAACCCCTTCTATATGTCATTTGCAAGATCTCATTATAGAAGTATACCACATGGAGTGACTCATGTATTGACATCATTTACCAGCTTTTCATAACATATGAACATGGTAGGTACACTATATCATGAACACCCATCTAGAATTTGTCTCATAATGATTACTGTGCTGGGTGGGGTTGGGGGAGGGGACTGGCACCTACCTGTTTTTTTTTTCCCCGGTCCCTGGCCCACCATCTTACTGGCTCCTCCAGCCCTGTCACACAGCATCTCGTGGGCTTACCTTCCAACTCCATCATCCACATGTCATCTCCCTACCCAGGGGCTACAGGCTGGAGGCAGTGGGGCCTCAACCCCGCCAGCCAGACCAGGTCACAGATGAAGGAGTGCCACATTACCAGTACAGGGCCTGCAGGGAGCCAGTAGTCATCCTGCCCAGGTCCTGTCTTTTTTGTTGATTTTCTGAGCCTCTCCCACTTGGGCGCTGGTGTTGGGGGTGCACATGCACGTGACTGTGTGAGGTGTGTGGCACCCACCAGCATCTGACCCTCCCACTAGCTGGTCCTGGCTGCATTACCATCTGTGGTCATCCAGGTGGCAGTGGAACAGTGAGCCAGCAACCCTCCCTCCCGGAGGAGGAGATCGTCCTCCAGACACTCAATCCTCCTCCCCTGCTGCAGCACCGCCACACTCATTCCCAAATGCGGTCACTAGCATCATGAGTGGTACTGCTACCACTGTGCCAACAGGCTGTCACACCTACTTTTTGTGAGAGATCCCTACTTGGCATTAGTGTGAATAAACACCAGTTTATTGGTGGACACAATAAAGGGCCCTCCTCTTGGTAACCTTATGACTGTGGTAAACCTTATGAGCTTTGGAGGTTTCTTCTCATTTAGGCAAAATATATATGAGATACATATTTTACTTTTTATGTGATACAGATTGACTATCCTTTATTGGAGCACTATGTTAACATTATACACTGCTGCTATACCAGGAATGACCTGAATTGTATGTTGAAAAATCTTTGAATAAATATAAAAGTTACAAAACAAGAAATACATCAGGTCAGAGAAACAGGATGAAAACTCTTTATGGACAGATTGGATGGACCCTTCATCTTTATCTGCTTTCAACATCTATGTGTCTATTGGACACCAGAGATATATCATAAGGGGGATGGGAAGGGGTGACTCTGTAAAAGATGTGGTGTGGTGTGGTGTGGTGTGGTGTGGTGTGGTGTGGTGTGGTGTGGTGTGGTGTGATGTTCCTTGTAGTCTGAATGCCCACACAGTGCAGCATTGGAATTACCCTAGCTTTGATACCTTCTCTGCAACCACTGGCGTATGAATATTTCTTCTGTGCCTAGCAGTTATATCATGCCATGGCAGTTTCTAGGGATGGGTGGGATGTGGTAGACACAATTCAAAATTAATCAAAATAAAATGCTAAATAGCACTTTTACAGTCTTCTACAGCTCCAAAATGTATTTATTTATTTTATTTGAATTTTGATGACCGGGTAAGCCTCTAAGACTAGATGTCCATTTTCAGGGGCGATCCTGAATTAGTTACATAAAATAAAAGACATAGATGTACAGTATTATACAAGATAATATATACATATATAGACATGTTTAAGTTCATTACCGATATAGCAAAACATACATACAATTCTTGTTCAATGATTATGAATATTTATGTAAGGGAACATACTTACACTTGCCATCTCTTCACTAACTCTGCATATATATATATGTGTGTGTGTGTATATATATATATATATATATATATATATATATATATATTACAGTAGGGTTGAAGAGGGGATGGGGTGGGGACATAGGAATTCAGTGAAAACACTTACAAGGGGCTGCAGTCCAGAAGAGGGATTTTAGTCTCTTTTTAAACTGTGCTAGGATATGGCAGGTCAGGAAAACAGGGGGCTAGGAGTTCCACAGGTGTGGGGCAGAGAACGAGAAGGACCTCCTTCCTGTTTCATACCACAGTTTAGGGACTACCAACAATGGGAGGGCTGCAGTTCAAAGAGGTCTGACAAACTGCTGGAGTTGTGCAATGCCATGGAGACTGGGTGGCTTAAATTTAAGGCAATATTAGGGGGTAGCGCAGACTAGTTTCAAAGAAGGGCCATCCTATGGTTGTTAGCACTGTGCAATGGTGAGTTCTGACGTATGCACCTCTCGCAAATGCCTGATTCTGTGATATAGTGTTTAAAGCCTGGAGTGGGTGGCTTCTTCAACAGACTGTTGTACTGGGGCATCATAGAATAAGAGGGGGAGGAGAGTGCTGTTAGCAATGGTGTAGCGTGCCTCTCTGATCAGGTAGGGAGAGATTCTATAGAGCAGCCCAAATTTTAGGTTTAGGGTTTTGTTTAGTGCATCCACATATGGTTCAAAGGTCATGGTTTGGTCCAGGGCCATACCTAGGTGTCTAAAAGCCTGGACCACCTCCAGGTTGTCTCCGGTGCAAGTAGTAAGTTTAAGGAGATGCTGTCTATCATGCTGAGGTTTTGTGACCAAATAGCATGGCTTTTGTTTTGTTTTTTGCATTGAGAAGAGTTTGTTGTAGAAACCAATTTTCTAGTGATCTGAAGTCATTCTCTAGTTGAGTATTAATCAGAGCTAGGTCTGGAGAGGACCTATAGAGTATTGCATTGTCAGCATATAGCTGCACTGAGGCTCCCTCGCAGATCTGGGGTAGTTCATTGATATATAGTGGGAAGAGAAGGGGACCAACTATTGATCCTTGGAGTAACTCATCAGTGATTGATCTTGGGAGTGAGATTATACCGTCCCATTTGACATTCTGCTTCTGCCCATTCAAATAGTTCTAAAACCAGATGCAAGAGAGGTCATCCAGTCCACAGTTCCATAGTTTAGTAAGTAACAAGTCGTGATTGAATAAATCAAAAGCCTTCATTAGGTCTATGAAATTGCTCAATGGCCATTCCCAGGCTCAGAGCATTGATAATGTCACTGGTGACCTGTACCAGAGCTGTATAAGTGTAATGGTTTTGCAGAAACCATGCCAAAAATCGTAAGTGTACTGTTTCATTTGAGGTAGGTTAGAAATTGCTCATATAGGAGCCTCTTCTGGAGAGGTGGCAATTGTACAGAGGAGGGTGTAGGACTGTAATTTTCTATCTTGTCCTTTGCCCCTCCTTGTGTATGGGTACCACAATTGCCACTTTCTATTTATCAGGACAGTGTCAGCTATGAAGGACTTATTAATAAGGTTACTGATAGGGACGGCAATGACTGGAGCTGCTATTTTTAGAAAATGCACTTCCAGAGTGTCACTACCCAGTGAGCCTTCACTTTTTAGCCTCTTTAATTGCTTAATGACTTCCAGTCTGGTTACTAATTTAAGGTGGAATGTTGGTGTAGATGTTCCATTAGAGGGCTGTGGTAGTGAGGTTTCTGTGTTTCAGATGTTTGCTGAGGTAGAGAAGGTTAGGGATAGCAGGGAGAGTGTGTAAGGAGGCCTTGAATCTATCTAGGTAAGTGAAAAAGTGAATAAATTTGGATGCAGTTTTTTGGGGATTAGATAAAACTTGGTTATCACAGTGAATATCATAGGAAGAACCAGTAGTTTTTCCATGGAGAAGCTGGTTTATTTGGGACCAGAAATGTTTGGGGGAAGAGAGATTTTTGGTTTGAAGGGACTTTAAGTAGGTCTGCTTAGCACTTCTTAGTGTGCTTTGGCAGGTATTCCAGAAGAATCTATGGGAGTGCCAGTCAGAGGGTAGCCCAGAGTGCTTGTATTACAGCCAAGCTTCATCTGTAAGCCTGGAGGCTGTACAGCTCACTGCTGAGCCATGGGGTGCAGAGGCCTTTTGCCCTGCATTGCCTAATAGGAGCATATCTGTTCACAACATTAGTAAAATTATGTATAAGTAGTCAAGTCCCTGGTTTACACTGGGAGGTCCTTTATTGGTCTTCAGTCAATTTCCATAAAGCTCTTTAGGAAAGCAGACTCATTGAAGTGGGAGGTCCCTGGCCTCAGTATATTTGGGGGTTGGGAAAATTGTTTTCCATATACAACAGACGGTGAGTTGTTACTAAGAGTATCGGGTGAATCCCAGAGACTCATATTCTATCTACCCTATTTGCTAGGATCAATCTTGCAGTGAATGGTTGCCAGATCTTAAATTAAGTCTACTGAGTTCAATCATTGTTTGAATAAGGTGGGCATTATCCAGAGATGACTGAAATGTTTTCTGGTTTGGGCCCATTCAATGGAAATTGACATTGCCACACACAACAAGTTCTGTGGGGTGCAACTCAGAGAGGTAGGAGGTGAGGGAGGGCAATGCCTGAGAAGCCACGGTTTGGGTGTGTAGATGCAAACAACACATGTCTTAACATTGCCCAGGGTGACAGATATGAAGATGGATTCCTTGGGGAAATCCTTCATGGAGGGTACATCCAGTTCAAGGGTCGCTAGGTGAGAGCGGACATAGATTAGTACACCCCCACCCTGTGTAGATACCCGATCGCTTCCAAAGACTGAGTATCCTGGGAGTACAATCTTATATGGGAGCACTGTAGGTTTCAGCCAAGTTTTTGAGATTACTATTATGTCTGGGGAGCAATAGAGTGACCAGGCTTCAAGCTCTGGTAATTTGGGTCATAAACTGTGGATATTCATATGTACAATTTTTAGTCCTTTTGTTCTAGACCATGCTTGGGTCATGGGAGAAAACACCATCACTTTCGTTGCCATAGGACCAGGGTTTTGCTCAACATCCCCCTATAATAGGAGTGTGTTAAAGAATGTTAGGAACTATGGGCAAATGCCCAGAGTTGTGGATTGAAAAGCCATACAGTAGCGTCTGATTTCTGTCATTAGTAGGTAGTAAGCTCCATTTCTGCGGAGATGATATATGAGCTGGGTTTTGAAGGAATGACGTGCTGAGACCCACAGGTACCCATTGGAGCCTTGTGAGTCATTATGCCCAGTCTGCCTTGTATTGTTTAAATAGGCAGCTGCAAGAAGATCAACACACAGCAGGAAGCAAATGAGTGCAGCTGTTACTAGTGAAGCCTGGTAGGCCATGCTTCAATAGGAGGAGTTTTGGGGAATTAGAAGGAGTTATCAGTGGGGGGCAGTACAGGCGGAACCTTTAGGCACAGTGTCTAAGGGGCAGCCTAGTAATAGGAAGTTAACACTGGGAGAGGCAGAGAGCTCACAAACAGTAGTGATCTAAAAGCACTATTTTGATTTGAATATGGGGAACGTGCACCCAGACTCTATAGGGGTGAAGGCCCTGGTACCTAGATAGACAGTGCCAGTGTTAGGACACCACCAATGTTGCAACATGCAACTGTTCAAACCCTGAGAAACACCAAACCACAGATACCCCAAGGCTCAGGGGACTTTTTGCCCTAACATCCCATCCCTTTTTTTTGATGCTTTGTGTTTAACTACTGCATGATGCTTTAACATAGTTTTGTGCAATGAATATAAATAATACTGCAACTAAATAGTTCAAGCATTTTATATTTAAACATATATGAGTTGGACTGCCCCTCTGGTGAGTCACACCTGACCCTGTTTTTTAAATAATGTCCTCCACCTTTGCACCATCAAAAGAGCAAATGAGGCCAGAGAATTCTGAAATGCACTCAGTCAAGTCTCCCATGGTAATATAATTAACGCATTTAAACCATTTCTCTCCAGGATAGTTTCATCTAATTTGCATGACGGTCCCAAGAACTTCAGGCACAACCGTATTTATTTACATCAAACAAGGACAAAGACATGCATAACAATTTCATTTCATTTCTTTCTGATTTTGTAACTGAGTAGGCTGTCTGCAATGTGCATTCTCTTTACAGGAGTGACTCAGGGTTTTTATAACAGAAACATAAGAGCAAACAACAACTACAAAATATTAGTATACAATTATAAAACAATAAACTTGAGAACAAATAAAACATGTAAATTTGGTAATTCCATCAAGCAATTGTTTTATGCAGTGCTAACATGTCTTGTTCTTAGTGATTGATTTCAAATACTGTATATGGAAATTGGTTTCCAAGCCTTTGCAGCTGTACATGAAAAGTGGCATAGGCCCACATTAGTACATATAAATGGTATCTAGAGCAAATTCTCAGTAGAATATCTCAGTTGATTGGCTAAGCAGTCTGTTTGTTTGTTTTTTTGTCCCTAAAAGCCTAAAAGTCAATTGAACCAGGTGTTATTATGAGACAGGTACTGTAGGTAACTGGTTTATCTTTACAAACTAGATATTATGTACAATCGTTCACCGAGAGTCATTCAAAGGCATTCAGAGAACACCCATAAATGTAAACTGTTCAGGAAATCATGCTGTCTACTACTCATGGACTGCAAGAAATGAAACATATTAAAAAATGGCTGGTCCCAGCTGGCCCAGTGACATGGCGGTAGCGCTACTGCCCACCATGCTGACAACCTGGGTTTGGGAGTGCACTTGAGTTGTCAAAGGGGGGGACTAAATACCTTATTGACTGCTCTCCTCTTCTGGTGGAGGCTTGCCAGCCCTACCATCAATTGCCACCAGGATGAGGCCTGGTGGTAGTTCAGGCCGGGGTGGCACATAAGGCAGGGGCCTCTGGTTTGATATAATGAGTTTGTGCCTCTACAAAGCACACACTACTGCTTGTCCATGTGGGGTTGGCACAAACACAGAAAGGAGGAAAAGGGTGCATGGATCCATGAAGCCTTCATATTTGTTTCTGACCCACACCATCAATCAGGAGCACCTACCAACTTCAGGATTCATGTACTGAGGGGGGAAGACTGTCCTCCCCCCCTTCCAGCCATACCATGGGAAGCAAGCCGTGGGGAATATCTGCTCAGATGAGTTCCCATGGGCAATGGCAGAAAGTTAGGGATGGCAGGAACAAGGTGGATAAGCCTGACCGCACACCACAAAAGAAAAAGCTACAGTGCATGAGTGAAAAAAGTTTGGTCCCACAATACTGTATATTCTAGATTTGGTACATGTCAGACTAAATCATGCTGGACTTAAATCCTCTGGCTCTTTGGAATATTCTGTACCAATAATCGATGAGAAAATAGGTGACTAAGCTTTTTCCAGAACTGGCCCAATGATTTTGAACTGTATTTTAACAGTAATGAGACAAGTACATGGTCTAAATGGTAGCATATTTATTGCTAAAACATTTTTCAATACAGTTTAGTAAAGATAAGTCTTGTTGTCTCAGAAACTTGGTTGATGTCCTCCTTTAAAATTCAATTTATGTTTTTCATAGCACATAATGGAACTGTAGTTGCACAGTATGAAATAAAATAAATAACTTAATATTATGAACTGTTTATTGTAACTGCAATATAATTGAATGTGTGCAGGACATCACTGTAAAGAGCCTTTGCTCACAGGTTTATACTAAATAAACTTTAAATTTGAACTGTGGTAAGATAGAACAGAAGTGAGCCCTATGGCTGTCCAGCAATACACATTTACCAGTTTGATTGTCTAAAACATTCATTTTCATCAGCTTAGAGGTAGATGCTTCATCAATCACAATTTCCTCATAGTTTAGGATAGCCCTATGGCTGTCCAGCAATACACATTTACCAGTTTGACTGTCTAAAACACTTATTTTCATCAGCTTAGAGGTAGATGCTTCATCAATCACAATTTCCTCATAGTTTAGGATAGGTGACAGCTCTGTGAAATAAGTAACCTAGTCTCTCAAGTTAAACACTCCTTTATTAAGGAACAAGACATGACAGAACTTGTATTATACTATGGTATCACACCATGTAGTGAGTTTACTGCCTGAGCCAAGACAGGGTCTGTACACTGCCATAAGGCATATTGCACACATAATACCATCTGTGAAATGTTTTATTCCATTTATCAAGTGGTATGGGGTTTCAGTAATAAATAAGTGTTTCTTAAGGCCAGTCTAAATGAAGCATATCTTGCATGGTACTGTTGCTTTGAAAAGGTCTTTCAGACGATATGGTACTATACCTAAGCCGGTCTACACCTGAAGCTGCATGTAAAGAACTACAATCTGACTTGACATCCTCCAACACCAGCTTCTCAATAAAAACTGATACTCAATGCCAATAACCAAGCGATGATTCTCTCCTGGCAACCTCCCATCCTACTCTGCTCTTGGTACCCCAATCACTACCTTATTGGGGAAAACCTGGATTGTGTCCCAAGTTCAAATACCTGGGAATCTGGCTAGACCACAAGCTCTCTTTCAGGAACACTTGGAGGACATGATAAAAAGCTAAGACAGAGACTAGGGCTCTTCTATTGGATAAACGCTTTCTAACTATGAAGGCAAAAAACAACTCATACAATCTACCTTTGTCTCTCTGCTAGATTACACTGATTTTATCTACTGCCATTTCAATGCCTTATATCTGGGTAAGCTGGATGTCCTGTATCACAGAGCACTGTGCTTCATTACCACCTCCCCTCCTCTACCCATCACTGTTCCCTGTATGCTACTGTAGGCTGGACTTCCTACAATCCAGGCAAGAAAGAAAGCGTGGCCATATGGACCTGAAAGCACTTGCTGGAAAACTACCATGCTATATCTCGATCTACTGCCCTTAAGCAAAGTCAGAAACTATGCCTTAAGGAGCTGCTCCTTTATTACCCTGAATATCCCCAGGGTCCGCACACGTTATGGGAACGTGGCCATAAGCTACTCACTTCCATCGCTTTGGAATGAAATCTAGAAAATTTTGAAGCTAAGAATCACAGTAACTATCACAGTGTTCAACTCCCTTTACGTAAACCTAATCGAAGATAAATGTCACTGCTTCCATTGACCCTGTTCTTCTATAGCTTTGGTATTCACCTACGACTGTGCTGCATTGCCACTCACATACCCCCTTCCTCATCTTTGCCTCATCCTTCCTCTCATCATCTTTACTCTTGCTCTGATTCTCCTCTGCTACGGCCACCAACCCCCTAAGTTCTCCAAGTATAGCCACTGCACGATTCAAGTATATCTGTGGTGGCGCCTCCGAAACCGTTACCTGAAATTCACCAGAGTGGGTCACGCTCCTCAAGCTCCAAATTCTACTCGGAGTCTTGCTAGGATGCCACTTGTTGCCTTTGGGCAGCCGTCATCTCCCTGTGCCATAACTTGTTCTTCGTTAACCACCCCACCTCTGTGAGCCACGAACCCCCTTGCTGTACGACAAAACCTAATGCCTGTGAGCTGGGCTGCTGGTGCCTCCTTTGTGCCATAGGTGGCCCCCCCCAATTCTTTCCATTTTTGTAAGCTATGTATCATTGCCTTACTTCACAACAACTAAATAAAGTTTGTCGATCTGGGCTGCCGGCGCTTCCTGGTGCCATAGCCGGTCTCATTAAACCTCCCCGCTCAGTGAGCTACGCACCTTCTTGCTCTTTATCAAGAACCTAAGGCTTAGAGCTTTTTTTTGTCAATTGTCCCCTCTCCACTGCAGCTGCACCAACTTGAGGTACCTACAATTATTACCCACAAAACCTCCTCTCTGCGTCCCTGCACCGAATATACCTCCAAACTGGGCTCTTTGTACTGATTACACCTCAAGATTAGAATAGATATTTAAGTTGGCTGTTCCACTGAATGCACATTTTACTGTTTTTACATTTTGTTCTTCATCAATGTATGTACTATGTCTTAATGTCTGTATCCTTGCCAATCATGTTATCTGTTTTTCTTATTGACCATATTGTAATGCAGGTCCACTTGTAAATAAGCTTGCTTAATGGTGTTCGCCTGGATAAATAAAGATTTGATTGATTGATTATTGATTGATTGATTTACTTCTTGATCATATGACAGTGCACTGTGAGCTCATTCTAACAGTGTGAGATTAGTTTGTAGTTTGTGACCAGAGAAAAATCTGTACTTCTCTCAGGTATGTTGAGCATTCAAATCAATAATTTTCAGATTTTAAAGTTTATTCTGTAGGTGATTAGGTTTATGTGATTTGCTTCCATGAATGTATTTGAAGTATTTGATGTATGTAGGAGTGTATCTGGGTTATTTAGTTTGATATATTCATTTTTCTACTATGCTTGAAATGTATGGTTTCTGTGTATTATTTTCCACTTGCATATTTGTGCTGTATGGTCTTGCAATGTTTGAGTTTGTGAATTTAACATTATAGGTTAGCATCAAGCATATCAAGTTTAGTTTATTTGTTCGGCTTTTGTAGCCATTACAAATTTAATACAGCAAATACCCAATAACAATAGAATAATAAATAGAGAATAATGCATATGAGTAGTTGATATGGAGTTTTTTTACGCATCCAAGATGTGATAATATCTAAACCTCGAGCGAGCTCAAGAGGTTTATATATTATCACACATCGAGGGTTTGTAAAAAAATACTCCATATCAACCACCATATGTTTATTTTATATAATAACTGGAGGAAGGAAAAAATGGTTCTCATTTCTACATAACAGAAATCACTCCATATGCAGCATCTACATACATTGTATTTCTTATAATAGAAAGCAGACAAAGCAGATTTTACTATATTTTTACATCCAGCGGAGTAAACAGAATGCAGTAACAATTTAATGATACCTTTTTATATGTTTCTTTCATGGGAAAGTTTAAATCCCATTGGCTGCATCATCTAGATGCCTCGGGATAATTTCAGTCCCAGGAGGAAGTTCATGAGACTTAAACATAACTCTCTTCTGATAAGATCAGCAGGAGACAAATTACTTTCTAACAAATAAGTATTATATTATTTAGTAAACTACATTTAAATTAACTGACAACTTGTCATTTTAGAAATTTTCAAGCGTTGCTTCCTCAGATCAGAAGTGAAAGGTCATCCAATATGGGAAAATAGTAAGGGGTAGTGGTGAAAGTACATGTTTCAGATCTACCTTACTCGACTTGAACCCACGACCATAAGGTACCACACTTAAAAGGCAGTTTAGTGAAATTCCTGTAAAACATTATTTTGTCTCTGTCCCTGTCAGTGCCGCAGACGGCAAGAAAATGGTTCTCCATTTGGACTGCTGCAGGCTTCTCGGTGTGTGACTGTAAAAGTCGTATCAACCCATGGGTTGATACCAGTTTTTTCATATCAACCTGTAGGTTGATATGACTTTTTAAAGTACTCAAAAACAGGTTGATAACGTGGGTCACAAGTTATTATAAATATAATACAATACAATCATAAATTGAGTCACTCTTGCATAATGGTCAGTTAGAAATACATCTTGGAATAGTTTTAGTATGTTAAAAGAAGTGGCAGGGTTATCATAGTGAAATTAACAAGCATTTGTCAATGCCGAATGTTGCTTGCTTGTATGTGCTGTTTAGGTATTTGGAAGTCATTGGAGTGCAAATATTGAAAATTCGTGAAATTACAAGTGAGCGTAGGAACTGTGCAATATACCATAAAACAGTCATTTTTAGAAATTTTTTCACCAAATTTTCAACATAGCCATTTTAAGACTTCTGCTCATGAACAGTGTCACTGTGATTTTCTTAATGTGTCCCATACATGGATTTCATACACCGACTGCGCCATTGTGAGCTACATGGGTGGAAACATGTTTTGGGCAAGATTTGAAAAATGACAGCTGTACTGCTCATAAGGAGGTGTGGTAAAATGGCAATGTTGGAAATCTGGAGTGAAAATATTGAAAATTTGCTAACTTACGAGCATGCGTAGGAACTGTGCAATGCACGCTCGTAAAACAGTTATTTTTAGGAATTTTTTCACCAAATTTTCAACATAGCCATTTTAAGACCTCTGCTCATGAACAGTGTCACTGTGATTTTCCTAATGTGTCCCATACATTGATTTCACACACCGACTACTGCACCATTGTGCGCTACATGGGTGGAAACACGTTTTGGGCAGGATGTGAAAAATAACAGCTGTACTGCTCATAAGGAGGTGTGGTAAAATGGCAATGTTGAAAATCTGGAGTGAAAATATTGAAAATTCGCAAACTTATGATCGTGCGTAGGAACTGCACAATGCGCACTTGTAAAACAGTCATTTTTAGGAATTTTTCACTAAATTTTCAACATAGGCTTTTTGAGAGCCTATCTTATGAACACTGGCAGTGTAATTTCATTAATTGGTCCCGAAGGTGATTTCACACAGTGACCACGAAATCACCCTTCGGGCCCATTACACACTATGACAGTGCAGGGATTCATGAGGAGGGGTCCTAAAACCCATGTTGAAAATTTGGGCCCAAAATCCCCAGGATGCCTGAGATATGCAACAAAATTGAAAAACCCTATTTATTCCATTATACAGCTACTGGCATTTCCTCAGTTTGCGGCTCGGCTTTGAAGAGTGCAGACGTGTTCCCAGTCCACTAATGATCATTGTGCCAA
This sequence comes from Neoceratodus forsteri, assembly GCA_016271365.2. Lineage (NCBI taxonomy): Eukaryota > Metazoa > Chordata > Ceratodontiformes > Ceratodontidae > Neoceratodus > Neoceratodus forsteri. The sequence goes on from CM028133.1 coordinate 614,902,308, forward strand.
GCTCAGAGGTAAGTATGGGGTGAGGAGGTGTGGGAGGCAGGTGTGCAGTGGGTGGTGTGGGTGGGGGCAGGGAGACTGTGAGGGACCTTTCTTATTTACAGGTTTTTTTTAATTAAGATGACACGGACGCATGTGCCACTCTGGGATGGGCTCCCAGCATGGCAGCTGGAAAGGCTGTTTGGGGGCTGGAGCTGATGGGGTATTGGGCAGCCCTGTTGGCTATAACAAGATTTGCCATGCTGGGGTGGGCTGTCAGCATGGCACCTAGAAAGCTTTGGGAAGGGCGTGCAGCCATGGAGCCAGCGAGGGAGTGGGCACCCCCATCAGCTATAACATTTTTTGTCACACTGGGGTGGGCTCCCAGCATGGCACCTGGAAAGCTTTTATGGGGGGAGGTGTGGAGCCGACAGGGGATTAGGCACCCTGTCGGCTGTACAGTCAGTGTGTGGGAGGGAAGGGAGCACATCAGCACGCTATATGCGTGCTTGCATATGTGTGTGGGGGGAGAGATCTGCTCACTGAAGCAGAGCTCTCCCTTTCAACTGTATGCCACTGCATTTTTGACTGCTGTCATAGACAGCTGCAGCAGTCATTGGAGAACTGTGGCCATGCCTGCAAACTCACTGACTGAATTGGAAGACGGGTGTCACACCTCCGAAAACTCAGATGATGGCACTATGTTTCTTGCACATGTGTGCAAGCAACATAAAAATTAACTGTAAGGGTGAATGATAACAGCATAATTATAAATTTGTGAAACCGTCCAAAATATTGACAGTTTCTCTATTATGTTCCAATAAGCATAATTAGGTTAGTGTACAGTATTTATTACATTGTCTATACCTACTTGGGTTATCATCTTTTCCTAATCTTAGACACTACTAGGAAATACAGTAGTTAGCTAGCATTTTGATTGTGTAACCATCTTCTGTATAAACAAGATTCTGGTTAAAATTAATTTGTCCAAAGTACTGCAGTTTTCCAGAAATAGGCTAAGCCAATAAATGTGGCTCTTCTCATGCCATGTGCAGTACCAAAAGACATGGATCAGATGCTCCTTGCCTCCATGTAAGCAGAAACAGTTTTGAGCATTGGGAGAGTATTTTATATTTAACAAGTAATACATTACTCTCAAAAATTTCCAGTTTATATCTAGTATATATTTTCTCAATGTTGGATCTGTTAAAATATCAAGATAGTGCCTATATCCAAAGAAACAATTATTGTTAGCATACCGTAATAAGAACTTAGAATTTTCAATAATTTATAAGTCATTTTTATCCAAAAGTTCTAACTTTAGTTTTATATATTTTTAAAACTGTAGACTGAGTGTAATATTTTTATTCAGGTTATTTATTAAAACTCGTGTTCATATTTCTCTAGCAGTTCTAATATTGTTACCATGCTGACTTTGAACATCCTAACTATCCATTTATTTTTTCTTCCAAGCATTTCTTTGTTAGTCTGTCTGGTTTGAGTCTAGTTAGTTGTAACCAGTAATTTAGGTTTAGGTATCAAAACTGAGTTATTGTGTTCCAAGCCCAGTTCTGCCTTTAAGTAGGCAGCTGGTCAGGAGTGGCCAACAGCCATAACTTTTCTCAAAAGCTTGAATATTGGTGTCATTAATGTGTCACTGTTATTTATAAATTTCTGCCCCATAAACCATCTGGGATAGATACTTTCTTCTGACTGCATCTATAAGCCGCCTAATGGATAGACCGCCATAGAGGTAATTAAATTTTACCAGGACCAGGGCTGATTTATTAGCAAATGCTGTATTTTTGTTAATATGTTTTGCCCAAATACCAGTAGAAGAATAGTGTATACCCAGATAAATGCATGAGTCTGCAACAGTTAATTTCTGATGTCCTATTTTCCAGTACTCCTTCATCCCTCTATCGTCAAGGACTACAACTTGAGTTTAGCTAGATTGATTTTCAGTTTTAGTTCTGTAGCTTTTGGTCCAAAAGATCAAGCTGTTTTTGAAGTACCTTCATGGAAAGTGCCAAAAGTGTAATATCGTCCACATAGGCTAAAACTAGCAGCATTGATCCAATACTTTGGAGAATCTGAATCCAAATTTACCATGTCTCTCAGTGGGTCCTCTATATCAAGGCAGAATAAGGTAGGTGCAGGACGCATCCCTGCCTAACTCCCTGTTAGTAGGTATGGCATTTTATAGTTGACCATTTAATCCAATATGAACTCTGGCCCAAGTGCCCACATATAAATTGCATATTACATGTACTGACTGAGGATCAGTACCCCTTTGTTCCATTAAATTCCAAATTGTGTTCCTCAAGCCTGTGTCAAAAGCTGATGTAAAATCTATATTATAAGAGTGATTTGGTGTTTCCAGGGGATCCATGTCATAAGCGTGAATACAGAACAGTAACTTAAAAGTAAGCAAGTTCACATCACCAAAACTGGAAACAGTGATGTGCACTATAGCGCCAACAAGAATAGCCACCAGAGCTATTTTTAACAAACAACGAAAAAGCACTACTTGTTTTATGAGGGGCTGTTATCCCACACCTCCTAACAATAGAATCAACTCCATGGGAGGTTGATACTGGGGAAGTGGGCAAACTCGGGAGGGCTCGTCGGGGACACACGTTTTGGCAGGGGGAGAACAGTGGGGGGGACCCTATGGGGGGGAGCAACAATGTTGAGGAGGCAGTACAGTGCAGTGGTTTAAGGCTTTGAGCTGCAAACCTGGAGACTTGGGTCTGAATCCCACAACCCCCACTTGCATACTGTGTGAACCTAAGCAAGTCACTTAACTTCCTTGTGCTCCCAGGTTGCAACTGTAAACCAGCTTTCAGTTTAGTGTGTCTCTCCTGGTTAAAAAAAAAACTTTGGGAGGGCAAGGTAATGAGACAGATATCAGAAATTAATTCAATTTTACATGTCCAAAAAGCAAAAAAAATTAGTATGCCTATAGATGGTCCCAAACCCAGGTCATCCACTCCAAAGACAGTTGCCTTAACTGCTATACCATATGGCCAGCTTGGCAGGTCCTTGTCAAACAAACAGGCAAACTCTTCCAGACACACAATACTATGCTCACAACTTCATTGTGGTAGTAATAGCACATAGCTATTATTAGTACAGTGCTGTGTTAACCTTCACTGTTTTGACATCACTTTTATTCCCATTGCTCAAAATCAGTCACTCACCTAACGTGATACCTTTCCAGGGTAGGAGGAAGCATGATGTTGGTCAGGGGTGATGTGATTGGATGTGGTTGTGTCATTTGCATATTGGTCTTTGACCTCTGTCTCACACTTGAAATGACATGGTTTTCATTAGCATTATACTTTGAATAGCATGCATTTCAGAATGTACTAGCTATGGAGTAGCATATCCGTGTATGAAGAGATTTCAGCCAATGAGGAGGCTGAATTTGTTAGCAACATGTGATCAATCTATGTAATGGACCAAGTTTTTCATGTATTTTTGAAGTGATATGGTTTAAATGTGCAGAGTATTTCAAAGTTGAGTCTAAATGGACCCCAAGGTGTTTAAATATGTCCACACAATCAAACATTGACCCCTCAGTAACAGGCACAGAAAAATCAGTTTTCTGACCATTTACATTTTTTGTCTTTTGACTCCTAAGGAAGACAGGTACAGGGTAAGGAATATGGAGTAAAAACTACCAATTTAAAACAAAAATAGTGCCATCAATGGACCCATGTTCAGGGATATGAGGATGTCAGTAGACAGCTTAAAGCAGCAATAATCTTTGTTCTTAATATAGAAACAATTTATTTCTGGCAATGTACATCATATAAAGAACAGCATAACAGGTACTGGCCTGCTGCATGACAAGTAGAAAATACCACAGACTAGGTTCAGTTCCATTCAGAAGAGTAGTATAATGGTGGAATGCTAGCCTTCAGTTATTTATTTGTTTGTTTATTTAGAAAAGGTTGTGAGAAAAAAGTACACTGAGCCAAGACTTATTTTTAGGTTTGTCCTGGTAATAGAGGCCAAGGGATATACAACACAAAAACATCAGCAATATGAAAATTCATCAGATGTAGGGACCTCTTGACCCTGAAAGCTTAGTGTACTATAGTACCTTTGTACAAGATATGCATTTGTCCAGTAAAAGGTATCAAACTATCCAATGATTCAAATACAGGTGCAAACTTGTCAGCATACCTCAATCATAATAGGCACTATACAGAAGTACAATATATACAATAAATATACAGATATTAGATATTGTATCCTAGTGGCACAAGTGCCACAGGAACAAACAGAGCATTACAATAGAAGATGTTGCCAGTGTACTGAAGCAAGGTGGCATACATCAGATTACATCATACAGAGTTTGTTTTGTTACTTGGGAACAGATGAGGGGAGGAACACATACGTGCATAGGTTGGGCAAGCTACATACAGGAACAGATCTAACTGTGTACACTTGAGAAAAGGTTTTAGGGAGAAAGGAGAGGAAGAGGAAGAGTGCATAGAGGGAGGGAGGAGGTTGTACAAGAAATGTAATAGGTGGAAGGAAAGATGGCCTCCCAAGCAGAAGTTTTTAAAAAAGAGATTTTAAGAGACAGGAGTCAGAGCATCTGAATGGATAAATAGATGGCATGGGAATGGAGAAAGGAGAGAGAAGAGGTAACAGGGAAGGGCAGCGAACCAGGATTTTGATGTTAGAGTGGCAGGGTGGAGAAGGGTGATGGCCTACAAGAGAGGAAAGTACAAGGTCAGAATAGAGGGAGTAGTGGTGAGTGTGGGTTGGGCAGTTTAGGGCACAGCAACAGAAAAATTATGCAGGGGGTTAGTCAAGCTAGGGTGGTTGTGGAAGTTTCCCTGTAAACATCAACCCCCATAATCAGATGTCTTGAGTATCATTTGAGAATGATCTCACAGCAGGCTGGTAGCAGGATATATGATTTGTTCCTGTGTGGTGCACCTTTTTTGGGGCGATACTTTGAAGTTGGCGAAGAGTGCTATATAAATAAAGTTATTACTATTATCTATGTGCCTGAAGAAGTCAAGATATTTGTCTACCCTGATGTCAAAGCACTAGAAGGAAGGCACAGTCACCAGTACAGAGCCTTCTGTGGTTCAGAATGTCAGGAGATTGGAGATCTTGGCCAGCCTCTGTTTGCTACCAGATGTCATGGAGATTGTTTTCTTAGCATTCAGGGAGAGGTGATTTGGGTGGAACCAGTGCTAAAATCTGTTGAAATCCTGGCTAAAGCTCTGATTCCAGCTTCAGAGCAAAAGACTACTGAGGAAGAGCACGGTGTCATCCACATACATACTGTTTACATGTACACAGAGGAACAGACTTTTGGGAGGTCAGTTAGGAAGACAGAAAACAGAACAGGACAGAGGACAGAGTTCTGTGGGTCTCCTGCATTAATCAGAAGACAGAAGGAGAGGGTATCTCCAAATAAGACTGATTGGAACCGGTCACTGGGTAGAAGCAGAACCATTTAACTGAAAGATCAAAGAGGTCTTCACCTGCCAGTTTATGGATGATACCAAAGAACAGTGGTAATCAATCAGTCCACGCTGGCGTAATAGCAGGCTTTATAAAATCAAGCATGCAGACATTCCAGGTTAATCCTTATTTTATTCTGCAATGTGGCGACTCCAACACGTCAAACGAGCACCCAGCGCTTCGACTCCTCATGAGTCTTCCTCGAGGGTCACGGAGAAAGAATTGTGAGGAGTCGAAGCACTGGGTGGTTGTTTGGCGTGTTGGAGTTGCCTCATTGCAGAATAAAATAAAGATTAACCTGGAATTTCTGTGTGCTTGATTTTGTAAAGCCTGCTATTACATCAGCTTGACTGAACATTGTTCTTTGGTACATACTGTGTGTTTTCAGGGCTGGCTGCCTGTCAGTGAACACCTTCTTGAGTGGTTCGGTTGCAGCATTACCTTTGTCTTTCCCAGTTTATGGATCAGAAGGGATATGCCATTGAGCTGAACACCTTGGCCAGATCGACAGAGATGGTTGCATCTAACAGGCACAAATTCTTCTGAACAAAGTCTGTAAATATATAGTGGGTTTTCCTGAAACATGACTCATAGAGGATGGGCAGAGTTGGGATAGCATTACCTTCTCTTGGATGTATTTTAGTTAGTCTTTGTTTACCAGGTCAGTGTGTTTGACATAACATGCCTATTTTCAAGCACTATCTGGGATGACATAGGCTGGTAATTTCCTGTGTTGGAGGAATCACCACATTTATGTAATACAATTACCCTGGTACACTATCAAGCACCAAGACTTTACCTGAGAAGAAAGAAAGGTTAAGAAGGAAAGTCAGCTGGATAATAATGGCAGGTACAGAGATATTAAGTATCTTGTATTCAGCCCATCAGGGGGTAGTACCCTTGGAAGGATCAAGCTAGAGGAGGGCAGATAAAATTTCAGCTGGTTTGATAGTGGAGTGGGAGGAGATGTGAGAAAGGGGGTAGGATAGTTTCAGAGGGAGTGGAGGGAGGAGATTGAAGGGAGAGGTGAGAATGCAGGATGAAGGAAGTCATTTAAAGCAACAGTGACATCGATGGGGAGCCAGAAACTGTTCTGACACATGAGTTGTCAGGGTAGTGTTGTCTGAATCTGTACTGGTGTATTGAGTAGCTATTTACTGTGTTATTTTATGGCTTAAAACAAATTAGAATACTAATGGGTTGCCATTATGTAGTCCAACAGAGTACTATCCAAAGTTAGCTTATCATGAGAAGACGGGTTAAACTTGTATTTATTTATTTATTAATTTTGTTTTATTTGAAAATTGGTAACCAGAAAAGGCACACTGAGCTGAGGCTCATTTCCAGGTGTGACCCAGCCAAAGAGAATAGAGAGAGAACAGCAGCACAAGACATAGTAGTAAAATATTTGAACAACATTTGGTAAAAATTAGTACACAATTAGAATAAATACAAAAAGTTGTATCTGTAGAGAATAAAGTACAGTGCAGCTGAATAAGATTGCCTAGCAAGTGCATATTCAAAAATGACAGCAATACTTTATGAATAAGAACAATATAGAAAACAGGCAATTGACGTGAGGGGCGAGATATTGCCCGACATTCCAATGGACAGAGAAACTGTAGTGGTGTGGAAGTTAATCCAAGGCAGGAGTGGGGACCCAGCTGTCTGCTTTCCAGGATGGATGTGCCTCAGCGGTGGAGGTATCATAAGGAAGGGTAACAGGAACAGGTGGGGAAAGGTTGGAGTTTCAACTGGTGCCTGCAGGAGCCAGAGGATGGGGAGAGGCAGAGGGAGGAGGAGAGTTGGTTCCAGATGAGGGAAGTCAATAGGAAAATGCAGATTGTCCAGCAAAGGAGTGGTGTTGAGGAGTGGCAAAAGTGCAATGATCCCTGGAATTGTGAGAATTTGAAGCAGGGAGGAGTTGGGATAGGAGAGATAAGAGGGAAGGGAACCAAACCAGTATTTGGATATGAAGAAGGTACAGTGAGCCTGGTGAAGAGAGGGCAGAGGGAGGATGGATAAGGATGAATGCAGTGAACTATGGTCAAGACCCCTGGAATTCTGTGGTTCTGCAGTTGAGGAATTTTTGCAGAATTTGCATCATGCTGCAGAATATAGATAGTGCCGCAGAAATAATTATTTTTGGTAAATTTTCATTCAAATATATAATTTTCCCATAGGCTTGCTTGCCCATCTTGTTTATCCTGAAGTTATCCTCTATGCTTGGCATGTGACGTCATCAATGACATCATATCGTATTTTTGCTAATGGTAGGACTGCATTCTGCCGCAGAAATGAAAATAAGCGACAGAAATCAGAAAATGCTGCCGCAGAGGCCTAGGAGCCTTGTCACAGAAATCGGAAACTGCCGCTGCACAGCACCAGGGGCCCTGACAGTGGTGGGTGCTGGGGGGGGGGAGTTTGTAGCAAAGTGGCAGAAGGAGTTGCAAAGGGTGTCCAGTTTGGTGAGAGAAGTGGAAGGGGTGGTGCCACACACCACATCTGAGTAGTCGAAGACATGGACCACCATTTTGGTAACATGCTCCCTGCAGACATGCAGAGCTAAGCAAACACTGTTTTGGTACAGGGCTCTGAGCTTGGGATGGAGTTTTGCATGGATGGAATCAATGTGAATACACAAAAAATAAATATCTGATGTGAACACAACTGTATCATAAAATATTTTTGCTAATACAAGCCGTGTTTACATCATATTTTATTTTTGTCATAGTTTTTCTGTCATAGTTTTCATAAATGTTTTATATTTTGTTCAGTGACACTATGCAGGTTCTTGAGCACTGAAGATAATCCAAGCTATAATCCTGCAAATTCACATTTTTCTAGATGACTACAAAATAACTAATAAGAATTTACACTGAATAGATGGTCTGAAAAAGAAAAAACCTCCATCTTAAGGATACCAGTTCTGTTTAAGCAGAAAATTGATTTGTGAAGAAGTTCAAATTAGTTTGAACCTTTCAAATTAGTAAAATTGATTCTGATTTTAAGGTCTAAAGGAGGTATCACATCAAGGACTGCAAAATGCATCACAAATTAGCAACCTGAACAGACTGGAAAATGTGAACTTTTGGGGAACTAACTGGAGCTGTTTGCAATTTTAATATATTGAGGTTCACACTTTTTCAAGGTTCACAGATCTACTAAAATCCTCACCTACAGTGGATTTCACCACTCTGCAATCTAATCAGCTTCCCTCAATGCCAAGAAAATGGTCTCGGTGACCTTTGGCACCAGGTAACATCTGACCAAATCCATGTCCTCAGCTGTCTCCAACTCTTCGTTGTAGTACTGAAGGAGGTCACCTCCTTCAAGTACCTAGGGGTTTGGCTTGACCATCACATTACTTTTCAAATCATATGGATGCCATTCACAAGAAACTCCACTCCAAACTGGGATGCTTCATACATACAAAGCATGTATCCCACATCCCACCTAGAGTGAAATTACTGTTAAGATGATCCTCCCAGGTTTTGACTATAGGAATTTAGTGTACAGTGTTGCATCAAATTCTACCCTTGCTAGACTGGATCCTCTTTTCACTCCTTCTGTCCTTTGCCCTAAACTGTCCCTCCTGCCCTGCACTCACCACTGCTCCCTGTACACCTCACTCACTCCCCTATCTTTTAAGGGCAGAAGGTTTGCCACTGTGCTTTATTTATCTTCAGACTCTTGTTGGAACCCTCCCCACCTATCTCAGCTCCCTACTCACCTTTCCACCCACATCCTCACACTCCCTCTGTAACTCAGGCAGTCTCTGTCTCTCTCTCTCTCTCTCTCTCTCTCTTTCTCTGCTTTGCTCTCTTTATTTCTCTTTCTCTCCCTCCATGAACACATTTATGGGTCAATCTGCTTTGCTTTCAGGTTTTCCAGACTCTGGACCAGCCTGATCCCTTTCTACTTCAGATTCTCTGCTCGTTCCCTTTTACCCTAAAAGTCCTTTGTCATGATCATGCAACCCATGTTTACAACTGTTTTGAATAATTTGAATTCTGCACACACTTCATAATCCACTGCTCTCTTCCTTGCACAGTTAATTTAATATACATTATTTTATTTATATATTGAATTGATACTCACTGTCAAATCGATATGTAGATTAACTTGCACTACTACACTCTTATATTTTTATCTTATTACTTGATTGCATTACTGTCTTGCACTGTTCCCCTTCCTCCGGACCAATCTGAAAATGAGCTCTTCCCAGTTCAATATGACTTTCCAGGTAAAACATTAAAATGAATAATATATATTTATATATATATATATTCATAACCTGTCTGTCTAATGGTTTATGTATTTTAATGATTTTGCAAATACAGTTGATGAGACATTTAATCAATATAAGAATATTGCAATTCTATGCATGTTTCAGGAGTTTCTAATTTGGAGGTATTGTTATTATTACTCTTTTAATAGCTTTAAAAGTATTGGAATAGTCTTACTACCTATTTCTGTAAACTGGGTTAGACAGAAACATAGAATCTGATGCAGAAGGAAACCAGGGATCCATAAGGTCTGCCCATACTGTACAATCTCACCCACTAACCTACTGTACTGAGCAGTTGTCTCCAGATTCAACCACCCCTCACCCCTACAACCTGTGTTGCCCTCAAGGAGAATGATTTCTATGCCCAGCCCTGGCCATGTGTAAACCCAATTAGGAAGCTGCCCCAACCACTTCCACCAGCAGTCCTTTCCACAGTTCCACCAACTATACCATGATGTAAAGCTCCTTCACGCTCTCTTGGAACTTGTCCCTTACTAACCTCCACTCATGCCCCTGGTGACTGCTTCCCTATTCCTTACAAGTAGGTTCTCAGTATTCACCCTGTATATACCCCTCAAAAATGCATATGTATCTTTCATGCCCCTTGCATCTGGCCTCCAGGGAGTACCTATTTAAAGCCACCAGCTGTTCCTCATAAGATCAGCCATGCTCACCCTGGATCATAATGAAATGTAACCCTTTCTTTGACCAGGTAAAGCTAGCCTTAGAAATGGCAGAGAATTCGGAAAATGCCTGGAAATGAAACTGTTAGAAGAAAAACATCTTCAAATCTTACCATCAGTTCCATGCCCAGACTGATAGCAACAGTACTTATAAACCATGTACCAACTGAACATATTAAGTCTCACTGCATCAACCAATATTTGACTAAAAGTTTGATCTACAATGGTGGCCAGGATATAATCAACTGGAATGTATCCTGGCCATACAGCAACATAAACCAATGCCGGGGCAGGGGGTGGCTTAGAGGCAGATAAACAAGACAGTTTGAATCCAGTCAGATGCTTGGATTGGTACTGCAGTGGATCTCCCACCTCTCCCGCACAGAGCGGGGACCACAGGATATGGAAGTCCATGGCAGTCCATCCATGCTTTTGTGACCAGCCAGGGCCTGCAAACCACATAGCCCTCCCAGGCTATGCAGAGTGCTTGGGGGCTGGTGGAGTTCTAGCCAACTGGGCCCCAGAGAGACTCCTGTTGCTGTGCAGAGGGAGCCACATAGGCACTATGGTAACCCCTCAGGTTGCACAGCCTCTGCCCCCTCTGGCACTCTGTGCAATGCTGAAAATTGCACTGGGACCAGGCACAGGCCTACCCATGTCCCCTTGGCTATACCTGGCCGAGTGCATAGCAGTGTGCACAGCTGTGGATTACATGTTTAGAGGTGAACAACCAGGGCTGGCGCAGGATCTTTGCACACCTTTGTCACATGTAGGCATCTCTATGCAGGCATGAATCCCTTTGTTGATCGAGGCCAAAGTGCAGGACTTTTTGTTCTCAGTAACATAGTAAATAACACAGTAACTAAAGATTAGAAGTGACTCTAGGTCCATCAGGTCCACCCCAATTTTATATTTAAGGATGAATATGTATGATGTGCAAACATGAACTAATTTCAAGGGAATGCCTACCCACTCTACTACCCAGGGTACTGTAGCAGCTGGAGTCATGGCCTCAGAGATGCCCAGCAAGAAGCTCAACTGGGAGGCTTTCCAAGCCAGCCACAAATTTTATTTTTATTTTTTATTAAGCGTGTGTGTGTGTGTGTGTGTGTGATAGTGCTTGGTTTACGGAGGTTAGGAAAGACTTTCCCTGTCTTCCCTGTCCCCCCGATCTTGAGAAAGAAACTCTCCCATTTTGTGAGATAGTGCCAGACATGGGAGAACCAGTCCAGCAGTACCTGCAGTGACACATTACAGGCAATTGATGTGTTTTGAAATCTAATGGCAGTTAAAGCCATTAGATGCACACATTCTGGGGAAGAGGTGTGAGGGCTGAGTATCAGGAAAGTTCCACTACTTAGTGCACAGCATGTTAGTTACAGAGGGTAAGGGATCTACAACAAGATTAAAAAGAATAGGACCAAGTATAGACCTCTGAGGCACCATAGTGGAAGTAGGGAGAGAAGAAAGACAGCCATTCCAAAGGACAGATTGAGTTCTCCCATATGCATGGAAAAAAACCCAAGTGACTACATTAGAAGAGAATTCTAAGAATATAGATGAGCCAAAAGCAGTTGATGATTGATCACGTCAAAGCTTCAGACAAGTCAGTAAAGACAGTACCAACAAGATATCCCTTGTCCAAAACCCTGGAAACAAAATAATGAAAATCAATCAATTCTATCTGAGTAGAGTGACTGCGTCTGAAGCCCAACTGAAAATTACAAATAACCTGATAAGTGGCTGAATAGTCAGAAATCTGACAAAGAACAATTTGTGTTGGATGTGCAGTGTTAACATAAGCCAAAGGGAAAATTTGCAGTTTGAATCACTAATACGCTGCAGAGCAGTCGGTTGTCATAGTCTATATTTCTACACATACCTGATAATATACACCATAGTCCCCATGTGCAGCACACAGTGCAGTAAAAGGCACTTGAAATGTAAATAAAATCAATAAATGTTATGTATGTCTTCAGCAACCGTAATCAATATAATAGGTATCATGGGCAAGTTACAAGAGAGTCAGACTGCTAGAGCCTTTACACAGCCTGCTATTCTCAACAATGGATTTAGCCATTAACATTATTTCTATCTAGAAATGTGTCCGAATTAGTTTTAAAGCTGTCCACTGTATTACATTACCACAAAATCAGGTAATGAATTCCATGTCCCCATTACCCTTCCTATAAACCATGCATCTCTTTTGGTTGTTTTGTACAATGTTCCTTTCAGTTGCTTACTGTTCCTTCTGCTATTAAAGCAAGTTGTTTTGTTGTTTTTTTTGTAATCCTAAGCATTTCCAGTGGTCTGGACTTTGAAATGCTTTGAACACTAAGCACATACCCCCATGCAGTCTTCTTTCCAAACTATACATGTTAAGCTCTCTCAGTCTACATTCATGATTTTCCTGTCATTCCCCCAACCATCCTAGTTGCATGTCCCTGGATGCCTTCAAGCATTTTAATATCCCTAACATACTGCAGTGAACAGAACTGACCGCAGTATTCTGTGTGGTAACCGCACCAATGAATTATAAAGTAGGCAATCACTGATCTATTTCTGCTACTAATGTTTCTCCCAATGCATCCCAACACTTTGTAGCTTTTCTGGTCACATGTCTAGAATGGGTTCCAAATTTTAGATCACCGGTGACTTTACTTCACAGGTCTCCTTCATCTTCTTTAATTAATTCTTAATTCCCTTCCATAAAGACAACATGAAGCATGCTAGTAGTTGTTGCCTACATGCCTAATTGTGCACTTATCAATGTTACAGTTGAGTTTAGCACTTTTAGCCCATTCTTCCGTTGTACAAGGTTTTCTTTCATTATCAAGACACCCTTTTACCCTTTTGCTGTCTACTATAATGCCCTTTGGTGCCATCAGTGAATTTCCACATCCAACCCTCTTCTATGCAGTTCATTGATGAAATATATAGGTTAAACAGGACTAGACCCAACACTGATCCCTGTGGCACCCCACTTGTATCTGCACTCCACCATGATGAAAACCCATTTATAGTTACCCTTTGAATCCTTCTTGTTAACTAAGATATTATCCATCTCATTAGGTTGCTGTGAACCCCTTTTTAAGCTATTTTCTCCACCAGCTCCTTATGAGGCACAGTGCCAAATGCTTTGCTATAGTCTAAACAGACCAGCTCCACAGGTAGCCCTCTGTCCAGTGCCCTACTCACAGGTTCAAAAATTTCTATCATGTTGGTCTGGCAAGATCTTCCCAATATAAAATCATATTACGTAGCATGCCCAGTATTATTTTGGTTCATAAACTGTTCAAGTTTTTCCTTCACAATTTTCTCAAGCATTTTTCCCAGCACCAATGTAAGTATGTATATATCTGTATATCACATATGCATATATATATATATATATATATATACACATATACACATACATACTCCTTTTTACCTTTCCTCAGTAGGCAACCAATGAAAACAGATAAATTAATATAAAATGCCTGTCCCCATGCAGCTCCACAGGAACCTCACTCAGTTTCAGTGCATTATGGATAACTGACCCACTGGATACCAGTTTCCTTGAGTAGCTTTATTTTCCCCGGCTGCTGTACATACAAACATATGAGCATACAAAAAAGTCAGCAGAAGAAGTCCATTTGGTCTATCCAGTCTGCTCACATTGCAGGGTCCACAGCTTGAGCTACAGTGCTTGCCCTCCCTCCCCACTCCTCCCATCCTCCCTGCCAATGATCTTTACCTTCCCCCATGCCTATCCCAGCTTCTCTTGAAGCTGCCCACTGTTTTCAATGAGACCACCTCTTCCAGCGACGCATTCCAAGTGTACACGACTCTCTCCATGAAGAAGTTCTTCTTGACCTCCCTCCTAAACCTCACACCCTCCAGCTTAAGACTGTGCCCCCTAATGTTATGGTTGCCATTCAGTTAAAAGAGACTCTACTCACCAATCTTATTTATCCCTTTCAAGTACATGAAGGTTCCAATCATGTCCCCCTCTCTTTCTCCTGTCCTCCAGGGAGTACATGTTCAGTGCCCTCAGCCTCTCCTCATATGCCTTACCCTGCTGACCCATCATCTTTGTAGCCCTCCTCTGGACCTTCTCCAGCAGGTTAATGTCCTTTTTGAAGTGTGGGCACCATTTCATTTACATTTCATTCTTTGTTGTGGCACCATAGTTAGAACTTGCCATATTCCTGTTTGTGGGAGACTGTTTACTTGCTTTGAGTTTTACCTGAAATGCTACACACATAATCAGCACTAATCTAACAAGAATGCATAATAGTCAGAATATCTCCATTTCAAAACAGCATGTGCAATCTTTTAAATCAGCCTGCACGTGCACACTCTGTACACACATCTTTCTGGAAATATTAGTACCAGTATGACTGATATTGGGATGCCATTACCTAGAAAACTAATAAATATAATTACAGGAAAGGACCAATTACATATTTAGTACATTTTTTATTAAAAAGTGGGATGGGGATTAGTGAAATATCTACTGCAAGTGCTTTTCCCAGACAAAGCCATTATCAAGAGGTTATCAACATGCATTCCATTTTTTAATCCATAAGGTAGCTGCCATTTTATCAAATTATCTAATCCAAACTCCCTATTTGAGAGATACTGGGTCCAGAAGGATTAGTTTTCACAGTGGTTACATTATAATTTGTGAAATAAAAAGGAGACTGCTCAATCTCTGCTTGTTATTTTTATATCTTCTTTATTATTGATACGGTCACCAATAATCATAGTTTTGCTACTCACAGCTTAGTTATGATAGGTGGTCCTTGTTTCTGGTATTTTTTTTACATTCACAGGGCTTAAGTCTGCCAATGTGTTTGCCTTCCTCGGAGCTGCTTAAATGCACAGCTGTGTGTGTCTGGCAGCTTGGTCACAGAGTGCATGTTTTTGCCCTCCTTTGTGACCAGCTGCATGAAAATAAATCATCTCTTATTTATGACACAGGGCATCCTGGTAACTCTCTTAACTCTGTGCATTACAGCTTATACAAGGGTGACCTTTTCTGACCATTGATGGTTCTGGTGGAGGGTTCAAATGATGAACTCCCTCCAGACAAAATTTAATAATCAGGATAATGACACTGGATAATTACTCTCCACTCTGGGGGAGATTAATTGGGATAAACAATGGCCTGACACAATATGTCATTTATCTCTAGGTGTGAGGGGATATGACTATAGCTCTTGAGTGGCTAATCCCCTCACAAGCAGTGATAACCTAACCTATTGTGTATTTAATTTATACATGTCAATTTATGCATGTCAAATGAACCTGACTGGGTCACAAAGGAGCAGGACAGAGGCCAGGTGATGGACATCATACACCTGGACTTCAGCAAGGCCTTCGATTCTGTACCACACAGAAGGCTGATAATGAAACTAACAGATCTAGGGTTGGGGAGAAATGGAAAGGTGGATAGACAAGTGGTTGAGTGGCAGAACCCTAAAAGTAGTGGTGGGGAAGATTTCCCCACCAAGGAGGTCACCACAGAGTCCTGCAGGGATTGGTGTTGTGGCCAGTGTTGTTCAATATCTTTATAAGTGACATCAGGAAGTCATTAAGACAAAATTTGCCTGTTTGCTGATGACAGCAAACTCTGTGGGCAGGTGGACACAAAGGAAGGGATTCAGGATCTGAGGGATTACCTCAGTAAACTCAAGAGATGGTCAGGAATCTGGCAACTTGGCTTCAATGCCAAAAAGTGCAAAGTGATGCACATAGGGGCCAGGAATCCTAGGATGGCGTATTACCTGGGGGGGGGGTGTCAGGTAGCTGCTTCAGAGGAGAAAAAGGATCTGGGGATGGCGATAACTAGAGACCTAAAACACAACACTCAATGTAAGAAGGCAGCAGCAAAGACTAACAGGATGCTGGAGTGTATCGCAAGGGGAACTCAGTAGTAGGTGGAGCAAGGTCATTTTGCCATTGTACAGGTCAATGGTAAGACCACATTTAGAATACAAGGTGAGGTACTGGCATCCATACCTTACAAAAGACATAAACATACTGGAGTGAGTCCAAAGGATAGCAACCATGATGGTCAAGAGGCAACAGAATAGGTTCTACAAGGAGAGAGTGGAAGCCCTAAGGATGTACTCCCTGGAGGAGAGGAGGGAGAGGGGTGATATGATAGAGACATTCAAATACTTGAAGGGGGTAAACAGAGTGGAAAGAGAAGGTCTCTTTAAAATGACTGACAACAGAACCACAAGGAACATAACCTAAAGCTGATGGGGGGGGAGGTTTAGGAGGGATGTTAGGAAGCGTTTCCATACGGAGAGGGTGGTGGCCACATGGAATGAGCTGCCAGAAGAGGTGGTCTCAGTTAAGATGTTGGGGGCCTTTAAGAGGTCCTGGGACAAACACATAGGGAACCAATGGGATTGAGGAGGGGGAGAAGGAAAGGAGGGAAAGACATGGGGGGGCCATGGTCATTGGCTTAAGCGATGGACCCTGCATCATTTATCGAGCAGACACGATAGACCAAATTGGCCTTCTTCTGCTGGCTATTTCATATGTTCATATACAGTACAATTTGAGTGTATGGCTCCAGATTCGAGTCAGCCACAAGTGCAGCACAGCCTTGTAGTGCTGCACCACAAATTGTGCATGGCTGGCTCTGAGCTATAATCTGCCAGTTAGCATACACTGACAGAGCCTCCTAACTGACTGAATATCAGGCCATGTTGGCAGAGCACAAGTAGAGATGAGCTGTGTCAACATGGCCCAAGCCTATATAGCCCACAGGACATAGTGCTGTCGAAAATGGGATAGCACCAGGGCTCATGTCAGCCGTATTAGCCTTGAATATGTAAATGAGCTCATTGAACATGCAAGATACTGAAGGACCATCTACATGCCCATCATTAGCTCATTTGCAATGGATGCAGCAGACCCCAGTGTTGATGCAGGGCAGCCACAATACAACATCCCGGTAGTCTAGTGGACCCTCGTCCCCAGATCATGCCATCATATGTTTCTTACATATCCGGGTAGTGTGGTGGACCCCATTCCCCCATTGTCCAGGTTCCCATTTATGCCCTAGTACCATTTACAGGTGGGCTAACACCACCTCTACGTACCCGGTGCCACCAGCCCCCTCTAATGGTGACATCCCCCACCCACTGAGGACTGCACCCCTCACCATGATAACCATTCATCACCAACTCCCCAGAAAGCAGATCAGGGGCCAGCACAGTTTTGCTCACCTCCTCAGCAGGTTGCCATCTGAGGGTCATAGAACATGATCCCAGCAAGTACTTGATCACATTCCTGTGACTGTTAGACAGCCACCAGCTGAGGAGGTGAGAGGAGGGCTGTGCCAGTGACCAGTTTGCCCACAGAGTTAGTGGTGAGTGGTGGCCATGGTGGGGGGGGCAGGGGTCCTCAGTGATTGGCGGGTAGAGGGTGTCAACTGGGGGTCAGTGGCACCTGTGGGGAGATGCTAGTCCTCCAAGGGATGGTGCTATGGCTTAAATGAGAACCTGGATGACAGGAGGAGGGATCCAGGGATATAGAAGAAACCTATGACGGGCAATTGGGGGTCCACTTGACTGCCAGGGTTAGAAAGAAACATGAAATGGGGCAATCAAGGGAAGGGGTTCACTAAACTACCAGAGATATGGAAGAAACATATGACTGTGGAAATCGGAGAGAGGGGCCACTGGACACAGGAATGAGCAGCTGCAGTACTGCCGGCATACCTTGTGGGTGGGGCATAGTCTTAGCACCACATTAAAATGTTTTTTTGTGACAGTAAACACTGCCAATCTGGGGGCTGTTTAGCACCACCAAACTGTTTGACTATACTGCTGCACCATTATGTATGAGGGAGTCCCTCATTTGCATCAGCACAGAGGTATAGATAGCGTGATTATGCTGCTGGGTTTGGGCAGCATTCCGGGCCTCTAAATATAGGCTGCCCAGAGGGCTTGCACTTATCCAGGTTAGTGCAGGTGCTAACTCAGTTAGTCCCACATTAACATTTTGAATATGGAGCCCTATAACTTTTAAATCAACCATTTATATGAAGATTTAACTGTTTCTCTTTGAGTACAGTAAAGGGCTATTGTAATGCATCAACATCATCCAAACTGCTCTCTGATTGGCTCTGTTCTGTGCAAACATCAAGGTACATTATTGTGACATATCTAACCTATACTATAGATAGGTGTTTTTAATGCTATCTTGGCATACCATTTACAAAGACGTGTTATTATGCAAGATGGGTATGTCAAAATTACTATCTAAAAGGTCAGAAACATCACAGTAGATTACTGAACCAATCAGACAGCAGCTTTCATAATGTGGATGACATCACAATAGCCCTGTTCAGCACTGAAGCTAGCTGATCAAATCAAAGAAAAACCCTTAAATAGTTACACAATGGATATAAAAGTTACAAGCAGTAAACAGACGGGGGTCGATTTTCAAAACCTATGTCTAAATGCAATTTTCTATTGTACAACTTTGGGCATACACAACATTGCCAATATCCAATTTTCAAAGCTGGGACATAGTTAAGTCCAATGTTTAAACACACATTTTTATGTCTAATTTGCAGTTTTCAGGTATAAATTAGCATGGACAACATTTTCAGATTGTGTAAACCTGATCTGTCATTTGAATCTATGTCTAACATTCTGTATCCAAAAAACATGATGTTAAGTACCATAAAACAGCTAGAAATTCTGCAGATAATGCCAGTGTTTGAAAACAGCTTAATATTATAATTTTTGAAAATCCCACTCAACGTAACTAGGAGTTGCATCCATTTTATGACTTTTGAAACTCCCCCATTGTATAATCCAAATATGCAATATCCTGACCCAAAATATACCTTTTATACTCACTTAGGTTATGCGTGATGCTGCCACTTGCGAGTTGTGGTCCTGCCCTTTTGCTCTTGAAGATAAATTGCATATTCTAAGACAGCTAATTGCATTTCCTAGTTATTTAGAGGTTAGATAGCATGATAAAATGTTAATCAGGACAAATTCATCCCCACTGGTATATATAAAACTGGATAGTATCAGAGTGACCAGTTAATACCCAGATCATTTGCTCATAGAAAAACTTGTTATCCTCACGGCAGCTACCTATCTATAGATTGTACAAACAAGAGTCAAATGTAATTTCTAAAGAAAGATGATACTTCAGAGGCTCACTTAATGCCTGCTTCATCAAGCTTGTGTAACCAATATTTATTACACAAGATGTATTTTCATATCTCATTCATTCCAGTGTTCCTTGTTAGACCATAATGTAGTGATTTAAACTGATAATTTATGGTTTAGTTTTTCCATCCTTGTTTCACCCTTCTCTCAGTCTTACAAGGGCTGCAACCGGAGGACATTTTCAGTTTTTACACAAGGTTGGCAAGTGGCTATCTTTGCAACTGATGCCAGTAACTGGCTCTGTGTGACCCGTCGGAAGCAAATATTAGTGCTTGGAGTCACCAGTCCCACCCAAATACTGATGCACTGAGTAGCCAGTGCCATGCGCCTCCTCTCTCTTAAATTGTAAGGGACTGAGCACTTTACCTTAGTCACCCACTTGTCCTTTGCAGCCCATGCCCCAAATGTCTTAATCTGTTCTAGAACCCAAGTCTCCCAAGTGGCAACACAGAGCTGCATCACTGCACACTGGATCATCCATGAGTAATGTTGTCTATCAGCTGTGAATTGTGTTTCTGTGTGTATTCAAAGTAATTTTACCACCCCGTCCAATGTTAAACTCTCACGTTCACCCTTTACAGAACAAGATATGGAGATCTTGGAACAAGAGACTAAAATTTATGTTTCATTCTAGTTGTGCAATGTTCCTCTTTCCTTTCATACTGCCCTTAGACATAATTTTGAAAGTGCACCAGAATGAGTGTTGCCAATTAACATGACACTTGTACACCAGTCTGTTGCATGTGACACCCTGGGCTACGCTTGTAGGGGGTCACTGACCCCTCTTGCTCACGTACTGTGCAAATCTGTGTGGAAGGGATGTGTGCCACTATGAATTTTGCTCACTGTAACATTTACAAACTATAATGACTCTCACTTTTGTGTGAGAAGTAGTTTTCAGATCCCCCTCAGCCTTACTTAAAACTAATCAAGGCAGTCGGTAGCAGTATTAGAACACCGTGTTCACAAAGCATGAGCCAGCAGCACTTGTCGATCAGAGAGGTCCCAACAGGGAAAAAACACAGAAATGGGGATGGGACTAGGGAGGGTGCTTCACTGGATGCCAGGGATTTTATTGGGACTAGGGTTAGGAAAGAGGGCCAGTGGATCATCAGAGACTCTACAGAGAGCAACCAGCAATTAGGAAATGTTTGACACAAAAGTGAGCCTTAAGGTGAGGTTCAGGCAGGTGTTGGGACTACCACTTTAGAAGCACTGGTACCATGTTGTCCTGTGTATGGCAGAGTGCCATTTGGCTGGCACTATGCCATACATCGGTCACTTTGTGTTCTAAAATTTAGGTATTAATGTGCCCAATGTACACATTAACATCTAGCCCAACTTATTTGTATTCTCACTTAGTCACAGGAAGGGAGTTCCTCCTCCTAGCATTTAAGTCAGTGTTTTGTATATGACCACAAAATGTGCCAGCTCAATAGGGAGGATGCCCCCTCCCCCCATTTTGCATTTTCATACATCACAACTGAGACTAGGGCTGCTTATGTGTTATATTCAAAATATCTGCATGTTCACTTTGGTTGCTTATGCAAATGTAAGGGGACACTGTCAACTTTTGGGCGAATTTGTTTAATCCCTTTTCAAATGGTGCCTGTTGCCGTCTATAATTTCCATACCCCTTTTAATGGCACATTTAATCCCCGACTGTCACTCAGTATTCATTTTGATGAGTTTTGCTAGCACTTTTGAGTTTAGTAGTTAACCTATTTTCATCCCTGACCACTGATAAACTCATCCATAGACGAGTTCAGCAAAATTTATGCTGTACAACTTAAGGCGTTTGCTGTTACTAGACAGTGCCCTTTTCTTAGGAAAGTAACTCCCTTTACAAAATGAGGGGTATAACACAGCATAAATACAATTTTAAAAGTAAAACTGTGATTCTGAGCATGTGCATTAGCATGGTGCTGAGGCAAATGCACTCACACATACCCTCACATACATGCAGACACACGTGCACGCGCGCACACACACACACACAATTACGAACACATCAACAAGCGATGCTCACAAAACAATTTGCTGCCTTTTTCATGATAATTGGTGTGGACGGAGGACAATGTTTCTTTATTTATGGGGGTAAGTCACATGAAAATTACAATAGTGTGATGTAAGCAGAATGTTACAGTTTAACTGCAAGTCAGTACATTAAGCCTTCACTGTCATTAGTATTGGTATATTTTACAATGTGGTTCATTTGCACTTGTCTGTCTGATTTTCTGAATTTTTAAACTAATGTAGCTAGCTGACTAATCATCTGCTTCACTCTTTAATATGCAAAGTCTTTTACATTCAGGCTTTAATGGTAATGGTCTTAGATGGATACAAAAGAAAACACATAAAAATCAAGAGCTATACACATTTTGTTTTCTGCCTGTTAAAATATGTCATAGCTGCTAGCCCATGAAACTGTCATCTGATTTTATTAAGATGTTATTAATCCATCCTGAAAGTAACAATTGGCATTAATCCCCTAACCAACTTGTGTCACTGGTGCCAGCGGTATAATACCTAATGCAATAAACAGATTATAACTATCTTTGTAATTGTAATTTAAGGTTTGTTGCTTAAGTACGCTATGGTAAGTGTTTTTCTTTATATATTTTTTATTTGTGGCACAACCTACTCTTACATTTAACCTGATAATATCAAAGGGGTTGGGGGTGAGTACACAATAAACATTTGAATATCTGCAGGACAAAAAATACTTACACAGTTGTATTGTACACATCTTGTGCCACGCATACTGCAAGTATCCCAAATTGTGTGGATTTGTTTTCCCGGGGGTGGAGGATGGGTGGAAACCTTATTCCTACTTATCTGTGTTAAAATGGAAAAACATATTATGGACGATGAAGTTTTGTTGAAAAAAAAAAAGTCCCATGCTATCTGTAGTTTCAAGTTCTGTTGACTGCATTTTGGATCTGTCTTTCCTGTGGGGTTCTTCACTGTGGTGCATAGTATATTGCCAGTAAGATTACATATTTTTGTTTGCTGCATGTCATGGAGTCTGGAGTAATCATTTATACTCTTGATGTTCTTGTGTCCAATTATTTGCATTATTTCCATAAGTGCAACACCACAATCATTCCATTTTTGTATGACATGTTTCTTCATACTGTAGTTAGTTATATTCTTGCCAGCTGTGACACCTGTATTTCCAATCATTGTTCTTAATATTTTAGAGATTGTATTCATTCCCACTGACTGGTTTTTGAACCACTTCATGTACTGACATATACTTGCTTGTTGGTATTTTTTTTTTATTTTTATTTTTTTATATATATTTTTTCTCTCCTTCCAAGGCACGGTCAGCAAGTCATCCCGACTGACCCCCGGCCCCCTAACCCGAGATCAGGCCACCTCCTCCTAACTCCCATGGATTACCCCCTGTGGTAGGGTGGCAAGGAGCTACCCACAGCTCAACTCACTCAGAGAGGATCCAGCCAAGGAGGCACCATTCAGATCGGGCCGCAGAGGTCGGAAGATCATGCTGCCCAACCTGTGACCGTTGTTTTCCTCCAATCTTCTTCCTGCAGAGTGCAGGCATGCAATGACATCAGGGCACAGTGTGCCGACATCTGCCACAATCAGCCCCCCTTTTGGCACCACTCTAGTACTGCCTCCGGTCATCACAAGGGGCTGCTATTGAGTGGTGGCTCCCTGGATCTCTCACCGGGATAGGACAGCAGTCCTCTGGATGCTCAATCCTATCCCACCCCTGCCAACCCCTGGTGGCCCAGGCTCACATCTAAACCCGGGTCACCAGCGTAGTGGGAGGTGTGGTGTCCAGCGCCTCAACCCTCAGCGCCACTGGGCGGGTGGATTTGTTGGTATTTAATGTTAGCAGGAAAGGGTTTTCTGGGTCCAGGCACACTATTGGTTATTGTTCGGAATAGGCTTTATATACCTCGACTGGGAATCTAGATGGGTTGTGTATATTTTGGTAGGCCCTTGGTTTTATTTTACAGTGCTCTTTCACGTTGCCACCTGTACGTATCTTGGTTTTTCTTTCTGTAAAAATTCAAGGTACTCTGTGCTATTTTCATCATTTTGAAGGGTTACATTACTCCATCTTGATTGTTGGACTTCATTGCATCCTCTAATACCAAAATACATGCATGATGTTAACCAATGGTATTCAGTAGTGAAGTTGCAGAATGGGTGCCAAGTTCTTGTTTCTCATAGAGTTTGTCTATTACCTCATCAGTCAGTTCATCTGAGGCATGAGATCTGCGGCCTTTACCAAGTGACTTTAACTCCTTTTGTTTGGCAGTTAGAATTGTCCTGATAAGTTCAAATTCTTTGTCTCTACTTAGTGGCGATGGGTAGACTATCATAGGTATCTTTCAGCACTTTGGAAAATCACCTGGAAAGTTATACATTCATAGTGGGATCTAGCTTTTTAGAGCTGCAGTGGGCATAGCCCTGCAGCACTTTTACGATCACTGAGAAAAGGGACATTCCTTGCATCCTTACAACATGTTGGATTGCCTCACAGTGGCCTCTGCCACCAAGAAACAGTCCACCCATGTTGTCCCTACTGACCACAGCAATGCACCCTTTCCTGCAATCATCCCCTTCTGTGTCAGCAGCTGCCCTGTCATGCCCCGCTCCTCTCTGTTCCATTTGAGTTAGAGAAACTCCCCCAGGAGGCACACAGTGAGAGCCTATTTTTTAGGGCTGCAGCATCAGAAGTGATAGTGTTTTCCCACAGACATCTGATGAAAATTTGCACCTCACTGTGAAAGAGTTTTAAACATTCAAGTTCAGGTAAAAATCATGCACTCACAAAAAACTTTTGGTGCAACCCAAGGACCTTGAAACAGAGGCCCCGTCATCTTCATCTCCAGTTTAGGTTGCTTGTTTTAAATCATGGTTCCTATCAGAATCAGGACTCCTTCTCTGATCAAACTTAGCCCTGGTGGAAACCAAAAGTCTCTTTTGGAGCAGGATACTTCTGATCTGCACTAAATTTAATACAATTTAAAGTTTGTTTTTTTATTATTATTTGTATGCCTTGTTGCAAGGCTCCAGTGATGAGCTCCTTCTAGGACCTCGCTCCAAGGGGTCTCTGAACCTGCACTGCATTTTTCACAGTTGACCCTAAATGTTATGTCTGCCCCTTAATCTGTTTTGGGCAGATGCATCCAGCCCATATTGGGAATAAAATTAAATAAGAGAAGAGAACGATAACTTGGCGTGTAATTACAGTATGTGTTTGGGCCTCTCTCCCTTTCATCCCCAGGATAAATCATCATAGTGAGGAAAGTACCATAACTTTTCTAAAGGCATATATGCATGCCTGTGTGTGTGAGTTGGCAGAGTTTTAATGAATCTGCATGGTGAAATAAACAAACGAGCAGACAGCTGCAGTATTCATAATAGCAATGGCATTATTATTTCCCTTGCTTTTTCTTTTTCTGATGCACAGATCCCTATTCATTGCAGGACCCATTGCCGCTCAGCTCATACTTGTGGGCAGTCTCCGGTTCTGTTACTTACCCCATTTAAAGCAGCTTTCCTTCTATGGTCATTCCAGAATCAGAAACCAGAACATTAGCTATCAGGATAATTCATCTAACAGAAGCCAAGACACATGTCAATATTTCAAGCATTATGTTTTTCCCACTTGAAATATATATTGTAAATAGATGCCTATATTCTGTGCCATTATCATTCTCTGACTTTGATTTGGAGGTGGCTGATCACAAGCTAACATATTGTGCAGTTAAAACAAAATGTTTTCTGATGGAAAAAGAGCGGGCTTGTAGAGATCTATATGCCAGCCAACTCAACAACTTTGGAGAAGAACCTTGTAAACACAGCTTTTTTTTCTTCATTAATAAAACACACTGTTCTCCAGTTCCACATTTTTTATGGCTCCTTATTCTTTTTTTATTTCTTAGTTTTATGATACACATGCCCATGATAATGTTATATGCGACATCTTGTTTTACAATGGGCTCCTAGGAGAACTGCGTAATGCACAGGAAGGATGTGACGTGCTTATGGTCACCAGTCCAGCAGGTAATTCTGGTTTACATTGCAGTGGCAAGTGGACTGCGTAGTATTGATTAACCTTTCTTTTGCTACTGATTTAGTACCCAGGGTGAGCAAACATCACTAATGTTCCGTAGGTTGAGAGCGGTTGTGCAATTAGTAGATTAGCAGCATAGGTTACTATGGAGAATGGGGGAGGGGTCATCAGTATCATTAGTACAGTAGTAGAGATTAACAACTGAAGCCAGTAGGCACACCTTCCCTAACTTTTTCTATCCTATCTAAAGTTTGGCCCTTCACACTGGATAAGGTGCACCATTTAGCATGTGAATAGTTTCTCATTTGCCCTACTCAGTCTCAATCAGCACTGAAAAGATGCATCAGCAGCAAATAGCAGAGTGACACCTTGGCGCTGACATTTGATCACTTCTGAGTTCCATCCGATATGTACTATTGGAGACTCCACTGCTCCAGATATAAGTAACTCTACAACTGCCTGGTGAAAACACAATAGAAATAATGAGTACACCCTCCCCCCCAAAAAATGGTGTCTCGGAGTAGTTATAGAGGCTCACCATTACTCACCCAGCTATTTCATGCAACTCACTCCCTTTCTGTAAGTCGGCATTGTGCATTTCTGACTGACCCTAGCAGAGTCTAACATGCAGTCAGCACTGAGGTTAACATTGTGTGAGTTGAGATTGCACCCAGCTTCTCAAATGAAGTTCCTGATTTGGTTTGCGATGTGTGCCTGCCTGATACTGTATTTATGCCTAGTTCATTCTCTAACCTCACTGTTTTCTTGTGTGAGGTTAATCTCACCACCACCACCCGCCCAACTCCCCAACCAGAATGTATTTTTTAACAGTAGAACAGCATCCCAAGCACACAGGTTACAGCATGGTCTCTTTTTCTGTCTCTGAGGTTAATCCCCCACCACCACCACCACCTCCAAAATTTCCTTTTTTTTCTTAACAGTTCAGCTCCATTCAGAAAGGAATGCATTGAACCTGTACCTGAATAGGCATACATTAACACCTACTTTTTCAATGGGATCACGCAGGGCAGTAAAGAAACCTTTGGGCCAACATGAAAATAAAATAAAAAAATAAGACAAAATGTTTTTCTACTACTTAGAGAGACATTATTACCCCCCGCCAGCCTACCAACCAACAGTTGTAACATGCTGTCCTGAATAAAATACTGTAGAATAGACTAATCACGCGTAAATTATATTTAGCGCTGATGCGGCTGTGTCATGTTTGCGGTCTTTCAATATTCGCGATGTTGCCCCGACGATCATTAACCACAATTCACAGTTTAACGCATTTACACATTTTACAGTGACCGCACTTCAAGGCAAGCTGATTACCCATGGCAGATGAGGTAACTACAGGTCAATTACAGGCTAAAGTGCAGCTAATCCATTTAACAAAAGGTGTCAAGTTTAAGCTCAGTTTCAGCTCTGTCCATTGTAGTTGATGAGCTGAACTGAGTAATCACTGTCAAGCACTAATGACTGCAAGAGGAGGTTTAAGCAGGTGGGTGTCACAGAAGCCCACAGCAATGCCCTCAACAATCATCAATGGCTCATTTGTAAAGTAAAGTAACCTTTCCAGTAATTTACTACTTTGCTAGCAGGTCCAGTCATAACCCAACCAAAGTACCTTGCTTGAGGAGCAGTGGGAAGAGAAGACGAGAATGATTCCCTTGGACTTGCTGTAATTTTGCTGGTACAGGTTTTCATGCTGAGAGTAGTGAAGAGCAGGGAGTGGGTTTTGGTGGGGAGAGAAAAAAAATGCCAATGACAAGTGAAGACTAGGAAACGCCGATGAGGAGCAGTGGGAAGAGAAGACGAGAATGATTCCCTTGGACTTGCTGTAATTTTGATGGTACAGATTTTCATGCTGAGAGTAGTGAAGAGCAGGGAGTGGGTTTTGGTGGGGAGAGAAAAAACCGCCGATGACGAGTGAAGACGAGGAGGGCTATGCGGAAACATAGGTTAGCGGTTCTTTATTGTTCGCGGTTCCACCTCAGTCAGCGAACATAGTGAAATATAAAGAACCGCAAACATTTTCTATTCTACAGTAAATAACTGACAAAGGACATGTGATGCTGCAGATCAGCAGCATATGTATTTTTGTTTCACTTACTTTTAAAGCAAAATTATGTTACTGCAGCTCCTTGGACAGCTGGAGGCTATAATTACTAATGCATACTCCATCAGTCACTCACAGCACTTCACACTACAGCATGTCATCAATGATTGTGCATGCATCTTCCCCCCAACACTGCATACAAATGATGAAAATGGACTAAGTAAAACTTTAAATGTCCCCTAGAGACCAGCAGACAAAAAATATACTGTACAATGTCACACCTCCCACCCACTCATTCAGCTGCTCACTGCACTTCACGGGGTGTCTTCATTGGTTGAGCCATGTACCAAAAAATGAAATTGTTAAAAAAATTAATGGAAAATAAAATGTTTTAAACAGATTATGTTAATGTCCCCCATGCCTGTTCCAAACATTTATGTAGTTGATGGTGACATTTAAAATTTGTTTTTCGGGGACGCTAATGAGCAGCCAGCGGTAAAGACATGGATTCCCACAGCTCCTGACCTAGCTTAAAAATAAGTATTTAATCTATAGGCATCCGATGCAGAAACACAGCTAAAATCATAGATAACAAAAGTATTGGTAGCATGGAAGAATATTTGGTGGCCAACCTAGGGAAAAATCTGTGTTCGGCCACAAAATCACAGAAGAGACAACCAATGGCCAAATTGCACAAAGCACTGGGCCCAGTTTTGCTGTCAGCGGCCGAGATGGTGGCGCTTGGGAGGGAGGTGTTGGATCATGTCCTGGAGGCCCTGGAAGTGAAATGGGGCAAGCTAGAACAGAAGACTGATGCTCGCCACAAAATATGGTTGAGCAAGTGGCAACTCAGACAAACAGGCTGGCAGAGGCAGAAGATCACATCTCCAAGGTGGAGGATACTGTAGATCAATTAGTGGCACATATTTCCACACTGGAAAAAGAACTAGCGGACTTAACTGAGCAACATGACTATAAAGAGAACTATCATCGACGTTTGAATTTATGGCTTCAGGGGCTCCCGAAGGGGAAGAAGAGACTGGATATATTGGCTTTTTGTGCTGAGAAATTGCGTAGTCTATTGGGCATGAAGCTAAAGAAGGGAAAGCTAAAATTGGATAGAGACCATAGAGCTGTTGCCCCCTGACCACCAGCCGGGCAACCTTCTCAGCAGATTATATTCCAGTTTCATAGCTACCAAGACTGGGAGGAGATGCTGAGAGCCTATCAGAATATAAAAGAATTCACGTATGAAGGTTCCCGGTTATATTTGTTCCAGGATTACTCCAACAGAATCCTGAAAAAGTGAAGAGTGTTTAACCCAATCCTTGCACAATTGAGAGAGCTCAAAGGTGGATTGCTTTTTAATTTTTCTGACGACTTTGAAAGTAAAGGATGAAGGAGCGACCTACTTCTTCTGGGAGCTGGAAAGGGCTGCTGCTTTTGTTGCTGAGGTTAAGAAGAAGGTGGGGTGAGAGAGCTGCAAGGAGGATGTGGCTGTAGAAGGGCCACACCTGGCACATGTCCACTGTGAACTGGTTTTGCTAAATCAGCCTGTTGGACTAAGATTACTGCTGTTGGAAAAGTTTAGAGTTGGGGTGAAGTTTGTTACCCTCCTTGCTCATTTGGAGCAGCTGTTGGATTCTCCATTTTGTTTTGTGAAGAATACTCCCCACATGTCACAGGACAGCAAGCAGTTATGAGGAGAGAAGATGAGGGACTATGGCCTATGATTGTAGGGGAGAGACTTGCCTGGCAGTTCAAGTGAATCGTGAGGAAATGTGGCTCTAGATCTTTTGTCACTGGGAGCAATTTTTGGAGGTTTTTGGAGATGGACTTGGTGGCGAGAGGCACTGCATGAAGGTTGCAGTGGATCCACGCTAGCAAGTTGGTGAGTCGGGACCTGAGGGGTGCACTACTCTGTGTGTGCTTAGGCAGCATTGGCTTCCCGTGGCCTCTGCAAGCCTGGAGAGAGTTTACCTGCATGGGTATACATATATTCATTGTTTTGGGCATGCCCTGAACTTAAACATCTCTGGGAAGGGTAGCCCAAGATGTTGGTAGAATCTGGGGTAGGAAATAGAAAGAGAGCCAGTTGCCCTACTATTTGGAGTGAATGAATCAGATTGTGAAGACTAGAGACCGCTCCCTAGGTGGGTGAGGGTTTTGATAGTGCTGGCTAGGCACTGTATATTGAATATATGGGTATCTAATGTAACCCCTACAGTCCAGCAATGGAAAAACATGATTCTGCAAGTGCTGGGCCTGGAGAGGTTAAATGATATGGTTAAAAACAGGGAGGATCATTTTGGACAACCTGGGAGCCATTCCTGACATCTTTGTCCCTGTCAGAGGTGAGTATTAAGGAAGGGGTTTCAAGGGTAGAGTGAGGAGGTTCAACTATGAGGAGAGGGTAGTCAGAAAGGGCTGCCACCAGCTGTGCTTTGTCATATACAGAGCCCCAGAGACAGTAAGTGGTGGTAAACTGAAAGAGGGAATAGCCATATCTATGGATGGAAAATTAGTGAGTGCTTGGTGTAAAGAGAGATATGCTGAACTGTAATCTGCACAGATATGTCATGTTGTTCCTGGTTTTTCTTTTTCTCTTTTAGTTTTTGTTTTTTCCTGTTCTTATATGGATAGAGGATGGGGGGTTAGGTTTTCAGAGTGAAAGGTACATATATGTGATTTGTTGTCTGGAATAAGTTATGGGGCACCCATTTATAGACTGGACATTTGAACAATAAGAGAAAAATGATTTTGGGTGCGATCCTATGTCTCAAATCTTTTTGACTTGTTGGATCTATGTGGTGTCATGTACATTGGAAAATTCAATAAAATATATTATGCAAAAAAACAGTTTTTATTAATAAGTAATCTGCAACCTCCCCAGTAAAAATAATTAATAATTACCATGTAGCACTTATATAGGACAGTGAAAACAAAGCCAAATGGGAAAAGTCAGTGTGTGCTCTGAGCACTGGCATGCATTTAGTTTGACTAAATTGAAATGTGTGTATGTGGGAGGGGGGTGCCACCTGAAATGTGAAATAGCAGATTGGCAGTGTTTTGGTCTCCACCTGTTTAATAATGCAATCTACCAGATGCATCATATAAATGATGTGTTACCTCTATTGTGAGATACATACATCTGCTGGTAAAAACTGATTTTTTTTTTGTCTTTTTTTTATATTGCGGTGACAGTCAGACTGTGTATTATTGGTTAACCTTTCTTTTGCAGATGATTTAGTACCAAAGTGTGAGCAAATGCTACTAACGTTCTGTAGGTCGAGGGCTGTTAGTC
Organism: Neoceratodus forsteri; assembly: GCA_016271365.2. Taxonomy (NCBI): domain Eukaryota; kingdom Metazoa; phylum Chordata; order Ceratodontiformes; family Ceratodontidae; genus Neoceratodus; species Neoceratodus forsteri. The sequence goes on from CM028133.1 coordinate 614,933,375, forward strand.
CTCTGTGCACCATGGACCAGTCCGCCTGGCACTACTTTTTAAACATGTTCTATTTTTTTTTTTCTGCTAAAATACATCACCCCCTCCCACTCAACCCTCCCTTCTCAGAATTCACCCCCTAACATAATAGTGACACTGGGGTTGCCAAATTCCCCAATGTCTCGGTCCCAACTCCTCACTGCCCCAGCCCCCCTTGTCCACTATTGCACATGCGAGGCAATTTCTTTTTTTTAAGAAAATCATGGCAGAGTTCCACCACCAAGAAATTACAGTTCTTCAACCCCGCCACTTGACGAACAGCTCACGTATAAACAGGGGGACCACAAGTCATTACTATAGCACTCTATACCCCCGAACCAGTAAACCCCTTGATCCAAGACCCCCAGGCCAGGACTGCAGAACTTGAGGGGGTGCAACTCTACCTGAGATCCTTTCCTTCTTCACCAATTATGGGCTTGTCCTCTTGCTTCAGATTTACTTGCCCCCGAGTATCTGATCTAGCTATTGTGCTTTCCGTGTTTTCCCTATCGTCATTAGTTGCTCTTTTTTTTTTAAGTATGGTATTTTAATTGCCACTCAGTTATGGAGTGGTGTTGTTTCAGGTTGAAATAAAGTTTTCAGTTTCTCTTCATGGGTTTCTGTATTTTTCAAAATGTGTTCTATATTTCTCAAAAATGTAGATAATCACAAAATAAACTGATATCTCCTAACTGCACAACCACCTTTCAACAATACTGGATTATAATATTCTCTTTCCAAACAGGCCACCATAGCTTGGACTAATTTCAGGATGCTGAATCTTACTTTTAGTGTTTTACAGTGTTAAACAATTTCATTTGAGTTAATTCTCAGAACAACACCGTCCATTATAAATTCATCTGACATTTATACCAAATTGCTACAAATCTCCTCCTTAAAAACTTAGATTTTCCATTCCAAATGGAATATTACCTAATATTAATTCCAGGACTATGCATTGGTAATTTTACCAGGTAATTACAACTTCAGTTACTTTTGCTTGATTTATATAATTCAGTTACACCTTGGAAAAATTATGTACACCATACGCACACATTAAAACTACCCATCTACCAAGGCAATTATATACACCACGCAAACATATTGAAATTAATTGGCATTGGTGAAGCAATTTGTATCTAGTGTGAGTGTTCGTGTATTGCGATATACAGAATGATGGCTCCATCCTTCATCTTTGGTACTCAAGATAATGTAGAGAATCCAACACTTCTACTGCACAGACCAGGGTAGGGAAGGGGGTGCACTGTAATGGAACTATACATGAAATTATAATCATATGCTAGCAAATTGCACCCCATGCTTTCGACCACTGTAAAGCAAGCATACCATTTCATGCACTGTTTCGAGCCCCCCCCCCCAGTACAGTGCAGTAGTGTGTGAGTCACAGAATAAACATATGGTAAGGTGGATTTCTTGAGATGTTGATGCTGCAAAATGAGTCTAATTCATGATTCCCCAAACCACTCTGTTACTTGTAATTTTATAACTTTAAAAACATGGCTTTGGGACAGAGATAGCATGATTTCAGTCAGTGCTGTCACATCTTTGTGAAATAGTGCTTCCCAGTTTTTCAGCAATGCATATAATGGTTTAGGTCAATATTAATATAAACTGTGCTGTCTTCTTTGTATTCTATGAATGGAATAGTGACTGCTGACATACAGTCATTGAACACACAGCCCAAGCAATGTCAATCTTTATCAGTAAATTACATATTGAAACAAGTGTTCTCCAACACTGGCATTGAAACCAAAGAGGCTAATCAGTCATTGTCTACAACTTGAATCCTGAATTAGAAGTTACTAGCACCCCTGACTGGTTAATCACCAACAGTGAAGTAACATACTGTGTCTGTGCACATTAAACAGAATAACCTTCTTCTCAGATGATTTTAGATTCAGCAATCATCTACCATCATAACAACTAACTAGTCTTTCATATCCCGGTGTTACCAATGGAGACCCCAGAAGTTAGGTATTGGGGAAAGAAACCCAGGTCTGTGATTTCACTTCTGCCTGTGTGATCTACTTTGCACAGTCTGTCTATACACTGACAGCTAGCTGAGAGGAACCTGTCTGTTCAGTATATGTGATCATAAGAATAGTATTGTTTTATGTGCATGCATGCATCCAGTTTCTTTTCCATGTCTACAGTCTTTTTTTCATTTTTTCGCACTGTTCATTCATGTTACTTGTACTTAATATTTTGCTATCTGAGTTTCTTCGTAAATGACACTGCAGCATATGCTATACATTTTCTGTGTTGGTATTGCGCCACTGCTTCACTGTGATTCTAATAAATTCTGTATCTCTCATCACTTCCTATAGTTGTTTATTGAGGATCCTGGCTTGATATAACCCCCCCAACACACACACACACACACACACACACACACACACACACACACACACACAAACCCACACTACTTCAACTGAAACCCACACAGAAGCAGCTGCAGATATGAAGCAAATAAAATTGCTTCACAGAGATATTCCAAAATACAGTTTTATGGGGGACACCAGCTGTTGTAATCTGGCTCATTCTAAAAAAAATGCATGACTCCTATATCATAAGTAGTTTTTCCCCTGATATCCAATGTCATTATCCTGCTTCATTCTGTGAATATTTCATGCATACTTCTGGCCACAAGGTATGCATGTTTTCTTTATAAGATTCTGCTGTTTTTCTTAATCAGTAGTATGCCCTGTACTGAAGTACTTTTCAGTTCAGCAGTGCAATTAAAATTGTTTAAAAATGGTAACATGAAATGAAACTATTCCTGCCCCCATACACACAATCCACATCTACCTAAAGTTATACAGTAGTACATGCATATGATACCTAAATAATAGTCATTGCAAACTGCATTCTGAAAATATGCACAATATTGTTTTACAGGAGACAAAGGTTACTTCAACTTGCTTGACTAAAAAAACGTCACCCTGTAACATAGGCAGTAAAGTGTGTGTGTGTGTGCCTTTTTGTTTTTCAAATAATTTGCCTATTGATGTAGTCATTTGCAATATTTTTATGCAGGACAAAAGCACATTTTAAAACATCTGAAATCATTAACAAAAAAAAATAATAATAATTTTGTCATCTCACATCCATGCCATCTATATGGAAAAAAGTAAGTGACTGACATTCTGGGGAACACTTGTTGCCTGCAGACTGAATTTACAGACAAGAGTTCTGGCTGGGTTACTGTTACCCTGTCCAAAGTAAGGTAAAGAGGCATCAGTGCAAATTATAGCCATCAGTCAACTGAGAAGTCTCAGTACAAGCACACCCACCTCTTCCCTCTGAACAATATCTTTTCAAGTGCAGCATACTGGTCAACATCATTTAAAAACAATACTGACAATCTATACAGATGTTTACATGCTCTTTTTCTAGACATAATGTAGTGCTGCAATGCACACAATGGTCAAAACATAGAACACATGGAGGTAGTGAAGATATTATTTGGATTTTATACAGAGTAGTCCTTACTGTAATGAAAATACTGTAAGAAAGAATTAAAACAGTCTGAAATCTGAGAACATTTTGAAAATGACAACATATATGTGGTAGCATAGTAATTTCAGGTCTTAATGGATACTAGGTCCATCATGTCTATACTCCTGCTTCATAAACAGGGAAGAAAAATATAAATGTAGAGTTATGAAATTGTTTTCTTCTGCTCATCACTTATTTAAGTGGAATGACTGTCTATCCCTTAAGCATTGTGAAAATACAAAACAATGTACAGTATGTGTGAAATCTTACAAATATCTCAAAATTAGCCTATTCTGAGAGCCCTGCCTTGCACTTGTCAACTATTGCAAGGATAATACTGCATATAATCTTGCATAGTGGCTACAACTCTGAAAATTAATATAACAATGTAACACCCCTCCCTTGCTGCTGAACTTAACTACACCCATCCAGTCTCGCTGCCCACTGCACATAACATTCCCTGTGGTGGGAAGTTTATTGGGACTACCCCTCCAGTGCTGTCAAACTCACCCACCTCTCCAGCTGCACAGAATGCTGCAACACTATTGAAAGCTGTTCAGAGAAATGGCATTCAAGCCTGGATCAAGGCATACTAAGCATGAGCATGTGTGCACATTACTTCAATACTATTGCATTTGCAGCCCTTGTGGCTCTGACCAGGGTTGTATTTTCTGTGTTGACATAAAGAAGTTTTCTAGTTTTTTATATAAAGCAATGCATTCTGTGTCTTTAATGTCTCTTTCTTCCTTGTGTTGTTTTCTTTAAGGGTGGTCACATTACAAGGTCGTTTTCCTGTTGGTGTTTTTGTTGCAAGTCTTGCAATATAGTCCTGTAGGGTTTGTCCAAGTCATCTGCATTTATTATCTGGAAGCCTGAGGATCAATAGGGTATTGTGATGGGTGTAGATGGATCCTGGTAGTCATTTTCTGTCGGTGCTATTTCTGTGGCCATTGTCTCCAAAGCAGATGTGCTAGGAAATGCTCTTGTTGCTGATGATGTAAATTGTTTGTGGTTTCCAACTGCTGTCAATTCTTTTTGAGTTACAACATCACTATCAGTAGTCAGGAGGGTTCCGTGTCCCATGTGTAGGTCTGTATAAGATATTCCATCTCTACCAGAGTTCACATTCATTTCATCCACCATTGCTGTCTCAGATGGGCTGTTCATTTTTAAACTACTTTCACTTTCTCTTTTTTTATTTTAAATCCTGTCAATTGGTATAGTGCTGATTAGTGATAGGGACTGTCACTAATTAACTTACATATTAAAGAACATTGTCTTAATGTGCTGTGCAGTGGAGGGACTGTCTCTCTCTAACAAGTTTTTATGGTAGCTGTGATTGTTTATTGTTACTGCGGCTGACAGTGCAGCTCAGTACAGCTGTCAGAGCACCAGCTATGGTTGTAGTGCACCACAGGTCAGTCCAGCATCAGTCAATGTGTGTCAGCATTGAAGTGGGAGATGAGCTGAGTAAGTTACACCACTGTGGAGAGATCGATTGTAAAGACTCCTACTAGCTACAGATATAATTTTCATAGCTAGTTGGGATTCTAGTGTATTGATAGATGTTTTCTCAGGGCTTATTTGTGTTAATGTACATTGTATGTATATATTAATTGCAAAAAAAGTATGTTAATGCAGACATTAGTGTTGAAAAACACAAAGTGCACTAAGTAGGGAAATTAAAAATATTAGAATTTTGGGTCTCCAGAGTATTGATGAATTAGTAGTGGGGTCTTCCTTGGGGTTGGGCACGCTGGTGTCAGCTTGATATTTGGGGGCACCAGTGGGTGAGCACCCTGGCATCTCAGACTGCAGGGTCAGAGGGGTGGGCTATGCTGACATTGTGGATTGGGCACCCTGGAGTCAGCAGATTTAAGTAGTGGGCAGTAGGGCGGGGGGACAGACAGAGTGAGTGAGATTAACTGACACTTGGGGTTGGCACCCTGGTGTTGGAATATTCCCAAATTAAATATTATTAGATGGCACCAGGGATTGGACACCCAGGTGTCCACTTTAAATCTAGGAGGAATCAAGGAGGATCCTGATGCAGCTAAAGGCAGATGGTCAGGGGATAGAAAAACAAACACCCATGCACAGCTATGCTCAGCAGAGGCAGAGCTACACACTGACACAGAGCCCTGTCCCTGCTGAACAAACACAGCTGAACATCACAGGCATGCATTGAAACAGCCCTGCCACCTGACATGTGAATACATTCTCATAAAGTGACCACATTAAGCAGTGTGGTTGTAGAAATTCATTTATCCTTAGAATGTTGATTTTTCAACATTAATTTGGGTGCTAAAAACCAAAAAAGGACACAGCTTGGGCCAAACTCTATCAAACCTGTAAGTTTAAGGTTTCAACTATTCCTAGTTTTTTTAGTTATAGGTTAGCAAATAAAAGTATTAATTTATGTAATTGGGGAGGTTGCCCCTCTGTAACTTTGCCCTGGTAAACTGATTGTCATGAAATGTTTAAAAGCCAGAGATCCTGGCACTATCTCTGTGCTTTCTAAATTTCAAGTAAATTGGTTGATCAGTGGCAACGTTCTTAAGGTGCAAAAATTGGGTTTTACCATTAAAGTGCTTACTCAACCTTAATATGCAAGCATGACCATGCCTGCATGGTATTGAAATATAGAAATATAGAAATGTAGACAATGACAGCAGAAAAAGACCAATGGTCCATCCAGTCTGCCCAAGTTCCCTATCTAACCATGGGACCTTTTGTCCATCCTGGGTTCTAGCTCCCCTCCTCCCCCCATTCCCCTTGCTGATTTGGTTACCCCAAGTGACTATTATACCCTTCAGTCTGTCCCAACCATGCTTGAAGCCATCATCTGTTTTAGCACCCACCACTATGGCTGGGTAAACTGTTCCATGGCTCCACCACCCTTTTGTAAAATAATACTTCCTCATATCCTCCTGAACCTCCTATTGTCAGTTTCTACTCATGCCCTCTTGACCTTGAACTAGCATTCAAGCTAAACTGTTCATCACAGTTCACCTTGTTTGTTCCTTTTAGGAACTTGAAGGTCCTTATCACTCTCCACTCTCCCTTCTGGTCTCCAATGAGTACATGTTCAGTGCCTTGAGGTGCTTCTCATAAGACCTGTCCTGTTAACCCTGAATCATTTTGCTACCCTGTTGTGCACCATTTCCAGTCTTTCCCTCTCTTTCCAGTGGTGAGAGCTCCAGAAATGGGTGCTGTACTCAAGGTGTGGCCTTTCTAGGGGTAGTATTACCTCCTTCCTCCTGGTATCACTATCCCTCCCTATATATCCCAGCATCCTACTTGTCTTGTTGCATTGATTCAATTGCTTGAGCATGTCACAGATGATAACTCCTACAGTATGTATGTTCCTCAGCCATAGTGCTGAGTTTTACCCTACCCATCCAGTACTCTGTCCTGGGGTTCTTATTCCCAAGGTGCATTACCTTGCACGTTTTGGTGTTGAATTTCAACTTCCAAACCTTTGACCACTTCTCTAGCATTTGTAAGGCACTCTGCATTTCCCTTATTCCCTTGTTACTATCCACCCTCCCACAGAGTTTAGTGTCATCTGTGAAGAGGCAAATAACTGCCCCAGATACCTTCTCCAATGTCACTGATAAACATTGAAAAGGACCGGGCCCAGGACAGATCACTGTGGTACACCACTTATGACTTCCCTTTCATATGATTTAACTCAAGTGACCACAACCCTTTGCTGTCTTCTCTTTAGTCACTTTCCTCACCCAGTTTGCTATGCCCTTAGCCACACCCAGATCTTCCATTTTCTTCAGCAAGCATCTGTGGGACACTGAGTCAAAAGCCTTGCTGAGCTGAAATAGAGCAAATCCATAGTGTGAACCCTATCCAACTCCCTCCTCACTCAATCAAAGAAAATTATCAGGTTCATTTGACAGGATCTCCCTGCCATGAACCCATGCTGTTTATTATCCTGGAGACCATTGCTCTCCAGATAGTCCATGAGGTCTCTTAATGGTGACTCCATCAGCTTCCCTATGATAGAGCTATATAGCACATGATCATTCACAGCTCAGTCAGCAGCTAGCCATGGAGATGAGAGGAGGGCTGTGCTGTTCACTGGCTGGCAATTGGGATGGGAGGAGAGCGAGATGGTGGGTGATTACCTCAATGGGTAGGGGTTGGGGGGTCCACTAGAACAACAAGGATCTGACTGTGTTTTCATGGAACATGGATCAGGATGAGGAGGGACAACTAGACTACCATGGAAATGGAAATAGAATGAATGGGACAGGGATCATCCTCATGGAGGAGGGAGGGGGAGGAACCACTAGACTACCAGGGAATAAGATATTATTTTACCTGGGGTGGAGGATCAGTGAATGGGGAAAGGGAGAGGGACCACTACACTACCAGGGAAACATATTTTGTTATACAGAGAGGGTGATCGGATATCTGGGGAAGGGGGAGCAACCGCTAGACTACCATGGAAATATATAATGTTCCATTAGTACCACTAGATTTCTCTCCCCCGGTCCAGTGCTTGAAATGGTGCATCCCTTGGTAAATTGCTCTGTTCCAATGGAAACCTTCCAGACCCCTAGTGATGCCCAAAGGCAAGTGTTCGTTCTAGGTAATTCTATTATTAAATTCCTAGATAGGGCTATATGTGACCCCGACAATGCTAATTGCACATGATCTAGTTTTTGAGGTGCTAAGATTGCTAACGTCTCGAGCATGGTACACAATATTTTGGAAAATGGTGGCATTAATCCATTGGTGGTTCTCCATGTTGGCACTAACAATTTCCTGCATTCTGGTATAACGGATATAAAGAAAGATCTCATTGTCCTCTCCAATATACTGGTGGACATCAGGTGTGAGAATGCTTTTTCTGACGTCTTACCTGTCCCGAGAGCCTCCGATGAGTTTAATAATGAAATACATAAATTCAATAATTGGCTTCATCTGAGATGCCTTAAGCAAAATCAAGCATGTCTCACTCATTGGGAAGAATTTGTTGGTAGACCAGAACTTTTTTTGTAGAGAAGGCCTTCATTTCAGCCATAAGGGGAACCAAGTGTTGAGAGAACATATATTGAAATACATCAATAAGCATTTAAACTGCTTGATCTGGGGGGAGAGTAGCCCCTCCCCCTAAGAGGTTATCAGCTAAAGCTCATAGTCATACCTGTTAAAACAACTGAAATGCTTATACTTTAACGCTATGAGCCTCAACAGTAAACTAGATGAGCTAAAGGTCATACTAACAACTGATAAAGTTGATGCCATGCTGATTACTGAAACGTGGGATGATGAGAAATCTAGCTGGGCTCTCTCTTTGCCTGGGTATATTCTGTACAAATTTATTAGGCAAAATAAAAAGGGAGATGGGGTTGCTATCTTTCTTAGAGACTCTGGACAAGCAGTTGAAATTTCTAATAAGGTTAAGTGCCCTGTTAGCTCTTCTGAGTCAGTATGGATCAAATTAATGTTAAATAAAAACCAGCACATCATTTTAGGTGTTTATCACCCCCCTAGTGCATCCACTGACCATCTTGATATAATTATCAAAGAAATAGAAACGGCTAGTTCTTTAGGGGATGTTATTCTTACAGGGGATTTCAACCTGGATGATATTGATTGGAAAGGGCATACAGCCACTTCCAGTTTGGGGAAAAAATTATTAAACACTTGCCAACAGTGCAACCTTACTCAGGGTGTAAAGCAACCTACCTGGGGCAACAATATCCTTTATCTTGTCCTTCATAGTAGAACTCTGGTACTTAATAACCTAACTGTATCCTTGCCAATCAGGAATAGCGATCACTGCTCTATCAGTTTTGACTTAGAACAAATGGTTATTCTGTTGACTGATAGTTCCAAAATTTATATGTCATGAAAGCTGACATTCCTAATATTAAAGCTGGTATAGAGAGTGTGGATTGGCCATCTATTTTAAACACTGTAGATACTGATGAGTATTTCAAGACATTACATAATACAATCACTGTTTTGAGGAACACCTACATTCCAACTAGGTTAAAAATTCATCTGAACAACATAACCTAAATGGATGAATAACGTAACAAAAAAACTTATTAAGAAAAAAGATAAATGTTATGTGGCCTATTTAAAATCCCAAACTCCAACTAATTGGTGTTTATACCTACATATTCAAAAAAAATGTAAAAATAGTATCAGAAGGGCAAAAAAAACTTAGGAGCTCAAATTAGCATCTAATGCAAGTAAGGACAGTAGTAATCATTCTTTGCTTATATTAATTCTTTAAAGAAATCCACATGTCAGGTTGGCCCACTACAGGTAAATGATACTTTAATCCATGACCATCTCGATATGGCTAATCTATTTAATACTAACTTTTGCAATATATTTCAAAGTAATCAGACAGCTAACATAATCAAAGATTCCACGGGTTGCCATATCAGTATCTCTGAATCAGAAGTTCATGCAAAATTAATCACACTTAAAGGGAAAATCAGTGCATCTCTAGATGATGTATCAGGCCACCTCTTGTATCTACTGGCTGACAGCTTGTCTTGCTTTTCAAACTACTCTATGAACATTGTATAAATTATAATTTTGTCCCTTAACTTTGGAAAACTGCACATGTGGTTCCTATTCACAAAAAAGCCCCAAGAAATCATTGGGAAAATTGCAGACCAATTAGTTTAACCTCTCCTATGTGTAAAATCCTGGAAAGTTTGATTAAGGACTTGATTGCCTCCACCCCATCTAGATCAGACGCTGAACAACATGGTTTGAAGAAGAGCCGTAGTTGCTTGACCAACTTACTGTTTTTATGAAGATGTCAGTTTACAGCTTGACAATAGACACCCTTATGACATGATTTATATCAACTTCAGTAAGGCTTTTGACCTTCTTCCTCATTGGGCACTGCTACCCAAACTCTGTTCATTTGACATCAACCACATTATTGTGAAATGGATAGCTAACTGGTTGACAAACAGAACACAGTAAGTTCTGATTAATGGACAGCTTGCTGACATGGGGTCTGTCACTAGTGGAGTGCCACAAGGTTCTGTCTTGGGCCCCTGCCTATTTCAGCTTTTTATAGCTGATATAACAAACAGCTACTGTTCAAATACTATTAAATACGCAGATGACATCAGAATTGGTGGACCATGTTCCAACTCAGAGCAAATAGCATCCATTCAGAATGATCTGGACCATATGTCTAAATATATCAATACATGGGGGGATGAAATTAAACCATAATAAGTGCAGGATTACGCACTTTGGTACCATTAACCCCTCTCACGTTTACACACTAGACGACTTGAGTCTTAACCAGTACTGGTATAGAGAAGGATTTGGGGGATCTGGTATCAGATGACTTCCTCCCCAACTCACAGATTAATGAAGTTATTCTTAAGGCCAACCAGATTATCTGTTCAGTCAAGAAAAATATTAAATCAAGAGACAGCAAAGTACTAATGCCCTATACAGAGCCTCATGTCACCCACATCTAGATTTCTCCTCTCAGTTGTGGTGCCCTTTAAGAAACATGACATTATGCAACTGTAAAAATGCAAAGAGGTTACACTAAAATTGTGAGAGGTCTACAAAATGTCACGCATGAAACCAGGCTTATTTCTCTGAACTTAATGTCCCTTTCAACCCGACTACTAAGAGGGGCCTCCTTCTTATGTATGACATCATGAAGGATCCCTACTTACTGACCAGTTTAGGGCTAATGTTTAAGAATGACATCTATAATTTCAGAGGTCACTCACTCCAGTTACAATACAAGAGATTCAACCTAATGCCACGTAAATTCTTTTATACTCTACGTATTATCAAGCCCTGGAATGCATTACCATTGGAGGTAAATACCAGCAGTTCCAAGTCAATGTTTAAGTCCCAGTTGGACACTTTTATCCTTTCAGGCACCACTATTCATTACTATTAGACAAAAGGAGCAATCATGGGCCTCGCGGCTCTATAGCTTCTATTTGATCTAAGTATGACTCTAAGTATATGGGGACGGCAATCTGACATCAGGTGATGGTGGAGGGATCACCTGGGCAGTAATGTTTTTTCAAATTGTGAAAAAGAATCCTTTTCTGTGATTCCATTTTTGCAATTTGCAAAACAGAATCCTTTTCCGTGGTTCAGAATCCTTTTCTGCGGTTCTTTTTTTGCAATTTATGGGAAAAGAACAAATCCTTTTTCACAAATTGCAAAAAAAAGGATCCTCTTTTGCTATTCCTTTTTCACAATTTGCAAAAAAGGATTACGGCATTTTAAGAAAACACTTTTCTAAGTAAGTTAAGAAAAAAATAAGCCCAGAATCAGACTCTACGGGCTCCAAATATTGTAGGTAAACACAACCATTGGTGTATACTAAATCCCTTTATTTTTTTAGTTATTTAATTTTGTTGCCACTGCTAACTGAAAACAAGATGGTGGCAGCATGAAAAAGAATTTTCCCATTCGTGAGATAGAATCCTTTTTTGAAGTGAACATCTAACGTTTCCCATTGAAAATAATGGGAAATTTTAAAATGTAATAACTTTTGGACAGATTAATATTTTTCACCAAATCTTTGAAAGACACATCTGTGACCCAATACCTTTCTACCTAGTTAATTGCAGACCACAGTTCCACACCATTTTTGCACAGTGACTTGACAAAGAATTTTACAAAAACCGTAGTTTACACGTTTTGTCACTCTATATTTCCACAGCCACACATCCGACTGGAACAAAACTTGCTACACAAGGAGATCTTTAGTCCCTGATGGTGCGTGCAAAATTTCATGCAAATCGTTTGAATGGTTATGAAGTTATTAAGGCGAAAAATTTTGAGTTTAACATAGAAGTGAAGAATGAACCCTAAGTATAACATTATAGTGGTGCGGTAACACCACTGTAATGAGGTTCAACAGTCACTTCTATGTTAAACCAAAATTTGCACTTTAATATCTTTGCAACTGTTCAACTGAAATTTAAAATTTGCATGCACCATCGAGACCAAAGATCTCTTGATGTGGCACATTTTGTTCCGGGTTGGATGTGCAGATCAGAGATGTAGAGTGTCAAAACAATGTGAAAATTACCTTTTTGTGTAAATTTTGTCACACCATTTCTCAGAAATGGCTTGCGGGTTTGGTCTGGAAATTTTAGGATATATCAGGCTTGGGTTGTTGATATGCCATTTGAAGATTTGGTGAAATATCAGTCCATTCAAAAGCTACTACATTTGACAATTTCCCATTATTTCCTGTGGGAAAAATTAGATGTTGAGTGCAAAAGTGTGTTTCTCTTTCACAAAAGTGCCATTCTGTTTCATAAATTGGAAATATTATTTCATGCTTCCACCATCTGCTTTCTGTTAGCAAGCCAAAAAAAGTTAAATATTTTAAAAAATACTGAGAAATGGTAAACACCAACAGTTGTGTTTACCTAATCTGAGGAATCAGATTCTGGGGTCACTTTGCCCCCAAAATGCCCTGAAATTTGTTAATTTTGTCCATGGGTGTATTTCTGCTGAAAATTGTGATGGTTGTTTCATGAAAAGAAGGAGAGTTTGTACCACAAATTGTGGCAAAAATCACAGTTTTTCATGGAACAAGGAAGGGTGTGTCACGAAACAGATGCCACATTTTGTGGCACAAATATATCTGGACAAAATGTAACTCTTTCAGGGCATTTTGAGGGCATATTGACCCCAGAATCTGATTCCTCAGCCCCTGATTAGGTAAACATCTGTTTGTACACATTATGTACCCCCCCAGCAGTGTGGAACACTGGGTAGCCCACTTCCAGTGTCCTGAGATATGGATCCCCCAAGCAGTGTGGGACACTGTAGAGCCCACAGTAATTGGGGCCCAAAACATGTATTTAATTAAAACCTATAAATAGAAAACAGTCCCCCAATGTCTTTTTTAACCTGAAAAAAAGAAAATGATCCCTCGTTGTCCCCACCATCCCCCTCCCCTATCCCAACCCTCCCACTGAGCACCCACCACCCCACACCCCCCCCTTACCCTATACCTACCTACCTCTGGAGGTCATAGTCTGTCATGTTCTGTGGACCAGGACACATTGTCACTCTTCAAAGCTGAACCACAAACTGAGGAATCAAGGGAAGTGCCATATAATGTACAGTATTCCAATGACATTTTGAACTTATGTTCATAACTTTGCTATTTTTAGATATGTTTTCACCAAATTTTCAACATGGCTTTTTGGAACCACACCTCATGAATACTGCCACTGTCATTTTGTTAATCAGGTTGGGAAGGTTATTCTCAGTGTTGCTGCACAAAATCTCCTTTTTAGGACTAAGTAATGAAATTTCACTACCAGTGTTCATGAGGTGGGGTCCCAAAAGGTCATGTTGAAAATGTGGTGAAAAATTTGACCGAGTTACATGTGTTCCTTGATTCCTTGTCATTTTTCTATGCATGCATAACTTTGTTAATTTTCAATATTTTGAGCCCACATTTTCAACATTGCCATTTTTCACACCACCATGAACAGTACAGCTGTCATTTTTCACATCTTGCCTGAAACATGTTTTTCACCTGTGGAATGGTGTTTGCATGGATTTGAAAATTTTCACTTATGGGGTTTATGAAGTGGGACATTTATTTATTTATTTATTTATTTATTTAAGAGATTTACCAGATAAGCATACTGGAGTGGATCCACTCATTTCCAGATGTGACCTGGGAGTTACATACATGCATACATACATACATACATACAACTGAAGCATAGGCAGTGGTGCAATACAGCAGGTACAGAAATGAGTGCAATAGAGGGTAGTACAATCCAGTCCAGGAAAAGTTACAGGCTGGACTGTGCATTGGGAACTTACATTCTAGCTTAATTCAGAGTACCTGGGTTATTTAAAACATGAGCAGGCAGAGACCCATTGGTGGAGGCAGCAGTTTAGGTCACTTTACAGTTTAAGGCATGGCGAAGCCTCTTGCTAGCAAAACTGGACTGCAGGTTGCAGTTACATGTGACAGTGAAATGGCCCTCAAGGAGAGTATTTATGGTCCTAGGTGTGACGGACAGCCTAATATCAGCAGGGAGGTCATTCCAGAGTTTGGGCAGTCTATATTTGAAAGCAGATTGGCCTTTGTGGTATGCATGAAAGGGATAAGCAAGAGTCTCGAGTCTGAACCTCTCAGGGAGTATTCTGGGGAGGGTTGAGCTGACAGGGTGGAGCTGACATATGTGGGGATGGAGTTGGACCAGTATTTCGCTATGAGATTTGCACAATGTAGCTTGTGCCTGGAGTGCAACGAGGGGAGATCTAGGACTTTATACAGATCGCAGTGATGGGTGGAGGGGGGGCATTCTAGGATGAACCTGCAGAAAGAATGAAAAAGGGGGTCCAGGTTTGCCAGGGTGGTTGGGGGGGCTGCACTGTAGAGCACATCACCATAGTCAAAGGTGGGGAGGATCATTTTGAGTACTAGCTCCCGCCTGACTGAGGTGGGTAGGCAACCTTTGTTATGGTAGAGTGCTCCTAGTTTTGGATATAGTTTTTTCTGGAGGAGTCAATGTGGATGGCGAGTCAGGTGGTGAATCAGCCATACACCCAGGTACCTGAAGGAGGTGCATGATTCCAGAGTGGTATCATCTAGTGTATGGAAAGTGGGGAGCATAGCTAGTCGGGTGAGTCAGCGGTTGCATGCAGAAAGTTAAGGAGAGGCGGTTTTCTTTGTGTTTAGGAGGAGTTGGTTAGAGTTAAGCCAGGTTTGGATGGCATTAAAGTCCTGCTATGAGGTTAGAGTTTAAGGCCTCACAAGATAGACCAGAGGCGTACAGGGACCGTATCATCTGCATATATTTGTATAGCTGAGTTTCGCATACCAGTGGGAGGTCATTTAGAAATATGGAAAGAGCAGGGGACCCAGGACAGAGCCCTGGGGACATCCTAGGTGACTGGGGGAAGTGGACCCGATTTTTACTGTTTGTTGCCGGCCAGATAGGTAGGCATGGAACCAGCTGGTGGTTAGGTCAGATAGGCCTGCATCCTGCAGTTTTATGAGGAGTTTGGGATGGGAGACAGTATCAAAGGCCTTTGCCAGGTCAATGAATATAGCCGAGGTGAGGAACCCTTTGTCCATGCCTGAGGTGATATCATTAGTGAGCCTTAGTAGAGCTGTGGTGGTGGAATGGGATTTGTGAAACTCCGATTGGTAGGGGGTGAAAAAGGAGGTTGAATCAAGGAATTGTGTGAGTTGCGTGAGGGCTAGGAGTTCCTGTAATTTTGCCAGAATTGGGAGAAGGGAGATAGGGTGGTAGTTACCAGGCTCAGATGGGTTGCCACCCTTTGGTAGTGGAATGACTACTGCCTCCTTCCATGCTGTTGGAAATTGGGCAGAGGAGAAGGAACGGTTGAGGAGGTTGGCTAGGGGAGCTGCGATAGCAGGGGCAGATAGGTATAGAAGTTTCGCATCTAGGCCTAATAGGCATTTACCTTTATTTGGGTTAAGGGAGTGGAGGGCGGTTAGGACTTCTATGGTTTGGACTGGTTGGAAAGAGAACTTGGTAGCATGGGGGGAGTGCTGGGCAGGTGTGGGGGGATGGGTGTGGGAGGGGAGGTTTGTAAGTTTGACAGGAGAGACTTTGTGCAGTTGGTGAAATAGTTATTAAAAATTGTGGCAACTTCGAATGGACTGGATATATTTTTGCCCTGGATAGTTAGGGTAGGGGTTGGCGGCTGAGTAGGGGGAATGAGCAAGGATTTAATAGATTTCCAAAATTTGGCTGGATGGCTAAGATTAGAGGAAAGGGCCGCCCGGAAGTAGCTATTTTTTGCCTGTCTTATGGCTTTGGTACAGTTGTTTCGGAGGGAACGGTAAAGCTGCTGAGATTCCAGTGTTCCTGTTTGCCTAAGTTTATTCCATGCCCAGTCTCTTGCGCGACCCCTGGAAATAATATTGGCAGAGACCCAGGGGAGATGGGTTGATCTTACCTCTTTGCTTCTGAGGGGGCGTGATGGTCCCATACGGCAAGAAATTGATTACTGAACGCGCATAGGCAAGGTCAATGGTAGGTGCCAGCTTGATGAGGACCAATCGGCTGAGGTGAGATCATTTAGTAGGGAGTTGAGGCAGAGAATTGAATGCTCTTGTGTTGAGAGACCTTGGTGGAGGTGGTTAGTGGGTCTATGCACCTTTCTGATCATGTAGATCATGTGGTGGTCACTCACTGAGTCAGGTAGGAGGCCAGCTTTTATAATCCCTGTGTGGGTGTGTTGTGGCGCCCAGTCCAGGAGGAGTGGTTCAAGGATTTTGGATTTAGGCAGGTAGGGTGCTCGATCTGCTGAGAGAGGTTAAGGCTTTAATCTTGCTGGATAGTTTTATGCAGTCTTTGTCTAGCCAGTTGTGGTTAAAATTCTGAGGATATAGAGCTCTCCGGCACTAGCCAGCTCTTTAGCGAACCCAGGAGACCCATTATGGTGGATGCTGGGTAGAGGCACAATATATCCTAGCTACAAACACCGGAGCGCTTAGGGGAGGACTAATTTTACCATCTTGGTATCAATAAGGGCATGTTACGTGGTAACTAGACAGAGGAATACCAAAGTTTGTTAGATAGATACATGGCTATGCCTACTCCCTTCTTGCTGCCTTGTCTATCCTGCCTTAATACAGTGTATCCAGGCAATGCAATTTCAGAGTCAGCATGATGGGGTTTTGCCAAGTTTCAGTTATTATGCAGATGTCCGTTTGAGGGTTATGGCAGTGGTTTGCAACTCTTTGTTTAGCAGGCTGCGAATGTTGAGGTGAATTAGGCTAAGGCCTTTGGCAGGTTTGGGGATGGGGTGGGTGGGGGAGGGCAGGGTTTGTTTCAACATCACCCACCAGTAGTAGCAACAGGGTTAGGTATTGTAGGGTAGTGTGCCATTTAGTTTTAGTTTTAGGTTTGGGATTGGTAAAATTCGGGGTGTGGTTGGGGATTGTCTTGACAAGGCTGCTTAGGTGTATACTCTAGGGTGAAAGATGGGGATGACGGAGGGGTATGAAATCCAGCAAGAGATGGTGGCTGAGCCTGTCGTTCCACAGTAGGTGTGTTTAGGGGGTGTGTGGGGGTCGAGACTGAGTAGGCGAGAGGGAGATTAGGGTCATTTTGGGGCAGGGTGGATGGGGGAAGCGAGACAGGAGGAGTGTCAGCGGTTAGCAAAATTATAATGTAAAGGAGCATTTTTTTTTATTTTTTTTAACTTTCTTAACAGTAGCAAGCTGTAATCAGTGCCAGCGGCCTCTGCTGGTGAGTTCTTATAACCTGCAAATCTGAAAGTGGGCTGATAGGTTTTTGAGCGTCACCTGACCTCTCAAATTACCTATAAGTTAGAGAGCCGACCAAGGGTGGTGGTGGGAAGCCGGCGCGCAGCGCCGGTGGGGCAAGACCTTAGCAGCACTGCTCCAGGCATCCCTGAGCTGCTCGGCCACAGGTTTACAGGTTTACACAACAAAGGCTTCAGCTCTGGCTGTCCGGCCTGTTGTACCTTGCGGGTGTCTTGCTGCTCGGGGGGCTCCTGGCCCTAGCGACTTCATGGTGAGATGGGGAGGCAGTAGTCCCCTGTCCTCATGAACCCTGCTGTGGAGAGAAGAAGGAAGGCAAGTGTTATTTATACCTGGAGGTGGAGGGGCATTGTGTGTTCGCCCAGGTAACTTGAGCTTTGTCCCCGATTACAATGCTGTAATTTGCTTTCCAGTTTGCCTTCCCTTTTTGAGCTACAAAATATGCTTAGTGTTCACCCAGGTAACTTGATTACACTGCTGTAATTTGCCTTCCAATTTGCCTTCCCTTTGTGTGCTAAAATATGCTTTCCTTTTTTTTTTGTACCCCGATTTTAAATTGCTGGAATTTTTTTTTTTAAACAGGGTCCCCTTCTGCAAGGTTTGAACTTGCTTTCCCGTGTATAGGTGTGGGGAAAATGGCAGCGAGCATGTTGCCTCCACCAACAAGTGCTTGCTCCACCTTCTTAGAGCAACTAATCACGGGATGCATAAAACTCAGACTGTAAGGCCAGGTAAGAGTTTAATCTGCAGAGGAGAGTCAGCCTGGTTCTGAGAGCAGTTTGCTTTATTTTAAAGCCTGGGATTACAATCAGGTAACCTTTTAGTATATTAAGGCTGAGGTTACAAGCAGTCACAGGCAGAGCCTAAGTTAGTAACAGACTGACCCACACAATAGCAATTTAAAGCTGACAGTGCGCTGTTATTAGCACCGGAGTAGCTTTACAATATTGCAACATTAAGGGCATGAGCTAAATTACAACAACCAGGTCTCTTAAAGTAACAGGCAGTTTTACGGTGGCTACTGTATGGTTGTCAGCTCAATTAAGGAACCAGGGGCTAAACCCTGGAACCACAATGCATGTAGCAAGAAAGCAGTTCACATAATCTATCTAAACTCATCTGCCAATTTAAATTCAGAAGACCTTAGCAGCACTGCTCCAGGTGTCCCTGAGCTGCTTGGCCACAGGTTTACAGGTTTACACAACAAAGGCTTCAGCTCTGGCCTGTCATACCTTGCGGGGTGTCTTGCTGCTCAGGGGGGGCTACGAGGCCCTAGCGACTTCGTGGTGAGATGAGGGAGGGCAGTAGTCCCCTGCCCTCACGACCCTGCTTGCGGGGTGTCTTGCTGCTCGGGGGGGCTCTGAGGCCCTAGCGACTTCGTGGCGAGATGGGGGAGGGCAGTAGTCCCCTGCCCTCATGACCCTGCTGTCTATAAGAAGACTATGTTCAAAATGTGGGGTTAAAATATGAAAAAATGCTAAAGTTACAACCATTTGTAGCAATTTCAGTACACCACTATAACTTCAGAAATTTTAAATATTTTGACCCTAGATTTTCAACATAGCCCTCTTATTACCCGACCTCATGTATGTCACAGCTTGCCATTTTCAAATCTTGCCCAAATTGTGTTTTGCACCTGTGGCATGGAATGGCATTGCAGTTGTGCAGAAATATGTTTTGGCATGGATTTGAAGATTTTCTGTACTGGGGTACATGAGGTGGGGTAATAAGATGGCTATGCTGGTAGCTTGGTCACTGTTGTCTGATTAATGGATGTGCAGGGCCCAGAGGGCCCTCTGCTTCCATGGCTACATACATATATGCATCTATGCAGGATGGGAGCGCAGGTCCACAGACAAATAAGGATACAATTATACTATCTGAAAAGTTAGGAAATTCATTGTAAAAAACTTCATTAATGCATCAGTTAGGGTTTTCAACCCTAACACCCCACCCTGCAGACACTGACAGGTGTCGGGGGTGTGCCTAGGGGTCATTAGCCCTAACGCTCACCCCATTCTCCTATATTGCACCCATCTCAGCTTATTTACTTATAGAATGGTGTTAGCATCAGGGCTGATGACCCCAGAGCATCCACCGATGCCTGTTAGTGCCTGCAGGGTGGGGGTGGGGTGTTAGGGTTGGAAACCCTAACACCACATTCCATGCTTTTGTCGCTTTAGTAACAACCCTAACTGATGCATTAATGAAGTTTAGTACATTGAGAGAACTTGATGGGTAAGCATGGTCTATGGGGAAATATACAACTGAAGGGGGCTTATCTGCTCAATAACCCATAAATTTAAAGGGTGAGTTGGGATTATCGAGCTACTTAGCCACCTGAAATGATAGATTTCCCTCTGTGGCTCTTACCAGTCATTTATGTCATATATCTATGGATGGAGTATTTTTTTAAGTTAAGATCATATTTGCAATCACTTCCTGTTTTTGCTTTTCCTTATTTATCCCATTTAGTTTTCCATATTGTAGTGTAGTTTTTGGAGAGATGATTTTTTTTTGTCAGCTTTCTTCTTCCGCTGCATCCTAAGCTCTCCTATGAGGCCCATGTTAAGAAAACCACCAAAACCATGCACCAAAAGATAGGCCTTCTGTATCATCTTTACCCCGTTATCAAAGGCATCCTGTCAAAGAATTGCTACCACCTCCATTCTTCCACTGCTATCTTATGGGGCTCCACTATTCCTATCCCTTAAGGCCTCTCTCACACATCAACTGAAACTACTATATCACAAAACAGCATGCTTTGCCAGTGCAGTACCCCCCCCCCCGCCATCACCACTGCACCATGCTCGCATCTCTGGAATGGCTACAGTTTGAACACAAATTCCAGTACTCTGCACTTTGCCTCACCTATGAGCTTAGGCATCTCTTCACTCCACCAGCCCTATCTGACATCATTGTTATACAGCATTCCAAACAGCCTCTCCGCTCCTCCTCTTTTCCACTACTGGACTTACCTAAGACTTGTCAATCCATAGGCAGAAGATACTTCACCTTTACAGCCCCCATAGCGTGGAACTCTCACCCCCCTCCATCTATCCACTCCTGCACTACACTCTCACAGTTCAAGCATGCTCTGCATAACTACTTATTTGCCTCAGAAACCTGTTTCTGCCTAACCTGACTTACACGTGTCTGATCCCATCATTGTTTTCTTCTAACTCTAAAGCACTTTTGTCTATCACAACGAAGTTCCAGGAGAACACAGGTACTATACATCAGTGCTCTATAACTACAAACTTATAAACACCTACTTAGCTATCCTTAAGACCTTACCCAATTATAATCCTGTCTAAACCTTTTCTTGCTCTTTGAACACTGCCTTAATTTCACTTTGCCATGTGGCTTGTTAGATATGCTATAATCAATGGTGAATGTCTACTTATTGTATCTCCTTGATTCATTTTTCTATTGTTATGTTCAATTTTGTGTACTTCTGTATGATATTGTTATAAGCTTATTGTCCTATGTACCCTCCCCCGGGTTGCCACTGAAAAAGGGACTGCAATGTCTCAGTGGGCTTTCCCAGTTACTAAAATTCAAATAAATAAAAATAAGTAGTGTAGTGTCCTATTAAAGAAAGTGTGTTTGGGGTGGTCAGTCCTTTAGCTTCACATTCAAGATGTCACTAAAGAGTTGTGTGGCATTTGCAGTTCACTGTGGCATGATTTCTATGATGTAGAGCATTGGTCGAGTGCTTTGTCGCGCCAGGGGCATCAGCATGAAGGCAGAGGAGGAATGGAAGACTTGCCTGTGAGCTGGAGTATTAAGGGACATGGCTGCTTGGTGAGTAAGGTTTGGGAGAGTCATTCAGTAGTCACAGGATTTTGAGGCTTGGGCAGTGTTTGTATATACAGTACACTTTATATTTGTACTGCTATTTGGGGGCTTTATTTGTGAGAGATTGTGAGGTGTTTCAGGTTACTGTTGCATGTGTTAATGGCAAATATTCTTGAACCAATCTAAACACAGTTTAAAAGCCCATTTGAAGATCCTTTAAATGAGATATTGGGCTTACTTGTAGCTGGCAGCTTTCCACAGATATCGATGACTACGTCTGTCCCATATTGATATTGTACTACATTGCCTACATTTTTAAGACCTTGTGATGCCACTGACAATCAAGGTGTAGCTAATCACATTGTAATCATGATAGCCAATGACATTACAAGGTTCTTAAAATGGTGGCAAAGTAGTATTAATATGGGGCAGACTTAATCATTGATATCTTTGGACTGCTGCCAGCTGCAGAGTAGCCCTATACTTCACTGGAAATATCTTTTCATAAGTTTCAAATTATGAGAAGACCAGTTCCCAAATGTCTCCCTTTAATAAAGTGCTTGTTACACGTGTTATTAAGTTGTTATAAGGTGCTTTATAGTCTGTTTGTCAGGTGTTAATGTGTAATTACAGTTTTTGTAGGTTGTTAATTAAGTGGTAGCAAATAAATGGGTAGGTATACAGCACTTAACAGGTTAACTGTATTGGTACAATATATGGTAACTTATTGGGTTGTATATGAGGAAAAAACAATGACTTTTTTAATGGGAAAGAGGGTCCAGCCACATACGTGCAGTCACCTTGCTGGCCACGCTGGTTCTCTCCAAGTCACTTTAGTATCAGTGATGATGACAATGAGCCAATACGAATTTATGATCAATTGATGGTGGTCTGTGGTGGGGGTATCCTGCTGGCGATGTGAGGCCAGAGGTAGGGGATAGAAATATAAATAGAAAAATGTAAAAATAAAAAAAAATGTGGTCTATTTAAAGGAAGGCTGGCTAAGAAGAATAAAAAGGTTGTTAGTCTCTTTTGTTAAAAAAAAAAATAAAAATGTGTGGGTTCGTTCTTCATCTGGATTGTAGAGTGTGGAATGAAACATTAAGTGGGGGACTCAGAGCTGGTAAAATAAACATTGAAGCCAGCTTTTACTCAGTCAACTAAAAATTATATCCAATGGAAAAATGTAGAAGGCAAAGCAGAGTGTGCCTACTAGTTTCTTTGGATGTGGTAACTTGTTGATGGTAAAGTCTTCTTGAAAAACTTTAAGCAATGCATTATTAATATGTAGGCATCCAAAATTACTAAATAGCAAAAGAAAGATGAAGTGCCTCTTAATTACCCCTCTAATACTATAAATAATCATATGCTTAATGCTGATAGTAAACATGTGAGAGTGGCTCACATTATTTTCAAGGCAAGCAAAAATATCTGGTTATTAAATGTTAGCTATTTAGCTGGCTCCATATGTGACTAGCAAATTGCTTAGTTTTGTTTCTTTTTGTAGCAGGCTTTATTATGTCATTTATCATCCACTTACGTAAGCAATCTACTTGTGAAAAAAGACAGACAATACCAGTTGATTCATAATCTAACAAATATGCATTTACAATCTTGGTATATCTTTTGAGGGAACTGAAGCAAAGGTTTAATTATCCATGATGTTAGAAACTGAATAAAATAACAGTACTTTGCTTGAACGACTACATTTTTAGATTTCCCTTAAATTTAAGATGGCTATATAAGGTAGGCTGGGGTCCAGTAAGTAATGCTTTATTCCATACACTACCTGTTTGGCTTTTTGCTTTGCAGGTCTTTCAAAATAAAGTATTTGAAATAGCAGGATGTTGTGTCTCTCAGACAGTATATTATATACTGTTATGCCACTGTCCCTTAACATTTTGAGTTATTTGTCTTGTTAATGTTTTTTTTTTTTTTCTATCACTTGGACATATAGACCCAGACCACATAAATACAAATCCTTTGCAAAACCAAATCCTAAGTCATCTTTCATCTGGCAAATCCCAAACCAAATACAAATTCTCCCTGGCTTTGGCCATCCTTCATGGTAACTCCTGACTGATGTCTGTAGACTTTCAACATTTTTAAACAGAAGGTAAGCTGGGCTGGAGAGGAAGGATGAATGTCTAAGGAACAGGGGTGTTTTTGATTTGGAATAGTATTTTCCTGGTTTTAAGTGACAAAAGTATGCCTGAGCCTTGATGATTTACAGTTGGAGAGCTACAGCAGATGAAAGGGTCTACCATGTGGTAGGAATACAGTATGAGATTCTGATCCATGTTATTTGTTATAGGATGGCTGGGGCTGGGCGATACTGTGCAAATGGAGTCTTATAGCAGACCAAGTGTACTTTCTCTGAGATGGAATTGTAATTGTACCCCTAAGTATTGCCTTATGGGGCACATGAAAATGTCAAATTTCTTTGCAGTTGGAACTGGAATATCAAAGACTGACCGGCTGAAGTATCTCCCATTAATAATTTGTGAAGTGAACATAAGAATGTAAGATTCAAAGACAGAAGGAGGCTTATTAGCCCATCATGACTCTCTCCAATGTCTAAGTAGCTACAGCATTTGAAATCAACCTCCCTAATTTATTTGCATAAATATGATTAAAAGTAAACTCCTCCTAAATTATAAAAAACAAAAACCATGCCGGCAACCCGGGTTTGGGAATGGATTCAGGACACTGGGGGTTGGCAGGGGAAGGAGAGGACTGAGCATATGTAGGGCTGCTTTTCTCTCCTGGGGTGAGTTGGGGAGCTTGCCTCACACTGTAGTGGCCCCTGGTGGAGGCCGGGAGCACTACAGAGAGGAGCAACAATTGGGACCAAGAAAAGTGAGGAAAATGGTGCCTCAGGCGACCAGATGATAGCCACCTGGACCCTCCTGCCACAGAGCCCCTAGACAGTCAGGACCAACCTCAGCAGCACCCAGGACCAAGAAGGTAAGCTGTAGGCACTTCTCTATGGATCATCTGACCCTTTCATGACTAATAGTTATATATTTCTTAAATTGTTTATATTTAAATGGTCTTGACATGCTACATTAAGTCAACAAGATAAGTATTATTATCCATATCAGTTTTGAAATAGAAATTGTTGTCTATAGAAACATTTATGGACTCCTCTACCCAAAGAACTACAACAGGGAAGTGAACTGGGACCTAATTTCATTCAAAGGACTGTTGAAATAATTGAACCCAGTTTTCTGTCAACCTTGGCAAACCATGGTATGTTGAGTGAGATGTACTACCTCCTGACCAGTACATATCAATGTGTACTTGCATATCGTGGAGAGACAATCAACATAAAAATTCGGTAAACAGCACACATCACAAATCATGGTGACCTCTTTGAAATGTATTTTGCAGTCTCCTGGGCTGTAGAAGAATTACACTAGAAGTAAGGGTGTTATGTATCTATGCTTATATGCTATATCTTTGTAATGCAGTTGTATTAAACGATACAGTAGTGTGTCCTTGCACCTTTCATGCTGAAAATCAGAGTACCAATGAAATCAACTCCGTATTTTTAATCATATCCCATTATGCCTGGCTGGTTATTTGAATACTTGATTTGTGTTTTCAATTTATGCTTATTAGTGATTTTCAGCCTTCCTGGTGCGGTCCAACTGTTAATTATGCATGTAACAGTTTATGTGAATAAATTAACAGCCACCAACAGGAAATATTTATCTGAATAAATCTATTCCTTACATTCACAGAACCTGAGAAAGTGACCAACCTCATTCTTGCAAATACCACAACAACATCTCTATTCATGACATGGACTGCTCCACAAGGAAATCATAGTTCGTATCAAGTAAATATCTGGGACGTGATCAAATATACAGTGAAACTGAATATGCAGACATGACAGGACTGAGCCTAGGAGAATCTATTATGTCAGCTGGCAGTTTCTGATGGAAACTAGGAGTTGCAATTAATTCATGACTAGTAAGTGTTTTGCTTTCAACTTCATCCAGTTTTCTTTCCATGTTGAAACCATTCCATTAATCCACTTGTATAGTCCCTTTCAGCTATTCAGCTGAACTGTTGGCTCCATTCTATCTATATGCCTCTCCAGTCTTAGCATTCTTCATAATTTATTTCTTTTTCACTAGTTTTGTTGTTCTATTGTACTTTCTTGAGGAGGTATTGTTATCAGCCAAATAGTATTTTTTACTAATGTTTGTGGAAAATATATAGCTAGACATCTTATTATTTGTTTTCGATTGTCATTACAATTTATGGAAATAGGAAGGTTTTAAATGTACACACTCTCGTGCCATGTCTCATATGAAACAATTAGATGTCTTGGTACAGTGTTGTGCTGTTTACTACATTCAACATGTAGCATCATCCTAATACATCCCGAGCATGTCTGGCTTGTACATTCAACAGCTAAGCTCAGCTGATTAGACTTTTAAAAATGATGAGCGGTGGACATCTTCAATGACGTTTTCCCTAATTGCAAAAAGGTGCAGAAGCAGTTTTAGTAGTATTGAGAAACTGAAAATATAGAGTATGAATTTGGATGTCAGAATTACATTTTTGTTTAGAAACTATATGAGGAAATTGTTTGTTGACTAATAAATAATGCTGCTTAATGAAGTAATATTCTTATGTACTGTGTTTCCAAATGCAGTTAGTGGTAAATGCGCCTTCCATTGCAGATCTATTGAGGTGTTATCACTAATTTTACATTGCATGCCCTTAATATTGTCCAGTGTATTGAGTTAAAGGAAAAGCATTTTCCCCTGCTTGATAGGCTATGTTACCATCCATACTGACCCCCCAATCCACATGAAGTGGTTTCAGGTAAAAACTGCCACCCCTGATACCCTCATAGTATGCTCTTGGTAGGGTGCAGCAGAACCTCCTATCGTTACTCCTGAGTTTATGTCTTCTTCTGTGAGTGTGAGGGGTCAGTCAGTCACTTTAGTTGTCCAGTGAAATCACCTTCACTCATTTTTTTTTTAATACCAGTTGTGTGAGGTCTGAACCTCACTCTAGGTTCTAATGTTGGGGATGCAACAATCAAATATAAGTTGTATTCAAGTAACAACAAGTTTATTGCTACAGAAAGGGATAACCAGTTGTCTTGCTAGTTTCACTAATATGAACGGTGCCAGTGCGTTGCCCTACACCTCGAGGTTTCTAGTCTTGGGATCTCGGTTCCGAGGTGTAAAGTTTGTTCATAACATTATATACCCATGATAATTACTATGGTTACTGAAAGATAGTAATATTTCAGTTACAGAGATGTTTTATTGCTAAATTAGAGGTGGCTCTACGTCCAAGATAACATTATATAATTCTGTAAAGTCATCAGTTTAGAACAAAGACGTTTTGTCTAAAGTCTACATAATGATGGGCGGTGTTCATCACCGAAAGATGGTAATGTTGCCTTTACATTATAATTACTTCAAGGACAGGTGTCTTGCATCTGACAAGTAAGAAATAGACAGAAACATATGGTATAATGTGTCATAAGTAAGTGAGTTACAATAATATGTATTCATATCCTGACATCTACTTATACGTAGATGCCTTAGCCCTCATATTAGTATAGCCTATGCCTAAACATTAGCTGTCTACGGTGTACTCTGAGGGTATTGTTAGGTGCAGGGACCGTGGTACATTCCCCTTGTTGCCTGTAAAGCGCACAGGCTTCATATAAGGTGGATGAGCAGTGTCTTATAACTGAGGCACGAGCCTTGTAAAGGAACCTGCTGCTCTGTGTTGCGAAGAGCATCACGGCAGCAAAGCGTAATAATCAGTAACATCAAAATGCTTGTATTATAAATATCTTTAAAGTAATTCTAACCAAGTGTTAGTCAATGCATTATTCATATTCCATCATTATTAGGTCAAGAATGGCTATTTGCTTTGGTTATATATTGCTGATGTGATGAGGTGTGTATCCTTTCTATCTAAAAGGATTTTGTGTAAGTGTAAGTGATCTATGTGTACATTAAAGTAGGTAGGTATTTTCCGGTGTGAGTAAATAATCTGTATATCATCAATAATATCTGCTTCTATAAGGGACGGGGTTATGACAGTGTGTCCAATAACAGTTTTCTGATGGGGAATGCAACAGAAGTTGGGGTAATCACTGCAAGTAACAGAACCATAAGAATAAGTTTTTACATTGGTAACTATGCATGTTCATCGTCAGAGTTGTACTGTGATCAGGTAGGCAGTCTCCATTTTGCAACTGGATGGCATGTAGGTTATCTGAGATTTGTGTTGATAGCGATGAGCTTCCTAGCGATAAGACTGGTAAAGTTGACCGTGACTGCATTGATTGTGGTGCATTGGTGCATCTCAGTGATGTCAGTATCCATAGTGAAAGTCCGGTCACGCTGTCTGAGTAGCCAAACAGGGTGTATAACATCAAACACACTCATCGTACAGGTAGATGTGTTGTTTTTCGACAACAGTCCTGTGCGCCACCCAGGCATCCAGGGAAGGAATGTAGACCAGTAGAGGTGGTAGATCCATGCTCTGGTAGATGTCATCATCCAAATGCCCTATTGAATGCGCCCAGTGCCTGCTTGTTGAACAAAGCTGTAGTAGGATCAAAATGTGGTAAGGGAGACAGTAAAAAAGAGACAAACATGGTATCTGTTATAGAACATTTCTTAGTAGAAAAACAAGGACCAGTGTTTGGATGTCTGGTCACAAACCCCAAATTTCGAGCTGTGGAATGAGGAATGGACAGAGTCTGTTGCATACATAGGGAAATACAAGATGGAAGTTTACATTTAGGACAATACCATTTAGAAATGCGTCTGTCATGTATTATATCTGGGATTCTTACAGTTTCTAGGTCTCTGAAGAGGTTGTTAATGGTAGTGAGTATGTATGAACCATATGCAGAACAAAGTATTTTCTACCAATGTATTGTTTATCAGCTTCTCTATTGTTTTGTTGTATGAGCGCATTAATCTTATCTTTGGAATCAGTGAAGGCTTTTGCGATGTCGTGCATATTGTATACAGTGTATCTTTCTTCCTGGCTAAGACCATCCACACCATGCAATAAAGGAGGTAAAACGTTATTAACCAAAACTAGTGGAGAATTTTGCAGAATGACTTTGATAGCAGCAATGTCTGCTTTGTTCCAAATGGACATAGCAGTACTAAAAGACCTGTGACAGTTCCCGTGGCACCCGCGGACATCAGAACTGTCAACTTCCACGCTTAGTCTGCTTATGAGTAAGAGTACTAGGAGGAGGTTTCCTCCCAAAATTACCTCTGTGTTCAGTAGAATAGACCCCAGTAAAGGGATCTTGGCACGTATCTGAAATGCAGCTAAACTATCAAGCAACAAAGTAAGCATGTAAAGTGCAGATGTATTTGTATTGTGACACATACCAAATTTTTCATATTCCAGTAAGTAAGGTTAAATAAAACAGGTATATGCATAAACTGTAAATTGTTAATCAAAGAACCTGGGAGGGCAGTGGCTTGAGACCACTACGGGACCAGGGGTATGTTTTGGACATTCCAAAAGTTGTTTTCGGTAGGAGGAAGCACAGATAGATACATGGCTGCAGAAGGCCATGTGGTGTATACAGCACAAAATCATGTGGCAGAACTTGAGAAAGAGAGTTACAATAGGAAGGGTCAATTAAAGCAGTGATGTTATACAAACCAGAGTGTCTTAATGCAGCTTGTAACAAGGACAGGTGAACCATTCGGGACAATTTGAGGGGCCAATCCTTGGAAAGTTCCCTTAGAGAGTTTGGCCATGGGGAGAACTTGTCCTTGTGATGTGGTTTGCCACCAATTTGAAGGGTGGATTTGTCAGGAGCAATGACCGAGGCAGTGAGGTATGCATTGGAACCTTTCTGGACAAAATCATAGTGTCTTGGAATTTTGATGGAAACTCCCTCTGTAGGAGGGATGCTGGAGGATCAAGTGTCAAAGGAGGTCTCAAATACCATGCCTTGGGCAAAGGGAGTACTCCTGCAAGGAGTAGAGATAGGAACAAGATAGCCATCTTGTCAATGTATCTGAAAGGGAAGATGAAAGATTAGTATATTAATACAGTTCTACCAATGGGGTTAGGAAGAGTAAGTTTTAAGTCTCTTGTACAGTTCCAATTGGTTTGCATGTAACCATTTTCCAGTCAGTTTATTGTTGTGGAGGAGTCTAACTTGATAGACTGCTGGACTGAGCTTGTTGACAATGGGGTAAGGGCCTTCCCATTTGTTGGAGAAGGAGGGTGGATGTGCAAATCTAAGTACCATTACCTGAACTCCAACTTACTGCCAATCCACTTTTGTGCGTGTTTGTCAAATTGTATTTTGGACTGTTGGCCTTGCCTATGCAGTTTGCAGCATATGTGTGTGTATAAGGTCTTTCTGAGTTTTCCACATACTGATCTACAGACACGTGGTCTGCAGTGGGGGTGTGCAGGTCAAAGAGCAAGTGTTCAGGTAGTCTCATTTGTCTTCCAGTCATTACCTCAAAGGGTGTAAGCTGAGTTGGCTGAGGATGTATCTCAATTGCCATAAGGAGTAAAGGCAGTAGGGAATCCGGTAGCCTGGGATTGTCCTCAATGAATTTGGAAAGCATTTGCTTAATCCGTCTGTTGGCTGTTTCTACTTGACCTGAGGATTGAGGGTGATAAGGTATGTGGAACTTTGCTGAACCCCTAGGGAGTTCAAGGACGCTTTCATCAACTCACCTGTAAAACTGGTTCCTTTATCGAGTTCTACCTTGAGAGGCAGGCCCACCTGGAGAAAATCTGTTTTACCAAGATTTTGGCGTTATTTTCAAGAAGTGCAAGTCTTGTAAGTTCTCAACCCACTTAGAGAAGAGATCGGTCACTACAAGGGGCATACTTGTTGTTTTCATTGGTGTTGGTCAAAGGACCAATAAAATCAATTTGAATGGCATGCCAAGGCCAGTATGTCTCTGTGGTAGAAGTTTGGCATTCTGTTTCAGAGGTATCGGATTGTTTTTCACAAACAAGGCAATTGTCAATGTATTGTTTAACATCTTTGGTAATCCTAGGCACCAGGCGGTGGTTTTGAGGTGTTGAGGGTATTTTTAGCCCCTGGTGTCCGACCAATAGGTGTGTCATGTACCTGGTGCAAAAGTTCAGATCTCAAATGTCTAGGGACTACCCACAATTTGCTGGTAGTATCCTCTGGCTGGAACCAAATGAGTTTATCATCAGGGGATAAGTGTAATTTACCTTCATGCCTACGATAGAGGTTATGTGTAGGGAGTCTTTCTTCAGTACCCTTGTCCAGGAATATGAACACTTCTTTGAGTTCAGTGTCCAAATGTTGAGCTGCTGAGAGGTCCAAGGGGGAAAAAGATTCAGATTTCTTTTTGAAAGCTGCAACCTGTACAGCTGCGTTTGCTTCTGGATGATCCATCACCCAGACACCCCCCCAGGCCCCTTCCTTAGCAAGGGTGTCTGCTGTGTCATTGAATGCGTGGTAGGGATCATGTAAGGAGTGAGCTTTAACCTTGTGCACATAGAGTTTGTGTGGGTATTTCTGGGCTAATGTGTGTATGTAAATCACCAATTCTTTGTATTTCACTGAGCTTCCATCAGAAGAGAGGAAGGAGTTCTTCTGCCAGAAAGGGAGAAATTCTGTAAGGGAATAACAAACCCAATTAGAGTCGGTGAAAATGATGGTATCTTGAGTTCCATGTTGGATAAACTCAATGCACAGGCCACTGCTGCCAGCTCTGCATAGTGATGAAGCTACAGTACAGCGCTTAGATATCCTGACAGTGTCCCTACAAGGTTACACCACCATGATACCCATCCCTGCAATTTGTTCACCCTGATAGTATGATGCTGATCCATCGGTGAAAACACTGCACAAAGAGGTATTCTCTAGTATCTCAGGGGTGGCAGGGAAGAATGGACCCGGATCTGAGAGATCAGGTGACTGCAGAGCGCAGTTGTGGGGCTCCCCCTGAAAGAGGAGGCCATGTGCTAATAGAGATGGAACTTTGGTTTGATGGATCTGAATATCCCTATCCTGGAGGAGGAGTGACCAATGTGTCAGCCTGGTGTTAGAGACTGACCCATCCTTCACTCTGTCTGAGAGCAAAAAAGGTAGTAGGTGTATGATTGGTTGAGAATCAGTGGAGAGTACCCAATGATATACAGGAAGTGCTTGACCACTGATTAGTAGCCAGAAGATTCCTTCACAAGGCCATACTTCTGTTCTACTGGGGTCAAAAGCTGCGATGCATATGCAATAGGTCTCAAAGCGCCATGTACTTTTTGGGCTAACACTGCCGACATGGCAATGTCAGAGGTGGCACACTCTAGATAGAATGGTAATGCTGGATTGGGGTTTACCAGTGCTGGGGTGGAGGCCAAGGCCTACTTCAGTGACATTACAGTCTGAGTATGGACAGGACCCCAATTCCATGGAACGTCCTTTTTGAGTAAATCGTACAGTGGAGCGGCTTTCTGTGCAAAATCACAAATAAAATCTCTGGAGTAGTTCACCATAC
Source organism: Neoceratodus forsteri (assembly GCA_016271365.2). NCBI lineage: Eukaryota > Metazoa > Chordata > Ceratodontiformes > Ceratodontidae > Neoceratodus > Neoceratodus forsteri. The sequence continues at coordinate 614,965,529 of CM028133.1, forward strand.
CTAGAAACTCCTAAGAGTTGCCACACTGGTAGGTAATGGCAAGTCTTGTAACTCTTTGAATCTTTTTCCAAGTAGGACTCGACCTGATCTGTTATTTTTAAACCCAGAAAGAGTACTCTTTCTGACATAGTTGTGCTTTTGCAGGATTACACTTCAAGCCTGCTCTTTGAATAAGAGTCAATAGTTCATCCAAGAGATCCAGATGTTGTTCCTGTGTGGCAGTAGCCAACAGCAGGTCATCCAATGACTGTAAGAGACATTGGGGGTTGAGAAACTTGTAGGGCATCCATCATGTGGAGATGGAAGAGGGATGGGCTGTTATGGAACCCTGTGGCAAGCAAGTCCACGGTATTGTCGCCTCTTCAAAAGTGAAGGCAAACTTATATTGACTCTTGAGGGCCAATGGTAATGACCAAAAACCATTGAGATATCCAGGCACTGAACCATTTCTGATCTGGTGTTAAAGTCGAGCACATCCGGGTAGATGCCACAGTTGGAGAACAACTGGGAGTGACCTGATTTAGTTTCCTGCAGTCATTAGTAAGTCTCCAGGTACCTGTGGGTTTCTTCACAGGCCAAACAGGAGAGTTGGCAGTGGAGACACAGGTTCTGATTACCCTTGTTTAAGGAGGACTTGATTGTTTCTCCAAGAGAGGGTAGGCTTCAGAGGGAAATGGGTATTGCTTTGTCTCTCATGTGCCGGGCCTGGCACCTCAATAACGGTATGCATTCTGCCACAATCATGTTTGTTGACTGCAAACGCTCCAAGTGTCATTGCAGGATAGGTAGAAGTTTTGGGAAAAGTTCATGATTCTTGAATAAATCTATGACGTCATACTTTGTTGTTAATGGATATCGCTGCTACTGCATGTGAGTCAGAATTAAGACAGTATGGTATTGACCCTGGATCTGTATCAACAGCATGTTGGTTAGATCCACCACACAGCCGTGTGGTCCAAGGAAGTCAATCCCAATGATACTAGGGTGATCATGCAACACCATCAGTTGGAAAGCATGTGAGGCCTTCAGATGGCCTAGTTCTACCGGTAAAGGCAGAGAACGGTATGCAGGTAACCTAGCACCATCAACTCCTGACATATTGGTCTTCCGTCCGGTAGACCATGGAGACGTTTCAGGGTGGTCATCGTGTAACACAGATACAGCTGCACCTGTATCTAACAAGACAATTAATTGGCGGCCCCCAACCTCGGCCTCAGTGCAGGGCCTTCCGTTTGTATCCAAGACCAGCTTGTTTACAATGCGGACTGGGGCCTGTAATTGTCAATCCGTATTGTTGGAGGCATGCAAAAGTTGGGCCTGGCTTGCATGAATGACTTCACCGTGTTGCACTGATGCAATGTAAGGCGGGGCTTCCGGGTTCAGGCTGGTATGGGTCTGCGCACCCATACTTCCGGTGTCTCCATAGCCAGTAGTGTCATGGGTCGCCGGTTGTACTGCTGCAAGTGTTTGTGCGGGAACAGCATCCGCTACAGAACGCACTTGCCCCAGGAGCTCCCAAAATTTCCGGTTCTCTTCAGCTGTCTCTTTGTATGAGGGACCCAATCTTTGTAATGGCTTCCCTTTGCCTTTGTGCCTCCTGTTTTTAGGCCAATTCCGGTTCCCACCCCACTGTTGTTGTTGTTGGGGGTTTTGCTGGGTGCTAGCTGGAGGGGCCGATGGATGTTTGGACTGTTGTTGCTGGGCCTGCCCTTCCACCGTGTAGTGTGTCGTGGTCCCAGAAGCGGGTTCCACAGCGGCGACCTTTTTGGAACCGGAACCCAAATCATGGATGTACAATTGGTACACTCTCTTGGTTTTCCGAAGAATATCGGCAAACCTATCTGTATTCGGGTATGTGGTTGGCTCTACTTTCTCTCTCACGACTGGGATCATGTTTCTAAGGAACAGGGTCTTATATTCAATAAGATCTACATCTGCGGCTTCTTGTGCCAGATGTTTCCCTGCTCGATAGGCTATCCAGAGTCTCTGGTGGTAAGTCGCTGGACTTTCTTTAGCATTTTGCTTCACGGGGTATGCTAGCATTACTCCAACCACACCAGGGCTGTGAGCAGAAATGAGCTCAGCTGCGACTTGCCAAAGTTGGCTCCCATCTTGGCTAACTACTTCAGGAGTTTTGCCCATAAACCAGGATCAATGGTCTGGCGTAGTATTTGGACCTGGTATTCTGCGGCGAGACTAAGCATCTCGCACTTGGAGCGCACCTTTTCCAAATGGCAGCTGAGGTTGTCGGATGGGTTCATCCGACCAATGCTGTCAGCAATTTGCTGAACAGAGTAGGCCATTTGCAGGGGATTAGTTGGTGGTCGATCAGGCAAGGGTGGTGCGTCTTGCGCGCCATCCAATGCTGCGCGAGCTGCAGCTTCAGCCGCAGTTCGAACAACACCTTCCTGAATGCCAGCTTCTTGAAAAATTTGTCGAATCTGACTTTTAATGGCTTTCATACTTCTTTCAGGAAGAGGAACATTTCCCAATGCCCTATCAATCATGGTTTCAATTTCTTGCCTGTCTTCCACACTAATAACGGCTACCGAAGGCACTGGCCGGGACCAGGCTTGGGCCTGCTCCCCCCTATCATGGGCGCCGTCATGATGGCGTTTCCCATGATGAGCGTCATGAAGTCATTTACGTGTGACCTGGGAGTGGTGGAGGGGACCCGCCATACTGTGGATGGCTGGGTGGGGAATCTGGACCATAGTAGGGGTGTGACTGGGCGTTGTACTGCGAGATGTCATCATCGGATGGTTCCCTCTCCGACGACGGCGAATGAAAGGCAGGGGCTACGCCACCCATTGCCTTAACATGGCCAGTCAAAACCTCTCACTGATGGCACAGTTTATCCATCTTAGCTTTACATTCATCATGACTCACACTTGCAACATCCATATCAACCTGATCCTGTTTCTGTTTCTGCAAAAACACGGTACGCGGCTCAATTCGTGGTTGTCCCTATAAGCTGTTTCTAAATCATTACGTACCTGATTGATCTCATCCTGCAGTTCACCCATCTAATCACTCAACTGTGCATTCGCGGCACTCAACAAATCATTCATTTGCACCACCTGACTCTTATCCTGTCTTAAACTTTCACACTCATGTTTCAGAGTACACATTTCTTGTTCACCAGCCTGTGCAGAATGATGCAATAGTGAATCCTTTTCATTATGCAGAGATTGGAGTTCTGACTCCAAGTTCTGCTGTATCTGAATACATTCTGTTTCCTGCAAACCCATCTCTTGCTTAAGAGATGCGATCTGCAAGTCAAGGGTTCAAACCTCGCTTCGGAGGCTCCCAAAGCAGCGTAGAGAGCAGCGACCATCAACCCTTTAGCACAATGCTTATTGGTTGATTGTCACGCCCAGCACTGGGTTGAAATCCTCTAGTACAGGGTTTTGGATTGACTTGCATCCTGCAGCGGTCAGTCCATCCTCCATGGAGGTAAGAAAGTTAGAGACATCGTGTCTCAGTTCTGTGCAGATATCTGATACGGTGGCCATTTATGCGGGAGGAATGAAAATTCAAACTGTGAAAAAGACCACGCTCAATGTATCGATCCACAACACGAGTACTTTAAACACAGCTGGGCTACTGTATAAGTTGTAGGCTTGCAATTCAAAGCTGCTATGGAGTGGGTCGAGATGGCATCGACCACACCCAAAAAGTCAGCCAGACTTTGCAAGTATCTACAAACTGGTAGAAAAGACGGAGAGGTGGTACGGGAATGTACACCTGCAGTCCCCGTGGGAGAAGGGAAATTTATAGCAACAAGTGAAAACTTACAACACCCAATATCGCCTGCCCACGGTCGCCAATTGTAAGAGGTCTGAACCTCACTTTCAGGTTCTTGGCAATATTGGGGATGCAAATAATCAAAGACAAGTTGCATTCAAGTAATAAACAAGTTTATTACTACAGAAAGGGATAAATCACAGTTGCCCTAAGCAGTTCTTACCAATACGAACTGGGGCCAGTGCTAGCGTTCCTTACACCTCGAGGTTTCTTTGTAGTCTCTTGGGATCTCTGGTCTCCGAGGTGAAGCCTGTGCATACCATTATATACCTATGATAATTACTATGGTTACTGAAAGATAGAAACATTTCTAGTTACAGAGATGAGCCTATTGGCTAAATTAGAGGTGGCTCCACGGTCCAAGATAACATTATATAATTCTGTAAAGTCATCAGTCTTAGAACAAAGACGTTCTTATACAAAGTCTTACATAACAAGGTGAAGTGGTGTCCATCACCGAAAGATGGCAATGTTGTCTTACACATTATAATTACTTCAAGGACAGGTGTCTTGGCATCTGACAAGTAAGAAATAGACAGAAAATACATGGTATAATGTGTGTGCATTAGCAAGCAAAGTGAGTTACAATAATATGTATTCATATCCTGACATCTACTCTATACGGTAGATGCCCTTAGCCCTACATATTAGTATAGCCTATGCCTAAACATTAGCTGTCTACGGTGTACCCCTGAGGGTATCAATTAGGGTGCAGGGACCTCGTGTAACACAGTCATGTACAAAGCAGTTGCTTGGCACAAAAAGAGTGTTTATCACAGTCTTTTTTTTATAGTTTGTGTCTTTATCTTACCTAACTTAATCAGTAGCAATCCACTGATCCAGCACACCCTCTTTCTACATGGGGCCAAAACATGTTCCTGTATACCTATGAATGGAAAAGTTTGAATTTTTTTAATTCATATTAGACAGAGTTATTTCCTGCCTGTGGTCAGTTTCCTGCATGCAAGAAGGTGACTGTAGTATTAAAATGAGAGCACTGTCATGTGTAAATATCTGTTTGAAATGTTAAGCCGGAACTCTGTGCCTATACATTAGCATGGACGCTAATGCACATGATGACAGTAGTGATTTTGTATTTTAACAGATAATTACACATGTTAGAGCTTTCATTTTAATAGAGGCATCATTTTATCAGGCACATAAACCTGTCCAGAATAAAAAATACTATTGTTGATGTGGCTTAAAAGAATTCTTAGTCCATGCAGTTTTCTGATGTTTCAGTGCCATTTTGAAAGAGCACAAGTGGGATTAGCTCGCTAGTGAGAATTGTGTTGGGTATGGTAAATATACAAAATTTGTATGATAAATGCACTATGTGCTCAGTTTATGTTAGGCATGCACTTTATTTATGAAGGCTAATAAAATGTTTTCTGATGGAATCATTTTACATGGGATTAATAATCATCCAGAAGCTGGCAGTATCTATTTAATACAACTGCACACTGCAGCAACAATTTCTACTGCAAAATTGATACTTTATACCTTAGGTCCTTTTTTGCTCTTTCACTGCAAGTTGTTTATAATTAAAGTTGCTATAGAACATTGAATTCCTAAAGTCTCAAATCAGAAATCAATTTCATTACACTAGTGCAATATCAGTCAATGGTCATGTAACTAATAAATCAGAATTTGTAAAGCTGATGTAGTTAACTAATTTACACATTGTCCTCTTAGATTCTAGAAAGGAAGAATATTTTTTTTTTATGATACAGTTGGTTCTACCACAGAAAATCTTAGGGATCTCATTCTAATAATTTTTTAAGAGATAAAATCTACCGATTGCAAAACTACTACATAATAAACATGGATCATCTGACCTTTTCATGACTAAAAGTTATATGTTTGTCACATTGTCTTACATTTAAAATGGTCTTGACATGTTACTTAAGTCAACAAGATAAGCATTTATTATCCATTTCAATTTTGAAATAGAAAACTGGTTATCTACCCAGAGACTTTTTTTGTACTCCATGTTACCCAAAGAACTACAGTGAAGGGTGACCTTGGGACCTAATTCTCAGTTCAAATGGACTGTCAGAAAATAACTAGAACCCAGTTTTCTGCCAGTCCCCTAAGTACAATTCCATGGTGTTTGTTAAAACTCTCCTTTCTGGAAACTATTCCATTAATCCACTCTGTGTAGTCCCATTAAGCTATTCCATGCTGAACTGTTAGCTCCATTCCACATTTATATGCCTCTCCAGTCTTGGCATTCTTCCTAATTTTATGACTACTTTCCTTCACTAGTTTTGTTTTTTTTCTATTGTATCCTCTTAAAGAGGTGGGTATTGTTATCAACCAAATAGTCTTTCTTCAGTATTAATGTTTGTGTGGAAAAAAATATAGCTAGACAGCTTACTATTTGTTTTCTTTCATTCCCATTTCAATTTATGGAAATAGCAAGGTTTTAAATGTACACACTCTCATGCCATGTCTGCCATGAAAGAATTAGATGTCTTGGTACAGTGTTGTGCTGTTTATCACATTGAACATGTAGCACCATCCTAATACATCCTGAGTATGTATCTGGCTTGTACATTTAACAGCTAAGCTCAACGGATCAGACTTCTAAAAATTATGAACGGGGGACATCTTTCCTGTCTTTCGGATGAGATGTTAAACTGAAGGTCCCGTCTGCCTGGATTGGTGGTAGTTCAGGTGGATGTTAAAGATCCCATGGCACTTATTGAAAAGAGTAGGGTAATTTTTTATTGAAAGCATAACAAATCATATACAATTCAGTATTGCATCATACAAAATCATAAAAAAAGGAAAAATTAAGAACATAAATAAGTATTATTTCATACAGTAACCCCAAACAGAAGAAAAGCATTAGAACCAATCCCCCCTCCCCCACCCCACTAAAAGAGTAGGGGGGATTTGTTATTGAGATCATAACAAAACAAAAACAAATCAAGGCAGTATTCCATCATACAAAGTCATAAGAGGGGCAAAAAACATAAAGAAGAATTATTTCATACAGCAACCTCCTATGCAAGAAAAGAACCAATGATAAACAAACCCCTCCCACTCACCCCTTTTTTTGGTAATTAATCCTCATCTAATGGCCTACAAAAGCAAGGTGTTTCCAAAGACCTGACCACTGAAGAAAAGAAAACTGCTCTTTATCCTCCAATTTCCATTTACATAAGTCAGTGTTAATAATATGAAAAAGTTCCCATGGGGTAATAACCTGCTGTTGCAAAATAAAGCTGCAACGACCTATCCATATCCAGTATAGAATATGAGCAAAAATAATACGATAAGTACTGTAGTGCACACCACTTGGTAAAGATGGAGTTATCCCAAAAAATAGTAGCTCTGGTGTTGGTGAAATAGAGCCAATCCCTTTCCACTGATTTTTAACTATATCCCAAAATTCTAAAATATATGGACAATGAAAATATAAATGATCCATAGTTTCAATTTTCATGGAACAAGAAACACGAGGACAGTACCGTTCAGATAAGGCCTTATGTTTATGATTCCCTTTGACATTTATCCTACCATGCAACCCCAACCAGACAGTATCCCATAAATGAACCCGGAAGTCTAGAATCTGAAATATAGTCAGAAATCCATTTTTGTTCCAGTAAAGTAAAATTCGTAAAGGCAGGTACGGTAAAATATTGAGAAATAATTTGCCCATAAACTGCTTTCCTGGAGAGATGAACTACATCATCAAGCCGTACACCCCATTTCTTAATAGCATCAATAACGCCATCCCATCTACTAAAGAGACGAGGAGATCTTTTATTTTTATGCAAAAAAGCATAGTTAGACCAATCCAAAATCACGCCCTGTAAGGCTTCCATACCCCACCTGCACCACAGTTGTACAGAACCAGTGACTAAAGGGACAATATTAACATAAAGAAAAATCGTGAAAAAAAATACCACCGGATGAACCATGTTTAAACCCCCAGATTTAATAGAAGTATATAAAACCTCCCTTTTTATAGGATTTAACCGACTACCCCAGACACAAGAAAATAACAACCCATCAAAGAAGTAACCAAACATGATGGTAAAAAAAATATTGAACTAACAAATAAAAATTCAGGGATCAAGAAGGATTTTAAGAGAAAAATCTGACGTTTTTTAGATAGTTTCCACCGGTTCCATAATTTAACCTTAGAATGCCCCGTGTCCAACACCTGGGTCCAGTTGGTATGTGCCATGTCTTCCCCACCAAAATAAATACCAAGAATGTGACAAGGCACCCGTGAGAGTGGAATATCACCCACAAAATCCTTGTGATCATTAAACCCTTTAACATTCAAACAACACGATTTAGCCACGTTTAGCCGGGCTCCGGAAATTCTGCCCAATTCTTGAAGTAAAGCACAGGCTAAACGAACCGAATTTGCATCATAAACCAATAAACAAATATCATCTGCATAGGCAAGTACTTTAGTTCGAAACGTAATACCCATACCCAAGGGATGAATGTTTGGGGAATTCTGGAGAATACGCAATAAAGGGTCCAACGTAAATACATAAAGAATGGGGCTCAAAGGACAACCTTGTCTAACTCTTTTGTATCAAAATTGTCTTCCCATCCATCCATTCTCATATGGTGTAGCACAAGCTAAAGCATAACATAATTTAATCCTTTGAATAAATAAATCCGGAAAACCGTAGGATGCCAAACAATTCCAAAGAAAAGCATGTAAAACCCCATCAAAGGCCTTAGCCTGATCCAAGCTGATGAGATATCCATCTCCAACTGGTGCCGTCAATGAAGTCCTACTGTCCAATGTTTCTCTTAGTAGCAGTAAGGCCTCAGTAATACGGCGTCCAGGCATAGAACAAAACTGTGTGGGAAAAATAAGTTGAGCCATCATCGATGTCATTCTATTGCCAAGCAATTTAGCAAAAATTTTAAAGCCTACATTAAGCAAAGTAATAGGACGCCAATTCGTAAGTTCAGCCCGATCACCCAATTTATACAAAAAAATAATTAATCCCTCATACATAGAGGAAGGTAAATAAAAGTCAGACCACATATAATTAAACACCTCCAAAAATTCAGTTGGGATAATGCGCTAGAGTACTTTATAAAGTTCAGCAGTCAAACCATCGGATCCAGGAGCCGTATCTCCCTTCAAGGAATGAATAACCGTCTCCATTTCTAAAGAAGTAAATGGTAGGAGCAATTCATCCTGCGAGAAAGAGGTTAAATAAGGTAAAGCAGCGGATTTCAGAATTTGGTCACTATAACTTTCATCTGGAACTGGAGTCCCAAACACTAGCTAATATAATCTTCCAGGTAGACATAATACCCTTATTATTCAAAACTAAAACAGCTTGTGACGAAATTAAACCCTGGAACAATTTCTTCTCTGTTCTTTTATGACAATTCAGAAAGGGGTTACCTTGATCCAATTTCCTGTGGGTTCCAAATCTCTGTTCCTGTTGTAAAGACAACATCCTATTATATTGAAATAACTACATCTGAAATCGAACTTCTTGAATATCTAATGATACATCCTCCCTTCCTAAATGATTTTTAGTAAGTAAAACCCCCAAATATTCTCTTAATCGGAGATAACTAGAACATTTAGACAATTGTTGATCCTTTCCCACCGCCTTAAAAAAATCACGTATGCAGGCCTTTAGGTCTTCCCACCATAACTTCATATTATCATAAAAAAACTTTGTAGATAATTTGTCATGAAGAATCTCGGATAAGGAAGACAAAACTATAGGATTCTGTAAAAGAGTAGAATCCAATTTCCAATATCCCGGGACTGCTATTCTATGAGAAGGAGACTCCATACAGACTCCAATCAAAACGTGGTCGGAGGATTCAATGGGATAGAAACCAAATTTCCATATGATAGAGATTTGGTAAGAAAAATCATGTCAATGCAGGAGGCCAACCTACCCTATAATAAGTAGGTTTAGTCGATTGAGAAGTCTTGATAGATACCGCTTCAACCTCTATGAGATATTAAGTCCCTAGAATGCCCTGTCACAATACACTTATTGAAAGGACCATCCTTAGGACATTAATGTTAAAATCCCCGGCAAAAAAAAAAAAACAAGCCTGCCAGTATATAAAAAGGGGTGGATTTTTTTCAATAAAAAAATCCTCTGGGCTTTAGATTGAGGACCATAAATATTGATCAGTCTACATGACACTGTATTAATTACAACGTCCAACAAAAAAGCACGACCAGGTTCTATATCCACCAACCAAGAACAAGTAACAGCAGTCTTAAAACAAAACCCAACCCCACTACAGGAATCTAAACCCGCCGACCAAAAGTACAAACCTCCCTTCCAATCTCTTGTAATCTGGTCAATGTCCAGTGACGAGTGAATCCTAGTATCCTGGAGAAAAACATCAAAGGGTAGCTGGAGAAAGGATCCCAAATGTAATATGACATTTTTACCAGATAGTACATCATTGACATTTAAACTTGGTAATTCTTAAACCTAACCCATCAGGGAGGGACAGCTGTAGTTTACCACTAGGAGTGGGTAACTCGTTTTGTTGGGCTTTCGACTGATATTTAGATGTGACAGTACTGGCAGCAAGAGGTGGAAACAGATCAGGATCAATGCCTGACATTGGTAATCCGAATCTACTTGCTCACTCCAGATAAAAACTGAAAACCGATTTGACAGGGGCAAAGGAGAAAGGGGAGCCACCTCCTCAGTCCGAGGCTGAGTTTGGGACTGTAAAGGGAGTACAAACCCATCTTCAGTAGCCAAAATACCAGGTCCGGGTTCAGTAATCAAGCTAGGGGAAACCAGAACAGCAACCACAGTCACCCCAGAAGGACTCTGGGAAGGCAAAGCTGAACGGACTGGATGTTGGTGCATCTGAAAAGCAGCTAAGGACACTGTACGGATAGGGGAGCCATGTGGAGTAACAAATGGAGTTACAGAATCCACTGATTTGGAGTGAGATGGACCTTGTTGCGTACTGGAAGTGGAAGGGAGAAACCCCTAGAGCTACCATATCCGCAGTAGTAGTGAAAAGGGACAGAACCACCACCCTGAAGGCCCAGGCCGTGAAGCACAACCCCTGCCTCTACCTCGACAGAAACAGGTCTGTCAAAAGACTGCATAGGTGCAGAAAAATGTTGTTTGGCTTTATCAAGTAAATAATCATGGTCTGAGTCCCCTTCCAAATTATGTGCAGCCCAAGGGCACTCATGAAATGAATGTTCTTCTTCCCCACACAAATTACAAAAGGGACGGGCAGTACACTGAGGGACTGTATGCCCAAGCATCCCGCAGTGAAAACAATGTATCTGATCACAATCCACATTAAGGTGATCGAGGGCCCCACATTTATAACAGCTCTTGGGTTGACCAGCATAAAACAGGACCCCTCCGATCTCTACCCAAAAAAGGAGTAGCAAATGGGAAATCCAACTTCAGATTGGTTCAACTGAACCCGAAACAACCAGCCCCCATTCCAAAACCCATTTTCATCAATAATTGGTTTAGGCTGTTCCATAACATTGCATTTTTTCTCTAACCAAAACATAATATCATTTATACAAACCCTTCATTCCGAAACAAAATAGTTATAGTTTTAATGGTCAGTTTTGTTACTGGAATGGCTTATAAAATCATGCCAAGCCCCAAAATCTTTAACAGAATAATATAACTTCCAAAATTTGTCCAGTAATTGCATTGAACAGAAACTGAGATCATAAATCCGGTCTCCAGGTGCATGTATAAAGGCATACACCTCAGAGGGTGCAAAGCCCAGAAAGTCTTTAATTAATGTTTTACCCACCTAAATCCTATCAGGGATAACAGGAGCAGTCCCTGTATGCTTCAGGCATACCAAGAAACGTCTTTTTGCCGCTTCTTCAGGCTTATGGAACAGTCCTGCAAATGTTTTAGGCAGTGTTCTGGGGTGCAGCTGGTAATATAGCAGCGCTTTAAAGTCGTGGTCCCAAAGAAGAAGAAGAAGACATCTTACCTTCCACAGCAGGGGTATATCCCGGAAACAGCTGCAAAGGGTTCACTAGATTTCTGTGGGCTGTCCAAACGGGTGGTTGCGTCTCACCTGCTAGAGGGACTGAGGAAACCGCCTCAGATCGCGAATCAGTGCAGCAGGCATTGAACTCCTGCCGCGTGCCAGGTGCTCAGGAAAATCAGCCATAGCAGAATCAGTCAGCAATGCTGGAGAACCCGGAAATGGAACAACCGGGTCTGGTGTCCATCTATCCCCCTCACGAATCCAGCCGGCGTTCTGCAAAGCCAGCCCCAGGGTCCAGTCAGTAACAGGACCTGGCGCTGCGGTGATGACATCATCAATTGGGTCGCGATCCACCACGGAATTCAATTCTGAACAAAAAGAATCATCAGCAGCCTCCAAGGGCAGTCGTTTACTACCCCAAGGTAAAGGGCTTTGCCCAGACCTTTTACGTTTCCGTTCTTCCAAACACAATTTACTTGCCAAAAAGTCCCGTTCAGCTGCCAAAATTAAATCAAGTAATTGTTGTTTACGGTGTTCCAGGTCTCTTCTTCCGGGTCTAACAATTCCAAACACGAGTCCATAGCAGTAGAAGTTACCGTAGCTAAGGGATCATAGGTGCAGTAAACGCAATTTCAACCAAATCAGTCGGACAGTCCTGCTCCAAACGGGCCGCCTCCTCAAGACAACCTACTCCATCCATAGTCAGAGGCACACTTACCTACATGTGACTTCCTCCTAGCCCTGACTCGCGCCATGTGCAGCAAGAGCAGGGAATTTCCGGTGTCCTGGCCAAATTTCCATTCACTAAAAAATACCACCAACAGCTTAATCTGGTTCAAGTCAGTTGGCATTCATCTGTATCCCTTATCCCGTCTTCAGCCTGAAAATAGGCAGGATTTCGTCTAGTGCACTTACTCGGTCAACAAAAGCTAAATAAATTAAAAAAATAAATTAATGATGTGAGTCATATATTGCAAAAAGGTACAGAAGCAGTTTTAATGGTATCTGAGAAAACTGAAAATACCCAGATTATGAATTTCTGGATGTCAGAATTACATTTTTGCTAAGAAACTATATGAGGAAATTGTTTGCCAACTAACAAATACTGCTGAATAGATGCTGCCAGAACTCTGTGCCTACACATTAGCATGGATGCTAATGCACATGATGGCAGTAGTGATTCTGTATTTTAACAGATAATTACATGTTAGAGCTGTCAATTTAATAGAGGAGTCACTTTCTCGGTCACATAAAATTGTCCAGAGTTCAAAAATTACTTTTGCTGATATGGATTAAAAGAATTTTAAGTCCATGCACATGTTTACTGTTGCTTTAATGCCATTGCCCCCAGAGCCCTGCTAATGAAGACACAGACCATTGTTGCGTGTGGTTGCTCAATTCAGCAATTATTTTACTGAAATCAAAGATCTCATAGTTTACAATAATCCTGGTTACAACCGGGTACATTTCCAAGATTTCCATTTACAATCTCTTAACAAAAATCTGTATATACATTATATACATTCCATTCTTGTTCAGTTCATACGTTCTTTCACTTTCTTCTTTCTTCTGCCCCCCAGACGTACATCATGTGTGGGTCTGGCCTCTTCCTCTTATGTTGTGAATGAGGTACTAGTGTACACTCATGTAACTTATAAATCAGAATTTGTAAAGCTGCTGTAGTTAATTAATTTACAAACTGTCAACTGAGATTCTAGAAAGCAAGAATATTTTTTATGATACATTAGAGATATCAATCTAATAATTGTTTAAGAGATAAAATCTTCTAATTACAAAACTACTGCATAATGAACATGGATCATCTGACCTTTTCATGATTAAAAGTTATATCTTTTTCACATTAAGTCTTACGTTTAAAATGATCTTGACATGTTACATTAAGTCAACAAGATAAGCATTTATTGTCCCCTGAACCCCTACATTTTAAAGTTTTCTTGGTTTTGGCCTCTTCCTTCCTCTGGTTGTTCCTCCATCTTGACTTTTCAGGGCCTGGACACTGTGAATCCAGCACCCTCCTCCACACCAGAACCAAGCCGGTTCCACCTACCTGAGCTTTTGCCCTCCAGTCCCGGACACTTCAGATCCAGCTCCTTGACCTATGCCTCTCCCCGCTTTTACACCACGTGTGGGTTCCTTGTCCCCAGCCCATGTATCCCACCCCTTCCCCTTTCCTTCACCTCCCTTTTCTTCTTCAAATCATTCTAGTTGCTATTTTTAGGGCCTACCACTTCAGGGGACTAAGGTGACCTGTCCCTGGACCTACTGCTGCCTCCTCACAGCAAAGATACTGGCCTCATGCCCAGGGCCACTAGGGCACCAACCTGCCTTCACCTATCTTTATGCCAAATCCATGCCCCCCCAGCGACTTCCTTAATAAGGGTGGGTGGGAAAATTCCCAGCAAAAGAGGTCATCCTGCCTGTGTCTGGCCTGATATATCCTACAGGACCCTGGTCAGGACCCCTTGAGGCTCCACCCCAGCAAATCTGGGCTCTGCATCACCTTGTCATATTACACTTTCTACCTGCCTGGTGATGTCACTAGCCCCACCCCTTCGTGCCTGATCTTTCCCCCCCTCCCCTTTGTGTTCCTTCATGGCAGAGGTCATCAGACAACCTGGCTTGCCTTTTAGTGGCAAGTCTAACTGTCCCCTGAACCCTCTGAGGAATATGGATGCTACACTTATCACTCTTATTTGCTTGTTGCTAGCTAATATTTATTTTTGGCACAAAGAGTATTTACATCCACAATGTTCTTATTTCAAATTCCACACATAATTCATTTTAAAGTTTTCTTGGTTCTGTCCTCTTCCTTCTTCTGGTTGTTCCTCCATCTTGACTTTTCAGGGCCCGGACACTGTGAATCCGGCCCCCTCCTCCACACCAGAACAAGGCTAGTTCCACCTACCTGGGCTTTCGCCCTCCAGGCCCGGACACTTCAGAATTCAGTGCCTGGACCTATCCCCACTCCCCTCTTAACACCAAGTCTGGGTTCCTTGTCCCTAGCCCATGTATCCTCCCCTCCCCCTTTCCCTTCCCCTGCTCCCCTTTTCTTTCTTCCACTGCCTCCTCCTGCTTGTGATGGATGGAAGGCTCCACCTTGCAAGCTAGTATCTCAAACCTTTTTGGCTATTTCACCATCTAGCTCCCCAACGGGCTTCAGGAATAGGCACATGCCAAATTCCAACAAATGCACCCCATCAGATCTGTATGCCACATCCTGGTCAACAGAAATATCCTTGCATTGCAGATGCATGCCCCTCATTTCAAATATTGCTCTTGCTACCCTCCTATTCAGATGTTTTCCAACTTTCTCAATCAGCCAGACATCATTGACCACCCTCCATCCTTCCGGGAGGTGATGTCGGGCCAACAGATTGTCACCCTCAGCCACTACCCTTTAATCTTTTCCAAGTCCTCCAGGATGTTCTGCCTCAGTTCCCCCCATGGCAGGCCCTCCAAGTCATTGCCCCCCCAAGTGTATGTTAATGTGGTCTGGCATGCCCCACTGCACACTTAGCTCACCCAAGAGCGGTAGAAGCTGTGCCCATCTCATATCTCTAATCCCCTTCCATAGCACCCTGGTGTGCTCAGTATTGTATCGCAACTCTGCTCCTCTGGATGCGGTGACCGCCCACCTTTTAGCCCAATAGATGAAGGAGTGCTCCACTATCCAAGCTTTCCTCTTGGAACCTGCCATGGAGTCAAGATAAACAGTGTGAGTTGCTGTTATAAACCCTGACATACCTCTTGTAGCAGGCTAGACTTCCAGTGCCCAACCTTCTTTACCTCTTCCACTGAAGCCCCTTTTTCTGATGCCTCTGTGACTTGAGTCACCATTATAAACCCTGACATACCTCTTGTAGCAGCTGGACTTCCAGCGCCCAACCTTCCTTACCTCTCCCACTTCAGCCCCTCTTTCTTCTGCCTGGTGGCTGCCCCACTTCTAAAGGAATGCATGGCAATTCACCTGGTTCCTCCCCAATGAAAGCCAGAGCCTCTTAAATACTGCCCCAAACTGAAAACTGCAGCCGGGTGCCATCCCCTGCCGGAAAAGTTCCTCCAGCCCTCTTGGGTGCTCATGCATCCAGAGCCCCCACTGCACAGTTGGTGGACTGTGGCTGCCTTACCAATGATGCCTTGGTCCCCTTCCCCCTTCAGCCTGTCTTGGACTTGGCCAGGTCAATGACCACTCTGTCTGGCCCCGACCAGATGTCCTTGTGCTGCAAAGCTTGTACTGCAGCTGTTTTCTGTGGGGCCACCACTTCCCCCACTTGGAAGGCCCCAGCCACCATAACTGCAAAGACGGCCCTGAACAGGACCACCTCTTGGGCCGAGGTGCAACTCTGCTGTGTTGCCCCCAGTACTTTTCCAGCAACTGCCCTCTGATGGGATGCTTACCATCTGTCCTGGCAATCTGTCCCTTCCACCAGCCTGTGACCATTATTTTTACTACCCTGCTGGCCACTACATTGGTCCAGCCTCTGTCCTGGCATACTTAACTAATGCCAGCCAGGTGTACCACTACTGTGGTGTGGGCCAGCCCTTCTTCCCACTTCTCCACTATGAACCTCCTTTCCTGCTCATCCCGGGCCGGTTTGTCCCTACCTCACCTATGCTTCCCCCTGAATTCCTAGACTCTCACCTACCCTGCTTCATAGGTCCTCAACTTGTTGGCTGACCAGGAACCCCAGTACAGTGCCATGGCTGTGTCCCTCCAGCCTCCCATTACAATTCTTTTCAAGTAATTAAGCCTCTTCCAGATTTAGAATTTGTAACCCATCCTGTACCCTCTAGGTGCTCCCATTGAAATTGCCATGCTCCCGCAGTTAGGAGTTGAGATTCCCTAGCCCCCCACATCTCCAGGATGAGTACTTCAGCCTCCCCTCCAATTCAGCTACCAACAGATCGAAGGGATTGCATCCTGTCCTACCTGTCCAACATCCATGTCTTGCCTTCAGCTTACCTCAGCCCCAAGAGCCTTCACCATTACCTGTCCACTTTAGCCCTCCCAACCTATGAATAGAGGGGATACATATCCTCCTGTGTCTGGTAGACTGGGTGCTAAAAGACAGATCACAGGCCTCGACGTGACCAACAACTCCAGCAGCACCACAACTGTTGCTGTACCATGGGACTGTGGTCGGGCCACTGAAACATTTTGATATTGTTGGGGCTGGCATCCCAGAGATGAGGGTGGAGATGCTCTGTTGATACCATCCTCTGGTCCATAATGCCACTAAACTTTTCATAACCTCACAGCTGGCCCTGGAGTCCCAAAAGTGTGCCTTTCATTTTGCTCATGTTAAACCAAACCTCTTATGAAACTATTAATTTCTCGTAGAAGCTACGCAAGGTACCTGACCTGGCTTAGACCCCCTAATTGTAACTTTAATTGGCTGTAACATCAGCCCATCACTTCTCAAAATGATTGACCTGGGTGTCAACCTTCCAGGCAGTGGATAAATCCTACACCTGCCACAGCACCAGCAAGTGATCTCTACATAACTGGACTTCCCCAAACCTATGCTGGAGCAAACCCAAACTTTCTGGTTAGCCTCACACACTTCCTGACATTGGTCCTGTTGACTTACCTGGCCAAGAGCCTGGCTGCGGCAGTGGTAGTGGTACCGTGCCACTGGCAAGCCTGACTACCCTCTGAGCCCCACGATAGCTATAATATTAGATTGCTGCTTACCGTAATACAAGTAATATAATACTGACATTGTTTCTTTTTATTGTATTGATTTATGTATTTATTTATTTTATTTATTTATTTTTTAATTGGAATTACCACCTTTGAGCTAAAGCTCAACTGACCAAGGATCCTCAGCACATATAGAGTGGGGGAATATCGAGTACATGGATAGTGGAGAAAACAGAAACAGCTAGTAGGCCTTGTCAGTCCCTTTATGGCCCTTCGGTTTAGTCCTGGTCTTCTATGTACATCCGGGAAATCCCAGCTTTTCAAATCCAACATGCAGCCTTGGGTTTTACCCAATTCACCACCAGCTGCCTTGAACGGGCTGAATTAATAATAATAATAATCTTTTTATTTATATAGCGCAATTCGAAACATCAAGGTGCTTCCCATCAAAATATATTGAACAAATCAGACTTCCAGTTAAAATTCTCCTAGATATATCAGTGTCACCTAATTAAATCAACCTCAATTTAAAATTCTCACAAGCATCAGATATTAAAAAGGTTGTCTGAAGATTAAGCAGTCTGCCACCCACCATAACAGTAAATGTCTTTATGGCGCGCCCCCTTGGTTTTGCTTGCACAGACTTCAGAAGAAAGATTAAATCACCCATGTTTTACCAGAGAAAGCTATCCAGAATGCTTTCAAATGTAAGCCCTCTTCCTGGAGGGAGCAGGTAGTATCCACTGTCCACTTTTGCTCTGGGTATTTTCCCAAGCTATGTTAGTACCTGTATCATCTTAGCTATAATTATAAAGCCTGTTTTGTTAATCCGATGTCCGACAAGTATAAGTTAGATACATACAGGCTATTTCTTTTCCAAAATTCAGATGGTATAGCCCTAATGACTAATTATATATATATCTTTCTTTTTTTTGTGTGTACTACCCTAATCTCATGGAAGTCCCTCTCATTATAAAATAATATGCAAATTATCAACAATGGCTGTCTGATCCTAATGGCATTGGCAGCCAAATTTCTTAACTCATCCCCTTCTACAACAGAGTTACATAGCTGTAATCCAATCTCAAAAGAAGCTGCTTCATCCCAACAATACCTGTTATGGGGAAAAAGAAAACATTTATATTGTTTCAATAGGATAAGCCTTGCAATCACCTGCTGAGAAATCCCTTCCTAGGATTCCTCTAATGTTGCAGATGATTATATCCTAACAGCAGCTGGCCCATACATCAGCATTATTTCACAAACTAAGCAGTTCTGGTAACCCCGTGCTGGCTCAGCCTTATTGCAGCATTCTCATTAAACCCCTCCCTCATCCAGAAATGGCCACCGCCATGCAGCCTTTATCCAAATTGGTGGCCGCCACACAGCCCCGTGCTCAACCCAACTAAAATTATCCCCCCCACTGTTACCACAGTCTGGCATCATGAAAGCATTGCAGCATGCCCCCTTGTGTTCTTTTTTTTTTTACATATTTCTCTCCTTTACTCAATAGCATGCTGATCTATTCATTAGCCCTCCTATGTCACCATGCCTCCCACAAGGGGAATCAAAGACCCCTTCCTATTATGTTGTTTTAGTAGTGATATATGTATCAATCTATAAATGATTGTCACCACACGCATGTACAAAATGGCACTGCCACATGGAATGAATCAGAATGGTAGCTGCCCCACGGCCGCTCTCCTGTCCCTTCTGCTGCATTCCCACAAAAATTCCCCTTTTTGTTCCCCACATCAAACGGATGGCTTTTGGTGCCAAATGCAACCCCCTCGAACCATTCCATGCCTGCTACATGCCCTCGCTCCTGACCTCTTGGACCCACTCCTGTGTCATGCACAATGCCTCTCCCCATGAGGTATGCCCCCTTTTGCACCTTTGCTCTGGGCCTGCCCAGTTAAGCCCCAGATCCACTCGCGTATGCTCAACCCACCAACCTAGCCATGCAACACTGCCATAACAAAACAAAAACAATGCTGTTTGTCTGTGAATGGCTGGGGGTGTCCGTGCCCTCACTTTTTTTTTTTTTTTTTAAACAAAAACACACTAATGTGGTACCCTAATCCACTGGTGCTAAGACAGATTCTCTTTCTGTTGAAACTTTTTCTTTTGCCCAACAAAGATATCCCAGAATGTGTGTAGTGGAAGCCATCAAATTGCCCAGCGTGGGATATGTACATCCCTTTATTCAACTTATTAAGGAAACAATAATGTTGGTCAGATTGGGCCACCTCTTATATAAAATTTACACAAGACCATTTGAGGAGATTAGGCAAGATGTCAAATTGAGGCTTATTGACTAAAGTCATAAATTCTTTTCTATGTTCAACTCTCCAAGCTTAAGCAATATGGATTTTATAAAAAGTAAAGATTTCATGGGATATGAGCCATACCTTTTTTAACTCTGTCCTAAACAAAGAAGAAACTATACAAGATTTGGAACTGAAAACTATAATGCTCAATGCATTCATTTCAGATAAAAGAGAGGGGTACTTTTTCCATATTGTAAATATGGAGGGGGACTATAGATGATCTCAAACATGTGGTACTCTTGTGTTCTTGTGTACGAATCAACTAGGAAAAACTGCTGGGGATCTCAGCCTCCTGGAGGATCTTTTTGGGATATTTGTTGACTATGAAAGAGAAGAACATGGAAGAGATCTTTGGAAGATTTTTAATCTCAACTCATTTGTAAAGTTTATTGGGGACTTGAAGTTCTGTGGAGTTTTTTTTATCTGAAAAGGTACTCTGTTAAATTGAATTGCACTGTAAAGATATTTAAGTTCCTTGTTTTATTTATTGTCTATTTATATTTAGTATGTATTTTGTCCTGATTTTAGTATATTGTAACTGCTTTATGCTGAAGAATAAATTGTACTACTACTACTACTACATTCCAAGCTTCTATTGCTGACTGTGAAAGAGGCTTCAGTCTCATGAACTGCATTAAGAGCAAACAAAGAAACTGCTTGGAAGAAAGCCATTTAGATAGCTGATGCAAACAAAATTGTTTGTAATGTCTGATGGAAAAATGGATCTTAATAAAATATAAATTCACTGGAAGAATGGGAAAGACAGGAGAAAAAAACAGTAAATGTTGATTTCTTAGCAATGCATCGTCATCAGCACCGCTTTAGATGCATGCAAGACTCTTTAAAATGTCATAGTTTACATGTTTCCAGTTCATATTGTTATGGTGCACAATGCACATCCAAAGCTTCGACTGTCAGAATGTATATTTATACTTTGCCTTGAGTATTTGAGTGTTTGATTATATTTTCTACTGTTTACTGGCAAGAAAATATATCACGTGTTTGGGCCACCCAATTTTCGCACATGAATCCATTTTTTTGCACAAAGTGCCACACACACATATCAGTCGCCCACTCACAGAGACTAAAAATTAGAGGGAACATTGGTGCTGACTGCTGTGCCATATGTCTGCAAGGAGCGTACTCCCCTCATGCTGGCCTGCTCCTGCTGGTGCAACCTTTACACTGCCAGCAGGCCCCAGTAACAAGATGCCTCTCCGATGGCACCTGAATTTTATCTGCTCCATTAACCTTCGCCCTTTTGTACAACCAGTATGGCTGCAAATGCCTAACAATCCCCTCACAGCAATTGCTGCTCTTCTGACTCACATTCCTGGCTTTGCACAGAGAAAAAAGCCTCCCTTCCCAGTCATCATGAGCCTCACTGGTAACCCGGACACAACGGAGCAGTCGGCCCCATCATCCCCTGGCTTCTCCTTGCTCCCAACAGATGCAACTAAGCTCTCTCCCCATGCCCCCACCTAAGCAGGGCAAGAAGAAAACCCCCATCCATCCTCTGCCTGGTTGCCGTGGACCACATGGCCTCCAGGCATGCATGCCACCGAGCCAGGCTGAGTGGGACTTCACAAGACTTGTCCACCAAATCAGCCTGCATGCTGCCAATCAACAATGACCCGAACATGGATCACAATGCCTGCCCTCGGTGCATCACCACATATACACCCTGGGAAGCACCACTCCTCTTGTGCTCTACCACAAAACCACAATTTTAAGCTAACACATGAAATACTCTTTAATTACAATGAAAAGCATTCTTCTTTAGTGTTCTCCCTGCAGCTTAAAAGTGCTACCATGCATATACTGCTACCACAGAGCTTCCAAGGACTACCCCTGAAAGCAGGCCCTTGCAATGAGCCCTGCCTGCTTGCCCCACTGAAAACGCTGTCCTGAACAGTGACTGAAAAGACAAACATCCCAAAGATCCTGCCTTCTTGTGGCCATTTCTTGCTTCTTTCTCCTTTTTTCCCCCCAGACCTGAAACAGCTCAGCATGTCCAATGAAAGGAAAAACCCAAATGATCCTTCACTGCAAGTACCGTAGAATGACCTTTCTGTAAGGAAATGCCCCCCAAAGGATTAAACTCACAACCTTCCTAGACAAAATTCCTGCACAGCTGAACCACAAATAATCACAGCTTTCTTCCTGCTAAAGGTTATGCACTTGGAACAAACAGCCTGCCTTCCTGCACCCTTTGTTTCTTTTAGGACTAAGGTCTGCTTCTCAGTGCCAGACACCTTGCTCCAAAGCATAAAAAACCTTTGAGCTCACATTCAGGCTCACCCATGCCCTTGTGCAAACCACATTAAAGATCATTTCAAGTACAGGTTTAACATCATCTTGACCTATGCTGCTATTAAATGTAAGCAATTAGAGGCAAAAAACACACACAAACTGCTCTGGGCCTAGTCACCTGGGCCACATGGCCTAGAGGCCTAGTAGTTCTTTCTGCATTCCTGCTGCTTTCCAACATTGTGCTGAGTTCTGTGCAAGAAAATTCCTAGCAAAAAGAGGTTGTCCTGCCTGTGTCCTGGCCTGATATATCTCTACATAGAAACATAGAATTTGACGGCAGATAAGGACCGCTTGGCCCACCCAGTCTGCCCATTTTCCTACCTAATGGATAAGCTGCAGATCCTAGTTAACCAGCAGCCTACTTCTTTCTATCCCTGTGCCCTAGAATTGCCTTATGGCTGTCCCATGCATGGACAGGACAGGACCTCCTGGTCAGGACCCCTTTGGACTCCGCCCCCCAAACCAATCCCTGGGACTCTGGCATTGCCTTGTCATATTACACTTTCTACCTGCCTTGTGATGTCACTAGCCCAACTCCTTCTCCCTGTTCTTTCCTCCCCCCCCCACCCTTCCCCCTTTGTGTTCCTTCCTAGCAGAGGTCATCAGACAACCTGGCTTGTATTTTAGTGGCAAGTCTAATTATCCATATCTATTGTGAAACAGAAAACTGGTTGTCTACCCAGAGACTTTTATTGGACTCCACTCTACCCAAAGAACTATAGTGAGGGGTGAACGTGGGGCATAATCCTGAGTTGAAATGGACTGTCGGTAAATAATTGGAACCCAGTTTTCTGCCAGTCCCTTAAGTGCAACTCCATGGTGTATGTTGAATGAGAGCTGTACCACTCTCCTGACCAGCACACATCAATGTGCACTTTTGCATGAGGAGAGATAACTCACCATGTAAATTGCAGACAGCACCCATCGCAAGTCATGGTGACCCTGTTTCTGTAATATATTTTTGCTGTCTCCTGGCTTGTAGAAGAATTGCACTCAGTTGGTAGGGTTAGGGGTGTTATAAAAGGGCATCTGGCACTATATGCTATGTTCTTTGTGTAGCTGTTATATTAAATGATGCAGTAGTGTGTCCTTTGCACCCTATCATGATGAAAATCAGAGTACCACTGAAAATCAATCCCCAGTATTTTTAATCATACCCTAATTAAGTGTAGGGCTGGTAATTTGAATAATCTGATTTTTGTTTTTTACTAATTTATTCTTTATTAGTGATTTTCAGCCTTTGTAGTACTGTCCAACTGTTAAATATCAGTTTGACAGTTTATGTGATGAACTGACAGCCACCAACAGGAATTATTTATCTGAATAAATCTATTCCTTGCATGCACAGAACCTGAGAAAGTGGCCAACCTCATTGTTGCAAAAACTACAACAATTTCTTTATTCATGACATGGACTGCTCCACAAGGAAATCATAGTCCATATCTAGTAAATATCAGGGGGACTGTAACTTCAGATATGACAGTGACAATTGAATATGCAGTCATAACAGGACTGATCCCGGGGGAAACTGTTATGTTAGCATTGTAGCATTTTCCCTTGATTGGAAAACTGTAGGAGATACACAAGTAAATAATGCCACAATTAGTAAGTGTTTTGCTTTCTCAACTTTACATCCAGTTTTTCTGTTTTCCTCAAAGTGGAAAACTATTCCATTGATCCATTCTGTGCAGTCCCTTTAAGCTATTCAAAGCTGAACTGTTAGCTCCGTTCTGCATTAATATGTCTCTCCAATCTTGGCATTCTTCATAAGTTTGACTAGTTTTGTTGTTTTCCATTGTATCCTCTTAATGAAATGGGTATTGTTATAAACCATATATTCTTTCTTCAGCATTATTGTTTGTGTGGAAAAATATATAGCTGGACATTTTACTATCTGTTTTCTTTCATTCCCTTATCAATTTACACAGTTTTGAAGGTATTAAACGTACACACTCTTGTGCCATGTCTGCCATGAAATAATTAGATGCCTTGGTACAGTGTTGTGCTGTTTACCACATTGAACATGTAGCACCATCCTAATACATCCTGAGTATGTATCTGGTTTGTACATTCAACAGCTAAGCTCAGCGGGTTAGACTTTTGAAAATGATGAGCGGTGGATATCTATAATGATATGCGTCATTTATTGCAAAAAGGTGTAGAAGCAGTTTTAACAATATCTGAGAAAACTGAAAACAGAGTATGAATTTAAGGATGTCAGAATTACATGTTTGCTGAGAAACTATATGAGGAAATTGTTTGCCAACTAACAAATACTGCTGCATTAAATGAAACAATATTCTGTATGTACTGTGTTTCCAAACATGCAGATAATGGTAAAATGCAGCATTTCCCAGTACAGATCTATGGAGCAGGATTACAACACTAATACTACATAGCATGCTTCTTTATTATTGTCTAATGTGTTATTCATCTTAAAGGAAAACAATATTTTCTCCCTGCGTGATAGGCTATGCTCCCATCTGTACTGACCCCCCCCCATGCACACGACCGGTTTTTTTCTGAGGAAGAACTGATGTCCCCTGTATGCCCCCATGGCAAGATGCAGCAGAATCTCATACTGTTGTTGAACAGGATCTTGATCCTGGGGAGGTTTGCCATGTTATTCTGGTGTAAGATTATGAGGGGTCATTCAGTCACTTTAGTAGTCCAATGTAAAGGAATGCCAGCACCCATCTTTTATTTTTAATTCCAATCATGTACAAATCACCTTATTGGCACAAAAAGAGTATTTATGACAGTTTTTTTTTATAGTTTATGTCTTAACCTTATCTAACTTAATCAGTAGCGGACAACTGATCTGGCACATCCACTTTCTACATGGGGCCAAAACACCTGTGTACCAATGCATGGACAAGTCTGAATTTATTTAAGTCATATTATACAGAGTTATTTCCTGCCTGTGAACAGCTTCCTGAGTGCTAGAATGTGACAATAGTATTAAAATGAGAGCTCTGACATGTAGTCATCTGTTTAAAATGTTAAGCCAGGACTTTGTGCCTGTACATTAGCATGGATGCTAATGCCCATGGTCAAAGTAGTGATTTTGTATTTTAACAGATAATTACCCATGTTAGTGCTCTCGATGTAATAGAGAAGTCACTTTCTGGGGCTCAAAAACTGTCCAGAGTTAGAAGATTACTTTTGCTGATATTGCTTAAAAAATTCTAAGTCTATGCACAAGTTTACCAGTGCTTCAGTGCCATTTTAGAAGACCACATGTGGGATTAGCTGGCCAGTTAGGATTATGTTGGATGTGGAACATGTAGAAAATACTATGAAAAGTGCACTTTGTGCTAGGTTTATATGAAGCATGCACTTTACATATGAAGGCTAATAAAAAGTTGTCAGATGAAATCATTTTTACATGAGACTAATAATCTTCCAGAAACTTAGTCACTGCAGCAACAATTTCAACTGCAAAGTTGATCATTTATAACTTAGGTTCTTTTTTGGTCTTTCTCTGCAAGTTGTTAATAAATAAAGTAGCTATAGGACACTGAACTCTTAAAGTCTCAACTCTGAAATCCATTTCAGTACACTAGTACAATATCAGTCAGTGGACATGTAACTAATAAATCAGAATGTATAAAGCTGCTGTAGTTAATTAAGTTATAAACTGTCCACTGAGATTCTAAAAAGCAAGAATATTTTTTTACAATACAGATGGTGCTACTACAGCATATCTTAAAGATAGCAATCAAATAATTTTTTAAGAGATAAAATATACTGATTACAAAACTAGTACATAATGAACATAGATCATCTGATCTTTTTATGACTGAAAGTTATATTTTTGCAACATTATGTCTTACATTTATAATAGTCTTGGCATATTACATTTAGTCAACAATATAATCATTTATTATCCATATCAGTTTTAAAATAGAAATCTGGTTGTCTACCCAGAGATTTTTATTGGACTCCGTAATGTTACCCAAACACCTACAGTAAAGGGTGAACTTGGGGCCTAATTCTCAGTTGAAAGGGACTGTCGGTAAACAGCTGGAACCCAGTTTTCTGCCAGACCCTTAAGTGCAACTCCATGGTCTATGTTCAAAGAGAGAGGTACCACACACCCGATCAACACATATCAATGTGTACTTTTGCTTAAAGAGGGACAACTCACCATGTACATTGCAGACAGCACCCATGACAAATCATGTTGACACTGTTTCTACAATGCACTTTTGTAGTCTCCTGACTTGTAGAAGAATTACACTCAGTTGCTTGGGGCGCCCTGAGTCTCCTTCTGGCTCTCCCCAATGATCAGAAAATCATCCAGGTACTGCACTACCCTCTTGTGGCTGTATTTTTCCCTGAACACCCACTGGACCCATGAACTAAAAGCCTCAAAGGTCGAGAAAGCCACTGAGCAGCCCATGGGCATAGCCTTGTTGACGTATAACTTCCCCTCGAACTGGAAACCCAGCAGGTCCCAGTCGGCTGTGCTGACCAGCAGCAGCTGAAACACAAACTCTGTGTTCATTTTCACCAACCAAGCCAACAAGGGCTTGTCTTTCACTGAGGGTTACCTGAGACCGATGATGATTGCCCCCTCAGCCCTGTGTTTGGACCTCCCCCAGCTCCACACCCCTGGCCATGTGATCCTGTGGCCCAGTGTGCCCCCCTTTGGGGCCCTGGGCCTCCTTGCTCATCTCATCAGCCCCGGGAGCACCTCCCTGACTCCCATCCTGGCTCCAGGCTCTTGTGACTCCAAGGAAAGGTCCCCCAGCAAGATACCGGGTGTTCTGATTGCTGTTGTCCCTGTAGTATGGGTTTTTCATTGGGCCTACAGCCTTCCTGACTACTCGCGGGCCCTCTTCCCTGGCCCCTAGCACTGCCTGACTCCCCATCTAGAGCCAGGGCCTGCCACCAGAAAAAATGCCCGAATATGCCCCATCACCCTTAGGCTGGTACTTCCAGTTATTTCCCCCGACCCTTTGCCCCCATGGCTGGTTCACCTTTTCCTGCTTGATGCTGATGCACCCCCCGTGGATGCGGCTGTCCTAGGCCCAATCTCATCTGCCATGCAGTATGTGCCCAGGAGACAGTTCCACTGTTTGCAAGCCCTGGTCCTCACCTCGTGGGGGTGCAGCCCCTTCCAGGCCTGGCTCTTACTGCCTGGGCCTTCCCCTGCAGTGCTGCAGCCCCCAGATGTCCCCTTTTGCATGCTTTGGCCCCCAGGCAGACTTGATTTGCCCCCTGCCCCTGTGAGTGTTCAAAGGGACCCCTCCTCTCCCCTTCTGGTGCCTTCTGGGCCCCACATATCAGCATCCTGCACACCCTGGTGCATCCCCCCATTTGAGTAGCAGCCTTAGTGCCACTCAACACATTCCATGCACTGTCCTGAGCAGCAGTGCCCCTGGATTCTGTTTTCAAACCATTGACCCACCAT
The DNA here is from genome assembly GCA_016271365.2 of Neoceratodus forsteri. Classification (NCBI taxonomy): domain Eukaryota; kingdom Metazoa; phylum Chordata; order Ceratodontiformes; family Ceratodontidae; genus Neoceratodus; species Neoceratodus forsteri. Next base: position 614,993,034 of record CM028133.1, read on the forward strand.
CAGGATGAGCTGCACCGAGCTCCTGCCTGTCCTCCCCCCCTCTGTCATAACCACTGCAAGCCCAGGCCTGGGCCTTCTACATTGTCACAAGGCCACATCGCATGGTCTAGAGAAGAGGCCTTTCTCCTTCTACCCAGCCGCCCACAATCTGGAGGCCCCATGCCCCATTCCCCTGGCTGGCCCTCTCCATGCTACACACTCGGCTCCCACCTGCTGCTGCCCACCAGCCATGTTGTCTCTATGGTCCAACCCACGGTTTCCACCTCCATTGAATAGCTGGGCCCCCCACCGGCGTTATGCCTCCATAGCCAGAAACCAAGTGAATCCAAACAAAAACACTGTGAGTTAAAACTCGTGGGCTATCACCGATGCATTTGAAACCTATCAAACCATGCTGCTGATCGCTATCACGTGACCCGCCCACAGCCCACAAAAAACACTGCCACCATAGCAGTGTGAACTCACAACAAAACCAGTTATAAAAACTCTTTGCAGCCTGCTGCTGTCTGGTCCGCTCACAGCCCAGCTGAACAAAACTCCGTGCCCCCAATGCCTGCAGCGAGGCCTCATCCAGACCTCTTGTTTGCGCATGCAAAAAACAAACAATAAACAGTTGCTACCTATTTGCACTACAACTATGAACAACTGTATCCGCATAGCTGGCCCTTTTAAAAAACATGTAATTTCCCCTGGCCTAGCCATGCTCCCATCCTAAGCCCATAACCACACAGCAGTTGCCATTTTCTTCTTGACCAAAAAACAGCCAAAAACACCACAGTTGCTATATTCTCCTTGACAAAAAACACCCAAAAATAAACAACCGCATTTGCTACATTTTCTTAAACAAATACTGTATCTGCATGGCTGGCCCATCATTAAGACCGTACAGTTTCCACTGGGTCTAGCCATCCTACCCCACATGGCCTGTAGTGGCATCATACAGCAAACACATCAGTTACTAACGTACTTCTTAAAACCAATCTTGTATCTGCATGGCTGGCCTTTTTAAAAACCACGCAGTTTCCACTGGGCTTAGCCATACTACCACCACATGCCCTGTAGTGGCCTAGTTAAAAGATTGTGCCTTACCTTGTTCACCAATGAATGTGCTGAAACTGTAAAAAAATCCAGCAAAAGAGGGATAGCAGCCTGTGAGCTGCCCTTACGTAGGCCATTAGAACTGCAATAAGAACCACTGCTGGCCACTCCCCCTAGCCAATCCCCAGGACCCTGGGATCCTGTCATATGGTGCCCAGACTTGTCCCCACCCCTACCTTGTGAAGTCACTGGCTTCTCCCCCTCAACCCCCCCAGCCACAGTCTTCCTACCTGATTTCTATTTTTTATGATTCAATAGGTGTGCCCACAGCATATATTAAAGATAAAAATCTAATAATTGTTTAAAAGATTAAATCTACTGAATATAAAAATACTGCATAATGAACTCAGACCATCTGATCTTTTCAAGATGAAAGGTTTTATGTTTGTCACATTAATCTTACATTTAAAATGATCTTGACATATGACATTTAGTCAATAAGATAAGCATTTATTATCCATATCAGTTTTGAAATAGAAAACTGGTTGTCTACCCAGAGACTTGTATTGGACTCCATGATGTTACCGAAACAAATACAGTAAGGGGTGAACTTGGGGCCTAATTTTCAGTTCAAAGGGACTGTCGGTAAACAATTACAACACAGTTTTCTGCCAGTCCCTTAGGTTCAACTCCATGGTCTATGTTCAGAGAGAGATGTGCACTGTTGCCTGGGGAGGAACTTCTTGCCATGTAAGCTGCAGACAGCACCTAACACAAATCATGGAGACACTGTTTCTCTTATGCATTTTTGCAGTCTCCCAACTTGGAAAAAAATTACAGTCACTTGGGAGGCTGTTATAATGGGGAATCTGGCAATATATGGTATGTTCTTTATGTAGCAGTTGTATTAAGTGATGCAATAGTGTGTTCTTTCACACGCTATCATGCTGAAAATAGGAGTACCACTGAAAATCAATTTGCAATATTCCTTGCATGCACAGAACCCGAGAAAGTGACCAACATCACTGTTGCAAATACCACAACAACTTCTCTTTTCATCGCATGGACTGCTCCACAAGGAAATCATAGTTCATATCAAGTAAATATCAGTGGGACTGTGACTTCAAATCTGACAGTGACAACTGAATATACAAACTTGACAGGACTGATCCCAGGGGAAAGTATTACATCAGCATTGTAGCAGTTTCACTTGACTGGGACAACTGTAGGAGATAGGAAGTAATTAATGCCTCAACTAGTAAGTGTTTGCTTTCTCAACTTTATTTTATTTATTTGAGTTTTGGTGACGGGTAAATCCACTGAGACAAGTATAGTCCCTTTTTCAGGGTCGACCGGGTAACAAAGAGTTACAGGAGCATTAAACATTGTAACAAATAAGAGATACAATAAAACTTTACATCCAATTTTCCTGTTTTCCTTAAGTTGGAAACTATTCCATTGTCCGGATTCCCCCTTTCCCCCACAAAAAACAGAAACTACTTATAAGTTGTTGTGCTCAGATTGGCAATTAATTTATTATATATCATGCTATCATTTACAGTTCCAATCATCATTTATTATTGTCTCTTCCATAATTGTATCTTTATTGCATCCATGTGTATCAGTCTCTGATCATCCCTCTTTCTTCCTTTTCTCCCCTCTCTTTTTGGTAGGTAATGGTGAGAACCGAGACGCTTTTTCTCCTTTGGTTTCTTCTTCTTCTCATCATATTCTTTTTCCTTCCCCTCCCCTCCTTCCCCCCTATTTCCCCATAGCCAGTCTCAGCTTGCGTTGGATGACTGCCTTCCCTTTTTGCTCGGGTAACCTCCCCTCCCCTTTTTTTTTACTTTTCTTCCTGTCTTCTCCATGACTCTATCAATCCCATCATCTCATTGTTAAACATGTCTATTGCTAAATCTGACAGATGCACTCCATCTGATCTGTAAAATTTCTCTACCCATTCTTCCACCCCTCACAGTATTAAATGCCCACCCATCTTTCTTACCATAGCTCCTAACCTTCCTGTTCATCTTTCTCCTGGCTCTTTCTATTGCAATGTGACTGTGTTCACGTCTCCATACCCTCCTTGGTGTCATGTCGGACCAGGCTATGCCCACTCCTGGCCACCACTGTTGTATTCTTTCAAAGTCCTTTTTTACTTGTAGATACATGTCTACCCACAGTTTCTCCCCATTGTCATTCCCCCCAGGTGTATAATAATTAAGCCTGGAGTGGGTCACCCCTCCTTCATTTCCTTCAAGGTAGGCAGAAGCTGTCCCCATCTCATCCGTCATATGCCACGCCAAACCAACCTACATTTTCTTATGTTCTAGTACAGTTGTTTTTCCCCAGCCTTTTTCTCATCTCTCCTTTCTGCCCAATAAATGTATGAATACCTGCAGATCCAGATTTCTGTGATCCTCCCTCTTCCTATAGGATTTAAGCAAAAATATACATCTTAAACATCTTTTGGCTCCTTGTTTGCTTCCCCCTTTCTTTAAACCCCCCTCCCTCTCCCACCCCATTTGGTTCCACACCTGCAAAACAAAAACACAGCTGACATGTTAATCTCCAAATTGTTCAGGGCCTGAATATACCTTTTGTAGCTGCAGACTACCATCGCCCTTTTTCCAACATGTAAGCCTCCATTTCCTCTGTCTCTGCCCACTGTGAGGCAGCCCCTATTCGAAAAGAATGAGATGAATAATTCTCTGGGTTCTCACCCAGAAACTCCATGCCTTTTTTCAGCATGGCTGTTACTTTGTAGGCTGTCACTTTTTTCCCGTCACCATGCACAAATAATCTCCCTTTCCTAAACCCTCGCTCTGCGGCGTAAGCCCACAAAGCCTTTACTGGGCACACTGTGCCATCCATGTGATGCCTGATGGTTATGGTGCAACCGGGTTTCTCTTGATCTGTTTTTGACCTCTTAATTCACATCCATATTTCACCCTTCCCCCAATTTATGTCCTCCCATTCAAACCTCCTTTCTTCGTCCTTCCTGCCATGCCCCACCACCTCACTCACTCTCAGGGCCCCTGCGAACATTACCAAGTAAATCGTGTGAAATAACTGCACCTCATCCTTAGATCTGCAGATTACTGGTAATATGCCCTTAAGTTTTGCTAACCAATGTTCTGCTATTGGTCACCTACAGTCCTTCGGTCTTTGTTTCAACCTACTCCACCCTTGCATCTTCCTCTTAATCAGCAATGTCTCGGTTGGGTCCTTCCATTTATTTAGAGTGCAAACTAAACTAATCCCTCCAGGTATACTCCCATAGTGGTGTGAGCCGTCCCCTTCTGCCACTGGTCCACAGTGAACTTCCCTAACTGTTCTGCTGTAAGAGGCCCACTTACCTCCATGTGATATGTTTCCCTGAATGCTTATAACACCCTCCAAGCCCCTTTGTAGGCCCTCAAGGTCCTTGGTGCTCATGAGCTGCAAAGCAGCATTTCAGCTCCCTCTTGTCAGTGTCCCCGATGTTCGCTGGTATGGGTGTTCTCTGCTCCTCTGCTGTTGGGGACAGCATTTGGAAATGATCCAGCTGCAGATGGGAAAGGCCATCAGCTAGGATTTTTTCCACCCCTTCTATGTGCTCAACCCCGAATGACATTTTCAGTTGCAATGCTCTTAATACCAGCTGTCTTAACACCCTCCTGACCATCTCGGACCTGGCTCCTTTGTTGTTTAGAACCTCTACTACTGCCTTGTTATCACACCAAAATGTAACTTTTTGGTTCCACAAATCTCCACCCTACACCAATGTGCATGCCCAAATGGGCATAATTTCTTGCAGTGTGATGTCCTTTGCCTTCCCTTCTTTTACCCAACTTTCTGGCCATGGCTCCGAGATCCATTTTCCTCTCAGATAACCCCCCATTCCTACCCGCTTGCTGCATCTGTATAGAGTTCCAGGTCTGTATTGTACACCCAATCCTCTTGCCAGAACTCCATTATATTTGTTAAGGAATTCTTCCCATACCTGAAAATCCTCCCTTACCTCTTTTGTTATCTCCACCCAATGGTGTGGCCTGGTTACTCCTGCTGTGGCCCTCTCTAGCCATTTGGTGAAGGTCCTACCTGATGCAATTGCCCTGCAAGCAAAGTTGAGATAACCTATAACCTGTTCCACCTGTCTCAATTGCACCCACCTCCTGCTCGTGTGTAACTGAATGAGTTCCCTCAGTTTGTTCACTTTGTTGTCTGGCAATCTAAACAACTCTTTCTATGTGTCTATTTCTATACCTAAGAACTCTAACACTTTTCCGGGGCCTTCTTTTTTTTCATTTTAAAGTTTATTGATACATTTTCCACAATAAAAGGCAGTTTAAGTGACAGTGACATGCTGATACAATGTAAAGGAATAACTGCCTGACCCACCCTTCGCTCCCCTTACTGCAGTAACCCAACCTAATACCCATCAAATGCCAAGCACCTTACTTAAGGTCTTACATGACTATGTAGTCTGAGATACACTTAGACTTGAACCAGAGAAATTAGAGAGTGAAGGGGATCCCAGATTTTAGTATATGCTGCCATTCTAATGTGGAGACTGGCAATCACTTTTTCTGTGCACAGATTGGACAGAATTTCTTTTACCCATTCCTATACAGATGGAGAGGACTTATGTTTCCAGTGACATAGAATAAACTTCTTAGCTGAAAAGGCAATCATGGAAATGTGAAACTTTCGTATCTTAACTCTAATAGATGATAAGTCCCCTAACAGGAAGATCTCGGGAGTGAAGTGTTCCTAAAGACCCATCAGAGGGTCCAGGAAAGTTTTAATTGAATCCCATAAGGGGGAGATTTTAGGGCAGGACCAAAACATGTGGAGAAGTGTTCCTTCTTCCTGCAAACATTTATTGCATATATTGGAATTCAGGTAGCCCCACTGCTGTAATTTAACCGGGGTGTAGTACAAGTTATGTAAAATATGATATTGCATGAGGCGCACTGTGTCTTGAGAAATGTATTTATGACATGATCTCCACAGAGAATGCCAATCCAAATAATGTTGAGGGAAAAAATTATTCCAGAATCTTGTAGGCCCAAAGGGACCCCCATATTTTTTGTAAACAAAACCTGATATAGCTTAGAGATTACACCTGAAGATCCAGAGGTAGAAACCTCAGGTATCAGAGAAGTGATGGTCTGGGAGGGAGGGTATTGCCGAAATTGATTACAAGTAAATGCTTTAATTGTATAACTTTGAAATGAGGGAACTGGAATGAGAAATTTCTTAATAATATCTTCCACTGATAACCAATGCCCCTCTCCATCCGTAAAAGAAAAAATCTTCCCATCTCCCAATTGGGACAACCATTGACGGGAAATCTGGTTCTTATTAATAGTGAAAGATGGGGAGTTCCAAATAGACTGGGCCAGGTCCCATGAGGGGAATATTGTAAAAATGAACACATTTGAGAATAAATCTTTAAAGAGGTCATTATTATGGGGCGCTCTTTGGTCATACATACCTGGGGAATCTTAAGGAAAAATAGTGTAAGAGGGTCCAAGTTCTTGGACTTAATTGCATCCAGTTCTATTCTAAGTCAAACTGGTTGCTGTTTTTCTGGGCCGGGGGATACCCATCTCAAACACTTTGCTAAGTGACTAGCCTAGTGATATATGGCCAGATGGGGAATTCGTAAACCCCCATCCAATTTTGGGACTGCCAGTTTATGATAAACCAACTGAGGATATCTGTCAGCCCAGATAAATCTGGTGAATACACCATGTGTCTTTTTAAACTAGAGTAAAGGAATAAAGGTGTTAAGGAGAGATAATGAATAGAAAATTCTAGGAAATATATTCATCTTAATTATGTTGATCCGGCCCCATAATGAAATATGAAGTTTGGACCACCTCTCAAGGTCGTGAGCTATCAACTGCAAGAGAGAATCCAGATTTTCCTTAAACCATGTTAGAGGGTTCTGAGAAAGTTTAATACCCAAATATTTAAATGACCTGGAAGTCCTACACAAACCAAAGGGCTAATGTCATTTTGAAAACTTTATGGTTTAGTGGGAATAAGAGGATTTACTAGCATTCAGTTTTTAATTAGACAGGTCACTAAATCTTGCTATTTCCTTAGCAAAGCTGGAACAGAGGATACAGGGTGAGATAAGTGTATCAGCAGGTCATCCCGCGTATGCAGTGACTATAATTTCATGTCGCCCATCTCTAACACTCTGTATAGAAACATTATTGAGAATATTTTGAATGAGAGGTTCCAAATATAAATTAAATAACAACGGAGATAAGGGACATCCTTGCCTAGTTCCTGAATGAAGTGAAAGGGCTGAAAATGCCCATTCACAGAAATTCTTGCAGTGGGGTTTTATAAAGTGTGGCAATCCAGGAAATAAACAGAGAGGGAAAATGAAATGCTTCCAGAACTCAGAACAGAAAGTTCCAGTTCACTCGATCGAATGCCTTCTAGGCATCCAGGGAGACCAGTCCTGCAGGGAACTTGGCATCCCTGGTAGCTGAGAAGACATGCGATAAGGTACGTAAGTGGTCAGAAGATGAACGCCCTTTCATAAATCCTACCTGGTTTATATCTATCAACTCAGGAAGAACTACTATTAACCTATTGGCTAACATTTTGGAAAGAATTTTAATATCCTGATTTAAAAGTGAAATAAGTCTGTAACTCTGAACCAGCTCAAGATCTTTATCTGGTTTGGAGAGCAGAACATTTAAAGCCTCAAAAAGGTGAGGATTGGTCTCCGCCCCAGCTAAAATATGCTGAAATAAACGGCAAAGTACTGGTAATAGAAGGTCCTGAAAAACTTTGTAAAATAAGGAGGAAAAACTATCAGGGCCTGGGACCTTGTCTGCTGGCAATTCACTAATAACATTGGCAATTTCCTCCTGAGAAATAGGAGCAACCAGAAAATCCTTGCGTCGGTCAGAGAGAGGGGGCAAATGAGAATCTTTCATGTAACTCTCTGTACTACCAGGGCAGGGGATGTTCCATGTCCTGTACAAGTTTGTATAGTAACGGAGCAAGTTCTTGAACTATTTTCAGTGAGAGATACTTTTAAAGATCCATCCCAGCCATTGCCCTGATAGGAGGGATAAATCTCACTGATTTCTTGTTTAACCAATAGCAGTGCCAGTGAGCTTAGCCTTTTCTCCTGACCGATGTAACTGAGCTCTTGTACGAATAATAGCTAATTCTGCTTTATCTCAGGTAACTCCAAATATCTATCTTTCAACACTAAGTTTCCTCATATCCTCATCAAGAGGATTAATCGAAAGTATTTTCAAGTGATCTAATTTGGGATAGTAAAGATATTAACTCCTTCTCTGTGCCTTTTCCTACCAACGCCATGCTGATAAGGATCCCTCTCATGAGGCCTTAAGGCTCCCCACAAAATATCCGGCTTTGCACTATCTAGCGGGTTTAGATGAAAAAAGATTCAATTTGTTCCTTATAAGTTTGCAGCATTTAACATCCTTGAGAAGTTGTTCATTAAGTTTCCATCTGGTTTCCATATTAGGTAAATTAAGCAGTACCAAATTACATAATACTAGCGAAAGGTCAGGATTGTGCCAGGTTGAATCAAAAGTCTTAACCCCAGGTAATAGGCACTGAGAAGTAGTATGTAATCAATATGCAGGACTGCGGCACATATGCGTCATTGCCCTGGAGGTAAACTCTCTAGAATCAGGATGTAAAACACACCAGATATCACAGAGTCCGCATTGGTCCAATAGATCTTTAAAAGCCTTCTGCCCCGGAGTGACCCCTCCCAGACGTCTGCCTGATATGTCTAAATTAGGCTCAAGTACTTGGTTAAAATCCCCCCCTAAAATAATCCTGATAGGAAGCATTGGGAGAATAGCAGATATAAGTCTCATAAAAATCCTGGGTCATCTATGTTAGGGCCTATAAATACTGCCAAGTAATATTGGAACAGACCAGAGTACCTTTAACAAGATAAACCTTCCTTAGGATCTTTAATGACCTGTGTAGAAACAAAGAGAATACCCTGTTAATCATAGAGCATGACCCTGCAGCTATTTGTAGATCCCTGGGCATTGTAAATCAATCCCCTGTTATCTCCTTAACTGTAAAGCTTCCACTTCTAATAAATGGGTTTCTTATAAAAAGTTATCTGAGAGCTAGGTATGCTTAAATGTTTGAGAGCCTGTTGTTGTTTGACCTTCTTTCTGATCCGTTAACATTCAAGTTGCAAAGTTATCTCATTAGCCATCCAGTAATGGTAGTTAGACTTAGTGTATTCAGCTCAGCACACATGGGATACATAGCCCCTGCAAGCGTTCACCCATGGTTGCCAGTAAAGCCCACCTCCTCCTAACCCCCACAATTAAGTCCATACCATCCCCACCCCCTACCCTCCAGCAATACCCTGAAACCCACCCCCCACCCTCTAAACTGTCACAAGCAATGTTTAGCACAGTACTGGTGCTTTTCCTTCATCTCCACCCCCAATAATGCATTCCTGTTAATAGAAACTCTTACATTCGCTATCCTCATATAGAAAACAAAACAGTGCTGAGTTATCCCCAAAAAAGAGAACAGTCCTGGGCTTTCACTACCATCACACCAAAGTGTAAACCTATTAGGAGCTTCTATTAGAAAAAGGCTACAGCAAGAGACATGTACAACTCGGGTAGCTATGGAAACCCGAACAAAACTGAGAGAGAAAGTTGAAATCATCCTTGCCTTGTGAGGCAATTATGGGGGAGCTAAAACCAGATCAGGAACCCAGTGAGGGGGAGTGACCTGTACCACAGACTGAGAGCAGGAATTGAGAAAAAGATAGTAATCACATCACAGGACGGGAAGGCAGAAAAAATGCGTCTTCCCAGAGATAACCCACCTCCAAGTGCACTGGCTCTCTGTGTGAAAGTTAACTGTCCTGCACTCGAGTCTAGTGAGAAAATTCAGAGAGATCCCCCTCGAATTGAAGGCTGCACCTTTATGAATTACTAATGCCTGATACGCCCTCTAGTGGCCAGTTCCAGGTCATGATAGAGTGAGAACGAGCTACAGAGAAAGCCCAAGACCACTCTAATTCCAATCCAGATGAAATAACTCCAAATCTAAATATCAGCAAAACCAACTCCACTCCCTATTATGTTTACCACACAAAAAATACTAAAACTTGAAATATTGGTCCCCCCATAAACAAACCTGAGACCTTAAGTGTCCTTTGCCCTTAACCAGCATGGGCCCTCTGTAAATGGAGCCAAGGAAACTAGGCGTAAAGCGGCCTGCGCTGACCCCCAGTCAAACAAAACGGGAAATTTCCTCGCATTTACACTGAACGGTTTCTCAAAAAGGGAAAAAACGAAAGTTCCAATTCTCAGCTTCACACAGCTCTCCATCCTGTGAGCACAACATCTCAGGGATCTTTAAATAGGTCTGGTAGCATAGACTTAAGGCTCATCAGGGCAACTGCAGGATCATCGTAGTTGGACCAGGATCAGTTTATTAGAACCTGTAACCTGGCCGGGTATCCCATCCTGAACTTCAAGCCTGCCGCAATTATCTTGGAAACGATAGGATGGAACGCTTTCTGCTTCATGCGAACCGAGCCAGGCAAATCTTGTGAAATTCTCAGTTTCATGTTCTCCCAGCGAACCTCTTGCAAAGCTCTTACTTTCTGCAGAAAATGCTGCCTCTCCAAGTAATTCAAAAACCGACAGATAATGGGACGGGAGGGTCCTCCGGAGAAGGTTAACTATATAGGGACCTGTGAGCTCGCTCTATAATATAGCCAGGGCCAAAGGGAGAGGGGCTGGCAACCCGCTCCACCAACTTCTGGACAAATGCCACAACATGTTGGCCTTCTTCTCCCTCCGGTAACCTGAGTATCACAATGTTGTTTCTGCAGCTGCGGCCCTCTAGATCTTTGAGCTTGGCTTCGAGACGAGATAATTTCTGACACACAGACACCAGATCAAGATTTTCTGACTTTTTCTCTATTGAAACTATTTGAGCTGTATTATTGGAGACAGATAGCAAGACTTCAACTAATTTTCTAGAGAGACTTCAGATCCATCGCCATTTCTTTCATTTCCCACGAAAGGGCTTAAACTCTTCATGGAACCTAGTGAGCATTAAAGGTTCCTGCTCTCCAAATTGACTCGGAGGATCAAGCCTCTCAGGTCCACCCAAAGCCCTGGATTTTTTAGAGGCCTTTGCGGGAGTAGCAGGGGGGTGTGCTTCTGCGGGGCTCTCTTCAAGTAAGCCTCCATCCACCAAATTAACACCCAAACCAGACTTCCAAAGTATTTAGACAGCACTGAATCTCGAAAACAGAGGAAATTGAGGAATTTGGACATCCAAAAAAGACGATTTAGTGATCAGGAGGCAGGAGCTTCTTGAAGGAGCTTCTACTCAGCACTCTGCATCACATGATCTCTCCGGGGCCTTCTTTTTTCCGGCGCCAGTGGTACCAATTCTACACACAGTTTCTGGAAACTGGACAGCATCCCTTCAGTCTCCTTCCTACCACTGCCAATTAACAAAAAATCATCTGAATAATGTATGACCATCTTGTGACCTTTTTTTTTCTTGAAATATCCTCTGTAAACGGTAAATAATTGCAACACAGTTTTCTGCCAGTCCCTTAAGTGCAACTCCATGGCCTATGTTCAGAGAGAGAAGTATCACACTCCTGACCAGCACACGTCAATGTGCACTTTTGCCTGAGGAGGAACTCCTCACTATATAAATTGCAGACGGCACCCAACGCAAATCATGGTGACACTGTTTCTCTAATGCATTTTTGCAGTCTCCCAACTTGAAAAAGAATTACAGTCACTTGGGAGGCTGTTATAAAAGGGAATCTGGCACTGTATGGTATGTTCTTTATGTAGCAGTTGTATTAAGCGATGCAGTAGTGTGTTCTTTCGCAAGCTATCGTGCTGAAAATCAATCTGCAATATTTTTAAACAATCTATAGTTAGGTGTAGGATTGGTTATTCAAATAATTTGATTCATTTGTTGTTGTTTTTCTACTTTATTCTTCATTAGTTATTGTCAACCTTCATGGTACTGTCTAAATGATAAATACCTATGTAACCATTCATGATATTAAATTGACAGCCACCAACATAAATTATTTATCTGAATAATTCTATTCCTTGCATGCACAGAACCCGAGAAAGTGACCAACATCACTGTTGCAAATACCACAACAACTTCTCTTTTCATCACATGGACTGCTCCACAAGGAAATCATAGTTCATATCAAATAAATATCAGTGGGACTATGACTTCAAATCTGACGGTGACAACTGAATATACAAACTTGACAGGACTGATCCCAGGGGGAAAGTATTACATCAGCATTGTAGCAGTTTCACTTGACTGGACAACTGTAGGAGATATGCAAGTAATTAATGCCTCGACTAGTAAGTGTTTTGCTTTCACAACTTTATTTTATTTATTTGAGTTTTGGTGACCGGGTAAATCCACTGAGACAAGTACAATCCCTTTTTTACGGTGGACTCGGTTAACAAAAGTTACAGAGCACATTAAACATTGTAACAAATAAGAGAGATACAATAAAACTTTACATCTAATTTTCCTGTTTTCCTTAAGTTGGAAACTATTCCATTGTCCCGGATTCCCCCTTTCCTCCACAAAAAACAGAAACTACTTATATGTTGTTGTGCTCAGATTGGCAATTAATTTATTATATATCATGCTTTCATTTACAATTCCAATCATCATTTATTATTGTCTCTTCCATAATTGTATCTTTATTGCATCCATGTATATCAATCTCTGATCATCCCTCTTTCTTCCTCTTCTCGCTCCCCCTCTCTTTTTTGGTAGGTAATGGTGAGAACCGAGACCGTTTTTTCTCCTTTGGTTTCTTCTTCTTCTCATCATATTCTTTTTTCCTTCCCCCTCCCTCCTTCCCCCTTTTTCCCCATAGCCAGTCTCCAGCTTGCATTGGATGACTGCCTCCCCCTTTGCTCGGGTAACCCTCCCCTTTTTTTTTTTTTTACTTTCCTTCCCATCTCCGCCATGACTCTATCAATCCCATCATCTCTGTGTTAAACATGTCTCTTGCTAAATCTGACAGATGCACCCCATCTGATCTGTAAAATTTCTCTACCCATTCTTCCACCCTCACAGTATTACATGCCCACCCATCTTTCTTACCATAGTTCCTACCCTTCCTGTTCATCTTTCTCCTAGCTCTGTCTATTGCTACGTGACTGTGTTCACGTATCCATATCCTCCTTGGTATCTTGTCGGACCAGGTTATTCCCACCTCTTGCCACCACTGTTGTATTCTTTCAAAGTCCTTTTTACTTGTAGATACATGTCTACCTATGAATTTTCCCCAATGTCATTCTCTCCAGGTGTATAATAATTAAGTCTAGAGTGTGTCACCCCTCCTTCATTTCCTTCAAGGTAGGCAGAAGCTGTCTCCATCTCATCCCTCGAATGCTGCGCTAAACCAACCTACATTTTCTTATGTCCTGGTACAGTTGTTTTCCTCCATGCTTTTTCTCAGCTCTCCTTTCTGCCCAATAAATGTATGAATGCCTGCAGATCCAGACTTCTGTGATCCTCCCTCTACCTATAGGATTTAAGCAAAAATATACATCTTAAACATCTTTTTGGCTCCTTGTTTGCTTTGCTCCCCTTTTTTAAACCTTCCCTCACTCTCCCAGCCCATTTGGTTCCACACCTGCAAAACAAAAACACAGCTGACATGTTAATCTCCAAACTGCAGGGCCTGAATATACCTTTGTAGCTGCAGACTGTCATTGCCCTTTTCCAACATGTAAGCCACCATTTCCCCTGTCGACTGCACACTGTGGCAGCCCTATTGAATAAAATGAGATGAATAATTGTCTGGATTCTCACCTGAAACTCCAAGCCTTTTTGAGCATGGCTGTTACTTGGTAGCCTGTCTCTTTTTTCCCCATCACCATGCACAAATAATCTCCCTTTCCTAAACCCTCACTCAGCGGTGTAAGCCCACAAAGCCTTTACTGTGCACTCTGTACCATCCATGTGAAGCCTGATGGTTACGTGCAACCATGCTCCTCCTGATCTGTTTTTGACCTCTTAATTCACGTCTGTATTTCATCCCTCCCCCAACTTATGTCCTCCCATTCCAGCTCCCTTCTTTGTCCTTCCTGCCATTCCCCACCACCTCATTCACTCTCTGGGCCCCTGTGAACATTACCAAGTAGATCGTGTGAAATATCTGCGCCTCATCCTTAGATCTGCAGATTACTGGTAATATGCCCTTAAGTTTTTGCTTACCAATGTTTTGCTATTTTTCACCTACAGTCCTTCAGTCTTTGTTTCAACCTACTCCACCCTTGCATCTTCCTCTTAATCAGCATGGTCTTGGTTGAGTCCTTCCATTTCTTTTAGGTGCAAACTAATCTAATCCCCACCAAGTATACTCCCATAGTGGTGTGAGCTGTCCCCTTCTGCCATTGGTCCACAGTGAACTTCCCTAACTGTTCCTCTGTAAGAGGCCCACTTACCTCCATGTGATGTGTTTCTCTGAATGCTTGTAACACCCGCCAAGCCCCTTCATAGGCCCTCAAGGTCCTTGGTGCCCATGAGCTGTGAAGTAGCATTTCAGCTCCCTCTTGTCAATGTCCCTGATGTTCATTGGTATCGGTGTTTTCCGCTCCTCTGCTGTTGGGGACAGCATCCGGAAATGATCCAGCTGCAGATGGAAAGGCTGTCAGCTAGGATGTTTTCCACCCCTTCTATGTGCTTAACCATGAATGACATATTCAGTTGCAATGCTCTTAATACCAGCAGTTTTAACACCCTCATGACCGTTTCGGACCTGGCTCCTCTGTTGTTTAGAATCTCTACTACTGCCTTGTTGTCACACCAAAATTTAACTTTTTGATTCCGAAAATCTTCACCCCATACCAATGTGCATGCCCAAATGGGCATAATTTCTAGCCGTGTGATGTCCTTTACTTTCCTTCTTTTACCCAACTTTCTGGCCATGGCTCCGAGATCAATTTCCCTCAGATATTCCCCCATTCCTAACCCCCCTGCTGCATCTGTATAGAGTTCCACATCTCTATTGTACACCCAATCTTCTTGCCAAAAGGAACAGCCATTATATTTGTTAAGGAATGTTTCCCATACCTGAAAATCCTCCCTTACCCCTTTTGTTATCTCCACCCAATGGTGTGGCCTGGTTACTCCTGCCATGGCCCTCACTAGCCATTTGGTGATGGTCCTACCTGTGCAATTGCCCTGCAAGCAAAGTTGAGATGACCTATAACCTGTTGCACCTGTCTCAATTGCACCCACCTCCTGCTCGTGTGTAACTGAATGAGTTCCCTCAGTTTGTTCACTTTGTTGTCTGGCAATCTAAACAACTCTCTGTGTGTCTATTTCTATACCTAAGAACTCTAACACTTTTCTGGGGCCTTCTGTTTTTTCTGGTGCCAGTGGTACCCCAATTCTACACACAGTTCCTGGAAACTGGCCAGCATCCCTTCAGTCTCCTTCCTACCACTGCCAATTAACAAAAAATCATCTAAATAATGTATGACCATCTTGTGACCTTTTTTTCCTGAACTATCCACTGCAAACAGTTGCTGAATGTTTCAAATGTAGCACAGGCTATGGAACAACCCATGTGCATAGCTTTGTCAAAATAGCATTGATTCCCCACCCTAGAACCCAATAGATCCCAATCATCTCTCCTAACTGGAAGCAATAAGAAGGCAGACTCTATATCTGTCTTGGACATCCAAGCATCTGGAGTCATTCTAATAATCTGAACCGCTTCCTCTACAGTGGCATAGGACACCTTACTGTGTTCCTCAACTAAAATCATTCACTGATTCCCCTTCTGGAAATGACAGATGGTGAATCACCCTGTATTCTCCCTTTTGTTTCTTTGGGACTAAGCCCAAAGGGAAATTCTCATATTCCATAATGGATGACTTGCAAACGGCCCTTCTATACTACCCGTTGCCTTTTCCTTCTCTATCTTCTTCCTCAGGATGTCCTCCTTTCCCTTTACTGACCCCAAGCTATTAGCCTCTCTTGTCTTTCTTGGTTCTTTGCAGTGTCAGGGAAAACCTATCTTAAAACTTTTGCTCAATGCTTCTGCCCCTTTTCTATCTGGATACCTCTTTAACCATTTTTCCCATTCCTTTAACCTGATGGGGGTTCTTGCACCCTGGAATTGCCCAGCCTTTCTTCCCCCATCCTTGCCCCCTTCTTCCCTTTGATCAGTAAGCCTGACCCCCCCGACTGCCATAACCTCTTCCTCTTGAATCCCTATTCCAGGAATGCCCTCTATACCCCTGCCCTTCCCTAAAGGGCTGGTGTACTGTTCCTTGGTTCTCACTCCCTTGAGCCCCTTGTGTCCACGTTGTCCTGCATCTGCTTGCTGGGTGGGTTCCCCTATATCTCAAACAGGCATGCCAGAATCGGCATTGGGGCCATGAGCAAAATGCCCTATTGTATCCCCAGCAGCACTTCTATATTTTGCCTTTTGGACTGGCGAAATTACATCTGGTGGAACGTGAAAATTTCGCCTTCTGTAGCAAAATTTCACTTTCCACAGTAACATTTCACCTTCCGTCCATGGGCTAAATTTATAAACTTAAAACAAGATCCCTGGTGGCTAGTGGTCCCTCCCCCCACCTGTCACTGTAATAATAATTCTCCATGGTACCTAGTGGTCCCTTCCCTCCTCCCGGAAAACCGCCCACTGCGGAAATGTACTAAACCCCCACCACCAGCATCCCTCCGCATCTCCTCCTTCTGTGATTCCTTTGAAAATCAGTGGTGGCCTAGAGGTTTTGGTAATGAAACTCCTGTCCTGATCCCCAGTTCAAAATAAGTCCCTGGTGCTCCAATGCCCTCCCCACCCAGTCCCTGGGGTGAACTTGGGGCCTAATTTTCACTTCAAAGGGACTGTCGGTAAATAATTGCAACACAGTTTTCTGCCAGTCCCTTAAGTGCAACTCCATGGCCTATGTTCAGAGAGAGAAGTATCACACTCCTGACCAGCACACGTCAATGTGCACTTTTGCCTGAGGAGGAACTCCTCACTATATAAATTGCAGACAGCACCCAACGCAAATCATGGTGACACTGTTTCTCTAATGCATTTTTGCAGTCTCCCAACTTGAAAAAGAATTACAGTCACTTGGGAGGCTGTTATAAAAGGGAATCTGGCACTGTATGGTATGTTCTTTATGTAGCAGTTGTATTAAGCGATGCGGTAGTGTGTTCTTTCGCAAGCTATCGTGCTGAAAATCAATCTGCAATATTTTTAAACAATCTATAGTTAGGTGTAGGATTGGTTATTCAAATAATTTGATTCATTTGTTGTTGTTTTTCTACTTTATTCTTCATTAGTTATTGTCAACCTTCATGGTACTGTCTAAATGATAAATACCTATGTAACCATTCATGATATTAAATTGACAGCCACCAACATAAATTATTTATCTGAATAATTCTATTCCTTGCATGCACAGAACCCGAGAAAGTGACCAACATCACTGTTGCAAATACCACAACAACTTCTCTTTTCATCACATGGACTGCTCCACAAGGAAATCATAGTTCATATCAAGTAAATATCAGTGGGACTGTGACTTCAAATCTGACGGTGACAACTGAATATACAAACTTGACAGGACTGATCCCAGGGGGAAAGTATTACATCAGCGTTGTAGCAGTTTCACTTGACTGGACAACTGTAGGAGATATGCAAGTAATTAATGCCTCAACTAGTAAGTGTTTTGCTTTCACAACTTCATTTTATTTATTTGAGTTTTGGTGACCGGGTAAATCCACTGAGACAAGTACAGTCCCTTTTTTACAGTCGACCGGGTAACAAGAGTTACAGAGAGCATTAAACATTGTAACAAATAAGAGAGATACAATAAAACTTTACATCTAATTTTCCTGTTTTCCTTAAGTTGGAAACTATTCCATTGTCCCGGATTCCCCCTTTCCTCCACAAAAAACAGCAACTACTTATATGTTGTTGTGCTCAGATTGGCAATTAATTTATTATATATCATGCTTTCATTTACAATTCCAATCATCATTTATTATTGTCTCTTCCATAATTGTATCTTTATTGCATCTATGTATATCAATCTCTGATCATCCCTCTTTCTTCCTCTTCTCGCTCCCCTTCTCTCTTTTTTGGTAGGTAATGGTGAGAACTGAGACTCTTTTTCTCCTTTGGTTTCTTCTTCTTCTCATCATATTCTTTTTCCTTCCCCTCCCTTCCTCCCCCTTTCCCCATAGCCAGTCTCCGGCTTGCTTTTGTTAACCCTCCCCTTTTTTCTTTCCTTCCTGTCTCCTCCATGACTCTATCAATCCCATCATCTCTGTGTTAAACATGTCTCTTGCTAAATCTGACAGATGCACCCTGCTGATCTGTAAAATTTCTCTACCCATTCTTCCACCCCCCAGTATTACATGCCCACCCATCTTTCTTGCCATAGTTCCTACCTTCCTGTTCATCTTCTCCTGGTGCTCTGTCTATTGCTACGTGACTGTGTTCACGTCCATATCCTCCTTGGTATCATGTCGGACCAGGCTATGCCCACTACTGGCCACCACTGTTGTATTCCTTCAAAGTCCTTTTTTACTTGTAGATACATGTCTACCCATGGTTTTCCCCCAATGTCATTTCTCCAAGTGTATAATAATTAAGTCTAGAGTGTGTCACCCCTCCTTCATTTCCTTCAAGGTAGGCAGAAGCTGTCCCATCTCATCCCTCATATGCTGCGCTAAACCAACCTACATTTTCTTATGTCCTGGTACAGTTGTTTTCCTCCTGCCTTTTTCTCAGCTCTCCTTTCTGCCCAATAAATGTATGAATGTCCACAGATCCAGACTTCTGTGATCCTCCCTCTCCCTGTAGGATTTAAGTCAAAATATACATCTTAAACATCTTTTGGCTCCTTGTTTGCTTTGCCCCTTCTTTAAACCCTCCCTCTCCCAGCCCATTAGGTTCCACAGCTGCAAAACAAAAACACAGCTGACATGTTAATCTCCAAATTGCAGGGCCTGAATATACCTCTTGTAGCTGCAGACTGACATCGCCCTTTTTCCAACATATAAGCCACCATTTCCCCTGTCACTGCCCACTGTGAGGCAGCCCCTATTCGAAAAAAAATGAGATGAATAATTGTCTGGATTCTCACCCAGAAACTCCATACCTTTTTTGAGCATGGCCGTTACTTGGTAGCCTGTCACTTTTTCCCATCACCATGCACAAATAATCTCCCTTTCCTAAACCCTCGCTCAGCGGCGTAAGCCACAAAGCCTTTACTGTGCACTCTGTGACATCCATGTGAAGCCTGATGGTTACAGTGCAACCGTGTTCTCTTGATCTGTTTTGACCTCTTAATTCACATCTCTTTCATTCCTCCCCAACTTATGTCCTCCCATTCCAGCCCTCCTTCTTTCTCCTTCCTGCCATGCCCTCACCTACTCATCACTATCTCTGCCACTACATTACCAAGTCGATCGAGTGAAATAAGCTGAGCCTCATCCTTAGATCTGCAGATTACTGGTAATATGCCCTTAAGTTTTGCTAACCAATGTTCTGCTATTGGTCACTACAGTCCTTCGGTCTTTGTTTCAACCTACTCCACCCTTGCATCTTCCTCTTAATCAGCATTGTCTTGGTTGGGTCCTTCCATTTCTTTAGGGTGCAAACTAAACTAATCCCCACCAAGTATACTCCCATAGTGGTGTGAGCCGTCCCCTTCTGCCATTGGTCCACAGTGAACTTCCCTAACTGTTCCTCTGTAAGAGGCCCACTTACCTCAATGTGATGTGTTTCCCTGAATGTTGTAACACCTGCCAAGCCCCTTCATAGGCCCTCAAGGTCCTTGGTGCCCATGAGCTGTGAAGTAGCATTTCAGCTCCCTCTTGTCAATGTCCCTGATGTTCATTGGTATCGGTGTTTTCCGCTCCTCTGCTGTTGGGGACAGCATCCGGAAATGATCCAGCTGCAGATGGAAAGGCTGTCAGCTAGGATGTTTTCCACCCCTTCTATGTGCTTAACCCTGAATGACATATTCAGTTGCAATGCTCTTAATACCAGCTGTCTTAACACCCTCATGACCGTCTCGGACCTGGCTCCTCTGTTGTTTAGAACCTCTACTTCTGCCTTGTTATCACACCAAATTTTAACCTTTTGGTTCCGAAAATCTTCACCTCATGCCAATGTGCATGCCCAAATGGGCATAATTACTAACAGTGTGATGTCCTTTACCTTCCTTCTTTTACCCAACTTTCTGTGCCATGGCTCCGAGAACCATTTCCTCTCAGATATTCCCTCCTTCCTAACCCCTGCTGCATCTGTATAGAGTTCCACATCTGTATTGTACACCCAATCTTCTTGCCAAAAGGAACAGCCATTATATTTGTTAGGAATTTCTTCCATAGCTGAAAATCCTCCCTTACCCTTTTGTTATCTCCACCCAATGGTGTGGCCTGGTTACTCCTGCTGTGGCCCTCGCTAGCCATTTGGTGAAGGTCCTACCTGGTGCAATTGCCCTGCAAGCAAAGTTGAGATGACCTATAACCTGTTCCACCTGTCTCAATTGCACCCACCTCCTGCTCGTGTGTAACTGAATGAGTTCCCTCAGTTTGTTCACTTTGTTGTCTGGCAATCTAAACAGTTCTCTCTATGTGTCTATTTCTATACCTAAGAACTCTACCACTTTTCCGGGGCCTTCTGTTTTTTTCCGGTGCCAGTGGTACCCCCAGTTCTACACACAGTTCCTGGAAACTGGCCAGCATCCCTTCAGTATCCTTCCTACCACTGCAAATTAACAAAAAATCATCTAAATAATGTATGACCATCTTGTGACCTTTGTTTTCTGAAATATCCACTGCAAACAGGTGCTGAATGTTTCAAATGTGGCACAGGCTATGGAACAACCCATGGGCATAGCTTTGTCAAATTAGTATTGATCCCCCACCTTGAAACCCAATAGATCCCAATCATCTCTCCTAACTGGAAGCAATTGGAAGGCAGACTCTATATCCGTCTTGGCCATCCAAGCATCTAGAGTCGCTCTAATAATCTGAACTGCTTCCTCTAAAGTGGCATAGGACACCTTACTGTGTTCCTCACATAAAATCATTCACTGATTCCCCTTCTGGAAATGACAGATGGTGAATCACCCTGTATTCTCCCTTTTGTTTCTTTGGGACTAAGCCCAAAGGGAAATTCTCATATTCCATAATGGATGACTTGCAAACGGCCCTTCTATACTACCCGTTGCCTTTTCTTTCTCTATCTTCTTCCTCAGGATGTCCTCCTTTCCCTTTACTGACCCCAAGCTATTAGCCTCTCTTGTCTTTCTTGGTTCTTCGCAGTGTCAGGGAAAACCTATCTTAAAACTTTTGCTCAATGCTTCTGCCCTTTCTATCTGGATACCTCTTTAACCATTTTCCATTCCTTTAACCTGATGGGGTTCTTGCACCCTGGAATTGCTCATCCCTTCTTCCCCCCCCCCCCCTTTTCCATTTTGATCAGTAAGCCTGGCCCCCGACTGCCATAACCTCTTCCTCTTGAATCCCTATTCCAGGAATGCCCTTTATACCCCTGCCCTTCCCTAAAGGGCTGGTGTACTGTTCCTTGGTTCTCACTCCCTTGAGCCCCTTGTGTCCACGTTGTCCTGCATCTGCTTGCGGGGTGGGTTCCCCTATATCTCGAACAGGCATGCCAGAATCGGCATTGGGGCCATGAGCAAAATGCCCTATTGTATCCCCTGCAGCACTTCTATATTTTGCCTTTCAGACTGGTGAAATTACACATGGTGGAACGTGAAATTTTGCCTTCTGTTGCAAAATTTCACTTTCCACGGTGACATTTGACCTTCCGTCCAAGGTCTAAATTTACAAACGTAACAAGATCCCTGGTGGCTAGTGGTCCCCCCGCCCACCTGTCCCTGTAATAATAATTCTCCATGGTAGCTAGTGGTCCCTCCCCTCCTCCCAGTAATCCGCCCACTGCAGAAATGTACTAACCCCCCCTCCACCATCATCCCTCTGCATCTCCTCCTTCTCCGATTCCTTTAAAAATCGGTGGTGTCCTAGTCGTTTTGGTAATGAAACTCCTGTGCTGATCCCCAGTTCAAAATAAATCCCTGCTGCTCCAATGACGCCCCCACCCAGTCCCTGGGGTGAACTTGGGGCCTAATTTTCACTTCTAAATAAATCTATTCCTTGCATGCACAGAACCTGAGAAAGTGACCAACATCACTGTTGCAAATACCACAACAACTTCTCTTTTCATCACATGGACTGCTCCAGAAGGAAATCATAGTTCATATCAAGTAAATATCAGTGGGACTTTGGCTTCAAATCTGACGGTGACAACTGAATATACAAACATGACAGGACTGATCCCAAGGGGAAAGTATTACATCAGCATTGTAGCAGTTCCACTTGAGTGGACAACTGTAGGAGATACACAAGTAATTAGTGCCTCGACTAGTAAGTGTTTTGCTTTCTCAACTTTATTTTATTTGTTTGAGTTTTGGTGACCGGGTACATCTACTGAGACAAGTACAGTCCGTTTTTTAGGGTCAACCCGGGTAACAAGAGTTACAGACAGCATTAAACATTGTAACAAATAAGAGAGATACAATAAAACTTTATATCCAATTTTTCTGTTTTCCTTAAGTTGGAAACTATTCCATTGTCCCGGATTCTTCCTTTCCCCCACAAAAAACAAAAACTACTTATATGTTGTTGTGCTCAGAATGGCAATTAATTTATTGTATATCATGCTTTCATTTACAATTCCAATCATCATTTATTATTGTCTCTTCCATATTTGTATCTATAATACATCTATGTATATCAGCCTCTGATCATCCCTCTTTCTTTCTCTTCTCGCTCCCCCTCTCTTTTTTGGTAGGTAATGGTGAGAACTGAGACTGCTTTTTCTCCTTTGGTTTCCACCCTACGCCCCCTTTTGCCTTAGCCCTTCTTATTATCGACGAGCATGTAATCAGCGGGATGCCCAATTCTGGTTTCTTTTCCAGGAATGTAGTTGAGTATGTGGTGAAACCCACAAACCACCCATCCCATGTCTTTCCTTTTGTAAATTTGTCCTCCTCCTTCTTCCCCATCAACTCTATGGCTGCCTCATCTTGCTCTTCCCAATACTCTGTTTCTTCATATTTCATGGCAGCCTCTCTACTTACTAAGGCAAAATGTCTACATATTCCCCTTCCAAATCTTTTCTTTTGTAGCCAATGGTATGTGTTCCCTATTCTCATCCCTGGGGCTCTATATCTCTTGTTCCTTTACCAGTACTGCTCAGTCCCTTTTCCACTTCTGTCGTTATTTCTTTTTCCGACCTGATCTCTGCTAAAGCCAATTCCATCTGTCCCAAAACCCCTGTCCAGAGGGCCGCAATAATTTGGCCTATATAGTCTTTTATGCTCTCCTCCACTGAGCCTAATACTTTACCTGTGGGCTTGTCAGTTCCTTGTGGCCTGGTGTCATCGGTTTGCCCATGTCTTATATCTTGTGGCTGGATCCTTGGATGAGGAGAAGGAACCACTGTGCACAGGGTATCCGGTCTGGGTTCTGGTACCAGAACTACCAACTGTTCTTGGGGAGGTACTAATGGTTGTACTTGGGGCAGTAGTGGGACTGACTGACTGTCTGGGAGGCACCACCTATAGCAGCTGCAGCCTCTAAGGCTGTGTTGCCTCCTGCAGGTCTTTTCCCACCACCTCCTTTCCCTTTTCCCACTTTCCTTTTCTACCCAGATCTCCCCGGTCCCTCCTCTTCAACTATCTGCCACATATTGTTGGCCTTCTCCGCTAATTCCCATGATAGCTTGTAGGCTTCCTCCTTTGATTGCCTATTCCTCTTGACACCATCTCTTCTTGGGTACCAGTATAAACACTGTGAAAAGACTGCACAAAAGATGTCTTTGTTAATGTCCCATACTGCTTTTATGACCTCTCCTCTTCTTTCCCAACCACTTCATTGTTGTCTGCTTATAGGTAATTCTGTATGTGTGTGTGTATATATATATTAATATCCTATACACTTCTCCTTCCCTCCCTTGAGCTAACCCTCCTTTGTTCAAGTGCCCCACTTCCCTTGATAGCCCTCATCCCTGTCCATGCTTGTCCCTGTGGGCCTCATTGGCTAAGCACCTGCCATGCTCCTGGGTATCCAGGCCCCCCCTTGCTTCGTGATCGGGCCGTAGAGGCCTTTATCCCTGCGCTTTGTCCCTTCTTTAATCATTTTTTTGTCTTCAAATGTACCTTTTAAGCCTGTGTCCCACGTTTTAATGCATGTTCCCCCCCAGCCTACTAGGCCTAGTACCGTGTTCTTTGCCCAATCTGCAATTTATTCGCTCAATGCCCTGTGGCCATCTGCTGCCACTCCATTCCTGCTTGTTGTTTACAGGACAGGCATCCTGCTCTCCTCCATGTGAGCTCTGGGACTCCCCATTCTCTGCTCACCCATCCCAGGAGAAAGGAACTACTCCTGCTCCCTGTTTCCTACTCTCCCAACTCCCCTCCTTCCCCCCATGAGTGCAGGCATGGCATCCTGCCTTTTTCTGCCTTCCTTGGCCTTTGTTCTGTGTCCCAATGGCTTTCTGCATCCTTCAAGGCCTAACTGCGGCATCTGACATCATGCCACGTGGCCTTGGCATGCTCACTGTATAGACGGCCATTCCTGCAGGCCTGCTCAAAACCTTCACCTCGTAGTGTCTCTTGCAACCCATGAAAACCAAAACCTCCTCTCTTCATACTGCAGGCACGGCATCCTGTCTTTCCTTTTCTGTTACAAGCCCTCTGAAAAACTCTCTGAGCCTCTGCCACCACGACTACATGGTTCCCAAATGCTGTGAGGCCCTACCGTGGTGTCTGATGCCACGCCATGTGGCCTTAGCAGATCCACTTTGTAAACGCTCAAGAAAACCAGAACAAGTCTCTCCTAAAACACACTAATGGGGCCCACACTTTAGCCACTATGCCAAACTACACCAAACCTGATTCGCTTAGTCAAACATTTTTTTTTTTTACTGGATCGCTTCTCTCTCTCTCTGTTCTGCCCACAAACAACACCCCATGTTGACTCCTTAATGCAGACACGCGTCTGCCTTTTTTTGTGCTGATTTGTTGCTCTTAATCTATAAACAGTTTTGCCTAAATCTCTGGCCTTTTTCCACAAACAAAACTCTTTCATCTCATGCATTTTGCCCTAGTTCACTCTCTCTCTCTCTCTCCCTTGTTTCAGACTTGCCTCCTCACAATAAGCAACCGGGTCTATTAGACACTTTCCACAACACTTTCTCACACCAGTCTCTGGCCCAAGCCTTACTCTATGACCCCCATGCTGGGTCCAAAACACACTGCAAACAATTTTTGACTTGTTATTAATTTCATCTAATCTCTCTTTTTTTTCAAATGCCATAGTGAACGCCCCCAATGAAAAAGACTCTGCATGAAAACACATTCTGTTCTTGCTGTCTTGTCCTTACCTTTTATTGAAGCCCTACAACAAACCTCAGCCCCTTACTTTTCATGCCAATCTGACATGCTGTAGTCTTTGATGTAAACAACAAAAAACTTCAGCAAAAGTGTCTAAAGCACCACTGTGCTGACCATTATGTACCCGTCTAAGCCCCTTCTCTTCTTGTCTATCTACCTATTGTTCTATCCCCACCTGTCCCTCCCCTTAACTCCTCTCCTCGCTCTGAGCATACCATCTTACTTTAGAGGGGAGGGGTGCACCAGGACAACTTGGTCTGTCCCTAAAAGGGCAAACTCTGTTAATCCATTCTGTGCCGTCCCGTTAAGCTATTTAAAGCTGAACTGTTAGCTTTATTCTGCATTCATATGCATCTCCAGTCTCAGCATTCTTCATAAGTTTATGATTACTTTCCTTTGCTACTTTTGTTCTTTTCTATTTTACCCTCCTAAAGAAGTGATCATTGTTATCAACCATATGGTCTTTCTTCAGCATTATTGTTTGAGTGGAAAAAATATATAGGTAGACATTTTACTATGTGTTTTTTTTTCTTTGTATCAATTTACAGAAGTTTAAAGGTTTTAAAACATCACACTTTTGTGTCATGTCTGTCATGAAACAAATGTTTTGGTACAGTGTTGTCCTGTTTACAATATCAAACATGTAGAACCATCCTAATGCATTCCCATTGTACATCTGGCTTGTACATTCAACAGCTAAACTCAGCAGATTAGGTTTTTAAAAATGATGAGTGGTGGACATCTTTAATGATGTGAGTCATTTTTTGCAAAAAGGTGTAGAA
Source organism: Neoceratodus forsteri (assembly GCA_016271365.2). NCBI lineage: Eukaryota > Metazoa > Chordata > Ceratodontiformes > Ceratodontidae > Neoceratodus > Neoceratodus forsteri. Next base: position 615,019,387 of record CM028133.1, read on the forward strand.
GCAGTTTTAACAATATCTGAGAAAACTAGAAATGCAAAGAGTATGAATTTTAGGATGTCAGAATTACATTTTTGCTCAAAAACTGTATGAGGAAAATGCCAACTAACAAATACTGTTCCTTTACATGAAGAAATATTCTTTTTGTACTGCATTTCCAAACATGCAGTTAGTGGTATAATGCAGTCTTTCCAGTGTCAGTCTATAGAGCAGGATCACATCACTAATATTTTGTAGTATGCTCCTTAATATTGTCCAGTGTGTTACTCATCTTAAAGGAAAACAGCTCCCTTCTTGATAGCCTGTGCCCTACCTGTACTCACCCCCCACGTGACCTGGTTTCTCATGGGCACAACTGCTATCCCCTATCTGCCCCATGTCTTGCTCCCCATGGCAGGGTGCAACACAAACTCCTACTGCTGCTCAACAGGATCTTAGTCCTGGGGAGGCTTGTCATGTCATTCTACTGCAAGGCTGTGAGGGGTTGGTCTGTTACTTTAGCAGTCCAATATAAAACAATACCGACACCCATTTTTTAGTTTTAATATTGCTCATGTACAAAGCACCTGCTTGGCATAAACAGAGTATTTATAATATTTTTTGTCATAGTTTATGTTTTTAACTTACTTGATGTAATCAGAAGTGACCCACTGATCTGGCACAACTACTTTTAACATGGGGCCAAAACACCTGTATATCAGTGCATGGACAAGTCTGAATTTATTCCATCATATTAGACAGAGTTATTTCCTGCTGGTGGTCAGTTTGCTGAGTGCCAGAAGGGGATTTAGTATTAAAATGAGATCTCTGACATGTGTAATTATCTGTTTGAAATGTTAAGCCAGGGCTCTGTGCATGCACATTAGCATGGACACAAGTGCATGTGATCAGAGTAGTGATTTTGCATTTTAACAGATAATTACACTGGTTTGAGCTCACAATTTCATAGAGGAGTCACTTTCTGGGGCTCATAAAACTGTCAAGATTCAAAAATTTCATTTGCTTATATGTCTTAAAAAATTCTAAGTCCACGCCCATGTTTACTGGTCCTTCAATGCCATTTTGGAAGAGCACATGTGGGATTACCAGGCCACTGGGGATTATGTTGAGTCAGGTAAATATACAAAATGCTATGAAAATTGCACTATGTACTCTGTTTATATGGAGCATGCACTTTATATATGTAGGCTAATAAAAAGTTGTCTGATGGAATAATTTTTACATGGGACTAATAATCATCCAGAAGCTAACAGTATCCCTTTAATACAACTGCTCAATGTGTCAACAACTACAACTGCAAAATTGATACTTTATATCTCCATCCCTTTTTTGATCTTTCACAGCAAGTTGTTCATAATTAACAAAGCTATAGAACACTGAACTCTCAAAGTCTCAACTCTGAAATCCAAATATGTACAGTAGTACAATATCAGTCAGTGGACATATAACTAATAAATTGAAATTTGTAAATTTGCTGTAGTTAGTTTACAAACTGTCCAGTGAGATTCTAGAAAGCAGTAGTATATTTTTATGATACAACAGGTGTGATCACAGCATATCTTAAAGATAAAAATCTAATGATTGTTTAAGAGATTAAATCTACTGACTTTAAAACTACTGCATAATGAACTTGGATCATCTGATCTTTTCAAGATAAAAAGTTATATGTTTGTCACATTAATCTTACATTTAAAACGATCTTGACATATCACATTTAGTCAATAAGATAAGCATTTATTATACACATCAGTTTTGAAATAGAAAACCGGTTGTCTACCCAGAGAATTTTATTGGAATCCACGTTGTTACCCAAACAACTACAGAAAGGGGTGAACTTGGGGCCTAATTTTCACTTCAAAGGGACTGTCGGTAAATAGTTGGAACCCAGTTTTCTGCCAGTCCCTTAAGTGCAACTCCATGGTCTATGTTCAAAGAGAGATGCACCACACTCCTGACCAGCACACATCAATGTGCACTTTTGCATAGGGAGGAATCTCACCATTTATTACAATATATTTAATATTTTAATATTTAATTATAGCAGATCTTGTTCCAACATCTGACCTGGCATGCATCACTGAGACCTGGTCAGATAAGAATGCAAGCCCTATTTTGGCATCTGCTGCTCCTACCAGGTTGTCGGTGATACACCGCCTGAGGTTGGATCGTAGGGGCGGGGGTGTAGCCATCTTTTTTAGAATGGAGCTGGGTCTTGTAGGTGTGCTAGTGGGTTTCACTCGATCCTTTGAGTGTATCCTTGGAGCAGGTGTAGGGTTCAGGATTCTCCTCATTTACCAACCACCCGGTGATGGTGGAGAATTCCTGAAGGAGTTTGTGGACTTCATCGTCGATGTAGCACTGGAGTTGCCCAGGTGGTTGTTACTGGGTGACTTCAATGCTTGGGTCGATGATGGACTCTCACCGTTTGGAAAAAACCTCCTCCAACTTATGACAACATTGGACCTTACACAGGTGGTTACCTCTGCTACCCATGTAGGGGGTCACTCATGGGACCTAGTGTTCCTACTGGAGTTGGAAGTCGCTCATTTGGGGGTGGAACCAAATGAGTGGACAGACCACCATACCATAAGATTCAGCTTCGGGGCACCCTCAGATAGGCCTACCCCTATTGAAATGGTCCAATGTCGCCCTGTAAAGGAAGTTACCCCAGAAGGCCTTTTGGTGGTACTGGACCTAGTGGGTATTTCGAGTGGGGAGTGGATCCAGGGAATCTCGTACTTACCTGTAATAAGGCTCTGGGCGTGCACTGGATCAAATTGCACCTGTTCATGTTCACCCGCTCACTCAGTGCCTAAGATCTCCATGGTTCAATGGGTTTCTGAAGGAGCTGAGGAGAGCAGGGCGAAGGTTAGAGAGAGTCTGGTGGAAGTCCAGCCTCAATGCTGACAGGTTTAGATTGATGGACCATTATAGAGTCTGTCAATCAGCAATCACCAGTAAGAAGGTAGAATTCCTGTCCAGGGAGATTGCTGCTGCGTGGAATCCACCAGCTCAACTCTTTCAGACTGTTGATAGATTGTGCAATCCACTCTGTCTGCAGTCTGGAAGATATTTCTCATAAATAAAGTGTGATGAGCTTGCTCGATTCTTCCCAGATAAGATTGCCAGCATCAGGTCGAGTATCCTTCTTGTTCCCTCTTTAGGGAGTTGCAGTGATCAGCAAGAGGAAGCGAACCCTTGTGTCACCTGGTCTGACTTTAGTAGGCCGGAATTCATAAATGTGAGGATTGTTCAGACTGTACGACCAACCAGCTGTAGTTTGGATCTGAGCTCTACACTACTTTTAATAGGTTGTGTAGATGTTATCTGCCTGATCCTTGCTGAAATTGTCTGGAAGTCTTTGGAGCAGGGAGTCTTTCCTGCTCCCCTAAAGAAGGCGGTCATTCGACCACTCCTTAAAAAAACCTTCATTGAACCCAGACTGTCCAGCTAACTACAGACCTATCTCTAACCTGCCCTTTGGGGGTAAGGTTATTGAAAAGGTGGTTGCACTGCAGCTAGATGACCACTTCACAAATCACAACATCTATGATGCTCTCCAGTCGGGTTTAGAAAAAGACATAGCACTGAGACTACTCTTGTTCGGGTCTTAAATGATCTCCTAATTGAGAGAGATCAAAAGTCTCATACAATTCTAGTCCTTCTTGATCTCTCTGCAGCATTTGATACTGTAGACCATGGGGTGCCATTGGAGCACCTGTGGCTTCTTTGTGGACTGTCTGGTACAGTTCTACATTGGTTTTGATCTTTCCTCACAGGACGGACTCAGAGGATTGTTACAGGAATTAATTCCTCTGATGCCATCTCTCTGTCCTGTGTGGTACCGCAGGGCTCCATCCTGGCGCCCATGTTGTTCGCAGTTTATATGCTGCCATTAGGAGATATCAATAGGTGTTATAGTTTGAGTTTTCACTGCTATGCAGATGATACCCAGCTGTGTCTTTCCTTTATTCCCAGACAGGATGACGTAGTCCCTCTGCTTAACAGCTGTCCAGCTGAGATCAATGACTGGATGAGTGCCAGCTGGCTAAGGTTAAACCTGGATAAGACAGATGTGTTGGTCATGGACCCAGGTCGCCTTGAGGTGGGCCATAGGGCTGAGATACCATCGGGCCTTTGTCTTAATGGTGTCCAGCTCTTGACCTCAGGCCAGGTGCGTAATCTGGGCATTATTGTTGACAGTGGTTTGACCTTAAAATCTCAGGCGATGGCCATTGTTAAGTCCTTTTTCTACCATCTGAGGAATATTGCTCGGGTGAAACACCTAGTTCCTCTGGCTGACCTTTCTACTCTGGTCCATGCCTTAGTGACCACTCACCTTGATTACTGCAATTCTCTCTACCTGGGGCTACCAGGGGTTGATATCTGCTGCCTGCAGCTAGTGCAAAATGCAGCAGCCTGGCTTTTGACTGGAACATCTAGAAATAGTCATATAACGCCAATTCTACGTGGGCTGCACTGGTTGCCAGTTCAATGGTGGATCACCTTCAAGGTCAGATTACTGACCTATAAAGCCCTAGATGAATAAGGACTGCAGTATCTGAAAGATCTCCTTACTCCCTACTGCCCCTCTCGCTCACTCCGATCCACTGACGAGGGATTGCTAAAGATTCCCAGGGTTCATTTGAAAACATTTGGGGCATGTGCATTTTCGTATGCTGCCCCTGCCCTATGGAATTCTCTAACTCGTCGGATACGAAGCTGCCTGACCGTCGAGAGCTTTAAAGCGGAGTTAAAAACATTTTTATTTGCACAAGCCTATGGTGCATGATTTTATTATTATTGATGTTTGTATTTGTATGTTATTTATTTATTTGTACAGCGCTTTGGTTTTTGAAAAGTGCTTAAAAATAAATTTTACTTACTTACTTACCATGTAAATTGAAGACAGCACCCAACACAAATCATGGTGACTGGTTTCAGCTCACAGTTTCATAGAGGAGTCACTTTCTGGAGCTCATAAACTGTCAAGATTCAAAAAACTTCCTTTGCTGATACGACTTAAAAATTCTAGATCCACGCCCATGTTTACTGGTCCTTCAATGCCATTTTGGAAGAGCACATGTGGGATTACCAGGCCATTGGGATTATGTTGAGTCAGGTAAATATACAAAATGCTATGAAAATTGCACTATGTACTCTGTTTATATGGAGCATGCACTTTATATATGTAGGCTAATAAAAAGTTGTCTGATGGAATAATTTTTACATGGGACTAATAATCATCCAGAAGCTAACAGTATCCCTTTAATACAACTGCTCAATGTGTCAACAACTTCAACTGCAAAACTGATACTTTATATCTTCGTTCCTTTTTTGGTCTTTCACAGCAAGTTGTTCATAATTAACGATGCTATAGAACACTGATTCTTAAAGTCTCAATTCTGAAATCCACATCTGTACAGTAGTACAATATCAGTCAGTGGACATATAACTAATCGGAGTTTGTAAATTTGCTGTAGTTAAATAGTTTACAAACTGTCCAGTGAGATTCTAGAAAGCAATAATATATTTTTTGATACAATAGGTGTGACCACAGCATATCTTAAAGATAAAAATCTAATGATTGTTTAAGAGATTAAATCTACTGAATATAAAACTACTGCATAATGAACATGGATCATCTCATCTTTTCAAGATGTAAAGTTAATTTTTTTGTCACATTAATCTTACATTTAAAATGATCTTGACGTATGACATCTAGTCAATAAGATAAGCATGAATTATCCATATCAGTTTTGAAATAGAAAACTGGTTGTCTACCCAGAGACTTTTATTAGAATCCATATTGTTACTCAAACAACTACAGAAAGGGGTGAACTTGGGCCTAATTTTCAATTCAAAAAGGGACTGTCAGTAAATAATTGGAACATAGTTTTCTGCTAGTCTCTTAAGTGCAACTCCATTGTCTGTGTTCAAAGAGAGATACACCACACTCCTGACCAGCACACATCAATGTGCAGTTTTACATAGGGAAGGACTTCTCACCATGTAAATTGTTGACAGCACTCAACACAAATCATGGTGACACTATTTCTCTAATGCATGTTTGCAGTCTCCCAACTTGAAGAAGAAGTACAGTCAGTTGGGAGGCTGTTATAAAAAGGGAATCTGGCTCTGTAGGGTATGTTCTTTATGTAGCAATTGTATTAAGCGATGCAGTAGTACATTCTTTCACACGCTATCATGCTGAATATAGGAGTACCACTGAAAATCAATCTGCAATATTTTTAAACAATCTATAGTTAGGTGCAGGGCTGGTCATTCAAATAATTTGATTGATTTGTTGTTGTTTTTCTACTTCATTCTGCATTAGTTATTGTCAGCCTTCATGGTGCTGTCTAAATGATAAATACCTATGTAACCATTCATGATATTAAATTGACAGCCACCAACAGAAATTATTTATCTGAATAAACCTATTCCTTGCATGCACAGAACCCGAGAAAGTGACCAACATCACTGTTGCAAATACCACAACCACTTCTCTTTTCATCACATGGACTGCTCCACAAGGAAATCACAGTTCATATCAAGTAAATATCAGTGGGACTGTGACTTCAAATCTGACAGTGACAACTGAATATGCAAACATGACAGGACTGATCCCAGGGGGAAAGTATTACATCAGTGTTGTAGCAGTTTCACTTGACTGGACAACTGTAGGAGATACACAAGTAATTACTGCCTCAACTAGTAAGTGTTTTGCTTTCTCAACTTTATTTCATTTATTTGAGTCTTGGTGACCGGGTAAATCCACTGAGACAAGTACAGTGCCTTTTTTATTGTCGACCTGGATAACAAGAGTTACAGACAGCATTAAACATTGTGACAAATAAGAGAGATACAAAAAACTTTACATCCAGTTTTCCTGTTTTCCTCAAGTTGGAAACTATTTCATTAATCCATTCTGTGCAGTCCTTTTAAGCTGTTCAAAGCTGAACTGTTAGCTTTATTCTCCATTCATATGCCCCTCCAGTCTCAGCATTCTTTATAAGTTTATGACTACTTTCCTCTGCTACTTTTGTTCTGTTTCTGTTGTACCCTCTTAAAGAAGTGGTTATTGTTATCAACCATATGGTCTTTCTTCAGCATTATTGTTTGAGTGGAAAAAATATATAGGTAGACATTTTACAATGTGTTTTATTTTTTTTCATTTCTGTATCAATTTACAGAAGTTTGAAGGTCTTAACACTTCACACTTTTGTGTCATGTCTGCCATGAAACAAATAAATATTTTGGTACAGTGTTGTCCTGTTTACAATATCAAACATATAGAACCATCCTAATACATTCCCAGTGTACATCTGGCTTGTACATTCAACAGCTAAACTCGGCAGATTAGGTTTTTAAAAACGATGAGTGGTGGACATCATAGGAATCATAGGAATCCTAGGAAAGAATACAAGCAGTTATGGACTACACATCCTATTAGCTTGCCCAATTCCATATTTGTAATTTAAAATTCATAAACCCAGTCTAAACTCAACATCCCATCTCTCTTTGAAAGTATTCATATTAGGACTCTCCACTATTAACACAGGTAGATTATTCCAAGATGACTCAACCATTTGGCTGAACCAATGTTTTCTTAATTTCAAATGCCATCTTGACTGAAAACATTGTTTATGATGCTTTCTAGAGCTGGCATGATCCACATTAAATTTAATTCCCAATTCCTCCCGCAATAAGGGATCATCCAGGGCTTTAAAAAGCATACACATATCACCTTTAAATCTAAGATATGACAATGAATATATGCCCAATGTTTCCATCCTTTCTCTGCAAGATCTATTAGCCAAACCTTTTATAGCTTTAGTCATTCTTCTCTGGACACCATCCAGCCTAACAATGTCTTCTCACGTATATGGAGACCACACCTGAGCACAGTACTCTAGGTGGGGTCTAACCACGGAACTGTACAACGGGATCAAGACTTTGGCATCTCTACTAGATATATGCCTAAGTATGCTGTTTAAATTCTGATTTGCCTTCCTCATCTGTGATGAACAGTGGTGACTAAATTTAAAATCAGGGGTAATTGTTATACCCAAATCCCTTTCTTGTATGGTTTCTTTTACTATATCCTGACCAATTTTGTAAATCGCTTTGCCATTGTTTTTCCCCAAATGCATAATCTTACACTTACTAGAGTTTAATTCTAATTTGTTTAACTCATTCCATGATGCTATAATACTAATAGCTGTTTGCAAGTCTAGTACATCTGTTGAATTATTTACAATAGCTCCTAGTCTGCAATCATCAGCAAATTTAGACAGCCAAACATTGGGGGTGTATTTTCAAAGTAGAGGTATATACATTAAACAAACAGGGTCCCAACTCCGACCCCTGGGGAACACCGCAAGTCACTGGGGCCCAGTCAGAATAATTTTCCTTAACCATCACCCTCTGTCACCTTTCACTCAACCAATCGGTAATCCAGTTTATTACATTAGTCTCAAGTTTAAATTTCTTTAGGACAGCTATTAGTTCCCTATATGGTAGTTTATCAAAAGCTTTTGCAAAGTCCATAAAGACAACATCGACCGAGTTACCCAAATCCAATTCACAATTAACATTCTCGTAAAAGATCAGTAAATTGGTCTGACAAGATCTGGACCTGGTAAACCCATGCTGAGAAAGGCCCATCAGTCCATTGTCCTCCAAAGAAACTAATATTCTGTCCTTTAATATACTCTCTAACAATTTGCCCATTAATAAAGTCAAGCTGACTGCTCTGAAGTTAGAAGTAACTGTTTTGGATCCTTTCTTAAAAATGGGTAGAACTTTTGCTTCTTTCCAGTCACCAGGGACTATACCCTTGTCCAAAGATGTCTGAAAGATAAAAGTAAGGAGGTGTCAAAAAATCTGCTAATTCACAAATAACCCTTGGGTGAATAGAATCAGGGCCAGGAGATTTATTGATGTCCAATTTCCTGAGTTTGTCAGCTACCTCCCCAGGATCAATTACTATAACCCCAGGTGTAGATAGATCTTTACCAACAACATCTGATGGAGAGTTAATATTGAAAACAGAACAAAAATATTTGTTCTATATTTCAACCATGTCTTTAACTGACAAAGCCTGCCCCAAGTCTTCTTTAAAGGGACCAATGGTGTTTGAATTTGTTCCCACTATTTATATATGAATGAAAATATTTTTATATCATTAATTCTGGAAGCTAACTCTAATTGAATTCAGCTTTTACTTTTCTTATAGCTTTTTCACACTAGCTACAGTATATTTAAAAGCCCACCAGTTAGTCCTGTTTTGTCTGTTCTGTATTTTTGTAAATTTTTTCTATTAATCATTTTCATAATCAGAGGGTGAACCAGCTTGGATTGTGTTTGCCTTTATTATACTTATTACTAATGGGTATATATTTTGCCATGAGATTCTTAAGTTGTTCCAGCAATAATTTCCACATCTCATTTACAGTTCTATAAAGAAAAGCACTACGCCAATCCCAATTCGAAAACTCAATCCTAAATTCCTGAAAATTAGCTTTACCAAAATTCAGTTTAGTTGTTGATGCAACATCTTTAAGAACATCGGGTTTTACAATACTAATCATCACCATACAATGATCACTATTACCCAAAGGGGGATTTACCCTGATATTAGACAACTGATGATCCATATTAGTTAAAATGATATCCAAGATGTTATTTCCCCTGGTTTTCTCTTCTACCAACTGTATAAGGCCTAATTGGTCAAAGACATCCAGAAAGGACTTATCTAATTTGGAAGTACCCTGGCATGATTCCCATATGATATTAGGCAAGTTCATAGCTCCCAAAATGATAATGTTGTCAGCTGGATCTAGGTTACTAAGTTGTTTAATCAGATCTAGATCATGGACTTCTAAACTGGAGGGGAGGGTGATATACTACGCTCATAATAATTTTGGTACCATTGGATGGGAGTAGTTTAACCCAAAGGGATTCAAGATGTGACTCTTCCATTATTATTTCCTCAGATATAATAGATTCCTGAATATAAATAACAATTCTACCTCCTTTCCTATAATCTCTAGATTTGGAATAAAGATTATAACCTTGAACCGAGTATGCCCATGTATCATTTGAATCCCACCAGGTTTCAGTAATCAAAACTATTTGAATATTCTGTGAATAAAGTAACATTTTGAATTTCTCAAATTTATTAGTAAGGCTTCTTGCATTTAAAAGAACTCCCTTCCAGTCAGACAATGCTATAACCCTATTGATATTATTAGCAGCATTATTACAGTCCACTACCATACCCCCCTTTCCAGTTTAAATGAAAATGTATGACCTCATTTATCTTTTAATTTAAAATTCAGGTACTAGCATAACTTAATTGGAGGCCATCATGCTTGAAAAAGGATCTCCTAGTGAAAGTCAAAAAGTTGTCCATGAAACCTACTTTTTCATTTACTCAAAAGTGTCTTAACCATTTGTTAAAATCTATAATTGCTTCATTTTTATATGCATGGTATGCAAATGTTGGTAGGATTGCTGAAATTATTATTTCCCCATTAATGTGTCTAATCCTATCAACTATCTCTTTTAAACTAGACTGAAGTTTCCTAACATGTCTTGTACCTATATCATTGATACCCAGATGTAATACTACCAGAGGGGTAGATGTACCCTCAATAAGTCCATCTAGTAGATCAGGAATATCACTAATTTTTACTCCAGGAAGGGTGCTAACTATAGTATTAGCTTTGCACCCATAGCATACCATTGAAACCACTCCCCTTCTAATGGAGTCACCTATAAATACTATATCCCTGTACTGTGAATTATTAATAACTTTCTCAGCTGGATTCTCATGATGCACCATATTCAAACTTTCACCTGCCATTAGGTTATCTTGAGCAAGAGGTTCAAATTTATTCTGTAGTGATAGGGAAAACCTATAGTACCATTGTCAGACAATGTATGGGAAGGGTGCTTATAGGACCATTAATACATGGTATTTGTACACTATGTTCATTTAGCTCTCTTAATCCAACCATCATGGTATCATTACTAGCCTCATATCTTGAACTTTTTGCCACACACACACACACACACTATTATCTGTGGGTTCTAATACACTCATGGCTACAGTGTCAATATAGTCCTCTAAAACACTTATTTCATTTTTTGTCTCCAATCTACTTGTTAAGTTCCTAATTTCCTCTTGTGAAGACTTTACTGTTAAACACTTTTCACAAATAAACGCCTTAATGCTGGGCTTCTCAGTGTACATATTACAACTGGAGCACAATTTTTTGGACTTGCCCCATTTACCTTTTACCTGTGACATTACTCCGGTTTCATTAACATCAAACACTATCTGCGTATTCAACCCTACTGATCAAACCTCAATAAACTTCTTACCCTACTGACTTCTCTAACTGTCCGCCCAGTATCCCAGCATCTCCAGTGGACACAGCTGAAACTCGTATGATGCGTGTCACTGCGTGTGTCTCCACACATGACTGTGCGCACCCTGCTCTGCTCACCCTGCTCGCAGTCTGTGTGACTGAAATAGCGATCCTTGACCCGGAAGTCAACAACAGAGGTCACCACCCTGCTCATGTCACCAAAATAAAGTATGTTTTTGCTGTAAAAAACAACTCCCCACAGCTTACTGATACTCCCTTTAAAGTACTTAAGTGTCAGAGCATTTCAAAACTTAAAAGATATTTAATAACTAGATGGTTGTAGTTTCAGCTACACATGCACTGAAAGTACTGTCTCTCTTCCTGGTCAGAACGTAGCTTCTGATGTGACCAGTGCTCCCAGAATAAAATGAACAGACTCAGCTGCTTAAAATAGAAAGTAACACTGTCTCTGCACTCTCATTAAAGTAGTATCAATTCCTCAGTATATCTATGGGTTTTTAATCTTCCCGCTCGCAGTCTGTGTGACTGAAATAGGCAGCCCTGACCTGGAAGTCAACAACAGAGGTCACCACCCTTCTCGTGTCACCTGAAAATAAAGTGTGTTTTTTGCTGTAAAAAACAACTCCCCACAGCTTACTGATACTCCCTTTAAAGTAATTAAGTGTCAGAGCATTACAAAACTTAAAAGATAGTTAAAAACTAGACGGTTGTAGATTCAGCTATACATGCACTGAAACTACCATCTCTCTTCCTGGTCAGGACATAGCTTCTGATGTGACCAGGGCTCCCAGAATAAAAGGAACAGACTCAGCTGCTGAACTGAATATGTGTGAATGTATATAGATTCTGGACGTATCTATACGTCCACAGTCTTCTATGGGTTATAATACAAAGTAACACTGTCTATGCACTCTCATTAAAGCAGTATCAACATCTTTAATGATGTGAGTCATTTATTGCAAAAAGGTGTAGAAGCAGTTTTAACAATATCTGAGAAAACTATAAACACATGGAGTATGAATTTCAAGATGTCAGAATTACATTTTTGCTAAGAAACTATCTGAGGAAATTGTTTGCCAACTAACAAATACTGCTGCTTTTCATGAAGCAATATTATTTTTGTACTGTGTTTCCAAACATGCAGTTAGTGGTATAATGCAGTCTTTCCAGTGTCAGTCTATAGAGCAGGATCACATCATTAATATTTTGTAGTATGCTCCTTTAATATTGTCCAGTGTGTTACTCATCTTAAAGGAAAACAGCTTCCCCCTTCTTGATAGCCTGGGCTGCCACCTGTACTGACCCCCCCCACATGACCTGGTTTCTCATGGGCACAACTGCTATCCCCTATCTGCCCCATGTCTTGCTCTCCATGGTAGGGTGCAACACAAACTCCTACTGTTGCTCAACAGGATCTTGGTCCTGGGGAGGCTTTTCATGTCATTCTGCTGCAAGGCTGTGAGGGGTTGGTCTGTTACTTTAGCAGTCCAATATAAAACAATACCGACACCCATTTTTTAGTTTTAATATTGCTCATGTACAAAGCACTCTGTAGACATAAACAGAGTATTTATAATATTTTTGTCATAGTTTATGTTTTTAACTTACTTGATGTAATCAGAAGTGACCCACTGATCTGGCACAACTACTTTTAACATGGAGCCAAAACACCTATATACCAGTGCATGGACAACTCTGAATTTATTCCATCATATTAAACAGAGTTATTTCCTGCCTGTGATCAGTTTGCTGAGTGCCAGAAGGGGACTCTAGTATTAAAATGAGAGATCTGACATGTAATTATCTGTTTGAAATGTTAAGCCAGGGCTCTGTGCATACACATTAGCATGGACACAAATGCGTGTGATCAGAATAGTGATTTTGTATTTTAACCAATAATTACACTGGTTTGAGCTCACAATTTCATAGAGGAGTCACTTTCTGGGGCTCATAAAACTGTCAAGATTCCAAAAACTTCCTTGTTGATACTGTATGTCTTAAAAATTCTAAGTCCACGCACATGTTTACTGGTCCTTCAATGCCATTTTGAAGAGCACATGTGGGATTACCAGGCCACTGGGGATTATGTTGAGTCAGGTAAATATACAAAATGCTATGAAAATTGCACTATGTACTCTGTTTATATGGAGCATGCACTTTATATATGTAGGCTAATAAAAACTTGTCTGATGGAATAATTTTTACGTGGTACTAATAATCATCCAGAAGCTAACAGTATCCTTTAATACAACTGCTCAATGTGTCAACAACTTCAACTGCAAACTCGATACTTTATATATTTGTTCCTTTTTTGGTCTTTCACAGCAAGTTGTTCATAATTAGCGATGCTATAGAACACTGAACTCTTAAAGTCTCAACTCTGAAATCCACATCTGTACAGTAGTACAATATCAGTCAGTGGACAAATAACTAATTGGAGTTTGTAAATTTGCTGTAATTAATTAGTTTACAAACTGTCCAGTGAGATTCTAGAAAGCAATAATATATTTTTATGATACAATAGGTGTGACCACAGCATATCTTAAAGATAAAAATCTAATGATTGTTTAAGAGATTAAATCTACTGAATATAAAACTACTGCATAATGAACATGGATCATCTGATCTTTTCAAGATGAAAAGTTATATGTTTGTCACATTAATCTTACATTTAAAATGATCTTGACATATGGCATTTAGTCAATAAGATAAGCATTTATTATCCATATCAGTTTTAAAATAGAAAACTGGTTGTCCACCCAGAGACTTTTATTAGATTCCATGTTGTTACCCAAACAACTACAGAAAGGGTGAACTTTTGGTCTAATTTTCACTTCCAAAGGGACTGTCGGTAACTAATTGGAACCCAGTTTTTTGCCAGTCCCTTAAGTGCAACTCCATGGTCTGTGTTCAAAGAGAGATACACCACACTCCTGACTAGCACACATCAATGTGCACTTTTGCATAGGGAGGGACTTCTTACCATGTCAATTGTAGACAGCACCCAACACAAATCATGGTGACACTATTTCTCTAATGCAGTTTTGCAGTCTCCCAATGTGAAGAAGAATTATAGCCAGATTGTGGGATTTGTATAGGTGCCTTGATCATCAGAAAGGCACCTTTTAAACAAATAAAGTTGTGATTGATTGAGGAAGGCCTTTACCCCTTCTTTGACTCTTTTTGCTATTCTTAGTTCTTTCTCTGACCTTTCCTGCCCTACCAACCTGTTAGCTGTCCTTGCCTTCTCCAAATAATCAGTTGGTCTCTTCCCTCTGGTTCATCTTATACTTTTTGTATCAATCCTTCTTTTCCCTCATTGCCCTGCTTGCCTCCCATAAACCAAAGTGGTTTATTGATTTCTTACTGTCTGTTTAAATCAAGTCTCATTTTTTATCCACTCCCATTTCTGCCCTGATACTAGTCATCTGCTCCCCTACTATCTCCCCTCATCGTAGTTAAGCAGTCTTTCTAAAATCAGAACAAGTGTTTTCATGTTCAGGACCTTCCTTCTCATGTCGCTGTGAAACCAAGCTGATCACTACTTCCCCAGGGCTCCTTTTCGTGCCAATACCTTTGACATCATCATCATTTTCAGTACCAAGTCCAAGATGGCTTTGCCCTTGATCACTTGCCTCATCACTGGGCCAGGACTCAATCCTGGACCCCATATTGGAGCCACTGGCTCCTATTGCACCTGGCCAGTGGGACACTCTAATCCACATCAGGCAAGTTCGACCCTACCACCTCCTACTGTACCTGCCCAACTCATCATAGGAACCAGCATCTCTATTTTCAGCATCAATCTCCACCAATGTTTGTTGGATAAAATGGGATGTAACTGCTTCTTATTTGATTCTCTTACCCATGCTACATGAGTCTAGATTCTATCACTGTGTAACCTGTTTTGTACCAGTAAATGTGACATCTGATCGTACTGTTGTAAACTGTGATTCCTGATTGTAGTGCTATAAATCATCATACCTGGCTATACTTTTGTAATCCGTTGGTGCCTGTGCCTTGGCTATTTTTTTTTTTTGTCCCTTGTTTCACTGTGGTCAGTTGTGACGACAGGCTGTTTACTGTAGGTCATCTTGCTATGCAGTATAATAAATAAAATGAAATGAAGGTTGAAGTCTCCCACTATCGCCACCTCCCCCTTCTTTGAAGCCTTCCTGAAAATGTCCCCCAACTCCTGGTCTGTGGTCTCATCTTGGTTTGGCAAATGATACAGTACATCACTCCTGTTTTTTTTTTTTTTTTACACTGTATTTTTATTTTTACAAGAAACAAATATAAAACGGTGCATAGTAAACTATATATATAGGTGTGATGAGTTATACTCAGCAGGCTAATATATTAATTGAGCTGTATGATTTTAACACACATTGTTGTACATAACAAGTGCCTATACAGGCATTCTCAATTTTCTTATCTTAAGCTTATATTTTTGCTGGATGTCTCAATGATTAATATATAATATTGGGAGCACAGTACACATTTAGGTCACTATTTTAATGTAGTTTGTTAACCATTATGACTGTCCACTTAACCTTATATAGCAAACAATAAGGAAGTTTAAATGAGGGATAGGAATAACAAGAACAAAAGACAGAAAGTTCAGAGTGTATAGAAAGGAGGGGTATAGAAGCCCCTGCATATCTGAGTAGAAGGTGTTCTCCCCTATGGTATAAAATATGAGTAGTTTTCCAATTCATGTAATGCCCATTTCCTCCAAAATGTCTCAGATCAAGGGAGCTTATCCATATAAATATATGCTATATGTTTCATGTTATAAAATGTTTACCATTATGGATCGTCATATCTCACTAGATGGTACTCTGACAGTATGCCAAAGCCCTGTTATAGCCTTTTTCGCTGTTCTGACCAATGTGAGAATTAGGCAAAGAGTGACAGGATTAAACCCTGACCCCTCTGGAGGGATGGACAGCAATGTCAATGAGGGGGAAATTACACACTTACATTCAAAAGTGACCTCTATTTTGTGAATTACTGCTTGCCAGAATGGTTGTACAATTTTACAGGCCCAGAAAATGTGTGTTGTGTCTACTAAGAGTGGACCGCATCTCCTCCCGCACACAGCCATTCCCTCACTTACATGTTTAGCCACCACATCAGGTGATTTAAAAAACCTGCAGTGGCACTTCCAGGAGAATTCTCTCTAATAGGTTGAAGAGGTAAGGCAGTAGGCACTAATGATTAATTTTTTCTACTCCTCTTACTGTATGCAAGGTGGATACCTTGTGTTCCACCTTTGTAGGATGGACACTGTGGATTCCACTGTTATTTCTTGAATTGCTTTAGTATGCTTGCCCTAATTTGTGACCTAGGGAGTGTCCTTGCAGGCAGGATATCGTGAGCTGTGGGAGCAGAGGAAGGTTTGCTGGGAGAATGTGAAATGCTGTTGGTTGATCTCCAGTACATCTCACTTGGAGATAATAAAAGTGATCTGTGTTCTGACGGTAACACTCTAATTGTAGAGCAGCAAAAGAGATGGCTCCATACTGATCCATTGGCTGAAAAGCAGAGGCCCAGTTTGGCCCAAGTTAGGGAGGCCCTGTCTATTTGATTGGGCCAATAATCCACATCATATACCAGGGCTCTAAGATAGAAATGGTATACAGGGGTTAGATTTTTTTTTTTTGTAATTCACAACCACTGGTTTAGTACCATTGCTATGTACTTATAAAACCTGGGACACATGTTGCGGGGTTGCTGAATAAGTATGGATCACAACTGTGCAGATCATTTAAGATAAATTCAATTTTTTTCCAGTAGGGGTTTTGGGAGGGTGCTATCCAAATGTAAATGGTGTGCAGATATGCAACTAGGACATACTTTGAGAGGTTCAGTAGATTAAGGCCACCCTATGCCTCAGAAGTTGTAATGTTAAGAATTTGATTTGGGGTCTTCCCATTCCATATGAAGTGGGGATTGCTTTGTCCCATGCTTGGAAGTACAGCTGGTCTGGCATTAGGGTAGTGTTTGTAGGTAGTATAGGATAAGTGGCAATATGTTCTGATGTATAGTTTTGACATATTGAAAGAAGCCTAGGGAAAGATGTGTCTGTTTGGAGAGGTCTTCTGTGATTTGTATGGTTAGAGGTTCATAGTTCAGGAGCTCAAGATGTTCCAGGTTTTGTGCAATTTTAATTCCCAAATACCTAAATGAAGTCTTATTCCACCTAAATGGAAATGGGGTCTTTAGTTGCATTGATGGTGTACAGTTATATAAAATAACCTCCATTTTACAGATGTTCAGTTTATACCCTGAGAGGCTTCCAAACGTGTCTAATACCTTCCAAAGTGTGGGGATTGACTCCTCCAGAGAAGTGACTGCAAGGAGAAAATCATAAACAAACAATGAAAGTTTGTATTCTTTACCTCTCAATGGAATCCTCGAAATCTGAGGTGTTTGCCAAATCTGGGTATCTAGGGTTCTAGGTAGAGTGCATAAAGAAGGGTTGATAAGGGACAGCCTTGCCTAGTTCCCTGTTCCAATGGGAATGGGTCTGATGAAGATCCATTTAGTCTGATATGTGCATGGGATTGTATATATATATATATATATATATATATATATATTCTTCAGGGTGCAAATTAATTCATTTGGGAAGTCGAACGTGGACAGAGTAGCCCACAAAAATGTCCAGGACACTCTGTTGAATGCTTTCTCAGCATCTAAACATAGTAGAGCTAATTGGATTGTACATGTTGAGATATGATATAATAGTAGGAAGGTCTGTCTCGCACTGTTGTATGTCTGACAGTTTCGTACAAATCCCACATGGTCTTGGTTGATTAGATAGGGCAAAATGATTTCAAGCCTATGGGGTAAGATGGTCATGTGCATTTTATAGTCACTGTCCAATAGGGAGATAGATCTGTATGAAGAGGCATATCTTGGATCATTATTCGGCTCTGGAAGTGCTGATATCACCAACTAGTGGGAAGAGGGATCTCTGTTCTGAACAGCATGAAATACTTTGAGAAGGATCAGTGAAACAATGAAGTGAACTTTTTAAAGAATTCCAGTGGGTATTCATCTAGTCCCAGGACTTTCCTAGGCTTTCAGTCCTGGATCACCATATGGAGCCCCGATTGTGATCAAGGCAACCAACCTCTCAACTGCTGAGTCATCCAGTTTTGGAATATTGAGGGAATTTAGATAGTTTTTATCACTTGTGAGGATGCTTCTGAGTCAGTCAAGTATAGTTTTTATAGAATTTTTCTAGATTAGTCCAGATGGTTGATGGGTGAGTAGCAAGCACTCCTTTGTCTATGTCAAACATTTGAGAGACACACATTAGAGATTTTTGTGCATGGAGTGCATTTGCTAAATTTTGGGCTCCCTTTGCCCTTCCCTCATAATAATTGTGTTTGAGGAAGAAGAGAGACTGCTCTACTTTAGAGTCTAACATTTTCTGCACTTCCTTTTTAACCTGATTTATCTACAGGGAAATAATTTGTCTCCCTGCATACAGAAAGACTGTAGTGTTGCAAACTGGGATTGTAACTCCTTGGGCTTTCCCCTCTCTTTCCATTTTTTATGTGAGGAACAGGCTATAATCTCTGTCCTTAATACTGTCTTAACAGTGTCCTATATAATGGATGGTGAAATGGATCAGTCTGAGTTGTTACTTACTATTTGCAGGAGTTTGTAGTTAGCCAATTGTATAAATTCAGGGTCTTTTAAATAGTACTAGGTGTTACAAATGCATTCCGCAGGTCAGACCCTCTGCTCCCACAGTGCCAACCTCAGAGCACAATAGTGTGAACAGGTAACAGACAGGGTAACCCTCCTGTCTGCTTTGGGTCCAAATCACATGTTAGCCTCAAGTTCTGGAGGGATTCAAACTGTGAACCTAATGCTAGCATACCCAATTAACAGGCTCAGATAATACTCTCTTCTGGGGATGCAATATAATCTTTCATCCAAGGGCATCCAGCCAGGTATCCAAACTTAGCCTCATAACTCTATAAGAGACCTAGGTATTTCTTACCTTTTCAGCAAGCTCAGTAACACAATCAGGCTTTTTAACAGCTGTCAGCCTTAAACATAGGTTCAGCAATCACATGTAAAATAACTGGGAGGACACAGGTGGTATAAAGAAAATGTTATAAAATGGTAAAACCAGGTGAAATCAAATACAGAACAATAATAATAAACTTATTTATATGGCACCTTATCTACTGCCAAGGCACCTAACAATATAAAAAGAGAACAAGATCATACAAACATCAGACATCAATTCAGTTAAAAACACATAATAAATCAGAAAAAACAAACATTCAATTGGCTAAGAAGGCTTGGTGCCACAGAAAGGTTTTTAAGTCTTGCTTAAATCCCTCCACAGTTGTGCACTCCCGTAACTGACGGGGTAGAGAATTTCAAAGGGTGGGGGCTGCATACGCAAAGGCTCTTGCACCAGATGATTTCAAATTCACCCTTGGGATCTCTAGCAACCCCCTTTGGCTGACCTGAGTGATTGACCAGGGCAGTAAGGTACCAGAAGCTCTTTCAGATAGTCCAGGCCCTGTCCATGTAGGGCTTTGAGAGTCAGTAAACTGACTTTTAAGGTGATCCGCCACTGTGCTGGCAGTCAGTGCAGTTTGCGCAGCACTTGAGTAATATGACAGGATCAAGCAGATCCTGTCAAAAGCCAGTCCATTGCATTCTGCACCAACTGCAAGCAATGGATTGCTACCGCAGAAAGCCCTAGGTAAAGGGAGTTGCAATAATCCAAGCACGAGGACACAAAGGCGTGGACCAGAGTAGGAAGGTCATCAGATGGAACCAGATGCCTAATCCTGGTGATATTCCTAAGATGATAAAAGGAAGTTTTGATGACAGCCAACACCTGAGAATGCAGGATCAGTCCATCATCAAAAACTACCCCCAGGTTATGCACCCATTCAGAGGTCAGGAGTGAAACGCTGCCAAGAAGAATTCCAGAGGGTGCACCAACACCCAACCCCCCCATCTGACATTCCAGATCTACAACCAATACCACAGTTGTTTCTTAGTTCAACTTCAGCCAGCTGGTTTCCATCCCCTCCTGGATTTCTTTCAGGCAGTTATTTAAAGACCGAGAGAGCTCCATCCTGGTCAGGTGCAAAAGAAAGGTAGAGCTGGGTATCATCTGCATAGCAGTGAAACCTCAGCCCGTACCTTCTTACAATGTCTCCGAGGGGTAGCAGATACACCGTGAACAACATGGGTGACAGCATTGAATCATCAGGCACCCCACATGTCAGAGGAATTGGGCCTGAAGAACTAACCCCAGGCACAACTCTCTGTGTTCTACCCATGAGAAAAGATGTAAACCATCTGAGGACTGTCCCCAACAGGTGCCCTATCAACACCACATGGTCCACAGTGTCAAAAGCTGAAGAGAGATCCAGAAGGACCGAGATGGTACGGTTCTTCCAATCTTTCACCATCAGTAGATCATTGAGCACCTGAACCAGCACTGTCTCAGTACTATGTCTCTTATGAAAACCAGACTGGAGCAGTTCATAGATATCATGGATGGTTAAATGGTTCTCCAGTGGAGCTGCCACTATTTACTCAATCACCTTCCCTACAAAGGGAAGGTTAGAGATAGGTCTATAGTTTGCATGGCAGTTGGAGTCCAAGGTAGCTTTCTTCAAGAGTGGTGTCGCCACCGCCTCTTTCAGGGACAAATTATATCACCAATCCCACAGTCATCTACAAATAAAAAAGGAAAGTTACAAATTACAAACTCCTACCACAGATAATTATTTTCTAACTAACTATTACCTTTCTATGTGCTTTTTAAGTTTGAGCATTGTCTTTTTCAGAATCCAAGATTCATATAACACTTTTTCCCCAGATGGATGATCATTTGAAACTCCACCTGCCCTCCCTGTGTGAGATCACAGCCTAGACCTTCCATAGGTCCAATTTCTAACATAGTTATCTACAAGGATGTATTTGAAATAATGTGAACATCAGCAAAAACCATTTCCCAAATATGACAATCTGGGATCAAACATTTCTTTTTGAACTGGTTGTTGATTCCTGTTCCCAAGGAAGATCAAAGGGTTTATGACTTTAACACAGTGCTGTTATCCAACAGCCTGTTCCTCTTGAAATCATAGAAGTTTATAGGCTTATCCTCTGGCAGATGGCCAGAGCCTTGATTAAGAACAGAACAGGAAACTCTAGATTTTCCTTTCATTAGTCACTTTCACACATCCTCTGGTCAGCTTACACCCTCCTGTATTATTACTACACTGGAACCTGTGGGGGTCACCCACTGAAGCCAACATGGCTGCATTAAAGAAGACATTCAGACACATTTGTTTATAATACATATATCATACAATAATCATGAGCAGATGGCATCGTCACACTAGGTTGAGTCGCCAAGGGGCCTGGATGATAGGTTTCCCAGGTTAATTTTTGTCTGCACTGGAGCATGGATAGCAATATTAGACCATGACTAATATATTGTATAGCATCTAAATGCTCGGCCATTGTGATCAAGTAATTCAACCATGCCAATGAACCTATCCTGAGGGAGCTACATGTTAAAGCTGGAGTTGTTGGAAAGAAGTGGCACCACGTTGGTGAACCCCAGATGAGTTACTGTAGCATGAAGATATTTTTGCCATTGTTTAGTTCTGTGGGTGGGAACCTATTTTAAGATATAGATATCATGTAATAATACTATCCTGTTCCATACAAAAATGTTCCCGTAATAGCACACTTGCTGCAGTGATAATACTATAGTTTCATGTTAATAATACTATCGTTCAGAGGTGATAATACTATCGCTCCAGCTCTGAACAATAGAATATTATCAGTTAAACAGAACAGCACAAATGCACAGCTCAGAGCTGATTGCTAAGCAGCCAACTGCAGTCGCTAGACTCACAATGTGATATTTCCAAACTAAGCTTTGTGGTTGGCTGCCTTTTGTCTGTGGGCGACAAGAACACTTTCCAAAACATGGTGACTATCTCTGGCTTAGCGATAGTAACTCATACCCACAGAACTTGGCATCTTTATTTTCATCTGGATTTTTTTACTGCACAAGAAAACATTATTTGGTTGATCTTACATTTGGATGCCCAAAAAAAACAGGTAGGACTTTCTAACAAGTGAGGACTTGCTAGCCAGTGGGGGGCAGAGCAGCAGTGGGGCAGAAGAAAAGGAGCCAGTGTGTCTTCACTGCAGTGCTTCACAGCCATTTTCACAGACTGTCAGCAAAAAATAAATCATAGCAGGATATTTTTAATTGGAATTTTGATCTATATGCTACGAAAAAATAACATGTAAGAGTGTGTGAATTACAAGGGAGTACTTCCAGCTTGAGGTTCTGGGGACATGGGAACCTCTCAGGCTTCACTCTTGAGGTTTCCTTGTCCCTAGAACCTCTCGATGGGATTACTCCCTTGTAATGCATGCACTCCTATGTATTATTCTGTTTGTATCCAATGTGGGAGTAAGGTTGAGTTGAGATCCCCTTCCATAACTAACTGCCACTGCAGTAGGGGGAGTACTTTATTGAAGAAACATTGATCCACCACTTTGTCAGATCCTGGTGGAATATATACACTTGCCAGAGTGACCTGTGCTGCATAAAGTTTTCCCACTGCTATCACAAAACATCCCTCCAGGTCTGAGCATTGTTCCTGAAGATGGAACAAAATGTTGCATGGGATTAAAATTGCAACTCCCCTTCTATGTCCAGATTTATGAGAGACTGATATCCACAGTCGGGTATCCCCTGGATTGGAACTTGTCATGTTCAGGTTGAGACAAGTGAGTTTCCTGCAGAAACACATCAGGTTATTCCATTTTTATAGCTGTGAGCGAAGCCTACAGCCACCCTCTTTCCTTTGAAAAAGGTGCTTCCATGGAACACATCTTTTAGGAGTTTTCAGTGTATCCTTCTATTCTGAAAATTCCATGGCAGTTAAACAGCTACTAACGCCTCAAAGAAAACTTTGAAAACTAATAATTCGGTAAAATTCTGCTTGTATTCCACATATATTTTAGATTTTCCTCCTTATTATTTATTACTGGGAAATAATAGTAAATACATGCTTTTTATTCCTTGCAGTTACTTTAAAGTTAATCTGCCTCTATAATTTACTCTCTGCTTCGAGTAATAATGCTCTGTTGTGACATCACATTATGTTGCCATGAGAGTAACTTTGATGTCACAAGTAGTGCATTATGACCTCAGGTAGGTGGACAACAACAGAAATAGACAAACCTTTCAGGAGCAAAAAGCCTGTTTTCATGCAAATGACCTCAGCAATTAATAATGGGGAGGAGGAATAAAAAACTGATGTGAAATACAAGCTGAACTTTATCTAAATATTATTTTTTGTTAAAGTTCTCTTGAAGGTGTCAGCTGCTCTTTAAAAAAATACTCCCTTTTGTCTGTTTAATTAGAATGATGGATACAGAACTCAAAGCTGCTTTTCTCTGAGAGTAAATGTGCACACCTTCCAAGCAAATCTAAATATCTTTAAAACTGTTAAAGGAGCACAAAAACAATGAGTGTGAAAGTTGTTAAGGGCAAAAAGACCTTTCTCATGAGGGTAGTCACTAATCTGAATTCTTTATATTTTGTAAAATCGGTCTTCCAAACAACCTCATTTTTTTCTCTCTGAGTGAACGCAGTAGGAGTCATGCCAAACAAATGTAAATATCTCAGAAAGTATGCTAGTTACCAGTATACAACCAACATGTAAGTTGTTCAGGACAAAATAACCTTTCAAATGAGGTAGTAACTAATCTGAATTCATTAGATTTTTAAAATATAGCCATCCGAAAGGTGAAAATTGTGATGAAAAATAAAACTTCAGGTATCCAGGATGCCCATAGTTTTTAAAAATATAATTAGTGCAGCTTAATGAATAGGCTCATTTGAAAGGTCTTGTTGTCCTGAACAACTTTCATACATGTTTATTATCTGGAAGTTGTATGCTTTTAAATATATTTACATTTGTTTAACATAACCTGATAACTCCTATTGTATTTCTAAACAGCCTCAGTTCTGCAAATTACTTCACCAAAACAGGATTAGTTCCATCAAAAGAAAGCTATCCCAAGGTCAGATTTCACTGACTTGAAAGTTCAGTCCCTGACACAAGCTATAAACCAGACGAGGTTTCATTTTAAAACCCTCTATGTGTGTCTGTGCTAGCATTAGTAAATAATGGTTAAAAACACAAGGAGAAATAAGCTTAAAGAGCAGCTGACTCCTTCAAGTGAACTTTAACAAAACATAATATTAATGTATTTCACATTAGTTCTTTATGTTTCCTCCTCTCCATTATTTATTACTGCAGTCATTTGCATGAAAACAGAATTTTTGCTCCGGAAGCGTTCATCTGTTTCTGTTGCTACCTCCCTACCTGAGGTCATAATGCACTGCTTGTGACATCTTAGTTACTCTCATGGCAACAGATTGTTATGTCACAACAGAGAATTATGATTTGAAGCAGGTAAGCTACAGAGGCAGATTAACTTCAAAGTAACTGCAAGGGATAAAAATCATGTATTCGTGCACATTTTCTGTTATAAATAATGGGAGGAGACATCTAGAATATATATGGAATACAAACAGAATTTTACCTAATTATATTTTTCAAAGTTTTCTTGAGGTGTCAGTAGCTCTTTAAGCAATAGATAGTAAATAATGTTAAAAGTCATATAAATATGAATATAAACATGTGTTAAGTAAAGTACAGATTAGAAGACAACTTGCTCTACTGTAAGTTAAGCATTCACCTGCTGTTTCACACAGTGGTGTCAATCAAATTTTACACAGTGTACTGTTCAGATACATTTTCTTAAACTCTGTATACAATAAGTCCATATTATTCATAAACAGCCAAACCTATACTATCTTAAACATGATATCTGCAGTTCTGTAACAAGTGGCTAGTGGATGTGTACATTCAAACTCAAACCAAACACAAACCCCTTGTAATTGAGATACTCCATCCTAATACGTCCATGTATCAACATGTGTCCATATGTACCTAATTTGCTGTTGTATTAAATAACAGTTCTATAAACCTAAAACCAAACACAACTGACAGCTTCAGCTTTTATTCAGAGCACAGTTAAAATAGGGATCCTTTAGAGGTATGATATAATTTATAAAAAAAAGGCATTTCAAACAGCTGCACATAAGTAATCAATTCCTGTCCCCTTTAGCTCAAGGGGTCATTTCTAAAATGTGCAGACGAGCATGGAGACCACTTATTTCAGAGCATGCCACCACTGGCAGCAACCGCTTCAAGACTGCTATTACCTTCTCCTAATACAAGCGGGAAAACTAGAAGTAGTCTACCAGCACTGAGATCAATATGGTTAAGGCATATTTACCAGAAATTATTGCTTAGAAAAGAATGAGAAAGTGACTGTGATGATGAGCAAATCCAAGACCAGAGCTCTAGTTTGTTAATAGTCTCCTCCTGAGTCTGATTTTTACGCATGTGTGGGCCAAGCTTCACAGATGTTATGCCATCATCAGATTTGTAAAAGAGCACTGTGGAAGCATGTAACCAGACCGCTGTCTTATCTTCTGCCCCAGTGCTCCAGCATAGTTTCCAGTGATTCTGTTTATGCAGCCCTTCCCTTCTGCAGCCCACATAAACACACCCTCTTCCTGGCGCACTACTGTTCCTTTCCGCAAGTGCGGGCATGACGGCCGACACGTGCAACATGGTGGTGCAGGCTTAAACTGTGCATACTCAAGTATCATGCATATGTATGTAACCCCCACATTACCTTTAGCTAGCTGGCACCACCCTAAAAAGAACTATCTGACAACTACATGGTATACAATTTTCTTTTGGCAGAGCTTCACTTACGGTACCACCCCTAGCATTGGAGTGTATACCAGGCTCATTATTTAGAGAATGGGGTGGGAGTACATATTAAAACTAACCTTTTATTTACAACCAGGTCCAGGGAGAGGATGCTAGACATATGCTAGACCTAACTGTTGAGGAGCTCCAATAACATTCACACTAGAAACAAGAAGCGGAAAGTCCAAAGCAGTAATTGAGATTTTGCAGCATGGCTTTATTTACAGATGTTACTTAAAGCAAGGTGGTCCCCAAATGTTTATCATTTCAATATAGGCACAATCTCTTTTGCAGGACACTTTGAAGACAGAAAGAGAAGTTTTTTTGTGCAAAACACTACTGCTCTATCAAAGTGTATATCTGTAGGATGTGCCACACGTATTAAAATCCTCCTGGTGCATGGTCATTGCCCAGGGAACACTGGTGTCCATCCACAAACCACCAATTTTCTTTTGGCAGAGCAGCACTCATGGTACCACCCCTAGCATTGGAGTGTATACCAGGCTCATTATCTAGAGGATGGGGGTACATACTAAAATGGACCATTTTATTTACAACCAGATCCAGGGGAGAGGATGTTAGGCATATGCTAGACCAGACTGCTGATGGGCCCCCAATAATGTTCACACTAAAAGCAGTAAATGTCCAAAGCAGTAACTGGGATTTTGCATATGGCTTTATTTAAAGATGTTACTTAAAGCAAGGGTGGTCCCCCTCAAATGTTTATCATTGTAATACAGGCACTCTGTTTTGCAGGACACTTTGCAAGGCAGTAGTGTTTTCCACAAAAAAACATCTCTTTCTCTCTTCCAAAGTGTATATCTGTTGGATGTGCCACACACTTTCAAATCCTCCTGGTGTATGGTTGTTGCCCAGGGAACACTGGTGCCCATCCACAATCCACTTAGCCCTGCCTGAAACTCCAGATGGTGTTCCTTACCCTTTACCCCAAACAACCTCTGCCATTCCTTCAGGGTTACACCAAATGAGTCTCCAGTCCCCAATGAATTGCTAAAGACTCCCACCTTTAACTTTAAATTCAACACAGTTGTGTTGGAAAGGGTCCTGACCTGTGCGATCTAGCCTTATCTATGAGCACACACACCTCAGACAACTCCCTCAGAGAACAGTCTCTAATTCTGTGCTCACAGATTAGCTGTTCCTTCCTCCCAGTCATGGAAAGAACAAAAGACACATTTTTTTCTCTGGTAGCTGTCAGATTCTACTCCTTGTTCTTCCTTAAGGCAGCTGTGAACTTCAGGGGATTGCCCCTTGGATCCACAAGAACTGCATTCCCTCTCACTCCCCCTGGAGTGAAACTAAAGAGTCCTGCAGGCAAACTGAAGATTTTACCAAACTAGAGTGAAAATACCAGGTCCTTTTGACAGAGTCCCAGTGGCAGACCTCCTGCCAATCTAACTATCACACTTGAACTTACTGATGAACATTCTGAGCTCCCCAAGAGCAGCTGACTCTAAAATGGTTATGCTGCTGTGAGAGTTCTAAATGGCATAATCATCCTTCTCTCAGGCTAACTGAGTAAACAATGATGTAATTATGTAGAAAACCCCTAATGATCTCCCCGCCAGCTGCCTTTTCCTACCTGCCTAAGACTAGTACTGTTGGGATTCTAGTAATCTGCGGGGACTGGGTTGTTACATGTAGTTATGTCAGCACCACCATTTTG
Organism: Neoceratodus forsteri; assembly: GCA_016271365.2. NCBI lineage: Eukaryota > Metazoa > Chordata > Ceratodontiformes > Ceratodontidae > Neoceratodus > Neoceratodus forsteri. Next base: position 615,047,358 of record CM028133.1, read on the forward strand.
TGAAAGGCTGACTCCAGGGCAGACTGCACATGTGCAAGTATCACGTATGTGCAGTACTGTAATTGCTGCAGTATACATGCTGACTCCTGTGCAGTGAGAGCACAGCATATTTTGTTCACTGCTCTTGACACTCCTAAAAGCTCCACAGCCGTACTGGCTCTGGCCAGAGTTTGTTAATTGTTGTAGTCTGGTTTACTTTTTGGGGCTATAAATGCCATTGACATCCCAGGATATGATGTGGGAGTAGTTATCCATTGTTATGGAGACATGCATTGTCTGAATATGTCAAGGCAGTAGCCTTCCTTTAAAGAGTTAGTGGGGAGAATAAGACCACAGTGGGTCAAGAGACAGATAAAGTAAGACAGAATCAGGTATGAAAGAAACATATATTGGGTAGAAAACACATAACACTATAATACATAGCTTAAAGCTGTTCTAATCCTAACACGTTGTATGTGCAAAACTTTAACCAATGCCAACAGGGCAATCTTAATTAATATTATTAATGGTTGCAGTATCTTTAACTCCTGCCTCCACTAGGACATGGGGTAGTTGAAAGCAAGTATTTTCAAGGTAAGGAGATAATGTGATTGCCTAGTTAGGGATAGCTGGAATTTCTCCATGGGTAGTTCACAGCATTTGCTGTGGGCCCTCAAAGCAGTAACTGCTACATAGTAGGTGAAGGGGCTGGGGATATCCTACCTCCTTCATGCTCCTACAAGAGTCATCAGTTTGGGGTGGTGAGAGGAAAGAGCAAGGTTCCTCAGATCCAAACCCTTGGCATTCAGGTTGATGTTGAAGATATGGGCAGGTGGGTAGTGTTGTCCTCTTGGATCTAGATAGAGAACAGGGAAGGGAGGTGTGAGGGTCAAGGGCATTATTAATGGCTGAGGTTTTTTCTGAGGGGGAGGGGCTGAGTTGGCGCATGCAATGACTAGGACACTACATGGCCCAGAACTTTCATTTGTTCCTCCTTGGTATGTAGAAGGAAGAGTTTGGAACCATGCCTGCTATTTTATGCAAGTGTGCAGTTGCCTACAGTGGGGGGGCAGTTTTATCAAACTGCCATCTACAGTATAAAATAAATTCTGGACTTTTAGTTTCATGTAGGCTCTGCTCTGCATCTGTATGGGAACGGCCTGTAATTTGCATGATTGGCCACAAGATGGCAGAAAAGGATCGCAAATGACTGCATGAGGGTTGATTAGGATATCTTTCGTTCCTTACTATTATTGGCAAGCTGTAGGTCATTCCAAGAGGTGAATGAATAAGCAAGAGATTTGGGCAGCTAAGGGTGGGTGGGTGTTCAAAACAACCCCCCTGGCAATGTATAACAAGATTTATGGCAGCATCCTTTTCTAGCCCTTCATCTAGTCTCAGCCAGAGAGGGGGTGACCCATGCAATCATACCTAACATCCAGCTGTGGTTAGTTATGCCTCTCCCCAATGATTGCAAAAACAAGCAATTTGTCAGCCCCGTGGGCCACCCTGGTTCATTATTTTCACTTTAATGCTACTCACATGAGATTAGCTAACCACTGGCGGTGACGACGGCCCCTCCCGAAAGCCAAAGTATATTCTGATAAATCTTCTCTCAGACTACACCCATTTCCTCCCCCCCAATCATGTAACTTACAGCCGCAACATTTTACTTAATGCTTAGGTCATTTACTGTTTTCTATGTTTGGAGCCTTCCGATAATGGGCTCAGTTATCTGTTCCACAGTTTTAGTGTGTGGGGTGAGATCACATAATTAGGACACAAAAATCTTTTGAGCCTCAATATTCTATTACTCCAGAGAGCATATCAAAGGGCATCAACAAACTAACTGGCCCTTTTCTGCTTGTTTCAGATTGAGAACCAAGGCATTGACAATATCAGTGTCTGCATGGTACAGATTCTCTATGCGGGCAAAGGATCTTGCATGAGTATCAGCATCCTGCCTGACCACCGAGTGTGCAGTCAAGATTTAGAAGTTTTACAACCTGCCAGCTGTTTGCTGACTGTCACTCAGGCCCATTTGAACATTGCCGGCTCTTTGATGAATGTGGAGCTTGCAGATTAATATCAGCAAAACCGCTAAGCCATGCGGGTGCTTTTGAGATGTGGAGTCTTGCTAAGTGCCCGTGGCTGGCTTTCAGGCACACCAGTCCTCTACAGATGTTACAGTCAGCTATTTTAATTCAAAGTAGGTGTACCCAGAGTCGAAAGTACTTCTTTTACAAATGTTATCATCTGCAGAATGCGGGCTTCCCCAGCTGGCTAGGGTTTGGGAATTGACATTAGCAAGCAGCCTGCCGAGGAAGAGTGCAGCCGGATTAGGTATTCACAAAATGTCAGTTGCTGACTGTCAGTCACTTAATTCCATCTTGGCAGTGTGAATGCCATAAAATATGTGAAATTTACAAAATAGCATGCAGTTACCTTGGTGAAGTGGAAATTTTCCAAGAGTTAGTGGCTGGCTATCAAACACACTATCCTCTGTAAGTGTTATGAACAGTCTTTAGTCACCAAAGTATTTATATCCAAAGGCAAATGTCAATGTAGTTTGCATTTGCTGATGAGCAGACCAATCTAGACCAAGTTATTTACCAATAATAGTTGTGTGTCTGACTATCTCAGTATTGATAGTGAAGCATTCTGAAAGATCATGAAAAGGATTCAGTAGCCACTTACACTCAGCAAATCAAAAGTTGCCAGCAATCAAGGGACCATTATCAGGGTGCTCATCCACTTATCATTCAACGGTGCTCCATTCTCTGAAAAGACTGCAGGAGTTGTCATATTGCAGCCACTGTGGCCGAGACCGTGCTGTCGTTTATGTGATTCTGCTGTTGTCTTGGTTCACATGGTGCCAATATTTGAGAAGGTATCCTGACAATCTGTTCATCGCTGGGCATAGAAAACCTTAATACCTCTTCCCAAAGATCTTCTACAGCTTCCTTATGAGTAGTAAATCCTTCGAGCCAATCTGGAAACATCAGTACTAAGTTAGCTGGGTAAGGTGTCTTAAATTTTAGGAGATTTTAACACCCATAGAATTGGTGCATAGGCTCTTCATTTAGCTGGAATTACTGCGGAATAGTCATTGTCAAAAAACAGCCTGCCATTTTGGTATTTAACTTGCCCCATCCACCAAGGCCTTAGCAAGATATTTTGTTTTGTAGCATAATTCAAGAACTTAATTATCACTGATTGAAGTTGGTCTTCTGCTTGTTGGGGCTTTGCCTTGAGGGCACGATGCACTAGTTCTATGTCTAGCAGGCACTCTGGGTCCAGTTGCAGCATGTATCTCAAGAGGCCCTCTACAAATGCTCACATGTCCTTGTCCTCCACATCTTCAGGCAGTTCAGAGATTCAGAGGGTATTTCGCCATGGTCTGTTTTCCTGGAGAGTTTGACATTCCTAAAGTGCGTGTAACACCACCCTCTCCAGTTGGTCCATTCATGAATTGGTGGCACTTGCTTGTGTTTCTAAGTCCAGTATTCTAGTTTCTATCTTTGCTATGTCAGCCTGCAGATCAACTTTAATGTGTCTGATCACAGTTCTGAAATCCTTCTGCTCTGCCAGGATCACAACATTGGTGGGTTGTTATGTGGCCTGTTTCACGTCTGTTCCCTCCTCTGCAGATCTTGACTTAGAGGGCACACATTGCAAGTTAGAGTCTCTGTTCCCAGGATTCACTGTTGTAGCCTCTAACATTTTTCTCCTGCCCACTGATGGTTTGGCAGTTCTTTCAGGTAAACTTAATTAAGGGTGTTCTTCAATGAAAATGATGTGGTTTTAGAGGTTTTTTTCAGGGTGGGGTTGGATCTGGAGCTGTACGATTAGCATGTCATCTCCCCCTTAGCCAGAACCAGAAGTCCCCCATCACTTCCATTCTTATCTTCCTCCCCACCCTTGTTTGGATCTAAATCCATACTGACTTTATACCCCTATATCCATGTCCACTCTTGCAGCAATGATCCTTCTTTAACATAGTGTACTCCCCTCTTCTCTTCTCTCTATCTCTCCTGTAGAGGGTGTATTCTGGAATGGAGAAATCCCAGTCATGGTTCAGGGCTGTTCAGGTCTTGGAAACCACCAAAAGGCCCACTTGCCCCTGTGTCATCATGACCTGGAGGTCATCTATCTTGTTTCTAAAACCCCTGGCATTGATGAAAACCACTTTCCATCAATTCTGTTTCCCCCTCCTTCCCCCTTTTCATTGCTGCTACATTCTCCAGTTGTCCAAATGACCCCCGTTCCACCCCTGCTCTTCATTCTTTCCCTTCCCTTCACAAGTCACACTCTTACTCCTCTTCTCTCACCCATGCATATCAGTTTTTTAATGCCCAATGTGATTTTTACCTGGGGAGGCCTTTCTGTCCCCTCCTGCTGAAAACCTTGGGTTCTGAGTACCATGGTCATCCTTCCACACTCAGTTTAAATTTAGACTGCCACTGATGTACCCAGTAGTCCTACATCTGAGCATTCTAATTCTCCCCTCCTGAGATGTAATTTGTCTAATGAGTAAAGGGAGTTCTCCTCCCAGACATTCCATCCATTTTCATATGTAGCTGAAGCTCTCCTTCTTGCAAAAATCCTTAAGCCAGTTAAAACTGTGCTATCCTTAGTTTCCTAACTATGCTTGCTCTAAGCATCAGCAGCACTTCTGAAAATGCTGCTGACCTAACTTCGCCATTAATTATATGTCTGACTGCCCTTAACCTGTCTTGTACCACCCTCACTTTACATCCTAGTCAGTCATTTGTGCCCAGGTGTGCCCTGTGCCTTCATGAGTGAGTTTACTATCAGGTTTACCCTTTCTGCTGTCATACCCAAGAGGAACACCACAATTATTTTGTGCTGGTCTATGTTATCCTGAAGCCATACTGCTGCCATTAGCATTGGGTCCCTTATAACAAGCACACTAATGCTTTACCACTCTTCTGATCTTACCTCCTAGATGTTTTGTTCTGATATCTTTCTTGTCTCTACCTATAACTTCCTTTTGCTATGCCTTCCTTCCCTCCTGACCTTGTCCCTCAGCAATGCTGTGGAATGCTTTCTGACCCCTCCCAACTTGACCTCACTACCAACAGCCTTAGTTGCCTGTGATGTGTGACTTGAACCCATCTCACTCCGTTCCTGCCCCACTGTGTGTTTTGGTTGCTGCTCTTTACCTTTACAACACGTTGTGCTCAGGTCCTGATCAACATAGCTTCTCTCACATGTGTTTGTTCCCTACTTATTGGTAAAACTTCTCTAGCCCACCTTGGCCTACCGTTGATGACTCCTGAAATTTCTTCCCAGTGGGCTTTTCCTTCTCTGTGTCCCCCAAGCTACCTTGCATATCATCTTCCTCTCAGGAGCTGAATGATTGAAAAATGAAATTTAAATGGCACCTCACTGGGGTGACTTATTCCTGCACCCCCTGTAGATTTTTCTGACCCCTCATGACAGTCCTCCAGCCTGCCTCCCTTGCTTTTCTCATCCTTTGTGGTAGAGGGGTCTCTGCTTTGGGACCTTTGACCTCGCTGCTGTTCTACTGAACAATGATGTTTGTTCATGTACTTACTCTGCACCTTGTCTCCTTACTGATATGCTTAATTCTGCAGTAAGGATCTGCATCTTGGCCACCATGATCCTTAGATTTCTGGTCACCATGCAATCCCCAGCCTCCCATAGTGTAAATAAGAACACTGCCACTCCACACACCCCGTAGCTCACTACCATTACCATTTCCTACCTGAACATTTTCCTATTATACTCTACCCCTGACTTTGTGTAGTCCTTCATCCTTATCTGCTTCTTCAGACCTACCCTGGATAGACTGAAGTTATCCTGGCCTCTAAGAAACCTAAGTCTCCACTGTACTAACTAGGAAAGGAACCTATCCATTATGATGCAGATTTCCTTCTCCCTCTTGCCTCTACAGGCTTGCCCAAGATAGAGTGTAGTATCTTCCTTCCCACCCGCCTCCACTGGCCTACCTCAGAAAGGGTGTACTTCTTTCCCTCCTTCCCGCTTCCACATGACTACCCCAGACAGATTGTAGTACCTTATCTCTTACTTGCTGTTACAGGCCTACCCTAGATAAGGTGGAGTGCCTTCCGTCTACCTGCCTCTGTAGGAATACCCCAAACAAGATGTAGCACCTTCTCCCTCCTGCCTCTGCAGGCTTACTTCAGATAAGGGTGTATTGCTTGTATCCTTTTTACTGTCTACCTTTACTATCCTCCTACTACCTCCTCCTCTATGGCCTGCCCTGACTTACCACACTTGGACAGGTTCCCATGCAGACCTGCAGCCTGCCCTGCAGATGCTATATTCCTGTTCTGTGGTCCTCCTGCTCTGGGGATTTCAAACAAAGCGTTTGAGTATGGTTTGTTCATTTTAGACCTGCTGGGATGGAGGACTAGGGATTGACCTCTGCTGCATACAACAGTAGTGTATATAATCCAATTTTGCATCAATTTTTAAATGCTTTAATCATTAAAAGTTTGTGGGGGTTACAGGCTGGGTGAGGGGAAGGGAGCAGGGATTAGCTGGAAAAAGACAGCAATGATGTATGAGTGTTTGAAGCATGTAACTGCAAACAGCAAAAAAAAGCTTCTTTCAGACTAGGATTTACAACAGTGCCCCCAGGTGTGGTTTGCTCTGTTTGGACCTGCTGTAGCTGAAGACTGGGGCTGCCAAGTGCTGCCTGCAATAGTAGTGTAAGTAAACTGTATTTTGTAGCAGTTTTCTATGCATAAATGCTGTAATTGTTAACAGTTTGCTGTGTTTTTCTGTCTAGGGATGGGGAGCAGAGATTAGTTGGAAAAAGGCAGCAGCCCTGTGTGATTGTTTGTTGCATGTGATTTCAAGCAGCAAGTAGGCTACTTGCTGTTAGTACTTATTTCTAGGTGTCACAGAGATCCTAGAATGAACAATCCTCCAGAGCAGCAGGACCATAGAACAGGAGGACAGCATCTGCAGGTCAGATTACAGGTTTACAGGGGACACTGTGCACCAACCACAATGGCACAGAAATGGCCATGAACAGCCCTTAAATGTAGCCTGTTGTTCATTGTCAATTATACCATGGACATAAGTGAACAGCCAATGAAATCGTCAGACTGGCAGTTTATCACCATTGTAAATCCTCTGATAACCAATGGCTGCTGATGAGTATATCATCTATATCCTCTGCAGCATAGGAATAAATACAATAAAACTAAAAACACAAAGCAACCGCTTTAATATTTGTATTTTATTATAGTAAAAAAAAATAACTTGGTATAATGCAATAAGCCACTTTCGAAGGATGTGGGTTATCGGGGGATTACCATGGTTGCAGTGATTTACCCACTCAGCTGCACCTATGGGCAAACCACTTCAGCTGTGGTAAATCCATTATCCACACCCCTCATGGCTTATTGCTTAAATAAATATTTGCATGATAAAGGATCTACTACGATTATGGAGCCTAAACCATGCCTGTTGACACTTTACCTTTCTGAGCTCACTTGCACCATTCTTACGCTACTTGTCTATGCATGTGCACCAGCTGTTGGCTGCTGCCTTGCAAATATATGTGTGCATTCCTTTAAACGGACCTCTGTATGAGTGGGAAGAACCTCACTGCTACACTTTTGATAAAGTGTGGTTAGACATGATATGGTAGGTCTGCTGGTTTGAGTCTCTGCCTTTGCTTTTTGAATGCCTTTTGGCACATTTGCTCTTCAAAAAACCACTCAACTTTCAAGTGCCTCAGCGGCTATTTATCTTCTGGTTGCTACTCAGTTTAGTAAACTGTAGCTTGTTCATACTGTATCTGTGAACCAGCTTTCCTCTGAAGCCAGCCCTTCATACATTTTTGTAAGTTCTAGTTGGCAATACATACTACATAGAAATATAGATACTGACAGCAGATAAGGACCGCTTGGCCTACCTAGTCTGACCATTCTCCATACCTACTGTAAAACCACAGACCCTACTTGATATCTGGCTTTACCCACCTTTCCCTACTTCTAAGGTTCCCTTATGCCTATCCAGTGCATTCTTGAAGCCTGTATTGTATTTCAGAGGGCATAATAATACAAACCTCAGTGGCTATGTGGACTATGTCAGTGTCATTTTCAATGCAAGACAGAAATGTAAAGTGTCTAGAGGCACTATTTAGGCTCCATGATCTTAGTAGATCCTTTGTCATGCAATGATTTTAATGTCCATTATACAGTGGCAAGAAAGAATCTTGGACTGTGATTGGTCAATCTAGGGCTGGACCCATGGTGTTATCCCAGCATAACACCACAGCTCTAGTCTCAGAACTGTGAATCACTTGATGATTGTTTGGAGCTTATTCTCTTTTTGCATTTCTTCTTAAGAAAGAAAAATATTTTCCACACTAATAAGAACATCCTTTCAAATTAATTTTTATTCTATATGAGACAACAAGCCATTGCATAATAGGAGTAATGCACTCCAGGATTTGTGTCGTGCTGAGATAATGTCACGCCTGTGGCATCAGAAGCACTCAACCTTCGGCCTCATGCCCAACCACCCCCAGGTGTGGTGTTATTCCAGCACAACACACACCCTGTCATGCATTATTCCTTTAATGAACAGTATCCTATATTTAACAACATACTAAAGCCACAAGAGTTACAGACTTGGATTAAACTGGGTTAAAACATCCAATGCTTATATATTTCTAAAGACTATATATGTTTAATGTCTAATCAATAAACTATAATTAAACACTGGATATGTAACCCTTAAGCTGCACTATTTCTAGAGTTACTACCCCTGCCTATTACCAAGGATGTAGGTTGTGTGGCCTGGGTTCCCACGATTACAGTAAAACTAGTTATTTCCTAGATATTACATTTGTGCAGTGCCTCACTTGAGAGTTTAACTTTTAAGTGGGCTAACCTTTTCCTGGTACAACCCTGGGATGTCATATCACCCACTGTGATCATTGCCACCGCAACACCTGTACTCAATAAACATTTCCCACATTTCAATACCTGTTCCAATTATTGTCTGGCTTCTAATAATATGCTCATGACAGCATCATCTGCAAACAACAACAATTTATGTACAGGAGGATTATACTACAGTTCATACTATGGTGAAGGAAAGAGCCAGGAGGCCATAAGCCCATATCGCTCTTATACTAAGCCAAAGAATAATAGGACAGAACACAATCTGAAGTTATTAATTTATCAAGTCAATACTTAAAAATACTTTTAGTTTCACTTATGATGACATTTAATGGTAGTCTATTCCATGGTCCAATAGTTCTGAGTGTGAAAAAATATATTCGGTTGGAATGGTAAAAAGATTTGCCAACCAATTGAAAGGGATGACCCCTAGTGTCATGTGAGTGATCTTTAAAATGCAACCCCAATTCGCACATTAAATAAAGGTCAAGAATTATATCATAGAGGAGTAAGAGATCACCTCTAAGGCGTTGAGTAGAGAGTGGCATTAATTTTAAGAACTGCAGTCTGTTATCATAGGAAACTGTTTGAAATCCTGATATGCATTTTGTAAATTTCCTTTGAACCTTTTCAAGAGAATTACAATCTGATTTTTGATACGGCACCAGAGCTGGGAGGCATACTCCAAATGAGGCCTAGCATATGCCCTAAACAAAGGCATCATTATTTCTGGGGCCCTAGATCTAGTATTTCTAAAGACTGACCACAGAACTCTATTAGTTTTATAAATAGCCTCATGAAGATGTTTATTACATGACATATCATCCGAGATAGTAATCCCTAAATATTTTTCATCAGTGTTTTTACTTAATATTGAACCTGCCAGTGTATACATTTTGTTTGGGTTATTGGTTCCCAAATGCACAACTTTGTACTTGGAGGGATTCAGATTCCTTCCCCAAGTTGTTACCCAGTTAGTAATGATGTCCAGATAGTGTTGTAGATCTTCAACATGAGATGAATTAGCACATGGCGCCCCTATTTTAATATCATCAGCATATTTCGTTGTTATAGAGAAACACTCAGTTGTTAGGTCAGCCTCTACCTAGGGCTACCAGAGGTTGATATCCGCCGCTTACAGCTGGTGCAGAACGGCAGCCCGGCTTCTGACTGGGACTTCTAGGACCAGTCATGTTATCTATGCTGCATGAACTGCACTGGCTGCCTGTTCAGTGGCAGATCACCTTAAGGTTGGCTTGCTAAACTTTAAAGCCCTACATGATCAGGGACCAGGCTATCTGCAAGATCTCCTGGTATCCTACTGCCTGCTCTGCCACCTCCATTCCACCGATGAGGGATTGCTGGTGATTCCCAGGGTATGACTAAAAACATCTGGTCCTTGAGCTTTTTCCTTCTTGGCACCAACCCTGTGGAATTCTCTACCTCATCAGTTGAGAGAATGCCTGACCGTTGATAGGTTTAAAATTGAGTTAAAAACGTATTTATTTAATCTAGCCTTCCCAGAATATGGATAAATTAATTTACTGTTTTAATTTTATTTGTATTGGCTGCATTTGGTTTTATGTACAGTGCCTTGGCTCGGAAAGGTGCTATAGAAATAAAGCTTGACTTGACTTGACAACGATAAATGCCTGAAAGAGACAGGGCACAGACTGAACCTTAGGACACCTCACTGCTTACTGTCCTTTGCTGGATTTGGTTCCACTAATGACAACCTCTTATGTCTGGTTGTTACGCCAATTTTTGATCCACCCAATAATAAAAATATTGATTTTAAGTTTATACAATTTTTGGATCAAGACCCAATGGGGCATGACATCAAATACTTTACTAAAATCGATGAAAACAATGTCATAAGGTGTTCTACTATCAAGTAAAGTACTAATGTGTTCATAAAAGCATAATAGATTAGTAAGGCAGCTTCTGCCACCTTTGAACCCATGTTGCTCAAGGTCATGATTATTGAGGGTAGGAGTGATGATGTCTTTCATAAGGCTTTCAAGAGTTTACATGTTGAGGAGGTCAGACTGATGGGCCTGTAATTATCCCAGTTATTGTTTGTACCCTTCCTGTGAATGGGTATGACATATGCCTCCTTTCAATCAGTAGGGACATAATTTCCAGCCTGGAATATGTCGAACATTCTTTTTAGGGAATAAGTAAGAGTATCAGCTGACAAGAATAGAAGATGACCTGCTATGTTGTCTGGACCAGGACTGTATTTTTCTTTTAAGGTCAACAGCTTTTTTTTAATATTATCAGTACTGAGACTAATAAGCGGATCCATACTTTCTGTATCATGGCATGTAGTGTTTTGGATATTACTTGAAAAAGCATTACATAATTTAGTGTTAAATAAATCTGCCATGGAAGTGGGATTGTGAATAAGCTGGTTATTTTCAAGTAAAAGACCAACCTGGCAATTGGGCTTTTTTAAGGAGTTGGTATGTGAAAAAAAAATGCTTGCTATCAGATTTTTTAGCATTGCTAGCCAAATTGTATTCCCATCTATGTTTAGCTTTTTTGATCACTGATTTACACTTTATTTGTACTTTTCTATAAGAATTCCAATTGAAGCTGGACTTGTTTCTGAGATAGATGTTATATATTTTTTTCCTTTTAATCTGATTAGTTTTTTTATGGAGTTGTTCGTCCATTTTGGGGCCCATCTGTGATTAAGGATTTTTGGCTTGGCTGAAATAAATGAGTCTTTAACATGGCAAAGTATATGTTTTAAGGTGTCCCAGCAGCCAGCTCGGTGGAGAGGTTGAGGTGCTGGTGCCTTCTCACACCACACCGTGACCCAGGTTTGGGAATGGACTCGGGCACCAAAGGATCGGCAGGGAAGGAGTAGGATTGAGCATCCGGAGGACTGCTCTCCTCTCCTGAGGGAGGTGGGGATTAGCGTCACTCTGTAGTGGCCCCCGGCAGAGACCAGAGGAAGCTCAGAGGCAGCGTGACTAGGGGAAACTAAAAATGGTGTCTCCTCCTACCGGATGATGGCCACCTGGACCAGTGCCCCCTTGAGCTCTGTGACAGCTGACCCAGCCACAGCAGCACCCAGGACTAATGCCTGGGCTGATAGGCCATTTCTACTAGGAAGAGGAGGAACCACCTGACACAAGGGTTATGTAGGGTTACCCAGAAGTGGCTGAAATGTGGGGTTGGGGTCAGCGGCAGAGATGAGTGAGAAGTGAGTGTCTTGGCAATTGCCCTGAAGGAGAGGTGAGGCGACTCACAGGGAGATAAATAAATAACACACAAAAAAATGTGTCCCAGCATTGCTCAGGGGCTAGATTAGAGAAAATAGTGTCCCAATTAAGTTTACTCATATAATTGTTGATTGCATGAAGACCCATCCTATTGTACAAATATATTACAGTGGGGTTGAAATAGTATACACTGTTTTCATGAATAGTGAAAAGGACAGTAGTATGGTCACTGTTACCAATCGAATCACTAATTTTGACATTATCAGTAGCCAAATCATCATAACAGAGGAATAGGTTGAGGATTTTATCACCTCTGGTGGGGGAGAGTACACACTGTTTAAGATTTAAGATTAAACAGGTAGACAAAAGTTTATTGCCATTGCTGCTAACTGCAGAATAATTGTGCCAATTTATGTTACCTAGATTACAGTCACCATTGACAATAATATTTCCCAAAGAGCTAGCTTGTTCTATTTCACAAAGTATAGCATCCAGGGTTTTGACGGAGAATAATGGAGTGGTAGAAGACCCCAAAATTAGATACTCATTAGCAGACAGATACAGTTTTACCCAGATGGTTTTGGTGTTTTTGTCATGCTTTTGACACAGCTGGAAACAGCAATAGTTTGATTTGGTTATTAATAAATGGCAACACCTCCCCTTTCCTATTCTTTCTATTTTGATGGCATGTTGTGTAGCCAGGGATGATAGCTTCCCAGGATGCCTTTTCATCTCCCCAGGTTTCACAGACAGAGATTATATCAATATTATCATTATGGGCCTTAATTTTTAGTTCATTAAATTTATGGGTCAGTCATCTGACATTAAACTTAGACACTAAAAGATGAATGGAAAATTTACTGGTGTTATTAAGGGATTATTGAGGTAAATGAGAACTCCCCATCCCATCCCCAGTATTTAGTTTAAATGTTTGTGTTTGACTGATAAGAACTTTTGTCCCAGAAGAACATTACCCTTTCTGCTAAGATGTAGCCTGTCAATGCTGAACAATTATTTCTGCTGTAAATTCTTCCCAATGGGTAACACAAGTGATGCCTTGTTACAAACACCACTTGCGCAGCCGTTCATTCATTTATACTCTTAATTTTTCAGTTGACAGATAAAGAAAAGCATGGGAAAAGGAGGATTTCCGATAAGCAAATGTCACACCCAGATTCTACAAGTTTGTTAGTTATAGCCACAAATGATTTGCTGATCTCTTGTATGGAGTTCCGGTAAAAATTATTAGCTCCTACATGTATTATTGTAATAGGGTTGATCCTACTATCCTTTAGAATATTATTTAACAGTTCAGTTAGATCAATGATGTTAGCCCCACTAAAGCTTGAGCATGCTCTGTAAGCCTTATCTGGGTTGCATATAGATCCGTCCAGGTATTTAGTGACAGAGTCGCCAAGTATGTATATTTGTTTTGGGCCAGGTAAGGTATCATTGGTTAAGGGGGGATGAGGTATTTCTTTTGAAAGGTCTATTAAAGGTTCACTAGATGTTGATAAATTATTTATATTTGAGCTAACTGGAATGGTCCCTCGGTAATGGGCGTTAATGTACTAGACAATGGGCCGATAGGGTCTGTCTCTGTAATACTTGCATGACTAAAATCATCAGAACTGATGTCGGGTGTATCAACAAAAAGGGTTTCAAATCTGTTTGTAATTGGATATTATAAAGTTGTGCCTTTCTCCCCTTTTTGCAAGGTCTTGAACTTTGTACTGTATACCAAACATCATCATTGTCAGTACCATCATGGTATAACATGTCATCTTCCCATGCTCTTTTTCTGGAGGTGTCTGAAGACTCTTTTAATAATGTGACCTGATGTGCTGTGGATGGTGTGTGATTGATATATATATATATATATATATGTATATATATATGGTTTCTATAGGCCTGTGTATGGTGGCTGAGATTGTGTCACTTACAGGTTGTAAAGAGGGTTAGCACTAACCACCAGTGGAGGGTCATTGATATCTTTGAAATCTGTTATGCATTTGCAGTTGACTGACCTTCTAAGGCTGCTAATCTAGAATTAAAATTGCTAATTTTGAATTGCACTTCCTTAATCTCGGTACATTTTTTATACATAAAGGGCTGTGTAGAACACTCCTAGACAAAACTTCAAACATAAGGCAGTCTATACATTGCAACCCAGTAAGCCCATTAGATATAGTGATAGTTACATGATTAAACATGGGAGGTGAAGAGACTGCCATGTTAGATGAATAAATCAGATGTAGCAATAAGATATCAGGAAGATATTAAGAACCAAAGTGACTCTAGATCGTTAGTATATAGCAACAGGTAAACAACAGCACTTACTGTCACTATCAAGACCACTATAGCATCTACCATTTGCCCAGTATAGCATACAGCTTCAATCCACTAGTCCCACTGGACACACTAGACACATGCAGACGCGCGTGTCTCTGTGTGTGTCTCCACATGCGTCGATGCGTGCTTGCCCCTCTCACAGAGTGGCGAGTTCTGAATACCACGTGACCCAGAAGGGAAATCATGGTTCATGACCCTCAGAGTATAGATTATACAAAACTAAGGTATAAAACCAGCTAAAAAGCACTTGGGGTTTAGCAGCAGGTGCCCTAGTTGATCTCAAGCACCACAGAATAATGTCAAAACCCAAATTACAGTATTAGGGGTGATAGTACAGTTTTCTAGGCAGCACTCTGTGAACTACAGCCCTAATAAACACTTCCTGGTTCATCTCCAATACAGCATACAATACAGATAAAAGAATGTTTTAATGCAACACTTCAAAGTCCTGTACAGTCTCACACCACTAATAAAGTGTCTCACAGCATAGGGACCCAGACAATATGTGCAGCACTCACATTGGGGCTTAGGAATAGGAGAAAAGGAGTAGAGGCTATGCAGTACTATAATTTACAGTATTTTTATTTGATTTGGTTGGTGCTGGTGAAAACCCTCCAGTGATTGCCAACAACACAGCTTCCCTGTGGGCAGAACACAGACTGTCATAAATATTCATAGGTGATTGGGGCTCCGGCTCATTAATATTCATGAGCCCCAGTTGTTACTTTTATTTTTAAAAGTAGAACTCTCAGGCCTCCTCATGGTCATCGGTCCCACTTACCATGGGGACACGGGACCACCGAAACACTCTCCCACATGACCACAAGGCAAGTGGTAAGGAGATCAAAGGTGCTGCATTGCACATCGTGACCTCTTGAGGCACTGGGGGTACCAAAAACAGTGGGGAAGGCGCAGCTGGCTTCTCGAGCCTGAGACGGGCTAGATTTACATAGGGCTTTGATGGGGCCACCAGGGCACAGTAAGACTTGGGCCAGAAAAAAAAAATTATAGAGCTCAGAGTGAGCATTATGATTGGGCAGCAGCAGGAGGGCTTAAATTAAGGTGGGCAACAATTCAATGAATAAGGTGACTAATCTGAGCTGCAAGTGAATGTCAGTGAAGAAGCCCAGCCACAGAAGACTCAAGAAGAAGAGGAAGAAGGCAGAAGTGGTAGAGGAGGGACCGGACTGTTTTGGAGACTCAGGCAGGGAGGCAGAGCAAGGTCAAAGACCAAGGGGGGAGCCAGGGAACCAAAAGTATGCCACAGACTGGTGGAATCATCAGTGGGCTGTGAGCATTGGGGCGGGTTGTCTATCATCGGTTGGGCAGTCAATGGCTCCTGTCAGCTGAAGAGAAAGAGGATTCACAAGACCTGGGAGGAGTAGAGGTCAAGGAGCCACTGCCAGCCCAGAGCAGCTGGGAGTTGGAACTCATGAGAGGAGAAGTCCGAGGAGGAATGAAGAGAGGAGTCGGGAGGGAGGGACCACCTTTCCAGGACTAGCATCACATCAACAGCAGCAGCAGTCCATCACAAAGAGGCTGCACTTCAGGCCCAGAAAAGAGAAAGCAGCACTGTATGCAGCAGTACTGGGGGGGTATAACATATACCCCCCCAACTAAGAGAGACAGCAGCAATTGAAGTCCCAGCACTAGCCAGGTAAGGTGCAGTGGCAGGGATGGAATGCAACAGGAAGGGGAAGCCAAGGAGCCCTAGCATCCAGGGGGG
Source organism: Neoceratodus forsteri (assembly GCA_016271365.2). NCBI lineage: Eukaryota > Metazoa > Chordata > Ceratodontiformes > Ceratodontidae > Neoceratodus > Neoceratodus forsteri. Next base: position 615,063,581 of record CM028133.1, read on the forward strand.
GCGGGGACTGACCTGTTTGAGAGGTTGTTGTTCGGAGTTCCAAGGCCAAAGGCTGGCTGGGCAGGCCACTGCCACACATTAGGCCAGCTTGAAGTTTCACCATGTAACTTTAAAAGTATGTGCCCCTCTGGAATTGCTTTTTAGGATTTCAAAAGTAGGTAGGAAGACACATTGGTACTTTAATCTGGTTCTTTTTAATGACACCAGCTTTTCACAATGTATGGAGCAATGCATCCAGCAAACTATTGAAGATAGGATAAAGGGGATTTGACCACATGATGTGGACCCACACCCAACATCCCCTTTATCACTATCCTTAATAGTCTGTTGGATACATTGCTCATAAAATAATGTTATTAAAAGAGACAGCTTAAAAGCACCCATGTGTCTTTCTACATGCTTTTGAGATCCTGAAAAGCAATTCCAGAGGTACATAATCAGAAGCGGTGATAGGCAGAAATCTTAGCCACATTGTCGCTCTCCACTTTCTCTTTCTTGGCAAAGAAATAATAAAGGTGGGCATATCCCTCAGTAAAGTGTATATATACTATATAGTTTTCCAATCCCATTGTGCTGTTTTTTGCAAAATATGGTTGCAGAGTTTAATCTAGTTAGGTTAGGCCAAGACATAGCCAAATAAGGCCATTTTCTTGTCTTCGCCAAGTACAGTACAAGTAAACTTAGGTGTTCTCTGATAATTTATCTAATAAGCCTTTTAAAGTGGAAGAGTCATGAACCAGAGGATAAAAAATTCTTGATGATATTTCTGTCCAGGCTTTCCAAAGTGCCACAAAAATCTGTAGTCTCCCCAGAGGGTCAGTATAAGTGTGCAAAAATTAAAAAGTCTGTATGTAAGGAGTTAAAATAGCTACTCCGGTCTTTCTTCCAGTCTGATAAGAGGAAGAAAACACTTGAGGAAGAAACAGCTTGTGAGTACACAGTGAGCAGTACCACCACCACCAGTGGCTAAATTGGGTTTGGGTACAGCTCAAGAACTCTCACGATCGAATGGAACTGTCAGGAACTTTATTATTTAGTCAGTGGAGGGAGAAAGACTGCAAATGTGGTGAAACTATCATAATGTTTTTAACAGGTGATGATGGTGGTGGCAGTTGAACTGAGTTTCAGTGGGCTCCTGCCCAGTTTAAACCTGTGGTGAACACTGATAGCAGAGTTGGACTGAGAATATGGGGGAAGGGCACCTGGAAAGTTGACACATGGGCCCACCCAAAAACTGAGAATTCTGGATCAGTAGGGAGGGAGGGTGACAGACTCATCAGTATTCCACATCAATATGATACTCTAGCTCTCTGTTTGCATCTTACATTTACTTTACTTACAGGGCACATTTATTTTTAAAAAAAGATAATAAAGCCAAAGATTTGAAGAGTTTTAGAAGGTTGCTAGGTACCCAACATAGGGTGCTCCCAAAACCCACCTGGAATTTTCCGGGTATCCTGGTGGGCCAGTCTGACTGACTGACCAGCAGAGCTGCCTGCAGCTGGCTGGGGAATCTGCTGATTATGGATAAAAAAGGTGCAGTCCTGTTCCTACAGAAAGAGAAGAGAACAAAAAAACAAAACATTTCTGGGAACACTCGAAACTCCTTTCTGTTACCTTCTCAAAAGTCCTCAAAAATGTGGCTAAGGGTATTAGTAGAACATTAGGAGTACTACTGACCTCCTGCATCCTGCTGAGGCCATGGGTTTGTATCTTAGCTCTACTGCCAGGTGGTAAGGCTGTGAATTTATGTCCAGATGAGATGTGGTAAACCTTTAAGTAAACTAAGCAGTAACTCCTTTCAAAGATATATGCAGAGAGGTAGATATCCACTGGTACTGACTACTGGAGGCAGTGGTCAGCAGTATCAGTAAACTATTTGTGGGCCAGTGAACAGCAATGCTGTATACTGCGTTGAACTGTTTCCTAGAAATTAATGCCACCTGAATGGGCACCCAAGGGATCACTCCAAATGTATGGTAAGAGGTGTGTGATCATGCCATGTCCCTGATTTGTTGCACAGGCAGGGTTCTGAGGTCTGATCCAGTGACCATACTTTCAGTCTCCTCATTGAGAGTATTTCCAATTTGTTTGGTATCATTGCAGTCCTGCGAATCATCAGAATTAAAGAGCAGAGACTGGACTGAATGGGTCCAGCACTGCATTTCTGATATTCAGCTAGGAAGGATGTGGGGGCATTTTAGTGGGCAGCATCAGGAGCTCTCCTAGTGTTGGAATTATACTTCAAGAGTTTGGGGAGCAGAGGTCTTACTTTTAAACTTGGCTTCCCACACCTCTCTTCCATTATAAGTCAATGGCACTGATGATGTGAGCTCATGTCAGAACTGGGTGTTGAGTCCTAGAGCCCACTGTAATGTAATTCCAGCACTGCAAGTCCCTTGGTTGAGTACCTGTCACCTTAAAATTATGAAAATGTGTCTGAATCATCCACTGTCTAATTTAAAGGGGTTTCTAGAAGAAACTGTAATACAGTAGTACCAGTATGCCAGTGGAATGCTGATGTGGCTGTACTGTTCTCTCGGGGGACTCCACTGATTTTCCAGGTAGCCTCCCAGAATCAGTTGGTTCCTGGGGCCCCCAACCAGCATCTCATTCAGACCCTATGAAATTCTAGGCATATCTGTCAACTGTCCCTTTTTACATTGGACGTTCCTCCTTTTACACCTCAGAATTGCTTGTCCCTCATCCATCCATCATAGAAAATGTGTTGCCATCCCACAGAATCACATGGCATGTGCTGTAAACTGAGACATTAAAGGAGAACTCCTCTGGATCTGCAAGTAATTTTCACAGTAGAACTTGTTTGTAAGAACTAATTCCAATGTTGTTATTGTTTTATCTTTACAAGCTTGTCAATAACTATAGTAGGTATTTCTGATTTACACTCTGGTGGTAAGTGGCTATTTGGAACTGTACAATGTAGTTGGTTTATGTACCTTTCAGGCAGAGAGTGCTATAGTAGAACTTACATTGTGTGAACAATGGAAGATCATAGCAAAGCGACATAATGTAAACCATACACTTCTGGTCCTGTCAGCTATATGTAAATCACAGACACACATACTGGCTGGGATAACTAAACGTCCTGTAGAGATTGAACAAAGTAACAGAACTGAACCAGTATTTAAAAATCTGCTCCTACTGTGAAAATGACTTGCAGATACAGTGCAGTTCTCCTTACAGTACACATTCATCCTTAAGATGTTAATTTAAAACTCAACCTGTTACATGTAAAAACAGTGGTTTCCATAGTTTTCTGAACTTCTGTCTCTGTCTTGAGGATGTGTCCACTTATTCTGGTGGTCAGTATACTTCTTTGTCCCTAATTTTAAGTCTGTGTGTCCCTTATTCCGTGACAAAAGGTTGAGAGGTATGTTTCCAGGTGTTCCTCCAGTACCTGTCCCCACCTCCTGTATGTCAATTGGAATCATATGCGATCATCTCTGTATAACTTGGGGCATGTTGAATTGCAAGCTTTCACACACTGGCAGGGTCTTGGTAAACCACATTTCTCCTTGGACAGTCCTGTTGCCAGTCACTGTAGTGACCAGTGAGTTTGAGCAGTTTGACTTTGTCAACTGCCATCGATCATAAAGGACCTTGTTAGTTTTATTTCATATTGGTGAATTGCCAAATGAAACTACTCAGTGGTCCACCTGGATTTCTGGCCATTGGCTCCACATTTTAAATGCCACTGCATTTCAATTCTGAGGTGTTAGAGGCATGATAAAACTTGCTTTTCTGCATATTGCAAGTTATGGGGTGCTCATGTAAATAGCTGCAGAGAATACAGTGTACTTTTCATCACATGCTTGCTGTGCTGTACCATGACTGCATTACATTACTTTCATTGCATGCTGGCTGTTGATTTAGGTTTTGTCTGTTTATGTGAGTTGAGGTCTGCCCCATATCCCCCACCCTTATTTTTGTATACATGGGGGTGTGGAAAGCTTCCTACTAAATAAATAAAAATAACTGATAGCCTGACATATTGTACAGCGCACAGTAACTTAGGTTTATCAGTTTTTATGCTGGGATTGTTTGCCCTCAACACTCGAGCAGTGAGAGGGAGCAAACTCCCCCAGCAACTCAAACTACAATAAAAATAACCAACAGCCTGACATGACATAGAGTGTGCAGTGCTGTAAGGGGCCTAAGTAGTATAACTTCAGTGCTACGCTAAAAGCGGAGTTCCAGTGGTGCTCTGATAATGCACACATTTGCCAGTTAGGGGTAGTCAGACACGCTTATAAATACAGTAGTATTTATTTGAGGTTGTAGCCTGGTGCAGTAGAGTTCACTGTGATTTGCGGGTCAGCACAACACATGTGTACAGTTCCACCAGAGCCGATTTAAAAGTTACTGCTGACTACTTAAAAATATTATTTGCCTGTCTCCGTATTTTGTCTCCATTGGCTTTTGAGTTTATGGGGAGGATGATTGGCCCTGTATTGTGTTTTTATTTGACTGCTAAAGTAACTGTCTGTTCTACTACGTTTGTTATTGTCCATTGCACTGGATGTCCATTGTTGACCGATCATTTAACAAGTATTTTCAAATTTTTTTCTCATACCTGAGGCCAAGGACTTAACATTCAGACCTCCATGTTACTGCACAGGGGCTTTGCTCTTATAGACTTCTGCTCTGTGTGTGTGTATGTGTGCACATGCGGTCAACCTCTGACCCCTGGGTCAGGGGCTTGGCATTGACCTCTGACCCCTGGGCCCACCAAACATTTACAAACCCAACTACTATGATTAAGGCTAGTTCACTGTCCAGCCTAAAAGAAATAAACAGAAAGAGATCTGTCATGAGGACAAAGTCATAGTTACTGTGCCTCCATTTTGAGCCATACCTTTTCCAGTCCTTAAGATTTAAAAAGATTTTCCCAGTGTGTTGAGAGTTGATAACATTGAAAGCAGCAGACTATTCTTCATTATCATTTGCAGTGGGGGATCCAGGAATTTACAGAAGAGGGAGTGCACTTGGCTTTGAAAACCAAGCCTTTCTATGAGGTCTAGGGGCATACCCCCCCCTGGAAATTTTGAAAATATAGTGTGTGAAATTGTGCACTTTAAACCCAGTTTCAGGAGCAAAGTGTTGACTACCACCTCAAAAAAAATCTCCCAGTACTCATTCCATCACAGAGCAGCTGCAAACAGTAATGGCTGCATTACAGGGATTTATAACATTGGTTGGCAAAAATGTGCAACCCAACTGGTGAAGTTGCTCTGCATGCCAATAGATTAAATTCCCTCTTTAATCCATAGTTTCATGAAATGACTCATGCAATGTGCCGTTGGGACTCATTATCTGCTGCAGAAATGGAAAGTGAGAGGCAGTCATTACATTCCCTTTAAGATGTTAAACCAAGGTCCCATCTGCCTGTTCTGGTGGTAGTTTAGGTGGATGTTAAAGATCCTGTGGCACTTCTCGAAAACGGAGGGGAATTTTTTATTGAAGGGTACAATATCAAACATACAGAAACACAAATTATCTTTTTCCATAATGGAAAAAAAACAACATAAAGGTAAAGAACATCATGGAATACCAGAAGAGAAACATTATAGGTACAAAAAAAAAAAAAAAACAAACTGCATACCATAGTTGTCACATTTATCTTATCTATCAACAAAATCTGTACTTCCAAAATATTTCCTAGACTCTTTCGGAAAGAGATTTATGTGTCCAGCTCACAAGATTACTTAAATTTAATAAAAAGGAGGCCTCTCCACCAAGATTTGACCATCTGTAAACCATAGTCTATAATCTCTTTATCATAAATCTTTCTCAGAGCATTTTGCATATGACTTTAAAAATAGAGTGTGGCATTTTCTGCAAGTACCTACTGTATCCTTGTACTCCATAGATAGAATTTTAAAACTGAAACAGTACTGATAGTGATCCCTTATGATATCTGGTCAGTCTATTTGTATAGTCACCTAGCATTAGGGTCTCATAGACAGGGTTTTGTAACCATGGTACGTTCAGGCCTTTGGCCAGAAATACCCATAGATTGTGAGAAAAGGTATAATGGAGAACAAAGTGCTCCATGGTTTCTCAAAGGCACCATATCCCATATAGGGGCATGATCATTCATCCATGGGCTTATGTTTGTGATTTTCACATATGTTTACTTTGCCATGGGCAGTCAGTCAAGGGTTTCCCACATGTGGGCTGGAATTCATTTTTCATTTAAAAGTGATAAGGCTTGATCTAATTTCTCAGGTCTACAGTTTGGAAACTCTGGTTGTGTGAGACTTCGCTATCCAAAAATATTTGATACAGGTGTTTCCTAGATAAGTTAAGTAGGCAAGATTTATAGACATTCCATTTAAAAATTTTCTGGGCTGTGGATTTCATAGCATCTGATACCACTAAAAATTAGAAAATTTAGGAGGGGCCTCAATCCATTTTGATTGATATGTTTCAATGATTCTTTAACCAATGGTGAATGAGGAGTTTCCATTTGCCATGGAATTTTGATGAAATGGACCAAAAATAGGGAGTGAAAAAACTAGGGTCTATCATACCTAGGCCCCCTCAGCTATATGGTAGATATGTGAAACCTCTTTTAATGGGTTTAATTAGGCTGCCCCATAGCATTTGAAAAAATAAAATATATAAATGTGTTTCAAAAGTTGTTGGTGTAGGAAATATGGTTCTTACATATATTAACATAATAATAAGCGGAGGGCTTTTAAGCCCTAACAACCTGACAGATGACCATTGGCTTCTTCGTGGTGCCCGATGGCTTCGCCGACTTTCACCACACAGCAGGCTCTTCAGGCAGTGGAGGCAGAGCAGGCACACAGGTAAGTCCCCAGGGGCGGCTTCAACCCTCAGGTAAGCCCTTTCCTTGTCCCTCTGACTTACTGTGTCCCTCTCCTCAACAGCTGCACCGAACTGACAAACTGTGGAATGGGATTTTAAAATTAAAAACTCTCTGGATTCTGGAATGGCTGGATTGGAATGCTGTGCATGAGCCACTCAGCACAGCGTTCCATCCAGCCATTATAATTATAGCATGCTTGCAAGATCTATCTTTTGACCAGCTGTAAGTGCACAAGTGCACTTTTCCTGTGTTACAGTGTTTTGTGTGTGCAGGGAGGTTGACTTTTATGTCTAGGGGCCCCTTCGTACAGTACCCTGCTGCCTACCCCTGCAGCAGGTACTGTAAGCACCTGTGTTTTCTGTGTTTATTTAATTTAATTTTATTTTTCTGGAATGACCACCTTTGGGGCATTACATAGCCCCTCGATACATAGTCTGTATCCAATCCATGAACAAGTTCGGAATACCAAAGGCTCTTAACATAGAGAATAGAATATATTTGAAAGCCTGTTTAAGGTTTTCTCCTGGTCTAACCCTAAAACCACCCCTTTCAACTGAGCAGACTCACCTCTAAAAAAGATTTATCTTAACAAAATTAAATTATCTTGCTGTCTCTGACCCTGGATGGCACAAGACCACAGGAGGCTATTAAGATGTTGGGCTACAACTGAGGCAAAACAACAGTACTTTACTCAGAATCTTCAAGTCAGTATTTAACAAACTCAGTGGATGCCAGTTCCCAGTCGCATTTTAAGTCCCTTTTAAGTATCAGTGCCAATATAATTTCTTGCATGGATGGAGCATACTTCTTAGACTGCAAAATGTGATTATAGAGCACTACTAACTCTGGTGTTAATTCTTCCTGAAAATCTTTATAGAACTCTGAGCTTAATCCTTCACTTCCCGGGGCAGAATGGGTTGATAATTGATAAGAGTGCTAATTTAACCTCTTCTTGTGTTACCTCCAATGTAAGGTTAGACACATCTATATCTGAGACTTGCAGTATACCTAAAGAAGCCAATAAGTCCTGAGAATCTGAGGCTGGGGGAGTGACCTAAATGCTCTCCTATATTCTTCTACTATAGTCACCAGCTCCTTGGGGGCATGTAACATAGAAACATAGACTTTGACGGCAGATAAGGACCGCTAGGCCCATCTAGTCTGCCCATTTCCCTACCTACAGGATAGGCCGCAGATCCTAGTTAACCAACAGCCTCTATCTTCCTACCCCCACAAGAATTGCCTTATGTACTTGCAGCCCTGAGAGTCAGTCCAGTTCTGTAATAAGCCTAGTCTCCACTCTCTTTTTACATTCTTTATATGGGTCCAATGTATTTTCTTTACCTGTGTTCCAAATCTCAATTCCTGATTTTGGATCTTAGCTCGATTATACTGTAAGTCTGCCATTTGTTTTTATTGTTCCAGCAGTCATTGAGCTCTAATCATGCTTTGCAAGTTCAGCTTGTGAGATCAGATGCTGAAGGTGATGCCTCAAGTGTAAATAATTCAAATATTCTTTGTTAGTTATATAATGAGCTCTCTACTGAAACAACATTTGCCATCCTTTTTTTATGTCCTCCCACCATTCTAACATAATGTCACAGATTTCCGAAAAACTGACATCCTAGCTGTTCAATTTGAGACCATATTTTTTTCATTTTGGAGTTTTCTAGTAATGATTCATTTAGCCACCACTTTTTTTTTTACATTGTGGGGCTGTGTCCCATGTGATCTGTGCCTTTTGAGCTACGTGATCTGAAAATTCAAATAGATGTGCAGTAATGTTCTTAACATCTATTACCCAGGATAGAAATATAAAATCTGTCTCAGTTTTTAATGTGCCTCTAGTATATAAATCCCTCTGATCGTTTCTCTAGGCGTCAACTAATCCTGTTGTATTTATGATCTGCTGTAGTGCTAAGTGTTGCAGCATAATTTGGATGTCTGTAGGCCTCTATCTGACCTGATCAAGCCACAATTAAAATTCCTAGCCCTATTAAGAGCCTTGATTATGCAGATATGTCTGTACTTCCTTTTACAGGGCTACCCTCTGAGCCTCTTGTTTGAGGGGCATAGATAGCTACTATGCAAAACCTTTCTGTGAGAAAGGAATATCCGATATCAAAGCTTTGCCAGGCGTCAGTCAACTAATCTAGACACTCTAAGAAGAGGTTAGAAAAGAATCTATCCACATGTGTCAGTACCTATTGATCAAAAGAGGTCCCAGGAGTTCAATACTTAATTGCATTCTGTAGTTCTATATGTGTTTTCAGACGAGTGTCCTGTATACAAATTATTTCGCTTTTTAAATTCTGTAGGGAAAATAATGCCCGTAGTCACTTCCTTTCACTCTTTATACTGTTTATATTAAGTGTGGAAATCGTTAGGGTATGTATTTAAGGCTAGGAACAATAAAGGGGGGTAGCTGGTACATACATGCAATATAATTAGGGGGTTCTGACTGTGTGCTTCCTTCTTGTTCTTTTGGCTATAGAATAATCTCCAACACCCTCAGTATCTATTGTGGATGCCATGGTAGATGTATCCATCCCCTCATCCTCTGAGTCACCCCTCGTTCCATCTGGCGCAAGGGGAGCATATTTATTTTTGTGCTGCAAGGGAGTAGTTGGTGGTTCTTGCCTGACTATTGGATCCTTACAGGCTTGAGGTAATGCTTTCCCCGCCTATTTCACTTTTTCTGTGCCATTAACTTGAAAGGGGAGTCTGTGTCTCCTGGTGGTGGGTGAGGGCATTTCCATCTTTTGATCCTCAATCCTTGACTCAATTGCTGAGGTCTCCCCCTCATTCTCTGCATAATCTATGTAGGGTCTGAACCCATGGTCTGGGGCAAGGCAAAGTACTACCTCTGTATCTATCAGTGGTTGGGCACAGCCTGGATCTATGCTAGTCTGGGAGCTGTTCTGTACGTTACTCTGGGTTGCAACTTTCTTGGCCTGTTGATGTTGAGCTTGATTAATTAGTTCCTCATGTGAATGGCAGTCCTTTCGGTTAAGGGATGCCCATGGGCAATGACCATAAGTGTGTCCTGTTCATTCCACAAAGATTGAATTTGAATAGATTTAAGCAGGAAGAAGCAAGATGACGTACTCCAGACAGTGGCTACAATGAGAGGTGTCACAGGCCGAGCTCAAATGTAACATGGAGCCACATTTAAAACTTGACCGGGTTGCCCACTGTAAAAATAGAGCCCTGTCTTTCCCCAGAAAAAGGAATTGGGTAAGTGAACAGGGCCCTTGTTTGTAGAAAATAGCTACTTTCACCTTCAGCTCCCATCCATATTTGCTCACTGTCAAGTGTAGGTGTTAGCCTCCCAATATTTCCACCTTTGCCTTAACTGGAAGAGTATGTCTTTGACATTAACTGTTTCATTCTTGAAGAGGACTGTTATGGTCTTAACTAGAGGTTTGGTTAATAGCCAAATGCCTCGACTTGAGGCTGCTCTTGCCGACAGTTTACGGCTCTATGGTCTCCTAGAAGATATGGAAATAGCCCCTGGCACCTTTCATGGTAAATCTCCTGAAATATGTACTAGAGCTCTCAGCTACCCTAATGTTCCACGTGGAAAGGTGCACAGATCCCTACAAAGGAAGCCATCAGATCCAACAACACGTCACGCTCTATTGTCTTTAAGCTTAACTTCTACAGTACTAAGAAGGAGATATTAAGATGAACCTGGGCCAAAAAAGAAATTAAATATCTTACCCATCGGCTGTTTCTCGATCATGACTACCCTCAAGGAGTACAGCAACAGAAAATCAGATACCTTCCAATCCTGAGATCGCTGCATGAGAAGTCAATATGATTCCATACTCCTTACCCCTCCAGACTGCGGATTTTTTGGGAGAACGGTGTGAAGATCTATTCTATGGTCAAGGAGACCACAGAGGCCCTCAGAGAGAGAAAAATCCTTATAGCAGACACCTGGAACCAAAACGAAGGGAAGAGTGGACTGGTTTACATAGAAACATAGAAACATAGACTTTGTGGCAGATAAGGACCGCTTGGCCCATCTAGTCTGCCCATTTCCCTACCTACAGTATAGGCCGTAGATCCTAGTTAACCAACAGCCTATTTCTTCCTACCCCCCACAAGAATTGCCTTATGTCTGTCCCATGCATTCTTGAATTCTCCCACAGTTTTAGACCCCACAACCTCCTCAGGAAGGCTGTTCCATGCATCCACTACCCTCTCTGTGAAATAATACTTCCTCACATTGCCCCTAGACCGCCCTCCTTCTATCTTTAAATTGTGTCCCTTTGTTCTTGCAAGTCTCTTTTTCTGAAAGATGCTGCCCTCTTGGACTTTGTTGATTCCACTGAGGTATAAAAGTTTCTATCATGTCCCCCTCTCCCTTCTTTCCTCAAGGGTATACATATTAAGCTCCTTTAGTCTCTCCTCATCGGCTTCTCTTGCAGACCCTGCACCATTTTAGTTGCCCTCCTCTGGACTACCTCTATCCTGTCTATGTCCTTGCGGAGATGGGTCTCAGAACTGGACACAGTACTCCAGATGGGGTCTCACCAACTGTCTGTACAGAGGATGACAACTTCCTGTTTTCTGCTGCTGATGCCTCTCGTATACATCCCAGTATACCCCAGCCCTCCCTACTGCCTTCTCCATTGCTTGCTAACCTTAAGGTCATCTGATATGATTACCCCAGGTCCCTTTCCTTTTTTGTTGTTATTACCTCCCCACCCATTGTGTATTCTTCCCTGGTTCTTGTTTCCCAGGTGCATTTTTGCACTTCTTTGCATTGAATCCTAGCTGCCATCTTCTGACCACTCTTCCAACCTTGCCAAGTCCCTTTTCATCATTTCCACGCCTCCTTGTGTATCAGCCCTGTTGCAGATCTTTGTGTCATCTGCAAAAAGGCATACTTTCCTTCAGTCCCTCTGCAATGTCACTGATGAAGACATTAAAGGACTGGACCAATACTGAACCCTCGCGGTCCCACTAGTAACCTCTCTTTCTTCCAGAGTGGACTCCATTTACAATTACCTTCTGTGTCCTATTGTGCGTCAATGTTTTGCCAGGCTACCACCTGGGACCTCCCAGGCTGGTTAATTTGACTATTAATCTTTTGTGTGGACTGTGTCAAATGCCTTGCTAAAAGTCTAGGTAGGCCATGTCACAGCCCCTCCCTGGTCTACTACTTTGGTCACCCAGTCAAAGAAATCTATTAGATTACGTCTGACATGACCTTCCCGCTGTGAATCCATGCTGCCTTGGGTCCTGTGCTCACTGGCCTCTAGGTACTCAACTATTCTTTCCTTCAGTGACTCCATCACTTTCCCTACCACAGAGGTCAGACTGACAGGTCTGTAGTTTCCTGCCTCTGTCTTCATCCCTCCTGTGAAGGGAATCACATCCGCCTTCCTCCAGTCCTCGGTACCACACCATCCTCCATGATTTATTAAAAGAGTAGCCAGTGGTTTCACTAGTTCCTCCTTAATTCTTTTAGAATTCTGGGGTGAATTCCATCAGGACCCATTGCTTTGTCCACCTTCAGTTTTAGGAGTTCTTGCAGAACCCTTTCTTCTGTGAAAGGACTGGGATTAACCCCCTATCAAAGTGCTTCTGTTAATTGGATTAGGCACTTCCCCTCCTCTTTTGTGAATACTGAGCAGAAATATTCATTCAGTATCCCTGCTTTTCACTGTCCCCCTCTGCCCACCACCGTTCATTCTATTCAGCCTCACTATCCTCCCTTTGTCTTTCTGTTTCGCTGATGTACCTATAAAAGGTTTATCCCCCTTCTTAACTGAGTTGGCTATCTTTTCCTCAGTTTGGGCCTTTGCTATTCTGACTTCCTCTGCTTCCTTCTGCCTTAACTGGTACAGCTCTCTGTCCTGTTCCTTCTGTGTTTCCTTATACTTCGGAATGCTATCTTTTCTTCCTGACTTTCACAGCCACCTCTTTTGAGAACCATAGTGGCTTTTCTTTCATTTGATTTGTTTATTTGCTTCACACAAGGCTTGTTGCCTCTGTGATGGCAGTTTGATGATTCCCCATTGTTGCTCCACACCTCCTTCTAGCCTGTTTGCTAGTGCTTTTCTGGGGCACTCTCCCATCTTGCCAAAGTCAGCTCTCCTAAAGTCCAGTACCCTCACTTTTGTATGGCTTGACTCTGTAGCTGAGTTTAACATGAACCACACTGTTTGATGGTCACTTGTCCCCAGATGGCAACCCACTTCTGGATCTGAGATCCTCTCACTGCCCCCGTTTGAGAGTACGAGGTCTAAGATTGCTCCCTCATGAGTGGGTTCGAAACTAGCTGTCTAATGCCTGCCACCTGTAGGGCATCAAGAATGGCCCTGCTCTTGGATGTGGCTGCAGCAAATGTGCTCCAGTTAACATCTGGCATATTCAGGTCTCCCATCAATAGTATCTCCTCTTTCTCTGCCATTCTAAGAATGCCTTCTATCATATCCTTGTCCATTCCCTCCCCCTGACATGGGGGTCTGTACACAACCCCTGTGCAGATTGTGGTGCCCTTTACAGTCTCCAAGGTGACCCACAGTGCCTCCTCTCCTCCCTGTTTACTCTTTTGTTCAGTTGCTTTTATCCCTTCCTTTACATAGAGAGCTACTCCTCCCCTCTTCTCCCCTTCTGTCTCTCCTGTGATGTTATGTACCCTAGCATGTTAACTGTCCAGTCATGGTTCTCTGTGTACCATGTTTCTGTGACTCTACGATATCAGGCATCCCTCTTCCATCAAGGCCACCAGCTCAGGGAGCTTGTTGCCCAGACTACGAGCATTGGTACTCATTACCCTCCATTTCCTGATGGCCTTACTCCTTTGCCCTATCCCTGTCCTTCTTGCCTTTGTCACTTTCTCCATTTACCCTGCCCTTCTCCCTATCGACACCTCTATGTTGGTGTTTGCCGCACTTACCGTGATTATTTGGGGGCTAGGATTCCTGCTCCTTTCCAGTGCCTCCCCCCTTGGCTAGTTTAAAAGCTTGCCAATGAAGCATTTAAACCTATCACCTAGGATCCTGGTTCCCTTCCCGGACAGATGCAGCCCATCATGCCAGTATAGGATTGCATCACTCCAGGTGGACCCCCAGTCCCCAATGAAGCCAAATCTCTGAGCTCCACACCAGTTTTTCAACCACTGATTAAATCCCATGGTGCGGAACACCCTAGCCTCTCCTATGCCATAGATGGGCAGCACCTCCGAGAAAGGTTACCGTGCGTGCTTTCTTGGCTAAGGCCCTCCCAATTCCACAAACTCTTCCTGCACTTCTCTAATCCCTTTCTTAGCCAGGTCATTTGTCCCTAGGTGGACAATGACATCCATCTCTCCTGTGCAGCTGCTCCAGCAATCCCGAGGATTCGCCTCCCTGTCCCTCCAAGCCATGGCGCCAGGCAGGCACCTACCTCCTCTCCCCTTCCTCCCCAAGTTCTACCTTCCTAACAATGGGTCCCCCACCAGGAGTTGTTTCCTTCCCTGCAGGGTCCCTGCTACCCTTCTGTGGGTCTCCTTTGTGGAGGTTCCAACATCCTCCTTGGTCTCCACTGCGGGTGCCTCCATAGAGGAACCACACTTTGCCAGAATGGCATAGGAAGTGTGCAGAGGTACAACTGGAGGGATATGCCTCTGTTCCACCAACCTCACCCTCCCTGAGCCCACTGTGGTCCAACCGCTCCTCTTTCTTGGCAACCTCTGAGGCAGCGGCAGTGGCACTGGTGGTCCCTGGATAAGAGGAGGTCCCACAAATCCTGGTCAACTCAGCCTGGAGATGAGCAACCTCCTCCCTCAGCCCAGAGAGGTGCCTGCAGATGGGACAACACTGCATCCTCCAGAACGTCTGCCGGAAGACTGCTGCTCCACAGCCACTGCACTGCACCACTCCAATCATGTCTTATTTCTGGCCCCTTAACTGTTTTCAATCCTTACTCTTTCCTCTGTTTTTTTTTCCTCTCTCGCTTTACTTTCTGCCTGTGTGCCCTTTAAGCTCCTGATTGTCCTGTTCTGAGACAAGAATATCCTATATTTCTCAGTAGACCACTTACTTGCTCAGAGGCAGATCTCCAGCAGCTAGAGGGGGCCAGAGGCTTCTCTTGCCCTTCTAGGATGGTGGGTCTTTGGTGGTTCTGTGATCACTCACTTCCTGCTCCCAAACAGGAAGTTCTGTTGTCAGTCAAATCCTGTGCCTATAAAAATAGAACTAGCTTTGGGTGGGGAGGAAGGAGGGCAATATAGTCCCAGCAGAAGTCAGGTCACACAGCAGTCCTTTCTCCTGGTGTGTTCTGCAAGATATTATCAGAATCTTTCTAAGGCAGTCTTTAAATGTAGCTTCCTTCTAGCTAAGCCACTCCCCTACTTACTAGATCTTTCTACCAATAATTTAAACCTCACAGCAGTTAAGTCCTTCCAATCACCTGATATTTACACCTATAACTGTTCAGATACCCATTCAGTTCAGTTAACGAACAGACACACACACACTTTTTTTTGTTTTGTATGTTAGTTAGTTTTTTACCCTAAATTAAAGGTCCAAGTACAAAAGTTCTACTTTAGTCCCAGCAGAGAAGTCCAGTCACACAGCAGTCCTTTCTCCGGCACACCACAAATAGGAAGCGTGGGGGAACCAAAACAATGCAACATACCGAAGCACTATGCAGGATCCAAACGTTGCTTTGCAAGAAATATGGGCAGACTGGAGCAGAGATCTGAGATGCCAAAAGATCTGCAAGCTGTCGCTCTGAATTTATTTATCCTGCCTTCAGAGATCTACCGAAAGCTCCACATGTAGCAGTGGACTACCTGTTGGCTAAGTACTTAAAAATATTTGTTCAGTTCATCTTGTTTTTCCATTTCGGGCCAATGGTTGCACATGGAGGGAAGGATCGAGGAAAGCAGATTTAAAAATCCAGCTATGCACTCATTAGCTGGACTGAACATTATGGGTCTCTTCGGTTACTATGGATGGCCTCATATTAACAAGACTAAGATCCTCTCTTGTCATTTAATGTTGCCTTTGATATTTTACTCTTAGACAGGGCTGAAACTCAGCAATACTTGATTTAGGAGATTTATTCCACTCTGTATTCTATACCAAACTTCATTTATTCCAATAGGAGATATCACTGACAGAGGGGTAATCCTCCATGAAGTGGGAAGTAATATAGATGAAACCTGAGGAGATAAAATATAGTAAATGTACAAGAAGAGAATAATCCCAATCTATACCATAAATCATTGTTGGTGTTATAACTAGGTCAGGATACACCTGTTAAATATGATTATGCCTCTGTTTTATATATACAGATTAAGCCAAATTTGAGGTTGGTTGGTAGATGGGAGCATATTGAAGCTCATACAGCCTGTGTCGTTAGTACCCAAAGGTACCAATCTGTTTACTCACTAGGAGCCCACTGTAATTGAGACTGTAGAGGAGGTCTTCCGGCAATGGAGGCACACAAAATCCTCCTCATTCTCCTTCAAAGGAGAACACAGGGGCTAATACGGTAGATTAGCCCCCAACCTTGGAAGCAAGCCGTTTCTGTTTACTATTTTTATGGTTGAAGTTTTAGTTGAAGCCATGTTGGCTTTTAAGTTTGGTTTTATTTCAGCAGGGCAGAAGGGACCTATGAGCAACAATCCTAAATATAAATATATGCATACTTTGGGAGAGGGGAAGCCACCACTATGGGTGAGAGACCAGAATTTCATATACATTTTCAACCGGGTAAAATAAACCCTATTTAAATATTGCACAGTCTTATGTTATTTGCACATATAATGTGCTTGGAGTCACTAATCCAATTAAGAGAAGCAAAATTCTCCAGTATATGAAAAGAGAGGGGGCTAACATTTTATTGCTACAAGAAACCCACCTTTCTCATACTGAACATAAAACATTTGAGTGCTTAGGCTTCTCACCGGTGGTTGCTTCTTCATATCAAGGGGGCAGAAGGAGACGGACTGCAATAATGATTAAGCAAGGGGTACATTTTGAACCTAAAGACCAGATTGATGATAGAGAAGGGAGATATGTTCTTTTGAAGGGTTTGCTGGATGGCCAGTTGGTCACTTTGGCATCTGTATATACCTCCAGCAGCAGACTTTATACTGTATAAAACCTTTTCTCCCAACTAACAGAGTGGGGCTGAGGGCCAAGTGATTTGTGGAGGGACTTTAATCTCAATATCTCTGGGGAAGGGACTGACCATCCTTCCCAGGGCAGAACAAATAAAACAACCAGAAAAGTTCAGAAACTGATTCAGGAACTGGTATATGAGGATATATGCTGGTTCATACATGGCCCCTCCCATAGGCACACTTTCTATTCTCAGGCCCATGAAACCTACTTGTGTCTTAATTTTCTTGTGACTCCAAGGGAGCAGCTAAGCACTATACAACATACATGGCAGGGGAATTTCTGTCTTTCACACCATACCCCTATCTTTTGTAGAGTTAATACACGGACTACTCGGAAGAGAACTTTTTGGAGATTAAATTTATCCCTCATAAGAAATAGGGAAGTGCAGTAGTCGATCAATGATACAATAACCCAGGCCTTTCTTGATAATGATACCCAAGATACCACAATATCAATGGTATGGGATACTATCAAGGCAATAATAAGGGTAAACTGATAGGAATCTCATCCTACTGGAAAACAACAGAGGGAATCTCGTGAGACATACCCTGGATGAGAAGATAAAGTCCTGGAAGACCTCCAGTGTGTTAAACTGTGTAAATCCAGAACTCAGGAGCTTGCCTCTTTAAAGAAATAATTAAACAGTATTTTTGACTATACTATAGAACAGAAACTAGTATTTTAATACACAAATACTATGATGGCAGCACCAGATTTATGAGATTGATTGCAGGCCAATTACGAGGCTCAGAGAATTAAATCTACTATTTTAAAAGTAAGACATCCTATATCAGGAGAACTTAGAAACAATATTAACGGTATGTCTGGAGCCTTTTTAAAATACTATGCATCACTTTATTCTGAGATACCCGCACCCCTGGATAAGAAAATTCTTGAATTTCTTACCCCTTAACCTCCCTGCCCTATCTAAAAACCAAGGTGACCAGTTGATAGCCCCCATTACCACCAAAGAGATAGCAGTAACAATTGGAGATTTAAAAACAGGGAATTGCCCAGGGTCTGGCAGCCTCCCAGGGGAGTTTTATAAGACCCTTTCCAAAACCCTTACCCCAATACTGAGTAGGGTATTTTCTTTTATAACAACGAAAGAGGGAGTAGTCCCCCCATCTTGGAATCAGGCCATAGTTTCTGTAATACCAAAGCCGGGCAAAGACCCTTCATACTGTTCACTGTACTATCAGTGTTGAACATGGACTTTAGATCTTTGCTTCTGTATTGACCAAGAAGCTCATTCAATTTGCCCCAACTAAAATACACGATGCTCAGTGCGGCTTTATACCTGGTCAACAGGCCCAGGATAATGTCAGATGCACAGTATATATTATAGTATATATTATAGAGCATATTCAATCACAGGGCATCCCCACAGTTTTGTTGGGACTAAACGTGGAAAAAACATATGATATGGTGTTGTGGAAATTTCTTCTAGGGGTTTTGGATGGGTTTGGCTTTCCAACTCAGTTCACGGGTACCATTTTCAAATTTTACAGTAAACCTACGGATTTATTAGAACTAATGGTCATATCTTAGAGAACTTTCCTTTATACAGAGGAACTAGACAGGGATGCTCCCTGTCCCCTTCTTTTGCTTTTATATTGAAACCCTGGCCTAATATCTCCATTTGACTCCATTAATACAGTAAGGGTATTAAGATGGCAGAAACAGAACAGAAACTGGCCCTGTTTGTGGATGACATACTGGTATATTTAACAGAACCTGATACTTCTGTGACAACCCTTTTCAAAAATGTAGGAATTCTCCCTCCTATCAGGCTACTCTTTCAATATCAACAAATCAGAGGCCCTTACATTTGGCTAAAGTCCCATCCACGCTCAAAGCACAATACCCTATTAAGTGGGATAAAACATATATAAAATATTTAGGTATACAGATTACTAGAGACCAGCACTCTTGTTTTCCCACAACTATCCACCCGCTAACAAATATTAGGCAGGATCTGAGAAGATGGGACCTTTGCCATCTTCTTTTTATACGCGGACCCTCTCCCTTAAGATGAATGCTCTGCCACATTTTTTATACCTATTCCAGTGTGTACCAGGCAGCATATTGAATAAAGAACTCCTTTCTTGGCAGAAAACCCTGAATGTCTTTAAGTAGAACCAAAGAAGACCGCGGATTGGTATGTCCAAATTATTCTTGCCCAAAGAGTTGGGAGGGGTGGCCCTTCCTTCCCTCCAAGATTACTGGATCTCAGCACAGTTGCGTCTGGCACTATTACAGGTTACTAAAACATATCAAGCAGCCTGGAAACAAATAGATCTAGCCAGACCAACAACCGCTTCACTACCAGCTCGCTTATTCTCTCCACCACACTTTAAGAAAGTTATGCAAGCAGTCCCACAGGCCACTGCAACTAATCTGAGGGGCTGGCAATTAGGAATGAAAAGTAAAGCTTTTCAACAACAATCTTGAAATACAATTGGTTTGTACTAACTCCTCCATTTGATTCATGATACACAACCCATGGTATAAAGCTCAAGTTAAGAGCGGGCTAGAAGCACCTTGGCAATTGATAAAGGAAATGGGGTTATTGACTTTGCAGATGGTCAGAAGAGGTACTCCTGGACAGAAAGGACAGACTATATTATTATCAATCTAGAGACTACATACTTAAACAAATTAGAACTAGAGAATGGAGCTCTCAGATATGGGAAGATATTACTCCATTTACTCAAATATGGTCCTCACTTCAAGGAAGCTATCTCAATATTATATAAATCCTTTATAACAATTGACACAAGTAATGGAATCAGTTCAATCTAAGTGGAAGAAGGATTTTGCCCAACCGATTTGTTAGTAGGGAGTGGCACAGGGGTATGGAAGGAGCAGTGGATCCACCTTTCCCCAACCTGTAGGGAATTCATGTGGAAAGTTAGGGTGAGGTTTTTCTTGTCCCTTCGGTAGTAGCCATTAGGAACCCAGGAGTGTCTGCCCAGTGTTGGAGAGAATGTGGGAAGATAAGGACATCACATGAACACGTTTTCTTTGACTGCCCTAAACTGTCTGGGTTCTGGAATCAGATATCTCCACATGAAACAATATTAAATATCCAAGGCGCTCTTAAAGGTCAACCTGATATTGGGGATCCCATCTTGGAGGCCAAGGATAAAGCTACCCTATATCTATGGTTCATCTTTTGGGAGCTGCTTATAAATCGATCAGCAAAAGTGGCTTAAGAACTCACTGCTGATGTCAGATTGGAAAGCTTTAATACTTAACATACAGCATAATGAGCAGATATATTTTGGTCTCCAAGATAAGATGGAGACATACATTTCGAGGTGGTGACAGTGGGAACTAAACCAAGATCAAATTCTCTAGGATATTAATGACAAGTAAAGACACATATTAGAGCGAATGATGGTCGTCCCTCTCATACTTACTGCTGCAAATGTGAGGGGCTCAGACCACCTAATGAGTAAAATAATTTACTTGATTTACTACCAACCCTAATATATTGGAAATTAAAGTTGCTCAAATGAGCTCCAAAAAAGAAATTTAATAATATGTATGAAGATGCTCACGTATTACTTTTTATGTCCTGCCTATAGTTTTCTTTTAGCTTTTTCTTTTTTTAAAAGTTGGATATATTTGAAAGGCTGTATGTTGTAACAGCCGATACTTGCATTATTTTGTATCAGAAGAACAGTATCATTATCATATTAATTGATGTGTAAAATAATTTTCTTAATAAAGAAGTTTAAAAAAAAATAACTGTCTGATTAATATAGCTTTTAAGCACATCAACCTGATTACACCTCCTTGTTCAAGTCCCCGAATAAATTAGATTTAACTTTGTTTGCATTTAACCTGACTGTGGTTCCAGTTTGTGCCAAAAGTATTGTACTGTTGCTATTTGCTGTGCATAACCTTGTTTTATGGGGCCAGGGGTCAAGCTACGATAACCAGCCCTGGTGGTAGCGCAAACATTGTGGGTAATTGCCTGGTGAATAGGGTCATTGTAAAGTAATTATTATATATTGTTCAGGCCACTAGAAGGGAAAGAGGGGGTTACAGTGTCCCAGAGGGCTGTGCCAGGTTAGCTTGATCACTAACAACCCTAACCCCTGGGTGGAGGCACCTGTTTCATTTCCCAGGCCCCTTAACCTGCTACTAGTCAAGCAGGCAGTGGTAGTAGCCCTTGGGATAGTGCCACCTAGGGTTACCTCTTGGAGACTCACCGCTGGAATTTTGTGCTTCCAGTGGCCAAAATTATGAATTATTGTTAAGATTAATGGCTACCCAGTAGAAATGGCTGTACACCAGTTGGTGGGGTGGTGTACAGGGCAGGAAATTGACCCCCATAATGCTTTGCTAATACCGGATATACCTATGGGCACTAGTAAGGACACTATTGAAGGGGCACTTTCTAAAGATGAATGTTTGAAAAAAGCTGTAGAGGTGGGTCGGCAGGCTGATTTAACTGCCCAAACTCTCATGGCCTTGGTGGAGTGTAGCGACCACCTGGACAGTCCAAGGGTGCTCCAGATATCACTCCAGGAGGAGTCCCAGCCACCTGAAGGGTAATAACTAAGGACAGTAAAGACCCTGGGGGGAGGAGCCCCCAACCTTATCTGAGACTTTGGAGGGGAAGTTAGGCAAGTTGTTACTGGAGGAGGGGAAGACTGTAGAGGACTTCAAGCAGTTTTTCCTGCCACATGGGGGTGTTCCTTCTCCAACACCCCTGCCTGTTCCCATGCCTATTCCTTCACCGGCTTCTGTACTCACCTCCATGCCTGCAGTTAGTCATGACTTGTATCGCCAGCTGAGGATGTTTTCAGGCACCCTTCCCACACCCCGCTGGGAGGACAATTAGGAGACTTGGATAGACTATGTTGCCCCTCAAATCCGAGAATGGCAATGCCCCGAACCAGAGAAGAGGAGAAGAGTGGTTGAAAGCCTCAGAGGCCCCACCCAACTTACTATCCTCGCTACACAGGCTAGTAATCCAGAAGCAACTGCTCAAGATTTTTTGAATGCATTGGAATATGTGTATGGGAGTCCAGATTCAGATGAAGACTTGTGGGGTAGGGTCAAAAACACTCAGTAATACCCAGGGGGCCCTTATCTGTGTATAGCCTCGACTTGAAGCAGTGCTACAGGAATGCCTAAAGAAAGGTGGCATGGCCCCAGCTAAGTTAGATCAGAATAGGGTGGACTGACTTCCAAGTCAGCCCCATTCTCTGAATTATTGCTGCTCAAACTACACCTTGCTGCCTGGTTGGATGCCTCCTACCTGTGACGGACTGATAAAGAAATTTGGAGGATTGAGAGGAAGCAGCCATGTGGGAGGTCTCTCCTGTATCTGCTGTTGCTGCTGCCCAGGTGACTGAAATGCACATGTGAGTGATGCTCAGAGGCGAAATACAGTGCCAGTTGAACATTGGGAGGCTAGCAAGGACACTCCGCCTGGGCGAGATACTGTGGGAGGTCGTGAGAGAGGATACCATTTCCCTACAAGCCCATTCCACAGATACAATGGGCCCAAACTCCTCTCAGATTGTGTCCGCTATGGGGTGGGTGCATTCCCAGGCATCCCCTGTTGACAGCAGCTCAAGATTGATAAATTGACTATAGAGTGAGGGAATTACTGGGCGTCTCCCATGCTCACCACACACCCGACAGAGGTTGAATCACTATTTTCTGTTGGTGGTACCCTGCCTCAGACCCCAATATGATGCCTCAGCCATGCCAGACTCTAGAAAGCATACACTGTCATAACTGTGGGAAGGAGGGCATATGAAGAAAGAATGCTGGTCCCCAAGAGACTTAGATAAGGTTGTATACAGACTTCAAGGGAGCTCAGAAAGTGAAACCACAGCTGAGGGGTGCTGGAAATGACCACAGTGAAGGCTCAGGAAGTCCCAACTCCAACTTTTTGTGGCTAAGTCATCTGTGCAGTCGCTGCTATTGTCCCCGGAATGG
This sequence comes from Neoceratodus forsteri, assembly GCA_016271365.2. Classification (NCBI taxonomy): domain Eukaryota; kingdom Metazoa; phylum Chordata; order Ceratodontiformes; family Ceratodontidae; genus Neoceratodus; species Neoceratodus forsteri. The sequence continues at coordinate 615,086,537 of CM028133.1, forward strand.
TCCAGGTGGTGGGCACTTCAGTGGAAATTACAGTGACAGTGGATGGTATTCCTACTTGGGCTGTGCTTGACAGTGGTGTAAGTGACCATTGTATTTCAGGACTGGTATGACAAACACTTATCTGATGTGCCATTCCAATCTCTGGAAGGCCTACATATGTGCGGGCTGAGCGACAAGTCTTATCCTTGCCTAGGATATGTCCACCTCTGGTTGTCTTTTCCTGCAACTGTAACTGGTGTAGAGGAGCAAGTAGAGACACTGGCCCTTGTGTGTCCGCCCACCAGACTGTATGATGGGGTACCAGTTAATTGGAAGAAACGCCCACATGTTTGGGAGACTAACACAACTCTGCCATGGGGAAACAAGGGCAACTGACTGGACGGGCCCTAAGAATTCCAGCCTTAGTAAAAAAGGGCATATGACTTACAACAGAAACCCAGTGAAGAGAACCCAGATGAGCCAGTGGGGATAGTGTGGAAAAAGGAACCTGACTCCTTGGTATTGGCCCCCAACGCGCAGTGCACAATCCATGGAGAAGTCTGCCTAAAGAGAAACGTAAAGAACAAAATATTAATATTGCATGCACCAGGTGATGGAAAGCTGCTAGAAGGATTACTGATTAAACCTAGCATATTGCCTGCCTGTGCCCATGCCTATGCACGATGAGTGATAGTCCAGATTCGAAATGTGTCAGATCAGGAGGTCTGGGTGAACAGAGGGTGCACTCTAGCTACAGTACATTGCACAGACACTGCAGTATTACCCAATAACAAGTACTCTGGACAAAAGGAGAGTGACCCCAGACTTATTTGACTTTGGTGATTCCCCGCTGACAGCTGAATGGAAGGCTGGAATTAGCAAGAAACTCACCCAGAGACCAAGTGTTTTTGTTGAAAAGAGCAGGACATGGGTGTGTCCAGGGTGCAGAGCATCACATACACCATCATGACTGGCCATTTTGAGAGAGCTCCTGACACCTTTCCTCAGCAGACATAGATGATGTGAGAAGACACCTGCAGGAAATGCTCACGCTGTCATGATACAGGAATCCAGGAGCCCATATGCCTCTCTCATTGTGGTTGTGCATAAGAAGAATGGGTCTGTGAGGATGTGTGTTGATTATTGAACCCTGAACCGGCGGACCATCCCGATCAATACACCATGCCCGTATACAAGATGCCTGGATTGTTTGAATGGGAGCAAATGGTTCTCAATATTGGATCTTTGCAGTGGATACTACCAGATTCCGATGGTCCCAGAGGACCATGAGTAAACAACCTTCATCTGTCCATTGGGTTCTATGAATTTCTGAGAATGCTACAGGAGATATGGGGTGCTCCGCCACCTTTCAGCAACTGATGGAACATGCAGTGGGAGATATGAATCTGCTGGAATGTCTGGTGTACCTGGACAATGTCATTGTGTTTGGGAGCACATTAGAGGAGCATGAGACCTGACTGTTTAAAGTCCTAGACCGACAGGAAGACTTCGGCCTTAAGTTGTCCATTGATAAGTGCAATTTTTTCCAAACCTTCGTCAAGTATGAGGGGCACATAGTATATACAGAAGGGATAGAGACTGATCCCAGTAAGGTTGAATCGCTGACTACTTGACCACAGCCCCATAACTTGAAAGAACTACAATGTTTCCTGGGGTTCTGTGGCTACTATCGCAGGTTCACAAAAGACTATTCCAAGGTGATTTGCCCACTCTTGGATCTTACCCAAGGTTACCCTCCTACCAATCGTAAATACAAAAAAGGATCCATCAAAGAACCAGAGAAAATATACTTCCACACAGGTGAACTCTTTGGGCCTCGCTGGACACCCAACTGTGAAGCGGCTTTCCACAAAGTCATATACTAGCTCACCCATGCCCCCATCCTTGCCCATGCTGACCTCACCAAGCCCTATGTGCTGCATACTGATGCTAGTCTGCAGGATCTAGGAGCTGTGCTGTATCAAGACCAGTGGCTTTCACCAGTAGGAGCTTGACCCCATCAGAGCGAAACTACCCTGTGCATTAGTTGGAGTTCCTTGCACTAAAATGGGCCATTGTCGACCAGTTTCATGAATACCTCTATGGGGCAAAGATATTGATGAAGACCGACAATAACCTGTTAACCTATGTACAGACTTGGCTAAGTTGGATGCCACTGGGCACAGGTGAACTCCGACTTATCAACTTATGATTATGTTGTTGAATACAGGTGAGGATTGAGCCATATTGATACGGACATTTTGTCACAAAGACCAGTTTCAATAGTGATTGGGTCAAGCTGTCTGAACCTGACATCAAGCCTTGTGCAGAAGTTTGATAGAGATGAACAGATGTCTGCGGACACAGTGGACTGTTTGGTGTATTGCGTGGGCCCTCCTGATACCTGCATACCGGCTGCCTATTGCTATTTCTCTGCTCTAGATATTAGTGCACTACCTCAGTGTGACAATGACAGCATCCAGTGGGCTCAGTCCCAAGATCCTATGATTCAGCCAGCACTTGATGCCCTGTGTGCAGGGAAAGATGTGTCTCAGTTGCATCCCCTGACTTGCGAACTGCCCTATTGTTTAAAGAATGGCTCAGGTTGAAGTTACACAGTCAGTTGTTATACCGAGAGTCAGTGGATCACAGTGGTCGAGTAGACAAGCAGCAATTGGTCCTGCTCATGGTCTTTAAAGATTTGGTACTGAGGTCCCTCCACAATCACATGGGGCACCTCAGTATTGACAGAACTTTCAACCTGGTATGATCTCGATTCTGCTGGCCCAAGATAGGGGCCGATGTTGAGCACTGTGTAAAGACCTGCAGTCATTGTTGCAAAGGAAAGCCCTGCTTCAGAGGGCTGTCCTCCTTGTCAATATTACTACCAGCACCCCCATGGAACTGGTCTGCTTAGACTTTTTGTGTTCAGAACCTGATCAGAGGAATATTGGCAATGTGTTAGTAGTTACAGATCATTTCACCACGGTATGCACAGGCTTTTCGAACTAAAGATCAAAAGGCCTTTACCATTGCCAAGGTGCTGGTGGAAAATTTCTTTGTCCACTATGGTGCCCCCAAGCAGATCCCACTCTGACAAGGCAGAGACTTTGAAATCGGCTAATCAAAGAAATGCTCTCTATTTGGGGTGTGGAAGTCAAGAACCACCCCCTATCACCAAGCAGGGGACCCTCAACCAGAACATTTAACTGCACCCTTCTAGACATGCTGGGCACCCTCCACCCAAAAGACAAGCGTAAGTGGAGCCAGCAGATTAGCACCTTGGTACATGCGTACAATTGCACCAAAATGACACTGCTGGGTTCTCCCCTATTGTCTCTTGTTTGGGAGGAGACCCACCTGCCAGTTGATATCTGTTTTGGGGTTTCTCCAGATGGGGTCCAAACTGAAAACTACTGCAGTATGTACAGAAACTGAAAGCTCAGTTGAACCATGCATATCAACTGGCCCAGACAATGGCTGCTAAAAGGAATCTTGCCAACAGAAAGGCACAACAAGAAAATGAAAGGCTCAAAGCTACGGCCCGGAGACCATGTGTTATTCACATGATTTGGGACTACATGGCAAGCACAAAATTGCTGATAGAGTGGCACCATCTTCCTCATATAGTAGTTGGAAAGTTGGATGATCTACCAGTATACAAGGTATGCCCAGAGAATAACTCAAAACTGTCAAGACCATGCACTGTAACCACTTGCCTATCGGTCAAGTTATTATTGAAGCTGAGCCAGCAGACACTGCCTCCCTGGGCTGGTGACTCATGCAGCTGCAAAAGAGACAGTCAACCTACCCCAGTAGTTACAGAATTAAGGTTTCCCTGGCAGCAGGCCCAGAGCGATAGTGACTGTCTGTCCCACCTCCGGCGATAGTGAGTGGCAGTGCCTATACCCCTCCTATGAATTGAGTCAGCTGTTTGAGGTAACCCTATGACTAATTGTGGGGATGAAGCTGGGCCTTATGGACTGCCTAACCCCAAGCTTTGTCTTTGGAGCCAGTGCTCCGAAGTGATGCAAGCATCATATCTGAGGTTACCAGACTCTGTGTTTGTGGAACTGTGTGAATTGCTTGAGAAGAAGGGTTGATGGTCTGAGTCTCCTGGTGGCACACTATAGCTTGAACAATATAATGAGAGTGCTGACAACTCGCTTCAGTGGCACAAAGCCTAATTGTGCCAGAACAATCTCAAAATGAGCCAAGTGTTGTGGAAGCAGAGTCTACAGAGCAAGGAGCTGATAGTGCTCCCAGTTTGGACATTCCATCCATGCAGAAGCACCTCTCACAAATGATGGCTCAAACTTGAGTGCTGAAAGTACAGAAACTGTGGCTGTTCCCCCAGAAAGACTGGCCCTTCTGCCGCATTTACCTAAGGATGACACACTGTTATGCACCTCCATAGCTTAGGAATTTCCATCCAGGCCTGTAATGTGTTTCTGCTGGACAGGAATATAAATAATCTTTCTTTTTCTTCTATGGTTTGTATATGACATCCATACACATCCTGCTCCTGTAGGAACTATATATATATATATATATATATATATATTAATTCAGGTTGTATTATGTATATCTTTCTTGTACATGTGACTTGGAATGTAAATACTCTGCTCCTATCAGTATTGTAAACATGTTGTTCCTTTTGTATTATGTATATTTATATGTAACTGTACAATTTTCCTACAACAACAGGTCCACCTTATAAATAGAGCTTGCTCAATGGTGATCGCTTGGATAAATAAAGATTTGATTAAATTGATTGATTGATTGTCAAGCCAGTATTGTGACTTCAGTTATGATTCTCCCAATAGGCCAGTGGATTTGCCTCTCAGTATGGTTCACAAAGGTGTTTATAGTATATGGGTGCCGTCTATTGTGCATGGATTTCAGCAACTGCTGAAATCTTGTTATAGGAGAGTTCAAAGGTCAAAAAGTTGTTGTACTATCGTTCTGATGTCACATCGATAGTACAACAACTTTCTGCTACCACCTGATTGGCTCCGACAATGCTCTCTGAAGAAAATAAAAATAAACATGGTGACACGATTTAGCGAAGCAGACATGAGAGCCACTGACTTTAGGTTGGAATACGGAGAGCCATACTGGCTCCCTTTCTGAAAAATCAATTTCTTTTTTTTTCACATGATTTTAAAAATAAGCGACATGAAGAGGGGGAAATTGAGAAGCTGAACCGAGCACAAGTGGCACCAGCAGGAATGGGAGCAGGACTTTCAGCAGAAATGACAAAAATAATGTACAACAAAACAGAAAAAAACATATACTATATAAAATAGTGGATGGGTGAAGATCTCCAACTAAGGCTGCGTTTCCATCTTGGGCAGTTGATGACATCAGCGAGACCTCTCAAGCTTAAGCACGGGTCTCTATGATATCATCAACTCCGATAAACAACCTTGTTATGGATGTAGTATCATGGAGTGTAGTGAATATGTATAGTAAAGTAATATGTTTATGTTAACTGATGCATAATGGTGCAGACTTGACATGGACGTCAAGTTTTTCTCCAGGCAGGAAGGGTGTAACCCCTACAAATGGAGGTTCCCAAAAAGTCTTCCTTGAGCTTGCCTAAATGCTCACTGCCAGGCTGGTGTTCTGCATTTTAGCAGTTTGAATATATTGCCAGAGAGTGCCTGTATAGCTTCTGTGTACTGTATCTTTAAGAACAGCCTGGACTACAGTCATAATTAATCTGAGAGGGATCTCTGTTAGAATATGTACTTATTTCTGATTATCTATTAGAGTGATAATAATATTGCAGATTGTTCTAACCTGTTTTCTTTGCAGCAAGGACAGTACTGTTTGTTTCCATCATCTTGGTCCTGGACTGCAGAATGGGCCAATCAGTACATTTGGGACTCTAAAATGGAGCATGCCTACAGGGGCTTGGTGGGGCTGAAACTTGTAGGAATTGTAGTTTTGGGCTTTTGGTGCCTAAAATAACCTGGAGGGGGAGCTCTTGTTGTGACTGACAGACAGATCAGCCAACTGAACCTTTTGGATCTTGGGAAAGTCCCACTGCTTGCAGTTTTAGTTAGATCTGAGTTGGGAAGTAAAGAAGCAAGAGCTTGAGACAGTTTGAGCAGCAGTCCATAGTGGATTCAAGTGGGAGAACTATGGAAAGGCATGAGTTTGGCTTGCATGCCAGCCCTGCTGTTCCTGAGAGGAACTTGTGCTTTTCGGACTGAATCAGAATTTAGAGTGAATTAAGCCACTGAACTGTGACCAGGCTTTAACCTGAAGAAGACCGAAGATTTGCTGAATGCGATTGGCCTGTCAGGACTTCCAGCTACCTCTGAACTCCCGGATTGTGCAGAGACTCTGTAATTGCAACGCACAGAGCCATTTGCCTGGTACAGTGGAATTTCCTCACATGTGAATGTGCTGTGTGCTTATAGAGGGTCATGATTTGTTTCATCACTGTGTGTCTGAACTGTGTTTTGCTTGCTGGAGGCTGTATCCAGCTCCACGGACTGAATCCGTATCCACTTTCATTTGCCTAGGCCCTGCTACACTGACTCAGCCAGAATATCTGCTACGCAGAGAAAGTCATCGATGAGAGACCAGCCTTGGGATCAGTCCCCTGCTCAATGCCTTGAACAGGAATGACACCTCAGTGATTTGTATGGGCCCTATTTTTCCAGGCACTACAGCTCAACAGCCTGCAGTCTCGTTTTCATCCTGCCTGTGTCCAGTATTGTGTATCATGAATAAACATCAGGGTAGCTCCCTGCAACAACAGCTAAATCTAAAAGTGTTGTCACCTGATTGTCTTGTTGCCTTTCATTTCACGAACTGAGCCCTCTGGCTCTGGATTACAAATAGTGTGTGTTGTGCATGTTGCTTTCTTCCATCACAGGGCCCCAACCACCTGCAACATTCCTGGCTAGCTCACCGTTTTCCTACCTAGGTAGCCAGAGTGTGTGACTGTGTGGGACTCTGAACTGCATGCATAACTGTCTGATTAATATAACTTTTAAGCACATCAACCTGATTATACCTCCCTTGTTCAAGTCCCAGATAAATCAGATTTAACTTTGTTTGCATTTAACCTGACTGTGGTTCCAGTTTGTGCCAAGTATTGTACTGTTGCTATTTGCTGTGCTTAACCTTGTTTTACAGGGGGTCCACAGGGTCAAGCTAGATGAACCAACCCTGAGTGGTAAGTGCAAACAGTATGGGTAATTGCCTGTTGAATAAGGGTCATTGTAAAGTAATCATTACATATTGTTCAAGGCCACTAGAAGGGAAAGAATGAGGTTAGTGTCCCGGAGGACTGTTGCCCAGGTTATCTTGACCACTAACAACCCTGACCTCTGGGTGAAGGCACCGTTTAATTACCAGGCCCCTAACCTGCTACTAGCCAAGCAGGCAGGAGTAGTAGCCCATGGATAGCGCCACCTAGGGGTTACACAGGTATTAGCTAATTATGTGTGCATGTTTCCAGCCCCAAGTCGCTGTTTTACAACTTTCTGTTTAACGAGACTTAGCAGTAGAAGGTTCTGAGCAAAGGCAGCTGTTGACACACTGTTGCTATTTCATCTTCACTGCCAGCCGCTGCTGTAGCTTTCTTTACTCAGTACAGGGTCTGTGAAGACAGAAATTACTAGGGGCTTTGTAGATGGAGTTGACAGCCAGTGAGTCATCTGGCATCTGACTCACCTATGTCAAGACAGGCGGGTCCTGAGCTGTGACAGCAGTCTTCAGGGTGAGCTCTTTGAGGGCTGCATCCAATTCTTTTGCTTTTTCTAGGCATTTCTTTTTGTGCAACAAAAGCTTACATTGCTGAGCTGGGTCTATCTGCACATGTAAGAGTTGCTGGTACTTTGGTAGACAAAGCAGTTTCTTCATAAAAACACAGGTTCCTACATTATGCCTATTTCAAAGTCTTGTTGTCGGTTTTGTCATCTGAAAAATTTGCAGCAGTTCGAACCAAATCAACGGCCTCCTGTGTAGAAGAACAATGGAGGCCTCATCCTGCTACCACAACATCATCCTCTCCATAGGTTCATGAAGTGTGGCCATCTTGGTCTGATGGCCAAGGGTTCCCCTACTGGAAGAGTGAGAATTTCCCTGCTCCTGGCCAAATTTCACTAAAAATACACCAGCAGCTTAATATGTTTTAAGGTCAGTTGGCATTCATCTGTATCCCCCTCTCCCGGGTCGTGCTTGAAAATAGGCAGAATTTGTCTAGTTCACTTACACAGTCGGCAAAAACTAAATAAAAAACTGAATAAAGTAGTCCCAGAGGAATGCCATTCAGTTGGAATCCACCCCGTGTGTACAGAGAAATCCCCCGATTCCCCCCCCAAGATGTATTGGCAGACAGTATCCCTGATGCTGCAGAGAGAGTGAGATCCCCCTCAAAGCAACGCACAGCTTGGAGTTTTACTGGGAAGCTGGCTGGTGATCTGTGAGGTTAGGCATCAGTATAGCTGCAGTCCTGAATCCTGAGAGGGTGTCCTGTGTTTGCAGTACCCTGGAGGCCATCCTGCATTCCCATTCCCCCTCAGCAGAATAGTATCATGCATGCAGCCAGAGAGAGAGAAATGGAGACTGAGGAGTGAGTGGGCAAGCATGAGAGAGCCAGAGGACAGAGAGCTCAAGACTGAGAAGTTAGTGTTGCACACAAAGTGACAGGTACTTCTAATCCTTTCTTTACTGTAACTTCTGGCAAACATGATAATTCACAGACACACAGAGACACAGAAGAGAGGGGAGAGAGAGACAGCGTACCCACCCCTGGAGCCTGTCCTCTGTTCCTGTTTCTGTCCCAGTTGTACTGCATTATGTCTTCTGTCAGTCACCCCAACTTATCACACATGTAGTGCTTGGGAGGGACACAGACACAAGGGAGAAAGACAGAGAGACAGTAATAATCCCTTGGTTAACTGTGATTCCAGTATGGTATGAGATTGCATGGTTTCTACTGTATCTGGGATGGGTACCAGTGTGGGGATTGATAATAATTATGTTTAACATCTGATTTGTCAGCAGCTAGATAACCAGGGCTCTGTATGTCTTAAGTCAAGTGGAAAAGTGTGATTTATGTCTTTCTGTTTGTCTGTAGCCACCCAGCTGGAGGGTTTACCAGCAAAACCAAATAACCTCGGTACATATGTAAATAGTATAAGGTAACCTCTAATCCACCTCCCTGTTTCCTAACCCCTTTATTCCCCCCAAATAAATCTAGTTATTTGTTGTCTGAAATTCTGTGTGAGCATATTATTAGAGAGAGCCTTTAACTCAAAATGTTAAAATGTAGGAACTGTGTATTGGGGTATGTCTGGGAAGGTAAATGGTCATCGTGGGTGGTGTAGCAGCTCAGAGGGCTACACCAGTACCATCTCACCCACATAAAGCACCCTGGTGGAGGCACTATGCAAAGGTTAAACAGTATGTTATTAGACAAAGAACCTCTGTGCGTAAACACTGAGGCAAGGGTTACCCAAAGGGCATTTGGCTGGAAGCCAAGTTTCAGAAAATACAAAATCACACATGCCCCCACAATGCAAAGCATCATGGGCTGCATATGCAAATCACCACAGAATGTTATGCTGGTCCAACTTTAAGCAGAATTGCATGGTGCCGAAAGGCCTCTCACACAGTTTGCAAAGGGTGCTAACAGAAGACATAGACACGTGTTTAGTCCTACCAGGACTCATCAGTATGCCTCGTCTGTTTGACACCCCAGTGGAATGGACCAGCTACCCCTAAGGCAGTGTGCCTGGGATATATCGTGGTGAACCCAGTATGTTATTAGCTAACTAACCCAAACCCCATAGCCTATGTCCAGGGTAGTGCTGCAGGGATGTAACACTGGGGATAGCACCACTCAGGGGCTACATTATACTAGAACAACCAGGCATGTCCCTCATCTTCCTTCCAATCCCTGCAGAGGCAACTTGTTACTGTACTGTGATGGAGAGAAACTAGGTAATCATTCAGTTGAAAAAGTACATGATCAGAAAAACTGATAAAAATACGAACGCAGCAGTTGTTTACAAGTTACATCAATTCAGCCTATTTATTGAAGAAGAACTATTTTTATAAAAAAAATAAAGTATATATACGTTCTGCCAGAATTGCAGACCAAGTAAACAGCGTTAATTTCTGAGCCTCCAAATGGCATCATCTTAGTTTCACAATCTCTTCAGCAGACCACGTCGGACAGAAAATCTCTAGTATTTTACTGCAGCTGTCTTACACTCTAATAATAGGATCACTTTGCAGCAAATGCCTGAAACAGAAAAACACTACAACATTCTAGATGTCAGGTACTACACATTTACAGTATTTTTTCAACAGGAGGGATCCAGTGTTCTTTGCTGGAGTCTGACATGCACATCTTACACATCCCATATCAATTACTGAGGTACTCAAGTAAGGGACTTCCTTAGTGCCTAATGCTAGTTCAAGGATACTCTCTGCAGGGGAAAAAGTGTTGTACCTGGAGATGGGGTGAGATTTTGTAATTAATTCTGGATTGCCCTGAAAATGGGACTGTTAGCCTCAGCAGAGCCCACCTGGTTAACAAAATTTTAAAATTAATAAATAAAATATTCCAACTTTGTAGCTTGCCTGTGGATACAAACATTTTACAATCACTAATTTTATACTCAAAAAGTAGGATTGATCATAAAGTAAACATGTTAGAACATTAATTTTAAGTGACACAGAGTGTTGCATCAGATACCCCTCTCATGCTCTCATACATTTACTAGTGCTAAGAACCTTCCAGTACAGTGTACACCCCCATTGTTTTTTTTGTTTGTTTTTTTATGTCTGTGTAGTTCCTGATTACACACAAAATAATAAATGATTGAATTTATTTTATTAATCCAATTTGATTAAGAACTGTGTTCCAGGAAACAGTATATGTTCTGTAATGGTTTTTGTTTCACTGGAATTTACTTAAATATTGATTTCTGCTCTTTCCTTTGCTCAGCTGTACCATTATGCACCTATAAATAATTCTGCAAAAGAGAAACTATTCTAAAGTTTTAAAAAGTAAACAGAATAAAATGCTGTGGTGGATTGAGCATGATTTGAAAAATGATCTAACATTTCCATTGAGTGAATTTTGAATTGTAACCCAAGTAGCAGTTCTAGTATTTGTTAAAATGTTGAATTGTAACCAAGTAGCAGTTCTAGTATTTGTTAAAATTTTGAATTGTAACCCAACTAGCAGTTCTAGTATTTGTTAACATTTTGAATTGTAACAAACTAGCAGTTCTAGTATTTGCTAAAATTTTGAATTGTAACCCAACTAGCAGTTCTAGTATTTATTAAAATTGTGAATTGTAACTAGCAGTTCTAGGTTTTGGTAGAATTTTGAACTGTAACCCAACTAGCAGTTCTAGGATTTGCTAGAATTTTGAATTGTAACCCAACTAGCAGTTCTAAGATTTGTAGCCTTTGTGAAACAATCAATTTGTTGGGAGAAAAATTGCACTTGATTGGCATTTGGATTTAATCTCATGAGGTTTAGAACCAAAATATAGAACACTTTCCCTCTGGACACACATACATCAGCCTAATCCTATGAAATTTTGCTTTTTAGTTCTAGATTCTACTAGTATATGTAAGGCATCATCAAGTGATTCTACCATAAAACAGTGGCAAAGCACCATCTTAAAAGCAATACTGTATATTACCTTTTGAAGATGCTATTCCATCAGTTAGTATTTTTAATTGTTTCAGCATTCACCATACCCACAACAGAGAATGATAAAACATAACTGTACAACAGTACACTACATTTATAGATAGACAAAAGCTAGCAGAACTGTGTTGGGTACTAAAAGTGAAAGTATACATTACTCATTTCATAATGTAAGAGTCTGTGCATATAGAAACATAGACTTTGACAGCAGATAAGGACCGCTTGGCCTACCTAGTCTGCCCATTTCCCTACCTACAGGATAAGCTTCAGATCCTAGTTAATCAACAGCCTATATCTTCCTACCCCCCACAAGAATTGCCTTATGTCTGTGCCATGCATTCAGTTTTAGACCCCACAACCTCCTCAGGAAGGCTGTTCCAAGTGTCCACCACCCACTCTATGACAAAATACTTCCTCACATTACCCTAGGCCTCCCCCATCTTCATATTGTGTCCCCTTGTTCATGAACATCTATTTTCCTGAAAGATGCTGCCCTCTTGGACTTTCTTGATTCCACTGAGGTACTTAAAAGTTTCTATCATGTCCTCCCTCTGCCTCCTTTCCTCAAGGGTATACATATTAAGCTCCTTTAGTCTCTCCTTGTATGGCTTCTCTTGCAGACCCTGCACTATTTTAGTTGCCCTCCTCTGGACTGCCTCCATGCTGTATATGTCCTTGCGGAGATGAGGTCTCATGAACTGGACCCAGTACTTCAGATGGGGTCTTACCAACTGTCTGTACAAAGGGATAGCAACTTCCTGTTTTCTGCTGGTGATGCCTCTCCCTATGCATCCCAGTATCCCCCCAGCCCTTCCTACTGCCTTCTCACATTGCTTGCTAAACTTAAGGTCAACTAATATGATTACCCCAGGTCCCTTTCCATTTTTGTTGTTGTTACTACCCATCCATTGCGTGATCTTCCCCTGGGTTTTTGTTTCCCAGGTGCGTTATTTTGCAGTTCTTTGCATTGAATCCAGGCTGCCATACTTCTGACCATTCCTCCAACCTTGTCAATTCCCTTCTCATCCTTTCCACACCTCTTTGTGTATCAACCCTGTTGCAGATCTCTGTGTCATCTGAAAAGAGGCATACTTTTCCTTCCAGTCCCTCTGCAATGTCACTTATAATAAAGATATTAAAAGGATTGGACCCAGTACTGAACCCTACGTATACCCACTAGTAACCACCCTTTATAAATTCTTACACAGTACTTAAACAGATGTTTAAACTGTTGCTTTTAGTTCTGGGATTATGCCAGAGTACTTGTTTCTGCATCCTCATAAATTCAGTTCTTTTGATCAACTTAGTGATCAAATGCTCAGTTACTTGAAGAGATGTAATGTCAGTTATTTTTCACTTTGGTACCTAATTCCTGAACAATTCTGCAACTCCAACTGGAAGGCTTCATAAAACAAACACAGCATAATGGCTGTATGCAGAAAACAATTATTATGATAACATGAAGACATCAGGCGAATGAATATATAAAAGTCTTTATAGAATAGGGACAGACAAATCAGCCTATCTGATCATTACATTTCAGTATACCCTTACTAATTTAATTGGGCGAGGGTATACCTATTATAACTCAATCAGATATGTGAACACTATCCCTAATTCTAAGGACATTATATATTCATTCATCTGATGACATCCACAACAACCTTCTCACATCAGGGTGTGCACTGAAACTGAACTTCTTGTTTTTCTAGGATAGAGCATTTTTTTTTTTTGCCTTATGGGAGCAATCAGTATTTCAGTTATCTTCCCTATAGCATCCACAGCACTCCAGGATGGTGGCAGCAAGTGAAATGGCAGCAGGCAGTCAGGGAAATGGGCCGGCAGCAGCACTAGGATTCAGACTGTGGCGGAGGCGGGTGAGGGGGAATGAACAGGCAAGTAAGTGAGGCAGCAGTATTATGGACCAAAGCAGTCCCTGAGATATTCTTATACACTTCAGCCTCAGGACTGCAGGCATACTGGTGGGATTTAAAAAAAAAAAAAATTCCCCAGGCCAGAATGATTCATATTGATTGGTGCAGGTCCACTATCCAGACTTTGTGCATGTGAAACACATGAGTGGAGTGCTGGACCAATCGGAAATTAAATCCACTAATTGTAAATATCTGGCTTTGTCAGTTCAGAGCCAAACCCTACTGTCACTGACGCCAACCCCTTGCTACCATGACAGCATATAGCTGGTATGTGTCTTCTTCCCTCGTTATTTAAAGACAAGCATAGAAACATAAACTTTGAGGGCAGATGAGGACCGCTTGGTACCTAGTCTGCCCATTTCTCTACAGGATAAGCTGCAGATCTTAGTTAACCAACAGCCTATTTCTTCCTACCCCCACAAAAAGTGCCTTATGTCTGTCCCATGCATTCTTGACTTCTCTCACAGTTTTAGACCCCACAACCTCCTCAGGAAGGCTGTTCCATATATCAACCACCCTCTCTGCAAAAAAAATACTTCCTCATATTGCCCCTGAACTGCCCCCCATATTCGGATTGTGTCCCCTTGTTCTTGCACATCTCTTTTTATGAAAGATGCTACCCTCTTGGACTCTGTTGTTTCCATTGAGGTACTTAAAAGTTTCTATCATGTCCCCCCTCTCCCTCCTTTCCTCAAGGGTATACATATTAAGCTCCTTTAGTCTCTCCTCATAAGGCTTCTCTTGCAGACCCTGCACCATTTTACTTGTCCTCCTCTGGACTGCCTCTGTCCTGTCTATGTCTTTGCAGGGATGGGGTCTCCAGAACTGGATGCAGTACTCCAGATGGGGTCTCACCAACTGTCTGTACAGAGGGATAATAAATTCCTGTTTTCTGCTGGTGATGCCTCTCCCTATACATCCCAGTATCCCCCCAGCCCTCCTTACTGCCTTCTCACATTGCTTGCTAACCTTAAGGTCATCTGATATGATTATCCCCAGGTCCCTTTCCATTTTTGATGTTGTTACTATCCTCCCCCCATTGTGTAATCTTCCCCTAGGTTTTTGTTTCCCAGGAGCATTATTTTGCATTGAATCCAAGCTGCCATACTTCTGACCATTACTCCAACCTTGTCAAGTCCCTTCTCATCCTTTCCACACCTCCTTGTGTATCAACAATGTCGCAGATCTTCGTGTCATCTGCAAAGAGGCATATTTTTCCTTCCAGTCCCTCTGCAATGTCACTTTACAAACACATTAAAAAGGACTGGACCCAGTACTGAACCCTGCGGTACCCCACTAGTAACCCCTCATTCTTCATAGTGGACTCCATTTACTATTACCTTCTATGTCCTGTTGTCTAATTTACCCAGGCTACCACCCTGGTACCCACTTCCAGGCTGGTTATTTTGACTATTAGTCTTTTGTTTGGGACTGTGTCAAATGCCTTGCTAAAGTCTAGGTAGGCCATGTCCACAGCCCCTCCCTGGTCTACTACTTTGGTCACCCAGTCAAAGAAATCAATTAGATTCATCTGACATGACCTTCCTGCTGTGAACCTATGCTGCCTTGGGTCCTGTGCCCCACTGGCCTCTAGGTACTCAACAGTTCTTTCCTTCAGAAGTGATTCCATCACTTTCCCTACCACAGAGGTCAAACTGACAGGTCTGTAGTTTTCTGCCTCTGTCTTGGTCCCACTTTTGTGAAGGGGAATCATATCCGCCTTCCTCCAGTCCTCAGGTACCACATCATCCTCCCATGATTTGATAAAAAGGACCGTCAGTCGCTTCACTAGCTCTCCCCTTAATTCTTTTAGAATTCTGTGGTGAATTCCATCAGATCCCATTGCTTTGCCTACCTTCAGTTTTAGGAGTTCTTTCAGAACCCTTTCTTCTGTGAATGGACTGGGATTGACCCCTCTATCCAGAGTGCTTCTGGTAACTGGATTAGGCACCTCCCACTCCTCCTCTTTTGTGAATACTGAGCAGAAGTATTCATTCAAAAGATTAATAATCAAGTTAGCCAGCCTGGGAGTGGGTCCCAGGCTGGTAGCCTGGGTAGCAAACTGGCTGCACAACAGGACACAGAAGGTAATAGTGAATAGAACACATTCTGAAGAAAGGGGGGTTACTAGTGGAGTACCTCAGGGCTCAGTACTGGATCCAGTCCTCTTTAACATCTTTATAGGTGACATTGCAGAGGGTCTGGAGGGAAAGGTATGCCTCTTTGCAGATGACACAAAGAGTTGTAACAGAGTTGATACACAAGAGGGGGTAGAAAAGATGAGAAGAGACTTGGCAAGGTTGGAGGAATGGTCAGACATATGGCAACTTAGATTCAATGCAAAGAAGTACAGAGTAATGCACCTGGGAAACAAAAACCCAGGAGAAGAGTACACAGTAGCAGGGGAGGTACTAATAACAACAAAAATGGAATGGGACCTGGGGGTAGTCATATCAGATGACCTAAAGGTGGGTAAGCAATGTGAAAAGTCAGTAAGGAGAGCCAGGGGGATACTGGGATGCATAGGAAGGGCATCACAAGTAGAAAAAGGAAGTGGTTATCCTCTATACAGACAGTTGGTGAGACCCCATCTGAGTACTGTGTGCAGTTTGGAGACCTCATCTACATAAGGACATAGACAGGATGGAAGCAGACCAGAGGAGGGCAACAAAATGGTGCAGGGTCTGCAGCAGAAACCATATGAAGAGAGACTGAGAGAGCTTAATATGTATACCCTTGATGAAAGGAGGGACAGGGGACATGATAGAAACTTTCAAGTACCTCAAGGGAATCAACAAAGTCCAGGAGGGTAGCATCTTTCAGAAAAGAGATGTGTAAGAACAAGGGCACAATTTAAAGATAGAGGGGGGACGGCTCAGGGGTAATGTGAGGATATTTTTTCACGGAGAGAGTGGTGGATACATGGAACAGCCTTCCTGAGGAGGTTGTTGGGTCTAAAACAGTGGGGAAATTCAAACATGCATGGGACAGACATAAAGCAATTATAGTGGGGGTTGCAGGAAACAGGCTGTTGGTTAACTAGAATCTGCAGCTTATCCAGTAGGTAGAGAATGGGCAGACTGGGTGGGCCAAGTGGTCCTTATCTGCCATCAAAGTCTATGTTTCTATGTTTCTATTCAGTATCCCTGCTTTTTCACTGTCCCTCTCTGCCCACCCACCGTCCATTCTATTCAGCCTCACTATCTCCCTCCCTTTGTCTTTCTCGCTCCTGATGTACCTATAAAGGTTTTATCCCCTTCTTAACTAGAGTTGGCTATCTTTTCCTCAGTTTGGGCCTTTGCTATTCTGACTTCCCTCCTGCTTCCTTCTGCCTTAACTGGTACAGCTCTCTGTCCTGCTCCTTCTGTGTTTCCTTATACTTCCTGAATGCTGCCTTTTTCTCCCTGACCTTCCTACCCTCTTTTGAGAACCGTAGTGGCTTTTTTTCATTTTGATTTATTTGCTTCACAAAGGCTTGTTGCCTCTGTGATGGCAGTTTTGATGTTCCCATTGTTATTCCACCCCTCCTTCTAGCCTGTTTGCTAGTGCTTTTCTAAGACACTCTCTCATCTTGCCAAAGTCAGCCCTCCTGAAGTCCAGTACCTTCACTTTTGTATGGCTTGACGCTGTAGCTGAGTTTATTGTGAACCACACTGTTTGGTGGTCACTTGTTCCCAGATGGCTACCCACTTCTAGATCTGAGATCCTCTCACTGTCCCCATTTGAGAGTATGAGATCTAAGATTGCTCCCTCACGAGTGGGTTCTAAAACTAGCTGTCTGAGGCATGCCACCTGTAGGGCATAGACAATGGCTCTGCTCTTGGATGTGGCTGCAGCAAAGGTGTTCTAGTTAACATTGGCATATTCAGGTCTCCCATCAATAAGTATCTCCTTTCTCTCCCATCCTAAGGATGCCTTCTATCATATCCTTGTCCATTTCCCCCATCATGGGGTCTGTATACAACCCCTGTGCGGGTTGTGGTGCCATTCCAGTCTCTAGGTGGACCCACAGTGCCTCCTCTCCTCCCTGTTTACTCTCTTGTTCAGTTGCTTTTATCCCTTCCTTACATAGAGAGCTACCCTCCTCTCTCTCCTCCCTCCATGTCTCTCCTGTAGGTTGTGTACCCTGGTATGTTAACATCCCAGTCATGGTTCTCTGTGTACCATGTTTCTGTGACTGCTACAACATCCAGGCATCCCTCTTCCATCAAGGCCACCAGTTCCCGGAACTTGTTGCCCAGACTACAGGCATTGGTACTCATTACCCTCCATTTCCTGATGGCCTTACCCCTTTTTGCCCCATCCTTGTCCTTATAGCCTTTGTCACTTTTTCCTTTTACCCCTGCCCTTTTCCCTATCGACATCTCTATCTTGGTGTTTACCTCACTTTCTACCCTGATTTTTTTTAATTCAATATCGTTATTGATTTTGGCAGCAAAGATACAGAAAGCACTGTAATCCAGTATAGCTGCAAAGGAAAATAAAAACAAACAACAAACAGGCATCAAACTAACAATTACAATACCTAATACACTGCTATCATAAACCTCCCACCACCTTGTAATCCCCACCACCCCAAAGCCTGCATGCCAGAAGCACAAAAAAGGGAGAGACACAAAGGTGTCCAACTAAGGTTTCAGGAGTGATAATAAACCCAGGAGAGGTTCCCATAGTGACTGATAAGCCTGCATCCTATGTCGCATGACAGCGATGTATTTTTCAAGTTGGATGGCCATTAACATCTCACGATACCATTCTATGAGTGAAGGCAGGGAATCGTCCTTCCAATGCCTAAGTATAATCAACTTAGCTATTGCTGCCACTAAGGCCATATAAGCTTTCCTGGTGTTGGGTGTGCCTTGTGGGAAACCAGAAGGCAAGACTCTGGAGTAAATAAAGATTCAGGCCCAAAATCAGGTCCACAATGTCTTTAATGGAACTCCAGAACTTTTTAGCCTTTGAACATTCCCACAACAGGTGGAATAGAGAACAGGTTCTCTCCACACTGATGGCAAATTGGGGATGCCAATTTTCCAATGGTATGCAGTCTCAAAGGGGTATAGTACAAATTGTGCATAACATTAAATTGAGTAAGTCTCAATCTATCCTGTTTGATGAATTTGTAGATGGTTTTCCAAATTGTATTCCAGTAGTCAGGGGTATCTGGAAGGGAGAGTTTATGAGTCCAGTAGTAACAAGTCCCTGATGGGAGTGCAACATTGAGGCTTTATAAGAGTTTATATGTAGCAGAAACAGAGTGGTGTTGTTTCGCTACATTGAGTACTGCAAGTAAATCATCCCGCGGTGGGGAGATCCAAGGTTTGGGTCCTAAGAAGGCTAAAATAGCATGTCTAATTTGCCAGTACTTAAAAACCTCATTATTGGTCAACTGAAATTTCTCTTGAAAAGAGGAAAGGGCGGTATAGCGCCCTCACTGCAGAAGTCCTGTAGCACACTATATTTGTAACTGACGGCAGAAGGAGGATAGGATGGTGAACTTGTTTATCAAAAAATGGGGGTTATTGAAAAGGGGATGACTTAGCGAGCTCGTCAATTGAGATAGAGTGCGTCTGCATCTGACTACAGTGCATGAAGGGACCAGCTAACAGGGAATTTTGAAAGGACCTGGGAGACAGGAAGAGGTTGGCATGTGTTGCCAGAAGGAACAACGGAATTGCTTTGCTAAGGCCCTCTCATTTTCAACCCTTGTAGGAGTATAGGAATTGGCCTGAAGCCTAGTAGGCTCATCTGTCCATCTAGCCATCTTACTAAGATGCTGAGCCCCACAGTAGGTAAAAAGATCTGGGAGGGCAAGGCCGCCTCTCATTTTGGGGGTGGTAAGTTTACTGTATCCTCTTTGGATTCCCTTGTTTCTTCATGGAAACTTAGTAAACATACCCCACAATTGGCCAAACCAGGATTTAGGAAGAAAAAGGTAACATTCCCATTGGATATAAGATCCATGGAACACGTTCATTTAAGGACATTTATGCGACCCAGAGAGACATCGGTAGAGCACCCACCTAGTTAGGTCAGCTCTAAGTGTGAAATCAACTTACTAAGGTTCTCTTTTATCATGGAAGGCACATCTCTGGATACCTTAATCCTAAATAAGTCAGAGTTTGGGGTCCATGTCGAGCCCAAGTCTGAGAATTCAGACTTAGTAAAGTGGTGATTGAGGGGGAAAATCTGGAATTTGGTGACATTGAGTTTATAGGAGGAGACACGTGAGAAAATGCTCAATTCTTCTAGCAGGGCAGGCACAGTGGAAATGGGGTTTTCCAAGTGCAAGAATACGTCATCTGCATAAGCCAAGAGGAGGTATCTACTGCCTTCAAGTTGAATACTTGTTATACTAGTAGAACTAATTAATCTGCGGATAAGGGGTTCTAAATAGAAATTAAACAAAAGTGGGGAAAGCGGGCAGCCCTGACGGGTTCCACATTGTAGGGGAAATGAGGTAGAAGGGTAACCATTACACCAAACCTTATCTGTAGGGTTGCAGTACAGAATCTTGACCCATTGGACAAAGTTTTTGAGGACCCTGAACTTATGTAGGGAGGCGAATAGAAAGTCCCAAGAAACCCTATTGAAAGCGTTCTCAGCATCGAGGGAGACCAACGCAGAAGGTACATTGGACTCCCTCGATGCCAAGATTAAATGCAGAAGTTTCCTCACATGGTCTCTCGAGGAGTGGCCCGCCATGAAACCAACCTGGTCATGCCTGATAACTTCTCCCATAAGAGGTGCAAGACGAGTGGCTAAAATTTTGGCCAATATTTTAACATCAGAGTTGAGAAGGGAAATTAGGCGATAGGTGCCAGGATATAAGAGGTCCTTACCGGGCTTGGGAATCAAAGTTATCAAGGCCTCAAGGAAGGAATGTTCACTCATCCCTTTATCAAACCAGAAATTGTATATCTTTGCTAAAAATGGAGCCAACTGGGCACAACAAATCTTGTAGAGGTTATTTGGGAGACCATCTGGCCCGGGGGCCTTATCTGGGGAAAGCAGTTTAATAGCATGTTCTATCTCTGCCATCATAATTGGGGAGCCTAGGTCAATTGTCTGGAGGGATGAGAGACTGGGAAGGGGTATTGAATCTAGATAGTCCGCTATAGTGCAGCCCCCAGAGGTAATAGGGTTATTGGCTAAATAGAGTGATTGATAGTAACTACCAAAGATTGCTGTAATTTCCTTTGGATCAGAAATAATATCCTCCTCAGGGGAGGGGCGCAGACTAGCCATGAATTTGGCAGTTTCGGCCTGCGTGAGTCTGAGGGCCAGAAATTTTCCGTCTCGTTCCCCTGACTCCAAATACCACATTCTAGTGCGGCGTAAGGAGAGCTCAGCTTTTTGAGCCATAATGTCTGCATATTGAGACTGGAGGAGATACAGCTTGGCCCAATCAGACCCTGAAGAAGTACGATGTAGGGAGAGTTCTAAACTTCTTATGTCTTGTAGAAATGAATCTAACTGAGCTTTACTCTGTCTTGCTTGTGTAGATGCTAAATAATGAAATCTCTCCAGAGTGCACATTTGCAGCTGCCCAAATGAGATCCACCGGGTCACAGTTCCTACATTTGTCTCTAGAAAGTGGAGATAAAGTTTGAGTATGTTCCACTAGAGAGGCTTTCTGTAGTAACTGTGTGTTAAGGCACCAAAGGGTATCTCTTTAAGCCCCTGTCCTAGGAAAAAGGAAACCTAAGCAAAGAATGGTCTGATAGAACCCTAGGGTGAATATCTACATCTATCACTCCCGGAAGGAGATAGCATTAATAAAAGAATCTATGTGGGATAAAGTTTTATGTGGAGGGGAAAAGTATGTATATTGCTGGTCTCTGGGGCTAAGGACTCTCCACACATCCAGTGTCCCTGTAGCTGTCATGAGGTCTCTTAGTGCTCTCTGGGCTGGGGAAAGACTCACTTGTCTACTGTCTGAACTATCAATTTCGGACTGTGGAACAACATTCCAGTCTCCTCCTAAGATAGTTAGCACAGGGGTTGGTTACTACCACTGAGATCAAATCAATAAAGAACTGCAGTGTCTCTAGATTTGGGCTGTGTACTGAGCCTATTACTATGGGGAAGGATTCGAGAGTGCCCTGGAGGATATATATCTTCCAGTGGGTCTCCAGCTTTCTTTTGTCATTATAAATGGACTGATCTGGCCACAAGAATTGCTGTGCCTCCCATCTAGAAGAGGTTCCAGCACCGTAGGCTTGTCCCACCCAGAGCCTCCGCTAATAGTGAAACATCTTCTCTTAAGATGTGTCTTCTGCAGACAAACAACATGCACTTTCAAGTGTTGGAGATGTCTTAGGATGGTTAGACATTTACATCTGTCTTGGCCCCTTTAATGTTCCAGCTAATAAAGTTATATTGTACCACCCATAGCACCTATTAAGTAATGTGCTGCAAGGAGGGTCCGAACTACTCTAGCTTACCCTTGTGACTATCCCAGATAAAACAGAAAAATGAACTATGACTCCCGACATAACAGGAGTATCCACCTCTCTTCCCTCATATTGGCTAATATATAAGAAATGTTCAGCATAATAAATTTTTCAAAGAATGGTAGAACCCCACCCTCCCATACCCTAAGTACAATCCTTCTAACTATAAACATCCACATCAAAAATACTAAACATATAGTCAAACAAAATACATTCTCATTATAACACCCTCCTACCCCACTAACTACAACCTCAGTCCTAACGACTGACACACCAGATAATCTGGGACGTGATTCCAAAATAACTGCCCAGAGCATGTGCTCCGTCCCCGCCCAACCCAACATCGTAGTCGAAGAAACCTTAGGCAGTGCTGCCAATAATAAACAATTGAAATAAAAAGGGGTAAGGTTTAAGGATAAAGGGACCACTTCTCCCTGAAGGCACTCCCTCAAATAAATCAAGCTGTAAATATTAACACAGTGGAAGTAATTATCTTAAGGTAAATAACCAATAAATGAAATGCAGTTGATTAATAATAAAAACAAACAAAAAAAAACTGTCCAAGTAATCTTGTTATACAAAGCCCCTACTAAAGACTGTGGGGTTTCCTAAAATACTATTACAAAATGCCTGGAAATTATAAGACTGTTCCCAAAAGGGAACACACATCATATGAGTTCATAAGGGATTCTGAGAGTTCAATCAGAACAATTTTGAATCTAGTAATCATGCCCCTTTGTATTTAACTCAGACCTATTAGTTGTTGGAATTATGGGCATTACATTAACAAAATATCGAAACAACATATTTAGCCATGGAGCAATAATAGTAAGCAACCACTAGATGTTGCCCGATCTTTGTATTATCAAACAAAGTCATAGTCCATGCATCTTTTGTTTCATACTGGTGAACAGAGCCACTCAATGAGATAAAATAAGACATAAGAAAATAAATGTTCCTTCATTAGGAGGTCTCCGATCCAAAATAAGAAAATGTAACCACCACATATCCAAGTTGGATGCGATCAGAACACAATTTTATGGGAGAGGACACCTTTCAGTATTTCAGTACTAGCGTTAGCCAAGTTAGAAAAGAGTGCCAATTAAAGTACTCCCCAAGGATCAGATATGCACTGCCAATTGTCCTTTCGATAATGCCGAGTTTGAAGCTAGCAATCGTACTGCAAAATAATCGCTGTCTCACCAATTAAGAGATCAGAGATCCATGTTTATGATATATTCCTCACTTGAATAATTCTGGTAATAACTCCTGAGCCCCTCTTGCTTGTTAGAGCGTGTTATAGGAGTACCACTGGTTTTCAGGTAAAATTGGAGAACAGCAGGATATCAGACTCTGAACTTTATGCCAGCCGCTATGATTTTAGCAATAACTGGGTGAAGTGCAGACCTCTTCTGCTGGACTGTATAGGGTAGATCCTGAGCTCTCTAAGGGTCTTGCCTCCCACTGAAACTCCTTAATATCCTTGATTGCACTCAGAATATGCAGTTTATCTAAAAAAATTTAACAAGCAAAAATCAGTGGCTGGGGGTTCCTGGCAGGGGGCTGCATGGAGGGTCCTATGAGCTCGTTCTACAACATAGGTAGGCCCATTAGGAGAGGGACCAGTGAGTTTTTCACGTAACTTTTGGATGAAGGAGATGACATCCCGGCCCTCTTCTCTCTCGGGTAAACCAAGAATTACTAAGTTGTTCCTTCTGGACCTACCCTCTAGGTCCTCTATTTTCTCTTCAACTTTTTTGATCCTTTGGCACAAAATAGGCAGCTCTGTGTCCGTCCAGTTACACCAGTCATCGAGTGATGAAATCCTGACCTCATTGTCTCCCGTGCGGATTGTAAGTTGTTCCACCATAGTATTCATGGTGCGAAGGTGAAGCAACAGGTTAATCAGCATTTCTTTTAGTGAATCAAGGCCCTCCTGGAATTTGTCCTTGGTAAGTGCCGTCTGAGGATATCAGTTGGGACAAGGCGGGCAGGGTGAGCCTTTACCACTGGGCTGCTTGTCTCGTTGGGGTAGTCGGTGATTGTATGGCGTGGTGGGAGCTCTCTCATTTCCGACTCCATACAGGTACTTTTACTAATTTTACCAATTTTCTTTGTACCCTGATGCTGTAAGCATAAATAACAGTGACAGAATCAATTTGAAGCAGGTCAAGGATGGGTAAATTGATTGAGTTGAGACAGGGGTGCAGGAACCAGCTCAGAATTCATCCAAACTCTTAGGCAGCCATCACATGACCCTTCTTCTACCCTGATTTTTTTTTGGGGGGGCCAGGATTTCCCTGCTCCTTTCCAGTGCCTCCCCCCCTTGGCTAGTTTAAATGCTTACCAATGAAGCATTTATACCTATCACCAAGGATCCTGGTTTCCTTCTGGACAGATGCAGAAC
Organism: Neoceratodus forsteri; assembly: GCA_016271365.2. NCBI lineage: Eukaryota > Metazoa > Chordata > Ceratodontiformes > Ceratodontidae > Neoceratodus > Neoceratodus forsteri. Next base: position 615,111,011 of record CM028133.1, read on the forward strand.
ATCATACCAGTATAGGCCTGCATCACTTCAGGTGGACCCCCAGTCCCAAGTGAAGCAAAATTCCTGTGCTCTGCACCAGTTTTTCAACTACTGATTGAATCCCATGGTGTGGAGCACCCTAGCCTCACCTACGCCATAGACTGACAGCACCTCCAAGAAGGTTACCATGTATGCTACTTCTCTAAGGCCCCTCCCCAACTCCACAAACTCTTCCTGCACTGCTCTGATCCATTTCTTAGCCAGGTCATTTGTCCCTAGGTGGACAATGACATCCAGCTCCCTCCCCTGTGCAGCTGCTCCAGCAATCCTGAGGATTCACTCCCTGTCCCTCCAAGCCACGGCACCAGGAAGGCACCTTACCTCCCTCTCCCCTTCCTCCCCTAGTTCTACCTTCCTAACAATGGAGTCCCCCACCAGAAGTTGTTTCCTTCCCCTTTGGGGTCCCATGCCACCCTCCTGTGGGCCTCTTTTGTGGAGGTTCCCAGCATCCTCCTTGGTCTCCACTGCAGGTACCTCCATAGAGGAACCACACTTTGCCAGAACAGCATATGAATTGTAGAGAGGTACAACTGGAGGGATGCACCTCTGTTCCACCACCCTCACCCTCTCTGAGCCCACTGTAGTCCAACCGCTCCTTTTTCTTGTCAAAGTCTGAGGCAACAGCAGTGGCCCTGGTGGTCCCTGGATGGGAGAGGAGGTACCACAAATCCTGGCCAACTCAACCTGGAGATGAGCAGCCTCCTCCCTCAGCCCAGTGAGGTGCCTGCAAGTGGGACAACACCGCATCCTCCAGAACGTCTCCCAGAAGACTGCTGCACCACAGCCACTGCACTACCACTCCCATCATGTCTTATTTCTGGCCCCTACACTGTTGTTTGGAATACTTACTCTTTCCTCTGTTTATTTGTTTATTTTTCTCCCTACTTACTTACTGCCTCTGTGCCCTTTATCCTGATCTTCCTGTTCTGAGACAAGATGATCCTGTATTTTTCAGTAGTCTCCTTACTTGCTCAGAGGCAGACCTCCAGCAGCTGGAGGGGGGGACAGAGAACTACTCTTTTCCTTCTAGGATGGTGAGTCTTTGGTGGCTCTGTGATCACTCACTTCCTCTTCCCAAACAGGAAGTTCCTGTTGTCAGTCAAATTCTGTGCCTATAAAAGTAGAACTGTCTTGGGGGGGTGAAGGAGGGCAATATAGTCCCAGTAGAAAGTCCAGTCACAACAGCAGCTCCTTCCTCCTGGTGTTCTCTGGCAGAAGCTATCTAGGGCAGTGTTTAAATCTGGCTTTAACCTGTCAGTGACAGTCAGTGACTGCTGCTTTTCTTTGAATTACACAGGGAAGAAGACACATCCAGTTTCAGTTTCAAATTCAGCAGTTTGCGGCTCATCAAGTGGGGTGACTACGTGCCTGGCTCAAGGTAGTGGCACATGCTCTTGCGTAAGGCCTGAATCCAGCCACTGATTTGCAGTAGCTCACAATCCTCACTGATGTGTATTGTCCACACAAAGGCTTCACATTTGCACATTGCAAGGTATATTACACCTTTGTAGTGTATGGTAGAGTTTATTACTTGTTGTAATTCAATGCAAATACATACTTGCTGTACCATCGTTGTGACATCATGTAGCTACCATCATTAGTACATCATAACAATGGTACAAGATGGAATGCTATAGCATGCCACCTTCTCATGAACAAATCGCTGAGCACTCATTTTTTCAGAAGCATTCAAACAAAATCGATGGTTGGCCATGTAAGTTAATTAAGAAACAAAGTGGGTTACCATGATGCCCTCAAGGGAGTAAACAACTTGCTGTAGCAGCTCTCTGAGTATAGGCAAGAAATTCCACATTTTCCACCTAGATAAACTATTCCAAAGTTGCTCCAAAGCAAGATAATATTGTGGGAAACTAAGAGGTCAACTCCCATGGAACTGCAAAGAGACTCGATTTGCAGTGATACCAATGAGGAAAGTGAAAAGGTAGCGGGGGTCTGGAAGCAAAAAGGCCTCGTAGAAGTGAGTCACCATCAGGGATCTTAGAATCCTCGGCTTCAGGGAAATTGCAAGAGGATGTCTCTCTGATTAAGTTTGCTTTGTTCTCCCTCATCGCAGACTTCAGAGAGTGGAAGGCATCTTTATCTGGTCTGATTACGAGGGTCACTGATGCCGAAATGCGCATTTCCTGCATAGAAGATAAGCTGGAGAAAGAAGCGATGGAGAACACAGCTCTTAAAAAAATAGTCAAAAATATGGAGGATAAGGTAGACGACCTTGAAGGCAGGTCCAGACGCAACAATCTAGTGTTGCTAAGACTTCCAGAAGGGGAAGAAGGAACAAACACAGTAAGCTTCATTCAAAAACTGTGCACTCGTGTTGCAGGCCCATCCCCCAATGGCCCCACTTTTGTGGTAGAACGGGCTCACAGGTGAATTAGGCAGAAATCCACAGCAGATCAACTACCCTGTCTGATTATATTTAAGGTCCTTAATTATCTAGATAGGGATCATATCCCGAAAGCGGTGAAAAATGCTGAAAAGATAATTTGGGAAGGCAAACAGCTGCGCCTGGTTCCTGACCTCACTTATAAGGTGCTCCAAGAGAGGGCTTCATATAGAGCAATACAGTCCAAGTTGTGGGCAGCAAAGATTAAGTACAGAATGTTGTTTCCAGCTTGGTTGGAAGTCTCATTTCCTAATGGCAACCAGAGGTATGAATCGGCAACGCAGGCAATGGATGATCTTAAATGTAGAATTCCTGATTTATTTGGCAAAGAGGGGTGAGCTTTTTACAGCGATCCAGAAAGTTATCGAATGCTTATACGGATCTTGTTGATCTCCTTGTGATGCCTTGCTTTATCGTTTCTTCAGACTGATTGTGGTTTAGAGGTGTTGGGGAATGTCATCCAAGTTAGCAGGACTGAGATTGGAGAGATCTATCAGCTTATTTTTTGTTTGGGCCGGGAAGGATGCCTACATACATAATTAAAGAAGCTCTCGTGGAACTAATTTAAACGCGACATGTATGGAGTGTGAACGCCATCTAGCGTCATCTTTCGGTATTGGCTTACCATAGGACAGTCTCTGGAAGCTCGCTGACTTTTAGTTCAATTAATTTATTTAAGCAGGGCATTTACTAGAGGAGCTTGTTCTCTGGATCCGTTGTTAAGTGAATCTTAAGGAATGTGTGTACTTCACCGTTACTCTATTGTTGTAGGAGCATGTTTGCAAGTCATTTTATTATATTGCAAAGCACTATAAAACGTTCAGAAATAGAGTTATAGGAGAAAATAGTAGGTTAAGATAATTATAATTAATCTAAATCATTATGGTATTAGATATGGGGATCCAGATAGTAGGATCATTATAAATATATAAGGGTGTTGAAAACATATATTTAGGGCAATGTTTGATTGTAGTTATGTTGAGGCTCCCCTCATCTTCTTTTACATCACTGGCGTAATAAGATGATTAACAGTACATTAAGTGGTGGAAACTTATGTTTTGCTTTTTGGACACTCTGCATAATGCTGTGGATGCTGCACCAATAGGGTATGATGGGCAAAATGTTTTGGAGTAGGCTTTTGGCCTGGGAAGAGAGAGATTGGGATATGGAAAGGGGATACTTGTTCGGAGTAGAGATAGATGGGGAGGGGAAGGGTGGGACTGCCTTTAATAATGAATAGGATGCAAAATGGACAAATCTGAATAGGTAGGACACTGGAAAAGAGGACTAAAGGTATGGTAAGCTTATGGAAGCTGGAACATAATGTTGTGGAATATTAAAGGAGGCAGGACAATTCCAAGTATAATGTCTTAAGACATCTTAATAGATATCACCTGCATATAGTTATGTTGCAGAGATGCACATCATTACTGACCATTTGTCAACTTTATGGAAACTTTGGGTGGGTCAGGTCTTTGGAGCAGGTATCAGCCCTAGATGAGGAGGGGTAGCTATCCTTATTAACAAGAATGTACCCTTCCAGGAAATGAAATCCTGGCATGATCCTGAGGAGAGATTCATTGTAATCCAAGGGATATTAGCAGGGGTGGAGGTTATGTTGGGATCAGTAAATGGGCCAAATGTAGATTCCCCTTCTTTTTTTCTCCCCCTAGCCACCATTATTGCTTCTTCCCCAATGTTCCATGTTTGCTGGGAGGGATTGGAATTTAGTCCATTCTAACAATTTGGATAGATCATTTAGTAAAGACCATTATCGCCTGTTCAGAGGGCAATGAGGGAATTCTGAAGGAGTCTGGTTTAATCGATCCATGGAAGTACATTACCCCAGGTGATAGATTATATTTACTACTCCCCACCTCATAAGGTTTATTCTCGTATAACTACTTTCTCCTAAGTAAAGTGGCTTTACAGAATTATAGAAGATGTGGGAATACATGCAAGTATTATCAGATCATTCTCCAATTTGACTGAAATTAAGATTCCAAAATTATAAAAAAGTCTCAAAATCATGGTCTATTAATAGCCAACTATTAGCTGAGGTGGAAATATTGGATCATATGAGAGTATTTATTAAAGATTCCTGGAATAACAAGTGAGAATTGGTAGGGACTAAGGATATTTTATGGGGAGCAATAAAAACTGTGTGGCGTGGAGAATTTATCAGATTAGCTTCTATGAGGAAGTGTAAGCATTCTGCGCAAATAGAAGAATGGCTAACCGGAATAAGGTTTATAGAATCCCATTTACACCAGGCAACAGATGAACTCATGTGGGAGGAACTTCATGCTCTAAGAGCCAAATATGCAGTGTATTTACTTAATCTTACATTGAAATCATCAGCAAAATGAAAGCTACATATATAGGACAAGGAGAAAAATCATGGAAATTGCTTGCTCAAAGATTACAAAAAACAGAAAGAGGCTAACTGGGTAGCCAACTTACAAGATAGTGCTACAGGAAAACTAAATTCAAACCCGGTAGATATAGCAAATGACTTTAGGAATTATTTTTCAGATCTATATACAGCCCCTCCCTTAGAACCCGAATATCACTTGCATTTAGAGAGCTTTTTGCACGATGTGGATCTCTCTCAGCTCATATTAACACAGCAATTAGAGCTTAAAGGAGAAATTACCATACAAGAAATTAAAGAAGCTATAGATAGATTACCATTGGACAAAGCACCCGGGCCTGATGGTTATGCTGCCTTATTTAATAAGACTTTTAAGGAAGAGCTCAGTCCTTATTTGAGAATTCTGTTTATCCACCTAAATTCTTCTCCTTTAAGAGAGTTAACATTGCTGGAGGCGAGAATCATGGTTTTACCAAAACCAGGAAAAGACTTGACTAGACCCAAGAATTATAGACTGATTTCATTATTAAACGTGGTTTTAAAGATATTGTCAAGCATATTAGCATTCCGGCTTAAGAAAGTCTGGTCAAACCTTATAGGGCCAGAGCAAGTTGGGTTTGTCTTCAGTAGACATTCAAGTGATCATTTTAGAAAAATATGGCATTTGCTTTCTGCTTCGGGGGCTACCAACACCGATAGGGTCTTGGTGTCCCTCAACACGGAAAAAGCATTTGATAGGGTTAGCTGGAAATTCCTATTTGATTTACTACCCAGGTATGGATTACCTCTTGAGTATATCACATGGGTTAAGATTTTATATACATTCCCTTGAGCAAGAATCTTCTGTAATGGGGTCACCTCGAATAGTTTCAGACTCACAAGGGGTACCAGGCAGGGTTGCCCCTTGTCTCCTATGTTATTCAATTTATATATCAAACCCCTGGCTAGGAAAATTAATGGAGCAAAGGAGATAAGGGGCATAACCATAGGGGAAGAAGATTATAAAATGTCCATGTTCTCGGATGACATTCTTCTACACCTTTCGTGTTGGCAAGTTTCTCTTACAGAAGTACTGAAAATAATAGAGAAGTTTAGTATTTTATCAGGATATAAATTGAATTGTAACAAAACAATGGTTCTCCTGTTGAATTCAACTTGCTCCAGGAGAGAGGTGGAAGAATTGGGTCTGATATGGACGTCTAAAGCAGTTAAATTTCTGGGAATTGAAATTGCTTCAGATATTAATACATTGAAATTAAATATTGACCCAGTTATTACACTGAAGCAACAAGATCTAAAAAGATGGCAAGGATTACCGCTTTCCTTATGGGGGAGAGTAAATATAATTAAGATGGTGATCTTTCCCAGACTAATGTATGCTCTCTCTATGCTAAATGTGTTTCTCTCTAAGGCATGGTTTAAAAAGGTGGACTCTATTTGGTCAGCCTTTTTATGGAAAGATAAAACACCTAGACGTGCAATTTGCAAATTAACAATGGAGAAGAGAAGGGGAGGGTTGGGCATGCCGTAGTTATTCTTATATTATTTAGCTTTTCATAGTAGAAAATATCTCCAGTGGCTGACACCCCAAGATAATACTGAGTCACAGTTAGCGTGGCTTAAAATAGAAAGAGTTGGGGCTCTTGAGCATCTTCTATTGACAAAGGCATTACTTTATACACCTTAGAAAAAAACTACCCAAATCCTGGCACAACAACCCTATAGCATGGTCAGTGAGGGCACACACTCAGTGGTGCGCATTATTTAATTTGGACAACAGACGAGATTTGGGGCAGCCGGTATGTCATAACATGAACTTGCAAATAGGAAACAAGCCTATCTCTCCTTCCTTCTGGAGGGATTTAAAAGATGTATCTCTGTTAGACTTGATATCAGATGACAAATTTGATCCCCCTAAACAAGTCCATCAAAATCTGGGTTTAACGTCTCTACCTGGGTTTAAATATATACAGCTTAAAAAATGTATCCAGTCAAGCCTAGGGTCCCCACCTTGGTCCTCCAGGACAATGGAAGTATTAGGGAAAATGTTTCAAGCAGCCATTCAACCCAGCCCTATCTCCTAAATCTATAATTTTTTATTGATTAAAGTTTGGCAGAATTGCTCCTTGATTGCTTTTTATTGGAAACATGCTGCAGATATTTCCTGTGATTCCAACATATGGGAAGAGAGCTGGAGGAGCAATTACAGATGGTTAAAACAGGATAGATTAAGACTTCTTCGTTTCAATATGCTGCATAATCTATATTACACACCTACAAAACTTAAATTAATTTGTAAAAGTCAAAATGGTGTATGTCCTAGATGTCTACAAGAGCAGGGTACTCTAAAACATATGTTATGGTCTTGCCCCGTAATTCACAACTTTTGGCAACAGATAATAAAATTTGAGATCCATTGTTTAAAGGATCATGCCATTTTAATACAGAAACCTGTGTATTGGGTAACCTTTCAGACATATCATCTCAAACATATAAATACTATTTCGCTCTTATTTCTGAGGTAACAATACTTCTCATTCTTAGATATTGGATTAAAGACACAGCGCCACCCTTTAGAGAGTGGATTCAAGAAATTTTTACAGCCTTGTATACAGAAAAGCTGATAGCTGCACAATTCCATAATGCATCCAAATTTAATAAGAGATGGGAGCAATTCATAGAATTTATGGCTGGGAGGTTAAAAGCTACCTGATAGCCGGTATTATTTCAGCTTTCCAGGAAAGAAGGAAAGTTGTAAGGAATAAAGCTGACATTCTTTGTGTTCTTTAAGTGTCCAGTGAAACACCAAGTAACGGAATTGAAATGCATCCTATAATTAAGGGAGGGAGTTAGGGGAGGAAGGGTGAGTGGATAGTGACACATCATTTGAAATGTTAAGAGAGAGGGGGGAGGCTTAGTACACGGGGTAGAGGAAGGGGTTGGGGACTGGGGAAATCATTCAATGTAGATGGATAGATGCCAAATGGAAATTTTTTATATGTTTTGTACTGTATGTATATTTTCTGGAAAAACTCTAATAAAGTATATTATAATGAAAAAAAAATTAAGAAAAAAATGGGTGTTAGTGATGGTTAGCTGCAGTCTACTCCAAATATTTGCTGTTCCTTGATTGTGTTTCAATAAAAATTGCCTTGCTTTTTAAAGTCAGTGGTGTCCACATTTTCATTGATATGTAAGGTAATACGATCATTGCAAAGGCAGTTTCTGACAAGTGATGGTGTTTTAGAGTATTTTATGTAACTTGAATTGTCGTATTTTGTGCTTTGTGCTCTTTCACTGGTGCCTATACACTATACAAGACAATGTATGGGCATCGGTTAACAGCCACACTGAATTATCTTCTCAAGTTTACCATGCCAACAGTAAACCTCTTGAGCTTTATAAAGCTGCCATGGTAACCTCTTGAAATGAATATAGCGTGGTTGTTAATTAATGCCAATACATTATCCTCTATGTATTGCAAGTAATAAAGTCACAGATTGTCAGTTCTTTAACTGATTTTGGTCTTGTGAACACCTTTGTAGAAACAACATCATCACAAAACTTACCTTTGCTGCATTTTAAGCTGCCAGATGTTGGTTATGGTAGCTATGTATTTTCCATTCTGGTTTTTGATGGTTATGTAGCAGGAGAGCCTTGAGATAGAAAACTCTTCTAAAAATAGCTCTAGGTGATTCTCTAGTTACTGGTATATGATACAATAGGGTTTCAATTTTAAGAATGCTCTGGTTCTTTTTTTAAAGCATTTCTAACAGCTTGATGTCCTGCACTATCTACAAAATAAAAGATAGTTGCACTCACCAAGTCCTGAATCAAGCCTGCTAAAGAAGAAATGATGCAACATGCTGATGTCATACAAAATGCATAAAAATTGAAACATGATTCTCCCACTCTATAAAACATATGTTAGACCTCATCTAGACTTCTGTTCATCATGCTGGAGCCTCCATTTGAAAAAAGATATCAAGCTGTTGGAAAAGGTTCAACATCATGCTACCAAGATGATTCTGGCTTTAAAAAACAAAAACTATGATGAGAAGCTATTTGAAACTGAGTTGGTCTCACTCCAGGATAGATGTAGAAGGGGGGGACCTACTGCAGCTTTATAAAATTCTACAAGATAAAATCCTCATGGAACAATATGGTATCAAAAAAATCAATTTATCAAATTCTTCTAAGGCGACATAATAAACAAATAAATGTCCCACTGGTAAATACATATAAAAGAAATAATTTCACCATAAGAGCCTCCAAGTATTGGAATGTACTATCTCAAAATGTAGTTGATGCCACCAGTTTTGAAATGTTTAAAGATAGATTAGACTGCCTTTTAAATTGGCAAGGGGAACATGATTAAATGCCCACAAGGTGTGGGAGACATAACAAATGGGGCATAACCTTCTTATGTCTTAAACTTCCTAGTAATCCTAAACTATGTCATCCTGGTTGGTTGGTTCCCAATTGGTTTTGTCTCATTCTCCAATGCGGGACTGATGGTTGCCCCTCCTCCCATTTGAGACAGTAGGGAACAGGATGTTGGTGTGATGGCTCCTTGGTTCTGGAATGCATTACCCTGGAAAGTCAGCTCTATCTGCCCTCTTTGAAAACTATTAATGTTTACCTAGGCATTCCCAGATAATATTTAAAAGTAAGATATATGTATGTATTATTATTCTGTTTATACATTTGTCATTATTGCTGTTTCTATTTTTATCGTATTGATTATACAGCACCCTGAGCCTTCAGGAAATGACACTTTATAAATAAAATTTGCCTTGCCCTTGCCTTATTTTATGGATTTGTAAATGTAATATATTATTGCCATATTTTGCATGTTTTTCATGACTGGATCTGCAACAGTAACGTCTTTATGTGCTCTGAGTTATAAAGTGCTGACATCTTCTTTAGTAGGCTTGATGCCAGGGGGGTTGGTAAATGCATACAACTATCTTGTATTTTCTATTTTCATGGAGTAATACACCACCAGTGCACTGCATATCCTGGTACAGCTTGTTTTTGTTCATTTTTCTTCTACAAAATATGTTGTGATATAGTTATAACCCTGTTATTCCTCTGTTGTTGGCATTCCCCATAAAAAAGGTATTCTCTTGATGTTCTAGCAACATTCTGTTGTGCACTAGCAATGAATTGTACACTACTGTGTAGCCCTCTTGAGAGAACCTGGATTTAAATTCTCTCATCCATTTCCAGTATTTCTCAGTGGTATTACAGTTGCACGTACAGTTGAACCTGGTTTATTCGAATTGCCTGGTAGACATAGGATCAGTTTGAATGAAAGGGAGTCTGAATGATTGTGGTTCTGTTCATTTTAAGTGCCCCATGGTGAATGTACTGTACTGGCTTATGTGGAAGTGATTGGGGATGAAACAAAATAACAAGTTTATGCCAGTTAAAGGTAAGGACAGTTAAAACAGAAATCATTTTAGGAAAGATGTTGCACTTATGAATCCCCACCCCCTCCAGAGTGTCCACTCGAGCTTTCTGTGAGTGGTAAACTGAGCACATGCTCTCTCATCCCCTCCCTCTTTCCCATTCCCTCTCTGCTCACACTCACCCCTAGATAGACTTTTTTCCTCCTCCTTACCCACCTTGTCTTGTCCTCCTGTTCCCAAAATCCTTGCAGGGAGTTGGATGGGGAGGACCACAGACCAAAACCCCAAACTCATAAATGCTCCAGGATGGCATGGACTATGTGTAATTGAAAAACACTAGTAATTAAAAATTATTTTAAAAAAATATTAGAATTTGTTAGTGCCATCTCCCACTGTACATAGTGTTTTTATATGAGACAACACTAGTTTACCAAATGAAAAACACAGACTACGGATGGGAGAGTTGCAACAGCAGGTACTGTCCATATAGAATTTTAAACTGACTGCATGCTTCTCTCCCCCAGATGTCCTACCATGACAGCATACTAGTCACTAAAGGACTTGAGTGTGCCCATGTGGCAGACATAAATTGAGTAGCAGTAGAAAAACAGAGTATGCAGTAAAACACTGATTATCTACCCCCAATGTATTCTGTTCCATTAATTCCTATATACAGTAGCTGAATGCTTGGGAGATAATAGTCCAGCTTGTAAGATAGGGGTTTCTAGATAATTGGGGGTTGGATAATTATGGTTGTACTATAACGCATATAAACTGTCCCTTGGGTATGTCACTGATAGTGTGGCTGGCATGTCTTATATCTTATTTCTGACTGTCGGTGTTCTGAAAATTTAGGTGTTGACATATCCATCAAATTTAGGCGTTGACATAGCCATCAGATCTTCTCTGGATATTTAAATTGCAAAAGTGTACCATAGTTTAAATGCTATTTACACTGAATTTTTAAAGTTGGATTATTTTGATGGGGATAGTACACACAGCTATTAAGATCATCTTGGTCATCCTGCCACACCATCAGAACACTATCAGTGTAATTGTATTGAAAGCACAGGTGCTCAGAAATGTATCCCACATTGTAAATGACTTCGTCATCCCATTTACCACTATAAAGGTTAACAAATGAAGGGAGCAAAAGTTGTCCCTGTAGCTGTACCATTGAGTTATAAAATATGCATATACAAAAATGTAAAACCATTAAAGTTTAAAACAATTCTCACAATTGTTAACAGAAAGTTAGTATGGTGTTAGCAGAGTCCCCCTCTTTTCATGAGAAAATATGCTAGTACCACTAAACATCCTTCTTGTAAGATATTTTAGTATAGCAAATCAATGTCCATAGTTACAAGCAGGCTAGCTTACTCAGTAACAATAAGATCTAGCACAGTTAGGATGTCAGCTGTATGTGTATCCTCAAGGTGGCACTATCCCAAGGGCTACTACCCCTGCCTGCTTGGCTAGTTGCAGGTGCCTCCACCCAGAGGACAGGGTTGTTAGTAGCAAAGCTAACCTGGGTACAGCCTTCCAGGACACTGTAACCTCCCCTTTCCCCTCTAGTGGCCTAGACAATAATCAACCAACACTTTCACAATAGCCCCTATTCAGCATACAAGTCCCCACACTATTTGCACTTACCACCAGGGCTAGTTCCACTAGCTCGACCCTGGAGACCCCCTGTAAAACAAAGTTATACACAGCAAATACCAACAGTACAGTGCTTTTAGTACAAACTGGAACCACAGTCAGATTAAATGCAAGAAGAGTTCGATCTGATTTATTTAGGGGACAAACAAGGGAGAGGTGTGATCAAGTTGATTGGTTTAAATGCTGATTCAGTCAGGCAGTCATGCATGCACTTTAGAGTCCCTGCACAGTCACACACCCTGGGTACCCAGTTAGAAGGAAGGTGGGCTAGCCTGGAACATTGCCTGGGGTAGGCCGGCATTGCAGCTGGTCAGGGCCCTGTGATGAAAAGAAAAGGCATGCACAACCACACACAATTTGTAATCCAGAGCCGGAGGGCTGAGTTCATGATAAGAAAACAACAGTTGACTCAGATGACAACACTTTTGATTTAGCTGATGTTGCAGGGTGCTACCCTGGTATTTACTCATGCTACCCAGTACAGGACACAGGATGGACGAAATGGAGACTACAGGTTAATGAGAAGCAGGGCCCACACAAATCACAGAGGCATCATTTCTGTTCAAGGTGTTGAGCAAGGGGCTGATCCCCAGGCAGGTCTCTCATCAATGGTCTTCTCTGTGGTGTGAGTAACTGACTGGGCTAAGGTGGCAGGGCCCAGGCCAAGTGGAAATGAATGTGGATTCAGTCCAATAGGGGCTGGATGCAGCCTCCAGCAAGTGCGACACAATTCGGCAGTGGGGAACCAAATCTTGACCCACTAACAGCACACAGCACATTTACAGTAAAAGAAAGCAATACCACAGTTTGGATAACAGTCTGGTCACAATCACAGTGTCTCTGCACAAACCATGCTCCCTGTGGTGATTTCAGCAGTTCTGACAAGCCAATCACATGCCACAAATCTTTAGTCTTCTTCTTCAGGCTTAGATTTGGTCACAATTCAGTGGCTTCAATCACTCTCAATTTGGATTTAGTCTGATTTCCTCTAAGTTCCCTCACAAGGGACAGCAGGCAGAAAGGCCAGACTTGGCCTTCCCCCAATCTCCCATGCAAACTACGCAGGAGCAGCTGCTTGAATCTCTTGAGCAGTTCACTCTCTCGATTCCAGTCTCAGACTGACTCACTCTGCAGGCAGCTTGGGACTTTCTCCAAGATCCAAAAGGTTCGGTAGGCTGATCCATCTGTCTGTCAAAACAAGGGCTCCCCCTCCAGGATCATTTAGGTGCCAAAGTCTCAAAACTACAGTTCCTACAGAATTTTACTCCCACAGGACCCCTGGGGACAGACACCATTTTAGGGTCCCTAAAGGTACTGATTGGTCCAAATGTTTAGTCCAGAACCAAGATGGTGGTGCCCTATAGAAATGTACATGCTGCAAAGAAGGCAGGTAAGACAAACTCCAATACCATTACTATTATAATAGATACTCAGCAAATAAGTACTGTAACTGAGCTCCCTTTGAGCACTTAGTGATGTCAGAATGGAGCAATAATCTGGCAGCCCAGGCAGGACTCGAGCATAGGAACACTCAGCCCCCACCCAGATTAACTATTTATTGTGGTATAGGCAGCTCGTAAAGAGACAATACACAGAGGCTATAAAGGCACTCACAGGCAATAGCGTTTAAACAATTAAGGTACAGAACCCCAGCCTGGCAGTGGGTATTTAGGCACACCCAAGGAAGACTTTTCAGGAATCCCCATTTGTAGGGGGTTACATATGACCCTAAATTCTGTGCATAATCTCAGAGGATGGTATCAACTTATTTTGAAAGAGGTTCCATAAGGAAGCCAGTGATGCTGATGGTTGGTCTACCCAGAGGGTGTACATAGATATTGTGGACTTTAGGAGACAATAGATGGAAATCTTCACAAGAAAATCAGCAATTAAGGAACTCCCTAGTTTTCATATCAATAAAACCATTAGCTGGGCAGATTCTGTTTCAACATCAACAGCCTTTTTATCACTTGGGGTAGGGTCAGTATCTAATTTTTTTTTTAAATATTTTTCTTTCTTAAGTGCAGCTCATCTCTCCAGATGGTCCCTTTCCTCCTTAGTCTTTCTTCAACTCCATCTCCTGCCTTCTCTGGGATTTACCTCTCTCCCAGTATGTCCCATGGCTTACCATCTATGGCAGGGTTTCCTCATCATGGTCTGGGAGAGTTGGACCCCTTGAGTCAATTCAGCCAGCAGTAACAGAGAGGGTGCTACAGTCAGTGGTGTGCAGCCTATGGGAAGAGATAAGTTTTCACCTTCATCAGTGGGAGGTGGGTTTTTTGTTTTTTTCTTTCATATCAAGAAGATGTCAATACTCTAGAACAGACCAAATATGCATGTGCATGCATTATATTCTCAGCAAATGTCCCCAGTCCATGTCTCATCCCTCCCACAGTGCCCTGAAGTGCACTACCACTCATGCTCTCCCCAGTGGCAGTATCAAAGCAAGGATGGTGACCCACCCTCAAGAGAAGAAGAGATTGAGCATGCAGCATATTTAGGGGTCTAAATCATCAGCAAGATCTGTCTGGCTTCATACAGGGCCCAAAGGGTCCTGTACAATGCCAGTCACCCAGTACCCTTCAGATCATGACTTTGCTAATACATGTTTCTAAGCAAACCAAACATTTTCCCACAACACTTTTCTGATGCATTCACAAAACCACCAAAAACTTCACAAAACCATTTCCACTATTCACCATCTATATCACAACCCTCTCAAATATTCAGTTTGTGTATTACTTGAACATCACAAAATTATCAGTTTTTTTATCAGATAATAGATGTTTTATGCTGTGAAAGCACATTTAACAATGTGAAAACACAAAAAAGATTGCCCTCATACCCTAAACTGTTGAACACACAAATTTCAACACTGAAATTTGCCACACTTTCAGATTCTGAATGCACAATTAACTTTTAGTATTTCATGCTGCCATGACCCCTCCCCAATAAATGATGAAATCAGGCATGTGCATCATGAAATCTAATTCATGAAAACACAATTTTTTTTTCTGGTTTTGTCACTTGTAAATTTTTTAAATCTTTATTTACCTGCAAAATAATAGTCTGCCTTAATAAAGCTAAGCAAGAATCTTTATTTCATGCTAAATTTGTGAAAACAGAAGACTGAAAACTCTCCTTCACTTCCACCCCATTTTCAGCATGCAAATTTTGAACAACAAAACCAAGTAAAAATGGTTCTGTGAAAATTCATGTATCCTTTGAATGTTTGCAGAAAATGGGGATAAAGTTATTAATAACTCAAAAACAGAAAAAATAATTAAAAAAATGCTTGAGAATCATTCTTGGACCGGATTATATCAAACCTGAAAGTTTGACATTTCAAATCCCAACTGATTTTGTGCTAAGGAGCAAAAACAATGTCTTCATTTTTTCAGAGGGGGTTTATGTATGTTCAGTCTCCTAGGACTTTGTAACCACTAAGCTCATCATTACCAAATTTACAGGATCCAGAGATCCTAGCACCACTGTGCATAGTAGGTTTCATGAGAATTGTACTGAGTCCAAGTTATTAATGTGCAAAAAACAGTTTTTTTAATTCAAGTTTATTAACAAGAATCAGGTACATCATATTAGTACATTCAGTTTAAACCATTTGCATAATATGTTAGGAAACAGCTGTTCTCTTGGATTATACAATCTATCACATTAGTTTTCATTCATCAAAAGATGTTATTTTATCTAACTGCCTATTAACTCTCACAAAGCAAAATATTATGCAACAATTTCAAATGATAAAGCCACATGAAAAATAGTTTTGTGAAAATTTATAACAGTCACCAATACAAAAACAATTTTTATTAGTAACTGAAAAATGAAAGTTTCCCAAACAACTAATAAGCTAAGAATCATCATTGATGCAAACTCTGTCAAACATAACAGTTTCACATTTCAACTCTAGACCTTTTTTATGTTACTGATGAGGAAAAATATTTTGGGGGGGTTGTATATTCAGTCTTGTAGAATTTTACATACTGAATCAGTCATTATTAAATTTATGGGCTACAGAGATCCTAGCATCAACTCTACACCTGCTAAACAAATAGGCACATCTGTTGAACCATTGCTAAGTTATTCATATGCTAATATCATTGTTTAACATTAAACTGCCTACCCAATCCTAATACATAGGCACTATCACACCTTTATAGCAGAGCCAACCATGGTACAAAATAGTAGTTAACACTAAATGATGTCACAAAATGCTGCAAAGTAATGTGACTGGGAAACAAAAACCCAGGAGAAGAGTACACAGTGGGGGGGGCACTCACAACAACAAAAAAGGAAACGGACCTGGGGTAGTCATATCAGATGACCTAAAGGTAGGCAAGCAATGTGACAAGGAAGTAAGGAGGGCTGGGGGGATACTGGGATGCATAGGGAGAGGCATCATCAGTAGAAAAAATGAAGTTGTTATCCCTCTGTACAGACAGCTGGTGAGACCCCACCTGGAGTACTGCATGCAGTTTTGAAGACCCCATCTCTGCAAGAACATAGACAGGATGGAGGCAGTCTAGAGGAGGGCAACAAAATGGTACAGGGTCTGTACCAAAAGCCATATGAAGAGAGACTAAAAGAGCTTAATATATGTACCCTCAGGGAAAGGGGGGCATGATAGAAACTTTCAAGTACCTCAATGGAATCAGCAAAGTTCAAGAGGGAAGCATCTTTTAGAAAAAGAGATGTGCAAGAGCAAGGGGGCACAATTTAAAGATGAGGGGGACAGCTCAGGGGCAATGTGAGAAACTATTTTTTCACAGATAGGGTGGTGGACACATGGAACGGCCTTCCTGTGAACTTAGTAGAATCAAAAACAGTTGGGGAATTCAAAAATTCATGGGACAGACATAAAGCAATTCTAGTGAGGGTTGGGAAGAAGTAGGCGGTTGGTTAAGCAGGATCTGCTGCTTATCCAATAGGTAGGAAAATGAGTAGACTGGGTGGGCCAAGCGATCCTCATGTGCCATTTTACTTTTGTGTTTCTGCATTACAAAAGGGCTTAATTGCCCTTGAATTACATTGTTCCCTACAGTATACTTCAGTAATTTGTAATATACTGCAGCATTCCTCAGTTATATATGGCACTGCTGTATTAATAAATATATATTACAGTGGCATGATAGCACCACTATAATTAGGGTTGAATAGCATGTTTAATGTTAAACTTCAAATTTTACACTTGAATAACTTTGCAAATGATCAATTGATTTCCACAAAATTTGGCATGCGCTGTCTGTGGGGTAAATCTCTTCACATGACAAATTTTGTTGCGGGTGGATGTGCAGATACTGAGATACGGATAGTGCAAAAATCTTAAAAGTCACCACTTTCTGCAGTTTTTCCCTCATCACTTTTTATCTAGATGGTGTGGAATTTTGTTGTGAATTTTAATGGCAGAAACAGCATGAGTAACAGAACTGCCATGTGTTTGTTTGGTGAAAAAATGTTAATCTGTTGCAAAGTTATTCAATTTTTAAGTTCCCATTATTTTCAATGGGGAGATCTCGCTTCAGGATAGAGGTATAAAGTTATACAAAGGATTCAACCTTACAAAAAGGATTCCTTTTTATCATTATCGTCATTCTTTATTTATATTGAGCCTTTCAATATCAAGGCTCTGCACAGATTTTAACAACATATAAAAACAGAGAGCAATATATTTATTTTAAAATCATTTAGTCTGGGAAAGCCTGTACAAATAAATAAGTTTTTAATAAAGATTTAAAATTACTGACGGTCAGGCATTCTCTTAACCGACGAGGTAGAGAATTCCATAGGGTTGGTGCTGCCAATGAAAATTCACAAGCTCTAGATGTTTTAAGACGAACCCTGGGAATCTCTAGCAATCTTTTGTTGGCAGATCAGAGAGGGCAATTTGGGGTGTAGGGAATCAGGAGATCTTTCAGGTAGTTGGGTCCCAGTTCTTATAGGGCTTTAAAGGTAAGAAAGCCTACCTTATAGGTGATCCGCCACTGAATTGGTAGCCAGTACAGTCCATGCAGCACAGGCATTATATGACTGGACCTAGAGGGTACCTGTCAGTAGCCTGGCTGCAGCATTCTGCACCAGCTGCAAGTGGTGGATACCAACCCCAGACAGCAGACAGCCCTAAGTAGAGGGCATTACAGTAGTCAAGACAGGTAGTGATGAAGGCATGGACCAGTGTTGGAAGGTTGCTTGGTGGAACCAGGTATTTTACCTGGGTGATATTCCTCAGATGGTAAAATGAGGATTTGACAATGGCTGACACCTGAGAGTTCAATGTCAAGCTGTCATCAAAAATAATGCCCAGGTTCCATATCCGATCTGAGTTTGTGAGCTGGACATGTCAAGCCACAGGCCATACACATGTCCAACCCCCAGACCCACCCCAGTCCTATCAGGATTCAGCCTCAGCCAGCTGAAACTCATCCAGTCATTGATCTTGGAACGGCAACTATTTAGCACAGAGATTGCATCAACCTGTCTGGGCACAAAAGACATATACAGCTGAGTATCATATGCATAGCAGTGAAAACTCAAGCCGTATTACCTGATGATATCTCCCAATGGTAGCATGTACACTGCCAACAACATGGGCACCAATATGGAGCCCTGCGGCACCCGCCAGACAGAGGGAGGGCATCAGAGGAATAAATTCCAGTGACCACCCTCTGAGATCTGCCTGTGAGGAATGATCGAAACCAATTGAGGACTGTACCCGGAAGGCCACAAAAAAATGGCAGGGTCTCCAAAAGCACTCCATGGTCCACAGTGTCAAAAGCTGCTGAGAGATCGAGAAGGACCAAGATGGTATGAGCCTTTTGATCTCTTACCATTAGGAGGTCATTTAGTACCCGGACAAGGGCAGTCTCTGTGCTATGCCTCTTCCTAAAACCAGACTGAAGGGTTTCATAGACATTGTGGGTTGCAAAGTGGTCATCCAGCTACAACACAACCACCTTCTCAATAACCTTCCCCACAAAGGGAAGGTTAGAGACAGGTCATTAGTTAGCTGGATTGTTGGGAGCCAAGGAAGGTTTTTTAAAGAGTGGTCAAATGACCACCTCTTTTAAGGGGTCCAGAAAGATCCCCTCCTACAAGGTCCTCCATACCATACAATTTTAGCTAGAATCAGGCAGATAGCATCTACACATCCCACTAAAAGTGGGGTAGGGCCTAGATCCAGACTACAACAGGTTGGGTGCAAAGTCTGGACGATCTTCACAATGTCCATGATTTCCGGTCGACTGAAATCCGTCCAGACAGACCGGATGCTCACCACCTCCCATCGACCTCCATAACCCCTCATAGATGGAGCCGGGCCAATTCCGGACCTGATGCTGGCAACCTTATCTGCAAAGAACTGAACTAGCTCATCACACTTATTCTGTGAAAAAACTCTTCCAAACTGGATACAGATTGGATTGCACAATCTGTCAATGATTTGGAAGAGTTGAACCGGTCTATTCCACGCAGCAAAAATCTCCCTGGAGAGGAGCTCTTATTTCTTATGGGTGATTTCTTATTGATAACCATTATAATGTTGCTACCAATCTAAGCCTGTCAGCATCCAGGCCGGACTTCCGCCATGCTCTCTCCAGCCTTCGACCAACTCTCCTCAGTTCCTTCAAGAACCCATCATACTAGGGGGACCTTGGGCGAAGAGTGAGTAGTCAAACACGAATGGGAGCAGTCAAGTCCAGGGAATCTCCCACTGCTTTATTATAAGCTAGTACAAGGCCTCCTGTGCATGTGCTTTCTCCCAGCAATCCTGATAGGTCCAGAACTGCCAATAGACCCTCTGGGGTAACTCCCCTTAAAGGGCAGTACCGGACCATCTCTGAAGGTGTAGGTCCAATTGGGGGAGCCCCAAAGCTGAACCCTATGGTGTGATGATCAGACCAACTGACTGGTTCCACTCCCAGATCAGAGATCTCCATTCCCAGGAGGAACAGCTGATCCAGTGAGTGACCCTCTGTATGGGTAAAGGAGGTAACCACCTGTGTAAAGCCCAGCATTGTCATAAGCTGGAGGAGATTTTGAACAAATTGCGAGAGTTCATCGTTGACCTAGGCATTGAAGTCCCCCAGAATTATCCATCTGGGAGACTGCAATACCATGTTGACGATGAAGTCCGTAATCTCCTGCAGGAATAAAGCCCCATCACCTGGTGGACGGTGAATGAGGAGTATCCTGCAGCCTACACCCTCTCCCATGAGACACTCAAAGGATCTGGTGGTCCCCACTGGAACATCCGCAAGGCCCAGCTTGGTCTTAAAAAAGATGGCTACACCCCCACCCATTCAATCCAACCTCGGGCAGTGAATCACCGAGAACCCAGCCAGCGCTGCAGAAGCCAATACTGGGCCTGCCTTTTCATCCAGCCAGGTCTTGGTGATACATGTCAGATACACTGTATCAACAAGATCAGCTATAATAGCCATCTTGGTTTTGATTGACCTGGGATTACATAACACCACCCGGGTAGGATGAGATGCTTGGGAAGACCTCGTTTCCTAACCAGCATTAATTGCTCTACCCTTGGGTATGGGAACAAGACAGGGATCACCCCTGTCTTGGCCCCATATTACCCCACAGTGTTGCCTGGTCCTTACCACCCCAATCTGCCCCCCCATACCCCCACCAGGCCCAGTTCTCATCCCTTTCCTGCGTCTCTTAGCAATCCCGAAGGATTGCCAGCATCTATAGATCTCTTTTGACACAGAGGGGCAGTCAAAGGGGCATAATTCCCTGAGCCTGGTGAAGGAATACTACCTGGCCATCGTTTGACCTCCCCAACACATTCTTAAAATAATAAAAATGAATTAACCCACCCACCCAACTAAATATGAACTATAAGTTATAACCAATAACAAACTAAAATAAATCACATTATCAAAAATATGCACAAACTACATGAACATAAATTCAAGATTGATTGCACAGCTAATAATTCAAGTATTTAAGAGATGGCTTAAACAAAGCTCAGTCCATAAGAAAAAGCCATGTAAAATGAGTTTTAGTCCATGGAGCTCACACCTCCTAGGGTCAAACAATGTCCATTTAATAGACCCAAAGGAATCTCACTCCTAAAGGTTCAGCAGAATAAAACTTAAATGTTGTAAGCCTCAGTCACCATGAAATACCAGGCTTACATTTCATACAGTACGAGCTCAGTACCAGCATTCACTCATTCGTGGGCTCTCACCTCCATGCAGAAACAAGAACTGGCCAAGTTCCTCAAAAATAAATTATGAGTGGCCAATCCTTTTTTTTGCCAGAAAAAAAATCCTTTTTCTTGAGCTACCATCTTGTTTTCTCTTTCTTCACACAACAAACTATCATAACTCTGCACAGGGATGTCTTCTACAGACATCCAAACACGTGTCTTGCTCATCAGGAGCTGATGAGCTTCACTGTATACTTTATTATGACTCCCATGGCCTCTCAATACTTTTTTTCCAACTATTTCAATCCTTTTTAACCACTTGCTAAGTTCATTTTTGCAATTCTTTTTACAACATCATGAAAAAGGAACTCAGCTGGTGAAAAAGGATTTAACTGTGCAATCCCCTTTTATAAAAAGTATTCCACTGGTGTTCAGGGGCTCCCCCCTCCCATCTCCCTATTTTATATCCCTGGTGCCTAGTGTCCCCCCTTCCATTCCCATATATGTTTTAAAAACAAAATTGCTGTCCAGTGACACCCCCCCATTGGCCGATCAGCGTTTCCCATTTCATTGGTGTCTAGTGGCACCCCATCACCCTCCATTCGCCACCCCTATTATTTTAAACTTGATCCCTGGTGTTTAGTGACACCCCCCACCCTCTGATCACCATCCATGTTATTTAGAATTAGCCCCACCCTACAATTGCCATTCCCGTTATTTAGACTTTGATCCCTGGTGTCTAGTGGCAGCCCCAACCCTCCAGTCACCATCCCTGTTATTTAGAATTTCATCCTTGGTGTCTAGTGGCACCCCGTATCCTCAGATCGCCATCCCTGTTTTTGTGAGTTTGATCCCTGGTGGCACTCTCACCCTCCAATCACATCCCTGTTATTTAAACTTTGCTCTCTGGTAACTAGTGCAGCCCCATCCACCAATCACCAGCCCTATTATTGTGAATTTGATCCCTGGTGTCTAGTGGCACCCCCACCCTCTGCTCTCCATCCCCCTTTCTTTAAACTTCATCCCTGGTGTCTAGTAGCACCCCCCACCACACCCTCCCATTCAAGCAATAACCTGAAAGAAAAACCAGTTATTCAATGTTTTTTTAAACCTATAAAAAGGTCCTTGCTGATCAGCCCCTCACCCCACCCCACCTCCCACTCGGCACCCACCACCACACACACCCCAGTACTCCCCCACACACCCTCACTTACTTGAACACATGTGATGTTTAATACACTCTCTCTAACCAAATACATGTCTTGCTGCTGGAACCAGTGACTGCAATATGAGAAACTAAGGTACAGTAAATGTGGCTCAATGTATTTCAATGGGGTTTTCAACTTTTCTGCATGACTTAGCCATTTTTTGAGATTTTGACCCCAAATTTTCAGTGTGGCCTTTTGGGGACCCTACCTCATGAACAATATGACTGACAGTATGCAACTCCCCACCCAATAGGAGTTTTCATGGTCAGTTGACAAAATCACCTTTAGGGCAGGATTTGGCAATTATTTCTGACCTTGTTCATGAGGTGGGGTCATAAAAAGGCTATGTTGAAAATTTGAGGTCCAAATTATTAAAAATTATTAAAAATCACAACTATTCACTACACACACTCCTAACTTGAAAGATTTTAATATTTTTTGACCCCAGATTTTTAACATAGCCTTCTTATTATCCCACCTCATGTATATCCCAGCTGTCATTTTTCAAAATCCTGCCCAACATGTGTTTTCACACCTGTGGTGCAGAATAGCAGTGCAGTTGCATGGAATTACATTGTATAGCATATTGGGGAAAAATAAGAAAGGGCATAATTAAGGTGACCAACCTTTGGGTGAAGAAGTGAGCAAAAGCAGGAGGAAAAAGAGACCATTATGGTTCTCTAGAGAAATGGCCAAGGTACTGAGGAAAAAAAGGTGACATTCAGGTGTATACAGAAATGCAGTGGAAGGAAGACAGGAAGGAATACCAAGTAAAACAGAGGGATACAGGAAAGGTAGTGAGGCAACAAAGGCACAGCCAGAGGAATGGATAACTAGAGGGATAGCTAATGTGGATAAGACTTTCTTCAGGTATATAAGTAAGAAGAGGAAAACCAGGGGAGGGATAGTGGGGTTATGGAGAGCGATGGGGGGGAGAGGGACTGTGCAGAAGAAGATCAAGAAGAAAAACAAACATCCTGAACAGGTACTTCTGCTTAGTCTTCACAGTAGTCGGAGGGTGGACAGACCACAAGAGAGCAACAGGAACAAAGGAGAGATGGAGGTGGGCACAGTTCACTTACAGAGGAAAGAGTCCTGAAGGGATATGCAGCTATGAAAGTAGGCAAGACTATGGAACCATATGGGTTAAATACATGGGTACTAAAGGAACTCAGGGAAGTACTAGCTGCCGTATTCAGCAGCTCACTGGATACTGGCATGTGAAGAGGCTAGCAGCCATTGGCTAGTCAGGCTCACATCACTGGTGTGGAAATTAATGAGTATCTTGAATCCAGTGGTCTGCAAGAGAAATAGCAGCATGGACTTGGGGGAAGGGGGGGTTAATGTCAGTTGATTCTAATTGATTTCTTTGACTGGGTAGCTAAGGAAATAGATCCAGGGAATGAAGTGGAGATGGCCTATATGGACTTTAGGAAGGTCTTTGACACTGTGCTTCACAAGAGACTAGTAAAGAAATTAGGCAGCCTAGGGGTTGGATCCAAAGTGGTGAACTGGGTAAGGAACTGGTTAATGAATAGGTGACAGAGGATGGTGGTGAAAGAAACTTACACCAATGATGGGAGAGTAACCAGTGGGGTGCCACAGGCCTCAATACTGGGACCAGTCCTCTTCAGTGCCTTCATAAGTGACATTTCAGGAGGACTGGATAGGGAAGGAATGCCTTTTTATAGATGACACCAACATCTGCAGTAGGATGGACACGGGGGGGTGTAGAAATGCTAGGTGAAAGCTGCAAATTCCACTTTAATGGAATTTTAGAGAAAATTCACCAACTTTCACAGAACCTTCCAAATTTCTACCTTTGGTGAAGTCAGAAATCTTCCAGATCTGTTGGTGAATTTCCACCCTGTTCTGTGGAATTTTCTCACTGAACTGCAGAATAAGACACGTGAACTGCAGAACTAATACTTTTGTCCACAATTCATGTAATTATTCCAAAGTTTAGTTCTGCACCATCCTATAATTGAAACATATCAACTCTCCCTGGTGTCCTTTGGCACCCCCACCCTCCGATCTCTGGCCTCATACAGTTAATGTTTCCCTAGTGCCCTGTGGCACCCACACCCTCTGATAACCTGCCTCAGACCATTACTGTTTCCCTGGCATTTAGTGACACCCCCTACACCCTCCAATCACTAGTCACCCTATACATTTACTGTTTCCCTGGTGTCTATTGGCACCCCCACCTTCTGATTGCTGGCTGCCCAATACAGTTAATGTCTCCCTAGTGTCTGGGGTATCACCCACCCTCTGATTGCTGGCCCCATACCATTGATGTTTTCCTGGTGTCTAGTGGCACCCCCCTACTCTCTGATCACTTGCCCCATGTTTTCTGATGTGCAGCCCTCATCTGAATCTCAGCTGAAGTGATTGACAACTCCATGCTCACTCCCGTCCCAGTTCTTACTGTTTACGTTGTATGGTAGTCATGGAGACTGTCTACATGATTACTGCATGATGTAAAGCCTAAGACATGGGATGAGAGTGAGCACAGAGTTGTTAGTCACTTGAGTTGAGATTCAGATGAGGACCACACATCAGGAAATATGGGACCAGCAAATAGAGGGTGTGGGGTGCCACTGGAGACCAGGGAAACAGTAATGGTATAGGGCTGGCAATTAGAGGGTGGGGTTGCCACTAGACACCAGGGAAATATTAATTGTATGGGGACGGTGACTGGAGGGTTGGGGGTGCCATTTGACACCATGGAAACATTAATTGCATGAGTCCAGCAATCAGATGATGGGGGTGCCACTAGGCACCATGGAAATATTAAATGCTTGCAGCAGCAGTTGGTAATTGGAGGGTGGGGGGTGCCACCAGACAACAGTGAAACATTAATTATATAGGATGGCTGGTGATCAGAGAGTGAGGGGTGTCACTAGTCACCAGGGAAACATTAATGATGTGGTGCCAATGATCGGAGGGTGGGAGGTGCCAGTGGATGCCAGAGAAACATTAAATCTATGGGGCAGCTGGCAGTGGGAAGGTGGGGGTGCCACTGGACACCAGGGAAACATTAATTGTATGAGGCCAGTGACTGGAGGGTGGGGGATGCCTCTAGACACCAGGGAAACATTAAATTGACTGGATTGGATTCTATCTAATTTCCCCACAATGCCATTTGGAGTCACAGTTCTCCCAGATGCACTGAGTGACCACTTGCAAGCCATCTGTAACTGGTCCAACAATATGGTGAAAGTAGTCCCATCAGTCTTTACTAGTAAGGTACTCAGCAGAGGTCACCTAAGCTCCATCAAAACACACCTCACCCTGATTGGTTCCCCATAGATGACATACAGGACATTGTATCTTTAAAGCCGGTGACCCCCATTCCCCTGACAACTATCAGCCAATAACTATTCTCCCTCACCTAGCTAAACTTCTTGAAAAGATCATCCACTGCCAGCTATCTGAATACCTCACCAAACATAACCTCCTACTGTATGTGCCCAACAATACATCTTCCAAAAGTATCACAGCACCGCTACTGCCTTGGCATTCCTCACCAACCATATCCTCTCTAATATGGATCGTGGCTGTGCCACTGGTGCCATCTTTGTTGACCTATCTAAAGCCTTTGATCTTGTAAACCACACCCTCCTCCTCTCTAAATTGCAACTGATTGGCTGCTCGGCTGAGACCACTAAATGGTTTCAGTGCTATCTCTCTAATCATCCTCAATCAGTTTGTATCAGCTCAGTCTCTTCTCCAGCCTTCCCAGTCATCACCAGGATCCCCTAACGGTCCATCCTGGGCACCCTACTCTTTTCCGTCTTCATAAACACCCTCCCCTCTGACTGCCTCAACTGCAACACGCTCCTCTACATTGATGACCTTGTTATCTTTCATAGTGACAAAAAGCCTCTCCCTCATATATCCTCTGCCATCACCCAGAACCACAGCGCTGCCCACAGCTGGTTCACTTCCAACTTACTGCTGGTAAATGGCAAAGAGACCAAGGCAATGCTATTTGCATCTAAACCAGTGCTTGCTAAATCCCTTACGGACAACTCCCCTTTCCAAATTCTGTCGCCAGACGGCCCTGCTCTTGAAAATGTCTCCATCTTTAAATACCTGGAGATTATGCTCAACCCCTCACTCTCCTTCACTGGCCATGTTGACCTTGTTATCCACAGGATTAACCATAAACTAGGCGCTGCCTATCATATAAAACCCTATCTGTCCAATGGTGCTCGCCTTGCCATGGTCGGGGCAACATTCTCCCCATGCTGGACTACTGCTCCCCTATATACTCTTGTGTCTTCACCACCCTGCGAGCTAGTCTATCGGCTGCTTACAACAGTGCTTGTCACTTTATGCTGTCTGCCCTTTCTCCATGCATCACTGTGACCTCTACATCTCCCTTGGCTTGCTCCCCCTACAAGGTCATTTCAAATTGACCCTGGGCTGCTTTATAGACACCATCATCAGAAATAGTGCTGTCTCACCTCTCTCCAACCTCTGTAAGCCACGTACTTTGTCTAGGTGTCTTCAGTTCTCTACTGTCCCCCCCCTTGAGGTGCCATGAACCATAACCAAAATGGGTGGGAATGCTCTATTGGTAGCAGCGCCCACCTTTTGGAATGGGCTACCCACCCCACTCAGATCTTCTAACACCCATCTCTCCAATAACCACCACCTCAAATCCTGGCTACTGACAAACCACAGCTGCAAATGCCCACATGGATAACTGCCCCAACCACTTGGTGCTTTCCCATTCTCACCCTCTCCAGTGGTTCCAGCTGGTACTACTCCCTTTTATGTTAACCTGCCTATCCCTACATCCCCACCTCTCCTTCTTCCTCCTCATACTCCCCATCACTGGAGATCCCTCTTCCTTGTCCAGGAGCGACTACTCACCTATCTATTGGTCCACATTTCCTTTTAGGAATATTGCTTGCTATCTCTTCCATTTCCTGTAACTCTGGATTTATTGTATTTATAAATCTTAA
The DNA here is from genome assembly GCA_016271365.2 of Neoceratodus forsteri. Lineage (NCBI taxonomy): Eukaryota > Metazoa > Chordata > Ceratodontiformes > Ceratodontidae > Neoceratodus > Neoceratodus forsteri. The sequence continues at coordinate 615,138,263 of CM028133.1, forward strand.
TTTACTGTATTTTGCAACCTTGTATCTTATATAACATTGTATTTTTGTTTTATCCTGTTGTTTCTTGCTTACTGTTCATTGTGCTCTACTTATAGTCTACTTTTATGCCATTGTATGTGGCCCGGGTCGTGCCTGAAAATGGTGCCTGGGATCAGTGCACTTACCTGAATTCCAACGTCATAAATAAATAAAAATTGATCTTGCCCTGGATTTTTTCATTTCCAGGATTAATGCTGCATGTGATATCATTACCCCTTTAAGAAAAAGGAAAATCCAGGATGTACAAAATGGGTGGATCACTGGGTCCCTACTGGAGCAAATAAGGGAGCATGGCAACCTATGGTACAAGGCAAAGGCCACTGAGGTAGCACATGACTTCCAAAAATACTGGGCAGCCAGAAACAAATGTACCAAAAAGATGAGACAGTCCAATGCACATTTTTACAAGAAGCAGCTGGAAAGTAACTGGGGAAATAGTAACAGTTTCTGGGTAATATTAAAGACTTAATAGGGAAGGACACCAAAACTCCACCTTTGCTGCTCAGTGTTAATGGTAGTCTTACTGAGGACCCCCTTACCATAGCAGACACTTTTAACACAGCATTCACAGTCCTGAGTGATACTCTTCCCCCTATCATCTGTCTTTGTAAGTCACACCTGTGTCACAACCCTGATCACCTACTCCTCACCAGATGAATAATATCCTACAGTTCTATTTCAAACAAATAACAAATTTGGAAGCCAAAAAATGTGTTCAAAGGATACTTGGCAAAACTCATCTGGGTAGTGATAACATAGACATGAAAATGGTGGCTCTCACACTGGAACAGATAATAGTCCCCATAACAAAACTCTACAATAAATCCCTCACCTTAGCTACCTTCCAGAAACTTTAGAAAATGGCCCTTCCCACCACAGTTCACAAATGTGGAGATCATGCTAGTACATCCAACTACCAGCCCATCCCCATCCTACCCCCGCTAAGGCCTTAAAGAGGAGTGTCTGATCAATGGAATGAATATCTCCAATAATACAACCTGCAGTGCCCCCAACAACATGCATTCTGCAAATGTCATCATATGTCTACTGCCTTAATAGAGTTCTCAAGCCTCATTCATGAGGCTGTAGACAGCATCCAATTAGTAGGGGCCAATTTTTATAGGTCTCACAAAAGCCTTTGAGGCAGTGAACCATCACATATTGCTGGAAAAACTACTAGTGCCTAGACTGTCCCCTGCCTCTGCTGGCTGGCTCAGAGAGTACCTCTCAAGCAGAACTCAGCGTGTCAAAATAGACTCAGCCCTATCCATCACCAGAAAGGTATCATTAGGGATTCCCTAAGGGTCCATTCTGGGACCTTTGCTGTTTTGCCTCTTTTTACACTCCCTACCAGAGGCCTGTCTTTCCAAAATCATACTTTACGCGAATGATGCTGTTGTGATTAACTGCAACCCTCAACTAGTGCAGCTTTCTCAAGAAATGAAAAACAGTTTCCATCAGCTGCAGAACTGGTTTGACAGGCATAAAATATTGCTCAATTACAAAAAAAAAAACAAGACAATGCTGTTCACTAGCCCACATGCCAAAAAGAAAAAACTCCAGCTGAACTTAATGGATAAAATTAATGAGTCTCTAGAACAAGTTCACATGTTTAAATACCTAGGGGTACATCTTGATGATACCCTCACCTTCACCTGTCAGATAGGCCATGTAGTCAAAACAGTTAATGCCAAGCTAAGCGTTCTATATAGACACAGACATTACCTTACCCCTACAATCCTGCGCCTTGCAGTCACCTGCTCTGTTTTGTCCTGTAATCGACTATGGGCTGGTAGTATACAGTGCTGCCTCTGATATGGCTCTTAAGTATGTAAAACTGCTCTCAACAAAGCATGCCATCTTGTTCTGGGAGCAGACAAGCTCACTCATGCTTTTGAACTGTATGCCCAAACACAATGTCTTAATCTACTAGGGTGGGTAAAGTACCAGATCTGTCTTCTGGGAAAGAAGGCACTACTAGGCTTCCCCCCTCCCATCATCCACAATATACTGTAGTTCTCTATATCACAACATTTCACCAGAGGCTTTGCACGTAGGTCACTCTTAGCCCCCTTCAGGAGAACCTTATTTGTGCAGTGGTCTTTTGCCTACAGAGTCCTGCAGTGGCTCAGTGAACTCCCTGCTGAACTAACCAGTACTACTAATATAAAAATATTTAAAAAGGAGTTAAAGCTTCACCTTACCAACACTAGTGGCTGTGATTGCGTCACTGGAACTAAACTCAAACTCCACATGTGCACTTATGTTCCCTTTCTGTTCAGGCTGTACTATCCCTTCGCTGCACTGGCATGTTGAAATAAAACAATCATTCTCTCTCTCTCTCTCTCTCTCCCAGTCTTGCAGGTCCTCTCTTGCACTATATTCTATCCTCCCCCTCACCTCCCCACCCTCATTTCTATCACTCCTACCCCACTTTGCTTACCATACTTTTAAGCTTATCACTGATGACAATCCCTGCCTCTCTGGGTGTTGGAGAGTATTTAGAGTATTTTTTAGATGTTGAGCACTGCTGTTCAAATAACAATACAATGATTATGTAATGTGTAATGGCTATATGTAATATTTCTCTTCTGCTGTTTTCTATTACTTGTTTTCTGGTTGTGCACTGTTAGGTTTATGTTATTTGACATGGAACCTTTGTAAATGAGCATCTAGCTCAAAGGTTGTTTCTAAAGCCTAAATAAATAAAAAATAAAATGTTAAATAAAATTGTATGGGCTGGTGATCAGAGGGTGGGGGGGATGCCAATAGACAGCAGGGAAGCATTAAATTATTAGGGGGTCAGTGATCAAAGGGTGAGGGTGCCACTAGACAGCAGGGATTGGAAATCATTATTTAATATTTATAAATATGGGGCCGGTAATGCACACTGATATTTCATACATTCATTTCACAGTTCAGTGACTCATTGAACTGTAGAATGAAGTATAATGAGGATTAATGTACTAAACTGCCAAAAGAAATTAACAGAGCTTACCTCTGACAGTGTTCAGTTCTTTGGAACATTGTTCTACAGTTTAATGTATTAATATGCAGTTCATACATTTATTCTACTGTTCTAAATTGGAATTTCCACGAAAGTTGCCAAACTGATTACCAAACTTTCATAGAAGTGGAAGTCTGACTTTCGCACAAATTCCACTATTGGAATATTTTTTTTTGCACAGCACTAGGGTGTAGAGAAAGTGTAGGGACCTTGAGAAACTAATGGAGTAGTCAGGAACATGGAAGTTGAGTTTCAGTGCCTGAAATTGCAAGATCATGCACCTAGGGCATAGGAACTCTGGAGCTGAGTACAAGATTGGGAGAGGTACTCACTGTAACTAAGCAGGAAATGGAACTTGGCGTTATCATATATGATAACCTTAAAGAGGCAGAGCAGAGTGAGAAAGCAGTGGCTAGGTTCTTTGGAATGTTGCCCCCATGAACGAAGAATAATAATAAGGTTTAGAATGGAACTCTATGAAGCCAATTACATACTCCATAGGTAAAAATATCCCAGAGCATTTTGTGAATATGTTGCTGAAGTTGGTGATGATTTAAAACACATCACTCTTATTTGTCCATTGCACTTCAGTAAAATAAACTATTGGTTGGGACCAGTTTTTGCCAACTTTTGTCTCCCACTGGACCAAATAATATGAGGCTTGTACAGTTCTCTTAATCTAGAAATTTTGTATCACTTTATACATTTTTTGCTATGCTTGAAATTATAAACTTTAATTACACTATTTTTCAGTGATCTTTGGTATGATTTATGAAACTTTATTAGGCATATTATATATTCGAGGAATACAAGAGGATAACTCCTTTATTTGCCTTCATTGGCTTTTTTGTTCTAAATTTATGTATTATTTTCTTTTAGCACTCTAGAGACTATGGGCTATAGTACTCTGATGAGGGTGTATGTAACCAGACCCGAACCCAGATGAGTCCCATTTATTCCTGCAAGCTGGCAGGATTATTAAAGGCCTAGTCCTTTCAGACCCCTCTTCTTACAAATGCATGCCTCTACAATCTTTTATCACTGAACCATATAATCTGAGTTGATATAGTTAAGAGACTTTCATGATTTTTTCCCCAGGTATGGAATTTTAACAGAAACTGGACTTGTATTTATGTTATATTGATATTCAGTACTTGTTTTGTTACAGTGATCCATGATGTTTGTACTGTTAATAATGACAATGTCAATCAATAAACTTGAAAACTTGAAATTGGGATGCTGGGATGTATAGGGAGAGGTATCTCCAGCAGGAGGAAGAAGCTGGCATTTACACTGTATCATTCACTTATGAGACCCCACCTGGAGAATTGTGTCCAGTTCTGGAAGCTGCACCTCAGATAGAACATAGACAGGGTGAAGGAATTCCAGAAGAGGGAAAGTAAAATAGTTTGGGGTTGCATCTAAAGCTTGATGAGGAGGGACTGAGGGATGTACATATTGGAAGAAAAAAGCATGAGGGGACATGGTATAGACCTAAAAGTCTTTCAAGAGGGTGAACAGGGTGCAGGAGAGGTGTCTCTATTAGATAAAAAATAGCACCAGGATCAGAGTGGCATATAAATACTACTTCACTGAAAGAGTGGTGGATGTCTGGCACAGCTTGCCAACAGAAGTGGTGGAGGTGAAAACAGTTGGGGACATTATGCATGCATGAGATAGACATTAAGGAATATTAGTAAATAGGCAGTGAGGAGGGAGGGCTGCCAGAGACCAGTTTGGTCTGTGTGACACACTAAGCAGGCACCATCTGGGCAGACTGAGTAGGCTTTGCAGTTCTTTTCTGCCAACAAATTATATGTTTCTTTGAGAGCAGCAGATTCAGAAGAAATGTGAGGGTGTACTTCTTCACAGAAGGCATGGTGGATATATAGAATAGCCTTCCAGCTGATGTGGTGAGGGTGAAATCAGTGCTGGGGTTCAAGAATCCATTGGATAGGCATAAGGGAATCTTAGGTGATATCAGGTAAAAGGTGAAAGTTTAAAATGCTTCATTGACAAACTTTTAAACTAGCCAAGGGGGGAGGCACCAAAAAGGAGCAGGGAATTCCCAGCCTCCCCCCACAAAACAGGGTAGTTAGCGAGGTTAACACCAAGGTAGACAGGTCAATGGGGAGCAGGGTGGGGGTAAATGGAGAAAAATGCAAAGGCAGTAAGTACAGGGATAGGGCGAAAAGGGGTACATCTATCAAAAAATGGAGGGTGATGAGTACCAATAACCGTAGTCTGGGTAACAATCTTCCTGAACTAGTGGCCTTAATGGAAGAGGGACATCTGGATATCGTGGCAGTCACAGAAACATGGTTCACAGAGACCCATGACTGGGATGTCAACATTCTGGGGTACATAATCTACAGGAGGGACAGGGAGGGTAAAAGAGGAGCAGGAGGAGTAGATCTCTACATATGGGAAGGGATCAAAGTAACAGAGCTAAAGGGTAAACAGGGAGGAGAAGAGGCACTGTGGGTCACCTTGGAAACAGGATATGGCACCATAGTCTGCACAGGGGTTGTATACGACCTCCATCTCAGGGGGAGGAAATGGACAAGGAAATGATAGGAGGCATCCTTAGAGTGACAGAAAAAGGGGATATATTGTTGGTGGGGGACCTGAATATGCTAACTGGAGATGTTAACTGGAGTACATTTGCTGCAGCCACATCCAAGAGAAGAGTTATTCTTGATGCCCTACAGGGGCATGCCTCAGGCAGCTAGTGTTGGAACCCACTCAAGAGGGAGCAGTCTTAGACCTGGTACTCTCAAATGGGGATGGTGAGAGGGTCTTGGATTTAGAAGTGGGTAGCCATCTGGGAACAAGCAACCACAAGACAGTGTGGTTCACAATAAACACAGCCATAGAGTCAAGTCATACAAAAGCAAGTGTACTGGACTTTCATAGGGCCTACTTTGGCAGAGTGCAAGAGTGCCTAAGGAATGCACTAGCAAAAGGGCAGAAAGGAGGGGTGGAGGAACAATGGGGAAATATCAGAACTACCATCACAGAGGCAACAACCCTTTGTGTGAAGCAAATAAACAAACCAAAATACAGGAAAAAACATTGGTTCTCAAAAGAGGTGGCAGGGAAGGTAAGGGAGAAAAAAATAGCATTCAGAAAGTATAAGGAATCACAGAAGGAGCAGGACAGAGAACTCTTACCAGTTAAAGCAGAAGGAAACGGGGAAGGCAGTCAGAATAGTAAAGGCCAAACTGAGGAAAAGATAGCCAACTCAGTTAAGAAGGTGGGGATAAAACCTTTTATAGTACATTAGTGAGTGAAGAAAGATCAAGGGAGGGATAGTGATGCTTAATAAGGGGGGCAGAGGGTGACCATGAAAAGACAAGTTACTGAACAAATGTTTTTGTGCAGTATTCACAAAAGAAGAGGGATGTACCTAAACCAAACAACAGAAGCACTCTGAATAGGGGGGGTCAATACCAGTCCATTCACAGAAGAAAGGGTCCTGAAAGAATTCCTAAAACTCAAGGTGGACAAGGCAATGAGGCCTGAAGGGATTCACTCCAGAATTCTAAAAGAGCTTATTTATTTATGTATTTATTTAAGAGTTTAACCAGGAAGGCATGCTGAGCGGAGGCCTCTCAATTCCAGATGTGTTCTGGGGGATGGGAACATCAGGATACATTACAAGCACAGTACATATACAGGAAGAGCAGTACAGTAAGCAGATATACAAGGCAGCTTCAATTACATTTATGATACAGAGCCAGTATCCCAAGAGGTTACACAGAGGATGGGATACAAGTGTAATTAGCAGGTGGGTGAAACTCGGCAGTGCTTTACTAGAGACCAAAAAGGAGCCTAGCATACTTATGCAAAATAGAACAGGTATTGTGAAGGCCCTAGAAGTCCCAGGAGGATGAGTGGAAAGGTGCAATGCAGAGGGAATGAGCTAGGTACATGTGCAGGAAGGGGAGAAGTGCACCTTGAGGAGTTGGTTTATTTGCTGGCTGCTGTCTGTGTAGCGAATTGTGGCCAGTAGGGTGTTTCACAGTTTGGGCATGCGGGAGCTGAAAGCAGCTTGTCCTTTGTTAGTGGACATGCGTGGGACAAGAAAGAGCCTGGAATCTGAGTTCCTGAGTGCGTACACCATGGGGGGGGCAGGACAGAGAGGGCTGACTGAAGGTAGGAGGGGAGGGAATGCTCCCAGAACTTAGCAGTGACCCTGGCACAGTGGGCCTGTCTGCAATCCTGTAGGGATGCCAGGTCAAGTGACTTATAAAGGATGCAGTGATGTGTCGAGGGTAGACAGTCCAGTGTGAAGGGACAGAAAGAATGATAGAGGGTATCTAGCCTGGTTAGGGTTGATTTTGTGGCCGTGCTGTAGATTACATCCCCGCAGTCAAATATCAGGAGGATCATTTTCTGAATGATCGCTTAGCGAGCCAGTAAACATTGGCCCTGTTACGATATACAGTGCCCAGTTTGGGATGTAGTTTTTTGTGCAATGAGGCGATATGCACCGAAAAATCTAGGTGTTGGTCAAGCCATACCCCGAGGTATCTGAAAGAGGTGCAGTCCTCCAAGGGGGAACCATCAATGGTGTTGAAAGTGGGGGTTGAGGAGAGGCAGGAGAGTCTTTGCCATGTTCCGCAAGTTAGTGAGACAGTTTTCTTTGGGTTGAGGAAAAGCTGGTTTGAACGAAACCAAAGCTGAACAGTATTGAAATCCTCCTGGAGACTTTCCGCAGTAACAGAGATGGATTGACCCTATGCAAACATTACCATGTCATTGGCGTACATGTGGATGAGTGAGTGCGTGCTGGCTGAGGGCAGGTCATTTAGAAAAATGGAGAACAGTAATGGGCCAAGGACCGAGACTTGAGGGACCCTGGAGGTGACAGGGAGAGGGACGGAGGTGCAGGAGACAACTTTTACTGCTTGAGACCTGCCTGCCAAGTAGCATTGGAACCAGCTGGAGGCAGTACCTGTCAGACCAGCTAGGGCAAATTTGGACAGTAAAAGGGGGTGGGAGACAGTGTCAAAAGCTTTGGCAAGGTCGATGAAAATGTCTGAGGTGGTGTGCCCTTTTTCCATACCAGTAAGGATAGTCTGTGAGCCTTAGAAGTGAGGTGATGGTGGAGTGTGACTTCCTAAATCTGGACTGGTACGGTGCGAAGAAAGAGGAGGAGTTGAGAAAGGAGGCAAGTTGAGAGAGTACGAGTTTCTCCTGTAGTTTAGCTAGGATGGGGAGTAGGGATATAGGGCTATAGTTACCCAGCGAGGAGGGTCCCCCCCTTTAGGGAGTGGGATGACAGTGGCTTGCTTCCACTCAGATGGGATTTCAGCAAGCAAGAAGAAGAGATTGAATAGGTTTGCCAGTGGTGCGGTGATGGCAGGAGCCAACAGGTGAAGCATTTTTGAATCCAGCCCTGAGGGGCATTTACCTTTGGAAGGGTTGAGGGCCTGCAGGGCTTTAAGCACTTTGGTGGGAGTAACCAGATGAAAGGTGAAGCAGGGGGCCGAGGCAGTGTGTGGGAAGGTAGGTGGTGAGCTAGAGGGGTGGGGGGGTTGGCGGTTAGGAGAGAGGATGCACAGCTGGTGCAAAAGGTGTTGAAAACTGTGGCCACTGCACCGGGATCGGTGATGATGGAGCCTTCAACATTAAGGGTTGGGGTTGGGGGTTAGGTGGGGGAAAAAGTGAGTTTATTGTTTTCCCAAATTTAGCTGGGTGGCTTATATTGGTGTGGAAAGAGGCCTTGAAGTAGTTTGCTTTGGCCTGCCGTAGTAGCGTAGTGCAGGAATTATGGAATGCTCTGTAATGTTGGTGAGCCACCAGGGTGCCGGTAGTCTTATATGATTTCCAGGCCTGATCCCTAGCATGAAACTGATCTATGATGTTTGCCGTGACCCAGGGCAGGTGGGCACCCCTTACTCTTGACCTTCTAAGTGGGGCGTAGTGGTCCCAGATGGCTAGAAATCTGGTTTTAAACAGGTCTAGGGCGGTGTTGATATTTGGAGCCCGGCAGTTGCAGGACCAGGCAATGAATGAAAGGTCATTTAAGAGGGCAAGAGGTCGAAAGATTTGAATGATCTGGTGAGCAGCATTCGGGGGTGCCTTGGGCTGGAATATTTTTCCTACCGAGTAGATCATGTGGGAGTCACTTAAAGGATCTGGGAGGAGTCCTGCTACAAGTATTCTGTGGGGGTGGGAGGTAAGGGCCCAGTCTAACAGGGAGTGGTTCTGGGATTTATGATTTAATCTTGTAGGTGCAGATAATTGTTGTGTCATGTTTAGGGAATTTACTTGGCTACATAGCCTATAATTAGCAGTGGAGAGCCAGTTGAAGTTGAAGTCCCCTAGGATTTGTAGTTCACCCTCTGCTGCGAGTGATTTTAGTGTACCCAGGTGATCCAGGATGGCAGGCATAGGGGTGTCTGGGGCACAGTAGGACCCTGCTATATATACTGGATTCATGTGCAGCAGTGCGATATTGATTAGAAGGGAGTCAATGGATGACATGGGCAGGGGGAGCTGGATAGGAGTGAACTGGTGTTGAGATGAGATGAACAAGGCAATGCCTCCTCCTCTTTTTTTTACCCTGACAGTCATACCGAATGATGGTGTATCCTGGGATTGCAATTTCTTGGTCTAAATTATGGGGTTTGAGCCATGTTTCAGTGATTATCAGAATGTCAGGACGTAGCGTTAGGGCAGTTGCCTGTAGTTCAGGGAGCTTGTTGAGTATGCTACATATGTTCAGGTGGATTATCTTTAAACCCTTGGTAGTTTGAGTGATGGGGAGGGGGTTGGGTTTTGGGGTCCAGGGTTTAACTCGATGTCCCCTGATAGGAGGAGCAGCAGAATTAGCAGCTGTTTTGTTTGTAGCATGAACCATTTGGATTTGTGATGGGCATAGCCTTGCTGCGAGGTTCACTTGCCAGAGTAAGTGGAGGTTGTTTTTAATGCTATCAACCCTACGTAGAAGGAGGGTGGTAGGATGGATGCCCCCATGAACCAGTTAGTCTGATGGTTAGGAGGAGGTTTCTCAATGCAGGAGGTTGAATGGGTGTGGGCAGCAGCTTTAATGACTGTAGTGTATTGGTCATGCTGAGGCACTGGGTATAAGGGGAGTGGGAGGGTGATGTAGGGTTCGAGGAGGCATAATAAGATGCATACCTCTCAACTGTCCCTGATTTTCAGGGACGTCCCTGATTTTACCTCAAAGTTTTACTCTGTCCTTCCTAAAAATGATGTTTCCATGACCAAACAGTGGGGGTTATAAGCATAAAATAATGTCAAACATTAATGTTACAGACGTGGTCTTCCTTAGAAAATGCATTTTACACTACACCACCTATTCTACCAGCTTCCTGAGTGGATATCACCAATTTGTAAGATGTGTCCCTGATTTTAATCCTTTGTCCCTGATTTTTGTAAGCCTTGTCCCTGATTTATGAGGCAGGAGGTTGAGAGGTGTGATAAGATGAGGGACAGTGGCAGCATGATTTAGGTTGCTGGGTTTTCTGCTGAGGCCTTTGTTGGAAATTGGGAAGCCTCTAGTTACTCAGTTTTGGATTTCTGTGTTTTGTAGGAGATTACGAGTAAGGGTGGCCTCTAGTGGTTCATTCTGATAAACTGCTAATGGGAAAGTTGACTGGCTAAAAACCACCACCTGACCCGCACTATAAAGCACTGAGTTTGCCTAGGGCAGTGGCAGGGATGGTGGGGCAGCCAGCGCAGAGTGCCAGCAGGAACTAAAATGCCGACTGCTTCAAAATCCCTGGAGAGTTGGGCTGCAGCATGGCAAGTGGAGTACCTGAGTGCTCCTGCAGTGGAATTTGTTGCTTTGTCTTGGGGGAGGGCAGGACACATGGGCCCTCTCGACCATACTGAGGAGAAAAGAACAGCCTTTATAGTGTCAGGTAGGTGGGAGCAACAGCTTTGCACAATTAACAGAACTGTAATTCGACCTAAAAATGGTGGCTTGTAATTCTAACTCTGAAGCTCCAGCAGCTTTTTCACATTTAACAGAACTGTAAATCGAACCAAAATGGTGGCTTGTAATTCTAACTCTGAAGCTCCACGAGCTTTTACACGTTTAACAGAGCTATAATTCGAACTAAAATGGTGGCTTGTAATTCTAACTCTGAAGCTCCACGAGCTTTTACACATTTAACAGAGCTGTAATTCGAACTAAAATGGTGGCTTGTAATTCTAACTCTGAAGCTCCACCAGCTTTTACACATTTAATAAAGCTGCAGTTCGAACTAAAATGGTGGCTTGTAATTCTAACTCTGAAGCTTCAGCAGCTAAGGGGAGAACTAGTGACATCACTGACTACCCTTTTTAACAAATCGTGGTATTTTGGTATCTGAGGACTGGAGGAGGGCAGATGTGAGTCCCCTTCACAAAAGTGGGAGCAAGGCAGAGGCAGGAAACTATACACCTGTTAGTTTGACCTCATTGGCAGGGAAAATGATGGAATCACTTCTGAAGGAAAGAATACTTGAGTACCTAGAGGCCAGCAGGGCATAGGACCCAAGGCAGCATGGAGCCACAGAGGAAAGGTCATGTTAGATGAATCTGATTTATTTGACTAGGTGACCAAAGTAGTAGACCAGGGAGGGGCTGTGGACTTGGCCTATCTTGACTTTAGCCAGGCATTTGACACAGTTCCACACAAAAGATTAGTAAACAAGTTAGCCAGCCTGGGAGTGGGTCCCAGGGTGGTAGCCTGGGTATAAAAATTGTCTGGATAACAGGATGCAGAGGGAAATAGTAAGCTGAGTCCACTCCAAAGAACAGGGGGTTACTTGTGGGGTACTGCAGGGTTTAGTTCTTGGGCCGGTCCTCTTTAATGTCTTTCTAAGTGACATTGCAGAGGGACTAGAAGGAAAAGTATGCCTCTTTGCAGATGATACAAAGATCTGCAACAGGGTTGATACACAAGGGGGGGATGGAAAGGATGAGAAGGGACTTGGCAAGGTTGAAGGAATGGGTCAAAATATGGCAGCTTAGATTCAATGCAAAGAAATTCAAAGTAATGCACCTGGGAAACAAAAACCTAGGGGAAGAATATATAATGGGGGGGGAGGTACTAACAACAACAAAAATGGAAAGGGACCTGGGGATAGTCATATCAGAAGACCTAAAGGTAGGCAGACAATGTGAGAAGGGAGTAAGGAGAGTTGGGAGAATACTGGGATGGATAGGGAGCGGTATCGCCAGTAGAAACAGGAAGTTGTCATTCCTCTGTACAGACAGTTGGTGAGACTCCATCTGGAGTACTGCGTGCAGTTCTGGAGACCCCATCTCTGCAAGGACATATACAGGATGAAGACAGTCCAGAGGAAGGCAACTAAAATGGTGCAGGCTCTGCATCAGAAACCATATGAAGAGAAACTAAAGAAGCTTAATATGTATACCCTCAAGGAAAGGTGGGAGAGGAGGGACATGATAGAAACTTTCAAGTACCTCAAGGGAATCAACAAAGTCCAAGAGGGTAGCATCTTTTAGAACAAGAGATATGCAAAAAAAGGGGGCACAATTTGCAGATAGAGGGGGGACAGCTCAGGGGCAATGTGAAGAAGTATTTTTTACAGAGAGGGTGGTAGACATGGAACAGCCTCCTTGAGGAGGTCATGGTGTTAAAAACAGTGGGGAATTCAAGAATGCATGGGACAGACATAAGGCAATTATAGTGGGGGATGGGGGAAGTAGGCTGTTGGTTAACTAGGATCTGCAGCTTATTCAATAGGTAAGGAAATGGGCAGACTGGGTTGGCCAAGCAGTTCTTATCTGCCATCAAAGTCTATGTTTCTGTGTTAGTGGAAAGGAATGGTGGTGGTGGGGAGAAAGAATAGGAAATCAGGTAGGGTCTATGGAGATAGTGTAGTCAGGGAAAGTGGGCAGTCTGGTTGCGCCTAGCCATCCTTATCTGCTGACAAATTCTGTGTTTCTGTGTATGTTTCTAAATGAATTTTTGCTGGAGGCACATGCCTTGGGAAGGTTGTGAAGAAAAATCCAGAGTAGAACAGTTCCCAGAATGATGTTCCGAGGGATACCTGACCAATGGGTTGTGAGTAAAGAGTGACTCTCCCACAAAGGATACCCGAGACTGGCCTGCCAGATAAGAACTAACCCAAGAGATCACAAAGTCCAAGAGGTCAGTCTTGAATAGTTGGTTGAGTAGGAGCCAGAATATTGTACAGAAAGCCTTTGCTGGCTCAGAAATGATTGTTGCAGTAAGATTACTGTGATCCATCCCATTTTGGATGGTGTCAATGATCCCAAGTAAGACAGTAACTGTGGAGTGGGACTTTTGGTAGTCAGACTAGAAAGGGCTGATAATGGAAGAGGTGTCTAGAAAATGAGAGTGTTGCGAGTGTACTTGTTCTGAAGTTTAACAAGGGCAGGAGTAAGAGATAGGGAACAGTAGTTATCCTTACATGAGTTAAGAAACAGCTGTACCAAGATGGTACCCACTGAAGAGATGATGAGAAGAAGAAAGTTGGGATGCATGGAAAACTAGGAGAAGGGTGAGGGAGAGAGATGGGAAGAAGGTATTGGGCACAGGTAGAGAAGAATAATTTAAAGGTGGAACTGCCTTGGCAGACAACGGGTAGTAGAATGTATGGTGGTAAGGGGCTCAAAAAGTGAGTGGATGGTCTTCCAGAATTTGGATAGGCTGTTAAGGTTACACTGTAGTATGAAGGCACAGTATTCAGGCTTGGCCAGCCTGGTGGCTTTAGTACAAACAATCCAGAGATGTTTGTGCCTAACCAAATCCACAAGGAAGTCAGTGAACCTGTGCAGATGCCAGTCTGAGTTACGGGCATTGAGGCAGGCAGTCAGCTTGGCCAAAACCCAGGAAAAATGGAAGCCTCAACCCACCCAAACAATTTAAAGGGGAGCATAGGTGTCCCAGTTGGCACTGAATTCACATTGGAATTACCTGAGAATAGCATCTGGCCAGAGATATAAGGATACGATAGAGGACCAGTCAATGTTGGTTAATTCAACTAGGATGGCATCCAGGTCAAGCAGTGGGAAGGACCTCAGCTGTGTAATTTTGGGGGGGTCTTTGGTGCAGTTTTTTTTTTTTTGTGCAAGCAGTATGGACTAGTGGTTAAAGCATAAAACTGGGATTCTGAAAACCCAGTAGACATGGGTTTGAATCTCCCAACCACCACTTGTACACTGCATTTCCTAAAGCAATTCAAACTTCTTGTGCTTAATTCTCCTCTGAGTTTTACCTGGCAGTATGCTTCAGTTCAACGTGCCTTTTCCATCAAAAAATGTTAAAATAAATGAAAATGAACTGACACAAAGTTTACCATATAGAGACTACTGATCATACCAAGGAGCTTGCCTGCTTCCACAGTGCAATGTTGGTGGGAATAAAGAGCCTGTTAATAAGGGAGTGATTGTCAGATATGGGACTAAGCCCACTTGACTTCATAATATGCTGAGAGAGTTGAAATTCATGTATACTATGGGATAATTTTTTAGATGTGGGAAGCAGCCATTTACAGTTAGTCACTAAGCTCCAGGATTTTAACAGAGGATCAGTGTGATGAGATAAGGGATAGAAGATGAAACATATTATCAGCACTGAGGCTAGGACTGCAATAAGCTCCAGCCATGTGCTTTACATGGGAGAACAAGGAAAGGAGTTTTACCAGGCAGGCCTTATTCAAAGAGGGGTCAGGGGATGCATACATTAACTTAAGCTGATGGGTAAGGGAAACATACAGAGCCACCCCTCCCTGTCTTGTATTATGATCCTGCATTGCCAATGATCAAGTTGTCAAATACAGACATGGCTGAGTCACTGCTCCTTGGACTGAGTCATAGTTCAGATTAAGCAACCTCAATATGTGTGTACTGGACAAGCCTAAAGCCTAACAATGTAAATTTTTAGTAGACGACTGTGGACATTTAAGTTGAAATCCCTGAGACATTTTAGAATAGCTGGAAAGGCAGGGGAGGAGATAGGCCAGGGTTTATCATAACATCACCAGCCAGCAAAGAAAGAGGATGATGAATGTCTTAATGGAGTATTTAGAAGAGTGAGATGGTAGTAGGATCCTCCAGGAGAACAAGGGATGGCTGTTGTCAAGTGATGGGGGCAGAGGACAGTCAGCAGAAATGGAGAGGCATGAAAGAGAAAAGGTAGGTAGGAGGAGTGAGAGGATGGAGAAAATGACAATTAAGGAAAGATAAATTATGGTCAGCTGAGGTGTTGAAGGGAGGCTTGGGGTATGGGGAAGTTGTTGACCAGAGGCTAATTAGATGGGATGAACAACCAAGACTAACAGCTGATTTGACCCTAGTGCTCTTCTGGACACAGTGAAGTGGGGTTCAGGGCAATTGCAGTAGATGTAGCCCCAGTATCACTTGGGTCAAAGGATGGCAGGGTAAATACTAAGTAACAAAACAAAAACCAAATACATCCCTTATTGTCTCAGTTTATAGGTTAAAAGGATAATTACAATACAAAATACTGCCCCAGCACTCCACGGGCCATAAAGAGGCTGTGTATGATCAAACAAAATAGTTTCTTTGCAATCCTTGGGTCATATGGGGTTGGGGAAAATCAAACAATATAGTACAACACTAATAATTAGCAGTGCAGGGGAAAATCAAACAACACAATACCCTAACACTCTTCAAGTCATACTGAGGCAGTGGCAAATCTGTTTATACAATGCTCTGACACTGTTTTGGTCATAATGAGGAAGGGCAAAATATGATTTTGTACTGTAGTGCAATGGCACTCAGGTCATAAAAATGAAGAGATAAAGTCAGTCAAGAAGACTAGAATGTAGCACATTCAAAGAACTAAGTTGCATTAGCCACAATATCTAAGCACAAATGCTTCAATCCCTTTTTTCCTTTTCAGTATTTATGGTGCTAGTGCCAAAAACATTGAAGAGACATACAGTAGGCTGCCAAATACCCTGACATGCTGCCTGACACTGAGGCTTTCTCAGGAGGGCACAAATCAGACTTGTAACATGGCAAAAAAGAGAAGCATGGAATAAGGCAACCTCATTGGACAAAACATGCCACATGATCAAAGTTGGAGTAGGGATTAATCACTGGTAATGCTCACTGCAGCTATTAATCACAGGGTCACCGGGTCAAGCTCTAGCACCACTAGCTGTCACAGCAGCAAACGCTGTATATCCCACAAAGCAGCAGACCACAGAAAACACATTGCAGTGAAGACGCAGGCTCTCACTGTGCTGACACAAAGCCAAACAGTTCCAGTGAACAGAACTGAAAAAATGGAAACAACAACAACAACAACGCAAGTATTGCCATATTACAGGTGCATTAATGCCCTCCGGAGTCTGCTTCTACTGAGGAATTAATGCATGGTTGGGTGGTTGTAGGCACTCGGCCAAGGCCTCATGTCACAACCCCCCCAAACATGCATTAATTCCCCAGTAGAAGCCTCCTTCGTCAGACATTAATGCTTACTTATTATAGTGTCTTGGCATGCCACATGTCATGAAGAGGCAGGGGCAAAATCAGATTTTGTAGTGTCCTGGCAATCCGTGGGTCATAAGGAGGCAGGAGAAAAATGTGTTTATTTAGAAACTGTGACTGGAAAAGGCATACTAAGCCAAGGTGTATTTCCAAGTATGACCCAGAGGATAGGACACACTGGAAAATCTATCAGCTAGGCAAAACAAAAAGCCACCACCAACAACAATAAAAAATACCAATATAAACACAGTATAAATGGTACAAATTAGTTCAACTGGAAAATGGTATGGAACTAAAAAAATGTACAACACCTATAATACTTCATAATAAGTAGTTGGAGGGGCAAAATAAGCCAGGTATGCAAAAAAATGGATCCCAGAGCACATTGCAATTGATAGTAGTTAAACATCAAATCAGTAGTCATGGGTATAAAAACTTTAGGGTGGCCGGATAAGAGTTAATAACTCAGCAGTCATGGCTAAAGCAGTATTGTGGGCAAAAGGGAATTAGAAGCAGGAATGGGGGGTAGTAACATGAGCTGCTAGGAGCTGTCTGAGTAAACAGTAAAAGGGTGAGAAGTGGAGCTGAGTTGGCAGGTTATTCAAGATGGAGAAAAAACAGGAGAAAGCAATTTGCCTATCAGTAGTTTTGCAGCTAGGAACAGTGAAAGATTGAGAGCCAGCAGAGTAAGTAAATGGAGGAAGGGTGGAGATAAAAAAAGAAAGATAAGTAAGGAGAACCAAAATTAAAAAAAAAAAAAAGAGGAGCGATAATAGAAATTCTGGGACAAGCGTAGGGAGACAAAGATTATCATAAAAGTGAGCAGTGGTGGATGATGTGAGGGGAGTTAGTAGCAAAATGGCAGAAAGCATAATAAAAGGGTCCAGCCTGGTAAGGCAGTAATTCCTGGTATAACAGTATACCAGATCTGCATGGTTGGACACTGGAAAAGGCATATAAAGGATGCTGCAGCAGTAGATGTAGGCAAGATTTGTTATGATGAAGTTCACTGAGTTTAGGGCAGTTTTATGAATGATATCAATGTGGGTAGAGAAGTCGTAACATTGATCCAGCCAAACATCACCATACTTAAAATGAGAAAAGATATCAAGTAGGGCACCATCTGTGGTTTTAAAACCTAGAGGGGAGCTGACCAGAACTTGGCATTATTACTGTAAAGTCGTTCTACAGCACTGATTCCAGATAACTAACTAAGGCATCAATGTTGAAGAGTATGATGTCATTAGAGTACAAGTGGAAGTCTGTGTCAACACAGACAGTGGGCAGGTCATCTTGGAAGATGGAGAAGAGACTAAGGACCAAGATGAAGCCTTGGGGATCCCAGAAAGAATGGGAAATGGGATGGAGGGGACAAAGTGTCACCTACCTGGACTAGCTTTAACCGGCCAGAGTAGTAGGAGTGGAGTCAATCATCTGATGAGCTAGAGAGTGTCTCTCCCCCTCAGCATGTCAAAGAGAAGGTGTGCTACCATGTCAGAGGTCTTTGCCAGATCAATGAAAATGACAGAGTGTTGCGGAGCCAACAGGGTAGCTAAGCGGTTGAATTTTAGAGCAGCTTCATGGTTGTGGGGTCTTTTTGGCCTAGAAATTCTACTTTCTACTAGATTTGGCCTCACCTTTCTCCATTGGTAAACTCTGTCTGTTGCCAAATCAAAATGGCTCTGAAGAAAGGCAAAGTGGCTAAACTAATGGATGAATTCTTATAAAATCTGGCTCAGCATTGTCAGGCCTGTTGTCAGTAATTGGTATGATGATTCAGAGTGCACTTATAAAAAATAAGTGTTATGAGACCAGGTTACAACAAACTGATCTCTACCCCTTAACATTAAGAAGAGAAAAGGGAGATTTACTTCTAATGTATAAATTGGTTCACAGTCCTAAGTTACTTAATATATGTGGATTGGAATTTGCAGAAAAAAGATTTGTAGGAAGATTACACTCTAATCAACTGAAAGTAGAATGGGCCAATAACAAAAAATATAACTTTTCAATATAAGTGCAGCAGAATCTTGGAATTCTTTACCACCCACAGTTGTAGATTCGGTTAACTTTGAGATTTTCAAAACTAGGCTTGATCTCTGGTTATTGGCCTAATAATAAAATAATAATAATAATAATAATAATAATAATATTTAACCAAATGTCCCACTATTGAGGGAGGACAATCTAGATGGGCCTTGAGCATTTTTTTGTCCTACTTTATCCAGTAAATCCAGTAAATTTAACAATTGTGCAGAGATGAAAAGATCAACAGTATTTACACTCAGCTGGCTAATCTGGACACAAATATAAAAGAGGAATAAAAATAGGTTGCATAGCAATAGATGGATTTACAAGTGGTCTTGGATTGAGTATCACATTTGGAGGTGTCTATGTCTAAGGAATTTAATTATACCCTAAGAAGAATGGAGTCCCAGAAAAAACAACTTAGAGTCACTAATGTGAGGGTGTGGGGCTCCACCTGACACTGTTTCCAGGAATAAGCTGGATGATGTACTTCAAACTTTATTTTAGGAGGGCTTCTCAATATCTGTAGAGATGGTGGAGGTCCTATGGGTGTTTCTTCTACCTGTATAGAGAAGAAGAGATGGTGGAGGCTCTGGTTCCACTTTAGTGGCACACCTAAGATGTCTGGAGGAGTACCTGACTTCAATCAATCAAATATTTTTATTGTATGGTTGTAAACCTTCACAATCACATCCACAATTTAAAATGTCATTTACACATATATCTAAAAAGGGTAAAATATCCCCATTAACAGTGACTCCTTTATATGGTATATTCATATCAGAAAAATCAATTTATACGGTACACACTAAATAGCAGGAATTTTAACAATCTTATAAAGTGCATAGTGTCAAGCAGAGAGGTAGGAGATTAAAGGCGTGCCATCCAAATAATCTATTGCACATCTTTTGTACTTTGTTCCATATATAAATTCACCCATATAACAATCATTAATATCTCCAATAGTATTTCAAGTATACATAACACAGCCATGCTTTCAGGTGATTCTAGTTCTGCTTCTAATTTTTTTGATACTCAATAGATAATTAGCTAGCCTTTCCACTGTCCAGCTATCCTCTGTATGAAACAGTATACAAGTAAGATCTTTTTTATCAACATTATATCTCTTATTTAGATATGGGCCTAACCAAAACATACGTTGGCTATCATACCATCTACAGGCCCATAAAACATGGTCTAAATCCTCCTTATCCCCACTGCCACAATCACATTCCTCTGAATAAATTCCCATTTTTTAATCTATAGTCCAGCAATTTACTAGAAACTGTTGAACTTATAGATCATAAAGTTGGGCGTACTAAGGGTAGTCAGTATATCCAAGTATTTTTATAACCATGTGTATAATTATTTGCTGCAACCATTTGGAATAAGCGGATTGTTTTATTTCCTCTAAGTCTTTCAAGTTCCATTGGTTACTAATTTTCTTTAGAATATATTTTTTGCATTTAGCACTAATGTGAATACATTTTGCCACAGAATTTTTTAAGTGTACTAGGTTATAGTTTCCTAAAATGGAAAAAACAGTATTCAACCAAGAATCAGAATGGAGTCCCCATTCGTGCCAATCCTTTTTTTCCTCCAGACATTTCTTTGCAATTATATTTTCATTAAATCCAGTTAATCTAATCCAATAATTTACCTTTTTGGATTCAATTGCTGCATTAATATCTATAATACCCAGTTCTGCACGTATATAAGAAGATGGGCAGGAATAACCTAACCTTAGCATAGATCTTAAGGATTTATAAACAGGACTCATAAATCTATTAACTGTATTTACTTTCCAAATTTCACATCCGTGTAACAACTGGGATTCTACCTTAGATTTTAACACACTTAACAATGGCCTTATCGTTAATCCCCCAAATTTACAGTTAAACCTATATAATCCTCCAACAGTTTTTTTTAATTTCTCTTTAGCCCATTCCAAGAGGGAAGTCCACTTACAGTTTTGATGAATTACTATTCCAAGATATACATAATTAGAGACTATTTCCACCTTCTCTTGGCCAATGTACCAACTACCATTGATACTTTTATTTTTCTTCTTTTCACCCAATACCATAATCTTTGTTTTACCCATATTAATCTTTAATTTTAATTTCTCCGATTCCTTTAAAAGAAAATTTAGTTTATTTTGTATACCAAATTTTGTTAAAGACAAGACTAAAATATCATCGGCATATGCTAGCAAAGGAACAGGAACATTTCTAATTTTTGGGGAATCCATGTCTATATCCACACTCTGTTTTAACATATTATCCAGATATAATGTAAACAGCAGAGGGGCCTCACTCCACAGTTGCATTCAAAAATATTTGATAATTGGCCCCTAAGACCCAATCTAATTTTAGCCCAGGTTTTAGTATATAAATGTGCTATTATATTTATCAGGTTAGGGTCAATACCTCTATCTAATAAAATCTGCCATAATAAGCTTCTAGAAACACTATCAAAAGCATTAATATAGTCAATAAAACATAAATATATTCTTTGACCCCTAATTTTCACTGTTTTTTCCATTAGATGATTCAAAACAAAAATATTATCCAATGTGGACATTCCATGCCTAAATCCAGTTTGATAGGGGGAAATACCCCCTATTTTTTTCAACCTCCTCTTGTAACCGACCCAATATTATCTTAGAAAAAATTTTAAGATTCACATCCAGAAGACTTATAGGTCTATACATTTTTGGATCATCTAATGGACCTTTTTTGTGTAGTGGAATAATATTAGCCCCTTGCCAAGAATCAGGGAATCTTTTAAAGGAAATACATTTGTTATAGAATACTGTTAAATATTTGCACCATAAATGGGACTCTGTTAAGAAAACTTCAGCTGGGATTCCATCCAGCCCAGCTGCTTTGTGCTTTTTTAAAGTATACAATGCCAGAGAAGTTTCATTCAGTGTAATTGGACGCACATAAAAACATCCAGGACCATTTATTGGGAAGTTGTCAGCCTCAATATCAAAATAAATCCCTTTGAAATAAGTTACCCATCTTTCCTCAGTAATAAAAGTATCAATATTGACTTTCTGCTGATCAAAGCCCTTAGCCACTAATGACCAAAATACTCTATTATCTCTGCTTTGAATTGCCAAAAGCATTTTCTCCCACTTAGATGCAAAAAAAGCCTATTTTTTTGTTAACAATAAGTTCCTTATACACTTTCTTTTTATGGTTCAATAATTTAAGATTCGCCTGAGTTTTTATTTTTTATTATACAGTCTACATAGTTTCCTGATGTCAGCCTTTGCTTTTTCACAATCCCTATCAAACCAGGTATCCATAACTGCGATTCTTCCTGTTTTACTTGGTACTTCTAGTACTGATTTGATTTTTTTTAAAGAACATCTAGCTCTTCTGCAAGGTAAATAAGATCACATTTGCTAATATCTTCATAAGGGTGACTTAATATTGAGCAATGAATAATTGGTAATAGGTCATTATATGAATTTTGTTTCCATATAACCTTACTTGAGGCTCTAGTTTCCATAAATTGAAATGGCTGATGAACCAATCTATTCATCTGATCTAATTGAAATTCCATACCCAATGGATAATGATTGCTTTCTGCTCTAATTAGTATCTCACATTTAATCCAATGATACATATCTCCAGACCAGAGAGCAAGATCAATTACTGAGGCTCCCCTCTGGGAGACATATGTAAAGTTCCCCCTCTTTATCTCCTTCTATCCTCCCATTTAGAGGGTACATATTATTTTCTTTCACTAGCTCTATAACAGCTTTCCCATTACGGTTTACCACTTTATCTTTGGATTGTCTGTGGGGTAATTTATCTAAATAATTACATACAAAAAATGTGTGATCTACTAGGCCATCAAACAGGCTGATGCGTGCATTTAAATCACCTAGTAAAAGTACTTCTGCCTGTGGAAATATTTGCTGAACTTCTTTTAGCAGAGTGGATATTTCTTGCCATATGCCCACTGGAAAATAATCAGAATTCTCTGGTGGTACATAACAATTCAATACAATCAATTCCCTTGCTCTACATTTAACTGAAACTATCACATGATTGTCTGAAAGTTTCCAACATACAATCTTATCAAATACACCTATTTTAATTAAAGTGATAATTCCACCTGAAAATCTCTCTGCTTTTTTTATATTTCCTACCAGGAGCATGCAAGGCCTCATATCCATTAATAGCAATTTCTACATCTTTAGAGTGCCAAGTCTTCTGTAAGCAGATTAGCTCATAGTCCATTAGAAATTTAATACATTCAGCTTCCGCCCATAAAGATTTCCAGCCGGCTATATTCCAAGTAATAAGACTGATTTTATAATGTAGCTCATCTGACCCAGGAATGTTCTTATTTACCTTAGGAGATAGTCACTCATCATACCCTGCCAGTATTTTAAATCTGTTTTCCAACGGGAGGACAGAAACTTCCTCATGTTCCCTTCCTCCATTAGAGCCTGCACCAAGCTCTGTAAAGCCTACCAGATGTAGACCTAAATAATCCAATTTCCTAGCTTGACACAAGATTAAATATGCTAACCTTTCATTTGGAACATAAATGTCAATCTGGCTTCCTGCATGTGTACGTTCAGCTTGTATACTACCAGGATATTCCATTGGGACCATCATAAAAATTTTCCAACAAGTTCTCAATTGCTACAGACAACCTTAAGTCTGTTTCTTGAAACATATGGTTCATCCCAAAAAGAGTTAACATTCTTCCACTTACATCCTTTGCACTTGGTTTGTTACATTTACCTATATTAAATTTGTCTCTATTGGGGAAGAACATAGATATTTCCTTATTACTTAACAAACCTCTGTTTATCCAGACATAGCTTACTGTTCTTGGTGCATCAAAATAAATGTCAATAATGGTAGCCTGTTCTAATGTTAACCTCTTGATCTCAACTATATCAGCTTCTGTAAGTTCAATATCCACTTCTTTATTCAAAAATGTAAGAATATGTAGGTCTAACATAGCCTCCCAAGGGTACCCCAATTATATGGTCCATATAATCTAATTAGGGGCTTCTTCTGAGCTAAAGCATGTGTAACTGGGTTCCCCTTAAAATCTTGAGAATGTGTTTCATTTCTATCCTAAATAATTTGTATTTTCCCTACATCTCCAGTATTTTCCTTGTCATTATCTTTACCCAGATGACCATTTAATGTTATATCATACCTTAACCCTTTCACTTCTTGTTCTAATTTTGATAATTCCGATTCCAGTTGAGATGACACCTGTTGAAACTGGAGAGTATAGCTTCCCGCAATTACATCCTCTCCTTGTGTTACTATACTTCCTTTATTTTTTCTCCTATTTTTTTTTCCTTCTCCTTCGAGTTTTATTTCTAGAGGTTTCCTTAGCTGGTAGTTCAGGAAAATCAGTTATACTAGAATCAGGTCTCAATCCTAATGGTCCTGGAGCTTCGGTATCATCAGAGCACACTTCCAGATCAGACGCAGTTTCCAACTTCTCTGAATTTAATATTATCTTCTCAACTTTTCCAGACAAATCATCAACTTTATCCATAATCTGTCTTAATTTTTCATCACTATCAATGAACTGCGCTTTTAGTTCTTCCAGCAAGTCCTTATTAAGAACTAATTGCTCCATCAGGATCACAAAGGAATTCATTGGATTCCTTAGAAAGGTAATTAATTTATCACTCAACCTGGCAGGTATGAATACCTCATTTTCTAACGAGCAATTATTACCTTTTTGAGACTGATTTACACTATTATATTGACATCTAGAGCTAAACAGGTCTTCTTCTACTTTTTTAAGTCCATCTATTGTTTGTTGTAACTCTTTCATTACCTCTTTTAGTTCGTGGGTCTTATATATTGTCAGTGACTCTTTTTCCTTTGCCAAATCCACCATATCATCAGAAACCTCCAGGGATATATCTGCCACCAATGACACCTCAGATCTCCACCATGGAGGATAACTTTCCAGACCATCAGGAGCAGAAGAACCCTCTGAGGATTTTCTGTCTGAATGAGATAATCTTTCAGAGAACAGGTGATCCTGACTAGCCACCAATGAACCATCCATAAGGCTACAATCATTTGACCCCCATAACTCCGACCCTTTATCTGCACCTATATCTTCTACATAAACAGATGGGACAATAGAAGCATCTACATATTGATGCATATCTTTTAATTTACTTGATTTACCTGAGGTCTCAGCTTGGGTTATATTACCATTAGGGATAGAGGTATTATTTTTCCAATTCTTTTTTTTAAGATGTTCAGTAATCTTAGTCTGCCTTCCACCATATTTAATATTAACTTTCTGTGTAGAAAGCTCCTGTAATGGGGAAAGTTGAGAAGCATGCATTTTCTGCATTCTTTGATTTCTAGTAATAACCATTCCCAGAAATAACATTTGTAATAATGCACAAAATGAAACAGCCTCCACAAAGATGATACAGTGGTAAAAAAAAATGTTTCTCCAGTAACTCTCCAGGCACTTAAACAGAATCAGAACAGCAATCAGCAACAGTCATCAGGTCAAACAGCAGATCATGTAATCCAAATACTTCAATTTGTTCAATTAGATTGACTCAGCTCAGTTCAGTTCAGTTCAATTTGAGTTTGCTGAAAAAACTGGATTTCTGCACTTGCTCTTTTCAGAAATTCTGCATTTTCCACTTCATTTTCATAAATAAGATATAAAATGGAAAAAATATCCTTCGAAATCAAATCAAGACCATAACCGCTTCGTTGATTATGATGCTGTTCAAAAACAGCTTCCTTAGATTTTCCAATTTTCCTTGTTTTCAAGTTTCCAGGTTACTTAAACCTTCTGTCAGGCAACGCCAACCATTTATCCACTGATCCTCAGTAATTATTAAACTTTAAGAAAAGAGAACAAAACAAAAGCAAATTAAAAACTCAAAAAAACTACTCGTCTATACTCAGAACACAAAAAATTTGCTAACCCATCTACCTATAAACCTATAAACCTTTATAGTTCAATTAAAGAAGAATGAAAAGCGCTTACTTCTTATACAACTCCTGGTGTTTTCCATTCCTTCACGGTCTCAGATGTCTAAATAACTTAGAGTAACTTAAAACAGCTTAGAAGAAAACAGTAACGAGTCTTGTGAAAAGGACTAGTGAAACAGTTTCAGCAGTCTAGCACTCAAGCACTTGAATCAACACCTATTACCTCTGCTGCTCACAATGTTAGAATTAAGGTATCTAATCTACAGAAGCTCTTGCAGTCGCTTTATCAAGCCTTGTCTGCCGCTCAGGAGGGTGCAAATGCTTAACTCTTTAACTACCTCTAAAGAACTCTAATACTCTCCCTATAAGTTAACGTAGATTTAGTCTATCAAATCTTTACCCAATATTTTATAGAAAACACAGCAAAGCACAAAACAATACTGACAAACATATATGGGACAAACATCAAGGATTAATAAAACTTAATAAATGAAACTTTCTCCCTTAAAAACGTAAATGGATAAATAGTCTCTACTGTTTGTTCAACAAATCATCATAATAAAAAGAGCCTCAAAAGGAACTTCCCGGGATAATATTCCAAAGCTTTTCCTCAGACTGTGCTTCTTTTCCTGCAGCCACACACCACCTGAGGCTTGGGTTCCTCGTTTGCCAACGAGCTCCACAGATCTTTTCTTCACCGCCTCATCCCAGGCAGGCTGCACCATCTACCACACTCCAGCCTATGGGCAAGACAGAGAGACAGCAACAGAGAGACCACAATAAAAATGAGCCGCACTAGGCAGTCTGGAAAATCCCGATGTATCTTAGACAGGTATGAAATTTAGCATAGACGGCATACCTTTTCTAAATAAAAAAGCGCTTTACTCGGGACCTACTGCAACAACTCCTCCACAGTTGAACAGCGTGCAGTGGCTCACCCGGAAGTCCAAGAGAATGCCCAGTCCCAGAAGGTATACTTATTCATAGGAGCTCAATAGAGCCAAACTTGCGTTGGTTCTGTCCCTTTGAATGCTGAACTTTTAAGGTAACTCCATTCTTCTTGGCTGGATTAGGTACAAGTGCATTTTTTTATTGGAGGAACCAAAACTTTGGTGGACATTTTCTATGTTCTACTTTACTGTCTCTTTATCGAAAGGGTTAGGATACACTCGCTATAGTGCATTCTCCTTGCTGTTTAGCTCTCTCTCTCTCTCTCCCCCCCCACCCATCTCGTGATACTTGACAAGCTATGTTGTTGCAGATTTCCTAACATAAGATAGATGGCAGTGCAACCAAGGTAGAACATACCCTAGACCTCCCTTTCAAGTATCTGACTTTGCTAGCAGTGGCCCAGGACCAGAGGGGTGCAATATTTAAAGATCAAATGCAACTTTTTTTCATATTTTTGATAAAATCTTGAATTCATTTGAATTCAAGTCCTTGTGTCATAAGTGTTTCCTGAAAATTCCATGCTGTTTGGTTTTGTGTCTGCAGTAAGTAAAAACAGTAAAGTTGTTTCTATCCCTAAAAAGCTCTAAGGAAAAAAAACAATTAGCTCTACAGACTGCTCCGACTGGGAAGTGAAACAGCTTCTTCAATCAAACAGGGACTTAACTGCTGAAGCAGCAGGCTAGGCCAAAATGATGTCATCACTCTGTAGGCCTCACTGATAGAAACAGAAACAACTTCACTGTTTTAGTTATTGTAGAGCACATTAACAAATGCTGATTTTAAGAAAACCACAACACCAAACAGCACGCCATTTTCAGAAAACACTTATCATGACACAGGGACTTAAATTCAAGTGAATTCAGACTTTTATTAATAATATGAAAAAGAAAGTTGCATTTAATCTTTAAGGGGCAAAACTGATGGTTTTCCCTACATGTGTGCCCATATGCAGCAGTGTAGGAGAGATCTGTTAGTTTGTAAAACTTCCTTTCTACATTTGGGAGTTCCTGCTCATCTTGTCTACCTCACCGGACTATGCCTTACATACAAAGATAAAACTTATGTTTTCACCATTCCAGAGAATGCTTCCCATCTTTTGGATACCCTTAGATCAAAGTAGGAGAATGGTCTAGCAGAATTGGCAGAATAAACTTTGTTTTGCACTTAGAAGGTGGTATTCTGTGGTGGAACAGTGCTTAGTTATAAATTGTGCTTTGCCTGGACTTGAAATATTTACTCTTCCTTCTGCACTGTATATTATAAAATGGCAAGAAAACATCTAGAAATGTTATTGGCCAAGAGATGTCACCTAACCATGCATTAAATCTCTATAAATGCATCTTCAGGTGCCAAATCCCAGTTTCCTCCCCAAAAAACTACTTAGAGCCATTGTATAAGTGTAACAAGCCCCTTCAGGCAGGATGTCCATCGTAGGAGTTTAATGCACTTTCAGAGGTGTAAAGACAATCAGCCTGTGGCCTTGAGCATTACCACACCACTGGGGTGTGCATTAAAATCCTATAGTGCACACCCTGTCATGACTTACTATTTATTGGTTGGCAGTTTCCTGTTGCCGATATTTGGGGGGTGGGAGCTCATGGCTCCCTTATTGATATCATTCTCTGTAATCTCCTATTCTGTGTATGTGAATTTTGGCTCCCTACCCAATTTCATGTAAAGATGCAAGCATCAATTACCTGTTCAGTATTCACTAGAAGGTCTGGGCCCTTCTTTTTGTTGGAGAATATTCAGTGCTTCTATCTTGTATTTCTCTCCAAGTCATACAGCAATTTTCATTATGGGGTCTGAGGGCATTGAAGAATCCATTAGAAATATATTTTAGTCATGGCTTATTGGAAATGTGTGTACTGTTATAATGTTGTTGTTTTTTGGTGATCTTCCAGTCTTCAGCCCAAGATTCTGGGTTCTTAAGTATTTCTCCAAATGAAGAGTTTATTATTTTAATGCACTGGTGAGAGACCTGTTCTGTACGATGGATGGTAGCACTTTATCCTTTTCTTCTTAGCTCAGTTTCATTCTGGGTATAGTCATACAGTATATAAAATTGTTTTATCATCTAAAGTGACATAGTCATTCTGTATTTCTGTGATATGTGGAGATCTTATGATGTTTGTATTGAAAAATAAAATTCCGTAACAGCAAAGTAAAAAAAAATGGCAACAGTGATGTGACCCTGGTCCATCCCCTGGATGACAGTTACACTGTAGAATGTACCTGTCAGTAATATTTTTAAGCTGGGGTGGAATGTTTAACGTTCTATCTTTTCTCTGGTGAATGTACCTACTATTATAACTTGTATGTCTGTGTCTATATGTTAGATATGAGTAATGAAATGAGATGCTGATATCTTGTAATTATGGCTACGATAGGAATTTTTAGGATTTTTGTACATTTGTTTATTATGTTCCTGTAATTTATAAATGCCTTGTAACTTGTGTGAATGTAAAACAGGATTACTTTGTAAACAGGTCTTAGGATCTAAAGTATTACCCTTTCTAACAATAAACATTTTTACTACTACTACTGCTACTACTACTTAAGGATGAAGACAGTGACTTAGACGAATAAACACATGGTGAAACAGAATTTCCAGAAACCAGATTGGAAGGGGGGGGGGGTGAGAGATGCCAAAAAAAATCAAAAGCTGAGTGAAAACAAGATACCATTGGATGTAAGCTAAAACAGGGAGACATGAAATAGGGTGCTATTCTAGGGATGGAAGAGTCACCAAGTTTTTTAGGGAGAGAACTTTAGCCAATTTCTACACCTGAGGGATGGCACTGAGACTGAAAGAAAGGTTGAGAAGACTTGCATAATTTGTGATATGTATTCTGACCAATACATTTTGTACACAGTTTTAAAGGGCAGCTGACACCTTTGGGGCACACAATTCTTGTCTACTAGCTGCCTACCCCAGACCTAAATATGATAGATTTGAAGTTGTTTTGGTCAATGTTTAAGTAATTATTAACTAAATAATAGAGCAATCCTATGAGCTTCATTGGTTGAAGCTGCCAAGCACCCACTACAGCCCTGCCCACAAAACAGCATTTTGATGACATAAAGTGGGGAAGGGACTGCAGGACTATACATAGCATTGTAATACTATCAGCAGCATTGCAGCCTTTGCATAATACTACAACATATAAAACACACGGCATCGTTGAGGGTAATACATGTAGCACTACCCTCCTTAACATATACCAGTGCCTTTTATTATTGCAGTAATGCATGAGCTGCAGCTAACAATAATAATGTTATGTATAGGCCTGCACCCTTCTCGTCAAATCAAAACACTTTTTGGGTGGGACTGTAGGAACTCAGCAGCTTTGGCCAAACCAGGAAGCAGGATCGCTCTGTTATTAAGTTGAATAACTATTTCAACACTGAACAAAAAAATTACAAGTCTATTACATTTAGGTTCTGGGTAGGCAGCTACTTAACATGATGGCAGTCACAGAAACATGGTACACACAGAACCATGACTGGGATGTAAACATACCAGGACACACTATCTACAGGAGGGACAGGGAGGGTAAAAGAGGAGGAGGAGTAGCTCTCTACATAAGGGAAGAAATCAAAGCTACAGAACAAAAGGGTAAACAGGGAAGAGAGGAAGCACTGTGGGTCAATTTGGAGACAGGCAATGGCACCACAATCCACACAGGGGTTGTATACAGACCCCCATTTCAGGGGGAAGGAATGGACATGGATATGATAGGAAGTATCCTTACAATGGCAGAAAAAGGGGAGATATTGCTGATGGGGGATCTGAATATGTCAGATGTTAATTGGAGTACATTTGCAGCAGCCACTTCTAAGAGTTGGGTCATTCTAGATGCCCTACAGGGGGAATGCCTTAGACAACTAGTATTGGAACCCACTCAAGAGGGAGCAATCTTAGACCTGGTGCTCTCAAATGGGGATGGTGAGAGGATCACAGATTTAGAAGTGGGTAGCCATCTGGGAACTAGTGACCATTGAACAGTATGGTTCACAATAAACACAGCAGTAGAGTCAAACCATACAAAGGCAAAGGTACTGGACTTCAGGAGGGCTGACTTTGCCAAAATGGGTGAGTGCCTAAGGAATGCACTTGCAAATGGACAGGAAGGAGGGGTGGAAGAACAATGGGGAATAATCAAAACTGCCATCACAGAGGCAACAAGCCTTTGTGTGAAGCAAATAAGCAAAACAAAATGATGTAAGAAATCACTATGGTTCTCAAAGGAGGTGACAGGAAAGGTTAGGGAGAAAAAGAAAGCATTCAGGAAGTACAAGGAATCACAGAAGGAGCAGGACAGAGAACTGTATCAGTTAAAGCACAAGGAATTTGGAAAGGCAGTCAGAACAGCAAAGGCCCAAACTGAGGAAAAGACAGCCAACACAGTTAGGAAGGGAGATAAAGCCTGTTATAGGTACATCAGGGAGCGAAGGAAGACCAAGGGAGGGATAGTGAGGCTTAATAAAGGGAGGATGGGCAGAGGTAACTGTGAAAAGGCAGAGATACTAAAAAATATTTTGGCAGTATTCACAAATGAAGAGGGAGGTACCTAAAACAAACAATAGAAACACTCTGGATACAGAGAGTTGATACCAGCCATTTACAGAAGAAAGGGTTCTGAAAGAACTCTTAAAACTGAAGGTGTAAAAAGCAATGGGGTCTGATGGGATTCATCCCAGAATTCTAAAAGAACTAAGGGTAGAACTAGTGACACCACTGACTACCCTCTTTAACAAATCATGGGAGGATGGGGTTGTACCTGAGGACTGGAGGAGGGCAGATGTGATTCCACTTCACAAAAGTGGGAGCAGGGCAGAAGCAGACAACTACAGACCTGTTAGTTTAACCTCAGTGATAGGGGAAATTATGGAATCACTTCTGAAGGAAAGAATTGTTGAGTACCTAGAGGTCAGAGGGGCACAGAACCCAAGGCAGCATGGATTCACAGTGGGAAGCTCATGTCAGATGAATCTAATCAATGTCTTTGACTGGGTGACCAAAGTAGTAGATCAGGGAGGGCTGTGGACATGGCCTACCGAGACTTTAGCAAGGCATTGACACAGTCCCACACAAAGATTAATACAAGTTAGCCAGCCTGGGAGTAGGTTCCAAGATGGTAGCCTGGGTAAAGAATTGGCTGGAGAACAGGATGCAGAGGGTAATAGTAAATGGAGTCCACTCTGAAGAATGAGGGGTTACTAGTGGGGTACCGTAGGGTTCAGTACTAGGACGGTCCTCTTCAGTGTCTTTATAGCGACATTGCAGAGGGACTGGAAGGAAAAGTATGTCTCTTTGCAGACGACACAAAGATCTGCAACAGAGTTGATGCACAAGGTGGGGTGGAAAGGATGAGAAGGGACTTGGCAAGGTTGGAGGAATGGTCAAATGTATGACAGTTTAGATTCAGTGCTAAGAAGTGTAAGGTAATGCACCTGGGAAACAAAAACCCAGGGGAAGAGTACACAATGGGGGGTGAGATACTAACAACAACAAAAATGGAAAGGGACCTGGGGTAGTCATATCAGATGACCTAAAGGTGGGCAAGCAATGTGAGAGGGCAGTAAGGAGGGCTGGGGAGATATACTGGGATGCATGGGGAGAGGCATCACCAGTAGAAAACAGGAAGTTGTTATCCCTCTGTACAGACAGCTGGTGAGACCTTATCTGGAGTACTGCATGCAGTTCTGGAGACCCAATCTCCACAAAAATATAAACAGAATGGAGGCAGTCCAGAAGAGGGCAACTAAAATGGTGCAGGGTCTGCACCAGAAGACATATGAAGAGAGACTTAAGGAGCTTAATATGTATAGCCTCGAGGAGAGGAGGGAGAGAGGTGACATGATAGAAACTTTCAAGTACCTCAAGGGAATCAAAAAGTCCAAGAGGGTAGCATCTTTCAGAAAAAGGTGTACAAGAACAAGGGGCACAATTTGAAGATGGGGGGTATCTCAGAGGTAATGTAGAAGTATTTTTCTAGAGCAGGTTGTGGATGCATGGAATGGCCTTCAGGGAGGAGGTTGTGGAGTCAAAAACAGTGGTGGAATTCAAGCATGCATGGGACAGTCATAAGGCAATTCTAGGGGGTGGGGTTGGGGATAGGAAGAAGTAGGCTGTTGTTTAACTAGGATCTGCAGCTTATCCATTAGATAGGGAAATAGGCAGACTCGGTGAGCCAAGCAGTTCTTATCTGCCATCAAATTCTGTGTTTCTATGTTTCTATGAGTTGTCTGCCCCTGCCAAAAGAAGATGTTAGTAGCACTTTAAGTAATACTGTATGTATTGTATGCAAAAAATATCAAAAAAAATACCGTATGCAAATACACAGTAATTAATAAAAGGAAAAAGGGTACTTATTGAAAAAGAGAGGTGCAGGAGTTTAGGGCCCAGCCCATCAGGGCTATGACCTCTGGAAGGATTTACTTAGAAAAAAGCAGAAAGAGCATTGGGGGTGGGGTGATAGGTGAGAGGGAGAAAAAGGGGAAGGCAGAAAGGGCAGAATGCAAAGGGATATAGAGGAAGATAAGTGAGGGTTGTAGAGAGAAGTGAAAGGGCACAGCTTGTGAATAATTTGTTAGAAAGGGGATATTTGAGAGAGGTTAGCAATGAGGGTTCATCCGTTAAGGAGAGTAGAGATACAGAAGTTGAGTGGGATGGAAATGCTCAAAATGGAATGACTCCCCTTCAACAACTTTTTACTTATTAATTGATTGATTTCAAAAGTTCTATCAGGAAAGATATACTAATCTGACAAAAGCTTGTTTCTAGATGTGTCTGGGGGTGTGAGGTAAAGAAGACTTAACAATAGGTACAAGAGTAAAAATACAATGGCATATTTGTGAAACTAATATTCAGCACAGAGTAAAACAGTTCAACAAGGTGCCCAAGTCTGCTAAAATTGCATTAGAACTGTATCATTGTGCAACCCCATAACTGGGGATGGGAACTCCAGAGCATAGTAGTGCAATTACACACGCCATGGGTGAAGGACAGCACTAAGGTCATGAGTTTGGAACAGTTGCTGGAGGGAGATGTTAAGACCTGAAGACAAGACTTACAAGAGAATGGGAAGAGTCTGAGCAGATTAACTAGAGGCGTGTAGGTTATTCTAGAGGTTTCTTACAAAGTAGTTTGATTTGACCTCCCTTGTGGCCTTTGTGTAACAGTTCCAAAACCGCTTGTAGCTTAACAAGTTATTAGGGTAGCCTGTAGCTTTGTGGAAGAGGTTCCTTGCACAGTTTTTGGCTTTACAAAGATCAGTTAACGCTGCAGAGACCCAAGGATGGTGAGATTCTCTTGACATGGGACTTTCTAAGAGGAGGATGTTTCTACTTGGTAGACAAGGACATTGATTAGAAAAGGAATAGATCTTCATCAATGCCCATGGTAATGAAAAGAAGGGACCAGTCAGTGTTACAGAAATCAACAAGGAGGGAATTTAGGTTAAGAAACTTAAATGACCAGGTCTGGCCCAGTGGTGTGATGGACTAAGACACTGGACACCTTACCTCCTGCCATGCCAGTGACTTGACTTTTGGAGAAACCTGAGGTTGCTGGTGGTCAGCCAGGGTGGGAGAGGTTCAAGCATCAAGAAAACTGCTGTTCTGTCCTGGGGAGGGAGATCATCCTGTGCCTCTCCTAAACTACCACCACATGGAGATGTGGTGGCAGGGCAGTCATTGCAGTTTAGTAGGGAGATCTGAGCAGGTACATGGTGTCTGTGTGCCTCAACATGCACACACACACACCTGCACCACATCATTCCATCCTGTGGTGGGGCAACTAGAAAAGTGAAAAAGCAAGGAGAAGCTCAGCCCACCACCTGGCCCACACTGTCACCCAGCGTCACTTCCTTCTGTATGCTATACTGGAGGGGAGAGTGGATCTACCCCTCCTGGCCCTGCCACAAGGGAAATCTACAGGGGATCTTTGAGGTGAGCCTGGAGGAAGCAGCTACAGGTGGAGTGGGGGCAGGGGCTGTTGGCCAAGCCGGATCCAGAGCAGGGAGAAAAGGTTGATTAGAAAAAATGAAACCTAAGTGACCTCAACCACTTATATTTAGGTGGGGCTGAGGTGCAGCACATTCAGCAGATGCAGTATACCATGCTGTGGTCACTGAAGGCATCAAAAAGGATACCAGCAGCAATGATATGGTGTGGATGGGAGGATAGAACCTAGCTGATAAGTGAGTATTTTATGGTGCAGGGACTTGGACACATAGCTTTGTGATATGCTACATGAGATTAAGGTCCTGAATGTTTTAATTTGGTCAAATTGGCCAAGGGCAAGAGCTAATCATTGTTAAACTGCTACATGAAGAAGCAGCTGAACAAGGGAAGATAGAGAGGCAAGATTGTGATGACATCTGATAGGGAAACAGTGATAGTCTTAGAAGAGGCATAGACCTTGTCAACAAAAATAGGGACGGAACAGTGAAACGAGAGAATGCACAAAATGTATTTATCTGAGAAGGTGACAGCAGCTCTGGATGCAGTGTCACAGGTGAGACTATGATGAACATCTAAAAGAATACCACCACCACTTTTCTGGTGATCCATTCTGTTGGGCCCATGATCAGCAGTGGAGACAACATCACCAATCCTAGCAGAGAGAGACAGGATTTAGGGATGCATAGGATATCAGATTGGTATTTAGAGCCCAACAACAGTGCTGTTCAAGTTTAGGGAAGAGACTTCTGGTTTAAGGTGGTAGACGCACAACCCTTGGGAGCAAGGGTGGGATGGTGAGTGGGGAGCAGGATTCGGCTCTGCATCATGACCCAGCAACCACAGTAAGATAAACAGGAATAGAATGGAGTAGGATTTTTATGGGCAGTGAGGTAGTTGGGAGATGAGAAGAAGGGGGAAATGAGAAAGGAGATGGCCCTACAGAGGGCATTAGAACTGAGAGAAGGTGAGGATAAGAAGCTAAGGTGGATGGTGAAGGGGTAAGTTAAGAAGAAAAGTTTAGAATAAAATGGGGTAGGAGGTGGAATATAGAGTAGAGAGGGGCTAGGGTGAGGGCAGGTAGTAGATTAACAGGAAGGAGTAGCATGGTTGGCATACAGCAAACAAATTGGAATTGTGGAAACACTGGTAACCTGACTATGATAAAAAGCTATTCCTAATACATTACAAAAACAATACACTGGAGCACTTTGAATTCTACAGTGTTAGAAAAGCTTGCACTACAATAGGACTGTAAGGGATCTACGATGTCGGTTCAACAACACTTTTGTCGACTGTCATCACAGTGACGGGATTTATGTCAACCGCAAGTTGCAGTAGACATAAATCCCAAATGCTTCCCAGTCCTGCTTTTCTTATCGGAGGCTTCACCCCTGAACTCTCCATGTGGGGGGCTCTGCTCCCACAGGCCCCATAAAACAGATTCTCAACTCCAGTCAGAGTTGACTCAGGGAGGGGTGCAGGACCGGGAGACGGTATGCCCCTGTCTCGGGTGCACCAACACAGTGAGCTGTCAGCAAAGTGTCGATTTTGCCAACAGCGAGGTATGTCGCTGTGTTAGTGTCACCATCAGATCAGCATACTGACTGTAAGCATGGTGCAGTGGCACAAATGCAAAAGAGGTGTCATAAATTAGATGCAGTGGAGCAATATGTGCAATAGTTTGCACTATTGAAAGTGTACAAGTTGCATATAAGAGTTAAACATTAACAAACTAAAAAGTGCATTATAGTAGGTTGACTGTGAGCAGTAGTAAGCAGGATTTTGCTGGTAATACCCGGAGGCAGTTAGCTGGTGAGTAGAAACAAGAGGCTAACCACCAGGAGCAGGTGAGGTGACTACAAACCAAAGCCCAACACAGGTAATGAGTTGAAGTCGGGCAGCATCACATGTTGCCAGTAAGTAATGACAAACTGACACTCACACGACAACAACTTTGTCCTGTGGCCCTTACACTGTGGACTGCATGTAAGGACCACTAGCCACAGCAGGAATTTAAGGAAGGAGGAAGAAAGTCTCACAGGTCTGGCACAGCAAGATTGGATGAAATCCCATAGTGGGCATCTGTCCAGCCCAGTCTTGCTAGTAGCATGAAGTTTAAACCTGTCCCAACTCCTCAGTCTTGGAAGCAATGGCAGTTTCAGAGAAGGGTGAGTGCCTTCTCAACAGAAACCCTAGTGACTCCAGTGGTTGGAACAGGTACAGTAGCCCTGGTCACTGGACTCAGTAGAAGCCACACTGCAAATTCAGATAATGGAACAGCTCAAATGCAGGGAGAAGACTTACAGGTACTAGCTTGTCCCAAATGGCTGAGCTTCCATAGTGGTGGAGCCTGACTGGTTCAAGGCAGTCATCCAGCCCAGATAGCCTTAAAGCACAAAGTTCAAACCAGTCCCAAATTCTTACCTCGGAAGTAGCAGTAGTTGGGGGGTAGTATCTGCCCAACAAAAAACATTAAGACCCAGGTAGCTGAAACAAGCAGCACCAGCTACAAACACAGTATTGACTCAACTGGCCATGCAAGTTCCATATCTGCACAAATGCATGGAAAGTCTCACAGGTCCTGGCTTAGCCCAGCTGGTTGAACTCCTATGGTGGTAAAGCTTAATTAACTCAGGGGTGGCTGTTTTGTCTAGGCACAAGAAATGGTGTGAAGTTTAAGCCACAATTGTCTGAGCCCTGGAAACAATGGCAGTTGTTGGGTAGGATAGGCATCTGCCCTACAGAAACCCTCTTGACCCTGGTGGTCAAAGCAGGTAAATCCATTCCAATTTCTTGAGGCAGTATAGTGCAGTGGTAAAGAGCAATGAGTTGCAAACCTGGAGACCTGGGTTTGAATCCCACAGCCTTCGCTTGCATACTGTTTGACCCTGAGCAAGTCACTGAAGTTCCTTGTGCTTCCAGATTGCACCTGGAAACAAGCTTCTGCTTAGTGTGCCTTTCCTGGTTAAACAATTTCCCCAATCTACCCTTCCATTGAAATCCACAGTGTTGGTCCCATTGACCACATGTTCTTGACCCACAAATGGTGGGATAATTCTCACATGTTGTGGAGCATTCCAGTTGACTGAGTACCAACGGTGGTGGAGCCTGATTGGTCAAGGCTGTCTGTGTAACCCAAGCATTCTAATAGCAACCACTCATGATTCCTCACATAACAGTTACAAGGGAAGGTGGGCATCAGCCCTACAAAACAATTAGGGTGGGGTGTATTATTAATGATGACCAAACAGGAAAGAGACCTGGGATAATCATATCTGATGACCTAAAGGTGGCCAGACAGTGTGACAAAACTGTGTGTAGAAAACCAAATTATTTTCTCTTCCTTTAACTTATTTTAAGGTTATCTGACCAGATAATTACTTTTGAAGACATATTGTGTTATTAAGGGTTAGGAACTTAATGTTAATCCTTAAAATATAACTCATATTTCCAGAATTTTGAAACACATTCTTTTTTGTATACATAGAATCTACAAATGTAAATAACCTGTTGTCAGTGTTACAACTTCTTCTGCATTCATAAATTGGACTACACCTGCAGGAAATCTGAGTTGTTATTGGGTAGAGACCATAGGAAACCTGACTAAGAACATGTCTGTAGCTACAGAATACAACAGTGTAACAAGAGTTCATTCCTGGGAATAATTAAACCTGTGAGCATTAATCCACGACAAGGAGGGCTCTACTCAGGGAATTAATACCTGGTTGGGTGGGGGTTGGGGCACTATGCACGAGCCAAGTCGTAACCACCAACCAAACATTAATTCCAGTAAGCCGGCTTTAAATCAGATATCTGCTATTATAGCTAGTGCAAATTTAGTACTGTTAAGACTCAGAATTATATGTTACATACATGAACTGGAAGTTATGATATAGTGCACTACAATATTTTGTGCTGTTCAGTTGTGTACTTTTTACAGTGTACGTTCATCTCATATGGGCGGATGCACATTAACAAGCCACTATTTGTATTGCTACTAGTCTGTCTTGCACATCTACAACTGCTCTTTAAAAGCTATATGAGGCCACATCGACCATCCCGCAGTGTCTTACTTTGCCACCTATGCTGCTGTTTCCATTTTTTTGGTTTACATTTACACTTCAATAGAGCATTGTGGGACCATGACTACTATTTACATATGTGCAGTTTCACTTCCACTGAAACATCCCGGTATGCAAATATTCATTCTCTCACCAGTATCTTGTCATTATTTCACAATATACCTATCACTTTCATAGACTCCTTCTTCCACTGGTTGTCCATGTACAAGTCGATCCTCTTGCTGACATTGCTCCCGTCACTTCTACACCATTACACCGGTGCACTACACTACGCTTCTTGGCTGACTGCCTGCCTCGCGTTGTTGCTCACCATCGGTGCATTTGCATCTCATGATGACCGTGCTTCACATATTTCTACTGCTCGTCCATAGTGCCAACAGTGCTCTAACGGTTTACTCTGCGCAGTCCCGATGGCAACACGGCATTATCGTGCCATAATGCCATGTTGCTATTGTGCCACCTGACACAATTCAACCAATTGTGTTCCTTGTTTTGGATGTTGTGATTTTTTGGCATGTTACAATCAGCATTAGTGCAGTGGCAGCAGACAATACTACCTATGGAGACAATGCAGCAACATTTACAGTTGCAGCTATAGACTTGGTCAGATATTTCCAGATATTTTCCAATATTTCTAAACAGAGTCTGTTTGTTGGCTCTTGAATATTACTGCAGGCAGAGAGTTATTCTACAGAGATACCACAAACATTTCAGGAAGTATCTGACCATTTCCTTGACTGCAACTGTAAATAAAGAAGTAAGCATTTTCTTCTGTGATACATCTCTCATCCTGGAATCTGAGCAGTTGTAGCATATACTACATATGAAGGAAAAGGTAACACAGACTTCAAGAACCTGACTATGAAAGAATCAGCATTTTATCAGCTCAAGAATTCAAGTTATTTGGAGTGTTACAGTATGTCAAATTGTTGATAAATGAGGGGAAACTATATGAGCAGAAGTGTGAACCAAATTTTAATAACATTTTTCAGATCCATGTTATACATGGTAGCTTTGTACGGAGAACCTGCTGTGATAGGAAATTACTGTAATCTCATGGTAAAAGCAAAAGGGGAGAGGTACAGAAATGAATCTGTAGGTAGCCTATGTTAAAAGTGTATGCTGTGTGACCATGAACAATTTACTGTTAACGGTGTATGCTGTGTGACCAAGAACAATTCACTGTTAACCAATGAGTTATAGTTCCAGAATTTAGAAATACCTCTTTTTTGTATACACAGAACCGGAAACTGTAAATAACCTTACTGTTGTCAGTGTTGCAGCTACTTCTGTATTCATGAATTGGATACCACCACAGGAAATCAGAGTTATTACAGGGTAGTGGCCATAGGGAACCTGACTAAGAATATTTTGTAACTACAGAATACGTAAATGCAACATAGTTTATTTCAGGGAATAACTACACCTTTAGAATTATTGCAGTGGCAGCAGACAATACTACATATGGAGATGCCATAACAATATTTAAAGTTGCAGCTAATGACTTGGTCAAATATTTCCAGATATTTCCCAATATTTTTCTTAAGAGATTCTCTTTGTTGGCCCTTTAGTAGTACTTCAGGCAGGGAATTTATAAAGATATCACAGAAATTTCAGGAAATAGCTGACCACTTCCTTGGCTTCAGTGGTAAATTTACAAGTGAGCATTTTCTTCACTGATACAGCTCTTGTTTCAGGAATCTGAGCAGCAGTAGGATGCTGCATACAATGGTAAGGGTAACACAAATTTCAAGAACCTGACTTTCAAAGAATCAGTATTGTATCACTTTCAGAATCCAAGTTTTTTCGAGTGTAACAGTATGTCAAATTGTTGATACATGAGGGGAAGCTATATGAGCAGCAGTGGGAACCAAATTATAATGGCAGTTTTCAGATCCTTGTTATACATTGTAGTTGTATATGGAGAGCCTGCTGTTATAGGAAATGACTGTAATCTCATATTACAGGGTAGAGACTATAGGAAACCCGACCACAAATGTATCTGAAACTACAGAATACATACAGTAAATGTAATGTAGTTTATTCCTGGGTATATGAAATGGGTAGGGAAAATGGGCAGACTAGGTGGGCCAAACTGTCCTTAACTGCCAACAAATTCTGTGTTTCTATAGTAAGAACAAAAGGTAGAGAGGTACGGAAACAAATTAGTATTGAAATGTTAGCTTACGTTAAAGGTGTATGCTGTGTGACCATGAACAATTCACTATTAACCAATGAATTATATTTTCAGAATGTTGAAATGCCTTTCTTGCTTGTTTACATCCTTTTGCCCCAGAATTGAGCTCCAGCATTGATGATCGCTACACGAGGCAGCCC
The DNA here is from genome assembly GCA_016271365.2 of Neoceratodus forsteri. Taxonomy (NCBI): domain Eukaryota; kingdom Metazoa; phylum Chordata; order Ceratodontiformes; family Ceratodontidae; genus Neoceratodus; species Neoceratodus forsteri. The sequence continues at coordinate 615,179,125 of CM028133.1, forward strand.
AAAAGGACCTTAAGCTTGCCACAAAGCGGTGTCCCATAACTGACATAACTTTTTGTCCTTGCAGCCCAGCTTCAGACAATAACTGTACCAGAGTCGATCTGATTGAGTGGTTTGTGTATATTTGTCTCAGCCCTGCTTTTTTACTTATTTTGGTCATCGGGGTTGACAAGTAGTTTAGACCAAATGGCTGTATGATGAACTAGATTGCATTGGTGTCCAGAAAATGCTGTGGCAAATGTCATGGATGGCAACAGAGTGCCAACAATTTGCTTAGGTATTTTTTCAAACTTTTTACCAAGCAAAGTGTGGACTCTGGTTTGGCATACGTACATTCCCTTTTGGCTTGTTTGTTTGTTTCTAGGGGGTTGGTGTGATTTTTGGTGGCCTCATTGAAGGCCAGAGTCATGTATTTATTGTTGTTTTCATCAACAACAAAATTGAAGGAAGTTACTGTAATCTAATGGTAAGACCAAAAGGTAAAGGGGTACAGAAACTAATTTGCATTGAAATGGTTGCTATGTTAAAGTTGTATGATATGTGACTGTGAGCAATTCACTTTTAACCAATAAGTTATATTTCCAGAATTTTGAAATACCTTTTTCTTGTATGCATAGAAATTGCAACTGTGAACAACCTTTTGCCAGTGTTACAGCTTTGCATGCATTTATAAACTTGCCAACACCTGCAGGAAATCTGTTTTTTTACAGGGTAGCGACCGTAGGGAACCTAAGAATATTTTGTAACTACAGAATACGTAAATGTAACATAGTTTATTTCTGGGAATAACTACACCTTCAGAATTATTGCAGTGGCAGCAGACAGTACTACATATGGAGATGCCATAACAATATTTAAAGTTGCAGCTAATGACTTGGTCAAATATTTCCAGATAGTTCCCAATATTTTTCTTAGGAGATTCTTTTTATTGGCCCTTTAATAGTACTTCAGGCAGATGATTTATAAAGCTATCACAGAAATTGCAGGAAGTATCTGACCATTTCCTTGGCTGCAGAGGTAAATTTACAAGTGAGCATTTTCTTCACCAATATAGCTCTCGTTTCAGGAATCTGATCAGCAGTAGGATGCTGTATATAATTGTAAGGGTAACACACATTTCAAGAACCTGTCTTTCAAACAATCAGTATTTTATCACTTTCAGAATCCAAGTTATTTGGAGTGTTACAGTATGTCAAATTGTTGATACGCTTGGAGAAGCTATATGAGCAGCAGTGGGAACCAAATTATAATGGCATTTTTCAGATCCTTGTTATACATTGTAGCTTGATATGGAGAGCCTGCTGTTATAGGAAATTACTGTAATCTCATATTACAGTGTAGAGACCATAGGAAACCCAATCACAAATGTATCTGAAACTACAGAATACATAAATGTAATGTAGTTTATTCCTGGGTATGTGAAACAGGTAGGGAAAATGGGCAGACTAGGTGGGCCAAACTGTCCTTATCTGCCAACAAATTCTGTGTTTCTATAGTAAGAACAAAAGGTAGAGAGATACAGAAACAAATTTTCATTGAAATAGTAGCTTACATTAAAGGTGTATGCTGTGTGACCATGAACAATTCACTATTAACCAATGAGTTATATTTTCAGAATTTTGAAATGCCTTTCTTGTATACACAGAACCTGCAACTGTGAATAGCCTAACTGTTGTCAGTGTTACAACTACTTCTGTATTCATGAATTGGACAGCACCATTAGGAAAGCGGAGTTATTATGTGGTATGGACCATAGGGAACCCAACTAAGAATACAACTGTAACTACAGAAAATGTAAATGTAACAGATCTAATTCCTGGAAATAACTACACCTTCATGATTATCGCAGTGGCTGCAGACAATATTACAAATGGGGATGCCATTCCAACATTTACATTCACAAGTAAGTGTTTTCTTCTTTGAAACATCTCTCATCTTGGAAATCTGAACACAAACTGTAGGACACTACATATGATAATATGGTAGCACAAACGTCAAGTATCCGACTGTCAAAGCATCAGCATTGTATCACTTGAAGAATCTTCAGTTATTTGGAATGTCATAGTATGTCAAATTGTTGATAAATGAGGAGTAGTTCTATAAGCAGCAATAGGAAACAAATTATAATAGATTTTTTCCGATCCATGTTATATGAGATAGCTTTGCATGGAGAGCCTGCTGATATGCAAGCAATAAGACATGACAGAGTGTGCATGGAACTTATTTTACTACATGGCCAAGGGTGTAATAATGCACAAAGTCACAGGCTTAGTGACGTTTACCCCTGGCTGTGCAGTAAAATATGTCCCTGCACACCTTGAAATGTCTTATTGATTGTGCTTATAAAATGGATTGTTGATGTTGTAATAAAAAAAAAACACAAAACTGGTATTAGGTGTATAAAATCATTTATTTTTGGTGAGAAATTGCTACACTCCATAAAATAGTCCTACTGACTAGAAATGGGAAAGGAAAGAAAATAACATCAACTAGGAACTGAGGTGGGTATTAAAACATTGAAAAACACAGTTTACCACATGTGGTACTTTTAACAATGTCTAGGTAGTGTAATAAAATAAAAATCACTTGCTTGGACTAATGAAAGTGATAGGTCCATTAAAATGCATTGGGCCATTGAAAGTGAATGGATTTTGGTTGAATAAAGTCATTACTCCTGTTGTTGGCAGTGCAATGCTCTTTAAATCATCTTGTGCAGCAGTAGCTTCTTCTCTTCTTTATTTTTCTGTTCAGGAGGCTGTTTGTTTTCATCCTTTTGCCCCAGAATTGAGCTCCAGCATTGAAGATCGCTACATGAGGCAGCCCAAAAGGACCTTAGGCTTGCCTCAAAGTGGTGTCCCGTAACTGACATAACTTTGTGTCCTTGCAGCCAAGCATCAGACAATAACTGTACCAGAGTCAATCTGATTGAGTGGTTTGTGTATATTTGTCTCAGCCCTGCTTCTTTACTTATTTTGGTCATCAGGGTTGACAAGTAGTTTAGACCAAATGACTGTTTGATGAACTAGATTTCATTGCTGTCCAGAAAATGCTGTGGCAGATGTCATGGATGGCAACAGAGTGCCAGTAATTTGCTTAGGTATTTTTTCAAACTTTTTACCAGGCAAAGTGTGGACTCTGGTTTGGCATACATACATCCCCTGTTGGCTTATTTGTTTCTAGGGGGTGGTGTGGTTTTTGGTGGCCTCATTGAAAGCCAGAGTCATGTATTTATTGTTGTTTTCATCAACAACAAAACTGAAGGAAGTTATTGTAATCTAATGGTAAGACCAAAAGGTAAAAGGGTACAGAAACTAATTTTTATTGAAATGGTTGCTATGTTGAAGTCATATGGTGTGTGACTGGGAACAATTCACTATCAACCAATGAGTTATATTTCCAGAATTTTAAATACCTTTTCTTGTATACATAGAACTTGCAACTGTGAACAACCTGTTGCTAGTGTTACAACTTAGTATGCATTTATAAACTTGCCAACACCTGCAGGAAATCTGATTTATTACAGGGTAGTGACCATAGGGAACCTGACTAAGAATATTGTGTAACTACAGAATACATAAATGTAACATAGTTTATGTCTGGGAATAACTACACCTTCAGAATTATTGCAGTGGCAGCAGACAATACTACATATGGAAATGCCATAACATTATTTAACATTGAAGCAAATGACTTGGTCAAATATTTCCAGATAGTGCGCAATATTTTTCTTATGAGATTCTCTTTGTTGGCCCTTTAGTATTACTTAAGGCACAGAATTTATAAAGATATCACAGAAATTACAGAACACATCTGACTATTTCCTTGGCTGCAGTGGTAATTTACAAGTGAACATTTTCTTCACTGATACAATTCTCATTTCGGGGAATCTGAGTAGCAGTAGGATGCTGCATACAATGGTAAGGGTAACTCAATTTTCAAGAACCTGACTTTCAAAGAATCAGTATTTTATCACTTTCAGAATCCAAGTTATTTGGAGTGTTACAGCATGTCAAATTGTTGATATGTGAGGGGAAGCTATATGAGCAGCAGTGGGAACCAAATTATAATGGCATTTTTCAGATACTTGTTATACATTGTAGCTTTATATGGCGAGCCTGCTGTTATAGGAAATTACTGTAATCTCATATTATAGGGTAGAGACCATAGGAAACCCAACTAAGAATGTGTCTGAAACTACAGAATACATAAATGAATGTAGTTTATTTCTGGGTATATGAAACAGGTAGTGGAAATGGGCAGACTAGGTGGACCAAACTGTCCTTATCTGCCAACAAATTCTATGTTTCTATAGTAAGAACAAAAAATAGAGAGGTCCATAAACAAATTTGCATTGAAATAGTAGCTTATTTTAAAGGTGTATGCTGTGTGACCATGAACAATTCACTATTAACCAATGAGTTATATTTTCAGAATTTTGAAATGCCATTCTTGTATACACAGAACCTGCAACTGTGAATAGCCTAACTGTTGTTGGTGTTACAACTACTTCTGTATTCATGAATTGGACAACACCTTTAGGAAATCAGAGTTATTACATGGTACAGATCATAGGGAACCCAACTAAGAATACAACTGTAACTACAGAAAATGTAAATGTAACAGATCTTATTCCCGGAAATAACTACACCTTCATGATTATCACAGTGGCTGCAGACAATGTTACAAATGGGGATTTCGTTACAACATTTAAGTTTACAAGAAAGTATTTTCTTCATTGATACATCTCTCATCTTGGAACTCTCTTGGATGGCATAACAATATTTAAATTGCAGCTTGTGCAGAGCACTGCAGCCCGGTTACTGATGGGTACTTCTCGTGCCTGTCATATTTCTCCAGTTCTGCACCATCTGCACTGCCTGCCAATACAGTGGTGGATCACCTTTAAAGTTGGTCTTCTGACTTATAAAGCCCTACACAGAGTGGGCCTGGATTACTTGAAATAGCTTCTGGTACCTTACCGCCCTAAGTGTTTGCTCCGCTCAGGGGACGAGGGGTTGCTAGAGATTCCGAGGGTTTCTTTAAAATCTTCAGGGGCTCAGGCTTTTATGTACACTGCCCCTACTCTCTAGAATTCTCTACCCTGTTCGCTTCAGCAGTGTGCATCCATGGAGGAATTTAAAAAGGCCTTAAAGACCTATTTATGGTCTAAGATTTATCCTGATTGATATGCTACTGTAATTTTATGAGCTCAGTAATCTTAGTTTTTATCCTATTCTTATCTGTAACTATTATAAGGCGCCTTGACTTTAAGAAAGGCACGGTATAAATAATGTTTTATTATTATTATTATTAAATTCACAAGTAAGTGTTTTCATCTGTGATACATCTCTCTTCTTGGAAATCTAAGAAGCAGTGGGTTGTTGCCTAGAATAGTATGGGCAACACAAACTTCATATATAAAACGGGTCTGATAAATGCTCCCTTATGATTGGCTGTCAGCATTCTGACAGCCTTACATTAATCTCTGCTACACTGTCATGTATGGCTTGCTTACCATGGAAAATTAATTCTTCCTGTCAGCATTCTGTTCTCCAGCAGTGCTGAATGACTTGAGTGATGCATTCTGATTCTGAACTAGCATTCTTAAACAGCTGGTGGATTAACTATTTTATGAAAAATGATCCTCTCAAGGAGGAAAATATTCAAAAGGTAACACTTTTTTTCTGAAATCAGTTTTCCTTAAAATAGCAATTACACTCTTAGGGGTTAGATTATAGTTAGCCACCTCCTAATGGCAATGTGGCACTCAGCTGCACCTTGTGCCACATTACAACCCTAGGGGGTGATTACAGGCTGCTGTTCTAATCTGGTCATTGCCTTATTGCTAAGAGTCTGACTGTCAAAGCATCAGTGTTATCACTTCAAGAATCTTAAGTAATTTGGAGTTGTGTGTCCATCTATGTAAATCTCCTTTTAGAAGCCAAGTAATTTAAAGTGTTATAGTATGTCATATTGTTCATAAATAATGGGTAATTAAGTAGTGGAAACCAACTTATAATACCTTTTTTTTCAGATTCATGTTATAAAATGTACTGTAGCTTTATACGGAGAGGTGGCTCTTATAGTAAATTACTGTAATCTAATGATAACAGTAAAGGTAGAGAGGTACAAAATGAAACATATTTTTTATTGAAATGGTAGCCTGTGAAAAAGCATAATGCTGTGTGACCCTGAACAACTCAGTTAATCACCCTATCTGCAGTATACTCTGCTAAAAAATTAAGTTGCAAAGAGGATGGTTAAGACATTTCATGTGCCATCTGCATCTTCTTTTCAAATTTAATTCATACAGTCCTCATATTACTTTTAGATAGGGGTTTTGTCTTTCTTGTCTGTCCTACAGTTAGGAGATTATGCATGCTGTATCATCTTGCATCTATTTACCAAGTATTCATATTCAATGACCCCAAATATTTATTTGGTATTCAGGCAAAACATAGTAACAAAACTAGATTTTAAAAATCTCCCCATCTTCACAGATGCTTTGAGCTAGTCCCATAATGGCCCACTCATGTCTCACCCCCAACTTTTCCTAGTATTACTGGGGCGAAGAAAAGCAAACCTTTCTTATATCTGTTTAGCCCCACCTCTTTTGTAATACTATCTTTGTTAAATGTTTAAACACCCTCTTCCTAATCTAAATCCCTGGTCCCATGTGAGCCCAAAACTAATAGATGGTGTGGTGTGTCCCTGACCTTCAATCCATGATGGGAAGCAATTTAATACTAAATTGTGGCTACTCATTTAGTCCATAGGTTCCTTTGCTAGGCTGATGGTTGCTCAGGGTCAAGTTATGTAGGAGCAATCTTGAATGATGCAGATGGCAACAATGAAAGGGTAGCCACCCCCTTGAGGATCAACCCCATAGCAATACTGGCCTGTGATCCTGTGCATGCCAAACTCCCAGAAATCAGTGAATCTTCTTACATATCTTAAACAAACTCTGATGGGTTTGTAGAAAAAAGACCTGGGCCCCACTGTCAGCCACATGCCATGAGTACCAGTCGGCTCCACCAATACTCCCTTCTACCAGATGCCACTCTTTCATGTCTTCTGCAGACATCTGAAGTATGAACCACTGCTTGATGTACTCCCTGCCAATCTCCACCAAATAAATGTAAACAAGAGCCCTGGAAATGACAAGTATGTTTCAGCAAGATAAAACTAAAGAGTTGGGCACTGTTGTTGTGGGGACTGTCACAGGTTATGGTTCAGCCTGTGTGCCCACTTACATTTGTATGATAAGAGGCATGGGGCACATGTACAGTACATGTATTGTCATTAAGTTTCTTCTGCAACACTGACATAAATCACATGCCTCCTTAACATTTCCACGTCTCACAAGGCAGTGGCAGCTTTAACTGATTTTTCCATGGTGCTTGTTAGGCTCCCTAAGCCTTCTGCTCCCTCTAGCACCTCTCACACTTAGGCTGTTCTCATGTACTGTAGCCAATCTTCCTGCCTTGATGGTCTCCACCTAGCTCAGAGATCATAGTTTGTATTACTAATCATATGACAGTTATGCTTACCCTCAACTTTTACTTGAATTTGGAGCCATGGCAGCAGGTGTTAAAATAGTAAATTTGTTCTAAAGGGAGTTAAGATCATAAACAAATAATTCATAAAAGCAACAACTGACCAGGTGGCAATGTTTGGTGGAACAATTGGGTTGAAGTGGAAATAATATGTATAATAGAAAAATTAATTGTGCCAAGGACAATGTAGTAGTTCATTTTCTTTGGGGATATTTCTTTCTTCAAGTCACACCTATGGAAAATAGCTATCAGGCACTAGAAGCAGATGTAAGCGTTTTATAAGCAGCCCACTGAGGGCTGCCCAGGACAACGTCTTATGTCAGCTCCTCTTACATAAACATGGGAGGCCCCTTCCCTCCTCAGTTCTTTTTCCTACCTATTGACCATTCATCATCATCATCATCATTTTATTTGTCATCCGAGACATAACAAAGCGTCAAGGTTATTACGAAAAGACAATTTGTTTAAAATACAAATACACATTAACATACAATCTTGTGCAAAAAGTACATATGATTTCAATTGAATAAATAACATTGATACACAATACGTACAGAAACATATGCAGATATCAACATTGAGTTCAGTATCTAAATGTACATTACTTTATTTTCTTTTCTTTCACTCAGTGACAACTTTTTCATTTTCTTCAATGATACAAAAATGCAATTAATTTAGCATCCTTTATGTTAAATGGATGAAGAAGAATACATAAAACATAATCTGTGTTGCTATAACATTCTAATATATCTCTTAAAAATTTGTCTCATAAATCCTGATACAAGGGACAATCAGTAACTAGATGTTGCAAAGTTTCTAGAAAATTTTGATCATATCTGCACATCAATACTTTCATTATAACAGTTTTATCCCCCAGACATTTATTCAGATAAGAATGCTTGGAGTTTATCATGCCAAACCTAGCCCACGTTAAGGGTTTTCTTTTGATTGGTTCCAGGGGAAATAAAAAATAGTTTTCTACACCATGAGCAATCTTATTTATTCTAATGTTGACCATTCTCATTAGATGTGCCATGGAAACTCTAATGCTAATATCGTCATTTTAATTTTTTCTCAGTAAAAATAATCACTTTGTAGAAGTGATTTTTGGTTGTGTGTATGCCGTCTAAAGAGCCATCGCAATCGATGCTTTTTAGATGCTGTGAGTGTGGCAAAAACATATATTCAGAAGACTTGCATGATGTCTGTGGGTGCTGTCTTGGTCTGGACCACAACATGAAGGTATGCCAGATTTGCAAGGGCTTTAATATGGCCACCAGCAATGCAGAAAGGGTGCTTTAGAAAAGCACTTGGAAAGTGCTTAGCCTGAATGGAGAAGGAGCTCCACCAATAATCCCCACTGTGCCACTGGCCCACTCCTCAGAATCAAAGGCCTCCAAATCCCAGGAGAAGACATCCATGTATCACCATCACAAACACAGGAATTGGACAAAAGAAAAGGCAAGAACATCCCTGTACATTCCAGGTCACCCATTCCTTCTGGTATGACTTCCTCTGGCCTGTAAACCACTCCGGTGGTGACGCAACTATCACCTAGACAGTTAACAAGACTGAGTTGATCTCTAGCACCTCCAGGTCTATCATAGCCAGTGTGTTGCAGTCAACGTCGTGGACTTAGCCTACTCCATCAACATCTGCCAGCATTTCCATTGATAAAAATATGGGTCCCAGTGTTCAGGCAGTTCTAGCATCCTTTATTGACATCCTTAAACACTTGCTACCTCCTCCTCCTCCATTGCTGATATAGCCACCAAGGAGGTCCACACAACAAACCCAGTAGCGACGCTTGCCATGTCGATGCACCACATACTCTGTAGGCCGTCAATGGCTTCCTCAGCTCTTCCACTGCATATTCCAGACCATGTTGATGAGGACCAAGAATATAATACAGAACTTATTATGGATGAGGAGGAGGAAGAGGGAGAGGAATTTGTGAAACAATATGAAAGAACTAGTTTCACAGTCTCTACCGAGAGTGAAGGCTTAGTGGTCTATACCCCCAGGTCTCCCCTGAAGACCCCTCCTTCATCACAGTGATGCATTCACTTCAGTCTGCAATAGGGCTTGATGCAGAGGAGCAGGATATTACTAAAAAGAACCTAGTGTACTACTTAGAATTGCCTGATACACCACCAATAGTCATCCGTCCCCTCCTGCCAGCCAAGAGGATGCTATCTTTGCCACCTGGCACAGACCTAGCATGATGCTTGCCATACCAAGGAAGGCAGATAACCTGTACCATGCCCCCTCAGGCAAGCCCTTCTTTGCAGGCCAACCTCAGGTGGAATCAGCTGTCAGCAATGCAACTCATGATAGATGTGTAAGTTTCCAAAGCACCTTAGTTCTCTTTCTCCTGATAAGGAGTCCAGAAAACTTGATGTCATGACCAAAAGGACCTTTGCCTCAGTATCTCTATGGTTCCAGATTGATAATCATTAAGCACATGTGGTATAATACCAGAATACTCTTTGGAGGAAGGTCAAATCAGTCATCCAGGCCCTCCCAGAAGGCACTGCTAAACAAGAGATATTGTATGCTTTGTCTCCAGGGGCCAACATAGGTAAACATCTCCTACGGTCTACCTGTAATACTTCTGATTCCTCTGCCAGGGTAGCTGCCTCTGCTATGTGCCTCAGAAGGCACTCCTGGCTCAGAGTGACTGGATTTGCTAATGATGTTCAGCAATCCTTCCTCAATGCACCATTCATTGTATACAAGCTGTTTGGAACAGATATACAGGACATTCTCTCCAACCTACAGTACAAGCCTGAAGTAGAACCCTGAAATACATACATTCTATGTATCACACCCAGCCTAGTTAGCAGGTACCTTTCCATACAGCTACTACCAGGCATAGATCTGCAGCCAGACAACACAGCAATGATAGAGCAGCTGCAGCCTTACTCCCACCAGGCTCCACCCCAGGTGCCCACTCAATAGCCCCTAGAGGTGGCACTGCAGCAGCAGCAGCCATAACAACTGACTCTGCCTGACTCCTTCCTACATGCCCCACAACCTGTGTCTCCAGGGATGGTGGTCAGGGGTCATCTTTCCCCTCCACCTGGACCAGTGGAGAAACATAACTTCAGGTGTCTGGGTCTTGAAGGTAATAGCGCAAGGTCATGCTCTGGAGATTCTCCTTTGCTCCAGGAGGAAATGCATACCTTGCTTCAGAAAAGGGCAATAGGACCTGTCCCCTTGGAACAAAGGAACATGGGGTGCTATCCTTGGTACTTCCTAGTCCCAAAATGGACAGGAGACCTGTGACACATTCTAGGTCTCGGAGATCTGTACTTTTTTTTATAGAATGCAAGAAGTCCAGAATGGTTACACAGCAAGGCCTGCTTCCACTGCTACAAGCCAGGGACTGGATTTCTTCCGAGATAATGCAGTATGCTTACCTGCTTATCAAGATTTGCAAATCACACAGGAACTATCCAGGATTCCAAGTCAAGTTAAGTCAAACTTTATTGCCAGGAAAATAACTCCTTTGATCAGGCTAATTTACAAGGAGGTCCTGAATCAAAATAATGTGTAAAGCACATTCAATGTAACAAAGAATAACTATACTAGTGAGTACAACAGTAAGCTTCATACAGGAGTGAGCATATAATGTAAAAAAGGAATAGATGAAATTGTACAAGGGAATAAACACCATGAAGCTTTTTAGAGGGAACATACTAAATACAGAGTAATAGGTTACCAAAAATGATGATGTTGCAACACATCATAGTTGGAGATACATAAGAAACATTGTAAAAAAAACTGCAGGTATTCTGTAACACATCTTGTAATTGACAGGATTTTAACTTCCAGTAGCAGATGGGAGAAATGAGAGGGGTGGTGGAAGGGGCAAGTAAAGTTGGGGAAGAAAATGGAGAGAGTAGGAGAACAAGGTTGAGATAGTTATCAGAACCAAGGCAAAGTTAGGGTAGTCAGGAGAGTAGAGGAGGGTGAGGCAAGGAAGGGTGGGGACAGTCACATGGAGAGTGAACATGTAGATGGCTTGTTTCAGGTAACTGGGGATGGGGAGTGTAAAGGGTATGAGTGGGTGTGGAAGGAGGGATGGGGTGGATGAGGGGGTAGCAAAGTATGGGTAGGTATAGGGGGAAGGGGCTTTAAGAAGAGTTTTGTCACTCACACAAGGACAAGAAGCAGTATAAGCCACACAGTCAGATGCAGGCTGGTAGGTCAGTGGCATGTGCATGAGTCACATAGTTTGATAGAAAGCAGGTTTTGAAACTGTCAGGGCCAGGGGATTACTGTAGTTGTTGCAGCTTGAGGTATGACTGGGCTTTGTTCCAAGCAGCTGGTAGAGCATATAACCAGACCTCCAGAGTGGGAGCAAATGCTAGGGTCATCCAACATAATGTAGGTGGTGCCACATAAGGCATAGAGGGGTGGTACTCCAGAAGGAATTAGTTATACAAGGGGGTAGTTTAGACAATAGGGCTTTGTATAGCCAGGTGAGTGAGTGAGAGAGCTATCTGGTAGATAGGGAGGACCAACCTGGGGGGCATATAGATTGCAGTGGTGAGTGCATCGATGGTATAGTGTGTCCAATTAGTACAGCAGAGAAACTGAGCTGCGGCCATGAATAATATCCACATAGTCGAGAAGTGGTATGAAGGTAGTCTGGACCAATTGAAGCCTGGCATCATTGGTAAACAATGATTTATTCCTGTAAAAGAAACAAAGTCTTTGCCACAGTTTCTTCACAAAGGAGACAATATGGGTAGAAAATGTTACATGGTGGTCTAGGTCACAGCCTAAATATTTAAAATTGTTGACTACCTCAAGATTGTCTTCAAAGAGGGTCTTTATTCTGGGCAGGGATGCAAGCTCACTTTGGGTGGCAGTTTGATGATTGGGATGGAAGTACATGACCTTTGTTTTTGGTGTATAAAAGCAGCTTAGATTGTGCAAGGCTGAGCTGGAGGATCAGATTCTGATTGGAGTTCCATATGGGCTTTGATTGCCAAGGGTTTGGATATATATATGACCGTGTCATGTACGAACAGATGTAGTTTTGCTTTATTGATGTTTCCATTGGTGTTGATGTGTAGCAGAACCAGGAGGGGGCCAAGGGTAGAGCCTTGTGGAACTCCTCTCAGGAGAGGAAGGAGATGGGAGGGGAGAGTAATCCATCAGCTTTCACATGTTGCTTTCTATTTGTAAGGTAGCTATTGAACCATGACAGTGTGGAACTGGAGATGCCATGCCAGTGTAACATGTCCGGTAGAGCATGTCGACAGTGTCACATGCTTCACTGAGGCCTAAAAAAACTGCTCCTGTGACTTGTTTCTTGTCCATAGCCATAAGCCAGTCATTTGTAACTGAGGCTGAGGGCTGATGTGATACTGTGGACTGGTCTGAAACTGGACTGGAATGGATTTATTAGGTTATTTTTGTTAAGGTAGTCTCTTATTTGGCCATTTATCAACTTCCTGAGCAGCTTAGAGAGCAAGGGAAGGATGGAAATGGGACGGTAGTTATTCAGGTCCATAGGATTGACAGCCTTAAATAACAGGAGCACCTGGGCAATTGTCCAAGGCTAAGGGACAATGCTAGAACTGATGGACATATTAAACAGGTGCAAGATGGGGCTGTTAGGGATCTGAAGCTGACTTTAATGAAATATGGTCCTGTCCTGTCAGTACCAGCACCTTTGTTGACATCTAGATGGAGTAGGAGGTGGTCTACTTTTTCTTTGTACTGGGAGTAAAGGGGAAGATATTGTCGGTCTGTGGTGGGGAAAGTCTGTGCAAGTTGTGCATTAAGGTGACTGCTTTTAAGGTATCAAATGCAAGTTCTGCAGTGGAGAAGTGGTCATTGAAGCTATGTAGTATGTCATACTTATCTGATAGGGTCTGACCCCTTAAAGAGACCTTACAAGGTAGAGAGGAAGAAGGTTTATTGCCTTCTGCTGATTTAACGATATGCCAGAATTTGCTGGAGTTTTCCTTTGCTAATTCAAAGGCGGCTAGGAAGTAGGAAGCCTTTGTGGCCTTGATCTGTTTAGTCCACTGATTTCAGCATGCTCTGAAGGCTGCCCAATCAACTGGGAGTTTGGTCCTCCTGGTTGTAATCCAAAGACAGTCCCTTGCATTAAAAGTAGCTTTTAGGCCAGCTGTCAGCCAAGGACAAGAACGCTTCTGTGTTCTACATTTTAGCATAGGGTCATGTTTATTGATGATAGCGCCCATGATGTTGTTGAAAATGAGAGTTGCATCGTTGATATTTGTGGTCAGATAGAAGTTAGTCCAGTCTATGTCTCTGAGATGAGCTAAGTAATGAGATAAGTTGAATTTACAGAAGCTCCTTTTCATATGAATCTGTTTACCATCTTGAAGGGTTGCTGCCCTGTAACACAGGCTATGGCACAGTGATCATTGACATCATTGTGAAAGACTGCTATGTCTGTGAACTTATGGGGTCTCTTTGTAAAGATGAGATTGATCAGTGACCCATTAGAAGGTGCTTTGGGGTTTGGGCAGGTGTATTCTGAGATCAGTTGGGTGAAGCCAGCCTCGTCACAGAAATCTTTGAGTTGTGAGCATTTGTTGTCGGTTTTGCGTCAATCAAGATTAAAATAGCAGAAGATGATAATTTCATTCTCTCTTGAGTTAGATATGTTGCACAAGTGATTTGGAAGTTCCATGCCATCAGACGGTGGTCTGTAGCAATCTAAGACCATTAAGGATTTCCTAGGGGATAAGGAGAGGTTTATTAGCATGGATTCAAATTCCTTCAGTATGGTAATAGGGGTGATGCCAGAGAGAGTAATCTTCTCTTTGACATAAATCAGTATACCACCTCCCCGATTGGTCTATCACTGCAATATATGTTATAGGAGGGGAGGGATACTGCTGCATCAGGGGTGGAATTTTTCAGTCATGTTTCGGTTAATACTAGTATGTCAGGATGTGCGTGGGAAACCCAGGCCTGGACCAGGTCTGCCTTTTTCAGTAAGCTGCACACATTAAGATGCAGGCACCTCAGACCCTTAGTGTTTGCCAAGGTAGCTGGTGATGCTAGAGTTTGTGGTGGGCCAGGGTCTAATTCAACATTTCTTGCACAGATTAGCAACAAGAAGATTATGTTAATAATCCATCTGCAAAGCAGTTTAGCTTTGACGGATTTGGGATGTCTCTGTAGGGGATAGGTAGGTGGCACATTTGAGCCAGAATAGTGAAGGTAGGGGCATAAGGCATAGAACGACAGTGAGGCATGACTTGTTTTGTGGTGGGACTGAGAGAAATACCCCAATAGGGAATTATGGAGTCCCATAGGGTGGCATATATAGGTGGGGTAGTCTGGAGGGGTGAGGGGACCTAGATGGAGCAGTTAAGAGCACAACCACAAGACAAATTGGAGATGCCACTAAGTTTGGAGGTACTACTGGATGAGGAGGGCTGTAGGTGGAAGGGAATGAAATACATAGAGGAAGAACACTGGGGGGTGAGAACATGGTCAGGTACGGGGTGCATTGTAACATTTTTATAATATGCTAAGGCAGTAGAAAGTGTGTGCATATAGGGGATGCCCAGGAATTAATCTTGGGCACAGGCTAACTGACACAATAGGATCAGATACCAGGTGGCTTGATTATAGGCTATAGTACTTACTGTACAGTTGCGGTAGTTTTTCTTTTTTTTTTTTTTATTTGATAGTTTGTGAAATAGCTCAGTTATAGTTCAATTTGGAAGGATGTTTATTCTTGGACTAGGGTAGTGCTTGATTACAGGTGTGGTCAGTTTAAATAAGTCAACTTACATAAGGTCAACTTAGGGTGAAACGATTGCTATATGTATAGGGGAGCAGGTCGTGCTGAAGGAGCTGTGTAGCACTATGTGTGAGGACAATATTTGAGGGGGAGAGATGGAGTGGGAGTAGGGGGGACCAGCCTGTAAGCAGGAGTGTTGCTGTATAGGGTCAATGAGAGAGGGGTTGTAGAATATGGGAGGAGTCGGAGCGTATTGAATTGAGGCCAGGGTCAGGGTGGGTGGGTGGCACAAAATACATATACAAACAAGGTAGAGAGCAACAATCCTTCCAGCTCATTTAGGAGCCAATTGGCAGCAGTTCAGCACAGCAGCAGTCAGTCACTGAGTGGAGCTTAGTGGTGCCAAGATTTGTAAGGATTCCTGGAGCTCCTTGCACGAAAGGGTTGTACATGATATTTCTTGTGGCAACTGAGGGTGAGGCTGGTGGCTTCCATAGTAAGAGACGCACTGCAGCAGGAGTGTACCCTAATTAGGGGGTCTCAGTGCCTGTGAGAAGAGAAAAGCAGAGGAATAAGGTTAATTAAAGTTGGGATATGGGGCAGGTGCTAGACAAACAGGTTAGCAGCAGGTGACCGTATGGCTTGGTGAAAAAAAAAATTTCTTTAATCAGTGGAGAGGAAATTAGCTCAATGGAGGAGAGACAAAGGAACTGGGGGAAGGCAGGGTCAGTGCTGAACTCTGGTTTAGCAAGGGGGGAAAAGCAGCAGTGTAGGAGACAGAGAAAAGAGAGTATTGCAACTTGGGAGAAACAGGGCAGAATATGGGGGACTCAGAGAAAAGCACAGCAACAAAGGAGGTATCAAAGATTTGCAAGTCTAGCAAAAAATAAGAAAAGGCTCTGCAACTACTCTAAACACATTCCCAGAATGAAATTAGCAGATTTTACAGATTAGTAAATCAAGTAGTAAATAACAGAGGGCTCTGCAGCAATGCTAAAAATACATCACAAGAATGAAATTAGCAGTACAGAGTGCAGTGCATTTTTAGGCTTTTTTTTTTTAAAAACAAATACACGAGTCATCAGATGAGCTCCTAGAACAATTTAGTAAATACAGTGGTTATAAATTCAGAGTAAGGGGAGCAAATCCAAAAGTCAGGCTACCAGAAAAATACATATACAAACAATGTAAAGAGCAACAGTTCTTCCAGCTTGCTTAGAAGCCAATTCGCAGCAGTTCAGCACAGCAGTGGCCAATCGCTGAACGGGGCTTAGTGGCACCAAGATTTGTAAGAATTCCTGGTGCTTCTTGCAGGAGAGGGGTCATACCTGATATTTGCTGTGGCAGCTGAGGGTGAGGTGGACGGCTTTCATAGTAACAGCCACACCACAGGGGGAGCGCACTCTGATCAGGGGGGCTCAGCATCTGATATTTCTTGTGGCAGCTGAGGGTAAGGTAGGAGGCTTCCATAGTAAGAGCCACACCACAGGGGGAGCGCACCCTGATCAGGAGGCTCAACGTCTGATATTTCTTGCGGCAGCTGAGGGTGAGGTGGGCAGCTTCCATAGTAAGAGCTGCAATGCAGGGGAGTGCACCTTGATAAAGGGGGCTTGGCATCCGATATTTCTTGCGGCAGCTAAGGGTGAGGTGGATGGCTTTCATAGTAAGAGCTGCACTGCAGGTGGAGTGCACCCTGATCAGGGGCATCTCAGCATCTGATATTTCTTGCAGCCGCTGAGGGTGAGGTGGGCAGGTTCTGTAGTAAGAACTGCACCACAGGGGGAACACACCCTGATTCCTGTTTCAGGGAGAACACTACTAGTTTAGAGTATTGCCATTTGTCTTCTCATCTGCACTATGGGTATTTACCAAATGTTTAGCAGTGGCAGCAGCAGCATTCTGCAGGAAAGGCCTATATGTCTTCCCATACCTGGGCGACTGGCTTCTCAAAGCCCACTCCAAGGAGCAGATTTCCCACACACTAGAACATACCAAACACATGTTCCATGCTCTAGAAATTACCGTCAACTTATCAAAGTCCATCCAGACCCCTTGCCAATGTCTACAGTACATAGGGACAGTCCTCAACATAGCCCAAGGTCTAGCCTTTCTGCCACAGGACAAGGCCAAGCATCTGATAGCACAGGCCCAGATGGTCTGCAGCAACAGGTATGTCATAGTCACGACATTTCCTGAGGTTTCTAGGCCTGATGGCAGCAGCCATTGCCACTCTGCCACTGGCAAGGCTGCACATGAGGATTCCACAGTGGGCACTAGGAGTCCAGTGGGACCAATGCACAGATGGCCTAGAACAAACGGTTCTAGTAATCTCCTCTGTCAGAAAAGTACTTCAGTGGTGGATGGAACACACCCATTTGCTGATTCTCTCTCTTTGTCAGATTCTCACCACAGATGCCTCAAGGATGGAGGGGGGGGGACATTTAGGGCTTCATCAGACACAGGAAACATTAACAAATGTGAATGCACCCTCCACATAAATGTCCTAGAAATGAGACCTGTTCTGTATGACCTGCAAGCCTTCTAGTCCCATCTCTCTCTCTGTTCTCTGTTAATTCAGATGGACAACATAAGTGTGATGCATTACATAAACATGAAGGATGGACTTATTCCTATTACCTATGCAGGGAAGCAATGAGGATTTGCTACTGAGCTATGGAACATGATCTAGAACTATTGGTAGGGCATGTTCCAGGGGACCAAAATATCTTGGCAGACAAAATAAGCCAGTCACAGTTCAAGATGCACGAGTGGAAGCTGCTGATCTCGGTCATAGAAGACCTGTTTGACAAATGGGACCATCCAGAGTTGGACCTTTTCGCATCCCCACACAGTGCAAACTGTCACTTTCCTACTCAATCACTCCAGAGCCTGGAGTTTATGACAAGATGCATTGTCCCTCTCTTGAAAAGGGAGATTCCTGTGTGGCTTTCCTCCCTTTTCTCTAATCCAGATAGTACTAATCAAGCTTCAAATGCAGGTGGCAACTCTGATACTAAGTGCCCTACTTTGGCCTTGTCAGATTTGGTTCTCCTTACTACAACAACTGATGGTGGAACCTTCAATACCCCTGCCATTATGCCAGGGTCTACTGTCAAAGGAGCAGGGAATGCTGTCCATCCAGACCTCAGGTCATTTCGCCTTCATGCAAGGCTCCTGAAGACATAACCATTGCCAGGTTTGGGGTATCCCAAAAGGTTGCTGACATCCTACTGGCAGCCAGAAAACCTTCTACTAGGGCCACTTACTCCGTGAAGTGGAAGAAGTTTGCTTTGTGGGCTGCACCTCACCAACTGGACCCCTTTACCGACCCACTAAACCAGGTTCTAGAGTACTTATTGTCCTTATTTTATACAAGCATACAATGGTCCTCTATTAAGGTACACTTGGCTGCCATTTCAGCTGTTCACATGCTTACTGATAGTCATACGGTTGCTCAGCTGAAGGTTGCCCATACATATTTGAGAGGCATTTTACTCTTGAAGCCTCCTATCTGCAAACTTGTCTTGACTTGGGACCTGACTTGTGTTGGAGAAGCTTACTGTGGCTCTTTTTGAGCCAGCTGCAACTTGTTGCCCATGCTTTTTGTCATGGAAAGCATTATTTTTGATTGCCATTACTTCTGCATGAGGCTCTAAGGTGTGAGCCTGCTTATTTGATTTTTCACAAAGACTTTACATACCAGTTCTAAGTTTCTACCAATGGTGGTGCCTGAATATACTCTGAATCAAACCATCCACTTGCCAGTTTATTTTCCTGAGCATGCCAGTCCAGTGGATAAATTGCTCCACACTTTAGTTGTACATAGAATACTTGAGTATTATATACACTGCATGAAGGACTGTAAAAAGTCCTTGTAGCTTTTTGTTTCTGTCACCCCTGGGAAGGAGGGTGTTCCTGTTTTAAACAGTGTCTGCCCAGATGGTTGGCCAATGGTATCACTTTTTGTTATCGGATGTATGGTAAGGAACTTCCTCGGGTTGTTTATGGCCACTCAACTAGAGACATGGCCATTCTGTTGCCTGTTTAAGCAGCATGGATTCACAGTAGGAAGGTCATGTCAGATGAATCTAATCGATTTCTTTGACTGGGTGACCAAAGTAGTAGATCAGGGAGGGGCTGTGGACATGGCCTACCTAGACTTTAGCAAGGCATTTGACACAGTCCCACACAAAAGATTAATATACAAGTTAGCTAGCCTGGGAGTGGGTCCCAAGATGACAGCCTGGGTAAAAAAATTGGCTGGAAAATAGGACACAGAGAGTAATAGTAAATGGAGTCCACTCTGATGAAAGGGGGGTTACTAGTGGGGTACCGCAGGGTTCAGTATTAGGACCAGTCCTCTTCAATGTCTTTATAAGCGACATTGCAGAGGGACTGGAAGGAAAAGTATGTCTCTTTGCAGATGACACAAAGATCTGCAACAGAGTTGATGCACAAGGTGGGGTGGAAAGGATGAAAAGGGACTTGGCAAGGTTAGAAGAATGGTCAAATGTATGGCAGCTTAGATTCAATGCTAAGAAGTGCAAGGTAATGCACCTGGGAAACAAAAACCAGGGAAGAGTACACAATGGGGGTGAGATACTAACAACAACAAAATGGAAAGGGACCTGGGGTAGTCATATCAGATGACCTAAAGGTGGGCAAGCAATGTGAGAGGCAGCAATGAGGGCTGGGGGATATTGGGATGCATAGGAGGGCATCACCAGTAGAAAACAGGAAGTTATTATTCCTCTGTACAGACAGCTGGTCAGACCCCATCTGAGTACTCGTGCAGTTCTGGAGACCCAGTCTTACTAAAGACATAGACAGGATGGAAGCTGTCCAGAGGAGGAAACTAAAATGGTGCAGGGTCTGCACGGGAGACACTGAAGAGAGAGACTAAAGAAGCTTAATATGTATAGCCTCGAGGAAAGGAGGGAGAGGGGGACATGATAGAAACTTTCAAGTACCTCAAGGGAATCAACAAAGTCCAAAAGGTAGCATCTTTCAAAAAGAGGTGTGCAAGAACAAGGGGCACAATTTGAAGATAGAGGGGGCAGCTCAGAGGTAATTTAAGGAAGTATTTTTTCACAGAGGGTTGTGGATGCATGGAGCAGACGCCTTCGGAGGAGGTCGTGGAGTCAAAAACAGTGGTGGAATTCAAGCATGCATGGGACAGTCATAAGGCAATTCTAGGGGATGGGGGTAGGAAAAAGTAGGCTGCTGGTTAACTAGGATCTGCAGCTTATCCAGTAGGCAGGGAAATGGGCAGACTGGGTGGGCAAAGCGGTCCTTATCTGCCGTCAAATTCTATGTTTCTATGTGTTTCAGAAATGTGTCTGCTGCTGAGATTTGTGCAACTGGGGTACTGTCCACATTATCACTAAACATTACTGTTGTGACACTGCCTTACGTAAAAGGGCCGGCTTTGGCCTTGATGTGTTGCAACCCCACTTCTTAGGCATGTAGGCTCCAGCCACCAAACCATTTCTCTGTCAATACTGCTTGATACTTGTTCCATAGGTGTGGCCTGATGAAAGAGATATCCTTGAAGAAGATAGAATAGTTAACATACTTACTGTAACAGTAGATCTTTCAGGGAATCCCTTTCGTTAGGCCATGCCATCCCAACCTCCATCCCCCAAATTCCTGAAGGACTACTTCTCCATAGGGCTTTGCCAGTATATTTTTGCCTCACCTGGTCTGCAGAACCATAGCTTCCCTCCTGGTTCTGTATAGTGAGGTCCTCTGAGCATGATTACTGATGGGGAACTAAGGAGGTAAGGGGCCACCCATGTTTATATAGGAAGAGCTGATGTAAGACGTCGTCAAGGGTGGCCCCTTGTGGACTGCTTGCAAAAAGTTTCCATGTTGTTCTAGTGCCTGGTGGCTGTTGTTCCATAGGTGTGGCCTGATGAAAGAGATTTTCTCCATCTACTGTTATGGTAAGTATGTAGCTGTTCTTTATGGAGGTAAGTGTCAAAAAGACCACAGTGGGGAAGGAGAGGTACTCTACAGTATATGGCTTGAGGAAAACAATGAATATTTACTATTGTGCATAGTGTACTGTAGCCTTAGTTGGTTGCAGACTCTTTCACACCATGACAAATATAGCAATTCTCAGCACTGCCACACTATCATTAATTGCTGCAAGGCAGCTAGAGTAATTAATATTAATTCAACTCTAGGCTTTTATAATCTCTTACATTTACTTTATTTTACTTGTATGCCAATTCCTTTACTGTGTGCAAAACGTCTTCAGACAACATCTTGAAGTCAAACAAAAAGAGTCCAGAACTGAAGCAGAACCCAGATTTGCCACTGGCCTCCTTCTCTCACCCATGCTTTAAGACTTTTAATGGCAGCCTGCATATTTTCAGAATTATTGCAAAGTTATTCTACAGACAATGTGCATGAAGAGGTCTGTACAACCTTTACCTTGGCCTGGCCATTGAAATCCATCTGCAATGGCTGTATGCAGGCCTGGAATTCCTGCAGGAAGTATTCAGCGAGCCTCTTTCTGCCACACACCTTGGACCAGGGTCTAACTTAACTTTTTTTTGCACTAGCCAGCCGGCTTAGGGAATCACAGATTGCACTAGCCCGCAGAAGTTTGCACTAGCTCACTGTCAGTATGGTTCACAGTGGTTTGTTAGACAAAAGGCAAATAAAATCGAAATGTATGAAGCATGTGTCCAAATTTATTTTAAACCTAAATTACAAATGAACTTTGAAATATAATACTTCATATGTATATAGCACTCAGTGAAGTCAGTGTCTTAATGTGTGTTAGTTAGTTAATTAGTTAGTTATTGTTGACTGGGTAAGTGCACTAGACAAATTCCACCTGTTTTCAGGCATGACCCGGGGAGGGGATACAGATGAATGCCAACTGACATTGAACCAGATTAAGCTGTTGGTGGTATTTTTAGTGAATGGGGGGAATTTGACCAGGGCACCATAGAAATTCCCCAACTCTTTGTGATGGGGTGCTGTTGCGATGGCTGACAATCCTGTGTTAAGCCATTTGGCTGGTGCACCTGCAGGCTAGAAGTTCTCCCTGCCTACAGATCCAGCACCAGAGAATGAATCAGTTGAAGTAGAAGACATGGACACAGAAATGGATACTGCCCAAGAAACTTTGCTTCAGGAGGGTTTTTCAGAGGATGTCCTAGTGGCACAGCTGTCTAAACAGCAAAAACTCTGGTTGTTGAGACTGCTAAGATTTACCAAGACCGAAGAGGTGTTGGGATCAGAACACCAACAATTACCTGAGACAGAGGTGTCAGAGGCAGCAGAAAATGAAAGTTGGAATGCTGGAGCTATTGCAAGTACAGTGGATGACGCATTCTAAGAAATGTTTGAGAAGTGACCAGTGCCCACTGTCAGCAGTACAAGCATGGAACTGTGTGTTACCACAGCAGGAGATATAAACGGAGACTCACCTCCACAAGAGAATGCTGGTACAGTGAGTGCGAAACAAAACAGTATAAATACAATGCAGTTACTGGGAAAAATTGCCAGTACAGGAAACAGGGGAGGAAATGTACCTAATAAGTAACAGAGTCACAAAGCCCAGGATTTTGATGTGGGGGAAATGGTAATCAACACAAAAATTGGCAATAAGGGCATATCTATGCAAATTCCCAAGGGTGAATTATTGAGAAGTGGAGGGGCGGCACAGATGGACAAGGGACAAAGCATTGAGGACAGCACTGACTCCAGACAGATAGATAAATCAGGAGAAATGGTGAAGCAGCATGTGGAAAATGCACAAAGCCAGGTCTTTGAAAGAATTGACATTGCACCAGATTATGATGACAATATCCTAGTCACTGGTTTATTAGTAGAAGAAGCACTTAAGCAGGCAGGTTGGGTTCGGCATTCCAAAGACCAGCCTTGGGCCTCACCTGAAAGAATATATGATGCAGCAAGTGATCCCCTTGAGGTTCCTTCTTCCCTTGAATTAAGAGACCCTCCTCACTTGCACACCCCATTTTAAAACAGACTTGCTCAAACTGCTAGAAATGTGGAAGGTAATGCACAAAACTGAGGGTTTGAGGAGGGAATTGAAGACCATAACCCCCCCTTCCCAGCATCAACTCCCAACCCCCCCACACCCAGGCCACCACAATACAAGTAAAGCCTGCTCCTACAGTAACACAGGCCCATTTTAGCAAAGAGGGCCACTCTAGAAATGAGCACCATGGTGCTGAACAATTAGACACATGCCACAGGACCCCAAACCAAAAACATTTGCTGGTCTTTTTCATGCACCACCTGAGCCGGCCAAAAGAGAAAATGTGGCTCGGATTAAATACAGGGGAGGTCTAGAAGTGTACCCCGATAGAATCTATGTTGGGAAAACATTTGTAAAAGATAGTATGGGATTCTCAGCACATGAAATTTAAACGCTGATCCACACATCAGGTGACCCCATATTTGATGTGAGCTTTAAAACGGATTAAGGTTTTGAACGTTTCTGGCAGAGACATCAGGGTCTGAGACAAATACTTGAATATAAACCTTTCTTGGTTATTCCACTATCCAGACCAGCTTACCATACAGTAACGGTCCTGTTTAAAAATGAGGGGGTGGTGATCGGAGACATTTTATACTGGCTGAAAACAAAATGCAATGTGTTGAACTTCCTGACCTGATTATAGACTCTGAAGACATATGGATGGGTGGTTGGTGGATCAAAGTGAGATTAACTCAGACAAACAGAGCAATCCAACACCTCCCTAGGTGTTTTTATCTAGGTTGAGACCATGGATTCATGTTCTATGCAGGACAGACAAGATCTTGTTTCAGTTGTGAAGCATACTCGCACCTTAGTAGTGCCTGTAAACAACTGACATGTTCACTATGCAGTGGCATAGGGCATGTAGCAATCAAATTTCCTTCCCCATTTTACTGCAATCTTTGTGATGAAGCAAATCATTTGCTCAAAAATTGCCCATGGGCAGCGCATAACAGCCCTGACAATGCAGAAGATGAAGGACAAGAAGGGATTCCCCTGGATGGACATTACCATGCTGATCAAGGAGAGTGTTGCTCTGGTCCAGATAGATATGGGGTTGAATCACAAGTGGTCTCTCTGAACCCCATTCAGGAGTTACAACCACATTCAGAGGGGATGCATGCATGGAAAGAGAGGAAGAGGAACTTGGTCCTCAAATGATAGATGAGTCTGAGGTAGTGGAAAAAGCCACCCCTTCCAACAAATCAAACCAGTCTATACCACAAGAAATGTTCTTATCCCCCCCCACTCTCTGAGTGATGGGAACAGCAAAAGACCAGAAGAGTCACAAGAAGCCAGAGTCGGAAAGATGAAGCACAGCAGGGAAGGAGTCAGGAATTATTGCTACCAACAGGCAATAGATTTTCATCTTTGACCAAATGAAAACAATGGGTGGAGGATAAGGAAGAATGGGATACCTCTTCCATGGCGTCATCCCTGCTGGAGTTCACCACTGATAATGGAAGAACCTCAGGAGATTCCAAAACATTGAAGAAAAAAAAAAGAAAAAGAAAACGAAGTAATCAAACAGTAAGTCTCCTGAAAAGGAAGATAACAGAGTTCTACTACCTGACAAAACTTGAATCATGCTATGCCCTGGAATATTATTGTAGGGTCATTTAACACTAACAGCATTAAAAATCCCCACAGAAGACTTCCTTTTGTTGAGGAAACTACGGATGGATATTGTATTCTTACAAGAGACTAGAATACATACATTACGAGAAAAATATTTAGCCAAAATGAATGACATAGTGGCACATGCTTTTGGTCATTAGGAGAGGAGACATGCTCTGGCCTGAATATTTTAATTTCGGGTAGGGGTGCAACAATATCTAGATTAATTAACCTATTACTGGGCTAGGTCCTAATCCTAGACATGAGGTTTAAGGGTCAGGACCTAAGGCTTCTGAATGTGTATAACTCCCAAAGTACCAACGAACTGAGGTTTTCAAAAAATCCAGCCTTACTTGTATACAACTAAATCTATGATTTTTGGAGTGGATTTCAATTGCATTTTATCATTACAAGATAAAACAGGATTGACTAACAAATTGTTTAATGATTCAAACATTTTGAATAGAATATATAAAAGTGCAAAATTAATTGATTTTGCAGGTGAGAAGTCTAATAGCCCTGCACATACCTTCTACAAAGGCAGATTATCCACCAGAATAGGCATGTTTTTCATATCACATTGGGAACCTATAACTACATGTGAGACTCTCCCCATTGAGACTACAGATCAATTGCTGCTTCAGGTATGCTTGGGAACCCCTAGCAATAAACCACTATCTAGCATGATTTGGAGATTCAATGTGTCCTACTTAGAGGAACCAGACTTCATAGCAGGATTGCAGGAGGAAATCTTGTCCCATCTTTCAGTGTTCAATCTATATAACAACCCCCTGGTATGGTGACAGGATACAAAAAGTGACATACGGTTATATTGCAGTAAATGGGCTAAGCAGGCAGTCAATTTTAGATATTTAAACTACCTTAAACTTTTACTTAAATTACAGATTTTGTTGTCCCAAATGGTTGAAACAGGGGAGGATATGTCAGAACAAATACAGTTGGCCAGAACAGATATGAAAGATTTCCAATATGACAGTGCTCAAACCCTGTTTTTTGAGCAAAAATTTGGGACCCAAGGGAAAGCTCAACAGCTAAAGCCATATGACAGTAGCCATCAGTGAACAGAATCTCAGTTCATGACAGAATTACAAACAGAGGCTGTGTATAATACAAAAGATGGGGTCAAAATGATACAGGTGGTGGAAACCCATGTTAGAAATGTGTTTGGTCAGTCTGAACCATGCTGCGACTCCCTAACTAACTTCTTAAATCACATTGTAATACCTGAAATCCCAGTAGGTGAGGCAAGGTTGTTAACCACCCCAATCACTAAAGCAGAATTACTTACAGTAATGTTGGCAGTGAAATCAGGTACCCCTGGACGTGATGGTCTGCCAGGGGAATTTTATTAAAACATGGTGGAACTGTTAGGTGACTATTTATTAATGGTATTTAATGAGATATTGGGGAAGGCACCCTTTCACCAAAGCATTAGCTGATAGCCTTTTGATTTTTATTTATAAAAAAGGGGATAACCTTTTGAACCTTGGTAAGAGGTGTACAGTATGTTATACTTCAAAGTTTGAATTAAAAAAATGAAGCATATGTCTAGACAAGATGTCTGTTAAATTCTTGAATTATGCCAGATAGAAAACTGTTGTCTAGACAGGCTGTAAATATATCTGTATGTTTGCATTCATGAATTCAACTCAAAGATATGCAGTATGCTACACTTTATAAGCAGTCCCTTGGGCAGGCATTTCTCTCCTGGGGCACCAATCAGCCTGATTTTTTTTATACCCTTGTGGAACCTCATAATTTTGGTGATGGCACATTCTAGGATGGGCAGTAACATCAGTTCCTTCTCCTATCACCAGACCACTATTGTGAGCTCATCTGTTACTTAATTGCATATCTGGGGTCTCCTCTCCTGGGCATGGATGGGTAGTGACCACTCTTGCTGTTGCACCTCTTGATCCAAGCATAATTGTGACAATCTCCTAACCATCTGGGCACTGGTCCCAACAAGAGCAAGCATACTGTCATATATCCCAAGTCTGGAAACACTAGAGCCAGGATCTCCATGAGTATCTCAGTTCCAGCCACTCAAACAGAAATGTAATCCACATTATTATGTATCCCAAGTATAGGTAAGTCTGATCACCCAGACCCCACCCCTCCAATTTATCTAGATGGTACAAATTCAGATATGAAAGATTCCCATCATACCGATCTTTGTAGATGATGGTAACTTGTGACTCTTTGTTAAAGAAAACTTTGGTTTCCACTCCTCAGTGCTTATATTGGCTTGGGTGATGGTCCAGCCAATCTGGGCAATCAAGATCTATTACCTGTCAGTTCTACTGTAGATGGGGGAAACCTCCAATGTTCATGTTTCAGAGTACTTTACTAGGGCCCCAAATTTTTCAGTTGCTCAGCTGTCTTCTGAAGTTGGTCCCTTACCCATATCGAGTTCTCAGAGGATTGACACTCCTTCATCGTTTGTCCATCTTTCCCACAGTTGTAACAGAAAAGCTTCACTCTGCTGGGTAGATTGCATATTTGTCTATTTACAGGTGGTTTTTGCTGCAGGTCTCCAGCCCCAGGGTGATCTAGCTGGATCAGGTCTACTCACTACAAGAAGTTGTCCTTCACCTGATCTCTCCAACAACTGCCCACAGGCTATGGGTGACAATTCTGGTAGCAAAGTACCATGACCATCTCTGTCAGATCCTTCATTTCTTGTGTGTGACCCTGTTGCCAATCCTGCATCTGTGCCTGCAGGTCACTGAGGGTTATTCTACTCACATTGGTAGTAGTGGCATTAACATTTCAGTCTTTCTTACCATCCTTTAGGGTACTGTGGGCATCTGCACCCTGTGCGCCATATCCTTCTGCTACTTTATCTCTTGGGTAAGAGCTCCATAGGATGCTAATTGATTCATCCAATTCCTTAAGATGCAAATTGATCAGATGGTAGCCTGAATACACAACTCCTTACAAAATCTGCTTAGTGGAATTATTGTTCTATGAATGTAAAGCAACTTGACTGTAACTCGAAACATGTCTTAATACAAATTTCTTTTATCAAGAAAAATCTGCTTAATGCTGACTCAGTTCATGTCCCCAGATGCAAACTATCCTTGCAATATGTTTACTGTACCATATACTCCATCCTTATCATGATATCCAAGAGCTTCTTTTCTTCTTGCTGCTCCATCAATATAAGCTTTTGGATTATATTCCCTGACTTCTCCACACTTCCAATGAAAGCTTCCGTCATAGACAGAGAGTCAGAAGGGGTAGCAGTAGATCTGGTAGCTCTCTAGGATAGTATGGAGTCCAGTGCCTGCCTTCAAAGGCACTCTTCCATCTGAATGTATTCTTATCATCTGAAAAAGTCGGGTTGTGTACCATTTAGGTGGCCTGTTCTATCCATGTATCAGAGTCCTTTTTCTCCTCATGGGAAACTGAACAAATTCCAGAAAACATCCACAGCATAGGATACTCTGTATAATATTTGCAGCTGCTGCACTTTTTCATTCATTATACCACTGCATTCACTAATGTCTCAGCTGATATCACTGTGTTAGCTTCAGAGGCAACAGGTGCATGGTCTTTGCTTTGCTGGTGAGGAAGGCTTTTACTTTTATCACCCAGCCCACTATATGAGGCTGGGTCAGTGGAGTATCCTGACTGCTTCCCCAACTTATCAGACACCACACTTCCTTAGTGCCTGCAAGGGAAAAGTGGTGGGTAACCACATAGAATCTCTGTCCTTGTTACTCTCATCTAATACAGTTACAGCTTTCATAGCTACTTTGTAATTTGCACATCGGACCTTCAACTTCTCGATCTCTTTAAATACTTTTACCAGTACTACCATGATGACATCTCTACAGGACCATTCGGGGACATTGGTACCCAGCAATATCTTCTTAGGGTATAGGGACTCAATATGACACCATCCTGTGGCTTTCTGGAAGACTATTTTGACTTAACTGTTCCCACATGCACTGGGGTCCTCTGAGGTGTCCAGCGGTGCCTCCACATTTGTACACCTGGTAACTGTAGATGTTCAGTGTACTACATCTGCCTTATAGACTCAGATAATTGATTCATCCAATCCCTTTGATGCTGCATAACAGTTTATTTTAGTCAAAAGAGAAATGATTTTAAAAATTTGATGTACAAAAACAACTGATAATACTGACAAAAACCTGGTCTGTGCCGTATTAAAAAAAGCTCTTCTTTTATTATTTCAAATGTGAAAAAAGTACTAAAGCACACTCAAATTGAGGAAAGCACACTCAGACTGAGGAAAGAAGGGTATCCTACATGTCCAGAAATAAGGGGCAATCTTAAAATAGAATAAAAAAGTATAGGTCAAAATGTTCACTGCTGTCATGCACTGCTGCTTTAACTAAAATATAGTAAATTAATCCCAACAAATAATATGTGCAGGAATCAGGATTTTAATCAAATATCATGGAATTTATTGGGGAATTAGGAACAAGACCCTAGGGAAAATAAAAGCAAGGGGTAAGAGAGAAAATAAATGTGTATGCAAGTATGGCACATCAGTGACTAATTAGACTTTTAGTACAGCCTGTCCCCACAACCAACATAGTGCCCCTACACAATTGAACTGCCCTAGTGCTAGAAAGCTCCCAGGGAGTTCTAGATAATCAGGTATTGGAACATTGAAGACCCAAAGAGAGTTGCACAGGGTTGGCAGGCAATGGTGCACTCGCAAGAACAAGTATGCCAACCCAAAACTATAATCCTGGATAGAAGAGCTAGTCCAACAAACCTGAAGAAAAACTGTGAGCTTTTCTAAACTGTATACAGATGCATAACACAGGATACGTGTGCCCTGTTGAGTTACTTATGGTTACCTTTAATCACACAGCATCTGTATCCCAGTTTCTGCATTCCTGGCTGAATTTACTGTATCATCTTTCTCTGCTGATGGGATCACACACTACTGCCTCAGCCATCTTCTATTGTTGCCTTCACTGATCATCTGTGCTGTCACTCAGTTGAGATCTCTCATGAGGTGGTTGGGTAGCCCACCTACTGCTGCCTACTTCCCTGTAGCACCTGCTGCAGGCAGTCACCAGGCTAAGCAGCCTGATTCTGTGGATCCTGAACTTTGCCGATGTAGTTACTATTCAGGCCCCTTAGACCTGGATGGAATAAATTCTCTCTTCTCCACATTTCTTTGTCTCACCAACAGATTTAGCTGCAAGGCAGGTCCCTCGGAAACTGATAGCTGTATCTGCAAAGTTGCAATGTTAGGCACACATATCCTACATGAAGCAGCCTCTTCCTGAACACAGTAGAAGTACACTTCTTCAACATCAATATCTGCACAGAGTAGACCCACACTCAAAGAGAGCAGGTCTGCCTTTTCTGGACAGAGAGTAATGCACTGTTTTAATCTGGAAATATCCTGTTGGCGAAAACTAAGCAAACAGCATCTCAATTCGATAAAGTATTAATGTTAATCATAGTGTAGGGCCTGTCCACCTGCTGCTGAATAGCTCATTGGGAGACTTGAACTCTGGTTAATTAATGTAGTCTTTCTGTAGCCCATTAGCCCTTTGGTGGCTTGGAATCTGGCTGTAGAGCTTGTTTGGTTGCTTACTGCCATCTGCCACTGGTTACCATGCTGAAATGGGGTCAGAGGTGCAAATGACTATGATAGCCATCAGTTCTGGATTTTCAGTCTTCAAATGTCCTTTTTACAAGTCATGTTCCCTACAAAACACAATTTGTGCCCCAGCAAATATCCTGTATGGGTACATGCTAGTGCCCCACTGATCTGGGCTTCAGATGAGGAAAGTCCCTGCTCATTGCAAGTGTCAGCCACACTCTTCACAGGTAGAAATTCTTACATATTGCTTGTGGACAGTGTCAGTCATGATGTTTATAAGTGGCAGGAAAGATCCATTTATTGCAGCAATGGAACCACAAGTCAAGGTGCAGCAGACGCTGAAGATGTAGAACTCCTCCTCACCCTCTCTCCAAATGCCACTGCAGCTGTCCACAGCCCACACAGGTTTTGAGGATCATTGGTAACTGTCAACATCATAGAAGTCTCCATTATAGCCAATATACTGTTGTGAGGACTCATTAATGAAGATGGAGTGGTTTACATGAATTTAAATTGTATTGGTACTCCTCAGGTCCTAAAAAGGCAGGGACAAATTCAAACTATATAGTGCCATGACACTCCTTAGGTCATGAGGAGCCAGGGCAAAGCCCTGGCACTGCCTAGGTTATACTGAGGCAGGGGACAGTTAAACAGTACTGTGTCCTGGCACTCTTCAGGCCATACCAAGGCAGAGGACACTTATACATTACAATGCTGTGGTACTCTTCAGGTCATAGTGAGGCATGAAACTATCAAACATTATAGTATGCTAACACTGCTTGGATCATAAAGTGACAAGGGGCATTCACACAATAAAAAGAAATAAGGCCACTCTTGAAGTAGCTGTGCCCTGTCAAAACATCAGGAACAAAATAAAAGGATCCCAGTGCCAGTGAGAAAGTACAAACGTGTTTATTGGTACAAAGTTAGCATGCATTAACAAACAACCAAATTTAAGACAATGAGCTTGAAACATCACAGTGCAATGAAAGACCCTGACAGTATTATGGAAGGTGTTTCCTCAGGTGGCTCCTCCCTCTAGGTGAAACATCAATTTGTACTGGAAAGTTAAAATGCCAGATACCCAAAATAACACCAGTTAGCCAAGCATGAGCTTTATAACATTTGATACACAACTGTATCAAGAAACAATGTTGTTAACTTATTTAGGAAGAGTGTGGTGTGCATATTTTATGCAACACATACAGAGGAGAGAAACAAGTAAGTGCCTCAGCTGGGATTTGAACTCGGGTCACCCAGAATACCATTCTGGTTGTGCTACCAGCTGCACCACCAATACAGCTGGAAACTGGGTCATTTCAGAGTACATTACTCTTTCTCTAATGCATAACCAGGTGCTTCACAGATAATTGCATTTTCAATCACAAGAGTGAAGTGTGCAAATTTTATGGAACATGTACAAACAGGAGAGAAAGAAGTAAGTGCCTCAGCAGAGTCAACAAAGAACAATCACTTAGAGTTGTACAGTGAAAGCTGTTTAGCAACTATTCCCTCAAGAATTGTAGACAGAATATACATACTAATATACTAACATACTATTTGCCAGCAGATTAGGCCTTACGGTCTATCGAGTCTGTTCGAACCTCAGATCCCTAGTTGGGTGCCGAGGCCCTCCCCTCCCTTGTGTTCCAGAAATCCTTATCACCCATCCCCACCCCCCGGGACAGGCCATCATCTGATACATCCACTTTCTGTGTCTGTCCCACCCTATCTTGAAGCCCTCCACTGTGGATCTCTGAACCAGCTCACCAGGCAGTGCATTCCAAGGGTCCACCACCCTCTCAATGAAAAACCTCCTCCTCTTCCACCCCCACCCTTCCACCTTCCAACTTCAAACCATGCCCTCTGGTGATATCTCCCTGCTTTAGTCTAAAGATCCCCTCCATGTTTACCCTATTTATTCCCTTGAGGTACTTGAAGACCTCAATCATGTCCCCCTGTCTCTCCTCTCCTCCAATAAAACAGGCAGAGCTCCTTAAGTCTGTCTCCTCGTCGTCAAATCCTAGCCCTCATATCATCTTAGTGCCCTCCTCTGTACCCTCTCCAGGAGCTGTGATGTCCCTCTTCAAGTGCAGTCTCCAGTACTGTACACACAGTACTCAAGGTGTGGTCTAACCAGTCCATTGTACAGTGGCAGAATCACTTCCTTGCTCCTAGAGGCGATCCCCCTTACGATGCATCCCAACATCCAGTTTGCCTTGCAAGCCTCTCTCCTGCACTGCTCAGAGTTATTCATACATGAATCCACCATGACCCCTAGGTCTTTTTCCCCTATTGAGGCCTCCAGCACCTCACCTCCTGGGGTGTACCTGTGCTTAGGGTTTCCTCGCCCAAGATGCAATACCTTGCACTTGGTGATATTGAAATTTAATTTCCATGTGTGAGCCCAGCTTTCCAGGGTGTCCAGGTCCCCTTGCAGGGCCAACCTCCCCTCTTCTTCCTCAACTACTGCTCCCATCTTGGAGTCATCAGCGAAGAGACTCATTTCACACCCTATACCCTCCCTGATGTCTGATATGTATGCATTAAACAGGATCGGACCCAGGACCGAGCCCTGCGGTACCCCACTACCAACCTCTCTAAGGTTCAAGAGCTCCCCACAGACCACTATTCTCTGGGTGCATCCAGCTAGCCAGTTTTCAATCCATCTGACCATCAAAGGGCCTACTCCTAACCACATCAGTTTCTCCACCAGACCATTGTGGGGAACATTTTCAAACTCCTTGCTGAAGTCCAAGAATAATACATCCACAGGCTTTCCCCTGTCCAGTTCTGATGTTACCCATTCATAGAACTCCACAAGATTGGTTTGACATGATCTTCCTGGCACAAACCCATGTTGCCGACTATCCAGACCTCCCACCTCCTCCAAGTACACCCCCAATTGTTCCTTTAGTATATTCTCCATTAATTTTCCCACCACCGAGGTCAAACTGATGGGTCTGTAGTTACCTGGTACTTTCCTTGACCCCCCTTTATGGATTGGCACCACATGTGCCTCTCGCCAATCCCTAGGTACCCTCCCTGTCTCAAGTGACCTGTTGAAGAGCTCCACCAGGGGTGCAGCCAGTATGTCCGCCAATTCCCATAGTACTCTCGGATGAATGCCATCCGGCCCAGAAGATTTGTCTTTCTTTAGGGCCTTGAGGGCTAACCACACCCTTTTGGTGAAGACAACATCATCCGTCCCCTCCACCATACTGACCTTTTTATCCTTATCCAGATGTGACACCCCTGGGGTACCTCTCCCTCCATCTTGCTCCATTTCTGTTGCTCTCCTGATCCCACTCACTGCCACTTCTATCCCCATTGTGCCTTGCTTTGTAGATATCCCATCCCCCTCCCTAGTGAACACAGAGGCAAAGTACTCATTAAATACCTCTGCCTGGTCCCTTGCCTCTTCCACCCACCCTTCTTCGGATCTCAATCTGCTGAGATGGACCTTAGTTTTTCTGCGCTCCCCAATGTACCGGAAGAACCCCTTTTCCTCTCCATGTATCCCCTGTGCCAGCTGCTGCTCTTTACTGGACTTTGCTCCCCTCACCATCCGGGTGACTTTTCTAGATGCAAGATGGTACATTTCCTTATCCCTATCCCCTCATATAGAGTAAGGAGATCGTATGACAATTTGCAAGAGAGTTTGAGGGGCCTTCTTTGTGCAGTGGATCGCAGTAGCATATGTCAAATCAAAGGGAACCACCTCCCAAGGAAAGGGAACAGTTAAAAATGTGGGCAGTGGGCCAGTAATTTTCAGGGCAGCTAGTTTCAGAAATTGATGGGGGATGGCATCAGACCCAGAGTTAGAATTTGGTGTGATGCACAACAACTTGTGGAGAACCTCAGAGGACATGATGTGTGAGAAGGCAGTGTATAATATACTGTATGCAAAGGAGTTTGCCATATGGAGGATACAAGCCACACCCAGGAGGCAGAGCAGGATCAATTGCCAGGAGCCCTTTCACAAATTGAATATTTGAGGCAATTGCTATTGCATGAGGGTTGGTGACAACACCAGTGTTGCATCTGAGGTCAGTAGTGCCTGTAACAGAGCAAGATGACTGTAGAAGATTATTAACTACATTCCAGAATTTGAAAAAGGAGTGTGGGTGACTAATACGTTAGGAAGTGGACATATGTGGCCTAGGCTTTCTGGATAATTCTGACACAGAATTTCTTGAGAATATTGCCGTTCTGTAATGTGTTTTTTTTTCTGTGATATTGTTATGCAACCAAATTCTTAATAAAATCATTCATGTTTAAAAAAGAAATGCATTAGAGCATGCTCAGAGTGGCAGGATTCATTCTCTAACCTCCAGTCAGCAACCAAGAGATTGAACAAAAGGTCTGACAGGTAAAGATTTTGCAACAAAGGAACTATAATAATTTTGGGTGAGGCATTAGGCAATCTGATTTTAAGGATGTTGGAGTGATGCAATGGTCACTGAACAACTCAGGGAGAATGCTAGCAGCCACAGTATGGTGGGGATGAGAAGACAAGATCCATTCAATGAGAGCATGGTGGGTAGGCTGACTGTTGAACCTGGTAGGGTCTGAGAGCAACTGGGAAAGACTGAGGACTTTGATTTTTGAATTGAGCTGTGTGGGGCCTTTTTAGCACTGAGATGTTTCTGGACCCACAACCGGTCATCGACAAACTTTTTGTCGAATGACCATACAGCAAAACCATCATGTCGACCGCATTTGCTGTCTGCATACGGTTTCTCACTGAGAAACATGTCTTTCTTCAGGGGCTTTGCCCTCAAAACCCCCACTAAATATAATCAACTCTAAGTCAGAGCTGATTAGTGAAGGGGGCGCAAGACCCGCCAGAACACAGTGCTGGGGTCCAGCACCGACACTACAGTGATCTGGCACTGTAGTGACAGTCGCTGTCAACTTTTCACTGTCAACTTTGAGTACCAATGTTTCTGATTTTTTTTATTTAGCTGTGTATTAATTTGTGCTCCTAACATTGTATTACTACTGATTGTTTCATCAGTGTTTTGATGGGGCTTTTGACAATCAATACTGTGTCCTGAAACCCCTCAGGTCATACAGAGGTAGGGGAAAATCAAACAATACAGTCCAACACTATATTTATTAGTGCCCCTTCACACCTCAAGTCATAAGGATGCAGGAAAAATCAATCAACATTGCCCTGTCTTCCTCTGGTCACAAAAAGCAGAAACATTTCAAACAGTATGTGTCCCTCCATGGGAAGGTTCATAGGGAGTTAGGGGGAAATCAAACAGTATAGTCCACCAGTAAATTTAGTAATGCCCTTGCCTTACAGAACCCCTACCTACAGCCTCTGTTTACTGGCTTGGTGCTACTCTGGTGAATACGTGCTGTGGCTTGGGATGTAAAAAAAAAAAAAAAAGCTTCTGAACTGGCTGCCCACTGACTCGCCACTGAATTTTTACCTGCATGTCTCCTTGGTCTGGTACAGCTCCACTGAAGTACCCTGGGTGCCTAGGCTATGGAAACTACTGAACAGGCTGGCAGCTGTCTGCTAAACTCCTGTTTATGCCGTTTGATTTCTGACCTGGTGTTGTTCAGGTGAAATAGCACAGTTTCCAGGGATGTGAAGAAGCTACTAAATGATGGCTGCTGTTATGGCTGAGGTTGTAAAAAAAAAAAAAAAAAAAAAAATTTAAATTCTGAACAGGCTGTGTTGAACACCTACCTACACACTTCTAACTGTGCAGGTTGTTAAGCTCCTGCCTATGCTGTTCATCTCTGGTGGCATAATGTTGTTCTGATGAAATAGTATGTTTTGCAGTCTCTGAAAAACCTGGCCAGAATAATTTCTGGGGGGTGAGGGTTTGGGGGTCTTTATTTTTCTAACACAATAGATCATGCAGTGGTTATTGAAAATACTGGTGGTAGGGTATCTGCCACCGTTATTCTGTGAGGATGAGAAGTAAGAACCCAGTCGATTGTGCTATGGTTTAGAAACTTTGTATTGAAGTGAGTAGGGAATGTTATCCTTTGGAAGAGGTTTAGCACCTTACGTTTAGTTTGAATAGTATTAGATACAGAAGATTTATTTCTGTTAGTTCGGTTTAAATTTGTACACAGGCCTCCAACACAGGGGAAGGATTTGGACAGGAGCCCTATGGTAAGCCATTAGCAAAATGACCTTCAAGAGGGAAGTTTTGATAATGGGGAACTATCAGCAAGAGAAGCCTCACACACAAGCTTGAGGCAGATCCCAATTTGCACTTTTTGTACAAAATCATTTTTTTACTTACTGTTTACTGCAATATAGTAGAATGTATTAGGCTAATTTTGCTGACTTAGAAGATGCCATTTCCTGTAACCAGAAATCTCCGAATCCCCTGCAGCTGACGTCAGAGGAGGGCTGCAGAGCTGGTAGATTCAATATCCCATAGTATACTGTACATTTTAGATTTTGTAAGCTAAAATCAGATGTTTGCTGGTTCTGCTTTGCTCACTGGACTTAGTACAGTCCTCTGTGATAGTACCTAGCCCCAGGAGAATAGCAGACCAGCAACCAGAATATGACGACTTATAAAAAACTCTAGCATTCACTGGAGGCTATTGAACCTCCCACTGCTGCAGCCCGCATCTGATGTCAGCTGCAGGAGAGTCTGGCATTTCTGATTACAGGAAATGTCAGCTTACAAGTCAGTGAAATTAGTCTGATACAATCTACTGCACTGCAGTATTCACTCAGTAAGTAAAAAAAAGTGTTTTTGCAAATGGAGGCCTAATTGCAATAAGCCTCACACTTGGGTGTGAGGATCTTAGTGCTGACAGTTCCCCTTTAATCTGCTGGTTGTAGATTGGAGCATTCCTGCTGCTACTACATCAGGGTGCAGGGCCATCCTCGATGCCATACAAGGAGCATTTATCAGGCAACTGGTTTTAGAGCCCACTAGGGCTGGGGTAGTACTGGATATGGTACTTACAAACAAAGACAACATTGTTGACATCACAGTGGGCAGTCCTCTGCACACAAGTGATCACCTTACTGTGTGGTTTGGCATATGGATAGGATGGGAAAAAAACACAGTAAGTTGACAGTCCTGGGCTTCAGGATGGCAGCTTTTAAAGAAATGCGAAACACCCCCAGAGAATGCCTTTGATGGGGAAGAAGGCAGCTGGGGGAGTAGAGGCTTACTGAAGAAGAATTAAGGGTGGCATAGCCCAGGCAATGGCATGCTGTTTGAAGGAAGTGAGCAAGTGAAACAGGAGGAAGAGGTTGCTGTGGTTCTTTAAGGAGGTGGCAAAGGCAGTGAAGTAGAGCGTTTATAAAGTACAAGGGGACCCAGAAAGAAGAAGACAGGGAAGTGTATCTAACAAAACAAGGGAAGCTGGAATGAAGGTGAGGGAAGCTAAAGCACTAACAGAGGAGAGGATAGCTTAGGAGGTCAGTAAATGGGACTATAATGTCTTCAGGTATGCTGGGGAAGAGGAAGACAAGGGGAGGGATAGTGAGAATCAGGAGAGGGGACTGTGGAGAGGAAGAGCAGAGAAAGTGGAAATACTAAATGATTACTTCTGTTTGATCTTCATGGTAGAGGGTGTGAGGACAGACCAGCATGCTGCAGTAAACAACATGAAGAGGAGGAGTGGACACAAGACCATTCTTGGTGGAGATGGTCCAGAAAGAATTGGAAGCCTTAAAGGAGAATAAAGCAATGAGAGTGGATGGGATTCATCCAGGGGACCTAAAGGAACTGAGCATAATGCTGGCAGCCTCTGTGGCCATGTTTTTAGCACCACATTGGAGATGGGGAAAGTTTCAGAGAGCTGGAGGAGGACTGATATGCTTCCTCTCCCCAAAAATGGCAGTAGGGAGGATGCTAGCAACTACAGGCTAGTCAGTCTCACATCAGTCATGGGGAAGTTAATGGAGACACTACAGCAGGAGAGGCTTGTGGAGAGCCTGGAGCCCAAAGAGCTGCAGAACCACTGGCAGCATGGTTTCACATGGGGGAGAGCATGTAAAAAACTAATCTCATAGATTTCTTTGACTGGGTTACCAGTGATGTAGATCAAGGGAGAGCAGTAGACGTGGCCTATCTGGACTTCTGTAAGGCTTTTGACACTGTGCCACACAGGGAGCTAGTTAGGAAACTAAGCAGCCTGGGGGTGGAGGAGAATGTGACAAGCTGGGTATCAAACTGGTTAAGGGACAGGAGAAAAAGAGTGGTGCTAAACAATAGCCACTCAGGTGATAAGAGAGTGACCTGTGCAGTGCCATAGAGTTCAGTGCTGGGACTGGTCCTCTTTAATGTTGTCATAACTGATATTGCAGAGGAGCTTGAGGGAAAGGTATGTTTCTTTACAGAGGCTACAAAAATCTGCCAAAGGGTTAACACTCAGAAAGGGGTGGCGTGAATACAAAGGGATCTGAAGAAACTAGAGGAATGGTCTAGGGCAACAGTTCTCAAACTTTGTCATAGTGAGCCTCCCCTAATCCATGGAAAAGAACTTGAGCCTCCCCCAAAATGATGAAATATTGTTGGGCCTCCCCATAGAAAAATAGCCTACTTTTCACAATACATGAGGAATAAATTGAAACCTCTTTGTATAGCTGGCTCTAACTTTATTAAGCTGATTGTAATCCCCCCCCCCAAAACAGGACAACCTACTTGCTCCAATATTTTGACTCTCGAACCATTTTTACCCCTTACTGCCATACCTTCATGGGTCAGACTGCTTTTTCTGTTTCCCCTCTAACTGGAATAACCTTCCTACTGACCTCTGCCTCACCCGCTCACCCTGCTCTTAAGCAACTTCTCAGGGATCATTTTGCTCCCTCCTGCTCTTATTCCTAGTACCTGTATGGTTAACTCTTGTATTTAGACAGTTCTGCTGCCAGTCTATTTGATCAATTGTCCCTCGCATTGTTAGTTTATTGTTCTTAATTTATTTGCATGTTTATTCATTTTGTATTGCTTGAGTGTTTTGCAGTTGCATTCTGAATTGTATTCTCTGACTACCCTTCCCAGGGTACACCTGAAATAAGCCATGGCTTAGTGTACAGTACCTTCCCTGGTTACAGACTTGTGAACACATACATAAATTCACCTACTATTATCCTCTTTCAGTTTGCCTTATCCCTTTCACACAAAATCTATAAAGTTCAAAATTGATATAATACTTTTCAAGACTTGCCTGAGCCTCCCCTGGAACAGGCTGGGGCCTCCCCAAGGAGGCTGGCCTCACCATTTGAGAACCCCTGGTCTAGGGGTTGACAGCTGGGTTTCAGTGCCAAAAAGTGCAAGGTTATGCACTTAGGGCTGCAGAACTCAGGGGCTGTGTATAAGATGGGGAGCATACACTCACCAAGCAAGAATGAGACCTAGAGGTCATCATGTTCGATTACCTCAAGGTAGCTAGGCAGTGTAACAAAGCAGGGGGAAAGGCTAGAAGGATGCTGTGGTGCATTGGGAAAGGGATTTCTAGCAGAAGAAAGTGGTACTGATGTCATATCACTCACTGGTGAGGTCCCACCTGGGGTACTGTGTCCAATTTTGGAGGCTGCACCTCTGCAAGGAACAAAGGAAAAAAGGTGGCTACCAACAAACAACTCTGGAGTCACAACAAAAAAGACAGAGCATCAAACAAATCAGTTGGGCATCCCAGCAAAATGACAAAATTAGACCTGTAAGCTAGGTCTAGTTAAAAAAGCTATTTATTGTGTAATGTGTATCGTGTATTTATTGTGTAAATTGTGTTGGGAGGCAGTATAGCGCAGTGGTTTAAGTCTCTGAGCTGCAAATCTGGTGACATCCAGCAGACCAGACCTGGGTTTGAATCCCACAGCTTCCACTTGCATACTGTGTGACCCTGAGCAAGTCACTTAACCTCCCTGCTCCCAGGTTGCTCCTGTAAAAAAGCTTTCAGCTTAGTGTGCTACTCCTGGTTAAACAACTAAATAAATTGAAAAAAAACCCTAGGTGGTGCTATCCCAAGTGCTACTGCCCCTGCCTGCTTGGCTAGTAGCAGGTTAAGGGGCCTCAGTTCTGAAAAGGGGTGCCTCCACCCGAAAGTCAGGGTTGGTAGTGGTCAAGCTAACCTGGGTACAGCCCTCCGGGATACTGTAACCCCCTCTTTCCTTACTAATGGTAGGAACAATACACAATAATCACTTTCACAATACCCCGATACACCACACAAGTACCCACACTGTTTGCACCTACCACCAGGGCTTTCCTCTGGCCTGGCCTGGCCCTGGGGACCCCCTGCAAAACAAGGTTATATACAGCAAATAACAGCAGTACAGTGCTCTTGCACAAACTGGAACCACAGTCATGGTAAATGCAAAAAAGAGTTAGATCTGATTTATTTAAGGGACTTGAACAAGGGGGGTGTGATCAAGTTAATTTGCTTAAAGGCTGTATCATTCAAACAGTTATGCATGCACTTCAGCATCCATGAACAGTCACACACTCTGGGTACCCTGATGAAGAATGGTGGACTAGCCAGGAATGTTTCAGCTGGATGGGGCTCTGTGATAGAAGAAAACAACATGCACAACACACACTATTTGTAATCTGGAGCCAGAGGTCTCGGTTCATGAAAAGAAAACAACAAGACAATCAGATGACACACTTTTAGATTAGGCTGTTGTTGCAGGGTTGATTACTCACGATACCCAAGACTGGACACAGGCTATACAAAAATCGAGACAGCAGGTGGTTAATCTGGAGTGCCATGAGAAGCAGGGCCCACACGAATCACCGAGGAGTCATTCCTGTTCAGGTGTAGAGCAGGGGGCTGATCCCCAGACAGGTCTTATCAATGGCTTTCTCTGTGCAGCGGGTAGTCTGGCTGGGCCAGTGTAGCAAGGCCCAGGCCAAATGGAGACAAATTCGGATACAGTCCATGTTAGGCCGGATTCAGCTTCCAGCAAGCAGAACACAGTTCACACAGTGGGGGACCAGGGACCAAATCATGACCCACTTTCAATACACAGCACATTTACATGTAAGGAAATTCTACTGTACCAGGCAAACTGCTCCCAGGTCACGATCGCAAAGTCTCAGCACAAACCGGGGATTCAAAAGCAGCTGGAAATCCTGACAGGCAGATCACATTCAGTGAAATCTTCAGTCTTCTTCAGGTATGAACCTGATAAAAATCAGTGGCTTACTTCATTTTTACAAACTTGGATTTAGTCCTAAATAATTATCTTCTCTCCCCCTCAGGGGCAGCAGGCAGGCATGCAGGCCAAAAACTCTGCCCTTTCACAGTTCTCCCATGC
This sequence comes from Neoceratodus forsteri, assembly GCA_016271365.2. Taxonomy (NCBI): domain Eukaryota; kingdom Metazoa; phylum Chordata; order Ceratodontiformes; family Ceratodontidae; genus Neoceratodus; species Neoceratodus forsteri. The sequence continues at coordinate 615,220,948 of CM028133.1, forward strand.
AAAACTACACAGAACTACTTGCCCAAATCTCATTTCACTTCCCAGCTCAGAACTGACTGAAACAGCAGGCAGCTTGGTGATTTCCCTGAGATCCAAAAGATTTGGTTGGCTGATCTGTCTGTCAGTCACAACAAAGGCTCTCCCCTTCAGGTGCAAAAAGGCACCAAAAGCCCCAAACTACAATTCCTACAGATTTTGACTCCAGACAGCTCCTGTAGTCTGGCTCCATTTTAGGTCCCACCAGACTGATTGGTCCAATTCGGCAGTTCCGGGCCAAAATGGTGGGGATAAACAAAACAGTTCTTGCTGCAAAGAAAGCAGGTTAGACAAACTACATTATTTTTACTACTCTAATGAATGATCAGCAAACAGTCACATCTATTAACAGGGCTCCCGCTGCGCAATTAGCGATGGCAGAAATGGAGCAATTACCTGGCAGCCCAGGCGGGACTCGAGCATGATAACACTCAGCCCCCTCCCAGATTAGTTATTACTGCAATCTAGGCAGCTCTTAAAGTGACAGTGCATAGAGGCTACATAAGCACTCTTTGATAATAACAATTAACTGCTAAACTCAGGACAACAGCCTGGCAGTGAGCATTTAAGCAAGCTCATGGAAGAATTTTCAGGAACCCCTATTTGTGGGGGTTACACCCTTCCCTGCCTGGGAAAACTTGGTGTCCACATCAAGTCTGTACCATCATAACATTGAAGATGCAACATATACAAGACATTTATACCATTAGCATGTTATACAAGTACTATCTGATTCATCAATGGGCATAACTTGTCACTTTACTATACATTTCAATGTACTCCACTATATCATTTCCATTCTGACAATACATTATGCATATTTCAGACAGGTAAATTGAACATTACTATACAGAATCATGTAATAACTTCTTGTACTCTAAACAGTGCAAGATGGGGCCCTTCCCTATCAGCTAACTTGGAGCTGGATGGGGTAGGGGCACCATGGTGAGAGGGCAGAACATGTAACCTGGAATGGGCCATTAAGCTCAATTTGGGCAGCGAGCTCTGAGAGACATAAACACCTTTATTGATTACATTGAGAGGCAAATCCACTGGCCTCCCGAGGGAATCGTAACTGAAGCGTGCCACTGGCTTGACAGCTCAGCCAGTCATTCTGGGGTGAACAGCCACAGTCTCTGTACTTTCAGCAATGATCTTGGAGCTTTCATCACTTGTGAGGGGTATCTCTGCATGAAGGGGAATGTCCAAACTGGGAGCACTGTCCGCTCCTTGTTCTGTAGGCTCTGGTTCCATAACACTTGGCTCATTTTGTGAAGATTCAGGCACAGTCAAACTTTGAAGTGCTGAAAGGGGTCTGTCAATAATCTCATACTGTTCCTCAGGTTCTGGTGTGTCACCAGAGAAACTCAAATCATCATCCCCTTCTTCGGGCAATTCACACAGTTCCACAAAACACAGCGAGTCCACATCCTCAGATGTAAGGCTTGGCACCTCACTTTCAGGGAGCATTGGCTCCAAGGACAAAGCTGGGGGGTTAGACAGTCCAGAAGGCCCAGCTTCATCCCCACAATTAGTCATAGGATTTCCTCGAAACAGCTGACTCAGTTCATAAGAGAGGTAATAGGCATAGTCACACTCACTTTTGTCAGAAGTGGACTGACGGTCACTATCATTCTGGGCCTGCTGCAGAGGAAACCTTAAATCTGTGACCACTGGGGTAGGTTGACTCTGTCTCTTTCTTGCAGCAGCATTAGTCACCGGCCCAGGGGGTTCAATTTCTGGGGGTTCAGCCTCAATCATGATTTGACCAATAGGTAGCAAGTGGTTACGGTGCATGGTCTTGACAGCTTTGGAGTTGTTCTCTAGGCACACCTTGTACACAGGTAAATCATCCAACTTTCTGACTACTACATGGGAAAGATGGTGCCACCAATCAGCAATATTGTGTTTACAATGCAGTCCCAAATTATGTAACAACACACAGTCTCAAGGTCGAAGCTCTTGAGCCTTTACTTGTTTTTCATGCCTCTTTTTGTTGGCTAGATTTCTCTTGGTGGCCATTGTCTGGGCCAGTTGATAGACATGGTTCAATTGAGATTTCAGTTTTTGTACATATTGCAAGTAATTTTCAGCTTGCACCCCATCTGGAGATACCCCAAAACAGACATCAACTGGCAGCCAGGCCTCTCTCACGAACATGAGGGAGTTGGGGGAGAACCCAGTAGCATCATTTTTCATGCAATTGTATGCGTGTACCAAGGTGCTAATCTGCTGGCTCCATGTATGCTTGTCTTTTGGGTGGAGGGTGCCCAGCATGTCTAGAAGGGTGTGGTTAAAATGTTCTGGTTGAGGGTCTCCCTGCGGGTGATAGGGGGTGGTTCTTGACTTTTGCACCCCCATAGAGAGAGCATTTCTTTGATTAGTCGACTCTCAAAGTCTCTGCCCTGGTCAGAGTGGATTCGCTGGGGGCACCATAGTGGATGAAAGAATTTTTCACTAGCACCTTGGCCACAGTAGATGCCTTTTGGTCCTTGGTGGGAAAAGCTTGTGCATATCATGTGAAATGATCCATAACCCCTAACACATTGCCAATGTTCCGCTGATCAGGTTCTAAACACAAGAAGTCTATGCAGACTAGTTCCATGGGGGTGCTGGTAGTAATATTAACAAGGGGGGCAGCCCTCTGAGGCAGGGCTTTTCTTTGCAGGCAGTGACTACAAGTCTTTACATGGTGCTCAACATCGGCGCCCATTTTGTGCCAGTAGAAACGTGATTGTACCAGGTCAAGGGTTGTGTCAATACCGAGGTGCCGTATGTGATTGTGGATGGACCTCAGTACCAAATCTTTAAAGGATGTGGGCATGACCAATTGTTGCTTTTCTACTTTGCCACTATGATCTACTGTCTCTCTATACAACAACTGACTGAGCAACTTCAATCTAGGGCCTTCCTTAAACATTAAAGCAGTTTGCAAGTCAGTGGAATGTAGCTTAGACACATCTTTCCCCACACAAAGGGCATCAAGTGCTGGCTGAATCATAGGATCTTGGGATTGAGTCCACTGAATGCTGTCATTGTCAAATTGAGGTAGTGCACTAATATCTAGAGCAGAGATGTGGCAATAAGCAGCTGGTATGCAGGTGTCGGAAAGGCCCAAGCAATCTACTAAACATTCCACTGTGTCCGCAGACATCTGTTCATCTCTATCAAACTTTTGGCACAATGCTCAAATGTCAGGTTCAGACAGCCTGACCCAATCACTCTTGGAAGTGGGCCTTCATGATAGGGCGTCAGCATCAATATTGTTCAGTCCTAGTCTGTATTCGACAGCATAATCATAGGTTGATAATGCAGAAAGCCACTGGTGCCCAGTGGTGTCTAACATAGCTGAAGTCTGTACATAGTCAATGGGTTATTGTCAGTCTTCACCAATATGTTTGCCCCATAGTAGTATTCATGAAACTGGTCAACAATGGAACATTTTAGTGCAAGGAACTCCAAATTATGCACAGGGTAGTTTCGTTCAGATGTGGTCAAGCTCCTACTGGCAAAAGTTACTGGTCTCAGGCCATCCTCGTGGTCTTGATACAGCACCACTCCTAGACCCTGAAGACTAGCGCCCCTATGCAGTACATAGGGTTTGTTGGGGTCAGCAGAGGTGAGGATGGGGGTGTGGGTGAGCTGGTATATGATCTCATGGAAGGCTGCTTCACAGTCAGGTGTCCAGCAGGACCAGAAGAGTTCACCTGGGCAAAAGCATACTTTTTCTGGTTCTTTAACTGACTCTTTTTTGTATTTATGATTGGTAGGAGGGTAACCCTGGGTAAGGATCAAGAGTGGGCGAATCACCTTGAAATAGTCTTTTATGAACCTGAACATTGTAGTTCTTTTAGATTACAGGGCTGGGCCAAATCATCAGAGCTTCAACCTTACTGGTGTCAGTCTCTATCCCTTTTCTAGATACTGTGTGCTCCACATACTTCACGGAGGTTTGGAAAAATGGGCACTTGTCAATAGACAGCTTGAGGCCGAAGTTTTCCAGTCGGTCTAGGACTTTAAACAGTCAGTTCTCATGCTCCTCTAAGGTGCTCCCAAACACAGTGACATTGTCCAAGTACACCAGGCATTCCAGCAAATTTATATCTCCCACTGCACGTTCCATCAGTCGCTGAAAGGTGGCTGGGGCACGTGATATCCCCAATGGCATCCTCAGAAACTCGTAGAACCCCAATGGACAGATGAAGGCTGTTTTCTCATGGTCTTCCGGGGCCATCGGGATCTGATAGTATCCGCTGTGAAGATCCAACACTGAGAACCATTTTCTCTCATTCAAGTAGTCCAGGGCATATTGTATACAAGGCATAGTGTATTGGTCTGGGTTGGTCCACTGGTTCAGGGTTCGATAATCAACACACATCCTCACAGACCCATTCTTCTTATGCACAACCACAATGAGGAAGGTGTATGGGCTCCTGGATTCTTGTATCACACCAGCAGTGAGCATTTCTCAGCTTAATCTGGTTCAAGGTCAGTTGGCTTTCATCTGTATCCCCTTCCCCCGGGTCATGCCTGAAAATAGGCAGGATTTGTCTAGTGCACTTACCCGGTCAACAAAAACTAAATAAATAAATAAATAAATTTCATGCAGGTGTCTTCTCACATCATCTATGTCTGCTGGGGCCTCTCTCGAAATGGCCGTTCATTGATGCGGGCGTGTGTGATGCTCCGAACCCTAAGACACATCCCATATCCCATTCCTTCAGTGAAAATACTTGGTCTTTCCGGGCAGGTCTCTTGCTAATTCTAGCCTTCCATTCAGCTGGCAGTAGGGAGTCACCAAGAATCACTCAAACAAGTCTGGGGTCACTCTCTCCTTATCACCAGGGTGCTTGTTGCTGGGCAATACTGCAGTGTCCGTGCAGTGTACCATAGTTAGGATGCACCCTCTGTTTACCCAGATCTCCCGATCTGACACATTGTGAATCTGGACCATCACTCATCGTGCATAGGCATGGGCACAAGCAGACAAGATGCTGGGCTTGACCAATAATCCTGCTGGCAATTTTCCATCACGTGGTGCATCCAACATCAGTATTTTGTTCTTGACATCTTTCCAGAGGCAGACCTTCCCTTGAATGGTACACTAGGCATTAGGGGGCCAGTACCATTGACTCTGAATCCTTCCACACGATCCCCACCTGTTCATCCTGGTCTACATCCTTGGGTTTCTAATGCAAATCATATGCCGTCTTGATCAGAGCTGGAATTCTCAGGGCCCTACCAGTCCATCACCCTTGTTTCTCATGACAGAGTTGTGCCAGTCTCCCAAACATATGTGCATTTGTCCCAATTAAAGGGGACCCCACCATACAGTCTGGTGGGGGGGACACACTAGGGCCAATGTCTCTACTTACTCCTCTACACCAGTTACAGTTGCAGGAAAAGACAATCAGAGGTGGACATACCCTAGGTTACTCAGGCCCCACATATGTAGGCCTTCCAGGGATTGCAAAGGCAAATCAGATAAGTGCTTGTCATACCAGTCCTGGAATCCAATGGTCACTTGCGATCCACGTCAAGCACAGCATGAGTAGGAATACCATTCACAGTCACCGAGGTCTCCATTGAAGGGCACACTATATTGGACCAGTCTGGAGAGGCAGTAGCAGAGGCCTGGACAGATGATTTAGCCACAAAGAAATTTGAGTTAGGGTTTCTTGAACCCTCACTGTGGTCATTTCGGGTACCTCTTGGCCACTGATTTGCTTTTCAGAGCTCCCCTTGAAGTCTGTTTACTACTCTTTCCAAGTCCTTCTGAGACCAGCATTCTCTTTTCATATGGCCATCCTTTCCACAATTGAGACAAATGATAGACTCCTTGGTCATCCTGGGAGAGAACATTGTATGAGGAACTGAAACAGTAATAAGAGATTGGGATCTAGTGTCTGCTTGCAGCGGTGAGAGTGGTGCAGTGAGTCTTAACAGTTTGTTTAGCGTGGCAGTCAATCTGGTGATCTCAGCCTTGGAGCCATCCTTGGTAGCGGATGCCTGAGGGTGCACCCCCACCCCCATGGCAGTCACATCCTGAAAGGGACCAGAATCTTATTGCATGGGGAAACCCTTGCAGAGGCACCCGTCTTCATTTCTCAGACTTCCTTTAGGAGCTCATCTTTCCAATGCTGGGCCCGGGGCTGGAAGTCCTTTGCATTCTCAGAGTGCTCATTAAGTGCCGACTTTTGCCCCTGAGCCTCACTTAGCTAATCACTCTTGGTCACCTGCACAGCAGCAACAGATATGGGTGCAATTTCCCCATGGGGTCACCTTTGCTCAACCCCCCGAATTTCTTACATTAGCATGTCATAGGAGGGAGGCGATTCCAGTTGGGTGGCAAGGCGCAACTGAATCAGTAACAGTTCTGAAAACAGAGAAGACTTAAGGATCAGGTCCAGCCTAGTTCGATCTAATTCATTTGATGGCAAACTACCCTTTTTGAGGCACTCTTGTAGCAGCTTTTCAAGCTGAGGTACATACAAAGACAATGACTCCCCTAGGTACTGCTGAACATTTCTTACTCTCCACCACAGATCCTCATCTGAATCTGGGCTCCCATATACATTCTACAATGCATCAAGATAGTCCTATGCAGTTGCTTTGGGGTTATTGGCCTGCTTGGCACAGATGGTAGCCAGGGTAGGACCTCGGAGAATCTCATTCAACCTCTTTCATTTCTCTGCTTCTGAGCATTGCCATTCAAGTAGTAGAGGGGCAACATAGTCTATCCAGGTCTCCCAGTCATCCTCCCCCTGGGGGATGAGGAGGGTGCCCGAGAAGATTCTCAGCCTTTGGTAATAGTCATGACTAATGGCAGGTACAGATATAGGGGCCAGCATTGGCATGGGCACAGAAGGTGGGTCAGTAACAGTTGCTGGAGTGGGAGAGGGTGCTGGGGAAGGAACATCCCCAGGTGGCAGGAATAGTTTTTTAAAATCCTCTATGGTTTTCTCTTCCTCCAGCAACAACTTAGCAAATTTCTCCTCAAAAGTCTCAGATAATGGAGGGCTCATCCTCCCAGGGTCTTTTACTGTCTTTTGTTATCACTCCAGGCAGCTGGAACCCTTCTAGAAATAGTCTGTGACACTTTAGAGCTGGGTCCATGAGGTCACATTACCTACCAAGGCGGTGAAAAGTTTGGGCGATCAAATCAGCCTGTCGACACCACCATACAGGGTTTTTAAACATTCAACTTTGAGAGTGCCTCTACAGTGTCTTTACTTTTACCCAGGGAACATCCAGTATAAGTAGAGCATTTTGGGGGTTGATCTCCTGCCCAGTACACCACCCCACCAACTGGTGTATAGCCATTTCTACTGGGGTAGCCATTGATCTTTAACAATAATTCATAATTTTTGGCAACTAGAAGGCACAAAATCCCAGCGGTGAGCCTCCAAGATGTAACCCCTAGGTGGCGCTATTCCAAGGGCTACTACCATTGCCTGCTTGGCTAGTAGCAGGTTATGGGGCCTGAGTTCTGAAATGGGTACCTCCACCTGGAGGTCAGGGTTGGTAGTGGTCAAGCTAACCTGGGCACAGCCCTCTGAGACACTGTAACCCCCCTCTTTCCTTATTAGTTGCTGGAACAATTAAGCAATAATGCAAGAGAGGGAGTGGGTTGTGCTGGGATAACTTCACGCCTGGGTGGTTGGACATGAGGCCGCTGGCAAAGTGCCTCCAATGTCCCACACCCTTGAGTGCATTATTCCTATTATACAATGGCTCATTGTTATAGCAATTTTAAAAAAATAAAAATAAAAAAATGTTTTTAAGGGATCCAAAGTATTATCAAAGGCATCAAAAGCAATGCAGTGAGGTTGTGCTGGGATAACCTCACTGTGCCAGGGACACACTGACCAATTAGAGTCCAGAAAATGTTCTTGCCATTGTATAATACACAGTAATCACTTTCATAATGCTCCTTATACACCACATGAGTACCCACACTGTTTGCACTTACCACCAGGGCTTTCCTCTGGCCTGGCCCTGGGGACCCCCTGTAATACAAGGTTATACACAGCAATTAACAGCAGTACAGTACTCTTGCACAAACTGGAACCACAGTCAGGGTAAATGCAACAAAGAGTTAGATCTGATTTATTTAAGGGACTTGAACAAGGGAAGGGTGTAATCAAGTTAATTTGCTTAAAGACTGTATCAATCAAACAGTTATGCATGCACTTCAGGGTCCATAAACAGTCACACACTCTGGGTACCCAGATGGAGAATGATGGGCTAGCCAGGAACATTTCAGCTGGTTGGGGCCCTGTGATGGAAGAAAACAACATGCACAACTTGCACTATTTGTAATCTGGAGCTGGAGGGCTCAGTTCATGAAAAGAAAACAAGACAGTAAGATGACACACTTTTAGATTAGGCTGTTGTTGCAGGGAGCTACTCTGATGATTACTCATGATACCCAAGACTGGACACAGGCTGTACGAAAATCGAGACAGCAGGTGGTTAATCTGGAGTGCCATGAGAAGCAGGGACCACAAGGAATCACCGCGGCATCATTCCTGTTCACGCATGGATCAGGGAGTTGATTCCCAGGCAGGTCTCTCATCGATGGCTTTCTCTGTGCAGCGTGTAGTCTGGCTGGGCCAGTGTAGCAAGACCCAGGCCAAATGGAGACAAATTCAGATATAGTCTGTTTTTTTGGGCTAGATACAGCTTCCAGCAAGCAGAACACAGTTCACACAGTGGGGGACCAAATCACGACCTTCTTTCAATACACAGCACATTTACATGTAAGAAAATTCTACTGTACCAGGCAAACTGCTCTCAGGTCATGATCACAAAGTCTCAGCACAAACCGGGGATTCAAAAGCAGCTGGAAATCCAGACAGGCCCATTGCATTCAGCAAAATCTTTGTTCTTCTTCAGGTATGAACCTGGTAAAAAATCAGTGGCTTACGTCATTCTCACAAACTTGGATTTAGTCCCAAAAAATTATCATCTTTTTCCCTCTCAGGGGCAGCAGGCAGATATGCAGACCAAAAACTCTGCCCTTTCACAGTTCTCCCATGCAAAACTACACAGAGCTACTTGCCCAAATCACTTGAGCTGTTCTCATTTCACTTCCCAGCTCAGAACTGACTGAAACAGGCAGCTTGGGGATTTCTCCTCAGATCCAAAAGATTTGGTTGGCTGATCTGTTAGTCACAACAAAGGCTCCCCCCTTCAGGTACAAAAATATGCCAAAAGCCCAAAACTACAATTCCTACAGATTTTGACTCCAGACAGCTCCTGTAGTCTGGCTCTATTTTAGGTCCCACCAGACTGATTGGTCCAATTCACCAAAATGGTGGGGATAAACAAAACAGTCCTTGCTACAAAAAAGGCAGGTTAGACAAACTACATTATTATTACTACTCTAATGAATGATTAGCAAACAGTTACATCTATTAACAGGGCTCCCTCTGCACAATTAGCGATGGCAGAAATGGAGCAATTACCTGGCAGCCCGAGCGGGACTCGAGCATGACAACACTCTGCCCCCTCCCAGATTAATTATTACTGCAATCTAGGCAGCTCTTAAAGTAATAGTACATAGTAGCTACACAGGCACTCTTTGGCAATAACGATCAACTTCTAAACTCAGGACACCAGCCTGGCAGTGAGCATGTAGACAATCTCATGGAAGACTTTTCAGGAACCCCCATTTGTAGGGTGGTTACAATTGTAACATACAAAAAAGCCATAACAACAGCCAACACTCCTGAAGCAACATGCTTCAGGAGTGCTGGTTGTTGTTATGGCTCCTTTGTATGTTACAATAAATATCTTTTTTAACAAGACCTAGCTTGCAGGTCTAATTTTGTCATTTTACTGGGATGTCCAATTGATTTGTTTGAACCTCTGCAAGGACATTGAAAGGGTGGAAGCAGTACAGAGGAGGGTAACCAAAATGGTGAGGCGGTTGTACAAGAAATTAGACCAGGAAAGGCTGCAGAAATTCAATATGCACCCTCTGGAAGAGAAGAGAGCAAGAGGGGACACAATTGAAACCTGCAAGTACCTCACAGGAGTGAACAAGGTACAAGTGAAGGGTGTGTTTCAGATAAACAAAGGCACTAGAACAAGTGGGCATGCAATGAAGCTAAGAGGAGAAAGGTTAGGAGAGATGTGCAGAAATATGTCTTCATGGAAAGGGTGGTGGATGACTGGAGCAGCCTGACAGAGGAGGTAGGGGAAGTAAAGACTGTGGGGAATGGGGGTAGGGAGTGACATCTGTGAACAACAAGATTTAAATAGCACACACACCTTGCTGGAACTAATTAAAAAAAACTTTTATTACAGCACGGAGTCTCCTGTTGGGGGGAGGGTACACTGGATCTAAAATAGGATCCCCACAGTCACAGATCTGGAGCAGGACTTCAGATGTAAGCCAGTAATGTTGGATAAGCCCTGGATGAATATTGGAGTAATGTGGAGCACTGACCATCTCCAAGGAGCAAGGTGATATGCAGATATGAGAGTGTAACAAAAGGTTGGCCCTAGCAAAAGGATCATCAGTTATTCATCCACACTTATTCAGCATCCTTTGGATGCTGTCTTCCTGGGAAGGGTAGGTTGATGCTGCATCACCCTGCAGTGGCTCCTGGGGGTGGTGTGTGTTGGTGCCAGTGATGGCATGGATGACCATGCACCATCAGGCACCCACCATAGATCAGCAGTAGCATACACATCCTGGTGGTTTAGCAGGGAGAAACAGTTTCTGCACCACAGCACTGGACAATGGCTTTGTAGTTCCTCCCATGCCAACAGATCCTCAGCGTGCCAGTGACAGAGCCCTTCAGCCTTCACCAACTAAAGTGCTCACTCTTCCTGTAGACCACTGGGAGGCCCCTTGCAGGGAAAGGCCAGTCATTTAGAAGAAGGAGGGAGGTTCCAGGTGTCTTCCCTCCATGATGGTCAGAGAAGGCCCATGGAAAGAACAAGCCCAATGGCCCAGATAACTGAGACTTGGATAGGTCTCCAGGTGCTGGAAAGGCAAGGCTGAATCTGGCAGGTAGAGGGGATGGCATCTGAGGCCTGAAGCTGTGGATGCTGGTGAGCACCAGGAAGAGTATAAAAATACAAGGAAAAAATCAGTTAAACCTTGTAAGATATTTATTTCACGCTATACACTAGCTACCGAACAAGTAATAGAACAAACAGTTTCCAGGTTGATATAGAACTTAAGACCTTCAGTGATCAATGTAGAATAGAACTCAGCAAAGACAGTTTCATTGAGGAAATCCAAGAAGAGATCTCAAATATATCAAACAGTAATGCTCCAGAAATAGATGGGTTCTCTATAGAATTTTACAAAAAAATAAATTTCAGTTCTAGCTCCCTTATTATATCATCATCATCATCCATTTTTTTTAGATCTTGAGAGCTCAAAATGTCTGTCTCCTTCCTTCAATAATGTCATTATTCCTATAATTTTGAAAAAAAGACAAAGTAGCAAAGCAACTCAATACAAGTCATTTAGACCAATTTCTGAATTTAACAATGATTATAACAAATTTTACAAAGATCTCACCAAATAGACCAGCTAAAGTAATTTGTAGAATTAGATTGCAAAACAAAACTAACTTCACTGGAAGAAGGCGGCCATCAAGAAAAAGAAGAACAGGTGATATTATGAATGGCTTGTTATACCTGAAGCTGGAACAAAAATGTACAACAACCAACAAGAGGTAATAATACCTTACATGTGGTCATCAGTAATCTTGGGGATAATTTGTTTAAATGTAATGTTCATAAACCACTGGGCAACAGTGACTATTCTATGGTATCTTTTAACATAAAAAGGGAGAAGATAAGAAATATGGGAGTGTCAAAAAGGAAATGCTATAGTAGGGCTAACTATGGAGCTAGGAAAAAGGAAATACAGACTTGGGAAAGGAGGAAAGAGATGGAAGAGAAGGGTGTGGATGGTATCTGGAAGGTCTTTGTTCACAAAATAAAATCGCTAGAGGAGAGGTTTGTGCCTGTTGTAGCAAAATACAATAGGATGGGGAGAATACCAGAATGGATGATGAGAAGACTGACAGCACATCTAAATAAGAAGAGGAAACTGTTTAAAAGGCAAATGTAACAAATGACCTGAAGCTGTGGGACCAGTATAGAGTGTGGCTAAGATCTGCAAAAAGAGATTAGAGATGCCAAAGGAGGAAAGAACTAGATTAGCAACAAACTTCTAAAATGAGACAAAGGCATTTGGGAACTACATTAGATCCAAATGAGGTGTGGTTAGAATAGTAGATCACTAATGGAAATGGGATGAAGTTTAAAGATGAGAGGGTTATAGCAAGCATCCAAAATACATTTTTGGATCCGTATTTCAGGTTACAGAGTTATCTGAGGTTGACATTCCTGATGTTGGTAACATCCAGTCACAGCCAAAGACATGGTCAGATATGTCCTCAAATTTCTGTGATATTTCTAGAGAAATCTCCTGATTCTTTGCATTTCTGCAGTAGGGGCAGCAAAGAGAGACTCTTCAGAAATTTTGTGAAATATCTGGAAATATCTGACCATACCTGTGACTACTACTGTATGCAGAACAGAGAAAGACAGCATTTTAAGCCTGCTGCAGAACATGAATGAGAATAAAGCTCAAGGTTCTGTTGGCTTGCACCCCAGAGTACTGAAGGAATTGGGAATGGAGTTGGCTGAGCCATTAACAAAAATATTTAATACATCTTTGGAAATGGGGATAGCCCTGTTAGAATGGAGAAGTGCAGCTGTTACACCAACTTTTTAAAAAGGGGGAAAAGAGTGACAAATCTGATTATAGACCAGTGGTCTTGATTTTGGTGGTGGGAAAACTCTGAAAAAAAGATTGAGAGACAGAATCAACAGATTCATGGATGAGCGCAGTATTTGCGATGTTAGCAGCATGGGACTAAGCAGAGCAGGTAGTGCCTAATGAATGTGATGGATGTTTTGGTAAGATCGGTGAGGCACTGACCAAGGAAGACCAGTGGATGTTGTTTTCCGGACTTCAGCAAAGTCTTTGATGTAGTTCTGCATGCTGAACTAATAAGGAAAATGATGAGTACTGGTTTTAAGCTAAGGTTAATAAAATGGATTAAATCTTGGCTGGAAAACAGAATAATGGATAGTTAAAATAAATGACTATGAAACTTCACCAAAGAGACTAGCAGAGTTCCCCAGGGTCAGTTTTTGGGCATCACTATTCAACATGCACGTCAGTGATGTGTAGGTGGATAAAGAGACATGGTTAGCAAAGTTTACAGATGATGCTAAAGTGGACTGTATTGTGAACACTGAGAAGGTATTACCTCACTACTTGATTATCTGAATAATTTACACACATGGTCGTTAACAAACAAAACAAATTTTAACCTTGACAAGTGCATGGTAATGCACCTTTGTATTACTAATATACAGGCAGAATATTACATGGGTGGTAAAGACTAAGAACTTTGGACTGTGAGACAGATCTGGGAGTTATAATAGATAGTAAGCTAAAATTTTCAAACACTGTGATAAAATTGTTTCGAAGTATAATAAAATCTTGAGGTGTATAAGGAAGAATCTAGCATGTAGGGAGAGAGAGGTGGTGTTGCCATTGTAAAGGTCACTGGTTCATTCACATCTGGAGTACTGTGGAGTAGAGAGTTGAGCATGGGGCTAAAGATTAGCTGCCGACCCTTTAACTAGGAACAGTAATGGGCAGCCAGCTATGGTCACATGTTATGCTAATTAATTTCCAGCTGGGGCTAGGGAAGGGCACATTCCTTGTTCCTCTGGTCAGCCTAGGATGTTCCCTGTGCTAATGAGATGTGCCTTCCTAAGCTTCTAAATAAACCTTATCTTGTTCATTATTTTATGCATCCAACTCAGTTCGTTCGGTACCTAGTGACTCCTGCATCAGAAGCACCAGATGGGGAAGCAGAATACCAGGAGGTAAGAGGTCCTTAGTGGCAGACCAAATGCCACACATGGTGGAGAACACAGCTCTTCTTTTTCTGCTCAGATGCCCATCTCGCTTGCTCTGCATCGTTGGGTACCCCAGAGTCATCACCCAAGTGTGCCCGAACTGTATGCATGCTCAGAAAGAATAAACTTGGCAGCAGAGAAGAAAATTAAAACTGAACTGTTCTCTGTCAAAGTAAGCCTCCTGCATTCTTCCTCAGGATATATGTCTTCTTGCATGTAAATGTGCTCTAAATTAGGACACTGTCTGTGTAACTAAGGCACAAAGTTATTTTATGGCTCCACCAGCCCCATGGAGCTGCATGCTACAAACCTCGGCAGGCTTCTGCAAATTCCATGTCTAGAAAGCACACCAAAATCCAAAACTCAGCTCCCAGCCAGCAAAAGCACAGAAGATACACTGCAATCCCTGCCCAACTGCCTTCTGCTGCAGGCATCGCCACCAAACTATAAAACCAGCAACAACATTTAAAGTATTTTTCCTGATGCTGTCTCTGGATTTCAGCTCCAGCAAATGCAACTTCCTTTACTAACCCCTGCTAACTAGAAGCCTGCAGCCCTTCTCTAACATTGTAAGCTATGAGGAAAAAAATGTGTGCTGCATATTACAAGCCTGCTAACTGAATGAACTGTAAATTACAATCATGCTAGCCTGAGCACCAGGGGCTGGGACTGCCTGTTCATTAACTCTTAAACCAGAGACATATGGCTTTCTGTTATTTTAACTCAAGGTAAATTCCAATACACAGTCATTTGTTTTGCCAGTTCTACCTGAAGAATGTATTTGAGGCTTCTAAACTTTGAAGACAGCAATAAATCTCTCAACACAAATATTTTGGATAGCCTGGGTGGGATTCACTCAGCCAAACCAAAGCCTGACATTTATCTTTTGAACAGACTGCAGTGGCGCCATCTTGCATTCTTTCATTTGCCCTGATATAAGCCACTGTCTACAACTACAAAACAGGAAGCAACCCTTCCCCCCTGTTGGCAGCCATATTGGGAAAGTCACATTAGCCAAGAAGCCTATGTTACAGGTCCAGTGGCCATCTTTGTGAGGGGCATCAGCTTGCTCAAAATGACCTCACTCAATGGAAAGTAATGACAGCCATGGTTTTGAGGGGCACCCGTTGAAATGAATGAATGAACACTGCAACAAATATCTGCATCTTTCAAAAGAAAAGTTTATTTCAATAACAGACAACACCAAACTAGAGTAGAAGTTGTTTATTGAGACATCCATTGATGAAAATTGTTTACATATAACTACTGGTCTACAAAAAAACAAACAAAAACAAACAACAAAACTTTTTATTCTCTCATCTCTCAATGAATCATTTCTTCCAAGGCGTCTTGTTCTCTCCATGACAACCGCTCCTACTCATCCCTACCGCCTTCATTCAGGGCCATGTAGCCCCTCTCCAGCCACGTCTTCCAAGGACACCAAAGCCATGAGCACTGCCAGCTCTGTGGCTCCATCTTCACTTACCTCAAGAGCATGTGGTCTCAAGAATGAAACTATGCTGCATGACATCCGGTCATCCATTCCAGCCCAAGGGACACCCACTATACAGGCCATCCAGGATGATCTCGCCTACCTTAAAGCTATTTCCACACACTCAACAGTCCACTCCAGCTTGCAGCCAGTACCATTCTCAGCACTACCTCGTGAAGATGCTGTCACCTGGCTTGAGCAATTTCAGGCCTGGATCTCCTTCAATGGTTGGATGGATCCCTTGCAAATTTCCAACTCTATGCCCTTGCTCCTGAGAAGGACGGCCATATCGTGGTTCAATGCCCCTCCAGACCAGATGAGAGGGAACAATGTTACCTTGTATTCCACCTTCAAGGACTATTTCTTAGAAGCTCATCCACCATGGTTGTTAGAACAGCAACAATGGGAGTGCAGTATGCAACCCTCCGAATCATTGGAAACATTTATAATGGACATAGAATCATGGTGCAAACATCTACAAAAATCAGAAAAAGACCAGTTTACAGCATTTGTCTGGGGCCTGCCTCCACAATTTCATACCTACGTTATCCAACAAAAGCCAACCACCTGGCTAGACATGATCCAAGCGGCCCAGTTAGCCCAAGAGTTTATTTCCTTGCTTTGGCCTACCACTGTTCAGGACCCACAGTTCTCACAATTGGCTGCACTTGCTAATTGTGTCCAACAACAACAAAAAATGATTGACAAGCTCATTTCAACTGTCAACAGCATACATTTCCCCACTGCAGCTCCCACTGCAACTCCTGTTAATGCCCTACAGCCACCTCCACAGTGACCTGAGCCACCTTCATCTTCGCGGGAGCCAGTGACCTGTCAGTGGTGCAGATTCAAGGGTCACACTGCTGCAGTCTGCTGCAAACTGCAAAACTCTCATAGGACTCAAGACAGCCACAGGCATCCACCACAGCGCAAGCAGCAATATGCTAGCAACTATTCACAGGACCAGGGAAATGAGTGCCACCCTAGGGGCTCTTGTTGGGCAGGAAAATGAAGCAACTGACTGCCCCACTGACTCGCATAACACAAACAAATGGCATCCTCTAGCTGCTAAGTCAGGCACAATCTCACCTAAAGGAGTCAAAGTTTCTGTCATCAGACCACCCCTTCTTGCAAACTACATTCCTGTCACTATTGACAATTGGTCCACGCATGCCTTGGTTGACTCTGGAGCAGAAATCTCTGTGATCCACAGCAGTATCCTAGACAATCCAGCTATTCGCCATGTACCTACTGTTGCTCCAGCCGACCTAAAATACATCATCACTGCAAGCACTGCTACTGTACCTATCACTGGCGTGGTCCATCTTAAGCTCCACTTCAGATCACAGCAAGCAACAGTTAAATTCTACTTAGTGTCTGAACTTCAAACAGACATGATCCTTGGCCTGGACATTCTCAAGGCACACAAAGCCATGCTGGACTTTGCCTCAAACAAACTGTCACTAGATCCCCGGAGGCAACTCGTAGCTATAGACTCAGTCACTGTACCTCCTAAGTCAGAGATGGTTTTGATTAGCAAGATTCGAGGTGACCCCATTCCCCAAGGTGTTGTTGGCATCATCACTGGATCCCCAGCTTTGCCCTCCTCAGGTGTCCTTCCAGGGAACACCCCATCTGCTGTGCATGGTGGTTCAGTATTCCAAAAGTACTGCAACTTCACGGATGAACCAGTGGTCATCTCCAGGGTACCAGTATCGGGAAGTTTGTCTGTCTTCAGGGGATCAGCTTCAGCTTCTACCTGGTTCCATTAACAGTCTTCCTGTTAGTACCATCGCAACCACCCCACTTCACAAGAAATGCACATGCCCTTCAGCAAGCTTCTCTGCTCAAACCTCCCAGCCTGTCCCACAGAGAAACAGCAACTTGGAGTTCCTGAAAACCTACTCGGATGTCTTTGTCAGCCCTGATAATAAGCTGCGATACCCTGCACACCATTGGGTGTAGCCCAATCAAAAGCTAATTCATCAGTGATCCTACAAAGTGGGACACAAACAAAAGCAAATCCTAGAGAACTTAATCATGGACATGCTCAAACAGAACATTATTGAGGAATCCACCAGTCCCTGGGGTGCACCTTGCTTGCTGGTAGTCAAGAAGGACAAAGGGTATTGGTTTGTGGTGGACTACAGAAAGCTCAATGCCCTCACAGTACAGGATACCCAGCCCTTACCCACCACAGAGGATGTCTTAGAGAGCCTTGATGTGGCCAGCCCAGCCTACTTCACCACTCTAGATCGCCCGAGTGGATTCTACCAAGTTACTATTGATCCAGCTTCATGTCTGTACACAGCCTGGTGCTGCCACTTGGGGGTTTTCCAGTTCATAAATCTGCCTATGGGACTTCAGAACAGCCCAGCCACCTTTCAACGCATCATGGAGGCTGTGTTGCATGGATTGTCTTGGAAATCTTGCCTAGTGTATCTTCGACAATGTTATTGTCTTCAGCAGAACTTTCCAAGAACACCTCCAGCATCTCCAAGAGGTGTTCGAACATCTCAGGCAAGCCAACCTCAAACTCTGTCCAGAGAGATGTTGCCTTGCTCAGCATCAAATCCATTACCTGGGACATGTGGTCAGTTTGCACAGCATCTTGCCGGACCCAGATGAGCTTTCTGCAGTAAAAGACTATCCAGAACCCACAAACCTCAAAGACCTTAGAGCTTTTCTATGTTTGTCTGGTTACTAGAGAAATTCATCTGCAACTATCTAACATTGCAGCTCCCTTGTATGCTCTCACAAAAAGGCTGCGACTACATATGGACTTCTGATTGCAAAGAGGCCTTAGAAACCTTGAAAGACAAACTTATTTCTTCCCAGTTTTGGCCTATCCCCACTTCGACCAGCCATTCAGGCTTTACACAGATGCTAGCTCCTTTGCAGTGGGTGCTGTGCTGTGTGAAATCCAAGGTGGAACAGAACAAGTTGTTTCCTATGCAGGGTGCTCTCTTTCTTCAGCTGAGCAAACTATGGCATCACAGAAAAGAATGCCTAGCCATGGTCTTTGCTGTAAAGAAGTCTGACTGCTACCTTCACTACTCCTCCTTCACAGCCATCGTGGATCACTCAGACCTTAGATGGTTATTCGAAATGATGGAACCAGTAGGAAGTTTTCCTGATTTGTTGCCATACTGCAAGGCTACAATTTTGAAATCCAGTACCGACCAGGTCGTGTTCACTCCAATGCCGATGCTGTAAGCTGAAGATGGTATCCCTCTGTAGCAACCTCTCCTAATGAAGAAGCCTGCCTACAAGCTTTCCCCTTCTGCTCCACAGATGAGCTCCCTGTGGACACTTCTATAGCACCTCAAGTCACTTTGCTGCTCCCAAATGCTTCTACAGAGAAAAGTACCAATCCTCAACTATTGCAAGCAGCTGAAGAGCTTCTTACAACCTCCAGCACTGATATCTCCCTGGCCTTGATTAAATTTTCAACAAAGAACTGATCCTCAGTTTACAGACATCATCACTTATCTTGAGTCTGGAACTTTACCGCAACAAAAGAAACACTGCCAGGATGTCCAATTCTTTGTGTCACAGTATTTATTCAATGACGGAGTGCTTTTTCACATTTGGACCAAGGAGAGCAAGGACCATCGCACAGACAGAATTCACGTACAGCTAGTTGTGTCAGCCTCTCTAGTCTCTGAAGTTCTTCAATCCACTCATGCCTCTCCTCTTTGTGGAGGTCATATGGGTATTCACAAAACTCTTAAAAAGACTAGTCTTCACTTCTTCTGGCAGCACATGAATAAGGACATTGTCCATTTTGTAAAATCCTGCCAGCCCTGTTCCCAAAGAAAGCCTCCCACCAAACCAACCAAGGCACACATCATTCCAATGTCTGTAGCAACAGAATCCTTCCAAAGAGTCAGCACAGATATTCTTGGGCCCCTGCCTACCTGCTCTGACTCCAGCAACATGTACATTCTTGTCTTTGTGGACTACCTAACTAAATACTTGGAACTGATCCCATTAAAAGACATTGAAGCTACTACAGTGGCAAGTGCCTGCCTCAATACAATCATTTGCCGTCACGGTACCCCAGCATACCTGCATTCAGACAGAGGCACTAACTACCTCTCATCTATTGTGCGAGAAACCTGCAAACTTCTCAACATCAAAAAGACTCATACAAATAGTTACCACCCACAGTGCAATGGACAAAGTGAGAGAATGATGTCGACCATTCTTAACACTCTATCCAAGTACCTGGATAAGACTCACAGCACTTGGGATCATTTTGTTCCCTTCATTCAGTTTGCATACAACTCTAGCCCTTGTGTTGACAGCACAGAGTACACCCCATTTTTCCTAGTCCATGGACATCACACAAGAACACCTCTGGACAAAGATCTCTCCTTGCTAGAGGTCCCAAAGTCAGCTTCCTCCTTCATCATCCCAATGTTGGAACAGATTGAACTTGCGAGACTGGTTGCTATTGACACCCTGGGACAGAGGAAAAATGGCAATGCAAAAAATTTCTGCAGCCAAGTGTCATCATCCTTCATTTTCTGTGGGGGACATCGTATATTTGTATTGACCTGTCCTTGTTCCAGGCGCCACCAGAAAACTGCTTTGCCTCTGGACTGGGCCATTTTACATTGTGGAAAAGCCTTCCCCAGTTCATGTTTGCTTGCCTCGAAAGTCAGATGGTACACAATAAAATTCACATTAGCAGGTTGGAGCATGGGTACTTGCATGATTTCCTCCCTGATGATCCCAGTTCCCCAAGTAGTGAAGCTTCATTGGAACCTGCAATACTTTCAGAAACTGAACTTCCTTCTGACAACTTGACAACAGTTCCACAAGCACCTCACAGTACTGACACTTATCAGCCAGATCCCGTTCTTCCTACTCAACCAGGTGGACTTTCTAGAACTTCTCAGCCTCTTGTGTCTTCTCTGGACTCTCTTATACTCCAAACAGTGTATCATATTAAGAAGATTCTGCACAAAAGTACATCAATGGATCTTGGTCATGCCATGGGTATAACAGTGCTCAGAACTCATGGGTCCCTTTTCTGACTTGACCACATGCTGTCAAGAACTAGTTCAAGCTTACCTACTCAGCAATCCTAACTGACCTGTAAAAGTCACAGAATCCAGTGAACTTATTACTTAGACTCAGTGTAGTGATTCTGTCAATTCTGTATTTTAACAGTCTATAAATTGCTTATGAATTTCTGTATGATCTAATATTTTTTTTCTCTTCTCAGTTTTAGCATTTTTAATCAATTAACTAGCCAGTCACCTTCTAGTACTGTCCCCATGATGCTGTTAAATGTTATTTTACTGTTACAAAGCTTTTGCTACTTTTTACAGTTGTTCATGCATAATGATGTCTGTACTTGTTTGAGTGGTACTCACATTTACAATACCTGGGTGATGTGGAGTGCAGAGTTGAGCATGGGGCTAAAGATTAGCTGCCGCCCCTTTAACCAGGAACAGTAATGGCAGCCAGCTATGGTCACATGTTATGCTAATTAGTGTCCAGCTGGGGCTAGGGAAGGGCACATTCCTTGGTCCTCTGGTCAATCTAGGATGTTCCCTGTGCTAATGAGATGTGCTTTCAAAAGCTCCTAAATAAACCTTATTGTGTTCATTATTTTATGTCCGACTCAGTTCGTTCCGGTACCTAGTGACTCCTGCAGCAGAAGCACCAGATGGGAAGCAGAATACTGGGAGGTAAGAGGTTCTTATTGCAAACCAGATACCAAATGCCACAGTACTATGGACATTATGGAATCCATCAAATAAAGGCAATGTAGACAAGCTAGAACGAATACAGAGGAAAACTGCAAATATCATAAGGAGATGGAAGGATTGGGTTATGAGGAGAGGTTGGATAAACTGGGCCTGTACAAACTGTAGACAAGATGACTTAGGTGTGGCATGATAATAATGTTTAAAGCCATTACAAATAAAGATCTGAGATTAAATCTGAATATTGAATTTCTAAACAATAAAAGAGAAACTAGGTGTCATAAAGTGCAATTAAGGGGTATGCAATTTAAAACTGAAAGGAGGAGAGCATGGTTCTCACAGAGTGGTGAGAATCTGGAATGGTTTGCCAACAGAAGCAGTGAAATGTAAAACAGTTAACATTTTTAAGTTAGGTCTTGACAAACATCTGAAAAAATGGGTATCAGTGGTTATTCCTGTTGAAAGATGGTGGACAAGTTAGAAGGGCTCCTGTGCCTCCTCTTGTCTGATTATTCCTATATTCAAAGCCTGTCAACATCAGACTGTACTCATATCAGTAGATGCAGAAAAAGTATATGAAACTCACTGTTCCTCAGGATTGCATTGGATAAACCTAAAATAGGAGATTGGGTTGCCAATTGGATTGACTTAATATATCAAAATCCAAAAGCTAGAATCAGCATAAATTCTCAATTCTCAAATAAAATGCAGTTATCAAGAGGAACACATCAGGGATGTCCATATCTACCTTATTATTTGCAGTCTACATTGAACCTTTAGCAATGACAGTTAGGAACAATAAAATGGTAGTAGGAGTAAATATTGGTGGAATGGGACACACTGTTTTATTATACACTGAATGCATTTGTCTCCCTGTTCCCCTCCCCCAGATCACATGCTGAAATAGGCCTTGGCTCAATGTGCCTTTCTTGGTTACCAGTTTTCAGTAAATAAATACGCAGATGGTTTCATCATTTACCTCACTAAAGTTGTTCAGTCTCTCATAGCATTTTTCAATATACGCAGTAATCAAAAGTTTATCATATTTTAGATTATAAAGTGAACCGGCCCCAATGAATGTGCTCCTGATCCAAATTTAGACCCATAGGTTGGTCTACATCCCCTTTGTCCATGTTCCAAACATATTAGTGTAAGATTAGAAGTCCTATCAGCACAATTGTCCCTCCAACATTACCAGTCACTATTCTGTCCACTTCCCCCACAGATTGCAACCCATTAATAAACTATACAGAAAACAACTGACCCCTATTCTCATCCATCCATGCTGCCACCCACTGCCAACCCAGTATATTTTATATATTTATTTCAAAAGTTTTACCAGGAGAGACATACCAAGCAGGTGACTCCTTTACAGATGCATCTTGTGGATGAGGGTTAAGGGAGATAGTTCAAGAGTAGAAAAAAAAATAGTATTAACATCAATACAAAAATAGAAGTCATGTGTAGCAGTACAATATAACAAGGAAGCATAATCACAAACATAGTAAAGCAAATTATTACAAAAGGCAGATAAATGTTATGTTTTGATAGGTGGGGGATACTTATTATAGCAGGAGGAAGAGGGAAACAAAATGACCAGGGCAGTGTGAGTGGGGGGGGGGATAGTCAAGAGGTAGAGGGTCAAGAACTGTTACAGGTGGGAGTAGAAAAGTCAGAGAAGAGACTTAAGGGAGACAGCTGAAGAAGCAGAGCAGATTGATCGGGAAGTGTGGACCACAGTTTAGAAAAACAGTATTAGAAGGTAGCTTGACCAGCAGTAGATTTCCTAGAAGGAATAAAAAGGGAATGAGAAACATTGCTCTGGAAAGGGTAAAAGGAAGGGGGAGAAGGTAGTAGGGAAGTAAGGTAGGATGGAATAGAGTCAAACCAGAATTTGGATATAAAGGAAGCACAATGGGAAAGGTGCCAGTCATCAAGAGATGGGAGTAAAATTGCAGAGTAGAGTAAGCGGTGGGTATGATGGGGACAATCTAAGGCAAAATGAGTAAAAGGGGGGGGGTCCAGTCTGACAAGACAGGATTGGGAGCTCCACTGTAGACTATGTCCCCATAATCAAAATAGGGAGAATCATCTTTAAAATAATCAGCCGGCAAGCAGGATAAGGGATACTCACTTTGTTCCAGTACAGTTCAACAAGCTTGGGCTAGAGCTTATGGTGTATGCCATTAATATGCACCAAGAGATAAAGATGTCAGGCCAGCCAAACCTCATGGTACATAAATATCATCAGTCATAGCACCAGCAGGGAATCAGGGATGTAGTATAAAATGGAGGAGGTGAGTCTGAAAAGTCTCTGTCGGGTGTCAAAAATCATTCAAACTGTTTTTTGTTTTTTTTATTTGGATATTGCACTATGCCCCATGGTGAGCAACTAACATAGCCCTCTCTCCAGCACAGCTGGTCATGGTATTGTCCACTGTCCCCCAGTGATCACAACCTGCAACATGAAAGATACAAGCACAACACTCACCATCACCTACCCTCTGGCACACATGCTACAGGTCCTGCAAAAATCAAGTTACAGATTACTTGCTATATTTGATGGGTCAGCTGCTTTATTTAAGACACACAGGTCCTTGTGAAAAGCAAGCTGCAGGTCCTGTAGCAGCTGGATTAAGAATCCACCAGGCAGGCTGCCGCTCTGCATTTGCTTATCAACTGAGAGGTGGTAGGAGGTGTGTGGGTAGGAAGCCACTAGGGTCTAGCAGACATAATTCTGTTTGGTTCAGGCTGGCCCTTGGGACCAGAAAGCCCCAATCAAGGACTGAGGTCCTTGAATTTAGAAAGGTTGTCTTCAGCAGGATGAGGGAATTGATCTGGGACAAGTTAGTCATGGTAGACAGCATCAGAGATGTGGATGAGAGATGGAGGAAATGACAGAGGCTGTTCCCAAAGCATCTAAGTTATACATGAGAATGGTAACCAAAAGAAATTGTCAAGGAAGCAATGAGGGCCAAAAATAAAGGCCTTCACCAGGTACAAGTAAATGCATGGGGAGGAAGGATGGTGAGAATCCCAACTGAGAACTAAGGAATCAAATAGGATGGTTAGGTAGCAAAAGCAGACACTGGGTTGCCTATTACAGAGGAGTCAAGTGTGGGAAAAAGCAATTTTTCAGGTATATTAGGGAAAAAAGAAAGAAAGGAGGAGAATTGTTAAGCTACCTAAAGGAGACAAAGTAATGGAGGAGGACCTGAAAAAGGCAGCCATCCTTAAAGATTATTTTGCTCTCTCTTCACAGGGGAAGACAGAAGGGCCCTGCCAGAAAGTGGCATCAAGGAGGCCATAAAGAGAGTCCCAAAGATGAGGCAGCCAGTAATTTCCAGTGAAAGGGTCTGGAAAGGGTTAGCAGCCCAAAAGGTAGATAAGGCCCTATGGCCTGATGGGAGTCATCTGAGGGCACTCAAGGAACTGGAAGCAAAACTTTCTGAACCCCTGATAGGGCTGTTGAATCACTACTTACAGATGGGGACAGTTCCAAAAGACTGGAGGGTAGTGGATTTACTTCTGCTCCATGGAGAATGGGGATGAGACTGGTTCTCCTACTATCTATTTTTTAAGACCACTTCTCCCACAGAGGTCTGTTGTCTCCTCAAGACCCTCCCAAACTCTGGAAGTGCCGGAAGCAACAGTCTTTGCCTTCAGTTCCTTAAGCTGACGTCATTGCAAAGCCCCCTGACACCTTATTTAATCTGTCCCTTTCCTCTTTGTCTATCCCTTCATTATGGAAACAAACTAGAGTTGTACCCATATTCAAACAAGGCAACTCTAAGCTTCTGGAAAATTAGAGGCCAGCCTCCATCCTCTCCCACTTAAACAAAATTCTACAAAAAATTGTCTACCAACAAATTTTGGCCCATGTCTCTTAAGTACAATCTGATCTTAAACCCACCAGCATGGCTTTAGGAAAGGCCACAGTATCACCACTGTATTGGTCTGTTTCACTGACCATGTCCTAAAGTACTTGGACAAATGCAGGTTTACTTGTGCCATCTTTGTGGATCTCTCTAAGGCCTTTGACTTATTTGATCATGAGATACTCTTAGGTAAACTCCACTCATATGGCTTCTCAACAGTAACCATGGCACAGTTCAACAAGTACCTCACAGGTAGATCTCAAATGGTCTGTACCAGAGGGGCCACATCCAGCACTTTAGGGGTGTATAGTCAAGTTCCATGACGGTTTGTCCTAGGACTCATCCTGTTCTTCCTCTTGTTAACCCTCCTCAGAGACTACCAGGCATGACATTTTATCATTTTCATGGGGATCAGTTAAAAGGGGTCTACTAGACTGCTAGGGATGACACATTTACTATGGACATGGGAACCGGATGGTAGGTGGGTTACATGGCATGGACTTCCCAGTGCTCCATTCCACCTAGCCATGGAAATGGTTACAAGCAAGACCCCACTGGAAATGAAGTGTTGCACAGAAGCTGGATTTTCCTAGGTAAACACATTGTATAGATGGTAAAAGCAGGACACCATTGCAAACGAGTTGTTGTACCCAGTGATGCACACCTAAGCAGTGGTGACATAACTAAAGGAAACAGGGGTCATGACCTCCCTTGTTCAAATTCATACCCACAAACTATAAAAACAATCTGTTTCTGTTTTTCTTTTTTCACTTATGGTTCTGTTAGTCAGGTAGGCTGAAGACCAAGCAGCTTAGTCAGCACAATCTTGCTGCAACACATTAGACAGGATTGGGACTCAGGAGCTGGGTGGCAGGGCCAGGGTGGCAAGACATCATAATGGAGTGGAGGACTGAAGTGGGTGATGGCATTTGTGGACAGATGGATCATTGATTCAAAGAGGCTGCATTCAACAGATGCAGTTGAGGATGGACAGACTTGTAAAGGGGGGAGAGGAGAGACAAATCAGCCCAGAGCCCACTACCCAAGTACAAGGATAGACAATAACCCATCCACCTACCAGATAATTAAACAAAAATAACTTTTGATTAAAAATTAAGCAGAAAAAGAAAAGAGCAAGCTGGAGAAGGGAGGCTGGATGCAAAGTGATCAGACTGGGTGCCAAGTCAAATGCCATTTCCTCTCCTCCACCCAGGTATGTCAGATCAGTCATGTTGGTGGCTGTGGCTGGGACGAATGGGCCAGCAGCAGAGAGGCCCAGGGCCAGGGCAGACCATTAGAATCAGTCACTGGTGAGTCAATTACTGTTGACTTATGTCAGCAGGGACCCCGGGAGGGACTGGCGACTGAGTAAAGGGAGAAGGCCAGAGAAGTAACAGGGCCATGTGGCCATCTGAATCATTTTATCAGGACCCCCAGGAGGGACTGGTGACTCAAGTAAAGGAGGAGGCCAGAGAGGTAACAGGGCCATGTGGCCATCTGAATCTTCAAAAAAAGTTTAAAATGTGTTTTTAAGGAGCAACAGTAGTCAAGTGAAGGACTTTCACTTACATGCTACTTGAATCCACATGGGCCCACCAATTCAGTTTCAAAAAAAGGGAAGTCAAAAAGTAGAAAGCTGATGTTGTTAGGTATTAGATTGGTGGTGACAGCCTTATCTTTTACATTAAATCCTAAGTGATACAGAATGTGGATTAAGTGAAAGACAGGCAGGAAAACTGATGGAAAAAAACTTTAAGTTATTGTGACTTTTTCCTTTAACTGCAAGTAGAGTAATACCATACAATCTTTTGGCTTACGTCTTAACTTTCACCGTATAAAATTTGGCAGATGTTTCCAGCTAGAAGCATTACTTCTAGATGGAAAATTTGGCAATATTTATATGGCAAAAGTTTTATCATGATTTTATTTCTTACAGACTACAAATATTAAATGTTGTGTGCACTGACACTGGCCCATTTACCTTAAAGCAAGCACCCATTGTAAAAAAGTGCTGAAAATATCTTTTAAAAATGAAGAGGTTTGGAATTTGAAAAAAATATATAAAATGTTAATTGCCTAAAATGCATATATTTTTTTTTAGCAAGGGGGACCAACTAGACACTATTGAGATGATGTAGTCTATATATTAAAAGATCAGGAGAGCAGTGGACATGGCCTTTGTGGACTTTAGTAAGGCCTTGACACTGTGCTATACAGGAGACTGCTTAAGAAATTAGACAACCAAGAGGTGGGATGCAAAGCGGTGAATTGGGTTTGAATCTGGTTAACGGATATATGATAGAGGGTGGTTGTTAACGGCACTCACTCTAATGATGGGAGAGTGACCAGTGAGGTGCTGCAGGGCTCAGTTCTTGGACGATCCTCTTCAATGTCTTCATAAGTGACACTGCATGTGAACTGGAAGAAAATGTCTTTTGCAGATTATACAAAATCTGTAGTAGGGTGGACATTAAGGAAGGGTGGAAAGAGATAATGTTGGGATCTTGGGGAACTTGAGGGTGGTCAAGAGCATGGTAGTTTTAATTCAGTGCCAAAAGAGTAAAATCATGCATCTAGGGCATAGGAACCCAAGAATTCAGTGTAGGATGGGGGGGAGGTGCTGTCAGTCACTAAGCAGGAAAGAGATGTGACAGAGCAATGGGTAGGTCCAGTACAATGCAGGAATGCATGGGGAGAGGTATCTCCAGCTGGAGGATTGAGGTGATGTTGCCACTCTGTTGCTCAATGGCAAGGCCCCACCTGGAATATTGCATCCAGTTCTAGTAGAGGCCACATGTCTGAAAGGACATAGAGAGTTTGGAGGCAGTCCAGAGTAGGGCAACTAAAATGGTTCGGGGTTGCACATAAACCCCTCCGAGGAGAGGCAGAGATCTTAGTATGTATACCCTGGAAGACAGAAGAGTGAGAGGGTACATGATAGAGACCTACAGTACAGTACAAGTAGCTCATGAGTGTGAAGAGAATGCAGGAGGGGGGTCTCTTTCAAATTAGGAAGAGCACAAGAACCAGAGGGTATGCATAGAAGCTGGAGGAGGAAGGTTTGGGGGGATGTAAGAAAGCACCACTTCACTGAAAGAGTGGTGAACACCTGGAAGAGACTGCCAGTGAAAGTAGTAGAGGTGAAAACCATAGAGGCTTCAGGCATGCATGATATAAACATAAAGGAATATTATGACATGGGCAGGGAGGAGGGAGAATTGCAGAAGAACAGTTAGGGACTGTGGAGAGGGATTAGGCAGAGACCATTTGGACAGAGTGGGTAGGCCAAGTGGTCCTTTGCTGCTAATAAATGATACGTTTCTATGTAATTCATGCAGTTATCAAATATGTACTTAGTATTTGAAATGGGTTGACACTGTCACAGTGAGTCATTCTTGTATGTTAGCAGTCGGGACTCTAGGGACGGGGAGAAGGGCCTTACTGCCTCATATTCTGCTGCCATTTAGCAGTTGAGGAAGTGCTTCACAGCCTGCTTAAAGCAAGCAGGAGACACTATTTTAATGTTCTTTTTAAAAAATGTCCTTCATCATTAATAAAGCCATACCAACAAACTGACAACCTCAGCATTCCAGTGACAAGGCTGTCAAGCTGTTTCACCACCTGCCAAAAGCCACCAAAATGCACCATTTGGCATCAGTTTTTCAAAATTGTTGGGGGGCATACCTCCAGACCTCCCCCATAGAAGTTTGATTCTGTAGCACTCTAAAACTTGTCTTTGCTTGATTCCCCTGCTCCTGGGGTGTCGTCTTTTGAATTAGATGTTAAGCTTTGGTATCATCTGCCTGCTTTGGTGGTTCTTCAGGTGGACGCCAAAGATGCCATGGCACTTGTCAGAAATAGGGAAATTTCCCCTTAAAAATACCACCAACATTTTAATCTAATCCAGTATGTCAGTTTGCATCTACCCCCCCCCCCAAACCTGGACAAGGCTGAAAATAAGCAGAAATGTCTATTCCTCCTTTCCCATTCAATGAAATTTTAATAAATAACTAGAATAAACTATCCTGAGTGAATATATTATAAAAAGAAAAAAAAGAGAATATATTTCTCCTTTACAAGCAGTGTGGTTTACTGATTAGAGAACTTCTGGTAACCAGGAGATAAGTTCAAACTCCACTACCGTTACTTGCTTACTGTGTGACCCTGAGTAAGTCACATAATCCTCCTGTGTTCCACATAGCCCCGCTTGTGGAAATTGGTGATGCAGGACCACTGAACATGTGATCTTGCATCAGAGCTGCCCTGTCCTACAAAAATAAATTGTAAAGAAATGAAACTTTTGGGGAACAAAGCATGTCTGCTTGCCTTGTGCATTGAGCCCCTTGAGGAGGCAGCTTGGCAAAACCCAGTAATTGAAGGAGTTAAGGTAGGGGACAGGGATCAGAAGATCTCCCTGTATGCTGATGATTTCTTGTTTTACATCTACTCCTCATAGACATCCATCCCAGAATTGTTGGTGGAACTCAAGGAAAATGGAGTCATATCAGGCTACAAAGTTAACTTTGATAAGTCAGAAGCTATTAGCAGAGTGGGAGATGCTCACCAGCCTTCGGATGAGCTTCCCATTTCTCTGGGCTCCAGATGAGGTTGTCTACTATTTGGGAATGAAGATCATACCCAATCTCACAGCCTTGTTCACTCTTAACTATGAAAAATTGTCCCAGGAGGTAAGAGCATACATAGGCAGATGATAACTACTGCCCCTGAGCCAGGGAGGTAGAGTAGACACACTCAGAATGAATGTGCTTCTGAGGTTTTTATGTAAGTAATAATACTCTACAGGGTGGGCGGTATTAGGCTATACCAGACAGCCCAGGGGCATAATGAGGCCTGACACTACAGGTGGAGGTTCTTATAACCCTGGAAGGTCTGGCATAGCCCAATACTGCCCACCCTGGAGGGTATTATTGCGCCTAGAAAATTGCACTCTAAAAAAAATTTGTTTAATTAAAAAAATAATAATAAAGACTTAGTTTACAATAAGTTTTATAATAAAATAGCTCCTCAGCTTGTATTAGTGTTCTGACTTAGAGCTGGTTGTCATGGGTATACACACACATACACACATGACTGTTGACTGCCTGCCCCCACCAACAAAGCCATAACAAGCTATGATCTTTTGTTTTGTTTTTATATGCTGGTCAGACTGCAACCCACCCCACCCCTCCCTCCCATGTGTTGAATCATGGTCAGGAAATCACGATGTCTGGATGTCGGCTTTTTTAAAACTCCAGCTTCTTGTCACTTGAGTGCTCCCAGAAACAGTGGGAATGAGCAAGTTGGTAGTGAGGACATGTTTGACAGAAACAAACGGCAGTCAGAGGTTGCAGAAAAACCCTGAATCCATGATGGCAGGTATTGGAAGGCATCAAGCGGCCAGCAGCTATAGAAATGTATATGGCGGCATTTAAATCAGTCACTAAAGCAAGCATACCTCTGAAGGAAAGATAAATGGGGCACTTCTTTTCACCACTCCAACTTTAAACTGCTTCAGTGAATGAGCGGGTGATAAAACTGCCAAACTATGGTGCAATTGTACGAAAAAAAAAGATAAAACTGTTCTGTGATTTTTTTTTTCAAGTTGGACAGTGTAACGCAATCCTGTCGGTTTCTTTCGGAGAAGGGTGACAGAGTGTTACAGTGCAGGGGACTCAATAGACAGTGACAAGTTTTCTTGTGCTTTCTTTTTCTTTAATTAGAAGTGTCCGTAACAGCTTGATTGAGAGAGAGAGAGAGTTTTTGGTACAAAACTAACACAACTGGTAGCAAATGAATGTTGTGATCGGTGGCTGAGTGTGGTCCCAAGATACAGGCAGGTATGGTAGTGGTGTGACAGTTTACCATGGTACAAAACTGGCAGTTTCAGGTAATTTTCTTTCAATGCAATAAAACAGAAGCTTGTTAGTGGACACTTTCAGTGGCGGTCATGGAGCCGAGTGCATCAGGGAAAGAAATTATAGTAATCAGTTGGGTCCAGGTTGGCAATCGGCTCCTTTTTTTTACTTCATATTTTATACTGAGCAAGAAATCAGAGCAGTAGGATGGATCAGGAGAATGGCTGGAAGACTGGAGTCGAGTCTCTGCTCTCGCCAAGGTAAAGAAAAAAATGGCGGGCATTTTAAACTCAAACTTCCAGTGGCACCTTGATATTGGTGATGAGGTCTGTTGGGACTGGCACTTTCAGTGCATGGGCTCTGTTGTCTGATAGATGCCCACCTTGCCAGGGCTATCAGCCAGTCAGAGCCCAGGAAGTTCTTAGCCCATTTTCTAATCTTCTTTCAGGCACTACCAATTCAGATGCAAAAAACATTCTGTAACTTTTAACATCTGCTACTGACTTCATGTGGGCAGTGGGATGCCATAGGGTCAGCAAAACTTCTCTCCCTCTCATGGGAAAAGGGGACTTGCCTTACAAGACTTCTTAATTTATTATCTGTCAGCACAAATAGCCCCAGTGATAGCATGGAACAAACAGTACAGAGGCACAGGGTGGATTGAAATGGAGATAACACAGCTCTTGCCAGCACTGTTATTTGCTCTTATGTACATTCTGTTGACCCCTCAGTTTCTAATCACAATCCAGAACCCTGGACCAGAAACACACAGAAAATGCTCCCTAATAGCCCAAACGACTACAGACACCCCAAACTCCTGGGCCCCTATTCTTTATAATAGGGGCCCCAGTTCTTCCCCTTAGATCAACCCAGGATTTAGAATGTGGAACTGTCTGACACTAATGTTGTATAAAACTTGGAACAAGAGGAGGGTGGGGGGCATTGCACAGTTTTATCAAGTTGCATCGACAACAAAGTTGTTGACTGACTTTACAGTGACATAATTTTGCCTATGAAGATCACATTGCCCAGCAAATGTGTCACAGAACCACTGCAGTGATGGGATGATTAGGAACCTTTGCAGGGGGCTTTGCCCCCTGCAACCCCCCAGATTTAAATATAGTCAACTCAGGGGCATGGGATTACAGGGGAGAGAGGCTTAAAGTGAAGTTGCTGTATCCATTCATCACTAAAACAACCCATTCAACACTGTAGATGTCAAACAGACTGTTGTCAAAGTAATGGATTCGCTGGGGGGGTCGTTATTCTAATAGTATACC
The DNA here is from genome assembly GCA_016271365.2 of Neoceratodus forsteri. NCBI lineage: Eukaryota > Metazoa > Chordata > Ceratodontiformes > Ceratodontidae > Neoceratodus > Neoceratodus forsteri. The sequence continues at coordinate 615,253,186 of CM028133.1, forward strand.
ACATTGCATCCTCTTCCAGGAACTCCAACAGCACAGTGGCCCTGAAGGGGATTACAATGCTGTGGCTGAAGGCCACAATACCCACCCTGGAGTCATGGATAGCTAAGGTGGGTGAGTTGTGCAGAATGGAATGAATAACAGCCACACTTTGGCCTAACCATAGAGAAACATATGGTCCTGTGGCAAAAATAGGAGGCCTTTATGGTTGCCAGCAGTGAAGGGAGGGGTGACAGTTGGACCTAAGGTCACAATTTTTCCATACTCTTCCTTACTCCCCTCGTATACTTCTCACATCTCCTAGTAAGCCAGATATCAATAAACACACATCAGAATGCCAGCTGAGTTGGGGTAAGTAAACCCCAGTTTATTTTTTTTTTTGTTTTGCTGATTGGGAAAGGAGAACTAGACAATTTGCCTATTTTCAGCCTTGTCCCGGGAGAGGGGAATACAGATGGATGCCAACTGACACTGAACCAGATTAAGCTGTTGGTGGTATTTTAGTGAATTTAATTAAACGTGCAGGTGGTAATGTTAATATGGTACATCCAGTACAAATTCTCTGGCTTATATAAAAAAAATTGTTAACATAATGGAAGTGCAACAGGAAGAAAGGTACTTAACTTTCACCACCACGGTGTAATGTATATGACTGGCCACCTCCAGCATAAATGCTATATAATAGTTACTGTATAAGTTAAACCTCTCAGTAAAGCTATGTTTTAGACACCAGCCATGTGCAAACCCATTTCAGTATATACTACACCATGCTATGCAGTGCTAGGAGAACTCTAGCTTAGACATTAAGGCTAAGTGGGCAGAGAGACATGGGTACCAAGTTCACTACTGAAATGTGGTCCCTGTCCCTTAAGCACCTGAATGAATGCTCCAGAAGCAATACATTATACAAGGTGCAGCTCAATTTACTGTACAGGGCATATACCTCCCCCCATCATGCTGCATCATGTATACCCTGAAAATCATAGCTTTGTCCCAAATGCCACACAGAACACATCTTAACTCACATGTTGCTGACATATGCCAAAATAATCAGATTTTGCATGGCATGCACAAATGATGACCCATGTGTTGGTACCTCCCCAAAAAAGACATTTTCCCTGGTGTTCTTGTTTGGTGCAGACCCTGGTAAGTGTTCCATGGAGAAAGACTGCCCCCACCTTTGATACATTGCATTGATCAATACTACAAAAGCCTTTGCCCAGATGTGGTTAGCAGAGGGCCACCATACATTCTGTTATGGGCTAACAGCCTGTGTATGTGTATGCAATTAAAAAGCAAACAACTCTTCACTAATGAAGACAGAACTAAGCTCCAGACAATTTGGGCCCCAATGGCAGCAGGCCTGGAAAACAATAATTTCCAACTTTAAATAGTTCTGTGAAAATCAACCTCTTGACATGTATCTGGGGACAGCAGGGACTCTCTCAGACACATGGGGATACCACACAAAGAGAAAGGGCTGTTAAATTAGCCACACCATTACACACCTCTGGATAGCACCCCTGGATTGGCACTAACTGCGGGGCTGGCTGGCCAATGAAAAATAATAACTTATGGAGGCACCAGACAAACTCCCTCAGGAGAACACTGCTGCATCCTAGTTCCAAGCACTGTGAAAGGATGATTGATTTATTTATTGTATTTTTGTTAACCAGATAAGCCCACTGGAACCCAAAGTCCCTTTTCAGGGCGACATGGAGTTAATTACAGAAAATACAGATAAATAGAGATTTTACAGTGTCAGACAATACATGGGAATTAACTAATTGTGCTAAGTCAAATACATGCCATAACATGGAATAATAAATGCAAGGGTATAGGAGATTAGTTCACAGGCAGGATCATATTATAAGTCAGAGCAGTAAGACAGTATTAAACAATTAGGTTGGATACACATTCAGTAAGAAGTGCAAGAAACAGTGTACCATGGAAAGGCCTAGTGCCAGCAAATGCAAGGCCAGAGGCAAGGCGGAATGGCAGCAGTTCCAGGTCAGCGATTGCAGGAACACAAACTGCACTCAAGCAGGTATGTCTTGAGTTCTTTTTTAAAACCTCCGAGACAGAAACACACAGGATATATCTCAACCAATATATGGTAACCTTAACTTTAAACTTCAGGGTCTCACTATTTGTATACCAGAGTCAATGGAGAAACGCATTTCTGACTTTCTAGAGGAGGGAAGGTTACCTGAAAGCCCTACATTACTATGGTATTTCGGGCTTCCACAGTCACAAATCTTTAAGATTTATCAGATATGCCACATGTTAATAAAGTGGTTTGGAGCAACAGATTGGGCCATTAACCAAAGAGGTTTTCTCTCCTCCATTCATTCCCTTGTGCGGACTCCTCACTCGGTTTTACAATTAGTGACTTTTCTCTTCCCCTATATCTACCCCAGTGTAACTGGAGAATCCCATTACTGGGACAAGGCATTGCCCACTTTGCCTCAAGGGTGGGATCGCACCTGGCTTGACCTTTGCCATGCCTTACTAATGATAGGTTACGCCTAACCCAGTTTTATATTCTCCATAATATTTATTTCACCCCAATATACCTACATAAAATGAAGAAACTCCCCACAGCAACATGTTCAAGATGTGCATTGGCTGAGGGATCATTGCTTAATGTTCTGTGGGAATGTAGCAAGGTAGCTCGGCTATGGGAAATAATAAAAAATACAATTGACCCCTTACTGTGACTAACAGAATAGTTTTCCCCTGAAATTTACATTGTAGGATCCCTCTCACTAATTCCCATCAAGAAAACAAGGTTCCATATTTCCTTAATTTATTCAACAGTTAAATGCTTGGTTGTGTACCATTGGCTTGACCAGGAAGAAATCTCATATTCGGAATGGTTAAATGTGATATTACACAGTCTTAGAATTGAGAAATCGAAAGCTAGCCTTAGAAATTGCCCTCAAACATACAACAAGAAATGGAGTAAATTAGAGACACTGTTATTGTTGTAAACAACCCTCAACAGCAGATGAATGATATGTTTCAATCACATTGTGTAGACTTTCAATCCAGAGTGGATCAAGTCCTCTATAAGTCTATCCTGAATAATGTAAACCCAGTATAATTGCCTTCCTTATTCTTGGTATCTGAAGAGGGAGGAATCGGGGGGGGGGGATATTAGTGCTTACCTGTTTACCTCTACCATGTGTATGGTCACTCTTTGATTATGCCTTATGCTCTCTTACATTGTATTACCTGTTTCAATTGTACAAGCTAACACTAATGAAGAAGACTAAATTTCAGAAACCTCCAAGTGAGGAGAAGTTTTGATGGGCGGCAGAAAGTGTTTGTCACACAGATGGAGCTGAGCTGGCAAAGGATCTCACCCCAGTGCATGACCTAACCCTGGCTATTTCTAGTAGAGTGCATTCAGTGGACCTGAACACTCTCCATTCAGGCTTAGGAGACAGGATAGCTCAGAGGCAGGGTGGAGCAGGACATTTTAGGATTTTATAAGTGAGACAGATGAGGGGGTACTCTAACCTGCACTCAAAAGATGGCCAGTTAAGAGAGGAAGATGTTGCAGTTATGCATCCTATGAGGGGTGCCCAAGGTGAATCTGACAATTTTGCTATAAAGTACTCTGAGTTTATTAAATTTGGTGTTTCTCACAGAGAAAAGAACAGGGGCCTCATGCTATAAGAGGGAGCAGCATACCATATACATGTACCTGGCAGTAACTAGTCACAATTCCTTGGTGAGGCCAGCACACCAATTTTGGTGTAGTGATATAGTGGATTCAATATGTGCTCTGAAGGAGACTTTTGATCAAGGTAAACCCTAGGCATTTGATAGTCTCTAGCACTTTTATCTGGTTACCACCAAATGTGGACAAGTTTAGTAGACTTTGCCTGTCTATACCTACAGTAGGTGTCTGGGGCCAAAACAGATGGTTTTAGTCTTTCTGGCATTGAGAATCAGTTTATTTGATGAGATTCACCTTTCAAGCATTAAGAAGTCCTTAGCAAGGAGTCAGTTGATGAGGATGACATTACTGGAGCTCCTTTACAGTAATGCATCATCAGCATAGAGCTGATTCAATGTCTATACAAGCTGATATCACCTAACTGACTATGGACTAATAACATCGAATTAGAAATGCAATGTAGCTTGCTACAAGAGCAGCATGACCACATTTTTGGTTTTGTTTGATTATGCTTTGTAAGTTATTGTTACTGTCCTGTGTTTTTTTCACCTCCTCTCTAAGAGTGCTGTGTTACTGATATCAGTTTTGTCTTAATTGTTCCCTGTCCTTGTATGTATTGCTTCTGCATGTTTCAATTAAAAGTGTTTACAAAATAAATAAATAATGTTGAGTTAAAAACAAAACCTCACTGACAGCTGCTGCCACCGCACCCCCACACACACACACAGTCAGAGTGGTCTAATTATGAGAATTGGGAGATTGCAGTTTCAAACCCTGATGGAGATAACACTCACAGTGTGCAGATGAGCAAATCACATACTATAACTTCCCAGTGCTTCAGTCAACTCAGCTGTGGAAATGGATAGAAGCAGGAGCCCTCTGTTTTTTGCAGTTAATTAAGCAATAATGCATGACAGGGTGTGGGTTGTGCTTTGATAACCACATGCCTGGGTGGTTAGGCATGAAGTCGCAGGCATCCAATGTTCCAGAAGTGAGGTTATCCCAACACAACCCCCACCATGGAGTGCATTATTGCTATTATACAATGGCGCGTTGTTATACAAAATAAAATTAAAAAAATGTAAAAATGTTTTTATTAGATTTTTAGTGTGGCAATATATCTTTGTTTCTGAAGGAGAGATGTGGTAAAGGTACAAAAAAACAATACAGTGAGGTTGTGCTGGGATAACCTCACTGTGCAGAGACACACTAGCCAGTCAGAGTCCAACACATTTTATTGCTATTGTATAATTCTGTTTATTATTTCAAATGCAAAGATGAAACACACAATGCATACAAAGGATTGTGAACAGCAATATTAATACATTTCCTCTAGAGTTAGCCTCACAAAGCAGGACCCAACTGTAAATGAGATGCTAATCTCATTTGGATTGTTTTTGGTAAATACATTGCAAAAATGGGTCAGATCAGTAGTCTTTCGTTAAATTAGTTCACCCTTTCTCACTGACTATAACAATTGCATTGCAAAATATGCAATCAAACAAGTAGCTATTGACCAATGCTTGTTCATCTAATTGTTGAGGCAAATAATCATATATCCAAACATGATTACCTTGGGCCTGGGTCCTTGTTCCTGCCAGTAATCAAAAGTTTTAAACTAAACCAGCAAAATTAAGCATCTAACGCTATTGTTAACCTCTTGTTTTGTTGTGGTTATTTAGAAGGTGAGCATCATACTCTGCATATCCCTGGGACAGTACAGAAAACTTAGCAAACACACCCATCATCATATTACTGTAGCTATTAGTCAGAAGTTGCTTGGAACCTCCTTGAAAAGTAGGCCTGAGGTGGGTTTTTTTATTTAAATGAGAGAAGATACAAAGTAAGAAATGTTCAGAGCAACCGCAGATTATTTAAAATATCTTTTCTTTTCTAGGACCAACAACAGTATCTAACCTGACAGCCACAACCATAACTACAAATTCAGTAGTTTTAAACTGGACAGCACCTGCAGACTACAAATCTGCCTATCGATACAGTGTACAAGCATCAGGTGTTTCTCCTCTGACTGTATCTGGCAATTTTACCCCAGTGGCAAATTTAACAGCAGGAGCAAACTATATCTTTCAGTATTTGTAATGCTGAAGATGGAACTCTAGGGATCCTGTCAATCAAAGTTTGTGTACCAGTGAGTATAACATTTCTTCTTGTTGGGCAGTTGCATCACTTACTTATGCAGTAAAAATTCCATTGGCAGTACCATGTTATGTCTAAGCTATACATACCATAGAAGTTTTGAAATCATGGGAAAGTAATCAAAACATGTTAATATAAAACCATAATACAATAAATAGGAGATATGCAGCTGGATCACTCAAAATATGTAGTTTTTTGAGTGTGATGTTGAGAGGGCAGGGCCTGCCCACTCACAAGTCATGGTAAATTGCCTATTTTGAGTCAGGCTTTTGTATATTGAATACTCGTATATACAGCAGTAGCTTAAAACTTGCAGCTTTTAAATTTGCAGTTTGTTTGAAGATTTTTCCTTAGATTATAACTTGGCTTTAGTGCTGAACTATGCATTGTGATGTCATTAGCACTCAGAAAGCTGCTGTCTGATTGGTTCAGTATTCCAATGTGATCACAGTAACAACACTATTTTTTGAAATGCTGGTGTTACTGATGTCATTAGCTAAGATATCTTTTTTCTTGTCATTTTACCCCCACTCCTCTGGTATATTTAGTTATATACTGTATAGCAGCTTATTTTAGCGCTTTTGTCAGTTAAGCTAATACAGACAAAATAAAATGAAAGCTTATATTTCCTGCTATACAGTAATTAGTTTGATATTATGTAATCATATCTCATTCTCCCTTTCTATCATGCTGTACGTTCAGTGCTTGCACACATTTGAAGTGTAACTGCATAAGCATAGCTTTGCCAAAGTGTTTAATCTGCAGATTATGTACACTGTATAATTATGAGAGTTACAGATTTATAACATGACTATTTTAATTAAAATAATAAGATGCTACTTTATAACTTAGAGACCAGTTCACTATCATTTCAAGTGCTTGTCTTAGGAAGGTAGCATGTTCAGTGGCTTTTTCTGAGGTGCTGCCTGTCTACGACAGGGGGGAAGATGGGATACTCTGTACTAGGAGCTTCAACTCATAATTGAAAGAGTGGTGCAGAGAGGAGGGGTTCAGCTTCATTGAGGACTGGGGTCCCACCCGGAGGAGGGATAGGGCCTATATAGAGGAGATAGCCTGCATCCATCAAGAAAGGGAACTGCAGTCCTCAGTAAATGGTTTAATTGTTATGTCAGTGAACATTTAAACTTGCCGAGGGTAGTGGTGGAAGGAAGCAGGGAGGCATTCACTGCCCCCCCCCAGCTGAAGATGTTAGTGGGGGAAACCCCAAGGGAGAGGAATGCCCAGGGGTACCAATTAATAAGAAAAACAAAATGATAGTAATGAAGGGAGATGGCAGTGAGAGCAGATGGAGTAAGGAGAGAGGGCAAAAGGGAAAAATGAGGGCTGACAAGCAGGGTAGTAGAAAAATCTCAAAGGCCACACGTGCAAACGTGAAATCTGGGAAATAAAATTCTGAACCTACAGGTCATTATGGCAGAGGCTGACCTAGATAGTGTTGCCATTACCAAGTCATGGTGCACTGAGAATCATTACTGGGATATAGTCATATCAGGCTATACTCTGTTCAGGAAGCACAGGGTATGAAAGAAAGGAGGAGTGGTGCTTTATGTGAGGGAAATCATAAAAGTGACAAAGACACAGGGAATACAGGGAAGGGTGGAGGTACTTTGGGCCACCCTAGATACTGGGAATGGAGTCACTATTCACACTGTCATGATCTATAGACATCCAGCCTTGGTGGTGGTGGGGAATTGGATAAGGTTATGGTGGGAGTCATCCAAAAGATGGCAAATAAGAGGGAGTTGCTGCTGGTGGGGGACTTTAGTCTGCTGGATGTAGATTGGAGCCTCCCAGATTTAGCGTCAGTTATGAGCAGGGACATCCTGGACTCCATGCAGGGGTCATTCTTCAGGCAACTATTAAGGGAGCCCACTTGTGATAGGGCAATACTGGACCTTGTACTCACAATGGGGACAGTGTTGTAGACATTACAGTGTGAGGCCACTTGGGGACCAGTGATCCTGTACAGTGTGGTTCAATATAAGAACTGTGGCAGAATTGAACCACACAAGGACAAGGTCCTGGATTTCAGGAGGGCCTATATGGAAAAGATGGGTGAATGCCTCAGGGATAGCCTGGTGGGGGGTCTTGGGAAGAGTGAAGAAACAGTGGATGAAGCTAAAAGGGGCATAGTGAAGGCAACAAACCTGTGTCAGGCAAGTGAGCAAAAGTAAGAGGAAAAAAAAGACCTATGGTTCTCAAAAAGGTGTCTGGAAATGTAAGGGCAAAAAGTTAGCATTCAGGGCAGTATAAGAAATACAGAGGGAGGAGGATCAGGAGTGTATCAGGAGAAAACCAAGGGAGGCAGGGTAAGGAGCATAAAGGTGCAAACAGAGGAGAGAATAGCCCAGAGAGTAACAAAAGGGGACACTACATTTTTCAGGTATGTAAGTGAAAAAAGGAAGACCAGAGGAGAGATTGTAAGGCTAAGAAGGGGAAGAGGAGATTCAGTGGAGGGAGAGCAGGAAAAATCAGACATCCTGAACAAATAATTTTGTTCAGTGTTTACAGGGGAAGGTGAAGGGCCACAGAAAAGTAACAGGAAAATCGAAGGGGCACAGTCTTACACTGGAGTGTTGGAGGCTTGGAAGGGAGGTCAGGAAGTACTTCTTCACAAAGAAGGTGGTGGACACTTGGAATGCACTGCCAGAAGAGTTCATCTCCTTGAAGACAGTAGGCAGCTTTAAAAGAGGCTGGGATAGGCATAGGATAAGGTAAAGATCATTGGTAGGGAGGATGGGAGGAGTGGGGAGGGAAGGCAGGGACATTAGCTCAAGCTGTGGACCCTGCAATATGAGCAGAGTTGATAGACTGAATGGCCTTCTTCTGCTGGCTTCTTCATATGTTCATATGAAGGAATGGAGGTGGACACTAGTCCATTTTCAGAAGCTAGAGTCCTGAAAGAACTCGCACATCTGAAAGAGGATAAGGCAATGAGGCCAGATGGGGTGCATCCAAGGATATTGAGGGAGCTGAAGGGGATGTTTGCTGCACCTCTGCCAGTCCTGTTCAGCCACTTACTGGAGATGAAAGTGGTTCTGGAGGACTAGAGGAGTGCAGATGTACTTCCACTTCACAAAAGTGATAGCAGGGAGGAGGTTGGCAACTACAAGCCAGTCTGCCTGACTTCAGTGGGAGAAAAATTATTGGAATCATTACTGAAGGAAAGGATTGTGGAATATCTAGAATCTGGTGGCTTGCAAGGTCTGAGGCAGTATGGATTCACAGGGGGAGGTCATGTTCAATGAATTAGATGGATTTATTTGACAGGGTGAGTAGGGGATTGGATCAGGTGGAACAGTGGATGTGGCCTACCTATATTTCACTAAGGCCTTTAACACTGTTCCACACAGGAGACTGATAAGCAAGCTGAACAGCCAAGGAGTGGGTCCCAAGGTGGTAAACTGGGTAAGAAATTGGTTTAAGGGATAGGCGACAGAGGGTGATAGTAAGCGGAGCTCACTCTGAGGAAGAGAGGTTGACCAGAGGGCTGCCACAAGGATCAGTACTGGGACTAGTCTTCCTTAATTTCTTTATAAGTAGCACTGCAGAGGGACTGTATGGGAAGATCTGCCTTTTTGTGGATGACACTAAAATCTGCAATATGGTAGACATTCGTGGGGGAGAGAATAAGTAGTGATTTGAAAAAGTTAGAGGAGTGGTCAAGGGTATGGCAGCTATGTTTCAATGCAAAAAGTTGCAAAATCATGCACTTAGGGCACAGAAACCCTGGAGCAGAGTGCAAAATTGGGAGAGTGGTATTGATGACTACTAAACAGGAAAGAGACCTGAGGTAGTCATATCTGATGGGGCCAGGCAGTGACAAAGGCAGTTGTGAAGCTAGTGGGATACTGGGATACACAGGGAGAGGTACCACTAGTAGAAAAAGGGAGGTGGTGGTACCTCTGTATAGATCACTTGTGAGACCTTACCTAGAGTACTGTGTCCAGTTCTGGAGACCTCATCTTCAGAAGGACATAGGCAGAGTGAAGATGATCCAGTAAAGGGCAACTAAAATGGTGCAGAGTATGCATAAAAAGCCCTATGGGAGGAGACTGAAGAACCTCAATATGTGCAACCTGGAGGAAAGAAGATAGTTGGGGAATATGATAGAGACTTTCAAATACATCAAGGGTACAAATAAGGTACAAGAGGGAAGCATTTTTCAGAAAAAAAGATGTTCAAGAACAAGGGTCATGCTATTAAGCTGGAGGAAGACTCAGGGAGATGTGATGAAGTACTTCTTTACCAGAGTGGTGGATGCGGGAACAGTCACAGTGGAGGTGGTGGGGGCTAAACTGTAGCAGGGTTCAAGAATGCATGTGATAGGTATAAGGGAACATTAGTGGTAAGGCAAATGGGGCATAGAGCCGGGGATCAAGTAGGGTCTGCAGTAATAGAGTAGGTAGGGGAAAAATGGGCAGACTGGGTGGGTCAAGCAGTCCTTATCTGCCATCAGATTCTATGTTTCTCTCTCCCCAAAATCTCAGTGAATCCATCTCATATGGATCCAGTCTTCGTGTCTGTTGTTTTTAGGTCGGACAGCGTTTTGAAGTATTTGTGGACTCCTCTGAGCTAGGGGTTAGTGGACTGACAAGTATTTAAGACTGAGGAAAAGTAGCAGACTCTGCTTCTGTGAAAGTTCTGCAAAGTTTTACACTCATGGAAATGTGGCAGAAGCAGTCCACAGGAGGCAATTAAAATATTGCAGGTGATGCATGAGAAACCCTATGAGGAGAAGCTGAAGGAATGCAGCAGGCATACTCTGAAAGAGAGGAGAGGCGAAATGAGACATGACAGAAATCTACAAGTGCCTTATAGGGGTGAACAGGGTGCAGGATGAGAGTCCCTTTCAATTGTGAAAGAGCACCAGCACCAGGAGGCATGCACTGAAGCTGGAGGGGGGAGTTTAAGAGGTATGTGAGAAAGTACTGCTTCACCGAAAATATGGTAGATGCCAGTTTGGAATCCTAATAATTACAAGCCCATTCTGATTTTGTTTGTTCTTTCAAAACTTCCTAAAAGTATAGTAAATAATCAGTTAATAAAATACCAGTATATGAGAAATATTGATTATTATCAGATAAACAATATGGGTTCTGGCAGATACATGGGATAAAGGCAGCCATGATCACGCTCATGGATGTGATGCACCAAGCCATAGATAATGGAGAGGTAGTAGGTGCAGCACTCATGGACCTAGCATTCAACTTTGTGGACCATTCTTTTCTTATTGAAGAGCTTGGGTTTGTGTAATCAATCATTGGTATGAGTGTAAAATCCAGTGGAGCTTGTTCTTTAGATAGAAAGATTATATGTGCTGCACCTCAAAAGATCTTTCTTAGGGTCACTACTCTTTTTTTGTTTATAAATCTGAGCTAAGAGATTGAAAAGTTAGCACAAGTGCTGACAGGTGTTTGCCCACAGTAACCAGATTTTGTGGCCGGTTCGTGGTGGGTTCTATATTCAGAGACCCCTCTAACACAGGCAAAACTCATTAGCACCCGAATGCTAACATAACGCTGTACCAATACAAATGAGGGTGTCCCCCTGCATACAAGCACAGAGGCAAATTCCGCAGTTTGTGTCAACAGTAAATGATACCTGAAGTGGCACTACTGTATAGGAGAATGAATTCACTGCCCTTAAATTTCATGGCTTTGTCTGCTCCGACATTTTCATGGCAGTTTGATTTGGCACAAGAGCAAGCTAACTTGTCAGTTGCAGTATATATTTTCACTGGCACATTATTTCCACTGGATTTTTGAAATAGTGAATGTAGCAAAAACAATTTTCCAGTGAAAATAATGTCTAATACATTATTTTATGTCTTTGCAGACCTAGTTTTAGCTGGGTGCAAAGCCTGGTGGTGGAACAGTTGCACTTCAGTCACCTCTCCCTACCTTCCAATCCCTGTTCTGGTACAACAATGGATACTCTGGTGTTTAGTGGCACCCCATCCTCCAACCCCCATCCTGATCCAGTCCATTATTGTCCTGGTGTCTCAGTGGTAGCTCCCTCCCATTCCACCTACCCAGTACTGTTCCTATTTTCCTTGGTGTCCTGTGGTACCACCCAATGCTCCCAAACAAGTCTGTGCCATCCCCACCTGCCTATCACCCATCCTGGTATGTGTCATATAATCTTGGCATCTAGTGGCACCCGTCCACCTGACAATCACACATCCTTGTGATGCTGACCAGTCCCTGGTGTCTAGTGGAACCCCACACCCTCCCTGAACACCCGTCTCATTGAGTGCCAGGTAATCCCTGATGTCAAGAGGTACCCCTGTACACTCATCCTGGTCTATGCAATATAGTCCTAGTATCAGTAGCACCCCCACCTTCCAGTCACCCACATGGGGTATGCCAGTGATGATAGCAATATTAAATGAGTGACTGCAGGTGAAACAGTGACTAATTTTATACCGCTATCATGAACCGCTACTCCTGCTAGAGTAGTGATAATACTGGAGGCAACTAGAGTGACTGGAAGGGGAAGGATAGGGAGGTGGAGGGGAGATAGGATGAAGGATTTGTGTAGGTTGTGGATCCTGCTGCAGCTGAGCCATCCCTGTGGTGTGGTGGTAGGATGGCTGGCTACAGTGCAGCAGGAACTGGGCTCGGGACCTGCTGGGGTGATATTTTGCCACTGCTTGTGGCTCTCTATTTTTTTTTTGCAGTCTATGTTTAAGCCTCTCATGACATGCCCCCTTGGGTTAACAATCCTAAGTAAGGGGGGTGTGGTGCCGAAGCCCCCCTCAAGGAGGGGGGTGCTGGGGGCACAGCCCTCCCCCCCGCATAAGCACTTGTCATTTGCTAGAAGTCAGATCACTTATGTTTGTATATCACCGAAATGCTTTTCAGCGATATGCATTCGCTATTATAGTGATTGATCGCTATCATAACATGGAACCCCCACCCAGGTAAGTAGCACCACATCCTTGGTGTTCAGTGGCATCCCCCCAACCCCTGAGCACCCATTTGGGTAAGTAGCACTATATCCCTGGTTTCTGATTGCAGCCCCATCCCTGCCATGCAATCCCTGATGTCCAGTGGTGCCCTCAAGCTGCTGATCACCCATCCCAGTGCCTACACTTAGACCCTGCTGTGCAGGCACCCCCACAGTTGAATGCCCATCCCCCCCACATACTGATCTGTGCCCTGCTGTCTAGTCGTACCCCCACCCACTGAGTACCCATCCCAGTGCTTCTACTGAATCCCCAGTGGCTAGTTCATTCCCTCACTCTGGCCTCCCATTGTGTATAGTCCCCTGCCTCCCAGATGTTAAATGGCATCCTCCTCCTCTCTCCATACTCCTGGCACAGGTATGTGAGTGATCCCTGGTGCCCAGTTGAACTCCCCCAACTGCCTGCTGCCAACCAGACTAGCAAATACTGGTGTATCTGTGGACCCCCACCCACTCTGTCCACACCTAGCACTCTACCCAGCCAACCCCCTCATACGTGTACTGGTGGGGCCGTGTGGGGATCCCAATATGTTGACTGGCATAGCTCCCCTCTCAGCTCTTTGCCCAGCTGCTATATGGGATGACAGGGAGCATGTGTACAAACTGTACACTCACTCCCTGTCATCCCATATGGAGAATGGCTGAGGAGACGAGAGGAGTGCTGTGCTGATTGTAGTGTCAGGCTCCCCACACAGCCCCACCAGCACAAGTACTGGGATGGCTGGGTAAATGAAGTGCTGTGTTTGGGTAGACCAGGTGAGGGTCCACAGATATGCCAGTGTTTGGTGGTCCAGTTGGTGACTGGTAGTGGGGGGTTCCACTGGATGGCAGGGATCCTTTCTGATACTTGGCTGGGAGTTGGGAGGTAATTTCACTTCACACCTGAAAGGCAGGAGACTGTATGGGGTGGAAGGCCAGATTGGGGTGTCCGCTAACCACAGAAGAGTCAGTGGAAGAACTGGAGTGGGCACCTAGTGGATGGGGGTACAAATGGACACCATGGCACATATCAGCATGTGGGGGACTGGCATTCAGGAGGTGTACCTTGCCACTAGACACCAGGGTTTATGTGCAAGCACTGAGATGGGTGATTTGCAGGTGGAGGGGTACCACTGGACACCAGGCATATAGAGCTACTCACTCGGAATGGTGACTGGAAGTGGGGGGTACCACTGGACACCAGGGACCATATTACATACATGGGGATGGGTGTTCAAGGGGTACCCCATGACACTAGAAACTACATGTCAGTCAACTTGATGGGTGTTCCTGGGTGTGGGGATGCCGCTGTAAACCAGGGAGGTCATGAACAGTAACAGGATGGGGAATAGGATGATGCCACTAGACACCAGGGACTACATCAGCATAGAGGAGACAAATGTTTAGCATGGGGGGCCTGGTTGCCACCAGAACTGATATGGTGGGTGACCATAGGGTGGGCACAAATCTGCTGCCACTTCCTTGCAAATGAACCCATAATGGATTGGGCTGTGAAAAATTAAACTTCCACCAGTGGAATTTTAGTGCAAGTTGGAATTTTGCTTTTGCTTTTGGCAACTTTTGCAGAAATTCTGACTTAGGGTGGCAGAATAAATATATGAATTGTGGATTATTGTATTAAACTGCGGGAAAAAATTCTGCAGAACAAATCACTGTCAGTGGTGAGTTCTGCGGAATTTGTTACCACAATTTAAAGATCATTGCAAACTCATGTATTAATGAAAATAGATACCTAAAATCAAAGTGTGTTTTTTATTTTTGCTTACCAATTTTTAAGCATTACTTTTGGATAGTTACAGTGCTCCCTCACTACAGGAAACCCCCTATAACAAAAACTTTGGTATAACAAATGAGTCACATGGCTCCTGACATGAATCAGCTGTTCCTCTGAGCACAAAACGAGAACACTCAAATCAAGTCAGGCAGGCAAAGCATCTAATTTTAGCAGCCTTATTCAGCTTGTGTGGCAGACCTTGCAATTATAGACTTGATTTGAGTTTTCTTGTTTTGTGTCCAGAGGAACAGCTGATTCATGTCGGGAATCGCTTGGCCATTCATTATACCTGAATTTTCATTATAGCTGGGTTTGCTATAGCAAGGAAGCACTGTATATTGAGTTAATATTATTTTTATTCCATATTTACAGTGTGAGCATATTTCATTTAGTTTCCTTCTGTTCTGCTATTGGAAAAAAGACAGCTCGGCCTTATCATTATTTATTCATTTTATAACTATAGCTGATCATTCTAAAAATTTACTTCTGGGTGAATGTCCCTGCATATCTAATATTATTGTACGGTATTAGTAATCATTTTTAGTAAAGTATTGTTTCCCTCTGAATGCAGATAGAAACCTTGCCACCCCAACCCCAACACACACACACCTCACACCACTTTCACTCACTCTCAACTTAGATGCCATTTCTGGGAGGAAAGAGCAGGTGCTTAGTCACACATTTCAGCACACTACTGTTTGAAGCACCATGTGGTAGCTGGCCGAGCAAGCTGAGAGAGCAGTAAATAATAATACTTTTTTTTTTTCCCTTTACTTAGCCGCTCTGCCTAAAACCTACTCTATCAGCACTTTATATATGTTTGCTGGGGGGGCAGGTGGGAGTGTACTACTGCTAACTACAGTATACGCACTCAAATACCATGATGAATGGTAAAATACTGCCTCATAGTAACACAGCTCAAAACAATGACCCCCCGACACACATTCACCAACAAAATCGCTTTTGGCACTATCTGGATGTTTCTGATAAGTCAGATGTTTTAGTAAAACTGATAAAAAAAAAAATAGAAGAAAAATAACAAGACTACAAATTATTAATATGACACAAATAAATCAGACTGACAATACTGTGACAGGCTAGCACATGGCAACTGCCAGATGATTGCTCAAACATGCATATTGCCTCAGACAAAATAGCATATGTGCACAGAACTGAAAAATGAATATCCTGAAAAGCTTACCATTCATCTATAGACATCAGGGATTCTTTATCACTATAGGAACTCATGGTGTCAGAGTACTGCACTACCTCAGACCTTGCTTGACATTATACACTTAAATTAATTGGGCTCAATAGATGTCCCGAAAACAAAACTGACAGACTCGTCAAATTTGTCACATGAAGACTTTGTAGCTAGGATTAGCAAAACAAATATAGCAGAATTTTGATTGCTCTGGGTATTTTAAATAAATTCACAAATCACTAGACAATACAGCACACTATATCAGTGTGCACCATTCAGCACCAGTATTCAAACTTCCCACGCCTCCAAATAGATATCACAGTGCATTCTGACAACTGATCTGGTCCAGAGCATCATTGTGTGCTGCACTTAACTTAAAACTGGATGAAATTTTACATACACATTGAATCCATCAAAACTTAATCACATAAATTCATCTAGTACAACAGAAAGAAGACATTTTTAGTAACATATGTTATTTTATTATTTCAACAAAAATGAGTATGCCACTGATCTTTAAAACGTGAATCTACAATTCATACGTTCATGCTGCAGTTCAGTGAGTCACTGAACTGTGGAATGAATGCATTAACTGTGGATTAATGAGCTATAATACAGAAAGAAATTCCAAGAACTAATCACTGCACTGCAGAATATTTACATGTATTGCAGAATAATCCATTAACTGGCAGAATAAAATTCCTCAGAACTGCCATTCTTCACTTCATGTGCATTATTCCACAGTTCAGCCAAAAAATTCTGCAGAACAGGGCAAGAATCTGCCAAACACATACAGAAGATTCTGATCTCAGCAATGGCAGAAGTTCAGAAAATTTGTGCAAAATTAATTTACGAAATTTCACGAACGTTCTGCAAAACTGGAATTTGCAACTTTTACACAGCTCTAATAATAGGCATGCATATGGCCCCTTAGTGCCTTGCATACCTAATGGACTAATGTGCATTTGGTGGCTGAATATTGCACCGCAGGTTCCCGTGCTATCCAGTCTTGTGAGCACGAGTCACTATAGGCTGGATGCAGCCCAGGTCCCTGTCAAGGCAGCACAAAATGACTTTGTGCTGTGCCAGCAATCCGGCTAGGGTTGCCACCTTTGGAAGACGCAAAAACCAGATCCTAAGCTCCATCCCTAGGCCCACCCCTTTTCATGACTCATCATGCATTGTTCCTCCTAGAAGTCCATTTTTTATATCAATAAAAGAGAACAATGCAGCAGTTAAATACAAATGTTAAGATGCTGTACTGTGCCTGTTAAAGTTACTTTCCTAGGTTCTTCCTAATTATTTATTTACTTATGTATTTATTTATTTACATTGGCTAACCAGATAAACATACAGAGATAAAATAAATCTCATTTACAGATATGATCTGGGGGGAGACAAGGGAAATAGTGTAAATAGCATATAATAGTATTAATACTTTATATCTTTTTCTGGCTCCATTTCCTGTTCTTGTCCAAAGTACTGTTTCAAAGCCAAAGAAGTGACCATACTTTTTTCTTGAGGAAAACAATAATTTAAAACATTTAAAAATGGCAACATTCTGTTAGAGATGAAAATGTTTAACAAAAAATGAAAATGGAGGACAGCTGGCTCTGTTACTGTTACTGTTACAAAAGGTGGGGGCAGCTGTGCTGCTATGCCACTTTAAGATGCAGTGGAAAGATTAGGCTAAGTAGGTGCTAATGGTGTTAATGGCCATACTTTACACCTCCCAGGGTGACTGCATTCACAAACAAAAGGCTACATTGACAACAGAACTTGTTTGTAACCTGACATGTAGCTGAAACGATGAATGAATTTGTTTCAAAAGCATGTGAACACTCAAAATGGGTCAAAAACCTGACCAGCACAGAGCAAAACCGGATTACCTAATAGGGACCCTGAAAACCTGATCACCAGGCAAAAAACCTGACAGGTGGCAACCCTAAATCTGGCATGGCCTGATATTCAGTCAGATAGTGCCAGTGTACTGTCTGACTGAATATAGCAACCTCAGGGTTAGGTACAAGTGCAGGTGCAGCACAATCCTTTGCACTTTTCTCAACATCTGGCCCCCCAATGTCTAAAATGAAAACTGAATCTGAGCTTATTATGTATATGCTGGACACAATTTTTGTATCACTCAGATTCTGTTAATAGAAAAATAGAAGTTGATGGCAGATAAGGACCTCAAGGTCCATCCAGTCTGCCCAATTTTCTACCTTATGAATGTGCCACGGTCCTTTACTCTGTCAACGGCCTATCTATTCATACTCATCTGTATTGCTCCTTTATGCCTATCTGATGCCTGTTTGAAGCCCTGCATTGTATTCATATACACCACTTCATGAGGGTAGGCCAGTCCATGCATCCACCACCCTTTCTGTGAAAAGAACTTCCTCACATTACCCCTTAATCAGCCTCCCTCTAATCTCATGCTCTGTCCTCTTGTCCTGCTATTTTTTCTTATATTAAAACATGTTAGACTCTTTCACCTTGTTAATGCCCTTAAGATGTTTGAATGTTTTGATCATATCACCCCTCTCCCTCCTTTGTTCTAGGGTATACATATTGAGCTCCATTAATCTGTACTCATATGTTTTCTGATGCAGTCCCTGGACCATTTTGGTTGCCGTTCTCTGGACTGCCTCCATTTTGTTAATGTCCTTGTGCAGGTGCGGCCTCCAGTACTGCATGCAATACTCCAGATGGGGCCTTACCAGTGTGTTGTAAACAGGGATTATTACATACCTCTTACGACTTGCGATACCCCTACTAAAACACCCCAACATGAATCTAGCCTTACCTACTGCTTTAGTGGTATGCTTAGATGATTTCAGATCATCTGTAATAATGATGCCCAAGTCTTTTTCTTCCCTTGTTATTGTCAGCAACTCCCATCCGAACCTATAGGTGGCTTCAGTGTTTCTCTTTCCTATGTGCATGATTTTGCACTTCTTTGCATTAAACCCCAGTTGCCACTCTTTCGACCATTTTGTCAGTTTTTACAGATCTCTTCTCATTCCACCCACCCCATCTAGATCATCTACTCTGCTGCAGATATTGGTGTCATCTGCAAACAGACAAACATTACTCTGTAGTCCACCTGCAAAGTCACTGATGAAGATATAGAAGAGGACTGGCCCCAGGACTGATCCCTGAGGTACCCCACTTGTGATTTGCATCTCTTCTGAATGTATACCATTTACCACCACTCTGTTTTCTGCCCACCAACCAGTTTGCCACCCAGTTGACCAACTTCTGACCCACCTCAAGCCTACCCAGCTTATTAATCAATCTTCTATGTGGAACAGTATCGAAAGCTTTGCTGAAGTCAAGGTAGGTGACATCAACTGCACCCCCTTGGTCCTCCACTCTGGTTACCCAGTCAAAAAAATCTATGAGATTAGTTTGACAGGGCCTTCCTGTTGTAAACCCACGCTGACTTGGATCATATGATCCTATAGATTCCAGGTGTTACACTATCATTTCCTTAAGGAGTGCCTCCATAATCTTAACCACTACTGAGGTAAGACTGACTGGTCTGTAGTTCCCTGCCTCCTCCCTGCTACCACTCTTGTGGAGCTGGATCACATGAGCCCTTCTCCAGTTTTCTGGGACCTCTCCTGTGCTCAGAGACTCACTAAACAGTTCTGCTAATGGCTCTGCTAGTTCCACCCCTAGCTGCTTTAGTACGTTAGGATGTATTCCATTAGGTCCCATTGCCTTGTCACCCGAGCTTAGCGAGCTGTTTTAGGACCCTTTCTTTTGTGAAGGGACTTGTGCACATCTCCCTCCTCCCATGTCCATGGTGCTGAGCTGTGGGTCCTGCCCTACCATCTCATCAGTAAATATTGAGCAGAAGTATCTATTTAGGATAGATGCTTTTCCTTGGTCCTCCTCCACATACTCCACCTTATCCCCTTTGATCTTAGCAATACTCCCTCTGGACTTTCTCCTTTCACTAATGTGTCTATAGAAAGTCTTGTCCCTTTCATTTACTGTTCATGCTAGTGTTTCCTTGGTTTGGGCCTTTGCCTGCTTTACTGCCTTCTCTGCTTCCCTTAGGGAAGTTTGGTATACCTCCCTATCTTCATCCTACTGCATTCCCTTATATTTCCTGAAGGTCAGCCTTTTAGCTCTGACCTTTTCTGCTACTGTTTTTGAGAACCAAAGTGGTTTCCTCCTTCTTTTGCTCTTGCTTTTCTCTCTAACACAATGGGGTGTTGCTTCAAGTATTGCATCTTTAATGCTTGCCCACTTTGCCTGTACCCCCTCACCTATATTTCTTCTTGCCAGGGCTAGCGTAACTCCGTTGGCAATCTTATCAAAGTCATCTCTTCTGAACTCCCATATTTTTGCCATGGAATGGGATGATTTGGTTCTAGTGGCCAAATTGAACCAGACCGTGTGATGGTCACTGCCCTCAGGTGATCTACCTGGAGATATGTGATCCTTTCCCTGTTAGTACTAGATCTAGGATAGCCCTGTCTCTTGTGGGTTGTTGTACCAGTTATTTGAGGCCCTCCCCCTGCAGGGAATCCATCATGTGTCTAGTTCTGCTGGATGTTCCTGCTGATATTGACCAGTCTGTATCTGGCATGTTGAAGTCACCCATTATAGGAACCTCACCTTTAGCTGTCATGTTTTGTATGTCCTCTAACAGTAATGTGTCTGTGTCCTCCCCCTGGTCTGGAGGCCTGTAGACAACCCCAGTTCATATGGCTGTCCCATTTCCTGTTTCCAGGGTGCCCCACAGTTCTTCTGGCTTCTTATGTGTATTCTGAATTTCTGTATCTTTGATATCTTCATTGACATAAAGGGCCACTCCACCCCCCTTTCTGCACCTCAGTCTCTTCTGAACATTACATAGCTGGGTACTGAAGTCTTCAAGTGTGGTTACTGGTGAACGATGTCTTGCTAATGGTTACTATGTCCAGTTTAGCCTCTGTCATTGTTGCCTGCAGGTCTGAGATCTTGTTTCACAGACTGCAGGCATTTGTGTACATGATTTTCCATTGGACAGATTTTGGTGTATTAGTTGTTGGGTGAGGTCTGGCATTTCCCCTGCGCATTGTATGGGGAGCTGGACCTTTTTCCTTACCTGGTGTTGCAAATTAACTATAAACATGCCGAACTCCTGTTTGATCACTAGCTGAGGGGGGAGGGGTATTCTTCCTGTTCAGTGTGTTGGGTGCTACACCCCTCTCCCCATTTGCTAGTTTAAATATTCTGCAAAGATGTCAAACATCTGCTTTAATGCACTGACTCTCTCCTTAGTCAGATGCAGTCCATCGAATTTAAACAACTTTGATCCCAAAACTGTTGTCAGTTACTTACAAATTTGTGTCCTTTTTCCTGGCACCAGCCCTTGAGCCACAAGTTTAGCTCCCCTAGCTCCCCTTCTCGGACCTTACGCCTGTCTGCCCCCCTCTCCCAGACTGGCAGGATCTCAGAGTAGGAGATGCTGGACAGAATGTATGACAGTGTGTCTCCCAGCCTGGTCAAGTGTTCCTTGTTTTCCACAACTGACCAGCTGGCAAGATCATTAGTCCCTATGTGTACCAGGATATCAATATTTTCTCCTGCTTCCTTCATAGTTTTAGTAATACAGTCTGTGTCTCTCCATGCTGATGTACCTGGGAGACATCTGAGCATTACCCCTGGCTGGAGGTAGGTATCAACTCCCCAAATTATGGAGTCTCCTTTGATCAGAAGTGTTTTGGATTTCATTTTTGCTTTGGTCCCTGTTTTGGATGAGTTTTGTTGCACCAGGTTCTGTGCTGTAGTGTCCTATTCTGCAGTGTCCTCTGCTCCTTTGTTTGATTTTGGAGATAGAGGCAGATACCTGTTTGTAGTTTTTATTTGGTTTGTGGAGGTGACACGTTGGAGAGCACTGAGTGACGGTGCACCCGATTTGCCCCTCCTAACCACCTGCCAACCTCCCAGACCAATTACCCTCTGCATTCGAGGTGCTTCAGTGGGATGTTGGGGAAATGGCAGGTGTTTTTTTATAATATATTTCCTCCTGAATATGTGATTTAAGGCACACAGTCTCTGCTCATACCACCTGGAACTGAGCCCTTAAAGCTCCACTGGTCAGGCATGTAGGATAGCGTAAATCCTGTATACCTGCCCTTTTAAAAAGTGTCCTGCAGTACCTGCAGTTAATAATAAATATTCCAGATGAGTTGCCCTGCCAAAAAAGAAGAACCTTGGATGAAAGAAACAAGGAGGCAAGAGCAGACACAATCAACCAACAACAAACGCAGTAACCCTGAAAGCTTAGCCTAATGATAGATAAAACTGAAAATCTGTAAAGCACCACCTGTAATAATTTCATAGAAGAAATACCCTGAAAAAACACCTTGGTACAGAGAAAAATAAAGCAGTAACAGAAGATATACCTTGCAAAAAAACTATTTGAATCAGAGAAGATTACAGCAGTAGTCTGTAGCACAAAACAGTAACAAACCTGTAGGCACACCCTGTAATAATGCAGCAGAAAGTATATCCTGCAACAACAGTTTGAATCAGAGAACAATAAAGCAGTAAAATGTTAGCAAAAGACAGTAATAAACTGTGTGAGTACAAAATAAAATAATATCACACAGTAAATCTGTCTAGCCAAAAGAAGCCTTAATCTTTTTCCTTGCTCTGATAATGTTCCGTGCTCTGTCCTTACAAGCAAGCCTAGAAAACAAGAGCTCAGGTGAAGCTAGGTGCCTTTGCCAGCAAACCTAGTCCTTCAGTTATTATTAACATTTTCCATCTTAAATGTATTAAATTCAAGACTACCTGCACCCTAATAAGCTGGCATTAAACAAAATCAAAATAAAAACAATACTGTTTGATTCAGCTGGGAGGCATAGAAAACTGTAGTATAGATTTGAAGGTAGCTACTGTTTACAAACTGTATCTGGAGTGCATTGCATTTTTCGATATCTTGGAGTCATATTAGACAGTCTTAGAATTATGCATCACATAGACCATGTTACATCTAAAATGCATGTAATATTTTGCCTTTGGACAGAATACATAATTTCTTAACTAATGGTTCACATATAGCAGTATTGTCATTGATCTGACATCACATATTGTGATATAAAAAAAATCACAATCACTGCTAAAGATAGGAGATGTTGCCTTGATGGGGATGCTCTGTGCCCATCATTGTTTAGTTTAGTTTTTTTATACTTTATTTTTATTAATTTTTCATTTTCATATACACATCATAAAAGTATAAGTGGCATCAATAACTCCAAAACAAAAAATAAATCTCTTATAATACATATACTATGTGTCTAGACCAAATCATTAGAGGGGAAGGAATATATTAAATAAGGAACCTTCTAATTATCAGACTTAGCTGCTAACTATAGCAATTTCAAGATACATATTAATTTATATATATCCATTCACTAAACCCTCTTTTTTTAATTTCCTCATTATTTATACAAATACATAATATAGCTGGCCCCAGACTACCTCCCTTATTACCAAATTCAGAAGTCATAATTAAGATTAATTGAGATCCAAATGAAACAAAATACTAATAAATATTTCTCTTTAATCCAATTTGAGTCTTATTTCACATATTCATCATTTCTTCTTCAGAAAGGGTTGGAGAATCAATTTCATCTTCTTTTTCACCTGATTGTGCCCCAATGAAATATGTTACTTGATCAAGCTCAAAGAAAATGCACTGATGCTCTTAAATTTAATTTTCAGATTAGCTGGTGCTAACAGTTGGAATTCAGCACCCAACTATAGCAGTTCTTGTCTACATGAAAGAAAACTACTTCTGCACTGTTGTGTTGTATAGGAATAGTTAGGGTAAACAGAGAACATGTTTGATTTATACAACAAAGGGGCTTTCATTCTTAATAAATGAATGATCAGGTCTCTGTTTGTATGGAATGCAAAAGTCACCATAATCATTATTTTCTCATTTACAGAGTTTTCTGGGGTCTCTTCATTCTGCCTTTTTGCTTAGTCTGTATTCTATATGCTCTTATAACAAAGGGGAGTTTTTTTTCAGAAAGTTCAAAAAACATTCACAAAAATATCCCTTATCAGGTCTCGAGTTATCTGAAAATTGTCTTCTAGTGATATACTGTAGGAAGACTTAAGAACCTCAAGTTTTTATAATGCTGATGATTTTCCCAATTCTATATTTTCCTGGCATACGAACATATGAAATTGCCAGCAGATACAGGCCATATGGTCTATCTAGTCTGCTCGAGTGTGAAGCACTTCAGCCCATTAGACTGCAGCTGCCCTCCTCCCATTAACCCTTCTCTCCCCAACTTCCCCTGCGGTATGTACTTTCCCCTTGAATTTGTCCCACCCCTTCTTGAAGCACCCCACAGTCTGCACCAATATGAGTTGCTCAGGCAGTGCATTCTACCCTGTTACCACTCTTTCAGTGAAGTAGTGCCTCCTTCTTTCCCTTCTGAATCTGCCCCCTTTAACTTCAGGGAGTGCCCTTTGGTATCTTTTCCCTTCTGGAGTGTGAACCCACCCTGGAAGTCTACTCTGTTAATCCCCTTCTGGCCATAGTATAATTGTCTCTGATAAGATTTGCAGTAGTAGCTTCGACTCCCACTATCTTATTTACTGATTTTTTTCAATATCATTTTTCTCAATATCAATATCTTTTCTTACTTCCTCAATTTTTTCTCTATTGACTATTGCATCATTTTGTAAAAAGTCAAATTCTTGAGAAAGAGTATTCAATTTTAAATCAAAAGTTTGTGTCCATGTCAACAATTTCTCCAGTGCCTCTCCAAGAGAGTCTATTGTAGGACGACCTCCAGTGGCCATCTCGGGTTGTTGCAGAGAGCTATCTCTTAAAGGTTTTCCTTCAGTTTCATAAGTTTGATAAGTTCCCTGTGCCAATGATTCTTCTACTTGAGCAGACTCTGGAGAAGTAACACAAGAAGCAATGTTTCTCAAGTGATTCTGGTGTTTTAATAGTTGGTGAAGGGGTAGTTGTCTAAGATTGTCTGGTTTGCTTTGAAATGTTTAACTCTGTTAAAACTTTCCTGGGCTGTTGAGGTTGGATCAGTGGCATTCCTCTAGAGTCGGGGCTTCTCTCCTCAACTCCTCTGCCATCTGAGCCTGTTTCAAGTCTGAAATATTTCTCAAAAATCTAATACATGGAGATATATATTCTACAGAGGATGTTTATGATTTTTCTTTCCTTTTATCTGCCATTAAGTTCACAGAAATACATTTAATCTGAAAAAGAATTTCAGGCCATTTCAACCGCTCTTACATAAAGCAGTCACCTGCCATGTTTTTATCCCCCCTCGGGCCCATCATTGGAATGGCAACTACAAAGGGTTATGAGCTTAAATGGAGGCAGTGAAAAAAATATTGAGAACAGCTGAAAGAACCCACACATTTGGTGTATAATATCAAAGTACAAGCTGTAGAAATAAGTAAAAAAAATGTACTGGCAGGCTGACTGTAGAGATTCAGTTATTTATTGAGGCATACACTCAATCAATCAAACTTTATTTAACCAGGCAAAATCATCCTTGAGCAAGCTCATTTACAAGATGGTCCTGGACAAGTAGGACATATACAACTACAGCAAAATTGCCAGATAATCAGTGTATACACAATGAGCAAATAAAAGACTGTTACAGAGAAACAATTAAGATCAGGGCTGTGGAGTAGATATGGTGAACACTATCCGGGTTGATAATTGACTGTATATATAAAGGATTTTCTCTTAAGATGTTGGATTATTCAGACAAAGGTCACAACATTACAATAAGATGAGGGATACCAGGTAGGGTAAGTGAGGGAACAACAACCGAAGGTTTATGGGTGGTGGAAAAACAAAGGAAAGGGTCAGTGAGGGGTGGAAATAGATGTAGTTAAACAAACAGGTGGGAGTTGTCAGAATAATCCCAAGGTGGAAAGAAGAAGAGAAGTGCTAGGGGAATACATGTAAGTACCAAGAGTTTGGGGAACCACAGGATATGGAGGAGGTGGTTATTTGTGGCATACGCACAGGGCTCTCAGTTTGAGAGTGAGCAGCCTCCTGAAAGAGTGAGGGCCTGGGAGGGAGAACAGCCTGAAAGATTTTTGCATGACATTCCAAAGGGTGGACAGAGAAAAGATGATAGCTGCTGAGCCATGTTGCATCCTTATTTTGGGTACTTTAAGAGAGACAAGAGACAAACTCCTTAGACCACACATACCCTCAGTATGCTGAAACAGCGTAGAAATATAGGTCAGTAGTTTATCGGTTAGGGCCCAGTATGTCCACATGAGGGCATTTTTTTGCCTCCTCAGAGTGACGGAGGGCCAGTCTAGTGCCTGATAGAGCAGGCAGTGGTGGGTGCATAATGGCATGTTTAGGATAAATCTCAGCGTGCAATGGTAGAGGGTGTCAAGTTTACATAGCTCCTGAATAGGACAGTGACTATAGAGAAAGTCAGCATAATCAAGCAGTGGTAGAAAAGTTGTTTAGACAAGTCGTTTCCTTGCTTCAAGAGTAAGGAGGTGTCTTATCTGATAAAATATGCCTAGATGTTGTCTTAGCTTTTTAGATAGTTCATTAAGTTGAGCCTGTTATCCAGCCAAACATCCAGGTATTTGAATTTTTGTACTAGTTCCAAGGCTTCACCAAGCAAGGTGTAAATCTGGAGGCTCAAAGATGGTCCTGTGTAGTGGGCAACACAAGGCGAGATAATCATAGCTTTGGTCTTTTTGGCATTAAGAAGAAGCTTGAGCCTTATTAAGCTGTGTTGAAGGATGTCAAAGTCTAACTGAAGCTCCTTGTGGGCTGTCTAGGAGGCATTAGTAGTATAGAGCACGGTATCATCAGCAAATAGATGAATGTTACTTGTGCATATATAGGAGTCTATATGGTTTATATAAATAGCAAAGAGAATAGGGCCCAAAATGGAGCCTTGTGGCACACCACACGGCAGGGTCTTCAACTGAGGCAGTTCCCCTTGATCTTTGATTTGTTGCATTCGGTTGGTGAGGTAACAATGAAACTACTTTAAGGCAGTGTTGTTTACCCCGATGCTGCTCAAGATGTTAAGTAGAATATGATGATCCACTGTATCAAAGGCCTTGCTAAGATCTAGATAGAGGGCATAGATGTATTGCTTAGTATCCAGGGCGGTTTGCCATTCATTGGACACTTTGGCAAGAGCTGATACAGTACTGTGCTTTGGTCTAAATCCCGATTGGGTGGGGTTTAGGATATTTTTTAGTATCAAGGAACTCTCTGAGTTGAGAGTTAACAATTTTTCAGGGTCTTTGATAGGATTGGGAGAAGGAAATCAGGTGGTAGTTGTTCCAGGTCAGTTGGGTCACCAGATTTAAAAAGAGGAATAATGTGTGCTATTTTCCAAAGTGGTGGCAACTCACCATCAGCCAAAGAACTAAAAAAAAGGT
This sequence comes from Neoceratodus forsteri, assembly GCA_016271365.2. Taxonomy (NCBI): domain Eukaryota; kingdom Metazoa; phylum Chordata; order Ceratodontiformes; family Ceratodontidae; genus Neoceratodus; species Neoceratodus forsteri. Next base: position 615,280,423 of record CM028133.1, read on the forward strand.
GAATGATTGGAACTGTCAGGTGATAGCAGCCAAGTTTCAAGAAGAATGGTTCTAAGAGGTCAGCATCGGCACACTTTATAGTGTCCAAGGCTAGCTGGAGGTCCTCCACCTGTTTAAAGGTTACCGGATGAAAGCTAAAGGAGGAGTGCCCTGGGATAGCTGTGGTGACAGGGCTAGGGCTGTCATTGTCATCACTGCAGACACTCACTTTACTGGAGGGTGAGGCATCAAACACAAGGTCTACAGTGGCAAAGTGGCTATTTAGCTTTTCTGGGACGTCCACCCTGTCCGTGTAGGAAACGTCTCCTACCACAATCTTGGCAGGCAAAGGTGAAGCTGACAAGTAACCTACTACCTCTCTAAGAAATTTCCTGAATTTAGTGGAACAATTTTTATTTTCTTTGAGAGTGGACTGGAAATGACGTGATTTTTCAGTTCTAACAAGTTTGGTACAGGCATTCCTGGCAACCTGAAAGGCCAGCCAGTCAGAATCCAATTGTGTTTTCCATGCCCTTTTGCACAGTACATCCCTGTCCCTCAGAGCTTTCTTTAGGGTGGGTACAAACCAGTCAGGTGACCTTTTCCTAGATTTGATTTTTCTAAGCGGTGCATGTTTATCAATCACCTTCAGTACCAGGTTTTGCAAGATAGTATAGGCTTCTGAGACAGAGGGTGCCAGGTAAAAATCCTGCCAGTTAATATTCCTTAGGTCTGCCAGGAAGGCAGGCTGGCAGAAGTGTTTTAGACTTTGTTTTAGTTTAAAAGTGGAGATAGGAGGCCAGTAAGGGGAGTTTTTAATAAAGACAGTAGCACAGTGGTCACTCAGGTTGCTGTGGAAAACCCCTGTGTGAGAGATATTGTGTGGCTTGTTAACCAGCATAAGATCCATCAATGAGCTGCGGTCAGGGGATTTCTTGTTAGGACGGGTATTCTCTGGGGTAATCTGGGTTAGGCCATGCTCATCGCAGAACTCCTTAATTTTGTTGGAGCAGGCATCATTACAATTGAGATTAAAGTGCCCCATTATTATGCATTCTGAGTTTGTTTTTCCAACAGGAGTGAAGGTGACCCAGTATGCTAAACCTCGCAGAAGGGGGCCTATAACAAGCAGATATTAAGAGGGCCACTCCAGAAGATAAGGTCAATTTCACAGCTAGGCAGTCAAATTCCTTTGGTATAGAGGTGCAAACAATATCAGAGACAAAGAGATTGGTTTTGGTACAGATGGCAGCTCCATCACCCCTTGTTGGCCTGTCGTACCTGAATAAATTATAACCGTGGATATTAACAGTTTTGTCGGAATGTTGTTCGTGAGCCATCAAGAAAAGCAAACATGTGAGCACTGCATGAACACCAACGCTTGCCTTTGACACTACAACCTCATCTTCATCAGGGATGTGGCTCCACAAATACAATTCCAGATTTCTTCAGGTAATTTAAAGCTATGTATTTCAGTGTGGATCTTGAATGCCAGAACTATATATTACAATGAAAAAGAAAAACTGTAGGAAGGAGTGTGATGATTAGTTAACACCAACAGTTAAGTGAAGTGCAAAGAAGCAACATCAGATGTCCCCAGTGTGATCCTTCTATGAAAAGATACATGAAAAGCAGGAGAACTCATGAGCGGCCTTATTGCCACCGGACAAATTGTCGCAGACAATATGAAGCACACTACTAGTTGTGTGGACTAAATGACGCCGGACTAAAAGCCAATATTTTATGCAGTCACAACCTATAAAAGAAGAATTTAGAAATGCAGAAAAATGGACAAATAGTCACCTACTTACATTGGCCCTTCTTCTGTTGCCCCAACAGCAACAACAGCATCCAGAAAACAAGAATTCTATTTATTTAGCCAGTGCCACTATACTGAAAGAAAGCAAACTTCAGATGATGAGTTTCATTTAAAAATATTATTTATTCTGTGCTCATTTCCTCAGATTCACATCACTTTCCAGACGTGAGAAGCATCACAGGATTATTATTTATTCTGTGCCCATTTCCTCAGGCTCACAGCCGCAGTGTAATTGTTGTTTGTCATCACGGGACAATTCAGAATATATGTGCTGAAATGTCCGTGACAAAAAAGTTGGCGACGGCATGTCTTTTCAACATAGAGACCGCTCCGATTTAACTGCACCTATTTGTACTGTGGCGCTCTGTCCGTATGCTAGGAGAACTATATGTGATTCAGGCATTAGAAGATGCTTGTCTGTTGATGCACAGGGGCCAAGTAGATATGCTTGGTATAGAATACTACATTATTTGGAATGTTTCTGAACTAGTGCTCTCACACGTATACGGAGAAAGAAATAAAATGCTGAAAAAAATATTGAAAAAGGGGTGCAAGGGGAAGAGAAATCACTTGAAGGAAATGAAATGGTGCTAAGAAATAAAAAGTATTGTAGAGTCAGAAAAGGTAGCTAGCAGAATGGAGACAAACTGATGCAACAATAGCACCCACATACAAACAGCACCCAAGTAAAAGGGACAACAGCCAAATTAAACTCCAAATTGATTCAAACATTATTCAAACATGGGCAACCTATAAGAAAACAAAAGAAAAAAAGGTAAATAATGCAATCAAGATAAAACCTCAATAAGCAATTGCATTGCAAAGCAGGAAGATAGTAGACTGTCATACCAAGGCACGCTAGATAAATACAAGTTACTAAAACTAACATTATAAGAATGGTACAGTATAAATGTGATCATTGATACCTGATGGTTGGAGTGCTTTCAAGCTGTGTATCCATCTTGGTTCCTTCAGTGACAGGCTTTCTATATGGTCACCACCCCTATGGAAAGATGGAACATATTCAATACCCATGAAGTCAAATTGTGATAGCTCACTTACATGGAAAATAACAAAATTAACAGGATGTTAGGAATTGCATGAATGATGGAACTTGGATGTTCTTGTATTCTCTGTTTCAAAAGATGGATTGTTCTCCTCACGTACAGTTTTGTGTAGGCACAACTGATGCCGTACATGGCGTATGATGTACCTGCAGTTTATGAACTCTCTAATCTTCAGAGTCATGTATGTTGTTGGGGATGCAAACTTTTTGCCAACCTGGCAACATTTGCAAGCACAGCATCTGCTTCATTTGTAGCATCAAATGAATAGTGTTGTGCTAAATTGAAAATTTCATTATTTGAAATATTTTGTGAAATTCATGCATTTCGCAAAATATTTTGTGGGTGCGAAATGCAAACTTTCTCCTGAAAATTGTGAAATTTCACACAAAAATGCTAAATGTTACTGCAAAATGCCACATTTCAAAATTTTCAGATCAAATTTTGCAATTTTCGGGCACAATTTTACAGTTTTCTAGTGAAATTTTACATTTCGCACTCACAAAATATTTTGCGAATGTCTGCAAAATATTTCAGACTGCAAAACTGCTGATTTTGCAGCAATTCTGCTGCCAAAATTTTATTTTGCAACATCTCTATTAATGAGGCAGGGCTGGGCCAATTATTATGTGTGTGATTTTCTTCAGTGATATCTCTTTCATCAGGTCACTCCTGTGGAACTCTAGTTGCCAAGTGCTAGGACCACACGAAAACATTTCTGAAGCAGTCTAGTAGAGGCTGCCCACAATGACGTCAGATGCCAACATCCTATTATATATAAGCATGGACAGCCCCACTACAACCTCAGTTCTTTTCCTGCTATTGACTATACTCAGACAGACTCCACAGAAGCTTTTTTGTTCAGTTGACTGCCAAAACTTACTTTTTTTTTATTCCTTTCTTAGTTACATCACTTTATTTTAAAGTGACTTTCTACTTTTTGCATGTTGAGAATGCAAGAATCAGCAAATCTTTTCTGTTGCTGCCACAGTAGAAAGAAAATCTAATAGAAAGAGGAGCACAACCTCTGCATTTGCTTTCTTGGGCCTAACCATGGTGTCTTCACCTGTGAGCTGTGCCTGAAGTTTAACCTAGCCACCCAGCAGCATCATCAGAAAGCCCTGTCGTCCTTCCTTTTGAAGCAACATGTAGCCAGGATGGAGCAGGAGCCTCTGGGGAAGACCCCCTCTCAGTCGCTGGACAACTTTTCAGGCTCTTAGGCTTCCAAGACACAGGACAAATTTGAAGGGAATCCTGCTCACTGGGAAAGAGAATGTAGTAAGGACCATAGTGCTCTTCCAGTCCCCACTCCCTTCAACCTTGACCGGGTTAGCATTGTCGACTACTTTGCTGTTGACCCCTCCTGCAGCCCAGACCTCAGCCTACTCAAGGCTGGCTATTCAATGAGTTCTGCCAGGCCTTATATGGCCGGTGAAAGGCCAGCTGCCTCGAGCTTGCCCATGTCAACACTGCCAGCCCTGCTGCTGTGACCTACAAAACCACAAGGTCCACTGGCTCCAGGATCCGCCGGCTCATCATCGAACAGCGCTGATCAGGCGATGTCAGTGTCTTAGACTCCCCCATCACTGTTGCAAGGCCATATTACAACACAAGCCACTGTTAATGTTCAAATTATGCTTTCCTCCTTTGTGACCATTATACAGCATCTCCTCCCCAGGATGGACCTTTTAACGCTAATGCTCCAGTACCAATGCCTACAGCTCCCTGTACTCTCTTGGGCATTATTAGCTTCACTCCTGTCATTGCTCCCCACTTAATCCATCAAGGACAAGGAGGGATACTGTCCAGATCTCATTCCCTTTGGATGAGGGTGAGGAGGAGGATAAGGACCTGGGAGCAGATTCATCCAACATGTCTTCTATTTTCACCAAGAATGAGGACTCCAAAGTGCATACCCCAAAGTCCCCCCCTGAAGACTCCCTTCATTTTCTCCCTGATGAAGCAGATCCAGGCTGCTATGGGGTTCCAAGCTGAGTCGCAAGATGTCCCCAGAATGAACCTGGTGGAGTTCCTGGAAATTCCAGAATCCCCTCCCATGGTCAGTCCTCCTCTCCTGGCTGCGTTGGAGGATGCTACCATGGTTGCTTGGCATAGGCCAAATAGGATCCTTTCAATATCCAGGAAGGCTGACAAGCTCTATCAGGCCCCTTTATGAAAACCTTTTTACTCTGCACAACCCAAACTGACTCAATGGTGATAAAAGCAGTCCATTACAGGTCTAAGGTGCCAAAGCACCTCAGTTCCCCCCATCCAGACAGGGAGTCAAGGAAGCTAGATCTCTGGGGTAAAATAACTTCTGCTTTGGCCACTTTAGGCCTCAGAATTTTTATATACTTTTCCCATATGGTTGAATTCGGAACATCATTTGGAAAAAGGCCAAAACAGCAGCCTAGGCCCTTTCAGAAGGTTCTCAGAGGCAAGAACTACTCAAGACCCTTCAGTCTGTGACTGATGCGAGCAAGCACTTTCTGAGGTCTATTTTTGACATGTCTGATGCCACTGCCAGAGTTGCTGGCACTGGCATCTGCCTTAGAAGACATTCTTGGCTGAGGGTGTTTGGATTCGGTGCTGATGTCCAGCAGAACATTCTGAATGCCTCATTTAGAGGTTTCAAGCTCTTTGGGGCAGATGTGCAGGATATTAGCAATGACCTGCAGATCTCAGGTAGGGCTTTAAGGTCTATCCCCTCCCTCTATCACACTCAACCCAGGAGCCAACAGCATTTATACTTTTGCAAACTCTCCTATAAATCTAGTTCAGGGGCCAGGCCCCGTGGGAAACAGTAGAAGATCTGTTTTACCTATCCCTACCTCCACCACTGGTGCCCATTTCAAATGCCCCAGAGGTGGTGGTGAGGCCCCAGCCACCAGATCTGCTTCAGCATGACTCCTTGCTCCCCTTCCCAGTCCAAAGTCAGGAGTTGGTGGTAGCAGATCATTTTTCTCTCCACCTAAAACAGTGGAGGATTCTTACATCTAACGCATGGGTCCTGCAACTATTAGAACAGGGCATACTCTAGAACTTTTGGATCAAGATCCAGACTTTCCACCTGTTCCCTCGAGTTATCCTCCAGACCACATAACAATGCTTCTAGAGGAAGTGTGTACTTTGCTGCACAAGCGAGTCATAGAACCAGTACCCTGGCAGCAAAGAAACAAAGGATTCTACTCCCGCTTCTTTCTCATCCTCAAGTCCACAGGGGACCTGCAGCCAATTCTAGACCTATGGGATCTAAACTTCTACATGCAGTACAAGAAATTCAGAATGGTCACTCTGCAAGGCCTGCTGCCACTCCTGAAACATGGAGACTATATCTGCTCCCTGGATATGCAGGATGCCTACCTCCATACATAGGTGCTGGAACTAGGGGTGCTGGGGTGCGGCAGCACCCCCTAGCTTGAAGTACAATTCCCTCTGGCTTCCTATATAGTTTTGTTCAATGGTTTTCAGCACCCCACTATAAAAATTGTTCCAGTGCCACTGTCTCCATATCAAGGTATGCCCCCCACAGAAAGTATCTCAGGTTTCTGTTCCAGGGGGAACATCACCAGTTCAGGGTATTGCCCTATGGCTTGTCATCTGTGCTTGTGGCATGGGCATTAACCAAATTCTTAGTAGTGGTGGCAAAATCCTGCACTCAATACCCAAAAATAAGCGGACTGCTCACAGAATATAGGCGCTTCATTTTATTTCCAAAAAGTGCCATGTGCAAAAATTCAGACACAGTTCGGAATGCTCTGATTCCTTTATCAGTGGATCTGGATCCATTGATAAAGGAATCAGGAAGCTGTCTAATCATCAGGAAGTTTTGTACATGGCGCTTTGAAATAAAATGAAACACCTTTATCTTCTGCAAGCAGTCTGTTTATTTCTGGGTGGTGAGTGCAGAATTTTTGCTTTATTGTATCTCGGCCTAGAGAACTTCTGTCCCAGACCCCAGTGCATACCAAACAGTTGTTCCATGCTCTAGGGATTACTGTCAGTTTTGCCCAAGTCTGTCCTGATCCCTTATCTGCCTTTGCAGTACTTAGGAGCAGTTCTGGACACAGCCCAAGGCAAGGCTTTCCTGCCCAGTAACAGAGCAGAATGTCTAATAGCTCAGGCCCACTTGGTCTCTTAGAGCCAGTATGTCACTCATGGCCAGGAACTTCCTTAGATTGTTAGGCCTGATGGTAACTGCAATTGTTATTGTACCCCTAGCCAAGCTGCACATGTGGATCCCTCAGTGGACCCTAAGGGTGCAGTGGGATCAATGTACCAACAATCTAGAGCAGCAGGTTGTAGCCTCCTCCCCTGTCCACATGGTGCTTCAGTGGTGGATGGACCACAACAATCTCTTGAGAGAGGCCACATTTCTCATCCCTTCCCCACAGCAGATCCTCAACACAGATGCCTCAAGGCTGGGCTGGGGAGCATATCTGAGTTCTCATCAGACCCAAGGAACATGGTCCTCAGTGGAGACTCTCCTCCACATTAGCATCCTAGAAATGAGGACCATTTTGTATGTTTTACAAGTTTTCCAGAACCATGTCTCTCCGGGGCCTTTGCTGGTGTAGACGGACAACCTCAGCATCGTTTATTACATAAAAAAGCAATGGGGGACTCATTCTTACCCCCTGTATAGGGAGGTGATGAGAGTTTGGTAATGGGTTTTAGAACATGGTCTAGAATGGTTGGCCGTCCATTTTGCAGGCATCCAAAATGACCTGACAGACAGTCTCAGCAGGTTACAGTCCAGAATGCAGGAGTGAGAGCTGCTTACCTCAGTGGTAGAAGACCTGTTCAGTAGGTGAGGTCATCCAGAGACGGACATTTTTGCGTTCCCCATGCAACGCAAAATTGCCACTTTATTTCTTGCTTGATCCAGGACCTGGAGTTTTCTGGTGAGACATGTTGTCCCTCTCTTGGAAAGGGAGGCCTCTCTGTGCCTTTCCTCACTTCAGAGGCTGCTAATCAAGCTTCAGATAGAAGGGGCCACCCTAATTCTTGTGTTGCACTTCTGGCCTTGTCAAATATGGTTTTTGATTCTGCAATAACTGGCAGTGGAACCTCCAGTACCCTTGCCCCTGTGCAAGGATTTGCTGACCCAGGAACAGAGAACTTTGGTCCATCTGAACCTCAAGTCACTCCATCTCCATACATGGCACCTGAGGATATACCATTGTGAGATTTAGGGTTTCCCCAAAAGTGGCTGACATCCTTGTAGCTGCCAGGAAGCCTTCCACCAGGCTATCTACTCTATGAAGTGTAAGCGTTTTGCTTCATGGGCCACTTCCCATCATCTGGATCTCTTCACTTGTCCAGTGAACCAGATTCTGGAGTATTTCTTGTTCTTGTCAGATGCAGGAATACAATACTCTTCCATTAAGGTGCACTTGTCGGCTACATCAGCCATCCATGTGTCCACTGATGGCCGTACGGTGGCCCAGCTAGACATGGCCCCTACATTTTCATGTGGCATTCTGCTTCGGAAGCCTCTTATCTGAAATCCAGTCCCAGCCTGGGACTTGAATTTCATTTTAGAAAAGCTTACTTGGGCTACTTTTGAGCCAGCCAGAACTTGTGAGCTACACTTTGTGTCATGTAAAAAGTTATTTTTAGTTGCTATTACTTCTGCTCAGAGAATTTCCCAGCTGCAGGCTCTTATGTTTCAGCCTTCTTATTTGACTTTCCACAATGACAGGGTATCTTTGAGGACTAACCCTAAATTTCTGCCTAAGGTCATGTCTGAGTTCACTTTAAATCAAGCCATCCGCCTGCCTTTTTATTATCCCGAGCATGCCAATCCAGGTTAAGCATTGCGCCACACTTCAGATGTTCATAGGATACTCAGGTACTATAGAAACCATATAAGGGACTGCAGAAAGTCCTCTAAGTTGTTTATTTCCTTCACCCCTGGGAATGAGGGCATTCCAGTATCTAAACAGTGTTTATAATCCAAATGGTTGGCCAGCTGTATTACTTTTTGTTACAGGAAGTACGGTAAGGAACTTGCTGGTGTTCATGGCCATTCAACCAGAGGCACAGATAGTTTTGTTGCCATTTTCAGGAATGTATCAGTTTACAGAAATCTGTGCTGCTGCAAGTTGGAGTACTGTCCACACTTTCACAAAGTGCTACAGTCTGGATATTGTCTCTAGAAGGAGGCAGGCTTTGGCCTAGCTGTGCCTCTAGGCCTTCTTTCTTAGGCCTCTGGCATCCTGCCACCCAGACTGTACTGCTTGGGACTCATTCCTTAGGTGTGACCTGATTTATTTATTTATTTAGTTATTTATAATTCAGAAAACACCTTTGAGCACAAGTGCTCTTTTCCAAGGTCCCATGTCTGACAAGTACAAGGAATGAGACATGCAACATACATTCACCAGCTCAGGAAGAGCCTGGTCAGGTACAAGAAACAATACATTAGCAGTAAAGGTAATATACACACTGTAGCATAGCTGTCCCAGGGGGACAATTTTGCAAGTGTCATTAATGTATAGGCACAAGATAAGCGTAGTATACTGGTCACAGGTCAATTAAAAGCAGCAGTAGATATGCTGGCCCAACGGTGCAGTGGAATGATTCACCGCTGCTACCCCATCGACCCGGGTTCGGAATGGATTAGGGGCACTGATGCCCAGCCTGGAAAAGGAGGCTTGAGGGTCTGCTGACTGCTCACCTTTTGTTGGGGGAGGAGGGGAGGGCCAAGAGCCTGGCACCTGCTAATTCCTACTGGAGGCTGGGAGGGCAGTGTGTCTGGGCTCCACTGCCTAAGGGGGCGGTGTCAGACATAGGCGTCTGCCTTGGCGTCCTGAATGTCACACCACTGTGGGAAAAACACGAAAGGAAAATGGCGCCCAGGCCAATCAGATGACGGCCTCCTGGACCCCACAACACTGGAGCTCCTGACCACTGATGACCACTCCAGCAGCACCCAGGAGCATTGGAATCTGGTAAGGACATTCCCTTCATAGGAAGGGGACCCACCCAATGAAGGGATACATCGGGGCACCCTGTAGGTGGCTGTGATGTGGGGTGGTGGGGGGGGAGTAATCCAGGGTGAGTGAGGGCCTGTGTGAGGACCCGAAAGAGCAATCAGCTGGGGTGCGGGGCAGCAAAAAAAAAAAGCAGCAGCAGGTTGATTTCATAGTGAGTTCTTCTTCTTTAAAGTTTCCTAAAGTGTGCAATTTTGGAAAGTTCCACTAGGGATTCCAGGAGCTCGTTAAGCCATTGGCAAGCACAAACTGCAACAGAGTGCCTACCCAGGCTTATTTTCCAGAAGTGGACTTCAATGGCTTGTCTAAACATACTTCTGGTGGAATATTGGTTTGTGACTGGGCAAAAGAGATCTTTAATTGCAGTGGGGGTGAGGCCCAACTGAACTTTTTTGCCATCAGACAGGACTGGTATTTTAGCCTGTCCTAAAGTGGTAGCCATTTGTTAAGAGCACACAATGAGCAGTTACGTGTGAGCCTATATGCCTCTCTGATAAAATGACAGGATTTGTTTGGTAACATTCTTACTCTGGAGAGGATAGTGTCACAAGCTACCTCACATGCTGGGGTACCATAGTCGATGAGAGGTAGGATCATACTGGAGACTACCAGGCATCTAGCCTACTGGGTAAAGTTAAGGTGTTGCCTTTTGAGTGCTCCTAACTTTCTATTAGCCAGATCTGTGATGATGTCAACATGTGTAGAGCATGAAAGGGTGTCATCCAGGTGACACCCAGGTACTTGAAGGAATCAACCTGGTCCAAGGTAAGAGCAAATAGGTGGCATTTAGAAAATACAAACACAGGAGGAAGGGGAAGGGGAGATTTACCAGGAAAAGCAAATGGAGGCAGGGAAGGCTATTAGGAGCGCTACGCTGCAAACAGAGGAAAACTTAGCAAAATCAGTGAAAAAAGGAGACAAAACTTTATATAGGCAGATAAGTGAAAAGAGGAAGACAAGGGGAGGGATAGTAAGGCTGAAAGAGGAAGGAGGGGTTTATGTGGAGGAAGACCACCAAAAAGCAGACACATTGAACAAATATTTCTGTTCAAAAATTCAAGGAGGAGGGGGCAGGTAATGGGCCAATGATAAGGGACAAAGGCATGAAGGGTTGGGAGGTGGACGCAAGCCCTTTTTCAGAGGAAAGGGTCCTTAGGGAACTAACGGTGCTAAAAGTTGACAAGGCAATGGGACCAGATGTGATGCACACCAGGATACTAAGGGAACTAAGGGAGGAACTGGATGCACCTTTAACAGCCTTGTTAAACCTGTCATTGGAAATGGGAGGCACTGGGAAATTGCAAGAGGACAGATGTGCTCCCCCTATGCAGAAGTAGAAATAAGGAGGAGGCAGGAAACTACAGGCCAGTCAGCCTGACATCAGTGGTGGGCAAAGTAATGGAAACACTATTGAAGGAAAGGTAGTGGAACACCTGGCTGCCAATGGTCTTCAAGACCCAAGACAGCATGACTTCACAAAGCAGAGGTTGTGCCAGTCAAACCTTATAGAGTTCTTGGCTGGGTAACCAGGTAAGCGGATCAGGGTGGGGGTGGGTGTGGCATACCTGGATTTTAGTGAGGCTTTTGACACAGTTCCACATAGAAGTGTAATGAACAAGTTGGGGTATCTAGAAATAGGTACTAAAGTAGTGAAATGGGTGGAGAGCTGGCAGGACAATATGACTCTGAGGATGTTAATGAATGGCATACACTCTGAAGTAGGTGGAGTAACCAATGCGTTACCAAAGTTATCAGTGTTGGGCCCAGTCATCTTCAGTGTCTTTGTCAGTGACATTGCAGAGGGTCTAGAAGGGAAAGTGTGCATGTTTGCTGATGACACAAGGCTCTGCAACAGAATGGGAGGGGACGGAATGAGAAGAGATCTAAAAAAAGCTGAAGAACTAGTCAGGTGATTGGCAGCTGGGTTTGAGTTCTAAAAGTGCAAAATAATGTACATAGAGTACAGGGACACAGGGGCAACAAACCACCTGGGAGAGAAGGCAATAGCAGGCTCAAAGCAGGAAAGGGACCTGGTTGTAGTTCTCTCTGATGAACAACAGAAAAAAGGAGGTAATAACCCTGCTATGTAGATCATTAGTTGGCTGGCCCAGTGGCGCTGAGGGTTAAGGTGCTGGATGCCACACCTCGCACCACACCGGTGACTCAGGTTCAGAAGTGAGCTCAGGTGGCATGGGGTTGCCAGGGGAGGGAAGAGATCAAACGCCCAGTGGACTTCTCTCTTCCTAGGGAGGGCTCAGGGGAGCGTCTGCTCATTGAGTGACCTCTGGCGATGGCTGGGGGTCACCAAACATAGTGACGCAGTATATGCCTGGGGGGTGGGGCTATGGCACCATATTGCCTTGCTGGCAATGATCCACAGGGGACAGAAAACACAAGAAAAAAAAATAAAACTCCGCTCACAGAGATCATGGGGTTCCAGGGGCCGCAGCCCATCCCAATGGCGGCCTGCAATCCAAGAGACTCCACGGCTGACCCGCCACCCAGGTAAGACCTCTCTAATTACAGAAAGGCCATCACGGGAGGACGGGCCCGCCCAGAGGGGTGATCTGGGGTTAGGTCTGCCTGGGTGGTCGGGGGAGTCTCTCCGGCCCATAGTAGGGTTCAGTCAGGGAATAGAAGCTGTCGTCGAGACTACACCCCGGAAAGATGCCCAGGTGTGGTGGAGATAAAAATAGTTAAAAAAAATATATATATAAAATATAGATCATTAGTGAGGCCACACCTTGAGTACTGTATCCAGTTTTGGAGATTCCATCTGCAAAAGAACATAAACAGCATGGAGGCAGTTCAGAGGAGGGCTACCAAAATGGTGCGGGCCTGCATCAAAAACCCTATGAGGAAAGGCTGAAGGAATTCAATTGTACTCCCTTGAGGAGGGGAGGGAAAGTGGGGATAGGGTTAAAGCATTCAGATACCTCACAGGGAAGAACAAGGTACAGGAGGGAATCATTTTTCAAAGAAACAGATGCTCAGGGATGAGGGGGCACAGTATGAAGTTGGAGAGGGGCAGATTCAGAGGAAATGTGAGGAAGTACTCTTCATGGAGAAGGTGGCGGGCAAGTGGAATGGCCTCCCGGCAGAGGTGGTGGGGTGGAAATAGTTACTTCATTCAAGAATGCATGGGATAGACACAAAAGGCTCTTGGAAGTTAAGAGAGGAGAGACCTAAGGCCGATTAGGAAAAACAAAAACAGAATTCAGGGCACACTCTCCCCTCCCCCCAACACACACACACACACACACACACACACACACACACACACACACACACAGCAAATTTGAGAAATATAACATGTGAATGCCCTGAATTGGATATATTCTATGGCTTATGTGAAGAACATACTGGCCCAACTTACAGCTTTGGACTCTTAACTGATTGAAACTCCTTCTTCCAGATGGCCTGAGAGGAATGCAGTGAGTCCCTGTGGGGGGGTTGTGTGGTGTGGGGTCCCTTTCCCTTGGGACTCTGGGACTTTGGGGTCCTGCTTGGGGGGCTTTTTCTCTCTGTGCTTCTCTCTGGGGGGTGCTCTGGCTCTGACCTGGGTTGGTGGGTTTGATGGCTTGAGGGGAGACATAAGTACAAAATAATACATTCCTCCCGATGTGCGATGGCTGGGGGTGGGGGCATGCAGAGGCCTGTGATGCTCAATAGTCCTATATTTCCAAAATTAAGGACCCAAGGACAGGAAAACTAGCATTCATGACCTCTCAGATATAACAAATTTTCCACCAGTGCTATACAGAACTATATGCAGACCCTAACCCACCTTCCCCTACCAAAATAGAGGCTTTCTTTTCCGGACTAAAATTACCAGCCTTGAACCTAGCCCAGATCAATACACTCACCCACCTCATCTCAGCCTCCAAAGTTCTTTTAACAATTCAGAGCCTTAAAAAAAGATAAGGCCCTGATGGTTATGGTGCTGAGTTTTACAAAGCACTTGGAACCTTCTTAAAGAACTCTTCCTTTCAGCCCTTCAGAAAAGCTACTCCACCAGTGAATACCCCATTTCATGGTCACAGGTTGCTATTTCAGCTATCTCGAAACCTGGCAAACCATCCCACCTCTGTGACTCATATCATTCTGTTTCAGTTTTAAATCAAGACTCTAAAATTTATACAAGTATTCTAGCACACCGTCTAGATGACATTATACCCACTTTAGTACACCCCAGACAATCAGGCTTTATTAAGACTTGTCAAACTACTGACAGTATTAAACCGACTTTATGTTTAATCTCTCACGCTAATATTACAAAAACGACCTTGATCCCTTAATGATTTTAAGTCTTGATGCACAAAAAACATTTAATAGAGTATCTTGGCCCTTCATATATTATACCCTCCAGAAATTTGGTTTCCCAGAAGATTTCTTACAGAATATCAAAGGAAATTTACTCCCACTTGGTAGCCACAATAAAAATGAATGGATCCCATTCCCCTAGATTACCTCTTTATAGAGGCACAAGACAGGGGTGTCCCCATCCCCATATTGTTTCACCCTATATGCAGAACTGATTGCATAATTTCTTCAACAGATCCTTATCAAGGGCCTGCATATAGGGCAGGAGAAGCATAAGGTTGCATACTATGCAGACAATCTTCTCCTATATCTTACAGACCCAAACTCCTAACTCCCAGCCTTAACTCAGAGTTTGCTTGAGATTGAAGTAGTGTCTGGCTATAAGCTAAACTCAAGCAAAACGGAGGTTCTCTTTATATAGGATACTCCTTCACAGCATGTTAAACAGACTTATCCATTTAAATGGAGGAACTCATCTATTATTTAAGAATACATATTACTACAGATCCCTCCCGAGTTTTTTTCCCTAAATTATGACCCTTTATTCCTACTGTTGAGGGATGATGATAAATGCTGGATGCACCTTCCTTTGTCATTGATAAATCGCACTCAAACTATTCAGATGAACATCCTACCCAGGATTTTATAACTCATGCAAAATATTCCCTATATGGTACCCAAGGCCAAAATAGCCAGGTGGAACAAACTTATATCTTCATTTCTGTGGCAGGGAAAACTGCCCAGAATTGCCTTTTCCAAATTAACACTGACCAAGGCAAATGGAGTCCTGGCCTTCCCTAATATACTGAATTATGCTTTGGAAACCATGCTAACTCATCTTACACACTAGTCTTGTCATCCAGCGCACACGCACCCTTGGGTCTTGAAGGAGAGATTCTCTTCCTCATGACCTCTAGGCCAAACTACAATTTTACAACTCTTCCAACAGACCCAGTCACAGGAGAATTCCTGTTACACCTCCAACATATTACAGACCAGGAGGGTGTTTCTGAAAACACATGCCAATATCCGAGGCTCTCAATGGCTGAGTATACCTTTTTTGGACCCATTGTTTCTCTCAGCCCACCTGGACCACAGGTTTCATTGCTGGTGTTTTATGGGGCTATCATATGCCTACCAATTTTATAAGGATGGCATGCTTAAATCATTTCAACAATTAAAATCCCAATATGGCCAACACCAACAAGACTTCTACCAATACCAAAAGATGACCCACTTCTTAATAAAAACTTTAGGAGCAGACGTCACAACTGTACAGCATTTGACTTTACTAGTACAGGTAATGGAGGAAACCCAACTGAGACATTTAGTCTCCCAGTTCTATAAATTCCTCAGAGACTCCTCTGATCCAAACTGGGAAAGGGTCTACAAGACCTGGGAGGCAGACATAGTGATGGTAATACCACAGAATAACTGGGGGGATCTGGCACCACCAGCACCGCATTACCAGTTCTTATACATGGAGAAAGTTTGGCTGGAAGACCGTGGCGAGGATTTTTAGGACCCCTCAAATTAAGGCCAAGTTTCACTCCACATAGAACGACACGTGCTAGAAGAATTGTGGAGTAGAGGTTGCAACACATGCTCACATTTTCTGGTTCTGTCCTCTGTTGGCACACTTTTGGGAGGGAGTAACAAAAATTATTCAAGACGTACTGTACTTACAAATTTGGGAACCCTTACCCCTGAATGGACTCTACTACTATATTACCCAAAAGAGTGCAGATCTAAACAACATACATACTTAATTAGCATCCTTCTAATGGCAGCCAAAAAAGCTATAACCCAGAAATGGCTTAAACATGAGCATCCCTCTATTGACCAATGGGAAGATATACTGTATGACATTTATAAAATGGATAGCATGACAGCAAAACTAAAAGACAGAACTCACTCCCTCATGAACAGATGGACAATACGGCTACGTTACATAACAGAATACAGACCAGAATTTGTAGCATGAGTAAACCAACTGGGAGAAATTAAAGAATTGAAAGGGCATCCTGGTCCCAGACAACTCAGGGTAGTTCAAAGTACCCCACTGAAGCTTGGTATTGTTGTAACTTATTGGGTCTGCTATGGGCCTCCAACCTTCCCCTCCAACTTGAATTTGGTTATTATGATTTTTTTCTGGATTTACCTACCAAAGAATAACCTTAAGTAGCTACTCTGTCATGACCAAATTTTACCAGACCCTTCAAGAACATGCTGCAGAAAGGTATCAAGACTTTATTTTAGCTACTAAATGCATCATGAGTTCATATATGCCAGATGAATGTTCTGAACATTAATGCATTTGACTGTGTGCGATAATGATGCTGACTTTATCTTTTATTATGTTGTCTTGCGCATGCGCAAGCAACATGTAGTAGGAGAAATGCAGAGGTGTGTCAGCACTGGCGAATGCAGGGCACGCTTTAGTAGGTGCATCCCTCATTCACCAATTAGCCAGCATGCTAGTGCTGACACAAGCTTATGCAAAGTGCCACCAACTTGAAACAAATGTGCCACTGCAATCAGAGACATGATCATCATGCAGTGGCACAGATGACATGCTTCCCTATATCAGTGTCAGTGGTTCAGTAGGTAGCACACTCACCTCTGAGGCTGGGAGATCAGAGGGCTGTGGGTTCAGTTCCCACATCTGGCACTTGGGTTAATATCCCAGTACTGACACTGTAGTGCAGCATGAGAGGGGTGCTGCACTTCTGAGGTGCCGTCTTTCAGATGAGACGTTAAACCGAGGTCCCATCTGCCTGGATTGGTGGTAGTTCAGGTGGATGTTAAAGATCCCATGGCACTTATCGAAAAGAGTAGCAGAATTTCCCCGGTGTCCTGGCTAAATTTCCCTCATTCACTAAAAATACCACCAACAGCTTAATCTGATTCAAGGTCAGTTGGCATTCAACTGTATCCCCCTCCCCCGGGTCGTGCCTGAAAATAGGCAGGATTTGTCTAGTGCACTTACCCGGTCAACAAAAACTAAATAAATAAATATGCCTTCCCTGATGAAACATTTCAATAAACATAGCAGTGAGTCCTGCCACTGCCACACAATCCCAGGAGAAGGCCAACATTGGGGGTGCAATCCCTGTGTCAGCATGTCTGCTACCCCTACCCACTTTGTGTGGCACACTGGGAGCCCACCCCAGTGTGCTGCCGCTCAGAGAAAGCCGACTGCATTGGCTTGTTCCTCCCCCCACCCCACCCCCATTGTGTGGCACACATGGAGACCATCCCAGTATTGCCGACATCAGGCCTCCCTGAAAGTCATGGGGCACACTTGGAGCCCACCCCAATGTGCCCAACATTTGTTTTAATTCACCTGTAAAGAAAGAAAATGATCCTGAGGTCCAGTTTTTTTTTTTTTTTTTGTATACCTGAAAAAAAAAGAAAATGGTCCATTGTTCATGGCGCCTCCCCTCCCTCAACCTGCACCCACCCTCTGCACACACACCCACCCCATACTTAACCTCCAGTGGGCTGGTGCTGTGATTTTCAGTGGAGCAGGAACATGTCTGCAGTCTTCAAAGCTGAACTGCAAAATGAAGAAATGCCGGTAAGCTGTATAATGGCATAAATGGGGGTTTCAACTTAGGTGGCTATCTCAGTCAATTTTTTGAATTTTGGCTCCAAATTTTCAGCATGGGGTTCTTGGGACCCACCTCATGAACACATGCATTGTCATCTCATCATTTGGTCCAGAATGGTCATTTCGTGGTCACTGCATGGAATCACCTTTCAGGATCGAGTAACAAAATGACAGTGCCACTGTTCATGAGATGGGGTCCCCAAAAGCCTTCGTTGCAAATTTGGTGGAAAAATTCAAAAAAAATGACTGTGTTATGAGGATTCATTATGCAGTTTCCATGCACGCTCGTAACTTTGACAATTTTTAATATTTTCACTCCAAATTTTCAACATTGGCATTTTGTTAAACCTCCTTATGAACAATACAGCTGTCATTTTCACATCCTGCCCAAAATGTGTTTTCGCACATGTGGTGCACAGTGGCATGGTCGCTGTGGGAAATGAATGTTCTGGACAGATTAACAAAATCACAGTGACACTGTGCAAGATTGGAAGTCCCAAAATGCCTATGTTGAAAATATGGTTAAAAAAGTCCCCCCAAAAATTGCGTTATGGGCATACATTGCGTAGTTTTTACGCACGCTCGTGACTTCACCAATTTTTCATATTTTCACTCCAGATTTTCAACATTGCCATTTTTTACACCTCCTTATGAACAGTATGACTGTCATTTTTCACATCCTGCTCAAAATGTGTTGCCACAAATGTGGTGTACAATGGGTCGGTTGCTGTGGGACATCAACGTTTGGGACAGATTAACAAAATCACAGTGATGCTGTTCATGAGCGGAGGTCCCAAAATGCTGATGTTGAAAATTTGGTTAAAAGAAATTCCCCAAATAATTGTATTACAGGCATGCATTGCACAGTTTCTACCCACGCTCGTGACATCACCATTTTTTCATATTTTCACTCCAGATTTTCAACCGTGCCATTTTTTTACACCTACTCATGAACAGTGCAGCTGTAATTTTTCACATGCTGCCTTAATGTGTTTTCATATCTGTGGCACCAAATGGTGCAGCTGCTGTGCAAAATTACCTTTTAGCTAACGAACTGATACTGCCGCTATTCATGAGAAGGGGTCACAAAAAGCCCATGTTGAAAATTTGGAGTGAAAATACCAAAAAATGCCTGGGGCATTAGGGTTCCCAACTGAAATGCCACACCCTGTAAAGACTGACAGGTGTCAGGGTGTGGACTTGGGATTTTTGGCTGTAATGCTTACGCCAGTCCACCCCCACCCTGCAGCCAGTGACAGGCATCAAGGTGTGCCTTGGTCTCTTTGGCCCCAGAGTTCACCCCATTCTCATATACTGCACACATCTCAATGTATTTCTTTATGGAATAGGGTGAGCGTAAAGCCCAAAGACGCCAAGGCACAATGTAACACTTGTTGGTTTCTGATGGGTAAGGTGAGGTGAAATGGCATGAGCGGTATACCCAATGACCCAAAGGCACACCCCAGTGCCTGTCAGATTCCACAGGGTGGTCTTGGAGTTGGCATCAATTCAATACTTCACTGCCATTCCTATTATGCATCTCTCTAACTCCTGCACTGCCAATGCCAGCAAGACAACATTCGGCATTGACAAATGCTTGTTGTACATGTACCTTGTGTAAAAAATACCATTTTAAAAAAAACTTAAGTTTAAAAAAATGAATTGACCATTTCTTACTTTGACCTCCATGAAAAGGGGAGTTCTCTTAGTTATCAGATTGGAATTCCAGTGTAAGCAAACCAAACCACTAATCATCAAAGAGGAACCCCATGGTTTGGCCCCTACTTCCCCAACTCTGAAATGCCTGTAGTGGCTACTCTTAAATAGAGTTAATTGCCTAAACTAGCTACTTTAAGATAAAGTGCTTCCACCAGGAAATTTCACAGGTGATGAAAGTGAGCATGCTAAAAAGAGAACCACAGACTCCCAAAGCTCTTAACACATTCAAAAACTAACGCACTCTAGCCCTTGCATTGCTCACAAAATTCAATTCACATTTCTACTGAGGGGTGCCACTGGTATGTGGCATATGACAAAAAAAAACATATGAATCCAGTGCACAGCCCCACTCCACCCACACACACACACACACACACACACTCATACACACACACTCTCTGAGAAATATAACATGCAAACTGACTGAATTGTCTATATTTTACTTTTAACTGCTTGAAGGGGGGGTCTCAGTTATCAGATTGGAATTCCAGTGTGAGCAAACTGACAGTTGTCAATGTGGAACCCCAAGGTTTGGTCCCTACTTTCCAAGTCTAAAATGTCCGCAGTGGCTACTCTTAAATAGAGTGCAGTGCCTAAATTGGCTACTTTATAGTAAAGTGCTTCCACCCAGGAAATTTCACAGGTGATCAAAGGGAGCATGCTAAAAAGAGAACCATAGACTCCCAGAACTCTTAACACATTCCAAAACTAGCATACTCTACCCTTTGCATTGGTCACACAATTCAGTTCCCTTCCCTTCCTCCATATCTACCCCCGTAAAGATCTTTGTGTCACCTGCTAAGAGGCAGTTCTTACCCATAAACCTTCACCTATGTCACAGATGAAAGTATTGGAAAGGACCAGTCCTAGTTCAGACCCCCCTTCAGTACTCCATTGGTCAGTTCCCTTGCCTCTGAAATCTCCCCACTGATTACCACCCTCTGTATTTCACCCCCAGCCAGCTCTATACCCATTTTACTGTCTTCTGCTAACCCAAGGTACCTAATGTTTTTTGACCAGCCTCCTGTAGGGGGCTGAGTAAAAGGCATTGCTGAAATCAAGGAACACTGCATCAATTGTCTGCCCTTTGTCTACTGCTATAGAAACCCAGTTAAAAACTTGATCAGAGTTGCCTAGCAAGACATTCCCCTTATGAACTTATGCTGTCTGAGGTTCTGCAGCCTGTTCCTTTCTAGAATGTCTACCAGGGCCTTCCCTTACTATATAATACAAATTTCCTGTTGAACTGCTACAGAATGAACTGTCGTAATGGAAAATACATTTCTGCCTCTTGTCTGAATACTGTGCCTCCACACCACACTACTCTCTTGCAACTGCCATGTGAGGAATCAAGAGTGGTTGTTACAGATCCAGGCCACACATTTGGTATGTGCTGATGCAGCTGGTCTAAGCCAGGTTCTCCCCTCATTTTTCCCATTTACCTGTAACTTGTTTGCATGAAAACTTAATATAAGGACAAGGAGGATACCACTGCTGTCAATCTAGTAGAAAGGATAAGAACATATTCTGGAATGACACACACATTTCAGAAATGCATAGAACCAACCACTGCATCCTGGCCACTTTCTTGGACCTTTGGTTCAAAGGCACGTTTGTGACATTCTTTGACATAGAAGATAGTAATAAAAATCAGCAGTCCTGTAAAGTCTGATTTATCCATTTAGATCTCTACATATGGGACAAAATAAGGCCAGGAACACAAGAGCAACACTCCTCATCCTTGCAGTCACACTGACAAGCCAGGTAGAGCAGAGGAAAGAAAGAGGATCTCTATGTTTCCAATAGATTCCAGGAAATCTGCTGTTGGTCAAGCTGCCTTCTCGTATCACTTTCCTAAAGTCTGGCCCACCCTTCCTTTGTCAGTCCACTGTCTATTCTCCATCTTTCTTAAGTCTCTTCTTCGTGACTTTTCTACTCACACCTGCAACTGAACATGACCCCTTACTTATCTGACCTCCCAACTCATATTGCTCCCCTCCCCATAGCTATTTGGATAATTTTCCTTGCTTGTCTAAGCTCAACGTTTATCTATCGCATGTACCTTGTTGTAGTGTTTTGCCATGTCATGTTCAAGATTATGCTCTTTTTGATGTACTGCATTGCTTGTATAGGGCTATTGTTTTTGCAATGCTGTTGATTTTTGTTTATTTCATTTCTCTGCTTGTACTATCTTCCTTACCCCCAGAACACATCTGGAAATGAGCTGTTATCAGCTCACTATATCTTTCCTGGTAGAACTTTTGAAATAAATAAAATATGTCCTTAACTATTACTAGATGTCACAGGAGTCACTCATCTGTGTCTCGGAGTCAAATAAGACCTATCGATGCTGCTCCTGTACCCAAGAAAGACAGCCATTGATGATAAACCACTCAGTGAACAACTGTTTGACTATGGCTTGATGAAAATGCATGGCAAGCCACTTTCTGTTGCAGTTGTGCCTGAGATGCCAGCAAAAAAAATGGTGCAGGATTATCCAGATAAGAATGTAAAAACTAGCAGGAGACATTCCTCTATTGTAGTGGCACCTAACAAAGACCATTTAGCCCTCTTTGTTGCAGGTAGCTGTTGAACACCTCAGTTGTCCACCTGCAATTCCATACTCTGTGAGAATTTCCAGTGCTGCAGCCAATATTGTAGCCAAGAGAAGAACATGCTATTCAACCCAAAATATTTAGAAACTCACTTTTTTAGGGTTGAAAGGGGTGGAGTCCTGCAGGCCCCTTGCTATCTTAAAAGGACTCTGCATTCTTTCTGACTGAACAACACTTTAGTACAATGAAAATTTAGATTTACATCATAGTCCCCTACACAGTCTATAAAGCCCACTGCTGTGTCAATGCAGTCTAATCATAGGCACTATTTTTTGCTGTCAGCAAAAACAGAACTGCCTGTGGTGACAGGAAAATAGAAATTACAACTGAATAGTAAGTTAGACTAGCGAGAGAGAGAGAGACCATCCAGTGAGAACACTAACATTACAGAGTTCTGCAATAATCAGCAGTGGTTCTTTTAACAAAGAATGTAGAGTGAGCCTTTGACAGTGGTTTTGCAGAAATGGAAATATCTTTGTGTGTGTCTCTCTCTCGCTCCCATAGAGCTGTGTTGTGGTGAATTGCCAAGATGTGGACTGATATAGAGTGAGAGAGAGTGAGAGAGAGAGAGATACTGAGGTGCAAGTGCTGCACTGTAGTCCTTGCAAGAGTTCCCTCCCCAACCTCAAGCAAATCATTGCTGCCAGGAGCAGGTTGTTTTGGGGGCATGCAGGTCAGCATCGGGGAACTGTAGTATCTGTGTCCCAAAGTAATGAGTGCTGTGGTGCAGTTCTGACTGTTCCGTTCCTGTGCCCTGAAGTACTGAGCACTGTAGTATATTTCTGACTGTCCCATTTCTGTGCCCCAAAGTACTGAGCACTGTGTCTCTGTATGTGTGTGAACACTGCATTCCAGTGCTCGCTCTGTACAGATAGCAGAGAAAGTGAGACAGAGGGAGAGACACGCAGCAGAACAGAGGCCCAGTACAGGCATGACTGTTTTGTTATGAGTTGTGCAGCTACATGCTGTTCTGCCACTCTGTGCACAGTGTCCCCATGAGTAGACAGCTGGAGTAAGTATCAGAGAGCAGCAGGTATGCTGGGGAGGCAGTGTTTCCACAGTGTGCAGTTTGCCGTCTGTCCTTGTCACTGGCATTCCCAAGTGTGAGGTGTCCTGTGTGAGAGAGAGTTGCATGGTCTTCTATCCTCTTCATAAAATATTTGAAGCGACTGTCCACTGTGTTGCTTCACAGGACCAAAAAGGCCTATTTTTCTCTAGAGCATGCTGTGCTGATACTGCTGCTGATGATCTGCACTCCTACAGAGACAGAGTGAACGAGAGAGACAGGCAGATGCTCGCAGTTTTGAACTCTGTATGCTAGTGTCACTGTCACTGTGTCTCCCTCTGTTTCTCTCACCACCATGTGTGCTGCTACTTTATGATCTGGACAGTCAGCATGAGACACAGACAGCTCAGCAAGCAACTCGCCCCAGGGGAAATGTATTTGTGTTTTTCCCTTCCCTTGTCAAGTTGTGAACAAAAACCCTGGATCTGCAACCTCGATGTGAAGAAGTTTCCTGCAGCAATGGTGGTGAAGGTGTACCAGTGGAGCCCTGCGCTCTTTACCGATAATATCCTCACCACACAATTTGCAGACAGTACCTATGCCCCTGAGTACCATGAAAAACCTGAGCCAATCCCCCCCATCCAGCACCCTGAACTCAGTTCTCCATCCGACTCTCTCTCTGCCCCCACCAGAAACATAGCACTGACAGTGAGGGTGCACAATGCCCCAGTGTCCCAAAGAAATCCTTGGTCCATTTCTTTTTTCATACTTTTTTTCCTCTGCAGAAGAAAAATGCCCATCTATATCTTTTGAGCATTTTTTAAACCGTAAAAAGAAAACTGGACAACGATATCTTTTGTGCCTTTATTATCCCCCAACCTGCAAACCCTTACCCATATCGGGGGGGGTCCAGTGCCATCATTAACTCTGGACCTCAGACACATCTTCACTCTTCAAAGCTGGTCTGCAAATGGAGGAAACAGGCATGCGGTTCAGTGAATTTCAATGGGGTTTTAAATTTAATGACATAAAATTTTTGCCTCAAATTTTCAGCATGTCTTCTTCGGGACCCCACCTCATGAATAGCCGCACTGCCATGAGGCAGATCTGTCCTGAAAGTTGGTTTCACAGTTCCTGTAAAAAAAATTTTCTTTTGGGCAGGAGCTGAAAATTTTCTCTGCCCTTGTTCATGAGGTGGGGTCACAAGAAGACTGCGTGGAAAATTTGGTGTAAAAATGTTTAAAAATTACAAAGTTACAAGCCTACATTGAATTTTGTAAATGCAGGCTCATAACTTTGTTAATTTTCAATATTCTCCCCCCAGATTCACTGCATAGCCATATCCTTACAACTTCTCATGAGTGTGATGGCTGTCATATTTTAAATCCTGTCCAATTTTTTTTTTTTACATCTAAAAGGTGATTTCACAATCACTGCACAAAAAAAATCACCTTTCGGGCAGGAGTTGAACACGTTCATGAGGTGGGGTCGCAAAATGCCTATGTAATAAATTTGGTGTAAAAATACATTTAAAAAAAATATGGGTCTATGTTGACTTTTGCAAATGCAGACTCATAACTTATTTAATTTTTTACCCCAAATTTTCAGTATAGCTGTTTCTGTACAGCACCTTATGAATGTGATAGCTGTTATTTTTCAGCTCCTGCCCAAAATGTGTTTTTACACCCCAAAAGTTGATTTCACAGTCCCTGCATGAAATCACCTTGAGGCCAAGAGATGACATTTTCTCTGCCCGTCATCATGATGCAGGGCCATAACAAGGTTATGTTGACCATTTGGTGTAAAAATATTAAAACACAACAAATGTATTCGCCAGTGCTACATTTTGCAAATGCAGGCTTATAACTTTGGCAGTTTTTAGTCTTTTTAACCTTAATTCATCACCTGCTACCCTATCAGCTCTGGCCAGAGTTTGTTTTAATAACTTGTCCCTTTTTTCAAAAACCCTATTTGCCATGATTTATGGATCTCCTACACTTCCATTTGGTCTAAAGACAGAGGAGGACGACATGCATTGGAAGGCTTTTGTGTCCATTAGCCATTTATTGTTTGTTTGTTTTGGAACCAGTAGCCAGACACCCATATTATTTAAAGCTGTCTTGTTGTTTTCACTGAGTCTTCAGGTTTTTGTAAATGTTTGGCAGACCTAACTAACTCCTGGTGGGGGATTCCATTGTGAGGGGGACAGATTTGGGGATGAGAGAGGTGGGAGCATGTCAGTTCGCTCCCACTAATTTGTACCTGGACAACCCGCTTCTGCCAATTCACTCCCCATTCTTCTTGCTCCTGACATATTCTTCCCCATGACAACTCACTCCCGGCTGCTGATTTGTGACAGTTAAATTAAAGCTCAGTAACAAATTGTCCTGTAAAACATAGTAATTCAAATTTTACAGTCTCTAATGAGCTCTGATGTCTCCTGAAAGAAATCAGCTCCATGATTGTCAAGTTCTGGCTCTGTCACTGTTAATTAGCTGTAAAATGTACTTGCCCTGTGAAACAGCTCTGACAGTAATCAGTGGCCTGATAAATCTACACCATGACATGACCAGCAAACCCACCTGAAACACCTAAGGGGTGCCAGTAACAGATGTCTGCTCTCCAGTGGACCTGAAATTGGCTCCCCCACTATGGAACCAACCCAGTAACAGCAACCACTCCTGGATGGTGTTCAGGTAGTTCCCCAATTGCTCCCACTAACCTCCAAGATCTCTGGTTCCTGCAGCACTTCAGGATTTTTACGGCATACAGTTCCCCGAGAATGATAGATCAACGACCGCTGGTGACTCCCTCTCTCCTGTTCCAACAGACAGCTGTGCTTCAGCAGCTCCTCTCTCCTTCTCTGGACTGCACTCTTCCTACCACAAAAATCCATGCACACCACCACTCTCGACACTCCAATTCCAGGCCAAGTAGACTGACAGGTTAGTGACTCCGGTTAACTCCTTTCAAAAAGAGAGAAATTTCTAACCTAAAAAGCCTGAGGACGCTATTCATACTTACTATCTCACTACAAGACCCTAAGTTACTGCCGTTAATCTAGAATAACAATAATTAAAACAGAGAAACTCTATCTAGTTAAGTTATTGTGAGGGAGCGAGTCAGCAGGGAGCTAATTTTGAAGGAGTGAGTATGTTAGGGGATGAATTGTCCAGAGCAAATTGTCGTGGGAAGATTTAGCAGGAGCGAGTTGTCATGTACCTGAGGGAGGTTAAGTGCCTACCCAGCTCCATGGCTCAGAGGGACAGGAAGAATATCCTAGGGATCACTAGGATAACATGAAGAGAGCAAGAGTTAAATATCATTGTATGCCTAGTGACCAATGACATTGCTAGGAATGAGGATAGCATTGCTCAGCAGGAGCACAGGGAGTTAGGGAGGGGTCTCAGACAGGTATCATGCTCAGTCATTTTTTCTGAAGTGTTGCATGTCTATGATAGGGTGGGTTAAGGTACTCATACCAGGAAATTTAACTCATGGTTGAAAGGAGTGGTGCAGAGAGGAAGGTTTTGGTTATGTTGGGGACTGGGGACATACCTGGAGGGATAAGATCCTATACAAGGAGAATGGCCAGCATTCATCTGGGAGGGTACAGCAGTTCTCAGTAAATGGTATATATGCTTCATTGAGGAGCATTTAAACTAGCCAAGGGGGTGGAAGACTAAATCAGGGTGATAGAAACTGTCCCCTTCCCCACAAGTTGATGTAATCTGTGGAGAGAATTATAAGAGAGGTAAACCCTTATGGGTACATAGTAACAAGAAGAATAAAATGATAGGCATGGGAATAAAGACGGGATGAGGAGAGCAGACAAAAGTAAAAAAAGGAGGCTGGTAGAATAGGTGGCAGCAGTATTTCAAAGGCTATGTGTTCAAATGCTAAAAGTCTGGGTAATAAGTTTCTGCACCTGGTGGCCACTGTGACGGAGGCTGACCTAGATGTTGTCACCATTACTGAGTCATGGTGCAGTAGGAGCCATAACTTGGATATAGCCATATCAGGATACAATCTAATCAATGAAGGACAGAGTGGGTAAGAAAGGAGGAGGAGTGGCTCTTCACATGAGAGATAACAGAAGGGGAGGAGATGGAAAAAATTCTGATGGAAGACATCCAAAAGATGGCAAGTAAAGGGGAGATGTTGCTGGTGGCAGACGTCAGTCTGCCAAATATAGACTGGAGTATTTCTACTGCAGCTTCAGATAGGAGCAGGGACATCCTATACTTACTGCTGGGGGAGTTCCTTAAGTAAATAGTAGAAGAACCTACTTGTGAGGGAGCAATATTGGATCTTATACTCACCAACAGGGATAGTGTTGAAAATGCCACAGTGGAGGATCACCTGAGAACCAGTGATCACAATGCAGTGTGGTTCAATATTAGAACTGTGGTGGAATCAAGCCACACAAAGGCAAGGGTCCTAGACTTCAAGAGGTCAAACTTTACAAAGATGGGGGAATACCTCAGAGACTCCCATGGGTGGGGGGCAGTGAGTTGGGTAGAGTGGAGGCACAGTGGGCAAATATAAAAGGGTCCATATAGGAGGCAACAAGCCTCTGTGTCAAGCTGGTTAGCAAAGAAAAGAGGAAAAAGGGGCCACTATGGTTCACAAAAAAATTGGCTAGAAAGGCTAGGGCAAAAAAGTTAGCACTCAGTAGATATAAGGAGTCACAGAGGGAGGCCAGCAGAGATGTTTATCTGAGAAGCAGAGGGAGGCAGGGAAAGCAGTCAGGTGTGCAAAACTGTAAACTGGAAAAAATATCCTAGGCAGTAAAGAAGGGGGAGAAAAATGTCTTTAGGCACCATATGTAAGCAAAACGAGAAAGACCAAGGGATGGATAGAAATCCAATTGTAGGAATGAAAGGAAAAGTGTGACTCTCACTGGAATTTGTACCCAGGAACCTGTGCTTTAGCTCTTAACTAACTGAGCTGTAAGAGTTCAGCCAATTAAGGTCCCTGAGTTTTCCCATGTGAAACACATATACATTCCTTTCTGGGTTTGCAATGAGCAACCAGAAAGTCTGTTTACAGACTCAAATAACTCCTCCTCAATTTCTCTCAAGTGCAGCTGGCCTAGCTTTCGACTCCTCACCTGCAAACCTAATGAGATCATCACTAAACTTACAATCTACTGAGGGACAAAAGGCTGCTTCCACATTCTCCTTCAAACCAATACTCTTAAAAGAAGTAGAAGACCTTCTATTCCAACTAGATACAACTAAAAGTGCAGGTGCAGACTCCCTGGATCCCTACTTTCTAAAAGTAGCACTGCATGCTAGCTCCCCTCACTCACCTCTTCAATCTGTCCCTAGCCACTGGTTCTATCCCTCAATATGGAAGACAGCTCAAGTGTTTCACTACTTAAGGCAGGTGATCCCATGGACCTCAACAACTATAGGCCCATTTCCATCTTACCAGTTCTGTCCAAGATGCTTGAAAAGTTAGTAAACTTTCAGTTAAGTGCCTACCTTGATACCAACAATCTCCTTAACCCAGCTCAATCTGGGTTTAGATCTATGCACAGCACCATCTCTGCCTTAGCAAAAGTTACAAATGACTGGCAGACTGCCTTAGACAAAAGAATAACACCTGTGCTGTGTTCCTGGATCTAAGCAAAGCCTTTGACACTGTGGACCATGAACTACTAATCTCTCTCTGAACTCCATAGGCCTTGACTCACTCTCTCTTAAATGGTTCAGATGCTATCTCTCCAGAAGACTACAACTGGTAAAAAATGAAGGTGACCTATCTACCTCTAAACCACTCCTAAGAGGTGTACCGCAAGGCTCCATCCTGGGCCCCATCCTCTTTGCCATTTACATCAACAATATTGACTCCAATCTCTCACAATCTAATATTCACCTTTTTGCAGATGATACTGTACTATATGTCAGTAATCCCTCACCATCAAAAGCCTGTGAGCTTTTACAGTCTGAGTTCTCCCTCCTACAGCACAACCTATTAGAAAAGAAATTACTACTAAATGCCAAGAAAGCAAAGCTATGTTCTTTGCCACCAAGAGCTGCTCTTCCACTGTCCCATCATTCACCCTCCCACAATTATCTACCATCCTTGGTGAAAATCTGGAATACAAGGACAAATTCAAATATCTTGGAGTCTGGATTGACAATAAACTTGACTACACTAGCCACATTGAAGAGCTCCTGAAAAAGCTTAGACAAAGACTTGGCCTATTTTATAGGATCAAACACTACCTGACCAGAGATTCCAAACAAAGGCTAATCCTGGCATCATTCCTATCCCTCATTGACTATGCTGACTTCCTCTATGGCCTCTTCCTCTCCCATTTAAATAAATTAGACACCTTGTATCATAGAGCTATTAGATTCATTACAGATCTTCCCACCAGCACCCATCATTGCTCTCTCTACAATGCAGTCAGTTGGACATCCCTACAACATAGAAGAAACAAAATGCTGCTATCTGGATCTACAAAGCTCTGACAAACAAACTCCTTCCTACATCTCAGACTGTTTCAACTGGATCACATCCAGGCCTTACACCCTAAGGATCAATAAACTCATCATGCTGAAGATTCCTATCACCTGCACCCAGTATGGAAGGGCTGCAATCAGCTATTCCCTAGCACTTATCTGGAATTCTCTTCAAAAGACCCTGAAATTGGATACCCTCATTCCTTTAACATCCTTCAAAAAACTGTACACTAGTCTATTCCCAGAATCATGCAACTGCTTCCATAAGGCCTAGTCCTCTCCACCCCTCCTTCCCCACCCCTTTTTATGCTACCCCCTATTTCTCTATCGTTCTTCTAGCTTGTTCTCCAACCTACTTCATACAAAAATGCCCACCCAAGTCCAACTACCCGAGCTTTATCCCTACTATACTGTCTGTTTCTTTCCTTTTAATATGATTTAGGTTTATTGTCATTTTGCCTTGTATATATGTAAATACTTCTATATCTGTCTCATTCATAAATCATTGTATTTGTGTTCATTCTGTACCATGTTTTTGTGTAAAATTTATAACCTTATATTGTTATGACCACTCAGGTCCATCTTGTAAATGAGCTATGCTCAATGATGTTTGCCTGAATAAATAAAGATTTTGATTGATTGATTGCAGTATATGCCACTGTGAGGCAAACTTAGAAATCCAATTGAAGAAATGAAAGGCAAAATGTGACTCTCACTGGGATTTGAACCAAGGACCTCAAGCAATTCATGCTTTAGCTGTTAACCAACTGAGCTATGAGAGTTCAGCCAATTAAGGCCCCTGAGTTTTCCCATGTGAATCACATATACATTCCTTTCTGATGCTGCAGTGAGCAACCAGGAAGTCTTTTTACAAACTCAAATTTTTCAGTCTCTGCCAAGTGCAGTATGTAGTAGTAAAAACCTTTAGTTTTATACAGGAATTGTTGGTATTATTTACATCATTAGGACAAAGTCCTATTTACAAGATGCTCCTGTATCTTACATTCCTTTAAACATTAGTTAAGAACAAACTAGTATAACAATACAGACACATACATGTTAATAACAATAAATAGTGAACACTTCTACATATAACATTTCATTCTATACAAATTACTCGTAAAAAACATATTAAATTAACCATAGCATTCGCACCTTGTACTTAATTCCAGCTTCAAACTTAATAAAAATGTTTTCGCATCTTTAAATTTATCACTTGCAGCTATTTTTAAATTATTCCATGTTCTGTCCACTATTATAAGAAAACGCATGTAACTATATTTATTCTTTAGTTTAGGAAGTAAGTAATGCCCCTGATTTTTTTTACGCAAATTATAAACATATGTTTTCCTTTCTAATCTATCACCCAGGCATTCTGGCTGCTTTTGATAAATAACTTTATAAATTTGTAGCCCAAGATCTTTGTCTTTTGCTTCCTGGGTAAGCCAGCCAAATCTTTTAACATAAGGCAGTGATGAGTTCTATAATCCTTTTTTAGTATGAATCTAGCCAGCTTATGGTACATTTTATCAATTTTATACAAAAGACCTTTTGATGCTAGGCCATACACATGGTTTCCATATTCCAGAACGGGTAGAAGGAGTTGTCTAATTACCGTTTCTCTTATTAATCTATTCATACAAAAACTTGTTCTTCTAAAGGTTCCCAGTCTTTTATTTACTTTAGAAATAGTGTCAAGAATATGTTTATCAAATTTTAAGGCGTAATCTATCCAAACCCCTAGGTATTTGTACTCTAATACTTGCTCTAGTTCTTCATTTTGTAATGTCTTTATAGATATATTTTCTCTACTACTATTCAATCTATAATTAGTCCTGGAAGAAACCATCAATTTTGTTTTTTTACCATTAACTATCAAGCCCGCTCTAGTCAACCATGTACAGAGTCTGGTAAAGTCTGCTTGCAACTTTTGTTCCAATTCAACTAAAGTTCGAAGTATATGAAGGGAGAGATGGTAAGATTAAGGGGAGTTCAGTGTTCGAAATGGAAGGGGAAGGTGAGGAACCACAGATTAGGGGCAAGGAGTATTAAGGGAAGGGAAGTGTATACAAGTCCTTTTACAACAGTGAGAGTCATAAAGGAACTTGGAAGCCTGAAGGTGGACATGGCAGGCGGGCCAGATGGGATGCATCCCAGTATATTGAAGGAGTTCAGTGAAGTGCTAGCTGCACCTCTGCCTGTCCTGCTCAACCACTCATTGGAGACAGGAGTGGTTCTGGAGGACAGGAGGAGGGCTAATGTAGTCCCACTTAATAAAAGTGGTAGCAGGGAGAAGGTAGGAAACTACAGGCCTGTAAGCCTGACTTCAGTGGTGGGGAAATTAATAGAATCACTACTGAAAGAATGGACAGAGGATTATCTTGAAACCAGTGGCTTAAAAGATCTCAGGCAACATGGATTTACAACAAGGAGGCCATGCCAGACAAATCTGATATATTTTTTTAACAAGGGAGGTGGATCAGGATGGAGCTGTGGATGTGGTCTACATAAATTTCAGTAAGGCCTTCGACACAGTTATACATAGCAGACTAGTAAACAAATTGAGTAGTCTGGGAGTGGGCTCAAAAGTGGTAAACTGGATAAGAAGTTGGTTGGAGGATAGAAGACACAGGGTGGTGGTAACAGAGTTCACTCTGAGGAAGGGAGCGTGACCAGAGGGGCACCCCAAGGATCAGTACTGGGTCCAGTCCTCTTTAATGTCTTTATTAGTGGCATTGCAGAGGGACTGGAAGGGAAGGTAGCCATTTTTGCAGATGACGCAAATATCTATAACAGGGTAGACATTCCAGGAGAGGTGGAACTAATGAACAGTGATCTGTGAAAGCTTGAGAAGTGATCAGAAGTGTGGCAGCTGAGATTGAATGCAAAGAAATGTGTAAGGTCATGCACTTAGGGCACAGAAACCCAGGGGTGGAGTACACAATGGGGGGCAGTGGTATTGATGACCACATAACAGGAGAGGGACCTGGGAGTAATTATTTTTGATGACTGCAAGGTGGCAAAGCAGTGTGACCGGCAGTGGGGAGAGCTATTGAGATGCTAGGGTTTCATTGGGAGGGGTATCACTAGCAGAAAGAGAGAGGTTATAATACTGCTGTTTGAACATTGGTGAGATCACACCTGGAGTTTGAGGCCATATCTGTGTAAGGACATAGAAAGAATAAAGGCAGTCCAGAAAACTGCAACTAAAATGGCACTGGGCCTGCTTCAAAGCCTTATGAGGAGAGGCTAAAGGACCTCAAAATGTATACTCTAAAGGAAAGGAAGGATAGAGGAGATATGATAGAGACTTTGAAATACCTCACGGGTACAAGAGGAAAGTATTTTTCAGAAAAAAAGATACACAAGAACAAGGGACGTGCTATGAAATAGATGGGGTAGATTCAGGGAAAATGTCAGAAAGTACTTCTTCACAGAAAGAGCGATGGATGTTTGGAATTGCCTCCCAGTGGAGATGGTTGAAAATAAAAACTAGCAGGTTTTAAGAATGCATAGGATAGGCATAATGGGATTTTATTAGTTTACAATGGAGAGCAAAGCCAGTGACCAAGTAGGGTCTGTGATATTACAGTAGGTAGGGAAAATGGGCAGACTGGGTAGATCAAGTGGTCCTTATCTGCTGGCAATTTCTATGTGTAACCTCTCTGTCCAGGGGCTTAGCTGTTTCCCCTTTGGGGGTCTGTTTCCCCATTCTTTCCCCTGGTGTTTCCCCAATTTTCACTGGTTCCTCCTGTGTCCCTGATAGTGTTAAATCCTCCCTCTGGTACTCATGTAGTTTTTAAACAGTGGGTCTGAGGGAGCTGGAGCACAGTGCTGCCAGATGAATTTGCACCTTCAGGTGCATGTAGGCAGTCTCTGCATGTGCAGAAGTGCATTTGCCTTTGACCATTTTGGCGGACATTTCATTTGCCTTTCTGGTGATCCTTGTCCCTGGTTAAAGCAAAATGGGGACCAGAGACATTAACAGGACTGGGGAGGCATCAGCAGGAGAGCTGTTTTCATGAGCACCAATCATGCTGAAGGATTCGGAGCAGCCTTGTGCATGTTGATGAGGCAGCTCATGAATATTAATGAGCCGAGTCCTGCCAAGCACTGGGAGAAATAAAAAATAGCACTAGCGACAGGAAAAGGAGTAAACAAAAAGGTTAAACTGCACAGTGGACCAACAGAGGTAAAGGTTGGCTACCTGTTAGTGGGTATAACAAATAAATAAAGTAAATTGGTGGGCTACACCACAGAGGGGAATTCAGGATGTGTATGGACTGTGGCTGGCTGCTTAGGGGGCTACTGAGACAGCCCCAGCAACTGGAAGAGGGCTAAATAGATGTATTAAATGTGCAGTTGCTTTACAGAGCACAGGGGCTCCTATGAATCTGTGGGGCAATGAATAAATGAAAGCAAACTGTTTGGTTGCACAAGGGCATACAAGTTTGGACACAGAATAAACCTTATCTATGCTGTTTATTCAGCAGCCATGATAGCAGTCATGTGATCTTTGATCAGCCACCCAGAGGCCCAGGATTTGACAGAAGGATTCTGAGGCTTCTAAAAAGGCTTTTGGTAGAAAATACTGGGGAAAATCTAGGCACCCTTTTCAGTAACCAATGAGGCATTGAGGGAGCCTCATACGTATTAATTTTGGTTAAGGACGGTGGCTCCAGCCAATAGGGAACTGCCAGAAAGGTCTAAAAAAGTCCAGAACTATTGGTTCTTGGGTCAGTTCATCAGGAGTCCCTCCACAGGAAGGGGGCTCCATCCCCTAGTGAGAGAATGGGGCTGCAAGGCTGGGAGAGGGCCTGCCTGGGGGCTTCAGCAATCTGTCCCCCAGGGATGGTTGTTGCCTTTCCCCATCTGGAGAGAAAAGAGCAGCAGGCAGCTCTGCAGAAAAAGAGAGCTGCAGGATCCTGATGCTGTGGTAAGAAGCTGCACCACAGTGGTGAAGATACTGAGAAAAGGATGCTTGAATATGGGAAAAGGATTAGAGAAATGGACTGATCCTGAAGAGGAGAGAGACTCCTTTTAATCTGTCTTCACCTCATCGGTGAGACACGTATGATCCAAGATGTATGCTGAGAAAGTTGTAAAAAAGGATTGTGAAAGGAAAAAGGTCCTGTCTGTCCCTGCAAAAGAAAACATCTACAGAGAAAAGGGGGAAGGACACCAGGTCTGAGGACTGATTGTAGCACTGGGAAATGGCTACTAGAAACTGTAGGAGAATCAGGTTTCTGAAAAGCTGGAGAGAGAGAGTCTCTTCTGTAATTGTTCTGCACCTGCATGGTGGAAAAAGAGACTTTCTTTAATGTTTTGCTGAAGAAAAGAGTTGCTGGAATTGTGTGTGAGCCAGAGCAAAAGTGTCCACTGTGTTAAAGTTGAGAGACTGTGAAAGCAGAAGGATGAGTAGGTGCTTTCTGGGTGGGCACCTACTGTCTGTTCCTGAAATACAGCTGAGAAAGGAGACTATTGTGCCAGCCTGGAGGTTCAGACTCTGTAGTGCCGCTGGAGCCTGAATGTCAAGAAAGAAACAGAGACTGCTTTGGCTACACACCATAGCTGGCAATTGTGAGAAAAGGAAATGATCTGAAGTGTCCATCCTGAACCCAGGACCAGGTGGGGAACTCACTAACCTCCATCATGTGGGATCTGCTGGCTGCTGGGGATCACAGGTTTATTGCTGAGTGCTTGGGCACTCTGACCTGTAGGGGAGCTGGGCCATGGGGGCCACTCCAAGGTCTGGGTCCCTTGTGGTGGGGCAGACCTTGCTCAGTACTCTGCAACATGCCTCAACAGGCTGAAGGGGACAAGCTACGAGCTCTCCAGTCAAGCTGAAGATTCAAGCTACTGCATCCTGTTCCACTTTGCAGTATCAGTCAGTCAATTCTTTATTTGCTTAATCATAATTGAAATGATTATCACAAAGTACAAAAACAAATAAGATTTACAATACAATAAATCAGACATATACATATGTACACATAAACATATAGGTATCAATAAAGTAGTGTTAGGATTAATAAAGTGCGCAGTTCAATTACATATTCATTCAACAGAGGCTTCTTATTGCAATGATTAAGCATTCTTTTGATCTAGTAACCTTTTTACCCTAATTTTCCTTGTAAGAAAAATATACTTTCCTACATTATGAATAATAAATGGATCCTCAGAAAG
This sequence comes from Neoceratodus forsteri, assembly GCA_016271365.2. NCBI lineage: Eukaryota > Metazoa > Chordata > Ceratodontiformes > Ceratodontidae > Neoceratodus > Neoceratodus forsteri. The sequence continues at coordinate 615,316,221 of CM028133.1, forward strand.
AAGAAAAACCTGAACCAATTCTGTCTAACAGTATCAATAGTAGCTACCACTGGGAGTAACCAGTTTGGTGTAATTCTATTGTACCATGGCCATTTAAAAAAGGCACGTGCTAAATCTTCCTTTTCCCCCAAGTTACAGTTGCACAATTGAGCTTTGATATCTTTTGATTCTGTATATAAAGCAGTTTTGATATTTGATTCCAAAAGTTCAGATCTGAACCTAGTAAAATACTTTCGAATTGGAGGATCCTCCAATACATTAAGGTAGAATCTATACTCATGGGTGGACACATTCTGGGAACACCATTTAGCATAGTTTGACGCACCAACACATGCCAAATCTGTATCTCTATAATGTTGAATAGTTTTCTTTTTAACATAATGCCTATATTGCTCACATATTACAATACCATTTTGTCTATAAGACATCAGGGCAGAAAGCATATGGCATTCTAAAAGTCTATTTAAATGCTTTAACCAAGGTGAATCTTTTAATCCCCTATTTTGCCAGTCTTCTTTTTCGATCAGGCATTGCTTCACCCATCTGTCATCTGGAAAACTTAGAAGTCTAAGCCAAGAATTAATGATTCTTAAATCGGCCAGGGCTTGTAGCCTTGAAAGGTCCAATTCTGTTCTTATAAAATATGCTGGTGTAGATTTTTGGCAGGCTATAGTCATTTGTAACAATTTAATAGAAGGCTTCACCAGTATATCTATGTCACGAAGTCCCCATATTTCTATACCATAAAGTGATTGGATAGTAAACTTTGCCTGAATAGCCTGGATAAGGGGTTTAAGAGAATGACAGCCATAAGCATAATTAAATCGTGTTAATGCTCCTATTGTCATTTTTGGTTTTGAAATTATTTGTTCAACATGAGATTTCCAAGAACTATTATTTGAATAATTTATTCCAAGATACAAATAATTTTTTACTGTTTCTAGTTTATCACCAGATAGCCTCCAGGTATATTTGGTTTTCTTGGCGCCAATTACCAGAATCTTTGACTTCCCCAGATTTACCTTTGGGCACAGTGCCTTTGTGACTTTCTCCAAAAGATCAAGCTTTTTCTGTAAGCCAGAAACTGTTAAGGAACATAAGACCAAATCATCTGCATAAGCGAGGGAAGCACAAATGGAAAAGCCAAACTTGGGGGAATTGGATTCTAAGTGTTATAGTTCCATAAGTAGACCATCCAAGTAAATATAGAACAACAAGTGGGTCAGAATACACCCCGTCTGACTCCTCTGCTGGTCTGGATACTACTGGTTATGGTTTTCCTTACCCTAATCTGTGCCCATGTATTTGAATATAAAAGTCTAATGCTATTAATCAAAACTAGCGATATACCTCTAGAAAGCATTATAGTCCATAAGATAGTTCTGTTAATTGTGTCGAAGGCAGAGCAGTAGTCTATGAATGCTAGATACAGCTTCTGCCTTCTAAGTGTAACATACTTTTGTATCAGATGTGACAAAATGAAACAGTTATCAAGAGTGGAAAAGGATTCTTTAAATCCTGCTTGAGCAGGAGATAAACCCCCTAGATGTTCATGCTCTACTTTAAGTCTTGATAATAGTACTTTTGCATACATTTTTCCCCATAACATCCAATAAACTAATGGGGCAATACATTGATGGTTCATTCCTTGGGCCCTTTTTATAAATACGTATGATTATTGAACTTGCCCACAAAGTTGGAATACAGTATTTATTTATTGAAATTGTTTCACCAGGAAAGGCACACTGAGCACAAGCTGCTCATCTCCCAGTGTGACCTGGGGGGAGAGGGAACAGAGGATGGATAACATGCAGGTTATCAATTGAGTAACATTTATACAGCAGAGTATACATTGTTTACACTTTGTGTATGTTACAGATTAGATCAATGAACAACCAGTTTACAGATAGGCACATAATACACATAGAAGAATATACTGTAGTAGAGATTACATGGATTGATCAATTGCAGATGTATACTCACAAGAAGCGGCTAGCAAAACATTAAGTGCATAGATACAAAGTGCATCTGTTGAGCTTAAATAGTAGTTATAATTAGTAGCTGTAATTATATCTATAATTAGTAGTATAATATTAAGTTATATAATTATATAATTAGTAGTATAACATTTGTTCTAAAAAACAGCACGAAGATCAGCCCATCATTCCGCTATACATTGAAAAACCTCCACTGGGATTTTATCTGGGCCTGGAGCCTTGTTTTGTTTTTTTAAGCTCATTATAGCATTAAGCACTTCCAGGCTAGAGAAGGGACAAAAACTTTTAATTAAGTACATGGGTCTAAGTTCTTTCATTCTAGGCTACACTTTGGTCAAAAAGAATGTTACTGTAATTTTTTATCCAGGTTGAATGTTCTATATGATTAATAAGTTAGTTATCCCTACCGTTAGCGACTAAGGACCAAAAGGTTTTAAAATCATTATAATCAATAGCATTTGACATCCATTCCCACTGCCTATTGAGGAATGATTTATTTTTTTCTTTTATAAAACCCCTGTAATTATTTTACTAATCTTTAATTCTATTGCACTGTCTTTATCAGCTTTTACTTCAGCATTTCTGGAGGTTTTCCTTAACTGTTTTTTCCTTACTCTACATTCGTTATCAAACCATTCAGTTTTAGCTATGGATGAACGGTTACTTACTGCGGTAGGGAGGCAGTGGTTTAAGGCTCTAAGCTGCAAATTTGGTGACATCCAGCAGACCAGACCTGGGTTTGAATCCCACAGCTTCCACTTGCATACTTTGTGACCCTGAGCAAGGCACTTAACTTCCCTGTGCTCCCAGGTTGCACCTGTAAAAAAGCTTTCAGCTTAGTGTGCTACTCCTGGTTAAACAACTAAAAAAAAAAAAAAAGTTCTTGAAACAATAATTATAGTTTACCATATAATACAGCTGGATCCTGGTGTATCTGAGCCCATGTGTTGAAAAAAAGAATAATATGATTCACAATATCTTGTTCTAATATTACCGTCCATTCTATTTTTTTTTGAATATCTGACAGACAGATTATTAACGATAGGCCGCTTCATCTTTCCATTGTTTTTTTGTTTATATAGAATAACTGGGAAGTGATCACTTTCTAATCTGTTAATTACTTTGGGATTCTCCCAAAATGGTGGAGGTCCCTGCCACAAAATCATATCTATAACTGAGGAATCATTGGCATAAAAGTAAGTAGGTGCACCATTCCTGTCTCCTGTAGTTCGGCTATTAATCAGGTAGATGTTATTATCATTCACCAACTTAATCAGTTTATATCCATTATAGTTATATTTTAAATCAGTGGAAAGTCTCCTCTCTATCATCACTTGGAAACATATAACCAATAATAGTGTTGTCACTAAGGCCATCACAGAGTCCTATTTTAGAATTAAAATCTCCAACCAAAAGAAGGTTGGCATTAGGTAGATGCAGTTGTGCATCTTTTGCAGTGTGTTCAGGCATTAAATCCCATGTTCTGTGTCTGATGATCCACCAACCCCAGGACTTCAGTCACCTGTGCCACCAAAGAACTGATTTTGCAGAACCATGAGTAAAAGCAGGAATTGCCCTGCACCTGGGAGGATGTATATAGTTAACTGTGTTCAAATCATGCCTACTGGAGCTGGAGGCAAAGTAAAGATTTAAAGTAATCAAAAGGGAACATGTAAAAAGTTTTCTTGATTCAATTAGGTGTACCAACACTAGCTGACCAGCTGCATCTCAGGACTGCAAAATAAGATCTAGCTACCCAGGGACAGAAGTTGGGGCATCGTTCTAAACTAGTACTAGTTGGGGTCTGGGCATGGTACACCTGCAGCAGTTAGCTAGTTAGAGGTTTGGTGGCTGCAGTGATTAAAAGGTGCTTGGGGTTAAAATCAAAGGGAAAATGATTGTTGAGAAAAATGCAAACCAGCTTAAAATGTTTTGCTTGACCTCTGTTCCATCTTACCCCTTCCTAACCCTCCCCATGTAAATAAATGATGATGTTACTATTTTGGAAAAGATCTGACTCAAGAGCCTAATTTAGTGAACATATTAGTAGCTGAAGTTAAAAAAATCCAACTGTTGAAGTGTGGGGATGTTTGATCCAGGTAAGTCCATGTCTTGGGCAACTGACTGGGGAGGTGGGTTGGTACAACATCCCAGGGGGTTGTACTGGTAGATATCAGACCCACTAATATGTACTCTGGGTGGAGGCACTGCCATTTTATTTTATGTCTTGGGAAAATGACCCCTCCATGTAACATCTGAATGGGAACCCAGGCTGCTCAACCATGGTCAGGCCTGCATGGCAAGGGCGGTGGCCTTCCCTAGGATGGCACCAGAGAGGGGCTACATATGTAATCTACACAGACCAAATAAATAATTTTTAGGTCAATAATGGCCACATAAAACTTGTGGATAACACTCATCCACAGCATAATGAGAAGCCTTGTCCATGTGTGGCACTGTTCCAACGGGCACATAATTTTTGGAACCAGTATCCCACAGTGTGGGATACTGCACTGTTGCTTTCAATGAGGCATATCTAGATTAATGTTCTGTGAATATCTGGCAGGCCTTCAAAGGTCACATAAAAATTGTTTGGACAGTGTTGCCCAGAAACCAGTGTGTACAGCACTTATCCATAGCATAATGGGACACCTTGTCCATGTGTGGCACTGTTCCAGTGGGCACAACATTCTTTGAACCAGTAGCCCACTCTGTGGGATACTGCACAGTTGTCTTCGCAAAATTTTCTTCAGGTTAATGTTTTGGGAATTTTTGGCAGGTTTATACAGGTTGAACAAATAGTTTAGGGGCAATGTTACACGTGAAACCAGTGTGGCTATGGCATAACAGGAAGCCTTGTCCAAGAGGCATTGTTCGAATGGATATAAAGGTTTTAGAACCAGTAGCCTATACATACATAGGTCTTATACACAATTTTATTTTGAGCGTTGTTAGCCACTTATTCTTGTTTACTAGCATTGGGCTTTGTTTGTCACTGACAGAACGGACACAGTGTTTGGAAAAAGTAGTCCTTAGTGTGGGCCACTGCATTAGCCTGTTCTTTTGTATGTGGTGTTTCCTTGGCACAGTGCATTATGCTATGTCATTTTTATCCCATATCCTAATGCTTTTTAATGGTTGAAGAAGTGCAAACTAGTCTCCCTGTAAGAAAACTTTGCCAAACGTCAGTTGGTTCAACAGTGAAAGTTGGAATGATCAAACTTTTGGATGTTTACACAGCTCTAAAAAAACTTTAGACAAAACACAGTCATAACTATACTGGAACCTGAAAAAAAGAAATGGACTGTTAACTAAAGACTGTGTATGTTAATTTTGAAGTAGCTGATCAGTGTATGACATTGTAGTTTTTGTGTTTTTGCCCTAGAAGTTATTCTTTCTCCGTGGTTGGTGTGGGCTACTCCCAGCTCTCTCCCTCTCTCCTCATTCCCTCTTGCCTTGCACATGCTGCACTGGTTTGCCATGACTTAAATTCCCCCTCAGATTCCCGCTCATGGTGGGGCTGGGAAGGGTAGGGATGCCCTCTTCCCACCCAAAGACATACATCCAGATGGGGCAGGTGACTGACCGACAGTGCAGGACAGAAGAAGGTGGGCAAGGTTTAATTAAGTCTACACAGCCCTCTTCCTCTTTTCTTCATTGACCCCTAGCTGCAGTGGCAGTAAAGTGTGTCTTGGAGGCACACATGTTTCTTGGGATCTCAGCTTCTGCCCTTCATGTTGCTTTGCCTGATGGTGCTATCCCCAGACCTCTACCTGTAGGCAGCCAAGGGCTGAGACAGCAAGCCACCAACCCCAGTTGAGGAGAGTTGTTGGCTGAACACTCAATCCTCTCCTCCCCCCCGCCAACCCCCCATGGCAGCCCGAATTCATTCCCAAACCCAGGTCACCGTCATGGGAAAAGGTAAGGCGCAAAGCACCTCAGCTTTCCTTGCCGTCAGGCCAGCTCTGACATTGTAAATTTATAGAATTTGAACAAATACTCCCTGCTAAGCCTTAAGTTACATAAACACTAACTGAAGCAAAACACTGCTTAAATGTATACAGAGATGGTGGGCAAAGAATATTAACAAATAAAGAAAATGCCACAGAAGATGAATTATCTGATGTAAAACAGATTCACAATGAAAAAAGCAACTGTCGCATTCAATTTTATCTCCTGAAATTTAGAGCTTCACTATGACTTGTACACTCTTGTTAGCATGTTCAGCATTTCCTGCTCCTACCAACCCTTCTATCTCTCAGGTTGAAACTCAGCTCCCTGAAAACTGAGCACTTAAAGTTCCTAAAGCTTACAAAGTGCTCTCTTCCAACTTGTATGCTCTCAATCCGTATCACCTTAAAATACCTCTATGAATCAAAGGGCAAACAAATGAACATAAGGATGGCATTTTTATTATTCCAATACTACTTCCTTATTTCATTCACAACTTCATAAATCATTTTGTTGCAAAAGCTGGTAAAGTGGCACGTTGGGTCTTGTTTTGCACACCACTGTTGCTTCTGTTTATGTGTGAGTATTCACTAATCAAACTTTGTCACTATAACTAAATTAGTATGGACAGTTCTATATATGAAGGAGTGAGCACACAGCATCTCTTTCTTTGAATCTTGGATGTATTTTTGAGCATTTGCACTGGGTCATGGAGTGGCTCTGCTTTACCTGGCTTCTTAACTCCATAACCCCTTTCAGTACAACATCAACCTTTAAGCCATTGGTTCACTGAGCATTAAAGCATGCTTCCTCAAGCCGTACTATAGCTTGAGCACATGCTTATCCTGATCATGAGGATGCTTGACCAACACATGACTCAGTAGGCATTCAAGTTTTCATTTTACAATTTTCAGTTGCGTGAGTGTGTATGTTGCTTGCATTGGAGCCAGTTTGCCAAGTTCACTTAGGTTTCAAAAGCATACAGTACAGACTGACGAGACAGCTGAAGAAAGACCACATATAATATTACACTAAGTCAGTGGTTCACATCTGATGACATCACATGGCTAAATTACCCCACTTCGCATACACAGCATAATGGCACTGGCAGCAATAGGCACCAAACTTTGTTGCCTCACAGTTGGATTCTACAGGGAAAACTTTCTTATTTCAATGCAGTTCTTCTCTAAAAACCATATAGGCAAAAGCAGGAGAAGTTAGGTGCCCAGGCATTCTGTTGCACAGTTAAACCACTGCCAATATGCATGATGTGTAGCAAGCCAATTCAGAGATTTGAATCTGGCAGGTTTTGACTAGTCAAATCCATAGGGTCAGACCTGGGTTGCTGCTGGTCTAACATGATTTTATTTTTGCGTTCTTGTTCCATCAGAAAAACCCTCTCACCTTCCCACCTTTGCAATGTAACCCACCCTTTTATCAAGCTATCTCCGTACTGTTAAAATGAGGGTCCTCCCCTTTTGCATTTTTAATGGGGGAATCTGGTTTCTAAGTCCTTCCAAGCCAGGACTTTGCTTATGAGAAATAAATGGTGTCCCAGTCTTTGGGGACACAGCTCTGTGTGCCTCCATCCTTTGTTACTCCAGAGCCCCAACACTGCTTCTCAAAGGCCCCATTTTGTGGGAGAGCAGCAAGATTTAACACACCTGGCTAAAAAGGTGTGAGGAGGAAACCAGCAGGGAGTGAGGCTAGTCTAGCTGGCATGACATGGTCTGTTTTCTTTATTGATTACACCATTTATTTTTTTCTATATACTATAGTTATTCTGGTTCTAGTTCCAGTTTTCCAGGCCCTGCTCAACCCAAATGAACTGGAAACGGAGACCCGTATGGCTGTAGTCCATTCTGTAACTTGTCTAGCTTCACTGAATAAGCCTGAAATGAATTGAAATGAGACCAGTATAAATGCCATGAAGTACAGTGCCTGATGTAGCCTTTGCCAAATCCTTAAAGTCAGTCCAGTGGTTATGGCACTAAAACAGCATGCATTCTGGTCCTGTAGTTCAACAAGACCAACACAAATAGTGTATCCATTGATCATCATTGATCATGGTGAAGAATGTAATATAATGAAATGTGTTTGACAGAATGAAGGCTGTTATTTACATTTGTTTTTATTCTTTTAGCTGCCGCTGCAGTACTTAGTCCTAATTGTATGATGCCAGAGAAAAGTAACACGATTGTGTTGGACTGGGACTGTCCAGATGGTCAAAAGGATCATTTTGATATAAATATCACATCCACAAACTCTGAACCAAGATACAACTCCACAACAGGATCTTGTATTTCGGGAAGCAAGCAGCAATTAAACATAGCAGGATTACGTTTTTCTACAAACTACACTGTTATCCTCAGTACTGTGTCATGTGGACCCACGAGTGAGCTTAAATATTTGTACTGTTTCACTAGTGCCACAGGTAAGTGCAGTGTGTGTTACTTGGTATATTTGGAAATGGTTGCTGTCATGCTTCATAGTTTTTCAACAGTTCTACCCAACACATAATTACATATAACTTTGTAGTGCAGTGCATCACTGTCAGTTTGTACAAATTATAATAAAAGAATATAGGCTTGCCAGGCAAAAACAGCAAATCACAGATGTGTTTCACCATTGTAAGTATTCATCACTATGCCTAGGGTTACCACCTTTTCAGAAGCCCAAAGTGGGACATTACTTACTGAAACTGGATTTTTTGCAGGACAATATGTCATCTCGACCAATACAACAGACATGTTTTCTCTAAATAATCAGAATTAAGACTAAGTGTAGTTTTTTAGTTGTTTCTTGTGTTTTTTATTATTTTAAGGTATTTTAGTTACGGTATTATAGTTTTTTTGCAACATTTAGAGGAAAATCAGAAAATATTTTTTCTACTATAATGTCAGGACATTTAGTATTTTTCATGTTTTTCTGCAGGACACAGCTGCCCAAATCAGGACACTCCTGCGAAAATAGGGACAGCTGGTAACCCTAACTATGCTATAGCCTTTGCCTCAACTTAAAACATGAAGTCCACCATCCAATTATTTGTATCATACATTACACACACCCCAACAATGCAGCACATCAAGGAAAATCACCATGAAAGCATTTAGAATATTTCTGCATTAAGCAAGAGTGTTTGGTGCCAAATGGCCTCTCACATAGTCTGCAAAGGCTGAAAACAGAAGACAGACACATGTTTCTTCCTTCTCAGGACTCATTAGTGTGCCTCATTTGTATCTTGCCCCAGAAGAAGGGGAATCAGCCTTATGATAGTCTCGCTGGTTTGGGACATGGTGGGACTAGAAATGTGTTTCTGAAGTTTTTAATTGTTCTGCTCTTGTGATGTTGTTGGCCCTTCATCAGAAGAGTAGGTGATGTTTGTTGATCATAACAATCATGACATTAGCAACACCCTGAAAAAATCAACATTTTAAATACAGTCTGCACAGGTGAAGCAGTCAAATCCCTCAACTGTCCCTGATTTTGACTCAATGTCTTTGGTCTTTCCTAAATTTTGCATTTCTGTTGTTGAGAATAGGGATTTGATACATAAAATAATGCCACACATTAGTCAGAGTGTTATTTAGCTTCATAAATGCTTTTATCAGTAAACCACATTTGTAAAGACTTCTTGGAATGATAATACTATTTTTCTTCATATTAATGCAAGTATTGTCCTTGATTTGTGGGGCAAGATGTTAGGGTATAGAAGAGTGACCACAAGGACGGGATTATTAAAAACACTGGTGATTGACTACTGTAATGAGATCCATGCTGAAAAAGTAATAGTAAAAAGTAGAATGAGTATAAACATACCCCCAGTATGTGGACTGGCCCAGTGGCATGGACAAAGTGCTGCTTGTGAGAACCGGGTTTTCATACAAGTCTGTTATCCCACATTGGAGCCAGCTAGGGCATGGGTGCATTAAGAAGGTTAGGTACCTGACTACTAGGGTGGCTGAAGCCAGTCCCTTTTCAAGTACCACATAGTGGTTGGCTGAAGAGCATTATTGGCTTTGATTGTAAAGGTAACTGCAAACTACCCTTCAGGTCTAGGAAAGAATGCAGCCATTCCAACCCTAATTATTGGGGTGGGGATAGGTGAACAAAGGGGCAATGGAAAAATGGAAACCTTAATAAAGACTTTAAAATAAAAAAAATAGGACCAGTTCCATAGTGTTGAGCAGGAAGACATCTGCTCAGCACGCTGGCAGCAGTGGTTCATGACCTGAGCCTGAGATGACAGGAATAGTGGCCGTGCTGGCATCATCAGCATGCAGATTTTCCTGCTGCTGGAAGATTACCCTTCCAGGGCCCATCCCAAGTGATCTCTGGTGCCATGGAAGTGCAGTACCAACCCACCCAATCAAGGATATGATGCTCCTGGCAGCAGTCCTTGATCATCAGCCTCCCATTTGCCAGAATTTCAGGCTCATGCCTGAACCTGAGCTGGATCATCAGGCGGCCCTCTTGATGTAAATGTTAAGAAAGTGGAGTAACATAATTGTGGCAGTAAGCAGCAGTAACTAGCTAGGCAGAAATGTAATGAAGTGGGGAGACCAGAACAAAACTCCAACTTATAAATAGACTGTGAATGGTCATCTTACAGACTTCATGTGAAAGATATTTTTGAATCTGCATAATATTAATTATATAAACATAGCAGGATTTTGCAAGTCCTGCATCAAGCTGTGCTATTGTTGTACTAAGAATGTGATTGAGTAGCTACCTGTGTTGTAGAATGAAGTCACATGATCACAAGCATAGTGCAGAGTTATTCCTGTTGCCCATTCCCCAGGCAAGGATCCCTCACGTGTGTGTATTATTGCACTGGCTGTGCCTCTATGGCTGATATTGTATGTTCCAATATTTATTTATGTATTTAAATCTTTGGTAATTGGGCAAGGCCCACTAGGCACAATCACCCATTTTCAGGGATGGTTAAGTGACTTGCTCATAGTCACACAGTATGCAAGTGGAGGGTGTGGGAATCAAACCAAGGTTTGTTGGATGCACCAGGCTCATTTACAGCTTATTACACTAACCTCTAGAATATAATTCATAATATATATGAATTGCTAGGGCAGGGATGAAAGTGGAGTCTGTAGATCCAAACAAATATCCCTCCAGACAGGATTACAACCCAGTGTCTGCCTACTAAAATGTTTACACAGAACATGTATAATGTCACATTGACTCACAACAGAACAGGAAGACATATAAATAAGACTCATGTGTACAGGTGTGCAACAAACATTCATTGTTGGTCATTCTGAAAAAACATGTAAATGTGTGACAGATCCTACGAACATACGAAATTTGCCAGCAGATAAAGGCCTAGAGGTCTATCAAGTCTGCTTGAATGTGCAGCTAGCACCCCTTATTCTGCAGCTGCCCCTTCCTTCCACCCTTCCCCTTCATTAACCCTCCCCCTTGTCCTGTCCCATCCTCATTTGAAGCAGTCCACTGTTCTACTGCATACCACTTCGAACGCATTCCACCCAGCCACCACCCCTCTGTAAAAAAGTCTCCTCATCTCCCTCCTGAACCTTCCTCGCCCAGTCTCATATCATGGCCCCTGGTGGCCCTTCCTCCTTACTTTGAACAGCCCTCTGTACCCATCTTGTTTATTCCTTTCATGTATTTAAAGGTTTCAATCATGTCACCCCTGTCTCTCCTTTTCTCCAGTGAGTACATGTTCAACTCCTTCAACCTCCTCTCGTATGATAAGTCCCCCAGCCCCTTGATCATCTTTGTCGCTCTGCGCTGCACCCCCTCCAGTAACTTAATGTCCCTCTTCAGATACGGATGCCAGTACTGCACACAGTACTCCAGGTGTGGTCTAACTAATGACCTATACAGTGGCAGAATCACCTCCTCCCTCCTCGAGGATATACCCCTTGCAGTACAACCCAGCATTTTGTTGGCCTTTGCAGCTGCCTTCCTACATTGTGCCGAGTTGTTCATTGACCCTGTAATGAGCACACCCAGATTCTTCTCCTCCTCTGTCTGGGCTAGCTGCACTCCCCTAGCTGGTAACTCCTCCTTGGGTTCTTCATCCCAAAATGCAGCACCTTGCACTTTTTGGCATTAAAGCCCAGTTGCCAGGTGTCTAACCAGGTTTCAAGCTTTGACAGATCATCCTGCAACCCCTGCCATCCCCCTAGGTCATCCACCACCACGCCTACCTTGGTATCATCAGCAAACAGACTGATCTTGCTCTTGATGTCCCATGATATGTCTGCAATGAACATCCCAAACAACACTGGTCCCAACACTGAGCCCTGTGGAATACTGCTCGTCACTGGCACTGAATCGAATGCCTTACTGAAGTCCAGATACAGGACATCCACTGCATGACCCCTGTCCAGTTGCCTAGTTACCCAGTCATAGAACTCGACCAGGTTGGTTTGACAGGATCTGCCACATATGAAACCATGCTGTCTGCTGTCCTGTAGTCCTTTGGCCTCTAGGAGGGCCACCAGCCTCTCCTTCAGGATAGTCTCCATTAGCTTACCCACGATGGATGTGAGGCTCACTGGTCTGTAGTTTCCCAGTTCATCCTGGGGCCACTCTTGTGGAGGGCACCACATGAGCCATCCTCCAGTCCTGAGGTACACACCGAATGTAGTGAGGCATTAAATAGGTTTGCCAAGGTCCTGCAAGGACCTCTGCCACTCCTTCAGTACCCTGGGGTGGATGCCATCTGGGCCTGGTGCCTTGTCCACCCTCAGTGCCTTCAAACCCTCTCGAACTCTGCTCTCCATGATTTCCCATGTGTCACCACTCTCCACCGCTTCTGCCATTTCTCCCACCTTGTGTCGCCTCTCTCTTTAGTAAATACTGAGCAGAAGTACTCATTTAGTGCTTCCGCCTTATCGCACCCTGCTTCCACCCAACCCCCCTCCTTCCTAATCCTTACTATGTGGTCCTTACAGCTCCTTTTCTCCCTGATGTACTTAAAGAAGTCCTTCTCCCCCTTCTTAATGCCTTGTGCCAGCCTGAGTTCTGTAGATGCTTTGGCTCCCTTTCTGCCCTTGTCACCTCCTTCGATTCTGTCAAGTACTCCTCCCTGTCCTCCCCCTCCCTGTTTTCTTGTACTTCCTAAAGGCAACTCTTTTCTTCCTTACCTTTTCCATCACATCCTTGCTCAACCAGATCAGTTTCTTAGCCCTAGCCTTCTTGCTCTGGGCTTTGCAGCAGGTTTTGTTTGCCTCCACTATCCCCAGCTTTATGAGCTCCCACCTCTGGTCAGTGTCCATAATAGATTGAATTCTGGCCAGGTACCCTTTTACCACTTACCCCATCCTCCCAAAGTCGACCCTCCTGAAGTCCAGCACTATTGTGCCAGATTCCACTCCTTCCTTGTCCATATCCAATGTGAGCCATACTGAGCGGTGGTCACTCCCTGACAGCGGTTCCTCGCTGTAAGTTCTCTCACAAAGTCCCCTTGCTGGCCAGCATAAGGTCAAGGGTATTTCCTAACCTGGTTGGTTCACTGACCATTTGCAGCAGGAAGCTGTCCTGGAAGGCATCCAGCAGTACCTGCTCCCTTCTGTTCCTGGTTGCTGGGTGCTCCAGTCCACTCCTGGCATGTTGAAGTCCCCCACAATCACCACACTACCCTTCTCTAGGTCCTCCTGATCTGTCCCGCTAGTTCCTGTCTAACTCCTCCATCTGAGATGGTGGCCTGTACCACTCCCATTCTAAGAATCCTATTCTTGGAATCCTGGATTTGCATCCAAAGTGACCTGCATCACCTCCTCCCTTCCTCCCTTACACACTTCAGTCCTTCCTTCACGAATAGTGCCACCCCCCACCTTTCCCAATCACCCTGTCCCTACGAAATAACCTGTACCCTGGTACAGACAGGTCCCAGTCATTGTATTGGATGGCCCATGTCTCCATGATGGCTGCAATGTCCACCTCTCCCCCTGCCATGAGAACCTGTAACTCTGCAGTTTTCCTCCCAAGGCTCCTAGCATTAAGGGTAACCACATTCCACCCTTTTCCCCCCCTCCCATCCTGCCCTCCTTTCCTAGCATCACCAACAGTACTTGCCATTGTCCTTTTCACTGTTATAGAGGTAAGCTCATATGGTTTCCCAACCTGTGGTCTCTGCATATCTCTCCCAACTGCCACCCCCACTCCTAGTTTAAATTCCCAACTTCCTCTATGTACTCCTCCATCCTCTGTTTCAACACTTTCTTCCCTCCCTCACTCAAGTGTAGTCTGTCCTGGCATAGAGACTGCTGTCCTCCCAGGTCCCTCCCCACCCCCAACAGCCCATACCCTTTAGCACAACACCAGGTTCTTAGCCATCCATTAAATTCCTCTATTCTCAGCTTTCTTGTTGTGCTTGCCTTTGGCACAGGAAATATCTCTGAAAAAGTTACTGATCTTCCTGCCCCCTCACATAATTGTGCTAGTTCCTCAAACCTCCTCTGGACTGTATCTACTGTCTTGTCAGCCAAAGCCACAGTATCCATGATTACTTCCCTGGACCTGATGGGTTTCCTTGAACCTGTTCTTTGGGATTGCTTTCACAGGGGTATGCTATCTGATGTCTGGAAGCTTTCATTGATACCATTTACATGTCTCTGCACTCACACTTCCTATTCATGTTGATCCTAGATGTTACCTCTTCTTTGGCCTTTTCCCTTTGGTGCCTTTGTGTGTTCAGATGCAATTTAAGCTGCTGCACTTGGGGGGGGCGCATTTAGTATTGAAATTGGTGAGGCTCAGACAAAAAAAAATATCACTGTTTTTTTGCAGAGCAACAGATCAAGGGGACATCAGCTTAAACCGAGATGATGATTCTGGGAATTCTGTAAGACTCCACTCCTCTCACAAAAAGTAGGAGAAAATACAATAAATAAAATCAGAGGAAGCTGGGTTTCACAACAATAAAAGTAGACTGAAAAAGGTAGATAACCTGCTCGCTAAGAAAGCCATATAAAAATATATTTATTCTCAAACACAGAATAAGTTCTGCCACCAAAGATCATACTCCCCAAAGTTTCATAGCCCAGTCTACTTTTTCCTGAGTGGTGGTCTAAAATAAATCACATACAGTTCCATTTTACTAACAATATTAATTCAAACCATCAGTACAAACTTGATCTTTAAGCTGTAGCTATAATTATTAATTAAAATATCTCAAGCTACAAGTTTCTTTTTGTAGATCTGACCTTGTCCTGGTGGTGATCACTCTTCACATGAGAACAAAGTAATAAGTACAATAATAAAAAATAGTTCTACTCAGAATAGTTTAGTATTACAATTATAACTGTGAATATGACTTGATAATTTATTTTGATGGATGAAAATTGGTCCTTTACAGAAATTCTCCATTTAGCAGTAGGAGTCTATTGGTTTTGAAAATATGCCCTGCAATCTCTGCATGGAATGAAAATGACTCCTGATAAATCATTTTTATTCTAAACCAGTATCAAGAAGCAGAAAAGAATCTAGTGATTACACTTGCCCATTTATTTCACATGCAACATCCCTTCATTTCACTCACAAAATATATTTCCATTCTGATGATTCAAATCTTCAGCAAGTGCAATAACTACCAATGTAAACCTTTAACAGTGTAGTACAAGCACTTTTGTTTAAACAGCATTTCAAAACAGTTTTTGTACCGTTTTCCTTCATGTTTCTTCTGTAGCAGCGGATGTCAGAAACAGCCTTGTTCTGCTGAAGTACTGTTCCTAGATACTAGAGCATTACTGTTTGGTGATGTCAATGTTACGATGAGGACATGCTACAAATGATAAAATATTTAATTTAAAACCCAGGTCATGTTCTATGCTTTTTTTTTTGTCAAAATAATCGTCATCAGGCTAGAAGTGTCTCAAAGCTATGAGGTGGGGGGGTTGGGGATGGTTAATTACAGCATGTCTCACACATGCATATGCATGAACTGTGATAGGTGGTTTTATATTGTACAAGTTTTACTATTGATGCAATAACTGTACACAACCCATGCTGGAACACAACAACACCTGGGTGCCTTAATTTGACTACTACAATATGTACCAGGGAATTCCTACCCCAGGCGTAGTTCATATGTTCTTGGCGTAGGTACTTTTATGTACTAGTCCAGTGGGACACACATTTTTCACCCCTTTCTAGCCCTGTAATAGTGCTACTTTATAACTGGGCTGCTTGTGTTTAAAGTCCCTAAATAGTAAGGACTGCTAGAAGAGGTCTTACACCTATGATACCAGAGACAGCAAGCGGACAACATCCCTATAACATGCCTCAGTGTCACTGTAAAACACAGAAAGGAACCTGCACAAGCACAATTAAACAGCTGTCAGTGCTGATGAACTGTCCCATCATTCCTCCTTTTCCCCACTACTATCCCAATCCCTTTAAAACATTATGGGGGGAGTGGTTGTGCCCCTATAGTTAGTTTGGCTGGTGACTTCTATATTAAACCTAATATTTTGGTTGCTGCTTGAAGAAAGACCAGTTTACAGATTTATATGAAACTTTCAGGATTTGTTGAACTTTGCAGAATTTATAGTCCCAGAAAGTTTCATGTAAATCAGTTTCACATTTTTTAGCAATATAAAAGTGCGAGAAAATGAATTTTTCTATTCATTTCAATTGTGTTTTTTTCAGAATTTTTGCTTTCGTGTAGAGAAAAAACTAAATACATAAACAGTTAAGTTTTACAAGGTTGTGGTAATTGGTCAGGAAGGATTTCCTAGTGGGGTTTGATGTTTGGGAGTTTTGTATTTTTTAAGATATATACATTTGAAAAATTTAGTTTTGGTGCTACAGAGTTGGGCTGCATTTAACTTACTGGAAATAACGTACCACATATGCAGAGCATACCCAGGTGTTTCAATGCTGTTGAATGGGAATCAGAAAAGTCAAAATCTCTGTCAGCAGTGGTGGTCTTGCATGTGACGCTGTTTCTTGTGAAGCAGCAGATATAGGAGAAATCCTCTTCTGTTCAGGTATAGCAGGAACTGGTGAACAACTCTAGCTGTCTACTTTTCTGTCTACCTATCTGTCTCTCTGTATACTTACTATTAAATTGATTAGGGTGGCCACTCCCAGTACTGCTGCTTTCTCCCCTTCCCTCCATGTCACTGTCTCACCTGCTCTTCCCAAAGTTTATTTCATATTTATGTATACAAATTATGTATGTGGACCAGGTGCCCACCCCCAGTACCACTTGTTCTCCCCCTCCACTCCAGGTCATCTGCCACCATTCCCATTTTATAGGCAGTGGTATCGGGGTGCCAACCCTCAGTGCATCCAGTTTCCTGACACTGGAGTGCCCAATCCTCAGTGTCAGACAAGTCCCCTGTAAAAATGAAAATCACCCCTCAATTTCTTTTTTAAATCCTGTAAAAAAGAAATCAGTCTCTTGATGAACTGACTTCCCCCACCCAGACCTCCCACTCTGCACCCAGCACTCCACTCCCCCTTCACCCCACACCCACCTGAACATGTCCCATGGCATAAATCCACTCTTTGAAGACATGTTTTGCTGTTGGAGCAAGCTGTTGCATATGAGAAACTAAAGTGTGTGTGATTCAATGTATTTCAGTGAGGTTTTGAACTTTGATGCATAACTTTGTCAGTTGTGCATATTGTGACCCAAAATTTTCAGTATGGTATTTTTGGGGCCCCACTTCATAACCAGTGGTGGTGTAATTATGCAAGTCAGGCCCAAAAGATGGTTTTGTGATTGCTTGGCAAAATCACTTTTTGGGCAAGATTTGAAAATGTTCACTGCCCTTTCTCATAAGGTGGGGTCATAAGAAGTCTGTGTTAAAAATGTGGAGTCAGCCAGCCAGGTGGTGCAGAGGGTTGAGGTGCTGGATGCCACACCTCAAACCACACTGGCAACTCAGGTTCAGGAATGGACTCGGGGCGCTGGGGGTCGGCAGGGGATGAAGAGGATTGAGCATCCGGAGGACTGCTCTCCTCTTTGGGGGTGGGAGGAGTGGGTCATCTTGCTCTAACAGTGGCCCCAGTGGAGACTGGGGACACTGTTTAAGAGTGACGCAAGGAGGGGAACATCAGAAAAATGGAAAATGGATCCATGCACTCACCGGATGATGGCTTCTCTGCTCCACAACAATGCCAGAACCTCTGAGGACTTCCTCTGCCTCAGCAGTGCTCCTGAGGGCCTAATACAGAGTGTTCTGGGTAAGCCCTTTCCTGGTGCCTTCCCCTTCAGAGGAGGGAGACCCATCCGGTGAAGGGCTACACCGGGATACCCCTTGGGAGTCGGCTGTTATGTGGGAGTCGGCTGTTATGTGGGGACAGTGAGGAGCCCAGGAAGAGGATGGCCAGTGAGTTGGGAGCACTGTGGAGCTCGAAGGAGAGAGGAGCACTGGAGCATGAACAGGAGAATAAACAACATAAAAAAAAGAAAATGTGGAGTCAAAATATTTAAAAATGGCAAAGTTATGAATGCATGTTGAAATTTTGAAATGCAAGCTCATACATTTGGTAAATTTAGGTATTTTGACCCCACATTTTCAACTTTGCCTTTTTGTCACTTCACCTCATGAACTTAACTGTAATTTTTCAAAAAAACTGGACAAAATATGTTTTTACACCTGTACTGTGGAAGAACATTTTGGCCAAGATTTGAAAATGTTCACATAATGGTTTCATGAGGTGGGTTCATAACAAGACTATCATGAAAATTTGGGTTATATATAGTTATAAATATATAGCTATATAAACATATATATATATATATATATATACACACACAGTTATGAAGGCACATTGACATTTTTCTACACACATTCATAAGTTTGGTAATTTTTGACAGCTGACGCTGCACAGAAGGGCAGGGTCAATGAGGCCCTGCACTTCCCTAGGCAGACAGAGTGTTTCTTTGACACAGCCCAGATGGTCCTGTGCATCTGCATCTATTCACACAGATCCTAAAGGGATCTGTGTGAATGAGGATACAATTCCACTGTCTCAAAAAGAAGGGAAATTAATTGCAAAATACTTGGTTAATGCACCAGTTAGGGTTATGAAATGCCACAAAAGTAAGGAGATGTAGCATTAGGGTTTTGAACCTAACTCCCCACCCCACAACTCAAGCAGCAAAAGGAAAATACATTAGGGTTTTGGGTCTCCAGAGTCTTGGCAACTCTGTGGTGGGGTCTTCCTTGGGGTTGTCAACCCTAATGCTCACCCCTCCCCATAGCCTCCAGTCCAATGCACATGGTACAGGTCCAAGCCACTGGCTCATAGTGATGCACTCTTCAGTGTTCAATAAGTATGTCTCACCACATGTTGCCAGCACAGTTTTTGTAACTTTTTTCACACAGGGCCCCTGCATGAAGAAACATCATCTTGTGTGATGTTGTTTGCACAGGAAATGGGGTGGGCATTAGGATTCACAACCCCAAGGAAGACCACACCACCGATTCATCTAAACTTCAGAAACCCAGAACCCTAATGTTTTTCCTTTTGATACTTGTGGGGTGTGGTTGAGAACCCTAATGCCACATATCCCTACTTTTGTGACATTGAGTTACCCTAACTGGTGCATTAACAAAGTTTTTTGCAAAGAATATGTGTGTTTATATTTATGTATTGTCAATGAGGAACAAGACTACCATAATAGTGGACTTGGTTTCCTTGGTAGACCTGGCTGGATGAAAATGTCGCCCACATTTTGTAGGCAGCAGTTCCGGCTGGGTATTCCAGGATACACACCCCGAGGAAGGATCACAGAGGTGGGGAGTGGAAATTTGTTTTAAAGTTGGCCTGGGCCTCACGGTTCTACTGGTGGGTTGTACCAGGTCATTTGAGAGTGTTGCCATGTGGGGAAGTTCTGGCATAGGTTACAGGATCCTTCAGATTTACTGTTTACCAGGAGGGGAGAAGGAATTACTACAGGAGGTTGGGGACTTTGTCAACAGCCTGGTGTTGGAATCCCCCTGATGGTTAGTTCTGGGGGATTTCAATGCCTGGGTTGACGATGGACTCTTGTCATTTGGTCATGACCTCCTGCAGAGTATGGAGGCTCTGTGTCTGTCACAGATTGTTAGCTTAGCAACCCACTCGCACAGTCATACACTGGACCTAGTGTTCACAGTGGTTCTTGGGGTTAATGACCTAATGGTAGATCCAGTCATATGGTCAAATTATAGCACTGTGGGGTTTACATTTGGGGCCCCCCTGAGGGTCCATCTTCAGTGGGGCTGGTCCAGTACCACTCTTTGTGGGAATTATTCCCAAAAGGACTACAGGCCGTGCTGGACCAATTAAGTGTGGAAACTGTGTGTGTGTGATGTGTACAGAGGAGACACTGACAACCTGTAATAGAGCCGTCAGTGCAGCCTTCAACTCTGTCTCACCTGTCCATGTCTGACCCTTATCTACTAATCGGGGGGGCCTCTTGGTTTTATGGGGAACTCAGAGAGTTAAAGATTAAGGGCTGGAGGTTAGAGTGACATTGGAGGAGGTCTGGGCTGATGGAGTACAAACTGGCTTTGAAGTCACATTATGGTGACTATCAAAGGGCAATCTCCCAGAAAAAAGACATATTTTCTGTCAGGGGAGATTGCTGCAGCATGGAACAGCCTTGCTCAGTTCTCCTGTATGGAGGAAAGGCTGTTGCATCCAACTTGTCTCCATACTGGAGAAGCAAGTTCAAGCATGAGGTGTGAGGAGTTTGCCCTGTTCTTTGCCAACAGTGTCCTCTATCAGGGCTGAGATCTCCTCCAGTGTTGCCCAAAGAGTTTGTGTGACTGGACTGGGGACATGCTGAGGCACCCCTCTTGTGTGGAATGAGTTTGATCTGGTTGGAGAGGATGAGGTGGTTGAGATAGTCTAGAGGCTGTGACCAACCTATTGTGATCTAGATCTAGATTCAGGTCCAACCCAACTTTTGGTCAGTTGTGTTGGCCTGATTTGATCTGTGGTTGCTGAGATTGTCCGGTGTTCCTTGGGAAGTGGGGTCTGTCTTATGGCCTTGAAAGAGGCCTTGGCTAAACCCCT
This sequence comes from Neoceratodus forsteri, assembly GCA_016271365.2. Lineage (NCBI taxonomy): Eukaryota > Metazoa > Chordata > Ceratodontiformes > Ceratodontidae > Neoceratodus > Neoceratodus forsteri. The sequence goes on from CM028133.1 coordinate 615,337,178, forward strand.
TTTGAAGAAACCCTCACTGGACCTGTAGTGTGTCACCAACTACAGACCAGTCTCAAACCTCCCATTTTTAGGGAGGGTTTTAGGAAAAAGTGATGGCCATCCAGCTTGTGACTTGCCTCACCTCCTCTGTCACTTTTGAGCATTTCCAGTCTGGATTTAGGGCACAGCATGGAGACTGCCCTGGTGAAGGTGCTGAACAATCTCTTAATAGTGAGATATAAGGGAAGTACTGTCCTTGTTCTCATGGATCTCTCTGTGGCATTTGACATTGTGGACCATGAGGTGTTGCTGGACCAACTGCAGAACTGCTGTGGACTAATTGGCAATGTCATCAGCTGGTTTAGATCCTAACTTACGGGTAGAGTGCAAAGGGTGATGATGGAGTTATCATCATCTAGCCTGATGACCCTAACATAGAAACATAGAAGTTGATGGCAGATAAGGACCACAAGGCCCATTCAGCCTGCCCATTTCTTTTTCTACCTTATAAATGTGCCATCGGCCTTTGCTCTGTCAGTGGTCTATCTATTCATAGTCATTTGTATTGCTCCCTTATGCCTATCCCATGCCTGTTTGAAGCCCTGCACTGTATTCATAGCCACCACTTCTCGTGGTAAGCCATTCCATGCATCCACCACCCTTTCTGTGAAAAAGAAGTTCCTCACATTCCCCCTTAATCGGCCTCCCTCTAATCTCATGCTGTGTCTTCTTGTCCTGCTATTTTTCTTATATTTAAACATGTTAGACTCTTTCACCTTGTTAATGCCCTTAAGGTGTTTGAATGCCTCAATCATATCACCTCTCTCCCTCCTTTGCTCAAGGGTATACATATTGAGCTCTGTTAATCTGTCCTCATATGTCTTCTGATGCAGTCCCTGCACCATTTTGGTTGCCCTTCTCTGGACTGCCTCAATTTGGTTAATGTCATAGTGAAGGTGTGGCCTCCAATACTGCATGCAGTACTCCAGATGGGGCCTAACCAGTGTCTTGTAAAGAGGCATTATTACCTCCCTCTTACGACTTGTGATACCCCTACTAATACACCCTAACACCCCCTAGCCTTACCTACTGCTTTAGAGGTCTGCTTGATGATTTCAGGTCATCAGTGATGATGATGCCCAAGTCTCTTTCTTCCTTTGTGACTGCTAGCAACTCCTCCCAGCCTATAGGTGGCTTCAGGTTTCTCTTCCCTATGTGCATGATTTTGCACTTCTTTGCATTAAATTCCAGTTGCCACTCTTCTGACCATTTTGCTAGTTTATCCAGATCTCTTCTCATTCTGCCCACCCCATCTGGATCATCTACTCTGTTGCAGATCTTGGTGTCATCTGCAAACAGACAAGCCTTACCCTCTAGTCCATCTGCAAGGTCACTAATGAAGACGTTGAAGAGGACTGGCCCCAGGACTGATCCCTGAGGTACCCCACTTGTGACTTGCATCTCTTCTGACTGTATACCATTTACCACCACTCTCTGTTTTCTGCCCGTCAACCAGTTTGCCACCCAGTTGACCAACTTCTGACCCACCCTGAGTCTACCCAGCTTAGTTATCAATCTCCTATGTGGAACAGTGTCAAAAGCTTTGCTGAAGTCAAGGTAGGCGACATCAACTGCTCCCCCTTGGTCCACCACTCTGGTTACCCAGTCAAAGAAATCTATGAGATTAGTTTGACAGGACCTTCCTTTGTAAACCCATGCTGTCTTGGATCCTGTGCCCTATGGATTCCAGGTGTTGCACTATCCTTTCCTTAAGGAGTGCTCCATAATCTTGCCCACTACTGAGGTGTAAGACTGACTGGTCTGTAGTTCCCCACCTCCTCCCTGCTACCACTCTTGTGGAGCGGGATCACATGAGCCCTTCTCCAGTCTTCTGGGACCTCTCCTGTGCTCAGAGACTCACTAAACAGTTCTCTAATGGCTCTGCTAGTTCCACCTTTAGCTCCTTAAGTACCCTGGGATGTATGCCATCAGGTTCCATTGCCTTATCCACCCTGAGCTTAGCAAGCTTTTGTAGGACCCTTTCTTTTGTGAAGGGAGTAGTGCCACACCTCCCTCCCCCCTGTGTCCATGATGCTGAGCTGTGGGCCCTGCCCTACCTTCAAAAGTGTCAGTGGCTCAGTAGGTGCTTTGATAGCCTCTGAGGCCGGGAGATCAGAGGGCTGTGGGGTTCAGTTCCCACATCTAGCGCAGGTTGTATCCAGTACTGACACTGTAGTGCAGCATGAGAGGGTGCTGCATCTCTGAGGTGCCGTCGATGAGACGTTAAACCGAGGTCCCATCTGCCTGGATTGGTGGTAGTTCAGGTGGATGTTAAAGATCCCATGGCACTTATCAAAAAGAGTAGGGGAATTTCCCCGGTGTCCTGGCCAAATTTCCCTCATTCACTAAAAAAATACTACCAACAGCTTAATCTGGTTCAAGATCAGTTGGCATTCATCTGTATCCCCTTCCCCCGGGTTGTGCCTGAAAATAGGCAGGATTTGTCTAGTGCACTTACCCGGTCAACAAAAGCTAAATAAATAAATAAATAAATTCTCTTCAGTAAATACTGAGCAAAAGTAACTATTTAGGATAGATGCCTTTACAGGGTCCTCCTCCTCACATGCTCCCTTTTCTCCATTAAGCTTAGTAATACCCCCTCTGGACCTTCTCCTTTCACTAATGTAGCTATAGAAAGTCTTGTCACCTTCTTTTACTGTTCGTGCTAGTTTTTCCTCAGTTTGGGACTTTGCCTGCCTTACTGTCTTCCTTGCTTCCCTCAAGGCACTACACTGTGGAGTTCTGCAATGATCTGTTTTGTTGCCTCTATTGTTTACAGTGTATATGCTGCTATTAGGAGACATTATCAGGTGGTATGGGCTGGGTTTTCATTGCTACGCCTATGACACCCAGTTATACCTGTCCGGTGTACCTGGAAACCAGATGGTGACCTCTGTGTTTAACACCTGCCTAGATGAGATCCAGAACTGCATGGCTCAGAACTGGCTGGGACTCAACCCAGATACAAGAGTGGTACTGGTAGTGGATCCGGGTGATCGTCAAGATGGAGGAGGGTTGGGGAATGATCCTTGTTTGGTACTGGTAGGGATTCCCTTGACCCCCTCTACTCAGATCAAGGATCTAAGCATATTCCTTGATGATGGTCTGACTCTTAATGCTCAGAAGTTGGCCATCATCTAAAGTGATTTTTATGATCTGAGGAACATTGCATGTATCCGGTCCCTGATACCAGCCGATGACCTTACCACACTAGTACATGCCTTAGTCACTTCTAGGTTATATTACTGCAACAGTTTGCACCTCGGGCTGTCTGGAAGAAATCTTGGCCATCTGCAGCTGGTGCAGAATGTGGTGGCCAAGCTAGTGGACTGAGGTTTTGAGATTTGACCATGTCACACTGGTTCTCCATGGACTGCACTGGCTGCCAATAAGGTGGAGGATTGCCTTCAGGGTTGGATTACTGACCTATAAAACCCTACATTGCCAGGGACCAGACTATCTGCAAGACCTCCTGGTTCCTTACCAACCATCTTGGGCTCTCTGTTCCTCCAAGGATTGCCTCCTGGTGGTTCCCAAGGTTAGGTTGCGGCAATCTGGGGATAGTGTTTTCTCTGTTGCCACGCCAGTCCTCTGGAATCCACTACCTGTTTGTTTAAGGGAGGCACCCTTGGTGGAAACCATTAAAAAAGGGCTAAAAAACTTTAATCACATTATGACTTGGGCAATGCAGAATTGCTAAGGTGCTGCATTATGCTGATTGTGTTGCCACTTGGGGAACAATGACCATTGTATGGTCAGATTCAACATTATCACTACAGAGGACACTAGTCACTCCAACATCAGGGTCCTAGAATTTAGAAGGGCTGATTTTCAGAGAATGAGGCATAGCATAACTGGGATCTTAAAAGAAGGTCAGGGGGAAGGGGTAGAAGAAATCTGGGAAAACATAAAGGGTGCATCAGGAAGGTGACAGACCAGTACACCTGGAAAATAAGCAAAGCAAAAAAGAATAAAAAAAATCCACTATGGTACTCCAAAGAGGTGGCAACCATAGTTAAGGAAAAAAGGCAGCCTACAAGAAATTCAAACCAACAAAGAGGCAGGAAGACCAGGAAGGATACCGGAAGAAATTAAAGGAGGTAGGTAAAGTAATAAGGAAGGTAAAAGCACAAACTGAGATGAAGATAGCAGAAGGTGTAAAAACAGGGGATACGACCTTTTTTGGGTAAATTAGGGAAGAAAGGAAGACAAAAGGGGAATAGAAAGACTAAAGGAGGAAGGGGGATCATAGAAAAAGGGGATATGGAAAAAGCTGAAATCCTAAACAAGTACTTCTGCTCTGTATTTACAGAGAAGGAGGGAAATGGGCCAGCCCTGGAGAGGACCAGAACCCCAGAAATAGGGGTTGATACAGACCTCTTCACAGCAGACCAAGTCCTGAAGGTGCTAAATAGCCTGAAAATAGACAAGGCCATGGGGCCTGATGAAATGCACCCAGAATCCTAAAAGAATTATGAAAGGAACTGGCAGCACCACTAGCAAAGCTCTTCCCCAAATCACTGGAGACTGGGAGGTGACAATAGATTGGAAGAGGGTAACAGTGGTCCCACCCCATAAATCTGGTACCAGGGAAGAGGCAGGAAATTACCGACCGGTGAGCCTCACTTCTGTGGTGGGAAAATTTATGGAATCATTACTTAAACAGAGGATCCTAGCATTCCTTGAAGCCAGCAGACAGCAAGATCACAGACAGCATGGGTTCATGACAGGGAGGTCCTGCCAAACAAACCTAACAGATTTCTTCAACTGGGCTATGAAGACAGTAGATAATGGTGGTTTATCTGGACTTTAGTAAAGCCTTCGACTCTGTTCCCCACAGAAGGCTGATAAAGAAGTTGGACAATATGGGAGTGGGACTGCAAGTGGTGGCATGGGTGACAAATTGGCCGCAGGGTAGAACACAGAGGGTGCAGGTAAATGGCACACTATCAGTAGAACAGAGGGTAACCAGCGGGGTGTCCCAGGGTTCCATACTGGGACTTCTGCTTTTCAATATATTCATAGCAGACATAGCAGGGGATCGCAAGGGGAAGGCGTGTCTGTTCTCAGATGACACCAAAATAAGCAACCAGGTAGACGCCTCAGCAGGGCAACAAAAAATGGAGGCAGACCTAAAGAAGTTGGAGGAGTGGTTTGCAGCATGGCAAATTAACTGCAATGCCAAAAAATGCAAAGTCATGCACATAAGGAGGGGAAACCCAAAAAAGGGGTACTTCTTGGGGGGAGTAAAACTAACAACAGTGGAGCCTAGGGGTCATTATAACAGATGGCCTAAAGGTGAATAGAAAATGTGAGAAGGCAGCGCTCAAGGCCAGTGGCATCCTGGGGTAGGTGCATAGGAAGGTGAATCACAAGCTGGAGGAGGGAGGTTGTACTGCCACTGTAAAGGGCATTCATCTGCCCCACCTGTAGTACTGTGTCCAGTTCTGGCGATCACACCTCAGAAAGGACATAGAATGGAGACAGTACAAAGGAGGGCAACAAAAATTATATGTGGAATACACACCATTCCATATGAGGATAGGCTGAAGGAATTGAACATCTACTCTCTGGAACAAAACAAAGAGGGGGGGATGTGATCGAGACCTTCAGGTACATTAAGGGGACAAATAAGGTCCAGGTTCAGGAACTATTCAAGGCCAATGAGGGCAGCAGAACACGGGGTCATGATCTTAAATTTAAGTGGGGGCAAATTCACGACCAACATTAGAAAGTTCTTCTTCACAGGCAGGGTGGTGGATGCCTGGATTAGCCTAATATCAGAGGTCATAGAGGCCAAAACAGTAGTGGGGTTCAGGAATGCATGGGATAGGCAGAAGGGTATAATGCAAATGAGGGGGTGGTGGGGGAGTAGAAAGTAAATCGTGGGCAGACTAGATGGACCTTGGAGTCCCCTTCTACTGTCACATTCTATGTTTCTATATTTTGTGTTATAGATAGATTTTAAGTATTGTTAATACTCTGCAAGGTGTGGTTGTAACTTTTTGTTTTGTAATTTTATTGATGATGTTTTAAAATACTGTACACGATTCGAGCCTCCGGGAAGGAGTGCTATATAAATAAAGTATATATATATATATATATATATATACACACACACACACACATACACAGTATATCTATCATAGCAGGAAGGGGAACCCAGATCCCATGACTGAAAGAACCTTTTCACAGTCTCCCATGCCCTCAATTACATCAGCAGTGATAGCTGTTAATTATATTCAGTCATGTGATTCTTTTACCATGCTTTTCACAGATCTTCATGGACTCTAAGGTATGTTTTGTGATACTGTCTGCGCACAGTAACCAGTTTCATGTTCCTTGACCCCTCCTAGCAGCCCTAACATTGAGAGAATTGAAAAACAATAGCAGTATTTCTTTAACAGACATTTAAAGGACATGACCGGGTTTTATTTATTTTTTGTCAGTCTTGTCCCCTGCCTTGGACCACCTACCACCAATGCCTGCTGTATACTTTCTCTTGAGACCCTGCTGACCAAACAGTCAGTCCCCTAACAGCCCCCCACAACACACCTCTCTGCTTCCTCTAAATTACACTTGGGACTGGGGTGCCAGTCAGAACCTTTGGTGCCTCTTCTAAACTCTCTAGCTACTTGCAGTGGAGTTGTGGCTGGAGGTGCCCCATGTTGAGGCATCTAGGGGCTGAATAGAACGTGCTAGGTGGATGGGGGTGATGGTTCATCCTTTGGAGACAGTGCCATTTTTTGTTCCCCATTCTGTCCCATCCCCCTAGGAGGGTGGTGATGTCCATAGCTGCCAGCACACCATACAAACCCACCAACAGACATGCTTCAGTTTCACTGCTGATTAACCAAGCATGAGATTAGAGGGAGGCAGATTAATTAATTAATTTATTTATTTGGTTCTAGGATTACAAATACCTTTGAGCCAAGGCTCTTTTACAAAGGTTCCACATTAGTTGAAGTACAATACAGGGGATACAACAGAAATAACTACATTGCAGGTAAACAGTACATTATACAGTTATAAATTAAGGGAGGAGGCATACATTAGAGAGCTCAGTACATAGAATGGCCCGGAGAAGCATCTACTAGGAGAGGGGTAAAGAACAATGGAGGAGGAATGGGATGGCAAGATGGGAGTAGTAGCAGCTGGAGGCATTGTCAGACATCACCGGAGAAGTGCTGGAGAGAGGGGGAAGGCAGGGGAGGGGGAAGGGAGGTGGGAAGGAGAGGGGTCATGAGAGCAGAGGTAATATAGGAGATAAGTGCTATGTGGGGTGGAAAGGTAAGGCTGTTGATGGTGGCAAGTATTTCTGATTAGGTGAGGCAATCACAGAAGATGGAGTCGGAGCCTGGGTTTAAACATGTCAAGTTTGGGAGCAGCGGAGATGGTGGTGCTGAGTTCATTCAGTCACGAGAGAGCCCTATGGGTGAAAGATCATTGACCCTGGGTAGTGCGATAGCAGGGAACTTGCAAGAGCTATGATTCGGATCTCCTGGAGCTTCACGGATTAGTGCTAGGGTGCAGTAGATCTTGGACATCAGGAGGGAGATTCCACAGGATATTTTTTTTCGCCATGGTGCAGGTCAGATACTTAATATGGTTGGAGAGTTGGAGCCATCCAGATTGAGCGTAAAGATCACAGGTATGAGTGAGACGATGGGCTCCAGAGATAAGCCGAAAGGCCTTGTTGAGTGATCTTGATATGCATCTGAGGGTAGTTGCTGTGGCTGAGCCATAAATGATTAGGCCGTAGTCGGTGATGGAGATCACGGAACTCTGGACAGCGATCTTCAAGGCTTCTGGGGTGAGACATTGCCTGCGCTTGAACAATAAGCTTAGTCGCGTATTAGCAGCTTTTGCTACACTGTTAATGTGGGCCCCATAAGATAGGTTGAAGTCAAGCAGGATCCCTAGGTATTTTAAAGATTGGACCTATTCAAGGGTATTCCCCTGGCTGGTGGAGATAGTCAGGGGGTGTAGCCTGTGCTGGTTGTGAGAGCTGCCAAAAAGATAGACTTTGTTTTTTTGTGATTAAGGACAAGTTTATGATTAGTAAACCAATTCTCAACAGAGGTGAAACCATGTTGTAGATTGAGTTGTAGTGGTGTAGGGTCTTTGTGTTAAGGGGTAATGTGCAGAAGTACTTTTCCACAGAAAGGGTGGAGGATGCATGGAATGGCCTACTTCAGGAAGTGGTGGATATGAATACAGTGCAGGGCTTCAAACAGGCATAGGATAGGCATAAGCGAGCAACAGATGGGTATGAATAAAGAGGCCATTGACAGAGTAAAGGCCTATGGCACATTTATAAGGTAGAAAAAATTGGCAGACTAGATGGGCCTATCTGCAGTCAACTTCTATGTTTCTAATTACTGGTCTCTTGCACCGCAACCTGTGGTCACCTAGGTGGTGTATAGCAGCAGTATGCAAATCTCCCTCCCTCTTCTGGAGGAGATTGCCTGCTGGCACACTGAAGCCATCTCCCCCAGATGGCCCTCCATGGCCCTGGCTTTTTCTCAGATTTTGTTGTGAAAGGTAGCTCTATCGCCGTGCCAGAGGACCAGTTTAAAATTGAATATTGTATGATTTGTATAATGTCCCCATAGTAACAGTGAGATCACTATGCAGTGGCACTACAAAGTGATGAAGGAATTTAAGCGCTTATGGTAGATTTGGCCCATAAGACCTGTACCAGAGATGTGAGTGATCCAACCATGATGGGGCCTCACAGTCCCCCAGCTGTGCTCTATTGAGGAAAGACGGGGAGAAAGGCAAGGAAGGGGAGAGTGCTGTAAGCCATGGGGGGCATTAGGAGGATGAAGGATAAGGGAAGGGAGGGGGAGAGAACAAGAGAGAGAGACTCTTTGTGTTCAACTGACGACAGTGGAGGGAAGGATCCTCCAAATGGGGGTAGCCTACAGGCCTTCAAAATGGACATGGCACAAATTAAGCGATGGACAGATCACAAATAGTGGAGATTAGGAAGGCACCGATGGGGGAATGTTACCCTACTGAGATATTCTAATGTGCCAGATGTGGACTGGTGCATGTCTGGGGCAGAAAGTACTAGAAGACAAATGTTTGTCGATGCTTTTCAGGATTGTTTCCTAACATAGCATGTAGAAGAGCAGACTAGGGATGGTGCCATACTAGATCTAGTTCTGTAGTATTGAGACATCCTACCATAGTTGAGATAACAGTGGAAGATACTTTTGGGCCAAGCGATCACACCAAAGTATGGTTCACCATTGCTCTGGAAGCATTGTGGCAGAGATTCCACAGGCTACCATGGAACCAGCCATGATGCAATGCAATCATTTGAAGTAAATGACATGTCACAAAATACTGCAGTAAAAAAGGGGTTTAACCCTTAGGCTGCCAGAAGATTTTGAATGTATAGGGTTTAAGGACATGTATACACACCTACGGCACTGCAAGGGTTAATTGCCACTGAATTACACTCTTCCCTGCAGCATACTGCAGCATTTTGTGATCTCAGAGCCACAGATAGGAGCACACCAGACACAAGAACAAGCATGGACTCAAAAAAATGTCAAGCTAAACTAGTTTTATTTCAGTGTGCATCCAAAACATACAGTCACCATCACAAGAAACAGTTCACAGCACTTCACTTGCAAAAGGCTCCATCAGGACTTAAACAAAGCTTGTTTAGCTTGAAATTTTTTCAAGTCCATGCTTGTTCCTGTGTCTGCTGTACTCCTATCTGTGGATATGATGTAAGTTGGGGTAGCCAGCCCCTTAGGATCACCCCCCCAATATTGACTTTTGCACTACTGGGACTTTTGGAGTTTAGCATTTTGTTATATACTGCAGCATTACTGCATTGCATCCTGGCTGGTATAGCTATAGTTCTGGAGAATGGCAGGCTTTATGAAGGCAGTATAAGAGCATAGAGAAACATTCAAGGAGTCAGACCAAATAGAAGGGTTTGAAAATAAACCCATTAAACAAGGTATCTAAAGGGTATCTAAAACATGCCTATGACAAGTTAGGAATTGAAAGAGGCACAAGAGGATGATTTGGTTTTGGAAAGCAGCTGAGCCTAGAAACTGGCTTTCAAAAAGTCGATGACTGATCAGATGCAAACAGGGAGCACCACCTTACAAACTGAAAGGGGCCACTTGTGCAGTTAGGAGGGTTAAGACAGATGCAGAATTCAACATATCAGATGTGGTGAAGTAAAATGACAAGGTCTTATTTAGGTACTTCAGGGAGAAGAGGAAACTCAAGGCAAAACTGAAAGACTGAAGGGCCAGCCATGTGGCACTGAGGGTCGAGGCACAGGACGTCTTACCTCGTGCCATGCGAGTAACTTGGGTTCGGGAAAAACCTTGGGTCATCAGAGAGCCAGCTGGGAGGGAGAGAACTGGATTGAGCCATCTAATGGCAGCTCTCCTCTCCTGTGGAGGTTGTAACCCCCTTAGTGCCTTCACCACTGGGTAGAGTTCCGCTGATGGTGCAGTTTGGATGGGGCGACTTGAAGGGAGGGAGTCTCAGACATGATGTGCACATGCATCCATTAATGCTGAGATGGGGACAGGAGAAAACTGGGGTACAAAATCAAAAAACTACCAATTAAAAAAAAGAACTGAAAGACTGAAGGAGGAGCTATGGGTGGAGGAAGTCTGGCAAAAAGAAAAAATCTTAAATATGTCTTCTCAGTCTTTATGGTTAATATACAAGGGCCACTGCCAGAAAGCTGCATTAAAATTATGAGAGAGACTAAGATGATGATAGGGGCCATCTCTGAAGGCACAGTGATAAAGGGTTGGGGAAAGGGTTAAAGCTGCAAACCCCACTTTGACTATATGGGCTGCATCCCCAGGTGCTCATGGAGGTGGAACAGGCTCTGACAGCACTGTTCACATACAGTACATGTTTCAACTGCTCACTAGCAACAAGCATGACTCCCATGGACTTGAAGGTGGCTGATACTGTGCCTCTGCATAAGAATTGGAACAAGGAGACCTCCCCGCTATGGAGAGAGTTTTCATGGAAATGTAGGATCAGATACTTCCACTCCCCAGCAGTCTCGGTTAAATAGCTTCCTAGTAAATTTGCCCATTGTTGGAGAGATTGTGGCAGCAGGTTGGCAGAACTGGGCCATATTGTGTGGTACTGCCCTCTTTTAATGCCGTTCTGGTGCTCTCTCTAAGCCAAACTGATAGATTGTTTAGGGGAACACATAGAACTCATAGCAGAGATAGTCTTACTGTCCAACTATCCAGACCATTCCCTCTCCTGGCTAAGGACTCTCCTACCAGTATATGTGTTAAGCAGCTAAAAAAGTCATTACCAGGAAATGGATGTCCAAGCTAATACCAACAGTAAAAGATTGGAGAAACATAATGTGGGGGAACTGCCAAATGGAGAGCTTTGCAAGATCGATCACCACTCTGCCAAACAAAATGGGGGAGGTGGGTGCTCTACCAATCCATGGTGGATCCGCAATTTGTACCTTGAGGGGAATCTTGGGGAAAGAGGGTATTTTTATGATATATACAACAGGTTACCTGGTTATTTTTAGGCAAGTCTTTTCTGTACTTTTGGGACTACTAATCTATGTGTAAGTAAGATGTTCTGCAAAATGTTAATCTAACAAGCCATACCAGTTAACTCATTACTTCCAATGGCTTCATATGAAGTCTGAACTATCCATTGTTTACCTGACACAAAATGGCCACCCAGGTAATAGTTAATTCCTATGAAAAGGGAAGGGTGCTAAACACACCCTAGATATACATGATGAATCTGTCCTGACCATGTTTACAAGATTTTACATTGCCTGTACTGTAGTTCTGATGTACAACATGTATTTCTACCTATGTGTATTCATATTTATTAATAAAGATCAAATAAAAAAAAAACGAACAGAGACCTCAGCAACTACAGACTGGTCAGCCTGCCCTCCATCATAGAAAAGCTGCTTGAGATCATTTTCATAGAGTGTTTGGTAGACTTCCTAGAGAACAATGGTTTCCAGGACAGGAAAGCACATGGATAGAAGGGAGGTCATTTATGCAAGACACTTATGAGGGCAGTAAGTCTAGGAGAAATGGTGGTAGTTGGGAATTTCAGTATGCCAGATGTGGATTGGAAAATGCCAATTATGGCAAGTAAAGTACTAGGAATAAAGTGCTGGTGAATGTCTGACAGGAGGTATTTCAAGAGCAATTAGTTCATGGCCCAACAATGGAGGAGGCTGTACTGGATCTGGTGCTCACCAACAGTGGGAGGATTCTGTACATAGCAGTCCTGAGACCACTCAGTTCCACGACCACAGGACAGTGGCATTGTAGATCCAAGAGGAAACAAAAAGGTGTGCAATGAAGTCGCAAAGGACAAGAAAAGTAATGCTGAGTGCTGGTTTATTAGTGTAACATAATCAGGACAGGACAAGTCCCAGTGCTTCGAGCCTAATGCAGGCTCTTCGTCGGGGGGGGGCAAATACAACCACATTACTACATTTATACACTCATAATGATGACGTAAATGAAAGCTATACCGTCACCATATTAACAATTGTCTAATTTATCTATTACATAAGCTCAAAAAATGTTGATCAAATAAATGTCAAATAGTTACATTGCAGTTAAATACTGTGGTTTAACAAAGCAGGTTAGAATTTCATAACTAGATACAAGCAAATTTCAAATGGATATGATGTTAAACTTTGAGTTCATTCGTAAGACACCCAAAAAACAAGTTCGTTGTATGTATAATAGTTGAATACAGAAGCACACTTGAGTTAGTTTTATCCAATGAAAATAAAAAAGTTGTGTAATTTCCAAGGACTCCTGAAAAGAAAAATATGCAAAAGAACATGAAATTAATAAGAGACAGTGTTATTGTACCAGAAAACATCATCCAGGACAAGGAGACCATCCACAGATGGGGGCCAATTACAAACGGGGCAAAATATCCCAGATGTCATTTAATCCCTTCAGATAAAGCGACCCCAAGGTAAAGATCAACCTACTTTTCAGTTGCCTCAGTTTGTCTCATCTGTTTCCACCTCTGATGTGGGCTTTTATATGGGCAATGCCCCTATACTTAAGATTGTTTGTTGTTGCATGGTATTTCAAATACCAGTGACAGCCAACCGGGGTATCCCCTCATTTATTAAGAATTGACTAGACATGTTCCAGTATCCAGTCCTTGAGAGGACGAGTAGTCATGCCAATGTACAAGACCGGACAATCACACCAGAGTGCGTACACAACAAACCGGGTACCACAAGTAGTAAAATCAAAGATTCTGTATTCAAATTGATTACTAGGACTTACAAATCTGTTTCATAGTATCATGTCGGCTGGCAGTATAGCCTAGATGTTAGAGTAATGAGCTGTGAATGAGCTTGTTACATCCAGCTGACCAGACCTGGGTTTGATTCTCACAACCTCCACTTGCATACAAGGCATTAGAAATGTATTTTGCTCATTTGTTCAGTAGACAGTAGGCAGCAAGTGGAGGACTGTCTGACAGGGATCCTAGTCAGATTGTCCTCGACTTGCTGCCTACTGAATAAGTGAGTAAAATACATTTCTGATGCCTTGGAGATTTATTTCTAGTTCCACAAGTGCAGATCATTCCCATTCTATAGTAAGGGAAGGTCCTGGTGGACTTCCTAGAAGAGAACAGGATGCAGAAACCCAGACAGCATGAGTTCATGAGGGGAATGTCTTACCAGGCAACTCTGATCAAGTGTTTTTAACTGGGTTTCTACAGCAGTAGACAAAGGGCAGGCAGTTGACATGGTGTCCCTTGATTTCAGCAAGGCCTTTTACTCAATCCCCCACAGGAGGCTGGTCAAAAACATTAGGCACCTTGGGTTAGTGGTATAGAGCTGGCTGGGGCAACACAGATGGTGGTAATCGGTGGGAGATTTACAAGGTAAGGGAACTGACCAATAGGGTGCTACAGGGGTCAGAACTAGGACTGGTCCTCTCCAACATTTTCATCTGTGACATAGATGAAGGTTTATGGGTAAGAGCTGCCTCTTAGCAGGTGACAAAGATCTGTGCAAGGGTAGATATGGGAGAAGAGAAGGGAACTGTGTGGTGATCTGGGCAGGTTGGAGTGCTGGTGCAGGATCTGGCAGCTGACTTTAACCCTAAAAAAATGTAAATTAATGTACATTAGGAAAAAGAAACCCAAGGGTTCAGTATGAAATGGGAAGGGTGGTGGATAACACTTTTTTGTTGTAATTTATGTAGTATGAGCAGGGGTTGACCTTAACTTTTTTTGCACTAGCCAGCAGGACAAGTCAGTCTAAAATTGCACTAGCCCGCAGTGATATGCACTAGTCCGCAAAGTCACCATGTGCTTTCGAGCCACAACACAATGAATAAAATTGTGAAAGCAGCACAGTTTAAACATTTATTTACATTTATACAATAAAAAAGTAACACACAAAATGACCAAATGACCAATCGTTTCAAAATATAAGCATTCCATGTCTTATAAATATTAAAAAAATGTATCCCCGCAAACTCCCCCCCCATGTCCTTTAACCTTTTCAAGGATTGCCATGACATGAGGATCAGATTCATGCATCAGCATCTCCATCTGGGAGTCTGACAGAATCTGCATTCTTCAAAGTAGCAGTACACTATTGTTCTTCCCTGGATTCAGGATTCACTGTACACAAGTTGTTGTTCTTCCCCTCCCCAAACACCACCAGACACTGTTCACATTTACACCTCCCCTTTGCAGGCAATGAGGATCTGGATTACTAGGATTGACTAAGGTAGTGGCAGTACACAATATGTTGTTCTACCCCTCCCCAAACACCACCAACCCCACAGCAAGCCACAGAATGCCCAGCCCCATAAGACATGGCTCCCCTATTTTTTTTTTTCAGGCAACGAGGATAGAAAGCACAGGAGAATTTTTCACTGTTTTGTTTACATACAGTTATCACACACATCCAGCCCCCCTCCCCACCACCATATGCTGCAGTCAGCAATGTGGCAGATTGGCAATAAATGATTGATGAACACAGAAAACATGGGGGAATGTTATTGCCAGTCTGATTCAGCAGCAAACTGATTAGTGAGGAAACCCAACATCAATTATAGCATACAGTAAGGAATAAGTGTAGGGGTAAGCCACCAAACATTTTTGCAGACCACAGCCAGCAAAACTCAGAATAAGGCACAGGCATCCCTCCCCACCCCACATATTTGCAGGCAATGAGCAAATAGGCAAATAAAATAGGCAATGTATGGATGGACTGGACTGGACAACAAAACAGAACATAAAAAAGCAGGAGAATTCTGAATGTTACACTCTGCCCTCCCCCATTGCAGTTACTGGGTCATATTTACTTTAACCAGCTATGTGTAACTTAGTGAGATTTAACACAATGAACAGAGGTTTATTAGTTTTCACAGGAAGGCAGAGCAGACACCCCCCTCCCAACCCCACACAACCTGTACCTGAACCAGAGGGTAGCATTCTGATGACACGTGTTTCTTCTGAAGTCCCAACAGTCTGCCTTGAAACACCACTCTCCATCTCTCTGCTACAACAATTATGGCCACTGTAACTCCTGTAAACACAGAATCTTCAATGCTGAGCTGTGCACTCCTCTCAGATGCTGCCGAAGACCACGCTGTTGAACACCATGCCGTATCACTTCTCAACACTTCCTGCATGCCGTTGAACACCACTTCGCAGCACTTCTCGTCAGTACTTCCTGGTCGCTCACTTAATTTCAAATGTTCCGGGCTTTTACTGCTCAAAATAGGCTGCTTATATCCCCCATTGCTGAGCAGTGAAGCCTCATCCCACTCCCGCCTACTGCCAATGACCGCCGCAAACTCGTGCAAAGGACCAATCATGTCCTCAGACTTGTGCTGTGCCCACCCATATCCAGCATCATCACAGGGCTATTCTACATTCCCGCCTCTACTCCCACCACTGCTGTAGATTACAACATACTCATTGGTGCCCCCCCGGTGACGTCAGGCTCTCAGAGCTCCCGGAGCAGTTCCCACAGCCACCGCTGCCTCCCTGACGGCTTCCAAATAAATGGCTGCCCAATAGAATGCCACCATATGCTGCAGTACTGAAACTGGAACTACCAGCCATTTGGGACTCCAATTAGTAATTTGGCTGACTTGTGGCTGATCAGAGCTCCAGGCGCTCAGTACTCTTTCTTAGCCTTACACCGCTAGTAGAAACTGCACACAGGATTGTCGGACAAAAACTGCACTAGCCCACATGAGCAGGTAGGGAGACATCTGCACTAGTCTGAGGCAATCTGCACTATGCCCCGGGCTAGTAAACATATGTTAAGGTCGAACCCTGAGTATGAGAGAAACTGGTAGATGTTGTTGCTGATGTTAGTGACCTACTTTCAGCAAGATTTGAAGCTCTCTATTGGTGATAACTTGAAAAGTTCCAGCTCAGACTTTGGGGTTTAAATGCAACTTGAGAAACACTATTTTAAATAGACAGACAGACAGACCGTCCATTACAAACAGCTGTGTAGGGGAGGTCTGCATTCACTGCTGGATGTCCTTTGCCACAGCATGTATCATCTGTATAGAATGCTTTGTATAGTGGTAGAGTTATCATAGTACCATAGTAATGTGTCAGCAGAAAAGGATCATCCTGGTTCATCTAGTTTGCTCCTTTCCAACCTGCCCCTACTTGTCTCCACTTCCCAGGGATATTTTCCTCTGCCCACTAGCCAACCCCTTGTGTCTGTTCCATGCCCTCTTGAATTCCTCTTCTGTTTCTGCACATACCACCTCATTAGGTAATCTGTTCCAGGGTTCCACAGCCTTCCAGTGAAATAACATCTCCTTACATTGCTCTTAAATCTCCTCCCTTCCAATCTTAAATTATGACGACTTGTTTTAACTCCTACTTTCCTTATGAATAGAGGTGTTACGAAATTGCAGCAAAATTGGAAATTTCACCATGTGAAACATTTCATGAAATTCCACCATTCAGTGAAAATGTTCGCCGGGTATGAAATTGTAAAATGTCACCCATGAAACATGAAATTTTACAGTAAAATGTGTAATTTCGCCAAATTTCACCTGAATTTCACAGTTTTGTAGATGAAATTTCACAGGTGAAATGTCGCATTTTGCAGTGAGATTTCACATTTTATGACCACATTTCACCCATGGAATTTTGCATTTTGCACCTGTGAAATATTTAGCAAAATGGACAAATTTTGCTAAATATTTAATGGGACTAAATTTTCAAATTTTGCACATCTCTACTTTTGAATAAGCTACCTTCATTCACTTTATTTATTCCCTTCATCTACTTAAGAGTCTCTATCATATCACCTCTATTTCTTCACTGGGTATAGATTTAATTCTCTCCATCTAGTCTCGTATGGCTTCTCTTGCCAACCTTGCACCATCTATGTTGCTCTTCTATGAACCCTCTCCAACCCATCTATATCCTTTCTCAAATGAGGCCTCCAGAACTGTATCCTGTACTCCAGGTGTGGTCTGACCATGGTCATATATAAAGGTATCCACACCTCCCTTTTCCTACTTGTTATACCCTGTCCTATGCATGCCATCATTCTATTAGCTTTACCTACTGTCTTATTACATTGGTCTACTACCTTAAGGTTGTTTGAGATTATAATCCTCAATTCACTCTCCTGTTCTGTTTGCTTCATCAGTTCTCTCCCAAGTGAGTACTCAGCCAGTGGATTTTTATGCCCCACAAGCATCACTGCACACTTCTTAGCATTAAACTTCAGCTGCCAAATCTCTGACCACTTCTGTAGAGTGCTCAGATCTCTCCTCATGGCCTCAACCTCTCCTACTATGTGAACCCTATTTAACTTTGCATCGTCCACAATAAGATAGGCAGACTTAATTATGAACATCAACTGCAGATGTGTAGGGGGGTGTCTTCACTCGCTGTTTGTTGTCCTTTGCCACAGCATGCATCTCCAGAATAGGAAGCTTAGTATAGTGGTAGATTTACAGACTTTCAAGTGGTAGAAGGTAGGAGCCTGGGTTTGATCTCCAGAGTAGAAAGTACAGTTGCATAAGAACTTACAGTAACAGTAGATCTTGGAGAGTATCTCTTGCAGCAGGCCATAACATATGGGATATCCAGCCATAGGCATCACTTCCTCAGGATAACTTCCCAGCCATCTATCCCAGGGGCCTTCCTTTCCTGTCCCCTGATGTGCTCTTGCACACATATGAAGGGGAGGCCCCTGATACTCCTCAGTTCTATTTTCCATCTTAGCAACCAATATGAAAAGTCAATCATAGGTCTCCTCTGGGAACTGAGGAGAGCAACAAAAGACAGTAGCTCAAGGCCTCCATGTGAGGATGGAGCAAGGTACACTTCTGAAGCAAGAGCAAGGGGGATGGTGGGAAGGGAAGTATGGCCTGCTGCAAGAAATACTCTCCAAGATCTACTGTTATGGTAAGTTCTTGTGCAATTGTACGATCCTTTTCAAGTCAATTTCTTGCAGAAGGCCATAACACATGGGAAGAATCCCAAGCAGTTATGATGCCCACAGAAAGAGGAGGAGGCAAACCACAGCAAATTAGGACAGGAGGCCATTGAGGACAGCCCACCCAAAAGTAGCACACTTCTTAGAAGCAATGTCTAGACTGTAATGTTTTGTGAATGTATGTACAGTAGACCAGGTGGTGGTCTCACAAATCTCTGAAGCAAAGATGCCTCAAAAACATGCTGTGGAGTTATTCATGCCTCTCATGGAGTGGGGTTTCACAGATCATATGAGAGGTTTATCTTATTTGTTATATATGAATGTAATGCAGTTTGCCAACCATGTGGACAAGCACTGCTTAGAAACCCAATTGCCCAGTCATACTTGGGTTAAAGAAACAGGGTTGCTCAGTTTTATGCAACTGATCAGTGCAGAGAAGATAAATTCTCAATGTTCTTTTCACATCGAGAGTATGAAGCAGGGCATCTTCAGGATTCTCAGGCTCTGCAAAATATACTGAAAACTAATTAACTAATTTTAGAGTAAATTCAGAAACAGCTTTAGGTAGCAAGGAGAGGTTAATGCATAAGGACACCCAATCCATATGAAACTAAATAAGGTGGCTTGCACATTAGCGCCTGTAATTCATAGATACGTCTACCTGACATAATCGCCACCAACAACATTGTTTTCCACAGCAGAAACCAGAGCTTGCATGTTTCAGCTGGCTCAAAAAGGACCTTTAGTCAATTTATCAAGTACAAAATTCAAATCCCACACTGGGACAGGGTCCCAAATAGGGGGATGAAAGCGTAGGATACCTTCAGGAAGGTTCTAATAAAAGGTAAGTGGGACAATGGTGAGTTGTCCACAAGTAATTGGAAAGCCAAAAGAGCAAATAGGTGTACTTTTATTGGGGAATATTTCAGAGCAGCCTCAGACAGAGAAAGAAGGTAGTCCACTATTCTTTGTGGGGAACAGTCATAGGGTTCCAGTTCCCAGGAAGAGGCCCAAATGGAGAAATGTTTCCAATTCATACAGTAGGAGGCTCTAGTAGAGGACTTTCATGACACCCTCAGAATCTTTACTACCCCTGGGGAAACCTGATAATGAGAGAGGACTACATCCTCAGGAGCCAGGCATGCAGGTCTGGGTATGGTAGGGAGCTGTCCTTCAGCAAGAGGAGGGCTGGACAAATAGGTAGAGAAAGAGGATCCCAATCTGAGATTTGCAACAGTAGAGGGAACCAAATCTGCCATGGCCAGTAGGGGGTTATGAGACTCATCGGTGCCCCATCTCTGATCAATTTGAGGAGTACTCTCTGTATAAGAGGAAAAGGTGGTAAAGCATAAAGAAATGTTCCTGTACAGGAGTGAGAGAAGGCATCCAGCCATAAAGTTCCAGGATCTTGCTCTAGTGAGCAATAGAGAGGTCTAATTCCAGGTGACCCCAAAAGAGAAAGACATCCACTAAGACATCTAGGTGGAGCTCCCATTTGTGAGCCTGAGTAAGGGTTCTGCTCAGGGCGTCCATCAGGGTATTTGAAACCCCTGGAATGTGAACCGCCAGAAGGTGAATGCCTCTTTGGATCACCCAGTGCCACACCCTCAGGGACTCCTACCATAGAGGGTATGAATGGGTGCCACCCTGTATGTTCAGGTAGTCAACAACTGTGGAACTGTCAGATTGCACTTGAAGGCAACCTTCAGGAAGTAACATCTCTAATGATTGTAAAGTGTAGAGAACAGCCCTCAATTCCAGAATGTTGACATGAAGGTGAGATTCCAGTACAGTCCAAGAGTCCCGGGACTGAATCCCTGGAAGATGGGCACCAAAGCCCATCAAGGAGGCATCCATTGTTAGAATGAGGTCTTGGACCCAGGGATGGAATGACATGCCCTGCAGGAGATTGTCATTTGACTTCCACCATTGTAGTGTGTGAAGTGCTGGGGAAGACGGAAGGACTGGGGCATCAAAGTCATCCCATTTCTGATCCCACTGGACCTGGAGGTTCTACTGAAGGATCCTCATATGAAGTCTGGCATGAGGGACAACAGGGATGGTAGCTGCCAAATATCCCAGGAGCCAAAGATAGTCCCTTGCAGAGACATACTGTACTGACAGGGTTCCAAACTGAGAATGAGGGTCAGGATGGCATCTGCCCTGGATCTGGGGAGAAATGCCATGCCTCAGGAGGTATCTAGTACCATTCTGATATACTGGAGTTTGTGCTGGGGTCAGCATAGACTTTGGATAGTTGACCATGATGCCCACAATGGAGATCACCATGATCTGTGTCAGGGTGTATTCCAGCATTGGGGGAGTGGATGCCTCTAGGAACCAGTCCAGGTATGGAAAGATGTACAGACTTTCCTGTTGAAGAGCTCCTGCTACTACTGCCAGGCATTTCATGAATACTCTTGGGGCCAAGGAAAGGCTGAAAGGGTGGGACTGAAACTGAAAATGATGGCTTTGAAACTGGAATTTTAAGAACTGCCTATGAACGGGGTGGATCAGGATATAAAAGTATGTGTCTTTCATGTCCAAGGAGCAAAGCCAATCTCCCTTGTTTAGCAGGGGAAGAAGGGTGAGCAACATCACCATCCTGAATTTCTGGTACCTTATATAGAGGCTGAGGCCTCTGAGATCCAGAATGGGATGCAAGTCCCCTATCCATTTGAGAACCAGATAAAGATGGGAGTAAAACCCCAAGCCTCTTTGATGGGCAGTAACTGGTTCTGTGGCATGTTTTTGTAACAAAGCTTGTATTTCTGTTTGTAATGCTAGAGCATGGTCAGGAGGGTAGTTTGAGACCCGAGGAGGTAAAGGAGAAAGAAGACTTAAAGTCCAATGTATGACCGTACTGAATCAATTGAAGGATCCACCGGTCTGATGTGATCCCTTGCCAGCCTTTGAGGTTCAGGGAGAACCTGCCCCTGATGACTGAGGAGGAGTCTTTGCCTCCACAGCAGGAGACACACCTTCAGGCAGAAGGCTTAATCTTCTAAAGGAACAGCAGGGACATATTGGGACTTCTGAGGGCAGGCCTGTCAGGTAGAGCTAACTGAGCCTTGCGTTTGTGAGTAGGCTGTCTCTGAGTAGTAGGTTTACCTTTAGAAGAATGGTTCCGAAAAGTACCCTTGTAGTTAGGGTTCACCTGTGGGTAATATAGGGTCCGAATAGACTGAAGGGTACAACCCAAGTCTTGCAGGTCTTGTAGAATATCTTGGGTCTTTGGTCCAAAAAGTTTGTCTCCTTTAAAGGGAGTATTCAGAACAGATTCAGGGGGTAGAAATAAGGATTTGTCAGCCAAGAGCCAGGAATAGCTGCTGGGTGTCGACATTTTCCAGCTGACCAGGAGCTACCCTGGCAAAACCAGGAGCTGAAGGTAAAATATATTAAAAAACATGGTAAAGACGTAGTGGTCAGTAAGGAGGCAGTGTGACTACTAAGAAATACTGGTCTAGTGGTTAGAGCACTGGCTCAGGAAGAGAAGTTGCAAGTTTAAACCCTACTAGATCCAGATACTCACTGTGTGACCCAAGACACTCACCCACCCCATCCTCCAGTCCACCCAGCTATGAAAATAAGTAGAAACTAGGGACCCCCCCTGAAAACAAGTTGTTGTATTTCAGAAGGAATAATATTCCTGATAATGACTGCCATGGGATTGTGGCTGTAACACTCTTGAATTCTGTACATGCTTCCTCTGGTTTTGTGGGAAGGAGTTAGGAGTTTTGGACACAGCTTTTATGCCATTTTTGTATGTGCAAGCTTTACTTTTGTGCAACAAATTACTGTAGCAACTTGCAGGCATGCAGCAGAGTAAATGTTTGCACTTGCAAAAACTGCACAAAAGCTAAATGTCTCTTTAAATGTCCCTAATTGTTTTTTTTAAATAAAGTGACTACAGTATTTCAGCTGCTGCATAGGGTAGTTGGCTGTTGTAGTTAAGAATTATAACAGCTGTTCCTCTAGCATTCTGTGAATTAAACAGGGTGAATAGTCAAACTCTTGCAAACTGTTAAAAAAACACATACTCTACACAACCAGTTCCAGCAACATTCTGTTAGGTCACATACATTAGGGATTAAGACACTAGCAGCTGCAAGCATAAAGTTTATATACAGAACATGTTTTCGCAGTTTTCTGTGACATTCCTTGCTCATACTGGTACCGTTCCCTTCTTTCTCCTGATCGCACGCTTTCCTTCTGTCTCTTAATTGCATGGAGTCTCAGTGGCTCACATTTCAGCACTCCTTTTCCTCTGGTCACATTGCTTCCTTTCTGCCTAGTTCACGCCCGTTTTCCTCTTCTGCTTTCAGGGGATTGGCTCCAGTTTCAAAATTGGGCATCGCTAACTGTGAAGCTCAGACACTCCCACTCTCCCTATGCTGCACAGAAAAAAACGTACTGCACAGAGACATGAGCTGCTTGTAATGCTGCTTACTTGCCATTTCTTAAAGGGGCAGGCACTAATTACCTAAATACAAGTGCAAATTGGCTCTTAGCGCCCCCTTATTTCGGTCCCTGAGATTGTTGGACAGTTTGTGAAAATCTGGAAATCCCCAGCCATGCATGGAATCTGAGGCAAATACCCGCCCGGGAGGCCCAGGCTGAAGTATCCATGTCATCATAGTTGGCCCTAAGCAGATGGTGACAGAGAGCCCCAGTGGTAGAAAGTTTGGCATCAAGGTCCTCCTGAGGCTGGCCAGGCAGAAGGGATTGGACAGATGCATGAGCAGCCTTAAGGATCTCTTGATATTTGAGGAGGTGGCCCATATAATTCAAAATGCAAAGGGACAAAGTGGTCAAAGCATAGACCCTCTTCCCCGTGATATCCAGTTTCTTGAATTCTTTATCGGGGGATGAGTACTCATGTGTTGCAGTCTAGCAGATTTATCATGAGCCACATTCTTAACCACAGAGTCTGCCTGTGGAGGCATAGAAAGATAAGGATGGTCCACAGGGGCCCTACAAAGCCTGTCCACTTTGCAGGGAAGAGAGGAGACTTGGAAGGCTGTTGCCAGGCAAGCAACATGACCTCTTCAGAAGCATCCACCAGGGGAGGGACAACCAGGGAGGGGCTTTCAGGAAGGCCTAGGTACCTGGCCAACTTGCTTCTTGAGGTATCCTGTTCTATAGTCTGGAAACCAAATGTTTTTTGCAGATGCATCATAGTATCTGAAAAGGATGGGTCATTAGGAGGAGAACAGGGGAGCATTTCTGGGGCATCCCTGGGCATGGAAGAGGTCTCTGAGGAACAGATTTGTGAGCTATAATCCTGTTCAATTTCCTTATACTCCTCATCTTCCAAATCCCAGTGTTTGAGGGATGGGTCCTCTGGATTGGGATGGAACTCAGTGGAGGAAGGAGAGGAACTCCTTGTCCTAGTGGCCAAGGAAGGCCTGGAAGGGACCGAGGGAGGGACCATCACCCCCTTCAAAGGAGGAGGAGGAGGGGAGGGTCTAGTATGGCCCATGATGGAGTGAACTAGAGCCTAGACGTCCACCATAGCCAGATGATCCCCAAAGAGGGAGGGGCCATGGACTGGATATCACCACAGAGGAGATAGCCGAGGGTAAAGGACCTGGCTGGCTCAATGGTACTGTGAGGTGGATGTAAGACCCCAAAATAGAGGATAGGGATGTCCCCCCAAGCTGTCTAAGGTGGTGCCATGATCGTTGATAGGGAAGCCATCAATGAGGGAAGCAGACAAGAAGGTCCTGTCAATGGGAGGACCATCGACAAAAATGGAACAGAAGCCACATGGCCGAGTGTCAATGAGGGGCAGACAGAATGTGTCATTAATGGAAGTGTCATCGATGGAGCAGCCGAGGAGCGGCCAGAATGCCCCATCAATGGGAGGATCAGAGAACGCTCCATCAATGGAAGAATCATCAGAGCAGATGCAGCCATCGTTGACAGATGATGGTGGACAATGCAGTTTGGCAGAGGCAGCAGTGGAAGCTGCAGCACAACTGTGTCGATGGAAAAGCCATTGATGACTTAGAGGGGACCACTATTGTTGATGGTGTGTTATCAGTGGAAGCCCTCCTACTTATCGTTGAGGAACTCAAAACCTTCAGTGATGAAGTGGGAAAATACAGTTTGGTTTTAGATGAATGTTTCCACCCGGCCCATGCTCTGTCAATGAAGAGGGTTCACTCCTCTGAGGCCCCTAGGAGGAGGTCAGAGACTTCCTTGCAGAGGAGTGTTACTGCTGCTCCAAAAAGGCTACCTTCTGCTTCATGAGGTACTGCCTTAGCTGCTGGAGAGTTCAGTGCTCTGTGGCATTGTTGAGCCATCCACAGAGGATGACCTCCCTGGAGTTGTGCTCTAGACCCAGGCACAGAACACGCACATCACGGAGGACCTCCAATGCAATTTCCAGCCAAAGGAACACTTCTGAAATAAGGGCTTTGATTAAGACATCAGTGGATGAAGCTTCTTAGGTGACTTGTAGAACTTGTCATCGATGGCACTGGAGAAAGCTGGTACTCTTGAAGGAGAACTTGATGTGAACTCTGTCATGACTCAAAAAGAACTGAGGAGTATCAGGGCCTTCCCTTTATATATGTACAAGAGCACATCAAGTGACTGGAAGGAGAGGCCCCTGGGAGAGACTGCTGGGACATCATCTGGAGGAAGTGATGCCTACAGCTGGATATCCCATGTATTCTGGCCTGCTGCAAGAGATTGACTCGAAGAAAATCATGTGTTTTCTTTCTCAGTACCATTTAGGAAGTATGAGAGAAATTGTTAGATGTACTGTAATTGCTGATGATAGTAATGGATAATGATGCAACAAAGTTTTAATTCACCAGCAAATTTCAGTCAGATTCCCCTAATCCACCTCTGTGGATCATTTTGCGAAGTTTACCTGGTTATTAAAAAAATTGTCTATGGTAATTTTGCTTGCAAAATGTTCCATTTTGTCCCTGGTGTCTAGTGGTCTCCCCCCACCATTATCTGGTTTGATGTAAAATAATATTCCTGGGTGACTAGTGGTCCCCCCTACCCATCACTAACCTGATGTTGAAGAAAATTATTTATTTTATTTGTTTAGTTTTTGTTGACCGGGTACATGCACTAGACAAATTCTGCCTATTTTCAGGCACAATCTGGGAGAAGGGGATACAGATGCATGCCAACTGACCTTGAACAAGATTAAATTGTTGGTGGTATTTTTAGTGGATTGGGGGAAATTTGGCCAG
Organism: Neoceratodus forsteri; assembly: GCA_016271365.2. Taxonomy (NCBI): domain Eukaryota; kingdom Metazoa; phylum Chordata; order Ceratodontiformes; family Ceratodontidae; genus Neoceratodus; species Neoceratodus forsteri. Next base: position 615,362,918 of record CM028133.1, read on the forward strand.
GGCGCTGGGGAAATTCCTTTACTCTTTCAGTGGGGGTGTTGCTACCATGGAGGAGGATGTGTTGGAAGTGCATTCTGCTGGTGTACCTGTGGGTGTGCCGGTCTCCCAACCCACAAGTCCAGCTCAGGAGACCAGCTCTGTTGTAGAAGCTGTGATGGAAATTGAGAAAGAGGTGCCTCTTATTGTTAACGACTCAGCGAGTACACCTAAGGGGCTATTTGCCTCTGGTGAAGCTTGGCTAGATCATATTCTGCAGCAAAATAAATTGCTGAGGTATGGAGGAATTGAACGCTCTACAGAAATGTCTGATAAAGCACTGGAAATATCTGCTGTTCAGCTTGAAACTTTGAACCCTAGCATTTTGAGAGACGCTGCAGCAGTGATTAAGGAGTTGGCTGACCGTCATGAAGCAGGCAACGCTACAGCAGAGAGTCTTGTGACTAAGCCCAGTGACACACCTGCATCAAAAGCATTCCTCCAGACTGAGTCAGAGCCGGTGGAGGAGATAGTGACAGCTGCAGTTCGGCCTTCATCGCAGAAGGAAACTCTCGATGCCACCAGAGAGAAATGTGCTTCTGTGAGTACATCGAGTACACTTTCTTTCCCAGCTAAAACGAATGTTGAAATCTCATTGCTTGGACTTGGTTTGGGGAAGGGTAGAGACAGTGAACAAAGTAACCCTATGCTGTGCAAGAACTCCCCGACTTCCTTAGAACTCTCCCTGATGAGTGCAGGGTGGAAAAGGCAAGAGGAAGGTATTTGGGTTCCTGACCCTGTGCACAGTCCGATACCAGGGCAAATTTCCCCTAGAAAATAAACTATGCATAATGTTGATGATCCAAACAGTACCGAGGAAGGAACTGTACAAATGGGACGTAGGGATTGTACTGAGGACTCTCGGGGCATACTGGGGATTGAACCACCTATTTGTTCGGTGTCCAATTCATCAGAGTCTGAAAGGTCGGTGACTGGGCCTATTGGGTGGGGAGAGAACATGGAACCTGACCACAGTCCTCCATGACAGCATGCTAATTTCTCTGAACAATAAAAAAATGCATGGGAACGTTTTAGAAGAAAAGATCCTTTTTCTGGCTCCTCCCCCCCCCCCTTTGCAAAGGCATAATGCAGTGCGATTAGAATATTTAGGGGGGGCTGGAAATAGTTCCGGATCATTTGTATGTTGGTAGACATTTATTAAAGACCTCATTAGGTTTTTTTTTACAATGAAATGCATGTATTGATACATGTTTCAGGTGCTAATCTTTACGATATTAGTTTTAACACTCCACAAGGGTTAGATCGTTTTTGGACAAAACACAACTCCTTAAAGTACACAGAAGTATGGTCACCCTTTAGAGCTATCCCCTTGACTAAAACTTCTATTAGAAATGTTACGGTATTGTTTAGGAATGAATCTGTGTCAGTACATGATATTACATATTGGATGCAACAAAAATGTGATGTGATTCGCCACAGCCAATCTTTAATGAGGAACATTTATGGAATGGAGGTTGGAAATATAAGGTGCGTTTGAGGAAAAATAGCTTAGGCCCAGAGAATCTACCAAGTAGTTTATTTTTGGGGAATGAGAGGGGCCATTGTTTCTATCCTGGGCAACCAAAAGCCTGTTTCAAATGTGGGGCCTACACACATTTAGGTTCGGCCTGTGATAGGTTAAAATGTAATAGCTGTTTGCCCTTTGGTCATCATAGTTCAGACTGTAAGGAGGATTTAAAGTGTAATCTGTGTGTAGCAACTGGCCACACATACCGGTCTTGTCCCTGGGCTACGCACAATCAAACAGACCGTGCGAGCCAGGATGCCATTATAAAGGAGGCACAGAAGAAAGACATGGCCAAACGGAGAAATTTCACAGATAGGCCTAAACCTGATAACACAACCCCCACTTCTTCACCCCCTGATGTGGTTGTGGTGGACGAGGCAGCTAGTGATTTAGTACCTGAAGAGCTAGTTGCCCCCCCCCGAGGCTGATATTGTAGAGACTGTTCCTATGGTAGATCATGAAGGTGAAGTAGCAATTGTAGAAATGCCTCCAGCACAGACTGTTAAAAGTGTGGCAAAAAAAAATAGGTGTTAAGCAGTCTAGGCCTCGTCCTAAAGTTGCAAAGGCTTATGTGCCTGAAGATGAAAGGATTTTATTAACTAACAAATACGAACGATTGTCCAGAGGTACCCAGGAATCAGAACGGGGGGAGATTCTGAAGCTTCTTCCTTGGCCCCTCATTCTTCGGAGTCAGATGGAGACCTCCAACAAAAGAAGGTGGATAACGATAGGAGGAAGAAAATTGGTGCAAGAGTATGAAGAAGTTTAAGGTTAAAAAAATCACCTTAGCACAACCCCCCTTCTTCCCCAGAGTCTCCTTTAACATTAACCCTTGTTAATAGTATTAGGAATGCAAAATGTAGATTAATTTCATTTTCAGTACTAAAAGATTTGGGGTGTGATATCTGTTTGTTGCAGGATACTAGGTTAAATAGTGATTCCTTGGTTAGGTCAGCTTGGAAATTGTGGTGTTGGGGCCCTCCTTTTTCTCTTTTGGCACTGAGGTTTGTGATGGTGTTGGGATTTTATTTAGAGGTGATAGATTTAAAGTCTCCAGAATGGTGGATATTTATTTGGGAAGGGCTCTGTTACTGGATTTTCAGTATAATGAGGCGTGTTGGAGACTGATTACTATCTATACCCCCTCCTCGAAAAAGGACAGAATAAATCCCTTTAATAAGATTAAAACTTTTTTGCTTACCACTAAGCACATTCTTTGGGGTGGAGACTTCAATTGTGTTGTTGATAGGCTTGATCGATGTGCTGCCACTAAAAAATTATATTGTGATTCTAATTGCCTGAATCTTATACTTGATTAGTGTCAATTACAAGACTCTTTCAGAGTTTTGCATTTAAAGGGTGGTCATACGTACCATAGGGGAGCCCTGTCCACCAGGATAGACTTTTTATTAACTCAGAAAAACCTTTTTATACAGAAAGCGGATACAGTCCCTTTAGAGATTTCGGATCATGTTATTCTCTATGTTGTGTTGGGTGGGGTAATAGGCCCCCACGTTGGTCGTGGTTATTGGAAACTTAACATAGCCACATTACAGGAGGAAAAATTGATTAAATGTGTAACTGAATATTTAAAAGCAAGGATGTCTATGGCTGTGTTAGAAAACAATATTAGTTTTTGGTGGGAAGGCACTAAACCAGGATTGCGGTCCTTGTTTCAGAACTATTCTACACAGTGTCGTAATGACCATTATAAATCTTAAGCTTCATTCACAATTGGTCAAAGTATATTCTATTATTAACACTCAGCATGTAACTTTAACAACTCAGGTTTCAAATTTAAGAGCTGAAATGGCGGAGTTGCAATAGTCAAGGGCTGCTGCCGCTAAACGAGCATAGAATTTGCTCTCCCAGTAAAACAGGGTCTGGGGATACTTTTAAAAGCTGTTCAAAGCGGGCATCGGATAGGTTTATGACATCAGTTAGGACTGAGGGTGGAACCTTAGTATCTGATGGCCCAGAAATTTTAAAAGCAGTAACTAGGTATTTATCCGGTATGTATGATGCCCCCTGTATTAAGGAGCAGGCTGTAAGAGAGTTACTTTTCACAACTAATGTCCCCTACTTCTCAGACATGTACATTAGAGACCTCATTAAACCTATTTCTACTGCAGACATTTGTTTAGTTAGTGGTAAACTGAAAGGACACACTGCACTAGGTATTGATGGTCTCCCATCGAAATTCTGTAAAGTATTTAGATATTTATTAACTGATATTTTGGTTGTAGTTTATAACTGGGTTTTAGGAAATTTAAAAATTGACTTTCATTTTTGTGTTGCAGTTCAGATTCTTGTATTTAAGCATGGAGAGAGAACAGATCTCAATAATTGGAGATCACTCAGTTTGTTGAATACGGATTATAAAATATTATTGAAAATATTTCATATAGACTAGTTAATGCAGCTTCTGCATTAATTTCCTTGGCCCAAACTTGTACAGTGCCAGATCATGTAATCCAGCACAATTTATTATTAATATGAGAACTGGTTGAACAGGGTAAAGAGGAGAAACTGAATGGTTATATTATGTCACTGTACCAAGAAAAAGCCTTTGACAGAGTACCGCATCAGTTTATTTCTTGTGTATTGCTTCACTATGGTATCCCACCTGCCTTTGTGACATGGATAGATCTGCTGTATAAGAATGCACAAGCTATCTCATTGGTTAATGGGATGTTAGGGTCATACATTAAAATTTCACGTGGCGTAAGACAAGGTTGCCCACTTAGCCCCTTACTTTATGTATTTTGTTTAGACCCCTTGTTACGTATATTACAACAGAATACGTGTATTAGAGGTATTAAGATGATTGACAGCAATATGTAGGCTTGTGTGCTAGCATATGCAGATGATGTATGTGTTATGGTAGTAGATCAGGAATCTGGGGTACGGGTTCTGGAGTTGATTGACCAGTATTCTAAGTCGACAGGAGCAAAACTGAATAAAGGGAAGAGTGTTGTCTATCCATTAAGTGGCACTATCTCACTAACGAATACATGGCATGGGATAAAAGTATCTATGGGCCCTTTTCAATTCTTAGGGGTATGGTTTGGAAGAGGGGATAATACATATTTTAATTGGAAGGCTTAATTGGATATTGCTTCCTTGAAGGTTGTAGTGTGGAAGGCTTGGCAACAAACTAAAAAGAAAAAAGTGGCGGTTGTTAAAACATTTTTGTTACCGATATTTCTGTTCATTAGTGCCATATATCCTTTGCCACATACTTTGGAAGTTTTCCTTTTAAGTTTAGTTTTCCAGTTGATTTGGGGAAATCATATAAACCCCATTAAGAGAGGGGTCCTGTATCTACCTATAGGGAAAGGAGGGTTGAATCTGGTAAACCCTGTGGTATTTTATTATGGTATCTTTTATCATACTAATTTAATGGACCTTACAAAACCCAGCCCAGCAATTTGGACGTTATATGTAAGTCACTGGATTAGGCCCCTTTTTCAAGTATGGCCTGATCAGGGGGTTTTATCAGCCCAGGTTAAAACAAAATGTGTCTTTTTTAGACCGGCTCTTGGGAAATTAAAGAAATGGAAGTTAACGATGTAAATTCTTCAATTAAACTCCAGTAAATTGGTTTATGATACAGTTCAACATCAGGTGTGTATTAAATCAGTAGCATTTAAAGATATCGCACCGAACCAGCAACTTAGAGTGTTGGAGACCTTGAAGGGTCCCTTCATTCTTCTAAAGGTGTGGAATGTCACGTGGTTAGGTTCTCATGGTCATTTATTTGTTAAGGAAAATGCTAAACATAAATCAATAGAAAAGCTTATGTGTCCTAGTCTGGGTTGTGTTGCACAAGAATAATCCATGCATCATTTCCTTATACAGTGCCCCTTTGTGCGTGAACTATGGACACTGTTGGCACAAATACGGGATAACTAGTATTGGAAGGGAGTTACTTATGCAAAAGTAGTTGGTGAGTCTAGTTTAAAAAGTCTGGGATTGAATGATGGCTTAGTACATCTGATGTTTTCATTTATAACATTTGTATTGTAGCAATCACGTTGTAAATTTGTCTTACAACAGGTGTACCAAGACCCAAAGACAGTCATCAGTGTTATTGAACAAGACTTATATAAGCAATGTATGTTTGAAGAAAATCATATGCAACATAGTGCATGGGTAATCCGTTGGCATAATATTCCTTTTATGAAGGATACAATTGGATGATTCTACTTTCACCTTCTATGTTTACTTGCCTTTGTTTATATGTGATTCCATTATTATTGTTTGAAAACTGTTATTTTTCATTTATGTATCTTGTCCAGTTTCCTTCAATAAAATTTCCCCCTACTCTCCTATAGGGGTTCCCTTGTCAGTCTGACTATGGATCCTGGCATTCGTCTGCTGGAGGTGCAAGGAGGTGGAGGTGATGGTGCTCTGCAGCCTGACTAGAGTTCTGAGGTCTTACCTGTTGTGAAACATTCTGAAGTTTTCAATTCTGTTCGGGAAGCTGTTCATTTGGATGTTGCTGTTTCTGGTGTTTTGAGACCTTCTCTGGAGGGTATGCTTCCTTCCACTGTGCTGGATTTGGCTGGTGGTGAGTCTCTTGATCCTGCCCTGAGTATTTCCGAAGACAAGAAGAAGAAGAAGAAGAAATGGCATGATTTGAGCCCTAAGATGGTTTGTTCTAAGAAGAGTATGCTGGACATTACTGCTCCCTGTTCTGTTCTCTCTCTCTGATGGTTATCTTCAGATGGATTCTTCTCCCTTTCCCCTTGCATCTACCTCTGTTGTTTGGTCTCCTGAGATAGCTCTCAAAAAAGCTGGTTGAATTTTATGGGATGATACATGGGTTCCTGATCCTGTGGTTCCTTTGCCCGGTTCACCGGAACCTGATTCTCACTCATTACCGTTTCATTCTCAGGATCGTTCTGGACTTCCTGACTCTGCGGACGTAGAGCTTGCACCACCATTTTTCCCCGGTTGAGCCTCAGGGTGTGGTTCAGAGTTCTGCTGCACATCCGTTAGACGCCTCTTTGGGAGCCTTGCCATGGGTGGGTACGGAGCCTCAAGACCTGTCTTCCATTCAGTCTGGGGGTGCTTCTAGTGTTTCTGCACAGTGCGATTGGCCTGTGCCTCCTGAAGGTATGCCTCTTCCATTTGACACTGACTGTGAGGATGGGGGCCACTCTGTTCCTCCGCCTAAGTGGGTGAGTTATGCTCATCTCTTTCACAAGTTTGAGGAGGCTGCCCAATGCAGGTTTGTGGCTCGTAGCTCCTATAAAGGGGGATTGGACTTCCTTGCTGACAGTCATTATGTTGGGAGAGTATTACTCATTGACTCTTTGAAGTTTTCCCTTCTGAAGTGTATGCACTAATTCATGCTGCTGGAGACCATGTCTTTGATGTAAGTTTTCGGAATACAGGGTTGTTGGATAAGTTTTGGGCCGCTTACTATGAGGTTAAGGCTGCTCCCGAATGGGCTCACTTTATGGCTATTCCCGTTACTCAGCCTACGGCCAAACTGGTCACAGTTTTATTTAGATCTGAGGGGGTGAATGTGCTTGACATTGTTTATTGGCTGGAAAAGAGATGTAAGGTGAATGGGGTTCCACGGGCTATTATTGATGACAATGGTTTTTGGACTGGTGTCTGGAAATTTGCTGTTCAGCTCAGGCTTTCTGAGGATGGTGTCCAACACCTGCCCAATCGCTTCTACATCGGCCGTGACCATGGGATTTTGTTTTACCAGAGACAGCCCCGGGCTTGCTATAGCTGTGGCTTGACTTCTTACCTTAACTCTGATTGTTTCCAGATGAAATGTTCTGTTTGTGGAGTTATTGGGCATTTGGATATGACCTGTATGGCACCCCCCGTAACCTTTGTGAGTCTCTGGAGCATGTTTTTTCCTCCTGCCCTTGGGCTGCTCATAATTCTGCTGATTTTGTTGAGCATGATTTCTACTTAAATAAGTCATTCCATAGCCACTGTTCCAGCCAGGCATGGTTGAATGCTCCTTCCCCACCAGTTGAGGATTCTGGTGGTCCTAAGAGGCACCGTCCTGGCCCAGAGGCACGACCATTTACTGATGATAACTGCTCTGATGATCCTGTGTCCTCACCCAGCTTGCCAACACCCCTTGCACCTGTGGGTCTGCCCCCTTGCCTGATCCTGTTTTAGCCATTTCTCCTCCTTTGGTTGTGGCTCCTGAGGGGTTCCAGTTGGTTCAAAAGAAGAGGGCAGCTGTGAAGCCTAGTACTTCTGCTACACCTCCGGTGGTGATTCCTGTCTCTAATCAATATTACCCTTTACAGAGTTGGGGTGACTTGATGGACACTGCGGACTCTGATGAGACTACAAAATCCACCCCTACTGAACTGACTATGGGTCCTTCTGCTCTTGACCCTGTCCCGGGTACTGTTGTGGTTAAGAGAGTGACTCACTCTCACAAGAAAAAGTTATCCTACTTCCTTTTTCTTTTTTCTTTATGGGGTTTTCAACGCTTAGTATTGCTAGTCTCAATGTAAACAGTATTCACTCTGATTTCAAGAGGAGGGCAACTTTTGCAATTCTGCATTTGCTTCCCTATTCTATTTTTCTGTTACAGGACACGGGACTTTATTCTCCTCAGGATATGTCTGTGGCTTCTTCTGATTGGCATTTTGGGGATTCTTTGTGGTCACTGGGTTTAAAGCCCTGTTCTGGGTTGGGTTTTTGTTTTACTACTGCTGAATTTACATAGCAGAAAGTTATAGAAATTGAGTTTGATCGGGCTATGTTTATTGATAGTCTTATGGGTGCTGTTTATTACAGAATAATTAATATTTATGCACCCCAACAGAAAGCTGCCTGTGTTGATTTGTTTGCCTTTTCTTTTTACTACCAGGGTTGTGTTATTGGGGGGAAGGGTTCAACATGCATTTGGATACTAAATCCAAAGGGCAAACATATTGTGACTCAAATGAATTAAGACATGTGATTTCTTCTGCTGGGCTGGTGGATGTTTTTGGGTCTCAAACTGTTTTTACCTTTTTCTAAGGATCTTTACGTGCTCATATCGATCATTGGTTGGTCTCTCAAGCTTTGCATGTTCATTCTGTTGCTTCATTTCTTGTGGAAACGTCCGATCATACTGTAGTTGCTGTTCATGTTTCCTTGTCCCCCTTTTCTATCCATGGAAATGGTCTGTGGAAATTTAATTCTGGGTTATTGCAAAATTCCCTCTTTCTTACACATCTTAGGGAAGTGGTAGAAGATAGAGAATCGGTGCTTTTTCTTTATGACTTCCTGATTGATTGGTGGACTGACACGCAGTTGTGCCTTATTGATTTTTGTACATGCTTTTCTCAGTTTTTGGCTGATTCTGAATGTTGCAAATATTTTTTTACTGAGGGACAAGTTTTATGCTCTGGTCTCCTGTCCTTCGGGGGTGGGACCAAATGAATTGACTTCTCTTAAGTGGAAATTGATGCAGCTACAGTATGATCATTTGTGTTCTTTGGAAATGGAACACAAATTCGGAACCCAAGGGAGGAGCACGGTGGTTGACCAATTTGAAGATTGTAAGCAACTGCTGGTAGATTGGTTACTGGACCTCAGGCTCTCCTCTCTGTGCTTGAAACTTTGATTCGTGCTCAGTTTGGTACTTCTTTTGGGATTCAGGATGATATGCTCTCTATACTGCAGGCAGCTGGCTTCCTGAGATAACTGACCCAGTTAAAGATGCTTTGTGTGTGGATTTTTCTCTTCAGGAGCTGGAGGTGGTAAGTCATGCTTTGAAGGATAAAACAGCTCCCGGTTCGGACGGCTTGCCCCCTAAATTTTATACAGTGCTTTTACCTCTTATGCCTCATAGTTTACTTTCTATGTTCAATGCCTTTTTGCTGGAGGATAGGATCACAGAGTCCATGTATGAGGGCATTATGATATTTTTGTTTAAAAAGGGGGATAGGGCGGACTTGTCTAATTGGAGACTGATCACTTACTTAATATTGATTTTAAGATTTTTTCAAAGTTGTTGGGTAACAGGCTGCATTTGGTATTGGATGGTTTATTACATCCCTTGTAATTTTGTTCAGTACCTGGTCATTCTGTTCAGGATGCTTTGTTATTGCTTCAGGAATTATTCACACAGGGCCGTCTTCGGGTTTTGTCTGGTTACCTGTTTAGTTTTGATTTAGCTAAGGCGTTTGACCATTTGGCACAGGAATTCATTTGGATGACTCCTTCAGGAATTTGATTTCCCTTGCCAATTTGTCAATTGGCTTTGGATTTGTTATTTTCTTGCTTATGTGAAGCCTTCTGTTAATGGATGGGTTGGGCGCCGGTGCTACATCCGTAGAGGGGTCCATCAAGGTTGTCCCTTCAGCCCTCTTTTATTTGTCTTGGGTTTGGATCCAATAATTCAAATTCTTCATTGGTCCCCAATTTCTTCTGGGAATTTCTTGTCCTGTTTGGGGTGTGTTGAAGACTGTGGTTTATGCGGATGATTTTTGTGGAGTGGTCCCTGATGCTGGGCGGGGGGTTTTGCTTTGTTCGGTTTTGTCATCTTTACTTCGTTGAATGGGTTCCCAGATAAATTTCAGAAAGAGTGTGTGTTTTAATTCGGATGGCAGTTGTCTGAATGAAATGGAAATTGGAGGTGTTCAGGTCTCTACCTCGCTGTTAAAAATTTTGGGGATTTATTTTAGTGCAGAGTTCCTGGCTGTGTATAACTAGGAATTCTGTATTGCTAGAGGGAAGGCCCGGGTGGGTCACTGGATGGCTTGGCAGATGGGTAAGAAGAAGCAAGTTTATGTAATTGTCTTTTTTGTTGCCTTTATTTTTATATGTTAGTCATGTTTTTCCCTTGCCAAAGTCCTTGGTCACATAAGTTTTTAGTATTTTTTTTCAGTTTTTGGGGTAGTAGACTTAACCCAATTCCCAGAAATGTTTTATATTTACCTATTTCGGCTGGTGGGGTCGGTATGATTAATCCTTTGGTGTTTTGTTTCTCAATTTTTAATTTTACTAATTTTAGACCACTACTTGACACCACAGACAAACCTTGGGCTGCTTGGGTCCTGGCTGGCATTGATGAGATTTGGTTTCAAGTTCAAGTTTATTGCAGGAAATCTCAGTTGAGCAAGCTCATTCACAAGGAGGTCCTGGGACGGGTATACAGACAAGTATACAATACATAAAGAAAGTTACATAACAATACATAGCATACATAAAGAGTTCCCCGGGTACAAGATGTTCATGATGAAACGTATCAGTAATTATATAACAGTATATAGCATACATAAAGAGTTCCACCAGATACAAAATGTTCATGATGAGAAGTAAAACTAATGATATAGAGAGTGAGAGCCTATGATACCATGTGATAGCTAGATGGAAACCATGATAACGGTGACAAGTTTAATGACACCTACAGGTGTCTTTTATTTTGTCAATAGCTGTTCTTTTGAAAAAGTTAACAGGGACAATACTGGATAATTTCAGTGAGGATTGTAACCGATTCCAAATAGTTGGCAGGGAACATGAGATAGTGCATTTGCCAAAGGAAGTACGGGTCCTGGGTACATCGAGAAGGAGAAAATCAGACTTCCTGAGGGAGTAGACACTGTGGGATATGTGTACTAAGGAGGTTAGATATTGTGGAAGTTTATTCAGAAGAAGTTTTAGAGTCCAGATACCAGCATGGAGTGACCGTCTAATGGTCAGCAAGGACCAGCCAACTGTGGCGTATAGATCACAGTGATGGGTTCGGGGCAAGAAGTTTGTGATGAAACAAAGGGCACGGTGGTAGAGAATGTCTAGGTTGTGAAGGTTGGTAAGTGCAAAGGAGTTGTAGATTATATCACCGTAATCAAGAAGGGGGAGGAATGTGGCCTGTGCCAGCCTGGTTCTAATCTCCATGGGAAAGAAGGACTTGTTACGGAAAAAAAAGCCTAACCTGGCTTTTAGTCTCTTGGACAAGTCATCAAGATGATCGTTGAAGGAGAGCTTGTTATCGAGCCAGAAGCTAAGATATTTGAACTTTGAGATGATTTCCAACTGTTCTCCTAGGGAGGTAATAATAAAGTCTTTAGGTAAGACAGGAATAGCAGAGGGGGAAGTACATGGGGAGAGAATCATGTCTTTCATTTTCTTGGCATTTAGGAGCAACTTTGCATTAATTAGATTATTTTCTAATTGTGCAAAGTCAGCTTGGAGAGTGTCCCTAACTCCTTCCGGCGAGGGACCAGATTTGTATAGGATTGTGTCGTCTGCAAAGAAATGCAAGTGTGACTTGGTAATCTGGTGGTCGAGATTGTTTATATGTAAAGAAAAAAGGATGGGACCTAAGATGGAGCCCTGTGGGACTCCACTAGCAGTAGGTAAAGAGGATGAAAACAAATCTCCTGCTTTAACTTTCTGAGTCTTTCCGGTTAGTAACTGTTGAACCACTGGATGGTGGATGGGGTAAAGCCTAGTTTAGTAAGGCTGTTCACTAATAAATTGTGATCTATGGTGTCAAAGGCTTTACTAAGATCTAAGAACACTGCTCCCGTTGTTTTCTTAGACTCCATTGCAGAAACTCAGTCATTAGTAACCTTGGCCAGAGCTGTAGTGGTGTTGTGGTTGGGGCAAAAGCCGGATTGAAGAGGATTTAAGAGAGAGTGAGTTTCAATGTGGTTTTTCAATTGTGCATAGATCAGTTTTTTGAAGGCTTTCGAAAGGATGGGCAATATTGAGATGGGCCTATAATTATTGAGATCACAGGGATCACCCAACTTAAATAGTGTGAGAACATGGGCAGATTTCCAACATGAGGGAACTGTGGTGGTGGAGATAGAAAAGTTGAATATATGAAGAATTGGGGCAGTAAGGTAAGCATAGCCAAGTTTTATGAATATTGATTCTAGTCTATCTTCTCCGGCACTTTTTTTGGTATCCAGGTTAATAACCGAATCTTCAGCTTCTTTAAAGCTGAGGGGGAACAGCTGGAATGAACAGGCCGAGGTAGACAGTGATGCGTTCAAGCTGTCTTGGTTCTTTACTTATTTATTTATTTGTACATCAGTTTATAACCTTTGAGCAAGAGGCTCATTTCCAAAGGTATCTCGTCACATTGAGGACAAATACATTACATTACAGACTCATTGTTACATCACACAGTTACAAATTGTAGCAAAAAACAACAACATGTATTTATAATCATTTGTACAGAGAGAAAAGAAAACCAGTCTAGTACAGTGGCACATTCTTGCACGTGGGAACGTGCAGAAACAGCATGGTGATACTAGTTCAATGGGCAAAACGGGCAGGTTGAGGGAGGTGAGATGTGGTGCCGCTCATACGAGCTTTGTCAGTGTGTGGTGGACTAAGTCACAACTAGAGACAGGTGCAGTTATGTGTATTAAATAGCTGGTTCTGCTGTGTAGTTTTGAAAGTGGAGATCGTGGGGGTGTCACAGATGGTGGGAGGGAGCACATTATACCAGGATGGAGCTCTGTAACAGAAAGACCTCTGTCCTGGTGGTCCTGGTTCTTGGGATCAGAAGGGTGGCCTTGCAAGAGGTTCGAGTATAAAGCAAGGATTGGGCTTGGCTGATGGAGGCTGTCAGCCCGGGAGGGGATAGCCCGAGAAGGTTTTTTTTCGTTATGAGGCTGGTTTGGTATTGTAGTCGTTCATCTAGATTAAGCAGCATTGCCTTGTCATATAGCTGGCATGTGTGAGTGAGCCTGGGGGCCCCTGTAATAAGCCTACATGCCTTATTCAGGATAAGGTGAATTTTATTGAGGTCAGTCGAGTCAGCAGCACTGCATACAGGTAGGCCGTAGTCCACCAGGGACAGTATCGAGGATGTAACCACTAGTCGGAGGGCAACAGGGGGGAGACAGTTTTTCTAGCGGTAGAGGATACCTAGCCACACATTAGTTGCAGAGGTAAGTGCATCAGTGTGGGTGTGGAAGGAGAGGGCTGTGTCGAAAGAAACCCCAAGGTACTTGTAAGAGCAGAATAGTTCAAGGGGTTGTTTGGAGCTGGGGAGGATGTGGAGTGGGAAGTTGCTGGCTTTGTTTTGAGGGTGGGCAAAGAGCATTGTTTTAGTTTTTTTGAGATTTATGACAAGTCTGTGCTCTTTAAAGCAGGTTTTGGCATCATTAAAGGATAGTTGTAAGGTGTCCTGAAGGGAGTTGAGGTTGCGGTGGGAGGCAAAGAGGATGGCATCATCTGCATACAGCAGAATTCTACCAGTGCATGCACTGGGCAGGGTGTTAAGGTAGATTGAGAAGAGTAGCGGTCCCAGGATGGAGCCCTGGGGAACACCAGAGCAGATGGGACAGGTTTTGGAAAGTGTCCCGTTCATTTTGACACATTGAGAGCGGTCAGATAGGTAGCTAGTGCACCAAGAGATTGACTCAGTAGAGAGGCCAGTGTGGCAGTGGGGATCCAGCAGGAGGGGGTGGGAGACAGTGTTGAAGGTCTTTGAGAGATCAACAGACACTGCCCCGGCTAGGGAGCCAGCATCCAGGGAGGAGTGTATGAAGTTTGAAAACTCAATTAGTGCTGTGCTGGTACTGTGCCCTGCATGGAAGCCATGCTGTTCTGGGCAGAGGATGCTGTATTTGGTTAGGTACTTAGTGATTTGAGTGGCCACCAGTTTTTCTAGAGCTTTGGAGAGGGGTGGGAGGATGGCGATAGGTTGGTAGTTCCTGGCAGAGGACCTGCCATCACCTTTGTGTATGGGCGTAACTATGGCAGTTTTCCATGCAGATGGGAATTTCCCCAGGAAGAGGGATTTGTTGAGAAGGGTGGTGAGCAGATCAAGGACCTGATCCAGCACCTGACGGAGAATGCTGGGGTCCAGTGAGTCACTGCCAGGACTATTGCTCTTTAATGCTTTGAGCAGGTGTGGTCTGGCTTCCTGGTCTGTTACCCTGCGTATGTGTACACAAGGGCGTTGGATGACTGGGGCTGGTAGGGAGGGGGGTGGGTCAAAGAAATTGCTGGGGAGGACCGAGCTAAGGTCTGTGAAGGCTGTGTTTAGGAAATTGGCTATGCAGACCGGGTCAGTAGAGGTAGAGCCAACAATGATGACCTGGGATGGGGGCAGGAGTGTGTGCTCCCATTCAGTTGTTTAACGGTGTCCCAGAAAGTTCGTGCACACCCCCAGGAGGAGGTGAGCGTGGCCTGGTAATGGTCAGCCTTTGCTTTACGGATAGCCCAGGTGCACTTGTTCCATGCTGCGTTGTATGCCTGTCTGTCAGCTATCCGGCCTGTTTCTGTGGCAAGGTGCCATAGGTTATCCCTGTGCTTGAGCAGTTGAAGTAGGGCAGGGGTAACCCAGGGCACACTGAGCTTTTTGGTTCGGGTTCCAGTAAGGGGTGTGCAAAGAGGTCACAGACTTTGTTAAAGGTTTGGGAAAAGAAGGTAAGGGCAGTATCTATGTCAGGCACGTGTTGTATGGGTGACCAGTTTACCTGGGCAAGAAGTCGTTTGAGACTTTTTAGCCCACCTGGTCTGAGGTGCCGGAGGAGTGTGGATTGGGCTTTAAGTTGGGGTGTGGGGGTCATCCAGTGGAATAGGATAGGGGAGTGGTCACTAAGTGAGTCTGGAAGTACCTGGATATCTTGGATTTTTTGGGGGCGGTTTGTGATGATTACATCTAGAAGAGTGCTGGTACCTCTCTTCGTGTTTACTCTAGTTGGGTAGCATATGGAGAGGAGTTGAACGCTAAGCTGGTGGTGATGAAGTGGGAATTAAGTTCTTCTAGTATTTGGCGAGTACTTTCTATAACTGAGCCATTGCTGTGGATCTTAGGTGGAATGGAGGGGACAGTTGATCGACCTTCAATTGACTTGAGGGTCCTCCAGATTTTGTAAGAGTTCCCTTTAGCCTGCTCTAGGGTAGAAGCATAGAAGTTTGATTTAGTTGTGCGAATACGTTTGAGGCAGGCATTCCTAGCTGCTCTAAATGCCTGACAATCTAGGGGGCTCTTGGTATGCCTAGCCTGGACCCATAGTTTGTCACGGTTTGACAGTGCATTCTTGAGTTCCGGGGTAAACCAAGGGTGCGAGTTTTTGCGCATCTGAACCTTAATAATGGGAGCATGTCTTTTAATCGGTGAAGTAATGTTGCCATTGAGAACATTAACAGCCTCGTCTACTGACTTTGCAAGGAAGAGGTCTTGCCATCTGACCTTACTTAGGTTGGTCAAATAGTTTGCAATATTGAACTTACGTAATGACTGTTTGATAATGAATTTAGGGGGGAGGTTGACTTTGGCTTGTGATCTAGTACAGACTATGATACTGTGGTCACTCATATCATTATGGAAGACCGCTGTTTGTAAGATTTGATGTGGGTGAGTAGTTACTATATCATCTAGGAGTGAACTATTGGCTGTTTTTAAGGTACTGATCCTAGTGGGTTCACTAATTAATTGGGAAAGGCCAAGTTCATCACAAAGGGATTTCAGGCCAAGAGATTTTGTTGACAGCCAATCCAGATTAAAGTCCCCAAGAATTATTATTTCTGTATTAACATTAATGATAAGGGTTTTGAGGATGCTAAGGATATCAGTTCCACCAGCAGGTGGTCTGTAGCCACCAATAATAGTGATGTTATCAGGGGAAGGGAGGTGGAGCTTCAGTGAAAACAATCTTGTATTCCTTATATTTAGATTTGGTAAGAATATCACTAATTGCGAACTTAGATTTAGCGTAGACAACTACTCCGCCCCCCCTAGATTCCCTATCTGCCCTATACAGGGTGTAGCCCACTAAATTAATTTGATGGTCAGTAATGTTTTTATTAAGCCAGGACTCAGTGACAACGATGAGGTCAGGTTTGGTGTGCTTGGTCCAGGCTTGTAACTGGGTTAGTTTTTGGGCAGGCTCAGTATGTTAACCATCATTATTTTTAAACCAGGTGCAGCTGCGAATTCAGTAGGGGAGGAGAGCAGCAAACGGGGGTCTGGGTTTAGCTCAATGTTACCTGAGCAAAGAAGAAGAAAGAGTAATAATTTCTTTAAGGAGATCATGTGCGACCTAAGAGCTTTTTTCCTTTCTGGCTGACTGCTAATTGTTATTGAGGATAGCAGCTGTGTATTAATTAGGAACGTGCTTACACGGCAGTTTGGGGCTAGGAGAAGGGACGCTTTAAGAGACATTGGAGAAGGAAGTAGGGAAAGTGAGGAAGAAGAAGGTGAAGAGTGGGTAAAGGGAGGCGGGCGTAAAGAGTGGTGATTAGTATAATGGTAGAAAACAGAGTAGGTAGAGTTTTCCAAGACAGTGCTCGAATAATATTGAGTTTTGTTGGGTTAGCATATGTCAGGAACAGAAATTATTAGTATCAGACAAGTAACAGTATAGTGTGCCATGTCTCATAGAGGAGTAGAGTTTAGAGTTAATAGCGTAATAAAGCAGAGTGATTGTGTGGGAGAAAGTGAAGGGCTTCTTCTTCGTTTTATTTATTTATTTTTAACTTTTTAATCTAGACCATGGGCCTATAGGATGGCAAAGTAAATAGGGAGGGTGTGGCTATGGTGTATTTAAAGGTGGCCTGGGAGGGGGAGGAGAGGGTGGGTCGAAAATGTAGAGGAGAAAGAGCTCAGAGGAAAAGAAATACAACAGCAAGCAACAGATTAGATGACTGGACCGATCAGAGGCTTTCTGCAAAAAGGCGCCTGGAATCAGGTTGGCTGACTTTGGAGTCGTACCTTCTTACAAGCTGGGTCCAAAATCAAGGTGGCAGCTGTCGGCTAAAGGAGTGTCATCGGGTCGGTGATCGGGAGTCCTGAGGTGGAGCGTGGGCTCACCCTGTTCAGGGGCAGCCGCTAAGGGGAGACAAAAGTCAGGAATTTATAGGGACTTTAGCAGAGGGGCAGGCAGAAGAGCCAGAGATCAAGAAAATTAGCAGGACAAAGGAACAGTTTAGTTTCGGCACCAAGGACGGCAGGGGGTAAAGTAGAGCAGTCTATCAATTCTTGGAAGAGCTGTAAATCACTTAGCAATTCAGTAACTGTAGAAATTATAGCACATATAGGCTTCATAAACTTTCAAAACATACATGTGCTTAATTAGAAATAAATGTAGAGGAGAAAGCGCTCAGAGGAAAAGAAATACAACAGCAAGCAACAGAGTAGATGACTGGACCAATCAGAGGCTTTCTGCAAAAAGGCACCCGGAATCCGGTTGACTGACTTTGGAGCCGTACCTTCTTACAAGCTGGTTCCTAAATCTAGGAGGCAGCCATCTGCTAACAAAGTGTCATTGGGCTAGCGATCGGGAGTCCTGAGGTGGAGTGTGGGCTTGCACTGTTCAGGGGCAGCAGCTGCTTACAAGCTGGGTCCAAAATCAAGGGGGCAGCCGTCAGCTAATGGAGCACCATCAGGCCAGCGATCGGGAGTCTGAGGTGGAGCATGGGCTTGCCCTGTTTAGGGACAGCAGCTTCTTACAAGCTGGGTCTGAAATCAAAGAGGCAGCCGTCAGCTAACAGAGCACTGTCAGGCCGGCGATCGGGAGTCCTGAGGTGGAGCGTGAGCTCGCCCTGTTCAGGGGCAGCAGCTTCTTACAAGCTGGGTCCGGAATCAAGGAGGCAGCCATTGGCTAACGGAGTGCCGTTGGGCTGGCGATCGGGAGTCCTGAGGTGGAGCGTGGGCTCACCCTGTTCAGGGGCAGCAGCTAAGGGGAGACAAAAGTTGGGAATTTATAGGGACTTTAGCAGAGGGGCAGGCAGAAGAGCCAGAGATCAAGAAAATTAGCAGGACAAAGGAACAGTTTAGTTTCGGCGTCAAGGGTAGCAGGGGGTAAAGTAGAGCAGTCTATCAATTCTTGGAAGAGCTGTAAATCACTTAGCAATTCAGTAACTGTAGAAATTATAGCATATACAGGCTTCATAAACTTTCAAAACATACATGTGCTTAATTAGAAATTAATGTAGAGGAGAAAGCGCTCAGAGAAAAAGAAATACAACAACAAGCAACAGAGTAGATGACTGGATCAATCAGAGGCTTTCTGCAAAAAGGCGCCCGGAATCTGGTTGGCTGACTATGGAGTCGTACCTTCTTACAAGCTGGGTCCAAAATCAAGGATGCAGCCATCGGCTAATGGAGCACCATCGGGCCAGCGATCAGGAGTCCTGAGGTGGAGCGTGGGCTTGCCCTGTTCAGGGGCAGCAGGTTCTTACAAGCTGGGTCTGAAATCAAGGGGGCAGCCGTCGGCTAACGGAGTGCCATCGGACTGGCAATCGGGAGTCCTGAGGTGGAGCATGGGCTCGCCCTATTCAGGGTTTGAATGGGAACAGGGGGTGTTCCTCCATAAAAATAGGAGACGTTATACATTATTGCCTGATTGGGATTGGACGTTTGATTTGATTTGCCGCTTGTCTGTTTCCCTTCTGGATTTTCGCTGTATGTCGTGTAAGACTTTATATTTTTCTGTTCTAGAAGGTAATTTTTCTGCTACTCCTTTCTGCACCTTTTTTTTACCTGAGCAGAACTGTATCAGAGATAGGTTGCTTAATCCCAGAATTCCAGCTTCTATGTGGGTTATTACATGGTTGGGTGTTCATGGCCGTATTAACACACGAGGTAACCACAAGCACAAACAGCTTTCGGATAGATTTTGTTTCCATCCTACTTGTTCTATGTATATTGAATCAGTGCAGCATTTATATTTTGAGTGCCCTTTTATACTGGAATTCTGGGATATTTGTGCTGCTTTCTGGAAGGGTTACTCTTGGTCCCATTGGTCTGCTAGGCAACTTTTTTGGGGGTGTTTTCCCTCTTCTTGGGCTGCTTATTGCCCGAGCACATTGAATGTTATTTCTGTATTTATTCTTTTTTGGGTTTGGCAGATTAGATGTGGGTTTCTTTTTCAACAAAAATAGGATACTCCGTTACAATTGTTTTTTCTTATTAAAGATTGGATTTTTTGTTTACGGGTGCATGAATTTAAGACACTGAAATGGGGAATCTAGGAATGTTACTGGAAACATATTTTATGAAATAATTGCATTTTTTTCTCTTCCTTTTGTGCTTCCTGTATGATGATCTATATTCTGTTTATTCCTTATTAATGTGTTTTTAATTTTTGTATTGCTGTTTTGGTTTATGTTTTGATTTTTGCTTTTAATAAAAATTCCTCTACTCTACTGTAGGGGACCCTTTGTCATCCTGGTTCCTGACCAAGATGGCAGCTGCTGAGGGAGTGGAGGAGTTGATGGATGCCACTGAAGCAGGGGAAATGGTCTCTTCCCCCATTTCTTCCCGAATGGAGACCGTGTTGCCTGCTGTTTGTTCCTCAGATCCAGTTAATGCTTCTGTGCGGGTTGTTGACCCTTTACCAGTAAATGCTACATCAGCTCCATGTTTGAATCATTCTGACCTGGTGAGTGACTCCTTGCCTTTTTCTGCTGATCTTGATGGAACTTCTAGGATTAGATCACTAGAATTGCAGCTGCAGGCTGAAGATAAGCGTTATGCGCTTCGCCATCTGGAGTTACAAAAAGCTTTACTTTCGGCTCAATGCAAACGTCTGTATATCAGGAACCTTTTCCTTTGCATACTACTATAGCTGCTCTTGATTTACAGCATCCTGCTGTGAAGAACTGTGACTGTGCTAAATCGTGTTCTGTGTTGTCTGGAACATGCGCTACATCTGAGCCTCTTGCTTGCAAGCCTGCTGAATCTGTTTCTACTGCTGAGGGAGTGCCGGGAATGGTATTAACAGACAGTGTATCTGGCCTAAGATGCTCCCCAGCTGCATCCCTTACTTGTACTATGGAGGAAATTTCTGCAGCTCTTCTTGATGCAGGATGGGTTTGTTCTGATTCAGGACAGTGGGTGTCTGGTCCCACTCCAGTCATTGCTTCCCCAGCTGCCCACCGGGTTGTTGACCAGCCTCCAGATTTTCCTGTGGATTCTCCTTCACATCACCCACAAAAGGATCCTGATATTGCAGCTACTCCTTTTCCTTTGCACCTTTCTTCAGAACTACATCTGACTGATAACCCTGTTCTTGATATTGTCATTACTGACTTGCCACAGCTTGCTTTGCCTACAGAGTCTACATCTGATACAATGACGGGGCCCTCTGAAGCTCCACTAAATCAGATTCAACAGAATACTTGGAGACCTTATGCTTTCCTTTTCCACCAGCCTATATACCTGGCTAAACGACATAATGCTGTTCGTCTTTTATATAAAGGGGGTATGTAAGACTTTCTGGACTGGGGTTTTGTGGCTAAAACTTTGTTAAAGTGTACAATGAAGTTCTTTGCAAATGAGATTTATGCTCTTATCCACGTATCTGGGGAGTCCACTTTTGATGTCCGCTTTAAGCTGAAAGCTGGGCTGCAATGGTTTTGGCCACAGTTTAATACTTTAAAATCTACTCCTTTATGGGCCCCATTTGAAGCTATCCCCCTTACTAAACCTGCCTATAAAAATATAACGGTTCTCTTTCAAAATGAGGCAGTCAGTGTCACTGATTTGGTTTACTGGCTGAAACAAAGTGCTCTGTTTTGGGTTCCCCAAGGGCAATATTTGATGGTGAGCATATCTGGACTTGGGGTTGGAAGGTGACAGTTATGCTCCATGTTACTGACACTGGCTTGAGCCATCTTCCTAATTGTTTTTTTTTGTGGGGCAGCTGGTCAGCCAAAAGCCTGTTATAAGTGTGGCTCCTGTACTCACTTGAGCAGTCTTTGTGACCAAGTGAAGTGTAAACTCTGTCAGGAATTGGGTCACACAAGTGAGAATTGTCTTAATGAGCCAAAGTGTAATCTGTGTGACTCTTTAGGACATACTTACCAGAGTTGTACTTGGGCTGCTCATAACCAATCTGGCTCCTCTGATGATGTAGAACAGCGGCTGCTTATAGCTAGTGCTCAGCGTGATTCTTTTCCTGTCTCCCCTGGCAGGCCTGATGCTCCTGATATGCCCCCACTGTTGTTCCCTGTGAACCTGCCTTACAGTTGGTGGTAGAACCCCCCACACAGACCTCACATACTGGTCTTGAAGTGTCTCCTTCAGAGGAGTTGGTTTTGGGGGAGCCTTCTTCTGTAGTCATGCCCCCCCAAGTTAGCAAATGATCCTCTAGCATTGCCTTTAAGTAATCAGTACGAGGCTTTTCAGTCCTCTGAACTTTCGGACGCGATTCAGAAGGTTCTTCCCTGTGGTCTACCTTCTGCTACTAAACTCGGAGCACCATGGCTTACTTGGAGTATCAGTAGCTACGCCCTTGTACTGCGTATATCCAGTATCTTACTCAATGCAAACACCTACAAAAACTGCAGTCTTTAGCTAGAACTACCTCTCATGATTTCAAGGATCAAATTCAAAGGCTACAGCATGATATGCAAGCTTTTCATCTGCGGCAGTCTGATAGTTTGAAGAAACATCAAAGTTTCGGCACTCAGGGGAAAGCTGAGGTGATCTGCCCTTATTTATATTGTCAGCATGCTGTTAAAATTAAGGTTATGGATCATCTCAAAGATTTAGATGGTTGTGAATATACTGACAAGCAGAACATTTTTAGGATAGTGTCCCAGCACACATCTTCTCTTTTCTCACCACACTCTTAGATGCCTGCTACTTTTGATACATTGTTATCTGCTTTCTTACTCCTGTTTGTCCCCCATATTTGGTGACAACTTACTGCTGACATTTCTGCTTCTGAAGTTGAGCAAGCAGTTAAGTTGTTACATAATAATAAAGTTTCAGGATTAGATGGGCTCACTCCTGAATTGTATAAAATAATTGGATGACTTTTTCTAAGGAATTGGCGGTGGTGTTTACCTTCCTGTTCAATACTGCTTCTATTCCTTTGGAAATGGCAAGAGGCCTTTTGTTTGTTGTTTTTTTTTTTTCTTTTCAAAAAGGGGGATAAAACTGATCTGACTACTTGGAGACCTATTAGCCTTCTCAACACCGATTTTAAGATTCTTGCAAAAAATTTTTACACACCAGATTGTTGCAGTTAGCAATACATCTTATTTCTCCTACTCAAACATGTTCTATCCCTGGGAGGCGTATGAGTGATCATCTTATTCTCTTATGAGAACTCATTGAAAGAGATAATGCTGAGGGTTTGTCTGGGTTTCTCATGTCTTTGGATCAGAAGCAAGCTTTCGACACCGTGGAACATGATTATCTCTGGGATGTGCTTGCTCGGTATGGTATTCTGGACTCTTTTCTTTTTTGGCTAAAATCGCTCTATGCAGTGGCAACGGTAACCCCTCTTATTAATGGCTGGGTGGGACCCATGATTTTGGTTAAACGTGGAGTTCAACAGGGATGCCCGCTTAGCCCTCTCCTCTATGTTTTTAGTTTTGACCCGCTTTTGTGGGCCCTAAATTCTGCACCTTCTTTGACACATATATATGTAGATACTTATGTTATTCCCTATGTAGCCTTGGCATACGCGGATGACCTTACTGTTTTGTTTGGTGACATGGACTCTGCCACACGGGTAATGGTTATTTATCAGTCCTTTGGTTCCTTATCAGGTACCTCTCTCAATATGCGAAAGTGTGTGGGGAGGCAATTTGGTCAGCCACAGTTTCCCCTTGATTCTGTAGCAGGAGTTGTGCTATCTAGGGCTCCTATTACCATTTTAGGTATTGTTTTTGGTTTCAAGGACCTGGATGTCTTGAATT
This sequence comes from Neoceratodus forsteri, assembly GCA_016271365.2. Classification (NCBI taxonomy): domain Eukaryota; kingdom Metazoa; phylum Chordata; order Ceratodontiformes; family Ceratodontidae; genus Neoceratodus; species Neoceratodus forsteri. The sequence continues at coordinate 615,386,091 of CM028133.1, forward strand.
GGAGTCCTAAACTTACTCAAGCCCAGAGGATGGTTAAGGCGTGGAATGTGGCATATGGGAAAATTGAAACGAGTATATCTTGTTAAAACTTTTCTTTTGTCTCTTTTTACTCATATTTGTTGGTTATCCCCCCCTCCTTTCCTTGGAAGCTTCCTTGCTTAGTATTTTTTTTTCAGGCTGTATGGGGCAGCAGGTTGAATCCTTTAAAAATGAATATTTTGTATTTGCCCAAACTTCAGGGTGGTCTGGGCATGGTTAATCCTGTGTTTTTTTTTTCATGTATTATATATTATTGTTAATCTTAGACCAGTGTTAACTCATGTGACTAGGTCCTGGATCCCTTTATATGTCCTTACTTGTAGTCCCTGGTTCCTCCAATGGGAAGCTGCCTCACTTCAGATACTCAGGTATTCGAATCTCTGTCCCCCTTATATTAGAGATGTGTTTGTCAAGATTAAAAGTTGGCAGCTGACTGTAACTAAGGTGCGAGATCAACATCGGTAATTTTTAGGGAGGGGGGTGGGTCAAAGAAATTGCTGGGGAGGACCAAGCTAATATAAAGAAATCATTTCAACTAAGTTCAGAGAGCTGACTTCTTTCCCCTCTTGCCCTCCTACTTTGACTCAGGGTGCGTTGGATTTTTTAAATAACCCTAGGACCCCTGAGAAAATGTGGGACATTCATTGGCTCCGTTGCCATAATCGACTAAATGTTAAAGAACACCAGAAACATAAACAGCTTTCAGGCAGGTTTTGTTCTAGACCGCTTTGTGTTCAGCAGCTAGAAACAATGTATCATTTGTTTTTTTTCATGTTCATATATGTCTGTTTTTTGGTCTGTTTTGGCTACAATATGGAATATGCCTCCTTTTCATACCATATCAATGGATATTTTATTGTATGGTTCCTTTAATTCATCCTGGCAAGCCTGGGATACTTCTACCTTACAAGTTATTGTTACAGTGGTGAAATGGTATGTCTGGAATTCTCGATGTTGGTTTACTCTGCAACAGAAATCAGTATCTCATTCTGACCTTGTAGAAAAGATGACTTGGGACCTTAAGCTTTTATACAGGAAGGACATTACAGTTCGTTCTGTTTCCTGGGTTTTTCAATCATGGAGAAACCTTCCCTGGATCACTGGCTCTGATGTATCTTTTACATGGCTCCTCTCAAAGTATTTTCTGTTGTTTACTTTACTGTTTTATTATTTGACCTTTCATGCACAGGTTGTGTATATATATCTGGTGTTTTTTTTTTTACTGTTTATATTTGCTTGTACTGCATAGTTTCTTTTTTTTCTGCGTTATGTTATTTTGTGTGATTTTCAATAAACATTAAATTCCCCTACTCTTTTTGAGAGATGCCATGGGATCTTTAACATCAACCTGAACTACCACCAGAACAGGCAGATGGGACCTCAGTTTAATGTTTTATCGAAAAGATGGCTTCCCTGGTGTCTAGTGGGTCCCCTCCCAATCACCAATTCCCTGTAATAAAACAAAAGGTAGTCCATTCCCTAGTGTCTAGTGGACCCCCTCAATCCGCTCTAATAAGTCTGTTGCCTGATATCTAGCTGACCTCCCTCCTTATCCCTGATCCCCAGTAATTTTAAAAAAGGTTGTCCATTCCCTAGCGTCTAGCAGACCCCATGCACCCAACACCAGCAGATAGTGCCCCACCACCCTGCTCCCCCCTACCCTGACCCCGAGCTGGTGACCGGCAAGCCCTCCGCTCTTTGCCATGGCCATCTGCTAACTGAGCTGTCAGTGAGTGAGTGTGTACCTGTACTACAAGTTTGTTAAATAATTATGTTTGTCAATCAAGGGAATGTGGTATGCATATTTATGAAACCTATACAGAGGAGGGGATTAAGTATCTCAGCTGGGACTTGAACCCAGGTTGTCCAGAATGCCATACCGATTGCACTACCAGCTGTGCCACCAAGGCAACTGGAAACCGGGCTATCCCTGAGCACATTACTCTTTCTCAAATGCATAACCTGGTGACTGCACATATAATTACATTTGTCAATCATGGGAGTGCAATGTGCCTATTTATGAAATACATACAAACAAAGAAGAGAAAGTAGCAAATGCCTCAGCTGGGACTTGAACCCAGTCTACCCAGAATACCGTTCTGATTGTGCTACCAGCTATCCCTGGGCATATTACTCTTTCTCAAATGCACAACCTGGTGGCTGCACAAATAATTACATTTGTCAGTCATAGGAGTGTGCTGTGTGCATATTTATGAAAAACATATAAACAAAGGAGGGAAAGTAATAAGTACCTCAGTATATATTTAATTATTGGCAATACTTCAGTGTCTACTATGAGAGATTAGCACACATTCAGATTTTTTTTTCTTATGTTTTTGTTAGATCCTCCAATTCCTACTGTTACTTCTCCTTCCACCAGTGAGACGACCTACGAGTCCTTTACATTTACCTTCAATTCCAGTATGTTTAGCAGTGAAAATGGTCCTATTGTTGCTTATGCAATAATCGTCACAAGCACTTCATCAGGTAAGGATTATTTATCATTATCATGAAATCTTTTTTTTTTAATAATCAAATTGTCTGGAAAGTTTTCTTATATCATGTATTCTTTTTTTTTTTTTTTTTACTTTATTTCTTTATCCCTCCTATCTACTCCCGGAGCCCACTCCTTCCATCCACTCATGTCCTACTCCAATCCACCTTCCTTGGGATCTGCCCCTAGAGTGCCTCTTCCCCCTCTCCTTGCACAGTGGGGTCTGTCCTTTCTTGGTGGTCTGGATGGACCCGGAGCAGCTTTCATCCAGGGCTGCCGAGAGGGATTTTTCTGTTTTCTCCCCTAGATCCCCTACCCTCTGAGACGTTGGCACTTGGGACATACGTCCCGAGTGGTGGCGTGCTGACGCACGCCAACCTCTCAAGTGCTGCGACATCCCCCCTCCCCAGCTCCGGCGAGCAGAGCCGCCACCATCCCTTCTTGTTGCCGGTGCTTCCACCAGCTACTGAAGGGATGCAGAACGCAGATGCATTCATGGTCTCCTACCCCTGAGGGAGGAGAGCATCTGTTGGGACGCTTGATCCTCCCTCTCCCCTACCGACCCCCGGCCACCCGAGTCCATTCCCGAACCCGGGTCACCAGCGTAGCGCGAGGTGTGGCGTCCAGCGCCTCAACCCTCAGCGCCACCGGGCCGGCTATATCATGTATTCTAAATAAACAGCCATTTTAACTCACTGCAGATAGAATAATATGATTTATAAACATTATTTTGCATACATAGCATGTTATGGCCTTAGTTATAAGTTAATCATAGAAACAAGTTTTTTTTTTTTTTTTTTTTTACATGAAAGCTTGGAGTCCATTCAACATTTATTAGTCCTAATGACACAATTCTGCTGTGTCGCTACGTGTATATGCATGTGCATAGGTTCTACAGACAAGAGAAGGTGCAATCCTGTCACGCCTTCTGCCATTTTAACAGAAAATGCAATTGAATTCCCCTCAAGCAAGTACTTATCAATCTGGTACTTAACGGAAAGCTCTCTTTATTCCAGGCACCCGCCCTCGCAAGGCTTACCCTCTGGTTAAGCCTTTTTCAGTACGTTGGCATTTTTCTTGCACCGCAACATACTTTATCTTAATTATAAAAAGTCTGTGACCAGGATGTTGTCGGACGCTAGTGGGGCTCCATTATCTGTAAAGGTACAGCAATGCACCATGCTTGTATTGAAGTACATGGTGCATCGCCGCACCTTTACAGATAATGGAGCCCCACTAGCATCCGATAGACTTCCGGGCCACAGACTTTTTGTGTTTAAAATTAAGTACGTTGCAGCATGATAAAAATGCTTCAACAAACTTAAAAGACTTAACCGGAAGGTAAGCTTTGCGGGGGTGGGAGCCTGGGATATATAGAGCTTTCCTTTAAAACTATCTAGAAACTTGCTGTTGACTACTTCCTGGTTTTCCACTCTCCCACTACTCTCTCTGAGTACCATCCCATTCTCCTTTCAGTTTTAAAGTGACTGCCCTTGGGTTGTTTATCATGCCTTCTTTAATCAACTTCTCTTGATTTTTAAGCTCTAAATGCAAGTATTGCAATGTGGCAGTACTGAATATTGCTTTACAAACAGTAGTAAATCACATCTATGTCTTCACATTTCCAGGCTGCACAACCCAAGCTCTTAGTCTACTCTCATGTGACATTTCCTTGAGCACCTTAATCATCTTTGTTTTCCTTCTCTCTAACCCCTCTGCCTTGATAATGTTGCAGTAGCCAAAACTAGACAAAATACTCAACATGAGGTCCTATCATAGCTCTGTATATCAGAACAGTTCCCTCCCAATCCTTGCTAGTGATATTCCTCCTAATGCAAGATATGATTTTATTACATTTGGCAACAGTCTCATCATACTGTCTTACGGTTATTTGTAACCCTCACTCCAAGGTCATCCTCACTACTAGATTCTCTCAGCTAAACTCTGCTCAGACTGTACTTAAAAGCTCTATTATGTCCCCCCCACCCCCCAAAAAATGCATAACCACACATTTTTACCGGTTTAAAGCTGTTCCCTATTTTTTCAGTTTTTTAGGGTTTTTTGACCGCGTAAGTGCACTAGACAAATTCTGCCTATTTTCAGCCACATTATGAACCATTCATATAAACCATCACGTTATTTCTGAAGTTTTGCTGCCCTCTTCTTGTTAACTATATGCTGATATAATGTGTTAAAATTGACAGGACTTCAAAATTTAGCATACCATGTTTTTTTATGTATTGATATGTAGCATTTTAGTTTTTTTTTTATATTGCTATATGGTTGCTATAGTTCTTGTCTTATCGATATATCTACAGGCTTACTCCAAGTTTTCATAAAAAAAAAAAATTAAGAGGGGATTTTCAACCTGCCATGTCTGTTTGTTTAGAAACATAGAATGTGATGGTAGATAGGGACCACCTTGCCCACTTAGTCTGCCCATTTCCCTACCTACACAAAGCTTTATATCCCAGTTGATCTACAGCTTACCTTCTCTTTCCTACCACCAGGGTTGTCTTCTGTCTGTCCCATGCATTCTTGAACTCACCCACTGTTTTCACCTCCATGACCTCTGCAGGGAGTCTGTTCCATGCAGCTACCATCCTTTCTGTGAAAACGTACTTCCTCACATTACCCAAAGTCTTCCCCCCAGCCTTATAATGTGACCTCTTGTTCATTTCTCATTTGAAAGATACTGCCCTCCTGTACCTAGTTTATCCCTTTGAGGTACTTAAATGTCTATCATTTCCTCCCTCTCCCTCCTTTCCTCAAAAGTACTCATATTGGAGGTCTTTCCTCATGTAGTTTATTGTGCATTCCCATCATGATTTCTGTTGCTCTTCTCTGGACAGCCTCCATTCGGCCTATGTCCATCTAGTGTTGTGGCCTCCAGAACTGAACACAGTATTCCAGATGTGGCCTCACAAATTGTCTGTACAGTGGCATCACCACCTCCTGCTTTCTACTAGTGATGCCTCTTCCTGTGCACCCCAGCATCCCTCCAGCCTTCCCCACTGCCATTTCACACTGCTTGGTTACTTTTTTTGGATGCAGGTGCTAAAATCCATTCCAGGAGTTAGACCATGAAAAGGTGGTCTAACTCCCAGGATGGAATTCCACAGTTACATCTGAAAAACAGACATGATTCTCACAATTGCAGAAGAAATTGCCATAAACTGTGGGAATTTTTGCAAATACATCAGGATGTTTGTAAATATGCTGTAAGCTTGCTGACGCATTTGCCTGGACACAGCATGCAGCTGAAATACAGACAAGAGTGCTGCATCCAAGGCTCTGATGTTCCCATCCTAAGTCTTCAGCACTTACATTTCCAAAGTTATGTAAGGAATAATGCCCAACAGAGTGGGCAGTATTGGGCTATATCAAACCACCCAGAGGCAGTTCGTAGGCATTTCAGTATTGAGGTTAGAGCAGGGGTGATGGTGTTTAAACAGCGAACTGTTCACTCGCCTGCTGGTGAAATGTTTTCATTCATTGATGGCTGATTTCACATCAGCAAGAATAGATCCCAGTCATGTATTCTGCCCACCCATCTGCTTCAATTCATGATTTCAGTGCATAGGGTGGAGTGCAACATTAAGAGAGGACTGAAGGAAAAAGAACATTAAGGTACTGGGTTAGGGAGTGGCTGTGCAGTGTGAAAAAGAAAATACAGATATAGCTGTGTTTCTTCTTGGGTTTACTAAATTTTGGGATGAGCTGGAGTGGAGGCAGGGCAAGCCAGGGAAGCTGTTGCTGGTAGCGCGGTGTTCACAACGTGCTAGTGCTAATAATTTAAAACAAAACAAAACTTTTTTTAAACTGTCTGATGCCTGTAATAACAGTGGAAGAATGTGAACCACCTTAAATTGGAGGCAGCTGTTGTGTTTTATGTGTGTATGTTGGGGGGGGGCGCTGTCGTTCAATAAGTGAGGAGAAAAAAATGGCAGCTAGTGAGTTGGAAAATTTACGGTGGCCCAAAGATACCCAAAGTAATGAGGTACCCCAAAGTGGTGCTTGTTTCTTACCAGACACTGTTAAAAAATAAATGCATGCATAGACATTACATTCAGCCAATCAGCATGCTTTATTTTTCAAGCCCTTTTCTAAGTAAGCAATATGCTTGACAGGGTGGGTAGTATTCGGCTATACTAAACCACCCAGGGGTGTAATGAGGCCAGACATGTCAGACAGAGGGCCTTATATCCCCTGGAAGGTCTGCTATAGCCCAGTTTCACCCACCCTGGAGGGTATTATTGCAGTTAGATAATGGGCTTTTATAACAGTTTAAAGCAGCATTGCAATGAAAAATGTTTTTCACAAAAGCAACTCTCTGCTACAATTAGATAAAATATAAACATACAGTACCTGTTCAACCTACTATAATAGGTACTTCCTGTGCTGTGCACCATGAGTTTTTTCATTTTCCCAATCCTAACCCTTCCCAGATCTATGATGTTATTTCTAAGCCAAATGTGGTGGCCATCTTTTCTTTTTCTTGAGAAAGAACTAAACTAAAATATTTATAAAATACTCACCATTTTGGTGGAACTAGAAAATGTTACCACCATGTAAAACTGAAAGATGCCGGCAATCTTTTGCAGTAAAAAGATAAGATCAGATATTTTGCCTAGTTTCATTGCACTACTATTTTAAACAGAATGTTTAAAAGACTGTAAAATGTTAAAAGTAAATAAAAAATTAAAAAAATTATGTAAAGTAGTCCCTCTGCTGTTGTAACTTGTAGCAGAGGGCACTGCGGTGTTTCACAAGCTGCAGCAAATTGTCCCTACAGTACCAACAAATGCAGAAGTGAGAGTCCCCCTTCAACAACCACTGAATATATTCCATGATCAAACAGAACTAAGAGTGCCTCCCCATATTGATTTAAGCAGGCTCATGTCCTTATGTAACACCTTTAAAGACACTATCAGGGATCATCAATCTTTACTTTACTGACCTGCAACATAGTTCAGGCAGCCACGAGCCAGTGCAGCTCACATCCAGTTATGTCCCCTCATCTGCACCCCCACCTCTTCAACCATTCCAGTTTGTTTTTCACTTGTTTTTGATAAGTATGGTAATTCTGCAGTTCACAGGCATTCAGTGTTGAGATTAGAGTGGCGGTGATGGTGTTTAAACAGTGAACTGTTCACTCATCTGCTGGTGAAATTGTTCATTGAAGGTTGATTTCATATCAGGGAGGACTGATCTCCATCCTACATCATGCCCTCCCACTCCTACTTCTGAGTTCAGTGCATATGGTGGAGTACAACATTAAGAGAGGACTGAGGAAGAAAGAACATCAAGGTACTGGTTAGGGAGTGGTTGTGTAATGTAAAAATTAAAATGACAGATGTAGCTGTGTCTTGTTCTTGGGTTTACTAAATTGTGGGATGAGCAGGAGTACAGGCAAGGCAAGCTGGAAAAGCTGACACAGGAGCATGCAACATGCTGGTGCTGATAATTGAAAACAAAAAAAAAGTTTATTTTAACTGTGTGATGCCTATAATAACTGTCAGAGCATGTGCCACTTTAAATTGGAGGCTGGTGTTGTGTTTTGTGTGTGGTGGGGGGGCCGTTGCTCACTAAGCAAGTGGAAAAATGGCAAATAGTGAGTCGGAAAATGTGTGGTGGCCCAAAGATACCAAAAGTAATGAGGCACCCTAAAGTGGCACTTGTTTTTTACCGGGCACTGTTGAAAAATAAGTGCATGTCTAGACATAGTTTCTCTATCAGTGTGCTTTATTTTTCAAACCCATTTTCTATCACGTTTTATAGAAATTGGGTGGGATTTTCATTTCCTTGGATGTAGCGCTCCTGTCCATATTTTGGATGGATGCTACATCCATGCAAAGTGGCAGGATTCTTGTGGCCTTCTCACAGACATCCTGGCACATTTGTGACAATTCCTGTAGTTTATGGAAATTTCTACCATGGCTGTGGGAATCGCTTCCATTTTTCAGATGCAACTGCGGAATTCCAACCGGGAGTTAGACCACCTTTTTCATGGTCTAACTCCTGGGATGGATTTCAGCATTTGCATCCGAAAAATGGACGCAGCTCTTTGAAAATTCCCCCAGTTATATTGTGGAATCACCAAACCCCATAAGGACACTGGCTCCAGGGCATTAGGGATGACTCTCTTGACTGGCTGTGGACGTATCCTCCCCTGCCAGAGGGCACCACCATGCCACGAGCATAAGCCAGAGGAGGCTGCCTTCCTGACTGTCCCCCTTTTGAAGGGGAAACCCCAGCCATCTGGTACCAGCCTCCTGTCAGCCTCCTGATGATCTGGATGCACAAGACTTCTGATCTGCTGTCCCCCCCCCGGCCCCGTACAGACCTTCCAAGACTACTGTGTTGCACCATAACTTACACATATGCATGACTGTGGAACCTATTTTGGCACCATTTTCAGAAGCACCACTTGTGCTCGTCAGCAAATTCCCAGACATCCCTCACAGAAGTGGTATAATTCCAACACCAGTATTGTGCCATCACAAAAGGAAATGTTTTTTGTGGGGGCTTCACCACCGACATTTATTTATAATCAACTCAAGGTCGGAGTTGTTTTGGGAATGGGGAAGAACACTGGGAGAAGCCACGTCACTGAAAACATACCATTACAGCGACTGTCACTGTAATGGCCTGTTTTCAGTTATGCTCTCCTGGTGTCACTCACAAGGGGGCCACCATCTGTTTTCTACTGTCTCTCCCTCTTGCTGGAGAAGGCACAAAAAACCCTGTGGGGGGGATAGGAAAATTCTTTCTCGCCACCTGAGCCAATCTCCCCATAGCAGCACAGCAAGTTTCCTACTTCTCCCCCACAGCTCCCTCCTGCTTTTATGATGGTGAGGTTTGGGTGGATTTAGACCTGTGGTAGTGGAGAAAGACAGCATACCTCTCAGGTCAAGCCCCGTTTATGGGCTATGCTCTTCTCCTTGGACCCAACCCACCTTCTCCCTGGGAACCCCTACCTACTGTACGCCTGCCCCTCGTGGGTGGCTACCTCCCCACTTACCTGCCCACTGCCCTGTCATTTATTAAATGCTGATAGACAAAGCCCACCTATTGCGATACCGTGCAGGCTCCTTCATTGTCTTATACGGCACATCTCTTCATTCACCTGGACAGACTGAGACAGACAACAAGCTTTGGAGAAGAATGGCCACAGCCATATATTTGTTAGTTAATCAGGGTTTTATTTAACTGTAAAAATTGATTAGCATTTTGCTCATAAAAGTGCTAAAACATTGTGAAAATGTATAGCACTTGCCTCACTGTGTTTAACAAAGATAACACTTCTAGAAAACCTATATAAATACTTTCTGTACAGTTAGTATTGTCCCAAGAAAAAAACTGCTAATCAGTTATTTAAAACCCTGTAAATTATTCAACCAGTACAATAGAATCGGCATGATGTGCATAGCAGGTAATCTTGGATGGTAAACTCATCAATCAGCTTAATCCAATTCAGAACTATTGGCTCACCCCCTCTCCACTGGGGGCTGCCTAACTAATCACAAACCCCATGAGGACACCAGTTCTGGGACATGAGGGATGGCTCTCATCACCGGCTGTGGATGCATCTTCCCCTGCCCTTGAAAGTGGCGGGAAACACAGTCATCTGGCATCAACCTCTTGTCAGGCTCAGGATGATCTGGCTGCACAGGTCTCAAGAAACCCTGTTACCCCCTCTGCACAGACCTTCCAAGACTACTGGGCCACCACAAGGTGAGCATTGCTGCCATGCCCACCCCTCCACAAGCACATCACACCAGCACCTTCACCACAGCCCTCTGTATGTCCTCCAAAAACCTATCTAGCCCTATCTCTAACAAGTGCACACTATCTTTGCCATAAGATTCAGGCCTCTTAACCATAGTCTCCAGGTGTCTCACTAGGAACCCCCAAAACGGTCCATAAATGGTCACAGGGCTACATTATGGAGCCTGTGCAGTTTCTCTATCACCCTGGGATTGCTGCCCTTCTGCCATTGCTGCCTTTGAATAATATCAAGTCAAATTATGTGCACTTGCAGCCACATTTCCTTCACCCAGGCCAAGACCATCTTTACATTCTTCTGCAAGTTCAATGACTTCATGGTCCCCAAATTATTTCCCCCAAGTACATCACCAAAATTCTTGGGTGCTACCATCGCTTGGCTTCAACTCACAACCTTGGAAGCAGCTCACACCATCTAAAACCCCATTGCCCCATCCAGTGCACCTCTGCTTGCTGGGGATCCAGAAACTGGTTTTTGCCACTGCAGTACTGCCTTGCCCAGACATCAGCACAGTGGGTAAAGGAATGGCCTCATAACCAGATCTGCACCCACTGGAGACCATCACCAGTCAAGACAAAAAGTAAACCAGGGAGGCAGTATAGCACAGTGGTTTATAGGGTTACCACCTTTTAGGAAGCCCAAAGTGAGATATTTCTTCCTGAAACATGATTTTTCACAGGACAACATGTAACCTCGACCAATGCAACAGACTTGTTTTCTCTAAATAATCAGAATTAATCTAAGTGATGTTGTTTTTACTGTGTGTTGTCATCTAAACTTATTTTAGTTAAGGCAGTACTTTTTCTTGCAACATTTAGAGGAAAGTCAGAACATATTTTTTTCTGCTATAATGTCAGGACATGTAGCATTTTTCATATGTTTTTGCAGGACACAACTGCCCAAATCAGGACTGTCCTGCAAAAATCAGAACAGGTGATAACCTTAGTCGTTTAAGACTCTGAACTGCAAATCTGGAGACCTGGGTTTGAATCCCACAGCCTCCCACTTGCATACTGTGTGACTCTGAGCAAGTCACTTAACTTCCCTGTGCTACCAGGTCACACCTATAAACAAGCTTTCAGCTTAGTGAGTTTCTCCTGGTTAAACAATTAAAAAAAAAAAAAAAAAAAACATTATAGCATGTGTGGTCTACCATAACTTTCAAGTGCCTGTAATGTCCACTGGCCTACAATCTGAATCTGGGCATTTGTTAACCCTTCTGCCCTGATATATTTAGTTTTTGTTTACCAGGTAAGTACACTAGCCATGACATGACTATTTTCAGGCACAACCTGGGAGAATACAACAAATAATTGACAGATACATTACATAAGTACAGGAAATTACATAAAAGGCAGAAAAACAAACAGTCAGTCAAAAGATACATAACAACCAATCTGACATTATATGAAGTAAAACTTGGAGTATACAATATAGGGTAGCTTGAACAGTCGGTAAGTTGATACATTCAGACAGAAACAGAATGTGATTAAACAGAATGTGGGAAACTAGCATTAAGTCAGTGAAATCTTGGTTAAAATAGGCTTCAGGAATGAAAACATCCAGGAAGCAATGACAGGGAAAGCACAAAATTAGCCCATGAAGGAGATTGAAGTAATGAGTGAGCGTGGGTGAGTAAGGAGGTGGACTGTATTGCAGAAAGTAGCTGGAGGTTAATGGGAGTTAAGTAGGGTCAAAACAAGTGCAGGTATGTACCAGAGACAGATGATGTTGAAGCTCCTGTTTAAATCTGGCATGTGATTTTGCCTGCCTAAGTGCAAGAGGAAGGGAGTTCCAGAGCTTGGGGGCAGTGTGATGGAAAACTCTAGAGCCCTTCGATGTGGGACATCTGGGCACATTACGTTGTGACTTATCCATGGAACGCAGTCCATAGGTGGAGGATTGAGGTACAAACATCATAGCAAGTGAGGAGTGTTTGCTGTCAGATTATCAAGTCAGGAAGCCTAAAGAGTATTTTCAGCAGACAGAGGGAGTGAGACAGCCCAGGTCACTATAGAGTTGGCAGTGGTGCTTGAGACGTGGTGATGAGGAGGCATACCGACATATTATTATATGTTATATCCCATTTATGAAGGGTAGTTTTATGCACAAAGGCAAAGGTGGGAGCACCATAGGTGAGAGCAGAGAGAAGGATACCTCTGGCAATAGCCAGCTTAGCTGAGGAATTAAGCATAAAGCTAGTTTTATAAGCGACTCCCAGTTTAGCATTCACTGCTTTGCAGTTGGACTGTACATGTAGATTGTAATCTAGGGATTGATCCAAGAATACTCCCAGGTACTTAAATGAGGTAACACATTCAATCTGAGTGCCACCTAAGTCGCATACCAGTAGGGAAGTTCAACAAGACCTGAACTTAGGGGCAGAGCCAAATAACATTGCTTGAGCTTTCTTGGCATGGAGTACAAGCTTATGGGCAGACAGCCAGCTTTGTACATTCTTGAAGTTAGAGGAAAGGGATGCATTTATGTTGGAGATATTTTCAGAGCTGGAGTAAAGGGCGAGATCATCTGCATATAGAATAGATAAGCACAAATGCAGATCATCAGCTATATTATTAGTAAAGACTGAGAAAAGAAGGGCTACCAGGATAAAGCCCGGAGAGGGACCCTTATGTTAAGAATAGCTCTGTCAGATAGGGAAGAATGACATTTCACAACTTGAGGCCTATTTGATAGATAGCCCCTGAACCAGTCAACTACAGTGTTTGAGAAGCTCAGATTCTGCAGAGTGGAGAGAAGCAGGGGGGTTATCGAGGAGATCAAAAGCCATGATGAGGTCAATGAATATGGCCTCTGTTAATGGACTCACATCCACGTTGGAAAGCATATCGGTTGTGAATTTGAGAAGAGCTGTGGAGGTGCTATGACCTTTCCAGAAGCCATGCTGAATGTCTGAGAGAAGGCTGTACTTTGTAAGGAAGTCTATAGTTTGATTTGCGACTAGTTTTTTCAGGATTTTGCTCAAGACTGAGAGGATGGCTAATGGCCTATAGTTGGAGAAGTCATTAGAGTCCCCTTTTTTAAATACAGGCATAAACACGGGCAATTTTCCAGATATCAGGAACTTTGCTGAAGGAGAGAGACAAGGTAAATATTTTGGCCTGCGGGGGAGGCAATAAAAGGTGCCGTAAGTTTCAGGAGTCTAGGCTCCAGTGTATTTGATTCAGAACTGGTGTTGTCAGAGATGGTCTGAAGTAACTTAAGGACCTCAAGCCTAGAAATAGCCTTGAAGAGGAACAGGGGAGTATTAGGCTGCCTACCAGTAGGGTAGGCGAGCAAGGAATGGTTGACTGAGGAGTAGGAGAGGCCTGAGAGACTGTCTGAAATGACAGGAGGGAGGAGATGTACTGGGAAAGATCTGAAACCATTTGATTGAAAGAGTTTGCTATGGTGTCATTACAGTTTACACCATTTAATATCATGTCCCTTGGGGTAGTCAACTGAGAAGCTCCGAGAAAGGTCTTAACACGGGCCAAGAATTTCCTAGGACCATCGGCAGAGCTTATTAGCAAGTTTTTACAGCAGGTACTCTTTGCTGTTCTAACCTGTTTTGTAAAACAAAAAACGAAAAAAAAGAGTTCTTAAAGGCTCTCTAGGTATTATAGTGTGCTGGGAGGCCCAGATAATTTGTACTTCTTCCAATATCTGTCCCTTGTGTGTAAGTTAACCAGCAGTTCTTTGTGGAGCTATCTAGTTTATTTGCCCTTGACCCTACATGTTACCTTAGGGGCATGCTTGCACTGAATAGCCAGGAATTCATCCAGGAAGAAGCATAGAGCAGACTCAGTGTCACAGGAGTGATTGAAATCAGACCATTTTTTTCTGGAGACATCAAACAGAAATGCTTCAACATCCAGACTGGCAAAGTTGGTAAAGGTGACATAGCACAGTGGAAGGAGCAGTCACAGGGCTCCAAATGCAGAAGATTGGGGAATGATCAGTTAGTGCATCAGCCAAGGTGCCTGCTGCAGATACATGATCAAGGTGGTTGACCAGTGGCCAGTCAGTGAGAGTTGAGGATTGCTGTGATGGAGTAATTCTTGTAGGCTCAGTTAACAACTGGTGGAGATTATAAAACTTTGCATTAGTGAGAGCAGCAAGCTTTGAGCTGCCCCTAGCCAGTCTTAAGTTTAAGTCTCCTAATATTATGACCTCATTCTGTTTTGAAAGCAGTGAGGTTTGATTGAGTAATTCCTGCAGTCTAACAGTGCCCCCGGAAGGAAGGTTGTAGGCACTGATAATATGGAGTTTTTTGGCCCCTTGGGCAAGGGTTGCATGTAGGTATTTCCAGGCAGAGGAGGAAGCAGAGGCTAGGACAGCCTCAATAGTGAGATGTTCTTTGTAAAACAGGGCAACTCCACCACCGTGCTTAGAGGAGAGCTTTTCTCTGCAGATCAGGAAATAGTTAGCCAGGGAGCATATGGAGTCAGGAACACCCAGCTTCAAGTTTCAGCTAGACAGAGTATATCCGGACTGTAGACTGTGATCCATGCGTCAAGATCAGCAAAATTGCGGGTGAGACTTCTGATGTTTATATGGGCAATGAAGAGCCCCTTGTCTGAAATTGCGGTGATATCAGTTGAGAAAAGGACTGGAGGACCTGGATTTATCTCTGTGTCTCCAGATAGAAGGATAACTAGGATGACGAGGAACCACAGCATACTATTGTGGAAGGCAGAGGGAACTACCTTCCTCAGAAGACACTTACAGGGTAAGTGTGCTAACCACATAGAAGGTGCACCCCTTTGTTAATATTAGGTGCTAATAAGCAGGCATGGGCCGAGAAACAGCAATTAGATTAGAGAAACAGAAGTCAGTAGGTAGCAAGGTAGAAGCACAAGGAGAATTGGTGCAGGGATGGATATTGCTACCTCATTTAGACATACTAGTAGTAGGAGTGTGAAGAGCAGCTCTATCAGACTGAAGAGAGCCATGCTTATATGTGTAAGAGTGTTTGTTGCACTGAGAGCCAGGCAGTATAGCAGATTACGAGTGAAAGTATTCTGACAGTAGAGAAATCAGCAAGGTGGAGGGCACACCATTTGCCCCCAGAAGGGAGTAGAAAAGCCAAGGAGAGCTGAGGATACTCCGTTCAAGTGACAACTAGTAGAGTTTTAGGTTAATCACCTCCAAGGTAAGAGTAAAGGGTGACATGGTCCAGAAATGGCACAGGATGGCTATTTAAGCACTTTTTAGAGTATGCCCATTTGCTAACATCAGTATAAAAAAGGTCCAGGTAAGGTGTTTAGTAAAGGAGGAAGAGAGCCAAAAAGTTCAGAGAAAGAAGCACTTCTCCTTGTGGCCTATACAGAGGAATAAACAACAGCAACTTCAATTGGCAAGAGCCATACATGGATATAACTGTCACCCACTATGACCCCTGACTGACTCTTTTCCACACCTTTCTTCCTCCCCCTCCCCTCTTCCCTTCCTCCCTCCCCCCACACCTCACCATCCCTTCCCTTCTGTCACCATCTCCTCCTGTGTCTGCCCCCGTTCCCACCCATTCTACCCCTTTCTGCCTCACTCATCATGCTTGACAATGCCATCTAGCTGCATCCCCCCTTGTTCTCTATCCTGCTACTACTCTTCATCCCCTGACTCACCCTTCCCTTACTATTTCTAAATGGGATTATCCTGCCCACCCATGTTTTCGCCTATAACGTCCCAGAATGCCAACTGTGTATCTAATTGCAATCACCTATGTTTACTATGTATTGTGCTGTTCTACTGTTAGCTGTATTTAATATTATCTGTACATGTTATTGTGCTTTATACTCTGTCTGTTTTGTAACCCCCTCCCTATTACTGACGTAGAACCTTTGTAAATGAGCTCCTCTGTGCTCAAAGGTATTTTCTAATCCTAGATTGAAATAAATAAATAAAGAGAGAGAGAGAGAGAGAGAGAGAGAGAGAGAGACTTACGAGGGCAAGACTGCAAGGAGTAAAGTCAACTTACAGTTTGTTTCACCCCTAGAAGTGGCTCAGTATAAGGAGCCATATCTCTCAACTGTCCCTGATTTTCAGGGACGTCCCTGATTTTGCCTCAAAATTTTACTCTGTTCCTCCTAAAATATGTGTTTCTGTGGCTAAACAGTGGAAATTATAAGCACAAAATAATATCAAGCATTAAAGCTACAGACTTGTTCTTCTGTAGAAAATGCATTCTACACTAAGCCACATATTCTACCAGCTTTCTGACAGGATATCTCTAATTTTGAAGATGTGTCCCTGATTTTGGTCCTTTGTCCCTGATTTTTTTTAAGCCTTGTCCCTGATTTGTGAGGCAGGAGGTTGAGAGGTATGTAAGGAGCCAATGGTAGATTAGACACTTAGTCAGATGACTCGAAGGTGTCTATAAAAGAAAAGGTCCACCCTGGGTGGGTGAGGTGGAGGGAGGGTAGGGAGCCAGTGCAAAGCATCGGCGGAAAGCAAGCTCAGCGCTTACTGCAGCCCAAATGTACCTGCACTGTCTGCTTCCAATCCACACCACCAGTCTGTGTGGTTCAGTGCAGGCTGCGTTGTGAGGATTTATGGCTTTTTTCCTGGCAGCTTGGGGGAGCGCAGTCTGTTGCCCTCAGACAGTATCACCTCATTCCCCTCAATTCAGACCTCTCTCAGTCATGTATTGAGATCACAGGTAGTGGCTCGGATTTGGGAAGCACTTGTCCAGAAGGGCAGAGCAATCTGCCCTGTCAGATTCCAATCCACACCACCAGTTGGTGTGGTTCAGTGCAGGCTTCACTGTGAGGATTTATGGCTTTCTTCCTGGTGGGTTGGGGGAGTGTGGTTTGCTGCCCTCAGACAGTACCGCTTTGGACCACTTAGTTTGGACCTCTCAGTCATGGATCGAGACCACAGACAGTGGCTTCAATTTGGGAAGCACTTGCCCAGAAGGGCAGAACTCCAATCCTAATGGAGTGGGTATTATATTCTTGCACATCATGACACAGCTGCTGCAAAGGCCTCTGCCAGACATACCTGAATTGATACACAATTGTTGATGTCCTGTCCTGTCAAAAAGGCCACCCAGCTTTTAGTCTGTCTTGTAATATAGTCCTGGACCCATGCTGGGATATTTTATTTTTATTTTATTTATTAGATCATCGGTTTACAGATCTTTGAGTCAAAGACTCATTTACAAAGGCACCTCGTCAAGAGAGCAATACATCACAGCAAACAAAACAGTACAGTACATAACGCTTGGATTAAAAAAGCAACCAGTGTTACAGGCATTCACTGGTGGTACAAGCTTGGTAACAGGTAGATCACAGTAGGCATAGGTACATGAGTACCATGTCAGGTAGCAACCAGAGATATTTTATTACATTAGTCAGCATATGTTGCCTGAGACCCCAGGCATATACAACAAAAGTAGACAAGGCAGACAGGGCCTGGGGTGAGGGTAAGGGGCAGGTGGTGGATTATGTGCAGTTGTAGCAGTGAGTGCTTGTCAGATGGCTTCTGAGGGAGACCTTGAAAAGACCAAGCTTAGTGGAGTCAGCTATGTTGGCTGGGAGGGAATTGAACCAGGAGGGAGGCTGATAGCGAAAGAATCTTTGGGCCATAGAGGTCCTTGCCCTGGGGACAATAAGAGAGGTTTTGACAGTGCTGAGGGTGGAGACTGAGGGGGAGGCATGCTGCAGGGAGGTGGTGACCCTGGGGGGGGGAGAGAGAGCCCTAGCAGGTTCTGTTTTACAAGAAGGCAGGTTTGGAAGTGGAGTCATTCTTCAAGGTTGAGCAAGTTGGTAGTAAAGTACAGCAGGCATGTATGGGTGTGCCTAGGGGCTCCAAGCATTAGCCTGCAGGCCTTGTTTATAGAGAGCTGGATTCTTGCAAGCACAGTGTTGTCAGCTGCAGCATAGATGGGAAGCTCATAGTCGATTAGCGACAGGACAGAGGAGGTGATTGCCAATCTAAGGGCCTCTTGTAGGCAGTCCCTATGGTGGTATAACAGTCCAGTCCTGACATTGATGGAAGCAGAAAGGGCATTGATATGGGAATGGAAGGAGAGTGCCGAATCAAAGGTAATTCCCAGATACTTGGAGGAAGAAACCTGCTCAATGGGGTTTAGTGTGCTAGGCAGTATCACGAGAGGGTCACCACTGGTGTTGCTTTGGCGATGCAAGAAGAGCATAGCTTTGGTCTTTTTTAGGTTCAGGATTAGCCTTCGTGATGTGAACCAAATGCTCAGCTCTATCAAAAGCTTGTTGGAAGGTGGCCTGGAGTGTGTTGGGGTTGGGGTCAGAGGCGAAGAGCACAGCGTCATCCGTGTAGAGGAGGATCTTACTTGGGCAGGCTGAGGGGAAGGAGTTGAGGTAGAGACTGAAGAGGAGAGGGCCTAAAATGGAGCCCTGGGGAACCCAAGAATGGACAGGCTGTGTGTCAGATAGGGTGCTATTGATTTTTACACACTGAGTTCTGGCAGAGAGGTAGCTGGTGAACCATGCAAGGAGGCCAGGGGAGAAACTAAGGCATCTGAGGGAGTCAAGCAGGATGGGATGGCAAATCATGTCCAAGGCCTTGGAGAGGTCAATGAACACAGCACTAGCAGGACATCCGGCATCAGGAGCAGAATGCAGGAAGTTGGAGAATTCAAGTAGCGCAGTTGTGGTGCTGTGACTTGCTTAAAAGCCATGCTGTTCAGGGGACAGGATATTGTGCATGGCCAGGTATTCGGCAAGCTGGTCGGCAACTACTTTTTCAAGGGCCTTAGAGAGTTGGGGGAGGATGGAGATAGGTTGATAGTTACCTGGGGTCACTCGATCGCCTCTCTTTAGGATGGGAGTGATGATGGCGGTTTTCCGTTTGCTTGGGAACTGCCCTATTGCACCCCCGAGGTGCTCTCAAAGTGCACCAATATCCTTGAGCACTCCAATCAGTTTTACTCCCTCACAACCAGACTAAAACCCCGGCTATGGTTACCACCATGTCCTCATCTCCCAGTGCCAATGGCAGCCCCACTGCCTTGTTTACCTGCCTGAGCTCCAACACCAGGAAAGCTCCACAGAATGCCATCAAGTAGGCGGTCCTGAACAGGTACATTTCTGCCAGTGCTGAACAGACCTTTGGGAGCCAGTTTCATACCTGCTTAAACTTAATAGGGCTGATGGGTCATCAGCCTTCCGGTCTTTTTTGAACCGACCACATCCACCCCTGCAACCTCTTGTGGAAGGGAAAATCCTCATGGTATCCACATACTCCATTTCTTTCTGAAACCATGCTATACAAACCAGATGCTGCTCTATTGTGTCTGGCTGAGCCCCCCTCCCACTTTTGTGTTGGACACACTGTTGGTGCATAGCTTGTCCCCTAGGACAAGCCCTGCCTTTTTAATAATAATAATAATAATAATATTATTATTCATAAAGCACCTTTCAATTATCAAGGCCGCTGAACAGTAAGAAGAAACAAAACAATAAAATCCATAATTCATATGAGTAAATACAGAGCTAAAAATCAATTTGGGTAAGCTTGAAACCATAGGTGAGTTTTTAGGGCCTTCATAAAGCCCTCCACAGTCGTGCACTCCCGTATCTGAAGGAGTAGAGAATTCCACAGGGCTGGGGCCGCATTCATGAATGTATGGGCCCTCCAATGTCTTCAAAGATACCCTGGGAATCGGTAGTAACCCCTCGTCAGCTGAGCGGAGCGGTCACCTGGGGCAGTGGGGGGGGGGCAGGAGCTCTTTCAGATAGTCCGGGCCCAATCCGTGTAGGGCTTTGTAGGTCAGAAGCCCAACCTTGAAGGAGATCAACCACTGAACAGGCAGCCAGTGCAGTTCGTGCAGCACCGGTGTGATGTGACTAGCCCGAGGAGTCCCCATCAACAGCCGGGCCACAGCATTCTGCACTAGCTGCAAGCGGCGTATATCAACCCCCGGAAGCCCCAGGTAAAGGGAGTTGCAGTAATCGAGGCGCGAGGTCACAAAGGCATGGATCAACATAGGAAGGTCACTGGATGGAACTAGGTGCTTGACCCTGGTGATGTTCCTCAGGTGATAAAAAGAGGACTTGACGACTGCCGACACCTGAGGCCGCAGCGTCAGTCCATCATCAAGAATCACCCTCAGGTCCCACACCCATACAGAGGAAAGGAGCTGGGAATCTCCCAGGCAAAGTCTGGAAGGTTGGCCAGCCCCCGATCCCTCTTTACGGTGGCCAGGATCCAGAATCATCACCTCAGTCTTTCCCAAGTTCAACTTCAACCAGCTGGAGTTCATCCAGTTCTAGATTTCAGCAAGACAATTGTTGAATACCAAATGTGCACTATCCTGGTTGGGTGCAAAAGACAGGTAGAGCTGGGTATCATAAGCATAGCAGTGAAACTTCAGCCCATACCATCTTACGGTGTCTCTGAGGGGCTGTGAACAACTTGGGGGACAACACTGAGCCCTGAGGGACCCCACATGGCAGAGAGAATGGGTCAGAAGAAAAAATCCCCGACACCACCCTCTGAGTTCTGCCAGGGAGGAGGGACTTAAACCTCCTGAGAACTATACTAGACAGGCCACGGATGAACCTCAGTTGCTCGAGGAGCACCTCATGGTCCACAGTGTCTAAAGCTGATGAGAGATCAAGAAGTATCAAGATAGAATGGCACTTCTGAACTCTCACCATCAAGAGATCATTGAGCACCCAAACCAGAGTCGTTTCGGTACTATGACTCTTACGAAAACTGGATTGGAGAGGTTTGTAGATGTTGTGGATGGTCAAATGGTTCTCCAGTTGCAGTGCCACAACCTTCTCAGTCACCTTCCCTATGAAGGGGACGTTAGAGATCAGTCTGTAGTTCACAAGGTAGCCTCAGTCTAGAGCAGCTTTCTTCAGGAGAGGTGTCACTACTGCCTTTCAGGGAGCTGGGAAACTCACCAGACTCAAGGGAGCACCAAACTATCCTTTCAAGGACTGGGCCAATGATGTCACAACAACCCATAATCAGGGAGGTTGGTCCCGGATCCAAACTACAGCACGTTGGACACATACCCCGGGCAATCCGCACAACATCCCTGACTTCCAGCCAGTCGAAGGAGCTCCAGACAAAATAAGAAGGAGTGACCCTACACTGACCACTAGCAATTCCCATAAAGTATGCTGGTTGGATCTCCACCCTGATGCTGGCCATCTTGTCAGCAAAGAACCAGGCGAGCGCCTCACACTCAATCTGTGAAAAGGCTCTGTGAGACTGGAGACAGGGTGGGTTGCACAGCCTGTCCACAGTTTGAAAGAGCGGAGCCAGTCAGTTCTGAGCAGCTACAATCTCCCCAGACAGGAACTCTGCCTTCTTATGGGTGATTGCTGATTGACAGACTTGATAATGTTCCATCAATCTAAAGCCTCCAGGGGAGATTTCCACCAGCAATGCTCCAATCTTTGTCCAAGTCGTCCCAACTCCCTCAAGGTCCCATCAAACCATGGGGACTGAGGGCAAAGGGACAGAGGACGAATGCGGACAGGAGCGATAGAGTCCAGGGCCATAGTAATGGCCTTCTTATAGGCCCGAACCAGGCGCTCTCTAGACTCCCACTTGTCTCCAGAATTACCGATAGGTCAAATACAGCCATTAGGCCGTCAGGACTGACGTTTGTAATGGGCAGTATGTGACCATCTCCACAGGGGCCCATCTATGCGGGGGGGGGCACAGAAACTGAAACCCACAGTGTGATAATCCAACCATCTGACCGGTTCCACCACCAAGTCGTTTTGAATTCACAAGAGGAAGATCAAGTCAAGGGAGTGACCCTTGTGCCTGCTGCAGCCCCAAGAAGCTGTCTAACCCTTCTGGTACACCCAAAACCCAGCCCCACTAATGCATCTGTGAAGAGCTCAAGCTCCTTACTGGACTCTGGGGCCAGTCAAATGGCTACCCCATTCAGAGATCCCTGAGCCGGAAGCTTGGGAGTACTGAAAAAGGGGAGGGGCCACTAATCCTGCTGGCTTCTACTTTTTTCCATAACTTTCTATGCCCAACCTCCAATCACTCCCTGACTGATTTAAGTTGTCTACTTCATATGCTCTCTGTGGTCCTTCATATGGGATGCAAAACCCCATCCTGAACCCACGAGACAAGGAGTGAGCAGCCGGCCCATCAGAGTAGCTGGCTAGCTGCCTCTCACGATGCACCACCCTTATGAGTGTTGGGAGCTTTGGCATGTCCCTTCCTAAAGGGGCCAAAACTCCTTGGCCCTGTCCTGCACTACTGGAAAGAATGTGGTTTGCCACAGGCCATGCATTTGTATTTGAATCTGCACTGTTCCACTCTACACATAAAAAACTCCTGCCCACTCCCATATCCTCCCTCATGGCTTCTGTCACTCGCATCCTGTGGAGTAGTTTTGAACAACCCAATCCTACCCTGGCATGTGCCACATGAATGCCAGCCCTTGGGCCTGACCTTGGATTCCAATGCCCCACAAACTGTTGAACCACCTGTATCGCACTGTCAAACAGCACACACATGGCTATATGCACCCAGTCAATATGGTGGTTGACCAAATCCCACCCCCCAGGTATGACCAATGATTTATCATCTTGAATTCTCCTGGCACTTTCTTGGGGACTAACCAAATTGATGACACCTGAAGCAAGGGACATGGAGGTGATGCAACGGGCCAACTGACCCAGCCTGCTGCACATTCTTTTGTTAGTTTGGCACACCTGACCTCTGGTTGCTCTCTGGCTGACTTTAAGTTGTCAGCCTCATAAGCTTGGAAAGGACCCCGATACAGAATCTGAAACCCCTCCCTGAAGCCAGCTGTATACCAAATAAAACTCTTGGTTTTATACCTTACATAACATAGAAACATAGAAGCTGACTGCAGATAAGGACCGCAAGACCCATCCAGTCTGCCCATTTCTTTTTCTACCTTATGAATGTGTCATAGGCTTTTGCTCTGTCAATGGCCTATCTATTCATACTCACCTGTATTGCTCCTTTATGCCTATCCCATGCACGTTGGAAGCCCTGAACTGTATTCATATCCACCAGTTCCTGAGGTAGGCTGTTCCATGCATCCACCACCCTTTCTGTGAAAAAGAACTTCCTCACATTACCCCTAAATCTGCCTCCCTCTAATCTCATGCTGTGTCCTCTTGTCCTGCTATTTTTCTTATATTGAAACATGTTAGACTCTTTCACCTTGTTAATGCCCTTAAGGTGTTTGAATGTTTCAATCATATCACCTCTCTTCCTCCTTTGCTCTAGGGTATACATATTGAGTTCAGTTAATCTGTCCTCATATGTTTTCTGATGCAGTCCCTGCACCATTTTGGTTGCCCTTCTCTGGACTGCCTCAATTTGGTTAATGTCCTTGTGAAGGTGTGGCCTCCAGTACTGCATGCAGTACTCCAGATGGGGCCTAACCAGTGTCTTGTAAAGAGGGATTATTACCTCTCTCTTCCGACTTGTGATACCCCTACTAATATACCCCAACATCCCTCTAGCCTTGCCTACCACTTTAGAGGTCTGCTTGGATGAATTCAGGTCATCAGTGATGATGACGCCCAAGTTTCTTTCCTCCCTTGTGACTTCCAGCAACTCCCCTCCCAGCTTATAGGTGGCTTCAGGGTTTCTCTTCCCTATGTGCATGATCTTGCACTTCTTTGCATTAAACCCCAGTTGCCACTCTTCCGACCATTTTGCTAGTTTATCCAGATTTTTTCTCATTCTGCCCACACCATCTGGATCATCTACTCTGTTGCAGATCTTGGTGTCCTCTGCAAACAGACAAACCTTAACCTCCAGTCCATCTGCAATGTCACTGATGAAGGTATGAAAGAGGACTGGCCACAGGACTGATCCCTGAGGTACCCCACTTGTGACTTGTATCTCTTCTGACTGTATAGCATTTACCACCACTCTCTGTTTTCTGCCCGTCAACCAGTTTGCCACCCAGTTGACCATCGTCTGACCCACCCCGAGCCTACCCAGCTTATTAATCAATCTTCTGTGTGGAACAGTATCAAAAGCTTTGTTGAAGTCAAGGTAGGCAACATCAACTGCTTCCCCTTGGTCCACCACTCTGGTTACCCAGTCAAAGATATCTATGAGATTAGTTTGACAGGACCTTCCTTTTGTAAACCCATGCTGTCTTGGATCCTGTGCTGCTATGGATTCCAGGTGTTGCACTATCCTTTCCTTAAGGAGTGCCTCCATAATCTTGCCCACTACTGAGGTAAGACTGACTGGTCTGTAGTTCCCTACCTCCTCCCTGCTACCACTCTTGTGGAGCGGGATCACATGAGCCCTTCTCCAGTCTTCTGGGACCTCTCCTGAGCTCAGAGACCCACTAAACAGTTCTGATAATGGCTCTGCTAGTTCCACCCTTAGCTCCTCTAAAACTTCACGACTCAAAACTGCCCTTTGCACTTTGCGAGAATTCTCCAGCTTGGGTCTCTTCTACTGCTGCTGAGTACTATCTATAAAAAGAAAGTACTCCCCAGCTTGCATCTCAGCCTCCAGCTAAACCATTTATTTAACCAATAAATCAGTCTAATTAAATCAAGCAGTCTCCAATTAAATGTGCATATGTTTCCAACCAGAAAGCAGGTTCTATAGATCTGTTTTCTTCTTAGCGCATGTATCCTGTCTGAAACTTAAAAAGGGGTCCTACCATACAAAAGTGGAAAGGAGACCATATGAAGAAGCCCTGAACCCTCAACTCAAACAATTGTCTATAAAGTTCCTCCCAGGGGAGGAAGCAGAGCATTGGATTAATTTGGGCAGTCAGGCTCATTGTGTTAATGACTACCTTTTGTTATTAAAAAGCTTGAAAAGAGGGACCCACTCTTCACAGCTTAAACTGCATTTTACTTCTGAACTATTGTACCAGTCAGTGAGCCTTCCCCTGTCCTGGCCAGAGCTCTTTGTGCTGGCCCAGGCCTTTGAGTGTGAGTACCCAGCTGGAGGTAAACCTGCATGCCATAAAGCCAGTCTGCAAACTCTTCTCATCACTGATCTAGTGGCAATATCCCCAACAACGGACTTGTCTTTTCAGTGCTCATTGAATGACTTCTCACTCTGAGCTGTCAGTCAATGTTAATGAGCATGTACTGTATACAGCACGCTCTCACCGAGAGCTCAGATGGTGGCCAGCAAAGGTGGAGACAAGAGGGATCTGCTGGTCACTGGCTCGGGGATGGGATGGGAGAGCAGGGTGTTGGGGCACTGCCTGCCGGGGTGGGGGTAGAGGAAGGGGGGGGTCCACTAGACCACCAGAGAATGGTTTACTTATCACTATAAAGGGGTTCAAGGATAGGGAAGAGGATTCACTAGACACCAGGACAATGTTTATATTTACTATACAGGGGATTGGGATGGGGGCATTACACTGGATGCCAGGGAATATGATGTCAACATTGGGTGGGTGATCAGGTGGGGAGGGACCACTGGACACCAGGAAAAACTTATATTTGTAATATCAGGCAGTGGTCATAGGGGGGTGTGAACCACTACCACCAGGGAAATTAATTTTTTTTAATATGGGGCAGCAATTGGCTAGTGGGAAACCACTAAACCACCAGGGACTTTTCTTTTTTCATCAGTCCAGCGATTGTCAATCATGGTGGGGGGGGGCCATTGGCACCAGACACTATTCTTTATTTTTACTTGTGCTGGCGATTGTGGTGGGGGGCATGCACTATACTCCATTGTGGCCCATGTTAATGCTCCCATCATGGGCATACTAATGGCCACCTCACGCCCTGCATGCCCAGTTGGCTCATTTGCATGACCGCTTTTGTGAATACCACATAGTGCACCTGTGCTATTCATTGTGGGGATATTCCCCCCCAGATGGGGGTCGGGGTGATGCTAGTGGGATTAGAGGTAGCGGTAATGGGGTTACCACTGACTCGACCTAGCTCTATTCACAGTCAGATAGCACGGTATGCCATTGTCTGTGAATATAATTTGTTTAACACCTGGGCAATCGTAAAGTACAATGCAAAATTCTGCATTGCCTTTGTTATTTTTTTGTAAATCTGGTCCATGGGAGGTTACGTGCTTTTTGGAGGAAAGTGCAAGTGATAATTCTACTCCTTCTCTAATCCCGAGTATACTTGCAAAAAATGCAAAAACTAGAAAAAAGGGTCAGTTTTGCCAGCTGCAGCTGTGGCTACTCACTATAGCCAAGTTAGAAAAAAAAAAACACTCTGGAAGAAACCTGCCCTAACTGCCTCTGAAACCTTTCTGTCATGTTAACTGTAAATTTCATGTTTTCTTAGTAGCAGTGACCTTTCCTAGTGGAGACATCCATGAACACTTTTATGAGATACCCACAACAGTTAATCATGAGTAGTAATGCAATAAAAATGTGAAACAAATGTGTTTATATAGTTAAAAGCAAAATGGCCCGGTGGCACTGAGGGCGGAGGTGCTGGACGCCTTACCTTGCACCACGCTGGCAACCCGTGTTCAGGAACGGACATGGGGTGCCAGGGGTTAACAGAAGGAAAGTTGAGCATCCCTAGGACTGCTCTCCTTCTCCGGGAGGAGGATTGCAGTGCTCGGCGATTGCCTGCCACCTAGTGGAGGCTAGGAGGTGGAGCGTCAGCACTGGACGTAAGGGCGAGAGTGCCGCAGGCAATTGGCGGGACGTGCACGGGAGCATGCACGCAGCCGCCGTTGGTGCCATTGCACACCACACCTCGAGAGGGGACAGAGTAAATACAGAAAATAGTGGAGTCCTCTGTGAATGACGATGGTCCTGTTCTGTGACGGCCCGGGAAGGCACCTCCCCGAACGCTAATCTGGACCGGTGGGTTGAGTTGCTTCCCACCCCCTGCCACGAAGGGTAAGTTGTGGGGTTATGGGGAAGGGGTCTCATACCTGGTGCCTACACGGGAGGACGTCAGATGCAGGCAGAGGACTCCAGGGCAGAAAATAAGTAACTGCAAAAAAAAAAAAAAAAATTCTTGGCCAGCCTGGTGGCACTGAGGGCTGAGGCACCGGACGCCTTACCTCATGCTATGCCGGCAACCCGGGTTCAGGAACAGCCTTGGGTCATTGGGGTGCTGGCATGGGGGGGTAGGAGCAGGACTGAGCAGCCAGAAGACAGCTATACTCTCCTGGGGTGGTCACCACCTCCTTGTTGTCCTGCTACCACTGTGTGGAGGTCTGGTGGCTAGCGTAGGCTGAGGGGGCGACACGTAGGGAGGGCGCCTTGAGACATGGCATGGCATGTGCATGCCTCCACATGCACATGTGCATGTCCAAGGCAGAGGATTAGGGCCGGGGGCACAATAAAATATATGTAGAAAAAGAAAATCAAAATCACCTTGATCCTGTTAAAAGGTTTATGTCAAGAGAATGCCTGGGTGTATATGTTTATGCTGCCCTATACTCAACTTCCCTCCCCCCAACCTGGCACCTATGTTATCATTCTTAAACACATGACACTGTTTTCCATACCATGGCCACATATGCACCCTAATATGAAATGTTAGCGAATATGCGCTGTAGTATGAAATTAGATATCACCTGGGACTGGGCTCCATACCTTTTAGCCACTGTAAAGTAATGGTGTTTACAAGGTACATTCTCTTAAATTCTTCTGTCAGTGAAATTCTGTTGCATTTTATTATATCTTATTGAAGTGAGAGGATAGTTTTAAATGCTTTAAAAGCTTTAGAAAGTAATGACCTAGAGACCTCCTAAATACTTGGGCTGAAGTAGCTGATGACAATTCTTTGATTAAACAGCCCCAAATTTTTGTTTTCCTGTCTTCCAAGCATTTTGCATCTTCAGACCCAGCATTCTTCATCATATGTATTTATCACTTAATTCTGCTGAGAAAATAAATACAATTTAAACCCTTTGAATCCCCTTACAGGTTTAAAGAAATTTATGAAAAAACCTGTTTGTTCTGCACAACTGCACCCCTCTGAACAAACACTTTCATGCTGCCTTCAGACAAAGATAAAGGCCTAGCCACCACATTTAGTCAGTCAGTCAATCAGTCAGTCTTTTGTTTACCGGGTAAGTACACAAGACAAAAAAAGTTGCCCATTTTCAGGCACGACCCGGGATAGTTAGAGACAGAGGAAACTGCAATTACAGGAGACAGTACAGTGCAATATTTCAAACAATGGTTAACAAAAACATGAGTAACAATTTCAGTCATTACAACAGACCTCTAAAACAATGGACCTAATCACAGAATTGTATGGCAGTATGGTAGAACACGATTTAGATGCCATTCAATGTAAAGTGCTTAAAATTGTTGGAAATCAACATGTTAAGAGGGTGTGCTATAGATCAATAACGTGCATTTATCAAAGCTCATGACGGAAATACAAAGTTTCTTTTTGGAATACTGGTACAATTGGAAGTGTCTAACAGATGATGGCAAGAGTTCCATAGCTTGGGGCAGATTTATTTATTTATTTATTTAAGAGATTTACCAGATAAGCATATTGAGCGGGATCCACTTGTTTCCAGATGCGACCTGGGAGTTACATGCATACATACAATTGAAATAGGCAATGGTGCAATACAATAGGTACAGAACGAGAGTACAATAAAGGGTGAAACATCTGGTCCAGGAAATGTTACAGGCTAGACTATGCATTAGGTACTTAAATACATTTTAGTTCAGAGTGTCTGAGTTACTAAAGCATGAGCAGACATAGACACATAGGTGGAGGCAGCAGTTAGAGTCACTAATATAGTTTATGGCATGATACGAAGCCTCTTGCTAGCAGAACTGGGCTGCAGGTTACAGTTACATGGGTCTGAGAAGTGGGCCTGAAGGAGAGTTTTCAAGGACTTTGGGGTGGGGACAGCCTAATTTCAGCAGGGAGGTCATTCCAGAGTTTGGGCAGTCTATATTTGAAAGCAGATTGGCCCTTTGTGGTGTGCATGAAGGGGATATGCAAAAGTCTTGAGTCTGAGCATCTCAGGAGTATGCCTGGGAGGGTTGAGCTGACAGGACGGAGCTGAGATAGGTGGGGAGGAGTTGGACCAGTACTCACTACTAGATTTGCACAATGAAGCTGGTGCCTGGATTGCAGCTAGGGAGATCTAGGGTGTTATACAGATCGCAGTGGTGGGTGGTGGGGGCATTCTAGGATGAGCCTGCAGAAAGAATGAAAAAGGGGGGTCCAGGTTTGCCAGGGTTGTTGGGGGCTGCACTATAGATCACATCTCCATAGTCGAAGATAGGGAGAATCGTTTTGAGTACTAGCTCCCGCCTAACTGAGGTGGGTAGGCACCCTTTGTTACGGTAGAGTGCTCCTAGTTTTGGATATAGTTTTTTCTGAAGGGTGTCGATGTGGACGGAGAAATCTAAGTGGCATTCAAGCCATACACCCAGGTACCTGAAGGAGGTGCATGATTCCAGAGTGGTGCCATCTAGTGTATGGAAAGTGGGGGGAGCAGCTAGTCGGGAGAGTCTCGGTTGCATGCCGAAAGTTAAGGAGACGGTTTTCTTAGTGTTTAGGAGGAGTTGGATAGAGCTAAGCCAGGATTGGACAGCATCAAAGTCCTGCTGTAGGGCAGAGTTTACGGCCTCGCTGGAAAGGCCGGAGGCGTACAGAACGGTATCATCCACATACATTTGTATGGCTGAGCTTGGGCAGACCAGTGAGAGGTTGTTTAGAAATATGGAAAAGAGAAGGGGACCCAGGACAGAACCCTGGGGGACACCCAAGGTGACTGGGAGAGGGGGGGGATACGTGTGGGCCGATTTTTACTGCTTGTTTCCTGCCAGATAGGTAGGCATGGAACCAGCTGATGGCTAGGTCGGATAGGCCTGTGTCTTTCAGTTTTGTGAGGAGTTTGGGGTGGAAGACGGTATCAAAGGCCTTTGCCAGGTCAATGAATATAGCTGAGGTGAGGAACCCTTTGTCCATGCCTGAAGCAATATCATTAGTGAGTCTTAGTAAAGCTGTGGTGGTGGAGTGGGATTTGCGAAACCCCGATTGGCAGGGGGTGAAAAAGGAGGTGGCATCAAGGAACTGGGTAAGTTGAGAGAGGACTAGATGGTCCTGTAATTTGGCCAGGATTGGGAGAAGGGAGATAGAGCGGTAGTATCCGGGCCCGGACGGGTTGCCACCCTTTGGAAGTGGAATGACTACAGCCTCCTTCCATGCTGCTTGAATTTGGGCTGAGGAGAAGGAACGGTTGAGGAGGTCAGCTAGGGGAGCTGCAATGGCAGGGGCCGATAGGTACAGGAGTTTAGCATCTAGGCCTAGCGGACATTTACCTTTATTTGGATTAAGGGACTGTAGGGCAGCCAGGACTTCAGTCATTGGGACCAGATGGAAAGAGAACTTGGTGGCTTGGGGGGGTGCTGGGCAGGCGTGGGGGATTGGTCCGGGAGGAGAGGTTTGTAGGTTTGTCAGGAGAGACTTTGTGCAGTTGGTGAAAAAGTTATTAAAAGTTGTGGCAACTTCTAGCGGCATGGATACATTTTTGCCCTGAATAATTAGGGTAGGGGTTGGCGGCTGAGTAGGGGGAGTGAGCAAGGATTTAATAGATTTCCAGAATTTGGATGGATGGCTAAGATTAGAGGAAAGGGCTGCTCGAAAGTAGCTATTTTTTGCCTGTCATATGGCTTTGATACAGTTGTTTCGGAGGGTACAGTAATGCTGCAGGGATTCTAGGGTGCCTGTTTGCCTTTATTTTTTCCATGCCTGGTCTCTTGCGCGACTCTTGGAGATAATGTCGGCAGAGACCCAGGGGAGATGGGTTGACCTTACCCTTTTGCTTCTGAGAGGGGCATGATGGTCCCATAAGGCAAGAAATTGATTTCTGAACGCATCAAAAGCAAGGTCAATGGTAGGTGCCAGTTGGATGAGCATCTAGTCGGCTGAGGCGAGGTCATTTAGTAGGGAGTTGAGGCAGAGAGAATTTAATGCTCTTATGCGGAGTGCCCTTGGTGGGAGGTGGTTAGTGGGTCTATACACCTTTCTGATCATGTAGATCATGTAGCGGCCGCTCATTGAGTCAGGTAGGAGGCCAGCCTTTATAATCCTGTGTGGGTTTGATGTAAGCGCCCAGTCCAGGAGGGAATGATTCTGGGATTTTGGGTTTAGGCAGGTGGGTTGCTCGATCTGTTGAGAGAGGTTAAGGGCTTTGATCTTGCTGTATAGTTTTGCGCAGTCTTTGTCTAACCAGTTGTGGTTAAAGTCCCCGAGGATGTAGAGCTCCCCAGCACTGGCCAACTCTTTAAGAGATCCCAGGAGGTCCGTTATGGTGGATGCTGGGGTAGCAGGGGCACAATATATCCCAGCTACAAACACCGGTGAGCTATGGGATAGGACTAGTTTTACCATCTTGGTATCAATAATGGGCATGTAACTTGGTAGCTGGAGAGAGGTATACTGGAGTTCGTTGGATATATACATGGCAATGCCCCCACCTTTCTTGCTGCCTTGTCTATCCTGCCTTAGTACAGTGAATCCGGGCAAGGCTATTTCAGACTCAGCATGATGG
Organism: Neoceratodus forsteri; assembly: GCA_016271365.2. Classification (NCBI taxonomy): domain Eukaryota; kingdom Metazoa; phylum Chordata; order Ceratodontiformes; family Ceratodontidae; genus Neoceratodus; species Neoceratodus forsteri. Next base: position 615,417,869 of record CM028133.1, read on the forward strand.
GGTTTCAGCCATGCAGCGAAGGCATGTTCTGTCATTTTCATTACACATTTAGGTATGGTTAGAAGAGACCTTTCTACAGACCTCAGGCCTGCAAGTGAAGCAGGCTCCCAAGTCAGTGCTGAAACATTTTTTTTGTATTCAGTAAGATTACGTCAATAGTCATGAATACCATTTTAAAACTTCGAGCTTACACTCTACCTAACAGCATGCCAAAGTGGAGCACTCAGCAAAGGATTTGTTTTTTCTTTTTCCAGTTACAAATCCCATATTTAAAAGCATCTCTCTCTCCACACCAAGAAAAACATTCATTTGCATGTCACTGAACTAATATTTCTACTTACTCCCCTAATGGGAGCTAGCCCAGACAGAGGAGGAGAAGGATCTGGGTGTGCTCATTACAGGGTCAATGAACAACTTGGCACAATGTAGGAAGGCAGCTGCAAAGGCCAACAAAATGCTGGGTTGTATTGCAAGGGGTATATCCTCGAGGAGGGAGGAGGTGATTCTGCCGCTGTATAGACCATTAGTTAGACCACACCTGGAGTACTGCGTGCAGTACTGGCGTCCGTATCTGAATAGGGACATTGGTTACTGGAGCGGTGCAGCGCAGAGCGACAAAGATGATCAAGGGGCTGGGGGACTTATCATACGAGAGAGGAGGTTGAAGGAGTTGAACATGTACTCACTGGAGGAGAGGAGAGGAGAGACAGGGTGACATGATTGAAACCTTTAAATACATGAAAGGAATAAACAAGACAGGTACAGAGGGCTGTTCAAAGTAAGGGAGGGAGGGCCACCAGGGGCCATGATATGAGACTGGAGCGAGGAAGGTTCAGGAGGGAGATGAGGAGACACTTTTACGGAGAGGGTGGTGGCTTGTGAATGCGTTACCTGCTGAAGTGGTATGCAGTAGAACAGTGGACTGCTTCAAATGAGGATGGGACAGGACAAAGGGAGGGTTAATGAAGGAAGGGTGGAAGGGAGGGGCAGCTGCAGAATAAGGGGTGCTAGCTGCACATTCAAGCAGACTTGATAGACCTCTAGGCCTTTATCTGCTGGCAAATTTCGTATGTTCGTAATGATTCTGGCATGCACAAAATGTTTCCAGTTTACAATCAATGCCTACATTTCAGACAGATCTATAATCAAATGGCCTGCATGCCTTTTTTTTGTCAATAAATATACTAGATTTTAGCCTAATTGAAAATTGCCAGCCAAATCGATTACTTTATGTGACTGCAATGGAGTTGTGGAATCACACAGCTAGATACAGTGCAGTGGGGCAGGGGAGCAGACTCAACAGCTTAAAACCAGAAACTGGAACAGTTAACCACAAATTGCCATTGTAACATGGGTATTAATCCCAGCCCAAAACAAGCAGAGGGATAGGACTCAAATTGATCAGGTGATCAGTTTCCAGCGGGTATTAATGCCACAGTAATGCCCGCTCCTGCTATCCCTCACACAGGCACCGAACAGCAAGGATGGATGCATGCAGTATTCTCCGGCATCGGACTAAGTAGCAGAGTGCAGCTGTAGAGCACAGTGAGCAATATGCCAGCATCCCACACCCTGTGAGCAAAGTTGTCATAGTCACAGAGCTAGAAATACTATTCCACACACATTAAATACACAAATGTACGTCCAAATCAGCGATATCTCAACTAGTATGCAGCAGTGGTGAGATCCATCAGCAATGTGGGCAAACTACATAACAGTACCAGGCGAGTAGCGTACCTGGAGAAAACCTACATCCGGAGCACCGACATGCACAAAATATGCAAACTTGGTACTGCCACATTGTACCATTAGTAACTGACATTCATAACGCCACATAACGAGTGAAAAAAAAAAAAAAAGATTTGCACGCCTAGTTATTAAAACACACGATTCGACTAACCATTGTGTTGCCTTGCAATTAGAAACCTTGTAATATGTATCAACAAAACACCACCATATGAATAAATGTGGTTCTCACACAATCAGAAGTTGTCTGTATTTGTATTCCAAACCATATTTTCTTCAACACTGCATATATCTTGCCATGTAACATATTACAAGAAGGAATTCAACAGTACCCCCTTCCACATTGCCCATGTTACAAGAGCATTAATCCCCTCCAGAGTTGGGCTCTACTACGAGATTAATGCCTGGTTGGTGGTTGAAGCCCCCCCACCAGAGCATTAATCCCTAGTAGAGCCCTCCTCTGTTGGGAATTAATTCTTACTTGATTAACTCAAGAATTTGTGAAATGTGCTATGGAAAACTTTCCCCAAGTCTATTTTAAGCTGCATTCATAGCTGAAATTATCAGTTACAAAACAACCTTGACTATCAAAAATACCCTCAGCAGCTCAGTCATAGTTTTAACACCCTCCCCAAATTTTTTATTTTTTTTATTTTATACAGCCAACACAAAGGAACTACCTGCCCCCATGGGGTTGCTTGCCTGTTGAAAGTGAAATTCAGGCCCAGCCTAAGAGTTAAAACAAGATGCACTTACCAGAATGTTCCCGGTATAAAAGGCATCATTTCTGCTGCTGCATTAATACCTTGTTTGCCTGAAAAAATCCTGATGTTCTCTCTGGAGCTGTTCGATTAGATCTAAGGTAGAGGTGAAGGATAGCAAACCTGTGAAGTGTAGCCCCTTTTATGGGCTATGCTCCTTCCCCCAGCCCCAACCCACCTTCCTCCTGTGAACTCCTACCTGCCCACCCCTACTGAAAGGTTACTTCCCAACCTAGCTGCCCACCCAGGTGTCACTTAGTACATGCCTGCAGACAAAGCCCGCCTGTTATGATACCTTGCCGGCTCCTTCATTTGCTGTTTAACTTGAGCATTCCTCTTGTTTTGAGATGAAAACTTCTCCAAGCTGGATTTTCTATACTTGGCTCTAAAGACTAAAGCAGATTACAACAGCTGAAGCATGGAATTTATTTTATTTATTGAAATTTCGGAATTACAATCCTTTGAGTCGAAGACTCCTTTGCAAAGGCTCCACGTCCATAAACAGAAACAACGCATAGTGACAAATTGTACATTGCTAACCAGGCAAACAATACATTAAGGTAATTTTAACATAGTTGAATCAGTACAGAGTAATTAGCTTGCTAGGTTAGTTTCACATGGTTTCACATGGTTTCACTAGGGTTGTATAGGAACCCAGGGTCGTTGCAGTGAGGGGGGATTGGTTGCTGGTTTCAGATGCTAGCATTTGGCCGATAGGTTGTGCTTAAGGTACCCAGATCTACGATGGCCTGGTAGGGAGCTGAGGGAGGCGTTGGTTTTCTGACTTCAGCCTAGTGTGGGAGGACAGGTTGAAGAAGCCACAAGTCTCAGAATCCAGGAGAAATCTATTGAGCCCTTTTTTATATAGGCTAAGGCTGGGGGCTTGGGAGATGGAGGAAGGGAGTTGATTAAGCCAGAGTGGTGCTCGGTACCGGAATGACCTTTGCCCTAGTGAAGTCCTACAGTGGAGGATTAGGAGTGTGGTGTTAGCCAGATTTCGAGGGGTGCTCCTATGAGGGGTTGGTTGGATGAAGGGGTGAAGACCCGAAGGTGAAAGTTTCGTCAGAATCTTTTTTGCTTGGAGGCAGGTGTGGTACATTAGTCACCCTTCAAAGGTCAGCCAGTCTACTTGATTATAGAGCTCACATGTGTGGGTTAATCTTTCTGCATTAGTGACCAATCGGCAGGCTTTGTTAAGAGCTAATTTGATGCTATTTAGGGCTGTGTTATCGGCTGTGCCATAAATTGTAATCCCATAATCGACAACAGATAGGACTGAGCAGGTAACAGCCAGTCTAAGCACGGGGAGGCAGTGCTTGTGCCTGTAAAGAATCCCCAGCCGTATGTTGGTAGAGGTGGAAAGGTGTTTAATATGTGAGTGGTAGGTGAGGGACGTGTCCAATGTAATGCCCAGATACTTAAAGTTTGTGACCTGTTCAATTTGGGTGCCCTGTGGATTGAAGATAGTTAGTTGGGCATTACTATTGGGGTTTTGGAGGTGAGCAAAGATCATAGATTTGGTCTTGTTGTAGTTAAGTAATAACCTGTCATCAGTAAACCAGGATTCAAGTTCTCAAAAGCAGCCTTTCAGGATATTTTGAAGAGAGATTGGATTTGAGTGTTTCCAGTATACAACGGCATCATCGGCGTAGAGTAATAGTTTACCACTGCAGGCTAGGGAGTTGAGAAAGAGATTGAAAAGTAAGGGGCCTAAAATTGACCCTTGGGGGACTCCAGAGTGAACAGGTAGCTTGGCAGATAGGGTGGTGTTGATTTTGACCTGTTGAGTCTGGTCAGAGAGATAGTTATTGAACCAGGAGATTGCTTCAGGGGCAAAATAGAGGGAGGGGAGCGAGTGGATAAGCAGAGCATGACTGACGGTGTCAAACACTTTGGTCAGATCTACAAAGATTGCCCCTGCTAGTGACCCTTGATCCAACGCTTCGTGTATGCAGGAGGTGAATTCGAGGAGGGCCGTAGTGGTGCTGTGTCCTGATCTAGACCTGTGCTGTTCTTGACACAATAGATTGCATTTGTTCAGGTACTCTGTGAGTTCGTCGGTCACAATTTTTCGAGCACTTGGTGGGGCGGGGGGGTAATTGTGATTGGCCTATAGTTACAAGGGTCAGTTGGATTACCCTTTTTTAGGAAAGGTGTGATGATACCCCTTTTCCAGAGAGTTGGAAATTGACCCGGTGTCAGAGAACAGTTTAGTATTTTGGTGAGATGAGGCAGGGTCTCATCGAGTGTAAGTCTGAGAATTTTAAGGTCTGGGGAATCACTGCTGAAATGCGAGTTGCTCAGTGCTTTGGTTAGGTAACGTTTAGCTTCATTGCTGGAGATGATTCTCAGCCAAAAGGGAGGACATGTATTAGGTATGGAGGTGCTAGAGGGACCATTTGGGAATGGGTCAATGAAGTTTTGTGGTAGGATGTGGCTAAGATCGGAGAAGGAGTTGTTAAGGACATTTGCTATGGTGTTAGGGTCCTGGGTGAGGGTGTCCTGATTGAGAATCTGCGTGGGGGATGGGGAAATGGCTTTCCCGCAGAGTTCCTTGACATTGTTCCAGAATTTATTCCCTGTGCCCCATGTGGAGGTGAGTGCTTGCTTGTAGTAGGTAGACTTAGCTAGTCGAATTGCCTAGGTGCACTTGTTTCTAGCCTCTCTATATAGTTGACGGTCAGAGGAGAGTTGGGAGTACAAAGCCCTATGCCAGAGGTCATCTCTGTGTTGTATCAGTTTTAATAGTGTGTGCGAGATCCATGGAGTATCCCTGTCTTTTATAACTTGTGTAGTGAAAGGGGCAAATATGTCACAGGCAGTATTAAAAATGTTAATAAAGGAGGTGAGGGCAGCGTCTATGGAATGCTCATTTGGTGCTAACTATTGTTTATCCTTTCCAGGTGATACTTATGACCCAAGTGTTTTAAGCCACACCTACGATGACTTCAAGAGTCAACAACAAAATACTTACGTAACAAAAGTCATACAATATAATGCAAACCGAGCTGAACGGGCTGCAAATGATCAGTCACAATTGATTACTGTCCTTGTAGGAGATGGCACAAAAACATATGGATACAGTAATGGGAAATTACAGCCCTTAGGCTCATACAGGTACTTGATATTTTTCTTTTACAGTTTTTTTTAATGATAGATTCTGTAGCATCATACAGTACTACACAGAGAAGCAGTAAAAAGTTATACTGAAGTGGTACTTTATGAGTAAACTATGTATTAGGATTAGGTGGGCTGGTTTGTCAGTCCCTGCAAAACAGGGTTAATGTTTGGTTGTTAGTAAAGCCCATTTAATGTAGGTCCCACAGGGTTTTAAACCTATTATTATCAAAAGCTTTAAAAAACGCTGGCCTGGTGGTGGTGATGGTTGAGGCACTGGGCACCACACCTCACTCCATGCTGGCAAACTGTGTTCGGGAATGAGTGCAGGCCCGTGGGGGTCAGCAGGGAGGAGAAGGATTGAGCATCCAGAGGACAGCTCTCCTTCTCCAGGGAGGGGAGATTCTGGCAATCAGAGCTTGCCTGGAGCCTAGCGGCAGTTGGGGAAAGGTGCACTGACACTGCAACATGAGGGGACAGGAGTGACGCACATGCTTGATGGTGTTGTGTATGAGAGCGTACGTGGTGCCGTTACAGGCATCATTGCATGCGCCACCCCTGAGGGGAGAGGAAAAATCAAGAAAAACAACTCCCGGGGGATGAAGGCACCCAGCCAGCAATGGTGCGATACTGGATCCAGTCTCAGTGGAGGGGGACACCTCCACCACCCCTCCAGGGGGGGTAAGCACTGGGAGCATATGCGCTGGCTGGTGGAAGCTGGGGTGATGGGGCTAGGGTTTCCTCTAATTGCAAGGACTGAAAGAGCATAAACTAATATAAAAAAAAGGTTTAAAAAAATCCATTGCATTTTATTAAGTGCCACTTATGCAAAGTATTTATTAGTGCTATGCAAATTATCACATACTGTACCAATACATGAACTGTAAGCTGGGTTCCATAAAAACATGTAGTGACAACAGCATATTCAGAAAGAAATGTCTTAAGAATACTTTTAAAAAATCTGGTTACAATCTGATTGTCAATCAAAGAGGAGTAGGGCATTCCACTGGCTTGGTGCAAAAACCAAAATCACTAACGAGGCTGGTGCAAGTCAAGGTCAGGAAACTATGCAAAGTTCAAAGTTCGCCACTTTGCATCAACTTTGCCAATAAATTATATATTCCCAACACCTCTAATACAGCCCTTAGAGAAATCTAAGCATGCTGTGTACATGCAGAATGCATGCCACTTGTTTAACTGTGCAGCGTTTGCCTGTAGTTCGCATACACGGTGTGAACCTTAGTGAACCAGATCTAGAAAGCAAATCAGGTCTGCCTGTTGCAAGCTTGACATGTCTGCAGCAGATAAGCTATTGCAAACGTTCTCTAAAAATCACATCAAACTTGCATGTTGCACAGTGGACATGAGTACAGCAGTTAAGCTGGTGTGAATATCATTTAAAAATCATATCAAGTTCACATGTTGCACACTTGCTAGTGCAACTCTCATAAACACATCAGTTTCTATTTCTCATACTACTGCCAGCAATCAGAGCCATTAAAATACATTTTCCATTGATTTCCCATTAAAGTTAGGTAAACTCATTAATTCTGATCCTTTTGCAAGTTGTTTAATGGCTTTTGATTTTCGTCATTAAATTGCCATTAATTTGTAGAGTATTGTTTGCTTTCTGCATTAAATGCCTAGGATATAGCCAGCCAGCATCCCCCATTCCAGATGTGTGATGGGGGGCCTCTGTTGTGAAGCCTGACCTTTTTGTTTTGGGCTATGCAAATCCACTTATTCATATTTATTGCTACAGATGTGTTTTTTCCATGACTGTTTCAGCTCACTTACTTTCCTTTTGTTATTCTGTATGGAGCATAAACACTATGGCCATGCTCAGCATTCTTTCTGCTGTGTAGGGTCTTGGAAGCATGCACCATACCTCACATTTTGTCACTGAAATGAGGGACATCGACTCTCAAAATGAGGAACAATGATAGATGTTAACCCTCACAATGATCAGGACACATCCTGAAACATGGAGATACAGTACCTCAGAAAAATAATCGAAACCTCTGTATTAGCACCTGAGAATGGCTTTCCCATATTGCTTTTTTCTGCTTTTCCATTTTCTTCCCATGCTCCCTCACCCCTTGCAGTGTGAACTTGCATGTGTGGAGGCACACACATCACGTCTCTACATGTCTGTGTCTCCCGATCTCTGATGCTGCCCTCCAGCCTCCACTAGGGGCAAGCCAAGGAGTGGGACTACAACCCTCCCCTCCCAGGGAGAGGAGAGCAGTCCATTGGATGCTGAATCATCTCCCTCGCCTTCCGACCCCTGGCAACCAGAGGTCACTCCCAACCTTGGGTCACCAGCATGGCGCGAGATGTGGCGTCCAGTGCCTCAATCTTCAGTGCCACTGGGCCAGCCCCCTGTGAATGACTTTCTACCATAAAGCAGGGATGACAATAAGATAGTGGAGAGGGGGGCAGTTGCCCCACCCACATTTGTGCCTGGGTTGTTCTTATGGTGTGACAATAATGGCATTAAATTTGGATGTAATCTTTTGCACAATAAGTACCTCCATGGCCTGTGTGCGCTAATGCTGAAGGTGCACGCCTGATCAACTATGTCTGTATTGTGTAGTCCACTCTCTCCACCTATTAGTGGCAGTGCCAACACACATAACGTGGAGGAGCTCCAGTCAAGCAAGAACACATGAGTCACGTGATTGCTACACTGCCTTTCCCATCACAGAGTAGATAGGCTGAACACTACACCTTGGAGGAGTTAGTGAGCACTGAACTCTCAGTTGCAGTGTTATGACAGCATATTTTTGTTGGTCTACTCCTAATGAGTCTGTGTCTCCCTTGGTGGTTAAAGGGGCAGAGGATGAGCTAAAAGCTAACTTGAGACTAGGCCACCTACTTACTCTACTAGGTTCACCTTGCAAATAAAGAGCACAGACCTCCCCATAGCAGCAAGCAAGGCCTAGCAGCGGTAGTGTTAGTGGTGTGGGTGGCCTTCATAGACCTTTATCAGTGAAGTGTGGCAGCAGCCAAGCAAGAAGCAAGCAATACAGGTTGGGTGGGTTTGGTTGGTGAGGTGACTTGGTCACGGACCACGTTGGGGACCTGGGATGGTCAGTTCTAGCATCTAGTTTCTGGCAGAAGGACAGAGGAGGAACAGACTGAAAACTGGGCTGGTGGCACACTGGGCCAAGCTGCAGATTGGCTGGGAAAGTAAAACTAAGTATTTTTATGTTGATTGCGCACATGCGCAAGAAATATATTGAGGCAGCTTTCTCCAGAAGCAAGTTGTGGAGGCACAGCACTGTTGAGGCCAGTACACCCACAGACTGTAAAGGCTTGGCCCGCTTCCTCCAGTGCCGTAGCACGCTGCTGCGGATGCTAGTTCAGCCAGCATGCCACCAACTTGTAAAAATTTAGCCACTGCAATCAGGGACCACCTCGTCATTGCAGTGTCAGCCATTCGCTGTAATGAGGGAGCGACCCATCATTGCAGGGCGGGATCTTGAAACACTGATATTGTTTGTGAACATGGCGACGGCTTGCCACTGTGTTAATAAACAATATTAACCCCCCCTGCCGAGGGGGTGCCCAGTCCCCCTCGGCAGCATGTGCCCCCCCCGACTATGTTTATTTGCTGACAGGGGTCCCAAATCCCATCGCTCAGTGCTGCAAGATTTATGTTGCCATGGGGAGTCCACTCTGCTAGCATTATGTAACACCCCTCGCTTTTGTTGCCCTGCCAACGGGGTGCCCAGTCCCTATCTACATAATGTCACCCCTTTTGTTGTGTGCAATGGGGTGCCTAACTCACTATTTTTTAACCTGTAAAAAGGAAACAGACCTCGGCGGTCTCCCTGCCCCCTCCCAACCCGCACTCACCCACTGTGCACCCTACCTTCCCACACCTCCTCACCCCATACTTACCCTCCAGAGTCCAGCGCGATGATCTCGGTGGACCAGGAACATGTCTGCACTCTTCAAAGCCGACTGCAAACTGAGGAAATGCCGTAAGCTGTATAATGGAATAAATATGTTTTTTCAACTTTAATGCATATCTCAGGCATTTTTGGAATTTTGGCACCAAATTTTCAATATGGGTTTTGGGACCCTCCTCATGAATTCTGGCACTGTCACAAAGTCATTATTCGCCAAAAGGTAATTTCGTGGTCATTGCGTGGAATCTCCTTTTGGGACTGATTAACTAAACAACAGAGTCAGTGTTCATTAGGTGGGCTCTCAAAAAGCCTATACTGCAAATTTGGTGGAAAAATCCAAAATATTACAGTTTTACGAGTGTGCATTGTGCAGATTCCATGCACCCTTGTAAGTTTGCAAATTAGTAATAGTTTCACGCCAGATTTTCAACACTGGCATTTGTTCACACCTCCTTATGAACAGTACAGCTGTCATTTTTCACATCCTGGCCGAAATGTGTTTCCATGCTTCCGACGCACAGTACCACAGTCGATGTCAGAAATCAGTGTTTGGGACAGATTAGGATCGAGTGACTTGGGGGGGGGGAGTGACAGAGCTCAACTGAGCTCTGTCAGGACTGCTGCGGATTTCTTTGTGGGCAGGAAAAGGCGACAACGCAGGCAGGAACCCAGTACAAAAGGGCAGCCTGCAGCGCCGGGAGATACAGAATGAGCGAGTGAGGGAGGGGGGAGTGAGTGAGCTCAACGGAGCTCTGTTGGGACTGCTTCAGATTTCTTTGTGGGCAGGAAAAGGCAGCAATGCATCCAGGGGCTGAGTACAAAAGGGCAGCCTGCAGCGGTGGGAGAAACAGAAAGAGTGAGTGAGAGAGGGGGAGTAAGCGAGCTCAACGGAGCTCTATCATGACTGCTGAGGAATTCTTTGTGGGCAGAAAAGGCTGGCAATGCAGGCAGAAGTCCAGTACAGAAGGGCAGCCTGTAGCGCCAGCAGAAATGGAATGAGCAAGTGAGACAGGGGGAGTGAGTGAGGCCAACGGAGCTTTGTCGGGACTGCTGCAAATTTTTTGTGGGCAGAAAAAGATGCCAACAGAGGCAGGAACTCAGTACAAAAGGGCAACCTGCAGCACCAGGAGAAACAGAATGAGCGAGTGAGATGGGGGAGTGAGCAACCTCAATGGAGCTCTGTCGGGACAGCTGCAGGTTTCTTTGTGGGCAGGAAAAGGTGCCAACGCAGGCAGGAGCCCAGTACAAAAGGCAGCCTGCGCGCCAGGAGAAACACGGAGCAGGAGAGAGAGAGGAGTGAGCGAGTTCAAGGATGTGTATCATGACTGCTGTGGATTTCTTTGTGGTTAGGAAAGGCAGCAATGCAGGCAGGAGCCCAGTACAAAAGGCTAGCCTGCAGCGCTGGCAGAAATGGAATGAGCGAGTGAGAGAGGGGGAGTGAGCAAGCTCAATGAAGCTGTGTCAGGACTGCTGCAGATGTCTTTGTGGGCAGAAAAAGCCGCCAACGCAGGCAGGAACCCAGTATAAAAGGGCAGCCTGCAGCAGTGGGAGACACAGAATCAGCCAGTAAGGAAGGGGGAGGGAGTGAGTGAGCTCAACGGAGCTCTGTTGGGACTGCTGCAGATTCCTTTGTGGGTAGAAAAAGGCAGCAATGCACGCAAGGGCCCAGTACAAAAGGGCAGCCTGCAGCGGTGGGAGAAACAGAATGAACAAGTGAGAGAGGGGGAGTGAGTGAGAGAGCTCAGCAGCACTCTATTGTGACTGCTGCAGATTTCTTTGTGGGCAGAAAAGGGCAGCAATGCAGGCAGGAACCCAGTACAAAAGAGCAGCCTGCAGCACTGGCAGAAATGGAATGAGAGAGAGACGGAGGGAGTGAGTGATGCCAACCGAGCTCTGTTGGGACTGCTGCAGATTTCTTTGTGGGCAGAAAAAAATGCCAACAGAGGCAGAAGCCCAGTACAGAAGGGCAGCCTGAAGTACCAGGAGAAACAGAATGAGCAAGTGAGACAAGGGGAGTGAGCGACCTCAATGGAGGTCTGTCGGGACAGCTGCAGATTTCTTTGTGGGCAGGAAAAGGTGCCAACGCAGGCAGAAGGCCAGTACAAAAGGCAGCCTGCAGCGCTGGGAGAAACAGAACAAGCAAATGAGAGAGGGGGAGTGAGCGAGCTCAACAGAGGTCTGTGGTGACTGCTGTGGATTTCTTTGTGGCCAGGAAAAGGCAGCAACGCAGACAGGAGCCCAGTACAAAAGGCCAGCCTGCAGCCCCGGCAGAAAGAGAACGAGCGAATGAGAGAGGGGGAGTGAGCAACCTCAACAGAGCTGTGTCGGGACTGCTGCACATGTCTTTGTGGGCAGACAAAGCTGGCAACACAGGCAGGAACCCAGTACAAAAGGGCAGTCTGCAGCAGCGGGAGACACAGAACGAGCAAGTGAGGGAGGGGGAGTGAGTGAGCTCAACGGAGCTCTGTTGGGATTGCTGCGGATTTCTTTGTGGGCACAAAAAGTCAGTAATGCATGCAGGGGCCCAGTACAAAAGGCAGCCTGCCTCGGCGGGAGAAACACAACGAACTAGTGAGAGAGGGGGAGCAAGTGAGCGAGCTCAACAGAGCTCTGTTGGGACTGCTGCAGATTTGTTTGTGGGCAGAAAAAGGCACCAACAGAGGCAGGAGATCACTACAATACAACAGCCTGCAGTGCCAGGAGAAACAGAATGAGTGAGTGAGACAGGTGGAGTGAGCGACCTCAACAGAGCTCTGTCGGGACAGCTGCAGATTTCTTTGTGGGAAGAAAAAGATGGCAACGCAAGCAGGAGCCCAGTGTAAAAGGCCAGCCTGCAGTGCCAGCAGAAACGGAATGAGCAAGTGAGAGAGATGGAGTGAGCACCTCAATGGACCTGTGTCAGGACTGTTGCAGATTTCTCTGTGGGCAGAAAAAGCCGCCAACAGAGGCAGGAGCCCAGTACAAAAGGGCAGCCTGCAGCGCCAGCAGAAACAGAATGAGTGAGTGAGAGAGGGGGAGTGACCCACCTCAACGGAGTTCTGTTGGGACCGCTGCAGATTTCTTTGTGGGCAGAAAAACATGCCAATGCAGGCAGAAGCCCAAAAGAGCAGCCTGCAGCACCGGCCAAAATGGAAAGAGCGAGTGAGAGAGGGAGTGAGTGAGCTCAACGGAGCTGTGTCGGGACTGCGGCAGATGTCTTTGTGGCCAGAAGAAGGCAGCAATGCAGGCAGGAACCCAATACAAAAGGGCAGCCTGCAGCGCTGACAGAAATGGAATGAGCAAGTGAGAGAGGAGGAGTGAATGAGCTCAACGGAGCTCTGTCGGGACTGCTGCAGATTTGTTTGTGGGCAGAAAAAGGTGCCAACAGAGGCAGGAGACCACTACAAAATGGCAGCCTGCAGCGTCAGAAGAAACAGAATGAGCGAGTGAGATAGGCGGAGTGAGCAACCTCAACAGAGCTCTGTCAGAGCGCCTGTAGATTTCTTTGTGGGCAGAAAAAGGTGCCTACGCATGCAGAAGCCCAGTACAAAAGGGCAGCCTGCAGCGCCAGGAGAAACACAATGAGTGAGTGAGAGAGGGGGAGTGAGCTAGCTCAACGGACCTGTGTCAGGACTGCTGCAGATTTCTTTGTGGGCAGAAAAAGCTGCCAACAGAGGCAGGAGCCCAGTACAAAAGGGCAGCCTGCAGCGCCAGCAGAAACAGAATGAACGAATGAGAGAGGGGGAGTGACCCACCTCAACAGAGTTCTGTCAGAACACCTGCAGATTTCTTTGTGGGCAGAAAAACATGTCAACACAGGCAGGAGCCCAATGCAAACAGCAGCCTGCAGCACTGGGAGAAACAGAACAACTGAGTGACACAAGGGCAGTGAGTGAGCTCAACGGATCAACGCAATCAACATTCGGCATTGACAAATGCTTGTTATTTTACTGAGGGATTGGGGAACAGAGACAGGACTGAAATAGTGATATGTTTTTCATGTTTCTGCACCTTTGAGTGGCTTCATGACCCATGTGGGATGGATATTGAATCATGGAATGGAATGGAGTCAGGGACAGAAACTGGGACAAAGTTTGTTTTTTTGGGGTCAGAACTTCATCCAGGAAAAAAAATTGATTAGTAGCTGGGTGGGTTTAAGCCCAAATCTGATTCACTGCTCCGGGGTATAGACAGATGAATCTTATAAATTAGAATTTTTCCTGATTTGCATATCACTTTTCAGTCACAACAAATAAGTTTTACCTTTTAGAGACATTCCAGACATTCTAGAGCTTGCCACCTAGGTGCTAACTAGCAGCTGGCTTCCACTGGTTATTGGCTCCAGCCTGCTGAAATCTGAAATGGTGCTCCTGCCATAAAATCTAAATTTACAGGACATCTTCAGTGTGAGCAGCATGTTTTCCATGAGGGATAGATGAGGAGCAGAGCAGTTTTAAGGGATAAAAGGAGGGCTGTCTCTTGCATTCAGGGACAGTTGAGTGAGATGGTATGCATAGGCTATTGGAGCCCCACTATAGTTTGGCTTATGTCCCCCCCAGTGAAGCTGACCTCCACATTCTCATGCTCAGGCACATCATGACATTGAGCAAGGGAGACTGCAGGGGTGTGCACTATTGAAATGAACTAGGATATTTTTTATTACTATTTTATACATTATTGATGGAAAGTTGGAGATTCATGAAGGCCACTGCTCGACTAACAAGTACCTTGTTAGTAGAACAGTGGCCTTCATTATTCTCCAACTCATCATCATAATGTATACAATTGTAATAAAAAATAACTTCACTCATTTCAAGGGGGTACACCCCAGCACTCTGACCCATGGACATCATCTCTTAACAACTCCTGCCTCTGGCTCCCTAGTAGTCAGGTAAGAGACTCTCCACTTATATCTATGCTTGGTGGGTTGTAGCAGCATGGCCGCAACCACTACAGTGTGTGTGTGTGTGCGCGCATGGGGAGGGGAGACTGGCCATGTGGGTGTGTGTCACGTTATTGCTGCTTTTGTGCTTGCCCTGTAAAGTCTGTTTGTGTGGAAGCATTCAAAACTATGGAGAGAAAATAGTAGACGTACAGGCCAGACAGAGGTAATTAAGTCATTTTGTGGGTAACTGTGTGTATTGGAGGTGGGAAGAAGATCTGTTCCGATTGGTATGTGTGCTGTAGTTTAGCTGTGCAGCTGAGCTGAGGGCGGACAAGAAAGCTAAAAAGTATAACAGTGGCTGTAAGCATGCCACATGTGTGCAGATATATGCAGATTTGTATTGAAGTACAAGCAAGGCATATATGTGCAGGTAGTCTAGCTTAGTGGTTAAATGCACTAAACTGCAAACCAGGAGACAGCATCCTGAAGACCTTGGTTTGAATCTCATCAACCCCTATTTGTATATGGTGGGATCCTGAGCAATTCATTTAACTTTTATGTGTGCTGTTATCACGCATGCCACATGCATGCGGTCTGTTCAAATTAAACATAAAAAACATGCTTTCCACACTTGCTTGCTACACACATGCCACATGCTTACAATGAGTTCCAATTTAGCATTAAAATCATGCTTGCAGCACGTATATCACATGGGTAGTTTTATGTGCGCAGCATGAAAACATTTTGTATAATTATTTCTGTAAGGGGAGAGAACTTGTGCAGATCCTTCAAGGGCAGCCATCTCTGGTCTTAACTCTTTCAGTGCTCTCTGGTGCAATTCATTAGTGCCCTGTGTCTTAGCTACAATAAATACTGCAAGCCATTGTGTTTCTCTATCGTCTGTAATCTGAACAGACTCCATTTCCCAACACATCCCTCTCAGAAGCTTTTATGCAATTTTCTAGTAAGGGTTTCCCCTCTGCTTCTATAAATACAGTCCAGAAATATCTGTTAAGTAAATCTGCCTTCTGATCAATATCTTCAACCCCCTTCCTCAGTCTGATGAACCCACCTTTGTTTTCCTCCTAAAGAATTCTTTCTTTTCTTTTTAACCATCTCAGCTCTTCGTAACTCTGTATCTGCATTTTATTTCTTTCCTGCATCTCTTGTTTCATTTAGTTTCTTTCTGTTACCCTTCCCAGTTTGCATCATTTTATGCATGCTATACTTGATGGCCATCCTTTTGGTCCTCACTGCTTCTCCCACTTTCCTAGAAAAACCAGAATGGCTTGCAGGGTTTGTTTTTCTTGACAACTTTCCTCATGCAGCTTCGTGTTACTTCCAGGATGCCTCTTACAATAACTTCCCTCTTAGCTTCTTCTCTCTTTGCATCTGCCATCTCCTTCATCTACCATCTGAGGGCCACCATTTTCTACTGAAGTTAGCACTCCTAAGGTCTAGGACCACTGCCTTTGATGTGGAGTGCTTGTTTCCTGTGGTTATTTCAGACCACACAAAACCCAAGGAAGGGTGACCTCCTCCCTTATTAGTTCCTTTACTAGCTGCGCTAGAATGCAGTCTTGACAGACATCCAGTAGCAATAGACTTCTTTCACTCCTAACTTCTGAATCCTCCAGTTCTAAATGTAGCCTGTTTGTCACCAGCTGTCACCACTCTCCCATCATCCTCCTCCTCTTTCTTGCTTAGCAACCTGTATACTACCTCCATTCTGAGCATTGTTCTCCATTTAGATGTGAGCTAAACCAATATTGATTCCACTTCACCCTGATCCTTAAAGGGACACTGTCAACCGCCTTTGGCCTCAAAGTAACCCTTGTTTAAAAACACATTTTATGATTGCTAACATTTTGCAAAGATTGGTGATGTAGCTGGTAGTTTGATTCTGATTCTTTTTTTCTTTTAAAAAGTGTAAACCAGCTGTCCACCATACTGGTATTACCACATAAAAATAGGTTTGTTTACATTCCTTGTTCAACTCCCACTGCATCTTTCCTGGACTTAGGAACACCCCCAACACAGTCTAGCCACTCATAATGAAGTGGGAATTTAGGTGGCTACTGCCTCATGTGTGACTGCACTATTTGGAGGTACATCTAATGTTTAGAAAGTATTCAGGAAAAAAAGATTCAGGGTTGGAAACAAAACAAGTTGTTTATACTGTAAATATACATTGTCATGCATTTTAGTTCGGCTAAGGAGACAAGCAAAACAAACAGCAACATTAATGAATTTTAGAGAAGGCAAGCAATCATATAATGTGGATTTTTAATGAGAAATAATATGATGCAAAACAGGTTGACAGTATCCCTTTAATTGTAAAGTCTTGATTCCACTTCACCCTGACCTTTACTTGTAAAGCCCTCTGTGGCTTCAATATTCTCTCTTACTTATAGGGCAACCATCCCCCACTTGTCTTTTTGTCCCTTTTAAACAGTGAGTACACAGTGACTGTGAGGTCCCACTCTCTACACTCTATGCCGAGGTCTCTATGACTGCTATGATATCAGGTTAGCCTTTGCCACCACCAAAAGTCAATTATTTTGTTGCTGGAGCTCCTGGCATTTAGGCTGATTTCCCTTCCACGTGACTTTGAGACTCCCTTATGCTTTAGAGCAATGTTCTTTTGTGATGCTCTCACATTGTTACCTGTACTGTCCACTGCTCCTTTGTCTTTGCTCCCTGTCCTGCATTCTTATGTTTGCTGGTGCGCATGCTCAAGAAACATACTGCAGCAGCTTGCTGTAGTAGTGAGTTGTGGAGGTTCGGCAGTGTTGTGGCAAATGGCAGCAGTCCATTTTGGGACTGGTCTCTGTGGTGCCAATAGAGGAGCACGCTGTCCATGACAGCAGTATTGTAGCCTGCCACCAACTTGAAAGAAACTCACTGCTGCAATCATTAATAATCAGCTGTTTTTGCTGCTGGGGCATCTCTGATTCCAGCGGCGAATCAGTTTACCCTGTCTGGTGTCCCATTTCAATAAACATGGTGGCGGCTGTCACCGTCTGCCTCTCACAGTCCCCATGAAGCTGACAGAGGGTGCCCAATTACACTGTCAACATGCCCCCTCCCAAGTTCATGTGCCAATGGGGGAGCCCAATCGTTGTTGGCATAATGTCCCATTTGTTTTAAAGCAATATGGCAGTGGCTATCGCTGTTAGCCTCTCACATGCCTCATGAAAGTCAACAGGGGTGCCTCTTCCCCAGTTCATTTGCTGACACGGGAGCCCAATTCCCGTTGGCATAATGTCCCCCTAGTGATTTAATTTGTGTGCCGATGGGGTGCCCAATCCCCCTCGGCATCATGTGCCCCCCCCAAACAGAGACACATTTCTGTACCGACGGGGGACCTAGTCCCCGTCCGCTTCAGTCCCCCCCAAAAATAGATATGGCACACTGGGAGCCCACCCCAGTGTGCCAAAACACACCTGCAAGAAAAAAACAGATCTGCACTGTCTTTGTTTTTTTTTTCTCTAAAAAATGAGAAAACGGTTCCTCGACATGTCCAGTGTCCCTGCCCCAACCTGCATCCACCCTCTGCATAACTCACCTCCCCACACCCCCCTCACCCCATACTTACCTCCAGAGCTTGATGCGGTGCTCTTCGGTGGCCCGGGAACACGTCTGCACTCTTCAAAGCTGACTGCGAACTGAAGAAATGCCAGTTAGCTGTAAAATGGCATAAATGTTTTTTTTTCAACTTATGTGGATATCTCAGCAATTTTTCTGAATTTTGGCACCACATTTTCAACATGGGGTTCTTGGGAACCCTTCTCATGAATTTAGTGACTTGTCATCTGGTTATTCGGTCCAGAAATGTGATTTCGTGGTCACTGTGCAGAATCACTTTTTGGGATCGATTAACAAAATGACAATGTCACTGTTCATGAGGTGGACTCCCAAAAAGCCTATGTTGCAAATTTGGTGAGGAAATTCCGAAAAATGACTGTGTTATGAGTGTGCATTACACCATTTCCACACACACTCATAACTTCGTGAATTTTTTAATATTTTCACTACAGATTTACAACATTGGCATTTATTTACACCTCCTTATGAAAAGTACACCTCTCATTTTTCACATCCTAGCCGAAATGTGTTTTCACACTTCCGGCGCTGAATAGCACGGTCGCTGTAGGAAATCAGTGTTCAGACAGATTAATAAAAATCAGTGACACTGTTCACAAGCAGAGGTCCCAAAATGCCTGTGTTGAAAATGTAGTGACAAAAGTCCATAAAATGACTATGTTATGAGCATGCGTTGCGCAATTTCCACGCACACTCGTAACTTCAAGAATTTGTAATATTTACACTCAAGATTTTCAACATTGTCAGTTTTTCACACCTCCTTATGAACAGTACAGCTGTCACTTTTCACATCCTACCCAAAATGTGTTTTTGCACATCTGGCGCTCAATGGCGCAGTCGCTGTGGGAAATCAGCGTTCGAGACAGATTAAGAAAATCATATTGACAGTGTTAATAAGTAGAGTTCACAAAATACCTATGGTTGAAAATTTGGTGAAATCATTTCACTAAATGACTGTTATGAGCGTGCCTTGCACAGTTTCCACATATGCTTGTACGTTTGATCATTTTTTTTATTTTCACTCCAGATTTTCAACACTACCATCTCTTCACACCTCCCTATGAATAGTACAGCTGTCATTTTTCCCATCCTGCCTGAACTGTGATTTTGCACATCTGGTGCAGAATGGCGGGGTCGCTGAGAGAAATAAACTTTTGGGACAGAGTAACAAAATCACAGAGTCACTGTTCATGAGCAAAGGTCCTGAATGCTTTCATGAGGTGGGGGTCACAAAAAGGCCATGTTGAAAATTTGTAATGCAAATACAGTCCCACCCCATTTATCTGAACACACAGTGGGGCATCCAATTCATTCGGACATGCGGGAGGTTGGATAAATGGGGGTGTTTGCGTTATACAGTAATAGTACTGTGTATTACTTAACGACACAAAAGCAGTTACAGTACTATATTAACAAATCAATACAAAGGCAGTTTATAGCGTTTGCTGATCACATCTTTATTAAGTGCAGTAGAAGAAAACAAAAAGTACGCTAAAAAAGGATTAAAGCACACAACGATCATAAATTTATGGCACACCAAATTTAGCAAAAAAATTTATGACAGAAGTTTGCTTCAAAGAATCAAACTTTTTCTAGCAGCTCACTGTCTCAGTTGCCGTAGGAGTATGACCTGTACCGGATCACAGTCTACCTGGCTGTCCGTGTACAGGATGCACTTGTCAAAGCAATCGACTGCCTCTGAATTAGTTGGCAGTACTGGAGTTGCCTCATCCACTTCTGAGTCATTTTCATCTTCTGACTCAGACTGTGAAGACCTCGATTCAAGCGCAAGGATCCCGTCATCTGAAAGCTCCTCATGGCACTATTCCTCTTTGTCTGAATTGAGCCATATAAGCACTTCTTTTTCAGATGGAGGATCAGGCAGTGTAGCAGCAAGCTCCATAATCTCAGCTGCTGAGAAGCTGCTATCAGGAAAGTCAGGGAAGTCAGGAGTGTCAGAAACAGCTGGGTCATCATGAGCTGTTTTAATTCCCGATTTCTTCCATGCCTTTTGTATTGACTCAGGATGCAATGAATCCCATGCCTCGGCAGACTTGTACACCACATCCTTAAGTGCAATACCCCTCATGATGTCACCCAGTGAGGACTGGGCATTGTCCTCAGCCAAAATGGTCTGCAGCAACTTTTTTTCTGTAGCACCTTTTAAAAATCTCAAGCATTCCCTGGTCACAGTGTTGCAACTCTGATGTTGTATTGGCAGGCAGAAAGGAGCACTTGATTACCCCAACCCGTGTTTGGACATCAGGAATGTCGGGGTGTGCTGGCGAGTTGTCAACCAGGAGTAAAGGTTTGATTGGCAACCCTTTGGACTGCAGGTACAGCTTCACCTGTGGCACAAAACTGTCATTAAACCAATGAGTGAAAATTATGCCTGTCATCCAGGCGCTACACTGTGCCTCATACTGCACAGGCAAAGTCTGCATATTAAGGTGCTTGAAGCACTGTGGCACCATAGATTTACTCACCACAACCAATTTTAATTTATGACTGGCTGTCTTAACAGAGCCAAGCACAGTAATGCAGTCTTTCTGCTTCTTAAACCCTGTGTACCATGGGCTAGTGTGCGCTCAGGAAGTCCTCTCCAATACAGACCTGTCTCGTCTGCATTGAAGACTTGCTCCGGTAACAACCCCTCAGCCTCGATAGTGTCTAGCAGCTTCACAATCAAAGGCTCAATGGACTCATCAGCGGCACTTAGTCGCTCCCCGCACAATTTCAGCTGCCGTATGCCATGCAGGCGCTTGAAAAGAGTTAACCATCCCTTGCTAGCACAGAACCGTTCTGAACTCCCAAGATGCTAGTGATACTGGAGTGCCTTCTCTTTCAAAATTGGCCCTGATATCGGGGTTTCTTTTTCCCGTTCCTGTTGAAACCACATGTACAGAGCAGCATCACGCTGCTCATCCTTGCAAGCCCTCATGTTTTTCCTTTTCTCAGATCCTTCTGCCATGTCCATGCTGCCGGTGAAATCATGAAGCTTGCCTTTTGCGGACTTGACATCGCTGATGGTAGACTTTCCCATACCATACTCATCTGGCAAGACTACTGCCCGCTCACCACTCTCCAGCCTCTTCACAATCTGAATTTTTTGTGCTACACTTAGCACCATCCGCTTCTGTTTTCCTGAAGGGGATTCCATTCTTGAACTACAGTACACTACTACTGATTCACTGAGCTGAATGCATCATTTATGAGCCATTCACAGCAGCCATATGTAATTGTTTGTTTGTTTATTCAAGGTAAAAAACAATTGAGTAAAAATCTCATTCGCAATGGTAACCTTTACAAAATACAGGTCACTCAACATAATAAATGCAATCAAACAACAAACATCAATAAAAAAAATAAAAGAAAAAGAATATCAATAACAATTACAAGGTTCCTGTATAGATATTAAGTGTCTTCTTAGATGGGATGTTGATAATGGCTTACCAATCTTTTGCTTATATTCATGAGGAATTAAAACAGTGATCCACACTAAACAGGTACAGTATGCCATTTAGAACTGTGGAGGACATGATTGGTGCTCATTAGAAAGGGAGGGTCGGATTAAGGGGGGTTGGATAATCGGGAGGGGACTGTATCAACAAATGCCTGGTGCGTTAGGGTTTCTAACCAGCATGAGATTAGAGGGAGGCCAATTAATAGGTAATGTGAGGAAGGTCTTTTTCACAGAAAGGGTGGTGGATGCATGAAACAGCCTACCTCAGGAAGTGGTGGATATGAATACAGTACAGGGCTTCAAACAGGTGTGGGATAGGCAGAAGGGAGCAATACAGATGAGTATGAAAAGATAGGTCATTGACAGAGTAAAGGCCTATGGCACATTCATAAGGTAGAAAAAATGGCCAGACTGGATGGGCTTTGCGGTCCTTATCTAATGTCAACTTCTATGTTTCTATCTGTTTCTATGTAACCATGACGTCCCACCTTGTACAGACCAACATGTATCCAGGGTGTGCCTTTGGATTGCCAGCTGTAATGCTCACGTCATTCCACCCCCACCCTGAAGCCAGTGGCAGGCATCGAGATGTGTCTTGGACTTTTCGGCCCCAGACTTCAACCCATTCTTCTATGCTGCACCCATTTCAGCATATGTCCTTATGAAATGGGGTGCCTGTAAAGCCGAACACCCCAAAGCACACCTCAGCACTTGTCGGTGTCTGCAGGATAGGCTGAGGTGAAATGCCATGAGCGTTATGGGTGACGATCCAAAGGCACACCCCAATGCCTGTCCATCTCTGCAGGGTGGAGGTGGGGTTGGTATAAGTTCAATACTTCACTGCCATTCCTATTCTGCATCTGACTCCTGCATGTCCAATGCTAATATCAGCAAGCAAACATTCGGCATTGACAAATGCTTGTTGTTTATGCCGCCTGGTATATACTCTTGACCTCTCTTTCTCTAGCCTACTATATCCTCAACTTCACCTTTAGGCATTTCGTCATTGGATTGAATGCAGTGGCGGGGAGGAAACAAGCTGCAGTAGCAATATGGTAGAACAAGCAATCAAAACTGGGATAACCCTGAAAGGCAGCACTGTGATTGTAGTGGAGTTCTTTTCCTATGGCATCAATAGTGTTTTGTAGCGGTGAAGGATCTACCCCCACCCCCAGAAACCTTCATTCGAGATAAAAAGTATGAGCTGACTATGCTGGTTACAACAGACCCTTCTCTCAAAGAATACCTGAGCAAAGTGGTGGAGCAGCTTAAAGACTGGTTTTATCAATGCACAGTACAGAAGCTGGTGGTAAAGTACAGCATTGAAGACAGTGAGGTGCTAGAGAGGTGGCAGTTTGATACAGAGTGTGACAAGACCATAAAAGAGGACATTGCACCAAGAAAGAAATCTGAGAAAGCCATCCAGGATGAAATCTGATCTGTTATTAGACATATCACCACTACAGGAACTTTTTTACCTCTGTTAGAAACTGCATGTGCATTTGATTTGCTGATATACACAAAGATTTGGAAGTACCAAAAAGTGGGAGGAATCGGGACCTCAGTTCATTGCCAGTTCTGTGGAGATCCGCCTTCATTCCTTCGCAACTACCATTCTCAAAGTCAACAGTATGGTGGCTTACAAGAGAGCTGACTCCATCTAATGAAAGCAATAAAAAATTAAAATGTTAAACTTTTATTTTTGGGAGGAAGGGTAATCATGCATTTTACACCAGAGATAGACTTCCAAATGTATTAAAAGGCCAAGGTTATGGGTTTGGTTATTCCATATTAAGGCTCCATGTCAACACACAATTGTGGACATATTTCAGATACATACATATATAGACGCTGTCGGTAGGTATGGGCCTGTGGCCTAACCAGTCTGCCCATTTGAGCTTACTAGTTCCCTTTACATTTTTTTAGAAGTCTGTTGCCCTTACCACTGACTTCCAGGGTTCTCTTATGTCTATTCAATGCATGCTTAAATCCCGTGATTGTTTCAGCTCCCACCACTTCCTCTGGCAGGGTGTTCCACTTGTCCCCCACCCTTTTTGTGAAGAAATTCTTCCTCACGTTTCCTCTGAATCACCCTCCCTCCAACTTCATCCCATTCCCTCTAGTACTGGAACATCTTTTTTGCTGGAAAATAGTGTCTCTCTGCACCCTGTTCCTTCTGTAAGGTACTTATATGCTTCAATCATATCCCCTCTCTCCCTCCTCTCCTCCAGGGAGTACATATTCAAGTCATTTAGCCTGTCCTCATAGGACTTGTGATGCAGTCCATCCCTGTACCATCTTTGTTGCCCTCCTCTGAACCTTCTCCACCCTATGTCCTTACATAGGTAAGGTCTCCAGAACTGTACACTGTATTCCAGGTGGGGCCTCACTAGTGTCTTTGTATAGTGGAATTATAACCTCCCTTTTCTTGCTGGTGATGCCCCTGCCTATGCATCCCAGCACCCTATTTGCTTTACCTGCTGCCTTGTCACACTGTTTCCCTACCTTGAGGTCATCAGAGAGGATAACCCCAGGGTCCCTTTCCTGCTTGGTGCATGCTATATCCTTTTGTGCCCCATATGTCCCACAGAGTCCCATGGGGCTGGCAGTATAGCCCAGAGGTTAGAGTAACAAGCTGTGAATGAGCTGGGTACATCCAGCAGATAGACCTGGGTTTGAGTCCCACAACCTCCACTTGCATACTTGTTTGATCTTATTTGTATGGCGCCTTGGTTTTAGAAAGGTGCCTTAAAAATAAAGATATTGTTATTATTATTATTATACTATGTGACTCTGAACAAGTCACTTAACCTCCCCTAGTGCTCATGGGCCACCCCTGAAAACAGGTACCTGTGCCTAGTGAGCCTTACCCGGTTATCAAAAAATAAAATAAATAAAAAATATGCATTATCTTGCACTTCTTTGTGTTGAATTTCAACTGACAAACCCTTGACCATTCTTCAAGCTTCTGCAGGTCCCTCCTCATTCTGTCTACACCCTCTGGTGTGACCACTCTGTTACAGACCTTCGTGCCATCAGCAAACAGGGAAATTCTGCCTCCTAGGTCCTGCACAATGTCACTGATGAAGACATTGAATATGACTGGTCCCAGTACTGATCCCTGTGGTACCCCACTGGTCACTCTTCCCTCTGTGGAGTGACAGCCATTTAGCACCACCTTCTGTGTCCTGCCATCCAGCCAATTACCCACTCACTGTACTACTGTCCTGCCCACTCTCATATTCCCCAGTTTAATAGCCTTCTATGTGGTGCAGTGTCAAAGGCCTTGCTGAAGTCCAGATAGGCCACGTCTACTTCCCTCCCCTGATCCACCTTCCTTGTCACCCAGTCGAAAAATTCAATGAGGTTGGTCTGGCATGATACCCCCCCCCAATGAAACCATGCTGCCTTGGGTCCTGTAGCCAATTGACAACCAGATGTTCCACCAATCTACTACTAGTTAGGCTTCACTAACACTAGAATGTGGACCTTCCCTTAACCACTACATGGTAGTGGCTACCAACATGTTATAATTGCTGCAGTGGGGAAAAAAAGGTATAGAGTTGAGAGTTGCTGTTATGGACACCAAAAAGTGATTTGCATCACCTTTGTGGTATCTGCGATCAGTTACCTTAGCACAGTTGATCTGAATCAGAACAATTAGCCAAAAGCTAGTTTAGTAGCTGATGTGTCTGACCATTTGGTCTTCACTGTTATGGGTACCCAGCTGGATTTTGAGGTATTTTTTGTATGTGTTGGAAAACTGTTCTTTTATATGTTTTTGAGTGTAAATAAAGTTATTTGAAATCTGGGAAAAAAAGTCTCACTTTCATGTTTTCCCTTTATCCTGTTACATTACTTCAGTTGCCTTCCTGCCTTCCTATTTACTTCCCTTCCTAGCGTAGTTATACCTACCTCCCCCAAACAATGTAGTTAGAGGAGAGCCCATAACACCCCTGCTCCCCATCTAGGTCCATGTCACATATATAACTAGGCTCCCCCAATCTAATTTGTGTCCCATCATTGAAGTTTCTCTCTTGTCTGATGGAGGCTGTTGCTCTCAAATACCCTATGATCCCACCATCCTATGCCCAGTCTCATATGAATTTAAATCCCTCGATGTTGCATTGCTCTTTCAGTGACAAGTTTAAGGTTATGATCTTTACCTTACTGCCCTCTCCTCTTTGGTGCACTGTAAGTATTTCTGAGAAAGCAACTATTGCCACCATCTGCTTTAGTGCTGCCTCTATCTTGCAGAATGATTCTTTAACCTAACCAAATTTTGATTAATCGGGTTATTTGTTCAT
The DNA here is from genome assembly GCA_016271365.2 of Neoceratodus forsteri. Classification (NCBI taxonomy): domain Eukaryota; kingdom Metazoa; phylum Chordata; order Ceratodontiformes; family Ceratodontidae; genus Neoceratodus; species Neoceratodus forsteri. The sequence goes on from CM028133.1 coordinate 615,443,650, forward strand.
TGGTGAACATTCAAATCTAGCTTGTCCCTGATTCCCTAACCAACTTCCCCACTTATTTTTGAAGTTACTCTTTTTATTGAGTATCTTTGTTTTCTTTTGACTTTTGCAGTGGATCCAACACACAGTCCTTATTACAGATGGAACTTTGATAATTCTGTACCTAGTGCTATATACCAGTTATCAGCCTGAGCTGTACTTCTTATCCTGCCCATCTCCCCATCTTCCGAGTCCTGCTATGGGTCTTGTCCTTAGGCTGAAGTCCTCTAATACAGTGGCTGGAGGGATATGAACCTTTCAAGGGGTGAAAAGAAATAGTGGTTCTTCCTTACCGAGAATAGCTTTCGAAAATCACATAGTACCCGCACCGGCCTCATCACTGTTACATCTGACATCCTTAGCATTATGGACAAAGGCCTTGTGACTGGTGCAATATTTGTTGACCTCATTAAGGATTTTGACCTTGTTAATTATAATCTCCTGTTGCATACATTACTCACATTTGGACTCGTCACCCTAGCTCTGAATTGGTTCACAAACTACCTTACTGGCCATACTCAGTGTGTCAAATGAGCCACTCAGACTTCACTTTTCAGTGCCATAAAGGATGGGGTCCCTCAGGGCTCTATTCTCAGTCCACTCCTGTTCTCCTTATTTATCAATGAGCTCCCACAACATTGTGGGGGTACGTCAGTTCAATTATATACCGATGATGCCATCCTCTATCAGTCCTGATCTGACCATGCCATGATAAACCACCTTCTCCAGTAGGATTTCCTGAACCTCAAGACTTGGTTTCTTAATAACCTTCTGGTGCTTAATACTAAGAAAACTAAATCTATTCTGTTCTTCCATCGAACCTCCAAGCCTCCAACTCCGCCCCACTGTTAATCTACTCCTCTCAGGGTGACCCTTTTTAAATGGTTCAGTCCTTTAAATATCTGGGCTTGACCCTGGACTCCCACCTCACCATTGAAACCCATGTTTCCTCAGTGGTCAAGCCCCTCCATCAGAAGCTCAGAATGTCGTATCGCCTCAAGTCCTATCTTGCACCTGCCTCATGCCTTGTCATTACCTCCTCCTCCTCCTCTCTACATCCAATTATTTCCTATGGTGTCCCAATTCTCCACTCCGCTCAAGTCTCCCTCCTTAACAAACTCAAGCAGTCTTCCCACAGGATAGCTCAAGTTGCCCTTGGCACTAATGCCAGAGATCACCACTGCACTGTCCCTGGCTCACTGGGCTGACCTTCTTTTGAAGCCAGGCTGCAATTCCCCACCCTCTGTCTGACTTTCAAATGTGTGCATACTTACACTCCTTGCCTGCTGCCCATCATTCAATGTAAACCTGTAACTAGACATTTATGGTCTACTGGCTTACCTTTGCTCTCTATCCCTAAGCCCCATCTAGCAGTGGGTCGGCATGCCATTGCCTTCTCAGGTCGCTCTCTTTGGAACTCTCTTCCCGCCACTGTCATGACCTGTACCTCTATTAATCTGTTCAAGCATTCTCTCAAATCTCATCTTGCCTCCACTCAGCTGTGTACCTGCTCCCGTTGACTGCTCCCCTTATCTCTTATCACTCTCCCACTTCTTACCCTCTTTCTAGGTTCCTTACCTGAGCCTGCTTATCCTCCCTTTATTTAATATGCTGTGCTCTGGTGCTATGCAAGTCGCACTTTGATTGTCTGGTTGGTCTCAGTTGTAAATCATTTCTCACTGTGCCTGTATACTTTGTATTCAGTTATACCTAATCGTACATATGCTTTGCTTAGTAATCATTCTATGACTTTTATCCCTATACCAGTTTTGAAGATGTAACTTAATTTACTGCCTGTGTGATGTTTTGCTTTGTTTATTATGTATGTTTTCGTAAAAGTGTCTGTGTACACTTGCCATGTGCTGCTATTTATTGTATCACTGTTCCTTCCTTTGAAACCCTTTTCCCCGGGTCACCCCTGAAAAGGGGCATTCCGTTTCAGTGGGCCTACCCGGTTACCAAAATTCAAATAAATAAATAGAATGGGGGAGGTGAAAGGAGTGGCCTAGTCTATTTTCTACCCTTTATGCCACCCTGCTTGGGGATGGGGTTTCCCTTCTTACCTTATGGAGGCTTCAGGAGATCCTTCTTCCAGTCCTGGGTGTTATCAGACTTCTGGTTCAGGATATACTGAAGGTATTCGGCCCACACCAACTGATATTTATGGGGTGTCTGTAAAGTGAAGTACAGCAGCCTTGACTTACTGGCTAACTCTTCCATAGTTGTATACCACTCTCCAAAGGTGGATGGCATTACCGGTCTCCATTTTATAAGGATCAACCTCTTTGCTTCAGCTGTTGCCTGCAGTATCCATTGCAGCTGCACCCCTTTCAACTGTCTTTCAACTGGTGCTATACCTAGAATGGTACCCAGTTAGAATAGCACTACCAGAATAGCACAAAGAGAGAATGCATTGGCTGGATAGCCCTACCATGGACAACGACAGGGGATTGACATCACTTGCAGTAAGTGCTCCCCTGGTTACTATCTGTGGTGCTGCCATGGGGCAAGGGTACAGGAATTTTGGGGGCTGGCCAATCTGCTCCCATGGCATGGAGGGCTGAGGCATGGAGCAGTTTGGCTGGGTGGCATTGGAGACCAGGGATCTAATCCTGGTCTCCCTCGATTTTGCTTTATTGGAACTTTCATTTGTTTTTTACAAGGGGTCATGGAAACAGTATTCCATGGCCCCACAGTTTTCTTCTTTCCCTGTGATCTGCTCCCCCCGGAGTTAGTATCCAGCTCCCCGCAGAAAAACGCACAAATTAATGGCATTTTAATTGTGTGGTTCTTGACTACGCTATTACATACGAACATATGAAGAAGCCAGCAGAAGAAGGCCATTTGGTCTATCAAGTCTGCTTGTATTGCACTGTTCACAGCTTGAGCTAATGTCCCTGCCCTCCCTACCCATGATCCTTACCTTCCCCAGGCCTATCCCAGCCTCTTTTAAAGTTGCCTACTGCCTTCAGTGAGATGACCTCTTCCAGCAGCGTATTCCAAGTGTCCACCACCCTCTCTGTGAAGTGCTTCCTGACCTTCCTCCTAAACCTCCCACCCTCCAGCTTAAAACTGTTCCCCCTTGTGTTATGGTTGCTGCTCAACGTAAAGAGACTCTTTTTATCAACCTTATTTATTCCTTTCAAGTACTGGAAGGACCCAATCATGTTCCATCTCTATCTCTCGCTCCTGTCTTCCAAGGAATACATGCTCAGTGCCCTCAACCTGTCTTCATATGCTTTACCCTGCTGACCTGCTATTATCTTTGTAGCCCTCCTCTGGGCCTTCTCCAGCAAGTTAATGTTCTTTTGAAGTGTAGGCACCAGTACTGTACTCTATACTCTAGATGCAGCCTTACCCGGAACCTGTACAAGAGCAGTATAACCTCCTCTCTCCTATTACTGATCCCCCTAGATATGCATCCCAGCATCTTGTTTTCCTTTGCTGCTGCTTTCTTGCACTGCATGGAGTGCTTCGGGTCACTAGTGATCATCACTCCCAGGTTCTTCTCCTCCTCCGATGCAGATTCTCAGATGCCACCCAGGTATTACTCTGTCCTGGGATTCTTGGCTCCATTATGCATAACTTTGCATTTCCTGGCATTGAAGCCATGCTGCCAGATCCTGGACCACCTCCTCAGCTTTTACAAAACTTCCTGTAGGTCCTGTATCCCTTCAGCTGTGTCCACTATACCACAGAGCTTGGTGTCATCCATGAAAAGACACAATTTGCCCCAATGCCCGCTCCAGTGTCATTGATGAAGACATTGAACAACACCAGCCCCAGCACCAAGCCCTGCTGGACCCCACTGGTAACCTCTCTGGTGCCAGATAACTCTTTTCCCCACAACCACCCTTTGTGTTCTGTCCCACAGCCAGTTTTCCACCCATCTGGCCATCATTTCCTAAACACAGAGGTCCACCAATTTCCTGATGAACCTTTTGTGGGGCACAGAGTCACAGGCCTTGCTGAAATCAAAATAGAGGATGTCTGCCACTTGGCCCTTGTCTACTGTCTTAGTGACTCAGTCAAAGAAGTCAATCAGATTAATTTAACACGATCTCCCCCATGAACCCATGCTGTCTCCCATCCTGGAGACCATACTCCTCTAGATATTCTACCAATCTTTGCTTTAGTATGGTCTCCATGAGCTTGCCCACAATGGGAACAGACTGACTGGTCTGTAATTCCCTGGGTCATCATTGGAATCGCTTTTGTAACTGGCTTTGTTATGAACCAGTGCCACCTTGAGGTATCAAGGGAAGGGACATAGCTAATTTCAGCTGCAGGATGTCTGAGCATGCCTCTACTACCTGCAACCAAAAGGGTTGAATGAGTGGGCAATCCTATAATATATGGAACAGATTTGCCCTGGGCCTCCACATCTCCAACATTTGTCATCTGTCATTAGCCCCATTTTACAAAGTAGTGTGGGAGTGCAGTACCACAAGTGCATAATCTTGTTCTGTATCAGGAGGCTTTCCTGATCTCTGCATTCTTTGTTTACCAGCCTCCAACATCTCCTCCACTCCTCATCACTAATCATGATGTTTAACATGGCTTGCCTTCTATATTTTGCTGACAGGGATGGGTTTGAGTCCATTTGTTTACAACTAGCTAGTATTCTGCCTGTGAGACCTTTTGGTTTATTGACCCAGCTCTCCATGGGAAAGTTTAGGTGGTTCCTTTTGGGATCTTTCTTGCAAGTAGCAAAGCCAAGCTTTCTTTTTTGCTACTAAAGGAGGATGCTTCTCAGTAGGAGATACTTCCAGAATTCCATTTTTGGGATCCCATATTCATTTTGTAGATCCTGAAAAGAGGCCAGGGTGTGACCATCTGAAGCTAGAATATCTTTGACCACCTGGGTGCTACTTTCTCCCCATTCCTCCCACTTAATTGTCTGCCCCACTATTAAGAGCTGTGGATTGTTCCACAGTGGAGTGTGTTCCCCAGTGTGTAAACAGCTTCCCATGGATTTCCCCATCTTCTGTCATGCTACGTGGGTCTCCTTCATTGTTTGCAGTGTTTATGCTTCCTTGGGTAGTGAGGAATTGAGGTAAACTGCTAGATGGCTAATCCCAAGCACCACCTCCTCCATTTGCACCCATGCCAGAGTTGAGGCCTAGGGTTTTTAAACATTTTGCATGATGTGGCCATTAGGCTCGTGTATGCAAAGCACTGGAAATCGGGGAGGTTCCACCCCATGTCTCCTTTGGGGCCCACAACTTCACCCAGCTGAACCTTGGCCTAGGTTCTCCCCATATAATTTTTGGATAATCTTATTCAGCTTTTGGAACCATGTATCTAGAATTAGTACTGACATAAGTGATATCAGATAGTAGCCCCTCGGGGCAGCCATCATCTTCACTGCCTCTATCTTCCCTGTTAGTGACATATTTAGAAATGCCCATTGGTCCATTTCTTCCCGTAATTTATGCAGGAGTGGGTTAATGTTGATGAGGATAAGCCTATGTAATTAACTGGGTATGTGTATCCCTAAGTATTTTATTTTCTTGCCCCATGGTAGCCCTGCCACCATCACTTGCTGACGGAAGGGTACCTTGTTTAGAGGGAGATTTTCCGATTTGGTAATATTGATCTGTCACCCCAATAAACTTTTGAAGGAATGTAGAATCTTTAAAATGTGTGGGAGGTTTGAAACCAATATCCTCAGTAAGAATGAGGCAGTCATCTGTGTATTTAGCACAATATGTTTCTCCCCCTAATCTGATACCCTGGATCTGCGGGTGAACCCCAGTGACCGCTGCAAGGAGTTCCATGTCTATGGCAATTAGCAATTAGGTAAAGGGGGCAACCTTGCCTCATGCCTCTGTGTAACAAAAAGGAATCTGACAAAACATTGTTTGTGAGGAACAAAGCAAAAGGACTAGCTGCGACACCTCCCCCCACATAGCATAACATTTAAACTTTCAAATGCCAAAATTGACTATATTTACTTTCAAGCTCCATGTGAGGAAAGGGTCCTCTTAGTTTCAGATTGGAATTCCAATTTGAGTAAGCAAATCAATAAACATCAAGGTGGGACCCTTCGATTTAGTCCCTAACTTTACAATGCCTCAATGGCTACTAGCTAACTACTTTTATACTGTGCTCCCAACAGGATTTTACACAGGTGATTTAACTTTCAAATGCCTAAATGGCTACTGTGCTCCAGAAGGATATAACACAGACATTTTAAAGGGAGCATGCTATAGAGGAGCACCATAAACTCCCCAAATTCAAGTAAAACTATAAAACAAAAAATAGCTGCCAAACCTTTAAATTATTACACACTGGAATTCACATTTCTTATAAGGGTGCTGCTAGATGGTAACAAATAACAAACAAAGCAAAGGACTAGCACACCCTCCCTCCCCACATAGCATAACATTTAAACTTTCAAATGCCAAAATTGGCTATATTTACTTTCAAGCTCCATGTGGAGAGGGTCCTCTTAGTTTCAGATTGGAATTCCAATTTGAGTAGCTAAATCACTAAGCGTCAGGTGGGACCCTTGATTTAGTCCCTAACTTTACAATGCCTCAATGGCTACTAGCTAACTGCTTTTATACTGTGCTCCCAACAGGATTTTACACAGGTGATTTAACTTTCAAATGCCTAAACGGCTACTGTGCTCCCAGAAGGGATATAACACAGACATTTTAAAGGGAGCATGCTATAGAGGAGCACCATAAACTCCCCAAATTCAAGTAAAACCATAAAAACAAAAAATAGCTGCTCAAACCTTTAAATTACTACACACTGGAATTCACATATCTTATAAGGGGTGCTGCTAGATGGTAACAAATCACAAACAATTGTTTGTGAGGAGCCTAGCCAATCGAGTCTAATAGAGGGTGCAAATCCAGGAGCAGAAATGAGCTCCGAAATTGCCATGCTCCAGAACCACATGAAGGTATTCCTGCTCCACAGAATCAAATGCTTTTTCAAAATTAACTGCAGTAGCTGCTGATGGGGTGGGAAGGCCTGCTGTAGACTGGATCAGGGTTATTAATGCTCTTATGTGATTGGAGCTTGCTCTGCCTTTCACAAGCCCACCTGAGCAGGATGTATTATGCTCAGGAGGATGTGGTCTAGGCGGGCGGCTAATACTTTTGCCAGCACTTTAGTGCCTGCGTTGATCAGGGAGATGGGCCTAAAGCTAGTTGGCTTGATTGGGTCTTTCCCCTTCCTTGAGGAGTACTGTGGTTATGACTTCTGGGAGCATGGCAGGTAGAGCGCCTTGGAGGCTGGCATTCTCCAACATGTTTAACAGTGAGTTTTCTATGACTTCTAGAACTATTTGGTAGACATCCACTGGGAAGCTGTAACTGCCCAGGGACTTATGTGAGGCCATTGATTAAATTGCTTTTAGAATTTCATTTACTGAGAAGGTGGCATCTAGTTACTCCTTCTGACTGTCCGTCCATTTGAGAATAGGGAGCCTACCCGTGAAGTCCACAAAGGCTTGTTTATCCCACGTAATATGGGAGTCATAAAGCTCCTCATAGAAGGACACCATTCTCTTATTGATATACCTGTGTGACATCAGCTTTCCCTGTCCTGTCTGTTAACTGTGCTAAATGTCTCTCTGCTTGCTGCTTTTTGAGTCTGTAAGCCAGAAGCTTACTGTTCTTTTCTCCCAGACCCAAAATTTAATTTTCGTTCTCTTCTGCTGTAGCTCAATTTTCCTAGTGGCTAGACTATTTAATTTTATTCTCATGTTAGTTATTTCAAAAAATCAGGTTTGGATTTCAGAGCTGTGTGACATCCTTCTCGTATACTTCCTCCTTCAGTTGCCTCCCCAAGCTACCTACTTCATTTTCCATTTGTTTCCTTCTATATGTGGCAAAGCTGGTAATGTTACCCCTAATCATGGCTTTATAGGCTTCCCAAATGCTGGCAGGGGATGCAGACCCCAGGGGGTTGCCCTTAAAATATAGCTGGGATTCTGTTTTTAGTCAGTGATGGAACTCCTCATCCTGTAACAGCAGTGGGGCCCGTCACCATTGTGATGCTTTGGGTTTAGGGGCCCCTACTGGGAACATCAGTACTACCAGGGCATGGTCGGACAAGTATATATGGGGTTATCCTTACCGCCTGTGTCCCTGCTGTTGTTCCAGGGATGTCAACTGTTATTCTGAGGGATGTCAACCAGAAGTCCAGCCTACTTGCTATTGTCCTTGCCACTGAAAAATACGTATAGTCCCTCCTTGCCAGATGTGCTGCCCTCCATATGTCTGTTAACTGATGGAGAGACATAAGGTTCTTTAGGGCCGCTAAGGTATGGACATGGGGCTCTGGCCTGGAATTTGATCTGTCCAAGAAGTTATCTAATGTGAGGTTAAAATCACCCCCTAAAATCCCATCTGGATTATCAAATGCCAGATCCATAATACCTTGTGATACTCTGGCCGTGAACCCTGGACAGTCGTCATTGGGTGCATAGACATTCGCCAGAATTGGGGACCTTGCGGCATAGCCACCTTTGCCACTACCCACCTTCCCTGATCATCTGATTTGGTGTCTAATATTTTTCACTTAAGATTTTTGTGACCTACAAGGGAGACTCCACTTTTTGCTGATGTTGCTATACTGTAAATCTCCAAACCCACCCATTCCCTTTTAAGTTTTAGAGCTTCCCCCTCTGACAATTTGGCTTCCTGAATGAAGGCTATCTGGGTTTTCAGCTTCTTTAAATGGGACAGCACTTTTTTCTGCTTTATGGGGGGGGAGGTAGGCCCCTCACATTCCAGGAGGTGGCTGAAATATCACTGTTGCTAGCCATAATCCTGTCTATTAATTATAATACCTCTAATTAAGAGTATACTCCCTCCTTGAAATATCCCTCTCACCGAACATTCTGCACACCCTTATAATCTTGAAGCCCCCTTCCCCCCCCTCTTTTGAAGACCATACTCAGGTGACTGTCCTGCCCTCTTAAGCATTGACTCACTGCAAACTCTATGTTCGGCTGATCCCCCCCTTTTCCCCTCATTATTATTATCCATCATGTATTAGGTTGCCAGTGTGCACCCAGTTCCTTTCTCTGAGTACATAGTCAAAATGCTATGGATCCTGGGGTGCACTTGGGTAACCCACCAATAACAGAAAGTTGAAATTTAACATTTTAGTTACCTCATGCAGCACATAGTAAAAAACAAATACAGTAGTCAACATTCTTATAACTTTAAACCAGGGGCCCTTCAGTCTCTGCCTGGTCACCCCTACTTAAGTGACCAGTTGATCCTGCTGGACCCCCTGGGACAATTAGAGCTGCCACCCTTATCAACCTATTCTGATTTTTAGAACTATTCCTGGTAAGCTATTAACAGTTGCACTACCTAACTTGTGGAAGGAACCACCCAAGGAAGTCCCTTCATGAGAGGTCATTATGTCAGACCTACGTCTTTACGCTTTGAGAAACTCCTCTCCTCAGTTGCCCTAGCCCTGCTTCTACAGGTCAGGATCAGCCCCGAGGAGAGTGTGTATTCCCTTTACTCAGCTACTGCCCTCTACAGTTTCATGGGAATATATATCTGACTTTGTCAGGGTTCCCTCCCGGTCGGCAGAGGCATCTGGTAACCGGATGTAAGAGACACTCATTCATGCCTCTTTCTCCTCCCAATGCTTGGGGTGGGGAGTAGATGCATACCTGTTCAGGGTTCTTTTTAATTCCCCCTTGGGGCACCCTTTCACTCCCTTCATGGCCAGGCTGGGCTGGGAATGAATTGGATGTAGGATGTGAACTCCTTGCATTAATTATAGTGCCCCTCTGGCTCATTTGCTCCACCCCCAAGGCTTCCTGTCTGAATTGGTGGAGGAGGTTTTGGGACTTCTCTTATCTAGCTCCCCTCTGGGGAAGGAAGTAAAAATGAGGGGAGGGATGTAAAAAGCTTCCCCACTTCCCATGGTCTCCTGCTCCACTCTACTCTCAGTGCACACCCCTCACCTTGTTCAGTGAGCAGTTGCATCTACCTCTGGTCTAGGGCATTTCTGTAGTCAGTGTCTGTGACCCACCTGCTGTCAGTGAAGCACTGGCATCTCTGACCTTACCCCAGCTCTTGGCCCAGTGCTCTGCACAATTTCCATACCTGTGAGTGGGGCCTCTATTCTCCACTGCTCTTTAACTCGCCAGGATGCAATGTGGGGCACCACTTAACCAAACAATAACACAACCCCAAACTAGGAGATCAAACCAGGGACACGGATCAGGGAATTTTCTCTGAAGCCTAATCTTTCCTTACCCCTTTTAAATCATCACCATCTGGTCCTGTGTAAGCCCTCCCTGTGCCCTGAGTAACCATGACCCTTTCAAAAACAAGAAAAGAAAAATACATACACCCTTATAGGTGCTATCATTAACATTCTCTGTCTCGTATTGAACCAAGGCATCAGTCACTTTTCAGTGTTCATAATTAGCTGTGGCAAATCACCTCCTGTCCAGCAAGTTATGTTGTAGGCTCTTGCAATGCCGTATTCCTGGGCCCATCTCTATTGTAAACCCTGGCCAGGGCCACAAATTAGCCTGACAGTTCAGCAGCTCTTCCCAGGGTTTAGTAAGCTGCTGCATAGTTAGCAGTGAAGGCCTGCACCATGAGGAGGATTTTTCAGCCCTCCTAAAGTACTAGTTCCTTGGTGTGGTGTGGGCGGTCCAATGTACCATATCTGTCTGAGATTAAAGAAACAAATGGTGGCATACCTTGCTCACCGGATGTCTTCTGATGCCTTTTCCTCATGGTGGTCCCCCTTCTGACAGCTTCAAATCCTCGGGTGCACCTGAACTGTGCAGCTCGGCCTCTTCAGTCACAGTGCAGTCAGCCCATGCTTGACAACTGGGGGCACAGGCCTTGTAAATTTCAGCCAGTGATAGAGCCTCTGACAGGTTCTCCACACCTGTAACTGACAAATCAAGAGCACCTGGCAACAGTTCTCTTAAGGCTCATACCTGCTGGAGGTTTTAACTGGTCTCACTTCCATTGATTCACTGCTGGGCTCTGATGGATTTTGGTGGCTTTGTCAGCTCCTGGAGCAGGTTGGGGCTCTCCTGGGTTGCAATTTTGGTGTCTCTGGCTGCTTCAGCACTGATAGATTTTTGTTCTTTTTTCTCTGGCGACCCCTACGGACCTGTTGCCATACTTCTTCTGGGATCAGAGTTCTCTGTTGGACTGTATTTAAACTCTGTGTTTCCATTGGGATTGGGATAGGGGTTAGGGCCTGCTGTGTTGCCTTACAATGTGCTATAGGATGAGAGGGAGACTTGACCCTTCCTTGCAGGATATGCCCCAGAAACTGCTCCATTTCGGCAGGGCTGTTGAATGTCAAGAACTCTCCTTGATACTGGACCCTGAACATTGCTGGGTATCTAAGTGAGGCAGGTATGTTAAATCTATAACATTCTTGTTTGATCCCCGCGAATGCCCAGCGCCACCAAGGGATCTTGGGAATAATCTTGAAACAGCTGTATTTGGTGCCCTTCCCATTACAGAATTCTCCTTTTTCTGGCTGTATGGAGATATAGGCCCTTAACTGGGTACTTCAAAAACCTACACAGTATAGCATGTAGGTGCTTTCCCTCCTTAGGTTTGGGAGCAAGGGTTGTGTGGGCCCTCTCCAGTTCTGGAGGAGGCATATTATTTAACATCAACACTTATGGCAAAAAAAAAGCTTGTAAGAAAGTGATAGTGTCTCTCCCCTCAGCTCTCTCCAGTACTCCAGTGACCCTCATATTATTACATTTTGACTTGTTTTCCAGGTCATCCACTTTATGCAATAGATATTGTATCACAGATGTGCCCCTGCTGAGTGTGGAGGATGTCCTCATGGGTATTCACCATTTTCTGTTCCTGCTACTCCGGTAGAGAGGACTTGTACTTCTAAAATTGTTTTAGAGGCATTGTCTTTAAGAACTACTATTCCATTTAAAATCCTGTTTAGGAGGGCTGTGATTTTTGCCATATCCATCATGTCTGTAGCTTCCCCCACCTGTGCCACCCTCCTTGCTGTTATTACCTCCTGACTTGCAGAGTATGGATGAAGCCACCTGCAGTGGCTGGCGGGTACCTCGGTGATGTTGGCCCTATGGTTGTCTGATGCCATGAGGTTCTGCTCGACATGGCCTCCTTTAATGACTTTGGTTTGCCAGTGGTTTGAGGTCCTGGAGTAGGTTCACCTGAATGCTGCGATGTGATTTTCCCAGATGTTCCACTTTTGAACGAAATCTGCAGCAGGTCTGTGGATGCTAATAGAAGGATTCCTCAATGTTTCCTGCATTCAAATTATGCTGCCACTATTTTGAATGACTAGCTCCCCCACAAAATGAGACCTCCTCACTTGTGGTATGACCCCCTCCACAGTAGCCACTGGAAGACACCTCATTAGTCCGCCCTTCTGTCCCCAGGCAACTGTCACCTTTTCTATTCCCCTCCCAAAGGAATCCCCCCACCAGGATCTTTCTGCATGTCTCAGTTCCCACTGACTTGTCTCTCCTATCAGGGTTGGTATGCCTAAGCACTCCTATGGAACTCCTCCTCTTCTTTGACACTTGACAGGACCTCAGCACACTGCAGAACTTCTTACTGACAGAGTTGGTCAAGAAAAACCAAAACAGACTGCCATACCCAATGTGGTGCTTTCCAACCCAGAGATGGTGGGTTGTGTGGTACTGTGAGATCCACTGGGTCCAGTGACCATAATGTCATATGGGTTGAACTGGCCCTTGGTAAGCTGAAGAAGTTGATCAGAAAGCAAAGTCAGAAACAGAGCTGTGAACTGTACAATGTGGCAAGGGTGGGAAGAAAGAATTCTTATGGTGCATTAGGGAAAAAAGGAAGATGGGGGGACATTTGTTAGGTAAGCAGAAGGAGGGAGGGCAGTTGAAGACAATGAGCAGATGACACATGTTTTATATAACTAAATTATCAAATGGGATATTCAGGAAATGGGGCTGGAAGAGATTACAGTGGCTAGAGTAAACAAGCATTTATCAATGCCGAATGTTGATTGCTTTGCTCCATTGAGCTCGCTCACTCCCCCCCTCTCACTCGCTCATTCTGTTTCTTCTGGCACTGCAGGCTGCCCTTTTGTACTGGGTTTCTGCCTGCATTGGCACCTTTTTCTGCCCACAAAGAAATCCACAGCTGTAACGACATAGCTCCACTGAGGTTGCTCACTCCCCCTCTCTCACACACTCATTCTGTTTCTCCTGGTGCTGCAGGCTGCCCTTTTGTACTGGGCTCCTGCCTCTCTTGGTGCCTTTTTCTGCCCACAAAGAAATCTGCAGCAGTCCCGACAGAGCTCCATTGAGCTCGCTCACTCCCCCTCTCTCACTCACTCACTTATTCCGTTTCTGCCAGCGCTGCAGGCTGCCCTTTTGTACTGGGCTCCTGCCTGCGTTGCTGCCTTTTTCTGCCCACAAAGAAATCTGCAGCAGTCACGATAGAGCTCAGTTGAACTCACTCACTCCCCCTCTCTCACGTGCTCATTGCATTTCTCCTGCCACTGCAGGCTGCCCTTTTGTACTGGGCCCCTGTCTGCATTGCTGACTTTTTCTGCCCACAGAGAAATCTGCAACAGTCCCAACAGAGCTCCGTTGAGCTCACTCGCTCCCACTCTCTCATCCGCTTGTTCTGTTTCTCCGGCGCTGCAGACTGCCCTTTTGTACTGGGCTCCTGCCTGCATTGCCACCTTTTTCTGCCCACAAAGAAATCCGCAGCTGTCCTGACAGAGCTCAGTTGAATTTGGTCACTCCCCGTCTCTTACTCGCTTGATCCTAATCTGTCCCAAACACTGATTTCCTAAAGCGATTCTGCTCCAGAAATGCAAAAACATATTTCGACCAGGATGTGAAAAATGACAGCTGTACTGTTCATAAAGGAGGTGTGAAAAAATGCCAGTGTTGAAAATCTGGCGTGAAAATATTACTAATTTGCGAAGTTACAAGGGTGCATGGAAACTGCACAACGCCCACTCGTAACACAGTCATTTTATGGAGTTTCATCACAAAATTTTCAACATAGGCATTTTAGGACCTCTGCTCCTGAACAGTGTCACTATGATATTCATAATTCGTCCTGAACACTGATTTCCCACAGTGCCCGCACTATTCTGCGCTGGATATGCGAAAACATATTTCAGCCAGGATGTGAAAAATGACAGCTGCACTGTTCATAAGGAGGTGCAGAAAAATGGCAATGTTGAAAATCTGGAGTGAAAATATTGCAAGGCTGCGAAGTTATGAGCGTACATTTAACCTGCGCAATGCATGCTCGTAACGCACTCATTGTGTGGACTTTCATCACAAAATTTTCAACATAGGCATTTTAGGTCCTCTGTTCATGAACAGTGTCACTGTGATTTTCTTAATGTGTCCTGAACACTGATTTCCTACAGCAACCGCGCTATTCTGCACCAGAACTGCGAAAACACATTTTGGCCAGGATGTGAAAAATGACAGCTGTACTGTTCATAAGGAGGTGTGTAAATCTGGAGTGAAAATATTGCAAATTGGCAAAGTTACAAGCGTGCGTAGCAACTGCGCAACACACACTCGTTAAACAGTTTTTGGATTTTTCCCACCAAATTTGCAACATAGACTTTCTGAGAGCCCACCTCATGAACACTGGCACTGCCATTTCATTAATCGGTCCCAAAAGTTGATTCTACACAGTGATCACAAAATCACCTTGGGACTGATTAATGCCATGACAGTGGCTGAATTCATGAGGAGGGGTCCCAAAAATGCCATATAGAAAATTTGGTGCCAAAATTCCAAAAAATGCTTGAGATATGCATCAAAGTTGAAAAACCCCTATTTATGCCATTATACAGCTTACCGACATTTCCTTGGTTCATGGTCAGCTTTGAAGAGTGCAGCCGTGTTCCGGTCCATCGAAGATCGTTGCGCCAGACTCTGGAGGTCAGTATGAGGTGGGGGGTGGGAGGGTGCACAGTGGGTGGGTGCGGGTTGTGGGACAGGGCAGGGAAACCGTGAAGGACTGTTTTCTTTTTCCACAGGTTAAAAAAAAATTGCGGGATTTTTTTTTTTTTACAGGGGCATGTGGCACACTAGGGTGGGCCCCCAGAATGCCAACGGAGTGTTTTTTGGTGGTAGCAGCTATAGCCAATGGGGGATTGGGCACCCCCATCAGCACAAAAGGGGGGCGCAAGAGCCAAGGGGGATTGGGCACTCCCTCGGCACAAATCTACTGGGTTTTTGTGGGGGGGCATTATGCCAACGGGGAGTGGGCTCCCCCGCCGGTAAATCAAACTGGGAGGGGGGACATAATGCTGATGGGGAGTGGGCTCTCCCGTTGGCAACTTTAACTAGGAGGGGGACTGCAGCCGATGGGGATTGAGGCCCCCATCCACAAAAACACTGTTGTGGGGGGCGCACATGCTGCCGAGGGAGATTAGGCACCCCCTTGGCAGTGGGGTGCTTAATATTGTTTGTGAACATGGCAGCAAGCTGCCACCATGTTCACAAACAATATCACAGTAACAATGTTCCGCCCAGCAATGACGGGTAGCTCCCTCATTGCAGCAGAATGGCTTATGCTGCAATGATGAGGTGGCCCCTGATTGCAGCGGCTGAAACCTGTCAAGGTTGTGGCATGCTGGCTGAACTAGTGTCAGCAGCAGCATGCCACCTCATTGGGAAAAGTAGGCCAAGCCTCCAAAGGCTGTGGGGGCATTGGCCACAACAGTGCCACGCCTCCACAACCTGCTTCTGCAGCAAGCTGCCGCAGTATGTTTGTTGTGCATGCATTGAGCTCAGATGGTTACATCTGAGAGTGTTCAGGGAACTGGCTTCAAAACTGTCTGAATCCTTGGCTGAGCCATTAAATAGTTCATTATAGTCTGTGGTGGTTTCAGGGGATTAGAGGACTGTGGATGTGGATCCGATTCACAAGGGAGGGTATAGGGAGGATCTGAGTAATTACAGACCTGTCAGTCTTACAGATATCTCCACTGCAGGTAAACTGATGGAAACCCTAGTCAAGAAAAGCCTGTTGGCCTCCCAGGAGAAGAGCAGGCTACAAGGTAGCAAACAACACAGCTTTGTAGGAGGGATGTTATGTCAGACTAGCCTAATAGTGTTCCTTGACTGGGTCACAATGGTAGTATGTATATGACAGGCAGTAGATTTACTCTACTTTGATTTCAGCAAAGCCTTTGACTTGGTGCAGCACAAGAGGCTTCTGAAGAAGTTAGAGGACTTTAGAGTGGGTAAAGAGTTAGTCAGGTGGATGAGGGGTTGGCTGGGGGGCAGACAGTAGTTGGTTAAAGGGGTCAGATTGGGGGACAGAGGGGTCACAAGTGGGGTGCCACAGAAGTCAGTCCCAGGACCTGCCCTTTTAAGTACTATATGTTTATAAGCAACATAGGTGAAGCTATACAGGGCAAGATGTGGCTTTTTGCAGATGACACAAAGCTTTGTTGCATGGTGGAAACAGAAGAACAGGTGAGAAAGTTACACAGGGATCTGGAAAGTCTGCAGAGATGATTAACAGTATGGAAGTTGAGAATCAACACCAAGAAGTGTAAGGTAATGCATGTAAAAAGGAGGAACCAACAGAGTACTTAATGGCTACTACAGTCGAAGAAAGGGACATGGGAGTCATTATCAGTGACTTCCTCATGCAAATCGTTCAGTGCAATGAGGTCTACAATAAGTCAGAAAGAATGTGTGTTGGTGGGGTTGACAGTAGAAGAAAGGAAGTGATATTACCAAGTATAGGTCACTGGTGAGGTCACATCTGGAATAATGTTAGTTCCGCTGCCTTTATCCACATGGGGTGGGACAGACCACCAGCAAAGAGGGTGGAGTGAGATAAGGTTTTGGGGGAGGCCATTGGCAGAATGGCAAGCAAAGGGGAGGTATTGATTATGGGGGACTTTAATCTGCTTGCTGTAGACTGGAACATTTTGACCACAGGCACATCAAGAAGCAGAGCTGTCCTCAACTCCCTATGGGGGACATTTCTCATGCAGCTGGCTACAGAACCCACAAGCATGGGTGTAGCCAGGCATACTCCAAATACTCCATGGTGTGCAATTTTATTTAAGGGGGGTAGCAAATAGGCTCTGAACTGCTTCCTTTTTCCTTGAAAACTAACAAAGAAAATGCTGAACCTTTCTGTAATTTTATTCATAGGAGTCGAAACTAGAAGGACTGGTCACTAATACTCTCTTTGCATCCCAAGAACAATACAACTTTACAGGCTCTGGGCTGGTACTGTATGTGGGTGACTTAGGGAGCAATGCATGGCATTTGCATTTACCCATGCATGGCAACAACAATTGTCATGACATACAAAAGTTGTATTTATTGTGCCAAATGAGGCAACAAACACAGTCCTGGTGTACATTTGTATATTGTTTGACTACACCCCGGGGGGGGGTAGCACACCCTAACAAGGGGGGGAAGGGTAGCAGTGAGTCCACTTGGTGTGCAGATCCGAAATCCCTAGCTACACCCCTGCCCACAAGAGCCTGGCAGTGCTGGACCTAGTATTTATAAACAGGGACAGCATTGTAGACATTATAGTGGGTTATCCCCTGGGTACAAGTGATCACCGTACTGTGTGTTTTGGCATACAGATTGGACAAGAGAAAAAAAATACATTAAGATGAGAGCCCTGGACTTTAGGAGGGCAGTTTTTAAAGAAATAGGAGACTACTCCAGTAAAAACCTTAAAGAAGGGGGGATGACGGGGGGGGGGGGTATAGACCCAATGGAAAAATATCAAGAACGGAATAGCTATGACAGTGACATGCTGTTCGAAGGAAGTAAGAATGGGAAGGAGGAGGAGGAAGAGGCCACTGTGGTTTTCAAAGGTGGTGGCTAAGGCAGTAATGAGGGAAAAACAACATTTAGGAAATATAAAAAAAATGAGATGGAGATGGATAGTGAGGCATATCTGGAAAAACAACAGGAAGGAGGGTGAGGGTAGCTAAGGCACAAACTGGGGAGAGGCTCACCAAGGAGGTCAAAAAGGGGATAAGACTTTCTTCAGGTATGTGAGTGAAGAGGAAAGCAATGGGTTGGAATAAAGAGAATCAGAAGGACAGGGGTAGACTGTGCTCAAGAAAGATCAGGAAAAAGCAAACATTTTAAATGAGAACTTCTGCTTAGCCTTCACAGTGCGTGTGTGTGTGTGTGGGGGATAACGGACCTACATGTATCAGCGGGCATTGGGGCGAGTGGAGAGAGAGAGTCTGAAAGAGGTTGGAAGCCCGAAAGGAGAATAAGGTAATGGAAGAAGATGAGATTCACAGACGGCTCTAAAACAACCAAGCATGGTGCTAGCCGACCCTCTGGCAACATTATTCAGCACCTCACTGGAGAGAGGGGTAGTTCCAAAGGACTGGAGGAAGGCTGATGTCTTTCTTCACAAGACTAGTGGCAGGAAAGAGGCTGGCAACTAAAGGACAGTCAGTCTCCCACTAGTGGTGGGACATTAATGGAGACCCAGCTGAAGGAGAGGCTGGTAGACTATCCAGAGGCAAAAGAACTACAGGATGAATAGCAGCACATTTCACAGGGGGAGGGAGTAATGCCAAACAGATCTCTTGGATCTCTTTGACTGGGTGTCTAGGGAGGTGGAATGGGGAGGGCAGTGTATGTGGCCTATCTGGATTTCAGTAAGACTTTCAACATGATGCTGCACAGGAGGCTAGTTAAAAACTAACCAGCCTGGGATATGGGGAGAAAGTGGTAAGCTGGATATAAAACTGGTTGAAGTATGGGAAGCAGAGGGTGGCAGCATTATTTTGTTATTTATTTTATTTAGTTTCTGTTGACCGGGTAAGTAAGCTAGACAAATTCTGCCTATTTCCAGGCAAGACCCAGGGGAGGGGGGGATACAGACGAATGACAACTGACCTTGAACCAGATTAAGCAGTTGGTAGTATTTTTAGTGAATGGGGGGAAATTTGGCCATGGCATCATGGAAATTCCCCTACTCTGCCTGCAGGTGGCTTGACTTTCTGTGAGCAGAGTGTGAGTAAGATGGAGGCTTCTCAGAGGATGGAGGATGAGCAAGAGACTGAAACACATGGATCTGCAGAAGAACTTATAGAGATATCTACTGATGGCATGCAGGAATCAACCCCAATTTTAAAGATTGAAGGGCACAAGAAACAAGGGACAAGGACAAGGACGGACACTGGAAGGATGCGGTGAGCCAGGGTGATCTTATTGTTGATACTTCACCTAATATTGTTCCAGAGGTTTTCTCTGAGGGGGTGACAGTAGAGAGAGATGCAGCGAGTGACACTGCTAGTGGATAAAATGGACACGCAGGTTATGTTAACCAGCAGAGACAGCATGATTCAAATAGACAAAATGTAGCTGATACTGCATTTCAAGAAAATGTGGCTGGTTCAGTTTCATGGGGAGAACAGGCCGAGCAGGCTGAATGTCATTTGGGACGGGCCTGACATGGGATTTTCTGCCCAAGTTTCAGAAACCCGAAGCAGTAGTGGATCACCCTATTGACTTTGCAACTTGGTCCCCAGAGAAAGTGTTGGAAGGGGCAGGTTGGCAGCTTACTTCTGGTGGGCATTGGCTGCCAGACTCCCAATGGGAATTATTTTCCTCGCCAGGACAGGATGGATCCCTGGCGACACCGATTGAAACTGGAGGCCTTGTTGAGGGAATTGATATCAAAGAGGCATCAACTGAAATATCAGACCCAGTGTTAGCAGGTCATTCAGGGAAGAAAGCTGGGCAGCAGCAACAGAGGGTCATAGGGTCATTTTGATACATGTCCCTCCCCCCCAGGCACAGAATATGGAAGGAGGTGGACCCACCTTAGCAGATGATATGGCAGGTTCTTCACCACAGGAGGAATCTACATCTCATTCTTCCCCTTTAGGGGAACAAGAAGGTTCAAGACGCCAGGGTTGTATCTTCTCAGACCTTTTCAAACACAAACTTACTCAGGCACCAGATGAAATGTTATTTGTCTCCGGAATTGGGGGGCCTGCCTGAGCATCCTGACCATGTTTATGTGGCAAAAAAACGACTTAAGGACTCAATGTTGTTCCATGCCTCAGAGATATATGTTTTGATACATATCTCTGGGGAAGATACTTTTGACTTAAGTTTTGACAACATTCAGGAATGGACAGGTTCTGGACGAAATATAAAATGCTTCGGTCCACACCTTTGTGGGCCAACTTTATGGCAATCCCGTTAACTAAACCCCTCATTAAAACTATCATGCTAATGTTCCATAATGAAGGGGTTAATGTTAATGATATTTTATTTTGGCTACAAAAATGTTGTATGGTTCTCGGGCAACCTGAACCTATTATTGACACAGAGGGCATTTGGACAGGGGGATGGTGATTTTGGATTAAAATGTTGCAAAATAATGATATTATCCACCACATTTCGAATAGTTTTTTTCTTGGCAGAGATAGGGGTGTGTGTTTTTATGCCAGGCAGCCTAAGGCTTTTTATAAATGTGGTTCACCCACACATTTGAGTAGTGTTTGTGATCTACTACGATGTGCATTACGTGGGGAGTTTGGACATGTCAGTATGGCATGCAAGAATGTTTTTAAATGTAATCTGTGTGAGGAGGCTGGCCATGCCTACCATCAGTGCCCATGGGCAGGTCACAATTGCATGGATGGGGTAAACCAGGATGACTTAGCCCATTCTGCCCAGGAACAAGCTGAAGACACTGATCTCCCTGCAGCTGGAGACACTGATCCCCCTAGAGCTGAGAGAGCTCAGGATTTTACAGATTCTACAAATCACCATCCCCCTCAGGCTCAGGCTCAGGACCCTGTAGTTGCTTTGAACCCTGTTCCTCAGGAGGCCCTGTTCAGGATTGTGGTGTGATGGCTCAGGCACCCCCATGGCCTTCGAGCATGAACCCTGCTATGAGAGATAATCATTCTGAAGAACCAGGGACTGGCAAGGTGGTTTATGTACAATCATCCTTACAGGACACTTTTATTTCACCCACCCCCCCCCAGTGGAATTTCAATTTCCTAAGGCTAGAAGGGTCACCAGATCTTCCCTAAAGCAGTCGGTAGGGAGTTCATCTGTCATAATACAGAATCCATACCAGGTATTACAACCCATGGAAAGGGACTCAGACCAGGAGTCAGATGTGTCCTTCCATTCTGGAAAACTCTCAGACCCAGAGGAAGCGCCTTGGCCACCTCCTTTGCAGGACAAAAAGGTAAAGGGAGGAAAAGCAAAGCTTAGGAAAAAAAGAAACACTGCTGAGACAGCTTCACCTTTCTCATTTAAGATCACATGGCCACAGTAAGAACAGCTTCATTGAATGTCTGTAGTATAAAAAATTATAAAAAGTGTTTGACGGCGCTATCCTTTTTTCATACAATGGCTTTCAAAATAATTTCCTTACAAGAAACAAGACTGAACACCTTGTTCCTTACATCACAGGTGCAGAGAGGTTGGATGTGGAACCTCTCCTACTGGTCTTTGGGGCAGACCAGATGGATGAGATAGGTATCCTCTATAAGGGGACAGACTTTTCACTGCAAAAACTGGTAGATATTGTTCCTGGATGTGCTTTGATGCTTGACTGCACATTCCGAAACTTTGCTCTGAGATTAATTAACACTTATGCCCTTCAGACAAAAGAAGCAAGGATTGAACTTTTTGAGCAGATAAGACCTTATTTGTACACTTGTAGACATGTTCTGTGGGGGAGGGGGGGCTGACATGAACTGTGGCCTCAACATCTCTGTTAAGGAGAAAGTACAACGCAAGGTTTATTGTGACTCACATGCGCTATGCAACATCCTGACTATGGCAAACATGACACATAACTGCACAGAGACATTGGGTGTATGTATTTTTGTAACAGATTTTCGACACAAATAGATTTTTAATTTTGTTCTAGGATCTTGAAATCGCAGGTCTCTAGTACCATTCCTTGTGAATTTTTAGACCACATGATTTTAGATTGTACATTTAGTTTGGCTGATATTCCCCCAATGTTATTTTCATCTCCACATAGATGGAGATTGAATTTGTCTATATTAACACAAGACCACATAGTACAGGAATTGCAATACTTGTTCCTTAGAAGCATGGTGGTGGAGATGTATGACACTTGGTAGCAATGGTGGTACGATACCAAATTAGAGGTCAAGTACTTAATCACTCATTTGGGTAAGGTTAAATCTAATACTGATTACTTGTAATATTTGGAGTGCAAGAACTTACTATATATATAGCTATATGTCTTCTCCAACATAACAGGGTACAGGCTTTGGAGCACATTAAGGATTTAAAAAAACAAAATGTTTTGATTTCAGTATAATAGGGCACAATCATAGTATGGTACAGTTAATCAAGCAAGTTCCGACCTTTACTTAGTGTATAAGCAAAGACTGGATATGATTTTAATGACTGGCCTACAAGATAGCAATGGGCTTTTGCATACAAAAGATATGGATCTTTTATTAATATTTCAGCAATTTATTAGGGATTCCTTTGGTACGCCTTATTTGTCACAATTTCATCCAAGGGAATTAAAACATATCCTCATTCCTATAATAGAAGGGGAACATTTGGAAGAACTGAATGCAGTCACTACTGTACAGGAGGTGGAAGGGGCAATTCATTCATTGAAAGATGGTTCTTCACTGGGTCTGGATGGGCTACCGAGTGCTTTTCATAAAAAGTTTTCAGGGCCTATAGCTGCATTGTTATGTCAAGTGTTTACCAACATGCTAACTGAATTTTCAGAAGACAATAATTTTGGGGATGCCATTATGATTTTTCTTTTTTAAAAAGGTCAGAGGCACAAATTGACAAACTGGAGATCAATTAGTCTGTTGAATACGGATTATAAAATGTTTTCAAAAATTCTGTTTTAAGATTACAGCATATATGCAAATTTTTAATTCACTCAAGTCAAACCTGCTCAATTCCAGGTAGAAATATTTCTTAGAGATGTTTTTGAGTATTGTAGGACTCATAGGGTGAACAGATATCTGATGGCCTTGGATCAGGCGAAGGCTTTTGACAAGGTCTCTCATGAGTATTTGTTTCAAATCCTACAATATTATGGTATTAAGGGTAATAAGTTGTTTTGGTTAGAATCTTTGTACAGCATGGCTAGAATTATTCTATATATTAATGGCCTGATGGGAGATTTGATGGATATGAATATTGGGGTTTGACAGGGCTGTCCGTTAGCCCTTTGTTGTATACATATGCTTTAGATCCCTTAATCTGGCTTATTTTGATGAATATGGATATTAAAGGCCTCAGTCCAGGGTGTGGTTTAGAGCCACAAAAAGTGGCAGCATGTTTTTTTTTTTTTTTTTTTATGCAGTCCATTGCAGAAGGGAAAGAGATTTTTAAACTGATTGACAAATATTCTAGCTGGTCAGGGGCCCAGATTAACCATGATAAGAGTCAGATTTTAAAAATTGGAGCCCCTACAGATGAAGGTCCAGCTTTGGAATCTTTGGGAAATCCTATAGCCCAGCGGACAGTAGTGGTACTGGGTCTGTATTTTGGGGAAGATAATCTGCAGCAGATAAATTGGGAAAAGAAATTACAAGTATGTGAAACTAAAGTTAAAGTATGGAAGACGTGGAAATTTTCAAAACAAAAAAGGGTGAAAATTGTCACAAACCCACTCAGCAGGTCAGGCCCTCTACTCCCAAAGTGTCAACATCTGAGCACAGTCTTGTGAACAGTTTAACAAAACAAGGTAACCCTCTTGTCTGTTTTGTGAGTTCGGATCAATCTTTGGTCTCAAGTCTTGGAGGGATTCAAACTGTGAACCTCTTGCTAGCGTACCCAATGCACAGGATCAGATATTTCTGTCTTCGGGGGGGGGGGCAGATATCTTTGCCTATGGGCACCTAACCAGGTATACAGAGATGAACCCTTGAAAACTTTAATGAAGACCTCAGATTTAAAATGCTTTTCTTTCCAGTTTGGTATCACCATTCAAGCTTATGTCTAGTGTCTGCTATAACCATATATACTTTTCTTACAAACGGAAGAAAATTCAAAGACAGACCAAGTATGCTCTAAAAAGAATTTTACTAAAATAGATAAAAATATGTAAAACACAAAATACAGAATTCTTATATCACAAGACATACAAATATTTTAAAAGAACAAGGTTTAAACAGAGCAGTTCCTACTTATAGTACTTAGATTTGACTCTCTTTCTAAATACCTGTTTACGCTGCTCACTGATGTTTCTTTGTCAGAGTCTAGATAAAAGTGTCAGTGAAGTAAAACAGAATATTCCTTAAGCAAACTGTATTTGCCAACCCCTTTTTGTGTGAGGTCACCTAGCTCCTCCTCTGTCAGAGTATATATATAAAAATATGTTTAATAAAAAAAAGGATGTCTTTTTCAAGAATTAAATTCTGCAGTCTTCAGCATGACTCATATGTTCTTCAAATTACATCTCTTTGAGCTATGCTGCATCCTCTCTCACACAGGCATAAGAGGAACATTTACAACCTTGCACAAGTTTGCTAAACCTGGTTTCCCCTTCTAATGTCATAAACTTTTTTTATGATTTCCCTCTTAACAACATCTATAATTAACTTAGAAAAGTCTGTAAATAGCTTCTGGCCTGCCATGTAACACCTGGTATCTAAAACCGGTGTGTGTGTGATCTCACATGCTGTTTCAGCATTTTCTCATGGCTTTGAGCTGAAACCTCGGGGGGGGGCCAGGTCACTCCTAAAGTACCAGATTTTCAGCAGAAACAGTCAGTAATACATTTTATATTAAAAAAAATGATACAGCACTCAGAACTAGCTGTCCACGTCACAGTTTCTCCCCACCTAGACTGAATTTGGGGGTTCTATCCCCTACATGGGATGAGCTTCCCAAATCATTTCACTCCTCATAGACCCAAGACAGCCCATCTGAGTTCTGGTGTTTGGCTCCAGCCCTGTGTATGTTTTTTTAGATCATACCCTTGTAAAGCAAGACTCCATCTTAGCAGTCTGCCATTGTTTTTCCCCATCTGCATCAGCCAGAAAAGGGGGTTGTGGTCCATCTGCACCACAAAATGCTGCCGATACAAGTATGGCTCTAATTTCTTTAGGGCCCACACCATGGCAAGACACTCCTTTTCCACCGTGTAGTATGCTTGCTCCCTGGGAAGTAACTTACTACTCAGGTACACTACTGGGTGTTCTGTCCCTTGGCTGGATGTCTGGCTCAGTACTGCCCCAATACCCACGTCTGAGGCATCGGTCTGAACTATAAAGGTTTTGCTATAGTCAGGACTTGTCAAAACAGGAGCACTGCACAGTGCCTCCTTTAATCTGGTAAAGGCTTCCTCACAGGCTGGGCCCCAGGTAATTTTCTTTGGCATCTTTTTCTTTGTCAGGTCAGATAGGGGAGAAGCCGGGGCACTGTAATTGGGTACAAATTTCCTGTAGTACCCTGCTGTCCCTAGAAAGCTCCTGACCTGCTTCTGGGTTTCTGCTATGGGCCACGCCTGGATCACCTCTATCTTTATTTGGTTGGGATGGAGCTGTCCCTGGCCTACCACTTACCCGAGCTATGCCACTTCTCCCATGGCCACCTGGCATTTCTCAGCTTTGACAGTGAGCCTGGCCCTCTGTATCCTGTCCAGCACTTCCCTAAGGTGGGATAGGTATTCCTCCCAGCTGGTACTAAAGATGGCAGTGTCATCCAGGTACACCACAGTGTACTCCTCAGCACCATTTAACACCTGGTTCACCAACCTTTAGAAAGTGACTGGGGTGTTCTTCATTCCGAAAGGCATTACTTTAAACTCAAATAAGCCTATTAGAGTGATGAGGGCCGACCTCTCCCTAGCTCTGTCTGTCAGCTCTACCTTCCAATACCCCTTTGTCAGGTCAATGGTCGTAAGGTAGGTCGCCCCTCCCAACTTGTCCAGGACTTTGTCCATCCGGGGCATCGGATGGATGTCTGACTTTGTAACTGCATTCAGTCCACGATAGTCCACACAGAAACGAATAGAGCCATCTGGCTTAGGTACAAGGACTACAGGTGAGGCCCAGAGGCTGTGGGATCTCTGGATTACCCTTAAATCCAGCATCTCCTCCACTTCCCTCCTAATGTCCTTTTGGACAGCCTGTGACACCCGATATGCTGTCCGCCATATGGGCATCTGCATCCCTGTCTCCACATCATGCATTGCTAAGGGGGTTAGTCCAGGCTTGGCTCTAAACAATGGGGTAAAGTGTGCTAAAACCTCCCTTACTTTCTGTATCTGGTCCGGGGCCAGCTGGGGAGACAATTTTACAGCCACAAAGGACTCCCGCTTGCTTTCCTCCAGCAAGTCCAGAAGGGGGTCTCCTTCATCCGTCCCATCCCCATGACTACACTCTGCAAACACCATGTCAGCCCTATTTGCATATGGCTTCATCATAATGACATGGTACATCCTTTCTGTCTGTCTGTCTTTGGTCAGGTAACTCCACAGTGTAGTTCATGTCATTTACCTTACTAACCACTTTGTACAGTCCTGTCCACTCAGCCTGCAACTTGTCTTTCTGGATCGGAATAAGGACCATGACTTCCTGACCCACTATGTACGAGTGAGCTCTGGCTCTGCGGTTGTACCACACTTTTTGTTTCTGTTGGGCAGCTGCTAGGTTGCTCTGGGATGTCCCCATAAGCTCCTTCAGCCTTTCCCTAACCCTAAGGACATAATCCACAATGGGAGTTCCCTGGGTGGCGTGCTTACCTTCCCAGTCCTCCCAGATCAAGTCTAGGGGCCCACGTACCCGGCATCCATATAAGAGTTTGAAGGGGGAAAATCCTGTTGACTCTTGGGGCACCTTCCTATATGCAAACAACAGGTGGGGAAGGTATTTCTCCCAGTCCCTCCCATGCTGTTCAGCAAATGCCTGGAGCATTGACTTTGGGGTACCATTGAATCGTTCCACAAGTCCATTGGCTTGTGGGTGCTACAGTGTCGTGCATCTCTGCACTACCACACACTTCTCCCATAAACATTTCATCAGGTCCGACATGAAGGAACCCCCTTGATTGGTGATAACCTCCTGCGGAAACCCAACACAGGAGAAAATCCCAAGTAAGGCATCTGTCACTTTGTCCGTCCTCAGGGAATATAGGGTGACTGCCTCTGGGTACTGGGTGGCATAATCCACCACAGTTAGGATAAATCTCTTCCCTGAGGAGCTGGGGGTATTTAATGGCCCCACAATATCCATTCCCACCCTCTGGAATGACTCCTCCACTATGGGCAAGGGGATCAGGGCTGCTTGGGTTTTCTTGGCCACCTTCCCTATTTCTTGTCACCGGTGACAAGACCTGCAATACTCCTTCACCTGCTGGGTGAAGTTAAGCTAGTAGCAATTCTGGGCTAACCGCTGCATACTGCATGCAATTCCCAGATGACCAGACAAGGGAATATCATGTGCAATTTTGAGCAACTGCTCACGATACCCCTGGAGAATGACAAGCTGCCTGCCTAGCATCCCTCCCTCTGTCTGTACTGCCTGAGTATACATAAATCCATTTTCCCAATAAACCTTATGTCGGCCGTCACCTCCCTGTGCTCCGTCAGAGTCTGCCCAAGCCCTCAGCTTCTCTAAACTAGGGTCACTTCTTTGAGCAGCTGCAAACCCCTCACACATTCCCAAGGCATGGGACAGGTCCCCTTCAGTCACTAAACTAGGGTCCCTAGCACTAGCGTCAGGGCCCTCAGGATCACTGTCAGTCCTAACCCTCTGGCAAGGGGTCACCCCTTCCTCTTCAGAGTAACCTTCTGTAGCTGTGTGGTTACTTGCTACTGGGGAAATTTCTACCCCCTTTTTATCAGTCTCCATGTCAGGAGACACAGGCTGGGGAACCAGTCTCCCAGTGGTTTCCACAATGGCTTCCGTGGAGTTCAGGGAACTACAATTTTCCCTTGCCGCTTGGTTACGGGTAACTGTACATACCATCCCCTGCTGGAGATTGTTACCCAGGATCACATCCACTGCTAATGTTTTGGCTACAGCCACCTGTTGTACAGTCCCCCCTGTTTTACCCCAGTCTAGGAGAACACTGGCCAGTGGCAATATTTTCTCTTCGCCCACCAAGTCCTGTACAGTGATGTATTTATTGGGTATAAGCTGACCAGGCAATACCAGATCCCTCTTTACCAAGGTCAGGGATGCCCCTGTTTCCCTTAACCCCTGTGTCTGTACACCATTCACCATGACTGGGTGCATGTGTTCCCTCATGTTCACTGGCATGCTCCCAGGGACACACAAACAACCCACTTCTTTTCTAGCACCCTGTTGTGTATTATTGCTCGCCTTTTTGGGACACTGTCTGGCAATATGCCCAGTTTCTGTACACAACCAACATAATTTCTTCTCTCAGAGAAATCTTTCCTCTGAAACCTGGGGATAACTGGTTTCAGTTGAGGCAGTGAGGGTTTTAGCTGCCCCGAAGGTGCGCTTTTCCCTTTTTGGTCTGCCACACCCACCCAATTCGCTCTCACAGTGGGTCTACTCTTGGCATAGCGGTCCGAGAGTTCAGCAGCCTCTTGAACTGTTTTGGGATCTCGGTCCTCTAGCCAGGTTTTTAGCTCTGCTGGGCAAACCTAATAAAATTACATTTTCAATTTTATCCACAGAGTTTGCCTGAATTCCTCCCCACCAACATTTTAAAAACTGACATTGTTTTATGGCTAGCTCCTCGTAGCTCATATCAGGGCTTCTCCTGAGCATACGGAATTTAGCTCTGTATGATTCAGCAGTTAATTCAAACTTTTTTAACAGTGCAGCTTTTAGTTTGCTGTAAATATTACTGTCCTCATTGTCCATTTGACCCAATGCTTCCCGAGCTTTCCCAGTAAGTAGCGGGGATAGCTGGAAGCTCCAGGACTCTCTAGGAATTTTAGCCTGAATACAAACTTTTTCAAAAGAATTTAAAAAGGCATCCATATCTGCCCCTCTTTAAACTCATCTATTAATTTGGAATTAAATTTGTAACCCAGTCCTGCAGTCCCATTTAAATCCAAGCCACTTACCTGCTCTGGTGCCACTGGTCGGAGTCAGAGCTTCTCCAGTTCATGTGGCCTCTGGTACTCCTCTCTCTTCTCCTCTGCCTCACGGTGTTCTCACTCTGCCTCATGGTCCACTGCTGGCTTCTCTCACTCTGCCTCTTGGCATTCTCACTCTGCCTCATGGTCTGCCTCCCGCTTCTCTCACTCTCTCTCCTTCAGGAACTCCAGCTCCATCCTGCGCAACTCAATTTGCAGCTTGAGCACCTCTGGATTCAGGATACTGGTGACCTTCCCCTGCTGCTGTGGTCCTTCATTGACAGTGGCCCTGCTGCCATCCTCACTGGATCTGGACACAGCACTGGCTGCTAGTCCTGCCACACTCAAGTTCTGGTCCCTTTCAGTCACAGTCTGACTTGCTGCTCTAGGTATCTGCTACCATCAGGGCCTGTATGAGGTTCTGCTTTTTGGGTGCCACCTTGAACGGGACTTCAGCTGCTTTAAGTAATCTACAGTGTGGCTGCTGTAGTTGGAAGCCATCTTCTTCCCTGACTATGGCTACTCTGACTTGCACTTTAGGAAAAAAGAATAAAATGGGTAAGAACTTGACTGTGCACCAAGTGATATATAGTTCTGTTTCCTTTTTAAAATGAAACTCTGTCTTTTTCTTTCTTTGCAAGAGAGCTTACGGTCTCAAGCTGACACAGAATAATAAAGCTTGTGATACCAAAATTATGCCACTGCTGCCAACCAATCTGTCACAAGCCCACTCAGCAGGTCAGGCCCTCTATTCCCAAAGTGCCAACCTCTGAGCACAGTCTTGTGAACAGTTTAACAGAACAAGGTAACCCTCTTGTCTGTTTTGTGAGTTCGGATCAACCTTTGGTCTCAAGTCTTGGAAGGATTCAAACTGTGAACCTCTTGCTAGCGTACCCAATGCACAGGGTCAGATATTTCTGTCTTTGCGGGGCCAGATATCTTTGCCTACAGGCACCTAACCAGGTATACAGAGATGAACCCTTAAAAACTGTAATGAAGACCTCAGATTTAAAATGCTTCTCTTTCCAGTTTGGTATCACCATTCAAGCTTATGTCTAGTGCCTGCTATGACCATATATACTTTTTCTTACAAATGGAAGAAAATTCAAAGACAGACCAAGTATGCTCTAAAAAGAATCTTACTATAATAGATAAAAATATGTAAAACACAAAATACAGAACTCTTATATCACAAGACATACAAATATTTTAAAAGAACAAAGTTTAAACAGTGCAGTTCCTACTTACAGCACTTAGTTTTGACTCTCTTTCTCAATACCTCTTTACAGTGCTCCCCGATGTTTCTTTGTCAGAGTCTAGATAAAAGTGTCAGTGAAGTAAAATAGAATATTCCTTAAGCAAACTGTATTTTGCCAACCCCTTTTGTGTGAGGTCACCTAGCTCCTCCTCTGTCAGAATATATAAAAAAATATATATATTTAATAAAAAAAAAACAGGATGTCTTTTTCAAGAATTAAATTCTGCAGTCCTCAGCATGACTCATATGTTCTTCAAATTACATCTCTTTGATCTGTGCTGCATCCTCTCTCACACAGGCATAAGAGGAACATTTACAACCTTGCACCAGTTTGCTAAACCTGGTTCCCCTTCTAACATCATAAACCTTTTTTTATGATTTCCCTCTTAGCAACAACATCTATAATTACCTTAGAAAAGTCTGTAAATAGCTTCTGGCCTGCCATGTAACACCTGGTATCTAAAACCGGTGTGTGTGTGATCTCACATGCTGTTTCAGCATTTTCTAATGGCTTTCATCTTTCAGCTGAAACCTGGGGGGGGGAAGAGGTCACTCCTAAAGCACCAGATTTTCAGCAGAGACAGTCAGTAATACATTTTATATTAAAAAAAAATGATACAGCACTCAGAACTGGCCGTCCACGTCACACAAATTATTAAGAAATCTTTGCTTCCTATCTTCACATATTTAAGCTTTATCTACCCTCCACCCGTTTGTTATGATATGCGGTTATTTAGTTGTTTTTTTCAAATGGTGTGGGGTAGTCGGCTTAACCTGGTTAAAAGGAATTATACTTATCTACCAATAAAAGCCAGTGGTTTAGGTATGGTGAACCCAGTAATTTATTTTCACTAATCTTTTGAGTTTCCTACACTTAAATTGTTATGGGAGGTGGAAGTTTCCCCATGGCAGGAGTGGACCCAGAAGCTGTTTATGATGTACTGCAGTGGGTGGCAGGATTTGGCTCTGAAACTCTCTACTACAACACAGTTTCCTGAATATGCTGAAGCTTCATTAAGGAAAATTCGACAATGGAGAATAAGTAAATTGATTCTTCAGAACTCACATAGAAAGCAACTCTATTATCAAGCTCTGGCTATTCATCAGGTGACAATGGTGGAATTCCTCAACTGTTTACCTTCCAAACAAATAAAAGTTTTGCTGTTGTTGCAAGATAAAAGGGTTCCACTTAAAACCTGGGACGTGTTATGGCTTAGTTGCCATGGCAGGTTAGGACTCAAGGGAAATATGAAGCATAAGACATTGGAGGAAAGGTATTGCCCCAGGGGTTGGTGTTTGCAGGTGGAAGAAACACAAAGTAATTTTTTTCTGCAATGTCCCGATACACAGATTTTTATGCAGGGGTTGGCAGCTAGATGGCATTGGACAATTCTTACCCAAATGACCTATGAGGCACTCATTTGGGGGGACTATAATGGGTGTTTACAGTTAAATCGCCCAAGTACTTTAAATGTCATTTGTGCATGTATCAAGTTTTATCTCTGGAAAGCAAGGTGCCAAGTTTTGTCTCAGCAGTTAAATACTACAGTACTCTCACTGGCAATAATGATTGAAACTACCTTAAAATTGGTAAACGATTCAGATTACAGGAAATTGCCTAAAGCCTGAACGGATGTACTGTGGGGGAGAATTGCATGGATAGAATAGGATAGCAGGGGAAGTTTGTCCTTCAGGATATGGGAAATGGTTGAATTTTGGTAATTGGTTCATACCTACAGTTTTGCTCTGACAGGCAAACCCAAAAAATTCTGTAGTTTGCAAAAAGTTCAGTAGGAATGACAATAGATGTATAGAATGTACAGATTTTTAGGATTTTATGCTTTCTTTAGACAGGATATTTATTTTTAGCTGAATCCTATTTTATATATATATATATATATATATATATAGATTGGGGTAAGATTTCTAGTTATGTTAGATACTTTTGGTATGAAGTAATACCTTTTTTTCGTTTGTGTTTTGTTTTCCCTTTGTGCGATTTGTTCTGTTTTCCTTATGTATAATTCCTTTACGATTAAGTATGAAGTATTGCATTTTGTTCATGTATATTTGTTTTGTTTTTTCAAATAAAAATTCCCCTACTCTGTGGTTTTGGTTGATTACTTTTTATGCTCCTCAGACGAAAACCCAAAGTATCTCCCTATTTTAAGACATAAGACCTTTTATGCACACCTCTAGAATGGTTATATGAGCTGGGGATTATAACTGTGGAATGTAAAAATCAAATAGTGGAATGCAGACAGATAAACCTTTTTGTGATTCAGGTACATTAAAAAATATAGTGGAAACAGCAGGTTTAAAAGACTCCTATAGACACAAACACCTGGCAGGAGGGAAAATGTATTTTCAAGGAAGCCGATCCACTAGAATTCATTTTATCTTTCTTTCACATAATCTGACAGTTATTGATAGGTAAAGATTTGAGAAGATACTGATCACAGATCAGTTCAAAAATGTGTTCTTGGGATCAGATACCCAGATGTAAAAAAAAGTTGTTGGAGATTGAACACTTCAGTCTTATCTCAAGAAACAGTATTAAAGGTATGGAGGTAAAATTGGAGTGCAAGATTGTCTGTTGTAGGGGTATATGAAGATCTGACCACTTGGTGGGATGACTCTAAGCAATCCTGGAAGCAATTGTTTCAATCAATTACTTGTGAGTCATCCAATGCAGAATATTTGCAATACTTAAAATTGAGTATACAGCTTCAGAAGTTGCTTTCATTAACAGAAGAGACGAGACAATATTTTGAGGGGCAAATAAGTCAAATTAAAAAAAATGGCAGAAATACAATATAATAGGGCAAAATCCTTAGAGCAAGAATGCACGTTTGGTATATAGGCTACAAAAGGGTCAGTTGATCCCTTTAAACATTGCAAGCAGCAGGTAGATCACAGAATCCTTAGTGAAGTTTTGACACAAGGCGGTGATTAGTAACCTCTCCTTTAGATCTGTTACACTCAGCAGAGGGTTATACAAAAGATATGTTTGGGGTAGTCCCTGAGATCCTTTTCCAACCTGAAGTATATGACTCTTTACACTTGCCCCAGATTGATCCAGATCATGTCTCAGATTTGATTAAAAGCATAATAAAGGAAGAAGTTTTACAAGCAGCTGCTCCTGGCTCTGATGGGTTGGGCACAGAATTTTATAAAAGATTTCAAGAAGAACTGGCCCCAATATTAGTAATATTATTTAACATGATGTTGCAGCAAGGGAAAATTTCAAAAACTATGAATCAGGCTTTACTGATTTTACTGTGTAAAAAGGGGGCACGGGAAAATCTTGTTAATTGGAGACCCCTGTCCTTATTGAACACTGATTTCAAAATTTTAAGCAAAATCTTTTTGAAAAGAATTATAGTAGAAGCAGATCATTTAATTAGCACTAATCAAACTTGTGCAGTTCCTGGAAGATATCAACAGGATAATTTGATTTTACTAAGGGAAATTTTTCAGACAGGGAATGAAGGGAGAACTCAAGGTTGGGTTATCAGTTTGGACCAGGAGAAGGCATTTGACAGGTTGGCACATAGTTTGTATTTGAGGTGTTACAGGCACATGGTGTTCCACCTTTGTTTGTAGGGTGGGTGAAATGCTTATACAGTCAGGCAGTTCTGATTCCTAACATAAATGGGTGGCTGGGGAAAAAATTCCAGTCAAGAGAGACGTAAGACAGGGGTGCTCGTTGAGCCCACTGTTATATGTCTTCTGTATTGACATACTTATAAGAAGTATTTCTAAAAATAATAGTCTTGGGCATTTCACCAGCAGATGGACAAATGCCAGTACCTATTCTGGCATATGCTGATGACCTCACTTTACTACTGGCACCATCTACTGGTGAAAAGGAAGTACTGGAGTGCTTAGAACTGTATTCTAGGCTATCTGGCTCTAATATAAATTATGGGAAAATTAAAGGAGTCCCTTTGGGTCTCACCCCATTACCTGATTCCTTACAATTTACAGTAATTAAGATGGAAAATGAACCTATTACAATACTGGAGATTGATTTTGGGCTAGAGAACCCAGCTGAATATAACTGGGGTAAATCTCTTCGAAAAACGAACAGAATGGTTAGCTCCTGGAAAGGACAGCAAATTGCTAAAAGGAAAAGTTTTTTTTTTTAATCAAAACCTTACTGATTCCAGCATTCCTTTATGTCAGTTATATTTTTCCTCCTCCCAAAACCATAATCACAGCTTTATATAATGTTTCTTTCTTCAAGCTTTCTGGGGAAACAGAATGAATACAATAAAAATAGACATTACTTCTAGAACTAGAGCAGAGGGTGGGGTGGGTATGATAGATCCAATCCCCATTTTTATATTATTTTTTTGTGTTACAATTTTGGGATTGCTTTGAAACCTGGAGATAAAATCTGGAAACCACTCATTTTGAAATGGCTGAACCCTGGATTTGGGCCCTGGAGAGATAATAAACCAAGAGCATTAATAATCTCAAAGAAACTTCCAAGATATGGTTTAGAAAGATTAAAAATCTTAATACAATGGGGAAATACTATTGAGCAAATTCAAACCCTTGATAGGAAAGCAGTTTATCAGAATATTTTAAGTTCCACTATGCAAGATAGTGCGGTTTTTCCATTATGTCCTTATGACAAGCAGACATGGGTACTGCAGCAGTTAAATCCGAGGCTCCTGCCATTTGTCTGGGATTCAATTTGGTTAGGCAATTATGGAAGGTTGGGAGTTAGGAACAATAACAAACACAAGAAAGTGTCAGAAGGATATTGTCCAAGAGAGGCTTGTGTACAGATTTTAGAAACCCAACATTTGTTCCTTGAATGTACTTATGTTCAGAAATTTTGGAAATATTTATCTGATCATTGGCATGAGCCATTATTTAGTTCAATTACATATGAAACCCTGTTTTTGGAGTAGAAGGGAGAGGGTGGGGTAAATATAATAAAGAAACTGTATATATGATATGTGCAATTATAAGATATTATATATGGCAGTCAAGGTGTTGCCTGATCACACAGCAGAGGGTAATTTATTTTGAAGAAATGAGTAACAACATTGATATGTCTGAATTAACTTTGGCTAAGAAAGACAGTAATAGATACGATGCTACCAAATATAAAACTCTTTGGGTACATTGTGATAGATGGATTCAAGAACACTGATGGTATTTTCTTTTGATATGAACGAGTATGTTCTCTTTTGATTTACAATTATGGTGTATACTGTATTGACTTAAATGTTCTTTGTTATATTTGTTAGACCAAATGTTGTTTATGTAATGAAGTCCTTTTCTTCAATTAAATTCCCCTACTCTGCAGTAACAAGTATACAAGGAAATAATGGATTTTTTTTGAAAAAGAAGTGTTTAAAGTTAATAAAGGAATAATGGTGGATTATGTGCTGACAGCAACACTGCAAAAAAGGAATTCCAAAAAATTGAAAGAGATATGTTGGATGAGCAGTCATGGGAAGTTGAATGTAAGAAGTAATCATAAACATAAAGTAATTGAAGAAGGAATATGTAGTGAGGCGAATTGTGGGTTACAGCAGGAAACAATGATGCATATGTTTTTGAATGTTCATATATTAAACCTTTCTAGAATATGTTAGCTACATTTTAGGGGATGAAATGCTTTAAGCAAATTAATTATGACAAATTAATATATGGGCAATTGACTGAAACATGGGAGAAATTTGAGAGGAGTACTATATATGTGATTTTTGCTGTGTTAAAGTGGGTAATATGGCAAAATAGATGTTTAAGATTTTTATAGAAAAAATAAGTAACCAAACAGGATTTATTGTTTAAAATGCAAGCAGAACTTGATAAAGTGTATCAGGAGTAACGTAGAATATTTATGGAAGACAGAGCAAGAAAATTGTGGAAAAATGTTACAGGAATAGGTTAAGAAAGTTGGTTTAAAAGCTATAAATAAGTTGTATATAGGAAAATATAGATAATGTATGTCTAAAATGTGTGTGTTTGTTGTAAATAAAAAATTCCCCTACTCTGTGGTAGACGGTGCTGTGACTGGTGCTGATGGGCCAGTCTTTCCAGAGGAGATGGAGGAGCAAGACATCTGCAGGACTGAGGACAGGGCCTCCTCCTCAGTCTCAAGTACTATAGAGGCTATACTGATGGAAGAAACAAATGGCAATAATGTAATAATAGATGTACCTGCTGTTATGCTGGAGGCAATCCCGACAGAAGAAGCTGCAGATTTCTGTGAGGTTGTCATAGATTCCGAGGTGGCTCTCAGCTGGTCTCTCCACAGAACAGCTCTTGGGTGTTTTTTCTTTGGGATAGTGCGGTCTACTGTAATTCAGAACCATATTGAAGAGGAGCTTCAGCGGTGTGGGACGGATTTTGTTGCAGACTCAGTGATGCTACCTGATGAGTGCCCAGGTAGCAAGGAGGCACTTTCCAGACCAACTTCTAGGAACATGGATACTGATGTTGGAGCATCAACTAAAAACTCCCCCGAGCCACAGATACTGGGAAAAGGGTCGGGACAGGTCTCTCATGAGACCACTCGAGAGCAAGGGGCTTTGGTCTCTCCCAAAATTATTATGAAGGTTTCTACAGAGGCGTGTGCTGTTTCTTGCATGCTAGATATAGATAGTGTTACTCCATGTAGGGAGATGGAGCTGGTAGGCCCTGTTTTGTTGCCTCAGACTGTAAATTTCAGGATTGGGGTTTCAGAAAGTAGCCCCACAAAGACAGCAACTGTCACAAAAGTATTGGCTGGCCAGTTTAAAAGGAGAGATAAACACTGACCTTCGGTTCCTGTCTTATTTTCCCCCCCATCATCCCCTCTTAATACAGGGGAAACTGTTGCCCCCTCCACAGTTTGTGTTCAGGAGGCTTTAACAGGGGCTGGGTGGCTCCCTGTCTCAGATGCTCAGATGACTTTAGCGGGCACAGAAGTTTGTCACCATCCCCCCCCTCAGGCCCACTAACTGGACTTATAGACACTGGATCCTTACCTCCTGGACAATCTTTGGGGGCCTCTGTGAGTATGGTTACTCTAGGTTCAACCCCACATGACACTCTATAACATATCAGGGTTCTGGGATCACCCCTGTACCAGACATACCGCCAGTGGCAGCGCCTTCCTTAGTAGTCTTGCCTCAGCAATCTGCTACAAGTGAGGTTCCTCCCCTCAGGCAGCCTGAAGAAGCAAATCTCTGGGCCCATAGGATGGTTTCAGCCTGTTAGGGTGGGTAACCTCCAAGTGTTTGGTACACAAATGTCCATGACTGTTTATTTCCGGAAACTGTACAACTGGCCTCTGAGCCAGCTGCATGTAGAAATGCTGTACATCTCAGATACAGGGAAAGTTTGGATGATATCCCAGACAGATTATTTGTGGGTCGGGTCCTATTAAATACCAGCATGAAGTACTACACATATGAAATATATGCCTGGAGATACTTGTTTTGATATCAGCTTCAAACACCCAGCTGGTCTTAATCGATTCTGAAAATAGTATTTAACGTTAAAAAACGCACATCGCTTTGGAAACCTTTTCTTGCTATTCCTTTGATGAAGCCTACTTTCTAGCAAATTACAGGTCTTTTTCAAAATGAGGGGGTGAATGTGGCTGATATTTCTTGTTGGTTGAAAAAGCACTATACCATTCATGATCCACTGGAGCCTATATTGGATGATGAGCATTTGTGGACAATGAGTGGCAGTACAAAGTCTCTCTTGAGCAGAAAAATGGGGTGATACAGCATCTACCAAACTGTTTTTTTGGGGGGCAAGATAGGGGGCATTATTCTATGCAGGGCAACCACAGGCCTGCTACCACTGTGGTGCTGTAGGGCATCTGAGCAATGTCTGTACACAGCTGAAATGTGGTAGTTGTGGGGAGATGGGACATTCTAGCAGGCATTGTCCTAACTCTGTGAAATGTAATTTGTGTGAGGATGTTGGCCATGCTTTTCATACCTGGCCTTGGGCATCACACAGTGGTTTAGATGATTCCATGAGGGCTGAACAAGATGTTTATGTTGCCATTGCATAAAAAGAGCAGGTAAAAATGGAGGAATTACTTTTGCAAGGCCCTACTGTCCAGGGGCCAGCTCTGGCACCTCTGTGGACACCTCAAGATTCACAAGGACATCGGGGACCAGCCATAGTGCAGACTCCAGGTGTAGGTCCAGACCCTGTTGAAGAGACAGCTACCTCCCTCCATTTAGAAGCACAAGTCAGTGAGGTAGAGACCATCATAGTGGCCCTCTCACAAGATATTGATCTGAGTGCCGTAGAAGACCCGGTTCTCACAGATGTAGATATTTTGATTCCTGTCAGCCAGAAGGGAACTGACATGCCCCCCCCCCCGGGGTACTATTGAGGGCCCCCATTTCAGTGTGTCATCTGAACTCGATTGGTTATGCTAAATGAGGCCCCTATAATAGAACATCAAGATATGAACCCCATTCCTATCCACAACTCCTACGAGGTTTCCTCTGTAGCCTCCTCACAGCATGATATTGGAGGTGATGCTTTGGTTGAAGGTAAAGCTAAACTGAAAAAGCAGAAGTGATGTGGTTTATTTTCCTTTTGCTGAATGATTCTTCATTTTTTTCCCTCATTTTTCTTCCCCTTAATGGTGCCCTTTAAAATACTTACCTTGAATACTAACAGTTTAAAATCTAGGAACAGGCATCTTGTCACCTTTGCAAAACTACTTATGGAGCAAGACAACATTATTTTTTCATAGGACACTAGACTATACATGCTCTCAGACATTGAGCAGGCAAAACTGGATTGGCACTGGGTACCTTCTGTTTGGTCTCTAGGGGAGGATGACAGTTCTGGGCTGGGAATTCTGTTTCAAGATCTGAACTTTCATACTCTGCAGGTGTTTGATGTCTTCCCTGGTCGGGCTTTAGTTCTGGATATAGTGGTAGCTGGGGTAACACATAGATTACTTAATATCTATGCACCACAGACAAAGGCAGATCACACAACATTATTTTGGCATTTAGAATCCTACCTTATTACTTCTAAAGTGGTCTTTGGGGTGGAGATTTTAATTGTGGCCTTTTGGACAGGGACTGGAGTAGAAAAAGTGGGAATTTTTATTGTGACACTAATCTATTGCATAACATTTCAGACAGGCACCTTTTGGTAGATGTGTATGACTTGGTGGATTCTCCTCCGACCCATACCTTCTATAAAGGGAAACTCTCCACAAGAACTGACTTTTGTTTTTTGTCTACAAGAACACGAGATGCTTTGGTTCGTGTTGTTCCTTTTGAGACCTCTGATCATGCGGCTGTGGCAGTTACCCTAGGAGAGCAGGATTTTAGCATGGGAAAAGGTTTCTGGAAGCTAAATTCCTCTCTGCTGCAAGTTGACTCTAATAAATGGGAGGTTTTGCTTTTTTTGGAAACCAGGCATTATATACGTTTCCTGTATGACAGCCTGGTGGATTGGTTGGAGGACACCAAATCCAGGTTGAAAGAATTATTTATCTCCTTTTCTGTTAAACAGGCTAAAGGGCAATACCTGACTTATTTGGAATTGTGGGCTAAATTCTTGCGACTGCTCTCTCTTATAAGAACTATGGGGGTCAGCTTGTTTACAGACCCTCTCTGAGGTGAAGAGACAGATGTACCAGTATTTATTAGGGAGGGAAAAAACAATGGCACATAGACAAAAATATGATACCCAAGGGACAACAAGTCAGGTGAACCCTTTTGATGGACACTCCAGGACAGCTGATCAGAAGATTATGATGGCTCTGATGAATGCAGATGGGGAGCTTGTCCATGATCAGCCTGCTCTAGAATCAGTTGCCCACAACTGCATAGGACAGAGATTTCAGGTAGGGAGCATCCAGAGGTCAAACAGCCTTTTGGACACAGTTGTATTACCCCATATCTTGTCAATAGAGGCTATGATGCTTATGGATCCCATTTCAGTGATTGAGGTACAAATCACTATTGGACAACTTTCCCAGCATACTTCCCCAGAGGGTGATGGTCTTCCCAATGAGTTTTATAAGACTTTTTGTGAACAACTGACCTCCTTATTGACGGAAGTTTTTTTTTCTACATGGGAGGAGCACAGACTAGGTCACTGTATGGCCGAAGGGATCATATTTTTTTTTTCATTTTTCATTTAAGAGAGGTGATAGGACAGATCTCCACAATTGGAGACCCCTGAGTCTGCTAACTACAGATTACAAAATATTGGCCAAGGCTTTGACAGTCTGACTTTCAAAAGTGGCACATGATGCAATTTTTAAGACACAGACTTGTGCAATTCCAGGGAGGGACATCAAGCTCAATCTCATACTCCTTAGGGAGGTTGTGGAGCAGGGTATGATGGGACACCTGGATGGCTACAATTTGTCTGTGGTTCAGGAGATAGCTTTT
Source organism: Neoceratodus forsteri (assembly GCA_016271365.2). Lineage (NCBI taxonomy): Eukaryota > Metazoa > Chordata > Ceratodontiformes > Ceratodontidae > Neoceratodus > Neoceratodus forsteri. Next base: position 615,484,380 of record CM028133.1, read on the forward strand.
GATGCTGTCAAGCATGACTTGTTGCATATAGTATTCCAGATGGCTTTGTGTCATTACTGAAAGTATTGTATGAAGAGGTGACAGTAAGACCTTTGGTCAATGGGCATCTGGGCCTCCCCATGTATCTCAAAAATAGGGTATGGCAGGGGCATTCTCTTAGCCCCTTTTTATATGTCTTTGCCTTGGATCCTTTGCTACATTGTATTGCAGGACATGCCAGGGTTCCCCAACTCATAATACTCAGGGAGAGAACATTGTGACTGTCACTGCTTATGCCGATGAGTGTACAATTTGTGTTTGGGATGTCTTCTCGGGGACACAGGTTCTTAGGTTCTTTGAGAAATTTCAGAGATTTATGGGTATCAAACTTAATAACATTAAGAGTCAGGCTCTTGTACTGGGTGGGGCCCCTTTAGTATTTGATTTTGATATACCCATGACTGCACATAAGATAAAATTACCAGGGGTTTGGTCTGGAAATTCAGAGGTGATACAAAGTAATTGGGATTTAGTCTATGATGCAGCACATGCAAATGTTTTGAAATGGAAGGCATGGAAAATGACATGGAAAAAGTGTGTTTATTTAGCTAAAACATACTTGCTACCTTTGTTTTTGTATATTTCACATGTTATTCTATTGCCTTTCGCAATGCACACTATGGGTTTGGGTTTATTTTTCATGTTACTCTGGGTAGTCATTTGAACCCCATCAAAAGAAGTCATACATATCGTGCCTGAAAGGATGGAGGTTTGAACATGGTACAGCCCCTAGTTTTTTTTATTTGGGAATTTTTTTTTTACCAATCTCCAGCCTATATTGTTGACCAGGGCATGACTTGGACTTCAGCTATGTCTTGGTGGAAACAAGGTTTTTGTTACTGCCTGGGGATGGGGAAAATGGCATAGGGATGATACCCTGCTTCCTGGGTATGTACAGTTTGGTTTGAAACATATCAGGTTGTAAAGATCCAAATGATGTGGGTCGTGACAGTTTCCAGGAAGGTCTTTTATGCTACAGTAGTACGGAACTGTTGTTTTGAGGAACCTGTTTATAAGATTGGACCTTCCATTGATGTGACATCTTTGTTGAACTGTTTGTTAGAAACCAGAATACCGCAGAAGATGCAAGACACTATGTGGCTTTGTGGGCATGAGAATTAAATGTTCATGGAAACCACAAGCATAAGCAGCTGCATGACCATATGTGTGAGTTTTTGGGTTGTCAGCAGCAGCCTGAAACCATACAGCATCTTTTTTTCGATTTTCCATTTATACAAGGGTTTTGGGTGCAGTTGGATATTTTGTAGAGCACCAGTAGGTTTGCTAAGATGACATATGATTCATTTATTTATGGTCAGCTTTCTGCATTATGGGCTGGTTGGCACACGAGTACAGTTTATGTTATTTTTGCTTGTCTAAAATGGGCTATCTGGCATGTTAGATGCCAGAGGGTCCTGAATCAAGAAGTTGTCACAGTTCAAAATATTCTTTTTAATGCACACTCAGAATTGGATGCCTTATATCAGGTGGAACTGACTCGTTGGGGTACCTCGTTGTGTGCCAAGCTATGAAGAGGAACTGACTGGTGGGATGAGGTATTCCTATGATTTAACACCAATGTGAGGTGCTGGTTTATTCTTTATTACTTTTTTTTTTAAAGTTTTTCCTTTAGTGTGTTTGATTTTTTTGTATTATTATTTGTTTATCTTCCTTATGTTCTGTTTTGAACGATAATAACAATTTCCCCAACTTTTTTCAAGAAGTGCCATTGGATCTTTAACATCCACTTGTGCTACCACCAGAACAGGCAGATGGGACCTTGGTTTAATGTCTCATCTGAAAGGCGGCACCTCGGGAGTGCAGCATCCCCCTCAGGCTGCACTAGAGTGTCAGTATTGGGATTTAACCTGCCTGCCTGGTGTGGGGATAGAACCCACAATCTTCTAATCTCCCAGCCTCAGAGGCGAGTGTACTACTTGCTGAGCCACTGGCACAGTAAATATCAGATACTTGGGGGGGGGTAGAGGGTGACTAGTGGGGTCCCACAAGGATCAGCACTGGGCCCTGTCCTGTTTAATGTCTTTGTAAGTGACATTGTTGAGGAATTGGAGGGGAGGCTGTGTCTCTTTGTGGATGAGAAAAAAATCTTTAACAGGGCAGACACTCAGAAAAGGGTTTAGAGAGTGCAAGGGGATCTTGGGAAACTAGAGAAGTGGTCTAGGATGTGACAGCTTGGTTTCAGTGCCAAAAAGTGCAAAGTCATGCACATCAGGTTTCGAAACCCAGGAGCTCTGTATAAGATGGGGAGAAAGTACTGTACATACAGTCACCAAGCAAGAAAGGGACATCAGGGTAATCATATCTGATGAACTCCAGGTGGCAAGGCAGTGTGAAAAGGCAGTAGACAAGGCTAGTGTGATGTTGGGGTGCATGGAGAAGGGGATTTCTAGCAGAAGAAGGGAGGTGGATGTTGCCACTGCATCATTCACTAGTGAGACTCCGTACTGACATTGCAGAGGGACTGGAAGGAAAAGTATGCCTTTTTGCAGATGACACAAAGATCTGCAACAGAGTTGATACACAAGGAGACGTGGAAAGGATGAAAAGGGACTTGGCAAGGTTGGAGGAATGGTCAGAAGCATGGCAGGTAGGATTCAATGCAAAGAAGTGCAAAATAATGCACCTGGGAAACAAGAACCCAGGGGAAGAATACACAATGGGTGGGGAGGTAGTAACAACAACAAAAAAGGAAAGGGACCTGGGGGTAATCATATCAGATGACCTTAAGGTTAGCAAGCAATGTGAGAAGGCAGTAGGGAGGGCTGGGGTATACTGGGATGTATAGGAGAGGCATCATCAGCAGAAAACAGGAAGTTGTTATCCCTCTGTACAGACAGTTGGTGAGACCCCATCTGAAGTACTGTGTCCAGTTCTGAGACCCCATCTCCGCAAAGGACATAGACAGGATAGAGGTAGTCCAGAGGAGAGCAACTAAAATGGTGCAGGGTCTGCAAGAGAAGCCGTATGAGGAGAGACTAAAGGAGCTTAATATGTATACCCTTGAGGAAAGAAGGGAGAGGGGGGACATGATAGAAACTTTTAAGTACGTCAGTGGAATCAACAAAGTCCAAGAGGTTAGCATCTTTCAGAAAAAGAGACTTGCAAGAACAAGGGGACACAATTTAAAGATAGAAGGAGGGCGGTTCAGGGGAAATGTGAGGAAGTATTATTTCACAGAAAGGGTAGTGGATGCATGGAACAGCCTTCCTGAGGAGGTTGTGGGGTCTAAAACTGCGGGAGAATTCAAGAATGCATGGGACAGACATAAGGCAATTCTTGTGGGGGGTAGGAAGAAATAGGCTGTTGGTTAACTAGGATCTGCAGCCTATCCTGTAGGTAGGTAAATGGGCAAACTAGATGGGCCTAGCGGTCCTTGTCTGCCGTCAAAGTCCATGTTTCTATGTTTCTACTGCTTCTGGAGGCTGCAGTTCCTCAGGGATATTGACAGGGTGGAAATGGTCCAAAGGAAGGCAACCAAAATGGTACAGGTCTTTCACAGGAAGGCATAAGAAGAAAGACTGTGGGATCTCAGCATGTACTCCCTGGAGGAGAGGAAACTGAGAGGGGAATGTAATTGAGACCTGTAAGTACTTCTGGCTGAACCAGGTGCAGGTGTGGAGTCTCTTTAAGAGGAAGAAAGCACCAGAACAAGGGGCATGCAGTGAAGCTTGGGGGCCGGGACAAAGTTTAAAAAGAATGTGAGGTAATACTTCTTCACAGAAAGGGTGGCAGCCTACCAGAAGATGTGTGGGGTGAAAACAGTGGGGAGCTTTGAGCATGTGTATGATAGGCACATGGGCATGTTAAGTAGAGGAAAGAAATGTGGCAGGGACACCAAGGACCAAATAAGGTCCAAGGTGTTTGAATAGACAGGGAAAAATATGGTAGACTTGATGGGCCTACCGGCCCTTTTCTGCCAATAAGTTCTATGTTTCTATGTTTCTGTGTTCTGGAGTCCCCATCTAGCAAAATTCAGAGATAGACTGCAGAAAATGTAGTGAAGGGTCACCAAGATGATTCAGGCCCAACAGGGCAGATCTTCTGACGAGCTGCTAAAAGCCCTGAATGTATGCTCACTGGAGAGCAGAAGGAAGAGAGGATACATGATGGATACCTTATAAGTTCCTTAGAGAAATAGAGTGATCTGTTAAGATGTATTCTACTGGAACACGAGGCCAGAAAAGAGGGACATGAATGGAAGCCGGTAGGGGCAAAGTTCAGGAGTGACATGAGAAAGTTATGCTTCACTAAAGGGGGTGGTTGAGCCATGGAATCGTCTACTGACAGACATAGGGATGGCAGGAGCTAAACATGAGTTCAGACACCACTGTGACATAAGGGGACTGATAGTTCCACCAAGAAGATAGACTGCAGAAAATGTAGTGAAGGGTCACCAAGATGATTCAGGCCCAACAGGGCAGATCTTCTGACGAGCTGCTAAAAGCCCTGAATGTATGCTCACTGGAGAACAAGGATATTGAGGGATTCAAGGCCCAAGGTGGGGGTAATGGACCGTTTGTCTTTTTCTGCTGGCAGTGTCTATGTTTCCAGATTTCTCCTTTCTTGTGACTGTCATTGCTGCAGGATTTGGTATGGCATAACAACTAAATAGGGAGAAGTAGATCTTCAGTGCCATTGATACCCCACCACACTTGACCTTGTAGCATGTTTCTTCTTGCTTACCATTTCCTAGCCCCCAGGCATCTAAGGAGTGGAGCTGCTTGTGGGATTTCCAGACCCTCTCTCAGCTCTCTCCCTCAGAGTCTTAATCTCCTGTCTTGCTGCAACCAGCTCCACCATGAGCAACAGCATTTAGCAGATAGATCAGCCTCCCCTTCGGAGAAATTCTTCTTTGAAAACAGCTGCTTCACAAGCCCAGCAACTGACTAGTTCCTCTCCCAGTCCCCTCTGGACTTGCATTGTCCAGCCACCCTCCCCTGTTAGGTTATTGACAGTAGTTACTTGTATGCTGTACTGGCTTTGCTTACCCAAACTAGGAGTATGTAACCAAGTCCTCTGAAGTGTTTTTTCATATTCATACCAAAATCCCCTGAGTCAGCTTACCCTAGATAGGGTTGGCAGCTGTAACCCACTACTCTCTTTGTTTTTGGTCATACCTCTTCTCCCCTTTACACAGTGTGTGTACCACACCTGTGTTACAGCCTCTAGTAACACTTTATGAGTCCTTCAGTTGTATCTAGCCCTGACTAGCATGACAAGCAGAGAAGGCAGCTTGCACTGCAGTGAGAGTGGAACCAGAGGATTTCTGGGGACTAATGATCCATTGTCTGTTTGACTGGATGACCATGTGCCCAGCTTTTTGTTCTCACAGCCCCAACCACATGACTTCCAGTGTGTTTTCCAACATGGCCAGCTCCTTCTCTATCACTACTGCTTGTAAACTTGAGCTGGGTGGAAGTCTCAAGGCATAACATTAACTGTATCCATCCCTTTCCTTTCCCTCCACATTCCTTTCTCCTCCTGTTCCTGTTTTCTACACACATCAACAACACACGTGCACACACACACACACACGCACACGCACAATGATTGACATGGTAGCAGCAACTGAATAGTGCCAGTGATGACTGAAAATAGTCATTGATGTTTCTTAGATTCTCACATGACACATACAGTATGCATAGCTCATGGACAAGCTGCAGTGCTGTACAACTTGTGAGATTATAGGGAAGAAAGAGAGCCCCACACACAGAGATACACAGACAGGCTAAATCCCATTAGGCTGAGAGACCCTGAGACCTTATGTCCCACACAGCAGTCCATTTTACTTTTCACTCACCGACTGGCTGGCAGGTTCACACACACTGGCAAAAAAAAAAGGCAAATAAATCTTTAAAAATCCCCTTGTATCTCTCCCAATCACTAAATTCACCAAATTCAAGAGGTCTTTTGATGAAAGGGTAACAAGCCCCGAAGCGCTGAGGTTGTTTTGCACCAGTGTGGAATCTGTGTTGAGGCACTTTGCACCTATATTGGCACTGTCTTGCCATTGTACTTTGTATCACTCTGAGGAAGCCTGGCAGTGAGCCAGGGGAAATGTTGGTTTTGTGGCCAGCTGGCTACAATGTGTTTGTTTTATTCCACAGTAAGCATTCAATTTTGATTCACACGTTCTATAAGTCTGCGCCTGCTCTTTGTGCTATGGATGCTTAAAATCTATGCTGTAGTACTATGTAAATATTACCAGAGAAAAATCAGTAAAATATTTTTTTTTCTACTGAATTTACTAGTTGAGTTCTTCAATATTTCACTTAATTCAGTCTGCCCTGTTGTAGGGGTAAATAAAAACATGGATTTGTGCACCCTCTACACCACAATTCAGTAAAAAAACATATAAAAATTGTCAAATCTTTTAAAAAATCATCCCTGCACTTTTCCCAGTCTGATGCATACAATTTGCCCTGCTCTTCCTGCAGGACCTGCAGCTGCTAGTGCACACTTACACTACACTTTCTCTCCTCAGTGCATGCTCACACTGCACTTCCTCTCCTCAGTGCATGCTCACACTGCACTTTTTCTCCTCTGTATATGCTCGCAGTACACTTTCTCTCCTTAGTGTACACTCACACTGCACTCTCCTCAGTGCCACTCACACTGCACTTTCTCTCCTCAGTGCATGCTCACACTGCACTTCCTCTCATCAGTGCACGCTCACACTGCACTTCCTCTAGTCAGTGCACACTCACACTGCACTTTTTCTCCTCTGTATATGCTCGCAGTACACTTTCTTTCCTTAGTGTACACTCACACTGCACTTTCCTCAGTGCACACTCTCACTGCACTTTCTCTCCTCAGTATTTGCTCACACTGCACTTTCCTCTGTACATGTTCAAGTTGCACATCTTCTCACTTGTGCATGCTCACACTTCAGTTTCTCGCCTTCCCATCAGCATAGTTTCAATAGCCAGCCTGTCTAAAACTACAGTTATAGTGTGTGTTATCAAACTGGAATGGTAATGCATGATTCTCTGATTTGTAATATTTTCTGATCAAAAGTCACTCTTTTTCACATAAAAGGAGCACCTTCCTGCCACAGATCCTTCACCTGTAAAATAGAGAGCTGGAAATGGCACTGAGATGTGGGCAGTGCAAAAAGCTCTTGATCTCCAATGTTCCTTATTGGCTCCTAGCAGGTCATTTAGCTTGCCAACAAGATGGATATGCTCAGTGTGTGCTCCTTATAAAAAGTACTGCATCATGACATCAAAGTGCTAAATTGCTGAAGGAAAACTGTGTTCATTCAGACCTACATTGACAGTGTGCAAAATGCCAGACTTTGGCACGTTCACTGAATGCAAATTCAGCATCAGTTCATCCTGACAGAAAAGTTAACGAGAAGAGGGCAGTGATCCAACTTTTGTAATAAAGTGCACAAAGAAAATAGGGAACTTGTAAATATATGACATAAAAGCTGAAATGTGTCTAAAAATGTTGTTTAATCAAGGTTCACCTTTGGCATTGGGGGTCTTTAATATTTGTTTATTTGAAAAGTTTCACCAAATGAGCACACTGAGCAGCAGTTGCTCATTTCCAGTTGCATCGGGGTTAGCAAGTAGCAAGAAATCCAGAAGCAAATGGTTCCATACATTTTATTGGACCAACATTGATCTGACAAAAAGATTAAAGTGCCTCAACATTGTAACATTGATGTTGGTCCATTAAAAAGTATCAAACCATTAGCTTCTGGATCTGTTCTCACAAGGACCAATATGGCAACTAAACTAAATCTATATGTCAGCAAGATAGCAATATAGGCAAATAAATACAGAAAGCATGTATACAGTATATACAACATTTAGAATTCAAATCAGTATTAACATTTGCTTAGTGTGAAAATTGACACACCACTGAAAGAGGAATTAGGAACAGTTACAAGTTGAGGAAAATAAATTACATAGGAGGGAGAAGAGAACAGGTGTGGAGGTGGTGAGGCAGATATAAGCGGGAAGGAAATTCCCCAGTTTAGGGAAATGATGAGGAAAAGCATCTGGCCAGCAGCGTAGGATCTATGAGGGACAGCTAGGATCAAAATAACATGGCTTCAGAGGGAGTGGGAGGGAAGAGGTGGGAGGGAAAGGGAGGAAGAGAGGTAGGAGGGGAGAAAGCCAAACCAAAGTTTAGATAAGAAATTGACACAGTGGGAACAGCATCGGTCATCAAGAGATGGGAAAGAGAGAGGCTGATAGAGAACACAGTGGTGGGTACAAGAAGGGCAGTCAAGGGCAAAATAACAGAAGGAATGGAAAAGAGTGTCCAGTCTGGCTAGGGAAGACTTGGGAGTGGCACTGTAGACTGCATTACCATAGTCAAAGACTGGTAAGTTCATTTTCTGGACTAGGGCTCCACGAGCAGGCAGTGGAATGCAATCAAGATTTATATACAGGGCATCTAGTTGGCAGTGCAGTTTCTTGACTATGGCATCCACATGTCCAGAAAAGCAAATGTGCTGGTCAAACCAGACCGGGAGATATCTAAAGGAGGTGGTGTCCTCCAGTAGTGTCCCATCTAAGGTGTGGAAAGAAGGAGGGGAGCCACGAGAGTCCTTGCCTTGTGCCAAAGGTCATGGAGACAGTCTTCTTGGCATTGAGGGACAGTTGATTTGTACGAAGCCAGAGTTTAATCTTACTAAAGTCATGCTGTAGTCTGGATGCCAATTCAGGAGGGGAAGGGCCAGAGGTATACAGGACAGTATCATCCGCATATACCTAGGGCCCTTGGTGTTCTGCGGCAGAATTTTCTGATTTCTGCGGCAGGGCTCCTGGACTTCTGCAGCAGCATTTTCTGATTTCTGTGGCATGATTTATTCATTTCTCTGGCAGAATGCAGTCCTGTCATTTGCTAAATATGATGTGATGTCATCGATGACATCATATACTGAGCAGAGGAGGGGCTTCAGGATAAACGAGGCAGGAAAGAAAGCCTGACACTATGGAAAAACAGTATATTTATATGAAAATTCACCAAAAACAATGAATTCTGCGGCACTATATATATTCTGCGGCATGATGCAAATTCTGCGGCAAATTCCGGAACCACAGAACCGCAGAATTCCAAGGGCCTTACATATACCGTATATGGATAGAGTTAGAGGAGCAGACAGTGGAAAGGTCATTGAGGAAGACAGGTCCAAGTTTTAAAATTGATGTGTGGGCCTACGTGGTGATTTTCTAATGTGCGCATCTTATTCAGTGTGTGGGTAAGAGACTGAATGAAAGCCAACCCAATAGCATGGCAGTAGCACTATTGCCTGCCATGCTGGTGACTCAGGTATGGGAGCAAACTTGCGTCACCAGGGGTCAGCCATGGAAGAGTGAGGACTGAGCATCTGGAGGACTGCTCTCTGCTTCCAAGGAGGGTGGGTTGCTCCTCCAACAGCACAGCTAACACCTAGCAGAGAATAAGTGTCCTGGCAGATAGGAGGCCCAAAAGGGTTAATGAAATTGATGGATGCTCCTGGTCCTTGCACGTCAACGTTCCTGGGGCACAAACACAGAGGAAAAACATGCTGCCAGCACATGAAGGATGGCCATCCCACAGGTCTGGCACCACCAGATCCTCCTGCCTTTGGGGAGCAAGGGAATATCCCAATGACTCTGTTGTGAGCAGTGAGTTGTGGAATATCCTGGTAAGTTGATGGCTGGTGCCTGGGATGGGGAGGACCATCCAGATGGGGCCAGCACGACAGAACAGGAGATAAAATGAAGTAAAAATAAAATAAGAGACTGCATGGAAAAGTAAACCTTTTTAGTACTACATTAATATAATGTTTGTATCTCCTCACAGATACAGAATTGCTGGTTTAACGAAAACAGCGTTTGTCAACAACAGTCTTCTGGATCAATCCAAATGTTATTGGTCAGCTGCACCTTATTCCAACGTTTTTACATTACCACAAAATCCAGGTATAATGTTCATTTGTCAGTTATGCTTGCTCCTTTAATTAATATTGCATGACAGTCCAGTGTATTTTTATTTACAGTGTATATTAAGATCTGGAAAATCCTGTTTAAAAAAAAATAGAAACACTCAATTTTTGGCACGAAAGGATTGTTTGGCCATCCCAATCTGCCCAGATGTTCCATGACTAATCTGTCTCCACAGACCTAAACTGGTCTCTGGTGACCCTCCCTCCTTCCCAGCCTGTTTTTAATACATCCATGTGTCTATCCAAGCATGTTTGAAGCCCCTGCACCACTTCTGCAGACACTCTGTTCCAGGCATCTACCACCATTTCAGTTAAGAAATATTTCCTCACATCTCTGTCACCCCCCCCCCAGTTTCATTGTATGCCCCCTGGTCATGCTGCTCCTTTTTATTTGACTGAGGATTTCCTCCTGCACCCTGTTCACCCCGTGAGGTACTTGCAATTCTGTGTCTTGTCCCCTCTTGCTGATCTCTCTTCCACAGTGTACATGTTGAGATCCCTTAGTCTCTCCTCATATGGCATCTCATGCAGTTCCTGCAACCTTTTAGTTGCCCTTCTCTGGACTGTGTCCACCCTGTCTATGTCCTTTCTGAGGTGCACCCTCCAAAATTGGACACAGTACTCCAAGGTGGGATCACACCAGTGACACAGTAGCAACACCACCTCCCTCCTCCTGTTGGATGTACCCCCCTCCCTATGCATCTCAGAATCTTAGCATCCCATTTGCTTTACCCACTACTTTGTCACATTGCCCTGCCACCTTGAGGTCATCACACATGATAAACTTAAGGTCCTTTTCCTGTTTAGTGACTGTGCCTCTCCCTCATCCTATGACAAGTACCTGGGTTAGTTTGCTCTTGGTGCATGATCTTGCACTTTTTGGCATTTAACACCCACTGTCATGCTTTAAACTACTCAACAAGTTTCCCCAGATCTTTGTTCATTCTCTCCACCACCTCCTGAGTATCCACCCTAGTGCAGATATTGGTATCATCTGCAAAAAGGCATGCATTCCCTTCCAGTTCCAGTTTCTCAGCAGTATCACTCATGAATATATTAAAGAGGATCGATCCCAGTACTGAGCCCTATGGCACCCTGCTCGTCACTCCTTCATCATTCAAGTGAGTACTATTTACTACAACCTGCTGTCTTCTATCCATTAACCAGTTTTTAACCAAATTCACCACTCCTAGCCTGCTCAGTTTCTTTATCAGCCTCCTGTGTGGGACAGTGTCGAAGTCTGTGCTGAAATCCAGATTGGCTACATCCACTGCTTTCTTTTGAAGAATTTTCCTGGTCACAAAGGCAAAGAACTCCATCAGATTTTTTTGGGAATTACCTTCTTATGTAAATCCATGCTGCCCGTGATCTTGCTGCCCATTGGATTCAGGATGTTCAAGCAATCTTTCATTCAGCAGGGTTTTCATTAATTTCCCCACCACTGATGTAAGACTGACAGGACTATAGCTACTAGCCTTCTTGCCTTCTCCCTGCATGTTGCTGTAATGTACAGGAACCACAGCAGCTCTTCTCCAGTCCTCTGGAACCAAGCTCTGTTTTCAGTGAGCTATTGAACAAAGCTGTCAGTGAGGCAGCTAGCACCTCCCTGAATTCCTTTAGAACCCAGGCATGTATTCCCATCCAGTCACACAGCTTTGTCCACCTATAGAGTTGCCAAGCCCTTTCTAGACTGTTTCTTCTGAAAATTGACTTGTGTTCTTCCCTCCCCTCTCCTCATTCCTCCTACTTCCTGGTGGTCTGTCCCCCCACTGTGAAGCCTAAGTAGAAGTACCTGTTCAGGATGTCTGTGTTTTCTTGGTTCTCATCTGTGCAGTCTCCCTCCAATGAGTTTTAAAACTTCAGTAACAGGGAGGGGGTGATAATTGGATAGCATACCTTAAAAAGTGGTTAAGAAAATCTCCTTAAATCAGTGCATATGGATTTGCTAAAGACCATTCATGAAGTGCACTTTAAATAACATGACGTCTTGCTGTGTTCAGACAGTATGCAGTTAGTGCCAGCCCTTGAACTGCCCCGGAGAGGAAAGGGTTAACTCTATGCAGTAGCATAGAATGTTGAGCTTGAGCTCGGTTTTCAAACCTCTGTCTCTGGTGCTTCTCAGTGTAACCATCAGATTCTTTACTCCGAACTGTGAAGTTGCTCCGGAGAGTTCTCCTTCGCTTCGGTTCAGTAAAGTTTCAAATAGCATCGGTTGTTCAGCCGATTTATTTTTCGGTATCAAGTCTACGGTACAGGTAGGGTTGTAGATAGATATCGACATTATTTACTGTGGAAAATGTTTTTCTTCAGTTTCTGATCAGTTGATCCGGTTGGAAACCAACCTTTTGTTTGTGTTTGATTTTTCTGGGATTTAGTAGTGGTGTTCCGGTTCCTATTGGTTTAAAAAAGAAAATAACTTTTTTTTTTTTTTTCCACAGCCCGTAACACTGTTGGTAACTGATAGAGGAGTATTACCTGGCTTAAAAGCTGTAATGGGTAATTTTTTAGGGTAACCATGTCTGAGAAACCCAAGAAATTAAATGGTCCCACTGGGTTTCAACATTGTACCGAGTGTGGGGAGGCCTTTGCCAAGGCTGACCCACACATCGTCTGTGTTTATTGTCTGGGGTTTGACCACCTCAAAACAGACTGCCAAATTTGTAAGAATTTTCCTAAAGCCACTCTGGAAAAAAGTTGAGTAGGCTGAAGGAAAAGGAGGCAGAGAAGTCCGCTGATCCGGATGGCCAGCCCTGTTTGGTTGCAGCTGAACCCGAGGAGGTGCCCACTGACCTGGGCCATACCTCATCAGGCAAAAGAGGTCCAACTCTGAGGGGTTGGTTCCGTCAAAAAGGAAAAAGAAGTCAGCTGGTTCAGATTCAGCACTGCATACTCGAACCACTAATGAAATAGCAAAAGCGATCAGTATAGTCCAGTCGCTTCGCCCGGTTCTGTCCAAACCGGCGCCGCTGGTTAGGCGATCAGTTCAGTTGGATCAGACTCGATCGGATTACGATCCAGATGCCTATTATGATGTGGAGTAGGAGGTAGATGAAGAGTATCCCGATGATGATGATGATGATAATGATTTTGAAGGCGTGGATGTGCCCATTGAACCAGACATCTCCCCAGACAGGCCTTCCAATGTATCCCACCCAGGCTTTCTGAGTCCCCTTCTCACTATTTGTTTTACAAGAAAGTGGCTGAAACCCTCCAGCTCCCAATTGTAGAAGCTGCTGAGGAGGAAAAAGAGCCTGATTTTGTTGAGATGATGGACATCCCAGAGTCCAAAAGATTGTCTATCCCTCTTCATAAGTCTTTGGGGAAACAGACAAAAATATATCACAAACACCTAACTCCTTACCTCCTGTAGATAAGAGAATGGACAGAAGGTATATGTTATCAGGCTCAGGTATGGAGTTTTTATGTAGTTATTGCAGCAATGTTAGGGTTGTGCAGGCTGCAGCCTGTGACAGGGCTAGTATTCCTTTGGCTTCACCCCCCCCCCAGACAAAGACTCCAGGAAGGTGGATGCCATGGCCAAAAAACAATATTTGGCATCCTTCTTGGGACTCAGGCAGGCTAATTATATGGCCCACACAATCAGGTACCAGAAGTCCAGGTGGAATACGGTTCTGGAACTGACTAAACAGGCCTCCCCTCAGCTGGCCAAGGAGCTGGAGGAAGTGGCTGCTGATGGAATTGAGGCATCCGAAGTACAATTCCATGCTGCTGTGGACTCCAGTGATGTGGCATCAAGAGTCGTGGCTACATCTGTGTCTCTCAAGAGATTTGCTTGACTCAGATGCACTAGCCTTTCCCAGGACACCCAGGCTAAGGCCATGGATTTCCCTGTGGTGGGTAACTCTCTGTTTGGGGAGCAGACAGAGGCTTACATGAAGAAAATGGATGAGAATAGGACCACCTACAGGAGTGCACAGGCCAAAGAAAGCAAGCCACTCCTCAGAAGCAGCAGTCTAGGGGCAAGGGCATGCCCTTTTACAGGCCTTTTTACCAAGCCCAGGCTTCCTCTTGTTTTCCACAGAGGGGGTTCTTTTGAGGGAGGAGTAGGAGGGGGATGAGCAGGGCAGCCTCCTCTTCCTAGTCCAAGGCACCTGCCAAACAGACATCCTGATGTGTCAGCCTGGGTAGACTCCCCTATCCCAGTAGGAGGCAGGTTGGCTTACTACTTCCAGGCCTGGAAGGCTGTTACCTCAGACAAGTGGGTCCTGGAGGTAGTAAGCCAGGGACTGGCCCTCAGTTTCAAAAGGTTTACAAAAATGAGGGTCAGGTCCTTTCCACCTGCAATCATTTCAGAACCTAATGCTCTAGAACCAGAGGTTTCTTCTCTACTGGCTCTCAGAGCTGTAGAGAAAGTTCCTACTCAATACAGGGGCAAAGGTCTGTACTTCAGATATTTTCTTACCCTTGAAAAAAAACAGGGGAGTGGCAACCCATCCTAGACTTAACACTTAAGGTATTTGAACAAACACATCACAAAACCAAAATTCAAAATGGTGACTCTGGGAATAATTCTTCCCTCTCTAAGGCCAATGGACTGGTTAGCATCCCTGCACCTCAAGGATGCCTATCTCCATATTCCTATCAGGTTCTCTCACAGAAAGTACCTCAGGTTCGAGTTGCCTTCAGGCCATTATCAGTTCAGGGCCATGCCCTTCGACCTAACATCAGCTCCAAGGGTGTTTACAAAGTGCCTTGCAGTAGTAGTTGCAGTCATCAGAAGGCAGGTTATATCTATCTTCCCCTACCTGGACGACTGACACATTGTAGGTCAGTCTTCCGACTGGGTCAAGTCAGCTCTGGAAATCACTCAGAACTTGCTCAGTTCTCTGGGGTTCCTCCTCAATATTTCAAAGTCAGTTCTCAAACCAGTACAACTCCTGACTTTCATAGGAATAGTGTTGGATACTGTTCAGGCAAAGGCCTTCCTCCCACTAGCAAGGGTAAAGGCCTTCACAGATCTCACTTCCTCATTCTGACCGCTGGTCTTTCATCCAACAAGACACTTTCTGTAACTCCTAGGCCACATGGCAGCTTCCACTGTGGTGGTAAAAGGAGCCAGGTTTCAGATGAGGGACATTCAGTTCCACCTAAGGTCCTATTGATCTTAGAAAAAAGACTCTCGACGTGACGGCAGCCTGAAGGAAAGCAGCACTCACCCGTGGCTCCGTTCTCCCGCTAGCAACTTTTGCGTTTTAATTTGTACTGAGAGTCGGTTATGTTTGCTATGTGTTTTTGGCTACGAGTAGGGGTTTCTCTACATTCGATCGACTCCAGATTCCAGGAGTGAGAAATGGATGTTTTTATGAAGAAGGCCCCTCTGAGGCACTCCTCCCGCTGACACCCGAGAAGGATAAGGCCGCAAAATGCCTAAAACAGCAAGCTGCAGGGGGAACTAAATCTGCCACGTCTGCCACAGCTCTGTCAGAGGAGAGAGTCCTCAAAATCATGCAGCCCTTACAAGAAAAGATTTCGGATACTGTATGTCGGATGACTTGCAGCAAATCAAAATATCGGTGCAATCTTTAACAGTCATGTTGGGGACTCAGAGGCTAACATTACTTCCTTGGAGGTCAAGTAGGGGAAAATGGAGCAGGAAGCCATCCAGATGGGCCGCAGGCTTAAGAAACTAGAGGAGAAGCTCAAAGATTTAGAAGGAAGGAGCAGAAGGAATAACCTTCTGGTGATCGGTATACCGGAGAAGGAGAAAGGGAGCAACCCGATCCTTTTTGTCCAGAAGCTGTGTGAAAAGATAGCTGGTCCTTCCCCCAATAATACGACCAATATTATCGAGCATGCCCATCGAGCTCTTTGCCCCCCTCCACCTCCTGATGCCCCCCCACCGACCTATCATTTTCAGATTGCTCAACTTTTAAGATAGGCAATTCATCCTTAGTAAAATCAAGACCTTGCAGGAAGTCCTTTGGGAAGGTCATAAAATTCGTATCACTTAAGATCTCCCGCAGTCTGTCCAGTTAAAATGACAAGAGTTGCACCCGACAGTGTCCAAGTTGATTGCCGCTGGGAAGCCCTCTCGCATGCGATACACCGAAACACTTCAAGTTAAATCCAGAGAGCAATGGCTCTCATTTGAATCTCAGGAGCAAGCGAGGAAAGAGCTTAAGGTCTTGTTCCCCGATCTCTTCAAGTGAGGGCAGAATTGCAGTGTGCCTCCTTTGGAAAAGTGCATATGAGCATCATTGTTTTTCTGGTTGGACATAGTGTTTGAATATGCTTTCTGATATACCTGCCTGATATTGGCAGAGCAAAACCACCTTCGACAATTGGAGGAGAACTGACAGCCTTATCTCACTGGTGTGACAGAGCCCCCCTCCACCACGAGAGTTATTAAGCGTGCTGGCCACTCGAGCAGGACACTGGATGCAGAATCTTGCCTTACCCCTTCCTGATCCAGAGATGATATACGTGGATTGCCCATTCTGTCACACAGAGCTCCTGGACACTGGACTTTATTTAAAGTGTTTTGGTTATCAAGGCTGTATTGTGGTAGATTTTGCTGCACATCCCCAGGGGCAGTTGGTATACGGGATAGGCTGATCAATGTGCTTCTGTTTTTCTGTCGTTGCTGCCTGCAGACCTGTCAGCTCGGTTGATAGGATTATAGACCAGATGCAGAGTCAATCTAGGGGGAATACCTGCTTTTCACTCCTACAGCTTTATTCACCTAAGTTGGGCTGTGTCTGTCCAGCTAAGGGGTTTGCTAGCCCTCCTTTTAGCTTTTGAAGGTCTATGGGTGACTCGCAGGCTCAATCTGTTTCTATCAGGAATGGGGGATATATGACTCAGCGGGGTATTTCTGGTAAATTATACGGGTATAAGCACATGAGGGTGGCATAGTATGAAATGTGCAGTTGGGGGGTTCTCCTTTTTGTTAGGGGCCAGCTACAATGGGGTGGGGGGATGCTGGTGTGGTGACATGGGAACACAGGTTGCGATAGCATCACATACTAGAGGTAGTACTGTGGTGCAATTGTTTAGAACTGGGGCATAGAATAGTGTAGGTAGTTAGAGTTAGTTGAGTTTAGTGTCAATTTATGTGTAACGTTATGAGTTTGGGGATTAATGGGGATTGGCAGGGGGTACTAAGGATAGGGAGGAAGGGGGGGCCAAGTGTTCTCGTCCCGCTCTATTTTAAACCAATGACAGGGATAACATCACAGCTGGAACTTTATTATGAGTGGCCCATATAAGTTTATAAGCTGGAATATAAAGGGTACCCAAGATCGTTGTAAGAGGCACATTATTCTTAGACACTTGCAATGCCTAAGTACCGGGATTGCTTTCCTTCAGGAAACGCATCTCCGGTGTGAGGATATTGTCTTGTTTTGTAAACAGTGGGTTGGCTACATCTACGGGGCAGGAAAATCCACTAGTAGAGGGGGTGTGGTAATTCTAACAAATAAAAAGATTCCCTTCACCCGTGAAAAAGAAATCTGGGATCCTGATGGGAGGCACATCTGGTTGTCTCCAACCCCCTTAAACTTACCATTTTGGTAGGTGATTGGAATATTACCCCTTATTCACACATTGATAGGTCTGATTCTCAGAGAAGGGGATTCTCTCCTGCTCAGAGGGCTCTTCACAAGCTCATGAGGGGGGCGGATCTCATTGATGTTTGGTGTGTCTTGCACTCGGAAGAGCGCCAATACACTTTTTTCTCTCCGCCCACTAAAACATTCTCGAGAATTGATTTTCTCTTTATTAGTTCCTTCACCCTCCCTGGGGTAATTGATGCTGATATCCACGCCAGGGTCATCTCCGACCATTCTCCAGTCTCCCTTTTTCTCCTAGTGGGACCTGGGGTTAAAAGGGATACCATCTGGCGGCTTAACACCCAGTTACTACAGAAACCTAGCACCCTGCAACACATACAAGACTTTATTACTGACTTTATAAGGAACAACAGGGAGTCAGTTAGCAGGGTTGACATAGTTTGGACAGCTTTAAAGTGTTCCCTGTGGGGGAGTCTATCCGGATGGCCTCAACAGAGTCCCAGCAATTCAAGTTACAAACGAACTCCATGCTTTCCTCAATTCACCAATTGGAATCCACCATCTCTCATTCATCACATGATGAGGACTGGACCAAGCTGTATAGGCTGCAAGCTCAGTATTTTAGTCTTATCTCCCAAAAAGCTGAACTCTCATTGAAACGTACAAAATTTCACTATTTAGAAGCTGGGGAAAGAGCTAGTAAGTTACTGGCCTTGCGGCTCAGGCAAGAGGATGCATCTCGGTTTATTCTGGGTATTAAACTGGATAAGGATGCACCTGTTGTTACTGACCCTCGTGCCATAGTAGGGGTGTTAAGGCAATACTATCAGAGATTATATGCCGAGAAGTTTGATGCTCGCCCCTGTATGACAAATATCATGAAATACCTTAGCTCAATTGACCTATCTAAGCTGTCACCTATTCACACTTCTTCCTTGGTGGGTCCCATTACGGCAGAAGAAGTGGTGAGGGCCATTGCACTTCTCCCAATAGATGAGTCCCCGGGGCTGGATGGACTCCCTAATGGTCTATATAAGACCTGTATTTCAGAGTTAGCCCCTTTATTGGCAGAGGTCTATAACCACTGGTTTGATAAAGGGCTATCTGACCCCACTTTTTTGAGAGCAATAATCAGGCTTATTCCTAAAAAGGGTAAAGATTCACAATATCCAGAGAGTTACCGACCTATTTCACTGATTAACACCGACATCAAACTTCTGGCCAAGATTTTGGCTAATAGGTTAGGACCTCTTATGCCCCTCATGGTAAGTAAAGAACAAATCGGCTTTATGACAGGTAGGTCCTCGGGGGACCACATGCGGAAGTTATTGCACCTCCTCTTTGTGGCCAGTGGCTCAGAGCTTCCCATGGTTTTGGTGTCACTGGACGCCAAGAAGGCTTTTGATAGGGTGTCATGGGACTTCCTTTTTACCACTATGTTGTGGTTAGGACTCCCAGAGGACTTCCTTCTGTGGATCAGGTTACTATTCTCCTCCCCGTCAGACCAAATTCGATGTAATGGGGTCCACTCTGAAGTTTTCCTGCTCCACAGAGGTACTCGACAGGGATGTCCACTTTCCCCTCTTTTATTTAACTTATATTTAGAACCCCTTATTCGGCACTTGGTAGCCACTCCAAACATTTGGGGGATTCAAGTTGGGGGCCACAGATATACTCTCTCTGCGAATAGAGACGAACTATTGTTGCATCTGGAAGACCCGTGGGATAGCCTACCAGCACTTTTAGACCAGGTTGGGGCCTTTTCTAAGGTTTCCTACTATAAGCTTAACTTCACCAAAACTAAGGTATTTCCTCTGAACAATTGGGTCTCCTGAGGGGAGGTGCCTGATTTTGCTTTGTCATGGGAATCGAAATCCCTTTTATATTTGGGAATCCATGTGACAAGAGATATGGCCTCTATGATGAAGTCCAACCTTTCAGATTTACTGACTAAAATTAAAGCTGATCTGGATAGATGGGGTGCTCTTCCCTTGTCGCTGTGGGGAAGGATCTCTGCGGTGAAAATGAATGTGTTCCTCCGTATCCTATACCCAATGGGTATGATGGGTTGCATTCTCCCTAAAAGATGGTTTGTCAAGCTACAATCAATGCTGAATACCTTTATATGGCAGGGTAAGAATGTTAGGAGGTCCTACTTTAAATTAACTGCTCCAAGGGAGCAGGGTGGTTTGGTGGTTCCTTCCTTTTTCCTGTATTATTGTGCCCATCATCTGAGTAAACTTGCCCATTGGGCACAGGAACCGAGGGTCATAAACCCGCAAGATTATTCGCCAGAGTGGTTGGAAATACAGCAGTACCTTGCAACTAAGCACAAGTGTACTCTCCAGGCTTTCCTATATGCGACCCCTAGGGTAGTTCCCAGGCCCCTTAGATCTATCCCATTGGGATGATCTATCGAAGTGTTACACCAATTGCAAGTGGAGATGGCCACTAACTGGCATGTTTCACTAGAACAACCCATTCTGGGTAACTCACACTTTAAAATTGGGTATCGGCCCATCCCATTGTCCTACTGACCTAGCCTGAGGGGGAAGAAAGCCGTGGACATGTACAATAATGGAGAAATAATCTCCTTCTCTACTTTCCAAGACAGATTTACTGTGCAGGTTAGTGGTATTTTCCAATACGTGCAGCTTAAGGAGGCTGTAATCTCCCACATAGGTAAAACCCCGGTACCCGAGGTGTTGAAAATAGACTTGCCTTCAATTTTGATACTGGCCAGACAATCCCATGCAATCTCTTTAGTTTATAAGAAGTTACAAGCATTGCAGAGCAATCTGCCTCAGGGTGTTTGCTATTACTGGATCCAGGAGCTGCCACTAGACACAGAAGTAGATTTCTTGAAGAAACTGTGGTGTAACTCCTATATTTTCATTAAACAGGACAGATTGCACCTTATTCAGTTTAATATCATGCATAATTCATATTTTACCCCTGTTAAGCTTCACACTTTGGGGCGGCTCTCTTCCCCGGCTTGTACCAGATGTGGAGGGGAGTTGGGTACTTTGCTTCATATGTTGTGAACATACCTGAAAGTGCAAACTTTCTGGCAGGCAATTATGTGGTCACTGGACTCCTTTTTGGGGCTAGACCCATTATTTATCCCAGAAGTTTGTCTACTGAACTCCTTTCCTCAGGGTACACCCAAGGTCAGGAAAGGCCATATGGTCCTGGTTGCAATAATTGTAAAGTTGGTTATCTTGTGGCACTGGAGAGATAGTGTTTCCCCTCCTGTCCTGGAATGGCATAAATAAATCTTGTTGGCTATGCAGTTGGAGAAACACATTTGTCTAATACGCAATATATATGTAACATTCCAGAGCAGATGGGGTGCATTAGAGGCTCTGTTAGCTGGTTGGAAGAACTAACAGACTAAATTACAGACCATTGAATGATCATTTGCTAGAGTGGTGTGTGAGTAACACTTTGCTTGGGAAGGGGGATATAGGAGAATTAGATGTATGGGAGAGGGGTGGGAGGGAGGGAGGGGTATGGGAGGTTGGGGGTGGGCAGATTGCCTCTGAGTTACCTGCTGTATGTTATTCATTGCTTTAATGACACCCCCCCCCCCCGGGATTGTGTGTTGTGTAATGTAAGGTTATCTGGAAATAATAAAGTTTATTTAAAAAAAAAAAGACTCTTTCACCAAATTGGTTCCAGTGACTCAGACTCTGGTCCAGGCTTTCCAGTGGTGGCTGGATCAGGTCAATCTTAGACAAGGTGTCCCATTCCTCAGTCAAGTTCCATCAGTGGTTCTAACCACAGACGCATCTCTCCTAGGCTGGGGAGCCCATTTGGGAGCCCTCACAGCTCAGGGGGCTTGGTTTCCATAAGAATCTCTCCTCCATATCAATTTCCTGGAACTCAGGGCAGTATTCCTAGCTCTTCAGGCTTTTTTGGACTCAGTCAGAGACAAGGTGGTGCAGGTCAGGACAGACAACACCACCACAATGTGGTACATCAACAAGCATGGGTGCACTCAATCCACGCCCTTGTGCACAGAGACCATGAAACCGTGGTGTCTAGCCTACTCCCTATAGGCTTCTCTAACAGCAGTTAATCTTCCAGGGAAGGGCAATGTGCTAGCAGATGCTTTGAGCAGAATCTCCCAGAGCCATCACAAATGGTCCCTGGATCCTCTCATCCTGAAAGTAATCTTCACCAGGTGGGGAACTCCAGAGATAGATCTCATTGTGGCCCCAGACAATCACCAACTCCCCCTGTTCTGCTGCAGACCTCCAGTCCTTTGTACTGTTCCTCTGGATGCTCTCATATTGGATTGGAGGGTCAGGTTTCTCTCTGTCTTTCCTCCCTTCCCCTTGTTGTTCAGAGTTCTAGTCAAGATCAGGTCTCAACCCTGTACGGTGATTCTGGTGGCTCCAAACTGGGCCAGACAACCTTGGTACCCTCTGATGTTGTCCTTGACAGTGTCGCTCCTCCTGTATCTTCCCAAGAGACACAATCTCCTAACTTCCTCTCAGGGGGAGAATTTGGTACTCCAATCTCCAATCTCTCAATCTCAAGGTCTGGCTCTTGAAGAGTTAGAATATGCAGGCCTGCATCTTTCTCAGGGAGTTTTTTATATTCTCATGGTCTCCAGCAAACCGTCTACCAGCAAAACTTATAATTCCAGATAATAAAGATTCAGCATTTGGTGTTCTCAGAAGGGCATTCTGCCAGATACTGCAGACATTACTACAGCCTTAGATTACCTGGTTCACCTTAATGGCTTAGGTCTTAAGCCTGCAACTCTGAAGGTTCAACTAGCAGCTGTGTTTGTGTTCCTTTCAGCAAGGAAGGTCACTTCCCTGGACATCTCATCCTGTTTTTAGTAAGTTCCTTCAAAGGTCTGGTTCATATCATCCCTCCCTTTAGAGACCCTACTGCGGCTTGGGATCTAAATGTCTGCATTGCTCCACTTATGCAGCCACCCTTTGAACCTTTGGTTTCGGCTGAGCTTAAGTACTTGACCTGGAAAACTGTGTTTCTGGTAGCTATCACTTCTGCCTGGTGGATTAGTGAATTACAGGCCCTGTCAGTTGAACCTGACTTTATCTCCTTCCATAGAGATAAGGTGGTCCTGAGAACAAATAGGAGATTCTTACCCAAAGCGGTATCAGATTTTCATCTGAACCAATCTGTGTCTCTACCTGTGTTTTTCACTGATCATTCTTCAGAAGAAGAAAGAAGACTACACAGTTTGGATGTTAAAAGGGCACTTAGCTACTACATAGAACATACTAAGCACACAGGAATGACTGTTTTCAATTATTTCTTACCTATGGTGAAGTGGAAAAAGGTAAGCCTGCTACTAAAAGAATTATTGCCAGATGGATTGTCTCTTGTATACAGTTCTGCTATGCCAAGTTGGGAAAAACACCCCCCTTCAGGCCTTAGGGCACACTCGACTAGGGGTACAGCTGCTTCTCTGGCTGCTGCCAGAGATATACCTTGGTAGAAATCTGCAAAGCAGCCACCTGGAAAACAGTCCATACATTCACCAAGAATTACTCTCTGGACATCAAGGCTAGGAGAGATGCTAGGTTTGGTACAGCAGTACTGCAGAGCTTGTTCCCAAAGTAGGTTCTGCATTCCCTCCTCCTTTGGGGACCTGCGTGATAGTCTGCATATTGTCAGAATACAGCAAGACTTCATGTTGTTTGAAGAAAAAATTACTCACCATAGTAATGTCGTTTCTTCTAATGGAGTCTTGCTGTATTCTGACCTCCCTTCCTGCCTCCCCTCTCAGAACCTAGTTTTTGGGAAGTGGGCCAGCAGGTACAGTGTTGCACCTCCTCAGGGGTGTACCTTCGCCCCTCCCAAGGGTAGGGTATTTGTTTTATTGTTGTTATGTTTATACATATTTTTTCACTAGCTGTTTTTTTCGGGCTCTTGACTTGATTTTTTTGGATCCAAATTGTTGCCTTTTGGCTTGAAGTTAAACAATTTCTATACTTGAGTAGTTAGTTTGCTCGTAAGAATCTGATGGTTAGATTGAGAAGTACTAGAGACAGAGGTTTGAAAACTGAGCTCGAGTTCAGCGTTCTAAGCAGAAACATTATTATGGTGAGAATTTTTTTCTTCTTAACTACGTTGCACTTTGATAGCCCAGTCTTCTTTACAGGAACAGAAAAAAGTTTCAGATTTACCATACATACAACACCACACCATTTTTAAGACGTTTCCCCAAATTTTTAAAGCAGTTTTTTTTTGTACAATGAAGTAAACGCTATAGGTCTGAAAGCATCATTTTCTGAGTACTCACTGCATACAGTATTTGTGACCCCATTTGTTACTTGTATTTGTTTATTCAAAGGAGTTTTTGTGTGTTATGAGGACATTTTTAACAAAAAAATCAATTCTAGCCATCTCCTTGTGGCCAAATCTAGTCTCTGGCCCACTCCCTCCCCACATTATTCATTTCCCAACCTCTACCCTCCTTTCCCATCTTCAAGACATTTTAAAAATAAAATCAGCTCCTTGTTGTCATTGGCCAGGATCCAGCAGCATCATTTTAACTGAATGTCCTTACCAACACCCACCAGTCTCGCAAATACATTTTTAAAAGGTTGTCCCCTACCTCCATATCGTTGATTTGATGAGGTTAATAATCTTAAAAACACTGCTAACGCAATCACCTTCTATTGCAAAACATCCAGTTTCTTTACTGGCTGTAATCATTTGACTTGTAAGGGATCTCACTAAAAACCTGGAAGAGGGGTGATGGATCGATCAGCATCACTGATGATGCTAAGCAGACTAATTGGTTTGAGTCTGCATAGTATCATCAGTGACACTACCCTCTGCCTCCTTCCCTTCCCAGTTTTGTGCCTGATTCCATTGCTAGTCAGAGGAATACTGCTAGTTAAAATGACTGGGTGTTTTGCAGGGGTGGTGACAGAGTTAGCTGGGATTGTAAGTATTGGGCCCCTAAAATCAATAATTGGGGTCTGGAGGGGGACCATTTGGGAAAAAAGGAAGAAAAGTATTTGGGGGACATGAGTTGGATTATGGAAGGCGTTCTGTCAGAATGGCACTGTTAACTCTTGGGCACAATGCCAGTCAGGAGTCTTTTCTTTTAAAAAGCCTTGAAAGGTAGGCAAAGTGGGTAGAGGATAAGAAATGATTAAATAGAGGAAGGGATTCTCCTGGGACTAGCCCTGGCAACTGAAGAAGGGTAGATTTTTTTTTTAAAGAAAAAGTTTTAGTGAACTGAATATTTTCCCCCAAATACCACAAAATGTGAAAAACTGATATTTCACCAGGTACTTGGGGAAATCTAAAGTATTGCTCTTGGTGATTGAGAAATAATATTACACTTGTGCACTGCTATATTAAGCACTACTGAAACTCACAGAAAGTTCTGTTTTAAGCAATAATAGCACATGTGTGCAATTTCTGATGCTGAAAATGATGTTTCCCACACAACAGTACCATTATTCATCCTCCCAGAGCGATTTATGTAAAAACAATTCTGACTCCAACACCATCTTTTAAAACAACCCTGCCTTCCTCACCCCACAACTCCAACAATTTCCAAATGTTTCCAAATGTGATGTACTTAATTCCTCTAAATGGAATTGAGAAGAGTAATTGTGCTAGATCTGCTTGTACCTCTATTTCACTATTAGGAAGATGAATTTCCTTTTAGGCTATCAGTTGATTACTAGCGCATGGTCTGCAATGGATATACTGTAAGATTTTCCATCATTATGAACACCCCCCTTTCTGGCCCATTGGCCAATTCTGTATGTGCCCTGAATGGGGGAAGACATGCCCCAAGGTGACTCCTGTGTCTAAGAGTATAAGGATGACAGGTTTATCGAGAGCTCACATTGCAAACTGTTCCATCAATGACTACCAAATTTACCTCTGAATTTATTAAGACAAGACACAGAGTAGGGTGAGTTAAATAATCACATAATACCCAAAGTGTTAGTAAATCTGTGGCCTCTACTGGGGTGCTGGTAAAAAATATATATTACGATGCACATCCTTTGAGCTTCAAAAAGGAGTCACAGAGACTTGACATTTCATCATCAACACGTGAGCAATCATGGTTACTATTAGGTCAGCACCTTATGGCCATCTCCACATTCCAACCACCTTGCAGTCCTAACCCTCTATCCTTATTCATGGACTCTCTCATCCCTGTTACTATGTAGGGTTACTAGCCATATGAGGGGTTCCTGTTTTCCCTTAATTATATTCAGTTTAAATGCATGCGGGTCAGAAATTTTCCTGAAAGAGATTTGCTTTGACATTGGGGAAGAAATAGTATGCCACCAAGGCATCCTGCTATCCAGAACTGCTATTGTGTCACATGTACCACAAGACTGGCATTTTCTGACCTAGGCCTGGCACTCTAGGGACCACAAGAACCTTCACCTTTCTCTTGTGGGGTACCCCAGTCAAATTCATTAGAGTGGGGAACCAGACTCTGCAGACCCTCCTTCTGGAATTTTTCACCTAGCCAAACGTCACAGCCAGCCTAGCACAGTATCCCATAAATGGACATTTCTTCCTAGATATTGCTCTTTGCCTGAGCCTTGGGTGTTTCAGGAATACATCATCTCCAGTTCCCCCTTCTCCTTAGTCCAGTCCTCCAATGTCCATCTTCATGGAATCCCTCCAGGATAAAAGCCACCAGTGTGCACCCCTTGATGGGGTGCCTACCTAGGACTCCCACTCCCTCCTGTTCACTCCCTAGACTCTGCTCTTCAAAGCAAGCTTTCTAGTGTCTCCAACCCTCAGGATCCTGGGACAATATGCCAAGGGTGGTAGTCCCATACAACAGAGAGCCATGCTACTGTGGCCTCGGTTCTGCAGTTAGTCACTTGATGGAACCCCAACACATGTCCACCCAGCTCCCCTGGCAACCAGCACTTAAGTTGGTAGTAACTGCATGGTGACCCCACACCATTTAACCCTATGTCAAAGCATAGGATATGAGCTGAGAAAATGCAACCAGAACCCTTTCAAACAAGGCAGCAAACTAAACCTAGTAATGGAACCCCTTTGCAGTTGGGCTGGAGGCTACTAGTACCACCTCAGTCCTGGGATCCTGCCACCACTCTTGGCAAGCCCCCCCCCCCCGTGTCATGTTCAATAAATCGACTGGCTTATGGTTGGACCTCAAACTGATACTCCTAACAATAAAAAAAAACTTTACATTGCCACCTAGAGTCCCATTTTCCTAGACTGCTGTCTCTCCCATTAGGGACAGAATGGTGGAGTTGAGGCACCCAGCGCTGTTATGGACATTTCTAGAAACAACATGACCCACTGTTGTAGGGAGATGGTTGTTTCATTTCTAAGTCCATATTTTTTTCACTGTGTATGCTTTATAATGTCATTGCCTAAATACATGCCAACATATTTTAAGGCTAAGGTCCTGGTGTATAAAATCTACCTTCGGAATTTATTTTTAATTTGTGAATTGGCACTTTGCCTAGTGATGCCAGCTTTGCAAAGTGTGTGTCATGGAACTTCCCTAGTGAAGTTCACTGCAAAGTTCACCTGTCAGAGTCACTGAGAGTATACCATGTGACCTGTCCTTAGGTCACATGGTACAATGAAACAAATGCAAAGGCATTTGTGGTAGATGTCCAGTGCAGTCCTTCGAGTCCGTGAGGGAGTGAAGTCTGCTATCTGATATTCCCTGCATTAAATGGTGATTTTCTCCAAGATCCTTACTTTTCACCAAAGCCATCTTGATATTCTAAGGGCAGGATTTCAAAGCTGTGGATGCAGCACTTGTGTCCATATTTTGGATGCATGCTGTGTCCATGCAGATGCGTCCAGATGTGTGCGACTTTTCATAGACATCTAGATGCATTTGTGACATCTCCTGCAATTTACAGCACTGTTTGCTGCAACTGTGGGAACTGAGTCCATTTTCCTGATGCCACTGTGGATTTCTGTCCAGGAAGTTAGATCAGCTTTCTTTGGTTTAACTTCTTGAATGGATTTCTATATTTGTGTCACAAAAACGGACGCATGCAACTAATGCATATTTGAAAATCCAGCCCTGAGTCTCAAAATAGTTGAGAATCTCTGTGACATTCTTAATTCTTTACAGTTGTCTGTATTTTTGAATACTGTATTTGTAAGTTTTTTGAACTTGGACATGGACGTGTACATGGACAGACACACACACACACACACACACACACACACACACACACACACACACACACACTGCACTTGTAGCTTATGTGGGACCTGAGAAATGGGGAAGGGAAGATTTCTCCAGCATTGTTGCAGGGTTTTTTTTTCACAGAAAAGCCATTTACTTCTTAGTATTTGCTAGTACTTTTTGTGTCTTTAAATTTAGCCAGTACTTCTGCTAAACAATATTTGTCTGTTTTTTGTGGGGTTTTTTTTTGCACACAATCCATTTAAATATTTCCCAAAAGAATAATGGACACGGTAAAGGTGTTGGTTCAGGCCATGGATCTGCTTGGAAAGGAAAAGTCTGAAGCAAGTCTGTGCAGCAAAGGGGCAAAGTTGATATGGCAGCCAAAGTGTAAGGAACTGTAGCTGTAACTGTTAAAGAGGATGTTATTGCAGGTTCAGTCTGGGCAATATCATCAGCATAAAGATTCACCCATATGCCACACTGACAATGAAAACATGAGGAGCACACACAACGTAGAGAAAATCCTGACAGCAGGACTGGCCCCATCTACACCATGTCTGTCAAACATCCCCTGACCATGAGACCTAGTGCAATTCCCTCCTCTTCCTCCTCCAAATGCTAGGTTTGAGCAACTGCTTCCCTCCTTTCTTCACCCGAGGCAGCTCACTAGGAAGAGAAGTGTGCCCCCCCAAGCTGTAGCCTTATTTCCTATGAGCTTCCCATTCATCCCTATATTTAACATTCAGGTGTTTGTGCTACCCACTGGTCCCATGATGGGTGCCCTTTCTACCATGACTGACTGTCTTATTAACACATTTTGCATGCCACTGCATTGTTGTCTGGCAGGTCCACATGGGGGAAGAAATCCCATACCAGGGACTTCTGATACAGCTGCCTAGCTGAGGTGCCAAGGATGGGTTGCCACTGTTTGGACCTCTTGGGATTGGTGTTAGGGAGGGGGTGCTAGTTTAACCACTTGTGATTGATAGGAGCTGCTGGTTTAACCACTTGCAATGGATGAGGAGTTGCTTGTTTGACCATTTTTGATGGGGGTGCTGATGGGTTGTCCGATTGTGTCTTTTGCAATGGTGGGGGTGTGTGTGCTGCCTCCTCCAGTACCCTCTTAAGATGTTGCTTTGTAATTGATTCTCATTTCTGTTTACGGTGTCTTCTGCAGACATACAGCCTAGATGGTGGATGGCATTCCATTCTTGGTACCATCAGTGTCACTACTCCCGATCACTCTCCCAGACCCAACATATCCTCTCATGTCTCTTTTTCTATAAACTTAAATATATATATATTTTTTTTTATTTTTCTATTTAGTTTTTTGTTGACCGGGTAAGTGCACTAGACAAATTCTGCCTATTTTCAGGCACGACCCAGGGGAGGGGGATACAGATGAATGGCAACTGACCTTGAACCAGATTAAGCTGTTGGTTGTATTTTTTATTTTTTGTTTAGTGAATGGAGGAAATTTGGTCAGGACGCTGGGGAAACTTCCCCTACTCTTCTCGATAAGTGCTATGGGATCTTTAACATGAACTACCACTAGAATAGGCAGATGGGACCTCAGTTTAATGTCTGATCTGAAAGATGGATGAGTGGTTATATATATATATATATATATATATATATATATATATAAAGGATATACAATGGTGAGCTGTCAGATAAATGGTTTATCTACACAAGTGCTGTTTGACCTCGGAGCTTCACAGTGGCGTAAGCCACGGTGAGGTGTCCCGAGGTCAAAACAGTACAAGTGTAGATAAATCATTTATCTGACAGCTCACCATTGTATATTTCATTTATGCAATAGGGATGCTTCTTATCAGTGCGGGAACATTTGGTTTTGACTGTTTATCTTCTTTTTAAATGATAATTTCTGGGCTTTGGTTAACTTTCCGGTGTATGTCCGCCTAGCGGGTGGTTACTATTAAATGAAACACCACTCATTTTGTAGAGAACTTCTTGCTGAACAAATGTCATGGTGACAGTATCATGCAACCTTTTTGTTTTAAAGTTATTCGCATTTGTTTGATGAAAAAGTGAAACAAAAATGTAATTTTATGCTGTTTTTTGCTAATTATAAAAAAACTAAAAGGTGTTTATTAATGAAATGCCACTCATTTTGTAGATATTTTCATGTTGAACATTTTTTGTGCTCGTAGTACCATGCTATCATTTTTAGTTTTAAAGTGATTCACATTTGTTTGTCGAAAAAGTGAAAAGAAAATAGGATTTTTTGCTGTTTTTTGCTAATTATAAAAAAAACTAAAAGGTATCTATAAATGAAACACCACTCATTTTGTAGATATTTTTGCCCTGAACATTTTTCGTGCACACAGTACTATGCTGTCATTTTTCGTTTTAAAGTTATTCACATTTGTTTGTCAAAAAAGTGAACAAAAAAGCTTTGATTGACAGTTTGCATTTATCCCACATATGTGGGATAAATCTAGAGTGGTTAGATTTATTCCACATATGTGGAAATAAATGGATTTATTCAATGGCTTTGGTCTCACCTATTGCATAAATATATATATATATATATATATATATATATATATATATATACAGAAAGTTAGTAACACAAAGATTAAAAGAAAACAAAAAAGAAAAAATCTAATTACACAAAATTCACTTGAAAAGAGTGTTTCAAAACAGGAAAAAGAGAAGAAAATACAGCTATAAACATTTGTCAATAAAAGGAAAAGAAAGTATATGCCACTTCTTATTAAAGTAATACACCAAAAATCTCTCAAAACTGCAGATCACTCAGTGAGCTGAGACGCTATGTTGATATATTTCAATATTGGGTTCTTTAGAGGGTCTCCTTATGTTTTAATATTACTGTTCTACTTATTTTGTAGATTTAGTTTGGGAAGAGGCTTGTGTTATGGGCAGCTTGCTGGAGGGATTCTGTTAGCTGGCAGTATGGTCTGTGGAAGGGGGTTTGTCAACCTCTTACTGTGTGCTGCTGTGCTGCCTCCTATATGGATGTTTTGGGAACTGATTTCAGTTTCAGTTTACTGTTTGTACTGTAAAGGCATGTGACCAAATATGCTCATTTTCACAAGCGTCCAGTGGGAAGACAGTGTGGTATGAAAAGTATTTTACACAATAAAGTACATAAAGTGAAATATACAGAACTGACTTAATGTATGGGAGTGGGTGCAGCACCCTCATGGTTTGCTTTGGGCTGAAACAAGTTATGTCTTAAGAGAGCCCTTATGGCAGGAATGTTCCTTTGGAGGACAGCCCATGGAGGCAGTCCCCTGTGATGTAAAATTGTTAATGCTGTTATGGGCTTGCTGGAGATGGGATTTCTCTTGCCCTTTACATTGGAGTGCTGATGGTCATTGCACCTGAAGTGGGCAGCAGTATCCCACAGCTAGCAGACCTCCATTTCTTCATGCAGGCCTGCTAAGCACTATTTCAAGGTGCCTCCCCCTGCTGTCTTCACACATTTATGCCTTCCTTTATTGGTTGTTGTTCCGCTATGTGGTGAACATGTTATGTTCATGAGCAGCACTTTTTGTTTCCAAATGGTATACTTTATTGAGGTATTTCAGGGTTACATATTACATAAAGAACTAAAACACTACAAACACACAGGCACTAACAGTAGCTCATGGGTACCATTTGCTGCCCCCCCCCATGCAGAAGGGTGTGGCTGCAGCTTGTCTAGGCAACTCATGCTATCCTTAAGTAGGTTGTCTTCATTTATTTACTGTTTGTTAATGAGGTGAGGCCCCGAGGAAGGGACCACTTCCTCCCTGATGCCAGGTATATGTGTCGCTCAGGTATGGGAAGGGTGGGTGGCACTAAGGAGGGTCTCCAGTGTGGCCCATCTGGTTTTGTATGCCACAGGTGTGTGATGTATGTGATGGATAATTTTCTCCATACGCAATGCTTCAAGTGTCGCATTGTGCCCCTCTACATATGTGAGGATTATGTCATCCATCCAGTGTTTTAGGATAAGTTTTTTGTCTATCGCAGCAATGAGGGTGATATTGAAATTTTGGACCCTTATGATAGGGTTGAGGTCCAGACCTAGTAGTCAGCTCCTTGGACTGAATGCTGATTCAAGCCCCAGCGTTAGGTCGAGATTCCTGAAAATTGCCTTCCAAAGGGGTTTGTCCTTGGTGCACTCCCCAAGGATGTGTTAGTGTGCATCTACTTTGTTTTCAATGAGTGCAGCTGTCTGACTCTAGTTTTCCCATTCTGTGGAGTTTGGCTGGTGTGTAATACAGATTATGACTGATTTTCAAATTGCATTAGTCGGTTACCGTCAAATTTTAGTAGCTCAAATATGTGTTTCCATATTGTTTTCCTGCTATCTGGAGAATCTAAATCCTTAAATTCAGATTGCCAGTATGCACATTTATCTGAGTCTAGGCTGGTTGAGAAGGCTGCTATTTTTTTGTATATGAGGGAGACAGCATGCTTTTTCTCAGCTACTGTGTAGATCACAGAGATCGTCCCATTTTTTAAAGTTTTAGAAGTTCCATATTTTAGAGCCTAAAGTCGCCATCAGCATGTGCTGCATTTGTAAGAAGGGGAAGATTGGTGTAGTTGATGGTGCCATTTTTTTGTAGTTATTGGTATGAGATGAGAGTGTTGCCATCTATGAGGCGTTATAGGTTCCGTATTTCAGTGTGTCTTAGGAAGTTGGTAGGCACTGGTGTTTTCTGGAATATAAAGTTGGGGCTGCCTGACCATGGTTGTTATGGGTCATGGTGAGGTTTGGTGCCTAGCAAAATATGGAGAGCCTACTTGCCTTACTAGCGATCCTGATTGGTGAGTTCCATATATCCTCTGAGAAGGAGCGAAGCGGGATGCAGGTTAGGATTGTGGGGTTGAACCCTGCTTTTCTGCATAGGTTTAGTTCCATTTGCATCCATTCAGGTGCATGGTCACTGGATCCTACTGGGCTCTCGCATCATCTCCACCAGAGAAATTTAATGGCATGCTCTGCTAAATAGTAAAGTTTGAAGTCTGAGAGTTGCAGCCGTCCCACGCTTTTGCTGTGTGTAAGTTTATTGTAAGCTCTTCATGGTGTTTTGCCATTCCATAGGAACTGGGAGAGTGTCATGAGCAGCTGCATAGACGAGCTTGTATTTAGAGGCCTACCGGTCATGTTCATGGGGTATAGGACACTGGGGAGGATGTTCAATTTAGTCACATTTATGTGGGCCTACAGTGTGAGGGGTAAAGAGGGCCATCGTACTAGGTCATGTTTAATTGTTGTACAGAGAGCCTCCAGGTTCTTGTTATGCATGTGTTTAGTATTTTGGGAAATGGTGATTCCAAAGTATTTCACGCAACTTGGGTTCCACTTGCCCTCCCATTGTTTAGCTGTTAGTTTGGGAGTATGGTGATTGAGGGGCATGATGCAGGACTTTGAGATGTTTAATTTGTATCCTGCCACTCTGCTGAATTCCTATAGCAGTCTGAGGGTAGGGTTTATAGAATTGGTGGGGTTGTCTAGGTGTAGGAGGATGCTGTCTGCGTATGAGGATATTTTGTATCAGCATTCTATTCATTTTCTCTAGATGTTTCCATTCATCAGGATTCTCTTCATTAGTGGTTCAATATATAGGTTGAAGAGGTAGGGGGAGAGAGGGAAGCCCTGTCTTGTGCCCACTTTAAATTTGAGGGGGCTGAGAGAACACCATTGTAGAGGATTCTGGCTTAGAGGGGGGACAGCTCAAGGGCAACATGAGGAAATAATATTTCATGGAGAGGTTGGTGGAGGCATGAAATGGCCTTCCTGAGGAGGTTGTGGGGTCAAAAACAATGGGGAAATTCACAAATGCATGGGACATACATAAAGCAATTCTGGTGAGGGGTTGGAAGAGGTAGGCTGTTGGTTAACCAGAATCTGCATCTTATCCAATAGGTAGGGAAATGGGCAGACTGGGTGGGCCAAGTGGTCCTTATCTGCCGTCAGAGTCCATATTTCTATGGCTGGGAGGTAGGAGTATAGTAGTTTGATCCATTTTATGTATGTGTCTGGGAAATTGAATTCTGTGAGTGTCTTGAAGAAATAGGGCCGGAACACCTTATCAAAGGTTTTTTCGGCATCTAGGGAGAGCAGGGCTGCAGGGGTAATCGCATCTTTTGTCGCCACTAGGATATGTACAGGTTTTTTTAAGTGATCCAACACGAGCCTACCCTTCATGAAGCCCACTTGTTGTGGGCCAATCAGTGTCCCCATCACCCCATCCAGCCTCGCCACCAGTATCTTTGCTGGAAATTTTATGTCATTGTTGAGCAGGGAGATGGGCCTATTATTTCCCATTGTGGTTCTTTGTCTTGATTCTGGATTAAAGCGATGGTGACTTGTTGTAGGTTTGGGTCCAGGTAGTTTGGAGTGAAAGATTCATTAAATCGTTTGGTCAGGGGTGCAGTAAGTGTGTTCACCAATGATTTGTAGAAGTTGGGGGAGAATCCATCTGGCCCTGGGGCTTTATCTGGCACCAGGGAGGCTATGGCCCCATGTACCTCGGCCTCTGTCACAGGTGCACCTATTGGCTGCTCAGCCTTGATAGGTAGTTTTGGAAACTGGGCCTTCTGCAGGAAAGTGTGGGTTTCCCCTAATGGAATATCTACCTCTTTCAAATACAAAGCTTGGAAGAAGCTTTGACATGCTGTAGCCATCTTGCGCAGATGAGTGTGTAAATTGTTGTTCGTGGTTCTGCTGGAGGTTATTTTGCACTGTTCTTGCTGTTTAATCCTGAGTACCAACAGTTTGCCAGCCTTTCAACTTGATCTATGTATGTAGTTTTAGCCCTGAATATGGTGAATTCGGCTTGCTCCCACAGGAGTTCACCAGATTTGGCCCTGGCTAAGTTGAGACGGCGTTGGGTTGTCGAGGCGGGAGTGCCCGATACCACTCTTTTGAGGGTTTTGATCTTGTCAAGAAGTCTCAAGGATTCCACCTCTCATCTTTCTGTGTTTTTTTTTGTGAGGTGAGCAAGAGTAATTCCCCACCTAAGGATGCACTTGAATGCTCACCAGAGGAGGTTTTGGGTGGGGACCAAGTTGTTATTTTTCTCAAAGAATAACTTTGTTCTTTCTTTTATCTTGTCTAGGCAGGTTTGGTCTTTTAGCAGAGAGTTGTTGATTCTCCAGCCTCTGTCACGCTCTACAATGTGGGGGGTAGGAAGGTTAGGGTAACTGGGTTATGACTGGAGATGGTTTCAGTCCTGATTTCTCTTGAAGTAGTTACCCTCAGGATCTCACTGTTGACCAAGAAGTAGTCAAGTCTGTATTGGGAGTCATGAGGGTCAGAATGGAAACTGAATTCCTTAGATTTTGGGTGCAGGACTCTCCATATGTCTTCAAGGCCTAGGGAGGATGTCATTTCACTTAAGGCCCTGTGGGCTGGTGCGAAGCCTATTCATCTGGGTTTAGACTTGTCCAGATTATTATCCTGCACTTGGTTCCAGTCCCCGGCAACAATACTGGGGAGGGGAGGCAAGGTGGTTAGGATGGGTAGGAGTGCCGAGAAGAATTAATAATAGTCAATCAATCAATCAATCAAAATCTTTATTTATCCAGGCGGGCACAATTGAGCAGTGCTCATTTGCAAGATGGACCTGGTCATGAGAAAATCATTGTATAGTAACATGGCAAACATAGTGCAATATTATACAGAGAGAAAAAATATACAGTATATACAGTACCGTAGCAAGGTAGAACATAATTGATATTATACAAAAGAAGAAAGATCAGCATATGTACAACCAAACATGATGTATGGAGCTTTACAATAGACAGGCTTATTAGTTGATATAGCCGGCTTGTTCACTTAAAAAGGGTGAGACAGGCAGTTTTGAGGAGTACTAGATTAGGGAGATACTGAAGGAGAAGGAATTGTTTCTGTCATACTTCAGGGAAGAGGGTGGAACTTGGCCACAGTTAAGGACAGACAGCTGTGGGATACCAGTTCAGGAAGATAATGATGGAGAAGGAATTGTTAACCGGAATACTTCATGAGAGGGGGTAGAACTTGGCCCAGGCTAAAGACAGACAGGGAAGAATGACAGAAGCAGACAATGTGATGGGGAGAAAGAGGCAGGGGCAGAGACAGGGTGGGAGGCAGGATGGACTGGGGGAACAGTAGAATAGGTGAGCTAGCGATGTGGGAAACATTTGCAGGATTCTTTCATGAAGTGGTCATAGAGTGACTTGAAAATATTAAGACTAACAGGACAGCTCAGCTCCAAGTTTTTTTGCAAACCATTCCACAAGGCAGGCAACGAGAAACTTATGGCAGCTCTGATGAAACGAGATTTGACCTTCGGAACTTGAAGGGCGATTAGGTAGTAGCTTCTGAGAGCATAGGTTCCTGTCACACTCCTGGGAATGCAATCAGAGACATAACGGGGGAGCTTGTTGGTTACAGCTCTGAAGGCCAAAGAGTGGTGTTTCTATTTCTCCTATAATGAAGGGAAGTCCAGCCCACTGCTGAGTACAAGGAGCAATGGTGAGTGGAAAGAGGAAGGCCGGTTATGAACCTGATTGTTCTATGGTAAAGGGTGTCCAACTTTGGTAGGGCAGACGCAGAGCAATGGCTATAGAGAAGGTCTGCGTAATCTATTAATGAAAGGAAGGTGGCTTGGACCAACTGCAGCTTGGACTCCTTAGTAAGAAGGTTGTTAATTCTGTAGAATAGACCTAATCTTTGTCTTAGTTTCTTTTGTAGTTCTTCGAGATGTTCAGAGAAGGAGAGTTTGTGATCGAGCCATATACCCAAATATTTGAATTTTGGCACATACTCTAGTTTTTCTCCAAGTATAGTGGTGATCTGAGGGATAGCCCCCACGCATGCGGGATTTGCCACATAAGAGGAGGGGGGGAAGCGCATTGCTTTTGTTTTTTCACATTAAGCAGAAGCTTTTTGCTTATGAGCTGGTATTGTAATAGCTTAAATTCAGCTTGGAGGTCTTCACAGGCTGCTTCTGGCATAGAACAACTCAAGTAAAGTACTGTGTCATCAGCAAACAAGTGGATATTGGCTTTATTGATGGTGTCATCAATGTTGTTAATATAAACCGCAAACAAGAGGGGACCAAGAATAGATCCCTGAAGCACACCTCTCAGCATAGGTTTAAGTGGAGAAAGATCACCTTCAGCTTTAACCTGCTGCTTCCATTCTGTGAGGTAGTCAGCAAACCAGCACATACAGGCCTAAGTTACTTAGAGAGGATAGAAGCAGGCTATGGTCAACTGTGTTGAAGGCCTTACTTAGATCCAAAAAATGGCACAGACATGATTCCTATGTCAAGGTCAAGGAGCCAGTCATTGGTCACTTTTACTAAGGCAGTTATGGTGCTGTGCTTTGCTTTAAATACAGACTGAACAGGGTTTAACAGGCTTCTGGATTCAAGTTATGTCCTTAGCTGACCACTCACTATCTTTTCTAATAATTTAGACAGAATGGGGAGGAGGAGATCGGCCTATAATTATTAAGGTCGCAGGAGTCACCTGATTTTAGAAGAGGGATGACATGGGCTATTTTCCAATGTGGGGGGAGGCTCCCCTGGGATAGTGACAAGTTGAAGAGGTGGATGTTTGGCACTGCCAACACACGTTATGCACATTTCAGATAGTATGACTCTATGGAGTCTGAGCCTGCACCTTTCTTGGTGACCAATTACAGCAATAGGTCTTCCACCTCTTTTAGAGGGGCAGGAGGGAGAAGACCTCCTTGGGAGAAGGGGGCTCATGGATCGAGACGCCCTGCTGAGTGTGTACGGTATTGGCAGGGGATGTATCAAATGCTAGCCCAGCAGTTGCAAAATGATTGTTAAGGGCTTCCAGTATCTCTGATTGGTCAGAGATGATGCTACTACCGGAAATAATTTTTGATGGTAGGGGAATTACAAGGTGAATGTCCAGACATGTCCTTTATTGTTTTCCAGAATTTTGAAGGATTCCTTGAAGCAGAGTCTAGCTCTGTGCTATAGAAAGTGGCATTGGCTGCTCTGACCAACTTGGTACACTTGTTGCATGCTATCCTGAAGTGACACCAGTCTGAGTCGTTCTTGCTTCCATGCTTTTTTCCATAGAGTATCCCTTTCTGGCATGAAAGCTTTGAGTTCTGGCGAAAACCAGTGGCAAGTTCTGCTCCTTACACATACTTTTACCATGAGTGCATGCCTGTTTAAGGCCATAGTTAGTATATAGTGAACATTAGTATATGCCTTATTAACCATTTTGGCGAGGTAGAAATCACTGCCAACGCAGCGAATGTTTCAATTCGCCCACGTAGGCAAGCAAGTCGAAGTTGCATTTACACCTCTTGATTGAGAACTTTGCTACAAACTTTGAAATGTGCCCAGATCTAATACTGGTGATGGAACAGTGGTCGCTTATGTCAGAGAAAAATGTTCCGACATGGGAGAATAGGTGTGGTTTGTTAACCAAAATAACATCTAAGAGGGTGCTGTTATTAGAGTTCTTTTTGTTTGAGCAAGTTGGCTCGTCAACGAGTTGCACCAGCCCCAAGGTGTCACGAAAGGATTTCAAGGGGGCCGAGGCTTTTGATAACCAGTCGTAGTTCAGACCACCAAGGATAATGGTTTCGTGCGTACTAAGTCCCAGTGCAGAGCTTAGATGAAACAAGAGATGAGACCCACAGATGGGGCCTGTAGCAGCCTATTACACAGAGAGCACAGGAAGGAGAAAGTTCAATCTTAAGGGTCAAGCACTCAAATTCATTAGGGGAGGAGGATGCTTCTAGGCATGATACTGAGAATTTGTCCCTGACATAGATCGCCACCCCTCCTCCTCTTGATTGCCTATCAGCTCGGAAGAGTAAATAATTTGGGATGTTGATTTCACTATCTGTAGTGACAGACCTAAGCCAGGTCTCGGTGGTCACCAGAACATTAGGTAGGGTGTGGCTCACCCAAGCCTGGATGAAGGTGAACATTTTCAGCAGGCTACAGACATTGAGATGCATAAATGACATTCCTTTAATAGCTGCCATGTCTGAGGGAGAGGCAAGGATATCTAGAGGCCCCGGGTTGAGTTCGACATTGCCTGAGCAGAATAATAATAGCAGCAAAATCCTTTCTATGGCAGCAAAAGTTTAATTTGTAGTCTCTATTCTTTTTGCAGCTGGGGGGGCGGTGATATTGGATAAACCTGTCACCGTTCCTGGTGCTATACTGACCCAGGGTTGCAGCCACTAGGGTCCTGGCAGAGACTTGTCAGGAGGAGGGAGTATCAAGACAGGAGGGGGGAGTACTCTGCAGAGGTAGTTTTGGAGATGTCCCCCTTCCAGGCAGATACAGCTGTAAGATCCAATAATCCAGTAGTATTCCCTGAGAGGAGTTGTAAAACAAATAACAGGGAGAAATGCAAGTCTCATCCTCCCCAAGAAGGAATGTGGGGTCAGATAGAGCATGCTGGGCACTATCAGAGCAAGGGACATAGCAGCAAGATGTTCCCTCCCATGATGGGACTTATACACCACAGGATCGGGCGATGAAGTCCACAACCCAGTATCAGATACTGAGCTTAGAGTTGTACTGACTGATGAGTGTTCAGGGGAGACTAAAGAAGGATGATGGACCCCTGGTGGTTGGTTAGTATGGAAAGACAGCAGATGGTTAAAATATGAGTAGGCGTGGCTCCAGTGGGCATAGCAGATGAGGGGAGGTGGGAAGAAGCATACATAATGAATGTAGGTGGTGGGGGATGGGTGGCCGGGGGTGAATAAATGTGGCTTTTGCCGTACCTTGAGAGGGAGTGAGTCTGGCCTGCAGGTCTTGGGCGGTGGCTTGGTGAGCGCCGATCATCTGGTGTCCGAGGATGTCTCGGCTGATGAGCTGGATCCCCCTGGGAGGCTTCACATGGCTGAGGGAAGACAGAGAAAGGGAGGATTAAGTACTGGCAGAGACAAAGGTCCCAGCAGAAGCCAGCGGGAGTACAATCTGAGCCTCAAATGGAGTGATTTGGAAAGGCATCTAGCTGTCTGGGATGCTGCTGAATACTTGCACAGAAAGGGCTGAATCACAGTTTACACTCTGGGAAGGTAGCTTAACACACTGTAAACTAAATCAGAAAATTTCAATAACAGTTTTTAGCAATGCAAAGAAATAACAGCGCTTTTCAGATTCAATAAGAATAGCAAGAGTGGAAGCAGACTGCTGGCCAATCGGAATACAGCAGTGAGAGGCTCCCATGTTCCGATTGGATGGCAGCTTTTGCCGTACCTTGAGAGGGAGTGAGTCTGGCCTGGAGGTCTTGAGCTGTGGCTTTGTGAGTGCCGACCACCTGGTGTCCGAGGATGCCTCGGCTGATGAGCTGGAGAGCCCTGGGAGGCTTCACACCGCTGGAATAGTCAGTGCTCAGGCCGTAGACTGCCACTAGGGTAAGCTCTCATCCATCATATTGGCCAAACACCGCTGTATACCTCCCCTCTGGGTTTGCAATTTCTTTGAGTAGCTTGAATTGAGTGTTCCTATGGATGATAATTGCCACCCCCGCCCTTCTGTTGCTATTTCCTGATGCAAAGACCTGCCCTAACCTTTCTCTTCTCCATAGTAAGGCCTGCTTTGCTGGTGTGTGCATTTCCTGGAGGAAGGTGATTTGAGTTTTGAGATGTTTCCAGTGTTGGAACACCAGGTGTCTTTTTTTTTCTTTTGTTTGGGCCCCTTTGATATTCCATGTTGTGCAGGTGTAGTGGCTAGCAATTGGCCCTCCAAGTGAGTGTGTATTGGCCTCATGGGTCAAAGTAGGGGAGTTTCCTGGGTGATGGGTTATGTTTAGAAAGGGGTGACAGCATGGTCTTGACTACTATGTAACAGTGAGGGATAGCAATATGTGGTGCTGTACCATTGGGTGCTTCCCGGCCTCCCAGCATCAGATCAGGAACATCAATTAAAGGCAGATAATACAACAATAGACATTCTGAAACTACTAAAGTACACTGTATGCATTGCTAATCTAGGTAGTCTATAAACTACTATAGACAGAGATTTACAAAGAGGGAGGCTAGGGCTTCCCCTGCTGCCCCATGCGGTGGGCATCAGGTGCAATGTGGGGGCTGACGTCACCTCGACTCATTTGGTCTGTGAGGGGCCCTCATGATGGTCTTTCCCACTGTCCATGTGACACACCTGACTTCATGTTAGTTAATACTGTAGTTTTCTATCCAGTCGTTCATTTGCCCAACTTTGATCAGGAGGGATCAACCCGCTTTTGTCTTCCTTCTGCACTGTGTGGGCCCTCTCCCTCTGTCTACTAGTTTTCTAATTCTTTATATTGAGAATGGGGCCTCTAAATTAGAGGCACCTTTATTAACATGACACCCATTCACTCAGCTGCTCACCCATCTTCCCCTACCCCCCCTACAGTGGCTTCTCTAGTCTCTTTCTGTGCTATGTTTCTCGTGCCTGTCTGAGTGTGGTCACCCAGCACTCGAGGAGACCAGTGGGTCTGTTTCTGACATAGTTATGTAACATCCATGGCCTTTCTTTTTCTCTACGGTCTCCACATGCCAGTACTGTGAGCAGCCCTGCAGAGTTAGCTTTGTGGGTAGGCTGCCATCCATTGTATTAGCATCTCTGTCTTGAAGATGAGAGGAATATTAGTGTCATGGTTCCCTGGGGTTATTGGGCCCTAGGATTCTACAAGGGCATATGGACAGCCACTCGGGAATGCCTCCCACTCACCCACCTCACCTGTGTTAGCAGGTAGAGTATCGTGCAGAACCTCTAGATCCACCACAGCCCCCTGAATTTTATAGATGTTGTGAGTCCTCTACATGAACACCACTTGCGTAGGTTGCTTTGGTAGGGGAACTGAGGGCTTTAACTTTAATCAGAAGTGTTGCGATCTGCCAGAGAGATCAGTGCAGTAGCCTTGTAGCTATAGGGGACTTGGCGGCACTGCCTGGGGGCTCCGTGCTTGGCTGTTTTAGGCTGGGTGCAACTTATGGGGAAGCTCATGCAGGGCATCCTCTAGCTACAGGCAAGCTGGCACAACAGACTGTGGGGGTCTGTGGAGTCATTTTGCTTCCTAGCAGTTCCTTGTGTAGGCACCACATCGACTCCTGCCCCAGGGCCATTTTTTTACCCCTAATCAGCTTGGCCGATGTGCATGGAGGCACTCCTCAAAGAGAGGGTGACAGCCCAAAAGGTCTATTTATGGTCCTGCCCCCCAACCTCATCCCCTCCTGCCCCTCCTGTCTGTGTTGAGGTGGGGGGTGCAGCAACAGTGTGTGCATCTGCTGCAGCTCTGCATGCGTGCAACTGCAGCAGAACCCTCATACCAACCCATCAGCCACCTGCCCCACATCTCTCCAAGCCACAGGACACCGGACCCCATGTCACCTCAGCAGAGGTTCTGCTGACTCTGAAGCATTGTGCTTATATATGCGCACTCCCCTGATGCAGGATATGTCCCATGGCCATAATGCATGGGTGAAAATTTTGAAGTTGGGGACTGTTGGTTTCTTGCAGTAGTTCCTCATGACCCCCTGCTCCCCCCTTGTCTATGGTAACTATAACCTGTGATTCCTTAGGGGAACAAACTCTGCCCAGGGCCCTCGGTGTGTGTTCCAGTCTTGTGCTTCCCTCTATTAGGGGTAGTGAGTTTGTGTCCAGCCCCATGCAGAGGATCAACCCCATGAGCCCTCCATAGTAACAGTGGAGGCATTGTTGGGGTTACCGTCTGTCCTTGTATCTGCAGA
This sequence comes from Neoceratodus forsteri, assembly GCA_016271365.2. Lineage (NCBI taxonomy): Eukaryota > Metazoa > Chordata > Ceratodontiformes > Ceratodontidae > Neoceratodus > Neoceratodus forsteri. The sequence goes on from CM028133.1 coordinate 615,526,799, forward strand.
GCAGCCCCACATCAGGAAGCTGAGTTTTGTGAATCAGAATGAAACAAGTTCTCTGCTCTGGGATTGCAGCAGAAATTGCCCTCTCCTGCCTTTCCTCTAAATGTTGCATAATCATGTACATGATCAATTAGGCAACTATGATTCATTCTACAATACTGTAGCTCCCTAGGTAATGCAACACACAGAGTCAGGCAAACCAAACAGTTCCCCTTGTTGACAGTACAATAATACCATACATAATATACAGATATTTGAGGCATATCTCTTCTGTACATTCTGCTAGGCTGAGATCTTTGATGTTATCAGTGCCCGACTGCTCCCATGAGACCTTGATAGCCCCAAGTGTGTATCACAGTGCTATGCTGAGGGTGCATCAGGTTGGGACCCATGTCCCCTTGCATGGGATGGTCCCCAACTCACTGTCTCCTCTTATGGGTATAGGAGTGAGAAAGCCTTGGCATCACTTAGCAGATACACAGCCTGAGCTGGGGGATTGGGTGACTGATTGTACTTTATATGTGTACTATGATCTAGTAGTTGTGGACTCAGTCCCCTGTTACTGCGCTCCACTGAGAGATGCCATTGTGGAAGAGGGCTCATGTAGGGTTGATATGTGGGGAATATTGGGAGATCAAGTTTCCTTTCTCTTTTTCAGACCCCCCCCACCCAGTATTCAGCCCAAAACCTCTGGGGTGAGATGACACCAGGGAGCGGCACATTGCGTTCATGGTATCTCTTTGAGTCCTGTTACCACTCCCCCTTCCCTGACTCAATGACCCCACGTACATCATTTACCTTTGTGGGAACCATCACCTTGCTGTGTTCTCCTGTCCCCCAGCCCTTCACAGTCTCAGGGGAAGTTAGCCATCACAAGCTCTCTCCAGGTGCGTTACCCTTGTTGCTGCATCTTGTGTCTTCCATTGAGAGTGCTTGGACATTGGTGTTTTCTTTGGTGTTGTCCAGGAGCAGTGGCAGCACGATGTGGGTGTGGGGCTTGTATGCCTGGAAAGAGTGTGCTGGGTTTCGGGACATTCCAGATCTGTGGGGGGCTTCTGCATTGGCGAGATTGTGTACCACTGCTCTCAGTCTGGGCCTGTCTTTGGGGTTGTGTTGTTTGCAGCTTGAGGGCTTCAGAGATCAGCCACATTTTGCTGTGGTCAGTGGAATACTGTAGCTCTGCTGCCCCCCTCTTGGTAGGCTGTTCCGTGTAGTGGGCCAGGTGGGACAGGCTGAGTGCCTGAGTGGGGAGTGATCGGTCACTGAATTGTTGAGGTGGAATAGCTCCAGTTGGTGGTGCTCAAATACTGAGAACTGATCAGACAGTGGCAGCAGCTGTGGGATGTCCAGGCTCTGGATACTGTACTTGGAAAGGGCAAGCTGAGCGGACTCATGGAACAAAGAATGGAGAAACTTTGGTAGAAATATCTGTGGATGAAGAAAGGGTGCAATCCTGTCATTTGTTCTCCAGGGTCGAGGGCTGATCACCATTTTGGCTCTGGGGAGTCTCCCAGGGTCTGGGGCACCTGTTGCATTCTGGATGCTATCACTCTCTGATCCCCTCCAATTCAGGACATTACTTATAAGCTGCCTCGTTGATCTCCAGACATTATAAGCTAGGTAAGTCTGATTTTGTGCAGGATTCATTTGATCAAGCCCACTAGCTGTCTTGACATGTTGTTACCAATGTAGTTTGGGGAGTTATTGACAAATGTGGGTTTTGGTTTTTTCTGTGATCCTGTGAATTCAGTTTGTTCAGTTTTGGTCACCAGGAGGCATTAGATCTTCAAGTTTCTTAAAGCCTTTTCTAGATTTTGGAGTTGGAGCAAATACATTAGGGAGGATGTCCGGGAACTCTTTACTGGCTGTTTCGGCATTGGGAAATTTGTGAGATCCCTTGTTAGTTGTTAGTGTAAGCCAAGCAGGGTAGAGCGTCTGGAAGGGGATTTTGGCATTATGCAGTGCCTTTTTTATGTCCTGGTATGCCATTTGCCTTTCATGCACTGCAGGTGTAACATTGCTGTATATGTGGAATTTCTGCCTCATCCAGGAAAGCGCTCCTTTCTGTCTGGCCTGAGATTGTATATGCTGTTTCACCTGGAAAGTTTGGCATTTAGCAATTATGACTCTCAGTTTGTTGAAATATTTGGAAGGTGCATGGAAGGATCTGTGCACAAAATCCAGGGTATATGTGGTATTCTGAGGTGGCATTCCTGTATAATATGACAGGAGTTTTTGGGTGAAGACCATCAGATCCATTCCTTCTGAGCACCCAGGAATGCCCACTATCACAGTGTTGTTTTTGTGGGCATGACTTCCTTGGTCTTTGAGTTTGTCCTCCAACTTGTGAAGTTTTTTCTTATATTAATTAGTTCGGTATGATTGCCTGTCAGTTGGTCTTCAATGGAGCTTATACTTACTTTGGTGTCTGCCATCCTGGTTTATAATGTTTGGATAGCTGGTTTGAAGGTTTTAAGATCTCTGGCTACCTCGTACAGTGTCAGCTTCATATTAACCAGTTCTGAGAAGAGTTTATCAAGTTGATCCAATTTGTCTTGTTTTAATAGTTTGTCTCAGAGCAACTCATTTAGATCAGCGGTAGGTGGTGAGTTTAATGGTGAGTCCTGTTTCAGCCGTTTGGACAGCTGGCTGGGTTGGAGCAAGTTGGGACTGTTTGGAAATCTGTAAGTGCTGCCTCTGTTAGTTCCATCTTACTGTTTTTTTGGAATTTGTTTTGGCTAATGTTCATTTTATGAAATCTTCATTTTGGTGAGTTTCAGTGCAGTATTAATGAGGATAAAGCCATGTTTTTGTTGGTATGCCAGGAGCTCTGAGGGAAAGCAGCCAATCAGTGTGAGCATATCATGTGACCTCCATGAGCAGCACTTTTGTTGACCTCTGTCTAGTACAGTTGCTCCCTCCTAGCAGGTCTGACCCTTTTGAACCTCTGCAGGGGACCAACAGAGACCTCTCACAATGTGATCATGGGGGACAAGGAGCACTTCTTGCCATCTGCTGAAAAGATGCAGATAACATCAGCCTCAGTGGGCATGCTGGTCTAATTTCCTTCCTGTGGATCTGTTATGTATTAACTAAACACTGTTGCTGAATGTTCTTTTGAAAACCCTATCTGAAGCTGTATCAACATTTGGGCCACTAGAGGTTGTACATTTTCCTAGTTTTGTATGTGCTAGCCACTTTACTACTTTGCAGCAGTGGGATGTTTTAGGATCCTCCTAATACTCATTAATAAATGGTTATAAACTACAATCCAATTTCATTCATCTAAGATATTGCCTATTTGGTCATAGAAGTAAAGTAGACTCCTTAGAGCCATCTTAAAGTTGGAATACGACTTTCCTTAGTGGTATGCTGGACTTGGGCCAACAGCAGAGAGAAACTCGTTTTGGGACAGTGGTAAGAGAATGTAACAATTTACTATGGCTGGTTATGGGAAGATTTAATACAAAGATGGGGAGAGCTGGACTGGGTATTCAGAAAGGATAAGACATTATTTCATTGCAAATGATTGATGATGAAAGCACAAGAAAGGCAATTTTTTTTACTGTCTGTGGGAGGAAAAACATATTCACTCATCATATCATTGGTGTCACCAGCCAGCCAAGGAGACAAATCTTACTAGTAGATTGTAGATTTTTTGAAGGCCCACCACAACACAAAGCTAGATAAGATTATAGCATGATACCACTTCTAGAGACATGATCAACAGCCAGGAGAGAATGCAGTGCAGGGAATTATTTAACTCTAAAAATTGATTAGCGTTTTGCTCATAAAAGTGCTAAATCTTTGTGAAAATACATAGCTCTTGTCTTACTGTGTTTCATAAACACAGCACTTCTAGAAAATCTATATAAATACTTTCTGCACAGTTAGTATAGTCCCAAGGAAAAAACTGCTAATCAATTATTTAAAACCCTGCAGTGACCGCTGTGGTGCACAATGCTGTATCACAGAGTGTTGAGAATATGGTAATATTCTGCATGACATGCTTATTTAATGTTTGGTATGTGGTATTGCAGAGGACAGGATATAGCGCTGTTTGTTTGCAGAGGGCGTAGACATGAATTGTCAAAGGGCATTTGACATAGCAGTTAGTATGAAGACAGCTGCTAAAAATGGTGAGGATTTGAGAAGGGAGGGCTAGTCTGCCATCACTCCCATGAATGTTCTACAGAGTCAGAAAGGAGGGCAGACCAGGAAAATTAAAAGGTGGGTAACTGTTTCCAGTGTGACAGAACTCATGCCCCATCACTTTCTGGTTTAAGTAGGATATAGTTCACTCTTGTAACAAAAAAAGGGGACATATTCAGTGGATGTACCAGGCAGAGAAGGGAAGAAACCATATAAAAGTCAGAGTCCTGCAAGGCAGTATACAGGGAGGACAACTTGGAAATGGAAGACAATGGAGAGGACCCCAGTGAAAGACAGTATATTGAGTTGCTACATGTGTCTCAGCCAAAAGAGAAGCCATGTATTTGCATATTGCAGGTGGAAGGCAGATCTGACAATGGAAACTGATACAAGAGCATTCATATTAGTGGTAAGAGAAACAAGATACAAGTGATTGGAAAGACCCAAGCTTAAAGCTACCAAAACTGTCTTGATGGACCCACAAAACTGTTGGGAGAAGCTCAGGTGTAAGTGAATTATGAAGGACAGGCCAACCTGTTACCACTTCATATTGATGTGAGGGCTGGGCCTAGTCTATTTGGAAGAAACTGGCTAACTAAAATCCAGTTAACATAGAAAGAAATTATGTGACGACAGCATAGGTGAATAATGGTGAAACAACAGAGCAGTTTCTTACAGTTTTCCAGGAGGGAATGGGAACCCTAAGGGGTGTAATGGCTAAGATTCATGCAGACTCTTGGGGACTCCGATTTTTTTTTAAGGCCAGAGTTGTACCATTTTCTTGTAAATGAGAGTGGAAGATGAACTAGAAAGGGTACAGGAGAAAGGAATTATAAGTCTAGTCCATTTCTCTGACTGGGTAGTGCCCATAGTACTAGTCCGGAAACCTAACGAGGTAGTCAGAACATATGTAGATTATAAGCTCAAGGTCAACCAAGCAGCTACACTAACAGATGCTACATTCACAAGGTGGAAGAGCGATTTACTGTATTTTGTCATGAGGTAAAGTTTTACTAAACTAAATCTTTCTCAGGGATATGCTCGAATAGAACACAGCTGAAAGGTGTTGTGCTCAGGACCAGGGTAGGTGCTGGTACAGGGCTGTGTCCCAAATGTAGCTTCCAAAAGACAAAGAATGTACCCCCTTTCCACCCTACCTGTGTTGTTTGCCTATCTCTAGATGCCCCCCTCCGTCCCTTGGGACCCCTGCCTCTTCTAGTAATATTTATGTCTGAGTTTTAAAGTAAGATAAAGCTATTATGATTGTGATAATAGAATGCAAGGGGTCTACATTTCAATTTTTATTTAGTACATTTACAGAAGCTGTTAAAATGCTAAACATATTATACTTTCCATTATATAATAATGCATATTATCCAATGAATTTATAGGAAAGTAACTGATCAGGAATATTTGATTTAAAAATTATCTTCTTTTTTCATCACTCACTTTTCAGAAGGAGCTGGCTGGTGAGCACAGTTATACCTGAAACCACATTTATGGGTTAATTATATGCCTTATAGTGGTGGATTGTCTCCCATCTCCACACGTTTATTTGTTTTCACTGTATGTAGCCACCCCTATGCTTTACTCACCTTAAAACTGGTTCTTGCTCCTTTACATATAGACCAAGGAAGAGTAGATTAATTGTAATATAACCAATAATAAAAATATTTTAAAATAAATTACAATTAAGGTTAATATCAAAAAAGGAGGTAGCACTACAACCATACATAGTTGGCATACATGCCTTGTCTTGATGCTTATGTTGTTTTACTTAGTATAATTTTATTTTTAAAATTGAATTTTTACAATATCAAAATATACAATGCATTGAGGTTTGTTTTTTTGTAATCAGTTTGTTATCTACATGGGTGTTTTCTTAAAAATGTCAGTTGTTATTTGGATGTGATTGACGTCATTAATTATTTTTTGTAAAGACATATTGTTGTGAACAGGTACCTGCCCCCGACGAAGCCTTACGTGGTGAAGTGCCGGGGCACCTGATATTTGCAGTGAGTACCATGTGTCTGTGTACGCCAGTGTTTAATGTGGCTATATGAAGCCTATTAATATAATTTTTTTGAAACTACAACTTGGTGGTCATGAACTTCACTGGAGATCTCCAAGCTCTTGGCTCTGGAGTGCTGATATGATCGAATAAAACTGGATAAGGACTCCAGGCAATTTGTGATAATCAATACAAAGAATTATTTCAGTACAATTTCCTACCTTATGGGATAGCATTAGCTCCAACAATTTTCAGTGAGTAATGAACAGTCCTTTGCAGGCATACCCAAAGTTGTGGTGTACCTGGAGGATATTCTGGTCATTGGTGATTCAAAAAAGGATCACATCAGGGATCTGCAGGAGGTGCTGAACAGATGTGAAAGTGTGGGGCTATGTCTGTGGAAAGAGGAGTGTAACAATGGGGTCTCATCTGTAATTCATCTGGGTCACAAAAGTGATGCAGCAAGTGTGCATCCAGTACCTGAAAATGTCTGAGCTATAGTGGAAACACCAAACCCAGAAACTGTCAGTAAACTGAAATCCATCTTAGAAATGTATGAGTATTACACCTATTTTATGCCTCACCCGTCAACAGTGCTAGTGCCCCTGCCCCAGCTGTTGGCAGAGGACACCAAGTGAAAGTGTGGAAAGGACCAGTTAAGGATTTTGGACCATGATTTAGTTATTTATTTATCTAGTTGCTAGTTTCTGTGTTTGTGTTTATGTTGTTGTTGCTTGGGAATAAGGAGGAATAAGCAATTTTGCCTCTTTCCATCCCTGTCCTGGGGAGCGGGGATACAGACTGTAATCAACTGAAACTGAACCAGATTAATCTGATACTGTATTATATTAGCTGGTATTAAGCTGATTATGACACAGAAAAATTAATTTTTTGTCTTGTCATGCATTGCCATATGTGATAGGAGCAGTCCCATCACACAAGAACCAAACAATACAGATCTGACAAATGCATATACATCACAGAACTTAAATCCAGCAGAAAATAGTTATTCCCAGCCAGATAAAGAAAGCTTAAGCATGATGTTTGGTATACAAAGATTTCAGCAATATGTGTATGGGAGGCCATTTACCATTCTGACAGATCACAAATATTTAATTATTGTATTTAGTCTAGAAAAAGCTACCCCAAGTATAGCATGAGCAAGGATCCAAAGGTGGTCTCTAAAATTGATGGCCTATAATTATACACTTCTGTACAGGCAAGGCAGAGCTTATGCAAATGTGGATGCTCTGAGCCATCTGCCCTTGCCTGAGTTACAAGTGGTAACACATGCAGGGTTGGTCAAGTCACTGAATTTTGTTTGTGGTCAAGTTCCTGTCACCATCAAATATATCAGAGTTCATACTGAAAAGGACATAAAATTACTACAGGTTATGATATGTAATTAAGGGCTGGCCAGGACACTCAGAAAATGATGCACTCAGACTCTGTTTCACTAGGAATCTGGGTGTCTGTTGTGAGGAAGCACTGCAAGAGAAGGTTCTCAGTGAGTTACATGAAGGGCATCCAGGAATAACTCATGTAAAAGCAATTGCCAGATGTTTTGTGTGGTGGCTTGTGTTGAACATGGATAGAGGAACAAAAATAAAGTGATTCAGTGCATGTTAGTGAACTAGAGACTCTCCCCAAGAGCTTGCTTGCATATAGCAGCTGGGAATGGCTGGGGCCATGGCCAAGGATACATATGGAATATAGACTAGTCAGTCTTACATCCATTGTAGGGAAGGTGATGGAGACTATCCTTATGGAAAGGTTGCTAAGCTTTCTGGAAGTAAATGGTCTCCCAGACAACAGGCAGCATGGGCTTGTCTCTGGCAGATCCTGCTAGACCAGCCTGGTTGACTATTATGACTGGGTGACTAGGTCACCAGACAGGGGCCAAGCGATGGATGTCCTGTATCTGGATTTATGCAAGGCCTTTGATTCGGTGCCTCATAAGAGACTAAGTAGTAAGTTGAGATATTAGGGAGTAGGGTCGAAAATGGTGGTGTGAGTCAGGAACTGTCTGCAAGACAGGCAGCAGGGGGTAGTTGTGCAGTAGAAGGGGAACTCTTAACTCCAAGAGCTGTAACCAGCAGAGTACCACAAGGCTCAGCACTGGGTCCAGTGCTGTTTGGAATTTTTATTGCCGATATCTTACAAGGGATTAAGAACAGGATCAGCATTTTTGCAGATGACAGGAAGATCGGGGCAGAGGTGTATGATGCAGAGGAGTAGCAGGGACCACAGGGGGATCTGGCTAAGCTTGAGCACTGGTCTGACATATGGCAACTGGGGATCAATGCAAAGAAGTGCAAAGTCATGCACGTGGGAACAACAAACCCAAGGAATTGCTATCATTTGGGAGGGCACAGTTGGCCACTACATTGGAGGAGAAGGATCTTGGAGTGCTAATAACTGGGAAAATAAACTGCTCAGCACAGTGAGAGAAAGTGGCAGCTGAAGCTAATAGGATGCTGAGTGTATTGAAAGAGGAATCACCTCCAGGAGAGAAGAGGTCATCCTTTCACTGTACAGGTCACTGGTGAGGCCACACCTGGAGTACTGCATTTAGTTCTGGAGCCTCTACTTAAAGAAGGATGTCAAATTACTAGAGGGGGTCCAGCACAGAGCAACCAGAATGATCCTCGGATTGGAGGACAAACCCTACCAGGAGAGAATAAGGGAGTCCAGTATGTACTCCCTGGAGGAATGGAGGGATAGAGGGGACATGAAAGGTACCTTCAACTATATGAAGGGCTTAAATAAGGCTGGCACAGAGGGTATTTTTAGATTGAAGGGAGGAAAGAGAGACTAGAGGGCACAGTCTGAAATTGAAAGGTGGTAGATTTAAGAGGGAATGAGAAGGCATTACCTCATGGAAAGAGTGGTGATGAGGTGGAACATGCTGCCGAGCAGTGGTATCCTTAAAGTCGGTAGGCAGTTTTAAAAGGAGATGGAACAAGGTCAGGGGTCACCATGAGGACACAAGGGAGAAGGGTGTCAGCAGGAAAGGGCAGGAATTTAGATATAAGTACAGGGTAGGGAGGGGTGGCTTCAGTGTGATGGACTACTAGCTCCATACTGGAGCAGACTTGATAGATTGTAAGGCCTATATCTGCTGGCAATTTTTGTATGTTCATATGTAGGCCCATTCATGGCCAAATATTTATTTATTTATTTATTTTCATAATTTTTGTTACTTTTTTGATGGGTTTCTCCCCAGTCTCATGCATTCCTGATGTGACACATGTGTGTGGAGGCACACATACACATGCCCTATTCTACTGGTCACTCCAATACTGCCTGCAACTATCATCAGGCCTCCATCTGGTGGCGGTAGGACTACAGGTGGGTGACCTCTCTTTCCCTGGAGAGGACAGCCACTGCTCAATCCTAACCCCCCCAATGCCGGTACCCTGGAGACCCGAGGTCATTCCTGAACCTGGGTTGCCGGTGTAGCGTGAGGTAAGGCATCCAGTGTCTCAGCACTCAGCACCACCAGACTGGCTCCTCATGGCCAAATATTTGGGGTTGGATGCCGATAGCAAGTGGTTGGAAGTTATTCCTGCTCTGTTCACTGTGGCTATAGTTACAATAGAGAAGCTAAGATTCTTATTTATAGCTCATGTCCTGCCTGATATTTTGGTCTTTGACCTAAGAAGCAGAATAATCCTCTCTGTGCCCATTATTACTTTTCAGGACAGTATACCCCTAACAGGCTAGCAAGTTTGTTACAGTAGTTATGGTTTATTATTAAATACTTTTTCAGTGTAAGGTGGGAGGAGTGTTATTTTTTAACTAAGCACTGTTGTTAAATGCTCTTTTACCATACTGTATCCGAAGTTGTAAGTAAGCATGTTGGCCACTAAAGGGTGTACTTTTCCTTGGTTTTGTATGTGCTAGATGCTTCAGTACTCTGCAGCAGTAGGATGTTTTGGGATCCTCCTAAGAGTTGTTAATATATGACTATAAACCATAATAATATTTTTTTTTTTTACTTTGGTAACACCACTGAGACAGAATGTCCCTTTATCAGGGGCTGCCCGGGGATGGGTACAATCGGAGGAACAAAATAAGATAACAGTAATTGATGACTGTGTAAGGCACATAGACAGTTGTACGACATATATAAATAAAATGAGTATTAGCAGAATAATTTACAAATCAGGCAAAAAGATGATAATATTGGTGATGAAATATATACAAGGCACACTAGTAGCATTTACAAAAGTGCAGCGATATACTTATGAAATTATATTGATTATAGATTACTCATACAGAACCTAATGGTGGAAATTAGAGATTGAAAGGAAAAGAAAATAAATCAAATGTGAGCAGAAGTTTGGTGAGTCAGGGCACAGAACTTAGTTAGCTAAAGTCTCTAGAAGTGAAGATAAGGCAGGAGTAGAGCAGGGCAGTAGTGCAAGAGTGCAAAAAGGCATAATGGAAGAGCAGGAGAGAGGGTAAGATGCATGTAACTTGGGAGGAAGAGGGGCAGAAGTGAACAGATGGCTATGGGTGGAGGACATCAGGTACAGGTTTAAGAAAAAAAATAATAAATGGCTATAAACCACAATCCAGTGTCAACTGTCCTAAGCTATGAAAGGACCTCTTATAACTTGTGACTTCATTTCCTAATGCAGTGATCATGTGCCATGTAAACTATTTGCAGTCCCTGAGGGTGCCAACATTTGTAGTAGCACATCTTCTGCTCTTTCCTTTTCCCAGGACTATTTGTTCAGAACTTTAGTGTGACAATAGTGCTCCCATTTTTATTTATTATGGTTTGCATTTACCTTCTGTTATTCTATATGGTCATGGGGGTCCTTACTCATATTCTCACTTTGACTGCCAAACAAGAGTCTCACCATGTGTATCTAACAACTTAGTGGCCCTGTGTAGTCAGACCAGGGACATTCACCTTCCATCTCTTCTTTCTACTTGCACTGGACTGAGGGATGGCGAGCTGGGGAAATTGTGCTGTATTTCCTGTATTTTCCTGCTCAGCGGGCACCTGCTTTGCCCTATTCCCTATCCCCTACCTCCTTTTGCAGCATCGTTCCATGGAACCCCATTTGTAAGTAGGCCTTGGTTTTCCTTCAAGCTCCAGCCCTCTGGTTTTATAGGGAAACCTGAGCAATTGGATTACTGAACAATTGTTGCCCTCTACCTTGGAAGCCTAGGGCTCCATGTCCTTTAATCCTTCTTCACCGTTCATTAATCTGTACCTTACATTTTAGTTGTTTCCTGTTGATATTTGTTTATCATATCATACAGCTGAAGGCCCCAACACTCCTATTAAAGTACAAGAGAAAATGTTCTGCCCTTTTAATTGACAACTCTGGAAGACTGAAGTGGACATTTATGACCCCTAATCAGTCTTTATTCATGCCTTTACCCCTGTTGCCACCCTAATGACATCTCTCATGTCAGAAATACACTGTATTAATGTTAATGTGCTTAACAACCTAGTTGAAAGAGCCAGGGTATTGTCTGTTATTAAACAGGGGAGGCCATCCATAGTCTTTCTCCAGGAGATGCACCTATCTCAGGAGGAACATACCGAATTACTTAAGTTCAGATATCAAGCTGGTACACCTCATCAGGTAAAGGTGGAATGGGATGTGGTATGATAAGTCTGGTGGCCTAGCACATCTTATTGAAGGCAGCTGAAGTGGCGTGGGACAAGGATGGTTGCTGAGTTGTAGTGGTTGGGGAGGTGGAGGGTCCCCAATGACACTTGCAACTTGTATGTTCCCCAAGCTCAGATAGCTCTTTTGTTCACAGCAGCCTTAATATGGTCCCAGACAATGGACAGGGCTTCCTATTTTTAGGTGGAGATTTCAGTCTTCTCCTGGACATACAAAAAGATTCTACGGCAAATCAAGTAGTTCCTTATCCCCAGACCATGCATTTTTTAAAACACAAGTAAAAGGACTGGGGCGGCAGGATATCTGGCATGACCTCCACCATGTATAGAACAAGATGGTGGCCATGTTAGGCTAGTCATCAGGAGCAGCAGATAGTTTTAATTTAGTTTTGTTTACTTTACTCTCTTGCATGTTTTTATTTTATTTTATTTTGCTTATTGTATTCTGTTGAGTTTAATGTTGTTAATGTTGTTTTGTTTAGTTAGATTAGTGGTAGCTAGTTAGGGCATTTAAGTGAGGAAGCCAGATTAGGAGCATTTTTTGGGTTCAGGGAGGGTGCTCCATGGAGTCACTAACTTGTAAATTTCTCATAATTATCAGTGGTTCCAGTGTTTCGAATCTTGAAATTTTGGACTATATTGTCATCACTGTGAGTAGTGGTCCTGATCAGCCCGTTGTCAGCTTTGTGCCAAAGCTCTCCTAACTGCCTGGATTTTTGGAGGTCTGGGTTGGGAGTGAGAAGGAAAGAGGTCTGAGTGTGGGCTGTCAAAGAAACCGAAGAATCAATTGACTCCTAGAGGAACCATCTAAGAGGGAGTTTGGTGTGACGTACATCGTCGGAAGATCTAACAGGATGGATTGGCTCTGAAAACTTTCTGGTTTTTCAATGAGGGTCAGAGGAATACGAGGTCTCCTGAGTTTGGGGCCAAATCATCTTCTTTGGGGATTACTAGTGGTAGTATGGGTGGGCCCTATTCAGCTTACCGGGTAGGTGACTGCTGAAGCTGGGAATCATGCAGGAGTCAAGAGACTAGGCCCACTGAAAAGGGATCGGTTTGTCTCTGAGGACTCCTAGGCTGCCTGGGGAGTTTGCCAGTGGGTTAACACTTACTGGGAGCTGTAGCTACAGGCACAGGTGGTGGTGGTGGTGGTGACCTTCCAACGAAAGTGCTGTCGGGGTTCCCTGATTTCTGCCTAAACAATGCTCCTGTTTGGGGCCTTTGCTATCAGCTGTGAAGACAGTTGTTAGTTGGAGGAGCCAAATTAAAACATCTTTTTCAAGAGGACCTCTGGAATTCCTTCCCGAAGCCTCCTGAATAAACTGAAGGTTGGACATTGAAGAAGGACTTCTTTGACCCTAAGAGATGGTCAGACCTTTCTTTCTTTCATTTTGGGACCACTTTATATGTTGTGGGCAATGAGAGTGCCTGCTTAGACTGCTACTATTTCTGTGGACTTTCCCCTGCCTAAGTGAGATATAGTGCTGGTGAAAGACGTTTCTGTCTGTTTCCCAGAGAGGTGGGAGCTCATTGGGTTCTGAACTCTAATTTAAGAGATTATTAGTGACTGCTGTTTGGTATTGACATTTTATATGCTGCCATAAAAGATTTTATATTTTATACTGTTAGTTGGGTGTGGTGGAGGGTATTTGTAACTTGAGTTTTTAATTGTTTAATTGGTGGGTTAGGTAATTGGTGTGGATGGTGTGGGAGTGTGTGAATGAAGTTATCTGTTTATTTGAGGTAATTGCTGTGTGTGTATTATTAGTTAGTTGGACTGGTATTGTTTATAGTTGGGGGTCAGTTGCTCACCGCTGCTGCTGTTTTGTGATGTGTTGGGATGGTAAAAAGGCAGTCAGGTGCTGTTCCCCCTCCTGGCTCTGGGACCTCCACCCTTTTGCCTGTCCCCTTTGTCAGCTGAGGCATATAGGAGAGGTCAGGCCTTGGGGATAGTTAGGAGAAGGAAGAAGGGAGGGGAACCAAGTCTGGTGAGGGAATGGAGGAGAGTGGGTGGATTGAGGTGGTGGAGATGAGAACACCTTGGGGTGAAATGGGATCAGGATAGGGGTCCTCCTAGCCTGGTTCCCATACCCAAGGGCTCTGCTGTTTACAGGCAAGTGGTGGGGTTTTCCTCGACTGCTCATTCTACTCAGGTGGTGTTATGTAATATCAGGTCTACTAAGAACAAGATTGCTACGATAGCAGATCTTGTTGGGGCATCTGACCTGGCATGGATCACCGAGACCTGGCTGGATGAGAATGCTGGCCCAGTATTGCCCTTGGCAGTTCCAGATGGGTACTCGATGATACATCACCCAAGAATGGATCATAGGGGTGGGGGTGTAGCCATCTGTTTTAGATTGAAACTGGGTCTTGTGGATGTACCAGTGGGGTCCACCAGATCCTTTGAGTGTATTGTGGGTGAGGGTGCAGGATACTGCTCATCTACCATCCACCTGGAGATGGGAACATATTCATGCAGAAAGTAGCATACTTCATTGTTGACATGGTATTGGGGTCCCCCAGATGATTGATTCTGGGGGATTTCAATGCCTGGGTCAATGATGAACTCTCGCCCTTTGGTCAGGCCTTCCTCCAACTAATGACTTTCTTGGGCCTCACACAGGTAGTTACCTCTGCAATCCACATTGGTGGTCACTCACTAGACCTGGTGTTCCTCCTGGGGATGGAGATCTCCTATTTGGTGGTGGAACCGATCAGGTGGTCTGACCATCACACCATAGGGTTCAGTTTCATGGCTCCCCCCAAATAGGTCTGCCCCATGAAGATGGTCTGGTACTGCCCTTTAAGGGGTGTGACCCCAGCTGGCCTAATGGCAGTGCTGGACCTATCGAGTTTGTCAAGTGGATGCATGGATCCAGGGGATCTGATACTTGCTTATAATAAGGTGGTGACAGAGGCCCTGGATTCTATTGCTCCTGTTTGTCCCCTCCTTCTTCGCTCAATGTCCCCATGGTTTGATGTGACCTTGAAGGAGTTGAGGAGAGTGGGTCAAAGACTAGAGAGGGCCTGGCAGAAATTGGGCCTGGACGTTGACAGGGTTAGATTGATGGACCATTATACAATCTATCAATCGACAATCACCTGTAAGAAGGCAGAGTTCCTGTCCAGGGAGATTGCCATTGTGAAACATTGACCAGCTCAGCTCTTCTGGACTGTTGACAGATTGTGCAATCCAATCTGTCTTCAGCCTAGGGGAGCTTTATCATAAGAAAAGTGTGATGAGTTTGCTTGTTTTTTAGCAGATAAGGTTGCCACCACCAGGTCCGGGATTGGCCCGGCCCCTCTAAAGGGTATTGTTGAGGTTGGCAGGAGGTGGTGTGCACCCAGTTTACTTGGTCCAACTTCAGATGGCTGGAATTCATGGACATTGAAAGGATTGTCCAGACTCTGTGGCCAACTAGCTGTAGATTGGACCTGGGCCCAACATGACTTCTTGTGAGTTGCGTTGATAACATCGGCCCGGTCCTGGCAGAGATAGTCTGGAATTCATTGGTGGGGGGTCTTTCTTGATCTCTTAAAAGAGGTGGTTGTACAACCACTCCTAAAAAAGCCCTCCCATGACCCAGACTGTTCATCTAACTACAGACCTGTATCTAACCTGCCTTTTGTGGGCAAGGTTATTGAGATGGTGGTTGCGCTGCAGCTGGATGATCATCTCTCCACCTATGATGTCTATGATTCTCTCCAGTCCAGATTTAGGAAGAGCCACAGCACCAAGACGGTCCTTGTTAGGGTGCTAAATGATCTAATAGCGAGAGATTGGAGGACTCATTCCATCTTGGTCCTCCATGGTCTCTGCAGAATTTGACACTGTGGACCATGCCATGCTATTGGAGCACCTGCAGTTCATCTATGGACTGTCCGGTATGGCCCGCTGGTGGTTTTGATCATTCCTCAAGGATAGGACTCTGAGAATGTTCACTGGGAGTTATTCCTTTGAAGCTCTCTCCCTATCCTGCAGGGTCCTGCAGGGCTCTATTTTTTCACCCATGTTGTTTGAGTGTACATGCTGCCATTAGAGGACATTATTAGGTGGTATGGTCTGAGTTTTCACTGCAATGAAAATGATACTCAACTGTACATGTCCTTTGTACCTGGACAGGGTGATGCTATCTTGGTGTTTAACAACTGCCTCTTTGAGATCCTGGACTGGATGAGTGCCAGCTGGCTGAGGTTGAACCCAGCTAAAACTGAGGTGTTGGTGGTGGACCCAGATCATCGGGAGGTGGGTTTCTTGGCTGGACAACCCTCTGGGCTTTGGCTCTGGGGTATTCAGCTGGCTGCCACAGATTGGGTGCGTAACCTAGGCATTATTTTTGATGACGGGTTGACCCTGAAATTGCAGGTGTCAGGCCGTTGTCAAGACCTCGTTTTACCATCTGAGAAATATCGCCCAGGTGAAACACCTGGTTCTTCCTGCTGATCTACCTTCATTGGTCCATGCCTTGATAACCTCCCACCTTGACTACTGTAATGCCCTGTACCTAGGGCCACCAGGGTTTGATATCCACTGCTTACTGCTAGTGCAGAATGCTGTGGCCAGGCTGGTGACTGGTACCTCTAGGTCTAGTCACATTACACCTGTGCTCCTCAGACTGTACTGGCTTCCAGTACAGTGGCAGATCAACTTCAAGGTCAGATTGCTGACCTATAAAGCCCTACAAGAACAGGGTCTGTGCTACCTGCAAGATCTTTTTTGTCTCTACTGTTCCTTCCACCCACTCTGATCCACTGCAGAGGGATTGCTAGAGATTCTCAGGGTGTGTTTGAAGACAACTGGGGTTCGATCCTTTGTGTTTGCAGCCCCTACCCAGTGGAATTCTCTACCTCATTGGGTTAGAGAGTGCCTGACCATCCAGAGTTTCAAATTATTCCTCAAAACTTACTTTTTTAACCTGGCATTCCCTGATGAGCTTGGTTGCAGCTTTTTTTAATATGATATTGTCTGTAAATTATAATGTATAATTCTAGGAATCTGTTTTTCAATATGTTTTTATTTGTTTGTACAGCACCTTGGTCACTGGAAAGGTGCTTTTATAAATAAATTTTGATTTGATTTGATCAGTAGCAGACACACATTTTTTGAACCTGTATCAAATGTATAGTTGCATTAACTATGCCTTTACTTATGTTGAGGTCATGCAGCTGGTGATGGACCAAACTATTAGCCTGATTATGTACGCAAATCATGCAGCATCAATTATAGAAATTTATATTTGAATGTTTAAACAAACCACCACCTGGAGGTTTGACCCTTTTTACTTAAAAGTCAAGCATTTTCTTGAGACATTTTGCAGAAAATTGCTATGACCTTCTCTTTAATTATACTCTGAATATTTCACCATCCTTTTTATGGGATGCAGTATGGCAGTTTTGCAGGCACCATTGATTAGTTATGCTGCCTGGTGCAGGGTACCATGATTAGGTATGCAGCCTGAAAGCAGAAAGATCACCAGACCCATAAGGATGATTTACTCACTACTCAAACCTTTCTGTAACAACAACATAAACAAAACACCCAAGAAGGCCCTTGCCTACTGATTAAAGTCAAGCAGGAGTTGGATGTGCTGGATTAAGCATAGACAGAAAAGGCCCTGAGGTACCTCCATCAGAAATACTATGATGGAGGACCTAGAGTGATCCCCCCATCTTGCATACTGCATGCAGGGCTTTCAGCAGAGGGCATCAGTTGCTAAGATACAGCATCAGACTTCTAAAATAATGACCTGTAATATGTAATTTGATCCTGGAGGCCTTTAAAGGCTATTATATGCAGCATCACGCCACCGATCCTCCCCCTGGCCAGGTGTTGTTAATGGCCAGGTCTAGTTGGATACCCCACAGAACTATAAAAATCTTTCTCTGACTCCATATCCCTTTTCTTATCATGTACTTTTAACTTAGTTCTTTGGGGATCCCTACCACTGGACTCCTGAAGATATGCCATTTTGTCAGTAATCCCTAAGCCTGGGAAACCCTTACATCTCTGTGACTCCTACAAGCCTGTTTTGGTATTAAATACAGATTGTAAGATCTTCACCTCAATTATTGTGCACCACCTCAATGTTCTTTTGCCTCGTCTTCTCTACCCTGATCAAATAGCATTTGTTTGTACACAGCAGACTATGCACACCATTAGGCATACACTGGCTATTCTCCAGCAAGCGGTATCTTCTTGTTTTCCTCTGGATAGCAGACATCTAGATGCTGAGAAAGCAGTCAATTGTATTTCTTGGACCCTTTTCCATGCTGTTTTACTGTTTCAGCTTTCTTAGAGAGTTTATTGTGTTGCTTTTTTACATATATGCTAGCATGAAGTGCTGGTGAACAGGTATCTCTCCCCTCCTTTTCAGTTATCTGGGGACACCAGGCAGAGCCTCCCTCTAATCCATTTTCTCGTTGCCCTCTACATTGAACTGCTAGCCCAGAGTATAAGACAAGACCCTGAGATTAAGGGATACGTGTCTGTGGGAGGGGATGAACACTGTATTGCTTTATATATGAATGATGTCCTGCTTAACCTTTCAAGCCTAGAACAGTCTTCCCTTCATTTGGGTGCTGCTGCAGTGCTATGGTGCCCACTCCAGATAGCGTCCCAATGAATACAAAATAGAAATCCTTGTACTGATTTTTGCCCCTTCCATGGCCTTAAGAGATCAATTTCCTCAAGGTTGGTATATGCAAAATATGACACAGCTTGATACCTGACTGACAAAAGCAGTCTCTCAACTTTTTTCAACAAATGTGTCACTGCTTGCCTAATGGCAAATAGAGCTGGATAAATGGTCCTCCCTCCCTTCCATTGTTTCTGGCAAGATGTGTAGTACTTATTAGGATAAATTGGTATACCTTTTGCAATCTCTTTCACCACCAGTCCCCACATGCATGTGGGTGTTGTGGAACAAGCTACTGTACTTTCCCACTTTCATTGGCATGGGAAGTCCCTGAGAGTTATGCTTTCTGCAATTTGTTGCTCTAAAGCATATGGGGACTTAGGTCTACCCCACAGAGAGTTGTACAGTAAGGTAGATCAGCTACAGGTTTTGTTTGTCTGGCTTATAACTTCATTGACCTTGTGTTGCATACGGGTGGAATGGGATGCCTTCTCTGAAAGGCAGGTAGAACTATCGATTGGATTCAGAGGTACTGTTCATCCATGAAGTAATGTCATCTCCCTCCACAGATATTGTTTTAGGGGTCTGGAGGAATGTAGTCTCTTGATACACCTTACATGGGTATCTCCTCTGGTTTCTTCATTTGTACCTTCACCCAGATTTTCTTCTGTCCAATTTAGATACTGGGTTTTGCAGGCAAGCTAGGATGGTTCCAACATGCCCAATTAATTTCATACAGGGTGTGTCTGTCCTTCCTTTTTCTGACTTGATGGAAAACTACAGATTTCAATTCACAGAGATGTTTACATACTTTCAAGTTCTGGTGTATATTGTTAGCCCATATCTGGATATTCACAAGTGCTAGCATTTCTTAAAGCCACAATGGAAGGGGCAAAGCATACTCACTTAATTTCTAGGCTTTATAGCATATTATGGGGTCATAGAGATGCAGAACCACTGACTATACTTGATTTGTTGGTAGCCAAATTGGGAATCTTGATAACCCCAGAAGAGTGGACCTGCAGTTGCATTAACAAGTACAGACAGACTTTTTCAGGGTTCTGGAGAAAGTATTGCAGGAAAAGTCTTATAAGATACTTTATTATAAGATACTTTATTATCCCTATACAAAAAGTATATCATGGGCAGAACCTCGTATTTACTGCGGCAAAGTGGACCTACATTCTATGGCAGGACCTCATACTTTCTGCAGCTGAACAACTGATTCTGCAGCCATTCTGTGGCAGATAAATTGTGGCTAAACAGCATACCTTTAAAGGAATTAAGTCTTGGTTAACACTTTGACTGCCTTCGTGCAACCATTTTGCTATTATGAAAGTGGAACAGCAGGCCATTTGACAGTATGTAGTCTTCTTATCACAAATATTAAACAGTAATAACCCAAACCTGGCACAGCCAAGGGCATCAGTGTTCTTTTTTAATGATTCTCCCTCCCACCCCAAATTTGAAGGCTCATCTGTTCTTCTTCTGGAAATTGGTGGCCTTTGTTGGTCTTCTAGGTTATAATCAGAGGAGGACATACACACTTAGCTACAACTACATAGAAGACACAACCTGCTTGAATTTCTTCTGGTTTATATTTACAGTTAGCAGATATAAAGAAAGACTCCAACTTGAAAGCTTTTTTTTTTCTGATTTGATCCAACGTTCTTTTAAATTATTATTTCGTTAGGAATACCCCAACTGCCTTGCAACAAACATGTTGAGTGCAATGTGTAAATCTGTGAGTTGGGGGTGGGGCTGTTTTCCTATAACAGTGAAGGAGGGTGTAACTTGCAGTGTCTGTAGGATTTGTTGACTCCTGATTTTTCTTTTGGGGGGATACACTAAAAAATGCAAGCAAGTCATTCTTATTAAGCCTCCTTCCCAGTTCTCCCTGGTCCCATTGAAGGCCCCCCCCCAACCTCCTGAATCAGCCTTTTGTTTTGCTAAATTCCCACCTGGCACCTTTGACCAGACCTCTCTGCAGGAACCTTTCTCTCTCACTATTTGCACCTTTTCCTGCCCTGAGCACTAAATTGCCCAGGGCCCTCCCACCAATTTACTTGACCTTTGTCTCTGGCTTTTTAACTAATGGCCCGCCTTTTTTTTTCTGCTCTATTTTTAGACACGAGCCCAAACAAGGCTTTCCACTTCAGCTGAGTGGCCCTGGCACTGCTACCTGCTGACAGCAGGACCTCTGCATCCAGCCCACCACCTCCTGACCAAGGAAAGCAGGTACGTTTGGTCAGCTCCTAGCTCGGAGCTGTCGGGCTTCAATACCCGTAATTGGACTGGCACCCGGGGACTGTGGCTGCTTCCAAATTGGATGCTGCAGATCCCCACTGAGAAAGGAAGCACACAAGGCGCCTTTTTCAAAACACAGCTCGGCCACTGCCTTGCTGTACTGCTCTCTGGACAATTTTTTTCACCCACCCCCTCCTCCCTCCTTTATTAAGTACACTTCCCCAGTGATCCACGCCCCCTGAGGCCTCACACTAGTCAATTACAACAACTGCTTAAAGGGGCTCCCCTTTCGGTAACTTCTTAAAGGGGTGATCCTCTCTTGAGCTCACTTGTCTCCTCTAAGCAATTCCCCAATATTCTTCACAAAGCGTAATTGGTAGGATACCCCTGCCTGTTTAAGATAAATCCTTAAGACATCTGTGCCGTCAGGCTGTTTTCATGTATCTTTGCATACCATCGATCCCTGTCTCTTTTAGCTAGTCTAACATGGAGCAGTGATCCTTGAGACTTATAGAACCTAGCTAGTGAGTCTTGGTGCAACTCGCACCCTGTTAACACATTGGGCAATCATGGCAGTCCTCGTGTGGTTTCAGTTACTTACCTGCTTATGTATGGTACCCCACGTGACAGACCATTCGAGCAGAATTGACCCCAACATAGAGTCATGCCGACCACTGCTAGACTGCCTTTATATTAATACTACATATAACTTATGCACACTACATGACTCCCCACCCTTCTCACTTTGTGGAATCTCCTCGACATGGGACCGCTACCTTGTTACCAATATGTGGCCCCTCACCCCACCCACCCAAAACCTACACATCTTGGTGCTATACTGGATGGACCATAGGCTACGCGTCCCTAGGTCAGCACAAGGGGAAACTTTGGACTCCGGACCCCCGCACTCAAACTTATACTAGATGCAGAAAGATTTGAGCTTTCAAACTACTCCTCGCTGCCCTAAGGAAAATTGTGTCCCTACTACTTTTGTGTTCAGGTAATGTTGAACTCAAACCTGGTCCCACAAAAGCTCTTTCATCTCCATCCAACCTTACAAGACTGAAAGGAGTCAGCTTTATGCATGCAAATGTTTAAAGAAATTGACATCAGTCCAGGCATGGATTACTCATACCGCACCAGACGTACTTGTGCTCTCTGAATCCTGGCTTCAGGCATCCACCCCAGATAGAGAGATTAACATCCCTAACTACCTCCTATTTAGAGCTGATAGGCAGACCAGGGGAGGCGGAGTAGTCATCTACGTCAAAAACTAATTTTCAGTGCCCATCCTAGACTCTACCTCTATTGCAGGTGGATTCGAATGTTTCTCCCTTAAAGTTGAAGTTTCCCCATAAATGGCTTTCTGTGTCATAGGCTGTTACAGACCACTAGCCACGGGGCCTCAGCTCCTGTCCCATCTGTCATCTATTATGGGCTCTGTCCTCATTGAAACAATTATTCTAGGAGACCTTAATTATGATTGGTTGACTAAGTTCTCGTTACCCCTGAAGCAATTCTGTGACTCCCATGGGTTCACACAACTTATTACTGAGCCAACTCGCATTAACAAGAAAAATCCAATGAACAGCACCCTATCGGATGTCCTTCTCGTAAGCAAACCATATTCATTTTCCCATGCTGGAATTTTTTCAGCTGATGTTAGTGACCACTGCTTTATTGCTGGTAGAAGAACTGACACTAAACCCTAACCAACATCTAAATTTTCCACTAAAAGGTCCAAACGGAACTTCTATCCTCTAGTATACTTCAATGAATTAAAAAACTCTTTGCACTGGCAGAGTTTTTATCTTGCTAAATCGGTGAGTAATGCCTACGACATCTTCCATGAAATTATAACCAGTGCCCTAAATAACCATGCTCCTCTGGTAAAAGCACATATAAAAGCTAGAAAATGTCGTTGGTTCTCAGCGGACCTCAAGGCTGCCTTACTAAAAAGAGTTCAACTCTGGAAAAAGGCTCGCAAATCACACACAGACGAAGGCTGGTGTCTCTTCAGGACAGCTAGAAATGCCTGCACTAAGATGGTCAGAGAGGCCAAGGCCAATTTTTACCGATCTGAGCTAGATTCTGTGTCTAAATGCCCTACCAAGTTCTGGCCCACACTAAAAGAACTGACTGGTCATTCTCCAGGAAATGTGCTTCCCTCCAAAATTACCACTGACAATGCTATAATCAATGACAGAAATTAGATCCTGCAGGCCTTCAACAATCATTTTGCCACTGCAGGTCTAGCATTCAATAACGCACCGGTAAGCAGACTACACCCACAGATCAACCTAAGCTCCCCGAAACCGAGTAACAATATTGTAACCTTCTCATTCTTACCCACCTCCATAAAGGAAGTTGAGGATCTTCTCCTAAAATTGGACACTAAAAAAAGTGCTGGGGTTGACTTCTTCGACCCATATTACTTGAAAATTGCTTATCACATCCTTGCCACACCTATCTCTCACTTATTCAACCTGTTCCTATCGCAAGGTTCCCTCCCTCAGTTATGGAAAGTTGCTCACGTCATCCCCCTGTTTAAATCAGGGGATTCCTGTGACCTAAATAACTATAGGCCGATCTCCCTCCTCCCCATACTCTCCAAGCTCCTAGAAAAAATTGTGAATACCCAGCTGAGATCTTTCATAGACAACTCAAACTTATTAAACCCTATGCAGTCAGGCTTCAGAGCAAAGCACAGTACCATTACGGCCCTGGCAAAAATAACTAACGACTGGCAACGGGACTTAGACAACAAAAAATTCATCTGTGCAGTTTTCCTGGATCTCAGTAAGGCCTTCGACACCATCAACCACTGTTTGCTCCTCTCCACTTTACAAACAGTAGGCCTAGACTGAACCTCCTTGTGTTGATTCCATGACTACCTCACTTGTAGGCTACAACAAATCAAGGCTGAAGGGCAGTTTTCTTCACTTAAACTGATAAAAAGAGGTGTCCCTCAGGGGTCCATATTGGGACCATTATTGTTTGCTATCTATATCAACAGCATGGATGTAAGCATTAAGGAAGCAAACATTCACATGTTTGCTGACAAAATGGTGCTCTACATAAGCCGTGAATCTCCTGAAGCTGCCTGTGGCGACCTGCAAACCGACTTTAACATCCTGCAGTACCAGCTCCTCAGTAAAAGACTACTACTTAACGCCAAGAAAACCAAGGCAATGCTATTCTCACCAACTGGCCAGAGGGCATATTCTGCCACTGCTGGTCCAATACCTTCTATCTCCACCTTACTAGGTGAACATCTTGAATACAAACCAAAATTCAAGTATTTGGGTGTCTGGATAGACAATAAACTCTCCTTTGTGGAACATATAGAAGAACTGCTGAAAAAGCTGAGGCAGAGGCTTGGACTCTTCTTCAGAATAAATCGCCTCCTGACCGCAGACGCCAAAAGACAGCTCGTCCAATCCACGTTCCTCTCACTAATTGACTATGCTGACTTCATATATGGCCAGTGCCCAGCCTCACACCTTGCTAAATTGGACATACTGTATCATAAAGCTCTGAGATTTATAACAGGCCTCCCCTTTTCCACCCATCACTGTTCATTGTATGCAGCTGTGGGTTGGCCCTCCCTTCAACAAAGGAGGTATAGAAATGTAGCCCTCTGGATGCTCCGAGCCATCACCAACAAACTCCCGCATTACATTGCTGACTGTCTCCCACTAAGCCTGATTGGGAATTATGCCTTGAGAAATCACTCGCTGGTTTCCCTGAAAGTACCTAGGGTCGGTACCTGCTTTGGAAGAGCAGCCATAAGCTTTGTCCTGCCCACGCTTTGGAATAGGATACAGAAATCACTGAGACTTAGCTCCCCTGTTAGTCTTACTATGTTCAAAACCCTGTATGCCAAAACATTTGTGGAGCTCTGTAACTGTTTCCACCATTCCTAGTTGTCCAGCTGACGTTTCCACTCAATCTAAGTCCTTCCAGTTCAAACTAAGTGTTCCCTTACCAAGATTACTCCCCCCTCCCTCAGTCCATTCTAGTCCCACTGGTACTACCGGTTCACCTCAATCCATTCCAGTCCCGTCGGTACTACGTACTCACTGCAACCCCCCCCCATCGCCCACTCTTATGCCCTGATACCACCTGCTTAGTATCCCAGAATCTTTCTGCCAGCGTCCCTGCCTCCTATATGTGTGCTTTTCCATATCCCAGGGACTCCATTACAGGTTATGAACATGTTGTTGATGGATAGGATTATAAAGGCATTTCTGTATATATTATTTACCTTTATTTCTACACTGTATATATTTTGTTGTATACAGTACATCTTGCTACTGTTGTTTTATGTATATTTTACTTGTATTCTATTCTGTACCCTCGTCCTTGCAAACTGCAGGTCCACCTTGTAAATGAGCTTGCTCAATGGTGATCGCCTGGGTAAATAAAGATTTTGATTGATTGATTAATTGATTGATTCAGTAACCTTGGTTAGCATGTTCTCTTCTCCTCGGAACTTGGGGCTGTGGTGTTCTTCAGTCGGTGACCCTCATTTCACTTATGTATAGCATCAATCAAACTTTCCATTCCGATTTTTTTCCACACCTGCTTGCTCCAGTTCTAGTATACCCTGGTCCCCCACTCTGATACAGCCGGAGAGCTTGACCCTCCCTAAGAATTGAGCTTGATGACACCACTTAGACTGCAGGTTCAAATCTGCCGAGAAATTACCATCACACTTGCAGGTACAGAACTGCGACCCACAAATCAAAACTGTGATAGATGTCTACCAGTGGGGACTGAGTTCTCTGTTCAGTCTACTGCCAGCCCTGTGTTTCTGCAATCAGCTCCTCCTCTGATGCCCGTCACCACACTGTTTTAAATGTACTAGTATTGAAGCCCTAAAATTAGAGATTGAACAACTAAAGCAATGATTGAAGGTGCAAGCGGACATCACTACATTGGAACATTAAATGGACACCATGGCAGATAGTTTGAATGAGGCACCATTGAGGGAAATGCAGGCTTCTCTACAGCTTGAGAACAAACCCCTAGGAGAGGGTGATATTGTAGATGACTGGTGTCTGATATGTAAAAATACCAACAAAAAGGGTAGAAGAAATATACGTGGTCCTTCAAATCTATTAGACTCAAATAGATATAGTGCTCTTATACTTGATGAACAATCAAACCAAGCAGAAGCACCAAGCCCCCAGTTAGGCCTGAAATCTGAAACCACTGTCCCAGACATGATAGTAAAACCTAAGAATACTAATATAAACACTAGGAGTGAATACAATGATCAGCGGGATGTTCTAGTTATAGGAGTCTCCATGTTCAAGTATACAGATAACATTCTGTGTGGAAATAGAAAATAATATACCACAGTTAGCACCCTTGCAGGCACTGGTATAGGGGACATAAAGAGTTTATTACCATGCCTGATGGAGAATACCAACAAACCTGTCAGTCTTATACATATTGGAGTAAATGATGTTGGAAAGAAAAATTTTACAGACATACAGAGGGATTTTGAAAGTGTGGGACATGGTCTCAAATCCCAGGGATGTGACCTCATTATATCTGGGATTTTGCCAGTACCCAGGGTGAATGCTAGATCAAATAGTGAGATTGAAAGGTGCAATGGATGGTTACTCCATTGGTGCCATAGGGAAGGGTACAGATATGTGGATCATTGGCAGGATTTTCAGGGGCATAATTTGTTTTCTTATGATGGTTTGCACCTTAATAGGCAGGGTAAGCACATTTTTGCATCCAAACTAAAACATATAATCGACTCACATGTAAACTAGTTTAGGGGGAAGGGAGTTGTAGTACTTCCATGGAGATGCATAAAAACATCCCAAAATCGGCAAATCTAAACTTCCTGTCCCTAAATGCTAGGAGTCTGACTCACAAAATGGAAGAACTTCGCTTAGCCCTGTATGTTCATGACATACATATCTGTGCCATAACAAAAACTTAGTGGAGACAGGAAGATTCGTGGGGAAAAAAAATATTTCCGGGGAATACCCTCCATAAAAAGGATAGAGTGCGAGCCAGGGGTGGGGTGGTGGCATTATATATCAGTGATGATATTATGGTTGAAAATATGGATACCTCAGTGTGGGAAAATTGCGCAGTATTGTGGGTTACATTGGCCCCAATGCATGATACCAAAATTAATATAGGAGTGGTATATAGACCCCCTGCTATCACCCCATTGGAGGATAACATCTTGATGGATTTTATTAATCAGTTAGTACAAAGGAAGAATGTTGTTATTCTAGGAGATTTTAATCTTCCTGGAATAAATTGGGAAAGTTTTACATCCAGCACAGGCATAGAACGGGAATATCTTAAGTTATTCAATTTGACAGCTATGGACCAATATGTTCTGGACAACACTAGAAATAGTCATATTTTGGATGTAGTCCTAAGTAATATGGGACCTCTCATCCTAAATTGCATGGTCTTACCCCCATTGGCAACAAGTGACCATCAAATGGTTAAATTTAAGTACACGGGACTTATAAATAAAGAAAATGGGAAAACCCAGATATATAGGTACGATTTAGCAGACTTTGATGCTATGAGAAGCAAGCTATCCAAGTGGAACTGGGACACTGAATTTAGTGGCTTGACCGTACTTAGTATGTGGGAACTACTAAGTTCTAAAATAATAAATCGGGTCCAGCTGTATGTACCCACAAAAAATAAATACAGTGGATCAAAAAAACCCTTTCTTCCTGATTAACTATAGCTTTCAAGAAGTCCATTAAAAACAAGAATAGGTTGTTCAGAATGGACAAATTAAGCAGAGATGAACAAAGTTGGGATAATTATAAAAGCTGCCTTAGGGCCACAAAAAGAAGATCGAGCAAGCCAAAAGGAATTATGAACTTAAATTGGCAGTAAAGGTTATGGATAATTACAAGTCCTTTTATATGTGTATTAACAACAAAAGGGGAACCAATAGAACTTTTGGCCCACTTGTGGATCAAAATAAGAGATTAATTACCATTAACACTGAAATGGCAGCAGAATGTAATAATTACTTTGCATCCGTTTTCAACCAGAATACTACCAATACCACCAAAAACCACAAGGACTTCGATTCAAGCATTATTATATTAAAGGGGGGATGTTAAGAAAAAATTAATGCAGTTGGACCAAAACAAGGCACAGGGCCCTGATCTGATACATTCTAGGGTACTTAAGGAGCTGGCAGAAGAGTTGACAGAACCAGTATCACATCCTTTTCAGAAATTGGTAAATGAAGGAGTGGTTCCCGAAGTATGGAAACTGGCATAGATCATCCCCATTTTTAAAATGGGCTCAAGGCATGTGGTTGCTAACTACAGACCGATCAGTCTGACCTCAATATTGGGGAAAATACTGGAATCCTTTCTAAAAGACTACATTATCAATTTCCAGTATACTGCTGTTAATATGGACCCAACACAGCATGGTTTTGTAAAAGGGAAGTCCTGTCAGACCAACCTCCTAGAGTTCTACGGGAAAGTCAGCAAGGCTCTGGATGAGGGGAAGCCTGTGGATGTCATCTATTTGGACTTCGCCAAAGCCTTTGACAAAGTCCCCCATGAGAAATTAATAGAGGTTTTGATAAAACAGGGTTTACCAGGAAACAATACTCTCTGGATTGAGTCATGGTTAACTAATAGAAAGCAGAGAGTGTGTATAAAGAGGGAGTATTCAAATTGGGGGAATGTAACTAGTGGAGTCCCACAGGGCTCAGATTTGGGTCCCATCCTGTTTAATTTATATATAGCAACTATGAGCCCACTGCACGATGTCTGGCTCTCCAAATCTGCAGACGATACCTGCATTGGCCATGTAGTCAAAAATAGGGAGGATGCTGACATACTGCAATCTGCCCTTGAAAACCTAGAAAAATGGGCTCATGACCACAGCTCAGAATTCAATAATAACAAGTGCATAGTAATGCACCTAGGGAGAGATAACATTAAATACTAATATCAACTAGGGAATTTAGACCTAAGAGAGGTATATGAAGAGAGGGACCTCGGCATAAAAATTACAAATGACCTCAGTTTTAGATCCCATTATAACCAAATTATAAAAAAAAGCCAGTAGCATACAAGTCTGCGTAAATAGACATATTAGCAGTAGAAGCAAAGAGGTGCTGCTTCCTTTGTATACCTCATTGGTGCGTCCACATCTGGAATACTGTGCCCAATTATGGGCCCCTGGGGGCAGGGGAGATATAAAAAGCTTGGAAAGAGTACAAAAGAGAGCTACATGTAGAATATATGAGGTACAGGGACTTTGCTATGAGAATCGGCTCCACATCCTGGTTTTATACTCATTGGAATTTAGAAGAATGAGAGGAGACGTGTGCTTTGTTTTTAAGACATTAAACGATAGAGATATATAGGAACAACTAAATTTAGTACTAAGGGATCAGGTATATAATACCAGAGCACATCCTCGACAAATTTATAGGGAGAGAGTAAATACAGTTAGGAGAAAACATTGGCTAAATGTGAAGATTACAAAAATCTGGAATGAGCTACCCTTGGATATAGTGAATAGCAAAACAATGGGTGAATTTAAACACAAGTTGGACGGATACTTGCTTAGTAATAACATTTTTGGGTACAATTGATTTTGTGGTGAGTATACGGATCTTTGATCTACTAATTTGCTCCGATATACCTATGAAACCTATGAAACTAAGATTGATTCCCCCTCCACAGGCATCACTGAATCTTCTCACTTCTTGACTACAGCTCACCTTCCAGTTCTTCCTTCCAAATTCATCTTCCAAGTATTCAGCATGGACCATGAACAGTCTCACAATGAAAAATTAACATGGCTACGCTACCCACACAGCAGTAAATCATAACTGCCATGGTCCTAAGCAAGCTCTGCTACTCTTGCGTCAGTCTCCCACCCCCAATAATGCTGGCTGGCAGGAGTGATGTAACAAGAGCCAGCAAGAGTCAAGATGCCATGCGGCCACTAGTGTTTCGGCTTTGTAGCGGGCAGCATCAGTTTTCTGTCTTTTCTAATGGGCATGTATGCCATGGCATACTTAACATATCAGTAGCTATGCCCTTGCCTTGTGTGGTTGCATAGCATAGCTAGCATTTCTGCAGCTGTATGGCTGGTTTTCCTGATTTCTGCAGCAAGCACCAATTTCTGCGGTCAGCCCTGATTTCTGCGGCCACTGCTGCAACTGCAGAATCGCAGAAAACACGAGGCCCTGATCAAGGGCTGGTAGTACTCCTGCTTATTTGAAAACGTGCAGTGAAACCCAGGCCACATAGTCCCACATTTAGCATTAGGCTGGCAGTATAGCCTAGAGGTTAGAGTAATGAGCTGTGAATGAGCTTGGTACATCCAGCAGACCAAACAGGGATTGATTCTCACAACCTCCACTTGCATACTGTGTGACTCTGAACAAGTCACTTAACTGCCCAGTGCTCCCAGGTCACCCCTGAAAACAGTCACCTGTGCCTAGTGGGCCTTACCTGCTTACCAAGGACTAAAATAAAATAAAAATAAATAAATAAAACATTTTATGGCAGTGCTCTGTGTAGAAAGCATTTCTCCCCTGTTTTAAATGGACATTTTGATTTTCCTGTGTAGCTTATATCCTGTTGGCTTTGAAGATTCCTCCTTGGAAGCTACATAAAGCCTCTAAGCTCCCTAAAGATTATGATGCATATCATTCTCTTTGCAAAAAGTGAACAAAAGCCACTTATTTGGCTAAGGCAGACTACTTTAGCTCAACCTTTCAGTCTAACATAAACAATCTCTCTAAATTCTGGAAAGTCACCCACTTACTCTTCTCCCCCTCCCCCTCCACTTCTACCTCCCCCCACCTCAATATAAACAACACCCTTGTTACTGATCACCCCAGTGTTGCTACTGAATTTAATTCATACTTCACCTCTTGTGCTTCTGCCCTTCTGTCCTCCTTACCATCTACTAGGCCAGGTGCCACCTTCACCTCACCATGCCCACTGCCCCAGTCTACTTGTTTCTCTTTCACTAAAATTGCCCCTTCTGACACCTTGGATGCCTTGCACACCTTAACCTGTTCAAAGGTGGTTCACCTAATGGCTTGGAACCCAAGTTGCTATATCTCTCAGCTATGGCTATCTCTGCCCCACTATCTGACTTCTTCAACCTCTCGTTTGAAATGGCAGCCATCCCACCTGTTTCGAAGCATGCCATTGTTCCTCCCCTACCTAAGGGCAGTGATCTTTCCTTACCAGGGAGCTACCATCCCATATCCCTCCTTTCCAACCTTGCTAAACTGCAAAAACACTTGGTTCTTGCCCAGCTCTCTTCTTATCTCCCTAACTCCAACTTTTTCACTCCCTTCCAATTTGGTTTTAGGAAAAAACACTCTACCACCACCTCCCTGATTAGGCTTAATGATTCCATCCTATCGGGGATGGACAGTGGTCAAATCAC
Organism: Neoceratodus forsteri; assembly: GCA_016271365.2. Taxonomy (NCBI): domain Eukaryota; kingdom Metazoa; phylum Chordata; order Ceratodontiformes; family Ceratodontidae; genus Neoceratodus; species Neoceratodus forsteri. The sequence continues at coordinate 615,557,946 of CM028133.1, forward strand.
ATCTGCCATTTTTGTTGACCTAGCCAAGGCTTTCGACATGGTTTCCCACACCCTACTACTAAACTCCCTTTCCTCAGCAGGTTTGACTGACTCAGCCACTAACTAGTTTGGAGCCTACCTTGTAAGTCAGATCCAGTCAGTCAGGATCGTTGACTCCACATCTACCTTCCTCCCTATCAACACTGGTGTCCCTCAAGGGTCCGTGTTGGGCCCTATACTTTTCTCCATATTTCTTAATGACCGACCATCTGTCTGTACATCAACCTCAGTACATAGAAACATAGAAGTTGACGGCAGATAAGGACAGCAAGGCCCATCCACTCTGCCCATTGTTTTCTACCTTATGAATGTGCCATAGGCCTTTACTCTGTCAATGGCCTATCTATTCATACTCATCTGTATTGCTCCCTTATGCCTATCCCATGCCTGTTGAAAGCCCTGCACTGTGTTCATATCCACCACTTCCTGAGGTAGGCCATTCCATGCATTCACCACCCTTTCGGTGAAAAATAACTTCTTCACATTATCCCTTAACCGGCCTCCCTCTAATCTCATGCTGTGTCCTCTTGTCCTTCTATTTTTCTTATATCTAAACATGTTAGACTCTTTCACCTTGTTAATGTCCTTAAGATGTTTGAATGTTGCAATCATATCACCTCTCTTCCTTCTTTGGTCTAGGGTATACATATTGAGCTCCATTAATCTGTCCTCATATGTTTTCTGATGCAGTCCCTGCACCATTTTGGTTGCCCTTCTCTGGAATGCCTCCATTTTATTAATGTCCTTGTGAAGGTGTGGCCTCCAGTACTGCACGCAGTACTCCAGATGGGGCCTAACCAGTGTCTTGTAAGGAGGGATTATTACCTCCCCCTTACGACTTGTGATACCCCCTACTAATACACCCTAACATCCTCAGCTCACTTACTGCTTTAGTGGTCTGCTTGATGATTTCAGGTCATCTGTGCTGACGATGCCCAAGTCTCTTTCTTCCCTTATGATTGCTAGCAACTCCCCTCCCAACCTATAGGTGGCTTCAGGGTTTCTCTTCCTTGTGCATGATCTTGTACTTCTTTGTGTTAAACCCCAGTTGCCACTATTCCGACTATTTTGCCAGTTGCCAGTATATATTTATGCAGATGCCATGGTCCTTTACACCTCTGGACAATCCCCCACTGACATTGCAAACAGACTTCAGCAGGACTTCAGTAATGTTCAGCACTGGTTTTGCTCTTATCAGCTTTTTCTAAATGCCAAGAAGACGGTCTCCATGACCTTCAGCACTAGGCAGAGACTCTCTAGGCTCCCCTCCCAGCCCTCCTTCCATAGCCTTGATTGGACAGTCCTTGAGGACACCTCCTCATTCAGATATCTGGGTGTTTGGCTTGACTAATATCTCACCTTCTCTGGTCATGTGAACGCCATCATGAAAAATCTGCACCCCAAGCTCGGTGCTCTATACAAGAACCAGAACTGCCTCCCTCTTCTAGCTAGATGTGAACGTGTCCAGAAGATGATTCTTCCTATTTTCGATTATTGTGATGTAGTCTACAGTGCCGCTTCCAAGACCTCCTTTGACAGATTGGATACCCTCAACTCCTTCTTTCATTTCACTCTGGACTCTCCTCCTCTCACCCAGCACTGTCAGCTCTACCACTCCCTGACAGTTCCCTCACTAGAAAATAGATGCCTCCATCATTGTGCTAAATTTGTCTCTAAATTCTGGTTTGGATCGCTCCCATCCTATCTCACTTCTTTTCTATCAGTCCTCCCTCCCTCTGCTCACTCACTTAGATCTCACAACTCCTGTTTCTTAGTTGCTCCTCACCAGTCTACCACTGCAGGCCAGATTGCTTTTTTGCATTGCTTCCCAAAACTGTGGAATTCACTTCCTCACCAGATTTGCCACTCCTCCTCCCCCTCCTCTGTAACTTCATCCTTACATAATTTCCTCTCTGTGAATTGTACCTGCAGCTAACCTACCTGGTATTCCTGACCTGCTACCCAACTTCTATCAATATATTAAGTATCTATTTGAATTACAGCTCCCTTCCAGCCCCACTACTTTCCCTGCAGTGATTCCTACTTGGCCATTCCTTCAGATTATCTATAACTACCAATATAACTATAACTTTAGATTCCTATCCATCTACAACTATCAATATATCTATGACCTTGTTTCCTATTTATCTGCTCCCCTCCCAGCCTCGCTACCTTTCCAACTCTGCTGTTACTCCATATCCACCCCTTTCTTTCAGGCTAAATGGTACCACCATCATGAATTAAAGGTGTTATCCTAATGTTATGCACTTGACCTGTCCATTGTGATCTCTGTAAACAATTGTACTCATATGCTGCACATAATATGTTCTTTGTGTTATTTGCTGTTCATCGCTGCCAATACTGTTGTAATAATGTTTGCTGTTGTATGCATGTATGTATTCCCATTACCCTTTCCTCCAGGATGCACCGTGAGGCAAGCAACTTGTTGATCAGTGTGTCTTTCTTGGTGAAACGTTTCAATAAATAAATAAATAAAATATTTTTTATCAGGCATATAATTAGCAGTGGTACATATAGTGAGTGCATCACCAAAATATGGCTTGTCCCAGACCTACCCTCCATAGTGGATTGGCATGCTGTAGTAAGGGGGATATACCAGATGGAACGACTGACCATCTCCATCCAAAATCAGATTGACAGGGGAAGAGGAAGATGGATGACATGGATTGTCTTTTTGAGTGTTGCTAATAAAGATCTTGTTCCCCGAAGCATGCAGTTTTTCAATTTGTGGCGGGCAGCACTTGGAGAGGCAAGAATCTGTACCCTTACTGACAGTACCTGTTCTATTTTTTCTTCCTTTGTTTACCATGCCCAATTCTATTGCTGATAGCTGACCATCTTCTTTTGGAAGTACCTATATAGACTTGTACTGTTGGTAATTGTTGAATTGTTATCTTTTGTATGATATACAGTACAGTATAAAAATCCTAATAAAATTTAAATATAAAAAATGCAGATTAATTCACTCTTCAAGCAAAAAGAACTGGAGCAGATCTGTCCTGCAAGACACACTTCAATAAAATGTAGAGTAATTCACTCTTCAGGCGAAAAGAACTGGAGCAGATCTGTCCTGTAAGACACGCTCATTCAGACTGTAATTTGAAAGTGAAACCATGAAATATGTAGAGAGCTGGCTGTACCAGGTGACCTACAGCTACAGCTGTTTACAAACAGCCTTTTTTCTGAGAATATCACAGAACTTCAGTTCATTTTACTAAATGCACATGCAAAGTTCAGGAATCAGCATAGTTTGCCCAGTGAACTGGCCCAGTTTTGTGAAGTGATTCATTTATGCTAAGTTGATCACTTCACTGAATTTTCACCTACAAACTAAAACTTCACAACATTTCTAGTCTAAGGCTAAACTCAAATTTTTTTTGTATAGGAAATGCTTTGACAATGGCACAAATCCAGCCCCTCTGACTTTATTTATTTATTTATTGAATTTTGATGACCGGGTAGGCCCGCTGGGCCCCAGAGGTCCCTTTTTCAGGGGCGACCCGGGTGAAACAACAACTTACAGGTAACAGATCAGTACAGTCAGGTGATTGTAAAGTTTTTAACAGTAAGAATACATAGGTTTACAGGCGGCAGGTAGTGGAAGACATGCAGGCTGTAAGGACATAGAGGTTACACATAATGAGACCATTATACATCACAAGTTAGTGATTATATTAAAAGTGCTCTGGTAAGGCGAGCAGTAGCTAAAGACCTAGGGTTAGCTTCTTTGTGGGCAAATTGGAAGGGGGATAAGTTGGGACATAAGTGCGCCCCATCTTTAGGGGGATGTCCGTTATGCTGCCAGTATGGCGAAGTGTGGCAGGGTCTATTGAGCTACCATGGTGGCTGTACGTGGTCAGGTCCTGTGGCAAAGACATGTGCTCCTGTTGAGCAGGTGTCCCTTAAGCTTTGTCTGGAAGCTGGTGATGGACTCGGCCTCCCGTACCTCCAAGGGGAGATTGTTCCTGATGGAAGGGGCGGCATACGCAAAGGACCTGGACCCGGCTTTAGTCCTAGTCTTGGGAACCACGAGGAGAGTTTGGCCTGATGAGCGCAGGCACCGTGGGTTGGGTTTCACCCTGACGAGACCATTCAGGCTGGGGGGGAGGTGTGGGACCCAGTAGCTTGAATGTAAGGCAGAGGGTTGGGTAGGAGGGGCGAGCTTCCAGAGGCGGCCACCTGAGCCTAGATTGGGCCTCTGAGTGGTGAGTCCTCGGGTGTGACATGGTGGCAAAGCGGACTATCTTGTTGTACAAGGTCTGCAGCCTTCCCTAACTCCTGCCACGGCCACACCCTGGAGAATCGGGGCCGCCAGATGGGAGCTTTGGGAGGAGTGCACGCTAGTGGCAATGGCTACCCTAGCTTCCAGGATAATCTGGTCCTTTAGTCTATAGAGGATTCCAAGTTTCTCATGGATGGCTTTAGTGATTTGGTCTACGTGATTTTTTAGTGTGAAGCCTTGGTCCAGGGTAAGGCCAAGGTATTTGGTGGAGGTGACCACCTCAAGTTTTACACCCCCCCTGGACTGGAGTTGTAGGAGATGTGACCTCTCAGTTCCCAGGGATCTAGGGCCAAAGAGCATTACCTTCATTTTGTTGGTGTTTAAAACCATTTTGTTCAGAGTGAGCCAGTCCTCCATCTGATGGATGTCTTCTTGGAGGGCTGTCTCCAACTCTGGTAAATTAGGGGAAGCTCTGTAAATGACAGCATCATCCGCGTACTGGATAGCGCTGCTATTCCCGCAGTGTTTATGCAGATCATTTATGAACAGTGTAAAGAGAAGGGGGCCGAGGATTGACCCTTGAGGTACCCCTTCTTTGAGTGGAGCTAGCTTGGAGACTTTATCCTCCTACTTGACCCTCTGGGTGCGTCCAGAGAGATAACTCTTGAACCCAGTGAGTGGGTGTCAAGGCCAAGTGAGCGCATTTTTTGTAGTAGGAGGTTGTTTAATACCTATACGCACTTCTCAAATCCCCCAAGGTAAAGTTGTCTTTTGGGGCTCCTTGAAATAGATAACAAACTAAAATCTCTTTAAATGACCATGTCTCCTTTTGGACACCCCCAATAAATATTGTGAGCAGCTTGTTGTCCATTGATTTACTATGATGATTTATTACTATAATTTTGTCAGACTACACTACTCCTTGCTTTGCGGAACTGTTCTAAATTATTGAGACAAGCAGAAAGAAAGCTACAGGGATCATGATTGGAGCTTCAGCGACAGTACGGGAGCCAGAGCAGAAGGAGCTGGACTTCACAAGACACACACACACACACACACACACACACAAAATGCATCAAAGGAGTAGAAGAAAGATGGAAAGCTACAAAATGAGCCATTCTCAAGACAACGAAAGCATGCATGAGAGCAGTTATCAAGAGAAACATGTATAAGAGACAAATTTTGTTCGCTGAAAAGGTCAGGGAGGCATTTAGGCCCAAGGCCTTTATAAGGTTCAAAGAAAACCATGGGGGACAAAGACTGGGATGAGTAACAGGAAAAAAATAGAAAGCCTGAGAGGGCAGTCACCGTTGCAAAGGCAGACACAGAATTAGGGAAAGAGTCAAGTGAGGGGAAAAATGTTTTAAAAATATGTAAGAAAAAAATGTGGGGAGGAATTAGCAGACTAAAGGAGAGGACAGAGTAATACAGGAAGACTGGCAGAAAGCTACTGTGCTGAATGACTACTTTTGCTAGGTATTCACTAGGGAGAAGAGCAGGCCCTTGCCAGGCAGGATAAAGGCAGCTGGCAGAGGGGTCCCAGAAATGTGACTGCAAAAATACACTAGTAAAAGAGTCAGAAAGGGGTTAGCAGCCCTCAGGTAAGCAAGGCCCCTGGGCTGGATGGGATGTGTCTGAGGGTATTAAGGAAAGTGGCATTACTGTGTGCTGAACCTCTGGCACAGATATTCCGTAGCTCTTTGTAGTAAAGGGTGGTTTCCAAGGACTGGAAGATGGTGGATGTAGTTCTGCTGCACAAGGTAGGGGACAAGGAACAGCCAGAAGTCTGTAGACTCATCAGCCTTTCCCCATGTTAGAGAAATTGATGGAAACCCTAGTAAAAGAGGACCTCATGGAATAGTAGGTGAAAAATGGGCTTCATGATAGTAAGCAACATGGGTTTGGGGCTGGGAGATCTTGTCAGACCAATCTGATAGTATTCTTTGACTGAATACCGAGGGAAGTTTACAAGGGGTATGCAGTAGACTTCCTCTACCTTGACTTCAGCAAGGTATTTGGCTTTGTGCCACATCAAAGACTACTGAAGAAGGTGGGTTTGGGAACAGCTAAGGAAGTAGTAAGGTGGGTAAGGAGTTGGTTGGAGGGGAGGCAGCAAAGAATTGTGGTGAATGGGGTCAAATCACTGGAAAGAGAGGACACTAGCAAGTACTACAGGGATCTGTCCTGGGCCCAGTCTTCTTCAATATGTTCATCAGTGACATGGGAGAGGGAATCCAGGGCAGGATGTGTCTATTCACTCATGGCACATAACTCTGTGGTAGAGCTGTCAATGCAGAGGGAATTGCAGAGCAACCTGTAAAGGCTAGAACATTGGTTTAGCACATGGCAACTGAAATTCAATGCCAAGAAGTGCAAAGTGATGTACTTAGGGAACAGAAATCTTGAGAAGAGTATTGGATGGGAGGGGTTCATCTGGACACAACATCAGAGGAAAGGGAACTAAGAGTCATCATTAGTGACTCCCTTAAACAAACCAGCCAATGTAACAAAGCCTTCAACAAGGCTAAAAAGATGCTAGAGTGCATTGAGAGGGAGTTTGACAGTAGGAAACAGGAGATACTGGTGCCTCTGTATACGTCACTGGTGAGGCCACACCTGGAATACTGTGTCCAGTTCTGAAGTCCCCACCTGAAAATAGACAGGGATAGACTAGATATGGTACAATGCAGGATGACCAACATAATTCAGGGCAGGAGGGAAGATCCAATTAGGATCGGATAAAGGTGCTGAACATGTATTCACTTGAAACAAGACACAAGAGGGGGGACATGATAGAGTCTTTCAAAGTTCTTGAAAGGAATAAATAAGGTTAACTGTGAAGAACTGCTTACCAGCAACAGAGAAGCTAGAACACAGTCATGAATGGAGGTTATTACGGGAATGTTTGAAAAGGATGAGAGGAAGCATTGTTTTACAGAAAGAGTGGCTGAGACATGGAATGATCTGCTGGTAGTGGGTGCAAAATCCATAAATGGCATTTAACATGGCTGGGATAAAGCCAAGGGTATAGTAGCAACTTAGAGGGGTGAGGAAGGTGGAAACATGGAGGAGAATAGTGTAAGTGAAGATTCCACAGGGACAACATATTTTGGGGTATGATAGGATAACGTGGACAGACTAGGTGGCCAGTCAGTCTTTTTCTGCCCTTATTATCTATGTTTCTATTTTTTTTAATCTTTGGTAACCAGGTAAGGCCCAAATACCTCTTTTTAGGGGTGACCCGGGAGCACAGGGGAGGTTGAGTGACTTACTTAGAGTCATACAGAATGCAAGTGGAGGTTGTGGGAATCAAACTGTGTGATATATGTACCAAGTTCATTCGTAGTTTGTTACTCAGACTTCTAGGCTATACTGCCCACTCTTGTTTCTCAAAATAAATCAATCTAGTTAATTTAAGCAGTCATTTTATTGAAGTGTAACATCAACATTCAGTGTACTGGCCCGCTGACATTTTGCACCAATATGTGCACTTTCTCAAGGCATTTTATCAGGCTTTGAGAAAGCTCATGTATTGGCATAAAATGTCAGTGGGCCAGCACGGTGACTGCTGCTGTTACACTTTATTAAATGAGCTGCTTAAATTAACCAGATATTAAAGTGTGTGTGTGTCTATCTGTCTGTCTGCATGTTGTGAAGCCCAGCTCCTTCTGTTCTACTTCTAACTGCTTATTTTTCTCGGGTTGTAATTTGGTCTACCAAATATTGTTTGATTTTGCACAAGCAGTTTTTTCTGCATTTTGTTAGCTAATTATGCATTTCCCTTTGTTAGTGTTAGGCAGGGAAAATAGGGCAGACTAGATGGGCCTACCAGTCCTTTTCTGCCAACATATTCTGTTTCTATGTTTCTTTTTCATTACTCTTTCTAGCATACCTACTTTCTTACACCATACCCCTTTTCTCCCTGCATCTGAGTCTCCTCACTCCTAACTTTCTTAGAGTTACCCTTATTGTTGACCACAGTTGTTACCACACTTCTGTACTTTGGGCTGTCTGGGGTTGAAATCTGTCACCTACAGCTGGTGCAGAATGCAGCAGCCTGGGTTTTGACTGGGACAAGTAGGTCCTGTCATATTACCCCGGTGCTGCACGAACTGCACTGGCTCCCTATACGGTGACGGATTGCCTTTAAAGTCAGTTTACTGACTTTCGAAGCCCTTCACGATCAGGGTCCGGCCTACCTGAAAGAACTTCTGGTACCTTACTGCCCCGGCCGATCACTCCACTTGGCCGTTGAGGGGTTGCTAGACATTCCAAGAGTGAGTCTTAAATCTTCCAGCTGCAGAGCATTCTCTTATGCTGCACCCACTCTTTGGAACTCTCTACCGCACTGGTTACGGGAGTTCACCTCCATGGAGGAGTTTAAGAGTAATTTGAAAACTTATCTTTGGCGAATGGCCTTCTGGATGACTAATTATATTCTAATTTGTTGATTGTGCTGTGATTTTATTTTTATTTATTGTGATTTTAAAGCCTGATGTTATAATGTTTTGATCTTATTTGTGTTTATTATTTAATCCTATATTTCATCTTAATGTTTTAAATGTGTTCAACGCCTTGGAAAAATGAAAGGCACTTTACAAATAAATTTATTATTATTATTACACTTCTGACTTCTTTAAAATAGTTTGTCTATTCTTATCCTTTTTCAGAGTTAAGGCTGTGTTCTGCTATGTTCAGATATGGACTTCATATCTTTCAGTCGTCCTTGATTGTCATAGACATCCTTGATTTTGTATCAAAAATGTCCTCTGTGTCTCACTATTGTTATGCTTCTGTCACCAAAGAGAAGAAACCAGAAGAACAGAATTATGTCAAACACCAAGCTCTGTGACAGGGTAAACTGTGAATTGGGGATAATGCTGGAGAGGGACCCACATATGCTGGAGAGGTGATCCAAGGTTTGGCAGATGAAGTTCAATTCCAAAAATAGTTAATAGATCAAGAACTCCAGGACAGAATATTGCATGGCTTGGGATAAGCTGGGCACAATATCTGGGAGTCACCATAAGCATCTCCCTAAAATAATCTAGCCAGTTAAACAATGCCTACAGAAATTCAACCATGATGTTGGGGTGTATTGGGAGGGGTTTCAGTAGCAAAAGTAAGGAGGCAATACTATATCTTTCAGATCACTAGTGAGGCCCAATCTGGAATACTGTGCCCAGTTCTGGAGACCTCACCTATGGTATGGAAAAATAATGACAGGCTACAGATGGTGCAGCATAGGGTAACCAAAATGATTCAGGTCCAACAGGACAGATCCTACAAAGACTGACTTAAGACACTGAACATGTACTTGCTGGAGATCAGAAGATATAGTGGGTGATATGATAAAGACCTTCAATTTCCTGAAAGGAATGAACTGAGTAGACTGTGAGTAGCTATTCAACAAGAACAGCCAGTCACAAACATGGGGACATGAGTGGAAGCTGTCTGGGGAATTCAAGAGGGATGTGAGAAAGTTTTATTTTACAGAGATACTGGCTTAGCTGTGTTACATCCTACCGCTAATATTGGCAGATGTGGTGGGCGCAAAAAACATTAATGGTGTCCAGCACAGATGGGACAAAGTGGAAGGACACATAAATAGGGTTTTAGAATCTGCCAAACCAAAAACACAGCACTGTAGTTTAGGGGCTTACCTACATAATGATGCTCCATTTGCCTTAGGAATGTGTGTTAATCCATTTTCATTACATTTAAACATGTCTGTGAAATGCAAACAAACCCCTGCTTCATATTTAAACATCGTGCTTCAGTAGCTGTCTAAAATGGCCACGTCGTCTTTGCACAGTGACGTCAGTGGAGCGACAGTTTTCTGGAGTGATAATAGTCTGCATGGGGACCTTAGTAATAATCTATTGAAATAACTTTAGCAAAGTGCTTCTTCTCCAAATCCTTTACTGTGCTGGTGTGACAACTGGTTTATTACTAAGGTCCCCCCAGACTGCATTATTACTGTGGGGCACTGTTGCTCCACTGACACCATCACATAAGGATTTTGGTCCCATTTTAGGCAGCTACTGAAGTGCAGTGTTTAAATATGAAGCAGGAGTTTTTTTACATTTGACAGAACAGTTTAAACTTAATGGAGATGGGTTAACACACATTTCTGAGACAAACGGAGCACATTAATATGCAGGTAAGCCTTGAAACTACAGTGCTGTGTTTTTGGTTTGGCAGATTCTGAAACCCTTGGAGTCACTCTGGGTCCACTTAGCCACCAATGCAGGAAAGAAATTGACTTCAAGACACCCCCCCCCCCAGCCTTGGTGCTTTCATCCTCTGTTGCTTCAATGCCGTCCCTCACATACAGGGCAATCCTCCTTCCTTTCTTCTGCTGGTGATACCTCTGCCTATGCACCCCAGTATCCCACTGACTCCCCCCCACTGCCTTGGCACACTGTTTGGCCACCTTTAGGTCATCAGATGTGATGACCCCCCCCAGATCTCTTTCCTGTTTTGTAGCTGCTAATATCTCCCCCTTAATCATGTAGTCCTTTCCTGGGTTCCTGTGCGCCCCCCACCCCAAAAATAAAAGTGCCAGAATTGCCCAGGTCCACCTCTCTCAATGGTGATCCACCTGGTAAAATAAAGGTTGATTGTTTGAAGTGCATGATTTTGTACTTCTTCGCCTACTCTAGAGCGGTTGTGTGTTGTGTCCTAGTAAAGTATTGTACTTACTGATATAGGTGTAACATTTGGGATAATCTGCTGCATTGCTCAAGGTCAATTGTGCTGACCGCCACACAATGGGAAATACCAGAGCTGGCTTCATTTGTACTCTTTTCAGTATTACTCCTCTGATTTCACCTTTGTCTTGCTTTGTGAGCTAAAAAACCCTAATGTTCATGTATAGCTTCTTCTGTAGGGTATGGACTATTATGAGATGCCCAGGGGCAGTTACTATAAGTGGGTCCTGTATCTTCACAAAGATTACACTTTGTTTTGTTTCTACATTGCATACTGGAATGGCCAACTTCATCACATAGACCACACTTAAGTTGGTCACATGCATTACTTAAATGTGTCTTCGCACCACAATGGTAGCATGCTTTAGGCAAGCCTGTATGAAAAATTACTCCTCAATCCCTTACCAGAAAAAAAACAGTTCAGAAGATGGGAAGAGTTCTTTTTCTGTCATTTTTAGAGTAACCTTAATGTGCCACCCCCACTCTACGTATGTTCGGCGCCTAGAATGGGTTCTGGTTGTCGAATTGCCATACATCATTGTTTTAACCAGTAAATTATATCTGCTACGTTAATTCCTTCATTTTAAAGAGGGCGACCAATCCTCTTCTAGTAACTACCAACCCATCTCACTGCTTCCATCTCTCGCCAAACTTCTCTAGTCACTAATCCACACTAGGTTATCCAAATTTTTCTTCACAAACAGCACTCTTTTCCCAGTCCAGGCTGGGTTCAGAAAACAGCACTCAACCATCTCCTCCCTGCTGCGATTCACTGACTTTATTTTCACGGCCATGGACAAAGGTCATATAACAGTAGCCATATTCATTCACCTGGCTAAGGTCTTTGATTCAGTCTCTCACCCCCTACTACTTCAAAAACTTCAATCTGTTGTCCTGTCAGCTCCTACTGTAAACTGGTTCAGCTTATACCTAAATGACAGGAAATAAGCAGTCCAAGTGGGTGACACTCTCTCCCCTATCCCCATCCTTGCAGGAGTTCCTCAAGACTCCATACTTGGCCCTATCCTTTTCTCTCTCTTTATAAATTACCTTATCTCCGTCTGCTTTTCCTCACATAGCTACGTGTACACTGACGATACCATCATTTTCACCTCTGGCACCTCCACTACCGGTGTACAATCCCCTCTTCAGGAGGATTTTGATAGTTTTTTTAGAGGTAAAACAATTTTTTTACCCTAAAACTAAAACTAAATTCCTAGAAAACAATCACCATGACGTTTGAAACTAGACAGAAATTGGCCACACTTCAGTCCCCCACCCCCCTTTTCTCCACCCTGGATGGCTTCTCCCTTACCAAGATCCCCGCTTTCAAATACCTAGGCGTTTGGTTTGACAGCCACCTAGACTTCTCCTCACACATTGAGTCCATCTGCACAAAACGTCGACCTAAACTGGCTATTCTCTATCATCATAAGGACAGCCTTCCCCTTCCTACCTCTTGGAAGCTGGTTTATGAAATGATTCCTCCAGTCTTAAACTACACTAATGTGGTTTATGGCTCCACCCCTGCCACAACCCTCTAGGCTCGACATACTCCTAAACTCATTTTGTCTTTTTGCCATCACGGCACCACCCCTCATTCTCCTCTGTCTACTCCACTCCTCTCTCTCCCTTCCTCTCCCTGCTTCCTCATAGGAGAATGGTCCACTGTGTCTCTTTCATTGCAAACTACTGTTTTGGGAGTCTGCCACCTTACCTCTCTTCCCGCATTTCACCAGTTAACCCCTCAGCTTACTCCCTACCTAACAGGGACAAACACACTTTCTCTCTTCCTCGTCCACACTCAGCTTCGGGTCAGTCATCCTTCTCCTTCTGCATCCCATTCCTCTGGAATCAGCTATCCTCTAATCTTCACCTATCCCTCCTCTTTTCTCCTTCAAAACTTAACTCAGACTGCTCCCTCCATCCAGTGTTCCCACCTCTCCACTACCCCACTACCATTCTATCCCCCCTTGCCCCTGCCAAATATTAATTTACCATCCCCTCTATGAATCTCCTGCAGCCTACATCAGTTTTTGTCTCCCTAGGGTCATTATGTTCCATCTATTATTTTGAATGCTACAGTTTCTTGCAAAATGATAACCATATGTTGCTACAGCAGTTTTCAGGTCCCGCGGTTAGCTGACCTTGAATTGTAATTGAATTTTGTATTGTTTTACATGTGCAAATAATGTTTTACTGTATTTATCTCTCTGTATCCCCTTTCTTCTAGGTCATACTTGGAAATGAGCCTCAGCTCAGTGTGCTTTTCCCAGTTACCAAATTTTAAATAAATAAAATTTAAGAACCATGATTTTACTAAAGCATGGCGTAGTAAGGGGGGCTGCTATGAAAGGTACCCAAACAAGATAGGGTTGTAGTTCATTACATTTTCCAAAAATGTTCTAAGCCAGCAGGATGTTTAAAACTAATGTTGAAAATGGTGTCCACTGAAGTTTGGATAAGGGCATATATTTCATATGCATAAAAGTACATACTCTAATAAACATCTAGCCACAAAAAAACTCTATCTGGCAATTCTGAGAGCCTGCCACAATATTTTAGCCTTACCCCATTGTGACATTTGGCAGGTTCTGGTACTTGTTTGAAAAAATCAGATAAGAGGTGTGGCCCTGGTCTTGGGCCCCATGCTGCCTTCCACCCCCAAAGCTAAAGGACTCGGACTGCCTTGTGAGGGAATATTCCCTTTTTCTTCACTTGGCTCATATGCATTGCCTTATTACCTTCCGCGTGAGGCTCATATTGTGGGGGGTTGTACATCATCTAAAGCATTGTTTTCATTCTGGTACTGTAAAAGGTATTGTCCCCTTTGTCCTATTTCACCTTCTATAGATGCTTGTGGGATTTGAAAAGGGGCTGCATTCTGCAGCTTAGTAATGTTCATTTCATCTTTTCTTTCATCACTGCACCCAAAACAGGTCTCCTTATCAAAAGCAGTTGAGTGTTCTTTTACCGTGGTAACATTAGATGACTTAGCTATATGGCAAGGGATGAAGTTTAGTTTAGTTAGTTTTTGTTGACCGGGTAAATGCACTAGACAAATCCTGCCTATTTTTAGGCACGACCTGGGGGAAGGGATACAGATGAATGCCAACTGACCTTGAACCTGATTAAGCTGTTTGTGGTATTTTTAGTGTCTCCTTTGTTTTCCCCTAATGGCCATTAGAACTGGATGTTGAGAAACTGTCTTCTACTGCTGCAGTTTCTTGATTTTTCCTACAGTACGAATCACATGGTATTGACCTGCAGGGATGACATCTTCAGTGTAGTTCCAATCCCAGCCCTTCCCATCTTCCATTCTCCACCAGCACGCTGCTACTATGGCTTCAGTAATCCAATTAGGCTACCTATGTGTGTCTTCTGGCTGCATTATTGATCAGCATTCTGGGTTTTCTCTTGTCAGGTGGTGTGGAAAAAGCCTTCCTGACTTCAAATCCTTGGCTCCAGTCCTGGACTACTGGAGCACTGCAGAGTATTTCCAAAATTATTCTGTAGTAGTATACTGTCCGGCACTATACAACTTGCACCTGGTGCCATTCTGCCACTCAGCTGTTCAAGGTCAGCTGTTTTCCTCAGCTGTTGATTCAGGCTGTCAGTTTTAGTAGAAGCGCAATAAGTCTGTCGGTTTTCACATATTTTTTTTTTTTTAAACTTTGTTTCACTCCTGTCACAGCTCCGAGGTCCTCTCTCAGGCATCCCATCCTTATCCTGCCCACATTGGATCCATAAGCTGTGCCTCCTCTCTTCTTCCTCGCCAATGCCAACACCCCCGGCTAATCCTATCTGGGATGAGTCGCCCCTCTCCTACTTGGGACATGCTTACTAGGCAGATTCTGGCATCGGATGAGGAGTGGGCCCGGGGAAATTGAAGGTCAGCCAGGGAAGCCTGGCTAGGGGCATGGGGGATAGGTGCCATCTCCTGATCCCCAGAGCCGGTGTTTTCCTCTGTTCTAGTATGCCCCCCCTCCAATGTGCAATGCTATCCAGCCCAATGTAGGTGCTCCCACCCACGTCAGAGAGGCAGCTGCCTGATGTCACCCTGTGCTGTATGAGCCCAAATGCATAGTAGTGCTGCTGGTCTCCACCCGGGGCCACTGCTGCACTGGGCTAACCCAGGTCCCTCACCTGAGAGAGAGGAGAGCAGTCCCTTGGATGCCCAATCCTCTCTCCCCTGCCAACCCCCCAATGGTCCGGGCTCATTCCCGAACCTGGGTTGCCAGTGTGGTGTGAGGTGTGGCATCCAGTGCCTCAACCCTCAGCACCACCAGACCGGTCAAATACTGTTTTCTTTTAGTGTGTAACTGGGCTTTGCAAAGGACTAATTTAGCCTACTCCTGAACAATCAACTGGATGAGAAAAGCTTTCTTTTTTATAATTTGGCTTTGAGACATTCATCCTCAGATATGTCATAGTGCTGCATTGCAGTGACTGTGTCATTAACAAAACCTTCAAAGTTTTCTTTCATTCTTGTACCATCTATCACACTGTCTTGCAGTAATGAGATAGTTGTCTCCTCATTGTTCCAAGTGTAGGGGGAGATACACACCTGGGCATCCATTCCCCTCTCCTCTCCTGACACCATGTCACTCTGGTTAGAAAGCAAACAGTGCCATCTGCTTTAAGAGCATAGGAGTTCCCCCAGTGTCATGGTCAACATTCCTCCATAAATAAACAGGTCCATGCAGCACCCTCCTCCCCAGGACACAACTTGGTGTGCCTTTCCTGTCAAAAATTACAATTAAATAACAAATGATGAATAAAAAAATGATAAACCAGTGCTACTACAGCACTCCATTCACAAACCACACTGAGATGTAAGCTTTCAATGCTGTGTAGTTTATTCAGCTCGATACAGGTGATAAAGCAGAAAAGAGTCTCAACGTTTCACCCTGTAACAATAGGGCTCGATCAGGAATAAATTTGTCTCAAAAACATACCCCTGCTTATGCTTATTTCTGAAAAGAGGGTGAAGTACATTGTGTCAAAGCCACTGTTGCTATTCCTAAAGTGACAGTATCTATTAAAGTGCTATGTTTAAAACAAGTGCAGACAAGAACAGTAGTGCAAGAGGGGAAAAGTGAACTGCACTCCAGTATTGTAAAGCAATTTGCATGCTGCAAAATGGATATTCTTTCAGAAAGGAAAGAGAAGAAAAGGTGATGTTAGACACAACTCATCTGATATGGCTATACAAAATATATGTCAGAACAATTCTTAAAATTTAAGCTGCAAAGCTGCTACATCGAAACCTATACAAACCAAAGCATCTGATATGGCTATATAAAAAATATACATCTTAACAATTCCATAAACTGCAACATCCAGCCATACCCCTGCACTAGGAGGGTTCACAGAAATGCATCCAGGTCAAATCTCTTGTTTAGACCCGGTTGGGTTGTGCTTTTGGTGTGAAGTATGCAGAATGCTTCTCTCCTAGAGATAGCGAAATGACCATTCATATCCCCCAGATCCATATAAACCTCCTTAATACCCATGTAGTGGAATATATGTTGGGCTAGAATTCTTGCCAAGTGGACATGATGTGCAGTGACATATTCCATGTTTTTGCTGGCAGTAAGTCTGTCATGGTCTCCCTTCCTTTTCTTCAATCTATATTAAGCAGTGACATCTTTTAGTGAAGCTTGATATGGAGTCACTGTACACCAGTATATCCCATAGGGTGGGGCTGCAGTCAGTTGAGCATTATTTGAATCTGAGGTGTTCAAAGCTGAGCTGGAGACTGAATGTTTGGTTGGTCAAGAAAGGTTTGCTCTTGAATATAATTCCACTACCTTTAGGGGACCAATACATTCAAGTTTGTGGTATGGCAATGCGAGCAACTGTTGCCCAAATGTTGTCAAATTCTGTATGGGACTGTGGGAATAGGAATTTGTGTAGTCATTGGAAAACAACACTTTTTACTATAAAATCAAATGTTGGTGATGCTATATTGGTAATATCCTTATGGTGCAGTGTGATCAGGAGACATTCTTTGAGACATTCATCCTTCAAAGTTTTCTTACATTCTTGTACTATCTATCATACTATCTTACTGTAATGAAATAGTTGTCTCCTAGCTGTTCTAAGTGTAGGGGGATACAGGTTCCTCCACCTGTGTATCCATCCCCCTCTTCTCTCCTGACACCATGTCACCCTGGTTAGGAAGCAAACAGTGACACCCACTGTAAGAGTATGGCAATAACTCCATCAGTTGTTTAGCTTCTACCAGGGGACTGACAGAAATTTGTGTTTTGCTGTTACACATACAGTAGTGAACTCATTTAGTGAACAATAGTGAACTCATTTTTAGATGTTGGCATAATCAGAAAAGCACAAGAAAGCAAGGACACTGACCTATACCATAAGCTGACAGATTGCAATACTGATTTGTTGGCCAGTTCTTGCTACCTCCTTCACACAGTAAGGAACATCCCCACCAGCCAGTTCCTGAGAATTGAAAGGAATGATTATAGCACTGAAGTGTTTGAAAGAAATGCATCTGACATGGCTTGACTTTCAAGGACAGGGGTTAGTTATATGGGTTTTTGATGTATCCAGGACATGGAAGAGGGTAGAAGCCATTGATAGGTCTTCTTTGTTGATCTATAAATAACAAAGTCAACACACAGATACCCACATAAACTTTATCTCCACCTACGAGGTGCAGTCCTCTGCCATGGATGCAATTGTTAAAAAACAATGGGGATATTATTATCTGAGCCCATACTGGAGAAATGTTTAAAGGACCCACCACATATGGTGTTTAGGAGGGGGACAAATTTAGGGCATAAAATCACACACAGTTTTTGACCATACAGTAAGCCACAGACCTGGTTACCACTGTTACTCATTCTGACCATTGCAGATATTGTATGGTGCTGATAACTGGTAAACCCTTCCTCAATCCTGGCAATGACCAACATATTTAGATTAATCATTTTGTCAGTTGTGACACTAGTTATGTTGTGTACAAGGCCACTTGTTCATGTGGTCAGTACTGTGTTGGCAAAATGAAGAGAACATTGACAGAAAGGGTGGGGGCCAAGAAAATGCTATTGACAGCAAAAACATGGACTATGCTGCTGCATACCATGTCCCTTTATCAAAAAATCCTAGCCCAGGATGTTATCACTTGCATGGGTATTGAGAATGGTTTTCTGTGGATCCAGTGGGTGGGAATATGGACAGTTTTCTCTCTAGGAGTGATGTCTTCTGGATATTTTACACCAAAGCAACATCCCCACCAGGTCTAAATGATAGAATTGACTTGATTGCATATATACAAGCCTTCCTTGTGCAGGGCTGTGGATTGGATTTTGCAGTTTACCTTTTAAGAATTATTCTGATGCTCATTTGTTTATGTAGTCTTATCAAATGAGCTATAGTTTGTGTAGGACTGCATATTGTAGTTTAACTGCAAATAATTGTTCTGACATATATTTTAGATAGCCAAATCAGGTGAGCTGTATCTAACATGTATCTTTTCTTTCAGATTGAATATCTATTTTGCAGCATGCAAATTGCTTCGCAGTATTGGAATGCAGTTCACAGTTCCATTTTTGTGCTGTTGTTCTTGTTTGCGCTTGTTTTGCACATTGCACTTTCTTAGATAACGTCGCTTTAAAAATAGCAACTATGTCTTTGACACGATGTACCCCACCCTCTTTTGTGAAATTAGTATAAATAGGGGTGTGTTTTTGAGCTGAATTTACATGTACTCTTGACAAAGATCTATTGTTGCAGGGCAAAATGTTGAGACTCTCTTCTACTTTGCTGCCTGTACCCAACTGAATAAACTACAGAACACTGGAAGTTTATTTTTCAATGTGGTTTGTGAAGGCGTGCGCTACATTAGTAGCACCAGTTTGTTGTTTTTACTTGGTGGTTACTGTGGTGCACTGCACGCCACAGAGTGGCCCTGTTCCTTTTCTTCAATTATGAATAAGCTTTATTTTTATCAGGAGTAGACTAATAAGTCAAGCCTATTTACAATGTGATCAGAAGATACAGCTACATAAAAGTATTATAGTGAGGTGGAAACATCACTATTTTAGAACTGAATCAGAAGTTTAATGTTAAACCACAATTTTTGCACCTTAATACCACAGAGGCAGCTTGATGCTTGTTTTAGGTAGCCCCAGAGGGAGGACCTGAAACAGCTGTGGGAGGGGGCAGTTCTTACATGAGGACGAAGGAGGTTTCAGGTTCTAGGGGCAAGAGCCGCAAAGGCTCGATTTCCCACAAGGAAGTGGGTCTTAGGTGGGATTAGTGCCTGGGATTCGGTGGACCTCAGCTGGTAGCCAGAGGGGGCAGGCTGGAGGAGGTCAGTAAGTGCCGGAGGAGTAGATGACCGGATGATGTTATCTGTAAGTTTCCCATAACGAATGAATGATGGTTACTAGGGGAGAGTCAACCCAGTCTAGAGTAAAGTAGACAACGATGGGTGAGACGAGAGGCTGATAGGGTGAAGCGACATATGTTGTTATACAAGGTGTACCATTTGGACAGCCAGGCTTTGGGGGCATTCATGAAGGAGGTGAGCCCATAGCAAAGTGAGGGGAGGAAGACCCCTTTTGCCAGGGCAAGTCTGGCAGCTGGGGTGAGACATCTTTTTGCTCTGTACGCGAGTCCCAATTTGCAGTTTGTTTTCTTACAGGAGTTAAGTATGTGCAGGGAGAGCTCCAGTTGGGCATCAAGAGTCACCCTCAAGTACTTGAACGATTCCACCATCATCACAGGGGTGCCATCAGTGCCACGACTCTGAGCTCAGCCGGGCACACTCTCATCTTGGGATGGGAGCTGAGTAACATCACCTGCATCTTCTGCAGGTTGATGACAAGCTTACTTGCCTTGAGCCAGGTTTGGATGCGACCAAAATCTGAGTTGACTCTAGAGTTTATGTCATCAGTATTTTGTGAACTGGCAAGGAGCGCCATATCATCAGCATATAGAGTAACATGTCCGAAGGTTAGGATTGAAGGCAGCTGGTTTATAAGAGGGAGAACAATAGGGGACCAAGGACCGACCCCTGAGGTACCCCACAGGCATTTTGGAACCTTGTGTACTGTTTCCTACCTGAGAGATAATTAGAGAACCAGGCTAGGATGGGGGGAGAAGCCAAAAGACTTGAGAGCAGAGCCCAGGAGGGTGTGATCAACCAGATCAAGGGCCTTGGACAAGTTGATGAAAACAGCCCCCGTGAGTTTGATTTGATCAGTCGCAGTTCTGATTTTGGAGGTGACCTGTGCGAGGGCAGTGGAAGTGCTGTGTCCTTTTTGGAAACCATGCTGCTCAGGGGAGAGAAGGCCATAGGTTTGTAGGAAGAGGGCAATGTAGGAGGCCACTACTTTTTTAAGCAGCTTATTAACTGCAGATAGAATCGCTATGGGTCGATAGTTCTTAAGTAATTTGGGGTTGCCATGCTTGAGGACAGGGATCACACGGGCCACCTTCCAAATGGCAGGGACAGACCCCAATATGAGCGAGGAGTTAAGAATGTGGGAGATCAGATGGGCCAAGAAGGGGGTCCCCAGGTTTAGCAGTTTGGGCACAAGGTTGTCGTGTCCAGCACTGGAGTAAGAGGAGAGACCTACTAGAAGCTTCTGGGTTTCTTTGGAGGAGACAGACTTAAAGTAGAAGGGAGGGAGAGGAGGATGGGGTGGAGCACCAGGAGTAGGACCCAGATCATTTGAGATTGAAGGCATAGAGGTGTAATCAGACAGGTCTGAGAACAGGCCATTGAAAGCATTTGCTATCGTGTGGGCATTATTGCAACTGACTCCGTTTATTAGCAAGTCAGGAACTTGCTGACAGGCTGGACCATTTACGGTGTGTTTTATAGTGCGCCAGAAACTCCTTGGGTTTTTGACGGACACTTCGAGGGATGATTTGCAGAAATCACTCTTTGCCGAGTGAATCGCCCATTTGCATGAATTCCTAAGTTGCCTGTAGACCTCAAAGTCAGATCTGTTTCCAGAGGCCTTATATTTAAACCAGCTTTTGTCCCTAAGCTTCATCAGGACAAACAGTTCCCCTTGTAACCATTTTGTGACTGTGCCCCTCACTCTTCTTTTAATGAGTGGGGCATATCTATCTTGTAATGGGGTAAAATGGTTAGGAAGCTGTGCAGAGCAACTGAGGGGTCCAGGTCTGCAAATACCAGGGACCAGTCCATCAGGCTGAGGTCGGTATGGAAGTTGTTTAAGTCAAAGTTTGAGTAATCTCTCATCTGTATGACTTTTGGTGGGATCTTGGGATTAAGAACCCTCCAGATACAGTATGTGGGGGAATGATCCAAGATTGAATCAGGGAGGAGGCCAGAGGCTGATATTCAGTCTGGCCTATTACACAGCATCCAGACAAGCAGAGAGCCATTTTCCCCAGAGGAAGAGGGCCTGGTGGGTTTGGTGATGAGTTGGCTGAGGGCAAGGCCAGATAGAAGGGGTTCACAGATTTTAGCATTCCCATTCAGCCAGTTTAGGTTGAAGTTCCCAAACATTAGGAGTTCACTAGTCCTCACCTTGGGGCTGAGGCAGTCAAGGAGATAGGAGAGGCCACGAACACCACCTTTTGGTGGATTATATACAGCCAGGCTATGGGTGAAGCTTCTTAGTGTTACCTAATAGGAGGAGGGCATGTATAAACTCACAGGAGGGGGAAGGGGGTGGGGTATGTCCATCACTTTTAGATGATATTTGTAATAGAGCAACAACCCACTCCCACGTTTTGTACCCGCTCTGTCCTGTCTGATTACAAGGTAGCCAGGGAGAGCACAGGCAGAGTCGAGGTGCACAGGTTTGAGCCATGTTTCGGAGACTCCAAGGATGTCTGGTTTGTAGTAGGCAACCCATACCATTGGATCTGAGCGATTGGCAAGGATGCTATGAATACTGAGGTGGCCAATCTTTAGACCCTTTACCTCTTGCCACTGAGGAGGCAACATAATGAATTGAGAGTGGATTGCTAGTTGGTTTATGGCTGCAACCACAAGCACCAGTCAACTGGGTTGAGGAATCAGCAATAGTAAGAGAGAATCAAGCAGCAATTTTGCTGTAACTGATTTGGAAGGATTTTGATGAGGGCACTACAGACAGGGATCAGGTTAAAAAATGGGGCTGGGTATATGTAAATTATAAGCAATTTATTACCACAGGTCCCCAATTTGGACAGGGGATGGGGCTGTGGCGAGCTGAGCTTGTAGCACAGAGTGCCAGTGGGGCTTCAACTGGGCAGGTTCACCGAGGTATGCACAGCTCCATACCTGTCTGTTTTTCCCTGCAGGGAGTCGAGTCGGCAGGGGTCTGGCTTGGGGGGAGGGCGAGGCAACTGAGGGCCCTCACAACCACCACAGCTAAGGAAGAAGAGAAAAAACACCATATTTATACATAGGTAGGCAGAGGGAGGGTCTGAGAAAACAGAGCGAGCAATGCAACAGTTGTACTGATTCAGATTGGGCATGGGACTGGCTGCTTGTGCTCCCAAAAATTACTATGTGTGCAATAAATAAAATTAAGGCTCTTGAGGCAAATAGAGACTATAGTAACTTAGGTAATCAGTATTATGCTGTAACTTTTGCTGTTTAAAATCATTTAAGGCACCTGAGGCAACCGGAGACTGTAGCAGCTTAGTTAATCAATTTTATGCTGTAACATTTGCTGTTTAAAATCATTTAAGTCACTTGAGACAACCAGAGACTGTAGCAGCTTAGTTAATAAATTTTATGCTATAACTTTTGCTTCCAAGGCTCCAAGATAAAGAGAGGATTTCAGTACCAACTGAGCAGATTTAAGGGCTACAAAAAACGTCTTCACTACTGTGGTGACATTTAATTCAAACAAGTCTTTTGAAAATGGTGCCAAAGGATCCAGGAGCCTTTGTCTTCAACTGAGCAGGTTCACCAAAGTGTGCGCAACTCTATATCTGTCTGTCTTTCCCTGCGGGGAGTCGAGTCGACCGGGGTCTGGCTTGGGGGGAGGGCGAGGCAACCGAGGGCCCTCACGACCACCACACTTGGTGTCTTATCACCGTATTTGCTGTCTTGCACTGTATCCTCAGACTGTGTCCTAATTTGTAATTTGTATCACATAACTGCATCCAAAAGAGGCCAAAATAGGTGCAGAAAGAGATGCACTAGCAAGAAATATATTCATGCACTAGTAGATCATGTCATGCTTTATTCACAAGTGTTCCTGCTCTAGTTCACTTATGTAGTGGTTTGGGTACAAAGGTTTATGCTGTTGGTATGGGGATGGTCATCACTCAGCAAAGTATAATACTATGAGGTACTTCCTTATTCATTTCTTATTGGCACTGGGGGCCTCAGCTACTGTGCCACCCTCACCTTTGGGATCAGTGGAGTGGTGTGTGTAGCACAAAAGGATTCTTGGGGTATATTATCTGGTGGGTGACATTTTTGCAGAGCCATACAAAGCCCTACACGGTTGTGTGTGCTACTTTCTGTGCAGGTCCATGCTGACCACAAACATTTGTGAGTGGAGTCTCTCTCCCCTTTTGCATTTTATTTATTTATTTATGATTTTGATAACTGGGTAGGTGCACTGATCCCAGGGACCATTTTCAGTCATGACCTGGGCCGCACACAGTGGCAGGCCACATACAATGGCACAGGAGTAAATATAAGACAAGTACATTGAACAGCTGAACAATTTAACAATGGTACAGAAGAAAAATACAACAGTAGGTTCAAATACCGGTAGTAAAAATACATAGAGCATACAGATACAGGTAGTAAATCCATACAGCAAGACTAAGTGTAAGTTTCCATAGCAATCAAATAAGCAAAATACAATAAGAGTAGATTAGACTAGCAAGATAAGTGCAGGCAGAGAAAAAAAATGAGGACCGGGGAAAGGTAACCATAAGTACGGAAGATTGGGGGGTTGGGGTGCTAGGAGGGATTGGAGAAGTAAACACACAGGGACAGGTGGAACTAGGACAACTCCAGGAAGTTAAGAGAGGAAAGGAGGGCATGCTGAGCTCTCCACCAGAGCCTTATGCTGCTATGTTTATGAGTGAAGTTGTTAGCTAGCTGCTTAGACCACCTCTTTGTGGTCTGCTGGTTATGTGCACTTCACACTTAGACTGCCATCCACGCCTGTTTGAGTACTGTGTTAATGGTGACACTGCATTACAAATCTAGCTGTGGCACCATTATTACATCTATATCCATGGTCCATTGAGGGTAATTTTCATGCTGTGTAGTGATTAAAGGGATATTAATTTGTTCTCTATATTGTTGTTTTATATTATATGGTATATTTTGTGTAGTTATTAGTGCAGCATTTCAAACCCTTATGATAAGGTGCTATAAGAAATACAAATTATGATTAACCACATGCTGTGTCACATTTAACTTTGCTTGTAGGTTTGGAAAAAAGCCTCCTGCATTTTGGAAGGTGTTATCTTTGTGAATAAGGGAAACCTACACTTTGAACACAGCTTCCCCTTTGGAAGCTACAGGACCTTTTACTTATGACCATTTCTGAGCTTTGTGCATCCTGCTCAAAAAGATTAAGATGGGTCCTTTCTGTCCACCACCCCCTACCTCTACTCCTCATTCACCCTACACCTACACTAAAATAGTCCTCTCTTCCACCTTCCCCAGTCAATAACTTTTTCTCCTATCCTGAACTCATTATTGCCTCTGCACATTGCAGATGTTATCCTTCAGCACATTATTGTCCTGCAATATATTTTATGTACACACAACCCTTGTCTTTGCACAATTGTTATTTTTGATTATTTACCTATTATTGCTCAGTTTTCCTCATTGTCTTCCCCCTCCCAGGACACATCTGGAAATGAGCTGTTACTAGCTCAATATGATTCTCCTGGTAAAACTTTAGAAATAAATAATTTCCATGGTGCTACAATTACTAAAGTTAATAGCTTAGATATGGCGTATACACAGATGTACAGTATGAGCTGGTGAGAATAAGCAGATTCATAGGACATGCACTTAACCAGAGGTGGGAGATCAATAAGCTGATTCCTTCAAGATCTTTACATAAGGTACTGTAGAAAATATCTGAAACACTATGCATGCTGAGGCTATGAAAACTAGCACTGTTCAGGCTTTCAGAGCAGGATTAGAAAGATTCATGAGGAAGAACAGCATTGATGGTTATCCAGTATGAGTAGGGTTAGCATTCCAGCTGATAACTTTGTATGTTTAGCCATACTGTACTCAAAACAGCTATTGTCAATGCCATCTGGCAGGTGACTTGATAACTTTGTATGTGTAGCCATGCTCAAATCAGATATTGTCAGTGCTGTGTGCCAGGAGAAGCAGAAAAAAATTGATTTATGCTTCTTTTTGCCACCAGTATACTATGTGACAATGTATATTACCAGACGATTAAACATTTTAATGACATGCTTTTCCATTTTAGGTACCATTATTGGAGCTGTTGTTGGCGTTTTGCTGGGCGTATTATTGATTGTGGTTATTGAGGGGATGTATATCATTTGGAAACGTAGAAGGTAAGAAGTGCATGTTTGCTAATATTCTCCTGTGACTTTTCAATTTTCTGTTTTACTTATCAGATTACCAGTGGCTATTGATTAATACATGCACCTAATGTACAGAGAGTAAGAAAGATGACACAAATTCATGTGCTCAGTTAGTTTTGTAGTAGTGTATTATTTCCTGCTAAGCTCTTTAATTTGCTTCTCCCATATTTCAGCCATGGGTCATATGGTGCATTACCTCCCTCCTACCTTTTTCTCAGGATCAATGACATCCATAGTGGTTAAATGAAGACATTCCCTTATCCTTCCATTTCACTTTATTATTTCCCAGTACTGTCCTTCTCCCCACAAGTCATAAAGATGACTTGCTGTCTTACTTATCCCATGATTGGAAGCTGACATCAGTGTAAGTTATTGCATATAAGCATAAGATTCTCTTGGGCCAGTTGGCTGCTGTGCAACCCTACCCACAAAAAATCAATTTTGACATCTGCTAATACATCTAATAAAATGGAGTATGGCCAGTCATGCTTCCTGAGTTGTCAAAACCTGGTCACGGGGAGTGGTTCAAAATAAAATACAGTATACCTTGCCTTACATAGATTTTTTTTTAACTATACTGGCACATCAGGAATGTACCCCATGCAGACCTCAACCAGGTTCTTTTATCACCCCACGACTTGTCCTATCCAGGAGACCGTGTCTTACCCACCATGGTGGGGCCACTCCCTGAGATGAGGGGGGGGATACCAGAATGGAGGATGGACAGAGATACTAATTTGGTCAGCATCGGCAGGTGCTAGGCCTGCAAAGGCCCAAGTCATTCTGCAGCAGCTTGAGGGGTTTTACCCATTAGTTACTTTCTGCCCCTTGGCTGGAGCTTTGAGTGGTTACTGTGGTAGCTATGCATGTTGCTGCAACCTGGCTCCAGCCACACACTCACTTGTATATATCAGTGTCTCCAGTTTGTATTGCAGTGGAGAGCTGTGGCCCCATCATTCCTCCATCTCCCAGTCAGTCCCAGTGATCAGAGTTTGCTTCCAAACCTCAGTCACCGGCATCATGAACAGTAGTAGTATCACTGCACGGACAGGCCAGCTGCCTCACAGAGATGTTAATAATGTTAAACTGTGGGCTGAAAGATCAATCCCAACACATGCTAGAACCCTATGAAGGCACATCTCCACTCAAAATACTAATGAACACAGAAGACAAAGTACCTAAAATAATGCAAACATACCTAATAACCAACAAAAATAAAAGCTGGAAAGAAATACTGTATCCTGCTGGTCCTGAGCTACGTGTCTCATGTTAAGCAGTATATACCATTGCATAAGTTGAAGTACACACTCTAGAATGTATAAATTGGGATTGGTTAACCCCTTCCCCTATTGTTAATACAATCCACCAGGAGGAGACCAGTTTTTTTAACATAGCTTAACCCATACTACGTTATGTGCTATTCCTTACATAACTAATGAAAAAAGCCCAAAAAGTTGAAAGAAATGTTGAGCCAAAAAAGTCAGGGGTTTGTAGAGGTAACACATGCCAGCTCTCTAACTCAGTGGGTAAGGAGGGAACCGTGGGAAGCTATTTTGGACCTCATAATGTCCAAACAGGATATATCAAGCAAATTTTGAATGAGGAACTAATTTGACAGAGCATCCAGAAGACTTTTAAATACAGCATTGTGTTAACAGCAACTGAGATCCACAACCATGGTTTCTGACTTTAGGAAAGTTAACTTTGGCAAAATTATAGAATTAATTGAAGGTCGGCTAACAAACAGTCATGTGAAATAGAGGAAGTAGAAAAAAAGTGGGTAGCAATAAAAGAGGTGGCAATATAAGCCACCCAGGAGTGAATTACATTTGATAGTAAGGGAAGAAGGCAATAAAACACTGTATAGGTGAAATATAGAAAAACAAGGATTCTTATCAAAACGTGAAAGCAAACAGAACTAAGGACAATGGAGGGGGCCAAAAAAATGATAAAACTCTCTTTAGGCAAATAAGGGAAAAACATCAAACAAAGGATATCATAGAAAGGATGAGGAAAGATGGAGAAAGTGCAGGGAAGGTGAATTTGTTACATGGGTATTTCAGTTTTGTTCTCATGATGAAGGTTACAGAACCAATCCTCTACAGCCAGACTTGATTCAGGGGTACTGACAAAAACACGTTAGAGAAACTGGAGGATATATTCTAAAGGTGAGAGTAGTGAAGTGTCTGCAGGAACTGAACATAAACAAGTCCCCAAAGTCAAGACATGTTGAATTCAAGGGTCTTGAAGAAGACAAGACAGCTGGCAGCATCCTTAGCAGACCTTATGTATGAGAGGCCAGTAACAGGTGAAATGCCATGGGACTGGAGGGCAGTGAACACAGTCCCTCTGCTTAAAAAGCAGCTGGTGCCTTGAACAGAACTTTCATGAAACATAATATTTAGACACAGTTCAGCTTGTATTTCACGTTAGTTCTGTATGTCTCCTCCCCATTGTTTATTATTAAGGACATATGAATGAAAACAAGAGCTTTGTTCCTAAAAATGTCATCTACTCCAGTTGCTCTCTCCCTACCTGAGGTCATAATGTACTGCTTGTGAAATCACAGTTACTCCCATGGCAACAGACTATGATGTTACAACAGAGGATTATGAATTGAAGTAGGAAGTATGCTATTGAGGCAGGTAAACCCTAATGGTACACTAAGGGATAACCTTCAAGTATTCATACAAATGTCCTCAGTAATAAATAATGGGTATGAGAAATATGTAACTATATATGGAATGCAAGCTGGATTGTGCCCATTTATTATGTTTTTCAAAGTTATGTTGGAGGCATCAGCAGCTCTTTAATGATGGGTGTAGGGAAAAACTGGGAGGGTACTAGCTGGTGAGTCAACATCAATTGTTTGCAGGCTACTGAAAATTAAAAAAAACAGACACTGTAGTTGACTTTCTAGAGGAAAACAGGATGATGAACAGGAATCAACAGGGGTTCATTAGAGAGAGGTCATGTCAAATGAACTTAATTGATTTTTTTAGTCAGTGATATAGACGGTGAATAGTACCCAGGCAGTCAGCATCTTGTTCCAGGAAGTAAAAGGTCTTCAGATCAGTGCATCAACCCAGTTAACAAATTAATAAATAAATACTTTTATCTTGAGTAAGACTAATTTCCTGCCAGTGTTATTGCCTTCCCTACAGAATGCTAGTAAGGTACTCTTACATCCCTTAGGTGCCTGAAGAGCTGTACAACTTTAATTGGATTGCACCAAGGCCTATAGGGGGTCCTCTCAGATGTTTGTGTTCTTTGCCTTCTGGATGGTGGGTTCCTGTGCAATGTTTTTCAAGATGGTTAACTTATTGCATTGCTTGTTTTACTACAGGAAGCATTGTAAAATGTTTCCTAGTGCTCTCTGTAGTCACGTCACTCATACTATGGCCACTTCTGTGATTTGTTTTCAGTCTGTGATGGCAGCTGATATTTGCAATGTGATCACCTGGGTCCCGATTCATAAACTGGGCTTAGATCGGTGCAAGCTGTGGCACAAAGCAGCTTGTGCTGAAGCCTGGTGTGCCAGGGACCTTGCATCAGATTCTAGTACAGAAGGGGTCCTGGTGCCTAAGTCTCCACACTTGCGGCAACCTCTTCTGTGCAGCAAACACAAGGTGCATGGGAGGGATCTGTCACAGGCTCCTTGTGGAAAACACAACTGGTGCTCCATCCCCGATCTCCAATGTTGCTCATTATGGCATAGGTAATATAGCCCCCCAGTCCCCGACGGTGCCCATCATAGCATAAGTAAGGTAGCCCCCACTCCCCGATCCATGATGGTGCCTGGTAAACTTCAATTAGTGTAGCTCTGCCCCCCCAATCCTCAATGTTGCCAGTAATAAAACATATTAATACAGCTCCATCCCTGGTGGTTGAGTGGCTACCCACCCACCCACCCCACAAGTAGTGCTCACCACCCTGAAACAGAGCTGGTACCAGCACAGCCCTCCTTTCACCTCCGTGTCCAGTGCTAACTGAACTGTATTTGATGGCTTACTGTAACATGTATGCATTCATTGTGTACACATTATAGTAAGCCATCAGTGGCAAATATCAGGGGAATTCTTCCCTGTGACCTAATTCTGAATACAGGCAGGCCAGGTAAAAGCATTCTAGCCAAAACTACAACCTTACAGCAATTAAGGCATAGCAGTAATATGGAACTTGCAGTTTGAATAATACTGGGAAAGCCACTTCCCAAAGACCTGGAATAATTAGGATGATGCTACCTGCCAAGGACCTGGATGAACCCGGGCCAAGCAAAGCTAGTAGATAAACATGCCTTGATGACCTAACAAGACCCCAAAACATTTCTGAATTTTCCATGTAGATAATACAGAAAAGACTCAAGTTGAAGCAAACTAGCTGAATATTTCTGATAAATATTGCTCTCCCTTAGCTAACCACATTCTCACACCTTCTTGTATTTAGATACAAGAAAGGTTATTGAATATTTATAATAAATGTTATTAGTTCTTGGCTAACCACAATTTCACACCCATTCAGACTTAGAGTTAAGGGAAACAGCACACATCTATACCACTCTGATTGGTTGGAAAATACCTTGAACAGCAGATCAGGCAACTACGATGTGACTGGTGCCTTTCAAGTATGCTATAAAATCCCAGAGTTTTCATCCCCTCTAGGAGAGACTCCAAATACATTCCTGGAAGTTGTTAATAAATGTCCCTGGTGGGCATTGTGGCTAAGACCTGTTGACAAAGGCCAGCTTGTTGTCTTTAGCATAGTTACCTGGGCAACATGCAAAATATTAGTGGTAAGGACTATGGATTCAATTAAGACCACTCTTCGCGGGAGATGCTACTGTATGCAACATGCATAAATAAGTTAGGCAACAGGTTTGTTAAAATATAGGTTTATTAGGTAATAAGCTTATTAGGATATAGCTTCAAATAGTTATTTTTGGTAGGTAAACTAACACCACTGCGTAATTTAGTTAGGTTACTTGTTTCTGATTCTTATACCAAGAATTCCAATTAGGAAAGGACTGTTAGGCTCACAAAATAGATATCTGCCCATTACTTATGTTAGATAAAGAAAGAGATACGTTTGTCATGGCATCTTGAATGAACTTTTCTGATATAAGAATTGAAAAATTATGATTACATGTCTTTTGTAGTTAATTGGGTATGTAGATATCCTAATTATAGGAATAATAAGAATTGCAATAAACTGCATGAGTTTTGCCAACATGCCCTGGACCTGTAGTGTTATTTACATAGAAACTGAGTACTCAGACAATTGTATCACATGGACCCTGGCATGGGCATCTAGTTCAGGTATCAGTTCAAGTCCTGGTATTGGTTCTAGGTGACACTCTAAAGTATGTAATAGTCAGTGGCTCTAGCTAGGCAAAGGTTTCCATGTTGTTCTGACACCAGCCGCTTACAGGTTAGTATCTGTGGCTCTATAGAGGAGGTGATCTTGAAGATCTGCTGCTACTGTTAAATGCAGATAACTGAACTGCCCATGTAAAGTTCCCTGACTGAAGTTGGAAACTGCATATCTGTTGTCAAACACCATTCTCCTTCATGGCATCATACTGCTGCTTCAGCAGTATTTGACCACCCAGGGCTTTGGCTAGGAAACTACATTTGGATATCAAAACCCAAGTCCCCGCCACTCCAACAGTTGTGTATAACCTAGTTTGGTGACCTGTCTCTAGTATACCTCATGGTGTGTTCACAAAGTGCATAGTAAGACCAAATTAATTGGAGCACTTTGTTTTATGCCTATAGCATTATTTACTCAGGCTGCACAAGAATCATATTACATTTCTGGAGTTAGGGTCAGAAAGTGGGAACGCCCAAAATTGACTAAGGTTTAGAATACCCCACCCAATCAGTCTGTAAACCACGATATATGTGGCTTATGTGCATCTACATTTATGGGAATTGCAATATACTTTCTAGAGGAATTTGTTGATGCATCAGTCAGCTCAGAATACAAATTGCACACAGTTCCTTCCAATTTTTGTAACACAACTTGCAAACACCAGTGCCATTGATCAGCCATTTCTAATTTTTAAGAAAAATGTTTTAGAACTTAACTGAAATTGTTATCTGCATTTTACGGTATTCCCAATGCTTCCCCATGATAAAATGAGAAAGAGAAATACTGTACAATGTAAGGATTATATAAAGACGACATAGTTATGGTGCAATGTCATTACGTAGTCTCATTGATTGGTCACCGTATTGAGATGTAAACATTATATTCCACTCATTTTGATTATCTTACATTTCTGAGTAATTAGATAACAGATACATTTCTTTTAAAATATTTTTATTCATCCTTTGCCCAGTTTCTATAATGATAATAGGATAGTAGTATGGTGTTAAGAGGCAGTAATTTAATAACCATATCTGGGAATACATATATTCAGTGACCACAGAGCAAGGTATTTTTGGTGCTCTAGATATGGATATCACCTAGCTTCATCCCATACACTATAGTTATTTTACCAAAAACAAATTTATTTAGAAATGATAAATTAAAAGAAATATTTAAAGTAGTTAAAATAAGCTTCCTACTGTCATATTTTACTGTACGGATTAGTGGCAGAATGTTGACAGTGAAGAAAGAGTGTGTGTACTGTTAGGCAATCAGAATGCAATAATTAGCATGCCATCCCATAACGGAATCTATTGTCCCAGTATGAAAAAAATAACTGGACAGTCACTCAACATTCTGACTAACTGAGGGGACGATTTTCAACATAATCTATAATGCATGGAAAAGATAAATATATTGGTTGGAATCAATTGATTCTGTCTCTGTACTTTCTTATCCTACACATATCATCAACTTATTTTGCTTAATGGGCATGTCATCCGGACTGTTCTACTTACCTGCTGGCATCACTACAGACTGCTCATAGAACTTTCAGTTCAATTTTAAATCGCCCTACCCCTGTGGTAAATCTCAAGGCCTGTCCAGAAGGCAGACAATTGTTATAGTGACAAACATTAAACAACCATTGTCTGTACTTGATGAACCACCTCAGCAATCCATCCTTCTCCTTAGTCTGCTGACATCACCTGTGTAACCGTGATAAATTCTATGTACATAAATCATGTTCAGTTACTAGTTAGCATCTTTTGTCCCTCATTCATTTTGACAATTTGGCCCACGTCATCAGCTGTCTAGTGACATTCATTTCAGGCTGATTAATTTCTATGTTTGCTTGTGCATGCAAAACAAACATTTTGCAGCATGCCAGCATTGTATCACTTTTATAGGTGTGACTGTGTTGAGGCCAATGCAGTTGAGCATCAGAGAGGCTTGACTATGAGCTGCATATTATAAGCAGGCTGGTGATATTGCTGGTCAGTTTGCTGATGGGTGGAAAGTTCTTACCCACTGTATAAAATAATGAATCTGCTGTTATCACAAGATGTTTTCACCCACCGGCATACCAGCTAGGTGTGATCATCAGTTTTACTTGTCCTGTCCTGCCCTATATTCCTGAATGATGTCTGGCTCTCCAGTACAAGTTAACACCCTCCCACCTCCTCCCACTGTGTGCTATCCTTCCCTCCATTCCCGAATGCCACCTGCTTCCATAGAAACTTTCAACCCCTCCCCCACTCGCTTCCTCTTTTTGCTGTCCTGCCCACCATTCCTGAATGCTGCCCAGCTCCCCCATACAAGTTAACCCCTGTACTGCTTACTCCCTCTGTGTGTAGTACCACTCTTCATTCCTGAGTGATGCCCAGCTCCCTGACGCCAGTTAACCCCTCTTCCACTCACTCCCTCTGTGTGCAGTCCCACTCTCCATTCCTGAATGCCACCCATAGAAACATAGACTTTGACAGCAGAAAAGGACTGCCTGGCCCACCCAGTCTGCCCATTTCCCTACCTATTGGATAAGCTGCAGATTCTAGTTAACCAGCAGTCTACTCCCTCCTACCCCCACTATAATTGCCTTATGTCTGTCCCATACATGTTTGAATTCCCCACTGTTTTAGACCCCACAACCTCCCCAGGAAGGTGGTTCCATGGGTCCACCACTCTCTCCATGAAAAAATATTTCCTCACATTGCCCCTGAGCAGTCCCCCCTCTATCTTTGAATTGTTCCCCCTTGTTCTCGCACATCTCTTTTTCTGAAATATGCTAACCTCCTGGACTTTGTTGATTCCCCTGAGGTACTTGAAAGTTTCTGTCATGTCTTCCCTGACCCTCCTTTCATCAAGGGTATACATATTAAGCTCTCTCAGTCTCTCTTCATACGGTTTCTGATGCAGACACTGCGCCATTTTGGTTGCCCTTCTCTGGACTGCCTCCATTTCTAGTATATTTAAACGATCTACCAGGATTAATAAAATGCTCACAAATAAGACTTTATGTGGACGATACAGTCCTGATTGCATCAGGCAACAATGTGGGTGATTTAGAACAAAAACTGCAGGATGATTTCCTAACCATGCAAAAATATTTTACAAAGCTTGGACTACTGATTAATAATAGAAAAACCCAGACCATGTATTTTGGGTTAGAGAAAAAGGATAGAGTAGTTCCCAATTTGATAATCAAGACACAGGATGGAAAAATATTAGAGCAAACTCAGTCTGATAAATATTTGGGGGTATAATCTATCAGGAATTGAATTTTGAACAACACGTGATTGAATTTATAAATAAAACAAATTCTAAATTAGGGGTAATCAGACGCATATCAAATTGTCTAACAAGGGAAATGCGACTGAGTATAGTAAATCAATTACTCCTTCCTGTGATTGATTATGGTAGCCACATTTATACACACCTTATAAAAACAGGTACACAGTCTGGATGTTTTATACAATAGATTAGCCAGATTTGTGTTAAAATGTGATCTTGGTACCCATCACTGCTATATGTATTTAGAGTTGGGATGGAATTCACTAGAGCAGAGGGCAGAGGCCTATTGGTTAACACAGATAAAAGGATTACTTAAAAATAATTTACAAAATCATTTAATAAGTAACCTTAAAAAAACAGATCATGGCTTAAACTTACGAAAAACAGGAGCAAGAGATTTTCTAATTCCAAAAATTTAAAAACAGATATAGCACAATGACTTTTCAGTATAAAGTCTCAACAAGTTGGAATAGACCCCCCCCACCTTAGGGACCCAAACCTGTCTTTTTCAGAATATAAGACTGCAGTGAAACATGAGCTGCATTTTAAATGTTTATGCAATCGGTTAAGTTTGAATGCCATCATACATGATGTTGGGCTGTTTAAAACAAAGAAAGAATGTATGTATTTGAATGTATGAGAATTGTATTTGTAAGTTGTGTATTTGTTTACTGTGTTTATTTATTTTGCTACTGAACAGGTATGCCTTGTAAATAGGGATCTTGAATCCCTAATGGCATAATTTTCTGTATAAATAAAATTTTACTACTACTACTACTACTACATCCTGTCTATGTCCTAGCAAAGATGGGATCTCCAAAACTGCACGCATTACTCCAGATGGGACCTGCCATGTACAAGTTAACCACCCTCCCACATACTCACTCTGTGTGCTGTACCACCACCCGATCCCCAGAAAGGCATCCAGAAAGAGGTCAGCAGAGGAAGAGGCAGTCAGTGGTCCCTCTAAATCAGTGAGAGACCTTCAATGTCATCAGTCCCTCACTATCACAGTTCCTAGTCAATGTCTTCTCCCCCTGACCCTCCAGATCCCCCACCCCAACCTCCTTCTCACCACCCACAACCCCACATACCACCAACACCACTCACTTAGCTATTGGATCCTCTTCTACTGACCGGTACTGATATGATCCACAGACCTCCAGTACAGGAGGAGAAACCGGGTAAGACACTGGTGGAAGCCATTAGCATAATGGCAGGAAAAGGGGAGGTGCTGCTGGTGGGGGACTGCAATCACCTCACAGTCGCAATTTCAGCTAGAACCAGGGACATCCTAGACTCGCTGCTGGGGGCATTTCTCAGGCAGCTAGTCAGGGAGCCCACATGTGATGGGGCAGTACTGGACCTGGTGCTCACAGACAGGGACAGTATTGTGGACATCAAGGTCATGGGTCACCTGGGGACCAGTGATCACTGTACAGTGTGGTCCAGCATAAGGATGGCAGTAGAGGCATATCACACTAGAACAAGGGTCCTGGAATTCAGGAGGGCAGATTTTTTTAAATGGGTGAATGCCTCAGAGTCAGCCTAGTGGGGGAGGGGAAATGACTTTGGTGGGTGGAGGAACAGTGGGCTAAGTTTAGGGATGGTGTAGTGAAAGCAACAGACCACAGTGCAAAGGATGTAAGCAAAAGCAGGAGAAAAAAGGGAATGTTGTGGTTCTCAAAGGATGTGGCTCAAAAGGAAAAGGCTAAAAGGGTTGCATTCAAGAGGTATAAAGAGACAGATGGAAGAGAATAAGGAAGTGTATCAGGAGAAGCAAAGGGAAGCAGAGAAAGCAGCGAAGAGTGCAAATGCGCAACTTAAGGGAAAAAATAGCCCAATCTGGGCAACTAAAGGGGACAAGATATTTTTTAGGTACATAAGTGAAAAGCGGAGGGGGGGGGTGGCTGTGCAATTCAGATGGGCAGGAGGGACTGGGCTGAAAAGGGTCAGGAAAAATCAGTTATTCTGAACAAATGCTTCTGTTCAGTCTTCACAGAGGAAAGGGAAGAGAATGAGCCACATAAAAGCAGCAGCAGCACTGAGGGGAAAGGGAGGTTGACACACGTCTGTTTATCAAGGAGAGAGAGTCCTGAAAATACTCACAAATCTAAAAGTGGACAAAGTTATGGGGCCAAACAGGGTATAACAAGGGTACTGAGTGAGCACAGGGAGGTACTGACTATACCTCTGACTGCCCTGTTCAACAACTCATTGGAAACAGGAGTGGTACCAGAGGACTGGAGGAGGGCAGATGTAGTCTTGTTTCATAAAAGCAGTAGCAGGGAGAAGGCTAGCAACTATAGGCCAGTCAGTCTGACATCAGTGGTGGGGAAGTTAAAGAGCTAGTGTATTGCCTAAAACTGCTAGTAGTTTTTAAAAGCAGTCAGACATTATCTTTTATATCTCAAATATTTTTTTTTTTACCCTTTAGGAAATTAGAAGATTGTTTACCTGATGTCAGTTGGTGTGATGCGTGGAGCAGCACTCTGCCTGGCATCTGACATATCTAGTTCTACCCCCCCAACTACATTTTCAACACTGTGACCTCATTGACTGTGACATCCCAGATGACTGATCTGGCAGCTGCTTGAGTGACTTTTCCTGAACACCTATGATGCTATAGTCAGTCAGATCACAATGCTAATGATGTAGTAGGGGGAACAGAGACAGATATGTCAGTTGCCAGGTTGAGACCTGTTCAACACATCTAACACAATATTATCACATAGAAAATCTTCTAATGAGCAAAAGGAAAAAGAAAAGTACTTTAGAAATAGAAAGTTACAACACACCACTTCTTAAAATTTGCATCATTTTCCAATCTGTCTGTTTTGTTTCCATTTGCTTATTAATGGAGTCACTTCTAAAGGAAAATATTGTGGAGTACCTTGAATCCACTGGGCTGCAGGGCCCAAGGCAGTATAAATTCATTTTGGGGGGGGGGGGGTCATGTCAGATAGATTTCTTTGACTTGGAAACCAAGGAAATAGATTAGGATGGACTGGTAGAGATTGCTTACTTAGATTTTCCTCTTCTTAGACATTCTTCTTCACACTGCTCTCCCCTAACACTTCTTGCCCTGGGTCCTTCATACCTAAGGCAAATTACCACACCCTAACAAACCATAGTCCGTCACCCTACTGCTGTGCCATAGGGACCACCACAATTATGGGTATCAGAGTACCACCCTTATACTGACACTGGGCCACTGCCCCCTTAATGCCACTTGCTGGGCACCCAGT
Source organism: Neoceratodus forsteri (assembly GCA_016271365.2). Lineage (NCBI taxonomy): Eukaryota > Metazoa > Chordata > Ceratodontiformes > Ceratodontidae > Neoceratodus > Neoceratodus forsteri. Next base: position 615,595,400 of record CM028133.1, read on the forward strand.
GTCACACAGACCACCCAGGCTCCTACTGATCACTCTTACTATCCTACATCTTGGACCCCTCAGCCCTCCCCTCAAGGGTCTTCTTCCCACACCTCCCGCCCCCATGAACCATCACCAACTGCCACCCACACTGCCACTGCCTGTCATGCATCCCCCCTCCCCCCTACGTATCTCTCTGCAGTCATGCATCACCATCAACCTCCATGCCGGATCACATTCCTATCCTTTCCAACCCTTATCACCCTGGCCATCCCATGTACTACCTACACTATAACTAGGCAGCAGCTATCCTTGACAATATGGCAACAATCTTTTTGCTCTCCTCAGAGTCTTTGCCATACTCCTACTAATTTCAGGAAATGTTCATCCTAACAAAGGCCCTGTCTCACCCAGTCCTAGCCTCTCACACCACGGGCTTAGAATAGCTGCAATGAATATTTGCAGCTTACCCAAAAAGATGGCAAGTCTCCATTGCTGGATACTGCAACATTAGCCAGATGTGCTAGCCCTCCCAGAAAGCTGGCTCTCTAAAAAAAAACACCTTACTCCTTGGCTTTACCCTTCACAGAGCCGACAGAGTGGGAAAACATGGTTGGGGTGTGTGCTGTGTGTCACAAACCCACTCAGCAGGTCAGGCCCTCTACTCCTAAAGTGCCAACCTCTGAGCGTAGTCTTGTGAACAGTTTAACAGAATAAGGTAACCCTCTTGTCTGTTTTGTGAGTTCGGATCAACCTTTGGTCTCAAGTCTTGGAGGAATTCAAACTGTGAACCTCTTGCTAGTGTACCCCAATGCACAGGCTCAGATATTTTGTCTTCGGGGAGCCAGATATCTTTGCTTATGGGCACCTAACCAGGTATACAGAGATGAACCCTTAAAAACTTTAATAAAGACCTCAGATTTAAAACGCGTCTCTTTCCAGTTTGGAATCACCATTCAAGCTATGCCTCGTGTCTGCTATAACCATGTATACTCTACTTGCACAGTAAAGAAATCAAGGACAGACCAAGTAAGTTCTAAAAAGATATTTGCTGAAATAGATAAAAAAATACGTAACAAAAACAATGCAGAACTATTATATCACAAGACATACAAATCTTTTAAAAGAACAAGGTTTAAACAGTGCAAATTCCTACTTACAGTACTTAGATTCTAAATACTTGCTTAAAGCGCTCTAAAGATGTTTTCTTAGTCAGAGTCTAGGTAAAAATGTGAGTAAGTAAAACAGAGTATTCCTTAAACAACTGTATTTGCCAACCCCTTTTTTGTGTGAGGTCGGCTAGCTCCTCCTCTGTCAGATTATGTATAAAAATATATCTAATAAAAAACAGTAGTCTTTTTAAAGCATTAATTTTGCAATCCTCAGCATGACTCATGTTTCAGATGACATCTTTTTGATCCATGTTGCATCCTCCCTCACACAGGCTTCAGAGGAGCATTTACAACCTTGCACCCCTGTGTGACAACCTAGGTTCCTCTCCAACATCATAAAATGGATGTGATATAGCAACTACAGCTGTAATAAACTCAGACAAACAGGATCCTTGATTAAGGCCTTCTATGTAACACCTAGTATCTAAAACTGTGTGTGTGATCTTGCATCTTTCAGCTAAAATCTGGGGGGGAGGTGAGTGAGGTCACTACTAGAGCACCAGATTTTCAGCAGAGACATTCAGTAATGCATTTTATATTAAAAAAATGATACAGCACTCAGAACTGGCTGTCTGTGTCACACTGTATATGTTTGTGACTCCATGATATGCCATGCCCTTCCAACACCTCCACTAGATCATGGTGCCCAAGCCTTATTGTTAAAACTTACTCCAGATCCCTCCAGAGCCCCTGTAACTCTTACTGTCACATATGTGCCCCCAAGAAACCAAGCTCCTGCTATAAATCCCTTGCTAATTACATCTCCGGCATCCCCCCAAAATGGAACACATCATAGTTGGAGACTTTATGGTGAACTGGCTTGCCAGTTCGGCTACCCATGCTAAGGACAACTTCACTGTGTTGGACTTGACCCAGCTGGTCAGCCAACCTACCAGGGTAAACTCCACTAATGGCTGTAGCACCCTGATCAACCTTCTCCTCACCAACCATCCCCATAGAATCTCTGACCTGGTGGTCCTTCCGGACTCCCTAAGCGATCACTCACCCATCCTCTTTTCCTGGTCATGTCTTCAGCAGAAACCCAAACCAAACTATATTGCCCGGCATCATCTCCAACTCAGAGGCCTCACAAAACTAAGAAAATACTTAACTCAATGGGATTGGTCCCCCATCTCCCGGGCCCCTGCTATAGATGAAGCCCTTGATTATTTCACCTGTCCTTTTAATAAAGCGTGTGACATCTATGCCCCACTAGCTAAAGTGCAGTCCAAGAAACGTAATGCTCCCTGGGTCATGCCTGCACTGCTTCAACAGCTAAAGCACAGAGATGATCTCTGGCATAAAGCAGTCACATCCGGTATGCAGGCAGACAGGCAAGAATATAAAGTGGCTCGTAACAGATGCACTTGGGCCATAAAACAGGCCAAATCGGGCTACTACAAAATGACCCTTGCCTCCTCCTGGGGGAATGTTTGGTTGTTCTGGGACAATATCAAGGAACTCAAGGGCAAATCCCGGCTCCCCCTCCACTAACTGTCAACAATGTCTGTACCACTAACCCGCTGGCCATCGCCAACTGCCTCAACTCATCATTTGCTAACCTTAGTGCAGTACTCCCAATTAACTTCTTTAACCCCACTCCTGCAACCCCACCCCCTAACACCCAGCATTCCCCCTTCCATCTCAGAGTGATCTCTACGAATGAGGCAAGGTCTTATCTCATTAAAGCACTCAGTGGCTCTTGATATTGCAAAGATTCTTTTGATATGAAAATCCTACATCTAATACTAGATACAGTCCTCCCCCCACTGACTGACCTCATTAACAGCTCCCTAAGTCTGGGGCAGTTCCCGGTGAAGACTGCCACAGTCACCCCAGTACTGAAGAGTGGTGACAACACCTTCCCAAATAACTAGCATCCCATATCCATTCTCCCACCACTCTCGAAAAAATTATAGCTATCCAACTCACTGAGTACCTGCTTGCTCATAACCTTCTTTGCAGGGAGCAGCATGGCTTCAGATCTGGGCACAGTACAACTATGGCTCTCACAGAGTTCTCTAATTATATTCACTCTGCCCTGGATAGAAAACATCTAACTGGAGCTGTCGTCATGAACCTGTCAAAGGCCTTTGATACAGTCTCCCACCCCTTACTCTTAAGCACACTCCACGATGTAAGTCTGTCCCAAGGACCCATCTCCTAGTTTACCAGTTACCTCACAGCTAGATCACAATGTGTCAAAATAAACAACACCCTCTCAACCACCTTGCCAGTCCACTCTGGGGTTCTCCAGGGTTCCATCCTCAGCCCTCTATTATTCAGCATCTACCTAAACACCTTGCCCAATTCCCACTCTGGCAATCTACTAATCTATGCGGATGATGCGATTCTTTTTGCCTCGCACCCAGATCCCACAGTATTGCAGTCTTTCCTCATGCATTTAACCAGATTGAAAACTGGTTCATAAACCAAAGACTTGTGGTCAGTGCAAAAAAGACAAAGACCATGCTCTTTGCCCTCTGACAGAATAAGGCCAAAAATGTGCAGCTTACAATCCTCTCCCACTCTCTCCTTCCTCTAGAACAGGTCTATACATATAAATACCTGGGTCTTACATTTGATTCCAATCTCTTCTTCCATTCACACATTGACACTCTATCATCAGCCATAAATGTCTGTATAGGCCTATTGTATCGGCGCAAGGATTGCCTACCTCTGGAAGCCCTTATTCTGGCTGTCACCTTTTTAGTCCTCTCCCTAGTCAATTATGGGCTAATTATCTACTGGGCTGCTAACCACAAAATCCACCTGGATATAAACAAAGTGTGCAGACTCTTCTACAGGGCAGACAAGCGTTCCCATACTTGTACTCTATATGCCCTGACAAATCTTCTCACCCTGGATGAAAGGCTATTTTATCAAACATGTCTCCTCACAAAGAAAATACACCTGCCCCCCCCCCGTGGGTTTCTGCCTCTCTCCTATCCTCCCACTCCTCGGTGAACACCCGCAATGCCAACCGTCAGGTGAGGTCCATCTCGAGGGTTAGAACCTCCTTAGCTTAAAGGTCATTCCCACACAGGGCCCCAGTCTGGTACAACGAACTCCTCTCCGACATCTCCACATTAGGACCTTTCAAGTCAGCCCTCAAAGAGCACATTCTTGCTTCATGGCACTGCCAATGTACTAGCTAGTGCCGGGTCATCTATCTATCATCTTACAGGACCACCCCGCCACTGAGCTCCTACCGATGGGGCTACAAAACATTACCTATTAACAATGCCTCCTCTGGCTGCACTCACAAGATATCTGTTTAATTCTCTACTTCACTGTAAATGTCAAACCTGTTACTGCCTCCCTCTATCAGCAAACCTATTGTTCTCTTGAAAACTGTAAAATACAGCTCTTAGTAACACATTCAATACAATGTATAGCTGATCTATATTCTGCAATATTGTATAACTGAAAAAACTGTAATCTTTAGCTGCCATTCTATGTCTATATGTATTAAGTGTTGTATTTGTTTTTTCTGATGCGGAGGCTTTTGTAAATGAGTCCTTGACTCAAAGGTTGTAATCCTAAAGTCTGTTAAATTAAATAAAATTAAGATTTTGGTAAGGCATTTCAACACCGTACTACATAGGAGACTCGTATGGAAACAGGGCAGTTTAAGGATGGATCCTAATGTAGTAAACTGGGAAAGAAATTTAGTTAATGGATAAGTGACAGAGGGTGGTGGTAAATGGAGTTCACTCCAGGGAAGGGTGGGTGACCAGTGGGGTGCCTCAGGGCTCAGTACTGGACCAGTCCTCATTTATGTCTTTATACTGTATATGACATTGCAGATTAACTGGGAGGGAAGGTATGCTTCTTTGTAGATAGGTAGACACTCAAGAGGGGGTGGAAAGAATATGCTGAAACTTGAGAAAACTTCAGGAGTGGTCAGGGGCATGGCAGCTGGGTTTCAGTGTGAAAAACTGTTAAACCATACACCTAGGGTACACAAACCCAGAGGCAGAGTACAAAATGTGACAAACGGTATCGATAGTCGCCAAACAGGAAAGGGACCTAAGGATAACCATAAATTATGACATCGTGGCGGGGGGGGGTGAGAGAGTGTGACAAGGCAGTAGTAGGACCAGTGGTATTATGGGGTACATAGGGAGGGGTATCATCAGCAGAAAGAGGTAGATAGTGTTTCCACTTTATAGATCGCTGGTGAGTCCCCAACTGGAGTACTGTGTCCAGTTCTGGGAATCACATCTTTTGGAAAACATAGACAGAGTAGAGTGTGTTCAGTGGAGGGCAACTAAAATATTGCAGAGGCTGCATCAGAAGCCCTGTGAAGAGAGAATAAGGGACCTGAGTATATTCACTGTGGAAGACAGAGAAGGAAGGACATGATAGAGACCTTTAAAAACCTCATGGAGTTAAAAAGATACAGAAGGGGATTATTTTTCAAAGGAAGAGATGCATGAAAAACTGAGGACATGTAATGAAGCTGGAAGAGGGAAAATTTTGGAGAGATGTGAGGAAGTACTTCTTCACTGAAAGAGTGGTGGATGCCTGGAACAATCTTCCAGCGGAGGTTGTGGGGGTGAAAACAGTGGTGGACTTCAAGCATGCATGGGATAGGCACCACAGAATCTTTGCTGGGAAACAAGGGGGATGGCAAAGCCAGAGATCAAGTAGGGTATGCGGTGACAGGATAGGCTAGGCAGGGAAAAATGGTCAGACTGGGTGGGCCAAGCGGTCCTTATCTGCTGTCAAATTCTATGTTTCTGTGGCACATCCTACTGCTATTGAGGCCATCTGTGAACTGAGGGAAACAAGGTATGTTCAGTGAATGGCTTTTTTATGCGTTTTTAACTTTTACTTATAACTTTGTCATGTTTCAATATGTTTGCACACTAGGAGTCACGTGATGGCGTCTGTCTAGACAGCTGCATGGGCTTGGAGCTCCCCCCTCTCGTCGCCGTTTTAGCGCTTTTTTTCTTAAATCGCGATCGCTAATTGCCCAGATTGTTACCGGAGGAGAATCACTTACCTGTATAACTGCTGTTCCTCTTATTGGTCCTGGGGTTAGCGTGATTTTGAGGGGAGATGGAGGCCGATATGAAGCAGGCCCCAGTTAAGCACACCCTCCTGCCTCTCCGAACAAAGCGGCTAAAAACAAAGGAATCAAGGACCGGTAAGCCTGAACGGCTGAGGACAAAGCAACAGCGGTTCTTCCCTTAACTGAAGATAAGTTCATGCACGAACTCAGCCCTATTAAAGACATCCTGAAGGATCTCGCAGCTGAGATGAAGTCGCTACGTTTGGATTTATCGTCGGTCTCCACCAGGGTTGAGGATGTCGAGGCCAGGGTATTCTCGGTGGAAAGAAGGCAGGACAGATCGGAGGGTATGGTAGACGACCTGAGACAACAAATTAAGAAGCTGCAAAACAAAGTTGAAGACCTTGAAGGACGTAACCGCAGAAACAATCTGCTGATATTTGGTCTGCCTGAATTGGAGGAAGGGCCTGACATTCTTGCTTTCCTTCAAAAGTTTCTAGTGAAGGTGGTTGGGCCCTCGCCAATAAGCTCCCTATACCATCTGGAGCGTGCCCACCGGTCCCTACGGCCCAGACCCCCACCAGGTTCCACTCCACGGCCCATAATTGTTAAATTTTTAAGCTATTTGGAATGCCAGCATGTTTTCCTAAAAGCAAGAGAGCACAAGGAGATCCTGTGGGGCTCATCCAAACTGCGAATCGCTCAAGATCTCCCGAAGGAGACGAGGGAGAAGAGGGCTGCCTTCCATCAGGTTGTGTCCAAATTGATCCCTGCTTCAATCCTCTTCAAAATGACATATCCTGCAACCCTGAAGATTATAGTCGGAGGCTCTGTCTACAGTTATACATCACCGGACTTGGCCCTGAGTGAACTTACCTCCAAGTTACCGGATCTATTCAAGAAACCGGGATGAAGGACTTATTCTTTGTTTGCTAGTTGCTATAGTTTGTGCTGCCTATGCCTGCTTTCAATGTTGCTGCTGGTACTACTCATCTAGGGGTAGGCCGAGGGAAAGGCGATTAGGTTGCTCGTTTCCCCCCCTTGGGAGATAGCCCTTTGATTCGTCCCCTGGTCGGTTGCCCCTTTTATTCTCCTTCCTTCTGCCATCTCCCCTCCCTCCCTTAGGGTTTTTTCCTACCTTGTTCGTTTTTTTTTTCTGCTGCAGGGTCAGAGGGGTGGTCATTGCGGGGCTGGTTAAATCCTCGTCGTCATGTTCCTGGTCGGTAGGGAGGAACTAAGTTCTGGGCTGGTGTTTCCAGGGACTTCCAGGGGGGACGTTTTGGTCCGTCTTCTAACTTGGCCCCCTGGAAACAATGCCCCAACACTGAATTGACCGTGAAGTGAGCTCTGCTACCCGGACACTCTACTTCAAGTGGATAATCCTATTGAGGGGTGAGCTGATTTGTTTTCCTTTGGGGAAATGGTCTTCCCGATGATCGAAATCGAGCTGTGAGTAACTGGCTGGGTTGGTTTCAGGGTGTATCCTGACGATCTCCTGTGTTGCCGTTCATACTTGGGGGGTTGGATATTGCCTGCTACTACAGGCCTCGCGGCCTCTTTTTTTTTTTCTTCAGGATGGCATCTATATTGCCGGTAGGTGGCGACTGGGGGGGGGGGTCCATGGCCTTTGGATGCCTGCTTGCTGGATGCCTTATTGCGAGCCTGAGATTGGGGGGTTGGCTAACCCCTCCCGGGTGATGATATTGACTTGGGGTATAGGTTTGGGGGTATGGGCACTCTCTTGGCCCTGGGTAGGTTGTCTTCAATGTTCACCTGGGATTTGGGGGTTCAGAATGGGATTTGGAGGACCAGAACTGGTTTATTTCGTTTGGATAATATGCTCATTCTGGTCTTCCCTATGTAATTTTTGGGTTTTTGTACTTTTCGCTGGTTTTGTGGGACTTGGGGTTGGGGGTTGGATTGGTTGTTAAGGACTTTTTTAGGATAGGAGTTAGGGTGGGGGTCGGAATTCATCACGGACTGGTTTATATAGGACACCTGGGAGACTGAGTTTGGTCGGGGGTCAGGTGGGTTGCTGACTGTCTCTCCCTGTTGGGCTTGAGTCTTATTTTTCAGGTGTTTATGGTTTACTATGGGGGTGGGTTTGTTTTGGGCTGGCCTTTTGGATTTAACTACAGTGAACTTAATGGGTACATTGTCGGGGTGCACCCTACCTTTTTCTACAATTATATGACTGCCTGGTTATTTCTAACTTGTTTACGGTATTTTAAAATGTTAAAATGTCTCTGAAAATTGCTTCTTGGAATGTACGTGGACTCCGGGACCGGGTCAAACGTCTCCAGATGTTTCGACACTGTTCATTAATGTGTGTCGACATTCTCTTTCTCCAGGAGACACACCTCACTCAGTCGGACGCTAATTTGCTATCTCGGTCAGGTTTCTCCTATTCTTATCTGGCTGGTAATTCCTGCTATAGTAGGGGGGTCGCAGTTCTTGTTAAAAAGCAGGTCTTGTTTACTGCAGAGAAGACGGTGGCGGATGTGGAGGGGAGATTTGTCTTGATTCAAGGGGTTCTTAATGGTGAAAATGTTGTCTTAGTATCTATATACGGTCCAGTCGGAGGAGATTCTAGTTTTTTTAGGTCTCTTACGGAGAAATTGATTAGTTTCCTCCCGGCTCAATTTATACTAGGAGGAGATTGGAACCTTCCTTGCTCGCTGACTTTGGACAGAGACCCCCAGGATAAGCGCCCACCTTCTCCAGCCCATAGAGCATTTTCAGATTTAAGAGCACTGTTAGGTTTGTGCGATCCCTGGAGACTTGCTAACCCCGCTCTTCAGGCCTATACCTTTCTCTCTCAATCTCATGCTACCAAATCTCGTCTGGACATGATTTTGATTAGTGTTTCTTTTCTCTCAAGTTTTGGTCTAGCTGGTATTGACCCAATTATTCTTTCTGACCATGCGGTTGTCTGGATTAAACTCTCCCTTAATTCTGAATACTCGCGGGGTTTGGTTTGGAGGCTGAACACACAGCTCTTAAGGACTCAGACTGTATCTAATATAAGCTCCTTGATATCAATATTTTGGCAGAGAACCTCAACTCTGTTCCTAGATTTGATCTGGTCTGGTCTGCTCTTAAGTGTTTTTAAGGGTGAGTTTATCAAGACGGCCTCCTTCAGAAGGAAAGGGGACTTGCTGACTCCTTAATTTTGATGGGTAGAGTTCGGGATCTGGAGGCTAAATCTTCAACTTCCTCCTTGACTGATCTCAAGCAGCTTTTGGTAGTCAAGGACAAGTATATGGATTTCTTAAGGGAGAAAACTGAATATGCTCTTATTAAGACCCAAGCAAAGTACATTGACCAGGGAGAAAAGTCTGGTAAGCTCTTGGCACAGCATCTCCGGGTACTTGAGAGTTCTAGGCTTATTCCTTCTCTGGTCTCCCCTTCTGGGGAAGCTGTCATTGCGCCCCGGAAGATTGCCCACGTCTTCAAGGAATTCTATGCAGATTTGTACAGTGAGCTGGAGAGGTCATATTCTGTCTCTGACTTAGACAATTATTTAGGTGAGATTGACATTCCCTGCTTATCTGAGGCTCAGCGGGCTACTTTGTCTGCCCCCATTTCAGAGGAGGAAGTTGAGAGGGCTATTGCTTCTCTCACTCCAGACCGTACGCCGGGGCCTGATGGGTTCCCAGCCAATTTTTATAAGACTTTCGTTAAGGACCTGGTACCCTCCCTCCTCAGACTCTATGACTATCTGGCCTCAACCTCGGAAGTAGACCCATCGCTTTTTGAGGCAACCATTGTCTTAATTCCTAAGCCTGACAAGGTTCTCACGGACCCAGCTAGTTACAGACCCATATCACTCCAGAACTATGATATGAAGATCCTTGCTAGGATTCTGGCTGACCGTATCAAGAAGGTATGGTCTGAGCTGCTGAGTCCTGAGCAGGCTGGATTTGTGCCTGGGTAGATCCTCGGCTGATCATCTGAGGACCCTTTCGCATATCTCGCAGTATGCTCAATCCCTTTCGCACCCGGCGATTTTGGTTTCTCTTGACGCCGAAAAGGCTTTTGATCGTGTTGACTGGGGGTTTCTTTGGGCTGTGCTCGAGAAGATGGGCTTCCCGCTTGCCTTTGTTAACAGAATCCGGGTGTTTTACAGTTGTCCTTCTGCCAGAGTATATTGTAATGGGGTATTTTCTTCTCTTTCTTTTCCGTCTTTATGAGGGTACTAGACAGGGCTGTCCACTCTCACCTCTCTTATTCAATTTGTATTTGGAACCTCTGCTCAGAAGGATTAAGGCTTCGGCCCTGATCAGAGGAATTACTTTGTGTCAAAAAGAACTGGTCCTCTCAGTATATGCCGATGATATCCTTCTACATCTGGTGGAACCAGTTGAGTCTCTTAGGGAGGTGCTAGGGCTGATTGAGAGGTTTGGGGTCTTTTTGGGTTATAGGTTGAATGTTTCCAAATCCGAGATTTTCCCTCTTAATGTTCATGCCAGCAAGGCTGAGTTCTCCTCCTTTGGTATGAAGTGGGCCCCTAGATACATTAAATATTTAGGGATCCTTTTTTCTACTGACTCTTCTCTTTTGAAGGAGTTAAATCTGGACCAGCTCAGGGACTCGGTTACACAGGACCTCCAACGTTGGTCAGCTCTCCCTATGTCACTCTGAGGTCGGATAAATGTGATTAAGATGAATGTCCTTCCCAGAGTGTTCTATCCACTGAACTTGGTAAATCTTAGGCTACCTGTTTCCTATATTCAGCAGTTTCACATGCTCTTCTCTCAGTTCATCTGGTCCAAGAGGGCAGTTAGGCGTCTTATGGTAAATTATCTCTCTAAGGATAGAGGAGGTCTCAGATTGCCCAATCTCCTGTTGTATTACTGGGCTGCATCTCTCTAGGCTGAGAAGGTGGTTTTCTGTCGAACCGATGTTTCTTGTCCTATCTGGCTTCAATTAGAGCATCTTTCCTCGCTGCAATCAAATTTGATAAGCATGCTCTTTTACCTACCCGAAATTGCTTGCTAAGTGGATCCCGGATAATGTTATAAGGACTGCTATTAGGTCTTTTGGCAATGTCTGAGGCATTTCCATGTTTCCCACGTCGGACTTGGGGCAGCCGGTTGTTGCTAATCCTAATATTAAGTTAGGTAATTCATGGATTGGTCCTGACTGGCTGCCGCAAATCAAGGAGGCTAGTCTGGGAACTTTTCAATATAATTCCTCTCTCCCCGGGTGATATTCTTGAGAAGTTTCATATTCCTAGTCGGTCTATTTTCATTGTTTACCAACTGAGGCACTTAATCAATCGGAGATTTGGCTCTTCCCCTGGGGAGTTAGTGGTCTCTCCTTTTCTTTCTGAAGTGGTTAGACTTGCTTCTCAGTCTCATTGTGTCTCTTCGATATACTCCTTTCTTCTGGACTATAACTCACCTGATGGGGCTGCTGGTTCGGATGTTTGACTCATCTCCTGCCCGGGAATTCTTTTGACTGGCTTGGCTTTGGAAGGACCTTCACAGATATCATACCCAGGACAGGTTTCGCTAACCCAGTACTACATTGTTAATAATCTGTACTACACCCCAGCTAAGCTATCTCAATTTGGGAAGGTTTCCCATCCTAGCTGTTTCAGGTGTTTGCATGGGGATGGAAATATTGTTCATATATTCTGGGACTGTCCTAAAGTGGCTCCGCTGTGGTCTCAGATTAAAAACTATCTCGATCCTTTATTAGGTCTGTCTGGCTTTTTCAGTTCTGAGGTGTGAGTCTTTGGGGATTTTTCTCGGGTTGACAGTGCTGAACGAAGATATCACATGGCCATGGTGGCTATGGCTGTTAAAAAATGGTGTTAAGACATTGGACTGACCAACTGGTCCTGTCATTTGCCGATTGGTTAACTGAATTATTATCGTATCTCCAGTCCAAAAACTAGCTGCTAGTCTTAGAGGGTTATTGGATCTATTTCAGAGATGGGGTAAATTACAGGCTCTATGTCTGAAGTAAATTGGGTCTCCTTTATTATGACCCGAGTCCCTATGTCCACATGCACTTTTGTCTTCATTTCTTTCCGTTAGCTCAAATATAACCAGTTTTTTCTTCTTGATGTAGCTATACCTATGTCTGTTTGCTACTATGATTTTGATTTACTGTTAGTAGATGTTTATTCTATTATTGTAGTAATGCATGGTGGGTGCACCCTGGGAGGGGGGGTTTGGGTTGGAGGGGTGGGTGGTGTTGTGAGGTGTCATGGTTTATGTTGTTGCGGATTTTGTATGGGTTTCTTTGGTGGGGTTGGGTGGATACTTTTTGTATATCTCTGGGATATGTCTCTAGGGGGGATGGGAATTTCATTTCTATGTTTGTTGTTTACATGTTTATATCCTGACCTATTGTAGAAATGTTTTTCCAGATATGTTTGGATACTGTTTTCCTTTTTTATATTCTTAAAGCAATAAAATTCAAATTAAAAAAAAAAAATGTTTGCACACTAAATTGTTAATGTAGCTTTTTTGTGACACCACCTCATGAACAAGGAAGGTCAAATTTTTCATAATCCACCCAAAACATGTTCCAGCAGTTGCTTTGCAAACAAACTCTGGTCAGAGGTGGTACAGCCACTCAGTGTGGTGAGAACAACTGGAAAAGGGCAGATTGATCTCTTGCCATGCTGGAGTCAGCCATACAGAAGATTGCCGATGGACAAACTGCGCATATGCGAGGATCATGCGTGTGCAGTTTGCTACCATGCGCATGATGGCCACTGTGGCAGAACTGTGTATGCATGAACCTCATGCAGGTGCAGTTTGCTTTATCAGCCATGTTGTACACTTCAGACATCAGTTCCGCAGTTGCGGAAGATAAAGTAGTGCCATGTGAAGTGGGGGGGGTGTTTCTATGGCCCATGGACATGAAGGGCCGTAGAAACACAATGCAGTGGAACTGTGCCCCAGAACTATAGAAGCATGCCAGAGCACTGTCCACTCACGTGCTTCCACAGTGCCCTAACAGAGTAATTGCAAAACATCTGCAGAGCTCCACATGACCCAGACAAATAAAGGGTGGCTGGCTCCCTCTCCCTGGGCTAAGACATAGATATGGCACACTGATGAGTCCAAATGAGGGCAAAACATGTGTATGTGTCTGCTGTTCTTAGCCTTTGCTGATTGCACTGTAAGGCCTTCTGGCACCATGCAATTCTGCTTAAAGCAGAATCAGTCCAAATTCTCTCCTGGAGAAATGCATATGTTTCCCATGATGCTTTGCATTATTGGGGTACGTGCAGTTGTGTTTTCTTTAAAACGTGGCTGTATGGCCAATATCTTCTGGGATAACCCATGCCTCAGGGCATTTGCTTTGGGGTTCTTTTGTAGGTCTGCAGAGCGCCACCCATGCAGCCATAAAAATCACCTTTATGACTGGATTTAAACAATTCTACCTGCCTTTCATAAGGTGAATCATCAAAGACTGTGTTGAAGATTTGTCGTCAAAATGTAAAAGAAAAAGAAGTTATTATTAAACATTGATTTTTGCAGATTTTGGCCCTAAATGTTCAACATAGCCCTGTTTTTACCCCACCTCATTACCATGACAGGTATCATTTTTCAGATCCCCTCTGAAACATATTTTTGCATTCGCTCCACAAAAATCACCATTTTGGTGGGATATAAAAAATTCCACCTGTCTCGATTTTAAGGTGGTGTCATAAAAAGCCTGTTAAAAATCTGAGGTCAAAATGTCAAAAAACAAGGACGTTACAAAGAAACATTGAAGTTTTTCAATGTTTATTCATAACATTGTGATTTTTGCAGATTTTGGCCCTAAATGTGAAATGTATCCCTTTGCTTACCCCACCTGATGAACATGACAGGAGTCTTCTCTGAAACATGTCTTTGCAGTCGTTCCACAAGTCATCTTTCTGATGGGATTTAAAAAATCCCACCTATCTTAATCATAATGTGAGGTCATAAAAAGGCTGTCAGAAATTTTGGGTCAAAATGTCAGAGCCCACTGAAAATGAGACCTAGCCTCTTACCTGGCCTATCCCATGTAAATGCATAGTAAAAGTAGGTAAAAGCTGGGCCTCCAAAGAAAATGATATATTGCATCATCACTGTGGTATCTGGGGTAAATACAGCGCAAAAACCAATACAACCAGGATCCCTTTGAAAATGAGAGCTTGCAAGCCGGCCCATCAGAGCAGCAGTTGGAATTCCATCTGCAACGCCAGCTACCCAGGTTCGGGAATGGACCCAGGAATCCAGAGAGCCAGCTGGAGGAGAAGGATTGAGTGTCCTGTGGACTGCTCTCCTTCTCCGGAGGAAGGTGGGGTTGTGTGCTGGTGCACTGAGGACTGCTGGCAGAGGCTGGCGGATCCCACATGCTCTGCACCATCATGCGTCATGGGCAGGGTGGACGCAGGCATCATTGCATGTGCCTGCCCCTCCTGACAGGGGAAAAAATACCAAGCTGACCATCTCCATGAAGCCCGGCCTCCAAGGCATCAATCAAGCTCTGAAGCCTGCTCCCCGACCAGACACCAGAATTGCGGTGCTGGGACGGTGCCGCAACCCTACCCTCTGGGGGGGGGCAAGCCAGGGGAGACTGGGGAGTGCTGGCACTTTTGGAGGTGGAGACTTGGGGGTCTGTGACCAGGACCGATCCCGACGGTCCGGTTCGGCCATAAAGTACAATAAATAATAAAAAAAAAGAAAATGACAAATTGCATTTCAGCTGGCCTATCCTGGAAAAATACATAATGAAAAAAGCATGATCCCAAACTGCCCGGTAGCACAGTGACCCTGAGCAAGTAAGTCATTTAACTTCCATGTGCTCCCAGCTCTGGTGTAGTGAGCTTTGCCAGGTTGAACAGTTTCCCCTTTACCCTTACCTTTTGCTATGCCAGTGACGTGCTTTTGGGAATGAATACAGGTTGTTGGGTGCTGGCTTGGGGAGGAAGGACTGAGCTTCCCAGTGACTGCTCTCCTTGCTCCAAGAGGGAGGATGCTGTTCTTGTTACATGAGTTGACTGATGGAGAGCGGTTGATAGTACAGTCAAGAGTACCTGGAGGGGAGGGGCTGCTGCCAGACTCCTGTCATGCATGTATGTCATTGCATGTATGCGTGACATCCTTATTGCATGCTGGCAACCCAGGGGAGAAAATCAGGTGACAGAAGGAAAATGCTGTCCAGCCAAGCCAGCACCCCCAACAGACTCTTGCACAGTAGATACAGCTGACCACCCACCACACTGTGGTCCTGGGTAAGTGGTGCATAACCTCTAAGTCTGTGAGAAAGTCAATGACGGGGCAAGGGGGAAGGAAACTGGAACAAGAAACAACTTGGTGGAAAATAAAAAAAAGACCCTTTGAAAACAAGATATTGCAGTTGTGTTTTCCTGGGTAAATACACTATAAAAGTGTGAAAATGCAGGATGCCATTGCAAATGAGATATTGCTACTGTTCTGACTTGTAATAGCATACAAGAAAACATGCTTAGTATTGACTAATGCTTGTTTCCCTGGTTGTGCTTCTCTGTGTGTGTAAACATGAGGACTGAACCACATCTCTACTAACTTCCACTACCCAAGCCCCAGGGCAACAGACCCCGAGACCAGTCTTAGGAGCATGCCAGCATCTCATGGTAGTAGACAGAGAGGGAGATGGGGGTCAGAGGGGGGTTGGGTGGTGAGATTCTCATTGATGATTGGGGTCTGGTCAAATGGGGGAGGTGGGGGAGTGGGGGGATTTGTTAGTGCACTGGGGGAGGGAAAAGAATAATCACTTATCAAAACAGCTGTTCATCTCAAAGGCGAATTTCACCTGGAGGGGGAAGGAGGTTATTTTTTCTGTGCAGAGGATGGCATGGTGGCAGTACCTTAACAAGAAAAGATTCAGGGGTGCAGGAGGTGATGTTCTGATGATGGCACTGTGAGTGAGGGGTTGATATATCATGTTTTCAAAAATGTTTATTGGGGGAATTACTTCACGTAGTTATTTGCAAGTGAATTGTTACTTTGTTCAGCAAAAACTTCCTAAAGTGGCTCTGTGCCAGTAACTTTGCTGGTGTAGTGGCACTTTGCATAGTTTTTGCTGAGCAAAGTAAGCACTTTACTGTACAAAGACCTAAATGAATTCACACTTTGTGATGTCAGGAAACTTCTGAACTATTTAGCAAAGTGAAGTTTCCTGACTTCACACATCTTTAAATAGAACCAAAGTTTAAATATCCTGAAATATCAGTGGTCAGCATGTTGTCCTATACAAAGCATACAGACTACCTTGTTAAATCAAGTCAAGGAATGTGAACTTGTGTACATGAATAAAATAAACTTCACAGAGGAGACCAGAAAGTTAGCCTCCCATGATTCTTAATAGACTATAGAATTGTGATCTACTCTGCTGCAGCTAAGATTACACTTCCCAGAATTAAGTCCCTCCTCAACGAGATCTCTTGATTCTTAACTCATTCTATGTGATGCAGCCATTTTGGGTCAGGTTAAGCAATGGATGGTTCCGATGCTATATGGCGCTAATGGGTAGATTGTTAAATAGAAATATAGAAACATAAAAGCTGACGGCAAGGCCCTTCCAGTCTGCCCATTTTACCAATTTGCTTCCGCTACCTCTACTAGGTCAGCTCAGCTATGGCCCCAACTTGGTACAAATATCTGCGCACACCACTGCATTCTTTTTACCAGAACAGGATGGATGACATTTGAACAGAGATGGCAATACAACAGACTTAACAATAGCAAAACGTCTTAAAAAATATCAGGCTTCTGCATTACTACAAACTCACTTACTGTCCAGGATGGCTCTCGTGCCACTTGGTTGGCAGGCTGTCTACACGTTCGACCTCCTTTTAGGAGGATATTCTAGAGTCAGAGGGTTCTCTCTTACTTTGCCCCACCTAAAACATGAAACCAGGTGCCCTGCCTGCTGATACTCTTAGTTATCCTTAGTCCTTTTGTCAATAGGAGGTCGGTCCAGGGTTTTTGTCTGGTTTAATTACCCCAAAATAACTACTACTAAGCCCATAACTGACTCCCAACCATGATTGTACTAATTAATGTTTCTTCTCAAAATGCTAGTGTTGGCATGTAAAAAGTGTCCACACTGCTTGATTTTTCATTTGCTAACCATGATTAGAAGTAGTATGTGCATGTGGGATGAGCGCGGAGGTTGCAGTGACAGCCTATAATAGGGCTGTCACCACCGCCTTTGACTCCATCTTGTCCATCCATGTATGGCACTTATCCACTCACCAGAGACCCCCCCATGGCTTGATGGGGAACTCAGGGAGTTGAAGATTAAGGGCCAGAAGTTGGAGCATCGCTGGAGGATGTCTGGGTTGATGGAGGACAAATTGGCTCTGAGGTCACATTATAGTGACTATCAAGGGGATGATCTTCCCAAGAAAGGCAGATTTTTTGTCTGGGGAGATTGTTGCAGCAAGGAACGGACTAGTTCAGCTCTTCTGCATGGTAGACAGGTTGTTACACCTGGCCTGTCTCCATCTGGGGAGAGCTAGTTCAAGGACTAAGTGTGAGGAGTTTGATCTGTTCTTTGTGGACAAGATGTCCTCCATCAGATCCGTTATCTCCGCCATGGTCACCAAGCTATCTTCCAGTGTCGAACCGGCAGCATGGAGGGGCACTCCTCTTGTGTGGAGTGAGTTTGACCCAGTTGAAGTGGATGAGATGAGTGAGATCGTCTCAAAGTTACGGCCAACCTGTTGTGAACTAGACCCAGGTCCAACCCGACTTTTGGTCGGTTGTATTGGCCTGAGTGCACCTGTGCTTGCTGAGATCATCTGGTGTTCCATGAGGAGTGGGGTCTTCCCAGTAGCCTTGAAAGAGGCCCTGGTAAGACACCTTTTGAAGAAACCCTTGTTGGACCCGGAATGTCTCACCAAGTACAGAATGGTCTCAAACCTCCCATTTTTAGTAAAGGTTTTGGAGAAAGTGGCGGCCGGTCAGTTTGAGACTCGTCTCACTTCCTCTGTCATTTTCAAGTCATTCTAGTATGGATTTAGACCTGAGCATAGTACGTAGTGTCCTGGTGAGGGTGTTGAACAATCTGTGTAGAGCGAGGGATAGAAACATAGAATCTGACGGCAGATAAGGACCGCTTGGCTCACTTAGTCTGCTCATTCATTACCTGTTATATAAACTCCAGCTTATGATCTGCCACTTAACTTCTCCTTCCTACCACTAGAGTTGCCTTCTGTCTGTCCAATGCATTTTTGAATTCACCTATCATTTTTGGCCCTACAACCTCCCAAGGGAGGCTGTTTCAAGCATCTACCACCCTTTCCATGAAAAAATTATTTCCTCACGTTGTCCCTGAGCACCCCCCCCCCATCTCATATTGTGAACCCTTGTTCTGGCACATCTTCTTTTCTGAAATATGCTGCCCTCCTGAACATTATTTCTCTCTCTCCAGGTTCCCTATAACCTATCCTCAGCTGCAGCCCACTGTAGGCCTTCTCAAGACCTCTTGGGGCACAGACACATTCTTTGGCAGTCCACGATCAGTACACATGTATATCCTTCACTAGTCAAAGAGATTTCAGTGACCACTTGATGAAGGATTTCTCCTGTTAATCCACTTGAGGTACAGTACGTGAAGGTTTTTATCATGTCCATCCTCTCCCTCCTCTCCTCCAGGGTATACATATTGAGTTTCCTCAGTCTCTCCTCATATGGCTTCTGGTGTAGATCCTACACCATTTTCGTTGTTCTCCTCTGGACTCCCTCCACCCTGTGTATGTCCTTATAGAGATGAGGTCTCCAAAACTGCATACAGTACTCCAGATGAGGTCTCACCAACTACCTGTACAGTGGCATCATCACCTCCTGTTTTCTACTAGTGGTACTGCTCCCTGTGCACCCCAGCATCCCACCGGCTTTCCTCACTGCCTTTTCACATTGTTTGCCTACTTTTAGGTCATCTGTTATGTTTACCCCCAGGTCCCGTTCCAGTCTGGTTGTTGTTAATACCCACCGTCTTGTATCCCTCCTCTGGGTTTTTGTTCCCAGGTGCATAATTTTGTACTTCTTTGCACTCTTGACCACTCCTCCAGCTTCCCTAAGTCTCTTTTCACTTCTCCCCCCCCCCCCATGGAGTGTCAACCCTATTGCAGATCTTTGTGTCATCTGCAAAGAGGCATATCTTTCCTTCTGGTCCCTCCACTATTCCACAGTGTCACCTATAAAGATATTAAAGAGGACCGGTCCCAGCACTAACCCCTTTGGTGCTCCACTGGTTACCTCCCTTTCTTTGAATTTTACTCCTTTTACCACCACACTCTGTGTCCTATTTCTAAGCCAATTTCTGACCCAGTTAATTATCTTGGGACCCACTCCCAGACTGTATAACTTGTTTAATAACCTTTTGTGTGACACAGTGTAGAATGCCTTGCTAAAGTCTAGATAGGCCATGTCCACTGCCCCTCCCTGATCTACTACACTTGTCACCCAGTTAAAGAAATCTATCAGATTTTTTTGACAGAACCTTCCTGCTGTGAATCCATGTTGTCTTGGGTCTTGTGCCCTGCTGGCCTCTAGAAATTATACAATCCTTTTATTTAACAGTGATTCCATCATCTTCCCTACCACTGAGGTCAAGCTGTTTGGTCTGTAGTTTCCCACATCTACCTTGTTTCCACTTTTGTGAAGGGGTATCACATTTTCCATCCTCCAGTCTTCTGGCACTACTCCCTCCTCTAGTGATTTGTTGAATAGGGCTGTCAGTGGTGTCACTATCACTTCCCTGAGTTCTTTTAGTATTCTGGGATGTATCCTGTCTGGTCCCACTGCCTTGTCCACTTTCAGCCTCAAGAGTCCTTTAGGACTCTTTCTTCCATGAATGGACTGATATCCACTCCATTACCCTATGTGTTCCTGCTGCTTAGTCCTGGTCCCTTGCCCTCCTCTTCTTTTGTGAATACTGAGCAGAAGTATTTGTTCAGGATCTCAGTTTTTTCTAGGTCCCCCTCTTCCCCCTCCCCCTTTTTACTTAATCTCACTATCCCTCCCTTGGTCTTTTTTCTTTCTCCAATGTACCTGAAAAAAGTTTTGTCCCCCTCCTTTATGGTCTGGGTTATCCTTTTCTTTGTTTGCACCTTTATGCCTTGTACAGC
Source organism: Neoceratodus forsteri (assembly GCA_016271365.2). Classification (NCBI taxonomy): domain Eukaryota; kingdom Metazoa; phylum Chordata; order Ceratodontiformes; family Ceratodontidae; genus Neoceratodus; species Neoceratodus forsteri. Next base: position 615,615,687 of record CM028133.1, read on the forward strand.
ATTTCTCACCTCCCTCTGCTTTGCCTGATATAGTTCCCTATGTTAATCCATCTATGTTTGTTTGTACTTTTTAAACACCTGTTTTTTCTCTCTGACATTCCCTTTCACTTCTTTTGAAAACCATAATGTTTTTTTTTCTTTCATTTTGCTTTGTTAACCTGCTTCAGACAAAGGCTTGTTGCTTCTGTTATGGCTCTCTTGAGGTTCTCCCACTGTTGCTTTACTCCACTCCTTTCCCCTTTGCCAGTGTTTTCTTGAGGCAGTCTTCCATTTTATCAGAATCAGCCATTTTGAAGTCTAGGATGCTTGCTTTTGTGTGGCTTGACTCTTCTACTGTGTTTACCTTGAACCATACTGTATTTATTTATTTATTGAAGATATAGGATAACATACTTTTGAGTCAAAGACTCCTTTACAAAGGTTCCACGTCATCATATACAGAGACATCGGATACAATGGCAACAAATAAGACACAGTAGTTACAAAGAAGCTTGTACATTAGCAAAAGTGGTTGCAGAAAGTTGCAAGAATAGTTACAGAGTAAAGATGGTAATCACTTAACAGGGTATATACACTGCAGGATGGTGGCTCCAGCCATGCCCTGGTCATTATTTAGTAGTCTAGGCTGGACTGGGGGTGTCCATTGTCCAGGTATAAGAGCGCCCTGGGATGGCAGGACTAGGGTGAGGTCAAAATATGAGGGGGGGCATGGGTAGAACATAAAATCAAGGGCATTTACAGGCTGAGCTTTGAGAGATTAGGTCACATAGTTGGGACTTGAATCAGCCAAGTCTGGGTTCTGAAAGGAGGGAGTTAGGGAGGGAGTTAAGCCAGCTAGGGGCCTGGTACCTAAATGTTCTTTGAGCCAAGCAGGTCTTGCAGAGTGGTACCCAGAAGTGGGTTGTTGTTGATTGCCGGGTGTGGCGGGAGGACAAGGGTGCATGGAGTAGGGGGTTAGGGCAGGTGGGACTAGACCTGCAGTTGTTTTTTTTTTTTTTTTTTAAAGAGGCATGTCTGATATTTGAGCCTCCCGCTGAAGTTAAGCCAGTTGGTGGAGGCATACACGGCGCAGGTGTGTGTGCATCTGGAGCAACTGGAGGCTGATCTATAGGCTTTATTAGAGCTACTCCAAAACAGTAGCGTCCTTCAAAGTACAGAGATGGATAGTTAGCAGGTTGACCAATGTTGACTGATGTCACCTTGTGGAGCCCCACAAGAAGTGACAATAAATTCAACATTAGTTGACTACTGCTGGCTGCATCTCCATCTGTACTTTGGAAGGGTGCTACTGTTTTGGAGAGACTTTAAGAGTAATAGGTGATTTACCTTGGTGGCAAACTCCTCTGAGTGTGTAAGTGCAGTAATTTTGCTATTTTGGAACTTTGCTTATTAAGAGCCAGCCTGATTTTGTTTAGGTGTGTGTTGTCAGCTGCCCTATAGATTATGACACTGCAATCTATAAGTGACAGTACTGAAGCTGAGACAGCTAGGTGGAGGGCTTCAGGTGGGAGGCAGTGCTTGTACCGGTGCAGTAAACCGATACGTAGATTAACGGTGGTGCTCAGTTTTCGGATGTGGTCATGGTAGGTAAGCCCTGAGCCTAGGGTGATACCCAGGTACTTGAAAGTGGTAACCTGCTCAAGGGGGTCATTGATGGAGCTCAGTATGCACAGAGGTAGCCCACTGTTCCTATTTTGGGAGTGGTAAAACACCATAGACTTAGTTTTTTTGTAGTTTAGAACTAGTCTATGCCGAATGAACCAGGATTCTGCTTCCTTAAAAGATTTTTGGAGTCCATTACAGAGAGCGGTGGGATCAGTGTGGGAGCTGTACAGGATGGCATCATCTGCATACAGGAGTAGTTTCCCAGAGCAATCCTTGGGTAGGGAGTTAAGGAACAGGGAGAAAAGTAGGGGGCCAGGAATAGATCCCTGAGGGACTACCGACCTGACTTAGAGGGGAAAGGACTGGATTTAGGCAAGTCTGACTGTCTGAGTTCTCTCTGACAGATAGCTGGCAAACAAGCCAGTGGTCTCAGAGGACAGGCCAATTTGTGCAAGGGAATCCAGTAGTAGTGTGTGGTGCACCATATCAAATGCCTTGGAAAGGTCTATAAAAACGGCACCAGCAATGTGGCCTGTGTCCAGAGATGTGTGGAGATTATTAGTGAACTCCAGGAGAGCTGTGGTAGTATTGTGGTTGTGCCAGAAGCCATGCTGCTCAGGACACAGAAGGCTGTATTTGGAGAGGTAGTCTGTAAGCTGGGTGGCCACAATTTTCTTCAAAGCTTTTTTGGGAGGGGCCAGGATTAAGATGGGGTGGTAGTTCCCAGGCTGGGTGTGGTCACCGATCTTAAGGATGGGTGTAATGAGAGCTTAAATTAAATAGAGGGTAAGTGACCCAACGATAGGGAGTGGTTCAGGAGCATGGTGAGTGGGAGAAAAACTTCATTAAAGGTGAGCCTAAGCAGCTTAAGATCTAGTGTGTCACTGCTGAATTGTGACTTGCTGAAGGTCTTGAGGAGAAGGGGGTCAGCTTCATGCTGCAATATTGTTTTAAAGTGGAGCGGGGGTGGGGGGGGGAGAAGAAATTAGGGGAAGAACACTACTAAGGTCAGAGAAAGAGGTATTAAATGTATTTGCAATCAGGGCAGGGTCTGTGGTGATAGATCCATTTGCCCAGAGTTGGGAGGGAGGTGCAGAGGAGGCTTTACCACTGAGCTCTTTGAGAGGGTCCCAGAACTTGCGCCTTGAGCCTCATGTGGCAGTGAATGAGGCTCAGTAGTACTCAACTTTGGCCTTCTGAATTTCCACGTACATTTATTACACGCTTCTTGGTAGTGCTGTCTATCAGAGGGTTTACCAGTTTCCAGGGCAATATGCCATAGATTGTCATGATCACACATTTGGTCTAATAGGGCTTGTGACATCCAAGGTGTGTCAACCCTTTTGACTACCTGTTTGCTTAGGGGTGCATACCAGTCACAGGCAGAATTGAAAGTGTCAATGAAGTAGTCAAGAGCAGTGTCAATGTCCAAAGTGGTTGCAATGGGGGACCAGTCACTGGTTGAGAGGTATTGTCTAAGGGCCTGAAGTTTGCCAGGTTTGAGACGGCATTGGAGGATAGTTTTGGGGGGGCTTTCTTGCAATATACGACCAGTGACAAAGCACCAGGGAGTGACCACTTGGAGCATCAGGTAAAATCCTGACCTGGGTAGCTTTATGGGGTGCATTGGTGAGCACCAGATCAAGGAGAGTGGCAGTGCCAGACCTCTGGTTCAGTCTAGTGGTGGTGGTCACAAGTTGGGACAGGTTATGAGAGGCTACCACATCCCTAAAGGGTGCAGATGAGTCAGCTAGCCAATTTATATTAAAGTCCCCAAGGGCAATGATTTCTGCCTTGTCAGGGAGAGACTGTAGGTAGGTGAGGACAGAGTGGAAAGCACTTTTCTGATTCCGGGGAGGAATCTATATTGAAGAGAGGTATGGGGGGGCTTTGTTAGGTGCAATAGAGATTTTCAGAGTGAGGGCCTGAGCCCCATGCTCAAGGGATGGGGTGGGAGGGCAAGACATTGTAAAAGTCCTGGATGTATAGCGCCCATCCACCACCTTTTTTTAGAGGTACGGTCGGCACAGTATAGAGTAAACCCGGGAGTGAGACCACGGAGTCTGAGGTACAGTCATTCAGCCAAGTTTCTACAACTGAGATTATATCAGGGTGATTCATGGCAACCCAGCCCTGAAAAGAGTCAAATTTGTTATGAGGCTGCATATATTAAGGGAGGCAATTTTAAGATCCTTAGGAGCAGTTGCCTGGGGAGGGGTTGGGTGGGGCCAGGGTTGGGTGGATGTCTCCTGAGAGGAAGAGAAGGATCAGGAGGATACACATAGTTGCTAGTTTTAGTCACTTCTGCACCAGTTTAGGTGTCATCAGGGAAGGGGAGGAGCATCGCAAGGATGTGGGGATGGGTAGCTGCTGTAGAGCGGGAGAGGGAGGCAAAGTAGAGTCCATTGCCTTAATGTGGCAACATCAGTGGGGTGGGATATGGGTACAGCCCATCGATGGAGTGAGAGTGGTAGCCCCATGGTAGATGTAGGGGGGGTTTAGGGTGAGAGGCCTGATGAGAGGCGGTTTCAACTCATCATGTTGGTGGACATGTGGTGAGTGACCTATCAGAATAAGGGAGGCTAAGGTTAGCAGTGCAAGCCAGGATGCTGAGGTGGCAACAGTAGGCGGGGTCATTATGAATACCTGGTAGGTGTGGGGCCGACATGGTTAAGGGTGTTAAAAAGGGTGTAGTAGGTAGCTAGGGGTAAAACTGAGCCAGCAGTGGTGTGCCAACTGTGAAATTAGACGAAGCACAAGGCAATTTTGGTAAAATACCTGGAAAGAGGCATTGTAATATTGCTTTACTGTACGGTGATCGCTGGATCCTCGATGGCTGCCCACTGCTACATTTGTTATTCTGTCTCCATTTGTGAGCACCAGGTCCAATATTGCCCCCTCCCAGTTGGGTTTCACCATTAACTGTCTGAGGTACACCTCCTGCAGGGTATCCAGGATGTCTCTGCTTCTGGATGTGGCTACATCATAGATGTCCCAGTTAACATCTGGTAAATTTAGGTCCCCTACTAACAACAATTCCCTTTTCTGTGGCATTCTAAGGTTGTTTTTTACCATTACTCTATCTATCCCCCCCCACTGAGGGTCTGTAGATAACCCCTGTGCAGATAGTGGTGCCATTCCCTGTCTCCAGGCTGACCCATAGTGCCTCCTCTTCTCCTTGATTTCCATTTATTTTAGTGGCTTTGATCCCCTTCCCGATGTAGATAGCTACCCCCCCCCCACCCTTTTTGCCCTCCCTGTCTTTCCTTTGGACTGTGTACCAAGATATGTTTATATCCCCATCATGGCTATCCTTGTACCATGTTTCCGTGACTGCCACAATATTCAGGTCTCCCTCTGCCATCAAGGCTGCTAGGTCAGGAATCATGTTCCACAGGCTCTGTGCATTTGTACAAATGGTCCTCCATGTTCTAATATTTTTGCCCCTATTTGCTCCCATCTTCTTGTTTCCCCTTGTGCCACCCCTGGCTTTACTTCCTGTTTTGGTCCCTTGTGTTATCTCATCCTTTGGATCTGTTTTCCTGACTACCTTAACTTGTGGGGGGAACAGTTGGGTTGTGCCTGCTCATATCTGCTTCCCTCCATGGCTAGATTAAATGCTTTCCAATGAAACATTCAAACCTTTCACTCAGGATTCTGCCCCCCCCCCAAGAGAGATACAGACCATCCCTTATGTACAAGCCTGCATTCCTCCAGGTGGGCCCCCAGTTCCCGATGAAGCCAAACCTCTCAGCTCTGCACCAGTTCTTCAGCCATTTATTGAATCCCATTGTGCGGAGCACCCTGGCCTCTCCATAGACAGGTAGCACTTCCAAGAAGGTTACCGTGCATGCTATCTGTCTAAGACCCCTGCCCAACTCTATGAACTCCCTCTGCACTGCACTAACATCATTCTCATCTAGGTCATTTGTTTCCAGGTGGATAATGATGTCTAGCTCCTCCCCCCATGTTGTTGCCCCAGTTATCCTTAGGATTTGCCTCCTATCCCTCCAGGCTATACTGTATATAGTGCCAGGTAGGCACCTTACCTCTTTCTCCTCCCTCTTCCACCCCCATCTTTACCCCCCTAATAACTGAGTCCCCCACTTGGAGTTGCTTCCTTCTCCTTTGGGGTCCAGTGCCTCCCCCTGGGGGTCTCCACTGTGGAGGTTTCCTGCATCCAACTTGTCCACCACAGCAGGTTCCTCTATGAGAATAGCCTCACTCTGCCAGAATGGTGTAGGAGTCGTGGAGTGGAACATCTGGTGAGATGCACCTCTGCTCAGCCTCCCACACACTCCCTAAATGCACCGTCATCCAACCGCCCCTCCTTCCTGGCATCCTTGAAGGCAGTGGGGTGGCATTGGTGGTCCCTGGTTGGGGAGGAGGTTTCCTGAATCTGAGTCAGCTCAGACTGGAGACAAGCAACCTTCACCCTCAACCAAGAAAGGTACCTGCAGGTAGGGCAGCACTGCAGCCTCAAGACTGTCTCCCAGAAGACTGCTGCCACACAGCCATTGCATTTCACTACTCCTATCATGTCTGATGTTTGCCCTCTTACCTAAGCTTAATCTCCCGAAACAGTGTTTTTTTTTTCACTTTACACTCAGTCAGCTGTGTCAGGAGGCACCTGGAAACCTCCCCAAGTATAACAGTAGGGTTTTAGTCCCTATACAGACCTTGTTGACAACTGCTGCTGAACCTGTCTTTGCTGGGTAGATGTGTTTCACCTGTTCTTGTGTCTTGGTAGGACGTGGCAAAATACCGATAGGGAAAGCGTCTATAAAGGGGAGAGAATGTTTTATTCTTGTTCTCCTCGATCTCTCTGTGGCATTTAATGCCATAGATCATGAGGTACTGATGGACCACTTTGGAACTGGTGTGGACTAACAGGTAATGTCATCAGCTGGTATAGGTCCTACCTCATGGACAGAGTGCAAAGGATGGTGATGAGTTTATCTTCGTCCAGCCCAAGGCTGTTGTGCTATGGAGTTCCACAAGTCTCAGTCCTGTCCACTCTTTTGTTCACGGTGTATATGCTGCCCTTGGTAAACATTATCAGGCTTGGATTTTCATTTCTATGCCGATGACACCCAGCTATACCTCTCCTGCATGCATGGGAGCCAGATGGCGGTCTGTGTTTAACACATGCCTGGCCAAGATCCAGGACTGGATGACTTGAAACTGGTTATGACTCAATCCAGACAAGACGGAGGTACTGTTGGTGGAGCCAGGTCATTGGCAAGGTGGAGGGGTGCTGGGGAGTGACCTGGGTCTTAAACTGGCTGGCTCATCCCCGACCTCTTCCACACAGGTTAAAGATCTGTGTGTGGCACTTGATGCTCAGGTGTTGACCATCATCCAGAGTGTTTTTTACTATCTGAGAAACATTGCCCAGATTCGTTCCCTGGTACCGCCGGATGACCTTGGTACCCTGCTACATAGCTTTGTGATGTCAGGGTTGGACTACTGCAATGCCTTGCACCTGAGGCTTTTCAGGAGGCAATCTCCACTGTCTGCAGCTGATGTAGCACGTGATGGCTAGGCTACTGATGGGTGTATCTAGATTTGGACATATTATGTTGGTTCTCCATGGGCTGCACTGGCTGCCAATAAGGTACAGCCTTATAAGGTACAGTAAGGCCTTAAAGGTCTGAATACTGACCTATAAAGTCCTACACGGTCAGGGACCTGACTAACTGCAAGACCTCCTGGTTCTGCACTGCCTGACTTGCCCTCTTCATTCCACTGAGAGAGGCCTCTTTGTGGTTCCCAGGGTAAGGCTGTAGCTTTCAGGAGAGTGTGCTTTCTCCGTGGCCATGCCTGCCCTTTGGAGCTTGCTCCCCAGGTATCTTAGTGAGGCACCCTCAGTGGATGCCTTTAAGAGTAGGCTCAAGATGTTTCTATTTGAACAAGCTTTTAACCTGCTATATCATGAACTATTCCTGCATTATGGACTGTCATTTTATTTATTAATAATGTGATCTGAATTTGACTTACAGTATGTTTATGCTCTGTAATGTGAATTTATGTATGCTAAGATGTATGCTTTTTTTGTATTAGATTTTATGTATTGTACAGTGCTCTGAGCCCCTGAGAAGGGGCACTTTATAAATACAGTTCATCCATCTATCTATCTATCTATCTGCCTGTCTGTCTGTCTATCATGCTCATTGTATGAAGGCTACAGTTCAGAAGTTTAATTCCAGCCTCTGATAAGAGTATTTCAGATTAGCAATATGACATGGAAAATTTTAAATGCTCCATGTTTTAGGATTATTTTAGACCATGAAGCTCTTGAAGCGGTAAATGAACACTCATTTCTTTGTGTTTCTCATCCAATTACTATTTCTGTTTTGATGTACTGTAAACATAATTTCTGTGACATAAAGAAAAAAAAAGTACTCAGCATCAACCACTTGATTTTATTTTTTTACAGCTATGGTTCAAAACAGTCTGATGTTCAACTTCCTAAAATGAGGTAATTTTAATTGTGTTTATTTTTTCGCTACTTGAAGATAAAAGTAAAATAGTAGCCAAGTACTAACTGCAAGCCAGTTTCACAGAAATGCATGACTATAGTAGAATGCTATGATTGCTCTGTGGGGTTTTTGTCCAGTCAGTACTTTTCAACTGGTTGATTTTGTCAGCAATAAATGATTACAACTCGGTATATACATCACCAGTGGTGGATGCATTTGGTAAATAAATTGTATTATTTTTCAGTGAGCATTAAAAACATTTTCACTTAAAACGTTAATGTATTGTATATATTCAGTACATTATGGCTAGTAGTGCCATGGCACATTTATCACCACACCTGAGTAATGAATCCTTCATAAACTCGGACCTTTGCAACTCATGATTTATGGGTCATAGTGGGGATAAATATACAGTATTAATCTTCCTAGATTCATTCTTCTCAATCGAGTCATACTTATTGGTGTGAGTCAGAGTCAAAACTTTGTTGTGGCTACCAACACAGCTATACCCCAGCAGGTACACCTTCTGTGCATGCCTCCTCCTTTTTTTTCCCTGTCCTTGGGTTGCACCTGGAAATGACCCACCACTGCTCCACTCAGTGTGCCTTTCCCAGTTACCAAAATTTTAAATAATAAAAAAAAAATACAGGGATGCCCATCCCCAAATACCTCAGTTCCATTTTTCCCCATTGACAAAGTACAGAATATTCCTTGTTCTCCTTGTCAGGACCAGAACTTCCCAAACTTTTGTACAAATAGCATTCTCATCTAGTATGACATGTTTATTCTTCAACCTTTTTTCAAGGAAAAGTTAAAAACAGGAAAAGGTACCCTTTGAGGTCAAGCTCACACTACACTTCACCAAGGTAGTTGACACCTATAGGCCCAGACTCTCCAGTCTTCTCTGCCAAAGATGCTGGACTTTCTAAGGCCTGCATGCCAGCCCACTGCATTCAGGAGACTCTCCCTGCCTACTTGGAAGCCTTCAGTTATGCAGTTAGGTCTATTGGCTATGCTTACAATGCAATGGATTCAGTGCATGCTGAAGTCGGTGGTGCCATTGTGGGTGCCAGCCTAGTTCTAGCAACACCAATGGTAACGGAGCTTTCAGTGGCACTGTCTTAGGCACCATCTTTTTTGATGGTGCCTACTCTGATGGTGATGCCAGGGCCTTCAGCATTACTGTTTGAAGTGTTATTGGTGCCACCATCTCCGGCCTCGGTAGTGGATTGGGGTTGGCCTTGGTGCGGCAGCCATCACCAGGGCTGCCTGCAGTACCTTGTCCATTGTCAGTTTCTTGGTTGATGCCAGCTGCAGCAATGGTACTGGGCAAGGTGTCATACATAGTGCCTCACACAGTGCTACATCTGATGCCAAGGCCTGCATCCATTACAGTGCCAGCCTCAGTGCTGATGCCGGTGATGGTGCGATTACTGCCACCAGTTCCTCCAGGCCCATGGTTTGTGCCTTTGTCTGTAAATGTGGATAATGGTGAATATATTCCAGAGTATAACTCAGATGATGAGGATCACACAGAGTATTTTGCAGTTTAAGACAGTTGCTATTGATCAAGCTAGGCGGCTGCAGTTTGAGTTTTTGAAAGTGCCTAATATGCCATTGTCACATGTTCTGTCAATCCTGCCTGCTATGGGGACCCTCACAGAGACAGCCTGGAGCAAGACAGTTTGTATTCTGACTGTTGCTAGACAGCTGGATAAGAAGTATTTAACTTCCAGGACAGAACTGGTGTACTGCACCCAGCCTTTCGTGGATGCTTCTATCATGGCTAATAGCAACAGGGCTATAACCCCAAAGAAAGTCAGTGCACAATTCACTAAAGGAGCCACATGGATGACCAGTATGATGAAGAAGGCATTTGCTTCAACCACCTTAGGACTGAAAATAGCAAGTTTCCAAACCCATATTTCAAAATGAGTTCCATTTGTGGACTAAGCTCAAATCCATTGCAGAAAATGTGCCTGACTCTACCTCAGATCAGGAGCTTATAGAGGCTGTTACTCTCTGTTTTGAGTCTGGTAGCCACCAATTAAAAGTTTCTGTGGAATCCTCTGATGTAACGGCTTGTTCTACAGCAGCAGACATTTGCATTTGGAAGCACTCCTGGCTGTGTACTTCTGCCTTTGCACTCAGTGTCCAGCAGCAGATAATGAGTAAGCCTTTCAATGGCACTTATCTCTTTGGACAATATATGAAATAATCACTTTAGAAATCAGACAAAAATAATTTGACCCTTAAAGGGGTCATTGTTAACCAGTCCACTCCCCATTTGGGAGGGGTTGAGGTTTTTGCTAGAATAGACAGTCTTTTCATGGCAAGCACTGTAGATGCTTCCAGCAGCAGCAAAAATCTCAGACTGCTCAACAGCAGCATCAGAAAAAGGAAACACAGTGGAAGACCCTGATGCCCAAGGCAACACAGCTCAGCCTTCAAAGTTGCTGATCTCATGTCCACCACAGCTGCCTGAGCAGGATCACTTCCCACTGGTGGGAGAGGGGGCCTGACCCAGTTCTGTCAGAACTGCAAATCCATTACGAAAGACAAGTGGGTACTGAGGATCATCCAAGAGGGTTGCTTCCTGGAACTGTTTGAGAAACCCCCCCCTCCACAACCCTATAGGAGAGCAGTTCCCACTCTCAGCCCAACTTGCAGAGCCACTTATTCGGGGGATTGTGGGCCTCTCACTCAACAGGGCAGTTGGAGTATTACCAGAGTAAGAGAAGAGCAAAGGATTCTACTCCTATTATTTCTTCATTCCCAGATGATGTGAGGGCATGCACCCTATTCTTGACCTCAGAAAGCCGAATAAGTACATGAAATGAGACAAATTCAGAACAGTTTCCCGTTGGTCTTTATTGCCGTATTTGTAACAACAGGACTGGCTAGCACTGCTGGAAATGTAGGACACATACCTGAACATCTTTGTAAACCCCAAGCACCAGATGTTCCTTTGGATCTATGTGAGGGAGGAGTGCTACTAGTTCAGCTTCCTTCCCTTTGGGCTTCCTTCAGCACCATGTGTCTTTACAAAGTGCTTTGCAGTACTGGCACTGCACCTCAGAATCCCAGGATTCTAAACTTTTCATTATCTGATGACTGGCTGATGAAAAGCCCCTTGAAAGTGGAAACAGAACAGGCCATAGACACTGCCTCCTAGTTTCTTTGCTTGATAAGAGTAGTACTAAACCAACATAACTATCAGTACCCTCTAAAAGATTGTTGTTCATATTGGCTATTGTGAATATGACTTAGACTTAATTTTTCCTTTTACAGACCAAAGCAGCTTCAATAGTCCGGATGGCATACTTTATTATGGACCACCCATTGGTACAGGCACATCCTATGCAACACATTTTGGGTCTTATGACATCTTCAGTGTTCACCATACTCTTAGCAAGGCTGCACATAACAACTTAGTGGATGCTCAGCACCAAGTAGTTGCCGGTATCCCACTCTCAAAACTACACCGTACACCTAACCAAACCACTGGTGCAGTCTCACATAATGGTCAGAAATGGAGAAACTTCTTTAGGGCTTCCCCTTCTGCCCTACAGAGCCACTGATAATCCTCCCCAGATGCCTCCTTAGTGGGTTGATAAGCCCATTGTCAGAGTCTCCAGACACAAGGGATCTAGAAAGACTTAGAGAGGCATCTCCACATTAATGTGTCAGAGATACAAGCAGTCCTTTCTAGCCTACAGATCTTATTGAACTTAATAGTTCAAAAGACCATACTCCTCAAAGCATACCACAAATGTACCATGTACTATGTCAACAAACAGGGAGAAGGTCAGTTTTACCCCCACTGCTGGGAGGCAGTCCATATGTGAGAATGGTGTCTGGAGCAGTGGACCTTGCTCAAAGCAGTGCATCTCTCAGGAGTCCAGAACATCACAGCCGAACAGTGGCAGATTCTCATGCATGGTCCCTAATGGATGGCATTGTGCAGTTCCTGTTCAATGAAGGGAAGTCTTCAGACATAGTCCATTTTGCACCCCCTTTCCATGCAAAACTGCTTCACTTCTGATCCAGAAATCCAGAGTCTGGCATTTTGTCTCTGTATTCATTCAGGCTGAGGTGAAAAAGTTTATATCTGTATGTCTTCATTCCAGTTCCTCTCATTCTGAGAGTGCTATTCAGACTGGAGGTGCAAGGAGGCAAGATGATTCAGATATCCCCCTGCTGGCCAAGGCAGATATGGTACCCATTTTTTTCCAAAATGTTTTCATTGTCTCCCCCAGGTTGCAGGTAGGCTCTTTAGCCCCCGTCCTCCTCTTCTGACATCTACCTCCTCCCTTGGGCCTCACCCCCGAGAATCTCCCATAGATTCCCCCCAAAGGGGGGATTGGGGAGGGAGGGAAGGAGGACCATCTTACTCATCCCAGAGACACATATCCAAGTGTTTGACTGGGGTCTCAAGTGGTGGAGCAAGTTGAAGAGGGCGAGTGAGGCTTCATATGCCTGCTCACTCTTTTTTCATTTCCTGATCCTTCCCCCGATATCTAGCATGCAATAACACTAAGCATGCATGTGCATGGAGGTGCACATGCACTGCAGTGTCTATTGCCCAACGTCCCCATGTGAGTCAGTGCTGCTGCCCTGCCCCATGCCTCCATGTGGTAACAGTGCAGGAGTGGTGCAGCTGGTCCCCCCTTCCCATAAGAGGAGAGCAGTCAAATGAATGCTCAGCTCTGTCCCTCCTTGGTTGACCCCAGCAGCTTGAGTCCATTCCCAGACCTGGATTGCCAGCATGGTGGGAGGCGTGGCATCCAGTACCTCAACCCTCCACACCACTGGGCTGGCTACTGTACCCACTTCTCACACAGTTTGCAGTTAGCAAAATGAGGATTCTGCCAGCAGGATGGACATACTGACTTAGATTAAGGGTCAGCTAGTCCATCACAGTCTGAGATGCCTCCATCTCCAGACCTGGCTCATGAAAAGATAGAGTTTAACACATTTAAGGTCTTTCAGAGGGTCTTCTGTGGTACTACTAGCAGGCTGAAAGAAACAGAAGCATTGACAGTGCTGACAGAAAAGACCATTGATCCGTCCAGTCTGCCGTTATACCCTACCTTACCTCAAGACCTATTGTCTAGATTGGATTTTTTTGCCCTCACTTACCCCTTTACCCTCTGTCTTACCCCTACACCCCTCAAGAGCAACTGTTAAGCTTCTTGTTCTGTCCCAGCCATTCTTGAAAACATTAATGGTTCCCAGCTTCCCAGTTAGGCATGCATTTATACTATAGTTTTTTCCAGGGTCCATTTATGCAGCCAGTTGTTTATACTTTTGTCATTTCTAAACCTGTAGTTCTAGGGACTGGTAAGATTTCAAAAAAGATAATTTCACAGTTTACTGCTCCAGTGATTTACGTAGTTCTTCATGTTCCTGTTAAATTCTTTCTCTTAATTTCCTTCTCTTCTTGTTTACTGATGTTAGTTCCAATGTACATTATCATACTGGCTTATGGCTGTAAGAATGAATGATGTCTGGAGTCATTTTATTTACATCCCCTAGTTTTGCCCTCAGAAATCAACAAGTAGTGTTGTTTTCTTTATTGTCTTTTGCTGTGTATTTGTCAGTGTATTTTAGGATATAGTCATATATTTGTCTTGGTTCAATCCTTTGTTCTGTTTGTGCTTCATGTGCATCCATTATTTATCCTGTTATGAACATATGAACATACAAACAAGCCAGCAGAAGAAGGTCTTTTGGTCTATCAGATCTGCTTATTATTGCAGAGTCCCTAACTTACACCAATGATCGTACCACCACCCCCCAGTCATCCCTTCCGCCCTGCCCTCCCCCAATCCCATGGATTTCCCCTTATGCCTATCCCTAGCCCTCTTAAAGCCACCCATTGTCTTCTCTGACACCACTTCCTCCAGCAATGCATTCCATGTGGCCACTACCCTCTCCATTAAGAAATGCTTTGTAACATCCCTTCTAAACCTCTCCCCTACCAGCCTTAAACTGTGCCTTTCTCATGGATCAGTCGTCTTCTAGCTTGGAGGCCTTTCCTATCCACTCTGTTTATCCCATTCAGGTATTTAAAGGTCTCTATCATACCCTTTCTCTCCCTCTCCCTCTCTCCCCTCTCCTCCAGGCAGTACACTCTCAGGGTTCAGAGCCTCTCTTTATAAGACTACCCCTGCTGACCTACAATCATCTTGGTTGCCCTCCTTTGGACTTTTCTCTAGCAGGCTGATGTCCTTCTTAAGGTATGGACACCGGTGTCTCACCCCATACTCAAGCTGTAGTCTCACCAGCAACCTGTACAAGAGCAATATGACCTTTCTCCACCTACTGCTGATTCTCCTGGCTATACACCCCAGCATCCTGTTTGCATTTGCTGCTACCTTTTTGCACTGCGAGAAGTGCTTCGGGTCACTAGTAATCACTACCCCCAGATCCTTTTCTTCCTCCACTGTTGCTACCTGGACCCTCCCAGGTAGTACTTGATCCTAGGATTCTTGGGTCCAATGTGCATCACTTTGCATTTCTTGGTATTGAAGCCAAGTTGCCAGATCCCTGTCCATCTCTCAAGTTTTCTGAGGTCTTCCTGCAGGTGCTGTATCCCTTCCACTGTGTCCACCCTCCAACAAAGTTTGGTGTCATCTGCAAACAGGAACATCTTGCCCTTAATGCCCTCCTCAGTGTCATTTTTGAAGATATTGAACAACACAGGCCCCAGCACCGATCCCTGCAGGACCCCACTGGTGACCTCCCTGGTACTGGATAGCTCCCCCCCACCACCACTCTCTGGGTTCTGTCCCTCAGCCAGCTTTCTACCCACCTGATCATTTTCTCCCCAACCCCTAGATCTGCCAGCTTCCTGATCAGCCTCTTATGGGGCACTGAATCAAAGGCCTTGCTGAAGTCCAGGTAAATGGTGTTTGGTGCCTGGCCTCTCTCCACCCTGGAGGTCGAGTTAAAAAAGTCAATCAGGTTAATTTGACATGATCCTCCTCCCACAAATCCATGCTGTCTCTCATCTTGGAGACAATTCTCTTCAATGCACCTTACCTGCCTCTCCTTAAGTTTGGTCTCCATGAGTTTGCACACAATTGAGGTCAGACTGACTTGCCTGTAGTTCCCCAGGTCATCCCTGGGTCTGCTCTTGTGGAGAGGCACCACATGTGCCATTCTCCAGCCCTGTATCACCATACCTGACTCCAGGGAACTATTGAAGGCCCATTAGCAGCCCCACAAACTCCTTCACCAGCTCCTTTAGCACCCTTGTGTGTATGCTGTCCGGTCATGGGAAATGCACTCCATCCTTTATATCTTCTTCTTCTTTGTTACTCTCCCCTAGATCTATTAATGGTGAAACTAGTTACAAGTTTCAGTTTCAGTCCTCACTGCCCTTCATCCCTTTTTGTTCATGTGTCTTTTGTTTATGGTGTACCATTCTTCCTCATCTTCATTTTCTCACTCTGCCTTTTTTATTGTGACTAGCCATATTATCTTCATCAACATTTGTTGTTTTCCCTTCGACTGTTTGTACAACATTAATTGTTTCTGAGTGTTCTGATTTCCATTTCTAAATTCATTATTTTGATTTTAAGTTAGTTAATCTCTAGGCATTTTTTCGCAACAGAATACCGAGAGAAATTGGTAGCTGATCAAATACAAAACTTGTTGCAGAGAACACATTTAATACCCATTTTCCCACTAACCAGTTTTGTTAAACATATGCTTATTTTCTATTGGTGTAGTAATATAGACAATTAACATGCTTCACTTTCGATTCGAGCAAGATGAAAATGGAGGTTCTTTAAATCTTAAATCAGGCTTTGCTCAGCTAGAAACTCTTTTTCTGCTTCTCTGCCCAGGAGACAGTAGCCAGAAACTCTGTTTGTCTAATAAGAGCTGTCTTACTGCTGCCACTTCAGTGGTCCTCCCAGTTCCCATAAGTCGCCCTGCCCACTACTGAGTGATAGGGATATAATAGAGTGGGGAAGGTATTTTTTCCTAGCAGTAAGAACTGCTGCCACTGCATATACTGGAGAAAGACAGAGATTTTGAAAACACATACAAAGCTCAGGGTTTAGCTGAGTGTCAAATCATAACCTTTGAGTTCAATGGTTAGAGGTCCCTATATTAGCTCAATGTGGATCCTATGACTAATTAAGCAGTAAGCAAAAGTGGTTATTACTACAGTTAAAAGCAATATAAATAGAATAATAAATAGGTTCCTGTGCATTACAAGGTAGTAATTCCATCGAGAGGTTCTGGGGACATTGGGAACCTAGTGAAGCTCGAGAGGTTCCATGTCCTCAGAACCTCGAGATGGAATTACTACCTTGTGATGCACAGGAACCTATTTTTTATTTTTTTTAATATATGGATGCGATTTTCTGATTTTTGGTTTTTTCTCTCAAGCGGTTGGCCGCTGCAGCGTACGAGTGTCTCCATCCTAGCCATGTGCCACACTATCTTACTGCTCATTTTTTTTTTCTGTTTTACTATAGACAGCCTACATTTTCCATGTCTTGGGAACGCATGATCAACTGGACATCTTTATTTTTCGCCTTTTTAAAACAAAAAAGCTCCAAAATGTTCGAGTTCAGAAACACTCTCAATAAGCAAGACAGTGGCCGCCATATTTTTTGAACTGTTCTGCCTGCCCTAACATGAGAAGCGGCCAATTGGGATGCACGTTTTGAAAGACGTTGGGAGCTAGACTAGCACATGCGCTGTTGTGTTTTGGTGATAATACTATCATTCAGGCACCTGAATGATGGTATTATCAATCCTAAAGTGTAGTATTATCACTTTGGGAGTGATACTATTATGGAGAATTTTTTGTATGCATTTCTACTATATTATTTTCGTGATCCATATATTAAAGTACAGTAAATATCTTATCAGACACAAACTACAGAGAGAGTAGGTTCTTCTCTGCATTTGTTGACACTCGAACTGGCAGAGCCATTTATGCTGCCAAACAGGAAGTAGACCCCTGCTTTACTTCCTCTTTTGGCCTGTGGCCCAACACAGTTTAAAATATGGTTTTAGTGAGATGTACTCACCTTCCTCTTCTAAAACAGTTGCACTGTTTGTAAAGATAGTCCCTGTAGGATTTTTAACAACAAAGGAAGCCTTGTTTTTCTGGCTGGAGCCAGTGGTCCCCCTGCTTCTCCACAGCATCTCTGATAATACCAAGGAGCTAAAAGAAGTAACCAGGATACCCCTTTAGCTCTAGGGAAGCAATATTACTAGCTTAAGTAGAGAAAAGCAGTTTTAGTCACCAGACTATCAAAGTACTATAGAGCATATACTATTCCACAATCACAGTGGTATCCAGTGCTTGTCCAGGTGGATTGCAAATTTTCTCTACCACTGCTACACCTTGGGTAGGGTAAAGCTGGAAGACTCTGTTTGAGCACACTTCACAAGTGCAGTAGCCATTTCTTTAACAGCACTCCATATGGTGCAGTTTCAGAGATCTGCAGGACTGCTACGTGAAGCACTGGTAATACTTTCACCAAGCAGTTTGCTCTGGATCTACATTCCAAGCAGCAGGTTGTGCTGAATGTCTTACTTTCCTTAGTGATTCCTAGGCTCCAACATCCCCAGTCTGGGGAGCAGTTTTTTGAAGCCTGGTACTCTGACCCAGAAGTGGGATTATACAGAGAAGATTGATTTTAGGAAGATAGAAGGTTACAGTACTTTTCATCACTGTAGAGTCTCCTGAATATCTGCTCCATAGAGTACCATGACCTACCCTCCATCCTCCGGATTCACTACAGGGTTACTAGTGTTGTATTCTCTTCCTCCCCTTCCTCCTTAAATATATAAGGGCTATAATGACTCCAGGGGCTGGATTTTTAAATGGCTGAGATTGCTGCTTGCCCCGGGTGCGCCAAAGATATGGTACACCGGGCTTGCGGCAATCTAAAGGGAATTTCTATCTCTTGCAGCAACTGATGCTTGCTAGATCATGTTTTAGTGATCTAGCTTGCATCTGTAAGGGGGGCCCATTTTCACAGCTCTTGTGCCCGAGATTCAGCACATGCTGCCGTAAAGCAGTAAACTGTCATAACTGCCCCTGAGATTGTAACATCAGATGTAGTTGTTGCAAATGGGAATGGCTCAGCAGTAGCAAAAAAAGAGTTTGTTGCAGAGCGTGATGCAAGGTCTGCACCACCCTTTGAAAATGTGCCCCTGGGTTTCATGTTGGAGGTGTTATCCATTCTTGACAGGTGCCAAAAAAAGGTACTGAGGTGGCTGGGGCAGGCCTTGCTGTATGTCAGTGGGCACATACAGGAGGAATGCTCTGTACCTGCGCTACCAGTCCGCAAAATGTTCTGGCTCTCACAGGGTCCTAGCGCTTACTGCTCAGACCTACAAGTGGTACAGTATGGAAAAGGTGTTCAGGAAGATCTGCAGTTACAGTACGTACTATAGCTTATCTTTCAACTGCAACACATTATGGATTCCTGATTTTTCAACAATAGTACAACTGGGTACCAGTTTCTGCATTTGTAATTAATACGGTAATAGAATATACAAAATGTTTTCCAAAGAGTAACACATGCATTAGATGTACCTGACCTGAGCATTTTGCTGGTTGAAGTAGTTTTGATGACATTTGGTACCATTTATTTTCCAGGCAAGCATATGGATTTAAGCTTTTTTCCCAAGCTAAAGTAGTCCCAGCAGCACAGTGGTAGGGGCGCCGTCCATGATGCTGGCTACCTGGCTTCAGGAATGAGCCTATGATGCTGGAAGGCCAGAGGGGAGAAATGGCAGCACATTCCACAGGATGTAGACCTGAGAAAATGGTGTGGTGGTTGACCAATCCTAACTGCATGAGCACTATTTGGGGAGGCACAAGAGGCACCATCCAATTAAGAATGGCAAGGGGAGGGGCGATGCCATGACTTTGCAGTGCACATGGCTGTTTGTAAGTCTCCACCACATTTCCAGCCAGGTATCTAAGGGGGAAGATGTAAACCAGAAAACAAACTCATATTGGTAGGAAAAGTCTGGCATGTTCATGCTCCATGTCACAAGCCCATCTGGCTCAAAAGAGTTCCCTGACCATCATCACTGAATTCAAAGAAGACTGAAGGGGAAAATTGAGCCATCCCAGAGCTCCTCCCATGGAAGTGCTCCCCACAGGGCTGGAAAGTGCTGGGAAGACACTGGGGTGTGGGTCAGTGATGGAGCTGGGTGATAGGCCAAGGTAGGAGCAAAAATACAAATTAACATCCCCCCCCAGGCCAAAACCACTGCAACATTTGTGGCTTATAGCTACATGTTGTACAGTATTTGTGGTTCAATTACTTCTAATCAATGTTCCCTTTTAAAACTATTTTTCTTAAACTTTTTCTCTCTCCCAAACTTTAGTTAGTTGAATTTTTTGTTTGCTTTCCTGCACAGTGCAAAGTGAACATCCTGTGTCTCCTCAGGAGAGTAGAGCTTTCAGAGGTGTGACACTGTAGCATCCATTGCAGCTCAGGGCGGGTGCCAGAACATATGGGCAAGGGGTCTTTGCAGCCTCTCCCACACACACACACTTTTGCCAATATGCAAGGTCAGCAGGGAAGCAGCCATGGAGTTTTTGGTTATTGTTACAGCCCCCCCCCCACCCAACATTTCCCCATGTTCTGGTACCTGTGGCTCAGGCTGCAGAGGCTTTCCAGTGACAGTCCAATGAGGAGTAGGCTATTTGTGATGCTGTTCAGCCTGACTGATGGGTGGAAACTTTGTATAGTTGAAAGGAAGCAACAGTACCTATAAGAGGGCAGCTTTATCCTTTCATTTACAATAAGCCACCCAGAAGCCAGCTGAGTGCCATAATTTTCAGCTTTCTTCTTGAGCAATCCACCTACCTCTGGAGTGCTCTCCCCCCCCCCAATACACAGAAACCCACCCACTGCTGCTAAACAACCCCCTGCCTCCTGACTGCTCCTGTCAGGACCATACACATAGGTTTAAGTTTTGCATGTAATATAATTGCCACTGTTCATCCCGTCACCTCATCCCCAAAGAACAGGAACAAGGCCAGCAGAGAACCTTCCTCCCAAAAGCTTCCCCTATGACACACACAGAAATCTACCTCTTCTCTCCTACTTGGGGCTTGCCCTGCATGCAAACAGTAGCTTGAGAGAAAGTGGCGAACACAACACCGACAGCATGGCTGTACTCTCGTGCACCTGCAGTTATTCACTCGGAGTGTGCAAGATGACATGAAAGGCTGCTGACCACATTGCTAATGTGCTGCCCTGACAGCAAGCTGCTCTGCTGTCATTCCTTGCCTCCCCTATTCCTGCTTTCCTTCCTTCAGTCCACAGAACTCTTTCTTTTGAGTTATGTTCTTCAGTCAGTGTGCTCTCTCCAGTGCAACTGCCAGTCATCTCCTGAGGAGGCAGGGTTGAGGGTTCTTGGTGATTAATGGTCCACCTCTGTGCCTCATGGTCAGTCACATTTCTCAGAAAGGAAGGGCAGAGCACTGCATAAATAATGAAGCTGGTTTGGTATTTTCAGTGCTCAGGGATGGTCTTAGAACCCTGTTGAAGATTTTCAAAACCTAATGTTCTGTATGTGTCCCTATCGTCAATCAAAAGTATCATGCAGGTTTTTGATTAAAAATGAACCACAACAATGAGCTGATTAGCAGTACCATCCCCAAAACAGTCCATTACCACATTGCAAATTAGTCAAAAACCTGCAGGACTGGGCTCTCCCTACCTACCTTGAACTATATGCGATGCATATTTAAAGGCAGGCATGTACCAGTCAAGCATTTTTTCAAGGTATGCCTTAGAAAACAAGAGGTTTGTTCTTAGAAGGGGGGATCACTGTTGAAATACAATTTCCATATAATGTTGCCAGCAGCCCTGAAATGGCAGACTCAGGCAGCACTCTGTAAAATCCAACTAATCTTTGCCTACAGTCGCCAATTACTGATGTGTCTTGACTGCTGCACACTAATAGGGGAAATACGTTTAAAATCAGGGCCATTTTAAAACTAATTTATTTTTGTTGTGTATGTCTGGTATCACAGGCAGCCAGTTCATTGTCGGGGGAGACGGAGGCTGTCTCGCTCTAATTTCAAATTTTTTCTCTCACTACCACAAATAACTAAACACTTCAACAGAGGAACGTCTGTACTTTGTTCATTTACCTTACTTACTGATTGGTTTGTATTTCACACAACAAACATAGGTTCCTCCCCCTGCCAACACACACAGAAACCCACCCACTACAGTCAGTCAGTCCCCAGTCTCCCAAGTACTCTCCCAGCCCCTGAAACACACAGTTTTAATTGTCACATGTGCCTTGCTTAGTGGCTCTTCACCCCTCCAGATCTCGACCACTGAGCCACAAGGACAGTCCTTCCTTCCAGCCAAGCAGCACTGGTGATTACTGCTATCTCACTGCTTGCATGAACAACAGTGCCATCATTGCTGCCGAGATGGGTTGGTGAACTTGTTGGGGGCAAGAATGCTGTTGTCTGCCTGCCAAGCCATGAGAATAACAATCCCTCCTCTCAGTCAGGCAGGAGCCACAATTACCACTTCATCACTGCTTGGTCAACCAGAAGTACTGCCACTGCTGCCAGGATGGGCTGGTGAACTTGTTAACAACAAGGATGTCACTGCAATCCCTTCTGGCAGCAAGCATCAGGATGTTGGGCTAGAGATCAGTGTGAGAAAGTGAACCCTTCCACTGCTGGTGGTGCCACAATCTCTGAAGAACATGTTGCATGGTATGACCAGGCAGTGCGAGAAGAAGGCATTAAAGGCAAATGGTATGCTGGGATGCATAGGGAGGGGAATCACCAGTAGGCAAAGAGAAGTCATGATGCCACTCTATAGATCACTGGTGAGAATGCGCCATGAATACTGCATATGATTCTGGCACCCACATCTTAGCAAGGATGTGAATAAACTGGGAGACTGTACAAAGTAAAGCTACAAAGAAGGTACTGGGACTGTATCTGAAACCATATGAGGAACAGTTGAAGGATCTCAACATGTATTCCTTGGAACAAAGGGGAGAGAGGGGAGACAAGATTGAAGCCTACAAGTACATGAAGGGAATAAATAGGGTTCAGGTTTCAAGACCTCCTTCAGGTCAAGAGTTATACAAGAACAAGAGGTCATGATATACAGTAAAACTGGGAGGGGGCAAGTTCAGGAGCAACACACGTAAGTTGTTTTTCATGGAGAGGCTAGTCGATGCATGGAACAGCCTTCCACTGGGAGTGGTGGAGGCAAAAACAGTTGGGGCTTTTAAGAATGCTTGGGATAATTACAAAGGCATCATAACACTAAGTGGCAGTTAAGGGAGGGGGATAAGGACATGGGCAGACTAGATGGATCTTATGGTCCTCTTCTGCTGTCACTTTCTGTATACCTATGTATCTACAGTATGTATGTTACAGGCCAGGCAATTGATTGTGTAAGCATTAATGCCCAATGAAGGAAGCTTCCACTGGGGAATTAATGCATGGTTGGGGGTTGTGGCACGAGGCCTTGGCTGAGTTCCTACAACCACCCAACCATGCATTAATTCCCCAGTAGAAGCCGACTCTGGATGGCATTAATGCACTTGTAATATGGGAATACTTGCATTGTTGTTTCCGTTTTGGTCACTGTAACTGTTTGGCTTTGTGTTGGAGAGGTGAGATCCTGCATCTTCACCCTGATGTGTTCCCTGTAGTCTGCTGCTTTGTGGGATATACTTTGTTTGCTTCTGTCACAACTAGTGGTGCTAGAGTTTGACCCAGTGACCTGGTGATTAATAGTTGGAGTGTGTCTTACTGGGGAATTAATCACCGCTCCAACTTTGGTCATGTTTTGTATTTGGTCCAATGACAATACTTTATTTGCCATTTCTGTTTGATGCCATGTTACAATGATATTTAATGAAGACAGCTGAAGTTATTAGGGGGTACCAGACCATTATGGTGGGTGTTCCAAGTTCAGTCAGCAGTCTAGAAGGAACAAAAGGGTCATTAGTTGTTTTATTATAGTTTATAGAAAGCCCTTGTTCAGCATTGATTTCTAAGCTGCTGAAATGTTGTTGTACTACAGTTCAAAGGTAATAGAGCATTGTTATACCCTTCTGTGGTACAGCAATATATCAGCTAATTAGAAATCCATAGGCCACCTGTACTGAGAACCGTTGTGCGCATAGTGTTTTTTTTTTTTTAAAGCAACACTGCTGAGCCATCGGTGCAGGAGAGGAAGAACAGATACAAACTCACCACAGAACCAGCAAAAAAACACAGATAAATTGTCTGTCAATTTTTTATTCTTTTTCTAACTTGCCAGTTTTTTAAATTTAATAAATGTTATTGAATTTCCAGAAACATACAGCCAAACACAAATACTTAAAAAAAATTCTAGAAAGGAGAAAAAAGCAGACTATACAAGAGAAAAACATAACTGTTACCATCTGATTACTTCA
The DNA here is from genome assembly GCA_016271365.2 of Neoceratodus forsteri. Classification (NCBI taxonomy): domain Eukaryota; kingdom Metazoa; phylum Chordata; order Ceratodontiformes; family Ceratodontidae; genus Neoceratodus; species Neoceratodus forsteri. Next base: position 615,639,224 of record CM028133.1, read on the forward strand.
GCTTCCTCTGAAGCATCACATGCATCTAGGGACTTGTACTGCTTGCCTTTACCATCCAAAAGACACTGCAAGAAGCATTTTGGCATTTTAAAATGCTTGTTCTTCTGCTTCTTTCATTTCTCTGCCCATAAAAATAATTTGAAGAGATAGATACTGTTTCATTTAAGAAAGAGGGAAATGGCCACATCTTGGTACCCATATAATTCATGATTTGCAGCAGTTTGGATCCCCTGCAGTACAGCTGCAGTAAAATGTGTCAAGAAGGCTTCTGTAGTTGGAGCATAGATTAGATCTGCAGCAGTTTTCTAGGAAAATGTCTGAACTTGGAACAGAAAGCTGTTGCTTCACTTGTTTCTTATCTGTAGCTCATGGAACCTTTGCCGTAAGCTAGGTAATTTAAAAAAAAAGAGTGACTTGAAAAATGCATAAACTGTGCACTGGAATGTGTAACTCTACATGAAGGTACACTAGATCCACACATGGATATCTGTGTCATGACTCGTGGTTACTGACAACCACCATTATTTATTTCCATCATGCTATCTCTTACAATCCCCACAACATTCCTCAAAATGTATTTGTTTGTCAGCATTTCAGAACTTAAGTTTTGAATGTAATTATCATTAACACTGTTTTTCTTTTATTCAATAGGAAAATAAAAACGTAAGTGAATTCATTCATTTTTCTTCAATTACTGTATGTTCAGTCTTATTATTGTATTTTGTACATTATTAATGCCTTTGTTAAATTTACAGCAACAACCCCATTAAGGTGGAAGACTATGAGGCCTACTTTAAGAAACAGCATGCTGACTCAAATTGTGGATTTGCTCAGGACTTTGAGGTAAACTGGATGAAATACAAGCTGCAGGGTATATGTGTATGCGTGAAACATTATTTGTACCGCACTGTACCACACTAACATGAACGACAAAATGTTACCTTCAAAACATCAATTGGGAAAGCATCAGAAACATCTACCCACCACAATTAAAACAGGAGAAAGCCGTTAAAATGCCACTGTCAACCCCCTTTGGTCTCCAAGTGTCTGTAGTTTAAAAAAAAACATAATATGATTGGTCACAGGCTACACAGATTGTTAATGTAGCTTGCCATTTGATTCTGATTCCTTTCTTCTTTTTCAAAATGAAAAACAAACTGCCCATCATAGTGGTATTACAACACAACAACATGTTTATTTACTGTCCTTGAGTATCCTAGCTGTATCTTTCCTGGACTTGGAAACACCCCCAACACAGACTAGCCACTCATGATGCAGTGGAGTATGGGGGATTATTGCATCATTAGTGGCTGCACTGTTTGTCAGTGTTCCTAATGTTCAGGGATTATGCAATAAGAGTAGATCAAGGATTTGAAACACAGCAAGGTTGGGTATATATACACCATTAGCATGCATGTCCATTCTACTAGGAAAGACAGCAAATAAAACAACCAGCAGCATCAATGGATTTTAGGGAAGGTAAGCAATCATAAAATGTGGGTTTTCAGCCATTAACGATACTGTGCAAAAAAGGTTGATGGTATCCCTTGAAGCAGATACTGTTGTCTCATCAGAACAAAGTACCATCTGCAAATGGCATATCTTGTCCCGTGTCCCTTTTTTTAATTAAGTATACTTTATTAATTTTCTGACAATAGGGAACAAGAAAAAAAAAACAGTAAGAAAAAAAAGAAAATAAACGAGCAGCATGAATCACAAGAACACAAGAGAATAAAAAGAAAAAAGTTAAATCAAGTACCAGAAAACCCATCCCACCCCCCTTCCATCCACTCAACCATGAAAAATGAGTCATAGGAAGATCCACCCTAAAAAATATAATTTCTCCCCTCTACAATCAATGCAACTACACACTATTATAAAGTTAATGACCATGCATATAATGGCCCCTATTTTGTAACAAAAGAAGCCTGTCTATGTTGGGTATTTGCAATATGTAATTCTAGAGTAAGGGTACTAAGGAGCTTGTTATGCCATTTAGCCAAGATGGCCAAAGATCATCTAACCATTAATGTAAAATTACAATTTTAGCTGTCATAGCAATGATAATAATATATCATCATTGACAAGAAAAGGGAATATCCCAAACCCTTCCCAATAAACATATCTCGGGAGTGAAAAGAGCAGATAAGTCAAATGTGGGGTCGAGCTGGGTTTTAATAGCTTCCCAGAATGGCTCTATCTTTTTACACTGCCATAAACTATCTAAGAGAGTGATCTGCCTTATAGCCTGTGTCCCTACGTATGTGCTGCAGATAAAAATGTTAAAGGAAGTGGTCCCTGTGGCACACAGTTTGTGACCTCCATGACATCTGAGAACTCATCATCTATTACCACCATCGGGGATCTGTTACTTAACCAGTTTCCCACCTACCTAGTAATTTTGTCCCATACCCTGATGTCCTACATATTCTTAACTAACAGTCCATCTGGGACAGAATTAAAGGCTTTATCAAAGCCAAGGTACAGTGTGTCCACTGCCTGTCCCTTGTCCACTGCCTTTGATACCCAATTAGAGAAATATTGATCTGATTTGTCTGATAAGAACTTTTCCCCCCTCCCACAACCTATTCTGGCTTTTGTTCTACACTGCCTTACTATCCTTTCTCTTATTATGGTCTTTAGCAGTTTTCCCACAATACACTTTAGGCTGACTTGTCTGTAGTTCCCTGGCTGACCTCTGCTCTGCTTTTGTGCAGAGGAAATTTATTTGCCATCCTCCAATCCCTCTCAAATGAACTATTGAATAACTCAGCTTGTGGTTTAGCTAGGACTTTTCCAATCCTCTTAAATCTCATGGGGACATAGCTTGCTCAGGCCATTTGACTTATCCACTTTTAGTGCACTTAAGCCCTCCAGTACCCTTTTGATTGGAATGGGATCCACACTGAATTCCCCCCTTTATCCCTGATGGTTTGTCTTTTGTCCTCAACTGTACACACTGAGCAAAAGTTTCTGTTCAGAGTGTCAGCCTTTTTTTTTATCCTCCTCTTCCCACTCCCATCTCTGCTTCAGCCTGACTATTCCTTCCTTCATCTTCCTCTTCTCCCATATGCAGCTGACAAGGTTTTCTCCCCCTTCTTTATACACTCTGCAATAATTCTCAATTCTATGTCAGTCTTATCCTTCCTCACTTTCCTGTTGGCCTCTTCTAGCCTGCTATGAATCCTCTCCCTGTTACGCTTTGTTTGGCTTGTTCTGTATCTTTTAAAGGGAAAGTTCCCTTAATGTATCCTCCATATACCTGTGTAGTTTAATAATAATAATAACTTTATTTATAAAGCGCCTTTTAAAGCCAAGGCACTGTACATGAAATAACAGCACCCTGTGGCCCTAGACTGCATTGCTCCTGTTTGTGTTTGCCCCCTTACCCTCCATCCAAGGTCTCAATCATTTGATGGGACCTCAAATGGAGTTGAGGAGAGTGGAGCTAAGGCTCGAGAGGGACTGGTGGAAATCAGGCCTCGAGGGTGATAGGCTTAGGTTGATGGAACATTATACTTTCTGTCAATAGACAATCGCCTGTAAGGAGGTGGAGTTCCTGTCCAGGGAGATTGCCACTGCACAAAATTGACCAGCTCAGCTCTTCCGGACTGTGGACAGATTGTGCAATCCAATCTGTGTTCAGTCTGTGGGAGCCTTTTCACAAGAGAAGTGTGATGAGTTTGCTAAATTTTTTGCAGAAAAGATTGCTGTCATCAGATCCAAGATCGACCAGGCTACCTCCAAGTGGTGCTGTGATGGTCAGCAGGACATCACAAGTATCCGGTCTGATTAGATGGATTTCAGCCAGCCGGAATTCACTGGCATTGTAAGGGTCATCCAGACTTTGCAGCCATCCTGTTGTAGTTTGGATCTCAGCCCTGTGTGACTCCTGGTGGGTTGCATATATGAGATCGACCCAATCTTTGTAGAGATAGTCTGAAGTTCATTGGAGAAGGGATATTTCCTGATCCCCTAAAGGAGGCTGTCATGTGACCACTCCTGAAAAAAACCCTCCCTTGACCCGAATTGTCCTACTAACTACAGACCTGTCTCAAACCTGACCTTTGTGTGTAAGGTTATTGAGAAGGTGGTTGCACTGCAGCTGGATGACCATCTTGCCATCCACGATGACAATGAGTCTCTCCAGTCTGGATTTAGGAAGAGACATAGCACCAAGATGGCTCTTGTCTGGGTGCTAAATGATCTCCAATAGTGAGAGATCGGAGGTCTCATTCCATCTTGGTCCTCCTTGATCTCTCTGCAGCAGTTGACACTGTGGACCATGGAGTGCTATTAGATCACCTGTGGTCCATCTGTGGACTTTCGGGCATGGTCCTCAGATGGTTTGGATCTTTCCTCCAGGGTAGGACTCAGAGAGTGGTCACTGGGATTTACTCCTCTGATTCTCTCTCTCCCTATCCTGTGGGGTTCCACAAGGTTCCATTCTAGCACCCATGTTGTTCACAGTGTAAATGCTGCCATTGGGAGACGTTATTTATTTATTTAGTTTTTGTTGACCAGGTAAGTGCACTAAACAAATCCTGCCTATTTTTAGGCACGACCCGGGGGAGGGGGATACAGATGAATGCCAACTGACCTTGAACCAGATTAAGCTGTTGGAGGTATTTTATTAAGTGAATGAGGGAAATTTGGCCAGGACACCGGGGAAATTCCCCTACTGTGCTGCTGTTCCAGTGGCCAGAGGGGGAGTAAGGGTGTTACGATGTGGTGACTGAGAGAACCATGGCTCAGTCAATGCAGGAGGAGGTGGAGAGAGCGCTGGTGAGCGCTGAGCAGTCAGACCAAGACAATTGTGGTCTTCCAGCAGAGCAAAGCAGATCTTTAATCAAGATGGAGATGTCTTCAGAAGAGAGAAAGAAGGAGGCAGAGGTATTTTGCAAAAAGAGGGGTTCCTTTAAGGCAGCTTTTGCGGAGGACCCCATTCTGATGGCTGAACGTAAAAAAGACGCGGCTCCTTTAAAACCGGCAGGAGAAGCCGGCAACGCGGAAGTAATGGCGGACGAGAAACGAGGAATAATCCCAATGCTAGCGGTCCTATCTAGGAGAATTTTACAGCCAGAACAGAAGAAAGTGGATTCGGAGGTCGGAGGACAGAGAAGTCCATTGGAGGGGGAACTTTTTCAGTTGGCAGATATCGAAGGTCAAGAAGCAGGAGCGAGAGGTAATGGCTTGACTACTAAACCCTCGCGGCCTGTAAGTACAATATCTAAACTGAATAACTTTACAACCATACCTATCTCGAAAGATTCAGGTTTTGTGTTTAACCCAAAGGTGATAGCGGATGCTAGAGGTTCCACCGTGAAGTTTCAATCAAAACATGGGCAGCAAGATGGAGTGACTGAATTTAGCTTTCAGAATGACAATAAAGCCTTTAAGGCTTTACAAAAACAGGATTTGGGAGTTGAGAAAAAGGGTTTATCTGAAAGTTTGGTGGTAGTGGGAGAACATGATAGCTCCTGGACTCCACAAGCTGCTCTATTGGCTGCTGGCTGGAAGCAGAAAGAACATGAAGTGTGGACACCAGATTCTTCATGGGAGGATGTTTGGGGTTTACAGTCTGCCTCACCTGAATGGAAACCAGGGGTGGGGAGGGGGGACAGTCATCTTGCCACTGATATTAATGTTGCTACAGAAAATAATAAAAAGGATCAGTTTTCTGTAGTAGTGAATAAAACTAATAATATGACTGCATTTAAGGATAGAAGGGTTAGTTTAAATAATACTGAGCAGACAGAAGTTAGTGGAGCTAAGCCGGAAAAACCCCTTTTATCCAGTTTATTTTCGCAGAGTAAGAGGGAGGCTGCTCCGAGGAGGAATGCTGTAAGGATCCGGTATAAAGGGGGTTTGAAGGAAAAGCCAAATAGATATTATGTTGGTAGAACGTTAATTAAAGACTCTTTGAAGTTTTCCCCCAGGGACGTGTTTGCTTTTATCATTATTTCTGGTGAGGACAATTATGATGTTAGCTTCCGTTCACCTGCTTTACTTGATCTGTTCTGGAAAAGGTACAATCAAGTAAAGTTTTCTCCTTTATGGACCCCTTTTTTTGTTATTCCTCTGTCCAAACCTTTGATTAAGTTTGTGACGGTGATGTTTAGGAATGAGGGGTTCAGGTAGAAGACATTAAATTTTGGTTATCACAAAAGTGTGAAGTGTTAAGTGAACCGGACCCCATCTTAGATTCTGAATTATTTTGGACAGGAGGATGGAAGTTTAAGGTGAAACTAAAACAAACAACGACAGGTGTTGAACATGTTCCCAATTCATTTATGTTGGGGAGAGATAGGGGGGTCTGTTTTTACAGTGGGCAGCCCAGGGCCTGCTATAAATGTGGATCCAAAACACATTTATCTAATGTTTGTGATCAACCTAAATGTGATAATTGTGGAGAAGTAGGTCATATCACTTTATTTTGTTCAAACGCTTTAAAATGTGACTTATGTGAAGAATTAAATCATGCGTTTAAAGATTGTCCCTGGGCTGCTCAGAATAAACAAGCTTGTGGAGTTTCAGACCTACTGATCCAACAAGCTCAAAATGCAGGGGTATCTCAGCAAGAGGTGTCCACTGGGGTTAAAAGGTATTAGTTTCCCAGTGGGTAAACAGAAGGAAGAAGTAAAGGTAGCTGACAAAGTGGTTCGGAAGCAGGAAGCAGGAGAGGGAGTACTGAATCTTCTTCTGCCGGTCTGTTATTCTGATACCTTGGAAGGGAAGAGTGGGATGGGTGTTGATGAGCTTCAGCCTCCGGTAGCCCGGCCATCATTAAGGAGATCTAGTAGAACTGCTAAAAATCTGGTACCTGTAGAAATGGAGAGTATTGAATCAAAAAACCCGTTTGCTGAATTGTCTTGGGGAGATTCGGAGATGGATATGGGGGATACTGATTCTCAAGTTTCGGTCCAAGAGGGAGGGAGAGTACAGAAGGATGATTATAAAGGAAAAAAAAAGAAGAGGAGGAAGAAATGAGAATAGAAAGGTTCGTGCTTTCCTTTTGGTAAAATAGGCTGATGGATATTACATGGGCTACCTTAAATACCCATAGTCTGTTAAAACTCTAAAAAGCGTGGCAGTATTTCAAGTAATAGCAGATTTGCATATATCCATTTGTTTTTTGCAGGAGACATGGATGTTTGCTAATAATCAAGCTGGGGCATTTTCTAAGGATTGGCCATGGGACCCTCGCTTTGGTCCTTTTGGTGAGGAAAGGGCTGATGGATAGAATCTTTTTAACTCCTTCAACTTTAAGTTACATAAGTTAATCGAGGTCTGTCCAGGGAGGGTATTAATTATAGAAGGGTGTTGGTTTGAAAAAAGGATTAGATTAATTAATATTTATGGCCCACAATCTAAAGCTGGGAGGGTGGCGTATTTTCTGACATAAGACCTTTTTTAATAACAACTACCCCGTTTTTTTTGGGGGGGACTTTAATTGTAATATAAAAGGGAACAGAGGTAAGGATAGGCAGGATCCAGGGAAGAAGATCTATTGTGATTCGGTATGTCTAAATAATATTGTGAAAACAGCAGACCTGGTGAGTTGTATGGATAGTAAGGATGGTGGTTTGTCAGGCACCTTTTTTACAAAGGGGAAAAGTTTTATGATCGATTATTTGTTCCTATCTAAAAGAATCTCGTTTCATAGTTCACAGATTATTCCTATGGAATTTTCTGACCATGCTCTGATACTTACTAAGGTTGGGGCACATCAGGGGTTTTTTAGTCATAAAACTGTATGGAAATTGAATGCTTCAATCCTCCATGAGACGGTGGTTTCTAATTCAATTCGTTGTATTCTGGATGCCAGGTTGTCAGTGGCCTTTTGTACCAAGATCTTGGGTTTGGTGGCAGGAAACAAAACTGATTGCATTTGTTGGTTCAAGAAATATGGGTTGGGAAGATGAACAAAGATTTTTTTGAATATCTTAAACTCAGAAAACAGCTCCAATATATATTGTCATGTGCGAATTCTTCTAGAGGTAATTTTTCAGAGCAGATAGCTGAAATTAAAGGTCTCATGAAGAAGAGTCAGTATGATAGGGCAAAATCACTTCAAGCGTTAATACAGAATCATTTAAAAAAATCTGTGTTTGGAGATCCTTTCGAGCTATGTAAATCAATTAAGGAGAAGGAGTCATTAGAATTTTTATACCAAGGAGACACCAAGGTTTCTCTATTAAGGAATTAGGGGAAATTATTAAGCAGCACTTTAGGGATCTTGAACCGAAGGTTGCTCCATCGTCACTTCAGATTAGACAGTTTTTAGGTACTGGGTTAGAAGACATCAGGGACAAAGAAGTCCTGAAGGAATTAGGTCGGCCCTTTTCGAAAATTGAAATTTTGGAAGTCATTAAATCTTTAAAACTGAATGTGTCCCCGGGTATAGATGGGCTATCAAATGGTTTTTATAAAGCCTTTTCGTCCGAATTAGTGGAATGTCTTTGGTTAGTGTTTAATTTTTTTCTCACAAAAGGGGTAGTGTTGAATTCCTTTACAGAAGGGCGTCAGACATATATCTTTAAATCTGGAGATAGAGGTAATTTTAGAAACTGGAGGCCGTTAACACTGTTGAATTCTGATTACAAAATTTTGACTACTCTGATTAATAATAGACTTAAAGGAGTTGTAGAGGGGTTGTTTCTACCTATCCAACACAGTGGGATCCCAAACAGAAGAATTCATTCAATATTGTGTTTAATTAGAGACATAATTAAGCAGGTCAGGCAGGAGGGTCAGTCAGGGGTGATTGTATCATTGGATCTGGAGAAAGCATTTGATAGGGTGGATCATGATTTTTTATTTGCATCCCTAGATTGGTTCGGTATTCCTCAGATTATCATACAGCTCATTAAGGGTTTATATAATAATGCGAAAGTCTATCCAGTTTGAAAGGTACTTTGGGAGATGGTTTTATTATAAAATGTGGAATGCGGGGGGTGTCCATTAAGCCCGCTTTTGTATAACTTCCTCATTAGAACCTTTAATAAGGGCAGTTTGTGTTTCCCCCTTGTGGTCGGGAATAAAGGTGCCAGGGGCTTCGAACCCCTGTCTTATTCAAGCATTTGCAGATGATATTTGTCTGTTTTTTTCTAACCATATGGATTTTTCTGGTTTCTATACAGTTTTTAAGGCCTATGCAAGTGTAGCTAATGCTAAATTGAATCCACATAAATCCAAAGGGTTATTGTTAGGTAACTATCAAAGAGAATTGTTTTTCTTTAAATCTGTAGAATTTTCCCTACAACCCTTAAAAATTTTAGGAGTAGAGTTTGCAAATCAGACTAGCCCATTGGAGGTTTGGTGGTGTTTTGGACACATTTCACAGAAAGTAACAATTTGGAAAAGTTTAAGTTTTCTAAAATAAAAGCAGTTCAGACAATAAAGCAATTTATTTTACCTAGACTGCAGTATATAGCGGTTATTTTTCCATTGCCGGTGCAGCTAGAAACAAAATTATATAGCATTTGTTTCCAGATGCTATGGGGAAACAGATTGAATCTGGTAAAGAGGGAATGTACATATCTAGACAGAAGACAAGGTGGGTTGGGGATGGTGGACCCTGTGGTATTTTGTTTCTCCCTGTTCTTCTCCTATTCTTTAAAAAAAAGTTTGGGGTGTTCCACAGAGTTAGACAGTTTAGTCTTTCAGAATCTGTTGCAAGCATATCTGAGTATGTGGAGACCTCTAGCTCCTAAATGGTCTATGAGATTAAGGACACCGGGGTATTTTAAGCCAGCGGCCCAGAAATTATTCAAATGGAAAGTTTCAAAAGACATGATTTTAAGGTGTACAGCAAAGGGTTTGGTATAAAGAAATCATGGTGCAATTTTTCATATAGAACAATTTTAAAATTGTTTAAGTAATAATAAAAGTAATGTGTTGGAGCAGCTGAATAATAATAGACTTCCTCCTTATATGTGGGAAAATTTATGGCTAATTATGTATGGGAAACTAAATGTAAGGGGTATGGCCAAACATAAAGCGGTTGAAGAAAGAAGTTGTCCTTATCCAGAATGTATTAATCTAGAAGAGACGATGGAGCATTTTTTTTTGCATTGTTCTTTTCCCTCTAAATTATGGTTTTTTTTAGCTCGGGTTTGGGATCTCCCTTGGTTAGCACAAATGGATTATGATCTCCTGGTTATTGGGAATTTTCCACATTTTTTTGAGTGGTTTTGAGAAAAACACGTTAAGAGTCTTTTTGGCTAGTTTGCGGTTTTGCTTATGGCAAACTAGAGTTCAATGGGTACTATACCAGAAGCGGCCATCCTTGGAGGGCTATAGAATTTATGTAACCAATGTGTTGAATAAAATTTATATTGAAGAATGTCAAATATATAACTCGGGTAAAGTTAAATTTTGGTGGAGGGGATTTCTTCACTTTATTAAATATAAGTAAAAAAAAAAACAACATAAACAACAATGGGTATACATAGAACTGTTTAGAGATTGCTTTAGTTAATTGTGAAGATTAGGAATGTGCGAGTATAAGTTTGTTTTTGTTTCTGTTTTATTTTATTTTTCAAAAATACGAAAGTTTATTGGTTTGATGTCTTTTGTTGATAAGTTTGATTTGTATGTGAATATTTTAATAAAGTTACCCCTACTCTTTTCAAGAAGTGCCATGGGATCTTTAACATCCACCTGAACTACCACCAATCCAGGCAGATGGGACCTCAGTTTAATGTCTCATCCGAAAGACAGCACCTCAGCACTGCAGCACCCCTCTCATGCTGCACTACAGTATCAGTAGTGGGATATTAACCCAAGTGCCAGATGTGGGAACTGAACCCACAGCCATCTGATCTCCCGGCCTCAGAAGTGAGTGTGCTACCTTCTATTATTAGGTGGTATGGCTTGAGTTTTCACTGCTATGAAGATGACACTCAGCTGTACCTGTCCTTTTTACCCAGGCAGGAGGATATGATCTCGGTATTTAACAATCGTCTCTCTGGGATTCAGGACTGGATGAGTGCCAGCTGGCTGAGACTAAATCCAGATAAGACTGAGGTGTTGGTGGTGGACCCAGATTGTCAGGCAGCAGGTATGCTGGCTGGACAGTTACCTTGGCTTTCGCTCAGGATTTTCCACTAGTTGGTTCACATCAGGTGCATAACCTGTGCATTATTTTTGACAATGAACTGACCCTGAAATCTCAGGTGTCGGCAGTTGTCAAGACCTCATTTTTCTATCTGAGGAATATTGCTCGGTTAAAGCACCTGTTTCCTCCTGATGATCTTTTTACCTTGGTCCACATCTTTGTGACTACCCGCCTTGACTATTGCAATGCCCCATACCTAGGGTTTCTGGGGATTGGTATCCACTACTTGCAGCTTGTGCAGAATGCAGCAGCCAGGCTTGTGAATGGTACTTCTAGGACAAGTTACATTGTACCTGTGCTCTGTGGACTGCACTGGCTGCCTGAACAATGGCGGATCACCATCAAGGTCGGCTTGCTAACCTATAAAGCCCTACATGACCAGGGACCCTGCTACCTGAAAGATCTCCTTTGCCCCTACTGCCCCTCCCACCCACTTCGATCCACCAACAAGGGATTGCTACATATTCCCAGGGTGTATTTGAAGACATCTGGGGCTCGGTCCTTTTCTAATACAGACCCTACCCTGTGGAATTCTTTACCTCATCGGTTGAGAGAATGCCTGACCATTCAAAGTTTCAGGTCAGCCCTAAAAACCTTTTTATTCAGGCATTCCCATATAGTGTAAGCTGATAGTCTTAGCCATCAATGTTATGCGGCTGTTTGTAGACATGAACAATTCCCTCTCTTGCATCATGCTAATTTCATTTCACTGTAAATATAAATGAGATGCTTCACTCTGTTTTGCCCTGGTGTGAAAACCTGTTTGTCTCTGTTGCAAAGGGCATGACCCCACTCATACAAGGCATCATGGGAGCCAATGATGAGTACCTGCACAAGCCATCAGAAGTTACAAGCTCATTCAAGTTTTGTTACATTTCTTGTGAAGCCCCTGTAGTTTTTAAAAGCTATTTTGTAACTCAGATATACTTTAAGCTACAGAAAACAACAGGGCACTCAACTATGCCTTGAAAAGTTTCATGGCCGACAGAAGACAAGGACATAGGGACTGCAGGGGACAGCAACAGCACTAAGTAAGCATTAACCCACAACACAGCATGGGTTTACTGAGAATTAATCCATGCCTGGGGAGATGTGAGGCGTGAGGCTACAGGCCGAGTGACTTCAACCACCCAGACATGGATTAATTCTCAGCAAACCCGTTCCCTGGAGTGGGGTTAATTCACCTATGAAATGGGTAACTTTATTTTAGAGGTTTACCTAAATAAATATAAAAAAACACTGTTTATATGCATTTGTAATGAAATAGTTCTTCCGCCTAATGGGTTTGTCCTTCTGAGGATTCCATAGTTGTAGTTCTCCACTAGGTGGATTCATCGTAACAAGGATGATCTAGTGGTAGTTTTTTACATGTCTCTCTGGTGGAGTGATCTGAAAAGGTCACTTTAGACTGATGTCATTCAGGATTTTGTAGTACAGCAAGGCAACTGTGGGTTTACAGGGGAATAATCCATGGTCAGGTTACCTGTTTAGATGATTCAGAATACAGGATTTTTGGAACCCATTTTATAATACGGTTTAATTGCTGCAGGTTTTAGCACTAAAACATCATAAAATTCCAGGATGCATAACATGATTTGAGTCATGACCTTTGCAATGGACTCAAGCAGGTTTGCACACCAGACTTAAGTACCTTCATTTATGTTTAAATCCTGATGAAATTAGGAAAGTTCACTACAGGCAAGCATTGTTCATGCCTACAAACTACTATACATAGGTAAGCAGAATGAAATCCTGAGGGGACCATCCCTTTAAATTCTCTGCCTTAAGACTCATGGCCTCCCATACTTCCCTCATAAACCATAATGTTTTTCTTACCCTTTTTCTTCTTCCCAACTATATTGCACAGAGATTTGTGAACTCTGGTATCCCAGTTTGTGTTAATGTCCAATTACTATAGCTTAAACCTTCTCTGTCACAGTTACCACTTTAGTTTCCTCCGCAGCAGCTCCTTCCTCATTCTTCTGAAATAAGCTCTCCTAAATTCCAAGGGCTCTATTCTCAAAAGAGTTAGATTGCTGCAAGCCCCAGGGGTGCCAAATGCACAGCATATGGGGCTTGTGGCAATCCCAGGGCTGAATTCCGGATTCTCAAAACCTGAGCCCTCCATGTACCACATGCAGTGAGCTACACCAGCTTTTGATGGTCTAACTTCAACAACCTTTTTACAGGGCTTTCACCAAGTCTTTGACACAAGCCACTGTAAAGATGGTGTAGGGTTGCAAAGGTATGCAACCTACGAGAATAGGGTGCGCACCATGCACCAAAGTGTTTGGGCAGCTGCACTATTGGTGCAGGGCTTCTGCACACCCTGTGCCAACCTTTGAGAATAAATACCCAAGACATTCGTTTGGGACTAATTGCTCTCTGCCTTAAGGTTACTGCAGCTAGAAATGTATCCTGAAAGACTTATACCAACTGGCTTCTTGTACTTGCTATTACTGAGATCCTGCATTCTGCATCTGGCATGTTGTATTCCCTGAGTAGCTGCCCTTTCAAACAGCAGGAATCCATCAATGAGATGCTTTATAAATAACATCAGTCCACAGGAGTGTACTGCCTCAGAGATGTAACTTCATGCAAACTTTGGAATTTAGAATTAAAAAGTTCAGAACCATCCTGGTGGTGCTGAGGGTTGAGGTGCTGGATACCACACCCCACACCATATCGGTGACCAGGGTTCAGGAGTCAGCATGGGTCACCGAGGGTCAGCAAGGGAGGGAAGCAATCGAGCATCTCGAGGACTGCTATCTCTTCCCAGGGAGGGTGTAGGGGTATGTGCCACTCCTGAGCAGCCTCTGGCAGTAGTTGGGGGGGGGGGTTGCTGTGGTACTTGCAGCACAATGATGCAGCAGGAGTGATGCTACAGTGGATGTCATGACATCATTGCACATCCAAGCTTCAATGAGGGTGGGAGATGAGGAGAAAAACCATGGAAAAAGCTCCTACCAGCAGTGTGTGGTGGTGGCAACCTCTAGGAGCCCAGGTGCACATGTCCAGCGTCAGCTGCAATCCCCGACTCTACCCTCTGGGGACCCTGGGCCTCTCCAATGGGCCAGGAGAACAGGGGGTCCAAATCCCGAGACAGTTGTTGGGGAGAACAGTTCAGACAGATGGTCAGGAGCTGTGGCTAAGTGAGAAAGCCTGAGTGATGCCCCAGAAGGTAGGAGAACAAAAATAGTTAAAGAATAAAAAAAGTTCAAACACTGCACTGTAGTCAACCTTCCCCTTGCTGTTCTAATGTCAGATTTGTTTGTTTGCTTGAAGAGAGCAGTCACCCCAAAGTCATCTTTAGCCTTCTGGTCTTCAATGCTAAGTTTCTTGTTTTAGTTTTATTTAGTTAGTCTTCAAATGCTATGGTGTTTGCTTAAAATCTTAAATATCTTAATTATTTTTTGTTTCTCCGGTTCCCGATTGGTTCCCAGGCACTGGAGAAGGCAGTTATGTAATGTGATTGCCATCTGAGGGAACAGATCACCTTTTGTGTAAAAACACTAAACCATTTACAGTTTTACTTGTTTAAAAAGCAGTTTTGTATTTTTGTAGTTTTAAATAATTTTGTTTTACCACTTTTGTGACTGGCAACTGAATATTTGTTTATATAGGTCTTATAAGTATTTGGCATGATTGATAGTCCTATAAAGTAAGTGTTTGGCATCACTGATAGACCTAAAAAGATGACAGGACCCAAAGGCTCTCAAAACTGTTTAAAGTGTTTTCATCTCCTGACAAAGGAAGAGGGTCATGAACTTTGAGGTGCCTGAGTCCAGATCATGATTTTATCAATTGTGAGCTTTGCTATAAGTTTTGCCCTAAAATCCAAAATAAAAGGCTTTAAAAAAAAATTGATGACTTCTTAGTCTCCCTCTGGGTCACCAAAGCACAATAATGGCTCAGAGAAAGCTTCCAATGATGGTGGAAAGAATGCATCAGAGGGTTCTTCTCATCATAATCAGCAGTTCTTGTCAAAGGGACAAATAAACAAGATAAAGTAGCTCAGCCATCGGAAAGGCATGGAAAAGGTTGCAAAGCTATCAGGTTGTCCAAAAGAGGGAAGCCTGATCCCAGTGATGGCAAAATGCAAATAAGAGAGCCTTAGAGCAGGTGCTGGAACCAGTATAAAATCCTCTAAACCAGTGCTCCAAATAACCGGAGGAAAGAAATTGTACTTGTTATGTTATTGCTCACAGACATCTAAGAACACAAGAAGCCAGAAGCTGAACTCCATAGCTTTTCAGATCATGCAGATCTTTTGTCAAGATTTGGAGTTCTTACATCCTGCTCTGCCTTTTCTTCTGCTCTCTCAAAGAAACTTATTAATTTAATACAAGCCCTCTTCATTAGCTGTACCACATACTTCTCATGACAGTTCACAGATTTTACTGGTACCACTCTACTGTACTGTCATTCAAATCCTAATTGGATATATTTCTACTTTACCAGTTCTGCTCCTGCCTGTAACATAGACAGGCTTTTGATGAATAAATCGTTAAGGTGCTAGAATTTGAAAAAAAGACAGATGTTTCCATCACCATTTATTATAAGAAACACCACTGTGAGTCAGCAAAGGGTATACAAAACATCAACAGTTATTAATCTAATTTCCTTATCAAATTCATTTTCAGGTACCATGCATCATTTGATTACTTAATACAAATTAAGTTCAGTAAACCTCCAACACACAACTATCATAGTACACCACACACACTTTTATTCAAGCATACTGGCATATGCAATCTTGTTAACTCTTACTACCCCTATCATGTTACCATTTTTATATTCTGTCACTCATGTAAGGGAAAAGGAGAAGGCAGTGGAACAGAATTAAATGCCCTTGGCAGAGGACAGGACTAAGGTATAACAGTTTTTCCAGGCCTTCCAAGCCATGGGAAATTTAAGGTACTTGCCCCCTCCTTCCCAATCCTAAGGCTCCGGTTCCAGACCATTTGCCAATGAAAGAAGGGGATATGTACTATGACAGGGAAGAAGATGAACCCATAGAACCTGTTGGTTCATCTGAACAGGAGTTTGTCTCCCCTCCCAGGGCTATAGAGGTTTACACCTCTTACTCCTTGTTCCTTAGACAAATGGTGAACATCCTCAAAATCACCTCCAATGAAGCAGACAAAGATGAGGAGGAAATGGAGTTTAAAGACATGATGGGACTAGCCACTACAAGGAGACTATTAGTCCCAATCCACAAGTCCCTCCAAAAGGCCACATCAGAATTCACGTTAGCACCTATCTCATCTGTTGGTATTGATAAGAAACCTGGAAAAAAGTACAGGGGTAGTCATAGAAATTTTTGCAGTACTGAGGTATATCTAGGTATACTAAGGCATAATGAGGCAAGGTCACATTACAGTCAATGCAAATTACCTCAGTGGTACCTCAAGGTACCTAAAGGTAGGAAACTTTTCAATAACTACCACTGTATCAGCTGGTCAGACAGAGGGTGGAATACCTATATGCCCACCTTGATCATGAAGAAGTGGTACGGGCAGCTGCTTGTGAGAAGGCTAAGTTACCTCTCTCTGCAAAGCCTTCTGAAATGGTTTTCAGGAAACTGAATACTGTGGATAAAAAAGGGCACACAGCAGCTTCCCTGCTTCCAGGACAGGCAGCTTATTTGGCATATACAGCCCAGTAACAGAAAGCACTGTGGAAATTCATGGCTAGCTCTGAGTGATATGGTAGATACTCAGGTAGCACAGGATCTCATTGCCACAACAAAGCCAGCCCTCAATGGCTCTAAAAAACACTTTCACATGGCTGTAGACACCAGTGATACTGTAGTAGTAGTCAAACCATTTATTTGTATACAGGAAATGAAAATATACATCATAAGGGTTATTTTCCCTGTTTTCAGGACAGTACTATTTAAGTACTGCTTTATTGCTTCTTGAGTCTTGGCTCATTCAGTGGCACTGAGGAGGTTTGCCTGGCCAAGGACTGCTATCCTTACTCATCCTTGCCCAGACACTTAAAACCATTCATTTTCCTTTTGAGGGAAAGTCCCTGTTATGTGACAAAACAGATGTGTACATGAAAAAAGTGGATGAATACAAAACCACTTTTAAGGAGTCCACAGAGAAAGAACATAACTTCACATCCTATAGGCCTCATGGAAGATGAAACCAGGGATAGGGGTTATTATCCAAGACCTTATGCTGCATATGAGTACCAGCCACAGAGAGGTTATTACATAAGTAGGAGTGGCTCCAGGCTGCCCCATAAGCCACAGCCAAAGCAAAATCCCTAACAGTTTTGCCCTAGTTGCCAGTCAGTCATTGCCAGTGGGGGGAAGGCTGACCCACTACTTCTAGGAATGAGAATAAATTATTACAGACAAATGGGTCCTAGAAATACTGGGACAGGGATTGTCTCTGCTATTCCAAAGGTTTCCCAAACTGCAAAGACCAAAAACCATTGAAGATCAGCTCACTCACCAACAGAAAGATTTCTGCTGGAACTGAAAGAAAGGAAACTACTGCAGGCAAAAGTAGTAGAAAAGGTCCTTGAGGCAAGTGTCTGTTTGCAAAATACTTCCTGATCCAAAAGAAAACCCTCTTGCCAGAGCCGATAGGGCTGCAGCTGAGGAATTTGGGGTAAAAATATTGAAAATTAAGTTACGAGCCTGTGTTAGCAAAATGTAACGTAGGTTCATAAATTTGTTGTTTTGTAATATTTGTACATCAGATTGTCAGCATAGCTTTGTTATGACCCTGCCTCATGAATAAGGGCAGCGCAAATGTTCAACTACTGCCCGAAAGGTGATTTTGCGCAGAGACTGCAAAATCAACTTTCAGGATGCTTAACACACATTTTGACCAGGATTTGAAAAGTGACAGTTGTCACATTTGTGAGGTGCTGTAACGATATGCCTGTGTTGTAAATTTGGGGTAGAAGTATAGAAAATTACCAAAGTTATGAGCCTGCATTTGCAAAATTCAGTGTAGGCTCATAATTTATTGTTTTTAAATATTTTTACAGCAGATTTTCTACGTAGCCTTCTTATGACCCCATCTCATGAACAAGGGAAGAAGGCAGAGAAAACTTTCAACTCCTGCAGAAAAGGTGATTTCATGCAGGGACCGCAAAATCAATTTTTGGGATGTAAAACATTTTGGCCAGGATTTGAAAAATGACAGCTGTCACAATCATGGGGTGCTATAAAGATATGGCTGTATTGTAAATTTGGGGTAACAATATAGAAAATGACCAAAGTTACGAGCCTGCATTCGCAAACTTCAACATAGGCTCATAACTTTGTTGTTTTTTAATCAAATTTTCAACATAACAATCTTATGACCCCCACCTCATGAACAGTGGTGAAGAAAATTTTCAATTCCTGCCCAAAAGGTGATTTTGAGCAGCAACCACAAAATTACCTTTCGGAACGAAGTTACCTAATATCACTTGCATTATTCATTAATGTGATGTCCCAAAAAAGGTATGTTGAAAATCTGGGACATAAATATTGAAAAATGGCCAAGTTATCAAGTTATGCTACTAAGTTCAAAACCCCATTGAAATACATTGAACCACATACCTGATTTCCTTAGTTCACGTTCCAGCATTAAAGAAGAAGAAGAAGAATCAGCATTTATATAGCGCTTTTCATACATCCAAAGCGCTTTACAAGCAATGCTAGACTGGTAGTGAAGTGACTGAATGTGTGGTGGCGGCCATATCACACATCATCACCCACACACAGCCTGCATAATTGCATGAACCAGTTTATGGGAAGGGGAATGTTGGCCAGGACACCGGAAATGTTCCCTACTCTTTTCAAAGAGTGCCCTGGGTTCTTTTACTTCCACCTGGACACCCACCAGGACAACACCAGGATGAGCAGAAGGGACCTCGGTTTAATGTCTCATCCGAAGGATGGCACACCCCAGCAGTACAGCACCCCCCAATACTGCACTCGGATGCCAGCGATTTTTAGGTGTAAGTCCAATCCTGGTGTGGGACGAGAACCCACGATCTTCTGGTCCAGAGGCGGATGTGCTACCAACTGAGCCACGCTGACACCTAGAGTGACACAAAGAGTAAAGGCATGCCTTTGCTCCAGAGAGGATCATGGCGTTGGACCTCAATGAGTAATATAAGGGCTGAGTGGAAGGGTCAGGTGGAGGGACAAAATTGGTCACAACAGACATCGATGGATGTTTTTTCTTTTTTTTACAGGGTTTAACAAAAAAAAAAAAACATGTTCCGGATCATGACACTGGGGGATTGGGCACCCCCCAGTGTCACTCTTATGTTTCTTGTGGGGGGGGTCGTGGGTGCTGAGTGTGGTAGGGGGGTCTGGTGAGGGAATATTAAAAAAAAAACACACACACAGAGAAGTGCTGATGGTGACACTGAGGGAGTGAGCACCCATAGTGTCACTCTAATGTTTTAGGGGGATTGCTGAGAGGAAGGGTCAGAGGGGGGATTATAAAATGTATAAAAAAAAAAGGGGACACAGAACACAATCACAACACTGGGGAATTGGTCACCCACAGTGTCACTGTTATGTTTCTGGTGGGGTGAGGTGGTGGGTGCTGAGAGGGAGGGTCTGGTAAGTGGTATCTATAATTTAAAAGGCAAAACAAATTGGTGGTCATGGCACACTGTACCATGGCCAAAATGGTTGCCGCAGTTCATTATGCATGCGCTAGTAGTCACATGTGCACAGTACACTGTGGCAGCCATCTTGGACATGGCAGTGTGTGCCGTGACCGCTGATTTGTTTTTGTCTTTTAAATTATAAATATCCCCCTCACCCACCCAACCCTCCCTCTCAGCACCAATCACCCGCACACCCCCAGAAACATAGCAGTGACCCTGGGAGTGCCCAATCCTCCAATGTTGCGATCAGAACGGTACTACAAAAATAGTGCAGTCCTCTTGAGACAAGGAGCAGAGTGCTCCAGGGACACCAGTGATGTGGAGGTGACTGTGGCCCATGTCCATGTTTAGTCCAAAGGAATGCACTGAGTCCTTTCTCTGCAGTAAGAGGTCTGCAGGGCTACACCCACTGCAGTCCTAAAAATTGGGAATGGAGGCCCATTTGTGATGTAAGATATCTGACCAAACATATCAAGATATGGCAGCAACCCTGCCTGTGTAACCTGCAACTCACTTGCCCTGCGCTCTGTGTCTTCATGAATGGGGGCATGCAGCAGATATGGCAGGGTCCCTGCCTGCATATCTTCACCCCACTTGCCCTGCACTGTCTTCATGAATGGCGCAGAGTGCAGATATGCCTCCAAACATGTCCCTGGACTGGCCACACTTGTAGCTGCACAACTGTCTGGGGGATCCTGTGTGGAAGGGATGCATGTCCCTTCCATGAATGTTTGCAAGGGTTCATGGGACCCCCCCAGTCTGTGACATTCAGATGTAGGGCTGCCTACATGAAACCAACCACTTAATCCATAGGGGCCATTGTTTCTATGCACTTGCTTTTCCCCATATCCTCAACCTCTGCAGCTTTTATACTGTCCTTCATATATATATACTGTATATAAATATATGTGTGTATATCTACCCCTCCCCACACTCATTCCTTTCCTATTACTCCCGAACATCGTATACCCTGGCAGGATAATGTCCCATTCATTTGCTGGTAGTCCATTTTTCCATGACTACCACCAGGGGTGTAACCAGAAATATCCATTTTGTACACACCGTCTTCAGCTGCAACCCCCTTCCCCACCGGAGTATAAAATGTTCTCATCTTCTCATATTACTGCCCCCTTTGGCAAACACATCAAGTTTTTGTCGGATGACTCCTCTAATCTCTAATGGGTTATACACAGAGCTGTCTCCTAAATGACAGAAGGTTAACCAGAGGCATTACTCAGTTGCCTACACTAACTCAAATGCTACAGATCAGATTGATCATGTTTTCTTATCATAGAATAGTTTTTACTACTTTGGATTAAATAACTTGCTGTTCACTCCAAGCATGGTCATCCACAGCTTCATCAAAATGACATATAAACGAGGTTTTATAAGTCAGAACATGTATCTAGCAGTGATTATAACATATTGATCAGCATACATAGATTAATAGGCATTGCAGCGTGTAGTAGCCTAAAAAAGAAAGAAAACATTTCTCCAAGTCAACTAACTGCCTATACTAGAAAGGGTAGAAGAAAAGGTAAAGCACCCTTAAGGAAAGCAACCACAGGTCTGTGCCTCTGGTGTTCAGGCAGGTGGGTTAGAGTGAGGGATCGGTGCATTGCAAAAGGGGAATGCAAATAAGATTCTCATCTGCTTGCGTAAAGGTCCAGTCTATTCTGATGAGCAAATGAGAGGCGTTCCATAACAGAAAGATGAGCTAAGACTGCATGCCAAGATGCAATGGTAGGAAACCCTGGCTGCTGTCAGTGTATTAGTAGGAGTTGATTAGCCTCAAGGAAAGCTAAAGCCAGCCATTGTCGTTGACCCTTAGTAAGAACTAACAAAGAGGCGGTATCCCCCAGGAGGATCCTCGCATCTGTCAGGGGATAGGAGAGTCAAGGACTTTACAGCAGTCAGCCACAACCACCAACCAGAAAAGTGAGATCTGAGGACATGTCTTCAGAATATGCAATAGATGGGCTTCAGGTTGTTGGCTCCAGCACTCGGAATGTCCCATAATTCCACGCGCATGTAGTATGGCCGGGGTACAATGCCAAAACAATAAAATCTTCAGCTGGAGAAAACAGCTGTTAATGTCCTTGCACAAAGAGTGGGCCTCCTGAATATATCCAGACCAAGAGCTTTCTGGAATATCAATATGGAGGTCAGCCATCCACTTCAACCTGCTGGGGGCTGAAGGGTCTGACTGTAAACCTCTCCATGCCCTATAAAAATGACCAATAAGGCCACTACAGGTAGAGGATTTGTGTAGAGAGGTCAGCCACTTCCATTTTGTATCCCCACCAGAGCAGGGGTTGGTAGCAAGTACCACGTCTCGCAGCTGGAGGTATCTCCAAAAGTCCCTATTCAGGAGGTAAAATTTGATCTTCAGTTGCTCAAAGGTGAGCATAATTTCAGAATTGGGAAGAAGCAAATCCTGCACAAAGTGGATACCTCACATTTCCCACGTCGGCCAATTAATCAGAGTCCCACCAATCCTGAGGAGTTTGTTGCACCAGAGGGAGGTATACTGCCATGGAGGGGGCCCAAGCAAAATCGAAGGTATGAGACAGAGACATGAGAGAGTGCCATGCCTGTCTAGTTTCTATCATGGGGGATAGGTCCGTAGGTCTACAAAGCCCGGGGTGGAGGAGCATATATAGACCAGTATCCTTTGCTAACTTAGCTTCCAGTTGTATCCAAGGCAGTGGGGGGAGAGGAGGCAGGAACAACCCATTTTGTCACGGCCGCTGCTAGGCAGGTCAGATGATATCCGTAGAGCCAAGGGGAGCCCAGGCCACCCTTAGATCAGTGCGCCCTCAGTTTGCTTCTGCTCCACCTGGGAGATTTCCCTTCCCAATAGAAATGGGACAAGAGATTTACTAGGGAGGTAAACACCTTAGGGGAAAGACGTATTAGCAGATTATTAAGGAGGTACATAGCACTTAGGACAAAAAGCATATGAAACTGTAGCCACCTTCCCCGGTAAGGACAGCGGTAATTTACTCAACTTTTCAATCTCTGATGACAATTGCACAAGGGGGAAAAATGTGTCGATTCTAAATCCGACCATCTAGTAGGGACGCGTATCCCAAGGTATGTGAAGCCTTGGGGTGTGCAGGATAGTTCCGTACCCTGAAGGCAGTTGTTAGATCAAGCTGCATTCAGGGAGGCCAAGATAGTCTTCTTTTGATTGTCCCATAACCCTGTGAGATCAGCAAAGTTCTGCAGAAGGGAGAGCACTGCTGGTAATGCTTGCTGTGGACGTGTTAGGGTAAACAGTAGGTCATGTGCATAAGCAGCCACCAGACAGGACTCACCCACAACATTTATGCCTGTAACCTTATCAGAGGCTATGAAGACTCAGATGAGGGGGGTCCAGGGCCATCAAGAAAAGAAGCGGAGACAGCGGACAACCTTGTTGTGTGCCTCTGTACAGTGGGAAAGGGGGTGAAATAGTTGAATTCATTAGGATCCTGGCTGTAGGAGAACAGTAGAGTGTAGATACTCATTGACAAAAGCTAGAGCCAAATCCATACTGTTTAAGCACTACATGCAGGTAATCACATTCTAAGGAATTGAAGGCGTTGGTAAAATCTATAGCCAATGCAGCCCTGGGTAGGGAGGAATGGGATGCCAACCATTTCAAATTTAATAAAAGTCTGGTATTGTCTGTCCCTGATTTGCCCTTCATAAACCTGGCTTGAGCAGGATGTATTATGGAAGGGAGCACCTCCAGTATTTGTGTGGCAAGAGTTTTAGCTAGAATTTTACTGTCAACAGGCAGAAGGGATATAGGGCAAAAATCTGCACAGTCCAAGGGGTCACTGGACTTCTTTGGGAGGAGGGTTATAAGGGCTTCTTGCATGGTTGGAGGGAGGGTTCCCGCTGTGTGGGCTTCTTGAAGAGCCTTCAACAGGGGGTCAACAGTATTGTACCCTAACGCTTGATACAACTCCACAGTCATCCCATCCAGTCTGGGAGCGTTCCCTTTAGCCATGCGAGACAGTGCCTGATGCAGCTCTGCCTCCGAGATCAGGACATCCTGTTGAGCTACCTGCATGGGGGTGAGCCTGGGTTTATCAAATTGTTGACAAAAACTATGGAACGTCCCATCCATTTGAGATGAGGAGAGAGAGGAGTGGGATTGGTAATAAGTTCTCATAACCTTATTAATCTCTTGATAGGCATGAACTTTTTGATACAACTGGGACCGAAGAGCATGGATCCGAGAGGAAGCTTGCTGCTTCCACAGTCTAAAGGCTAAAAGATGGCTACCTTTCTCCTCCCCTGTCCCAATAGGCATGCTTAGATCTCAATATAGACACTCTTACTTTTGGTGGAGGATATTGTTGATCTGATATTTTAAACCAACTTTCTGGCACTCCAGGGAAGATCCCTGAGTAGGGGGAGGGGAAGATTTAAAGTGTTTTTTTCTAACAGCACTAGGTCAGCTTGCAACTTGGCTAGTGTAGCTTGCCTGGCTCTTTTCTTGGCTGCTGAAAAGGCAATAATGAGACCCCTAAGTACTGCTTTAAAGGCTTCCAAGATGGTGCCCGGGGAAACCCCACAGTTAGAGTTAAGTGCAAAATAATCTTTCGTGAATTGGATGATCAGCTGTCAAAATTCGGGGTCTTTTAAAAGAAGGGCATTACACCTCCAAAGGGTACCAGAGGGAGATTGCCCTCCCAGAGTATACCTGCCCAAGACTGAGGCACGATCTGAGACAAGGATACTTCCAATTTTTTATCAGAAGTAAACTGGGCTGCCGCCACATTGACCTGCTAGAAATCAATGTGGGCGTATGTTTGGTGTCTATAGGAATAAAACGTATAATTGCGTCCAGTGGGGTTGTCCCTTCTCCAAATATCAGTCAATCCCCATTCTGCCTGTAACTGTTGCAATGACAGAAAAGCTTTCAGGTTAGCCTGGGGGGTTGGTTTGGATTTATCCAAAAAGATGTCCAGGGCTAAATTGAAGTTGACTCCAGTGAAAATAGGAATGGGGGGCCCGCAGGTGTTAGAGCAGATATGGCCTGGCTAACCATCAGAAAAATGTTGGCGTGGTCTTAGTTAGGGGTAAATAAGTTACCAATTAGTACCCACCCAGCTGGGGATGACAGCCTGACCAACGCCCATCTCCCCTGTGTATCATGCCGGGATGCTTCCACAATCCAAGGGGTGAATTTACGGATCAAAATCGCAACCCCTTTAGTTTTAGAGGAGGCCAAGCTAGCACAGATGGTGCCCACACACAGTCTCTTCAGCCACGACACTGCCCTCCCGAGCAAGTGGGTTTCCTGAAGGAGAGCGATGTCGGTGCGGAGAGACGTCGGGTGTGGTAGCATCTTGGTCCTCTTTATGGAGTGGTTTAAACCTTTAACATTCCAAGATACTATCATCATACTCAGAACAGACTGGGATGCCACAACTCTCCAGGCCTAGGAAATAACAGGTAAGAAGAAAAAGCAGTACTTACTTGGACCAAAGGGGGAATTGGGAACACCTCATGAAGGAGAAAACAAAACCCAGAAGCCTAGGAAAAGCCTGCTCACCACGGACACGAACCTATAGTATCCAGCTGCAAACCAAAAGGACTTAGAAAATCAGTAAGGGCATACACACCCCAAGTAGGTGAACTGCAAGAGGAGAAAAAAGAGAGAGAAAAATCAGTTTTCCAAAGCAAACTATATGAAAACACAACCACAGTAATCTTAAACTGCACCAGAAGTATAGCAAAGGCTAGCCTGTGTAGAACAATGCAATTACTATTGACCACAACACTGAATTATTACCAACAACAAATGTGACACGCTAATGGGATCGGAGCTTATAGCAAAAGAGGGAAACCAGATAGTGGTACCCTCAGCTACGCCGGCTCCCGGAACCCAAAATAGGGGAGGTATGCAAATAACCAACAGGGTTAATCCCTCCAAACTGAGGACATACCTAAGGTCGAACAACGGGAGGGGGAACAAGAAAAGGGGGGTGGGGGGAGAGATACCCCTCCTACCAGCAAGGACATAGGCCCACCACAGCTGTAATGTGGGAGTAGCTGGGGGAGCTTTGAACAAGCCCGCATAAAGAAGTCCCATAAAGGGGAGGTCCAACCAGAATTAGGACCTTAGCAGGGCACCAAAGATCAGGTATCCAGGGCAGTAACCACTTGGATGTAGCCTTCCATTGTCACCTTATGCTCAACCAGCACCCAATGTGGAAAGAGAGCAGGGCGGGGGGGGTCAACAACATCTAACTCAGAAAATAGGTATTGCAGCACCTACAGATGCTGCTAGCTAAACAACTCTGATCTCACAACAAGTAGCTATCCTAATTGTCCTTTGGCCAGCCCGGCAGACATTGGGGGGAAGCTGCAGACTTCAGTGCTTCAGTAATGACAGCCGCCGTATAGGAGATAAGTCCTGGGTGCACTGGGGTTGAAGCATTAGCCACCTCCAGAAGCAAGGAATCAGGGAAGTCAGCCCAGTCCGTGGCTCTCGATCTTCCCTCAGGACTTTGGTGGGAGGGGCAGGCATGCGAGAATCCTGTGCTCCTTGGTTTCCATTTCTGGTACGCTGCCTTTGCTGGTAGGTGGGCTCTGGAGGGTGTTGCAGTGCAGAAGAGGTTGCCTTATTTGAGATCTGAGAGGTGAAGAGATTGTTTGGAGGGCTGCCATACACAGACTGGCGTGGCAGGGGGACCACAAGAGAGTGTAGCACGTCCGGATGAAAAGCTGTCCTCCAGATTCATACTCCTGGGACTTTTGTTCCTCCTGGTAACAAAATCTCTACTGGGATCCCAGAGCCTTCTGGGATTTGTCATTGGTGTAGGCAGGTTGGGCTAAAACTTCACAAGCCATCTCTCAACCTCCACAAGGTGATCAGCTAGAAACTCTCTGCCATCTTTTGAAATGAGTAAGCTGGTAAGCCCCTTAAACTTAAACTGAGGGAGCCGGCCCGGTGGTGCTGAGGGTTGAGGAAACTGGACGCCACACCTCGCGCTACGCCGGTGACCCGGGTTCGGAGACAGACTCGGGTGGCCCGGGGTCAGCAGGGGAGAGGAGGATTGAGCGCCCCAACGGATAGCTCCTCCCTCAGGGTGGAACCAAGAACGCCTGCTTCTGCATTCCTTCGCAACTGGTGGGAGCACCGGCAACAGAAGGGGATGGAGGCAGCTCCGATCATCGGTACCGGGGAGGGGGGACCTCAGCGGCACATGAGAGGTTGACGTGCATCAGCACGCCACTACTCGGGACATACGTCCCAGCGCACGACGTCTCAGAGGGCAGGGGAAACTAGGGGAGAAAAAGCAGAAATACCTCTCGGTAGCCCTAGATGATAGCCTCTTGGATACCATCCAGACCACCAAGGAGAAGGACAGACCCCGCTGTGCAGAAGGAGAGATGGAGGCACTCTAGGGGCAGATCCCTCAGAGGTGGAATGAATGGGATGAGAGGAAGGAAGGAGGGGACCCCGAGAGAGAACAAGGAGGATAAAAAGGAAAGTTAAAAAAAAAAAAAAAAAACTGAAACTGAAAATTGTGCTGATGGAGGTGTTTTTTGAGGGGAATGAAGGCTTTCCTTCTGGCTGCCGTTTCTTGTGCAAAATCATGGTAAAAGGAGATTAAAGTCCCTTGCCAGTGAACTTCTCCAAGGTCGCGAGCAGCTCATAGGATTCTTTCCTTAGTAGTATACCTCAGAAAATAGGCAATTATAGGTCTTGCGGTGAAGTAGCCCTGTCCCTTCGGCCAGCAACTCTGTGGGTCCTCTCAACATCCATGGGTCCCCTCCACCTGTCCCCCAGCAAAATGAGAAGATTCTCATTCAAAAAACATTCAGTGGATTGGCCCTCTGCCTCCTTGGATATTCCAATGATACATAGGTCGTTACATCAGGCCCGGTTTTCCTGGTCCTCGACTCTCTCCCAGAGGGCCGCAAGCTTCTCCTCCTGTAGCTGTATGCAATGTTGCATTAAAGAATATTGCTGCTCAAAAGCCTCCGTGCACTGCTCTATCACATTCATGTGGTTTTGTAATTGCCTCACATTGGTAGTGGTCCCCGTTAAGATAAGGCTGATGTCTTCCACCCGCAGTAGGACAGCTTCCAGCATCTTAGTAATATAATGCAGAGAGTCATTCACAGATGCAGGCTGAGAGGAGGGCTGGACATCATGAAGGACTGAGTTTGAGGGGCCCAGAGAAGCCATAGAGTTTTGGAGGATACACGGAGGTGGGCTGCAGGAGATAGAGAGAGAGACAGCTAGTGGGACTTTCAGTGCTACACACCCTCAAACTGGCACCTTATCGTTGGCAAATAGAGTACATGACCTTCGGAGAAATGTATCGGCGGTGGGGCCTAGCGGCCTAGTCACTCAGAGTGCCTTGCAGATGATGATGCTTCAGCTGTAAATAAGCACAGAGAAATCTGATAAATTTAGGCTTCGGCTGGTAGTGGGGGGAACCCGAATGACTACTTATGTTGAGGGAGTTCGATGCCCCGATGTCCCAGCAATAGAGCTTGAAAAGTGCCGAGGTGGAGAGATCTCTGTGGATTAGGCTGCCATCATGCCGGTGTCAAGACCATGCCCCCTCAGATTGATCATGTTAACAGAATGGCATATGGTTTGGGACTGGCACTCAACAAAACTGTACACGAATGTTTACAGTGAGTATGCCTCTCTACACACTTGACTGCCACTAGGTCCAAGCTTGCTTAAACAACCACTGCCTCCAGATTACTAATCTTGTCGCAACCTCCTAGTATTCATACACATAGTCCTCCAGATCACATGTTTTCCCTCCCTTCTTTGCCTAACCTATTTTCCTTTTTCCCTGACCACCTATGTATCCTTGCCCCTATCTTCCATCTCCTGGCTCCCATCTGGTTTCCCTGCAGCTTCTTTAATGTAGCATTTCCCAGCTTGTTCCTGTCTTCCTTACCTTCATTTTCTGTTTCTCTTTTCTTGTTTTCTAGCACTATACACTTCCAATTTGCCCCCCTACACTACTTTAAAGAGCCCTTAATGTGCTTTGTATACTTGTGCTGTAGCCCTACTAGTATCCCCCACATGGTGTAAATTCCATCCCACTTGAATAGCCTTCTATCCCTCCAGGAGTGGCTACTCTCTCCTAGGTACCTCCATCCCTCCTCCTTGAATCAATCCTTCAGTTATGCTTTGAAAGGTTCTATGTGATAATAGTGAGTGCCGAATGGCGACTCGCATTATCGCAATGTCAGGGTGCCGAAAACAATTTTGCCACCCTGACATTCTTGGTGCACAGAAGAACGGTGCTGGGGACTTAAATCACCTCACCCCCCCCGTGCAGGGGCTTCACCCCACACCCTCTACTTAAGGATTCTGCACCCAGGGGGTGCATGTCGGTGGGGGGCAAAGCAAAAAAGGTTTGGGCCGGGTGCAACAAACCTGCAGTTGCGCCTGGACCCAGACCTGAACCCAGAACCCCACACACCACAAGCAGAGGCCAACCCCCGATACCACAGTGCAGCTTGGCAGCTGACCACATGCCACCCCTACATCCCCTCCGCCCCCTCCCAGGCCATGCTCATGAGCCCCCCACATAGAATTACATATAGCGACATCCTCTTACTGCAGTTGCCCACCCCACCACATCCGCGCTCCCCTTCACCATTAAGGCTTTTGCACACATTGTGTCGCCATTTTGGACGGCGCCTTAATTCAGGCGCCAATGTCACAGGTTACCGCTTTCAAGCAAGTGATCAGAACACTTCTCCCTTCTTAACTGTCCCAGACTGGCAGGACCTTAGAAAATGTTATTGAGGCTACTGCCTGCTTGAGCCTCCCTCCTAGTTTCCTATCCTTATCTGTAACCTCCTGTCAGGGTTTTGCAAGTCAAATTATTGGCCCCCAGGTTGACAATGACATCATGATCACTCCCTCTTCCCATTCCACTGACTATCCTCTTTATGCTGCTAGCATTTCTCCCAACTGAGGTACTTGGCAGGCACTTTACCGTTATATCCCTGTGCTCCTGTCCTCTCTACCTCTTCTGTCCCCTTTCACAAGTACCAATCTGTTCCTCTGTTTTTCCCTTGGACTGCACTTGTATTTCACATGTCTTCTTCCCAACAGTTCTGGTAACCTGTGAGACTACAAGCACTGGCATACACACTTGGGAGATGGGGGCAAGTGAATCAGACAGGGATGCGAATTCACAATACAAGTCAAGGAAACGTGCAGAATAATTTTTTGTGATTTACAATAGAAGTTAAAGAGCAGCTGACACCTTTGGGAAAACTTTTGAAAACACAAGATTTAGACACAAGTCAGCTTGTATTTCATAAACCTTGTGTTGATTACTCCTATCCATTATTTTTACTGAAGAAATTGCCACAAAAACAAGATTGTTATCCCTCAGAGTTCATCTGCCTCTATAGCTTATTCCTTACTTGAAATCATAATGCCCTGTTTTGACATCACAGTTTGTTACCACGGGAATAACTGTGATATCACAAGCAGAGTATTATGACATCAGGTTGGGAAGAAGCAGTAGGAGGAGCTGATGAACCCTCAAGAAACAAGTATCCTGTTTTTGAGACAAATGACCTCAGTAATAAGTAATGGGAATAAGAAATACAAACCTAATGAGAAAAATAAGCTGCTTTGTGTCCAAATATTATGTTTTTGAAAGTTCTTCTTGAGGCGTCAGTGGCTGTCTAACATAAAATATGGACTTATTTTCTGTGGTTTTCAAAATAAGTCAATGTGAACAGCTACATTTTGTTATGTACTGTTGAAGTAACAGTTTACATTGGAATTCTTTAGTTACAGCAGGTTTGTACTCAGAAAAGAGTAGAATTCAGCAGATTTTGCCTAGGAAGAATTAAGTAGGAGTCTGCAAAATGTGCAGAATTCCATATAATTTCTATTTGAATTGGGATTCACAGGTTTTGCCCAACCCTACTTAAACCCTGATTTACTTTCATGGGGGTAATTCAAATTTCAAGCCCATAGAATAAACACAATGTTTGGATGGGAGGGCTATAGTGAAAATGACATTAACCAATTCAGTTCAATCCAGTCCCCTTTCAAGTGATATGGCAATCAACCTGCACTGAGGTCCTGGACTGGGGCAGACATTGTCCAGGTTGCTCCTTTATTTAGAGGTGATGATGGTATGCTCCCTTGGAGCCACTGGCACTCACCAGTGATGAGTAGCTTAACATCCAGTAGAAGATGCTGGATTTGGGTACCTGAGGGTTTAGAACAAAACACACAACACTCAAGTTCAAACATTCAATCTTTCTTTATTGGGGGCACTTTCAGACAAAGTTTGTTTGTACAGAGCACAGTCTGCTAGCCGTAGGGTCATAATTTGTCTGCTGGTATACAATTCATTGTGATAGTCTCAGAACTTTTCCTGAACAACACTTCTAGTTGTTCACCACAAAACCGATACCTGGAAACTCTCTGCCCTCTGTAGTCATCTGGACTGAGAAGCATGGCTGGCCAAGCCTTACTTCTGGGCAACCAGATGCCAGGGGGTTCCTATTCTGAGCTACACTGACATTCTGCATTGTCTGTCTCATCTGTGGATGCTGCTTTCCTATGGTATTTTACTGTAAGTTAATAGGGCCTCTGAGAGGTGTCTCTCATGGCATAAGAGACACTGATCATGAGGTTTGGGCAAGAGGACTGTGAAGTTAGCCTGAGTGGTTCCACCTGCCAAAAGCTCACAAGCAGTATCTTTTATACCATAAGAGACACCCCTCAGAAACCTGCTAACTTATTATAAATCACTTGAGTTTAGCTTGAGTGATTTATAATTGGTTTAGAGTCTTTTTTTTATTGACTTATACCATCCTCCTAAGTGGTGCTGAAGCAGTGTGCTCTACCCTAACACTCCTGCAGAAGAGCACATTGTACACAGAATAAGATGTACAGTGGCTCTGCATGCTGATTTGGCTGAAATCATGATAACGATTTATAATGTCCTTAGCATATGCAGTATGCCCAGCTGGCATCAGCGATTCAGGGTGCATTATTTTAGAGGAGCCCATGAAAGGCTGGCTTTCCCCTCACCATGCCCCAGTGCCCTCTCACATCTCTGGTACCAGCCTGGTGGCTAACTCTCAGTAACACCACGCCTCAGTATGCACCAAATGCTCCTTGCAACCAACCTGGGATGGCATTCCAGAAGACAGGACACAGCTGCTTTCCTAATTGTAAGGGATTTCCTTAACCAAACCATTCATAGAGATACAGTCTTCTACTTTTCAGCTGCTATCGCAAATCAGTGGTACCTCCTGGTATCTCCTTCACCCTCCTCTGTGTGCTCAATGGCCTCTGCCACAACTTTAGGGGGTCCCTCCTTCTCTTGGGTACCCTGGTAGTTTTTTGAGGGAACCTGCCACAGATATTAATGCCACCAAGAAGTATCCCTTGAGGGGATTAATCCCCTGGGTTCCTGCACCTTTCTGGTGATACCTTTTTACTTCCCCACTATAGGAAACCCCAGCTCCTTTAGCCAGCAAGTACTGGTAAGTTGGTATATATCCCAGATTCTTGAGATCCTCCCTGTTGACATCTATGGCATCAAGGATGTACATAAACTCTCTTGGCATAGTGTAGTGTTCCCAGATCACATGCCACCCTCAGATTTTGATGGTGGCATAGGCATCTATGTCTCCAGGAGGGAATGAGCAATGGGATTCCTTGTGTCTCTGATCTGAGTCCTGCAGCCAGCCACCTGGTGACAGAGTTTGTGCCCACCACTCTAGACACATCCAGGGTCTCTGACACCCAAGGCCTTGCTGGTGATTCCTGCAGCTTTCCTCAGTGAGCATGCTCAGGCAGTCAGAATGATCACCCGCTGCTGCTCAGAGGCAGTATCACGGCTGGGGTACTTGGTACGTTATATTGCCTGAAACCTACTGCTTACATTGACATGTACCACTCCCACTCTCTCCTGGTGCCACACAAACACCCTACCTGTGTACTACCTTAGCTCCTTGCAGACCAACTTTTCAGACAAGGGTGATCCCAAGGCACTCCTTCCTATGCTGCAGGCCCCTCCTCCTCCTACTGTACTGAGAGGGTTGTTATAAACTGACGTAAAACATTCGAGTAAAATCTGAGTAAACAACTAAATACTATTGGGTATGATAAAGGATTGCACAATTAATTGGAAATTAAAGATACCTACATTTTTACTGCTCACAGTAGAATTCATTTATTATTTATTTGAAAATTGGTAACTGGAAAAAGGCACACTGAGCCAAGGCTCATTTCCAGGTGTGACCTGGTGGAAGAATTACTGGAGGAAACAACTATACATAAATAAAGAGCATTACAATGGAGCATAACAGAAGTGCACACACAGTACAGTACTATATATAATATTTTTCGAGCACAAGCATTTGCTCAGATTGAAGTGCAAATTAACATTTCAAATATAGTGCAATTACTGGTGTGAAAGAAAAACTGTAAAAAGTAATCGAAACAGAACCTAGGCAAACAAAGGAGTGCATTACGTAACAGTTTGATCTTGTTGGAGTAAAGCCCTGAGCAATCAGAACCACTAGGTGGGGCCTACTGTAGGAAAACAGGTGCAGGTAGGAGGTGAGAGGCGTTTTGGTAGTACCTGAAGGAGCCAGGGGAAGTGGAATGGTGAAATGAAAAGGGGAGCGGGTTCCAGAGTGTTGGAAGCTGATAGGAGGCAAATTGCCCAGCAGAGGAATTAGGGTGAGGAGTGAGGAGAGGTAAGAAGGAAGGGACCCAAATCAACATTTGTAGATAAAGGAGAAGCAAAGCGACTGGCAATGTGAAGGTAAGGGGAGGATAGAAAGAGAAGAGTAGAGGGAGCAGTGGTGCATGCAAGGAGCGGAATTTGATCCAGAGTGACAAAAGGCATTGCAGAGGGTATCTGTCTGGCTAGGGAAGTAGAGGAGGCTGTACCATAGACCACATCTTCATAGTCTAAGAGCGGGAATGCCATTTTGGTGACAAGCTTATGGCAGACCAGCGGGTGTAGGCATTCTTTATTACAGTACAGGGCACTGAACTTAGGGAGGAGTGTTGCATGAATAGTATCAATGTGGGCTGAGAAGTCAAGGTTGCTGTCAAGTCACACACTGAGGTACTTGATGGAGTACACCACTTCAAGAGGGGAGCCATCCATTGCAGAGAAGGCTGGAAGATTTGAGAGCCAGGCCAGCATTTGGTTTGTACCAAAGGTCATAGACATTTTTTGGGGAATTGACTTTAAGATGGTTGGAGCTGAACTAATGTAGGATGTTGTGGAAATCCTGTTTGAACAGGTCTTCCACAGAAGCGGCAGAGGGACCGGAGGTGAAGATGACTGAGTCTTCTGTATACATGTGCATAAACAAATCAGCACAGCAGAGGGGAGGTCATTCAGAAAAACTGAAAACAGGATGGGGCCTAGAACTGAGCCCTATGGCCCCCAGCCTGGATGGGAAGGGTAGGTGAAGTCATGCCTCCAACCTGAATTGACTGCAGACGGATCATTAGGTATGAACAGAACCAGTGAACAGCAGGCACTGAGAAGTCAGCTGAGCTCAGCTTACCCAGGAGAAGTGGGTGAGACACCGCATTAAAGGCTTTGGCCAGATCAATGAATATGGTAGCCATGATGTGTCCTGATCCATCCACAAGAGAACACAGTCAGTGACATGCAATTGAGAGGAAGCAGTAAAGTGGTGCTTCTGGAAGCCAGACTGGAATGGTGAGAGGAAACTGGAGGAGGTGAAGTAGGAGGGGATAAGGTGGAAGTTGCCAGGGGAGAAGGGGTCACCCCCTTTGTGAAATGGAAGGACTTTAGCAATCTTCCAGGATTGAGAAATGGACCAGAAGGTAAATAAGAGGTTTTGCAGGTGAGAAAGTAGAGATGCAATTGCAGGTGCTAAGAGGTAGAGGAATTTAGGATCAGTCCTGTCAAGGCTTGACACAGACAGGTCGAGGGAGGAATGAGCATGCAGGGTTTCCTCAGAGGGGATGCTGGAAAGTGGAAGAGTGGGGTAGTTTGGGAGGAGAGGAGTTGGGAGCAGGGGGGAGCCTGTGACAGGGGGAGAGTGAAGGGCACAAGTGGTGGAGAACTTGTTGAAATAAGCAGCAACAATGGCAGTGTCAGACACAGGTGAGATATTAACCATGAGGGTGAAGGGAGCAGACTAGGTGGGGTGGTCAAAAAGGAAGTTGATTACCTTTGAGAATTTGGTTGGGGAGTGAAGGTTGTTCTAGAGGTTAGTTTTGGGATTTCATAGTCCAGACAGTCTGGGTGCAGTTGTTTCTTGGAACCCTGTAATGGAGATCAGGAAGGGAGTGGGATAATTTATAGTGTGCCCATGCTAGATCATGGGACTTGCATTGATCAAGAATTGCAGTGGAGATCCAGGGGAGATGGGAAGATTTGGCCCTGGATTTCCTGAGGGGGACATACAAATCCCAGACTGTAGAAAATTGAGAGAGAGGGAGAGCATGAGAGTGGTAGAGAGGGAGAGAAAGGAAGATGGGGGGAGAGAGAGAGAGAGAGAGACACACCTCCATGTCAGAGGGCAGGGGGATGGCTGACCAGTCTATTGCAGCAAGGTTACTCAGGAGAGTGTTGCAGTTTAGCAAACAGAGGCACCTGGATCATATATATTTTGAGGCGATGGGGGGATGCTGGATCTTTCTGATGCAGTATGTCATGTCAAGGGGTAGGACGAAGTAGGCTGTTGCTTAACTAGGATCTGCAGCTTATCCAGCAGGTAGGGAAATGGGCAGACTGGGTGGGCCAAGTGGTCCTTATCTGCCATCAAAGTCTATTTTTCTATGCAGTGGTCACTGAAAGTATCAAGCAAGGTACCTGCTGCAGCAGTGCAATGGTGGTGGGAGGACAGAACCCAGTCCAACAGACTGTGGTTGAATGAATGGGACTGAGTCGTGTGGATTCAGTGATAACCTGGCTCAAATTTAGGGACTTAGTCTTCTAGGTAGTGGAGCTAGATGTAGGGGGAGAGCTAGTTAATGCTGAAGTCCCCAAGGAGAATGAGTTTGCTTGATGAGGACTGTGAGGTGATGTGGGAGAGAGTGTCAATCAGGGAGGCAGGAGAGATCTTGGGTGATGCTTAAAAAACCCCAGTGAAGATGGGTACAGGTGAAGGGAATGAGAACCTGATAAGGAGATATTTGTGGAATGAGGATACAGCTTGCCAGATATCTTGAGTACAGCACAGGGACTAGCAAGTGTAAATGGCTATGCTTCCACCAGGTTTACTCCTGTCCTGCCTATAAAGATGGAAGCCAGGAAGAGAAAGGCTAGAGTCTGGAATTTTGGACAAGAGCCAAGACTCAGAGATGCAAAGGATGTCTGGTGGGTGTTGTAGATTCCAAACAGAAAGGATTTCAAGCTTAGGGGGAGGAAACTTCTAACACTCAGATGAAAAATGCTAAGGCCCTTGGAAGTTATAGAGGTAGAGGAGAGATGATGGGGACCTGGATTAGGTTCAACATTGCTAGACAGGAAGAGGAGCAGGAGAATAAAGAGATGGATGGAGTATGACTTCCTCCCCTTGGAGCAAGGAGTACAGTGTGGAGAGGTGGGATACTGAGAGGAGAGGAGGGCACAGTGCAGAAACTCCAGGTTGAGGTAGGGGCAGGTAAGAAATCCAGGGTGGATAGAGGGGGATGAAGGTATGGGGGTAGGGAGATGGATGGATGGCTGGGGGAGAGGGAGAAGTAAGTGGTTATCTGGGGTTGGAGAAGGGAGTGAAGAGGAAGGGAAATTGAAAAAAGTCAGAAGAATGTGATGAATATGAAAGTGAGATAGTGATTAGCAGAGTACATCAGCAACAAAAATCATAACAATATAGAAATCTGTGTTTAGTCTAGACACTGTACAGTGACTTGCACAAACAGAATCTAATCAAAATAACAGAATACAATGCAGTTATGAGAACCAGATTTAGCAGGTAAATAAACAGCACACCCAGATACGGTGTTACTAGCAGTCATACAAATAGGGCAAAATTTAAAGTCAAAGTGGGGAGGGCAAGTGAGTATGACAAGTTACACAGAGTCCCTCTGTCCCATGGTAGTGAACTATAATGGTATCACCAAGAAGGTGCAGGAACCCAAGGGATGAATCCCCTCAGGGGATACTTCTCAATGGCATTCAGATCTTTATCAGTGTACAAAGGCAAGTACCTTACTATGTTAGAGTAATGCAGTCTGTAGTGTTATTCTTTGCTGACTCCTGTTATTTAAAGCCATGTGTTTATTATTCCTGTAGAAGTGTTTTCCTCTCTTTTGTACTATTGACTCATCCCATAATTACATCCTACAAAGGCCTTAATATCATGCATATGAACATCTGGAGTCTCCTATCTAAGCTAGACCTGCTTAGCTGCTGGGTGACTCAACACTCGCCTGACACCCTCTGCCTCACAGAAATATGACTTTCTGCCAAAACCCCTGATTCCTCCCTATCCATCCCTGATTATACCCTCCACCAACAGGACCGCAGCAAAAGGGCTCGAGGTGTAGTGATCTATGTAAAACAATCACTCTCTTGCTCAGTCCTTAAGAGGGAATTTTGCTCTGGCTCACACAAACTGATCTATCCTAACTCACCCTACATTCTACCCTACCAAATTTCATCAGGATGATCTATGCCTCCCTGTGCCTTGCCCAGGATGCCTGTTTCTAGTGTGTCCTCCCCTACCCCTCCTCACTGCATCCAGTGAACTACTCCTACTAGGGACTATGGCCTAGACTGACTCTTTCCCCTCCACCAAAACTGCCACATCCAAATTAGAGGCTCTTATTCTCACCCAATTAATTACTGAGCCCAACTGTTCTAATTGTTGCTCAGCAAACCACTTCCTAATTGATTGGATTCTCGCTTCCCATCCACATAGAATGTCCGCTGCTGGTGTATTGGACACAGCCCTAAGCGACCACTGTATTACACACTGCACCATAGAAATTCAACTTCCAAAATCAGCCCCTAAATACATCATTACCCATCCTCTAAATTCACTAAACACCAACTCTCTCCTCCATGACCTAAAACATGCAGACTGGGACCCTGTCTACTCTGCATCTGATGTCGACTCAACCCTGTCCAGCTCCTACATACTTTCAATAAGATCTGTGACTCCCACACCCCTCCCAGGTTAAAGCTAGGGTCAAAATGCACCACATTCTGTGGATCTCCAACACATTAATTGCCCTCTGTAAAGCTCGTGATAAGGCCTGTTCTCTACTTAAAACCACACAAACCCCCCAATCAATACAGGCCTACAACTTCACTAGAAATGCCTGCACCAAGGCTATAAGACAAGCCTAAAGCTGAATACTCCAAGTCCCATTTAAACACCACCCATCCTTCCTCCTTCTGGAAGGTGGTCCACTCCCGTACCACCCCCAACCACCACTCTAACTCTCAGGCTTGATGACCAAACAATTATTGACCTTGTCAAAATAGCAGAAATCCTAAACAACGTCTTCACCACCTGTGCCCTTCTTGACCTGACCTCTCTCCAGGCCCTCAAGTGCCCTCCCCCCAAACCATACCCAA
The DNA here is from genome assembly GCA_016271365.2 of Neoceratodus forsteri. NCBI lineage: Eukaryota > Metazoa > Chordata > Ceratodontiformes > Ceratodontidae > Neoceratodus > Neoceratodus forsteri. The sequence goes on from CM028133.1 coordinate 615,677,540, forward strand.
AACAATTTCCTCCTCACTCCCATCTCACTGGAAGAAGTTCTTAATGCCTTCTACTCCTTGAACATCTCAAAATCCAGCCCTGATGGTAGCCACCCCAAACATCTGTGTATATCTGCACCTGCAATTGCTATTTCCCTCACATACCTACTAAACCTGTCCTTCTCCTCTGGCAATGTTCCCAAGCTTGGAAACTTGCTTATGTCATCCATCTCTACAAGGGTGGTGACCCCTCAGTACCTGGAAACTATTAACCAATCTTCCTTGTCCCCACTCTTGCCAAACTACAAGAAGCTCTTGTCCAGTCCAGACTGACTAACTTTCTCACATCCACAAATTTCCGCTCCCCATATCAATCTGGGTTCAGAAAGCACCACTCCATCATATCCTCCCTCCTTCATGTCACTGGACACATCCAGTCCACCACTGACCAAGGCCAACTAACTACTACAATCTTCATTAATCTGGCAAAGGCCTTTGATTCTGTTTCCCATCCCTTGCTCCTTGACAAATTCAAGGTAGCCAAACTCGCCTCTCCTGCAATTCAGGGGTTCAGATCATACCTTGAAAATAGGCTCCAGTTCATCAGGATTGCAGTCTCCCCATACTAGCCAGTATCCCCCAGGGCTTGATTCTAGTCACTGTTCTGTTCTCTCTATTTATTAATGACCTCCAATCTGTCTGTTCATGACCCCTTCTCCACATGTACATGGACGACACCATCCTTTTCGCATCTGGCCCAGTTCTAAGTGCCGTTCAATCGCGACTGCAACATGATTATCACGACATGCAGTCTTGGTTTAACATAAACCATCTCAAAATAAACTCATCCAAAACTGTTTCCATGACTTTCAGGTCTGCTCAAAAACTCACAAGAACATCCTGTCCACTTGCTATCACCTCCCTAGACGCGACCCCACTAAACGCTGTCTCTATGTACAAATATCTAGGAGTATGGCTTGAGCCCCAGTTAAATGTCTCGAATCACATTGATGCCATCACATCAAAACTATGCCATAAGCTAGGCCTGCTATACAGAAATCATGATGCCCTCCCACTACCCATTAGATGCATATAATTATCAAAAATTATCACTCTCATTTTCGACTATGCTGACATAGTGTATGGCACTGTCCCCTCCTCCTCGTTATCCAGGCTCAACTCCCTCCTCTATGCTTTCTGCTGCTTTGCCACAAATTCCTCTCTCAGAACCCACCACTGTACTCTCCTTTTCTCCCTCGGGATACCACCCCTATCCCATCCTCGCTTCAGCCACTCCATCTCCTTCATATCCAAATTCTGGTTCAACCTGGTTCCCCTTTACCTGGCAGAGAGGCTAACACCAGCTGCCATTTCCCCATACTCGCTGTGCTCAAGGGACCCCCATTCTTTCTCCCTACCCAAACCTTCCTCATCCACTGGCAAATCTGCCTTCACCTACAAGTTCCCCTCTTATAGAGTCAACTTCCACCTCTACTAAGACACTCACTCTCTCACAACTGTGTCAAATACTAAATTCGACAACTTCCACTCCTCACCTTCACCTGCTCCTAGCCACTCACAGGCCAAGCCTCATGCCAAATGGTTTCTGTGGATAGTAATCTAATCCTCAGAACTGTAGGATACTATATGTATATAGTTCATCTGAATGAAAAATAGTTTGCTGTATAACTTATGCAACTGTATACTTACCTCATGTATTTTCTGCTTTATATCCCTTTCTCCCTTCCCCGGGCTGCACCTGGAAATTACCTTTAGCTCAGTGTGCCTTTTCTATTTACCAAATGTTTAAATAAATAAAAATGAAAAAACTGAATTTTGTTAGATGTCTCAACAGCCCAATTACAAATAGCAGATAAACCTCCGGAAGAGTGCAGTTGTAGTGTAATGCAATTAGTGTGCCACTAAAGAGTGTAGGTAGAGGTGGGTGAAATGGCCAAAATCCGCTAAGTGAAGCAATTCATGAATTAAGGTGGAGTCTGCGAACAACTCCACAATGAAAAGTGGATTACTTCCCCTTATAATTAGGATCGTGAAGTCCATTGGAAACAATGACTTCACGTTACTCTGCCTTTCCACAACTACTTCTACACCAATTTTAATACAAAGTACATTGAAATGAATGTACATCGCATCACTTTACCTTGTTGGTGAGCTCCAAGGCAGATTTTGCAGTGGTTCATGGGATTGCAGGTCACATGGGCTCTAGATTGTTCTGCACAGCCTCAGTTCTGTGTACTGTGGGTAGTGGTAGCTGGAGACAGTTTGCTCTCAGACCTCTGACATTCAAACCCTCTAAAAACCATTCAAAAAGCCTTTTTGAGCCTTTTTTTTTTTTGCTCAAAATTTAGTACATCAATTGTAGGAAACCCTCCTGTGCTCATATCATCAAGGTTTTATTGTTTGTGTGTAGATTTTGAATGTTAATTCAGAACATTCGGTCTTTGTACTGTTAGACACTTGAAGTGTACTTGGTGGAGGGGCATATCTGTGGTGGAGGTAGATTAACTGGAAGAAAGGCCGTCTTTCTGTTTCGGTTATATTTTTCTTGTATAACTGTTCATGTACACACAGTAATATTTTAGTAGTTTTTTAGCTGATTGTTGTGGTGCAGTGCATAATTTCCATTTTTTTTAAATATTTGGTTATATTACTGAAGTTTTCAATTTTCTGCGCATTACCTGTAGAGTGTGTGTGTGTGTGTGTGTGTGTGTGTGTGTGTGTGTGTGTGCGGCGCAATGTGTGCCATCAAATCAGACACATTTTATTGTACCACACAGTAACTGCAGCACGGTGAACCTGCTATCCCTCTGTGTTACCTTGTACTGCTTTGTGGTATCTTGATAGCAGACTGTAACTGCAGTGCACTGCCCCCCCAACTGGGAAAAGGAATTATTTTCCAGATTTGGATTTGTGACTTCTGAGCACTGGTTATGGTGGTGTTGTACCTTTGCATCTGCATCTCTTGCGTGCGCAGCACAATCTTAATCTGTTTGTGCATTTGCATCTGTTTAGTGCCAAGACTCCATCTGCAAGCCACAGTTGTTTTTTGACTTTCCATCCACAGGCCCAGACTGAAATTTTATAAATCTAAATTTGTTTAGAATTTACTTGGTGATCCCCAAAAATGACTGCAAAGAGATGTGCAAGCAAATATGTTTCTGGCCATGGCATTGCTGCCAGTGGCAAGAATGGCTGCAGGCGTGGTAGTATGCAGAAGTGCATAGCTGATGTAAGTAAAGGGATTTCTCAATGTTTTTTACAATGCAATCTGTTGCTTTACTGACAGTTGGAGGAGATGATGTCCCTGCTGGTGGTGTTAGTGCAATTGTTGCTGGCATGAGTATTGTTGCCCCAAGTTCTACTTCTAACCAGTTAACTGTTTTAGAAAATATAGTTGAGTCTAAAGCTGTGACTGACATTGTAGATGATGTCATACTCCCCAACATCCCCATGGTAGTTGAACATGATTCTGATACTGATGACGATAACTCACAATGTCACATTTCCAGCACTGTTGAGGTCATGGCTTTGCCATCCAATGATTCAAAGTGTGGTGCAAAAATATCGGGTGATGATAATGATGCTGTGGTTAGAACATGTTCTCCACAGGACAGCATCCAAGCTGAAATTATGGATGTGAATGATGATGATGTCTGAGACCCTGTTGGAAACCAGAGAAAAAGAAAGTCAAGGTGGCTGTGTCTGGGTCAGTTGATGTTAAATTCCTCCCCATCAAAAAGTTGTGATTTAGCGGTTCCTGTTGATGATGATCATGATGACCCAGTAATAATAAGTAGTCGTGGTGGTCAGTTGGAGTCCAAGTGTGTCCAGCAAGAAAAATCATGTAACACGCCCCCCATTTCAGTGGTTAAAAAAATGGAGTCCATTAAGCAGCATTAGGGACACGTTAAAAGTAGGAAATCACAATCCCTTGTTTGGGATTTTTTTGTCCAAGATGCAAATGATGAGTCAGTTGCAATCTGCCAGCTTTGCCATGTGCATGTGAGTCGAGGTTAAAAGAGGAGTCATCTGGGCATGGGGAGCCAGATACACATCTTAAAAACAGGCACATGGCACTGTGGACTTGGCACCAGAGGGCAGCTAATGCCATAGTGGGGCATTCACCCTCATCATCAACCTTGTTGAACATGTTATTCCCTTCCATGAATGTGAGACCAAGTAACAATGTTTGCAGTAGCATTGAAATAACACCGGAGGAACACTACAGGCATGATGAGGAGAAGGATTATGATTTAGAAATATTGTCAAGTGGTGTTCAGAATGGCAGCAGTGGTGGTGGTTTATGCAGTATGTCTAGTGCAAGTGATACTTCAACCCCTGTACTTAAAACAAGGAAAATAACTTCATTTGTGCACTCATCACCTGTGCAGCCCTCTTCATCACATGTCTGCACCCCACACTCGGCCATAATCAACAAGCTCTTTCTCCTACTAGAAGGAGAAAGCGAAACTGTCTTTCAAGCATGATTCACTTCCTGCCTGCCTGAAGCATGTGACTACACTGTGTGAGCCATGTGATTTGTGTGTGGGCTGCCTGTGAATTCTCACTCCACCTTAAAGCAAAGTAAGGCGGAGTGAGTACCGTAAAGTCATAATTATAACGTGGAGTGGCAAAGTAACAGGTTTAAATGGGCACTTCACATAGCAGAATAGTAATGTGAAATGGGCTACTTTGCATCCCCTTCACAGACATAATTTAACTTTGCTGCATCTCTAAGTGTAGGCAGGAGCAAGCCATCTGCAGCTGTCTACCATTCTAGCAGCATGTGTGTAGCAGCTAAATAGCTGCAGAATTGATCCATCTACATTGCTGTGTGCTACAGAGCTGGAGAGACTACCTGTAACATCTCAGGAGCCTGGACATTCCTCTGCCTGTGAATTGCTGGTTTGTGAGGGCCAGACAGAGTCGGCTGCCAGAAACAGACTTGAGGGGGCGTGGCACCTTGCATAAAATGCCCACGCTACTCACAAACATTAAAGCGAGCCACCTGAAACAGTCTACCATTCTAGCAGCATGTGTGTAGTGGCTAAATACCTGCAGTGTTGATCCATCTACATTGCTGCATGCTACAGAGCTGGACAGACTACCTGTAACATCTTGGGAGCCTGGACATTCCTTAGCCTGTGAATTGCTGGTGTGTGGGGGCCAAACAGAGTCATCTGCCAGTAATGGACTTGAGGGGGCCGGGCACCTTGCATAAAACACCCACGCCACTCGCAAACATCAAAGCGAGCCACCTGAAACTCTACCATTCTAGCAGCATGTGTGTAGTGGTTAAATACCTGCAGTGTTGATCCATCTACATTGCTGTGGACTATGGAGTTGGAGAGACTGCCTGTAACATCTCAGGAGCCTGGACATTCCTCAGTCTGTGAATTTCCGGTGTGTGGGGGCCAGACAGAGTCGGCTGCTAGCAACAGACTTGAGGAGGCAGGTCACCTTGCATAAAATGCTAATGCCGCTCACAAGCATGAGCATTAGCGAGAGCGTTTGATAAGCGCCACTCAGAGAAGAAAAATTGTTGGCTGTTTCAGCCCATAAATTGTTTGCTTGCATACAAGGTATTTAAAAGTTTAAGCAATTTGAAACAAAATCTGGACTAGAATATGGCTCAGCGGTATGTCAGTTCCTCTTTGACTGTAGCCTTCTTATTAGTATTAATGTGTTTGGAACATCTATGTTTTAGGATCAGAGGGAAATGTATCCACTTGGTGGGACATGTCTAGGTCTGGTATGTACACAAACACTACATGTACTAGTTGGGGGGGAGGCATATAAACAAGAGAACTACTGGGATGAGCTTCAACTAACTTCCTTCAAGAAACCTACAGAAAACACCTTATCAGCTGCTATGTCGATTTCCTGGTATCTGCTTCATAGAGGCAGAATGTTAAAGGGTCTAAGAACCGGCACTGTTTTAAGAGTAAAGAACAGTAAGATCACTCATTTTTGTTTAATATTGCTGTTAATCTTAACTGGGGATGTAGAGACTAATCCTGGCCTATTGGCAAGTCAGACTCACTTCAAGGGAAATCAAGTTAAGGGTCTGCAAACAGTATGTTTAAATGTAAGGAGTCTTCAGCCCCATTTAGATGAACTGAGGGTGTGGATTGAGCAGAATAAATATGATACAATTAGTATAAGTAAGACATGGTTGAAACCACATATCCCCTCAAACCAGATCCCGATCAAAGGTTATTCGATTTATAGACAGGATAAGGAAGGAAAAAAAACGAAGGGGGGGGTAATGTTTTATGTTAAGGATCAGATTATTGCTGAGGATGTTGCTAAAGGTCCATTGGATAGCCATATTGATTTCCTAACTGTTAAGCTTAAGTTGGGAGCATCAGGATGTAAGCATTTATTACTTGCTTTTATTGCCCCCCTATATTTAAATTAGTTGACTAGCTGGTATTTGATCACTGGACTGGATTGCACCAGAATAGAAGGGAACACATATTTATAGGTGATGCAAACTCAAATTGGAAAGAGGAATGGGTGGCTGGGAAGTTAAAAACCAAAATGAATGCTTTTTATTTTGTCCAACTGATTGAGACTCCTTCACATTTTTATGTTGGCGTGCTTGCACAGCCAACATCTTGCAGTAGTGGAGATTTGGTGGCATGGTCGCTGTTAGGCGAATGTAGGGCACGCACCAGTAGGTGCGTCCCTCATTCCCCAATCAGCATGCATGCTGGCACCACACCATGCATACTAATGTGGTGATCACATCAAAGGAAAGGTCCGCTGCAATGCGAGGAAAGCTCATCAGATGCAGCGGACCTTCCTATGTGCTTCACCAGCTACAAACATGGCGGCACAGTGGCCGCTAAACTGCCAACTTCGGGGGTGCCCAACCCCCAGTTGGCTTACCCTGCCCCTCATGTATATGCCGATGGGGGAACCCACTCCCCATCGACATAATGTGTCCTCCGCCTCCTTTTTTGCTTGCTGAGGGGGTGCCCAACCCCCCTCAGCTCATGCGCCCCCCGCTTTTGTTGTTTGCCGACAGGGGTTCCCAATCCCCATCAGCATCCATCCCCCCTTTCCCACTTTAATGTGCCAACGGGGGCCCCCACTCCCTGTCGGCCTGATGTCCCCTCTTCTGTGCTGAGGGATGCCCAATCCCTCAGCTAGAGTCCCCACTCCTTATGTGCTACTATATTCCCCCAAACAAAAACACCCTAAAAAGAAACCATCAGCTTTTTTTTTTTAACACCTGTAAACAGAAACGGTCCCTCATAGTCTCCCTACCCCCCTCACCACCCGCACACACTGAGCACCCTGCCTCCCCACACCCCCCACCCCATACTTACCTCTGGAGCTTGGCGCGATGATCTTCGGTGGACCAGGAACACTTCTGCACTCTTCAAAGCCGACCACAAACTGAGGAAATGCCGGTAAGCTGTATAATGGAATAAATAGGGTTTTTTAACTTTGATGCATATCTCAGGCACTTTTTGGAATTTTTGCACCAAATTTTCAACATGGGTTTTTTGGGACCCCTCCTCATGAATTCTGTCACTGTTATGAGGTTAATCTGTCCCAAAAGGTGATTTTGCAGTCACTGTGAGGAATCACCTTTCGGGACTGATTAACACAAGGACAGTGGCAGTGTTCATGAGGTGGGCTCTCAAAAAGCCTATGTTGCAAATTTGGTAGAAAAATCAAAACAATGGCTGTCTTACGTGCGCGCAACACATGCTCATAACTTCACAAATTCGCAATATTTTCATGCCAGATTTTCAACATTGTCATTTTTCTACATCTCTTTGTGAACAGTACAGCTGTCATTTTTCACATCCTGGCCGAAATGTGTTTCCACACTTCCGACACACAATACTGCAGTTGCTGTGGGAAATCAGTGTTCAGGGCATATTATGAAAATGACAGTGACACTGTTCATGAGCAGAGGTCCTAAAATGCCTGTGTTGAAAATTTGGTGATGATACTCCATAAAATGACTGTGTTATGAGTGTGCGTTGTACAGTTTGCATGCATGCTTATAACGTTGTGCATTTGTAATATTTTCATTCTGGATTTTCACCATTGGCATTTTTCCATACCTCTTGATGAACAGTACAGCTGTCATTTTACATATCCTGCCTGAAATGTGTTTTCACATGTCCGGCGCAGAATAGCGCAGTTGCTGTGCGAAATCACTTTTTGGGACAGTTTAAGGAAATGTCAGTGACACTATACATGAGCAGAGGTGCTAAAATGCCTATGTTGAAAATTTGGTGCTGAAAGTTTATTATTTATTATTTATTTAGTTTTTGTTGACCGGGTAAGTGCACTAGACAAATCTTGTCTATTTTCAGACACAACACAGGGGAAGGGGATACAGATGAATGCCAACTGACCTTGAACCAGATTAAGCTGTTGGTGGTATTTTTTAGTGAAATGAGGGAAATTTGGCCAGGACACTGGGGAAATTCCCCTACTCTTTTCGATAAGTACCATGAGATCTTTAACATCCACCTGAACTACCACCAATCCAGGCAGATGGGACCTCGGTTTAATGTCTCATCCGAAAGACAGCACCTCAGAAGTGCAGCACCCCTCTCATGCTGCACTACAGTGTCAGTACTGGGATATTAACCCAAGTGCCAGATGTGGGAACTAAACCCACAGCACTCTGATCTCCCGGCCTCAGAGGTGAGTATGCTACCTACTGAGCCACTGACACTGTTATGAAAGTGCATAAATGACTGTACATAAACGTGGCGCTATGATTTCCCACTTAATCTTTGTAACTTCACAAATTTGCAATATTTACATGCCACATTTTCACCACTGCCATTTTTTTACACCTCCTTATGAACAGTACAGCTGTCATTTTTTACATCCTGCCCAAATTTGTTTCCATACTGCACTACCAAAGCCAATGCCAGTGCAACAACATTCGGCATTGACAAATGCTTGTTATTATAAAACTAATACCCATTCCATTATTGATTGAATAACAACAAATCACCCGGGTAATCTTTGTAACTTGAAAGTTTTATCTGATTTTATATCTGCTCACTGCCCTGTATTTTGTACACATAAAATGATTGAGCAGGCTGTTCCTCCAAAATTTGTTCATAGAAGATGCATAAACAGACTTAATGTGGAAGCATGTAAAAATGAGTTGGAATTGACTGACTGGACAAAAATAATGGACTCATCTGCTCTTGATCACAAAGTAGTACAGTTTACAGAATACATAAATAATGTCTTTAATAACCATATCCCTATAACAAAATGGAGGGTGAAGGGGTCATTTTCCCCATGGCTAAACAAAGAATTACGAGATTTAATAAAAATTCAGGAAATAAAAAGGAAGCAATATTTAAAAATTAAGAATGTTGATTCTTTAAAGCAGTATAGGTCCTATAGAAATGAGGTTAAAAAAACATTGTTGAAGCTATATCTAGGTACCTCAAGCAAACCCAACGCAGAAATTTAAAGGACCCAAGGACATTCTGGCATTCCTTTAAGCATCTATATAATCCACAAGAAGATAGATATATAAAAAGTATAACAATTGGTGGTGATTTGAGTTTAAGAGGTTCAGTTATGGCAGATTGAATGATTTTTTTCATTTCAAAAACACTTGGTAGTAATGAAATAGGAATGGTCGGTGGGGGGTAATGATGGTGATAATGCTACCCTTCAGGATAGAGAGCAGTTTTGCTATAAATTTTCTAGAGGAACCAGAGGTTTTGAAACTGTTATTGCATTTGAGGGATGGTAAGGAAGGGGGGACAGATATGATTTCATCTACTTTACTTAAGCTATCTGCTCCCAACCTAAAGGGCCCTTTAACAGATCTACTTAATCTTTCACTGGAACAAGGCAGAGTACCTGCTCTGTGGAAAGAATCCATTGTAATCCCTCTTTGTAAAGGTGGTGATAGACTTAATTTGTCTAACTACAGGCCTATTTCCTTGCTGTCTGAAGTCAGCAAGCTTTTGGAAAAATGTGTTCTACAACAACTACTTGAATACTTGGAAGAGCAGAAATCGCTTATAGACCAACAACATGGATTCAGAGCTGACTGATCCACTGCAACGGCACTGGCCGGGTTCATGGATGCTGTACTAGTGGCAGCAGAGGACAGAAGGGCTACTGGAGCAGTCTTTGTAGACCTGGCCGGTGCCTTCAATACAGTGAATCACAACATATTGTTGTATAAGTTAATGAAATTGGGAATTATGGATGTGCAACTTGATTGGTTTTGGAGTTATTTGTCTTATCATATCCAAAGACCAATTGTTTTATATCACAATCCAGGGAGATAAAGGGAAGGGTCCTACAAGGGTCGGTGTTAGGCCTTCTTTTGTTTTCAATTTTTGTAAAGGATTTACCTTGCCCTTTCACCATTAATAATAGTTTACTGTATGCAGATGACACTGTTATCTGGGTGTCAGGAACAAACAGCTATGAAATTCAAGATTCTCTTCAAAATAAATACAATATTTTTGCTAACTGGATTCAGTTAAACAAAATGGTGATAAATGAAGCCAAAAGAAATGTAATGCTATTTGGCTGTTTACAGAGGCTTCAGAAATTACACTCAATTCACATAGTGGGACTTGGAGGTCACCCTCTTTCTTTGGTTACACTATTTAAATACTTAGGTATGTATTTAGATCCAAATCTCAGTATGGTTCCTCATACAGAGAGGCTGAGTGGTAAGATACATCAAAAACTCTGCTTCCTTTATAGAAATATTACGTTTTTAACAGAAGAAACCTGGCACATCATAGCTAAACATGTTCTATTCCCAATTATGGATTATGGAAGTATTACATTTGCACATAGTAATCAGATGTTTGAGTCAAAATTCAAAGTTCCTTACAATAACATTTGTAGGTTTTCCCTCCTTGCCTCATCTAGAACGCATCACTGCCAGCTCTGTACAGACCTGGGGGTACTCCCCCCAGATAAACATTTAAAATGTATGTTAGCAAATTTTGCTTTTTGTATCAGAAGTTCAGGAGTTTCTCTTGTCTTATCAAAGTCGATAGTTACTAGTGAACATTGTTGGAGTACAAGATTAAATTGTTTGACTCATTATACTGTTCCTGTTTTTAAACTTCAAATGAGTAGGAAAGCATTTACCTGGTATGCACCTTTTATTTTAAATGAGTATGGAGAGTTGACTCAGAAAGCACAATCTGTATCACACTTTAAACATTCATTGTTAAATATTTTGTACTGTGATAATGTTTGTAAATGTGAATTATTGTTTGTCTATGTGAATTGTAATGTAATGTTATGTGTCAAGCATGGCTGAAAAAGGGCAGTGCCCAGTCCACTTACCGGTTAAAAATAAAACAAACAAGTTAGGATATTGAAAACCCTGGTGCGCAATGACAAGAAATTGAATGTATAAACATCAAAAGTAGCCTTTTTCATGAAATGCAGTGGAAAGGCAGTACTTACCATGTGATAGTATTTAAAAGCACGTGTTTGTGGGGGTGACTTGGAGGAGCAGTGTGGTCGACCAGATGGTTGACTCATGGTTGACTCCAGGTTGACTCTACAGTGCCCTTTGTGCTTGTCCTTAGTTTATTCTTAATTTAGTATTTGTTTTCAGCAGTGACACATGCATTCATAAAATGTAGACACAGAAAGATTGAATTACTGAAATTTCACAATGTACAGAGTTTTCACATCTGTGCAAGTGCAGCAGGCACATGTTCATATACAGTAAATAAACTGTGCACCTGTGCATAGATAGGCACAGGCATTGATCTGATCTGGCATTAGTTTTATTATTTATGCTTCAAAATGACATGAAAGTGCTGCCTAATAGGCATCATTATTTAAAGCATGTTATAAATGCCATCGAAAAATAGCCTGTTTGGCTAAAAGCAATGGAATGTCTATGCCTCGACTTCACATTGCTGTAGATCACATTTTGGATCTACTTGCTATAACCAGAAAGACCATTTGCTAAGAACAATCAGACCATTTTAATAGTCCAAACCTTATTCTAGAGTGTACCGTAATGCTAAATCAGTGTACTTCCCAAGGGTGACTAGGCAGTCAGTTTAAACACCTCATGCCTCATCACAACTAGAGCATCCATTAATTTAGCATTACAACACTCCCTGTCATGGGCTAGTGCTTATACAGTATATAGGGATTAATATCATCAGTATCAACTGGCCTAGCTTTTCTTAAACTTGCAGCATAAATTACATCCATTTTAGCTTACTGTTACTCTGATCAATAGGAGGAAGAAGGAAGGTCTGCTCATATTGCCTCTGTTCCATTCAGAGCCTCTGGTGCAGTATGGTACTTGCATGAAACATGGATTTGTAAGTTGCAAACAGCTTTAGCACTGAATATCACTGATTTTTATTTTTATTTTAGGATCTTAGACCTGTGGGAACTAATCAGCCCAAACATGCAGCGGACGATCCTGAGAATAAAGTGAAAAACCGATACAATAATGTCTTACCATGTAAGCCCTCTTTGCTTTCTTCACCAAAGTTCTGTAAAAACCCAGTTAACATCTTTCAGAGAAATGGGCAGGATGTCCCATAGATAACTTATTACATGATACAACCTTAAGGGTAGAATTTTCAGTGTGTCTCAATCACGGCTCCACCTGCCCTTTTGTCAAAACACATTTCAAACTACGTTGTTGGATCATCCATTACCTGCTCTAATAGCATCAGCCAGTCAGAGACATTTGCATTTTCAGTGGAGCAATTGTAGCAAAATAATGAGTACATCATTATTTTGATACAAAGTGCCACAAATCTCCACACTTGTTGCAGACCAGCTGCAACGTTTGAAAATTGTTGCAAACAGCACTGTGGATCTTCCCTGATTCAAGACATAGGCAGATCTCACGCCTGCATCTGTGTCAGAGCCTAAAAAAATTTTACCATGATTGATGCATTTTTGTTTTTCATTAGAAAAATAATTATACAGGCTTCCAGGCAAAACTAGACAAAATGTAGTCACTGTGTAAATATGCTGTGAGACTTGCACATGTTATAAAATGAAGGGCTATAATTAATTGATGTTTATCAGTTTTTTTTTGGTAATATGAATGGAATGCAGAAAATAAATTATACCAAATCACTGGAAATACAGAAACACTCTTAATTACATTATAATTGGGAATGCAAACAACACCATTAAAATAATACCAGAATCGTGTTTTAAAAATTAATTTTTCCTTTTGAATCACAATGAGCTGGTGTCCCCGATTGCAGAGAAAGGCATTCTGGAAAGTAAAAGAATGAACAGTAGACTGCTAATACCAATGTTGGCTCCTGTGTTTATTTTATATTTTATTTATTTACCCAGTGTACCTCCAAAGAAATACAATATCTTACTTTCAGTAGGTGTACCTTCAACCCAGTGTAACAGCTGTGAAGTCTAAGGTAAAGGAAAGTTGAGTGATTTGCTAAAGGTCACACAGTGAACCAGGAGTTAAGGTGGGTTTCAGATCTGGGATCTGAAATTTCGACAATATGTTCTAAGCAATGGACCACACTGCCTCTTAGAGTATTAAGTCTGATACCAGGATAGTCCATGTTTTGAATCTATGATCCATAATATCTTACGTAAGGCAGGAAGTAACCCAATAGTGCTTATCCACGCTGGCACAAATAACATCATGCATAACAGCCCAGAATGCATAAAACAGGACATTATTGCACTAAGAAATGTGCTTATTGATAAGGGTTGTACTGTCTGTCTGAAATTGTGCCAGTTCCCAGAGCAATTGAGTCTGTCACTAACAATATTAAACCTATCAATGAATAGCTACATAAATGGTGCCTCAAACGGGGTATGCCTTGTATTACCCATTGGGAGAAATATACAGACAGACCCTTCCTTTACTGTTGGGACAGACTGCACCTTAGTAGAAGGGGCAGTACTCTTCTTGGTAAATCTTTCCTAACAACAATAAATGATCTTTTAAACTAGAAGTGAGGGGGGAGAATGGGAAACTTCCCAAGTCTCTGAACATTAGAAAATCCCCACCCCATGTAGAATTTTGTCACTAAATGCTCACTCACTAAACTTGTCTAAAATGTCTGAATTAGAAGCCACTATTAAAATCTATAACATAGGAATAATTGCAGTGACAAATACATGGTGGGACACTTCCTCCACATTATTGAAGGAAATCCAAGGCTATAAACTCTATCAGAAAGATAGACAAGGTAAACAGGATGGTGGAGTCTGTCTCTACATAAGAGACAACATTAACTCCTCTGAAATTCAACATATGACCTCTAGTGAAATCATTTGGATATCTATCCAATTCAAGTCAAGGGTCAGTCCCAAATTACTGTTGAGAATTGTTACAGGTCTCCTAGTCCAGATCCTACCTATTTCACACAACATTTGGGTGACATCTCCTGCTTATCGGGGAGGGGGGGGGATACTATAATACTGGGATACTTTAACTTTCCTAGCACATACTAGACATCCATATCAGGTTCCAGCAATCAGGATAAACTATTTCTTGCATGCATCTCTGACCATGGCCTTTCACAACTCATTACTTCCCTTACTAGAGGCCCCAATATTCTTGAACTTGTTATATCCAATATAAAGGACAACATCTCTTATATATATATCACAACATCCCTTGGTAATAGTGACCACTCTGCTATTTTATTTTCCCTGTCAACTGGGCACTTAGGTTTACTTAAACATACTACGTTTAGAATGATGATAAAGCAGATTTCCCAAAAAATTATAATTTACCATTTTCAAAGCCCTGGAGCAAATTAATGAATCACCTATCAACGCTTGGAATTTGTTAAAAACAACAATCCACCAGCTAGAATCTTCCTGGGTCCCAATCAAAAATAAATATAATAGCAAGGGGAGAATTCCCAGATGGTTCAACAATAAAATCAAATCTCTAATAAAGTGTAAACAGAAACTATTCGAAAAACTAAAGAACAGTTCTATATTAAATAAGGAGGTCATTTACTCTAAATATCAAACTGTTTCACATACTCTCAAACACACAATAAAGCAAGCCAAAGCACAACTAGAATTCAGACTAGCCCACACTAAGGACTATCATAAATCTTTATACTCATATTTAAGTAACAAAAAAGGGAATACCATAAAGGTTGGACCAATTACTTATGATAACAAAATTGTTAATTCTGACATGGACACTGCAAACATTTTTAATTCCTATTTTGCCTCTTTGTTCTCTCCCAAGGATGTTTGTACCACAACTGACCATCAATTACTTAATAAATTCAATATGTATCTCTTTTCCAACACCATGATTCTTTCTGCTTTGTGTACTTTAAAAAATCATCCAGTCCTGGCCCAGATGATTTCTAATAGAAACAGCTTAAGCAATAGTTGCTCTCTTAAAAATGATCTTTAACAAATCTCTTGAAAGTGCACCAATCCCCTTAGATTGGCTGACAGTTAATGTGACTCCTATTTTTAATAAAGGTAGCACATACAAAGTACAGAATTATCGACCCATTAGCCTTACCTCTGTTGTCTACAAAACTATGGAAAAAATCATCAAAACCCTTATAGAGATGGAAATGGGTATACTTAACCTTACTGACATATCTCAACATGGTTTCAAAACAGGGCACTCATGCACCTCTAGCCTAGTTGCTTTTTGCAATAATATCAGCCTAGGTTTGGATAATAACATCTGTCCAGATGTTATATTGTTGGACTTCAGTAAGGCTTTTGTCAAGGTCCCATATGGAAAACTGGTAACAAAACTTGAATCTTTTGGTTTCTCACCTTGTCTCACTAACTGGGTAAAGCAGTGGTTGACAAACAGGACCCAATGGTAAACATAAACAACTCCCTGTCAAACCAATGTCCAATTACCAGCAGGTTTCCACAGGGTTCTGCCCTGGGGCCTATTCTGTTTAATTTGTACATAAGTGACATGCAACTCAAGTCCCAAAATTGGTAATTAAAGTTCACGGATGACTAGAAACTTGGTGGAAAAATAGACACTCCTGAGAACATATCGAGTCTCGTCTCTGATTTAAAAAATATTGAACAGTGGGCACTAATCGATGGTATGGAATTTAATGTCCAAAAGTGCATTATTCTCCATTTCAGCACAAAAACACCCCAAAATAAATATAGTATAAATAATATTCCACTAAAGGCATTTAACATGGAAAGGGACTTACAGTAGGTATTCTTATGAATAGCAAACGCTCAACCCATGGCCACTGTTAAAAAATTACTAGGTAGCCAATTCCCTCCTAAACCAAATCAAGCACTCTTTTGTCTCTAAGACTGAACAGTGTCTTATTCCCCTGTATAGATCTCACATTAGACCTTATTTGGACTATGGATCACCATTCTGGAATCCCTACCTTATGGGTGGCAGTTCAATTAGAGCACGTCCAGAGACGTGACACAAAAATTATTTTTGGCTTGTCTCACAAGACTTATTTTGAGAGACTCTAAGCTCTCATCAGAATAAAATATGTAGGGGAGACTCAGCTCAGGTGCCGTGGGTCGGCAGGGGAGGGATCGGATTGAGTACCTGGTGGGCTGCTCTCCTGTCCTGGGGGGAGGGCATTGGGATACCCAGTGCTCCAGCAGCCCCTGGTGGAGATTGGGGGTGCTGCAGAAGTGTGAGCAGCACATTACAGTGTGCTCGATGCTGGCAGGGTTGCCGTGTGCCAAGCATCTGGGAGTGTGCATGTGGGGGGAGTCCAGAAAAAGGAAAAACCCGTCTCAGAGGGATAGGTGATGGCACCTATCTTCCATGCCCAGCACCAGGTCCGACATGGCCAGGCCTCATCACTCCTCCACCTTGGCCCCACCCACTTGCCCAGAGTCTGCCTTGCTAAGAAGCCTAAGGAAGAAGTTGGGCTACCCTCCCTGGGTGTGTTAAAAACCAAGGGTGCTAGCAGTGGAGGGGGGAGAGAGAAGGGCACTAGACTGTAGAAGACCTCAGTTGGGCAGGCACAAGGAAGGGATGCCTGAGAGAGTTTCCCCGAGCCATGACTGGAGGGAAAAAGAGTTGACAAAAGAAAAACAACTGATATCACAGTTAATGTGTCTGTGACTTATAACTTACATGTTATTGCATTTTAGAAAATACAGAAGCATACGTTCCAGTTCATTTTATTGTTCAGTCATAAGACCATTACAATCATAAATACAGAATATAAAAACAGATACACTATAAAACAAATTACTCTGTACAAATATATAAATACAGTGGTGCAATACAGTTTATGAGCTGAGTACAAAGTTCATGAATAGTATAAATATATTTCTTACAAAAACATATCAGAAAAGCACAATTACTGTTAAACTCATCAGTATTTTCAAGTACATAAAGACCATATACATAATTTCCATACCTCTTTTAGATAGTAACTGCAAGAGATCCCACTAGCTATGCCCTGAGGCAAGTTATTTCTGAGAACATTGGCTAAGCTATTGCACATACCCCATCATTACAAAGAATCATATGATGCATATGCAAAATTTCAATTGAAGGAAAAAATGGTCCAGCAAGGCTTCAATGAAATATACTATAATAAATAAACAGTTCACCCCTTAATATCTGATCTGCCATAATCAAGGATTCAGATGGTATCCCCTTTGTTTGATTATTTTGATAAGGAAGGCCACAGGGACTGACACACTTGTATCCTGTGATTTTAACAAGTGGACCAATAAATGTAGAGACTGATATTGCTTTTGTTCAAGAATATTTCCTAATAGTGAGTGCCTATATTTTTCATATAACGGGCATAATAAAACCAAATGTAATAGGTTATCTTGCCCAAATCTACACCTACAAAGAAAATCATTACCCTCCTTTATTTCAAATTTACCCGTCTTTTGATTGGTTAAAAAAACACTCAAATCTGAATCTTGCCATCATTGTCTTATATCTGTGATCTTGCAGGACAGACAAGTATTTTTCAAATTTATGTTTTCTTTTGTTTTTGGCTAACCAGGGACATGTCTTAAAAAGCCTACACGCCTCTAAATCCCTTTGAATATGAATATCTCTAACTCGACCGTTTACCATCTCCTTAATGCAGGCAATGGAATACCTCAGGCTATCCAGGATAACCTGTAAAAGACCATAGGGTTTAATCAAATCCTCCACCACCCTCATAGAAGGGAAGATTTTATTGCAATGTTGGTAAATGATAGCTTCATCCAGACATAGATGAGGAACTCTATCATGGTGCATCCTGAAAGCCTTAATCCAATAATTTATTATCCTTTGGATGCTATGACATTCTACTGACAATTGACCAAGTTCAGCTCTCACTAAGGCAGAAGGGGTGCTATTCGGAAGGCCTAGGAGTTTGTTAAAAAAAATGTTTAAGCAAGAATCTAAGCTCGCGCTTATATGTATTCCCTAGACTTCAACTCCATACAACTGATTTTCAATCTTTGAGCATACTACCATTAGATTCCCTTTTATGGATTTCCCACTTACTTATAAGAAAAATATGCTAGCACTGGAAAATGTTTTCAGCCTTTAATTTAGCAGCTTTTACATGGGAACTCAAGATCCATTCTAGTTAACTGTTAGACCTAAATAACAAAACTCTTGTACAACCTCAAGACTATGATTGTTAATGTAATATTTATATGCCTTTTTATTTCCCCCAAAACAATAACTTTTTTTGGTTATAATTAATCTCTAGATCAGCACTATGATATTCTGTACAGAATTTTTCCTAGCTCCTTCTCATACCCAAGTGACTAAGTGAGAAAAGAGCCACATCATCTGTATATGCTAAATATGATACAGGTTTTGAGCCTATTTTAGGTGAATGAAAATCAGCATTATACATTTTTTGTAGAACCATGCTGAAATGAAGATTAAATAATAGCGGTGCCAGTGCACACCCTTGCTTCACCCCTATGTTGGATATAAACCAACCACTCAACTCTCCGCTATCGCTATATTGAATATTGCTATGATTGTCCCGATACATCAATCTGATAATTTTCAATAATGAAGGCTTGATCCCCAAATCATGTAATCTTCCCCATAAAAGATTTCTGTTGACCTTATCAAAAGCCACTTTAAGATCTATAAAAGGTGCAAAAAAACTTTTGATTTTTAACCACTTTATATTTATAAATTATGTTTGCCAAGGTGAAACATTGATCGATCATTGAGTGTTCACTTCTGAAACAAGCCTGTGCTTCATCTACTGTATTGTTTGCCTCATCCCACTGCATTAATTTATTGTTTAATATTCTTGTGAATAATTTCTCAATAGTATCCAGAAGCCTTTTGGGCCTGTAACAACCATGGTCCTTCTTATCTCCCTTTTTGAAAATTGGAATAATGATATTTAGTTTTCAGCTTTTGAGAACATCACCTGTTTCCCATATATAATTGAACAACTTGTGCAAGAAAGGAATCTAATATCATTTAGTTCTTATTATAGCATCAAGCAGAATATCATCTGGTCCTGGGGCTTTCCTCATTCTAAAGGCGTTAAGAGCAGTTTTTATTTCTCTTAATGTGATCTCACATTCTGGCATATGTATTCTTTCTCTGACTGGGTTTCAGCCATTCTGGATAAGTAATCTGAATCTTCCTAATAAAATAATTGTTTGAAATGCTTAATCCAATCAGCTGGTTCAATGTAAGTTCCTAACTGATTATTGTTTATTATGCCATAGTTTACAATATGCCAAAATGTTGTATTATCCTTTGATAACACTGCCCTCTGTAAATCAGTCCACAATTGCTTTATATATTTCTGTTTATACCTTACTAAAACTTTACTTTAATCCTTCCTTGCCTTATTCATTAATTTTTTGTTATTCTTATATTGGTTTAATTTCATAATCCTAAATTGTTTGTTCAGTTGCTTTCTTGAATTCTTACACTCCACATTATACCAGTTATAGCCCTCCTTATCCTTAATCTGAATTTCTTTGGATGTTATATAAGCTGTTGGGTTTATCATAGAATTAAATGCAGGTACCGTCATCACACCAACATCCTGTTCAACCAGATCTAATAAACTGGTTAATATTCCCTTGTTCTCCAAAATTGCCTCAAAATTATAACCATCAGTTACTTTCCATTCTGTTCCCTTTCTTTTCAGCTGGATGGGAATTGCCTTTCTATCACTTTTTATAGTATGACTCCTCACTTTGACCCTTAATTCTAAGGCCATGTGTTGGCTTTCAGGTCTAACTACCAACTATAGTGAGAGACATTTGTCAATCAAATGCAGATTAACCCATATGTAATCAATTGTGGAGGATCCATTCCCTCCCCAAAAGGAGTATTCACCAGTTAAATCCAAGTTAATTCTGCCATTCAAAAGAAGTAGATTCTTGTTACTCAGTGTTTGATGCAATTTTGTTCCTTTTTTGTTAACTGTTTTATCTATAGCATTATTTCTAAATCCCAGGTTTATTTGATCAAAAGAAGTAAAGGCTTCTAAGATGTCATTTGGGTAACCCTGTAGATTTCCCAGTCTGGCATTAAAATCATCCATTATAAGTAAATACCCATCCGAGCTGTCAGATTGCATTTTATCTATCAGTTCCCCCAGTAAATTGAGGTAATTATCATCCCCATAATTACTCCCAGAAGGATTTGAGTAAACATTAATAATAAACCAAAGCCTATTATTTTTCTCAATTATTTTTACTGCAAGTAAACTAATACTGTTAGTACTGAGTTCCTCAGTTCTGGTATCATTACTAAGCTTGATAAATATGACCTAATCCCCTACCCCTCTCCCATACTTCTTTGGTTTCAATGTTTTCTTACAGTGCGTCTTGTAGCCATTTAAAAACAGATTGCCCAGTGCCCAGGTCTCTTGTATGCTTATACAATTTATTTGTTTCATATAATTACTAATCTCAGGGTCCTCAAGTCCCCAAGTCCAGAAGAATTCTGTGATAGAATTTTCAATGACTCCTCATTGTTAGACAATTCTTCTTCCATATTCAATAACTGAAGTCTAATTGGGACCTCCAGTCTGATATTAGGTCCATATAACCTCTCTTCCAAAAGACTCGACTGTCATTGATTAAAAGTGTCAGAAATATAATATCTGTAAGAAGTTTCAGTCAGACTTTCCCATCGTACAGTCTTCATTTGCGTGCAAAAATAATTGCAGGCAGTATTCCCCTCCTTATATTCTATATGAAAGTGAATACTGAGTTCATCTAGAATACATTGTTTCTTCTTCAGCTCTCTTATAACATTATCCTGTTTGACACAAAACATTATCTGCCCAACTGGTTCTTACCAAAGAGGTTTGCTTGTATGAAGGCTGCTGACATGTGAGTCTAGGCAAGCATTAAGAAAATCAGTTTGCCCCTTAAATTGAATTTATGTTCAATATGTAATTGTTTCAACCCAAAGACAGAAACTCTAGTTTCAGTCTGATTTAACTATGCCCCTATTTGTATGAAATTCTGGGAAGAGTTCCCTTAAGGAGGTAATTTCCCCAACCATGATACCCATACTAATTCAGTCTTTTCCTTCTGGGTCACAGCATTCAAAAGGTAAGATTGGTCTAATACCAACAGTACCAGTTCAGATCCAATTATAGGCCTGATGATACTAATAGAGTCCTTCAATTGTCTGCAGCCATCCATTAAATATGTTAATAAGGCAGTAATCAACTCTTAGTTTTTCTTGAGTTTCATTTGGGAAACATGTTACCCTAAATAGAGGTAAAACAAAGTCTATGTCTAAAGTTTTTAGCAAGAATTGTTTAAATTGATCATCTTCAGAGATTACAATACTATTTTCCCATTTGTTCCCATTACAATTTAGATCCGGGGAACTCTTCTCTTCAATCTTTGTTGTACTGGGAACTCCCCTAATAGTCAGGTCTCCAGTCTCCATAGAATCTACAACTTTTAAATCCTGGGTATTCAGTGCCAGTGTTCCAGTGGTTTCTATTATTTGAAGATTCCTTGTATTAGATTTCCTTGAACTCTTTCCCGATTGTATCTCATTCACCACCCCTTTCCTTTTTTTGTTTTTTAATTTTTGACCTTGATGATTTATCTCTGGTCCTGGTGGGGGATTTACTATTATCAGTATTAGTTTCATTTTATCCCACAGAAGCTTCATGAGTTGCCTGTTTTGGGGTTTTAGGAGGTTCTGAAATTGAATCAGAAATATCCTGTTTATCCAGTATTACCTTGGATTTATTACCTTTCTTATTACTTCTGATTCTATAATGACCAGCATTCTCTACTTGGGTCTCAGTGGCTATTTCCTGTGTTTCTTTTTTCCCGCCATAGAAGAGGGTGTTTTTTTTGCCAGTTCCTTACAGATACTATTTTCTCTTAAATTTTTGTCAGGGAGCATAATACGCAAGCAATAATACCCGACAGGGTGGGTGGTATTGGGCAATACCGGACCGCCCAGGGGCGTAATGAGGCCCGACGCCACAGGCGGAGGGACTTATAGCCCCTGGAAGGTCCGGTATTGTCCATACCGCCCACCCTGGAGGGTATTATTGCGCTTAGAAAATGGGCACTGTAAAAGAAAAAAGGTTTAATAAAATGATGTAAATAAAGAAATAGTTTAAAATACATTTTTGTAACAAAATAGTTCCTCCGCCTGCATTAGAATTTTTTTTTTTTTTTTTTGTGAAGTAGAGACGAGGGTCTGTATGACTTTTGATCTGGTCTCATGGTTTGCCCCTCACATCAGTTTTTTTGTTTTTTTTTACTTTTATTTTATTCGGTGGAACAATTCTAGCTGTATGTGCCATGCGGTTTAACACAGTGGCCACAGCATGAGAACTGAAAAAATGTTCTGGATAAGGTCAGTCAAAGCTACCGCGGTGATTTCTTTAGATCAAAGAAAACATGGGATATGGCGGGTCTTTAATGTTCCTGCTATTAACATTTTCTTTTTTCCTAATCAAAGCACTGCAGTTGAGCACTTTTTATGCTGTTTCTGGTTACCACGGAGCACGTAGTGAAGTGGCTTGAGCTGGCAGGAAATAGTAAAGCTGCTGAAATAGGTACATTTTATGCTTTTCTTTTCCCTAGTACAGTATTGGCGTTCCGTTTTTTTAGCTGAGATATTGAGAAAGGCTATGGCTATGTTTTTAGTACTAAGTCGATATAGAGAATTGGACGAAGGAGCAGTGATGACCCTTTTCACTATTTGGAATCTACATGTACCGGTTGATGGAGATACGTTCATGCTTTCGAGTGCTGCCATGGGCCGGCATTTATGGTACCATTGGACTTTGAACATCTGGGAGAGTTTACTAGATTGATTTCATTAAAGCACTAAAGCAATTTTACTTTATATTTAGTCAAGTGGTTAGTTTTGTAGTGAGTAAATGCTTTATGTGACATGCTGTTGTTTGTTTGGGGGCGGGGAGGAGACGCCTGAGTCGTTTCGAGAAAAAACCGTCGGATCTGCAGTTTAAATTCTGATTGTGTCCACTGATATCAGTTAGTTAAGGAAAGTGAAACATATTTAAGACGTGTGCTTTTTGTTGTGGGAAAAATGTGTAAATCAATGGCAAATACATTTGTTGTTGTGTTTGTGTGTGCCCAGCGTGACAGGTCTCGCTAAATAATGAAAAAAAATGGCATCAGTTTGAAATTTTGTGCCCAGTGCTTCAGCCAATGATGAAGCAGGCTGGGCACAAGGATACTTGGCATGGCATGAGGCAGGTTTGGGCTGGTGCTTTTTATTTGGTGGGCATCTATTGAAAGTTAATGTACCCCTCTGGCAAGGGTACCAGCCAATCAGATGCCTCCAAATAAAAAGCCCATTTTCTAAACTCAGATAAATAACTTTAAGCACTCTGTTCTGCTGAGCTAAGTTTAGCAGATGTTTATGCTTCATCCACTGAGGACTCCAAACCCATAGTCCCTGTGTCCAGTGCAAAATCATCATTTCCATTTAATAAATCTGAGTATGTTGGGCTCAAGGCGCCAGATGACAACTTTATATTAGTCCCAACAGAATTCATACTAAATTTTTTCAAAACCATAGTTTGTACCTTTGTACCACTGTTTCTAATGGTGTCCTGTATTCCAAACAGACCCCTTTGATAAAGGCAAGATCCTGTTTGATATCTAATAGCGGCCTGAACAAGAACAAATTAGAATTAAGAGGTTCTCTAAGAACATTTATCATGTCCCTAGTTATGCCATCTAAATCAGGTGTTTTCAGACTCTCAGGCTCATTGTCCAGGAGCTGGTGCTACTTGTCTCACATCTATGTTCCCTTGATTCTTCCTGAAATCTAACTTTGCTGATTTTTTCTGGGGAATTGTTCCCCCCACAATCCCACCCTTCATTTCTGTTGATAATTATATTTCCTGTGATCTCTCTATTATCAGTTGTCAAATTGGGGTCAGTGTAATTATATAATTTACCATCTCATCCTTTTT
Organism: Neoceratodus forsteri; assembly: GCA_016271365.2. NCBI lineage: Eukaryota > Metazoa > Chordata > Ceratodontiformes > Ceratodontidae > Neoceratodus > Neoceratodus forsteri. The sequence goes on from CM028133.1 coordinate 615,701,944, forward strand.
TACTATCTGTCCTTAAAGATTCTCTCATACTTCTGACCTCAGAATCAAGCACAGAAAGATTATGGAAAATCTCTGAAAAATCTATTTTAGCATCAGATAACTGCCCTGTATCAGGATCTGATCTCTTTGGGTCCATAGTTTTTTACATGGATTCATCCATTTCCTTTGTGGGAGTATTTTCAACAGGCCCAATAAGGTCAGATTTTATCCAGGAATCTGGATTATTAAAAAAAACTTACAAATGCCCCCATTTGGTGTTGATACATATTGTATCTCAGAACCCTTTCCCCAAAAATGCTTATTTTTAGTTATATTTTTTCCTGCTGTTTTTAGTTTTTGATTTACCCTTATAGGAATGGGTTTTATTTTGCATTTTGCCTAGGGCTTTCATTGCAAGTGCTTTCTGTGAAAATGGACCCTTAACTCTACTGGCCCCTCACTTTCCAATGGGATTGCCTAGCAACCATTTACATCATTGCCATCATTCCCCATTTTCTTACTATGAGTAATAGCAGGTGTTTATTATACTAACAATAGAGTTTGGTGATATGATAGCAAATTTCAACAGTAATCAGTCTACTTATTTAAGACTTGCAATGTTGCACTTTTGAAGTTTAAACTACTTGGCCTATTGTACTAATTCACAATCCAAATACTACTAATAAAACAGTTACAATGCTCAATTGTCAATAATCAGATTGGATTTAATCAAATATTTCACAGTGTCCTTTCTGATAAAAACATGAACTCTGCATATAAAGTGCTGCAAGAACATCCCTGCAGAATCAGTCAACCTTTTTCACTTTTCTCTTTTCTTTTTTCAGCTTCCCCAAATTTTCAAAGGAAAAAATGTTTGTGCAAGTTTGTAAGATATCCAACATTTTTGGAAAAGTGCTGGGTTCTATTATGATGCAGAACGAAAGAATGAAAGATTGCCTAAGAAGTAAAAATACAAACAGCAAAAGCTATATTTTTTTTAGTTTAATCACTTTTATGTGTATATTACAACTTGTTTAATTAAGAACAAACCTATGCTTTCTGCACTGTAACAAAATATTAGCAAAGCCCAATAATAAACAGTTTAAATGCTAAGAAGCACAGAGTAAAGCTAAGGTATATAAAAACCCGGAATCTTTCCCTCAACTCAAACAGTCAATTTGCACAATTCACACAATTATAGTTATTTAACAAAGCACATATAACTTACCACAGCATTGATATCATAATGAAAATTAGGATATATTCACAGTAGGTACTATCAGTTTCTGACTTCCAGCAGTGAAGCCTGTGTGGTACCAAATAGAAAATGGCAACCTCTAGATTTTGTTACCAGCCAGTATTGATGCTGACAGTGCAGCACGGTGCAGATGATGTGAGCGATGTAGACGTTGTGAGCAAAGGCAATTAACTCGATAAATTAAAATGAAAAAATCAGCAATACAAAAAATACTCCTCTACTGTTTTTCTAAAGGCAAAATCTCTTAACTTACAATCAGCTCTTAACTGCAGGTAAGATCTTGTGCACTTCTCAATCAATAAGAAATGGTGTTTCTAACCTGAGAACACCACTCATGCACTTTTTAGAAAAAAAACATGTGAGCTACTTGCCCAATAGCCTGCAAGAAATACTTCCTGGAGAAATAACAGCATGAAATTTATAAACACAAGTTTAAAAAAAAAAATTAAATTCCAGAGGGAGAAGGTCTAAAGCCACTATACCCCTTCCTACACACACAAACTAAAATGAAAAACAACCTAAACCAAAAAAAAGCAACACAGATATAAATCACAACAAACTGCTACAAATCGCTAATATTAATAATAAACACACACTGAACACACATTGACCACATAAACAAAAAAAGGGACAAAGGAGACTGAAAAAAGACTAAAAACCCCTTGCTCCACCCCTCAGCCCCTTGGCACAGCAGGGCTTAAGTTTGTTCTTTTATGTCTTTGTGATCCTTTCTTCAGGCTTCAGGCTTCTGAAAGTTCAGACTCCAGACCTCCCGCCTCTCTCCTCCTGAAATCCACATGCACATTCTCAGTAATATCTGACCAGCAGTGCTCCACATTTGAAACAAGAAAAAATAGTTGGGGAGGACTTCCATAGATGGCTTCTTTGGGGAGGTTAATGCAAATTTATCTGGGGTGGGCGTTGCAGGTTAAGACCTTTCCAAAGGGCCTCGTCACTGCTCCTTAATCCAGCCACCACCGAGGGCTATCCTCCTAGGGGGAAGACAAAGGAACACCTGAAAACATCCACCAGTCTGGGGTGTAACACAAGATGGTCTGGTAAGAACTGTTAATCAAGCTAACAATGGCATACCTTTTCTAAAATAAAATAATGCAGTAACAGATCCTGCTCTCAGAGCTTCTCCACAACTTCGCAGCATGCAGCCACACCTCAAACGTCTCTCCACCATCCAAAGTCAGCTCGAGGAATTGTGTGCCTACTCAGACCAAAAGCATATAAGCTACAACAAGAGGTGAAATCTATAAAATAAGTACATAGCATTTTATCCTATAATCATAGCAGATAGGAGGTAGACTAGTAGGACAAACAGAAATACTGACAATTCAAGTGGTTATTTATCAAACAAATACTCAAAGAAGTAACACAGATACCTGATGCTAACTGTAACTCAATCATAGGAAACTGTATCAAATGTGCCAGCAGAAGGTTTGCTGTAATGGTTCAGAGGTTCTGCTCTGCAGAAAATTCTGTTTACTAATAGCATTTGTGTTAGAACATAAAGATCAATTAATATATTTACCCCATTAAAAAAAACATATATCAACAGGTAAATAAACCACAGTATTAAGCAGAGATAGATTATTTATAAACATGAAGCTAACTAGTCACAGAATATCGGACAGGGACATTTGGAACATTGAACACTGGCTTTACAGTAACATGCCAGCTGCAATACAGCTAGGCAGCCAGGAATTAACTTTGGACTACTGCCTTCTCCTCAGTAGGAAAATTGGCCAATCTGTAATGTATCATGAGAGGAAGATCAATCTCTACTGTTCCAAATGGTGCAGAAATGTAATTTCTGTTCACATTTATTTTAAAAATGTCACAGTACTTGTAAGCCCTTGCCCACCCTCCACCCAGCCCCAACCAACTTAGCACATGAACATGGTTAAATTTCATCAATTTTTCTACCGAGTTGTTGGCAAACAGTAATACTTATTAGAAAAAAAAACAAATTAACAATATTAGTAGTATTTAGGGCAGAAAGTCATATGTACTCAAGATCCATTTCAATTACTTTTGGTCCATCATGTCTGACCATATCTGCTTCATAATCAGACATGAATGGGTATGCTTTACTAACATGTACTCATTTATAGGGACTACTGTAGTTTCTGCTGTCATAGAAATGACTACAAAGACAAAAATAAATGTAACCCCATGCCACTTTTGGCAAGTTGGCACCCCTCATAAAACAGGACTAGAACCCACATACGGCATACCATTTACTTTTAGCAGAAATTCTAAGATTGGTACCACCCTTAGTATTATGATGTATAGCAGACTCATTATCTAGAGGAAGGGGGGTGGGGGTGCAATAACCAAAAACAAATTGTTGTAACTACAACCAGGTCTGGGGGGGGGGATGCTAGGAGAATGCTAGACTTAACTGCTGAGGGTGCCCCATTAATTTCACATAGAAGTAATGATCAGATTGTCCAAAAGCAGTGGCTGGGATTTTGCAGTATGGCTTTATTCCCCAGTTGTTACTAAAGCATCAATGGACCCCAAGGGTTCATCATGGCAAACAGGTACACACATTTTCCAGACCTCTCCTTGCTATGTAGTACAGTTATCCACAGAAACAATTCCTTTCTCTTCCCCATTGTGTATACTTGTGGCTTGTTGGCCACACACTCAGAACATCTTCTTTTCCAATAGGGGAATACTCATGACTTCTATCACACACCTCATACAATGGCCTTTACTCTGGGTAAACTGGTGCCCATCAATAAATCCGGTCATAAATTCTGGGATACTATCAAAGAACTAAATGGTAAGACCTTATCCACCCCCACCCTCCCAACTCTCAGTTATTGGGATCATATCCCAGGACACCCTACAAATTCCAATGCCATAAACTCTTCTTTCTCTGACCGTAGCAGTGTGCTCCCTCCAACTTTTTTGCCCCCACACCCTACAGCTCCTTCATCTTCATATGTTACCCCCACATCCTCCCCACCTTTCAGGTTTTGAGTAATAACACTAAAAGAGGCTAAGTCATGCATCTCTAATGTCCTGGGTAAGAGCCGCCACAGGGGTGACTCCCTGGATTTAAAACTCCTCCACCTTTCTAGCGAAGATGTCCTAGTCCCCCTTCACTAAAATTCTTAACCGCTCCTTCTGTTTGGGTGAGTTCCCCACCCTTGGGAAAGGGCTGTCATTACCCCACTTCTGTAAGGTGGTGAACGCACCGCCCCTACTAACTACCGGCTGATCTATATTCTGTCCCTCTGTCTCAGGCCCTTGAAAAAATAGTAGCCCACCAACTCACTGAACACCTGTCAAAATATAACCTCTTGTGCCCTGAGCAGCATGGGTTCTGTAGTGGCCACAGCACCACCGCAGCGCTCCTTGAATATACCTTCTACATCCACAAGGCCATGAATCTGGGGCACTTAGTTGGGTTGGTTTACATCAACCTAACTAAGGCATTTGATACTGTCCATCATGCCATTCTACTTAGATCCCTGACCAACGTGGGACTGACCCCCGATACTATGGCCTGGTTTGAAAACTATCTATCAGTTAGGTCACAGCAGGTCAAGCATGGCACTACCCTCTCCTCCTGCCTTCCAGTTTGCTCTGGGGTCCCTCAAGGCTCCATTCTAGCATCCCTTCTATTTAATCTTTTCTTAAACTCTCTACCCAGAGCTTGTTCTGGTCAGTTACTTCTTTATGCTGATGATGCAGTTATTTTCTGGAGCAACCCTCAGCCTCTACCATTGCAGGATGCCCTACGGAAGTCTTTTGCTGAAGCTGAGACCTGGTTCACAGAGCACAGGCTAGCAATAAACTATAAAAAACAAAGACCATGATGTTCACACACCATCAGAACCCCTACAATGACTCCACTCTACTTGTCCACACCTCCCAAGGCTCCCCGCTTGAGCAGGTAAACACATTCAAATACCTGGGCATCACTCGTGACTCCTCCCTTACCTATCATGCACGTATCCATATCCTCTGTAACACTATCAACTCCAGAACTGGCTTCATGTATCAGATCAAACACTATCTGCCTAATGATGTGCTATGTCTTGCTGTGTCGTCCTCGGTCCTCTCTGTGCTGGACTATGGAATTGTGTTCTACAGCTCAGCTAATAACACTGCTCTCTGTCACATTAAGACAATGCTAAACAAGGCCTGTCACCTGGTGACAGGCTGTGATAGAACTACCCTCACGTGTGACCTCTACAGTCGCTTAAACTGGCTAAACTTCGAACATCACCTTAAGTATCACACATGCCTTCTGGATAAGAAAATCCAGTGGAAACTCACCCCACCTAAACTACATGGCCTCATCCAACCATCCCTTCCCCAAACAGTCAACAGAAGTACCTCCAAGGTCCCTCTTTTGGTCCCCCGCTGCAGGACATCCATGGGTCAAAGAGCATTTTATCACAGCGCTCCTATCTGGCTAATGGCCTACCTGCTGCTCTGACTGCTGGCACAAAAATAAGCCCTTTTAATATCTCACTCAAGGAATTTCTCACTAGCAACTCAACTTGTGACTGCCCTTATTAGCACTGTACTACCTCAGCCCCTACCACCTCCTTCACACTGACTAATTTTTCTTAAGAGTATTTATGTCATATTATTTGCATTATGTAATTTAGCTCGTTTCGTAAGTTTATCTCTCAACTGTATTATCTCCTTGCATTGTAATCAGTTATTATGATGAACCGCCTGCCTTACAATCTGTATTTTGTTTACCGTATTTTGTTTTTTGTTTTGCACATGACTCTGGGCTGTCTCTGCCCTCTGTTATGGAATGTTGCTCAGTTCTATACCTTCCCTTCTAATGTAATATATGGACTGATTGATGTCATGCACCATTTCTTTTTTACTCCCCTGTATTTGTGTTGTTTTACTATGTTTACAGATGAGGAGCCTTTGCAAAAGAGTCTATTGACTCAAAGAGTGTAATTCTGATTTCCCAATAAATAAATAAATCAATTAGCCCTGCCTTGTAAGCTTCCAGATGGCATCCCCCCCCTTTGCCCCACTCGACAGTATCTGCCAATCCTTCAGGGTTACACCACAGAAACCTCCATTACCCTCCGGAATGTTCAAGACTCTGAACTTCACTTCACTCACATGGTGAACAAAGGGCACTGAAAGGTGTGATCTAGCCTTATCTATGGGCATACACCCCCCAGAACAAACCCCTAAATAGAGAACTCATCTCCCAAATTAGTAGTCACAGAATAGTTGCTCCTTCCTCTGGGTATGGAAACAACCCATGAAGTACCCTTTTCGATAGATTAGTTGTCCCTTACTTTAGGCATAGAAACAACCCAGAAAGCTCCCTTTTCCCTTTGTGCTCACAGGTTTGTTACTCCTTCCTCTAGGCATGGAAACAACACAGAAAGCACCCTTTCCCTTGGTAGCTTGTCAGAACAGTCTCTCACAAAGTCTTTCTCAAAGGCAGCTGTACACACACACAAGGACCTTCAGGGGACTGCCCCTTGGATCCACTGGACTAGCAGTCTCTTTCACTTCTCCTGGAGTGAACATCAAGGAATCCTGCTGAAGAAAGGTCTCCACCACTTCACTGGGAGCTGGTGATTGTAATCCATACTAGGGTGAGAAACAGAGGGCCCTCTGACACAGATCCCACTGGCAGAGCTCCTGCCACTCTTACTCCCACACTCAGCCTAACTGAACATTCTAAACCTTCCCCAGAGCAGCTGACTCAGAAAAGGTTATGCTGCTGCGAGGGTGCCAAATGATATAATAATTCTTCCCTCAGGCTAGCTGAGTAAACAGTGATGTCATTATGTAAGGAGCCTCTAGTGAGCTCCTTACCAGCTGCCTGTTCTACCTGTTTAACACTAATAGGATTCTAGTAACTCCAGGGGACTGGACGGTTACATAAATAAACTGTGTGGTCTAAAATAAACTCTAGCTTAGCATCATGAAGAAGTAAACCCTATTGCTTCATCTTCCAGGGTTCAGTCTTAACCTTAGTCTCTGTTCTTCAACTACCTTTATCTATGTACCTTTATCCAAGCTGCCCACAGCTACTCCAGTTGTCAACATCCACCCAAACCCTACTTCCCCTCATACCTGGAAGTGGGATGAACTGGTGGTAAAATCTTCTTTTGTTCAAGAGGCTCACACTATAGAGTGACACGCAGTTCTGATCATGAAGTTTTAGCTGCCAGCATTTTTAGTCTTACATTTAATAGCGAACAAACCGTTAACTACTTTGGGCTTATCCTGGCCTAAAAGCCATCCTGCTCATTGGTGGGCTAATAACCTGTGCTGGGCTGAGACAGTGGGCATGTCACAATGATGAGTCCTGAACAAGATGAAACATGTCTTTGCTTTGCTTTTTCAGCTTTGTTGGTTTTTGTGTTACAAGGACTATGGCACTAAACCACCTAAATTCTTTCATGATGGCTGCTTATAATAAACATAAAGCCCTGCACTGTTTGCAGTTTCGTTCCTATTTAAACTTGGACATTTCTACCTTTTGCATAACCTAGCCCCATTAACTCTGAATTGTAGTTCTTTTATTTTAAAACATAAATACTGTACAGCTGTACTGCACATGGTGTTCAGATATGTTTGGAGCTTGCTCTCACCCTGTTTGCTTGTACATGAAGAAGATGACTCTGAGTTGGCAGCAACTAGGATGGAAGCCTCCCCTCCATAGTACTCAGAGCCTCAAGTTGTCTTTTGTATCACTGTTGCTAACTGAAAGTGGGGTTGGGAGAGTGTTAGAGAATATATTATGGCATCCTGACACTGGCTTGCCCAAACCCTGTAGCCCAACGCCAAAGTCCCAAAACAGAAAATCCCCACAGTGGGATTTTGCCCATTTTCCTTGTTTCAAGGAGCCTGGCACCCTCCTTAATTAGGATTATGCATTTATGTATTTATTGAAATGTTTCACCAGGAAGGCACAATGAAAAACAAGTTGCTCATCTCCCAGTGCAACCTGGATTACTAACTCTGGGTGGGGGGGCCAAATCCGACTTTCAGGATATGCATTTCCTATTGTTACTCCCCTGGCTATGCAGTCCAGAATTCTGTTTGCTTTTGCTGCTGGTTTCTTGCAATGTGCCAAGTGCTTGAGGTCACTCATGATGCTTACTTCCAGGTCTATATCCTCCTCAAACTTGATAACCTGCACATCATCCAACCAGTATCTGGTGTCTTGGTTTTTCACTTGTACGTGCATAATTTAGGACTTTTTTTGCTTTGAACCCCAGTTGCCAAATGTCAGCCCACTTCTCCAACCTAGTTACGTCTTACCTAAGTTCTTGTCTTTCCTCCTCTGTATCCACCCTCCCACAAAAACTTTGTGTTGTCCATAAACAGGCATATTTTACCTTTGATCCCATCCACTGTGTCACTGATGAAGATATTAAACAACACCAGACCATGCACCGAGCCCTGTGGGACCCCACTCGTCACTGGCCTAGCTGCTGAGACACTCCTCCCCCCAACCACTGCCTTTTGACTTCTGTCCTACAACCAGTTTTTGATCCATCTAGCAAATTTGGCCCCCACCCCCAGGTCCTCCAGCTTCCTGATTAGTTTCCTGTGAGGCACAGAGTCAAAGGCCTTGCTAAAGTCAGATATAGGACATCAATGACTTGGTCTCTGTCCACTGTCCTATTCACCCAGTCAAAAAAGTCCATCAGATTTGTCTGGCATGTCCTCCTGGACACAAACCCATGCTGCCTTTCATTTTGCTGGCCATTTTCCTCAAAAACGTTCCCCAGTCTTTCCTTCAGGATAGTCTCCATCAGTTTACCCACTACTGAGGTTAGTTTGACTGGCCTGTAATTCCCTCATTTATCCTTTGGACCACTTTTATGGAGAGACACCACATGTGCAGTTCTCAGTCCCTGTGCACACTCCCAGACTCCAGGGCTATCCTAGATCTAGTACTGACTAACAAGGAAAGGATCACAGATCTCCAGGTAGAAGGTCACCTGGAGGCCAGTGACCATCACATGGTATGGTTCAATATGGCCACTAGAACTAAACCATCCCATTCCAAGGCAAAAATATTGGACTTCAGAGGAGCTGACTTTGATAATATGGCCAACAGAGTTAAGCTAAACCTGGATAAAGAAATACAGGTGAGGGGGTACAGGCAAAGTGGGCAAGCATTGAAGATGCATACTTGAAGCAATATCCCATTGTGTTAGAGAGAAAAGGAAGTGCAGAAGAAGAAGGAAACCACTTTGGTTCTCAAAAACAGTAGCAGAAAAGGTCAGAGCCAAAAGGCCGGCCTTCAGGAAATATAAGGGAATGCAGCAGGATGAAGATAGGGAGGCATACTAAACTTCCCTAAGGGACGCAGGGAAGGCAGTAAGGCAGGTAAGTGCCCAAGCTGAGGAAACACTAGCACAAACAGTAAAAGAAGGTGACAAGACTTTCTGTAGATACATTAGTGAAAAGAGAAAACCCAGAGGGGGTGTTGCTAAGATAAAAAGGGATAAGGGGGCATGTGAGGAGGAGGACCATGTAAAAGCATCTAGTCTAAATAGATACTTTTGCTCAGTATATACTGAAGAGAAGGTAGGGCAGGGTCCACAGCTCAGCACCATGGACACGGGGGGGGGCAGGAAGAGAGGTGTGCACTAGTCCCTTCACAAAAGAAAGGTCCTACAAGAGCTCAATAAGCTGAGGGTGGACAAGGCAATGGGACCTGATGGCATACATCCCAGGGTACTAAAGGAGCTAAGGGTGGAACTAGCAGAGCCATTATCAGAACTGTATAGTGAGTCTCTGAGTACAGGAGAGGTCCCAGAAGACTGGAGAAGGGCTCATGTGATCCTGCTCCACAACAGTGGTAGCAGAGAGGAGGCAGGAAACTACAGACCAGTTAGTCTTACCTCAGTAGTGGGCAAGATTATGGAGGCACTCCTAGAGGAAAGGACAGTGCAACACCTGGAATCTATAGGAGCACAGGATCCAAGACAGCATGGGTTTACAAAAAGAAGGTCTGTCAAACTAATCTTATAGATTTCATTGACTGGGTAACCAGAGTGGTGGACCAAGGGGGAGCAGTTGATGTTGCCTACCTTGACTTCAGCAAAGCTTCGATACTGTTCCACATAGAAGATTGATTAATAAGCTGGGTAGGCTCAGGGTGGGTCGAAGTTGGTCAACTGGGTGGCAAACTGGTTGATGGGCAGAAAACAGAGAGTGGTGGTAAATGGTATACAGTCAGAAGAGATGCAAGTCACAAGTGGGGTACCTCAGGGTCAGTCCTGGGGCCAATCCTTTTCAGTATCTTCATCAGTGACATTGCAGATGGACTGGAGGGTAAGGTTTGTCTGTTTGCAGATGACACCAAGATCTACAGATGGGGTAGGCAGAATGAGAAGAGATCTGGATAAATTGGCAAAATGGTTGGAAGAGTGGCAACTGGAGTTTAATGCAAAGAAGTGCAAGATCAAGCACATAGGGAAGAGAAACCCTGAAGCCACCTATAGGCTGAGAGGGGAGTTGCTGACAGTCACAAGGGAAGAAAGAGACTTGGGCGTCATCATCACTGGTGACCTGAAATCATCCAAGCAGACCACTAAAGCAGTAGGTAAGGCTAGAGGGATGTTGGTGAGTATTAGTAGGGGTATCACAAGTCAGAAGAGGGAGGTAATAATCCCTCTTTACAAAACACTGGTTAGGCCCCATCTGGAGTACTGCATGCAGTACTGGAGGCCACACCTTCATGAGGACATTAACCAAATTGAGGCAGTCCAGAGAAGGGCAACCAAAATGGTGCAGGGAATGCATCAGAAAACATATGAGGACAGATTAACGGAGCTCAATATGTATACCCTAGAGCAAAGGAGGGAGAGAGAGGTGATATGATCAAAACATTCAAACACCTCAAGGGCATTAACAAGGTGAAAGAGTCTAACATGTTTCAGTATAAGAAAAATAGCAGGACAAGAGGACACAGCATGAGATTAGAGGGAGGCCAATTAAGGGGTAATGTGAGGAAGTTTTTTTCACAGAAAGGGTGGTGGATGCATGGAACGGCCTACCTCAGGAAGTGATGGATATGAATACTGTGCAGGGCTTCAAACAGGCACAGGATAGGCATAAGGGAGCAATACGGATGAGTATGAATAGATAGGTCATTGACAGAACAAAGGCTGATGGCACATTCATAAGACAGAAAAAGAAATGAGCAGACTGGATGGGCCTTGCGGTCCTTATCTGCCATCAGCTTCTATGTTTCTATTAAACAGGTCGGCCATAGGGCCTGCCAGCAACTCCACTATTCCCTTTAGAACTTTTACATGCATGCCTTTTGGCCCTGGGGACATGTCTGCCTCCTTTAGGCCCTTATGCACCCTGTCTACCTCTATTATGCTGTCTGTGACTCATCCTTCCCCACCCAAACCCACCTGCTCCCTTGTGGCATTGGGCCTCCTTCTCTGTAGTGATGACAGAGCAGGCGTATTTGCTAAGAACCTCTGCTTTCTCTTTACTTCCTTCTGTAACCACTATTTAGTGTTCTAAAATGGAATCATACACACAAATATTTTTTTTCCATCATAATTGTGACTCTGCAAAGCTCATTGTTGGTAAATTAGTTTGTAATCCACAGTACTTTTATATAGTTAAAACATTCCTCCTTTTGCCCAGTTAAATTGTTAGTAAATGAATTTGTAATCCACAGTATTTTTATACAGTTAAAACATTCCTCCTTTTGCCCTACACCTTTAGCTTGCTGCTTATATGAAAGCCTGCTCCACTCTTCTTCACATGGCATGCATTCCTTCAATCCAGGTGCCTCATTATTTAGTCATTCATTGTTGTGGATGTTATACTTATCCTTTGAGTGGTCACATATCTAATACATCTACACCTTATTCCAGCTGTTCTTTTTTCTGGATTTTGTAAAAATGTACTTGAAACTACTGTTCATAATTCCAACTTTTTTTGAAACAGTATTTTGCGTGCTCTGTAAGTTGGTTAATTTAAACCCTTTGTAAATGCTTACCCATTTGGGGAAGGTTCCTCAATATACTTGCTTGTTTGTCAGTCTTCCCACAGGAGCTGTTGTTCTGTTTCCTAAAAGCAAATACTATGTTTAAATTTCCTAGCTTCTTCTTTGTATTTAGTCATTTCATTGAAGACGTATATTTCATTGCTTTCTTGTTCCATCTTATTGCTGAGCTGTGTCTGCTTATATTTACTTTGTAACACCGTGTTGCACGCTATACTTCACTGCAGCTCCCATTTGGTGAGCATTGTCACCTGTAATTTAAAACTTTAAATTTATGCTGCTCCTCATGTTAAACACATTTCCTAAGTGTTTTTGCTTCCTGAGCAGGTATTAAAAGGTTCCTTACCTTGTTCTAGCTACATTCAGTGTCTGCTGCAGTCAGCTCTGAAAACTGACTGTGTTCCACTTGGTGGGTTTTTTTTTTAAGATTTTTTTTTTATTTTGTATTCATTTTTATATTTTGTTGTATTTTTTTTTACTTTTTAATTTTTGTATTGTTTTATTTATTGTATATGTGTGTGTGTGTGTTTGATTTCAATTTAGAACACTAAATAGTGGTTACAGAAATAGAATGAGCATGATACACTCAGGTGTAGAAACATGATGGTAAATGTAAATAATTCTATAAAGTATGTATATATTAATATTTGTAAAAATGTGAAAGAAAGAATAATAAAATAATAAATATGATATTATTTACAGACCAAGAAAGCCCTTTGAAAAAGCACCAGAGGTGCAAAACATCACGGCAGAGTAAATAAAAGAAAGATTGATTGCAAAACACATCTTGAAAATAAATTTTTCTGGGTCCCCCTCACCCATGAATTCAGCTGACCACTATCAGTCCCATAACGGGGTGACACAAAACATTTCAAACACCCCACTTCCCATGGACTAGGAACTTTTTCCTCACTCCAGTGAATACATTTTGTATTACCAAATGGTGGTTCTTTTTTACCTTATTGCATTTTCCACTTCCTTTCCAAACCAGCTGGGATTGTTCAATTCAATTCAATTCAGTTTTATTTGTATACTGGAGGGTATGTGAACATAAATGCCCATTTTCACAAATGACCAGTGTTGGAAATAACAGATAAATGATTGCAAAGTCCAAAAGAATAAATAGTATATACATCATATTTACAGTGGTAAAAGAGCATAAAAACCAACAGGAACATACTGTACAAATGATATTTAAAAGGGTATTAAAGTACAATAGGCAAACATAAGGCAATAAGAGAAAAGTAGTGTATACAGGTGAGGCAGGGTAATTAGTGGCTACCACAAAAGGCAAACTGATGGCAACAAGAGAAAAATAAGGTTAACAGGTGAAGGTTTTAAAGCTAATGGGTGGGGGAAAGTGCTGGTAATGTGGGAAAAAATATATCGCTGGATTAAGGGAGTGGGCAGAGAAGGGACCCTATCAGGGCAGCAGCAAGTGGACGATATGAGAAGGTGCTGTTTGAGGGAGGTGTTAAAGGAGTACAAGGATCTGCAGGCCGGGATTTTGGGGGGCAGTTTGTTGTACAGCTTAGTGCCCCTGTAGGTGATTGAGTTTTTGGCCTGCTTAGCACTGTAAAAAGGGGTGTTGAAAACTAGGCTGGAGGCACCCCTGGTCAACCACACGGGGGTTGTGAGTTGGAATAGGGAGTTAACACTAGTGGGGAGAATATTGAGATAAAACTTTGTGGAGGAAGGAGAGCATTTTTAGATGAAACCTCCCTTCTAGAATGGACCAGCTGAGGTCATAGTAGATAGTGCAGTGGTGTGCTTTTTGGACTTAGATTTCTTGCTTTTGATCTTGGCACACTCACTAGTGGCCTCCATCAGTCCTTCCTTAATTATGGCCCATTTCTGTTCCACATCCATCTCCTTTCTGATCCAAGCAAGGCTTCCTGACATAATTTCTCCCATCTTTGTAAAGACAGCCTTCCTGAAGTACAAAACCCTTGTCTTGGTCCTGACCATTCCTCTACCCATGTCCAGGTGGAACCACATCACATGGTGGTCACTTCCTGCAAGTGGCGCTTCCACCATTACATCCTGAACATGCTCACAGCTGGACAGGATCAGGTCCAGTACGGTCCCCTCCCTAATGGATTCCATCAAACCCTGTGTCAGGAATCCTCTCTGGAATGCATCCAGCAGTACTTGCTCCTTGGTGCTGGAAGTAGTCGTGATTGTCCAATGAACCCCAGGCAGAATGAAGTACCCCATTATGCACAATGTATACACGATACTTGAAAAGTCAAAATTAAATAGATTTTTGAAGCTAAAATATACAAATGCCAGTACCTGTAGCCATGTGCTTTTCAAAATTGCAGTCAGTTATAGGAAACACTAGTTTGTTTATTCCCTTGGAATTTGTCTCGTGAAGAAGCATTGCAACCCTCTGTGGAGAAGGGGGTGACTAATCATAATTTCAGCTAAACTCTTATCATAAAAACAATGGAGAGTGCACTGGTGCTTAAATTGTTTTCCCTAAATATTTGTCTCCAATTTTTTTTTAATTTAGGAAGGCTTGTTATTTGCTAAAATGATACCCATCTTGTGAAATTATAATATCTGTTTTTTTTATATTTCAGACGATATTTCTCGTGTTAAACTTCAAGTTCAAAGCAGTGCACATGATGACTATATCAATGCAAATTACATGCCTGTAAGTACATGTTTATTTGTTGATTGATGTTATTTATATAGGAGGAGAGCATTAAGTAGCTATTGACAAAGATACTTTACACAGAGCATACATGACTATGTGATGGCTAAACAGTCAAGTATAGATTGATTGGTTACAGCAGTTCCTACATTCTCCCCAAGAGACAGACAACCATAGCAACACAAATAAATGTAGAACATTAAAATTATTACACAACCAGGGGAAAAAAACATATACAGTAGGCAAATGTAAACCAATCATTTATACATATAGCACCACATGAACTTAAAATGATAAAGAATAAGAAACAAGTACAAGATGGAAAAGAATCCTAGTCAGGGGTAAAATACAAACATAAAGAGCATGCCTGCCAATAGACGTTAAAGAGAAAATTGCTAGGAAAAGGGAAATGAAATTATTGTACAGTAATAGAAAAACTAATGACTATGACAACACATTGGTAATTTAGAAAGTGTACATTATTATGAGCGTATTTGTATGTTTACTAAAATATACTATAATATGTATTTGTATGTTTAGTAAAATATATTATAATATGTAATGGACAAGCATTGAAAATACTGTATTTTAAAATGATTTTAAACCAAATATGCAATATCTTCACGTGTACTGTTGTGAGTATCTGTAGAGAGGTACTGTATGCAGGGATGCTGTACTGTTCCTGTGTCTCATTTTGTTCTTCCAAACATCTGCAGTATGAAAGGGAATCATAGGGACAAGTGCAT
Source organism: Neoceratodus forsteri (assembly GCA_016271365.2). Classification (NCBI taxonomy): domain Eukaryota; kingdom Metazoa; phylum Chordata; order Ceratodontiformes; family Ceratodontidae; genus Neoceratodus; species Neoceratodus forsteri. Next base: position 615,717,600 of record CM028133.1, read on the forward strand.
GAGATTAAAGGTGGTGTAGAAATAATCAAAGTGCATTTCTTGCAAAAATATTTCCTTTTCTTTTACAGGGCTATTTCTCTAAACAAGACTTTATTGCAGCACAGGGCCCCTTAGTAAACACAGTAAATGATTTCTGGAGAATGGTATGGGAGAAGAATATACATACCATTGTCATGCTGACCAGATGTGTAGAGCAAGGCAGGGTAAGTACTGCATTCATAATATAGGTTTGCTTAGCATTTCATAATTTTTTTGCACTTCTGATGTTTCTAAAAGAGGTTTGGGTTTTCCTTCGGCCACCTGCAGGCTCGTCTTCCTGGAAACTATTTTTCTTTATCATAGAATTTCTTTTTGTTATAAGTGATGAACCCTATTGTATTTGAAATAATAAATCTTAATAGACAAATAAAAAAAGCAGCACATCTGCATGCAAATGTGGCATGCTAAATAATTTCAAGCAGTTTTGAGCTATATGCATTACATTTTTAAGTGAGTAATCTGTTTTGGTAGCCAAACTCTTCATTTGAATCAATTAATACATATTAGGGTTGTGCAAGTATAATTTATTCTTTTTTTTACTGTGTGTTTATTGATTTCATATAGTACAACATAGTACTGTTTTCATAGGAATAAGATCACTGTAAAGGCAAGCAAATGAGAATAGTATTATCTGGTTTGCCTGCTTAATGCATATTAGAGAGCAACATGAATTTCTAAGGTTCTATTATACACATTATGTGGAACCCAGTGACTTCAGCTGAGTTGATCTCATTGTGCTCTGCTTCACTGTAGTCTTTAGTTCAGCTTATGTCACTGAGTTCTGGAACTGCTAAGTAATTAGACAACAATTACTGGGTAGGAAAAAGGTTGCATTAAAACTGAGTCCAATAAAAGGAAAAAAATAGGACTCTTGCAAAACAAACACACAAAACAATTCACTGGGTCATTAAACAGACATCACATCTTCCCACATATACAATTATAATACAAATGTAAATATTGTTTATGTTCATTTTATAGTGTTTGTTACTAGTACACGTTCACATTCTGCTATTGTTTCACCTTTATTGGTCTTTTAGTAAATTCAGTGAGTGATCTGTGCACTCATGGTAAGGACAATTTTGGTACAGTATCATTCGGCTTGTGCTTGGTAGGGTCTTGCTTTGTTGTCAAAATGCAGTATGCCTACATTATAAGTTATAGGCATGCTATTAGAATCTCTTTTGGGTTTTCAAAAGTCACCTGTGTGTGTTCTCAGTGCAAGAGAACTGCACACCAAAGGTGAGCTCTTCTGGCACTGTAATGACGCAAGAGGTGTTATGATTATATCCTCAAGAGACCCTCCAAGCAGCCTTATAATCAGGATCAAAAAAATGAAGAAGGCCACTCCTATGAATCACACAGTACTAGGCAAAGGAAACAATAAAAAAATGATAGTCCAACATTCAGTTTCCACCGCAAATACTAATTTCTTTGAAGAAAGCTTGCAAACAATATTTATTTGGGGGGAAAAAGCACATTGACATCAACTATGTGCTATCAAGGAGCCCTCAATGTTTCATGCCTACAGCTCCTAGAGCTTTATCAAGGTGAACACCCTCCAAAGGTATCTGTCTTTTATACTGGGATTTTAAAGTGACAGACATGAATAATATCATATACTGTGGAAGGGATCCTTTAAAATGTGCCATGGATGTAAACAGTGAGAAATATGCAATGATATAATAAACTACTAATTCATAATAATATATAAATTACCATGAGAAATAGGCACTGATATAATAAACTATTTGAAATATACAGATGTATGTGATAGATATTAATTACAAAAATGTTTTTAAATGGCACCAAAGTGCAAAAAGAAAATCTTTGTGCACAGATACACATTAAAAAGATAAAGATCTTAATATATATCTAATTTCAAATTGAATGTGGAAGCAGGTAAATCTAATATTTTCAAGATAAATCTTCCCAATTCCTTGGAGACATAAATAAGATGATGCTATACCAGCTGGAAAAAGGGGTGTTAAAAATACAAAAGAAATCAAGTTAAAACATTGATTAGAGCTACTACTGCCATTCTTAGACTGGCAATAGAAATACAGTACAGGATTCAGTTGTAATTTGTTATTATGTCAGTAACAGAAGAGGCCTCCTAAATGCTATAACCAAATAAGTCACCCTCCTGGCCAGGAGCCACTCCACATACCCACCTTGTTTGTTTAGGAAAATCTTTTCAATCTCAACGAACAACAGCTTGTGTTCCTCTGTCCTGTTAGAGTAATTGATATGTATTGCAACAGAGTAAGTTCCATTATTATTCTCAACTGCTGTTCCATGTTCCGCAACTCATTCGTTCAGTTTTGCTTTGGTGCACCCAATGTAAAGTATGCCACAGGAGCATGAAGCTAGATTGATCACCTCAGTGCGATACTAATCTCATTTTGAAATGTGTTCCATCATCATTAGAATATCCATGTATTTAATATTTATCTGGGTACAAATATTCTATTTTTGCCCTTCAGTGCCTTTTTAAAACTTTTTTTGTAATTAATATGTATTACATACTTGTATATATTATAAATTAGTAGTTTTTATATTATTGTATATTTCTCACTGATGTATTTTTAGCGCTGTTTTACATTCTTTAAGCAATCAATTATTATTCATGTCTATCACTTTAAAATTCTAGTATAAAAGGCAGATACCTTTGCAGGTCATTCACCTTGATGAAGTAAAATGCTTTTTTAGACAGTGAAAGACAGAAGGACCTGGGAAATATTAGTTGATAAAATCTTCACCGTGGCTAGCCTTTAACATCAGGGAGCATGCTTTAAAGCCCTCCAACATTAAACATAAAAGTACCGTTGCTTTATATTGTTTTAAAGCCTTTCCTAGTAACTTATTAGATTAAAGGTATACCAAAATATCAAATACTGATGTGTCAGATTTGAATGTAGTCTAGGGTTACTGAACAACTTCCAACATGTCATTGTAATTGGCCCATGGTACTTGTGTATAAGGAAGAATTTTTTGGCAAACTTTCATCTCAGTACTGAGGATTGAACAGGTAATAGTGAACTTGTCAAACCATCTAAATGCTGTGAAGAAAATAAGGGATGTGAAATAGAAGGATTATTTATTCATGAATATAGGATGAGTCCTAAATGCTGTTCGAGGTCAAGAAATATTTGTAGAATTAAGATGCTGTTTCTATTTCTAAAATCATGTGATATTTTAAAAATTTGTGAGAAAATCTGGATACTATTTAGGGTCTATTTATGTATAAAAATATGTGTGTTTGTGTACTGTATTGTCTGTTAGTATCACTGCTGAGATCATTAATACCATTGCCTAAACCACTCTTAAAGGGGAACTGTCATCAACAGGGTTTCTTAACATATGAAAGAGCATAAACAGATAATGTGAGTGAGCCATTGTGTTTATCTGTGAGTCTTTGCAGTCCAGAGTTATTCATAGGTAAATCAGCCTGTAATTAAGATCTGGGGCAGCCATATGTTTTAGGTTTCTGACAGGATATGCTGTCACCGAGGATCTTGGCCCTCCATTGACTGTGAGTTAAATAGGAAATTGCCTGTTTTATTAAGTGTATTTTAAGGTGTTATTACAACATTTTCAATCAATCAAAATCTTTATCCAGGCGAACATCATTGAGCAGAGCTCATTTGCAAGATGGACCTGGTTATGATAAAAAATCAGACAAAATACAAAAGATGAAGGATACATTTCTAATGACAATGGGACAATCTGATACATATAGGTCATAGCATACAAGACATCAGCCAGTAGCATAGAACAAACAATGTTGCAGCCATATCATCTGCAAGTGACAAATTGTGGATATCGCAGATTTAAGTGACAGTATGCTAATTTGGGTTAGGTGGGTAATGATAGAGGAGGGGACTAGGGTAGACCTAGAAGTAAGAAGCTAGGTGGTAGGGGAATGTATCATCATAAGGCATAGCCAGAATAAAACATAATTATTAATAGGTAGCTTAGATGGAGATAGGATAAGTAAATCAACAGAGGACAGTGGAAAGCAGCAGACATAGGATAGAGCATGAGAAGAGGAAGGATTAAGGGAAATGTATGCAAAAGAGGACAGGTTAAAGACAGCCAGTATGGTGATATTGCAGTTATTGTTTCCGATTCATGGCAAGAAAAGCACTTGCACGATTCCCTAATAAGACAAGAGATAATAATAATATTGTTATTATTAATAATAATAAGAGTGTATTTTCCACATTTACAATTGTTTTGTGTGTACATTGAAACTAGTGAGTTATCCCCTTTACATTTCAAACTGTTAGTAAAAATAATCCATCTTTGGGATTGCTTTAACCTCTAGGCTATACAGAAAGCTGATCATCAAAAACTACACATCTAAAGGCTGGCTCTGTGATGCTAACAGGTATTGGGGCCCCATATCAGGATTTCTATACCCTGTCTATGTTCGTGTCAGTACAGATTTTTGGGGCTGCCACGGCACCCACTTCTGTCTTTTTTCCATTCCGTCTCTTACAACTTTTTCACTTACAATTCGGAGTGTGATCTCAGTTCTACAAGATGCAAATGTGGCTACATACCTACTGGCATGGCATCATGGGGTCATCCTTGAAATGTGATGTTTTTGATTATCAGCTGGTGGTAAGAGCTGTGAACAAGCCTCCTTCATCCAGCAGATTGGGTTTTGATTCCATTATGCTCTACTTGTATATTGTATGACCAGAGCAAATCACTTAACCTCCCTGCGCTCCCAAAATACCTATTTTTTTTTCAAGTCAAATCTGGATAGAAAGAGCATAATATTCTCAGAATCATAGCACATGCTCAGATTGTTTTTACTGTCTTTGTCCAGGAAAAGCACACACCTACAGCTTGTTTCTGGGTGTGCTTTAAGAGCACAGGGAAGTTAAGTGACTTACTCTGGTCACACAATATACAAGCAGGGCATGTTGGAATCAAACCCCATTCTGCTGGATGAATGAAGCTTGTTCACAGCTCTTTGCTTTAACCTCTAGGTTATACTGCCAGCTGTTAATAAAACACTACACATTTCAAGACTGGCAACATGATGCCAGGCGAGTAGGCACATAGCCACATTTGCATCTTGTAAACCTGAGTTTATACCCAAAATAGTAAGAGAAAAGTCTGTAAGAGAGGGAACAGAACAAGACAGAAATGCTGTGGCAGCCCCAGAAACTGGTACTGACATGAACACAGCCAGGGTTTAGAAATCCTAATACAGTATGGGGCCCCAATACCTATTGGCACCACAGAGCCAGCCTTGAGATGTGTAGTTTTTAATGATCAGCTGGTAGTGTAGCCTAGAGATTAAAGCAATCCTAAAGATGGATTATTTTTACTGACAGTTTGAAATGTAAGCTTGATAACTCACTAGTTTCCATGCACATACAAAACAATTATTATAAATGTAGAAAGTGTTGTAATAGTACCTTAAAACACACTTAATAAAACAGATGACTTCCTATTTAACCTACAGTCAATGGAGGGCCAAGATCCTCGGTGATATCATTTCCTGTCAGGAGCCTAAAACATATGGCTGCCCCAGCCCTTAATTATAGACTGATTTACATATGAATAACTCAGGACTGCAATGACTCACAGTTAAACACAATGGCACACTCAAATTAGCTTTTTATGGTCTTTCAGACATTAAGAAACCCTGTTGATGACAGTTCCCCTTTAAGTGAGAGTGGCCTCACATGTATCTTTTGGTATGGGAACCATAACCCAAAAGGGGCCTCCCTCATAGCCCTCAGTATTGAATTCCAAGAGACCAGACCTGCAGCCACAAAGGCCTTGGTTCCTGCTGTTTATAACCTTGCCCTTGGTACTTCAAGGATGCCCACCTCAGTGGAGTGGAGAGAGCACAAAGACATATAAGGGTGTACGCGATTCACCAGTTAACCTGGTCCCAACCCGTGTAAGGCCTTATAAGTTAGTAAGCCATATTTAGAGGAGATATTCATACTTTATCGGCAGCCAGTGCAATTCACACAGCCCTAGAGAGACACATGGCACATCCTAGAAAACCCATGAAGCAACCTAGGAGCAGCATTCTGCACCAGCTATGGGTGCCACAGTGTACCTCCACTGACCCTGAGGTTCACAACATTACAGTAGTCCAGCCAAGATGTCACAAATGCATATACCACCATTGCCATGTCTCCAGGGGAAGGGGATAAGAGATTTAATCTGGCAGACGTTCCTTTGATGGTAAAATCCACTCTGGACTACTGCTAACACCTGAGCCTCAAGTATCTGCCCCTCATACAGGATGACCCCCAGATTCTTCACCTTAGTGGCAGCCAAAAGCCTAGAGGAAAGGAGACAGAGCCCCATCTCCCTCTCAGTAGTTGCCACTCTCCCCCTTCAGCTTGGCTCAACAACTAGCCCTTCAGACTTGTCAGGGTTCACTGATAACCAGCTCAATGACATCCAGTCTTTAATCTCGACCAAGCATTTATTTAACTCATCGCCTGCACCCAGCATCCTGGGTGCAAATGACAGAACTGGGTGTCATCTGTACAGAAGTAAAACCCAGATCCATACTATCTAATGTTCCCTCCAAGGGGCAGCATATACACCACAAACAACATGGATGAGAGGCCTGAGTCCTGAAGTATACTACAGGACAGAGCCTCCTGTGGAGAAGAGAAATTTCCCAATTCCACCCTCTGCAGGTATAGAGAGGAGAGGAGAGGTTCCATTACACTGGGGACTGGGGACCCATCTGGAAAGAAAAATGCATATAAATGGGTGATGGCCTACATACATCCATGAGGGGGAACCACGGTCCTCACTGGATGGTTTAAATGTTTCTTTGATGAACATTTAAATTAGCAGAAGGGGGTGGCAGAAGGAATCATGGAGGCAGAAACAGCACCCCCCCCCCACAAGATAAAGTAGCGAGTAGGAAGAACCCAAGTGGAGAGGAATCCCCTAGGGTGCAAATTAATAAAGGAAGCAGGATGGCAGACATGAAGAGGGAAGGGACAGGAACATTAGAAAGAGAGGTGGGAAGGGCAAAAATGGAAAAGTAGGGGGACAACAAGACTGGAAACAGAATCTGGAAGGCCATGTGTGCAAATGCGAGAAGCCAAGGAAATCAAGATTTCAGACTACAGTCCATCATGGCAGAGGCAGACCTGGATATTGTGGCCATTACCAAGTCATGGTGCACTGAAAACCATGACTGGAAAATGACCATACCAGACTATACTCTGTTCAGGAAGGACAGGGAGGGAAGGAAAGGAGGGGGGTGTGGTGCTTTAGCTGAGGAAAAGCATAAAAGTGACAGATACAGGGAATACAGGGGGAGGCAGAGCTACTGTGGACCACCCTAGAGACAAGGAAAGGAGCCCCTATTCACATTGGAGTGATCTACAGACCTCCAGTTTGGGGGGGGGCAATTAGATAAGGTACAGGTGGAAGCCATTGGCAAGATGGCAGAAAAGGGGAGAGGTGCTACTGGTGGGGAACTTCCACCTGCTGGATGTAGATTGGAGCCTTCTAGCAGCAGCTTACAGCTGGAAGCAGGGACATCCTAGACTGTCAGCAGGGGACGTTCCTCGGGTAACTAGTCAGCAAATCCACTTGTGATGGGGCAATACTGGACCTGGTACTCACTAATAGGGACAGTGTTGCAAACATCAAGGTGGGTTCCATCTGGGAACCAATGATCACCATACAGACTGGTTCAGTATGTGGAAGGCAGCAGTATTCAGCCACACAAGGGGGAGGGTCCTGGACTTCATGAGAGCAGATTTCATACCAATGGGTGAATACTTCAGGGATGACCTCAAGGGGAGGGGGAGTACCCGGGTAGGGTAGAGGAACAGTGGGCAGAGATAAAAGGGAGCATACTAAAGGCAACAAAACTCTGCATCAAACAACTGAGCAAAAGCAAGAGAAAAAAGTGACTACTGTGGTTCTTGAAAAGGGCGACTGAAGGTAAAGGTTAGTGTTCAGAAGGTATAAAAGACACAGAGGAAACAGGACAGGCATATATGTCAGGGGAAACAGGGAGACTCTGGGAAAGCAGTAAGGAATGCATAGGTGCAAACTGAAGAGAGAATAGCCCAGGAGGTAACGGATAGAGACAAGATATTTTTTAGATATTTAAGTGAAAAAATGGAAGCTCAGTGGTGGGATTATATAGGTTAGAGAGACTATGCAGAGGGGGCCCAGGAAAAGGCAGACATCCTGAACTAATTGTTTTGTCAGTTTTCACAGAGGAAGGAGAAAGGGAAGGGCTGTGAAAAAGCAACAGCAGCTCTGGAGTAAAGGAGGTGGACACTAATCCTTTTTCACAGGAGAGAGTCCTGAAATGACTTGCTAATCTGAAAGCGGACAAAGCAATGGGGCTAGATAGGGTGCATCCAAGGGTATTGAGGGAGCTCAGGGAGGTGCTGGCTGCACCTCTCACAGTCCTGTTTAACTGCTCATTGGAAACAGTAGTGGTTCTGGGGGATTGGAAGAGGGTAGATGCAGTCTCACTTCACAAAACTGAGCAATTATAGGTCAATTAGTGTAACATTGGTGGTGGGAAAGTTAATGGAATCACTGCTGAAGAAAAGGATTACAGAATGTATTGAATCCAGTGGGTTACAAGACCCAAGGCAGCATGGGTTCATCAGCGGGAGGTCATGTCAAACGAATCTGATAAATTTCTTTGACTGGGTGGCAAAGGATTTAGATTAGGGTGGAGTGGTGGATGTGGCCTACCTAGATTTCAGTACAGCTTTCAACATTGTTCCACATAGGAGACTAGTAAGCAAGATGGGTAACTTAAGAATGGTTTCAAAGGTGATAAACTGGTAAGATATTGGTTAGGGGATAAGCAGCAGAGGGTGGTGGTAAATGGAGTTCTTTCCAAGGCAAGGAGGATGATCAGTGGGTTACCTCAGTGATCAGAGCTTGGACCAGTCCTCTTTATTTTCTTTTTTTTCCTTCCAGCCTCCCTAATGGCCCACCTTCAGAGAAGCGCCTCAGCCCTGTCACCCTGACCTTTGCCAGAACATACCTTTCCAGCCATCCGCCCCCAGGTTAACCCCCCGTGAGGTCAGCGATGTCCCTCACCCCACCAGAGAATGGATCTAGTTCAGGCCAGGTGCCCAGCTGTGGGACCTGTCTGGGCACCTCTTCATCCTGCCACCAGGCTTTTTCCAGTAGTACTGTCCCCAGGAAGATGAGATGTGCGCTGACATTAAGGGGCTGCGCCTCCCAACCTTCCAGCCCAAGCTACCTTTCCCCCAGCTTCCACCAGGGGCCAGGCAAGTGTTGGGTTCTGCCTACCCCCCCGGAGGAGGAGGATAGTGGTCCTATGGACACTCAGTCCTCCTCTTCCCGGCCAGCCCTCCAACACAACAAGCAATAGCACTACTGCTGCACTGATGGACTGGCCACAAGGAATAGTCCCCTTTATGTCTTTATAAGTGACATTGCAGAGGATCTAGAAGGGAAAGTCTACCTCTTGCGGATGACAGAAAAACCTGCAGTAGGCTAGACACTCTGTGGGGGGTGGAAAGGGTGAGCAGAGACCAGAGAAAACTAGAGGAGTGGTCAAGGGTATGGCAGCTGGGTTTCAATTCAAAAACATGCAGATTAATGCACTTAGGGCACAGTAACCCAGGAGCAAAGTACACAGTGGGTAGAGTGCTATTGATGACTACCAAGCAGGAAAGAAACCTGGGAGTAATCATATCTGATGACCTAAAGGTGGAAAGGCAGTGCAACAAAGCAGTCGGGAGGACTAGTGGGATGCTGGGGTGCACAGGGAGATGTATCACCAGCAGAAAGAGGCAGGTGGTATTGCCTTTTATCGATTGCTGGTGAGACACCACCTACAATACTGTGTCCAGTTCTGGAGACCACATTTCCAAAAGGAAATAGACACAGTGGAGCTGGTCCACAGGAGGAAAACTAAAATTGTGCAGTGTCTGCATTAAAAACTCTCTGAAGAGAGACTAAAGGATCACAATATGTACACCCTGGAAGAGATGCACAGGGGTTGATGCAATAGAGACCTTTAAATACCTCAGGTAAGCAATAAGAGATTATGGGATATGCACTAGACACTTCTAGCACATGACCAAGGGCATAGTGTTGCACAAGGTCAAAGGCTGAGTACCTTCAGCCCCTGGCTGTGCACTAGAAGTGTCTAGTGCACACCCCCGAAGTGTCTTGTTATGTTTATGAAATGGGCATCAGAATTTTACATGGATATCCAAATTAAAATTCATTAAAACAGTGAAATCTTTGTGGCAATTTTAAATAAAATAGTTCCTCTGCTGCATCAGTGTGATGTATTTTTTTTTACTTTTGTCCTACACTAGCCTCCGGAGTTGTAGTCTTTTTTTCCCTGCAGGTTGCTGTTTAGAAAAAACCTAAGGCACCCAACGTATTATTGCAGCCTCTGTCTTCTGTCTCTCATTATGTGTTCCGTTCCCGTAAGCAGAGCTACCCTAGAGTCCCAACTCTGTCCATAACTCTATAGTTGCTGGTCAAACTGGCGGTTGACATGCTGCTGTAGACACCAACTATTTACCACCACCTCTTCATATGCCTACAATATTAGAGTAGCACTGGTGAACTGGTACTGCAGCCCTAAGGAGGGAAATGCATGGGATTTATGGAAATAGCCAAAAATAAAGAATATGGGGAACAGTTAACATTTGACAAGAGCATCGATTTTAAACTAATAAAAAAGGTTTGTGACAGAAAAAGAAGTGATCAGATAAGTGATGGAATCAGCGAGCAGACAGCAAGACAGCTGTCGAGTGAGTGGGATGGCAGTTGGTCACAGGGGACACATGGTAACACGCAGGACAGCGAAACTGAAACATTTTGGAAAAAGTACTAATTCCATTTTTTTTTGTTTTGTTTTTACAGAGAAGCAGTACTGTAGGGTGTGTAGGCATTTCCAAATTAGTTTTATGGTAAAGTTGGGCAGGTTTTGAAAAAGCAAAATGGCATCCATTAACATTCTAAATCTTTTTAAAAATTCCAAATGCACATTACTTTACTCTTTTGTGCTGCATCCAGTACTTGTTTTTAGCCCTGCACAAGACTCTTTCAGCACAGGGCTAACAACTAAATTAAATGACTCAAAAACAGAGCCCATTTCATAAGGGATAAATAAGGTACAAGAAGAAAGTAGTATTCAGAAAAAAAGGTGCTCAGGAACAAGTGGACATGCTATGAAGCTTGGGGGGGGGTTGTAGTTCCAGGAGAGATATGAGGATGTACTACTTCACAGAAAGAGTGGAGGATTCCTGGAACAGCCTTGTAATGGAGGTGGTGGGGGTGAAAACTGTGGTGAGGTTCAAGAATAGATGGGATAGGCATGCAAGGGAATCATATTGGAAAGGAAGTGGGAAGGAGAAGGAGCTGTAGATCAAGTAGGATGTGCAGTTATAATGTACGTAGGGAAAAAGGGACAAACTGGGTGGGACAAGCAGTCCTTATCTTCTGTTAAATTATATGTTTCTGTTTCTTTGTATGCTGTCTCTGAGGTAGGACTTAGACCAGCAGATGACTTTGCCAGCGAACCCAACTTACTTCCTTAGCTGATCCACCAGCAGCCTATGGTCTACAGTGCCAGAGACTGAGGAATGACTGAGAAGGATGAAAACTGGCTTCTCTCCTCTATCTCTCACCCTGAGAAGGTCAATATACACCCTGACCAGTGAGGTCTCTGTACTATATCTTGACCTAAAACTGGATTGGAGAGGCTCTTTGATATCAAAGGTCATGAGCTGTACCTCAAGCTGCAGCACAACCACCTCTCCACAACATTGCCTAAAAATGGTAGGCTGGAGACAGATTTGTAATTTACCAGGGTGTTTACTTTCTAATATGTTTTCTTCAGAAGAGGCCTCACCAGTGCAGCTTTTAATGCAGCTGGGAAGACCCCCCCCCCCTCCAGGCAAGAGCACTGGACAATCTCAGCAAACACTAGGTCCAGCTGCCCAGTGCCACTCATCAGTAGTCTTGTTGGGCATGGATCCAGTTCACAGAATGTTGACTGCTGCATAGTGATCACCTCTTTCACTTCTTCCATCATCACTGGTTTGAACTCTCCCCATGACCACTGAATGCGTCTGGTAATGTAGGATGTACCATATGGGATTGCCACAGCCCACTCAGAGAGATCCCAGTTCAAATAGAGGACACCCTGTCAAACAAGAAGCAAGCAGACTTCTTGCATTTTACAGGTGAAAAGACTCTCATGGACTCCAGACAGACCAGATGAAGTAGCTTGTCCACAGTCCAAAAGAGATGAGCTAGTTGATTATTTCCAGAATCAATCTCTCCTGACAAAACCCCTGCCTTTTTCTGAGTGATTGCCCTTTGATATTCACCATAGTGAATATTGAAAGCCAGTCTGTCCTCATTGACCCTGGATCTCCTTCAACAACTCTCCAGCCTCTGCCCTCTTGTCTTCATTCCCTCGACTAACCATCTTAACATGGTAAGCGATGCATGAAACCGGAGGGTTTACATGAGTAGGCTCCATGTGATTGAAGCCACCCTGATAAGCCAATTATGGTCCCCACCACTTCCTACAGTTCTGTGGCACTTACTGCCACCACACCTGAGATATCCATTACTGACAGGAGTCCTTCTTGATGCAGCCTTCTTAAAGGGCAATACTGGACTATCTCCTCAGGGGTGGACTACGGGGGGGGGGGCTGAAGAAGAACATGATGATAGAATGATCTGACTAGCTGACCTGATCAGTCTCAAAATTCTGAACCTTGAGCCCCAGAGAAAATACTAAATCCAAGGCATGGCCATGTTGATGGGTTGCAGAAGTAACAATTAGTGTGAGTCTCAGAGATTCCCATCCCCAGAGGAAATCTTGCCGAAAATGTGAGAATTTGTTGTTGACTGAGGTGCTAAAATCATCCAAGAAAAGTTATCTAGGTGACCCCAACATACTGTTGGCACATCCATGAAATCCTTCTTGTGTCCCGGAGGCCAGTTCATGAGAAGGGTCCTAAAACATGCACCTAGACCCCTACACATGACCATGCATTCAGACTATGAGGTATCTCCCACTGGCTGCACTACCAAGTTCAGCTCATATCTAAAACAGATGGACACCCCCACCACCAGTATTCTTCCTCATCACTGAACCATGGAGAATCCAACTGGGATGGCTAACTCTTACACTGGGCCTCCATCATCACCAGTCCAGGTCTCTGTGATGCAAGACAGATTGACAGAGGAATCAGAAATAAAATCTCCTATAATAGTAGTAGTCTTATTCCTCATCAATCTGGCATTGCATAGCACTGCATAAAGGGGGATGAGTAGAGGGGGCATGTCCCTCAGCTACCTGCTAACTCGGTCTGGTGGGCATTCTGGGTATAGGAACCAAACACGTCTGGCCTTGCTCCAATTCCCATTTTGCCCCAGGGTGTTTTTTGATCCTGTCTGTAATAATAGTGCTCACCCCATCAGCTCCCCCCAAGTCCACCACTCCACCTCCATGTCTTCTTTTGATCCCCACCTCAACAGTATGTGGCATCCAATGAGGGGCTGTCTTGGAAGATGGGAAGATCACAGAGAAGGGATGGAGAGTAGATGAGCCTAGTGGTTTATTGCTCAAAACATATTCCAGAATCCAATAGTCCTAAATGTCAATTAGAATACCTCTAAAATCTCACACAATATAAAATCTACCCTAACATTTAAACCAGTACCTAACCACCCCACACAAAACAACCCCACACATCAACACATATCACACACCCTCTAAGGTTATCTAATCACTCACACTGTCTCAAAAACATATACTACATAAAGACATATACAGTAACATATACTTTTCTAACTTCACACAAACAGCTACTCTATACCACACTCAAATTAATCACTCATAAACAATAGATGAAGGAAACAAATTAAACAATAGAATCAATATCCTACAAAGCACATACTGTATACATATAAAGCAAATACTATAGATAACTCTTACGTGGTGCTAAAGTCCAGATTGTCCAGCTTAATGCAATATAAGCACATTTCTATGAAGGTTCTATTAATTATTGGGAAACCCAGAAAGTTTTTAAATTGTAACTCTATTCTCATCATAGAAACATTGAATCTGATGGCACATGAGGACCATACGGCCCACCTAGTCTGCCCATAAAATGTTGTATAACCAGAGTTATGCAGCATGAGTCACAGAATGATGAGATTTTGGCAGTGCTTTCACTCCTGCCTTCCACACATAGAATGCCCTAGCAATGATAAAATACAAGGTTTAAGCCAGTAGGCTATCTCACCATTTACTGGCTGCAGTTCTGGTGTGGTCCTTTCAGTTTCTGAGTGGTATCAATAGCAGGGTCCATGCCCAGTCCCAGTCATGTTATCAGCAGTCAATCAACCCAGGGAACAAACACATACAACAGTCCCAGACAATAAAGTAATGGTCCAGGCATACCGCCTGTTGGAGAAGCCTGGGCCCCCTGACCTCTAACCTCACAGTTGCTGTAAACTTTGGCTGCCTACTGGTGACACACCAACTATACCCATAGCCTAGGCTTTCCTACTTCATTTGTTCAGACCACCCTTGGCCACTCACACCCCCTCCAGATCTCGGAGCATGCAGATTGGGTGTCAGCTACCCAGCAGACACCACAGAAACCTGCTGCCAGAACTACTCCATTGCTTCTTCACTTTGCTCTGCACTGGGAGTGTTCATGTTCCAGGATGCGTTTCCAAAGAAAACCCTATAATCACTCAGGCATACACTCGATGCCCCTTGGGTTCTCAGGCATCTGAGAATCTTAAAGTTTAGTTTAAAACAGCTTTCTTTGAGTGTCAAAAGTGGAACCATGGCATAGACCTCTAGCATATAAAATTAAGAAAAAAAAAACCACTAACTCCTAATACTTACTCACTATAATCCCTATCTTCCACTAAAATGTTGCTCTACCACTACAGTGTTTCAAAACAGATTAAAAACAGTCTGACTTGCAGTCTACTTAGTGCTCCTCAGCTTCGTCAGTCGGATTTTTGTTAATAAGATAGGTCAAATAATGCAGGAGTCCAAAGCTATATAGGACAGCCTGCACAGCCTAGCGGCCATCTTTCATCATTGTAGCAGGGTACATTTTGATAGTAGATACCTTAAGAATATTCCTGCTAAAATATACCAGTGGCAAAAAAAAGTGTAAAATGAGGAAGTATGGGCAAAGGCAGGGCGAGAAATTGTACTAAGATAGTTGAGGATTATTTACAAGACAGAATGGTTCCAGAGTTTGTGTAGAGGATGGCAAAGCAATAAATATCAAAAAGTTGCAGAAACTAGATGGTGGTGGCCAGTGCAGAGTCATTAGGTATGGTGGGAAGACTGGATTGGCCTGTGGCCCTTTTCTGCTGTTATTATTTTTGTATCTATGTAAAGTCAAGAAGTCTGGTAACCCATGGGCATGCTGTATGTTGTGAGATGGACCAAAAACAAGATGGTGGGATGCTGTGTCACTACTTGCAAAGAAGAAAAGAATCAAACAAAAATGGATGAGAAGGTTGAGAACAGCAATAAATGAGGAGGGCTGACCAGTGACCTGGCGGAAGCATGAAATGAAAGATTGTGTCTGACTCAACTTGACTATTCTGTTGATGTTTGATAATACACTGCAGTTCTACAATTGCAGCAATTAACATAGTCAAATATTTCCAGATATTTTCTTCTATTTCTAAAGAGTGTCTCACTGTTGGGCCTACAATGGTACAACAGGCAGGCATCTCTAGAGATATCTCCGCAATTTCTAGAAATGTCTGACCATGTTAGTTGTTGTAGCTCTATAGCAGAGAGCAGCTGCAGGTAATGATGGCTGTTAATAACGATAAGCCAAAAAATCAAAATCACAGTTTGTTAGTTCTTGTCAGTTTTAGTTACCTTTTTTTGAAGAATTTGAAAGAAAGACTTTTATAGCACCAATGTTGCTTGCATTCACAGACCATATGGTAACTGTTCCTGCAAAATTTAAAAATGTCACTACTGTTAGTTAGTTACAGAATATCAATTTGAAACCTGATAACATGACTCTACACCACAGTTTGATTTTTAGTATGTCACTTTAATAAAATAGTGGTTTTTTCTTCTAACTGAAGAAAATATTTAAAGCAAAGAATATGTCAGGATGGGAACTGTGGGTCGCCGTGGTAGTAGAGCAGTACTGCTACTGCTTGCTACACAGACAGCCTGAGTTCAAGAGTGGTCACGTTGTTGGGGACCAGCCAGTGCACAAAGGATTAAGCATCTGATGGTCTGTACACCCACTTTGGGGGGGAGGATCAAATAACTCTACTACTGACTACCACCTGACAGAAGTCAAATGACACTGCAGCAGAAAGCACTCTGTCTGTGGGATTGCCTGGTGTCAGATGCAGGTTGTGTTTTGCATGTAGCAGTCCCCCTGGGGGAAAACTAGGTGGAATAACTGTCAGCCATGCAGGATGCCTGGTCTCTCGTAGGCCCTATATCGCTGCCCTCGGTGCTCCACTCTCTGCCAGATTAGTGATCTGGGCCATGGAAGAACAATGGCTTTGAACATATGTGTTCCTGTGTGGTGGTGGTGGGGGGGGCACTACTTACACAGAGATAAACCCAGAGAGAATGTGGGTGACAGGGCTGGGGAGGTTGGGTGGATGGGGTATAGCTGATTGAAGGGAGAAACACTTGAATAAAATAGACAGGGAATCAAGTAGAACTATTTGTTTCTAATTTATTGTTTTTTCTACCTTCAGGCAAAATGTGAGGAGTACTGGCCTGCTCAGCAGCAGTCACATCTCTGTGGAGATATAGCTGTTGAAACAACATCGGAAATTTGTCTTCCAGAATGGACAATCAGAGACATCAATCTCAAACATGTATGTATCAGTTAGTGGTAAAGAAAAGGCCAATTTAGGATTCTTCAAACTGGAAATTAGGAAAAACAGTTTTTGAATTCCCTGGACTTAGTTCAGTATTCAAAAGGGTGATTAAGGATGAGGGGGAGGTGAACCTATAGAATAAATACTTCAGCTAAGTATTCACGGTAGAGAAAAGGATCCTTCTTCCTTCATTTACAACAAAGTTAAAGGGTGAGAACTAGTAGAAACTGGAAAAGGGACAAACTACAGGGGACAGGGGACTCAAAGGCCTGAGGGGGATGATTGTAAACAAGGCACACTGGCCAGATAGACTGTACACTACAGTACGGAGAGAAGTTGGTGGGGCACTAGTGGAGCCATTGGCATATCTGTTTAACTGCTGTCTGGCAACAAGGGTAGTCCTGGAAGAATGTAGAGTGGCAAATATAGTCCCTCTTTACAAGGCAGGGGACACGGGGGAACCCAGAGAACTACTGGCCAGTTAGTCTGGCCTCTATCGTGGGGAAGTTGCTCTTGTATGTCATCAAAGAACAGACACTGGAATTCCTTGAACTAATAACCAACATGATGAAAGGCCACAAGGCTTTATTAAGTGGTGAGTATCGCAGATAAACCTCACTGACTTCCTCAACTCAGTGCTGCAGGCAGTGGGCACATGCCAGGCTATGGATATCCTCTACTTGACTTCAGTAAGTCCTTTAACTTGATGCTATATATGAGGTTTGTGGAGAAGCCAAGAGAGCTGGGAATGGGAAGAGATTTTTAAACTGGATAAGCAACTGGCTAAAGAAGAGGACACAAAGGTTGGTGGCAAATGGAACTCACTCAGGGGTCAGAAAGGCAATGAGCAGGGTGCCACAGGGTTTATTCCTCTTCGATATGTTCATCTATGACATGGGAGAGGGCAGACAGGGTATAGTAGCTTGTTCACAGATGATGAAAAAATATGTGGTGGGATGGAAATGGAGAAGAGGATTAGAGGAATGAGCAGGAACTTGCAAAGTCTGGAAAAATGATGCAGCTCAAGTTTATTGCCAAAAATGCAAGTTATACATATGGGCAAAGGAACTCAAAAACAGAGTGTTGGCTAGGAGGTGGCAGAGTGGGCCAAACAGTGAGGGAAAGGAACCTTGAGGCAGTCATTAGCAAAAACCTCAAGACATAACCTTGATGTAGTACGGCATATGCTAAGGCCAACAGAATTCTAGGCTTGACTGGTAGGGGCTTCACCAGTAGGAGGCAGGAGATGATCCTGCTCCTCTTCATATCCCTGGTAAAGCCACACCTAAACTACTGTGTGCTGTTTTGGGGCTATCATCATAAGCGAGACAGAGATTTCCTGCATATTGTGCAGAGGAGAGCCACCAAAATAATACATGGTGCAGGTATGGCCATATGAGAAAAGGCTGAGCAGGATAAACTTGTACTCACTTGAGGCCAGAAAGGAAAGGGGAGGTATGATAAAAACATTTTAGCTCCTCAAAAGGATCAAGGGTTGATTTTTAACAATTGTTCAGATACAGAAAAGGGGCCTGCACCATGGTGTACAGATACAGCTTGGTCAGGAAAAAGTTCAAAAGAGATGTAAGGAAACACTTGAACAAGTATAACAGCTTGAGAATGGAAATGGTTGAGGTAGGGACCATGCAGGGAATCAAGGCAGGGCAGAACATGTACAATGGTTGACAGCAGTGGGAGCAAGTAAAATGGAAGGGGTAAAGCTACTAAACAGACTGAGCTGCTGATAAAGGGCTCAAAAAAATCTGTCCGGTAATAGGCTGTAGCAGACATACAGTAGGTCTGACAACAGCAGACTTGATGGCCCTATGGTCTTTTTCTGCCTGTAGTTTGTACTTGTTTCTGTGTTTCTACCCCACCTGGTTACTTGATGATAGTTTTAAGTTAGGGGGGAAAAAAACAACCAAACAAGTGATCTGAAGAAGATCTGTACCAAGGCAACATTTCTGGCAATTTCATATTCTGTTACTTTGGAAAAGAGTTGAGGACCTGAATTATTGAAGTTTAAACAAATGCACTGTAGGTTGGCGTTATTACAAAGTGTTACTATATTCATCCTAATTATGGCAAACCCAAATGTCTACTGGTGTTTGGAGATTAACATTAAAGTTGTGTTATCCTCAACTTCATCTCACTGAACCCTTTGGTTTGTACATTATGTCCTGGATATTCAGACTGCACCAGGCAGTGGCGCAAGCCTGGGTGCAGCGCAACTTTGATGCGCTGGGGCCAGGTCCAGGTGATATTCAATGGGGATGTGCCATGGCACAGCACCATTGAATATGGCAGAGTCAGTGCACATATTGCATATGGCACAGTGGCACTGTGCCAGTGCAAGCCACAGATAGGGAGCACGGGGATGCTGCAGCGCAAGTGCTGTTGCACTAGGTGCATCACTCACGATATTAAGCAGAGGGCATGCAAATGAGGCCATAATATATGCAAGGCACAAATGGGGCCATTTGCATTTCATTATGGCCCCATTTACATACATAGATACATAGACAGTGTCGGCAGATAAGGGCCTATGGCCCACCCAGTCTGCCCATTTGAGCTTGTAAGTTCAGTTTGTTTTCCTAGAAGTCTGTTGCCCCTTACCCCTGACCTCTAGAATTCCTTTATGTCTATCCCATGCATTCTTAAATCCCCGTGATTGTTTCAGCCCCCACCACTTCCTCTGGCAGGGTGTTCCACTTGTCCACCACCCGTTCTGTGAAGAAATTCTTTCTCATGTTTCCTCTGAATCGTCCTCCCTCCAACTTCATCCCATGCCCTCTAGTCCTGGAACATCTTTTTCGCTTAAAAATAGTGTTTTCCTGCACCCTGTTCCTCCCTGTAAGATACTTGTATGTCTCTATCATATCCCTCTCTTCCTCCTCTCCTCCAGGGAGTACATGTTCAGTTCCTTCAACCTGTCTTCATAGGACTTGTGATGCAATCCATGCACCATCTTTGTTGCCCTCCTCTGAACCTTCTCTACCCTGTCTATGTCCTTACGTAGGTATGGTCTCCAGGACTGTACACTGTACTCCAGGTGGGGCCTCACTAGTGTCTTGTATAGTGGAATTATGACCTCCCTTTTCCTGCTGGTGATGCCCCTGCCTATACATCCCAGCATCCTATTTGCTTTACCTGCTGCCTTGTCACACTGTTTCCCTACCTTGAGGTCATCAGAGATGACAACTCCAAGATCCCTTTCCTGCTTGGTGCATGCTATATCCTCACCCCCCAACTGATATATTGTGCCAGGGTTTTTGTGCCCCATATGCATTATCTTGCACTTCTTTGCATTGAATTTCAACTGCCAAACCCTGACCATTCTTCAAGTTTCTGCAGGGTCGCTTCTCATTCTGTCTACACCCTCTGGTGTGTCTACTCTGTTACAGAGCTTTGTGTCATCAGCGAACAGTGAAATTCTGCCTTCTAGATCCTGCGCAATGTCACTGATGAAGATGTTGAATAGGACCGGTCCCAGCACTGATCCCTGTGGTACCCCACTGGTCACTCTTCCCTCTGTGGAGGGACAGCCATTTACCACCACCCTCTGTGTCCTGCCACCCAGCCAGTTACCTACCCACCACACTACTGTCCTGCCCACACCCATATTCCCCAGTTTGTGTAATAGTCTTCTATGTGGCACAGTGTCAAAGGCCTTGCTGAAGTCCAGATAGGCCATGTCCACTGCCCTCTCCTGATCCACCTCCCTAGTCACCCAGTCAAAAAATTCAACGAGGTTGGTCTGACATGACCTCCCCCTGGTGAAACCATGCTGCCTTGGGTCCTGTAGTCCATTGACAACCAGATGTTCCACCAATCTCTCCTTCAGTAGTGCTTCCATGATCTTCCCCAATACCGAGGTGAGGCTGACTGGTCTGTAGTTCCCTGCTTCCTCTTTGTTCCCACTTTTGTATAAGGGGACTACATCTGCTGTCCTCCAGTCTTTGGGTACCTCCCCTGTTTCCAGTGATCGGCTAAACAGGATAGCCAGAGGTTCAGCCACCACCTCTCTTAGTTCTTTAAGGACCCTGGGGTGCACCCCGTCTGGCCCCATGACTTGCGAAGGGCAACCTTGCGACTTGCATCTGGTGCCCTGCACAGCATGACGTGTGCTGTGGGGATCCCATAGCCACGATCACACAGTATATGTTTTAAAAGAGATTCCTGGTAGTCTAGTGCCCCCCCAGTCCCCCATTCCCTGATAAATTCACTGTAATACATGACCATCCCTGGTGGTCTAATGGTCCCCCCCTCCTACCTGAGTCCCTGATTCCCTGATATATGTAAATATGACCGTCCCTGGTGGTCTAGTGGACCCCCCCACCTGTTGCCACAATCACGGTAAATGTAAATTAAAACAATCCCTAGTAGACTAGTAGATCCCCCTCCATCCTGAGTCCCAGATCATGGTGGAAGTATTATAATTCATTCCCTGGTAGTCTAGTGGTACGCCCCCTGATGTACCAATGGATGTATTAAAGAAAAAAAAGTACCTGGTGGTCTAGTGGGACCCACTTCCTCCCGGGTCCCTGATCTCGGCAGTTCACCAACATGTAATGCCCTGGTGATCCAGTGGAAGCCCCTTGCCCACCCACTCCCACCCATCATTGGTGGCGGCTGCATCCTGGAAAACACCACCCGACCACCAGCGAATGACAGGTACAGCATGGACTGTAAGCCATTGGTCCCTTTGTGGACCAATGAGCTAGGCATACTGTGATTAGACAGTCCCAAATATGGGAATGAATCCTTCACATATTTGGGACTATCTAGTACAGTATGCCCTGCAAGCCCATTGGTCCATTAGGGGACCAATGGGCTTATAGCCATTTTGTACCTGTCAATTGGTGGGCAGCCAGGTGGTATGTGGTGATGCAGCCACCACCGATGATGGAGGGGAGGGTGTGGCAAGGGTCCTGTGTGGGTGGAGGGGTGGGGTGCCACTGGATCACCAGGGCATTACGGTGGGTGAATTACCATGATCGGGGACCTGGGAGGGAGGGGGTCCACTAGACTACCAGGGAATGCTTTAATTTACATTTACCATGATTGCAGCAATGGGTGGGGGGAGGTTCCACTAGACCACCAGGGATGGTAATATTTACATATGCTGGGGACTTGGGTGGGAGTGGGGATTGCTAGACTACCAGGGATGGTCATGTATTATATTTATTGGGGTATCAGGGACTGGGGGGGCCACTAGACTACCAGGGATTTAATTTTAAACATATACCGCATGATCACGTCTATAGGCGGGGGTTCCGGGTTCAGTGTGTGCCTGTGGAAGGTGTTCTGGGTGGGCAGGTGGCCACCCATGGCTGGGCTGCTGTGTTGCACCCTGCAATACTGCAGCCTGCCTTTGGGTGGCCGGGTGTTGTTCCTACTCTGCAAGAGCTCAACTTTGAGCCCCCCTATGCAGCACAATGCAAGGTTGCACCAGCATATGCACCACACTTCTGGGGCTAAATATCAAGATGTGCCACATATGCATGGTCACACTCCCTGCATCTATGCTGCATACCATAACATTGCGCCCCAGCGCATCGGGAGTTGCACTTCGCCAGGCAGCCTTTTTTAATATCTTGCCAGGGCACAATGCGGGGTTGCTCCGGTGCAACTCTGTTGCACCAGGTGCAACCCCTTTGAATATCCGGGCCTATGTATTTAAATTTACATTTTCAACAGTTTGCATAAACTAAACAGACATAGCCAATCTCTCATCCTAAAATGTGAATTTTGGTCTTAAACAAGCATTCTATATTTTCTAGAAAAGAACTGTATGGTTATTCTTACAGTAATGGGGTAGTTTTACAGAATCGATAATAAATAAACATACAGGCCAGGATATTCAAAGGGGTTGCGCAACCCACTAATACACCCTGGCATGATATTCAAAATGGGAAGGTGCGCCATGCATATCCCGATGCATCGGGGTGCACCAGTAATGTATCCGGCACAAGTGCAGGGGGCGTGCCCATGCATATTCTGCACATCCCCGTATTCAGCCTGGGATGTGCGGCACATATGCAGGCACACACCTGCCTTGCGCCGCACAGGGGGAGAGATGTCCCCCCAAAAGAACATAGTCGGGGACACTTACAGGCCAGCCACCGTGGTCATACACAACACGGCAGCTGCCTGCTGTGGGTGGCCACCCGACCTTCCGAGACACAGGCCGGGAGTTGTTTCCCCCCATGCCCAATCACAGCCTTTGTAAATGTAAAGTATCCCTGGTGGTCCAGTGGACCCTACCCCCTTGCCCAATCATGGGCTTCATAAAATAAATCCATTCCCTGATGGTCCAGTGGACCTGCTCCCCTGCCCGATCACGGGCTTTGTAAAATTAAAACTCCCTGGTGGTCCAATGGACCTTCTCCCAAGCCCAATCGTGGGCTTTGCCAGTTTAAAAACTTTGGTAGTCCAGCGGTACCCCCCTCCGCACCCGCCCACTCAGACCCACCACCCCTCTCCCCCCCAGTCAACGGCGGGCGGCAGCTCCCCACCCACAAGCCACCCAGCCGCCACTAACTGACAGTGTACAGCATGGCTGTACACCATTGATCCACAGCATGGGCCAATGGGCATGCAGACCATACTGTACTACAGAGTCCCAATATGTGAATAAATTCCATTCACATATCGAGACTGTGTTGTACAGTATGGTCTTCATGCCCATTGGCCCATGCTGTGGACCAATGGGCGTACTGCTGTACTGTATGCTGTCAGTCGGCAGGCAGCCAGGTGGCTTGCGGGTGGGGAACTGCTGCCCACCACTGACCAGGGGGAACGGGGTGGCTGATCTGAGTGGGAGAGTGGAGAGGGGGGTACCGCTGGACCACCAGGGAATTTTAAATTGACAAAGCCCACGATCGGGCTTCGGAGTGAGTCTACTGGACCACCAGGGAGTTTTAATTTTACAAAGCCCATGATTGGGCGTGGGAGCAGGTCCACTTGACCACCAGGGAATGATTTATTTTATTAAGCCCATGATCGGGCAGGGGGGTAGGGTCCACAGGATCACCAGGGATACTTAACATCTGCAAAGCCTGCGATCGGGCTGGGTTCAGTCCACTGGACCATCAGGGATACATTTATTGTCACTAAGCCTGTGATCAGGCTGGGGAGCAGGTCCACTGGACCACCAGGGAATATACATTATTACAAAGCCTGCAGTCGGGTGTTGGTGTGCATTGCCACCAAGGGGCAGGGGGTGTCGGTCCCCGATGGCTGCAGCCTCGCAGGGTGCCAGGTGCAAGTCGCCGGGGATAGGAGCACCTGCATGTAAATGGGGCCATAATGACATGCACATGGCCCCATTTGTGCCTTGCATGCATAATGGCCCATTTGCATACCCACCGCTGAATATCGTGGTTCCTGCACCTAGCACAACAGCCCTTCTGCTGGCGTATCCCCCTGATCCTCTCCTGCCACTTGTGCTGGTGCAGTTCCACTGCACCATGTGCCATGCAGGTGGCCATGGTGCCATACTCAATGGTGCTGAGCCATAGCGCAGCACAGTTGAATATCTCCCAGACCATGCCCTGGTGCATCCCAGTTGCACTGCGCCCAGGCTTACACCCCTGCCTTGCGAAGTCTGAATATACGGCCCACTGTATTCCAAACTAGAATTTTACTGACAAAGAATGTCACAGATTTCACCCTTTGTGAAAGTCAGATGAAAGCTGGCAAATTGTACACTTCTTCAAAACCCCTTCACAGTGTAGCGAAGTCTCTACTGCTGGAGAAGTATGACTTTAATTTTTCCATGGGTCTCACTGCCAAATGTAGTAGCACAATCCCCCATGGTCCCAGTAACAAATTTCACACACCTTCCCCAAACCTGTTAGCACCCCATTTCCTCCCATACCCCCATGTTTCCAGTAATGATGTAAGAAATATCCCTTCCCCCAACCCATTTTGTTTCCCATCCCTACTCCCACCACAGTCCTAATGATAAAGAAAAAATAAATTTCTTAACCCAATTAACAGCACAACTCCCACCATCCAGTGGGGTGCACTGACTAAATAAAGTAATATGCTGCATGAAGTCAGTCCAGAGGCTATGTCTGGTGCATTCTTCCCATCATCACTTCAGCTGAATGAAAGAGAGCAAAAAACATGCACAAAGTATTTCAGCTGAGTGCACAACCACTCTCATTCATTCAGATGGTGCCCGGTCAAGTTGGTGAGAGGAGGGCTGTGCCAGTGATGGTCTTTGGACTGGCTTTGTGTATTTTTGTTTCTAAGTCAATGCATCCAAGTGTGGAGGGATTTTTTTTTTATCTGAACTGTGAGTGTGTGGGGGGGGCATATATAATTCAGTGGGTTGGGGAAAGGGGGTACATCTTATTTTCTTCACTATTGAGACCTTGGGGTGGGGCTAAAAGTTGCAAGTACTAAATGTGTTGGGGAAGTGGGATTTCAATTTTTTTTACTGAGAATTTGGGAGTGAAGGGGACAATAAATGTCTAGGAGTTTTTCCTGTAAACATCACCCTTGGCAAAGATAAAGTTTGGCACAGATTTTCAACTTCCCTAGAGACACTATGTGTAGCGTAGCAGGCAGCATCACTTTGCTAGTAACAAGTCATTATTCTTGGTATAGTATATGGTCATATGAAAACCTGTAAACTAATTAAAGCAAAACTCATTCACAGATGACAGTACAGATGACAGTATTTTAAACAAACAAAAAGGCATGTATCTAAGATGGGCACAATATTTAATTTGTGTTTATGAAAACTCTTGGTGAAATGTCCACATATATAGTTAATAATAACTGTTTCTCCACACACACACACACACACACACAGTGTGTGTTTGTTAAATACACTATCTTTCCTGTATATCCCTCTCAGCTCTGAAAAAAAAAATCAAAAGAATATTTAATTAAAAAAAGTCTGATTAAGTATGATAATGTAAAGTAGCACCTCAGCTATATTGTTTTTCAGTTTAAATTCAACACTTTAATTCTTGGACCCAGATATTCAGACTGCACTGGGCAGTGGTGCAAGCCTGGGCGCAGCGTAACCGGGATGCGCCAGGGCCAGGAACAGGTGATATTCAATGGTGATGTACCATGGTGCAGCACCATTGAATGTGGCACAGACTGCGCATGGCTCAGTGGCACTGTGCCGGCACAAGCCATGGATAGGGAGCACAGGGATGCACCAGCGCAATTGCAGTTACGCTAGGCATATCACCCATGATATTCAGTGGTGGGCATGCAAATGAGGCCATAATATATGCAAGGCACAAATGGGGCCATTTGCATGTCATCATGTCCCCATTTGCATGCCTTGCGCAGGGCAGCCCGGCGACTTGTGCTTGGTGCCCTGCACAGCATGATGTGTGCACAGTGGGGGTCTTTGGGCATCCCCCACCCTGCAGCCGTGATCATGGTACACCACCATATCACATATCCCTGGTAGTCTAGTGGTACCCCTATCCCTCCCAATTCCCCAAGATATGTATAGTAAGACAATCCCTGGTAGTCTAGTGGACCCCCCCCGGGTCCCCAAGAAATGTATGTGAACCCAGTCCCTGGTGGTCCAGTGGACCCCTCTCCCTCCTGTGTCCCTGATCATGATAAAGGGCCCAGCATATAACATCCTGGTAGTCCAGTGATACCCCTCTCCCTCTTGATTCCCCATAAAATGTATAATTACCCATGCTCTGGTGGTCCAGTGACCCCCCACCTTCCCGATGTCCCAATCGCCGGTATATGTAGCCGTAGACACTCCCTGGTAGTCCAGTGGACCCCCCACCTGTCTGATTCCCCAATTGTGGTAAATTGCCACATCAGATATCCCTGATGATCAGTGGCACCCCACCCCTCCACCCACACAGGCCCCTTCATCACCATGCCCCCCATTTTCTTTGGGTGGCTGACACCTGCCCAGACTACAACCTGGCTGCCCACCAAATGACAGGTACAGTATGGACTGTAAGCCCATTGGTCCACGGTGTGGATCAAGGGGATTGCAAGGAATACTGTACCAGACAGTCCCAAATATGTGAATGAAGTCATCCACAGATTTGGGACTGTCTGGTACAGTATGCCTTTTAAGCCCATTGGTCCACACTGTGGATCAATGAGCTTACAGCCCATAGTATACCTGTCATTCGGTGTGTGGCTGGGCAGTATGCAGGCTGGTTGCAGCTGCCCACTGAAGACAGGGAGCGGGGGGGACAAGGGGGCCTGTGTGGGTGGGAGGAGTGGGGCATGCCACTGGATCACCAGGGACATCTGATGCAGCAATTTACTTTGATTGGGGAATTGGGGGGGTCCTCTAGACTACCAGGGAGTGTCTACGGCTACATATGCTGGCAATCAGGGCATTGGGAGGGCAGGGGAGCCACTGTACCACCAGGGCATGGGTACATATACATTTCCCAGGGACATGGGAGGGAGGAGAGTACTACTGGACTACCAGGGAGCCATGGGTGCTTGTGGATGGTGTTCTGGGTGGGTGAGTGGACATCTACGGCTGGCAGCTGCTGTGTTGCACCTTGCAATACAGCAGCCCACCTGCGGGTGGCCAGGAGTTATTCCCTTTTTCATGGGCTCAACTTTGAGCCCCCCAATGTGGCGCAATGCAGGGTTGCACCAGCATATGCGCTGCACATCCCGGGCTGAATATCAGGATATGCCGACATGCATGGATATTTCTGCAGCTGTAAGTTGCATACAATACATTGCACCCTGATGCATCGGGATTGTACTGCACCAGGCAGCCCTTTTCAATATCCCATATATAATGCAGGTTGCCATGATGGCAACACTGTTGTGCCATGCTCAACCCCTTTGAATATCCGGGCCTTAAAGTAAAGATATTATGCCGTAAAGTCATCTGCACTTTCTTGAAAAGTGCTGTATATGTAGAGTGCATACAGCATTTCCAAACTAAATAAAAAGTTTAATAAGTTAAAAATTAAAGTTTATATTTAGTTCTTGTTCTCATTTCATAGCTGATAACAACCTTTTTTTGCCTACTCCCTTTTGTCCGTATAACAGATGAAGACAAATGAGAGACGACTTTCACGGCATTTCCATTTCACTGCATGGCCAGACCATGGTGTTCCAGAGACTACTGAGCTTCTTATTAATTTTCGGCATCTAGTTCGAGAGCACATGAACCAACATGCAAATACACCAACCCTAGTGCACTGCAGGTAAATGGACATAAAATGAAATAATTCATATTGATCTGCCTGTCAATTTTATCACTCTGTCAGTCTGTCTGTCTAGCAGTCTATTGAGATTAGTGGTGTCTGTAAAAATAATTTTTATTTTTCGTTGATGATATACTCAACCATTTTACTTTTAAATTAAATTCATAGACTAATATATTGGGAGA
This sequence comes from Neoceratodus forsteri, assembly GCA_016271365.2. Lineage (NCBI taxonomy): Eukaryota > Metazoa > Chordata > Ceratodontiformes > Ceratodontidae > Neoceratodus > Neoceratodus forsteri. The sequence continues at coordinate 615,745,912 of CM028133.1, forward strand.
TGGTTGTAGTAAGTCTTCTGCATAACTGAGGTGCGCAATGTCCACATAACACATGAGAGGAATGTTTGAGTGGTTTATTTAGCCATTACCCATACTGAAGGGGTGAAATAAAATGTACTGCTCTGCTGCTCTCCATAGTTTATTTATTATAACTGCAGGTTACTTAGTGTGATGCAATACTGTATGTGCATACTCTCCCTTTTGAAAGAATCATCCATTTCTTCTGCAACTCCACCCACCCAACAACCCAGTACTCCGTCCGTCTTGGGGACAAGCCTTTTGTTTTTTTTAGAAATGTATCTTGTTTATCCTACTATTACTGTGAGGAAGAGGGCCCCATCCCCAAAACAAAAACATGCATGTGCTTAGTGTGTGTGGCTTCTTAATGCCATGCCGACTATGAATGTACATGATGGGCATGGCTTATTTTTTATTTATTTATTGAAATGTTTCACCTGGAAACATGGCTTCTAAATGTCATTTGTAGTGAGGGCACCCATTCATGTTGTTTTTCTTTTTATAAATCTACTGCTGCTGATTGTTTTGTGATGATTCACAAAAATGATTAGTGACTGAATGCCCTATCCAATGAAAGCATCATTTTTGCCAACTAAAGCATTGAATCAAACACTGATTTTGTTTCAGTGATCGTGAACACTAACAGTGGAAAACTATTGCACCTACTTGTTTCTTTTCAACAATTCCTGGAAGATTTTGACCACAGAGGCTTCACCAGGCATATTCATTAAATTTCCAGGGATTAGGGGTTCCAGTGGAGTTTCCCAGGAATCAGTTTTGGGCCCAGTACTTTCCCATATCTTTATCTGCAATATTGATAAAAGGGATTCATGGCCAGGTGTCTCTTTGCAGGTGACACAGAAATGTGTGGTAGAGTGCACAGTAATGCGTGAGTCCAGACACTGAGGAAAGATCTGAAGAACTAAGGAAATTATTAAGGGTTTAGCAACTAAAATCCAATGCTAAAAAAGTACAAGGTTATGCATTTAAGGATTAGAAACCCAAATTTGGAATACAAGAATGGGAAAATAGTGTTAAAGCAAATGTCAATGGTAAAGAATCTCAGGGACTTAATAACAGACAACTTAAAGCAGTCAGTGCTGTGGAACTGAGCGGTCTGGAAGACAAGTAGGATGCTGGGGTGCCTTGACTGGAGGATGGGGTAAAGACAGGGATACAGTACAGCATTGTGGTTAAAGGGGAAGCCTCCCACAGTTCCACACAAATATTTTCCCAACTTCTTATGTGTAACTGTTGTGTACCTTCACCAGTTGCCAGCAGTCCTATTGCTGTCCAGATCTAGATTATAAATAAAAATATACAGCCCCAAAATTATCAATGTGTTTGTCCTCCATGTTACCATCAATGTTGCTGGAGGTTGATGTCATCAGAGCAACAGATAATGGTGCTGCACTAAATGCAGTTCCACCAGTAGACCAAACCCACAATGTTTGGTTCCCCACTTGAGTAAAGGATGGCCCCTTTAAGTGTTGTGCACATCCTGAAGTGCAGGTCTAATAGGGACTAGGACCATGTGAGTGTGATGCAGCACTGATTTGAGGTATATACAGTATTCATATAAGGAAGTGCCTGTATGTGGTATGTTACTGGTTCTGTTAGCAAAAACAGTTTACCCAATAAATGACTCTGGGTACAACAAGAGTTTTAAGTGGTATTATGCAGCTGCTGTATTATGGTGTGTGTGTTTAACATTCTCTGTTTTGATTGACACCAGCAGTAAGAAACAATCTTTCTAATAGGCCCATTTCCCTTTGTAACTAGGCAGTCAGTGATTGGATGGCTGCTGTAAGGCAATAAAGAATTCAGCTATGACAAGGAATAGATTACCAGAAAAGCATAGACACAAGCACTGGGGGACTCTGGTTCAGATCCTACTAGAGTCCCTTACTCTCGAACCCTTAAGAAGTTCCCCTAACCTCCTTAGAAACTGTGATGGCCCCTCAGGTCCATGACCTTAAAAGTGCCCCAATTCCCATTATAAATCATTAGCAGTGATGTGAGATCTACAGCACTTCCCTTTCAAGATACTAAGAATAAGCTGTGGCAGCCCCTCCCCCACATTGCAATGCCAGCATTTGAAGTAGGATGTCCCTCACAAATCAGATGCTGCACCTCAGCTGTTGTAGGTAAAGAAACTAATCAGTCTCTGTTTTTAGTGCTCTGTATTTGCTTAGCTCACTCCTCCCATGTCATATGCATTCTGTGTCTTGGTATTTCCAGTCAGAAATTCAAATTTAAGGAGCATTTGAAATGTAAAACAATACACTTTATAAAGTAAATGATCTAGCTCTCCACTTTCAGGCTGCTGAAAGGGGATGTGTGTAAGTCAGTCGTGTGTGATCCTTTGGTAAACTGCCCAGGCTCATCTTGTAACGAATCTTCTCAAGGGTGTTCATCTGGTTCAATACACAGTGACTGACTGACTGCTCGATTGACTGATTGATTGGTTGATTGACTGATTCAGTCTACTGCTTTCCACAACGTGTTACAACTGTCTCACAGAGAGAAATGAGCAGTACAGAGGAACAGCTTTTGTTTCCTGTGGAATACTATTGGATGTATTATTTGCTCTACACATACAGTATTAAGGCTACAAGTACTACTCCCTGTGTGAGTTGCATGACAGAACTGCCTTAAGCCACTGCAAACTTAAACTAAAATCAGGCTAGACAGCATTGATACCCTCATGTTTTGTTCTGCACTGTTGCTGCAGTGACATCAAGGAATGGGAGAGGCTGTATTATAAGTGACTCATTTGCATGTAAATGGAGGCTTGCTTGGCATTTCCCTACCTTGTGTCAGAGCCTCAAACTCTAGATATGTGTTGCAGCAGAAGAAATGTCTGATCTCTTATTGACATATGTACAGTACTTGATGTAATGTATAATAAATACATCAGATATATCCATATCATACACATACAGGAGTCTTCTCCTTTAAGAGCACTGAGCTGCAATTTAGGAGAACTGGATTGAATCTGACAGTCACCACTTGCGTACTGTGTGATCATGAGCAAGTCACTTAACTTTCCTCTGCTCCCAGAAAACACCTGGAAACAAGCCTGAGCTTACTGTGTCCTTCCTGGCCAAAAATTGCAAACTAAAAACAAAATAAATAACCATCAGAAGGAAAAATGGAAGTGACACTGCCCCTCTGCAGATCCCTGATGCAGCTGCATTTGGAGTAATGTGTGTAATTCTGGAGTCTGTAATTGAAAAAAGACAGGGATAGGGTTGTGACAGTTCAAAGAATGCAGCAAAAATGATTCAAGCTAGCAAGATAAGTCATACGTGGAGAGCCTTAGGGACCTCAACATGTGTACAGGAGAGACCAGAAGGAAGAGAGGGGACTTGATTAAACTTTTGAGTTTCTTCACAGAATGAACAAGATGGACATAGGAGAACTTTTCACAGTTACAGGAAACCCTGTCACTAGGAGGAACTCAAAGACCATGGTGGGAGTGAGATTCAAGAAGGACATCAGAAATTCTTTATTTACAGGGAGGATGGTGGATAAGTGGAACTGGTTGCCAGAGTAGGCGGTCTGCGCTAAATCACTGGTCTGAGTCAGGCAAGGGTGGGACAGAGAGAGGAGGCTGATGAGGATAGCAGGCAAGCATGACATGAAGGTAAGAAAGTGACCACTAGGGCATTCATATGATATGTAAGGGCCAGACCCCCCCAACATGTCTAGGGGTATGTGGTTGCATTTCTTGTCCAGAGGAGCACCAGCCTTATACCATGAAAGACTAGTAACTCTCCCTTTACCTTTGCCATGCTGGGTCAGGGAGAATGGGGACTATGGGCAACCAATACACATTTTGCGTGACCACAAACATGAGACCATACACAAACAGGATGTCCATATTGTGAATTGGGATCAGGCAGGATGCCTGTGTAAATACTTAATTTTGAAGGGCATTAACCTTTTCTTCTTCAATTCATTATCAGTTGTCATTATTACCATATTCCATTACCATATTACCCAGGCATATTTTATGCCCGCTATACTACACTGCAGATTATTACATTTGCATGTTTTCCTTCCTTTACTTGAAAAGTGGCTGTACTGCTGCTGTTACAATAGTTTCTATGTCCATACTGCATGATACTACACTGTTCATTTTTCATTACACCATTGCAGTACAGTAGGTGGAAAGAGGTTTTTTTTTTTTGCAATACAGTTTTTTTTTGTTTAAAAAAATTTGGACCATGACATTGGTACCACAACTGGTAAGTATGCAAAGAGCAAATTTCCATAAATGTGTACCAATTTTACTGGCAAATTAAAACTTCATTGCATTTCCAGCTACCTGAGACCGGTTAAGGTGTGTGGAGGCAAACTGGACATGAACCTTCTGGGCAGACTGGGCGGACCAAGCAGTTTCTTTTCTGCCAATAAATCCAGTGTTTCAGTGTTATCAGGACTCCATCCCTTTGCCTTAAAAGGGTCTGTACTGCTGCTGCTGTTAACATTTTCTATTACCTCAGACCTTATCTCCCCATTTTATGGTCCCTGGAGCCTTTGCACCCCCAAAATCATTTGCATGTTGTACTCTCCCAGGCAGGGTAAGCACAACCCTGGAGGCAGACTTTGCCTGCATGGGTTAGCAAGTGACAAAAATATGAATGCAGTACATCAGCATTATGATCTACTCATATGATTTACATAATTAGTCTGACCATGTGTCTCTTTTTGACACCACACTGACAGCCCTAGTGGCCTAAAGAATGGACTTCCATACCCTGCCTCATCACATGGACTTAGTGACACCCAACTTTCATCAAACTTTCTCCACCTGATGATCCTTCACATGAATTACATTCCAGTGGGGCTTACATAAACATTTATGTAGACCTTTATCTCCTACAGAGCAATTTCTGTGAATGCATGTCTATTCTGTCCCTTGTGTACAGACGAAAGTGGATCTGCAAGGATCCCAGTGACCTTCTTTGAGGGGTGCCCCTCCACTACTTCCAGGCACCATTGGGTTTTGATCTTCCTTTCCTCAGGCAGGACATCTTATTGGGTCCCCTTCCTACCGGTTGGTTTTCTCTCTGGGGTTTAAGAAGTACTTCTGCTCTGTGACCCATAGCCTCCAGAGACCTCACCAGATGAGACCAGTGCCACTCAGATCTAGGGACCCTGACAACATCCCTGAGTCCACATGTTCCCCTCAGCTCAGTTGCTGCCAAAGAGCTGGACTCTGCTACTGTGCTGATCACTCTTCCCTTTTCTCTTTCCTGTGAACCTATAGCTCGCTTTCCCTTCTTATAGTGTAAAGGGGGTTGGGTGGGCCATGAATATCCTTGTCTGAGCCTTACACTTCTGGCTGAGGCAGGAAGCTCCAGGCACAAACTCCAGCCACTCTGTCTCAAAGCTAGCACCCCACTAGAAAACATCTCTTAGAGTCAGGCTTATTGATTGCTGTCTAGTAACCTGCTTTGTGCTGGATGAAGAGGGAGGCTGGTTATACATCCTATAGGTAGGATCAGGCAGACTGGTTGGGCCAGTTGGCCAGCCTGCCATCTTCTGCTAGCAATGTCTATGTTTCTGTGAGAAACATCTTTATATTTGTCATGTCTGCTCCTGTACTGCAAGTAACATTTTAACACTTTTACTAAATTTCAGAATGAAAGGTTTGTACTAACCGTAATATGCAGTGGTTTATTAGCCAATATAATTCAAGTGCTGGTCTACATTAGACAGTGTGACAGGGTAGAATAGGACCCTGTCACATTTGTTATGGAGAATGTGTTTAAATGCAAAGATCTTTCCTTTTCTGTCTCTTCTTTGTCTGGTTGTGCAACTAAGGTTTCCCTGTGAGACCTCGGACTGAACAGTCTCACATTTCTTTGCCTCTCACCGTCTCTCAGTTTTTTCTTGCTGTCTGTTTTTCTCCCTTGCATATCTAGATCTGCTAATATAAAAATATGTGCAAATCATTGTATGAAAATGTAACCGATAGTGTGATCACTTTTGTTTGGAAAACATACAGTATTACTGTTGAAATGTATATATTTATAATTTGAAATGATTGTAAACTCTAGAAGTTACTTGAGTGCAAATGTTGAGCCTTTTGTTAAAGCTGACGGGGCCTTAAGAAGCACACTGTGTTCTAGCAGCTCCTGAAATTTACAAGGACAAGATGTTTGCTAAAGATGAGGGTTGAAAAGACTTATAAAAAACTTAACTGCTACTGCAAGAGATTCGTAGATTCATAGATTCAGTTTGAGTTCAGTGAGTCATGGCCCTTTAATGAACTCGCCACCACCTCAATGGCGGAAGAAAAATGTATGATTCTGCATAAACTTACCCAATCTTTTTTTAAATGTATCCAAAGTGTCACAATTAACTATGTCTTTTGGTAGTGCATTCCACCTGTTAATGATTCTCTGTGCAAAGTATTTTACTTCACCTTACTGTAACAAGTTGATCACCTATTAATTTGAGTGCATGAGATCTAGTTTTTTCTCTACCTGTATGTCTGGTCAGACCTATGGTATATAATCCATAATGATCATTGATATATTTGAAGATTAAACACATTTCACCCCTTATACTTCTATAGTTACATGAGTACAAGTTCAGCTTTTCAAGTCTGTCACCATATCCTAAATTTCTGGTTGACCTAATTGTTTTTGTTAATCTTCTCTGTACCTTTTCTACCAGCTTCCTAGATTTAATATTTTGTGGGGCACAAAATTGGGCACAATATTCCAAGTGTGGGCATACCAGAGTAGTATAAAGTGGAAGTATGACATCTTTGTTTCTGCTTTTAATGTTCCTTAATATACACTCTATATGTTTTTGACATTTCTTTACGATTTCATGATTATGCCTAGTGAAGGAAAGGTCATTAGAGATTAACACCCTGAGATCTTTCTCTTCTTTAACTTCTGTCAGGAGATTATTATCAATTGTATATGTACACATAGGATTTTTTTTTCCGAAATGCATAACCTTGCATTTTTCGATGTTAAACTCCATTAGCCTTTGCCCAGGAGACTATTTCATCAATATTTATTTGAAACAATCTTGCATCAATTGTAGTTGGTACATAACCTCCCATAGAAACATAGAATTTGATGGCAGATAAGAACCATTTGGCTCACCCAGTCTACCCATTTCCCTACCTAATAGATAAGCTGCAGATCCTAGTTAACCAGCAGCCTACTTTTTCCTACCCCCACCCCCTAGAATTGCCTTATGACTGTCCCATGCATGCTTGAATTCCACCAGTGTTTTTGACTCCACAACCTCCTTCGGAAGGCTGTTCCATGCATCCACAACCCTCTCTGTGAAAAAATACTTCCTTAAATTACCTCTGAGCCACCCCCATCTTCAAATTGTGCCCCCTTGTTCTTGCACACCTCTTTTTTGAAAGATGCTACCCTCTTGGACTTTATTGATTCCCTTGAGGTACTTGAAAGTTTCTATCATGTCCCCCCTCTCCCTCCTTTCCTCGAGGCTATACATATTAAGCTCCTTAAGTCTCTCTTCATATGTCTTCCGGTAGCAGACCCTGCACCATTTTAGTTGTCCTCCTGGACAGCTTCCATTCTGTCTATGTCTTTGTGGATATTGGGTCTCCAGAACTGCATGCAGTACTCAGATGGGGTCTCACCAGCTGTCTGTACAGAGGGATAATAACTTCCTGTTTTCTACTGGTGATGCTTCTCCTATGCATCCCAGTATCCCCCAGCCCTCCTTGCTGCCCCTCTCACATTGCTTGCTCACCTTTAGGTCATCTGATATGACTACCCCAGGTCCCTTTCCATTTTGTTGTTGTTAGTATCCCCCATTGTGTACTTCCCCTGGGTTTTGTTTCCCAGGTGCATTACCTGCACTTCTTAGCATTGAATCTAAGCTGCCATATATTTGACCATTCCTCTAACCTTGCCAAGTCCCTTCTCATCCTTTCCACCCCACCTTGTGCATTAACTCTGTTGCAGATCTTTGTGTCATCTGCAAAGAGTCATACTTTTCCTTCCAGTCCCTCTGCAATGTCACTTATAAAGACATTGAAGAGGACCGGTCCTAGTACTGAACCCTGAGGTACCCCACTAGTAACCCCCCTTTCTTCAGAATGGACTTAATTTACTATTACTCTCTGTGTCCTATTCTCCAGCCAATTCTTTACCCAGGCTGTCATCTTGGGACCCACTCCCAGGCTGGCTAACTTGTATATTAATCTTTTGTGTGGGACTGTGTCAAATGCCTTGCTAAAATCTAGGTAGGCCATGTCCACAGCCCCTCCCTGATGAACTACTTCAGTCACCCAGTCAAAGAAATCTATCAGATTTGTCTGGCATGACCTTCATGCTGTGAATCCATGCTGCCTTGGGTCCTGAGCCCCTCTGGCCTCTAGATACTCAACAATTCTTTCCTTCAGAAGTGATTCCATCATTTTCCCTACCACTGAGGTTAAACTAACAGGTCTGTAGTTTCCTGCTTCTGCCTTGCTCCCACTTTTGTGAAGGGGAATCACATCTGCCCTCCTCCAGTCCTCGGGTACCACCCTCTCCTCCCATGATTTGTTAAAGAGGGTAGTCAGTGGTGTCACTAGTTCTACCCTTAGTTATTTTAGAATTCTGGGATGAATCCCATCAGGCCCCATTGCTTTGTCCACCTTCAGTTTTAAGAGTCCCACCTTGCAGTCATCTGCATACGTACAAATCCAAATGTTTTCAGTTGGCTGCAAGGTGGCTATCATAATAGTAAATAGAATAGGGCCCAAGGCAGAGCCCTGAGGGATTCCACTAGTAACCCAGTCAGGTCTAGAATAATGAACCTTGATTGACATTCTCTGAGATCTATTCACTAACCAGGACTTAACCCATCTAATTGTTTTAGTATGCACTTTCAACTTGCATAATTGTTCAAGTAATATTGAATGGGATGCCTTATCAAAGGCCTTCACGTAACCCAAGAACACCACATCCACTGGTATACTGACATCTAGTGCTGCACTTACTGGTTTGAAGAAATGGAGGAGATTAGTTAAGCAGGACCTTCCAGTGACAAAGCCATGCTGTGTTATGTCCCTAGTTTCTGATTCTTCAATGTGTGCTTTTAACTCTTAAACTCTTAACTTTTTAAGTCCTTTAATTAGTAATCTTTCCATAATTTTAGCCAGAGCCGATGTTAAGCTGTTCGGTCTATGATTAGCAACATGAGCTTTATTTCCCTTTTTAAATATAGGGGGCACTGTGGACAATCTCTAGCCCTCTAATGCTTTGCCCTCTTGCAGGGAGATGTTAAAAAAACAGTGTTAATGGTCTAGCTAGTTCATCAACCAACTTTTTAAAGAAAAAATGAATTATGCTATCAGGACCTGGGGCACTTGATGTTTTTAATTTTTGTATACAATCTATAATTTCCTTTTTAGTAAATGATACAGGGGAGTTTTTGACTCTGGGATCTAGAGTGTTACACAATCCTTTCTACTATAAACACAAAGAAAATAATCATTCAAAGCTTTAGCCATACGTGTTTCGCCAGCAATGACTCTGGCTGGTGTTTGCAAGGGGCCTACTACTGGTTGCTTTCCCTTCAGTAATCCTATATAGGCAAAACATGTTACTATCTCTGACTCATGTATCTAGATTCTCTTCAAGTTTGGCTTTGGAATTTTTAATACTTTTTTTAGTTCCATTAGCTAATAGCTCTAATTTCCACTAATTTGTACTTGTTGGGGCTGTTTTGTACTCATAATATTTGTGTTTCTTTCTTAATAATTTTTTTTTTTTTGGTATTCCACCATAAAGGAATTCTTTTTGATTTTTGGTATTTGCATCTCGTGGGTACTCACTTATTGATACAAACAGCTATATGCTTTTGCCAAACTCCCCAAGCTGTGATTAGTTTTCTCCCCTCCAGGTCCTTTTTCCAGTTCCTTGTATTTAGGTATTGCTTAATACTATTGTAGTCTACATTTTTAAAATCCTTAAACAGGGTTGTTACCTTTTGTTATTTGCTGTTTAGTTGTGTACTCATAGTAGAGCATATTATGTTCACTGTCCGAGAGTGGCAGCAATATGTTTATGTTATTAATATTTTCAGGCATATTTGTATCAAATCTAATGTATTACTACCTCTGGTTGGTGTAACTATTAGTTGGTCTAAATTTAATAGTGTAAGCATTTTAAGGAATCTTTTTTCAGCTGCACTTTGTCCTAACAATGATTGTCGGCAGATTCCAGGGAAGTTATAGTCTCCCATTATGATACTCTCACCAGTGGTATCTATGGTTTCTACCATTGACATTAATAAATCATTTTCAATCATGGTGTGATTGGGGAAGGGGCATAAATCAGTCCTATTTTAAGTCTGAAAGTGGATATATTTAACTGATACCAACTTAGATGATTAGTATCTGTATTATTATCTAATACTTTAATATTATATTTCACAAAAATAGCTATCCCACCTCCTATAGTTTTTCTATTCTTATGTAATAAATTATAGCCAGAAGTTTGGACATTCCAATCTCCATCACTAAACCAGGTTTTGGTTATTGCACATATGTCAATATCCTATCGATATAACGTGTATTCTAATTCTTCTATTTTATTTCTCAGACTTCTAGCATTGAGGAGCATTGTCCTTAGTTCTCTTTTAAAGGATGCTCTTCTTTATTGGCTGCTTAATATTGTTCATTGGTTCCATATCCGCTAGTCTATTGGAGATTTTTAAAGAGTTCTGCTGGATGAGCGTATTATTGCAATCTGATTGTGCTACCCCATCTAAGCATTTAAAGTATTGTTGATGCATGTTATTAACTGTTCTGCTAAAAGTTTGTTTCCATTTTTATTTAAGTGCAGTCCATCCCAACAGTAAAACCTGTCATTGTTAACAAATGATTCCCAATGTGTTATGCATAATAAGTTTTGTTTCAAGCACCATTCCCTAATCCAGTCATTGATTTCTTTTATTTTTTTGTATTGCATATTTGAAGCTTTTGGAATGGGGAGGATATCCAAAATTACTGGAATACATCTCATATTTTATTTTTTATAGTATATGTTTTTTTACACTAGAGTGACAGACCTCCACTGAAGTGAAAACAAAAAATCTTGCCATTTCTTTGTTCTACTTGCATAACAACATCACATTTCCAGACTTTTGAAAGCTAAAAGGTATGACTTTGGGCACTAGGTGGTTAGTAAGTAGCTAGGTGTAGAATAAAAGAGAAATTTAAAATTGTATGACCTTTGTACTTTGCATAACAGCTCTTCAGAATGCACATAACAAAACGTTAGATGCTCATAACAGCTTACAATGTGAAAACTCATATCTTCTAAATGTCATTTGTTTCCATGTCAGCAGACAACTCTTCATGTAGCTGTTAAAGATGTATGCAACTGTTTCAGTTAGTTTTCACACTTCATACTAGGCCCTGTCTCTGTCCTAGGAGGGTCAATTGCATGATTGTTGAAATCTTATTGTCCCTGAGAGCTGCATTAGCATATGAGAACATGATGCATAATCAACCATTAAACTCCCCAGTATGCCTGTCTGCTTAAGTAGTCTTAAAAGAAACAAGCAGCAATAAGGTGTGAAATACTACATTTACCTTCAGTGAGTTTTACAAGCTATCTGAGTTGTAATGCAGGCTTTTTCCCATTTAAACTCCATTCAGTTTATGAGTTTCCAGAAAGTTTTTGCAGGGTATTTGTTATTTCAGCATAGAGATGCATGATAAAAATGGTTGATCTGACATCATGTTCTCATATGCTAATGCAGCTCTTGGGGACAGTGAGATTTCAACAGCCACAAAATGGACCCTCCCAGGACAGTGACAGAACCTAGTATGAAGTGTGAAAAACTAACTGAGCAGTTGCATACATCTTTAACAGCTACATGAAAAGAGTTGTCTGTTGACATGGAAATGAATAACATTTAGAAGATATGAGTTTTCGTAAAATGTTGTTAAAGTGTTTAACAGTCATAATTTGTACTGTAGATACTGTACACTATTTTTGAAAGCACATATTTAAACATTAAATCTGGGGGTTATTGGGGCTGGCAGTATAATCTAGAGGTTAGAGTAACAAACTGTGAATGAGCTGACTACATCTAGCAGACCTGGGTTTGAGTCCCACAACCTCCACTTGCATACTGTGTGATTCTGAGCAAGTCATTTAACCTCCTCAGTGCTCCTGGGTTGTACCTGAAAACAGGCATTTGTACCTAATGGGCCTTATGTGGTTACCAAAAAATGTAAAAAAAAAAATACCAACATATTTTTACTGCATCATACTGTAGTCAGGGTACCCTATAATTTACTTTTGTCTTACTCTGGCTGCAATGATTTTGTTTAGTTAAAGATAAATAGTCAAATACATTTTGTGTTTTATAAGCTAGTTTTTTAGACTTTTGTCAGGCTTTTATTGTAGTCTTTGCATGTGAGCATCTAGAGGGCAGTTGCTAAGAGTGAGATCACTGTTAGCAACTAGCTTATTCAAGTTTAAAATCGGAAGGGCCTTCCAAAAATCCTCAGCTTTTTGAAACAAAACTAGTCTGAATGAAAAACTTGCCCTGCCACTTACAAAAAGGCTTCATAGTTAGCATCCCATTTAGGTGAATGGTATAATATGTACATTTTCTTCCATCTTTTGTTGCAGTTTATATGACAACAAAAAGTTTTCTGATAGTCTGCTTCAACACAAAACAAATATTAAGTGTTTAAGTGTGCTTATGCTTGGCCAGTAGATTTTTTAAACCAAACAAGACAAGAATTCAAAAGAAATCAGTGTCACATAAAACCCTTGCCCTAATTTGCATTGCATTGTTTTGGCCAAACCCAAGTCTACATGCAACATTGTCAGTATATTTGAGAGTATTTTATTACAAATGTTAATACTTTTTATACAGTTCAATATAAAACTCAAAAATTGCAAGAGAATTATGGAACATGTCCATTTTTGCGGAGAATAGTGAAAATTGTGGATTCCACAAAAAAATTGCGGGCGTGATTTTCCAGTGGCTCTGCTTATAACCATAAACTGCATCTATCTCTACACTCCACCACTTCAGAACTTGGAAACAGGGACAAGTGACATCAGACACTGAAGGGGCACCATTAAATGAGAGACCACTCACGAACAGAATATCCATGCCTGGAACCAGGATACAGACAGTCACTATAAATATTTGCCATAGGTTTTACACTGCATTTATGGGTTACTACCTCTGTCATCTCCTCCTTTGTAGTTAATATAGAAAGGTTCCACATTCCTAAGCTCTGCATAGGATGGACACTACTGCACAGACCGCTTCAATTTATTTACATCCTATGTCTCCCATTATGGAGTCTCATGGGTGCTACTTACCACAAGAAAGGCATGCCATGCTACTCTCCCCAGCCTGGGTTAGACAGTACCTTTGGGATCTGCACATGCCTAAACTTATTAGTCATGCCATATGAGAGCATTACATTTACTGCAAAAAATGGTTTATGGTTTACAGTACGTCATCTTTCACACCTACTGTAGTTTGCTTATCCACATATGTCTACCTTGGCATCACTATAATAGGTGCTAGTGACGTCCTTTATCACAACAGGATCCCTCACCTGGCCCAACCTCTGTGGGACTTCACTGACACAAACTTTTGCCAGGCCCCTGGTGATCAGCTACCATACAAACCAGTACATACATTTCACCAAGAAGTTTGCTACTTATTCATGTGCCTGTTCACTTCTGGAGCTTCTCATGGAAGTGGCCTCTCATATTGCTCACTCTCATATATTCCTTAAGGGATAATAGATCCAAACGGACTCCAGATGACATCCTTTGCGAGGAGGCTTACCACTGCTACTTCCTGGTGTCTGTTGGGTTGTGACTACTGTAATTGTCATGCTCCCATTGGGGCAAGGTTACCTAGATGATCTTATGCTGGGGTTTCCTTCACCAAGAGGGGGTCTCTCCCAACCCTGAAGTGTCGAGGAGAGACAGGGTTCTACTAGGACATCTCCCTCTCTTTCTGTTTTGTTGCTGGCAATCCAAATGGCACCAAACCCCCAAGGCCAGGAACCACTGAGTACAACTAGCCTTCTCCCTTTATGCAGACAAAGAAGAAATCAAGGCCATTAATATTCATGTCTGTGTTCCACTTCCCCCCCAACCCCACCACCCAGCTTCTCCATGTCTATCCTGCCTCTGTTCAGTCGTGGCTTCCTCTCAGGTGGTGAACTTCTTGACCCACTGCCAAATTATTGCAACATCCTCCCAAACACACAGAGACTTCAACTGCACTGCCACCTGTGATCACATGGGTGGTAGAGGGTGGTAGAGTTACAGAGGATCCCTTTGCCCTCTCTCCCTAGAGTAGGAGAGCATCCTCAGGGATATAATCATCTTTCCTTGGCCCATTCCCCGGCAACTTGAGTTTGTAATGGAACTCAGGTCACCAGTGTTGCAGACTGTAAAACTACCACTGCACTGACAGTCCGGCTCTGTATAAAGGATTGTTGATAAATGTATTACATTTAAGGAAATTGCTAACAGGTACATGTACCATTTTACTTCATCCCTGCAACAGTTGATCTGTGCTTCCATATGTAATAAAGACATCATCACGCATCTAGTATAAAAACATTGATTACGCTGGGGTGCTGCACCATTGTTGGGCTGCCTATTGAGTGACTGCCTTATTGCGTGTAATTGTGCTGCTTTGTTGTTTTGCAGTTTGCTGTTTTTATTGTTGTTGCACAGAAAGAGCATGGAATACAGTGTTGCACAGTAACTGTTAGCACTTAGCATGCTGTGGAAGTCAGAATTTCTACCAGTGCTGAGGAAACTTACTGTACTTCAGATAATGTGGTAACATATCTGTCCAAAACAAGGGATTCATAAGGGGTATAAATTGCACTTGTGACTACCTGTTAATGCAACAAATGTGGAATTAAACATCATTGCCCACTTCAGTTATTTTAGGGTTATGTGCACAGTTGTTATCGGGTCTACTGGATAATCTGACTGGAATGCACATTACTGATAATGATCTGTTCCTTTTCTGCTTAGTATTACATGACTCAGTCACCACTCTGCCAATCATACTTTTTGGACTAGGTTCTTATTTTTATTTCATTTATTTCAGTTTATGATTGATACCTTTGAGTCAAGGACTCGGTTTCAAAGGTTCCAAGTCAGTCAGGCGAACATATATAGTCAACAGGTTAGGACAGTACAAAGAGGTTACAGTAGGTTTGCACAGAACTTAGTTGCAGTTTAAACATAGTTGCAGCTAATACATTGGAATCTAATTTTGAAATTTGCAGCTATAATAACAATAAAAACAAGGCACAGAGGTGTAGGAAACAGGAGTGAAGGGAATACACTTTCTGTGGGTATTAAGGGAGGCTGGGGGGGTGGGAGGGTCCCCAGCAGGGGGTTGTTAATTGAGCACTAAGGGTTGCTGAGGGTGGGGGATGTAAGGGAGCAGCCCAAGGGGGGCATTGTCAGGTGTCTCTGTCAGTAGAATGATAGTGTGTACAGCTGGACAGGTGGTGAAGGAGGAAAGACAGTTGGAGAAGGGGTAGGGAGGGGGGAGTTAACTATTATTGGTAGGAGTGAGGAGGGCAGAGAGGGTCATATGTGAGGTTGGGGGGGACAGTCTGTTTGATGTGTGTGATTTATGCCAAGAGGAGGTGAGGGCGGTAGCTGAGGTGCCCTGTGCCTAGGCTAAGTGCAGTACCCACAGATATTATTTTGGTCTAGCTGTTGATGAAGTCCGATTTTAAATTGTCAGAGTTTGTTACTTTCCAGAAGTGCGGTGGGTAGCTCATTGAACCACTTTGGGCCCAGGCAGGAGAGGGATCTCTGGGCCAGTTTGGTTCACTTGAAAGGCACCTGGAGTCCCCCTTTAACGGTCTCCTAGTTTGTTTAAGGGGTAGTGTCTTTGTGAATAGCCTGTTTGTGGATTCAAGCAAAAGCCCTAGCATAGCTGTTTTGGCAAGCATGCAGGTTTGGAATCAAGTACGGAGGTGCAATGGGAGACACCCTGTCTCTTTGTAGAGGGTGCAGGTATGGGTTGAGAGATTGGCCCCTAGGGTTAGGCCTTGTTCAGGGGAGTACTGACTCTCTTGAGGGTGCTGTCACAGCCTGCTACATAGACTGGTAGCCCATAATTAATAGTGGCTAGTACTGAGCTGTTTACAGCCAGCTTCATGGTCACAGGTGGTAGGGAGTGCTTGTGGTGATTCAGAATACCCAGTTTCATATTGGAGGTCTTGATGATGTGGTCAGGATGACTGGTGAAAGTTAGGGTGTCGTCTAGGTGGATTCCTAGGTATTTTAATACTGAAACTTATTCTAAGGGGTCTCCCTTAGGGCTCTGGATATGCAGGGGGGCTGAATTTCTTTTTCTTTTGAGGTGCTGAGAACAGCATACTCTTAGTCTTTTTGTGGTTGAGCAAGAATTTGTGCTGACAGAACCATGACTCAAGCTTTAGGAAGCTGTCCTGTACTTCATTCGTGATGGTATGTTGGTCACTGCCTGGGATGAATATGACATCTTCATCTGCATATAATACTATGTGGACTGGGCAGGCAGAAGGGAGGGCATTTATTAATAGACTGAAGAGTTGCGGGCCAAGGATGGACCCCTGGGGGCTCCTATGCTCACCTCCTTTGGCTCTGAAAAGGTGTCACCAATTCTGACTCATGTTCTCTGGGAGAGGTAGCTCCCAAATCAAGCCACTGTGCTTTGAGACAGGTCAGTTGATAACAGGCTGCTAAGAAGGAGGTGGTGGTTCACTGAATCAGAGGCCTTTGTGAAGTCTATGAATATAGACCCCACTGCCATCCCCTTATCCAAGTTATCACAGAGGTGGGAGGTGTATTTGACTAGTGCTGTAAGTGCTGAGTGTTTTTTACAGAAGCCGTGCTGTTATGTGCAGAGCAGGTTATACTTCTCTGGGTACTCCATGAGCTGGTTAGAGTCCACCCTCGTCAGTGTTTTTTTGGGGGGGATTGATATAGGCCTGTAATTAGCCATATTAGTTCTGTCTCCCGTTTTAAACACAGGGGTGACCAGGGCCTGCTTCCGGGTATCTGGGAACACACTTGATCTTAGGGAGGTGTTGAAGACCTTAGTGAGAGGGACAGCTATCTCATTCAGGGTTAGGGCAACCATCTCCAGATCGATTTGGTCACTTTCCTGATCTCATCTCTTACAGGGCTCTGAGGAAAACTATAAAGGCTGTCTGGGCCATGAAATTGCACTATTTCTAGGCCAAACTCCAGAAAAACCTTAAGGCCATAGCTAAATTATGGAGGTTATCCACTCCCTTTTCAACCTTCCTGCTCAGCCCACTTCCCCAATCCTCCTGGTAAATTGTTCTCCTGTGTCTGACCCTACCTCTGTTGCTGCTCACATCAAAGAATTCTTCACAGCCTGCTCCCTCCATCTCTCCATCCTGGCTCCTTTCCTGCTACTCACCCCCATCCCTCACCAGGCTTCCATTCCCCCCACCCCATCATTATCCAGGGAAACCTGTTTGCTCTTT
This sequence comes from Neoceratodus forsteri, assembly GCA_016271365.2. Lineage (NCBI taxonomy): Eukaryota > Metazoa > Chordata > Ceratodontiformes > Ceratodontidae > Neoceratodus > Neoceratodus forsteri. The sequence goes on from CM028133.1 coordinate 615,763,466, forward strand.
CCTCCCTCAGTCTGTCAGGTACCCTGACAGTCTCTAGATCCTAAGCTTCTCTGCCACTTGGCTCCTGCCATTGCACCTCCCCTTGTTCACCTGCTCAATCATTCCTTCATCCTGTGTGCTTTTCCTTATCCTGGAAGATGGTTAAAGTTGTTTCAGTTCACAAAGGGGACAACCCCCTCATCCCCTGGCAATTTTGGTTCCATCTTCCTCCTTCCCTTCCATTCTAAGCTGCAAGAGAAACTGGTCCACTCTAGAGTCCATGACTTCCTTTCAGTATCCAGTTTCCTCTCACCCTTCAAGTCTGGTTTCTGGAAGCACCATTCCACCACCTGCTTCCTGCTGCATGTCACTGATTCTGTATTCTCTGGGATGAATCAGGGACACATTATAGACACTACATTCATCAATCTGGCCAAAGTCTTTGACTTGGTGTCATATCTACTTCTTTTGGACAAACTCAGTTCTGCTGGACTCCCAGCTCCCACCGTTACTTGGTTCCATTCCCACCTAATGGTCTGACAACAGTCAGCACAGGTTGAAGGCACCGTGTTCCCCCCCCAATCCATCCAGGCTAGGGTCCCACAGGGCTCTATCCTGGGCCACAGCCTTTTCTCCGTCTTCCTGAATGACCTCCCATCTGCCTGTATTGCCTCGCATATCCGCACGTATGCTGATGACAGTCCTCCATTTTTTTTTTTATTTAGTTGATTAACTAGGAGTAGCACACTAAGCTGAAAGCTTTTTTACAGGAGTGACCTGGGAGCACAGGGAAGTTAAGTGACTTGCTCAGGGTCACACAGTATGCAAGTGGAAGCTGTGAGATTCTAACCCAGGTCTGGTCTGCTGGATGTCACCAGATTTGCAGCTCAGAGCCTTAAACCATTGTGCTATACTGCCTCCCACTCCCTCAACTGCAGTTGTGGAAGGCATACTTCAGTGGGACTTCAGCAATGTTCTGCACTGGTTCCAATCCAACCAACTCAGAGGCAGCACTAAAATAATGGTGTCCATAACCTTTGGGACCAGTCAGAAACTGGCCAGACTCACTGCCCCCCCCCCCCCGTTTTCACCACTCTAGAATGACACACCTCTTGAAGCAGTTCAGTTATTCAAGTACCTTGTAGTGTGGCTAAACAGTAAGATTGACTTCTCAGCCCACATCAATGCCATCCATGCAAAACTCCATCCCAAGTTTGGTGCCCTGTACTGCAACAAATACTGCTTATCTCTGCATGTCCACAGGGAGCTTGATACCACAATTGTGCTCCCTGTCTTTGACTGTGTGAATGTGGTCTATGGCACCACCCCTTCCACTTCCTTCGCCAAACTCGAGACACTCTTCAACTCCTTATGCTGTTTTGCTACAAACGCCCCCTTGTACCCACCACTGTTCACTGTATTCATCCCTCTTCATTTTCCATCTGCCTTCCTGCTACCAGGCTCACTGTACCTCCTTCATATAAATATACTGGTTTAGTGCCCTTCCCTCTTACCGCTCCTCTCCCAACTTCCCCCTGCTTCCTGTTCCCTCCATTTCAGAGACAATCGCACTTTTGCCACTGCTCAACCCCACTCCTCTGCTGGACAGTCTACCTTATCTTATCAACTTCCCTCTCTCTGGAACCAACTCTTCTCCTCCCTCCATCTCTCACCATACTCTGGCTCTCTCAAGCACCAATTGAAACTTCAATCTTTTTCCACCTGTTTCTGTAACCCGACCATTTGATTCCTCCATGGCTGAGACTCCACCATCCTGGTAAGCAGCCAGCTGGGTCCTTACCCCTGCTCTGGGTGAGCTTCCACACCGCTACAGTTTCCCCCTCCGTTACAAGGTACAGCATTTAGTAGCCCCTCAGGTCAATTGCCTGCTGTCAGTATTGTTCTCATTCACTGAGTATTACTGCCTTTTTTGAATATGCACTTCCTAGACATTAATATTGTGCTGTACCGTATTTTGTTCTCTACACATACTACCTTTTTTATTTATGCTAATCTTGTACTGATTTTTACTGAATGTTGTTCAAATGTTTTGCTACTATGTATTGTGCTGCTGTTTCCCTTCTGTTCCCTTCCCCCAGGTGACACCTGGAAATGAGCCATGGCTCAGTGTGCCTCTTCCAGTTACCAATTTTCAACTAAACAAATAAATAAAAATACTGTCGGTGAAGGGTGTATAATCTCCTTTCCCTTTAAATCAAATCTGTCCCCAAAACAGCACATTTCTTCACTGTGCTTCTCTGAAGCAGTTGGTGGTGGTTGTGGAGGTAAATATTACTCAGTGATAGTTGTGGGCCCAGAGGGGGCTGGTCATGGTATAAGTGCACCAATCCAACTCACTGACCCAAACCAATAACTTATTTTAAATTACTGTTTATAATTACCTGAATGGTTTCAAGTGCCAGTTACCCTGAAAAAAAGGAGATACATTTTAGGAGTCTTTCCAGAGTGCTTAATAGGGCACAACTGCCAAGGCGGATCAACTTATCACTCAAAAATATTCTATTTCAATGTATTAAAGTATTTTTGTTAAGAATATTTAGCTTTAAAAGGAGTTAGTACAACTTTGTGATTAGAGTATGAAACTGTGAACCTGGAGCCTCAGCGGGCTTGGGATTGAATACCACAACAGCCACTTACAGTACTTTCTGTATTGCTATTAGCAAGTCACTTAATCTCCCAGTGCTCCCTGGTCACACCTGGAAATGAGCTTCGGTTAACTGCGTCTTTCCCAGAAAAATGGTAAAATAAACAAATAAATGAATTTCTGAGTAGGCATTTTTCCAACTTGGCCATTAAAAGGTTTGTGAGGCTAGGGTATTTAGCATAGTATAACAACATGACATAATGTAACATAACAGGACACAACATAAGTCAGGGCAGGAGATAAAGCCTATCGAGTATATTCCACTGTGCACTCTGTGGCTGTAACCAACAATACCCCACTCTGCCAATATCTAGTCCTATTTCATGGGGATACTGTCAGCCCTTTTGTATCATATTATTTAAAACTTACATTTTATAATTGCTTACCTTCCCTAAAATTCATTAATCCATTGAAGCTGCTGGTTGTTTTATCAGCTTCCTTTCTTAATAGAACAGAAATGTTAATCATGCAGTTATGCCCAACCTTGTTTTATTTCAAATCGTTGATCTGCAATTATTGCATATTTTTACCAAACATTAGCAACACCCTGCAACAGAGCAGCCACTCATGATGCAATAATCTCCTCTCCCCCCACTGCATCCAGAGTGTCTAAACTGTGTTGGGGGAGTTCCCAAGTCCAGAAAGGATGCAGTGTGAGTGTTCAAGAACTGTAAACAAACACATTTTTGTGTGGTAACACCAGTGTGGTGGGCAGTCTGTTTTTCAATTTATAAAAGTAAAAAGGGATCAGAATTAAACTACCAACTACATCAGTAATCTCTAAAGGATGTGACCTAGCATAATGTATGTTTTTTTTTTTTTATTATTAAACACAGCTTGAGGCCTAAGGGGGCTTTACATTGTCCCTCTAAATCTGTAATGTTACCACCTGTACAGTAGTCGTTGGCAGAGAACTCCATAGTCTTATGATTCTACCAGAAGAATAAGTAATCTCTACTGTTTAATACAAACCCCTTCACATTTAGTCTTATAGGAACATAGAAACATTGAATCTGACAGCAGATAAGGACAGCTTGGCCCATCCAGTCTGCCTATTTCTCCTTACCTATGCTATCAGGGCTGCAGTAATGAGGGGGGAAGTGGGGAAGTTGTCCTGGGCCCCGAGCTCAGGAGGGGCCCACCTGGGGAGCTGGCATTACCCTTGGCATTAGCTGGTTTGGAAAGCAGGGGCCCATTTCAAGTGACTTGTCCTGGGCCCCAAAATTCATAGCTGCAGCCCTGTATGCTATTACTGCAGACTGTATACAATTTGCAGCTCTTTCTCCCCCTTTCCTTTCCACTATGATTTCCTGTGCTTATCCCATGCATTCTTGAACCCCACCACTGTCCTCCCCCCACCTCCTACACTGAAAGGCTATTCCAGGAATCTACCACTCTTTCTGTAAAGAAGTACTTCCACACATCTTTATCTGAATCTGCCCCCCCTTTTAGCTTCACAGCATGTCCCCTTGTTCTTGAGCACCTTTTCTTCTGAAAAATACTTCCCTCCTGTACCTTATTTACCACAGTGAGGTATTTAAAGGTCCTTGTCATATCTGCCCTCTCCCTCCTCTGTTCCAGGGTTTACATATTGAGGTCCTTCAGTCTCTTCTTGTTCATACTAAGGTTCATAGTAAGGTATTAAGAGAGCTGGAGGCCCATGAGAACTCCCAAACTAATCAGTTACAATATGTTAGGGATTTATCTGATTATAAATAGGCATCCAACCTTGCCTTAAATTCTGTTCTATTTTTACTGATAATGACATTAAGTAGAAGTTTGCTCCATGGGTTGATAATCCTTAAGGTGAAGAAAAATGTTCTTAAATAATGAATGGTTTTTCCACTTAATTGAAGTGAGTGGTCTCTGATGTCATTTCAACTGTCCTTAAATTGGAGACCTAAATCTGTCACTAAGATGAGATACTGGATAATATATAAAAAATGAAAAATCGTCACGTAACCGATGAGTTTCCAATGACAACAAATTGAGACTATTTAGTATATCTTTATAAGGCTGATTATATATTCCGTTTAAGTGCTTGGTATATTTTCTCTGGTCTTTCTCTAATTGATTAAGAAGAGACCTTTTAATACGGACACTAGAGCTGTAACACATACTCCAAATGTGGCCTTGCGTAGGCCCTAAACAACAGCATCATTACCCTAGGATCTCTAGTGGTGATGTTATGTTTAATGGACCATATAATTGTATTTGTCTTTTTTACCGCTTTGTTTATATGATGGTCATATTCAAAATTTTTGGAAACTATCACTCCCAAATCCTTCTCATCAGTGGTAGGACTTTTGATGCAAACCCTGCACCATTTAATTGCCCTCCTTTAAACCACCTCCACTCTGTTTGTGTCCTTCTAGAGAGGTGGTCTCTAGAACTGGACACAGTACTCTAAGTGGGGTCTTACCAGCAATTTATAGAGAGGCAACACCACCTACCTCTTTCTGCTGGTCATACTGCTCCCTGGGCATCCTATGATCATGAATTCTACCGTGGTATATCAGTTTCCAGATATACCATTTGTTCAATTTACAGTAATATGCCCACTCATAATGTCATGTTTCATTATCATATCCCATCTCAGCTGCATATGTTAAAACATTCCCAGGTCCTTGAACTTCTGCTTTTATTTCTTGCACACTACAGTGTCAGTATTGGGTGTCAGCCCAAGTTCCTGATGTGAAACAAGAACTCATGACCTTTTGATCTTCCAGTTCTAAAGCCTAGCAGGCAACCTGCTGAGTTTCTGGGTTAACATTCTTAAAAGGTACATTCCCAGGTTGAAGTGGCAGTTGAAGGTACCATAAAGGCACAGAGAGGAGAATGGGGAGAGGAGGCTAGAGGCATAGGCATGAGTCTGTAGGATGGCTGGTAGCTGCAGGTAGTGTTGGGAGAAAGGCTGTAGAGAATATGATCTCCACTGGTAGAGGTAGGGAGTACTGTATATTCAGGTGGGAAGGTGATGTAGAAAACAATGTCATAAGGTACCATCATTATTAGTTGAGACCACCAGCAGATATCAGTAGCTGGGTGGCTAGACTTGAGGAGTCAACAGATGAATGGAGCTGGTGGAGGCAGTGCAAGCACTAGAACACTCATACTTCCAAGAAAGAGGAAGAAAAAGGTGTGATAGAGGGGCAAGAAGGTAATAGTAATTTGGGGCTCTGTAGTTTGGACTGTTGATAGGATAAAAGGGGCACTACTAGAACAAGATTATAGCTCTGGAAAAAGGGATTGCCAGTTTGGAGCACAGGTGGAATAAGTTCTATATAAGGCTTAGCAACACAGCTGAAGGGAGTAGCAGATCATTGTTATCCATGTCAGCACAAATGATAGAGGGGGTACAATTCCCAAGGGCGTGCTAATAGATAGATATTTTATAAAGCACCCAGTTCCTGAGACTCTGGCTGCTAAACAGTAGAATCACAATTCAATATTATTTAAAATCACCAAACATACATAATAAAATCAATATAAGTACAGAATTTCATTCTATCAGCAAACTCATGTTATAAAAAAACAATTAAAATAGGTACATTTTCAGTCCCCTTTTAAAGGCTTCCACTGATGGGTCCCCTCTTAGATAGTCAGGCAAGGAGTTCCACAGAGTTGGTGCAGCCACCGCAAACACTCTATCTCCTGAATGCTGCAGCCTAACCTGGGAACCCCCAGGAGGCCACCCTTGGTAGGATGGTAAACGTCAAGGAGATCTTGCAGATGGGTGGGACCCCCATCATGCAGGGTCTTATAGGTAAGGACCTCTATCTTGAAGACAGGACTTTCAACCAGTGCAGTTTGGGAAAGACCGGGGTATTATGCTCATGTCACTTTACCCCAGTCAGTAGTCTTGCCACCACATTCTGCACCAGCTGCAGTCTGTGGAGGTTGCCTCCAGATAACCCAAGGTATAAGGCATTACAGTAATCTAGCCTGGAAGTTATGAAAGCATGCACAATATGGGCAGGTCCTCAGGAAGGATCAGAGCTCAGATTCGGGCAATGTTCTTGAGTTGATAAAAAAACGCTTTTGACCATGGCTGACACCCGAGCATCAAATGTCAGGCTGTCATCCAGGATCACACCCAAATCCTTCACCTGTCTAGAAGGGACAAGAAAAACACCACCAATACTAGATTAGGGGACAACCACCCCATCCCCCCCCCATGATGACCCGGCTCCAACACTAGTTCATCGGTCTTATTTGGGTTGAGTCTAAGCCAGTTTTGAGTTGTCCATGACTGGATTTCCTTGAGGCAGCTGTTAAATATGGAGTACGACACCTGGACATCAGGTGCACAGGACAAGTACAGTTGCGTATCATTTGCATAGTTCATGCAGTCACAGTAATACTGTTCCTTACCATGCTGTCCTCCGTAGACCTGATGTGCAGCATCAAAACCTGGTTGACTGAAGACTCAGACCCTGTGCTGAAGGCTTTGATTCTGCCTGTGTACAGAGTGGCACACTGTTGGAGAACGGAGTTTAGAGGGGGTGGGGTGGCCACCTGTTTTTGACCTTCTCCCAGTCTTTCACTTAACCCACTGGGAGGGAACTAATCATTTGAATGCACTTCTATGTAAAGGTGGGGTAGGGGCAAAATGCAGGGGCTTGCTTTTTTATCATTAAGGGCCATGAACAATATTACCTATGAAAATTTGCAGACTTCATCATGGACTTGTCAATGGGATCATCCAGCCTGTTGTTGCTGGGGGATTTCTACTTATGGGTAAGTGATGAAGGATTACAGTTTGATTATCATTGGACTTTGCACATGCAGTTGCCCCACTACACAGTAATGTGGCATGCTTTTGAACTAATTCTCTCACTGTGCCTTAGTATCTCTAATGTTTAGATGGCTCCATTCAATTGTTTAGACCATTGTACTACCAGTTTTCAATATGGGCCTCTATCTTGTTTCCCACTTTGTGGAGATGGTTAATTGCCACCCTTTGTGAAAGCCAGAGCCTGATAAACTGTTGCCACTGATTGACATCCCAGTCATGATGTCAACCTGCTTGGGGAGTTCTGAGGCAGCAGATAAGTCCCATAATAAGGCTCTCACTGTAGTCTTTGATGCCATTGCACCTCTCCCTGTATGTCATGTGGCCATGTAGTCTTATGGCTCACTTTCCTTGACTCAGTGGGGAGCGGAGAACTCTGAAGGCCAATGGAATGTGGCTGGAGCATTCCTAGAAAAGGTCTCGCTCATAACAGGACAGAGTAACTCTGAAAACCCATTATTTGACATATTGCAGGGCAATTACCTATAATAAGTCAGAGTTTCTGTTTGGTATCATTGATTCAGGAAAGAATATACCATTCTAACTCTTCCCCCCCCCCCGCCATGTACAGGCTGTTTCATCCTTGCTGTATGCAGTCCAGTGAAGTGCTGATTCTTGAGAAATGTGAAGAGTTCTGTCATTCCTTCACCAACAGGGTGTCCTCAATCAGGGTTCAGATCTCACCAAGTGGGCTGTTGCAGCCCAGCAGTATATTTCCAATGATGAACAGAGGTTGTCTTGTGCATTGTGGGATATTTACTGTAGTTCAGTCAGGATAGAGAAGGGTCAATTGGTAATAATGATACTGTTTGCTGGACCTGGCCCCTGGCTGTTTATGGACTTCTGGGAGGACTTTTGCCTAGTATTCACTGGGATTTCCAGGCATTCTCTGAAGCTGGGGATCTTTCTGCTGATCTTGAAAGAGACAAGAGTGTAACCCTCTTGAAAAAATCATCTTTGGACCTGGTCACCCAAGTAAAATACAAACTTGTCTTTCACCTTGTTTTTTCTGGGAGAAGGTTTTTTGAGATTGTAGTGGTGCTACAGCTCCGTAGGTTCATCTAGAGTTCTGACAAATGGAAACCACTCCAGTTGTGTTTCAGGCACTGACACAAGACTAAGCCCACTTTCATTGGTGTGCTTAGTGACACACAAGGCTTATGACAACAGATAGAGGAGTCTAGTCCATCATGGCTTTCATTGGTCTTTGTTCTGCATTTGATACTGTAGATCAGGGAGTATTGGTTAATTACCTGAAGCACTTTGGTGTACTCACTTACACTGTATTGAGCTGGTTTGTGTCTTACCTAGCTCACAGACTGCAATGACTGGATGTCAGAGAAAATCTATCCTGGCTGCAATTAGTTGTGGAGTGCAAGAAGACTCTGTTCTGCCATGATTGGGTCAGCTCTTTCTTTTGAAATACACAAAGTTTCCACCCAGCGAGTCAAACCTCTGTCAAGATCAGCCTGGCTAATGATTGGTGTGGCACTGAGACCCCTAAAACACAGCTCTGCATTGGATAAATAGTGTCACACCCCTCAAAAGACACTATCATAGCAAGACATTTCTTACATACACATGCATTTGCTGAACATAAAAATTATCCCCATCCACAGTCCTACTCTGCATATGTAAAGGTATCAAGAAAATAAATCATACAAAGATGTTTTATCTGGTGTCCTACAGCAGGACACAGGGACATAACCTACAGCTCAAATGTTGTAAATTTAGTTGGGTTAATAAGAAGCCTTCTCACTGGGTTTGGTGAACCTATGAAATGGCCTACCACTTGAAATAGTAGATATGAAGAAAACACCAGCCTTCAAGATAAGTTTTGACAAATGTCTGCTTACCAAGGGAATTAGAGTTCCTTGGGTAGCAGAACAGTTAGAGCATTTGTATAAATTAGTATGTTTGCATGGCATACTTATTTATCTCTGTGTGTGAATCAGGATGGTTGGGCATGCTGGATCTAGAGTCCCTTCCAACCTCAAAATGCTATAAGAGTATGTTACACATGGAGTTTGGCAAGCAGTTAAATACTGTTTTCTTTTTTTAGCCTTGAATTATACATATTTGCATTTTCTTCATAGTGCTGGTGTTGGTAGAACTGGTACCTTCATTGCAATTGATCACTTGATCTACCAGATAGAGAATGAAAATTATGCAGATGTCTATGGAATAGTCTATAATCTTCGAATGCACAGGCCACTGATGGTACAAACAGAGGTAAGTGTGGTATTTTGAGAAACTTCAGTAATTATTTTAAGGAGTTCCTAAAATGTGATTTTTGAAAAGTTGTATAAATCTATGCCATAGTGACAGAATCAATAAGCTCTTCAAATATGTTATAATCTGTAAAATGATTTACAGTTCCAGAACAAAATTCTTATAGGCATTGTTTTGGCTATTGTTTGAATAAGTCAAATCATGGAATCAACTGAAGGTTATAATTTAAACCATTTGCATCAAACTTTTATTATCTCTGCTTAATTGTTATGTCTTCTCAGATGCACACAGATGCTCAGCTCTTCCGAATCAGAGTCAGTCCCTTCCAAAGGGTTTATTTCTGATAAAAAGCCCTGCCCGAACCTTAATATTTTAACTTTTGTTTGTTAACATCTCCTTCAGCTACTGTACTGTATTTTTATATTCCTTTTTTTCAAAGTATTTCCATAAGAAATTAAAATTAATTACACTTGGGTTGATACATACCACACATATTAATCATTTTTTTATTAATGACGTTTTATCTCCTGTATGATCCCCCAGTCTTCGTGTATGAAAGCGCTGAAAAATGCAAAATTATCCATTTTTGGAGGCACCTTTTGGCATTCTTAATGTGGTCCTGCACGGCCATTGTGTGGCATGCCACTCTGCAAGATGGCTCATTTGCAAGAGCTTTAGTGGCCAAACATGCCATTTTTTGTTTGGTGAAAATGTTATAGCAGTTTTAAGTTCCCATTAAAAGTCAATGGGAAAATTTATATGTATATCTTGCGATCAAAGAATCGGGGGTTCTGGCCATCTCATCCCGCCTAGAGGTCAAAGAATTTGCAGCCTCACGGTTCAAGAATCTTTGGTCCTGAGGAATTTCAAAAATTCTTTGACCGCAAGGTCCGCCATCTTGTTTTCAGTTTTCCAATTGCACAAACACAAATATCTCAACTCAGGGTTCACTTCTGAAGTAAAACTTCGATGGGTTTTACTCAGGGTACCCCAAACTATCGAGCAGCCATGGCTTTGGTTCCATCCAAATCGGTCCAAAAATAGAGTTTTTAGCTTTTAAATTGTTCGTTTGCTGCTTGCTAATGATCTTTGATCACAAGCCGACAAATTCTTTGATCGCGAGAATCTTTGATCACGATTGAGCATCGCGAGTGAAGGACGAGATGGCCAGATTTGAAAATTAATTTTCTCAGCCCAGTGGTGCCCTAGACTGTGAAATAAAGGTGGGTTTTGCTTAGTGGGCTTTGTTGTGCCCCATCTGAATGCCCAAAATAATATAACAACAATCCCTGGTAGTCTAGTGCTCCCCCTCCCTAATAAAATATTTACATCCCTGGTAGTCTAGTGGCCCCCCCAACAAAATATATGAATGAAGTAATGCCCTAGTAGTCTAATGCCCCACCCCTGTAGTCTAGTGGCCCTCTGATCTGTATTGCCTTATAATAAGTCAATTTTTATATCCCTGGTAGTCTAAGCCCCCAAGCATAATGAAAGAAATATTGAGTTGATATCATAACTGGTAGTCTAGTGGCCCCACCCCCACTCCATCCATCCAAGCCCACCCAGCACCCCCCCACCCTTTACCAGCCAGTGACTGGCATAGCCCTCCACTCACCTCCACTGCCAGCCGCTGTGTTATGGTTTGTGTTTTTGTATGCGCTTGTGTTTCTGTTTCTGTTAGTTTTATTGTGGCTGTTACTGTTACCATTTATATTTACAATTACGGTATCATGACCTTGTGTGCAACAGTTTGCATTTCCATATGCGCTTGCATTTCTGTTTCTGTAGCTTTTATTGTAACCATTTGCATTTACAATTGTGGTTCTGTGAGTGCGTGCGTTATGGTTTGCGTTCTTGTACGCGCTTGCGTTTCTGTTTACTTTGGCATTATTGTTGCTGTTACTGTTACCATTTGCATTTACAATTGCGGTACCGTGAATGTGTGTGTAACCAGTTGCATTCTGTATACACTTCTATTTGATGTCTCTGTTTATGTAACTGTTTGTTTTGGCATCACGTTACTCTTGCGTTTCTATTAACGCTTGCTTTACCATTTACGTTTGCTTTGCCATGTGCGTTTCCATTGCCACTTGCATTTGCTTTGCAGTTCCTGTTACTATGTAACAAGACATCACGTGGCAGCTCCCGTCACTGCATTCCATTCACTATTTATCATCCTTTTTCTCAAAAAGAAGGGAACTTGGAGGCAAAAAACCCTGTCTAATGCATCAGTTAGGTTTGTTCCACAGCGAAAAAAGTGAGGAAATTCAGGGTTAGGCTTGAAAGTCCCCCAGGACCCCTCAGCCCACCCCCCCAACCGGCATTGAGATACGCATTGGAGTTGTCGGTCCTACCTCCCACCCTATTCTCCTATACCTCTGTTTCTTTACACATGAGATGGGGTTAAAGTTAGGGCTGATGACCCCAACGCCCACCCTGATGCTGATTGGGGGGGTTGGCTGGGGGGTCCAAGGGAGGCTTTCAACCCTAACCCCAAATTTCCTCACTTTTTTCACTGTGGAACAACCCTAACTGATGCATTAAACTGAGTTTTTGCTATATATATATATATATATATATATATATACACACACCCCCTAACTGATGCATTAAATGGAGTTTTCTGTCATATATATATATATATGTATATATATATATATATATATATATATATACACATATACATACATACACACATATCTATCTCTCTCTCTCTGTCTCAAAGAACCTCTGTGTGCAAGCACTGAGGCAATGGTTACCCCAAAGAGCATTTCTGCCGGGAAGCCAAGTTTCAAAGAAATACAAAATCACACATGCCCCCACAGTGCAAAGCATCATGGGCTGCATATGCAAATCACCATGGAATATTATGCTGGTTCAACTTTAAGCAGAAATGCATGGTGCCAAAAGGCCTCTCACACAGTTTGCAAAGGGTGCCAACAGAAAACATAGACACGTGTTTTGTCTTACCAGGACTCATCAGTATGCCTCATCTGTTTGACACCCCAGTGGAATGAACCAGATACCCTAACATCATCTATCTGGGTTATGTTGTGATGACCCCAATTAAAACAAAAAACAATTTAAAAGACAAAGAACATCTGTGTGCAAGCACTGAGGCAATGAATATGTATGTATGGACTCCAGTGGGATCTTGAATGGAATAGTAGACAGCTGCAGCTCTATATATTGTAATAAATTACATGTCAGGAGACTTAATAATGATATTATTATATATAAGTTCCTGCTACTGCACTTGATCTGACCGCTGTACCACCTACTATCAACATATGGTGTATTTATGTTTTGTACACTGATCAAATATTCTATACCCCTGCTCTTATGTATTGCTTAACACTCCTTGTATAACATTAGGTATGCCTTATATCTGTACTCCTGTAAATAAGTATTGTTTAACATTTCTGTAAACCATTATGAATGCCTTATATCTGTAACTAACTCTAGGTCGCCCCTGAAAAAGGGATCTTCGGGGCTCAGTGGGCCTATCTGGTCACCAAAATTGAATAAATAAATGAATGAATAAATAAATAAATAAATAAATATTAAATTAGATTTTGAGGAACTGGGAAATGAAATCAGAAACAAAAGGTGTAATGTGATATCTAAGATTCTACCAGTATAAAGGGCAAGGAAAGTGAGGGAAAAAAGCTAATAAAACGATAAATGTGTAGTTAAAAAGATGGAGAAAAAGGCAGCAGATTATATATATATATATATATATTCTGTTTATTTAGCTATTTGGTTCCTGTAGCTTCCTCTTGCCAACTGGCAATGGGGACACACCTGGATTTTTACAGATTTTCTCCCAACCCCCCAAGGCCCCAGCTAATGGCTGTGCGAGCATATGGAGGCATGCATTGCACCCCATGGCACCAGCTTGGCCCCTTCCACCTCCCAATGCTTCTTGCTGCCCTCTCTCCACCTGCGCTCCCCACCGGACCTCCACCCAGTGGGAGCAGAACTACCGGGGGGCACCAACCCACCCTCACCACCCTGTGGAGAGCACAGCTGCCTGCCGACATGCTCAATCCTGCTCTGCCCTCTCCCCTCACACCGGCACCCCAAGCTGAGGTTGTTCCCGAACCTGGGTCACTGGTGTACCATGAGATAAGGCGTCCAGCGCCTCAACTCTCAGTGCCACCTGGCTGGCAAGCAGATCATATTTATGAGGAACTGAGGCTCTTTTAATGGTAGGAATTTACTTCTGCATGTGGATGGGTTTAATTTTAACAAAAAGGGAGTCAAAATTCTTGCCAGAAGATTTCAAAGAACAATTAATAAAGTTTTAAATTTATAATAGAATGCCTAAGAGGAACATAAATTTGGAAACAACACTAACAGATGATGGCAACTGCTGAGGAAAAATCTGAAATCAGTGATGTTAATACAGCCATGTCATACATCTAACAGATAACAGATGCAAGATTTTTTTTATACTTGAAACTTATCATGTTAAAAGGCTTTGATAAGCATCAAAAACCGCATTACAATAGAGCATGCTTGAATAATTTGGTACCATATGCCTGGGTAAACTGAAAGATAAGGGGGAAGGGTATGACCCTATGTAAATAAATATATAAGCTATAGATGGAAGTTCATACAGTTGAAAAACTTGGATTAGTGTGCCTGCAGTGGTGAGTGTCTCCTGGGTTAAGAGCTAATCTATGTCTTGTATATAAGGCATCAAATAGTTTATGCTACAAATTCACTTCCACACTCAAAAGTAATCTCATATTAGGTTCTGCAGTTCAGTAAATAAGGATGTGAAGGTAACATGAGAATAACCTAAGATACTAAGCAGATAATAACAGATATAGTGTAAGGTAAGAAATTATCCTGGTGGGACGGTAGGGGGAGGAGGAAGTGGAATTTAGGGATGTTGACTGAGGATAGAAGGAGCAACCCCTATTAAGGTTGTTAGTACGGACAAGTAGTGAAATGTACTGTAAGTCTTGCTAGTAGTCTAGAGCAGGTGGATTTTGTGGTAGTTGTTGCTATGGTTCCATAGGTTCAGGGGAAGAGCTTCTACAGCTTTTTGTAAATATTCAGGTTTATTGAGTGATTGCAGTAGATGTAGGACTTTTATCTGTGGGGGAGTATATTAGGGTTTTGATCCATGATAACATCTGTGTAACTACCCCAGATCTTCTAATTGTTATTCAGGTTTCTGGTAGCTACATGTGCCAGACGTTTATAATGGGCAATGTGTTTCAGAAGATTCTCCCACTCACTGTAGATTGGTAAATCAGGGTCTTGCCAGTGCTGTAGGAGGACACATTTGGCTACGGCTAAGAACCCCACTATCCACAAGGCTTGTGGTCTAGTGATTTGTGGGAAGGGTGGAAATAGGCCAAGCAGAGCTAGTTAGGGTTCATGACCCTAAGGTAAGGGAACAATTTGACCATATTTTATGCAATACTTGAGACCAAAAGTTTTCTGGCTCAGGGCAGGCCCAAAAGGATATGGTACAGAGTAGCTTGAGGAAAGGTGCATCTCAGACAATCATTATTATCCATTAACCCTGCTCAATAAAGCCAGTATGGGGTCCTGTATGCAAGATGTGCTACTTTGTACAGTAATGTTGTGTCTTCACTTGGATTTTCCCAGATGCTCTGTACAACCTAGTCCATTTGGGGTTCCATTCATCCAGAGAGATGATAATCCCCATTTCCTGCTCCCAGGCTTCACATGGACCAGATGAGGGGTTCAGGACTTGCACCATGAAACATAGGTGTTTAAGTCCTGCCAAGACTTTTTGTGTGGAAATTAGAGAGGTAAGCCAATGCTCCATTGGACAGGCCTTTAGCAGCACATGTTGACTTGATACCTTGATCTGGAGAAGGTCTCAGAGTTGCAGGTATCTCCAGAAGTGGTGTTATTTGGTTGACAGTTCAGAGAAGCTGTAAAGAACCCCAGCTGTTGGGTTATACAGATCATCTAAGATATGTATACCAGCCCATTCCCATACTTCCCAATCAATAGGGTAATTCCCTATGGCCAGCTATGGGTTGTGCCAGATAGGGAGGAATCTAGATCTAGTGTGGGACCATCCCACTGTTTTAGAAAAATTTGAGCCAGGTTCTACAAGTGTGACATAGGCATGGGGATGGTTTCCCTGTAAGTGCCCTCTCAGTGGATATTAGATCACCTGCCAGGGGCTGGTCAGCATGATGTTGTTCAAGTATGATACAGCATGGTATGTAGGCCTCTTTAGTGGGGTTTAAGCAAGTTACTGCCTGGTGCAGAACTACTGTACCAACTTGTGCTGCTGGTGCATGTTGGAACAAATCCCCTGCCCTGCCAATGCTTGTGAAGAACTGACATACTCAGCCTTGGGGCTTTACCACTCCAGATAAAGCTAGAAAGCTTATTGGTTAAAGCTATAAAGAAATGCACAGGCAATTGGACTGGGAGGTTAGATGGAGTGTATTGGACTTTTGGTAAAGCAGTAAGTTTGAGGGTGTTCACCCTGCCCCAAGTAAAAAGTAAGACACTCTTCCAACTATTCAGGTCAGCAGTCAGTTTATCTAACATGCTGCTAACATTTATTTATTTATTTAGATTTTGGTAACCGGATAAACCCGTTGAGACCAGAGGTCTCTTTTTCAGGGGTGACTCGGGATTAGTTACAGAGAATACATACATTGGCATCACTATATAGTAGTTACAGCAGATACATATACATAATTTGGCATTAATATACAGTAGTTACAACAGATACATGTTAGGAATCAGACATTAAGCACAGAGTCAACAGGTTTCACTCAGATCACAGGTATTAAGACAGGCAAACAGTACATTTATATCCTTTCATAGGAGATCCTTGGGAGGGTTAGGCGAGGTTAGGCCACTGGTTGCTAGGGAGGAGGCCCGGTCTGAGGGCTAGTGATTGCAGCCACAGAGGCTGAGTTCAAGGAGATACACTTTGAGGCCCAACTTAAACACAGGGAGAGTAGGCTTGTCAACCAGACTTGCTGGGAGGGATTTCCATAGGTAGGAGGCAGCATATTGGAAGGAGCATTTGCCTTGGTTGGTGCTAACACAGGGGATATCGAGGGGACAACTTGCAGAGGATCACAGGGTTCGACACTGGACTTTTGGAGTGAGTAGCCCATGAAGGTGTGGAGGAGAGCCTAGGGAGGAGAATTTGAAGACCAAGCAGGCAGCAGGGTATGACAGTTTGTGCCACTGAGTGGGCCAGTTTAGATCCATGAAGGCCTCACAGTGGTGCCTCCTAGAGGAGAAGTTAGTTGCAAAGTGAGCCACTCGGTTATAAAGCATGGAAAGTTTGTTGAGTTCCATCTCTCGGAGGAACTGTAACAGGGGGACACCATACAGGATGAAAGGGAGGAGGTTGCAGTTTGCAATGGCTCAACATGCCTCGGCAGAGAGGGAGTTGCCCAGGTGGTAGAGAAACATAGAAACATAGACTTTGACGGCAGATAAGGACCACTTGGCACACCTAGTCTGCCCATTTCCCTACCTACAAGATAGGCCACAGATCCTAGTTAACCAACAGCCTATTTCTTCCTACCCTCACAAGAATTGCTTTATGTCTGTCCCATGCATTCTTGAATTCTCCCACAGTTTTAGACCCCACAACCTCCTCAGGAAGGCTGTTCCATGCATCCACTACCCTCTCTGTGAAAAAATACTTCCTCACATTGCCCCGGAACCACCCCCCTGTCTTTAAATTGTGTCCCCTTGTTCTTGCATGTCTCTTTTTCTAAAAGATGCTACCCTCTTGGACTTTGTTGATTCCACTGAGGTACTTAAAAGTTTCTATCATGTCCCCCCTCTCCCTTCTTTCCTCAAGGGTATACATATTAAGCTCCTTTAGTCTCTTTTCATATGGCTTCTCTTGCAGACCCTGCACCATTTTAGTTGCCCTCCTCTGGACTGCCTCTATCCTGTCTATGTCCTTGCGGAGATGGGGTCTCCAGAACTGGATGCAGTACTCCAGATGGAGTCTCACCAACTGTCTGTACAGAGGGATAACAACTTCCTGTTTTCTGCTGGTGATGCCTCTCCCTATGCATCCCAGTATACCTCCAGTCCTCCCTACTGCCTTCTCACATTGCTTGCTAACTTTAAGGTTATCTGATATGATTACCCCAGGTCCCTTTCCTTTTTTGTTGTTGTTACTACCCCCCCATTGTGTAATCTTCCCCTGGGTTCTTGTTTCCCAGGTGCATTATTTTGCACTTCTTTGCATTGAATCCTAGCTGCCATACTTCTGACCATTCCTCCAACCTTGCCAAGTCCCTTCTCATCCTTTCCACACCTCCTTGTGTATCAACCCTGTTGCAGATCTTTGTGTCATCTGCAAAGAGGCATACTTTTCCTTCCAGTCCCTCCGCAATGTCACTTATAAAGACATTAAAAAGGATTGGACCCAGTACTGAACCCTGCGGTACCCCACTAGTAACCCCTCTTTCTTCAGAGTGGACTCCATTTAAAATTACCTTCTGTGTCCTGTTGTCCAGCCAATGTTTTACCCAGGCTACCACCCTGGTACCCACTCCCAGGCTGGTCATTTTAGAGGAGACCAAGCCTTTGATGGATGGACCGAGTTATGGAGTAAGTGTGTGGTTTATAGGTCAGCTCCTGGTCAAGGAGGATCCCGAGATATTTGAACTTGTCAATGACCTCTACCCTCTTCTCTTGGACTGTGTTGAGTTGGAGTAGCTCACTTCTATCAGTGCCCAAACATCTAGTCCCAAACAGGACAGCCTTGGTTTTGTCTTCGTTCAGCTTTAGGGAGTTAGAGCTGAACCAGGCCTCAAGAGATAGGAGACAGGCCTACAGTTTGGCGGAGATGACACTGGGTAGCAGGTCACTGCAGTAGATGACAGTGTCATCCGCATATAGGATGAGGTTGTTGAGCATGCAATCATCCTCAGTGTCATTGAGAAAGAGTGAGAATAGCAGGGCACCCAGGATTGAGCTCTGGGGTACCCTGGAGACAACTGGTCTTGTGCCAGATTGTGTTCCTCTCCAGTGGACTTTTTGGGTTCGGTTGATCAGGTAACTCTCAAACCAGGAGAGTGAGTGCTCATCCAGACCTAGTTGGAGGAGGTTTGGAGAGGAGGAGTTTGTGGCTGACCAGGTCGAAGGCCTTTGATAGGTCGATGAATAGAGCACCCATAGGGGAGCCTTGGTCCATAGCTTTAAAGATGTCAGTTGTAAGCCGGATCAGGACAGTGTCAGTGCCGTGGCCCTTCCTGAAGCCATGTTGTACATCAGCAAGGAGTAGGTGCTACTGTAGGTAGTCCTGCAGTTGGTTGTATACAAGTCTCTCCTGCATTTTCCTTAGAGGGCTGAGTAGGGAGACAGGCCTGTAGTTTCCCACTTTGTCCTGGGGTCCATTTTTGTGGACAGGGACGATGGTCGATACCTTCCACTTACTTGGCATAGTTCCTTTGAGGAGGGACCTGTTGATGAGCAGGGTGACTGGAAAGGCAATAGCAGGGGCAGCAGCCCTCAGCAACCGAGGTTCTAGCAGGTCATGTCCTGGAGAAGAGTTAAGGTTTATTTTGAGTAGAAGAGGAAGTACAGTGGACTGTTCAACCGGTTTCAAGTGAAATTGGAGGTGAGGTGGCTCCCAGTCTGCTCTGGTATAGCGGGGAGTCCCAGAAAGGACGGGGGGGACCATCGGGGTGGGAGAAGGAGGCACAGAAGGCTTTGGCTACCATGGAAGGGTCATTGGTCACAGTATCCCCAAGCAGGATAGAGTCTGCTTGTGTATTTGTAGAACCCTTGAGGAGGGAGTTGATGTGGCCCCAGAATTTCTTGGGGTCGCGTAGGTGACTTGTTTGGAGGTCTCTTAGGTACTTGGGCTTGGCATGTTTGGAGGTTTTTTTTACACTGATTCCTCATTTCTCTGTAGTTCTCCCAGTCGGTTGCACTGCCAGAGGATTTGTAGATACCCCATGCCCTGTCACAGAGTAGCATAGAATGCTTAAGGCTTGGGCTCAGCCATTTGTGGCACTTTCCCTGAACCCTGAGCTTTTTTCTCAGGGCATGCAGGTTAGCCATAGACAAGAAAGAATTGATGAAGTAGTCAAGCACCTCATTGAGTGAGGAGAGGGAAACAATGAGGTTCCAGTCTATTGTTCCCAGGTCAGAGCAGAGGTCAGCTGGTACAAGCCTGTTGAAATTCCTGGCTTCTATGACCCTAGCTGGAGTTTTAGGGGGCTTGTTGGACCAGGTGCAAAAAATTGGTGAGTGGTCACTCAGAGAGTCTGACATGATCCCAGCTGACAGTATGCGGTCAGGGCAGGAGACTAGTACCCAGTCAAGTAGAGTATGATTACCAGACTTGGCATTGTGCCTAGTGGGCAGATCAATGATTTGGATAAGTGAGGAGTCCAGTATTGCATTCTTAGTAGAGGAGGTCCCCAGGGCTGGCCAGTTGAGATTGAAATCCCCAAGGAGGATGATCTCCCCCATTGGGCTCTCCTCCAGGGCATTGATTAGGGATTCTAGAGAGGAGGCAGCTGAATGGGGTGGGAGGTAGGCACACCCAATGTAGAGGGGCTTGGTGTCTCCAAGGAGCACTCTCACAAATAGAGTCTTGCTTAGGGATCCACACAGAGAGGGATGGTCAAACTGCGAAGCTTGCAAGGCAGTGCTGAGGTAGATAAGGACCCCTTCTCCCTTTATCCCCTCTCTGTCCTTTCTAAAAGCATGATAGCCTGATTGCTCCACTTCATGGGGGAGGATCTGGGACTTGAGCCAAGTTTTAGTCACAGCTAGAATGTCAGGTTTATATAATGCTGTCCATGCCTCGAGGATATGGATTTTGTGCTTTAACTGCCAATATTCATGTGTACCAGCTTGAGTCCTTTGGTGTTGGCCCAGAGGGGGTTGGTGGGGTCACTGAGAGTGTGATTAGGAGAGTGGGGACCAGGGTTAAATTCAATATCCCCACCTAGTGCCAGCTCGAGCCTGACAAGGAAGCCAGTGGTTTTGTAGGGCAGGGGATGAAACCCCCACTGATTGCTCTCTCTGAAGTGAGAAGCTAAAGTATAACTGAAGTTGTTAGGGAGCGGTCCATGCATGATTTGGTTAGGCCTGTTTAACCCCTCCACCCTAGGGACAAGGGGTCAGGGAGGGCATGCAGTGATTGAACACGGCTTTGAGGGGGATGGCCCCGGGGAAGGGGCTGGACAGTCCAGTGGATCAGAGCTGAGTATGCTGGAGCAACCGTGGGCACCAGGATCCTCATGTTGCAGGTCTGAGGGGGGACACAAGGTTCAGGAAAGGACCTGGTCCTGTTGATAGGACAGGAGGAGAAGGGTAGTCAAGACTGTCCCTCTATTACAGGCATCTGAGGTGAGGGGGCGCTGCACTAGAGTGGGAGTTGTTTGATACAGCAGTCTAGCAATAGCAGTTTGGAGAACAATAGACTATTAGAGAAATTACTAAGGCAGAAGAAATCGGCAGTCACTCTGACTCTAGAGAGATGAATAGGTCAGGATATGAGTAAATTGGATGATTCTATAACTGGTATAGCAAGCTAAATTACCCTTGGTTTACAGAACAGCTTTAGAGAAGCCACGTTGAACTTTGCAGAGACATTTAGGCAATAGTATGAAACAGCAGTAGTTAAGGCATTTGGGAAAAGCAGAAACAATATAACTTTGCAGAGGGTCTTAGACTACAGCTATGGTTAAGGCACTTGGCAAGAGCGGGAATAAATTTAGTACAGGTAGGGAAGTCCCCACGTCAGGCTTTCAGGAGTAGTGAAGTACAAAGGGGTAGGAGATAAATGACAGCCTGGAAATTTCTGAGTTACTGCAGGATTGAACATGTGAATTTGTGGGCGGGGCTTAGGTCCATTTAACGGGAGGAGGGAACGGGGTGGGTAGGCGGGAGATTTTGCAAACTGAAGATGCAGCACTCTTGGAGCAGAGGGATGTTCTGACGGTAAGCAACCATCTCTCAGGATCTCTAGGCAGGGATTGCAGTTCCAGTGTCCATTTGCAGGCTTTGGGGGAGGTACGCTACAGCTAGCACCTCAACCCTGAGGAAGAAATCTTAGGTTCAGTCCTTGGGGTGGGGAAGACCCTTTGGAAGTGGGCCAGCGTCTCCATGACTCTGAGTTTGATTGCAGGGCAAGGGTTTTAGGCATGGACTATAACATGGCTGCAATAGTCTCAGGCATGGACACTTTTATCAGCATTCCAAGACAGGTAACCCCTGCCAGGGACCACTGGTAAGGGTAGGAGGAAAAGAATTTTGCTTGACATGTGGGGGTTACAGGAAGAATTTGAGGTTTGGCTCCATTCATTTTGCAGTATGACAGTGAAGAATATTCATTAACGATTGTACTCAATGCAAGAAGGAATCTCGCTGAATCAGTGAAAAATAAGGAGATATCATCAGCAAATAGCTAAATTTTCTGAGGGATTCCTCCAAGTGGAATGCTGGGAAAGGACTGAGAAGCTCTAAACTTCATGGCCAAGAGTTCAGTCACTAAAAGGAAAACAGTGGATGATAAAGGGCAGCCTTGATATGTTTCCTGAAATAGACAGAAGGGCTCAAATATCATAGAGTTGGTGAACACTTGAGCCATAGGGGTAGCATAGAGAAGTTTAATCATGTTAATGAATTGAGATGGAAAACCAAAATGGGACATTGTGTCAAAGAGATAAGTCCACTCCACCCTGTCAAGGGCCTTTTCAGCGTCTAGTGACAGGATGACAGTGGGTTCTGTAGAAGGTGAACACTCCTGTAGTAGGTCTAAAATGCATCTGGTGTTGTCGGCTCTGAGTCTACCCGATGCAAAACCAACTTGATCAGGGTAAATGATGGTTGGAATAATTGATTCTATACATTTGGCCAGTAGCTTGACATAAATTTTAACATCCACATTGATTAGTGAAATCAGTCAATATTGGGATATCTTTCTCTTTCTTGGGGAGTAATGTTATTAGAGGACGGAGCAAAGAAGGGTTGAGGGTGTATTTGTCCTGTGATTGTGTTATACTGCTGCAAGCTTAGGAGCCAGAATATCCACCAAAGACTGATAGAAATCAACTGGGTATCCATCCGTTGTGGTGACTTACCTGCTGACATGGACAAAATAGCTTCATTGACCTCTTGTGTGTAGATAAAATAAGTGGGTCAACTAAGTTTGAGGGTATCCGAAGAAGGGTGATATCTGTATAAAAGTGGTCTAGTTCTGCAGAATAGGGAGTTACCTCAGAGATGTATAAGTTAGCGTCAAAAGACTTGAATTCAGAATTAATAAGCTGGGGATCTGAGACTGCCGGGCTTGCTGCTGTATGATTAATGGGGGATATAGGGTTCCACTTCTCTAGTATGTTGCCTATGGTCTAATAGTTTACTAGGTTGCTAACCCACTTCCCAGTACTGTAGGTTTGATTAAGCCTGAACAGGGCTTATTCTGTATCAAATTGAAAGGTCTCTTCCTTTCATTGCTGTTTTGATGGTTGAATGTTTATGACTCTTTCCTCACAGACTAACCACCCCTGTGGCCTCTGTGAGCTCTTCTATCACATACAAACAGCAGCTGGCTTATGTTTCCCCTCAGTGAGGTAGGATCACACATACCCAACCAATATGTGTACCCGCATTCAAAACATTTCTGTATATAAGGAACCTGCTCATCCACATGTATCCATCTATAATGCATCTGAACCCCTTGATGGATACTGTTTGAATTGGTTATCCTTGGTTTGGTGAGAAAAACACACCAATAAATGTGGGATGTTGTAAGGAACCTACACCTTTTTAGGCAGATATATAAAGTAATTAGAATGTAACCCCATTTAATGTACTGTGCACTTACTAATTATACCAACTAACCACTTATAAACAAATAAACACCATGAAAGGCACCATAAAACTGGGGACACTGGTTTTGTTGGGAAAGTACACCTTCTATATACATTACCTGCATCGAACTGGCAGTGTAATCTAGAGGTTAGAGTAATGAGCTGTGAATTAGCTTGGTACATCCCACAGATCTGGGTTTGATTCCTACAGCCTCCACTTGTATACAGTGTGACCCTGAGCAAGTCACTTAACCTTCCCAGTGCTCCTCAGTCACCTTTGACAACAGATGTTGGGCTTAGTGTGCCTTACCTGGTTACCAAAGAATAAAAAACATTCTCAAGAGGAAATGGGTGGAAATCACCCCCATTATCTTACCACACAGACTTAAAAACAAGAGGCTAAAACAAGATACAGATTCCCCCATTTATCAACATAGAGCATTATTACAAACTTTTGTGAGTACTGGTCAGATTGAAATTGTGAACCCCTTGCTTATCTTTTGATCCCCGGAAAAGGGACTTGGCTTACTCTAATTGTGAGCACCTCTCTTCACTGTTTTGCTGGATAGTAGAACTGAAGTGCAGACTATTTTTATTAATTTAGTTACAAAATGTTAGCAGTAAGGCCTACTGAGCTGAGAAACTGCTAATTTCCAGAGGCTAGTTTAGCTAGCCTAGTTCTCCATAGTGACTTAATTTACAGTAGATAAATACTAGAAGAAACATCACCTGGTATTTCTGGGGCTCTCAGTTGTCATATGCATGCTCTTCTGCACCACTAACATTAGGAAAGTATAACACAGGAAACACCAAAGTCATGTGATATCCATTTTAGTTTTCATATATATTTTCATTCTTTATGTAGTTCTCCTAATATCCCTTCCTGTCTGGTGGTTCATTGGGGGCTTTACAAAAATCATATTTTATGTAACGCACAAAAACAATTCCAACTATGACATGCAGTAATAATGTCCACAATGACACTCAGCCT
The DNA here is from genome assembly GCA_016271365.2 of Neoceratodus forsteri. Lineage (NCBI taxonomy): Eukaryota > Metazoa > Chordata > Ceratodontiformes > Ceratodontidae > Neoceratodus > Neoceratodus forsteri. The sequence goes on from CM028133.1 coordinate 615,787,954, forward strand.
GAGAAAAAACATTTAAAATAAGTGCAGCAGATAGGTAGATACTGGTTCTTTAACCATGTGGCTTGGCTCCCAGCAATATATTTCCGGTATTACTGTAGCATTAAGAAAAAAAAATAACAGATTTGGAATAGGGAGACTTTTGGAAGTTCTATGGGTTCAGGTTTTTACAGCTTCAAACATTAACAGGAACTGTGACACCATTTCTAAGTTGAGATGGGACTAGGTATGCCAGCTGATTACTATTGTATTAACTCTTTTGCTGTTTACCCTTTTACTAGGATCAGTATGTCTTCCTGAATCAGTGTGCCTTGGACTTCATCAGATCACGCTCTGAGAAAAATGGGGATCTTATCTACCAAAATACAACAGCAATTAGTATCTATGAAAATATTTCTACCACTGCAAAGACAAATGGTTATTGTTAACCAAGGAGAATTGAACTCTGCCCTGATTGCACTGTACTTTTATTTAAATGACACATATTTCTATATTTGTATAAATGGTATGTGCTCTAAGAGTTTTGTGTACTAAAATTTACAGTATTTCTGCTTATAAGAAAAATTACTAATCTAAAGGTCTGAAGAGTCACACATAGTAGTAAAAAAGTATAAGTGGTATCAAGATCTCTTTTGATCTTAATAAACTGAAGTAATGATATTGTCCAACCTTGATTCTTTTTATTGCGGATGTCTAACATGACCTGTCTGTAATTTAGATGGGATATCAAAAAGAGAAAGATAGCAAAGGAATGTCTTTAAATGGCTCAGCTAAATCTGTGGCTATATTTGTATAAACAGTGTCCAGGTAGCATTATTTAAAGAATGCTGATGAAGCACTCAGGGCTTCAGTTCAATCAATTTTTAAAGTACTGGACTTCTAAAAATAGAGTAAAAACTTTCAAACTGAAGGGGGGGGGAGTATTTGATTCCTGAATGTGGAAAAAAGAAATTGGGTGAAATCCAATTTTCTAGGCAGGAAAGTCAAACGTCATTGGTGTTTCTAAATGAAAATGAATTTTACCGGTAATGGTAAAAAAAAAAAAATGATTTCTAAAACTCTGCAGTCCGATTGGTTAAGAACCATTCTTTAATCCAGCACAAGATACAGTTTGGTATTATTTCAAGAAACCTAAACCAAATTATGCTCTGAAAACTCTTAAATCACTTAACCTGTTCCTGTGTTTCAAGGCACTCAAGCACATCACCAGTAACAGTTTGCCTTCAAGAAACTCCCACCAAATTAGGGTGCACTCAAAAAATGATTAATTCACTTCACATGTTCCACTGTTTCCAGACACCCCTAGCACATTAACAGGACAAAGTTTCGTGTTTCAATATCCAGAATTTGTGGATCACTCTGGATTAAACTACAAATTCCACCTCCAGAAGCCACTCAGCTCCAGCACCCAAATCTGTGGTTGAATTCAGCACAGTCCACACCCTATTGTGAATTGTTACTTGCAAATTACTCTTAAAATGTCTGCTTCCAAAATGTGTAAATTTGGAAGTATGTTGACTTCCAAAATGCCTGAATGATTTTTAAATTTGAAGCCAAGAAAGTTTTTTTCACTACCACCAGTAACAAATTAGTTGAATCCCTGATTGCATTCATTTGTCTGTATGAATATCAGCTAGCCACTGGACTGTGCCTTTATTGCAGAACCATACATGAAATACCTAAACATTGTCCCTAGGGATAGGGCTGTCATTATGATGATAATAATGGGAAGGCAATGTGCTCTAGGCAGAAGATCATGGAGTACATGTGCTGTAATGAACTGTGAAAAGGGATCCCAGGTTACAATCCCTCCATGACTACTGACTTATTGTGTGACGATGACCAAATCACTTCATCTTGTTGTGCTTTAGCTCCTTACAACAATGAAACTGAGCAGATGCAGAACCCCACTGGAAATTGTATGTTTTATCTCAGTTGTACAACTTTGGAAATATCAATTGTAAATAACATTAAAAAATACTAATCATAGTCCTAGTACAAAAATAAGAATTATACATTTCTCTTAATTGTAATGCTAGATTGTCTTTGTTACTGTACCTCACTCACAAAACTGGAATTAATACTTTCAATGTTCTGAAAAAATGGGGTTCTCTCTAATAAGAGATGTATTTTCTTACATTTGAATAAGAATTTATCTAAGATAATATCATAGTTCAATTATGTTATAAAGGAGGAACATTAAATGGTGCAATAAGCAGTCCATTTTAAAAGATCTGAATGGAATACAATGATGAAGATTGCACATCTTAATGTGTAAAGGTGCAGAATTTTTACTCAGGTTCTTTCTGTGTTATAAATATTTTATATATGCCAGTGCAGGTTGTTTCTATGTTTTTAAATATGTTATGTATGCCAATGGCTGTTCCTGATTATGTGGCATATGTGTTCTGATTTAGTACAGTCAACAATAGAATTAAGTATATGAGTGACATATTTATGAAGAATGCTGACTGCCTAACCAAAATGCCAGATGTCTATCAGGAAGGTCTGCACAGTGAAATAGGTTTAGATAGCCCTCAATGTTTTATAGTGCAAGGTTTGAGATATACAGGAATAGATTTAAGAAGGTTGTAGATGTGGATACAAAGTTGAGAACCTCGGTATGCTGCTGGTGTGGCTATCTGCATTGCACTATAATTAAATTAGCTTTAAATGTAACTTCACTTTTGGTAATGGTTTTTCAACTATACGGGGGCCAGTGAGTAATGTATACTGATCTGCACCTTGATTTTATTTTTTGTTACTGTAAATTAAATTACAAATTGTAATTAAAGAAGGACACATCAATGCACCGGTTGCATTGCAATGAAAGTAGGTAATGAGTTTATTCCTTGTAATGTCTCTAGTATATGATGCAATTCAGTGTCTCTAGATAAAAACTATGCTGCAAGATCATTATCCCCTTTATCAATACATGAATAACTGACCAATAATAGCATCATTTGATACAAAAACAAAATATTTATATTTTCACATGTTTTTTTATCAATGAAGAGTAGTTTGTTGAAAATTTCATCAGGGACCACAGTGCAAATATTCTATATTTTAATAACATGTTTTCTTTAGATGGCAAATACATTTTTGTATTTCAAATAATTATTTTTGGATTAATTGTTTTATAATCTTAAAAGATTTTAGCAACAAAAATCATATTTTATGTTGGGGACTATAAATGACTTATTATGTAGCACTTAATGTTTTGCAATATGGTCTGTGGTGTTTCTGTTATTTAAAACTAAAATGTAAGGCAACTGAAAAGGGATACTGTTGCTGTGAAATGAAGGGGTTAAACAAACATGTAATGATTATTGTACAAAATAGTGTGCAAGTATTCCAGTGTTTTCCAGTTCCTGTATGAATAATTGCATTAAAGTTTATTCAAGAGTTAAATTAAATTGTGTATTTTGATTAAAATATTTCAAGTAGTGTATCATTTTCTGAAAAATAAAGCACAGACCCACACTAGATTACTCACATGTGGTTACTGGTCACAGTAGCCTCCCTAATGGACTGTAGAATATATGCAAATAACTAGTTTGGTGCTTGGGCTGACAAGCCATGGCACAAGTTCAACTCTCTCTCTCTCTCTCTCTCTCTCTCTCTCCAGATATATATCATATCATTAATGTGTCTCTAAAAAAAACTTAATATTCAAGGTACAGTATCGAGGTACAAAATGTGAAACATATCTACTACTTTGGAAACTTGGATACAAAAAGAAATTTAAACCAGACATTAACCATACAGAATAGTCTATGTAACTTCAGTTACTTTTAAGCAAACATTTATGTATAATGCTGTAATGTTTTCAACTATGTTCATATACACAGGTCATTTTCTACAGTCATATCCTTCCACCTGGGGGAAAGCTATCTAGTTTACAGGATCTTAGTGTTTGCATGATGTACCGTATGTGAAAAGCAATATCATCTATGCATACAGTAATGTGAGAGGCTGGATTGGCAGAGCCTGAGGCATGCCCAGTCTCTGGTTCAGCAGATTCTGCTGTCAGTTTTTCTCTCTCATGAACTTATCACAGCTCATTCATCTCTGGTAGTGATGATTGTGGTACCTGTAGTCTTTTTGGTAGCTTTTCTGCCACCAGCACCCACTTACTCAGTACAGATGCAGACCTTAATTATTTTCTGTGAATTTATTTATTTATTTATTGAAAATGTTTTACCAGGAAAGGCACACTGAGCAAAAAGATGCTCATCTCACGGTGCGACCTGGGGGGGGGGGGATTACAGAGGAGGCAGGTATATATACAAAAGTTGAACTTACAGTAACACAATAAGGAAAATGTATATAGCTGGGAAGAATACATTTGAACAAATTACATTGGCAGTGCAGTTCATCACGGCGCAGGCTCAGCAACTATAGGTATATAAATTGTGGTTAGCCAACTAGGTAAGAACAGTACAGAACATGATGTAAGGGGGTGGTATACCAAACAAGGGTACACATCGAGGCAAAACATGAAATACATAAGTGCCATACATAAGGATTTGGAGAGCAAGGTGGGGGGTCGGGATGGAGGGTGGAGAAACGTAGGTGTATAAGGGAGAGATTAGGTGAGGAGGGAGGGAGTGGGGCTGGGGAGCGTAAGATGATTAGGAGGGGGGAAGGGAGAAATTGAGCAACCAGTATACTCCTGTTCTGGGTCTTATACCAGCTGAAGTTCTATATTGCCTGTTCTGAGAACTCAGGATGTGTAAATGAGCTATGGAGGATAGGACAAACAGGGTACTGGTATAGTCCCCCTCCACAATGTCTAGCGATATGGTGGTGTATTGTCTGAGTGGAGGGGTGACCACACAGCAGAAAACTCACCATAAGAAAATAGATGTGTTTACCTGGTCTGTAGCCTTGGAACTTTGGGAGGTACCTTCCTCTTGAAATTGCTGGCTACTGAAACGGAATGGTGGTTATTTGGCAGGCACCAGTTTATAAACGAGTCCAGAGTCCATAAGGCCATGGTACTCCATAATGCAGTTTCTGCCTAAGTCTCTCACTCTCTCCCTTTTCAGTCATGTACTGTACAAAGCACTTTATAGTGGGTGCACACTCCACCATCTTTCCCAGAACTATCTCACTGCCCTGCATCTTCAAGAAAGGGGACGCTCTGGATTTTCAACTCTCAACTGCAGCTCGCCCAATATGTTAACCATCTCAACACTTTTCTCACCACCAATCTCATCTGCATGGTGAACTCATGGACACTCAAGTTTACTCTTAGAGGGTCACTGTTTTTCAATTTAGTAGGTCACTGCTGCCACTTTCAGCAGGTCACTGCAGGTGCTTAAGCAGGTCACTATAGCTCTCCCTTTATGCGGATCCCAACCTCTGCACTCATGAGGGCAAGTTTCAGCTCCCCATTGTCACAATGGATATTGTCAAATTGTAGCTGGGGCTCCTAATGGCAACCAAATTCCCACTGCAAACTGGGCCCTCACTGACCATACTACTGAGCTAGGCCTGGTAGGCCGGCATGGGCAATTGCCTCCACCCCAGCCATACTCACTTTTCTGTCCATTACCTTCTTGCACTCCCACAGGCTCCCCTTAATCTTGCCCAAAACATACAGTTTATACTGTCTGTGCCTACTTTTACCTCCTGACCCACAGGTGGTCACCAGTAGGTGAAGGGGGTTATATCTTTGATTTCTATTAAGCTCCCAGAGGGGGCTTATACTTCCCCCTGACTAATGCTCACTGACCCTCGAGAGTGCTCTCCCCAGTTACTGCAGTGGCACCTGTGGGGAAGTATGTACAGTCCCTCCATGCTGACCCCACTCAGCATTGCTGATAACACTGCTGAGACAGTGTATTCCCCATAAGTCAAATAAATTCATATACCATGACCACACTGCTTTCATCATTGTATACCACACTGCCCTGGTGACCCAACCCACCATGCCCATGGACAATTTGTCTAAGCTATGGTGGCGTCCCAGCCTAAACTACCTACTAAAATATTAGAAACTGCCAAATGTTGTGCTGCTACCATGGTCTGCCAGTCCAAACCATCCCCCCCAAACCACCCACCATGACAATTGCACAGTTAGAACAGTAAAACAATAAAATGTAAACAGAGAGATCCTGCCAAAATAAGTTCTCTACCCTTCCCTTAGCTACCAGCACAATGGTGCCAAGTCTATACTGTTTTAGTGTCTCTGAACCATGAGCTAACAATGCTCAGTCCCACATTTAATCACTTGTATACTGAGGCATGACTGCATGCTCAGACATAATCGTTCAAACATTTCAGTCTCTTTGTAAACAGTCTACAAGTACGTGACCCTGCAACAAGAAGAACAATGGTAAAACAAGAAAAAGGGTTTCTTCTAACTCAATAGCTGGAGACAAGTGTCTTTTCATGGTTTACTTTGCAGTCCCAAATGCAACACAGCATCAGTGTTCATATGGGGGAGGCACCATGATCTTATGTTTCTGTGACAATCTTAAAGAGCAAGTATGCCTTTACTGTCTCACGTAGTAGTAATGAGGATCTGGCTTGGTCACTTCATCCCTGAAGGAATCCACACTGATGATATAGTATTTGGTTCTATTCTCTTCAAAGTCTTGGACTTGCACAAAAGGTTTGAAAAATGTTAAGTCCATCATATGCATGTTTGGCACACATCACTCGGGCATGCCTCTGGGCTTTCTGGAGCTCCGTGGTGGTACTGGTGGCATTCAAATAGTACTTTTTTATACATTTTTTCCAGAATTTCATGGAAAACCCAGTTTTGATGGCTCTCCTCTATTACATCCCATAATCGTTCAGGGAAGTACAGGTATATTTGATTGGGGTATTCTTGCTTTATCTTGCTTATCCTGAAGGAGGCGGTGGTGACACCTCTCCTGAAGAAAGCTTCTTTGGATCTAGACTGCCCTGCAAACTACAGACCAATCTCTAACCTTCCCTTTATAGGGAAAGTTATTGAGAAAGTAGTGTCCCTACAACTGGAGAACCATTTGACCATCCATGACATCTAGAGGCATAGTACTGAGATGGTGCTGGTTCGGGTGCTCAATGATCTCTTGATGGTGAGGGATCAGAAAAATTGTTCCGTATTGGTTCATCTAGATCTCTCATCAGCATTTGACACTGTGGACCATGGGGTCCTTCACGAGCACCTGAGGTTCATCTGTGGCTGTTGTGGGGTTCAATTCAGGAAGACAACAGGAATCATAAAATATTGTGTAAAACACCCTGAGGTGCTGTTTTATTGCCAGGTTTGTACAGATGGCATTTTCAGATGTAAACTTTTGTCAGGTTACTATAAGGAAAACAATAAAGAGTATGGGCTGGGAGTTTAGGTAGGAGACCTCTCGCTAGAACACTGCAGTTGGACCTTACAATGCCCTCTAGAGACCAGGAACTGAATCCATTGCATGGTATGTTCACCCTGCCAATACCCCCTGGGTTTCTGCAAGTTCCTCTGCAGTCTGAGTATCTGCCCACTCAGACCTCTGCAGCTTCTCACCAGTCTGAGTCCTCTCCTTTTGGTAAATTCCAGGTGAGCAGCTTCTAGCATCCAGGTAGCCCAAACCTGACCTTTGGAGGTCTAGGTTCAATCCCAGGCCACAGTGATTCCTCCTTGCTTTTAGGCTTTACAGGACTTTCAACCTGAGCTCCACCTTAAGCTTGCCTCACCTTGACCTTTGGGTAACCAGGATCTCAGTAATTCAACACTCCATGTCTCTCTCACATTTGGCTGCTTCTCTGGCTCCACACTGCTGCTCACTGAGGTTCTTCTCTGTTCCTCTGCCCAAAGTAAAAACTAACTGTAGGTTACCTGAGCATCCCTTATATACAGCTCAGGTGTCACATGATTTATCAGTCATGTTCTATTAAACAATTAGAGGAATACCAGATTTATAATTCATACAACTGCATTATTTTCAAAGAAATATACAGGATATATATGGGGGCAATTGTTACACAATACTAAACCCCTTACGAAAGCATAAACACAAGAACATACAAACGAATGTGCTTTTCAGAAAGTTCATCCCTCTAAACTAATCACTTCCTGGCAGGACAAGACCCAAGCCTTCCCTATATACTCATGCAATTAAGGGCCAGCCCTTCCCTAAGGGAACATATTTCTAAAATGGCTGCAGCTGCTGAGATAGCAGCAGCAGAAACACAGATCCAGGAGCTTCTGAACTCCCAGCTTCCAGGTACAAACTACCTTTAAAAAGCATAGATTCTTCTGGAGATGAACTCAACCTTTAACTGTTATCCTGCATGTACTTTTATAGTTTATACACATCTCTTTTTCTAAAGCTATCAAATGCTTCCTTATATCATGTTTTGTTTCACAGAAATATAGTCTCAACTGTTTCCTAAAATCAGCAGCAGCCTGCAAACACCAAACTATTTAGCACAGGTATATTTGCCTGGATTTACTGCTCAGCACTTTGTTACACTTGTACTTGGGGGGGGGGCAGGGTCTCCCATTAAATAGCCAAACTGCCATGCTCAGAGTTTCTACAGCAAGGAGAGCTTTATTCATTTGTTAGCTGGCAGATTACACCCCTTGGGCAGTTTATTTTAATCTTATTTAAAGCAAAACCCTCATGTAATACTTCTTATGGTGATCTCTATTTACCAGCATGCCACATTCTTTTGTGGGGGGGAAGGGGTTGCAGAACATGAACTAGATTGATGACTACCCTGATAATGGCCAGCTAGCAAGGCTCAAAGATAAACAACAAAATACAAAGTACAACAGACTTACATAGAGGAAGGAAAAGGTAACTACAACTTTATTTTACTTCCAGGGACTACTGCATGCTATACAGTACATATCCCTAATTTGGCATCATGGGGTAAACTTTGTTGAAGCTGAGCTGCTTTAACCATCACTACAGTTTTCCAACTGGGGTAGGGTCACCCACCCTATCACATATCCCCCCAGCTTAAAAGGGAACCAGTTCTTGCAAAGGACTGGTTTCCATGCCTGACTTCAGAAGTTTTATTGATTTAACTAACCTTGTACCGACTCCTCTTCCACTTCCATTTTATTTTCATCCCTTTCTCTTTTAATAGAATCATTACCTTTCTTTATGTTCAGGTATGACAACTCAGCCAACTGACTGTACTATTAATAGAGAACTTCTACAACATGGTAATTCCTTTAACCACATCTTCCTACTCTTGAGTCTAATACCCTCACATTCCTTTGCCTTTTTTATCTAGAAGTACTCAATTTTTTTTCCCAGCATTATAATATGATTAAACATTTCTTCAGAACACACATTACCTTATATGCTTAGAGAGAGATAAACTATATCTATGAAGTACTTCTACCTCCAAGAATCTCTCCCCAGTCTTTATTTCAGTGGATATAGGACTCCACCCATCCTGACACTTCCTACCAGAAAATTCATTTTTATTCCTTGCAACTATTCTTGCTGCCGCCCTATTGGTTGCCGCCATACTCTGACATGTTTTACAGGTCTTGTCAGAACTTCACAATTTGTTTAATTACCCCTGGCCAGTAGAAATAGGATAGTATGTGATTTAACATCCCATGGCATCTCAAATGCCCTTTCTTGGGATCAAAATGTGCTGCCTGAAGAACCTGCAGTCGAAGTACCCTGGGCACCACCAACTGATCTTCAGTACATTTCTCCTGAAATTTCTTGTGGCACCTATACAGGACCCCATTCTTTATAAAATAAAAAGGTCTAGCACTATCCAGCCTTTCAACATTAATAGGCCCATTATCAACCATGTTTACAAATGCAAATAACCTACGTACACAGGTATCATTCATTTGGAGTGTACTTCACATTTGAAAGTCAGTATTAGTTTTAGGCATTAAACACTCAGTCTCTTCTGGTCCTAAAAGGACCACTGGTTCTTCATACCTGCAATCTGTTGAACTTCCAGGACCCTTCTGGATGTCAGCACACAAGTCCTTAAAATGTTCACATACCTGACTCGGCTCTCCCTCTCGCCTTTCAAGCTCTGTCAGTTCAGGCAATTGTACCTGCACTCTTTGATCATCATCCAACTCTAGCAACTTCACATTTTTCAAAACAGCACACAAATCTACAGGGAGTACACCGCAGGACTGTTCATCTGGGACATTGTCATCATTCTCCTTAGCAAAATTAGATGGCACTGTTCCTTCCCCATCAGCCTCATGGTTCCCAAACAGTGCTTGGTTAACAGTCACAACTTCCATCTGCTCCAGTGTCTGGATTCGTTGCTCTGCCACAGAACATCGTTCCTCAGCCTCTAGCCACTTTTGAGTCAGCCATTGCACCATCTTTGAGAGACTCATCAGCATCTCTCTCTCAGACAGCACCTCCTCTGGTTCACTCTGCAAGTTCATTGCTGCCAATTCCACCAAGGTCTTCACTTTCTCATACACAATTATCACAGGATCAATTATTTAGTCAGCAAACTGTTCAGACTTTTAGCACTAGGGGCTTCCTGCACATCTCGCTTTCTTCAGTACCATCACATCTAGTATGTGACCAGCCACACTTCCCCTGTCAGTGTGTTCTGGCATCCCACTGCTGACACCAAATGTCATGGGGTTCAATTCAGGAAGACAGCAGGAATCATAAAATATTGTCTAAAACACCCTGAGGTGCTGTTTAATTGCCAGGTTTGTACAGATGGCATTTTCAGATGTGAACTTTTGTCAGGTTACTATAAGAAAAACAATAAATAGTATGGTCTGGGAGTTTAGGTAGGAGACCTCTCGCTAGAACACTGCAGTTGGACCTTACAATGCCCTCTAGAGACCAGGAACTGAACCCATCACATTGTATGGTCACCCTGCCAATACCCCCTGGGTTTCTGCAAGTTCCTTTGCAGTCTGAGTATCTGCCCACTCAGGCCTCTGCAGCTTCTCACTAGTCTGAGCCCTCTCCTTTTGGTAAATTCCAGGTGAGCAGTTTCTAGCATCCAGGTAGCCCAAACCTGACCTTTGGAGGTTCAGGGCCAATCCCAAGCCACAGTGATTCCTCCTTGCTTTTAGGCTTTACAGGACTTTCAACCTGAGCTCCACCTTAAGCTTGCCTCACCTTGGCCTTTGGGTAACCAGGATCTCAGTAATTCAACACTGTACGTCTTTCTCATGTTTGGCTGCTTCTCTGGCTCTACACTGCTTCTCACTGAGGTTCCTCTCTGCCCCTCTGCCCAAAGTAAAAACTAACTGTAGGCTACCTGAGCATACCTGTTATACAGCTCAGGTGTCACATGATTTATCAGTCATGTTCTATTAAACAATTAGAGAAATACCAGATTTATAATTCATACAACTGCATTATTTTCAAAGAAATATACAGGATACATATATAGGGGCAATTGTTACACAATACTAAACCCCTTACAAAAGCATAAACACAAGAACATACAAACAAATATCCTTTTTCAGAAAGTTCACCCTTCTAAACTAATCACTTCCTGGCTGGACAAGACCCAAGCCTTCCCTATATACTAATGCAATTAAGGGGCCAGCCCTTCCCTAAGGGAACATCTTTATAAAATGGCTGCAGTTGCCGAGATAGCAGCAGCAGAAACACAGACCCAGGAGCTTCTGAACTCCCAGCTTCCAGGTACAAACTACCTTTAAAAAGCATAGATTCTTCTAGAGATGAACTCAACCTTTAACTGTTATCCTGCATGTACGTTTATAGTTTATACACATCTCTTTTTCTAAAGCTATTGAATGCTTCCTTATATCATGTTTTGTTTCACAGAAATATAGTCTCAACTGTTTCCTAAAATCAGCAGCAGCCTGCAAACAGCAAACTATTTAGCACAGGTATATTTGCCTGAATTTACTGCTCAGCACTTTGTTACACTTGTACGTGGGGGGGGGGGGGGTTGCATCCCCCATTAAATAGCCAAACTGCCATGCTCAGCGTTTCTACAGCAAGGAGAGCTTTATTCATTTGTTAGCTGGCAGATTACACCCCCTTGGACAGTTTCTTTTACACTTACTTAAAAGCATATCCCTCATGTAAAACTTCTTATGGTGATCTCTATATACCAGCATGCCACATTCTTTGGTGCAGTTGGGGATTGCAGAACACGACCTAGATTGAAGACTACCCTGATAGTGGCCAGCTAGCAAGGCTCAAAGGTAAACAACAAAATATAAAGTACAACAGACTTACATAGAGGAAGGAAAAGGTAACTGCAACTTTTTTTTACTTCCAGGGACTACTGCATGCTATGCATATCCCTAATTTTGTATCATGGGGTAAACTTTGTTGAAGCTGAGCTGCTTTAACCATCACTACAGTTTTCCAACTGGAGTAGGGTCACCCTCCCTATCACAGTGGCCTGTCAGGTACAGTGCTCAGGTGGTTTACATCTTTTCTTACTTGCAGAACTCAGAGGGTGGTGTCAGGGATTAATTCCTCTGGCCCAGTCTCTCTGTCATTTAGGGTCTCTTAGGGTTCGGTGTTGTCCCCCATGTTGTTCGCAGTGTATATGCTTCCCCTTGGAGACATTGTAAGAAGGTATGGGCTGAGGTTTCACTGCTATGCTGATGATACCCAGCCCTGCCTGTCTTTTGTACTTGACCAGGATAGAGCTCCCTTGGTATTTAACAACTGCCTCGCTGAAATCCAGGGTTGGATGAATTCGAGCTGGCTGAGATTAAACTCAGAAAAGACTGAGGTGTTGGTTGTGGACCCAGCGCACCGGATAGAGGGGTTGGGGGTGGGTCTGCCTTTGAGAATTTTCCTAGGGGGCTCCCAGCTTCTGACCTCTGAACAGGTGCAATACCTGGGAGTGACTTTGGACGAGGGGCTGACACTGTGATGGCAGGCGTCAGTAGTCATCATATCCTCCTCTTACCATTTGAGGAACATCTCCAGGGTTAAGCACCTAGTTCCAACTGGTGATCTTCCCACGTTGGTCCAAGCCTTTGTGACCTCATGCCTTGATTACTGCAACTCCCCTTTACCTAGGGCTACCTGGGGTGGCTATCCACCACTTGCAGCTGGTGCAGAACACTGCAGCCTGGTTATTGACAGGGACGCCCCGGTCTTGTCACACCTCTCTGGTGCTGTGCAAATTGTACTGGCTGCCGGTACAGTGGCAGATCACCTTTAAAGTCAGACTTTTGACTTATAAAGCCCTACACAGATTGGGCCTGAACTACCTGAAAGAGCTTCTAGTTCCTTACTGCCCAGGGCAGTCACTCCGCTCAGCTGATGAGGGGTTGCTAGAGATTCCAAGTTTTTTTTTTAAATCTTCGGGGGCCCGGACATTTATGTACGTGGCCCCAGTCCTTTGGAATTCTCTACCTCGTCAGCTATGGAAGTGCGCAACTGTGGAGGGATTTAAACAGGCCCTTAAAACACACTTATGACATCAAGCCTTTGCTGTTTGATTTTATTTTGTTTGCAATTTGAATTTTATAAGAATGGATACTTACTGTAATATGCGCTGCTTTAGTTTATTGTTAGGCACCTTGGTTTGTTGAAAGGCACCTTATAAATAAAGCATTATTATTATTCTTTCTCCAAATGATATGTTTAGCCTGAGACCATTCTGGGATGCATCAGGTACTGGTGCAAGGGGGCCTGGCAGTCAGACAGCCATATGCAAGTAAAATAGATCCTCACCTTGGGGTCAGTGGGCCTGAGGCAGCTCAGTGTCTCTCACCGTTGACAGCAATAGGCAGATAGCCTGGGTGTCTCATCCTTGAATGACAGAACTGGGGCTTTATATGGCTTTGGGATGTCTCTCTTGAAATCATCATTCTCAAAAGTTGCTCTGATGCCTGTATCCTCCGTGACAGCATTGATACCTTGCTCATCCTCTGAATTTTCTGATTCTGGAGTTGCCCTGCTCCATTACCTCCTCCACCTCCATGTCAGGCCACTCACTGCTTGCTGCTGCGGGAGTGCTCAACTTCTCTTTCAGCTGTGCAAGCTCCGTAGCACTTCCACCTGGTGACAGCAGCAACATTTCCAACACGTGGAACCTGCAGCCCCTGCCTCAACCAACAGGCGGTATGGGTTCTGTCTCAGATGGCAGGTATGGCAGGCTACAGGAAACACTTTCCACTGGGGCCTGGCTGCAAAGCTCTGAGATTATTCCCACATTTCCATCCTGGTAGTCTCTTATCCAAAAGGCATAATGAATCCAGGCAAGCCCCAATTTGGCATGGGGCAGGGGACACTCACAGCTCCGCTAGAGCATCATGGGCAAACAGGTAGCTCCATGACACCAGGGCCTTGCACTGGCAGACTACACATACATGGGTCATTGTTACCATCTCCACATGGTCCCAAATTCATTTTAACATAGAGGCAGGAATCATTACTTCAGATGATGACATCAGGGCCTGAGACATTGTCTCTCTTCCACAGTTCCAAAAGAGCTGCTAAATCTTTCACATGGTGCTGCTGATTGCTCAGTCTCTCCACCACTCTGGCCATGCTGCAGCCTCCAGTGTTTGACTCTGACTCTGGCTTCCCAGTAACCAGCCCCAGTGGCCCATCACAAAGAGTCACAGTACAGAGCATTAGCATATCCTCCACGGCCCTGCAGGTGCGCTCCCACAGCCAAACCAACAGGTGCCAAAGGTTTCAAATGTTGCAAACTCTCCAAAGTAATGGCTTCTCTGGCTCCTTGCTCACCAAAATCAAACAGTCCAGCTCAATACTGCTAGTCAGCATTTACTGTAAGTCCAGATGTCAACAGGCACCCAAAAATTTGAATCCTAGATGAGCCCCCCCATTGTAGCCCCCTCCCCAGTAGTGTAGGGGTATGGTGCTGCATTGTCTGAAAGGGAAGGAGTGACCACACAACAAAAACCCACCACAAGATGGCTGTGTTTACCTAATCTATAGCCTCGGAACTTTAGGGGTGCCTTCCTCTTGAGATTGCTGGCTACTGAAATAGAAAGGTGATTATTTGCCAGGCACCAGTTCATAAATGAGTCCAATGTCCATACACAATTTAGAAGAATAAAATCCACTTAATGCAGTGAGGGCACAAGCAACAACAATTACTACATAGAACTAGGGGGTTCAAGGGTGCCAGCACACAAGTTCACTGGCACACTTAGTACCCAGAAGCACAGTGGTAAATGTGACCAGTACGGTTTCCCAACAAATTTATCATTCCTGGAGCTGAATCAGGCTTCACAATGGCAACTGCACAGTCAGTGGGCTGAATAAGGCTATGGTACACCCTGAAGCAGCTTCTACCTAGGTCTGTCACTCACTCTGGTCTCAATCATGTATGAGGCACTTTACAGTGAGGGCATACTTCCCAGCCCTACCTCACTGACCAGAATCTTCAAACAAGGGGACATTCAGCTTTTCCAACTCTCATCTGTAGCTTGTCCAATACATTAGTTATCTCTGCACTTTTCTCACCACCAGTCTCATCTGCACAGGAACTCTTGGACATTCAAGTTCAATCTTAGTGGGTCACTGCGCCCACTTCCAGCAGGTTGCTGCAGCTCTCTCTATCTCTCTTTATGCCAATCCAACCTCTGCACTCACTGAGTGGCAAGTTTCAGCTCCCCATTGTCACAATGGACTTTGTCAGATCAGAGCCAAGACTTTTAATGGCAGCCACATTCCTGCCGCAAACTAGGCCATCACTGACCATACTATTGAGCTAGGCCTGGTTGGCCAGAGTGGGCAATCTCCTCTATCCCTGCCTCACTCACTTTTCTGTCCCTTCCCTTCTCACACTCCCACAGAATCTCCCCTTAATCCTGCCCAAAACATCCAGTTTACTGTATACTGCCGACACCAACCTCAGCCTTCTGACCAACAGGCAGTCCCCGGTGGTGAAGGGCGGTAACCCTTTAATTTTTAGTAAGCTCCCAGAGGAGGCTTACACTGGTAAATGGAGTTTGCTCAGAGGAAGGGATGGTCACCAGTGGGGTGTCGCAGGTATCAGTGCTGGAACCAATCTTCTTCAATGTCACAGTGGAGGAAATGGAAGGAAAGGTCTGCCTCTTTGCAGATGACACCAAGATCTGCAACAGAGTGGGGCAGGGAAGTATTGGTAACAATCTTGAAAGACTGGAAGAGTGGTCAAGGGTATGGCAGCAGGGCTTTAAAGGGAAACACCAGTGACTCTATCACCCCAACCATTCTAAAGTTCAACCATACTGATGCAGTTTCATCCTATATGTTCTTGATGAACAAGCACTTCCTTGGTTTTCCCTTAGTCACCTCCCCAGCTTCAGAGCTTGTCCTCTTGTTCTTGTGCACTTTTTATTATTTTTTTTTTTTTTTTTACAGCCCTCCTCTTATGTCTCATTTATACCAGTGAGGTATTTGCATGTCTGTATCATAACTCCCCTTTCCCTTCTTTACTCCAGGGTGTACATGTTGAGGTCCTTTAGTCTCTCTTCACATGGTTTCTGGTGTAGACCCTGTACCATTTTTGTTCTTCTCCACTGCACTGCCTCTATGCCAACAGGGGATTAGGGCCATGGAGGGACCACTAGACTACCAGGACTTTATCATACCAGGGATTGGGGCTGTGGTAGGATCACTGGACCAACAGGACTTACTTTCTTTTAATTGTACCATGGGATCAGGGATGAGAAGGACCACTGGACCACCAGGACTTACTTTCATTGTAGTATACTGGAGGATTGGGGCTGGGAAGGGATCACTAGACCACCAGGGTACCCAGCCATTGATGGCATGTGGACGGGGTGCAATGCATCCACTGCCTCTGTGCACTGTGAAGTGCTGGGGTGCAGAAACATGAAGTGCACCATGCAAGTGGCTGTTTTGCACTTGTTCAATATCCGCATATGGATGAGACTGGTTTCTCTGACTGTTTCTCTTCTATCCGGAATAACTTTACTGCTAACCTCATTTTCTCCCCCTCTTACCCTACTCTTAAGCAACTTCTCAAGGATCCTTTTGCTCCCTCCTGCTCTTGCTCTGGCTCCTACTGTTCTGTCACCAATCTAATTGATCAGTTGTTACCTCTCTATTTATTCGTTGCTCTATTTGTTTGCATTGCTCAATTTGTGTTGCTTGACTGTTCTGCCATTACCTTTTGAATTGCATTCTCTCCCTAACCTTCCCATGGTACACCTAGAAACATAGAAACAGAATTTGATGGCAGATAAGAACAGCTTGGCCCACCTAGTCTACTCATTTTCCTTACCTGTTTCACCTACTGTATTCCAAATCCTAAATGATCTGCGGCTTACCCTCTCTTTCCTATTGAAAGAGTTCCTTTATGTCTGCCACATGTGTTTCTGAATTCCCTTACTGTTTTTGCCCCTACAACTTCTGCCGGGAGGCTGTTCCATGGATCCACCACCCTTTTTGTGAAAAAATACTTTCTCATGTTTCCCATAAGTCTACCCCCCTCTATCTTCATAACATGGTCCCTTGTTCTTGAACATCCTTTTTTTTAAAGATGCTACCCTCTTGTACCTTATTTACACCCTTGAGATATTTGAAAATTTCTATCATATCCCCTCTCTCTCTCCTTTCCACTGGGGAATACATATTGAGATCCTCCAGTCTCCATTCATATGACTTTTGGTGCAGACCCTGCACCATTTTTGTCACCCTTCTCTGAACCACTTCTACTCTGTCTATGTCCTTCCAGAGATGCGAACTCCAGAACTGGACACAGTACCCTAGATGAGGTCTCACCAATGTTCTATACAGTGGCATCACTACCTGCTTCCTTCTGCTGGAGTTACCTCTCCCTATGCACTGCAGCATTCCACTGGCTCTCCTTGCAGCCTTCTCATATTTTTGGTAACCTTTAGATCATCAGATATGATTATTCCCAGGTCCCTTTCCTGATTGGTAGCCATCAGTACCTCCCCTATCACATACTCCTCCTCTGTATTTCTGTGACCCAAGTGCATGATCTTGCACTTCTTTGCATTGAATCTTAGCTGCTGACCAGTCCTGAGGCTTGCTTAGGTCCCTTCTCATTTTCTCTACCCCTCCTGGAATGTCGACTCTGTTGCAGATCTTTGTGTCATCTGCAAAGAAACACACCTTCCCTTCCAGCTCCTCTGCAATGTCACTTATGAAGACATTAAAAAGGAGTGATCCAAGCACTGATCCCTGCAGGACCCTGCTAGCTACTTCCATTCTTTGGATTGAACTCCATTCACCACCAGCCTCTGGATCCTATCATTCAGCCAATTTTTGACCCAGTTTACCACCCTGGGACCCACTCCCAGGCTGCCCAGCTTGTTTACTAGCCTCCTATGTGGGACAGTATCAAAGGCCTTTGTGAAATCCAGTTAGGCCACATCCACTGCCTCTCCCTGATCCAGCTTCTTAGTTACCCAGTCAAAGAAATCTATCAGATTTGTTTGACAAGATCTTCCTGTTATGCGTTCATGCTGCCTCAGATCCTGTACTCTGTTGGATTTGAGATATATCATACACCTTTCTCTTAGTAGTGATTCTATTATTTTCCCTATCAAGGTCAGGCTGACTGCCTTGTAATTACCAGAAATAAATCTTGACCCATTGTACCTTTCCCAGTCATCAGTATGTAAACAAATGTGTACATTATCCTCTTTCAGAGTGTCTCATCATATTGCACAAAATGTCTAAAACTCAAAATTTAAATACAGTACTTTTTCAGGATCACTTGAGCCTGACTTCCGGTGGCAGCAATGCACCATGCAGACTAGCAGCTTCCCTGCATAGCTCCAGCCACCTGTTTACAAAACTCAATTTCATCACACAAACTGTAATATCTGGACATTGCAATGCTCATAAAAAAGGATCGGAATATCCAAAGACGAATTGAGGATACGTTACGTACCTCCATATGGAAGTGGAGATTCAAAAAATGTTGCCTAAATGTATACCCCCTGTTACACCCGAAAAAGCCCCAAAAAAGCCTAGGGCATTGGGTTCCAGCCAAAATCTAAGTTCTACCTCTTCCTCGGGGAACAGTGAGCTGCTTACCCTGCACAGATTTTTAGAAGAGTTTAAACTGTTCTGTGAAGACTTGCACAAGCTCACGTCAGACTTCAGCACCCTGAGCTCACAATTGAATGAAGTATCACAAAGGGCTTCCAATAATTCAGCCAGGCTCTTTTCGTTGGAGAAAAAAACAATACAAATTTGACCCTGAGCTTAGTGTCTGTAGACAGCGGTTGGCTAAATTGGAATCAAAAGTGGAGGACCTCGAGGGGCACAGTCATCAGAATAATGTAGTAATAATCAGGCTCCTCAAGGGGGAAGAGGGGCATGACACAATTCTTTTTATTCAAAAATTGATGCTAAAGCTTGTCGGCCCCTCGCCCTTTGACAACAAATATATTATAGAAAGAGCACATAGGGCTCTCCAGTCCAAGCCAGGGCCTGGTGCCCCCCCACGTCTGGTAATTTTCCACTTTTTGAACTTCTTGGAGAAACAACACTTCCTCCAGAAAAGCAAGGAGCTCCAGGAAATTAAGTGGGAAGGGAAGAACCTGAGAATAGCCCAGGATCTGCCTACTTCTGTGCACCTGAAGAGAGCGGCTTTTCACCGAATGGTGTCCAAATTAATCGCCGCCGGCATCAAATACAGTGTGGCATACTGAGCCAGACTACATGTCCTTATTGCAGGAGCGTGGACCTCCTTTGATGATCCTGAAACAGCTGCTCCATAGCTCAAAGTTGCCTTCTCCAACCTCTTCAAGAATCCTTGATTGAGATATAGGGAAGACTCTAGTTTGAAGAGTGGAATCGTAGAGATTAAAAGAGAATTGTTTCCTTTGGGAAGGATTTCACATGCCCAGGTACTCTGTTTATTGCTGTCTAGTAAACAGAATGAGAAAATATCTTGTTTCATTGCGGTACTCATATGTTGTCCATACCTGGCCAAATTCAGTCCTCAATGCTGGCGGGGTGAAAATAGGCAGTCTTTTAAAATAATAATTACATTGGATCTAGTCCAGCTCTGATATGCTCGTTGTAGTGTGTTTTCCCGATTTGCCCTTTCAGTGCCTCAGTACCTTGCCTCGAGAAGGAATACTCTTATCTCTGAAGATGGAGATGCTTATCATCACGAATACCAGAAGGAGTAAATCCGGCTTTGCGAGGATTAAATGAGTGACACCAGAGTGGGGGACTTTCAGTTATGTTACTTTATTGGTTCTTTGGAAAATCTGGAGGGTCTTTTTTTTTTTTTCTCTCGTTTTCTTTGTTATCATCTGTCGATTTTAGGACAGGAGCTTCATGGCTTGTTAAACTGAACCCCTTTTTGTGTATCTTAACACTCTCGCCGCAAGAGGGAGCTCCAACACAATTAATGGATGGCTAACCTGATCCATCGCATTAGCAGTGAGTAAGTAAACTCTAATTTGGACCCTTCATTTGATGGTCATTGTAGTTGGGGCTATTTCAGTGGGATATCTCACTGTCTCTGGACTAAACTGTTTGTTTTGATTTTAAAGATAGGTATAGGACTTGCTATGAAGAGTGCCTTTTTCAATGGGATTAATAATAACTGGTTATAGCATGTTGGGAAATGAGTGATAGAGATGGCATTTTATTTGGCTTGCTTAAATGTATTTTCAGTTGTGATGTAGGCTGCAATTCTTGATTTTCTCTTCTTGATACCTTATATCCAGTATGGAGTTTCCTAAAATATAGATAGGCATTAGTGAAAACCTGTTGATACAGATATATTTAATCCCAATTCAAGACACTTGCTGTTGTTAAGCTAGATTGCGATGTTTGAATTATTACATTCTTAGAGAACAACTTAGCAGTACTATAGATTTATCTGTGTACCATTGATTTAACTTTATAGTTTTAAAACATCATGTGGGTAAATTCATGATAGGCAGTTTTGGATATTCTAAATAAGTTTATGCATCTAGCTAGGTTGTAATCTTATAGAGGTCTTGTTGTGTTTGACCTTAGAAGACATTTTGATGTTACTATTCTTTAATTGTTAGGATTTGTTAGGTAGCTGGAGTGATGGGATGGCATGAGGCAAAAGGTGAAGCACAGTGGGATGGGTGGGGGGTTGGGACCAAACTTAATGTTCACACAGTATATGATATATAACTGGGGATCATTTAGAGTTTGAGGGGAGAGGGAGTTACTTCACACAGGAACTGCCAATTTGGAAAGTTAATAGATATATGTTTTTCATGTCAATCAGTACATAAACCTCTATGGCAGGAACAGTGAAAGTAATCACATGGAATGTCAGGGGGGCTAGATGCAAACTTAAGCAGTACCAGATCCTTAAACACCTAAATCTGCTGGCAGCTGACATTGTTTTAGTGCAGGAGTCCCACCTATAAACTTCAGAGGCAGTCAAATTACATAGGCAACAAATGGGTCAGTGCTTCTCAGCTGAAGGTAACACCCAAAGTCAAGGGGTTTTGATTCTAATTCGTAGGTCCATACCATTCTCTCCCAATATAATTCTACCTGATCCAGAAGGGCTTTATATCATAGTGAAAGGGAAACTCTACACCAGAGACATTGTCCAAGCCAGTATATATGGCCCTAATATCGATTCACCCAGCTTTTTCATGCATCTACTAAATACTCACACCATTTTTAAACATACCTCTAATTATAGGAGGAGATTTCAATTTGGTTGTCGATCCACAGATTGACCATTCAGGCAAATTATTTAAAGGGCTCTCTCCAGCACAGAGGGCACTCTGAGAGTTGTTAGATGGTGCAGGCTTGACAGATATCTGGCATGTCCTTCACCCCGCTGATAGAGAGTTTACATTTACATCACAGGTTCATCATACGTACTCCCATATCGATTACCTGTTAATTTCCCGGAACTTGATTTCTGGAGTCTTGGATGCTACCATACTTCCGGGCCCACTCTCGGATCACTCGCCAGTGTCTTGCTTGATCTCCCTTATGTCTCTTTCCACCACGGGTGGGTGATGGAAGGTCAACAATCAATTGTTTAAAAACCCAGAGAATGTTAAATATATAGCTGAGCACATTACAGTTTTTTCTGATATTAATACTAATTCAGCAGGAAGACCTGATATTGAATGGTGTTCCTTAAAAAGTCTATCTTTGTGGCCTCTTGATTGGGTTGGCATCCAAAAGAAAAAGAATGCATGAAGAGCAGCTCAAATCCCTATTATCTCAAATTCGGTCCTTGGAACACATTTTATCGCCCCAGTCTTCTGATCAAATTAAACAAGATCTAGTGAAACTAAAGGATGCTTATTTGAATTTATTAAGACAGAAGGCTGAATTTTCCATCCTGAATACCAAAGCCCTCTATTTAGACCAAGGAGAATAGGCAGGGTGTCTCCTGGCTCTTAAACTTAAACAGCTTGAATCATACAGATTTATTGCTGTGATCCGTTTTCTGGAGGATGACACCTTAAAAATATCTCCACCAGATATTGTTTCTGACTTTAGGAAATATCATATGAAGTTATACAGTCCCATGGAGGAAACCCCATCATTATTACAACTCAGCTCCTTTCTAACACACTCCTATTTACCCTCTATTTCAAATTCACATAAAGCTGCCCTTGTTGGTCCCATCACCTCAGAGGAAATAAAGGAGTTATTAAAGACCTGCCAGTAGACACCTGGTCCTGATGATTTTTCTGCCAATTTTTCCAAAATTTTCACCCCACAATTGGTGCCATCCCTTTTCGCCTTATTTCATTACATTCTTTCTGGACAGAACTCTGATAAGTCTTTATTTGAGGCTTTAATTACCTTAATACCCAAAGATGGTAAACCTCTTGACAGAACACAAAGCTATAGACCGATTTCCCTTTTGAATCAAGATTTCAAGAGTCTCACAAAACTTCTCTCAGATCAATTAGGCCCTGTGTTACCAGATATCATAGGCCTGGAACAGGTGGGATTCATGAAAGTCAGATCCTCGGTAGACCACCTTAGAACCCTGTCACATGTCTTCTCAGCTACCAGGGTTGCTGATTTTCCCACTGTTCTTGTCTCCCTGGATGCTGAGAAGGCATTCAACAGGGTTGATTGGAACTTTTTATTTCAATCACTTCAGTCTTTTGGATTTCCCCCTTTGTTCACAAAGTGGATAAGAGCATTGTATAAATCCCCAATTGTGCACGTTGTCTGTAATGGGTTATTGTCCGACCCTTTCGCACTACATGCTGGAACCAGACAAGGTTGCCCATGATCCCCCTTACTGTTTAACATCTACTTAGAACCCCTTATCCGTAGGATTACAGCAAGTCTGGATGTCCAGGGTATAAATATTCACCATCAGACTGTCAAAGTCTCAGCTTATGCGGATGACTTGCTTCTGCAGCTGTCCCACCCCAATACTTCAATACCTGCCCTGATTACAATTCTGGAAGAATTTAGTTCTATGTCCAATTACAAATTAAATAAAGACAAGACCATGGTTTTCCCCCTAAACTACAAAGCGATGAAGATAGATGCTTTAACAGTAGGTTTCTCCTGGCAGACTAAATCTTTGAGATACTTGGGAATTAACTTGTCAAGGGACCCCAGTAGATTTACAAAATTGAACCTGGATCCATTAATTTCTGTTATTAGACAAGATCTTAAAAGATGGGCGTTACTCCCCCTTTCTCTCTGGGGAAAAATTAATATAGTCAAAATGAATGTTTTCCCCCGGGTATTTTATCCAATTAATCTTTCAAACATCTAGCTGTCCCTGGCATGGTTTAAAAGGCTACACAAGATAATTATAGACTTTATTTGGGCGGCTAAGAAGCCCCGGATAAGTTACAATAAGCTCTCAGCATCGAAAGTGAAAGGAGGACTCTGTCTTCCGCATATCGGGTTATATTATTGGGCCAGTCACGCAAGTAAGTACTTGAGGTGGCTCACACCTGAACACTCTCCAACATCACATTCTTTTACTCCCAAAATAGAATGTACCCTAATAAAAGCAAATGGGCTATCCCCTGTGGCACTTTTGCATATAAATTTAAAATCTTTGCCCCTATTGCTTAAAGGCAATCCCATTGCAGTATCCATCAGAGTTTACTCTCAACTGTGTTCTTTTCTGAAATACAAGCACATTACAGATCTTTCTCAGCTGTGGTGGGGGAATCTGAATCTCACTATTGATGGTAAACCTCTTCAGTTGAACTGGATCTCCCAATTGGGGGATCACCCCCTCAACTTCTTTATTCGGGAAGATGTCTCTTGGTTAACCTCCCCTGAAATTTTACATAAAGCCCTTATTCTGAACTCTGTTATATTTAAAATATTCCAATTGCACCACCTAATTGTGAAATATTTTGGTTCTGTTCCACCTATACCTTCAAGTCTGTCCTGCATGACAGAATTGATTCCCTTTGCAGGCCTTTCCCAAGCTGTATCTAAAATGTGTAGGATAATACATAACTGGAAATGGCCTGATTGTTTTGGCCCAACTCAATATTGGTCTCCTTTTTTTCCCCATCAGGAAATTAATTGGCCCTCCTTGTGGTTGAGTTGTCATAAATACGTCAGACAAGACAAGCTCCGGTTAATACAGTTCAAAATCTTGCATAACTTCTGTTATTCACCTCAGAAATTGACTAGGTTGGGACTCCTTTCATATTCCATGTGTACCTGTTGCCAGCAGAAAGAGGGTAACCTACTGCACATATTCTGGACATGTGCCAAGTTATCCCCCCTTTGATATGTGATTCGACAGAGGGTTGACCCTCTTTTAGGTTTGCCCAACCTCTTTTCTCCTGAAATATGCATATTGGGGATCTTTCCTCTGTCGTAGTCACTGACAGAAAATTTCACATAACCCTTATAGCTATGTCGGTCAAGAATCTAATTTTGCGTCATTGGAAAGATATGACTGACATTACCTATAGTGAGTGGTTACAGGAGTTACTGGCAAATCTGAGAATTGAAACTATGATTGCTAATTTACATGACCAATCTCAGAAATTTCAAAAGGTTTGGGGCCCCCTTGTGACATTGTATTCGCTTCAATTGCCATAGAGGTTTTCTTTTTTCTTTCCAGTTGGTAGATTATCCTGTGTGAAGGAATGGGAAAAGGGAGGGTGGGATGAGGAGGGGAAGAGTTGATCTATTTTCTGATACATATTCTGGTCTCATTTGTATGTATGTAATTTTGGATCTTCTCTCTGTAACTGTATAAAAATGAATAAAGTTCGAATTGCAAAAAAGATCACTTGAGCCTACCCTGAAAGAAATTGTGGCCTCCTCAGGGAGACTGGCCTCACCATTTGGGGAAAATCTGCCCTAGGAGATCATTGAGTGTTTGCATGTCAACTAAGCAAGATGTCAGTGTTATGTACTAGTTATTTTTTTTTTTTTTGGGGGGATAGGTACCAGAAGAAGTCATAATCCTGTACTGATGTCTGTACAGCTAGCCCTAGTGGTAATTCACACAATCCCTGATGTTGTTTTTCAGAAATCACTTCTCATTATGTTTGGATTTTTTTTTTTTTTTGTGGGGCATTATTTTTTTTCACCAATCTACACATGTAGCTATCTGCACTCAAGGTTCAAATCAGGCAGCTCTCCATGAATTATCTGGACCTCACTCTCAGCTCCCTCCTATTCACCATATGCCCTTAGTAAACACGAGGTTATGCCTCCTCATCACCTCGGCTCAAGCATCACTAGGCAATACTCATTGGGTACACTTACCGATTCTATTATCAGAGATAATACTCCCTCATCACTTGCGGCTTTGCTTGCTTCTGCTGCTTCCAATCATGGGCTGTGATCAGCAGATAAATCTCTACTGAAGGTGGCTAGATGCTGTACATCTAAAGGTGCAAGTGCCTTCCAGTGTGGGGCCCCCCCAACTCTGGAACACCCTTCCTCTTGCACTCAGACAGTCAGTGTCCTATCTCTGCTTCAAAAGGGAATTCCATCGGTATCTATTGCTTACCAATGAGTGCACTTGCTTTGACCCTACTTGATATGACTTGCCTCCTCCCACCCCTCTAATCACCTCTCCTTTTTCTCTCTCCCATCTCCCTTCATTACTTGTCCTATTACTACCTTCTCTTTTTAATTCACTTTCCCTATTTTCTCACTCAGTTTTATCTCTCCCTCCCCACTTCTTCCCTCTCTCTTCTCTACCCACAAACCCCTTGTAAGACTGTGTCTAATGTTTTGCTATAATATATAGTTATCCTGCTAAACCTCTAGGTGGGTCATGTCCTTAATCCCTCTCTGATATTTTACTTAAGCCTCAAAATCCTCTATTTCTTCTCGATGCATCTGATAAGACTTTTTTTCTTACCTTTTGCTCTTGCATGTTTATCCTGGTCTCTCTCTTTCCCCCCCAATACTGATGACTTGAACAGTGTATGCCTCCAACCCTTCTGTTTCATGTTGTCTTAGTCATGTTTATGCTGTCTCTCTTTGTCATGAGTTGCCTGTTCCTGCTTATGTACGTTTTGCTTGCTCGTTACTGTTTGTACTTGTTATGCCATGTACTCTTGGACTGGTTATGATTATAAGTGCTAGGTTAGTCATGTTTATGTAATTCCTTTTGTCATTATTTACTTTTTCTAGTTTATGTAACTTAGGTTGTTCATCATTGACTGTACTTATTACGCCATGTACTGTTGGACTGTTGTACAATGTTGTGTTCTGTACTCTCCCTGGTTGTGCCTGAAAATAGTCATTTTATGGCTAGTGCACTTACCCGGTAAACAAAAACTAAATAAATAAAATAAAATAAAAATTAGAGATGAACTTTCTTGCTATAACATACATCATAAAGTGCATGCTAGGGTCTTTAGGAAGCCACTTTGCTAGGAGCAACATTGTTGGCTTGCCTGACAATGCCCATTTGTTCACCCCCGATTTTGGGTGAATATTCCTTAGATGCCATTTGGAGTTATTTATTTATTGGAATTACAAAACCTTTGAGTCAGAGACTCATTTACAGATGTTCCACATCTGAGCATAAAATAGGTAAGAATACAGACAAAGTAAAATAAAAAATACCGACAATATGATACTGAATCACAAAGCAGAATTATGTAGTAAACGAATGTAAACACATTTGGGTAACAGTTGGTACTGTGTACATTTGTAGATACAGTGAGTGCAGTTGATAATAGAGGGCGCAGACAATGAGAACATTAGGTGACACTTGAGCCATCAGTAAGAAGATATTGTCAAAAGAGCATGGGGTTCCAATCCCAGTGCAAACTGATAAATAATGAGGAAGGGTAACAGCATGAATATGTACAGGGAAACAGGGAAGGGGACTAAAGGTAGAAAATACAAGTTTATAATATGAATTACAGTTAATGTTAAAGTATAATAATCTGTAACATTGTCACTTTTATACACACAGAGCTGAAAAGGGAACACATGGGGAAGGGGCTGTGGGGCCAAACCAGACTTTGTATGGGAAATGTGATGACAGCTTATCTTAGGGAGCACTACTGTAGTGACAAAATAGCTAGAGTGAAGGAAGTGCGGGCATCTCAGTCCTGCTTATGACAAATTATGCTAATATGTTTGCCTATGATAGTGAATGATTGCTAAACTGCACCCATACGTCCTGTCATGGTGACAGCTTCATATGCTGCGTGTTCTGTCACATAGCATAGAGACAGAAGCTGGCAACTGAAAAAAACATTTGAAGCAGCTTCAGCAACAAGCAGCTCACTTGACATTTTCTGTCTGTTTTTTACACCCTTCAGTCAGCACTTCTCTCTACATTTCAATCTGAATAATATGCTTGTGTGACTGTATTTTGTAACACACATTTGAGGGTCAAACTAGCATTTTTGCAGGATGCCAATTATGTACATATATAGAGAAGCTGGTCTCCAACATCTAGGTTCACGTCAATATATATGCCTCCAAGCAGCATCAGCCGGGGAAACACTATTTCTACAGCTTCTCCATACATGACATACATTACATATTTTCAAGGGTGATATAGATACTGCTGTGGATCCTAAGCAGAGGCAGCCCTGGATGAAAATACAGAATGTAAATGACTCATGAACTGAATGGGTATTGCATTACCAAGGTCATAGGCATTAACCAGCAGCTGTAGATGTGGCATTGTTCCAGTTCAGGTGTGCAAGTCAGCAAGCACTTTGTTTTCCATTGGAATTGCATTACATGCTAGAGCAGCTGGTGTTTGACACTGTGAGAGTTATGTCTTCACCAGTGGGTGAAGCACAATTGTGGAATGTTTTTACCTCGAGCTCACACTAAGACTCAGGGTATTTATTTGTATATAGTTAGTTTGGTTTTCTATTTGGTAAAGAAAAAGGTGTCAAGACATGCATGGGACTAGTATTGGAATAAATGCCCAGAAATGTCTGCAGCTGGGGCAAAATAAATTAGAACCAGATCTCCTGGACTCCAATTACAGTAGTATCATATACATAATACAAAGCCTTTCCTGTTCTGAGTCATTGCATTTCTGCATTTAGCTACAGAGCAGCCACAGTTCAGGTTCCACAGATGTATTCTCATTCATATGGAAAACTGTAATGCATGCTCTATAACCTTAGATTGCAGTTTTGGTTGCTATAAGCATGTAGGCTGCACACCGGTATATGTAGTAGGATGAACAACAACCCAAAAATAAGAAACACCATAAAAATGGAGGGGTCCCCCACCCGAGTGAAGTTGTCTAGTAAAATATGAGGGAACAGCAACACTGAGTGTGACATCAATGAGGCATTGCACAAACATGCAGGGTTGACACTCCAGTGTATTGCATGAACTGGTGCATTCAATTTATGTGAAAACAAACAGTATGCACATGCAACAGTGACATGACACATTAGTGGAACTTTTTTGGGGCGGGTAAGTCGGGAATAAGTGATTGACTGTCAAGTGACAACAAAACAAGACAAGGGAAAAAAGCAATATCTCTCACTTCAGCAACAGTGATGGGGTACACTAGCTGACCTGTCACTTGTTACTCAGTCCACCTCCGTTTCAGTCATGGTAAGTTGAAGATGTCAAGCTAATTTCTGTTGCTCACTGTTGTAGGTGTGTCTGCTGTTGGTGCTTCAGCTACAGTATGACTGATGAGCAGGTTGTTTACTTGATAGTAAATATGAAGTCATTTACAGCTGTTTGGCAAATTTTATGGGTGAGTACCGGGAGGGCAATAGCAGTGTAGTTTATTTCAGGAGTCTGGCTCACTTGAAGTCGATGTCTGGCTGTGGCGATATCTCTAATGGGGATTCTGTGGCTTCTACAGTGATTTCCTCTCTGGCACTCTTGAACTCTCCTCGGTTCTATGACAAAGAGAGCTGGAGGGACTTCTTATAAGCTCTGCCTGCAAACCTGAGAGGGGACAGAAAAGTTCAGTTCCAAGGGGCAGAGGTGATAAAACATCAAAATGACTGGGCTTGCAAATGACCTCCCCATCACTGGTTCTTTAGGGCATTCACACCAGCACATCTGATGCATGCAAGCTTGGTCTATGCAGCACAGTATAAGTATCATTAAGGAACAAGTTTAGGACTGACTCTGGAGGACTGAGGGGCACAATGGTAGGGTCTTACTCATATGAATTTGCCAGTGTGGGACAAACAGCTGACAACTGGGATGGACAATGAAAATCTGGGTCAGTATGGTGGTATGAGAAGAATTAGCAACACACTTTTGCAGGGCGCAATCACTGAAGCATGCACTTCTAAGCACATGCGCACTGAACTGATTCAAACGCGTTCACAGAGGCTAACACTGCTTGCACACATTGACAGATAACTACATGTGGAGAGCATGGCAGCACTTGGTGGCACCTGCAGTCATTTTTTACATGTTCAGTGCAGCGCTTCTACCAAATGCCATGCGGCATGGTGCTCGCCACCAAAGGAGAACTTCAACATAAAAAGAGACATTGCAACAGAAGAACTGAATGGACAACATCAAGTTGGGAATATGGGAGACCAGAATTAGCAAGGTAAGCTATATGTGGAGAACACAGATGAGTGGTGTTCTCCTTTAATGAAAAAAAAGTGCAAAATAGTGCACTTGGGCTATAGAAACCTGGGAAGTGGAGTACAAAATGGGCAGAGTGATACTGACAATGGCCAAGCAGGAAAGAGATCTAGGAGTAATCTTACTGGATGACCTAAAGCTGGCCAGGTAGTATGACAAGGCAGTTGGAAGGGCTAGTGGGATGTTGGGGTGCAAAGAAAGGGGTATCACCTGCAGGAAGAAGGAGGTGATGCTTCCCTTACATAGATCACATGTAAGACCTCACCTTGAGTACTGTGTTCAGTTCTGGAGACCACATCTCAGGACGGATACAGAGTGGAGGTGGTTCAGAGGAGGGCTACCAAACGGATGCAGGGTCTGCATCAAAAGCCCTATGAGGAGAGGATTAAGGAACTAAATATGCACACCCTGGAGGAGAGGAAGAGGGGGATATGATAGAGACCTTTAAATACCTCATGGGGTTAATAAGGTACAGGAAGGGGTATTTTTCAGAGAAAAGGAGCTCTGGAACAAGGGGGCATACTATAAAGCTGGGTAGTGGTAAATTCAGGAGCAATGTAAGGAAGTACTTCCACAGAGAAAGGGTGATGGGTGTCTAAAACAGCCTTCCAGCAGAGGTAGTGGGGACAAAAACAGTGGTGGGGTTCATGAATATATGGGATAAGCATAAGGGTATCATTGTTGAATGGAAGAGAATGGTGGAAGAAAGAGCTGTAGATCAGGTATGGTCTGCTGTAATAATGTAGGTAGGGAGGAATGGGCAGACTGGATGGATCAAGCGGTCCTTATCTGCTATTCAGTTCTATGTTTCTATGTTTCTGTCCAGGTTTAAATGAAAACTACAGTACAGCTGGGTATCACTAGCATAGCAATAGAAACCTAAGTCATTCTTTCAGATCTCTTTTCCTAGTGGTAGCATTAACATCGCAAATAACAGCCAGCCAGTGGCGCTGAGGGTTGAGGCACTGGATGCCACACCTCATACCATGCTGGCGACCTGGGTTCAGGAGTGGACTCGGGCCACCGGGGGTTGGCTGGGGAAGATAGACTGGAGCATCTGATGACAGCTCACCTTCTCTGGGGTGGAGGGATGGGTTTCAACCCTGCATGTGCTGACCTTTGGCGGAGGCTGGGGGCATGCTGGCATGTCAGGACCCCAGGGGTTTGATTGGCCACAGGCGAAGGTCTGTGGACCAATCAGCTCCAGGGGTTGCACCATTGGGGGGGTGGATGCTGCGGACATTGGCGTTCACACATTAATGTCTGGGCATGTAGCGTCCACACAGGGAAAAGGGAAAAATCACTGTCTGGAGCCAGGAAGATGGAGCACCGAACCCAGTCCTGATGTGCCACTGTCTGATGCTGTCTCATGGATCTAATGAGATGCTAAGGTTCAGGGGTGTCCTGCCCCATCCTGACCCCACCCAGGAGGCAATCTTCAGCAGGATGGAGGGCCCCGAACAGCAGGTAAGAGGGTGGCAGGGATGGATTTCATTGGTGACTCCTGATGGGGCAGCTCCGGTAGGGACCTAGGTGGGATAAAAAAAAAAAAAACACTGCAAATAACAGTGGAGACATGATTGTACCCACCTCAGTCAATGTTTAATGGGAAAGATCAAAAATTTCCCAAGACTACATTTTGTCATTGATTGCTGAGGAAAGAAAAAAACATGCCAACACAGTCCCATCTACCCCAGTGATTCTTCTTGTACATTCCACCAGTTCCAGGATGTTTTTTAATAAAAACCTCTACTGCCTCAATGTTGCTACTAGTGGAGGCAGTCATGCTACTTTAGGTGTCCACCATATCTCTAAAAACATCCAGGTTGAGCCTCCTTGAAGCTATATGTTGGACAGCCTCTGCAGGAGTAGATAAATAATGGGAGGCCATCAACCCAAAGGATATGACAGCGTTGTCTGAGCAGACCACAATCAAGTTAAAGTCTGCTGGCTACTATCCTGATGGTGAAAGCCAGGGATCAAGTGTGTGCCCACCCTCATGGGTAGTGGCCTGGACCTGTTTGGTAAAACTCAACAACTCCATCAATTCGAGGAACTCAACATCATCCCTCAGTTGCAGCATTTTTCTTGGTGGAGGGGAACTTGCAGTCTACATTTGCATTATCTGATGCTTTCTGTTGGTTCTAATCTCCTTTCATTCATCAAGGTCAGGTGTTCCAGCAGTATCGCTTCCTGTCTTGACTTTCTACAACACTCTCTGATGTGTGCCATATTTGGAACACCCTCTTTAGTTCCATCTCACTCCCGGGATAAGCAACATACAGTAGTAGTAGTGAAATGACCTTAAGCAGTACAGTTGTGTAGCCATGTGCCTAGCCTAGCCTAACTTGCATTTGGAGTGAGGATACCATCCCCAGTGTATCACTCACAATGCTAACGATCATCTGCCTGTAAGAGTTTTTGTTTTTTTTAAATATTGACCAGAAAAGGAGATCTATACAATTCTGCTTATTTTCAGCCTCGTTTGGGGTGGGGATACAGATACAAGAGAGAAATTGCTGTTGATGATATTTTTAGTGAAAAATGTTTTAGTTACCTCCTCAACATAGGGTCATTCCCCACAAACTCCACTTAAAACTTATCTAATCCTCCTTTAAATAATTTTCCAGCTGTCTGCATGTTGAACCAGAAAGACATTTGTTCTGTTCATTCAAACCTGGAAGACCTAGATCCCTTGCAGTCTGCCTCCCACAAAACTCTCCATTGGAAAGCCTCCTTACAATCTCACTTCCACATTAAAGAAAGAACTATTCCCAAGCTAATGTCTGCACTCCAAGTACTGTATCGAGTGCTGCAGCTGCAGTGGCCTGGAGCACAACATCTAACTTCCCATAGTCCACTCAGACTCATCAGACCCTCCTTTTAATCCCTTACCTGCTGTCAGCATGTCGAACTTCAGATATACCACTCAGTTCATTCAAACCCAGAGGATATGGATCCTATGCTGTCTGCCTTTTACTAAACACTTTTAGGCAAGCCTTCTTCTCAGTTACACATTAGGGAATGGGTTATTCCCAAGCTGATGTCTTCACTCCAAGAACTGAAGGTGCCCATTTTCTTCCTCTGCCAGGAAGGCAGGAACTGTTTGGTTTGTATGTCACAGCACTAATGGCTAACCCAGGTTCTACTTTCCTGCCTGTACCTACTCCTACTACCACTCCTGCTTCATCTCAGTTTACAGACTTATGTGATATTATCCAGAAAAAGAGTTCAGCCATAGCTCAGCTTGATTCTAGATTGGCATTTCTTGGACTCCTGATGTGCCAATCAATCATCAGATATACGTAATTCCAGAAGCTTCCAGTTCTTTCTAGCAATGCTCATCCATTTAAAAATACTACTTTTCCACAATTCCACACTCATTTCCCCTCACTATTTTTTCCTAAACCCACTCCTCCACATGCAATATCTGATGTCTTCAGTGATATCACATGGTGTGTTAGCCAATGACTGGACTTGAATCTGGCACAGAAGTAAACAGAACAATAAAGACAGAAGTAAACAGCTCAAGCCACAGCAGTGAAGCAAATGTGCCACATAAGTTTAGAGGCCTTGTTGCACAACTTTGAACTAATGTGCCACGCAACAATGAGATATCTGCCTGTCACTGACTTTGCAGTGGTATGTGGAAAACAATTTTCTGTTGTTGCTGAAACCTCTTCACCCAGTGGATTTCTCCTTTGGGTAAAATCTGGATCTTATTGCAAGATAGTGGGTCTGCTGAATGTGGGTCTCATATATAAGGTTCACATAACACCTTACATCATGGAATTTTTGCAGGATATTCTAAACGCCAGGAAAGTGGGCAACAACTTGTAAATGTTTTACTAATGATAATGTTAGTGCAAACATTGTAAGAAGAGTGGCCAGTGGTCATTTAGTGGGCATTCATTCAAAATATATCAATCATACTTTTACAAATAGACTATATGACATCAGAATGTATATGGACGAAAGGGAAGACAAGGTTGAAAAAAGTCAAATTGATGGCTCTATACAACTTGTTAGGGCTCAAATAACCTGATATGCAACAGTACTATCAGGTAACACTCAGTGAAACTATTAAAGAATTATGTGATCATGACCATCCTGCATGGATCTTACTGGAGACGAAGGAATACTTATTTAATAAATAGGAGATGTTTTTATTTTAAACTCTCATTCTTATGTAAGTAAATTGAATAGATTTGTGCCCCCTATTTTACAGACCTGGCTTAAAATAACTAAATTACAGTATGTAGCTATTGAAGTAGCATCAATGCACTAATTTTGATTAGGCACAACTCCTTCTATTTAATATTTATAGGCAATTCCTGAAAGAATGGGAACTTTCAGGAATTAAGTTCATAGGGGATATTTATAATAGGAAAACTATAAAATCATTCCAACAGCTACTGATCCAATAGACTTCAGAAACATCAGTTTTCAGATATCTACTTATTAAATAAACACTGAACAAAATACACCCAGTAAACCTTATGTTGTTGTGGGGTAACCAATTTTTCTTTTCTAAAGAGCTTATTCTAGAGCCAGACACATCTAGCAGCATCCCCTGGCCCCATTACCTACCCTCTCATAGACTTTGCAGTTATCTACCACTTGCCCAGGATCATTATGGTGAGCAGCCAGCAGTTTTGGTCATGCAAAAGCCTGCAGGGGGTGCTGTCTTGATTGGCTGGCATTTTACACCTGCTCACCTGGTTTTCTTCTTGGGGTGCCAGTGTACAATGATGTGGCCATATGCACATGCATGACGGACATCCAGCTGTGACCCCCTCACCCTTCTGTTGCTCCCAGCTGTGTCGCCAGCTGGACTTCATGAGGTAGTAGCAACTATGCAGGAGCAGCATCTTCCCCTGAAGATGGAGAGCTGTCCTTATAACACTCAATCCTTCCTTCCTTCCCTGCCTATCCCTTGATGGCATGTGATCATTCCTGAACATGGGTCACTGGCATCATAATTGGTAGAGCTTGCACAGATGGGTCAGCTGTAATCCTTTGTTTAACCTTATCAAAACAGCCCCAGATAGACAAAAAATAATATCTCAGATATATAGTTATCTCTTGTCTAGTTCTAAGCCAGGTCTGCAGAAAACAAAAAACAAATGGCAAAATGAATTAAAAACTTAAACGATGATGAATAGGAGAAAGAGATGAGTGAAGTCAGCACAATTTGCTCCACAAATTATTTTGTGAATAGTGCAAAATTTGTGAAGTGCAATTCGCATCACGTGTGCTGACCATGAAGTGTGGAACTTAGCTGGTGAAATTTCCCACTTTACATCACTGGTGCTTACTAGTGGTACCCCCCCACCCCACCAATTGCTGGCCACAGTATAAAACATATATATTTCTTTATAAATCCCTGGTTGTAGTGGTATCCCCTCCCACACACACACGCACTGATCACTGACTACAGTGTAAAAATTATAGATTTATTTATTTTAAATCCCTGGTGTCTAGTGATAATCTCCCACCGATCACTGGCCACAGTATTTGGTGTCTAGTGGTACCCCCCACCCATCATTGGCTACAGTGTAAAAAAAAATTGCAATTAAATCCTTGGTGTCTAGTGGACCCTCCACCCTCCCCACACTGTTAGGTAGTACCCCCCACTCTGTTCCTCCCTCACCCTGAGCCTGAACGGATGACCAGCACAGCCCCACCACTCTCCACTGCAGCTGGCCACCTGACTGACATGGCTGAGAGTGGGGGGGGCTGTGCTGGTTGTTTCTGAAAGGTTTACAGCTTGCCAGCCTCTGGTGAGGGGCAGTTTTTAACCTGTTACTATAGCAGGCTGCATTCTAAAAAGGCACTATTTGCACTTTGAAGGAGGAGGATAGAGGTAGGTGTGTCCTGTCCTCTCCTGTAACCTGAGTCACTCAGTAATTACTAGAATGGTATTGTGGGACACAGGAGGGCAGTCCTAGCTTTCTAATATACCTATTCACATTCAGGGGAAACAGAATCCTTGGGGAGCGACTCAGCAAACCAACATTTCTATAGTTGGCCATTGATGTCAAATCCACCTACTAGATGGTGTTTATTAGTTTTCTGCACATTTTAAAGCATTTTTTATTTCTGTTGGCAGATTTACTGAACTGGAAGCAGGAAGTAGCGGTACTTCTGGTTGTGGTGCTTATCTTGACCCCACTGATGAGCAGGGTGAGTGTGTGTGAGGCCGCACGTGGGGACAAGCATTTCTTTGTGTGTATGCTGTGTCTGCTGGGGATGATGGAGACAAGGACACAGCTGTTTACTCCAGGTAACTTACAAGTGTATCTTAGATACACCTGTAGCCCTGAAAGTCCCTTGCTCTGTGTCTTTCACTTGGGAAGTAGTTCTATACTCAGTATTGTTCATGGTTTTATAATGGACATCAGTGCAGGATTTGTTACCCTAAGTACTGGGGAAGTAGTCATGACCTGCATCATTTGTAATAATTTCAATTTAGGAAGTGATACAGAATTTGAGGGGCTTAAATGCAACCATTGCAAGGAAATACAAGCACCAAGAAGCATGATTGCAGAACTAGAACATATAATAAGAACACTCACTTATAATAACAACCCAAATGTAGGAGCAAGACAGACGCAGGAAACTACAGGTTGACCTCTGTGGTAGGGAAAGTAATGGAATTGCTTCTGAAGGAAAGAATTGTTGAGTACCTAGAGACCAGTGGGGCACAGGACCCAAGGCAGCATAAGTTCTCAGCAGGAAGGTCATGTCAGATGAATCTAATTGATTTCTTTGACTGGGTAACCAAAGTAGTAGGCCTGGGAGGGGCTGTGGACATGGCCTACCTAGACTTTAGCAAGGCATTTGACACAGCCCCACACAAAAAACAAATTAGCCAGCCTGAGAGTGGGTCCCAGGGTGGTAGTCTGGGTAAAACATTGGCTAGACAACAGGACACAGAAGGTAATTGTAAATGGAGTCCACTCTGAAGAAAGGGGGGTTACTAGTGGGGTACCACAGGGTTCAGTACTGGGTACAGTCCTTTCTACTGTCTTTATAAGTGGCATTGCAGATTGACTGGAAGAAAATGTATGCCTCTTTGCAGATGTCACAAAGATCTGCAACAGGGTTGATACACAAGGAGGTGTGGAAAGGATGAGAAGGAACTTGGCAAGGTTGGAGGAATGGTTAGAAGTATCGCAGCTTGGATTCAATGCAAAGAAGTGCAAACAAATGCACCTGGGAAACAAAAACCCAGGGGATGAGTACACAGTGGGGGTGGGTGAGGTAGTAACAACAACAAAAATGGAAAGGGACCTGGGGGTAATCATATCAGATGACCTTAAGGTTTGCAAGAAATGTGAAAAGGCAGTAGGGAGGGCTGGGGGGGTACTGGGATGTATAGGGAGAGGCATCACCAGCAGAAAACAGGAAGTTGTTATCCCTTTGTACAGACAGTTGGCGAAACCCCATCTGGAGTACTGAGTCCAGTGTTGGAGACCCCATCTCTGCAAGGACGTAGACAAGATGGAGGCAGTCCAGAGGAGGGCAACTAAAATGGTGCAGGGTCTGCAAAAGAAGCCATATGAGGAGAGACTAAAGGAGCTTAATATGTACACCCTTGAGGAAAGGAGAGGGGGGGATGTGATAGAAACGTTTAAGTACCTCAGTGGAATCAACAAAGTCCAAGAGGGTAGCATCTTTCAGAAAAAGAGATGTGCAAGAACAAGGGGTCACAATTTGAAGACAGAGAGGGGACGGCTCAGGGGCAATGTGAGGAAGTATTTTTTCACAGAGAGGGTGGTGGGCACATGGAACAGCCTTCCTGAGGAGGTTGTGGGGTCTAAAACTGTGAGAGAATTCAAGAATGCATGGGACAGACATAAGACAATTCTTGTGGGGGGTAGGAAGAAATAGGCTGTTGGATAACTAGGATCTGCAGCTTATCCTGTAGGTAGGCAAATGAGCAGACTAGGTGGGCCAAGTAGTCCTTATCTGCCATCAAAATCTATGTTTCTGTGTTTCAAATAAACCCAGTAACTGCTTTCCTGAGCCTACATTCTGCCTTTCGGGAAAACTATTAATAACCCAAGTGATACTTCACTTAAGTGAAACAGACAGGAGGACAGTGGTGATGAGTCAGACTGGACATTGGTCAGCTCCAGAAATAAACAAGAAAAGGGCCATAGAGCCATGGAGTTCTCAATACCACTCCAGAATAATTTTATCTCTTTTTGCCTATTGGAGCAGGAAGTAGGCCCAGAGCCCAGTACATATCAGATCCTCATTAGCCACTCTCAGGAAGAGAGCGAAGACAAGAAGGTTATAGATGTTCCAAAGGTTGTAACATCAAATGACACTACATTAGATAATAATCTAGGAAGGCACAGCATGGAAATAAACTGCATTGAGGCAAATATTGACAGCATTCCAGAACAGGATAATAATGAGAACAGTAGAATGGAGGGCATAAGTGAGGTCAGACAAGTGCTGGTGCTAGGGGACTCCACAATAAAATATATAGATGGGCGCATATGTAACAAAGATAAAATCATACATGCTCAAGTTTCAGAAGAGCAAGACTCGGGGACATAGCATATGGCCCAGATATCCTTAAAAAAGTAGGAGAGAAACCATTGGTGGTGATTCATGCAGGCACCAATGACATTAACAGGTCTACAACCGAAGAGGTACAAAAGGATTTTATTTCCCTGGTTGCATCCCTTGAGAAAAGAGGC
Organism: Neoceratodus forsteri; assembly: GCA_016271365.2. Taxonomy (NCBI): domain Eukaryota; kingdom Metazoa; phylum Chordata; order Ceratodontiformes; family Ceratodontidae; genus Neoceratodus; species Neoceratodus forsteri. The sequence continues at coordinate 615,826,586 of CM028133.1, forward strand.
TGTGACGTGTGCCTGCCAGAAATTTTACCAGTCCCCTGAGCAAGTAAGATTAAGCAGGCAAAAAAAGTGTTAACGAATGGCTAATGAAAGGGACCTTGAAGAAAAATATCAGTTGCTTAGCACATTGGGAAAAATTCTACAACAATTCAAGTGTGTATTGTTGGGATGGGCTCCACCTGAGCAGACGGGGCAGTAATATCTTGGGGGGAAAACTATGGTTAAACACGTCAAAGATTGTTTAAACTAACTGAGAGGGGTAAACTGGGGTCTCAATCCAAAAAAAAAAACATTATTGAAAAAGGATGGTTATAAAATACTGGTTACAAATGCTAGAAGCCTGAATGTGGGTAAAATAAGTGAGCGCACCACAATATTGACATTGCTGCCATTAGCGCCACATGGTGGAATGAAGTCTCAGACTGGAACAGTGGAATCCCAGGATATACTTTCTGTTGGAAAAACTGAAATGACAGAAAAAGGGGAGGTGTCTGTATCTATGTTAAAAGCTCAATAAAATCAACAGAATATTCTATTAACAATTCAGCATACCAAGGAGAAGGTGTTTCTGTCCAGTTAACTTGTCAAAATGGTAAAAAATTACTAGTAGGAAGCATATAAAGGTCAGCCTCCTCAGCTGTGGAACAAGATCATAACCTGTTTTGTAGGCTCTCAGAACTTGCAGAAGTATCTGACTTATTGTTAGTGGGTGATTTTAATATGTCAGGCATAGACTGGGAAAGTCTGACAGCAGTTTCCTAAATAGAATCCTTATTCCTGGACACTACATTAATGGCTGTGCATTAGCAGCTGGTAACAGAACCCACTAGCAGAGGAAATATCCTTGATCTTGTCCTGGCCAATCTGCCCTCTGAAGTTACTGACCTTGTAGTTACAGCCCCATTAGCTAATAGTGAACATAATTATGTAATCTTCAACATTGTTAGGTATAAGTGCCACTCCAGTCAGTCAGCTTTCCAGTACAACTATCCAAAGGGCAACTATTTAAAAATGAAAGAAGCATTATGCAAGCAATAATACCCAACAGGGTGGGCGGTATTGGGCAATACCGGACCACCCAGGGGTGTAATGAGGCCCGACGCTGAAGGCAGAGTGCCTTATAGCCCCTGGAAGGTCCATTATTGCCCATACCACCCACCCTGGAGGGTATTATTGCACTTAGAAAATGGACTAACTGTGTCATTTTTTATAGGATTACAAAGAAAAATGTGAAGTAATTCTATAAAATGACTACAGTTCCATTTTTTATTGTTTAAAGGTAAAGTAGTCCCTATGGTAGTGTGCTGTTTCATTCCCACATCAGTCCCAAGAGCGATGGAGCAAATAGCTGTGTAGTTCTGGCAGAGTCAGAAAAGTTAAGATTAAGGGCCAGATGGTGGCTGCAGGGGTCTCCAGGCACAAATAAAAAAGAAAACAATTGAAAGTTGTGAGCGGGAAGTAGACGTACTGTGCATGAGACGACTTCTTTTGTGTATGGAGTGCCTGATTGCCAATTCTGGTAAATTGCAAACAGAGCGATAGAGCAACTAACTATGTAATTCTGGCAGAATCAGAACAGTTAAGATTAAGGGCCAAATGGTGGCTACAGGGGTCTCCGGACACAGACAAAGAGAAAACAACTGAAAGTTGAGAGCGGGAAGAAGACGTACTGTGCATGAGAGGACTGGTATTTTCTTGAGTTTCTGTACCACAGATGGACATCCATCTGTGGTATGGAAACTCAAGAAAATACCGCTGCTCTCATACTCGCTGCGGTGCAACAGGTAACGGTGCTGACAGCTCTCACTGTCTCTGGGTTTGGCATAAAAAGCAAGGTAAGCTGGCAATTAGAGTGAGTGAGAAAAGGGCGAGGAAAACTATAGGAGCTGGGAATCATTTGAAGTGACTCCTACAGTTAAAGAGTTAAGCATTGCCGGGTCATGTGTGGTTGTGAGAGTGATGGGGGGTGAACTGAAGGCTTGGAGTTGTTTCACTGAGTTGAGTGTGGTTTTCAATGGGGAAAAATAAGATCTGTTTTTGTTGGGCACTGTTTTTATATTTGTGTACACTGCTTGGAGGAGTGGTGTGGGGCTTCTCGCTTACTGAGGGGGAAAAATGGTGGTAGTTTCAAACTGTGTGCCTAGTGCTTCAACCAATGAGAAAGCAGGCTGGGCACAAGGATATGTGGCTGGGCATGACGCAGGTTTGGGTGGCACTTTTTATTTGCTGGGCATCTATTGAAAGTTAATGTACCCCCTCGGCAGGGGTACTAGCCAATCAGAACTCAGCAAATAAAAAGCCCATTTTCTAAAGTCATATAACTGGGAGTTAATAATGTCTGACTTGACAGTGAATGAATGTTGGGCATTATTAAAATCAATTATTAGTGAATTGGAACATCTTTACATACCCCTCAAACAAATACATAACAACAGAGGTACAGTACACCCTTGGTTGAGTAAGCAATAATACCCAACAGGGTGGGCAGTATTGAGCTATACCGGACCACCCAGGGTGTAATGAGGCCTGACATCACAGGTGTAGGGCCTTCCAGCCCCTGAAAGGTGCAGTACAGCCCATACTGCCAATCCTTGAGGGTATTATTGCACTTAGAAAATGGACAACAGTTAAAAAAAAACATTCTTATCTTTTAATGTTAGAACTCTGAGCAATCTGATTTATTTTGTAATAAAATAGTTCTTCTGCTTGAATTAAAATGCTGCTGTTTTTTTTTTTTTACATATTGGCTTTTGTCCATTGGCAGCCTTTGTAGTCCTTACTGTGGGTCTGGTTGCCATGGTTACCCCCCACACACACACACCTTCAAGGATAACGTTAACACACTTGTACTTTTTTTTAATTCTAATTCTTGTAGTTTACTCTATTCTGCCCTTCCTGCAGGAGTTTTTTTTTTCATAAGCTGCAGATGTTAGGCATGTGACCCTGCTTCATAAAAGCAGGAAGAGGAGACCTACAGGTAGAACTTTGGACGTAGCACTGTAAATGTTTTTAAGTTTATTCAGGAGCACTGTTAAATGTTGACATTTGTGGGGAAAGGTACTTTTGACAGGTGACGTCACCATTCCCTTTTGCCAGTAGCTTGTCGGAATGGGAAACATGGATGTAAACTCTGGAAGTGCTGAGATGCTGACAGCAGCACGATCATTGGGAGTGGAGAACTGAGGGAGAAGTGCTTTTTTGATCTGTGGAGAGCGGTAGCCGAACATTTTTTTTTCACAATTTACAAGTGCAATGAGGGACTGTGTGTAGAAGAAAGCTGGGGTAATTTAATTGAATGGCAGACTGGGACTGAATCGCTTCTTGCTTTTGGGGGGTGATTCAGAGAAGAAGCAATTTATTTTCTGGAAGGGAGTGGGCAGCAGGCTGAAGGAGGGAAGAGCAAGAATGTGGTTGGCTGCGTGAGAGGGCAATATAGGCTGGTACTTTTTATTTCCTTGGCATCATACCTCTCAACTGTACCACATTACGAGGAACGTTCCTCATTTTACTTCACAAAATCTCCCTATTCCACATTGTGAGGACTTGTCCCACATTCAATGTTAACATTTTAAAGCAAAAATCTATAGTAAATGATGCAAAAAAATATATTATTCAATTAATAACAGACTTTCTGAACACAAATGGAAACATTTTTACAGTGTTCTGAGCTTCTTAGGTGAAGATTTGATTAAGTGTTCCACATTTTGCTCCTTTGTACCACATTTGGGGGACAAAAGGTTGAGAGGTATGCTTGGCATGTATCAAAAGTTAATGTACCCCTCTGGCAAGTGTACTAGCCAATCAGATGCCAGTAAATAAAAAGCTTGTTTTTTAGCACAAAATATTAAACAATAAATAAAATGGAAAGAAAAAACCTTCAGGAGATGTAAAAAGGCAAAGAACGAACAAAATAAAGCTACTTTTTAAGTCTGAACAAAACAAGGCAAAACATCCTATCAGGATGGAATGGAGAAAACTGGAATTTAAAATGTCATTATCTAAAGACAATCAAAAATCCCTCTAAGCCTATATCAATAATAATCACAAAAAGGTGAATAGTTTATGTCCACTTACAGTAGATGGGGTCGAACTGAGGGAAACACATGAGGTAGCAGATTCTTTCGACTATATTTTCAGATCGGTATTTTCATCTAAAAGCCCTGTCAAAACATTAGAGGCTATCAACATGTCGGAGTTCCACAGTATAACACACAAAGAGGTTAATAATGCCATCAAATCACTAAAAACAATTTCATCACCAGGACCAGATAATCTAAATACACACTTTGTTAAAGAGACAGCTGACTAGTGGACCCTGCTACTTACCATTTTGTTTAACAAATCCTATAGCACACATATGGTACCAGGAGACTGGAAAAGAGCAGTGGTAGTGCCATACACAAAAAGGGCAGCAAACCCACAGCTGAAAATTTCAGACCTATCAGCCTAACATCACTGGTGTGTAAAACAATGGAGAGAATATTAAAAAAATAGGCTAGACATTGATATATTTGACAAAGACTTAAAGACTTAACTTGGCATGGTTTCATGGCAGGTTGCTCATGCGCAACAAGTCTAATCTCATTCTATGAAAAAGTGAGCAGCAGCATCAATAGAGGGATATCAGTGGATGTTGTCTTTCTGGATTTCAGGAAGGCATTTTATATGGTTCAGCAAGCACAGTTAATTGAAAAAATGACTAGACTGGGAATGAATACATACATAACTACTGTAGATAGATAGATGAATGGCTTCTTGACAGGACTCAACAAGTCAAAGTATCTGGAACTCTGGGGAGATCAAGGTCACCAGTGGGGTTCCTCAGGGATCCGTATTGGGCCCATCAGTATTTGGAATAAGTGACCTACATACTCAGGTGCGAAGTAACATAAGCAAATTTGCTGATGACACTAAAATCGGTTTTGAGGTTGATATGGCTGCAAAAATCGATATGCTCGCTAAAGATCTATATCACAGAGAACTGGGCAGCTTCCAACAAAATGGAATTCAATATCAAAAAGTGTTCAGTAATTTATCTGGGGAAAAGAACCCCATTGGTAGAATATACATTGCATGGAGCATTGATAAAACCTGTCACCAGAGAAACTGATCTAGGGATTATAATTAATGATATCCTAACTCCTGGAGAGCATTGAAGAAAAGTAGCACTAACGGCGAATAGACTTCTCAGATCTGTTAAAAGGGTTTTATAACTAGAAGTAAAACCTGCATAATCCCACTATATAAATAATATATAAGGCCCCATTTGGATTGTGTGGTATCCTTCTGGGCCCCACATTTAATCAAAGACAGAAACATACTGGATAACATCCAAAGGAGGACGACTAAACTAATCCCAAGAGTCAGAGGGTTGCCATATTCAGACAGAGTACAAGTTCTTAACCTACATGATTTACAATTAATAAGAGATAGAAGTGATATTCTGATACTACTTAACATCTTGGGGGACCCAGATCTTGCAAAAGAATACAATATAATCAAAGCATCTAAGTTGGATAACTTGAAATGCCACAATAAACAACTTCTCATACAAAGGCATCAACAAATAAAAGAAAAAAATGACTTCCTAATAAGGGCTTGCAAACTGTGGAATCTACTCTCTCAGCATATTGTAGATATCACTGACTTCAGTAAATTTAAACTAGAATTAGGTATGTTCCTCTTGGGTAGTAATGGTTGATACCCCTCACGTTCTGTGGGGAAGGCAGTCTTGATGGGCTTGATGCCCCCTTCTGCCTTAAAAACACCAAGTAATATACTCCACTATTAAGCAATAATGCATGACAGGGTGTGTGCTGTGCTAGGATAACATCACTCCTTAGGTGGTCAGTCATGAGGGTGCAGGCTGAGTGCACCCAACACCCGAGAAGTTACGTTATCCTACACGACACGCATCCTGGAATGCATTATTGCTGTTATACAAGGCTTGTTTTTATACAGAAAAATTAAAATAAGAAAAATATATTTTTACTATAGTTTTTGGTTGATTTTTGAGTGTGCAAGCACATTAAGAACAAAAGTGCCTATGTTGTGTTTGTCCAGTAGGTGTTGATTTTATGTAGTGGGATTCTAATGTACTGTCACTGAATCTCTATACCCCAGTCAAGCTATCCTCTCTTCTGGTTGCCTACCTATCCACTGCCACTTTTTGCAGCTCTGTGTCTTCACTTTATCTGTCTCGCCACCCCTCCCCCTTTCCATTTGCCATGTTTACTTGTGTGGCTGTGACTGATAGTTTCAGTGATATTTTTTGCACTGTAGTTGCAGCTCATGCTTTCTCTATCCTCACAGTTCTGTGTTTGTTGCTCCTTACCACCTCCCATGATTCCATGTCTGCTGTTCCTTAGTTCCTCGGTACAGCCACCTGTGTGAGAACTGATGTGAAGTCAGTGGTTAACTCGGTAAGTGGACTGTGCTGTAGCATGCACTGTGCTGACATGAATGGAGGTTGTAAATGGCTTCAGTTTTCTTTTAAGAGAGCTGAACAGTGTGTAAATAAATGGCTTCACTTTTCTTGAAGGAGCCAAACAGTGGATGGAGAGTTAAAAAAGTATCTTGTTGACAGCTATATGAGTGATCATGATCAGCTTCTCAAACAACTCTGCTTCTGTTGATGTGAAGTCAGTTGCTCTGATGGCTGTTAGTGAAAGTTTTTGTTTTGTTTCATTTATAACTACATGCTCTGTATCAGTTCTGCTGGTCAATGATGACCATGAAGCTAATCGGTATGACTGCTTTAGTTATAATTTGTTAGCTGGTTATGGTATAAAATCAGATTTGGGGAGGGTGTTGCTATTTTATTGTGACGTTGCATGAAGCAGAAATTGGAGGAGGATTGTAGATGTACGGGTACAGTAATTTCTTTTACTTTTCTGTGGTTCTGTTGGTACCAGACCTTCATAGTGTGATGTCATGTTCAGATAACATCACCAGCAAAGGCTGGCACTGACCAATCAGAGGGCAAGAAATATTCTTGCCATTGTCTAATTAGGCAGTAGTGCATAACAGGGCATGATTGACCATATGTTATAAAATGGGCAAGATTCTTGGAGCTCTCTCATTGGCTGAGAGCCACTACAGGGGGTATATTAACTTTCAACAGATGCCCTCTTAAAACAAGTGGCAATTTGGGGTGCCCTGTTATGGAGGGTATCCATGGGCACCCTGAATTCAGCAGCCACAATTTCTTGCCTCTCGTTAAGGGAGAGATGTCACTCCCAAACCCAGCCAAGCCATGCTCAAACTCCCTTTGTAGTTTTGTATTCCTAAAAACACTGAACAAAATGATATTAATGTTAGCAATCTGACAAAAAATAAACATGTTATTTCACTTTGAAGTAGTAGTGCTAGCACGTCACGTGCTAAGCGCTACTGTGAGAGTGCACGATACTTCAAAAACACTCATAACTGCTCCTCGACCATATTTTCCCGATCTTGACATAGCCCTGCTGAGTTTCCCCTGGTAAAAACTACACAGCCGAGCCAGTACAAAATACAGAATTTACCTGTCTTCATGGGGTATTTTTTTCTTTTTGGTGGCAGCTCGCTTGACCTTGATGCATTGTTCTCCCATCACACCCTATCAAATCATCTTCTCTCTACCATTCAACTGATCACTCCCCGCTCATACTGTGCAACAATTTTTTTTTTTTTTTTTTATGTTAAAAAATATGTCTAGCACTACTATCAGTAAACTAAACTCTTGGGGGGGGCTGCAAACTGATCCATACAAAACAGAATACTACAACTTAGAAAATAAAGCTTATCATAAGCTGCAGCACCCTGTAGTGGCATTTCATAAAGGGACTATTTTACAGAAGCTGCTGTTTCACTTATGTTTATTAGTATTTTACCTGCTTTTTCCCTTATAACATTATATATATATATACTGTATATATATATATATATATATATATATATATGTGTATATATAATAAAAGCCCATTTTCTAAGTGTAATAATGCCCTCCATGGTGGGCAGTATGGGCAATACTAGACCTTCCAGGACCTATAAGGCCTTCCGCCTAGGGCGTTGGGCCTCATTACACCCCTTGGTGGTCCGATATTGGCCAATACTGCCCACTCTGTTGGGTATTATTGCTTGCATATCGTCATGCTTCAGGTGCACTGTGAGGCACCAGGCAAAGCTGAGTACCTTACACACCCGAGAAGTGCTGATATCCCATGATAAAGCACACCCTGGAGAGTATTATTGCGATTATGCACTGGACACCCACAGTGAAGTAAACAAGATACAAACAACGGTCAGAACATTAGTATTTTTTATTGTTTTTAAATTGTGGAAGTACATTAGTATATAAAGTTGTTGAATGCTGGAGTCATTAATCAGGGTACCTGTAGTAACTTTTAACTGGTTATAGTAGTTTATAAATAACATATTATAAGCAGTTAGTTTAGTGTAACTTCAATAAATATTAGAAACTAGGCTTTTCTTATTTTGTTTAATCTTAAGCGAGCATTTTGTGATGCAGCTATTCAGTAATGGTAAGTTGGGCTTTGTAAATGTTGAATTGGACAGTCTTCAAAAGATTTTCCCTCGAGAATGTTGAAAGTTCCCTCAGGAATGTGATCCATCAGAAGGTGAGTGGTTTCTGTAATGAAGGGTTTTGACAGGGTATAGGGATATTACAGAATGTAAACAGGATCTGCTGAGGGCTCTTGTTTTTACCCTTTTCTTTATGAATGAATATACTGTAAGCATGGGCATAGAATGCTATCAACCAATCAGCTGTCATGATTTTTCCTGTCCAGTGCACAATATCTATTTTATACCTTACCTATCTCAGCATGTTTTAACAGATGTATGACCAATATAGGAATTATATCTCATAATATGTTTATGTCTTAACATGAACATTTTTGGGGACAAAATGTTTTGGACCACCAACATGATACTTAACCCCAGGGGTCAATTTTAACACTGTTTTACTGACCCAAAACCTAGTGCAAATTGACCAGGGTTAGTGCAACTAACTCTCTGCATGGCCATCTAGACTAGTACAGGTTTGTCATCATGGTTGTTAATGAAGTCAAAAAATTAAATGTTTTAGTAGGCTCTAGTCTAGTCTTCATGCTAATCTCTCTCTCAGTGTTCCAGATGGCTTGGTGTGACTAACAGCTCAGTAAGAGCTGCAGGTATCTGGCAGTTTAAGAAGGGAATCCTACGAAAGACTCAATGTGAGTCATTATCACTCCACTGTTAAGACTTTCACCTAGTGTCCAGGCTGTGATCAAGAGTAGAGTGCTGCTAAGTCACTAGCTTCTAGTTTTCTGAATGTGTCTCTTTCTGATGATTTGCCCCACGTTATTATGTCCAGTATCCCTCATTTCCCTACATTTTGAGTGTCTGTATCCACCTTTTCAGTGACAAGATACTAAGAGGTATACAGAGTTTGCCCTTCAGGTGGTGGGTTTATCTCAGCCTCACCATAGCTGCTCCATCTCCACTCTAAATTTCTCATCTCTGTACTTTTGCTGTACACCACTGCAGACAAGACTCTGAAATAACCAGTCATGGATCCATAGCAGCCATTGTGTGCAGGTGTAGCGGGTCCCTAGCTCTTCTAAATGGGCCATGCCAACCAATGCCATCCATGCAGTCCCACTCTTATCCCACACAGCATGTCCTTTCATCCTAAAAACAATGCTTTGGAGCATGTATGGCACAAAAATAGACCTTAATAAAATATACAATTTGAAAGGTTAACATAGACTTTCCTGAGGTGCCTAGATCCTCCTACCTAGAAACAGAGGCAGTATAGCACAATGCCTGTGTACTGGTTCCCCTTGGCTGATGAAAGGACAATGTTAACAAAATCTGTTATTGTTGGGGCAGAGCATGTTAAAATCAATACCTTTAAAAATAAAAATGTCACAGAGTTTTCTATTTCCCAAGCTTCTTAGGTTTGTGTAGGGTATCCCATGAAAATTGCAAGTGCAAGATAGTGAGTGTAAAAACAGTGACTACAAAACAGTGAGGGGAAAAGAGTGAACTGGAAAAACAGTGATAGCCGAAACGGCAACCTACGGCTTTCTCCCTCTCCCCAAGTTGTGCTCCCCCTGAGTTGTTTATTTATAGAAAGGGGGTGCTGGGAATGAAACCCACTACAATGGGGATGCAAAGCGCAAAGTCCCCCGGAGAAACTCACTGTGGCAGTGTTGTTATGGTCTTGGCGATCGCTGTTGCTTTACAGTTGCTCTTTTTTGCCTCACTTTTTTCCTGTTGCTGTATTGCTCTTACCAATATCACAAAGAACCTTTGTGTAGCCCCTCCACAAAGAAATCCTATATGTGCCCGTTGCTCACCTGACACTGTACAAAAAATTTCAGAAGTGCAGGTCTTTGGCTTAAGTTCTCTATTTAAACCACAGTTAGGGCGAGATGACCAGCCAGCTAGATCCCTGGGCAGAGCGGAACTTGTTGTGTGTTGGGGAAATTCAGCAGTGATGGGCTAAGTGAGATAACAAAACATATATCCAAATGGTAAGGTATTGGGCAATGCTGTTCTATATAGCCATGCTCATTTTATTTATTTATTTAGTTTTTGTTTACCGGGTAAGGTGTCGTAGCCACAAAATATGACTGTTTTCAGACACAACCTGGGAGGTTACAATACAAAATTGGCAGATAAAACAAATAATAGGTATACTTCAGAGGTACTCAACCATACAAGGAAAAATCTACACAATGTTTTGTGACATAAATACTATTGCTAATATGACAGAGACAATGGCAGGAAAATCCACAATACTACAAAACATAATATGCATACAATCATAGTGCAATAGAGGTTTAACACATAATCCATTGTAAGTGCTACATATAACAGCACCAAGGGGTCAGAGCAAAATTGAACATTTTGAGAGCTTTGGAAGGGGATGTCAAGCACCCTATGGGGGTTTAAAACAGGAACATAGGGCATGTTTGTTGAGGATAGTGTGATGCATATTTTTAAAAGTAATATGAGTAGGTGCAGAGAGACCATCAAGAGGTAGGGAATTCCAATATTTTGGGGCAAGGCAGGAGAAAGCTGAGGTTCCTTTTAGGGTTCTGCACCTAGGGGTGTATAGTAGACAGAGATTCCAGTAGAGCGGAGGCCATAGGTGAGGGACAGAGGCACCAGCATACCTGCAAGAGAGGTAGATAGATTAGTTCTTATGATGTTGTCCAGCAGAGTACCAAGGGCAAGGAGTTGATTGGCAGATGGAGAAGGCCATCTAAAGTCTGCATATAGCAAGCAATGGTGCTTCAAACATGGGGAAGCCAAGGCATAACTACAGATACTATTGTACATTGTATCCCACTTACTTAGGGTAGATTTTGAAGCATTTATGTAGGTGACGGCACCATATGCAAGGGGTGGAAGTAGGATACCCCTAGAACTAGCCAGTCTAGATGAGGGGGTAAGCATCCGACTAGTCCTGTAAGCTATTCTGAGTTTGGAGTTTACTGTCTTGCAGGTGTTGATGATGTGTTGCTCAAAGATGAGAGTTTCATCAAGCAGGACACCTAAATACTTGAATGAGGTTACTTTCATAAGGGGGGAACCATTTACACAGGAGACATTGAAAAGGTTGTGGTTTGTTCTAAGTTTGGTTGCAGATCTGAAGAGCATGCCCTGAGTTTTACTTATGTTTAGGATGAGCCTTTTGTTGTGGATCCATTCTTACATTATGAGAAATGCAGATGTTAGTCGACTATTTATTTCTTCTATGTTTGTAGAGGAGGTGTAGAGCACCAGATCATCTGCATACAAGATTTTTGAGCACCAAGCTATGTACTTACAATGTATTACAACGATTGTACAAAATGACAATATGACATCAATCTCATTGTGACTGTCTTGTGTATAATAGTGTAACCTCCTCCTACTGGACCCCCTTGTTTCTATTATCTGGGCTGCTCCTCTCACATCTAGGTGCCACCGAGAGGGGTGGGGGTAGTCACTACAATTATCTTTCACAGAAACTCTGTGGACCCATTACTTCTACTACTGAGCCTGCCATCCGTCAGACAGGCAAACCAAGTGTGACAACTACCTGGCTCACACCTGGGGGACCATTTAGCATGGCCATCAACCTGGGTCCCTGGAAGAAAACATTTGCTCAGCATTATGCTAGGTTTGTACTTCTGGTCAGTGGCACCCAAGTAAATCCGGACACTGGAAGCAATAACTGTAATGTCCAAACCAGGTTGGGATTCTAGAGTGTGGCTTTTATTCACATAACACAGAGAATATCAAAGCAAAGATGGACAACCACAGGGCTACACTCGCAGGTAATGCAGATTACTGAGGTACAGAGCACACTTCTTCACTACAAACCCTCAGGTTCTGAAGGGATCTGGGCACACACAGCCTGAACTGGTACACTTTTCTTCTCTTCCTTGACATGGCACCCTGGCCAGTACTAGGACACTTTTCCATATGGCATGGAGGTTGATGGTGGCTCCCTAAACCACCCACAAGCACTTTCTAGCTCTCGGAAAATCCACAGTCCCATGTCTGGGTGCTTTCCTCAGACACTGGCCAAGTGCCTGAGAGAAAACCATTGGTGCCCAAACTGAACCCGGAGAGGTAAACCTGGTTACTCATGATGGGGGGGGTCTCCCACCTTTTGCTCCCAAATTTATACCCGGCCATTCACTCTGTTTGTAGATGCTCTCTCTCGAAATGTTTTACACATTCAGCATTGTACATCTCTCTGGAGGTGTCCTGACTTTAAAAGTACTGTAAGTGTCTATGTCTTTACCCTAGACCCCCACTGTTGCAGATGCTTCTAAGCCATACACAGACTAAAAGTTCTGTACTTGGCAAGACTCTCTTCGACCCCACAGTAAGCAGACACTTTTACTTCAAACTCTATCTCAGTGACCATAGTCTCTGTTTCAGAGCAAAACTCACCACAGTATGCAGGTGCCCCAGGGCTCAGGTACTCACAAAACAAGACCATTCTCAGGAGGCTCTCCCTCTCCAGGATGGACCAGGGGATTGCCCCTGAATTCCTTGAATTCCTCCCATCCCTCTGGGGATGGGGCACTGGAACAACTTCTAGGATCGGTCTCTACCACCTCCTTCTACAAATCTTCTGTGTTCCTCTCTAGGGTGAGAACACACAACCCCTTTTTCTAAGGTACCTCTATATCAGAGCTAGGCTCTGAGGAGCTGCACTCAGCAGCACTCCTCACTCTCTTGAGTCTCTCTTGAAACTGGCTTGAATACCCCAATGTTCTACTGCTAACCCCATGCAGCTAGCATTCCACTGTGGCTTATGCTGCTGCCAGAATTCTATGGTAACATCATCACTCCAGCTCAGCTGAAACTGAAAACAGAGTGAGACAGTGTGAAACCCATTTAACTGGCATCTCACGAGCTGCCTTCTCCCTGCCTGCCACTGATTCTAAGTGGGATTCTAGTAACCCCTGGGAACAAGGGGGACAATAGTACTTCTACTCCTGTTGATGTTGATTGTAATTAACCTGGACTGTATCCTTGACTGAGTCAGTACGTCTGTATTGACTGTTAATTGTGAAATGACATGCATGTATTTTGTTATGTTTATAGATGTATGTAATTAATTCCGGGTTGCCCCTTAAAAAGGGACTATTTCGGTCTCAGTTGGCCTACCAAGCCACCAAAATTTAAATGAATAAAATAAAATAAATAAAAATAATACAGTCACATGTTTGTTTTTTTGAACAAAGTACTTTTCTGTTACTGTTGAAGTGCTGCTAGACAACATTGTGAAGGTGGTTTTGGCTGAATGTGTGGTTGGGAGTGGCACTTCTGTAAGGGTGTAGCGACGGCTACAATAGTATAGGGATTTTTACTTTTGTGAAGTGGTTGACTGGCACCTTCTGCGGGGTTATACCATGGCTCAAAGGTGCCAGTCAGGCAGTCAGAGTGCCCCATTCTTGATCTCTACTGTATAATACCTTGTAGTAGATATTCTGTCAGAGGATGAGGATAGCTTTGCTCCTGAGGACCCCAGTTTTGTTTGTTTTAATAAGTACATTAAATCAAGACTTATAGTATGTGTCACACAGTTCATAATGGATAAAAGCCATGATCCATGGGACAGCGCTTTCCAAAGTGGCACTCAGATTCTGTGGTTCGATCCTTGGGCAGGATGAAAGATAAGTGAAAGTACATGCATGACAGATGTCACTGTCACTCACAGAGAAGTAGCAGAAAAAGGAAGAACTTTTGGTGACCTTCTGTGCATTGGAGGAACTCCCAAGCACATGTTACACATTTTGGTAAAGGGGACGTGTAACAACACACCACATTGAATGCACCAGTACAGAGAACAGCAACAACCTGGATTCTTATTTCTCGGTATTCTCAGCCCCCACCCAGCCAGCCAGTTCTGCCCTCCAATCTGTTCTGTTACTGGTGGAGAGAGGAAATGCAAAGCAGGGAGTGGGGGTACAGAGTCACAACTATTTTGCTGGATTGCTGCGAACTCCAAAATCATCCATCTTGGGCAGCATGGTACAGCATGGAGGCAAGCAGCTCATCTGATACTGTGAGGCAGCACGACAGTGACAGGGAGAATAGAAGATATAATCAGCATTACTGCGTTTTCTGTCATGTCTCTCTCACTCTTTCTTTCTATGTGAATGTCAGCATAATTTCTTGGGTGAGCTGTGCTCCAGGTACATTGAGTGAGAGAGAGAGAGAGAGAGAGAGAGACTCAGAAGAGGCATCTGTTACAAGCAAGAAGTCCCTGCAAAAGAGAGAGAGAGACAGAGAGAAAGAGGGATAGAGACAACTGACATGTACAGTGACATTTCCAAGGCTGCAGTTCACTCACAGTGTACAGCAGCAGGTAACAGAAAAGTGACAGTGCAATTGGTGAAGTAAAAACAAATGCGATCATGTCCTCCCAGCTCATTTCAGCAAGTGGGGCAGGTCCCTTTGTAGTTGGAGTTGCATGTGAATGTGTATGTGTGTGGTGGGGGCATAAGCAACATGTCAAAGGCAAGGGAGGAGATGTATTATGCACAGGAAATGTCACAAATATTTTCACTACTATATGTGTGACATTTCATTGAGCATATCAGCAATGCAGTCTATTATTTATGAGGGACTGTTTTGCAAGGTGGCTGGATAAAGTACCGTTTTTGGTCTTTCACCTTGAGAAAAAGCCCTTTTTGTGGGTTTTCCTGTATTTTGGACATAAGCCATGTTATAGGCGCAAAAACCCATTCCAGGGCGTGGGGTTATAAGCATTTAATCCACTCTTGGAATGTTATGAGGACATTCAGCCTGCGGCCTTGTGCCTCACCACACATCCCAGGCATGCATTAAATGCCTATAACCCTATACCCTGTCATGGGTTTTTGTTAACTTAACTTATATAATACTGCAGAAAACTCCGCTTATACTAGATATGTTTGATACAGACAGCTGGCTATAGCAAACAAAAACTCCAGCCAAAACCATATTGTATTGACCTCAGTATTAAATCCATCACTTACAGAGAATGTTATTAATTTTAGCAGACACTGATTTTGTCATATAGTACTCATTAATCAGTTAGTCTGTTTTCCGACTACTCCGCACTGGGCTACTCTGAGCTATGATTAACATAATTAAGTGCTAATTATAAACTGGCCTAATCTGTCTGAACTAATCTCAGACCATCTCAGACAGCTAAATTGGCTGACGATTTACTGTACCTGGCAGATGATGTTGATGCTGCTCTGGCTCTGTTTATTAAGACGTATAATGCGGCCTGTGATGTCTTCGCCCCAATCACCAAAAGAAAGGTCAATGGGTCCCATAAATCCTGGATTATTCCATTCATCATTGCCCAACTTCATGCTCAGTATAATCTCTGGCATAAGGCAAAAAGTACAGGATCCTTAAGCGATACCCAAAACTATAAAATGGCTTGAAACAAATGCACTTAGGCCATTCACCAGGTGAAAAGGCAATACCTCAGGGCTGAGTTTGAGAACTCTTAGGGTGACGGCCACAAATTCTGGGCAAATATCAAAGCCCTCACAGGGACCGCTAATAAATCACCACCTACTCTAATTAATATAAATGGTGAAGTATCCAAGGACCCAAAGGTTTTTGCAGATATGTTTAACAAGGCCTTCTCTGATCTTAGGGAAGTCCTCACCCCAGCTTATTTTAGCCCACTCAGCCCAGTTCAGAATACTTCATCTCAGACCATCCTGCCTCCAGCATCACCCCACCTTTCTACCTTTGTGTCACCTCTACAGCTGAAACAAACAAATACCTCCCAAAAGCGATTGATAAAACCAGGCACAGTGGGGACGGCCTTGACTTGAAACTTATATCCCTCACCATAGACAAAATAGTGGCAACCCTCACAAAAATAATTTATCTCTCCTTAACAGCTGGCCAATTTCCCAAACTCTGGAAACATGCAGTGGTCACCCCAGGTCCCATCTGGAGTACTGCGAGCAGTATTGGAGGCCACACCTTCACAAGGACATTAACCAAATTGAGGCAGTCCAGAGAAGGGCAACCAAAATGGTGCAGGAACTGCATCAGAAGACATATGAGGACAGATTAACAGAGCTCAATATGTATACCCTTGAGCAAAGGAGGGAGAGAGGGATATGATTGAGGCATTCAAACACCTTAAGGGCATTAACAAGGTGAAAGAGTCTAACATGTTTAAATATAAGAAAAATAGCTGGACAAGAGGCACAGCATGAGATTAGAGGGGGGCCGATTAAGGGTGAATGCGAGGAAATTCTTTTTCACAGAAAGGGTGGTGGATGCATGGAATGGCCTACCTCAAGAAGTGGTGGCTATGAATACAGCGCAGGGCTTCAAACAGGCATGGGATAGGCATAAGGGAGCAATACAAATGAGTATTAATAGATAGGCCACTGACAGAGAAAAGGCCGATGGCACATTTATAAGGTAGAAAAAGAAATGGGCAGACTGGATGGGCCTTGCAGTCCTTATCTGCCGTCAACTTCTATGTTTCTATGTCTTCAAAAATGGTGACAAGATACTCTACTCAAATTACTGGCCAATCTCCACACTTCCCCCAATCTCCAAGGCATTAGAAAGAATAGTTATGATCAGATAGTTGATCACTTAGATAAATATCAACTCCAATGTAGGGAGCAACACGGATTTAGGAAATGGCACAGCACAACAACCGCACTGGTGGAGTTCACAGGGTTCATCCATGACTCCCTACATCGAGGGCACTTTGTCGGGGCTACTGTTATTGACCTCACTAAGGCCTTTGAAACAGTGAACCACGAACTTCTGCTAGCCCAATTAGGCACTGCTACCATATCCGAGACATCTGCAACAGACAAGGCAACATCCTAGACATGGATAATAACTTCAAGTACCTAGGGGTCATGATGGACCGCACCCTTTTGTACTCCCTCCACATCGACCAAGTCACTAAATCAGTGAGCAGAAAGTTAGGGCAACTGTACAGGCATACGCACTGCCTTACAGAAGATGCTCTAAGACTTGCCTTAACAAGCTCAGTTTTCTCTGTGGTTGATGGTCTTGTTATATACAGTGAGGCCATAGGCTATTCCTGGGTGTTCCTTTCCTTACCCATACCTGCAACCTATCTCCAATATGAATTGGCTTGACCTGGGTAACAGAATTAGTTACCAGCTCAGTCTCCTGGCTAAAAAAGCTACCCTTGACATAAACCCCCGGGGTCCAGAACATGATTCCACCTTCTGCACTATCTTGTCCAAGACAAGGAACACTCACTAACTACTTCAAGGTGCCATTCTGCCTCACCTCCTTAGGCCAAAGGTCTTTTGAATACCGAGCCCCTCACCTGCTAAACTCCCTTCCAAGCAGGCTATTTGCTGAATCCAGAATTGGGCCTTTCAAGTCGATGTTCCGCACCTACCTTACTAGCTGCATGAGATGCACCTGCCCTTTATAACTCCAGTTTCCAGTTTTCCATCAAGGGCCTGTCCGGTCATCCCCCTGCACTTCTTACCTACCAATATGCCCCCTGCACTTATCTCTGTTCAATCAGATGCCGTTACCTACCCCAGATGCCTACCTTCTACTGTATCCTCCCCCTTGTCTCTCTCTTACCTGTCCTCACCTTGTTTACCATCATCCCCCCTTAATCCTCCTCCTCCATAATCCTCCGCTCCTCCATTATCCCCTCTCCTCCATACCCCTATCCCTATCTCCACTCCCTTGCACCTTCTCATCCCCCCTACTCTGATCCTAAACTTTCCTCTCCCCCTACTACCCCAAACTACCTCATCTTGAAAATGGGCCTTGGTCCTGCTCATCCCTACTCCCCTCACCCCATTGCCTCTTACCTTCCACTGGAGGTCCTGCTGCCTCCTGCATAGCAAATCAATCTTTCTTAATTTTCTGTACAACTGTTTACATCCTAAAGCCATGTTTGAATCTCATTATCATGCTTGAACCAACTATGTAACTTGTTGTGTATCTATGATGGTAACCTGTATGTACCAATTGTTTGCCTGAATCTCATAGTCATGTTTGTACCACCAATGAAACTTGTTATGTAACCCTTGTATGTAACCTGTATGTACCTATTGATTGCTTACTGTTTGACGTGGAACCTTTGCAAATGAGCTCCAAGCTCAAAGGTCTGTAATCCGAGACTTGAATAAGTAAAAATTAAATAAAACTAAAACTAATCTGCACTAACTACTTGGTATGAAAGATGCTGTGACCTGCCTGTTCTCCTTATTTTTTCTCACCTGCTGTTGCTGCCAACTTGTTGACTAGCTGTTGCTGACTTGTTATTTCTGACTTGCTGCTGCATGCTGACATGACCTTAAGACATGCAGCCTTCCCTCTGTCTCGCAAGGTTGAGACCCTTTAAGAAACTGAGGATCTCCCTGAATGAGCATGCGCAATCGTGCAATGCGCTTTGCTCTATCAAAATCCCAGTGTCACACCTTATAAAAACAAAAGACTGCTTCCCCACAGAATGGCACAGATATCGAAATCCACAAAGGAAGCAGAAAAGAGAAGGAAAGGACAGTGAGGTGGAGTAAGCTTGAATACTGTGGTTCTCTAGTATGCGGGACAGTGGCTTTAGTAAGCAGTCCCAACTCCCCTTCTGCTCCAAATGCTCAATACATCCCTGATGGGTTGGAAAAGCAAACTTAACCCTTCAGTGTTGGAAAGCAAGGAACAACATCTGCCATTTGGCAAGGTCATGGAAATAAGTTCAATGCTGATGGCCCCAGCAAAAATCCCTGTCTCAAGGACATTCTTCCTGACATCCTGGCTTGTTATAGACTGATAGATGTGTTTAAAGGGGACTGGACATCTATGCTAATTAGCAGCAGTTAGAAATGTTACTTGTAACAGAAATGAAAGATTCACTTCCAACTGAGCCATATTTAAACTTACATGAATAAACACTGATGTCCAAAACTCCATTTTCAGTTGTTTCCTTTTTATGAACAACATTCAGCACAGTTCTCTTCATAGAACTAGTACTTTGGAGCTTTTACTATGTCATGGTTTGTATACAGAATGTTAAGCATGCGCTGTTGCCCTAACAAAACCATGCTTAGAGCTCTGTACACAAACTGTGACATAGTAAAAACTCAATATCACAGCTTCTACGAACAGAACTGTTACAAAATGCTGGTTATAAAATCAAAACAATCCAAAATGCAGTTTATCACATTACTTTTTATTCTGTTACAATTATACATGGATCATTTAGGCTAGTTACTGATATCATTTCTGCAAATAGGTTCATTATACTTGCACTCCTTTTACCTGCCTCAGGCAATGTTCATCCTAACCCTGGCCCCTCCCCCATTAGCTATCCTACCATTAATGCACATTCATCCTGCACCTCCTCAGCCCTCCTGAAAGGTCTAAAGATCCTTCATTTAAATATCTGTAGTCTTATCTCAAAAATTGACCTTTTGCAACCGATGGTAACTTCTCTTGTGCTTGATACCCTAATTTTAACCAAAACATGGTTAAATGACAAAATACTGGATCCCTCTATCAATATCCCAGGCAACTCCATACTCAGGCATGACAGAGCTGGTAGGGGAGGTGGTGTAGCCTTCTATATCTTATCCTCACTGCAGTATACTACCATCCTCTCATCTGTTGTTGCGTTGGTATCAAGCCCTCAGCTACTTTGGACCTCATTACCTCTATAACATCCCTCTCACACAAAGGCGAATTATACACATTAGGTGATATAAACCTAAACTGGTTATCACCAAATACCTCCAAGATGCGAAACAACATCTCTGCCCTCCGTCTTTCCCAACTCATCCAAGAACCCACCCAACTAAATTACAAAACCCTAAATCACACACTGTTAGATTGAGCCTTCACCTCTCACCCTCACCAAGTCATTAAGTCAGACATCGTCCTGGATGCCCTCAGTGATCACCATCCAATATCTGTGGTCAGGAAGGTCCATAGACCAAAATCACCACACAAAACCCTGCATCTCCGATCTTTCAGCTCCCTAAACTTAAACCCCCTCCTCAATGAATTAACCCACACTGACTGGTCCCCAATTGTCTCTGCCTCATCTGTCGACCAAGCCCTCAATTACTTCAAGGTTAAATTTCTAGTCATCTGGAACTCCTATGCTCCTCTCAGATGAATAAGAATTTGTGGCAACCATCATCCCTGGATCACTCCTGAGTTAATGATCCACTCAGGGAATGTGATAAAGCTTGAAGAAAACACAAGGCCTCCCAACTCCCATCAGACTATACTTTATACCGCAGGCTAAGAAATGCCTGTGCAAAAGTTATCAGATTAGCCAAATCCAAATATTTTCAATCCTCCTTCCTAAATAATAACTCCCCTCAAAATTTTGGAAAGGGGTCCATTCTCTATTCTCCCCCTTTGCCCCCCCAACACTTAACATTAACAACACTTTAGTGTCAAAACCATATCTAATGGCTCAGGAGTTTAACTCCTATTACACTTCCTGTGCCTCAACCCTTCTAAAGTCCCTTCCTCAGTCTCCTCTTCCCCGTACCCTCCCTTCCCTATCCCACCTCCCTTCTGTGCTCACCCTTCCTTTTCTTTCTCTCCTGTGGAGACACTAACTGCCCTCCTCTCTCTCAACCCTTCCAAAGGCTCCTCATCAGACGATCTTGACCCAAAACTCTTATACCTCTCAGCATCTGCTAGTGCCTACCCTCTCTTCCTAATTCTAAATCTCTTCCATCCCCTCACCATGGAAACATGCAGTGGTCCTCCCCCTCCTGAAGGGTGGGGACCCTTCCTCCTCTGCCAATTATTGCCCAATCTTCCTTCACCCTACTCTTGCCAAGCTTCAAGAACACTTTGCCTTCTCTCAACTAACTTTCTTTCTCACTGACTGTTCCTTTTCACTCTGTTTCAGTCTGATTTTTGGAAGGACCACTCCACCACCATCACCTCCCTCCTTAGGTTCACTGACTCCATTCTCACTGGGATGGACAACGGTCTCATCACCTTGGCTATCTTTGTCAACCCCGTTAAGGTTTTTGACAGTGTCTCCCATGCCCTTCTTATTGACTCCCTTATGGTTGCTGGTCTGTCTGCTCCTGATCATAACTGGTTTAGAGCCTACCTCACAGGCAGAACACAATCAGTCAAGATCCATGATAAAATCTCTCCCCCCTCCCAATCTCAACAAGTGGCCCCCAGGGCTCAGTACGTGGTCCCATCCTCTTCTCCATCTTTCTGAATGACTTCCCCACAGCCTGATCCCCCTCATCTTCTATCCATATGTATGCCAACTACATGGTCCTGTACACCTCTGGTAAATCCCCATCGATGTTGCAACCACCCTTCAGCATAACTTCCACCAGGTTCAGCTATGGTTTGCCTCACATCAGCTATTCCTAAATGCCAAAAAGACAGTCTCCATGACCTTTGGCACAAGGCAGAGACTCGCTTGGCTTCACCCCCTGCCCTTTTTCCATACCATTAATGGGACAATCCCTGCAGACATCTCCTCTTTCAGATACCTTGGGGTCTGGCCAGACCAATACCTCAGCTTCTCTGGCCATACCAACACCATTCTGAAAAAGCTGCACCCCAAGCTTGGTGCCCTATTTAGAAACCATAGTTGTATCCCTCCTATGGCATGGCGCAAATTAGTCCAGAAGATGATCCTCCCTATTTTTGACTACTGTGATATAGTCTGTGGTGCCACTCCCAAATCCCCCCTAACCAGACTGGACTCTCTCTTTAACTCCTTCTGTTGCTTACTCTTAATGCTACACCACGTACTCATCACTGTGACCTATATCATGCCTTGACCTTCCCCCACTTGCTAACAGATGCCTCGCTCACTGTGCAAAACTTGCTTCTAAATTCTGGCTAGGGGAACTCCCCCCCACCTTTCATACTCCCTCTCCTATCCCCCTTCCCCCTCCCACTCCCTCAGATCTGCTGACACTCATTATCTGCTGATCCATCCTACCACCCTTATTGGTCAATCAGGCTTTTCCCATTATTTCCCTAAAATATGGGACTTCCTCCCCCACTCCCTAGCCTCTGTCATACATAACTTTCCTTCTGTCAACTGCTCCTGCTTTAACCCTCCCTAATTAAGTTCCCCTAACTAAATACCCTTCTTGCCTGCTCTGTTATTCACTCAGCTTGTTTCCCCCTTTCATTCTACTGCTACCCCCTCCACACTTCTCCCTACCTCTATGCATACCCAAGCTTCAGACCCTGGCTAGGTTCTCTACATCCTAGAGGGGCTAGCTCTAGGCCATGCCCCCCACTTCTCTAGTCCCCCTCTGACTCCTTACTTCTCAACACTTAGATAGGTATCATTTATTTATACCTGAACAACTTGCACTTCATGTCCCTTCTGGGCAGTACATATCACTGTATGCATAATTCTCAGTCATGTTAAAAATTTTAATTCTGTAATCCACTCTTCAAATATTTAAAATATGTGTCATTTTAAATGCTAATGTTTGTACCTTTACATATTGCTGTCAAATGCTGTTGTATGTCAACATTTTCACATCCTTTTGTACCCCCCGGGTTGCACCAAGAAATGAGCAACTTGTTGTTCAGTGTGCCTTCCTGGTGAAACATTTCAATACATAAAAAATAAATAAATTATAAAAAGCTGCCAATTAGAAATCATTTCATGTCCACTCCAACGCTGACAATGCTGGCTGTTTTATGTTTGCCATGCACACTTGTGCTCAGCAAGCAAACATCTTCCTGTGATAGTGGCTTTTGAGGGGCATGCTAATGTCTCTCCAATGCAGAGTATGGTTTAATGGGCAAGTCTGTAGCAGACCAATTATCAACCAGTCTAATTATGGCAGACTTTTAGCTTGGTGGGTGGAAACTGCATGGACTTCAAAACAAAAAGCCGACCCGATCATGGATCTCTCCTTATCAGACTGGCTAAGGTATTCCAAGCATCCAACAGCACAGTTCCAGACAGCAGCTGTTAGAAGTAATGCGTGTACGTGTGTCTTTCTCTCTCTGTCTCTCTCTATCTCTCCTCTCTCTCCTCTCTCTCTCACTCTCACTGTTGGCAAATATGTACTTTCTGGTAAAGGTGATTATCCCTGCAATCTTTGTTGTTTTTACATGCTTCAGTAACATCCATGCTATATATTTATATTTGTAACAGCATTTATGCACTTCCAAGCTGTAGCTAGTAGCATGCAATATCCTTTTATTTTATAGTTGCTACAGTATGAACACTGTTTAAGTTTCAAGCAGCCAGCCTTATGTCTGTAATGATCCATGCAGGGGTCAGATTAAGTTTTGTTGCTACTAGCCTGCAGGGTAGTGAGTTGCAAAACCCACTAGCCCCAAATACTTTTCTACTGGCCCAGCTGATCTCCTTATTGAAATATTACCTTTCCAGTACAAGCCTTCCTGGCTACTTAAAAATATTTTTGACTATCCCAAAAGAAACTCTAACAGCATTTGACTAGTGGACTGATGCCAGTTTTGATCCTGTCCATGAACACATGTGGTCACACAGTTGACATTACAGGAACAGACAGCCAGAACCACCCTCCCAGTACACACACACTCACAAACACACACACACACACACACACACACACACACACACAATGCCAAACATCCGGCATTGACAAATGCTTGTCTTTAGGTGCATCCACTACAACACTCTCACTTTCAGGCTCAAATTGCCCCAGGGTTAAAAAAAAGCTAGTGTGCATATCCATGATGGTGTGCTGCAATATAGATGGATCCAAAAAACAACAACTTTCAGCTGTTAGAAAATCAGCACTACCAAGATATTTTAGTGGAGTTGCCCATTTGCCAGTCCACTACCATAATAATAAAACAACATGGATGACTGGTGACATTTTCAAAGAGTGGGTTCGTCAAAGGGACAAATGTCTCTGCAGTAGATAATCAAACTGCTCCTTGCCAGTTTCACTGGTCATCCTGACATACAGGGGCTCAAAAACATAACATTCATTTTTTAACCCCTAACAATAAGACAGTTATTCAGCCCCTTGATCAGGGCATCACTTACTCAATGAAACACCACTACATTAAGGCAATGAGAACAGGGGTGCTGGTAGAAATGGGCATCCTTGCAGGGATGGAGCTGATGGCTACTGAATGTGTGAAGCGCATCACACTTCTTGATGCCACTTATCTGGTCAAGACTGCATGGGAAAGTGTCAGTTTAGAGACAGTCATCAACTGCTTCTCGAAAACAGGCTTCTGTTTATTAGTGAGTAGTGTGGAACAGGCAATAACACCCATGTCTGAGACAGATGAGATTACACTACCAAAGGTGCTGAGTGAGCAAGAATTTTACATGCTATACTGTATCACTTCAGCAATGCTGAGCTCTAACCCAAACATGACCACACTAAAGAGGATGCATCCCATGTCCTAGAAGCCTTTCATCCACACTTAGCAGAGGAAAATTTAAACAAAGACCAGAACAAAACAGAGGAAGAGACAACCTTGGAACCTGTTAACTTATGCTGATGAGAGAGATGCCCCATTTACCCTACAATGGAGTAGAAGGATGAGATAATTCCTGACTGGGGGTGCATGCAGACAACCACACAAAACTGGCATAGGTACACTTTGTCTCAGAGAAAGCAAGCAAAATAATGCATGTCTTTTTAAATTGAAAACAAAAGCACAAAACTAAAGAGAACAGAAGCATTCTTAAGAATTTATTGCAGAAAATAAATAAAAGTTACAGTTTAACTACAGTATATCAAACATTCAGTAAACCAAGCACATCAAACTATACAGTTCTGCCCCATATCCTTTCACTATAGCACTATATTGCTAAATGACAACATGAGTAAAACATGAAAAAAACTCACACAAAATAAACAAAAAGTAGCAACATTAAAAAAAGATGCTTTACCAGTGAAATACAAATGCTATCCCTCCACAGTATCACAGCACTACAACATAAAACTTTTGATTAATATGGACACCTCCTACCAGTCAAAATGCTTTGACACAGACAAGTTCATTATAAGCAGTTTTTACTGTACTTACAAATATTACTACTGCAAAGAGGGCTAGAATGAATACAGGAATGATAAAAATACTTATTATAATGTTCCCAGAAATGCTGCAATCTCATTGGTTGTCAGAATTCTGATAGCCTTATGTTTACCAACTTATTAACATATTTGTGTAGTAGTGGTGGGCGAAGTGGCCAAAATTCGCTCTGCGAAGTGATTTGCAGAGTAACGTGGAATCCGTGAGGTATTCCACAATGTGAAGCAGAGTATTTTTTGTTATAATGGGGAACGCAAAGTCCATTGAGAACAATGACTTTGCATTATTCCACCTTCCCCCAAGCCACTTCTCCACCAATTTGAAGGCGAAGTACATTGAAATCAATGTACTTCACCTCACTGTGCCTTATTTTTGAGCTCCAAAGGCAAATTTTGCAGTGCTTGATGGGATTACAGGTCACATGAGCTCTAGATTGTTCTGCACAGCCTCAGTTCTGTGTAGTGTGTGTGTAGTGGAAGATGGAGACATTTTCCTCTCAGAACTCACAATTTAGTACATCAATTGTAGGAAACCCTTCAATGCTCATATCATCGAGTGTCTATTGTTTGTGTGTGGATTTTGAATGTTAATTTAGAAAAGTCATTCTGTGTACTGTGAAGCGTGATTTGAGGGACAGGCATATATGTGGTGTAATAGGTTAACTGGGAGAAAAGGCAGTCTTTCTGTTTTGGTTATAATTTTCTTGTATAATTGTGTTAATGTACACACAGTAATATTTTCAGTAATTCTTGGCCTTTTTTGCTGATTGTTGCACCAGCAGTGGTTAATTTTAGTTTGTTTAAAACATTTGGTTATATTACTAATGGTTTTCAATTTGTTATGCATTACTTGTAGTGTGTATGAGTGTGTGTGCAATGCATGGCATTAAGTCAGACACCTTTTATTGTGTCACAGAGTAATTGCAGCAGTGTGAACCTGCTATCCCGTGCACACCTGCATGAATTTTTTATACTGCTTTGTGGTATCTTTACCGGTAGTGGACTGCTACTGCCGTGCACTACCCCCCCCCCCAAACTGGCAAAAGGTATTCTTTTCCAGATTTGAATTTGTGACTTGTGAGCACTGGTTAGGTGCTGTTGAGCCTTTGTGTCTCCATCTCTTGAGTGTGCAGCGCAATCTTAATCTGTCTGTGCATTTGTAGTACACCATTAATTCTGGGAGACTTTACATTTCTTGTTACACTCTCATTTCACTTTGTCAGCACTGGGGAATTTTCTGGACACAAGACAGTAGCATTTTGGGGATGCAAATTAATTCTGGTGACTGTGTGTGACCACTGAGCACAAGACTGAATGCGACATTAATTCTGGGAGACTTCACATTTCTTGTTACACTCTCATTTCACTTTGTCAACTCCGGAATTTTTCTAGACACCAGACAGTAGCATTTTGGGCATGCACATTAATTCTGGTGACTGTGTGTGAGTACTGTATCATGACATCTGAGTGCGCTATTATTCTGGGAGACTGCATTTCTTGTGCTCTCATTTCACTTCATCATTGGGGAGTTTCCTGCACATAAGACACGAGCATTTTGGGGATGCATATTAATTCTGGTAACTGTGTGTGTGAAGGGCTGCTGATATTATTGTCACTTCACATTAAGGTGGAATCACAACGCTAAGTAATAATTACAAAGCAAAGTGAGCCTTTTGCATTGGCCACTCTGTGTAATGAAGTGACAATGTGAAGTGCCTGTGAAGGCAAAATTTTAATTCACTGCATCTCTATTGTGCAGCCTGACTACAGGAGTATTGATTTAAAAAAAATTATAATCATACTTACTTTCCAGCATTTTATTCCTGAAAGTTTAAAGACACCACTAGACCAAGGATAACAGAGCCAAACAACATAGTGATTCACATTACAATCAACTGAATGTAAGCAAAACAAAAAAATAAAAATAAAAAATAAACTAACCATTGCTGCTGTACTCTCCTCGAGTGTTGCTGTTACACATAGTATCTGTCTTCCTGTTTCAGGATGCTGACCCATACCTGGAACATAGAGCCTTCCCTTCTCATGACTACATGATTTACCTGGGCATTCAGTGTATATATTTGACTCTTGACCCCCCCCCAGGTGTGAACATGAATGACACCATTGATTCAGCAGACAGAGCTGAGGAGAGCAAACTTCACCCTCCTCACACAGCCTTAAAGAGTGTTGCCATGATTAACATGATGATTCCACCTAAAGTAGCTGGTATGCAATTGAGTGGGCTCAGGCTTCACTTAATGATCAGCTGCACTGAGGCTTAGCAACCAGCAATGCTGGTTTCAGAGTGGGTAGGCAGAAACGTAGGGGTGTTTCGGTTAACAGATGCGACATTGTTCTAAATGTGAAGTGGTGATGCTGGGTTCAAGCAAGCTCATAGGCAGGCAGTGGGATTGCAGTTAATAGCCCCTGTGGTGTAAGATGATTACCGGTGTTTAAACAAAAAAAATTGAAGCTTCTTGAAATGCACCATCAATTGTGCCATTCGTGAATGTGATCTGACCAGAGCGTCACAGCTTTGGCTAGTGCTAAATGATCAGCCCTCATTTTTGATTACATGGCAGTGGGAATTTTTTTACAGCTTGTATTTAGAGTCTGCCAGGACATAATCACAAATCATGCTTGTCAAATCCCAACGGGACATATCCAGTGCAACAGTATGTTAGCTCATGCTTCTCACTGCCTGCTACTATAATGAATTTTTTTGGGGAAGTCATTGTCATGGGCACCATACGGATGCTGCTCAAAGCACTAAACAACTCTCTATTCTTCAGTCAGAATCAGCAAGTACTGTAAGGCAGATGGACAATTTTAATTGAAATCCCTCTTTCTTAATAAAAGAAAACACAGTAAAGAAGTATATTTTACCACTTTTTTAACTTATAAGAATAGCAATAAGGTACATCCAGGAGTTAAGTTAATGTTCAGGTTAATCCTCCTTCTAAGGGCAATATGGTACTCTGCAGTGCCCCCTGTCATATTGCACAACTAGGGGTGATTAACTAGAACATTAACACAACCCTTGGTAATACCTTATTACTTAACTAATGCGTTGGAATTAATGATGAAATTGTATAAACTGGTATTATTCTCCAATAAAGAAATAAGAGCACCAGTTGCTCTGCTACACCCCAGACCATGTAGTGACAAGGCCCCTACATCAAAGTACTGAGACTGATCATTCTATAACAAAAGCATTAGCCATTTGTGGTCATTTTCACTAGTCCATCCAAGATATCAACCAACATCACAAAAATCAAAAGGACCTCTATACAGACCCAATATAAAAGTGACACTGCATCTAATACTGTAATAATAAAGATGTCAATGTGACTGCAAGTAGTTCCAGACAATCCCTAACCGTATCACTGCCAGATGAACTACAACCAGAGGATCCAAATGTGTTAGCCGAAACATCTGAAAAGAGCTCCAGGTACTAACTGAGATTTCCTGATTGTAATGCATAACAAAATATTTAGGCTGTTTGAGTTGAGATGAATATTCTGTTATGTTTCTGCATGAGGGTAGATTCTAGCTTTTCAGAGTTTAATGTTTTTTTCTTTGATTTGGAAGAAGGGGGGGCTCATTTTCTCATTCAGGAGAGGTGAGTCTCATCTCGAGCTTTTTGTTGGTTTTTTAGCTGTGCCTGTTGATTTTTGAAAGTACAAGTGAGTGGCTAGGGATTATGGGATTATTATGGAAAGGAAGAACTGGGTGTATTTTTTTTCAGGTACCTATAAAAAATTAGAATGAAATAGATATGACAACAGTTAAAAGGAGTACACTGACATATTGGTATTTAAAATGATGACAGCTGTGTTATTTATCATAAAGAAACTGCACAAAGGGGGCATTATACACTTTGTAGATAAAAATGGGAGGACTTACAATGTTAACATGGGATGTTAATGGTATTAGTAACCCAATCAGGTGAAAACAGGACATCACACTCTTTTAAATTACAAGTCATGTCGAATGGTTATTCTGTTTAGGAAGAATTTACAAGTAAGACTAGAAAAAGCATATTCTGACACAAAAGGTAGATAATTATTATATTTAGAAACAAATGGTCTAGCTGTACTGTAGTACCTATTTATGCTCCAAACACTTCAGTTTCAGATGTTCTTTACCAATTCTTTATTAAAATATCTGAATTTAATCAATGTCATGTTCTTGGTAGGGATTACAGTTTAATATTAAACCCACTAATAGGTTCTGCAGCAGTAAATAGAGAAATTAATAATTCGGTTGAATTTTTGCTTAGTAGAATAGCCTAAAGTTGGGAGATTTCTGGAGAATCAAAAATCCGAAAGTTAAAGACTATTTATTTTTTTCTTACAGACATAAAACATATTCATGCAAAGACCTAGTCATAGGTCCAAGATCATCTCTTTGTCTTACAGGGCTGCCATGCTTTCTAGAGGTACAGTCATATGTCTGATCACATTGCATGAGCCTTGTCCACCACTGGCAGGCTATCACACTACCTGAAACTCTCCTCCAGGAAATGGTAACATTTCACCATTGGCCTAGAGAGCTTTTCTGCATATCTGCCCTGGCCCATTCCTGCTCCACAATCTGATCCCATTACCAGAAGCTTGGTAAACACTATGGGACTGATGCAGACACATAAAGGAGGGGATTCACATCCAAAGTCTCTCTGTCTTGAACCTCTTTTAACTGTAAAGTTCCACATGCTTCTGTTATAAGATAGGACAGTGACTTGGTATCAAACAAGGAGGGAAATGGAATCATTTTCTTGGGTTCCACCCACTCCCACCTTCTTCAGAGGGATACTCCTCATCTGATGGGTCTGGATCCATTGGGTCAGGAGTCTTCCCAGACACCATGCATCCTCCTCCTCTTGATCTTCCATGCTGTCAAGGTTGGGGGTCAGTTTTATATTTGGGTGAACAGGATCACCTTGCTCTGGCACTACTGGAAATGCTGGTATGGCCCTCCCCTGACCTGGAGAGCCTGTCTCAGGTTTAAGTGTTTTAGTGGGGATGACATGCAGATCATCAGCACTCATTGTCTTGTTCAAAAGAAGCAAAAAACACTTGCACAACTCAGTCTTACCACGCCAAACAAGTGTATGCCTCCCCTAGCTCAGAGGTACAGCTGGGCTAACTGATATAGACATGTTAAATTGTGTTACACAGTTGGGACAGTATGAGCCCAAGGAAGAGGGTCTCGTCATCCTTCTGCAGGTCTTATATCTTTTAAATATTACTGGTCATGGATAAGCTATGGGGCCACTAAGACAGACCAACTGCATACAAAACAGCAGATAAGTGAAAACAGATGTAACTCTTCTCCAGGAGACATACCTTATAGCCTGGACAGTGAAGTGGCTGAAAAAGATATGGGTAGGCATGGTACTTTACAGCACAGTGACAACCAAATCTAAGGGGGAAGCTATTTTGTTACACAAATCTTGTGCATGGAAGGTAGGCCAGCAGAAATCAGACAAGGTAGGACAATGGGTGATAGGGCATTTCACATATCCTAGGGGAAGCATAATCCTGGTCAGTATATATGCACCCAATCAAGACTCACAGGATTTCCTCCCACAGGTGAGCTCAGTGACAGCAGAGGCAAAAGAGGGAGTGGGAGATATCCCAGTTCTTATGGGGGGTGACTTCAATATGGTTCAAAACATCTTCTTGGATAAATCTATCCCCACACCAGACTCCCATCCTAGAGCTAAGGTGACGCTGATAGAACTGATGAATGAATGGGGATTCATTGATCCCTGGTGAAGGGACAACCCTACCAGCAGGGACTATTCTTTTTACTCCCAGGTGTACAATGCACACAGCAGAATAGATTTTTGGCTGGCAGATGGCTTGGCTGCCCCTGGAGTGCAAGAGATAAAACTAGCTCCTATCCTTATATCTGACCATGCATCCATTGGGCTGCTGTACTTCACACCCGGCGCTCAACCGCCATCCACCCGATGGCACTTCGATCTGCTGTTGCTCAAAGACTCTGAATTTGGTCCATGGATATGGGAACAGGCCAAAGTCTTTTTCGAGATCAACTCTAATGGGAAGGTAGCCACAGGCACAGTGTGGGAGGCATTCAAAGCCTATCTAAGGGGTTGCATCATCTCCTACACTGCATCCTGCAATAAGAGAAGCAGGCCAGAAGCAGATGCAATGACCAGGAGCCTAGAGGAGCTGGAAAAAAGTTCCGACAAATGACCTCCCCTTCCCCTGAACATGTGTCATGGATAATGGGGCTGAAATACAAACAACAATCTAGCCCAAAGGAAAGCAGAATGGCATCTGCTGAGGGCGAAACATAAGTTTTGGGATGCAGGAAACAAAGGGGGCAAGCTGCTGGTATACCATCTTAGGAAGCAGAAGGCTCAATCCCAGATATTAGCCCTGAGATAGACCAGTGGGCAAGTAGTGCATACACCCACACAGATTAATGAGGTGATGCAGAAGTACTGTCACAGTCTTTATGCCTCCACTCAGAACCAGGGGCAGTCACCAGAGGATCAGAGGACACGCCCCTTTTTGGACTAGACAGATCTCCCTAAATTAAGCCCTGAAGCAGCCACTATCCTGGACAGGCAAGTTACAGTGGAAGAGGTTAGAAAAGCAGTGGGGAACCAGGCCAGAGGGAAGGTACTAGGCCCTGATGGTATTCCAGTAGAACTATACCAGCTGCTGAAAGAAAAGGTTACCACTCCACTGTTGCTGGCACTTACAGCAGCCCATACTCAGGAACTGCTACAGCCTACCACCTACCATGCGAGAGGCCATCATCACTCTCCTCCCAAAACAATCCTCTGACCCACTGGATTGTGCCAAATTCCATCTAAAATCCCTGATCTCAGTGGATAACAAAATAGCAGCCATGAATTTGGCTACAAGGCTAGAAGGGGCGATAGCAGAAGTGATACACACATCCCAGGCAGGCTTCAGCAAAGGACGAACTTGGGTGGACAATATCAGCACAGTCTTAGACATTAAATGATTGGTCCAGCCAGCCTATATCCCAATGGTGGCCCTTGCAGTAGATTTCTGCAAAGCCTTTGACTCTATGGAATGGGGCTTTCTGCATTCGGTCCTAATCCTATATGGATTCGGACCTCACTTCAGGGGGTGGATTCATACTGTGTACAACAACCCTTGTGCTAGGGTCCTGACCAACAGGAATATCTTAGAACTGTGCGAACTACGGAGAGGGACTAGGCAGGGGTGTCCCTTATCCCCCCTGCTTTTCCTTATTGCAATAGACCCGATCACCAGACAGATCCTGCAAACCCCTCAGATACAAGAGATAGAGTGTCAGGGGAAGCAGTACACTGTGCATATGTATGCAGATGATCTGCTCCTGAAACTAACCAACCTTGCGCAGTCCTTACCCCCATTACTGAAGATCCTAGATGACTTTGCTACAGTGTCTGGCCAAAACTTAAATAATAAGAAAACTGCCCTATCCCCTTGAATCGTGCCTCTACCCTCAAATCAGTACAAGACATTCCAGTAGCATGGGCACCAAAGGGTTTTAAATACCTGGGGATATGGATCCCGACACAGTGCAGAAACTTAATAGAGGAAAACTACTCTCCAGTTATATCATCCATGGGAGCAGAGATGCAAAGATGGACCTCTCTCCGACTCTCTCTAAAAGGGAAGATAGAAGCCATACATATGTTTGCATTTCCAAAAATGGCATACCTGCTAGACAACCTCCCACTGGCCCTGCCACCAAAACTGCTCACGACTCTAGACAAACTAATTTCCAGCTTCATCTGGGAGGGTAAGACCCCTAGACTAAGCAAGACTAAGCTGTGGGCACACTGGAAGCAGGGAGGCTGGGTCTTTCATAGATGCAAGGCTATTGGTTGGCCTACACGGTGGCACAAGCCACTAAGTGGCTCCTACCACCCTCCTATATCACTCTGGCCATGGTTGCACCTAGAGGAGGATATAGCAGGGGTGAGATGGCTGGGATCCATGATCAGGCAGAGGGGAAGACTGATTCACTGTGATTCCCCCGTTATTTGGCACATGCAAAGAGCATGGCGACAAGCAATGATGCTCTCCAACATGCCCACAGATCATAAATGCCCCCCAGGGTGATATACCAGGCTATGGGAAAACTGGGACTTCATGGTGGAGCTTAAACCTATCTCATGGCCTCCATGGGCCATGAAAGGCATCCCCACTATAGGCGACATTCTCATCCAAGGTACATCTCATATGATGTCCTTTCAGTAAATGCAGGCAAAATGCCACCTGCCAAACACCGACTTCTGGAAATTCCTCCAGTTGTGTAGTGCAACTCAGGAGATAATGACAAAAGGGGATGTGCCCAGGACATGGGCCTGGATGGGCCATCTTCACAAACCAGGTGCACAAAGAGGGCTAGCGAGAAGAATATCTGAGCAAATCTGGGATGCTCAACCCATGCAGATCGATAAGTGCAGATCACACTGGGCAAGAGAGCTCCATACTGAGATTGCCCAGACAGAGTGGGATGGGTGTATCAAGGGAGTGTATTGGGCATATAGGGATGCAAAAGGGCAGCTTATACAGCTCAAAATCTTATTACATTTGTACCAGACTCCTGCAGCTCTCCAGAACATGGAAGTATTGCCGCACTCATAATGCTGGAGGTGCCAGACAACACAGGCAGACCTGACACACATCCTGTTGGAATGCCCCATCCTCAGGCACTTCTGGACGGGGGTGTTAGGAGACTGTGTTAAAATTACTTTGTGTGTGATTCCTCCCGATCCAGCATTGACAGTCCTAGGTGATATGTCCAAAATGAACACCAGCTCTGCTCACCAGGTGGACTGGTTGGTGGTAGCCTTTCTGGAAGTGAAGAGAGACATTCTTAAGAAATAGCATCAACCAACCCCCCCCCCCAATCTCATGGCATACAGCACTCGCAAAAGTTAGTTCTGTTTGAGTGCCTTTCCTTCTCTGAGGCCAACAAACCCCTGTCTACTATAAGAAATGGAATGCATACCTCCACTCCCACCTCTGCTCGGTGCCCACACTACCCCCTGGCAACCCTTCTGAATGAAAAATAAGCACCCATCTACCACAGTATACTCCCAATGGGGTATTGATACCTAAATGAGACATTGGCCCCAAAACTGCTGATCGAAATGCTCCAGGTTAGGATACTGTATGAACCAGATTCTATGCTTGGAAGAGAAAGACTGAGAGAGACTTTCTTTATATAAGTATTTATAATAGTTTCTTGTACTTTGGCAGTTCTGTGCACACATAGTTCAAAGTAATGTGCAGTTAGGTCACTATTTTGCTAGTTAGCTTATTGGATATAGTTTTTAAACAGTATGTATACCTGTCTAATACTTCACATGTACTTCAGTTGCTTAAGTCTGTATGAAAAAAGTTTTAGTAAAATCTTTTATGATAAAAAAACACAAAAAACAGCAGACAAGGATCAGATACACCAGTCTGTCCACAACAGCCCCTCCTGCGGAGGCTGTCCTTTCCTATAAAGTAATCTCTATAACAATTCTGTCTTCAGGCAAAACAGTAGCACTGTTTATAGTTGCTAGACAACAAACTGTGTTGTCATAAAAACCCTTCCCATCTACTTACAGTACACAGAAGCCATGGGTGCAGCTCCTTCTCAATGCAGGGGGACACTATTCAGGAGCTGTGAGGACAGCTCCACTTTTGGTGCTGGCAATGCTGTGAGAGTAATCAGGGCAACACAAGCAGCAGCCACATCAGAATCCTTCCACCCACTCTCCAAGGTGAGGAAAGAGAGTGCTGCTGAGGCCTGTGCTATGCTGTCCCTGTGATATGCATGACATCAGTGCTTCCAGGCATCATCACTTCCTTCATCAGCAAGGAAGGCTCTCTGAGCAGAATGAATGCAAAAACAGGATTCACTCATGATGGTGCATTGTCAACTACTGTGACGTCCTTTAGGCATTAGGGTGTCTGGTAGTAGAGCACCAGGAAACGGCGTGCTCACACACACACACACACGCACCATAGCTGTGTGTGATTTTGAAGAGAGGACTTTGCCTTACACATCCCCTTAAAAAATATATAACCACCTCCACCCCAGGCATATCAGAGTGGAAGTGGTATAGCAAACCATGCCCTAAAGTCCCTGGGGGCCCTTGTTCTGTGTGCCCTAGTGAGCGTGTCCTAATGACGACACCTTAATCATGGTGCGCTTATGACAAGATACCCCAAAACAGTGCTTGTAGACAGGGAAACACTCTGGGTGAAAGAAATAGCACAAAAGGGCACTGGAAGGTTTTCAGTTTGCATGGCACTGCTGAAATGGCACTTTTAGCATCAAAAGATAACCCCTCCCCCCCAGCAAATGGACCTGCTGAGAAGCAGCAGGAACTCACACAGACCACCAGTGAAGGACCAAAATACCATCAACTGTCCAAACCAAAGCCTACAACAATAAGGATTCAAACTGGCTGGAGGCTAGTTAGATTGCTAATCTGAGGCAACTGACCAGCAGAATAAAAATACAAAAATTCTGAGGAAAAATCACATACAGACTGAATGGATGGGAGAGAACCCCACCACAGAAAATGCTAGGGAGGAAATAAGGACTCACACACAGCACACACACACATGCACACACACGCACACTGCTCTGTCTCCCGCCACCTAACTGACTGACCCCCCCAAAAAAAATAACTTTTCTGAGGCACCAGGCTGAGTGCCCAGTTATACACCCTACAGAGAAGGGAAGTGGTCCTCATTTAGGCACTGTAGGCACTAAATAAGTGTTTAGCTAGCAGGTTAGTCAATTTGAAAGCCACAGCTTATAGTACTTGTTCATATATGGAGCAAAGTTTGTCATTGAGAGAGTTCTGGAAAAAGTGCTGGTATTGTAAACTGCTGACAGTAATGGACAGGTTGAAGCTGTAGAATGAATTGCTGCACTGCTTTGATTATGATTTCACATTGTGGACAATGAGTTTATTGCTTTGGTTTGAAATTCACTTGAAAGTTAGCCCTAACCCTCAGTGTGCTGTCTCTTATGCCCTGAGTCAGGATATTTTCAAGACATGATCATCCTTCAACCATCCCTCCCCGACACAATCAAAGTGTGACAGGGTTGAATAAGGCTCTGTCCTATTTGTTATGCAGAAAGAGTTAAATGCAAGGATCTCTTCTATCCTCTCCTTTTCTGTTTCTTGTCTGTCTGGTTGTGAAACTAAATGTTCTTGTGAGACCTAGGAACTGATCACTCCCACTGTCTCACGATTCTCCACCTGTCATTATCTGTCTGCCTTCACTTGCTGTTTCTGTCTTTTCTTCACCCTTGCATATTTGCAGTTATAAAAATATATGTGAATCTTTATGTGAAAAGTAGAATCCCTTGGTTTGAAATGTATAGTTATATTGTTGAAAGGATTGCAAAAAGCTATTTGAAACTTAGGGGGTTAACCTGAGATGCAGTTTGAGCTCCTCTCAGGGTTGTTTGCAAATTCTTTTGCAGAGCTGTCAGCAGGAAAATAGCTTGGGACACTGTTCTATTTGCAAGTTTGTTCTGCAAAGAAATTGGCAAGAACTCTAATACATTTTATGAGAAACAGGATGTCTCCTTAATGAGCTCAGGATGAAGAAGTTAATTGTCAGGCAAAGACTTGTTATAAAAAAAGCAACAATATTTTTACTAGATACTTACTCTTGAGAATGCAGGTACTGTACTTTTTCTGGCCTTCATGGGTTGAGTAAATGGGGGGGGAGCGTTAATGCACCAACCGCAACACCTGGGGGGGTGTGTCCTATTAGGGCTGGTGTATGGGTGCTCTCCTTTCTGCCCCTCTCTCACCATGAGGGCGCTCATCAACTGGGCCCATTAATTGAGCTTCTCAGCAGGCCCACAATATGGTGGATCTGATCATCTGCTGTTTGGCTCTGTGATGATCGCCTTGCAGGCCCCTGCTAAAGCTAATGTTGCTGACTTAACATACTAACATACTATTTGCCAGCAGATTAGGCCTTATGGTCTATCAAGTCTGCTCGAACCTAGATCCTTAGTTGGGTGCCGAGACCCTCCCATCCCTTGTGCTCCAGAAACCCCTATCATCCATCCCCACCCCCCCGGGATAGGCCATCATCTGATACATCCACTTTCTGTGTCTGTCCCACCCTCTCTTAAAGCTCTCCACTGTGGATCTCTGAACCAGCTCACCAGGCAGAGCATTCCAAGGGTCCACCACCCTCTCAGTGAAAAACCTCCTCCTCTTTTCCCCCCTCACCCTTCCACCTTCCAACTTCAAACCATGCCCTCTGGTGATGCCTCCCTGCTTTAGTCTAAAGATCCCCTCCATGTTTACCCTATTTATTCCCTTGAGGTACTTGAAGACCTCAATCATGTCCCCTCTGTCTCTCCTCTCCTCCAATGAAAACAGGCAGAGCTCCTCAAGTCTGTCCTCGTAAGTCAAATCCCCTAGCCCTCGTATCATCTTTGTTGCCCTCCTCTGTACCCTCTCCAGGAGCTGTATGTCCCTCTTCAAGTGTGGTCTCCAGTACTGTACACAGTACTCAAGGTGTGGTCTAACCAGTCCATTGTACAGTGGCAGAATCACTTCCTTGCTCCTAGAGGTGATCCTCATGCGATGCATCCCAACATCCTGTTTGCCTTGCTAGCTGCTCTCCTGCACTGCTCAGTGTTATTCATACATGTATCCACCATGACCCCTAGGTCTTTTTCCCTGTTGAGGCTTCCAGCACCTCCCTCCCAGGGTGTACCTGTGTTTAGAGTTTCCCGACCAAGATGCAACACCTTGCATTGGTGATATTGAAATTTAATTTCCATGTGTGAGCCCAGCTTTCCAGGGTGTCCAGGTCCCTTGCAGGGCCAACCTCCCTCTTCTCCCTCAACTACTGCTCCCATCTTGGAGTCATCGAAGAGACTCATTTCACACCCTATACCATCCCTGATGTCTGATATGATGCATTAAACAGGATTGGACCCAGGACCGAGCCCTGTGGTACCCCACTACCAACCTCTGTAGGGTTCGAGAGCTCCCCACAGACCACTACTCTCTGAGTGCGTCCAGCTATCCAGTTTTCAATCCATCTGACCATCAAAGGGCCTACTCCTAACCCCATCAGTTTCTCCACCAGACCATTGTGGGGGACAGAGTCAAACGCCTTGCTGAAGTCCAAGAATAATACATCCACAGGCTTACCCCTATCCAGTTCTGACTTCTTGATGTGGGCTTGATGGCAAAGACCAGGAATTTCCTGCCTATCAGTTTTTTACTTGTAGACTTCCTAACTGTACAGATATGCTGACATAGGCATATTACGTGCTGTATTCTACTTTACTGTTTGTTGCTACCTAACTTCTTTGACCCTGAGGGGACTGTGATAAACACACAGCCTTGGAGACTGGTTAGATTGAACCAGTCAGTCGAAGGGGGTTTGGCTCTCCTCCTCCCTCCTGCCTGTCTGGGGGGGGGTAAGGTGCCCATGGAGGACCTCCCTCCCAGCTTGTGTTTACATAGAGGATCATCCGCTTGATCCATGAGAAGGAGAGGATTGAGATGCAATGGATCCTTTGGGGAGAGGGGGCTCAGGTGGTTTGTTTACTTTACAGCATTGTTTTTTCATATGTTGGCAGGGAATATGGGGGGTGGAATTGGATTACTTTCAAAACTCTGTACTCTCTACTACTGTATTAACAGTTTTGAGAGAGGTCACGTTTCAGGCAGAAATGTTGCAGCTTGTAAGTGTTTGTTCGAACGGTTCTATTGTTGAGGGGGTTAGGATAGGGGGGTAGGGAGTGGTCTTCTGGGACACCAGTTTACTCTGTTTAAAGTTGTTATTTTGAAAAAACTTTATAGAGCTTCAATACTACTTTTTTGGATCTACCTCATTTAACAGTCAAAGGTTGTTACTGACTTTAAAGCAGCACAGTTAATGGACAGCTTAACTGTGGTTTCGTGGAACATCAATGGGCTCAGGACAGTGGTAAAAAGAAAATGAGCTTGGACCCAAATTAAAAAATTAAAGGCTGTTATAATATTTATACTGGAGAGACACTCCACTGGGGAGGAGGTAGGTAAGTTGGCCTCCTCGTGGGGGGGGGGGCTCCCTCATTTCAGCCCAGTTACATCCAGAACCAGGGGTATGGCAATCTGGATTAGACTGGATTTCCCCCTCAGGGTTCTCTACTAGGTCTGACCCTCAGGGATGCTTGGTGATTGCAGAGATAGACTGTGGAAGTGTTAGATTCACCCTCTGTTCAATCTATGGCCCAAAATTTGACTCGCCCAATTTGTTTACACATTTGGCAGTTATCTTAACCCCATACCCAGACAACCTGATTTTGGGGGGGATTTTAATACCTATTGGGACTCCCAGATGGACCACTCAGGTACAAGAACTAGACCACCCCCGTGTACCGGCTCTCAGAAACCTGGTGGAGGGGAAAGATATTGTAGAGGCATGGAGCCATTGCAATCCAAGGGTCAGGGAATTCTTGTTCTTTTCCCATGCCCATTAGCTCTATACAAGGCTGTATTATCTTTTTCTTCCCTCTGGGTTGGCAGGAAAGATACAAGAAGCAAAATATGGCCCCATAGTTACTTCAGACCATGCCCGCTTAAAAGTGAAAATATCCCCTCCGGAGGCAACCCGCCCAGAATCTAGGTGGCATATGGACCCATCCCTTTTACTGGATAAAAGGGTTCATGTCTCAGATAAATGACAGCATTCAGCACTTTTCATTAAATAATCCAGTGGACACTAGTATTGCTAATACATGGGACACTCTAAAGGCCTTCATATGGTGAAGCCTTTTTCTATTCAGCGTATATTAAAAACATCTAGCTAGAGAAAACTTACTAGAAACTACAATTGAAAGGACAGAACATGAGTTGATGGAGGAGATGAACTCTCAGAAGTTATTAGAAGACCTGAAAGGGTAAACTACATCAGCTAGGGAACAAAACTATAGAACAAAACCCTATCCTCACAAAGTCACTTAACTACTTTGATTGGGATAAGGCGGGGAAGTGGGTGGGAAGTCTAGTAATGGGGAAAAAAAAGGCAGAGAGAATCATCCTTAAAATGGAGAGCCCAACCGGAGACAGTATTTATGAACAAAAGGGAATAAATGGCATCTTTAAAGCATTTTATGCAGATCTTTATTCCTCTGAGTTTCCTGCAGGGACAGACATGGGGGATTTTCTAATGAAAATATAGCTTCCCACAGTCAATGAGAGAGGCAGACAGGGGGTGGAGTCTCAGATTCAACTAGAAGAGCTAAGAAGAATGGTGTGGAAGGTTAAAAAGGGGAAGGCACCTGATCTTGGTGGGATCCCGGAGGAATTTTATAAGGCAAATTGGGGGTCCTTAGGTCACTTCCTGCTGCAGATGATAGTTGATACACTGGAGAAAGGCTCCCTGTCCCCTTTGCTCTACCTAGCAACCATCACTGTTCTTCTCAATCCTGGTAAAGATCCCACTAAATGTGTCTCTTATAGGCCCATGTGCCACCTTAACTCAGATTATAAAATTATAGCAAAACTTTTGGCAACCAGGTTGGCGGGTCTTCTCCCTGGATTGATTCACCCAGATAGGCGGGGTGGTTGTTAAGGGTAGACAAGCCAAACAGAATATTAGGAGAGCAGTCAATATGATGTCTAATTGGGCAGATGTGAAAGTAAGAAATGGGGGATTGTTAGCCTTAGATGCCAAGAAGGCATTCGATTGTGTAGAATGGCCTTTTATGCATGCGGTCCTAGAGAAATACGACTTTGGGGAGCAACTAAGAAGTTAGATCAAGGCTCCTTATCGAAGCCCGTAAGCCCAGATTTTGACAAATGACATCCTTTCTGCCCCCTTCACCCTTGCTAGGGGGACTAGACAGGGCTGCCCTCTATTACCCCTTTTATATGTCCTTACTATAGAAGCCCTTGCAGAAACAATCATGTCCCACCCTGATATTCTGGGCTTTAGGGCAACTGGGATGCATCGTGCTATATGTCTCTTTGCAGACAATATTTTATTATTTATTAGGGATCCAGACAGGGCACTCCCAGCCTTAATGCAAATTCTTGAAGTTTATGGCCCCATCTCTAGACATAAGATAAATTGGGGAAATGTGAATGACTGCCATTGGGTAAAGAAAAACATCCAGTTGCCATCTTCCATTTCCAGATTGCCCCATCTACCAAAATTAAGTATCTGGGAATTTATTTGCCCTCTAAACTTTCTTTAATGGCAGATGTCAATATATCCCCAGTCATCTGGAAAAGTTAAAGAGGACTGTTTTAATTGGAGGGCATTGCCACTAACCCTTCTAGTGAGAGTTAATTTAATTAAAATGAATGTACTCCCACAATTTCTTTATCTTTTCCAAACTATCCCTTCAGGAATTCCAAATAAATATATCAGGGCATTGATGCAGCTATCACTCAGCTACTCTGTCAGGGTGGCAGGCCGATGATTAAGAAAGCAATACTATGGAGGCCTGTTTGACAAGGTGGTGTAGAGCTCCCAAAAGTTAAACTGTAATACTTTGTTGCCCAACTGGCCCATTTACAGGATGCTCTGAGGGCAGATGGTGATGGCCCAACTTGGGTGATGTTGGACGGTACTACTTTACTCTCCCTGTACTACTCCCCACTGGTGGAAACTATGGGAGACTTCCCATCCGGAGGCCCTGGGAACCCCTGTACCAGGGCACTAGGTAAGGCATGGAAAAAAGCACATGAGCTCTTATGTTAGGGTCCTTGTTTATCACTGAACACTCACTTGATTGCCTTG
This sequence comes from Neoceratodus forsteri, assembly GCA_016271365.2. Taxonomy (NCBI): domain Eukaryota; kingdom Metazoa; phylum Chordata; order Ceratodontiformes; family Ceratodontidae; genus Neoceratodus; species Neoceratodus forsteri. Next base: position 615,868,920 of record CM028133.1, read on the forward strand.
GTGGGAAACCTGGGAGGCCTCACTGGGTGTATGACAGATCTGTAAGGGAGGGGTCTGTTTTTCTACACCATGTAGTGGAGGATGCCCAGATTCTGTCCTTCCCCACTCTGGTAAGCCATTTTGGCTTGGGAGTTGTGCACTTCCTCCCCTATTTGAGACTAAAAGGGAGGCTAGCAGCCAAGTTAGATGAATTTGGCAATAATGCAATGCGGTGCTCCCCCTGAAGGAGCTACTTATGGGCCAATCCTCAGACCCTGCCTTCAAACCTCTAAGAAGTTGTTACAAACTCTTGCTTGGTGCTTTTCAGGAGCCCTTGGAAAATCTGAGGAAAAATTGGGAACTTGATTTATACCATGATTCACTGACTGTCGGAGACTGGAACTATACTTTTAAACATGTACTGAACTGCTGGGTCAATAACAGGCTCACATCAGTGCAATATAACGTGTTGATGAGGTCCTGTTTTACTCCAATGTTAGCCCACCAAATAGATCCGGAAACATCTAACCTGTGCCCAAAATGTAAAATACATGAAGGGTCATTTTTAATTTGGAAATGTCACAAGGTTCAAATATTTTGGGGGGAATTCTTGAGAGCTTGTCCTGTATAGCAGGGAGGACCCTACAATTGAACCCAGCAGAGGTATTGATGGGGTTGCCTTTGGGGGAGGCTGGAGTACCACAGCCATACTCTAGATTGTGTCGTTTGGGTTCTGTGATAAGTCTCCGGCTTTTGGCTATGTATTGGTGCATGCCTGAAATCCCAACAACAGCATCTTGGCTTGGGGACCTATTGGAAAGCCTGAGATTAGAGAAAATCCAATATAGTGTTAGGACTCAATTGGACACCTATGAGGAACTTTGGGGCCCGGTGGAGAGAGCCTTTCAAATGGACTGGTTCTCAATGTTTTGATCGGTCTCCACACCTGTGCCCTGGGCCCACTGATGAATCCCACAGTTGCAATCTGTGATAAATCTCATTTGATGATAAACATTTAAGTCCACAGTTTTACTTGGGTTCCAATGGAATGGAAAGAAGTTGACAAGTTCCTCTGTACTGCCATTTAATGTTTGACTGTATCTTACTTGATGCATAGTCCATGCGTATGTTAAGATGTATGACCCATTTTATATGATTTTGGACCATTCTGGAACATATGTATGTTTAAGCTCTATTTTTTCAAAATAAAGTTTACAAAAAAAACCAATCTGTTTGCTACAAAGACTTCTTGGAAACTAGAAAGAAATCGTCACATGAAGGACTTTTGTTTTCTCTGTTTGTACTGCCATTGTATATAGCTATCCTAAACAATTATTGTTTTTATTCTATTGTTGATAATAACAAAATGCTACTTGTGAGTTTTGAACCTGCTCCTGGTTTTCCTATGCTTCCTGACCTGTGTCTCAATGACAGATGGTGTCAGCATGGGATTTACACTGTGCAAAAACTAAGCCAGGAGTTTTGTGCATGGCTACTGGACCTGGTACCAGGGAAGCACAGAAGAAAGGTATGGTTTCCGCAGCAAGCCCATGAGTGATTACAAGAAAATGGCAGCCAAACTAGCAAAAACAAAAGTCTGAGCTGAGACTGTACAGCCAGCACCAGTCATTGAAAAAGAAGAACTGGCAGTGACAGAACCTGAAAGCCTGACTGCTTTTTTGAAATGGTGGGCAACACGACAAAAGGAGACCAAAAAGTAGAGGAGAGGAGAAGAGAAGAGAAGAGAAGAGAAGAGAAGAGAAGAGAAGAGAAGCAAGGCAAGGCAGTGACAGGAGAAGTGATGGCTGGATGCCTTGCGAGCTATCAAAACTGGAAGATCTGGCACATGTCCAGCAGAACAACAAAACTCAAACAACTTAAAAGACATTACACTTACAAAGCTGTGTCCCTTGGATGATATTGATGCATACCTAACACTTTTGAAAGGGTTGCCACAGCCTACCAATGGCCAAACCAGCAGTGAGCAGTCAGGCTGGTACCTTACCTGACAGATAAAGCCCAACTTGCCTTCAGCAGTATGGACACTGCATAATCAGAAAACTATGACCTGGTGAAAAGAGAAATCCTGAAAAGATATGACATCTCTGGAGAGACCTACAGGCAAAGATTCCAGTCTCTGAAGTACAACTCAGTCAACAATCCTCAAGAAGCCTTCACCAGACTCGGAGAATTGCTTATTAAATGGCTCCAACTAGAGGGCAAAACAGTCACACAGATCATCGACACACTTGCAATGGAGCAGTTCATCAACATCCTGCCTAAAGATGTGCAGATTTGGATAAAGGAACATCAATCAGAAAGTGGGGGAAAGGCCATTTCTTTGGCTGAAGACTACCAGATGGCCAGACAGATGCCACAGCAATGAGATAATATCCAAGCACCAGTAAGACCCTCTTTTTCCTGATTTAACTCCAAGTTTGACAAGAACTCTAGTGGGGGTAACAGATCTGCACCCAAATACTTTAGTTGCTATAGCTGTAATAAGCTGGGCCATATAGCAAGAAACCGTCATAATAAGGAGAGTAACACTGGAGCAGATTTGTCCTTAGCAAACTGGGGCAAGTATTCACCAGATGTCAAGGTGGGAGATAAGACTGTGAAAGGACTTATAGATTCAGGAAGCAGACAGACCTTGGTGTATGTTGAAGTGCTGGGAACACACTGTGACAAAGGACCACGTACTAGAGTCATCTGCATCCACTCGATACTATCCCACCACACAAGTGACTCTGAATATTAATGAGATGTCATACCGAGTGAGAGTGGGGATAGTATCTAAGTTACCTATACCTGTGATTATTGGAAATGACTTTCCAGGATTTTCTGAGTTAATCACATAAGTAGATCTTAATGTTTCAGTAGCTGTGATGACAAGAGCACAATCAGAGAAAATCTCAGATGGTATGGACTCTTTTTTCTTCCGCTGATATGATTAGGACTTCTTTGAGCATAGCTCCCAGATCTGGAGTCCAGGAAAGAAAGAAGACACCTGAAGAAACAGTGGCAACAACAGACTGATGGACTTAAGGGATTATAATATGACAATGCTGAAACTAAACTGATAACTGATTGTGACTTTGTTTCAGAGCAAACTAATGATGTTTCTCTCCAAGGTTGCTTTAAGCAGCTGGGGGTGAAACAAAAACAACATGAACCAATGTTTAAAAAATGTAATGGGGTACTGTACAGAGTTTGTGTTAATCCTCAGATGCAGAAACAGATAGAATAATTGGTTATACCACAAAATTATAGAACTGAGTTGTTACAGATAGCACAATAGCCCTATGGCTGGTCACTCAGGGAGGGACAGCACCTTGTCAGATTGGGGTACAACTGGCCTGGGATGCATAAAGATGTTACTACCTATTGCAATTATTTTGCTGAACGTCAGAAAGTTGCCCTGTAGTGTCCCAAAGTTTAGGGTACCACAGAGAGTTGAATAAACAAACAAACAAAACACCCCGGGCCGCACGTCAGAGTGAGCAAGGTTGGGGTACAGCGAGAACCACAAACAGAACGCAGCCCCCACAATCTAGACAGCACAGGCTGCATTTAAAATAAAATAAAAGAAAGTTTCCTCTGCTGCCTGCTCTGTTCTTCCAAATACCCCCATGAGCAGGCAGCACATGCCAGGGCTCCCAAGTGCTGGGACTGCTGCCCTTGCCCAGTGTGTGGTGCCTGTTTTTGGTTTTTTTGCCAATTAAAAGTCTTATTAAGGTTTTTCCAGTACAGAGAATAGATCTACAGCATAACAGACAAGTACAGTATACCAACCATAGAAATAAAAGCTCTATGTTCTCCCCCTTATCCTACCTCCTCCCCCTCCCAAAACACCCTCCCTCCAACCACCCCACACAGAGCAACATGATGAAACCTTAGCATGTAGAGACAGATGTAACTCTAACAAGAGGTTACAAAGAGGATAGGGTTTGCAGTGGACTCCTTATTCTATTAAATTTTTTAACTGTATTATGAAGACTGGCAATGGATCTCTCTGTTCTCAGATTTGCTAAGAGCTCCTGTAACCATTCCATGTAGAAGATGTCTAAGTTATCTTTCCAGTGCTTTAATACCAGCTTTTTCACAGATGAAGAGATCATTGCTATATAATATTTACAGGTAAGTACTGAGATAGAAGAGTATTCCCCCCAATATGCATATGTCCGGAGAGAATAATTCAAGTCAGACCTAGGAGAGCATCTGCTGTATTCTTGATCAAAGCCCACAGTGGGGCTATTTTCATGCGGGTCCAAAAAATGTGGAGCAGGTTGCCATCCTCTTGTAGACATTGAGTGCAAGTAGAGGAAGGTACACAACCCAGTTTAGCAAGCTTTTGAGGGGAATAGTAAAGATTATGCAGTATGTGGAACTGCATAAGTCTGAATCTGTCCTGGGAAAGGAATCTGTGACAGTTTTGCCATAAAAGAGGCCAGTTAAGAGTTTTATCAGGGAAAAAGGGGGACCAGTAAGTAGAGGGGCCGAAACTCTCAGGACAAATCCAATCAAACAGGATGCTGTGTACTTTGGATACTACCTGAGGGAGGCCCGCCTATGGGACTTAATTCTGTAAGGAAAGAGAATTTCGGAGATTGTGGAGGGGTGGCTCCTGTAACCTTAATCAGAAGGTGACATAACTGAAAAACTTGAAAGATCCGGGTGTTAGGGATATTTGCTTTACACAAAGTTTCTGGGGAAGAGAGTCATTCCCATGTTTCTGACACAAAGTATGAAAGCTGGCAATTTCCGAGCTGAGGGAGCCATCCAGTGGGGAGAGGATTACCTTCTATCTTGATATTGGGATTATGCCTCAAGGTTTGGGTGAGGTCACTTGTATGGGTATATTTTAGAAAGGAGCATAGCTGGGTGTGCACTCTGATAGATGTAACAATCGGGGGAGCTTTTAGCTGAGCAGACAGTGAGTTCAGTTTGGTGAAAAGAAGTGCAGAAGGGGAAATACCCTGTTGCTTAATCAGATTCAACTCAATGTTGAGCCAAATGGAGTAAAAGGAGAAAGGAGCTTGAGCCAGTTCAGTAGTCATCCACCTCAGATATTTACTGGCATGACTTGCCCAATAGTACAGATCTATGTAGGGTAATCTCAATCCACCCTTCAGTTTGGGGGCAGGCAACTTATGAAAAGCTAGTCTTGGCTTTTTGCCCGCCCAAGCAAAGTCAGTAATGAGACTATGGACTTTCCTGAACCAAACTAGGAGAACCAAACATTCAGAAGATTAAGAGGATAGAAGAGGCAAGGGAAGACATTCATTTTGACTAGGTTTGTTCTTCCCCAAAGGGAAATAGGTAGGAGAGACCATCTTTTCAGGTCCTGACTGACCATGTGAACAAGGAAGTGAGCTGGGTTCTTCATTAGGACAATGCCTAGATATTGCAGGGTATCAGATTTCCATGAAAGTCCAAGTTCAGAAATAGAGGATTTCTGTATTCTATAATTAAGGGGAAAAACCTACTGTCTTTTCCACATTTAGCTTATAATTATATACTTTACTAAACTCATCAATAATCCTGAGCATTGGTGGGATAGAGCACATTGCAAAATCAGTGGGTAGAGGGGACAAAACCTTTTACAGGTACATAAGTGAAAAAAGAAAGACAAAGGGAGGGATAGTGAGACTGAAGGGGGAGGATGGGGGCCGCATGGAGGATGACAGTAGTAAAGCTGACATATTGAACAGGTATTTCTGCTCAGTCTTTACTGAGGAAGAGGAGGGTAATGGGTCTGAAGGGAGTACAAGGGTGAGAATGGTCAGAATGGACACAAGTCCCTTTACGAGAAAGGGTCCTGAAGGAACTGGAAGTAAGAGTTGATAAAGCAATGGGGCCAGATGGGGTGCACCCAGGGTCCTTAAAGAACTAAGAGAAGTGGTGGCTGAACCTCTGGCTATCCTGTTTAGCCAATCACTGGAAACAGGGAGGTACCCAAAGACTGGAGGACAGCAGATGTAGTCCCCATATACAAAAGTGGGAACAAGAGGAAGCAGGGAACTACAGACCAGTCAGCCTCACCTCGTAGTGGGGAAGATCATGGAAGCACTACTGAAGGAGAGATTGGGAACATCTGGTTGTCAATGGACTACAGGACCCAAGGCAGCATGGTTTCACCAGGGGGAGGTCATGTCAGACCAACCAAGTTGAATTTTTTGACTGGGTGACTAGGGAGGTGGATCAGGGGAGGGCAGTGGACATGGCCTATCTGGACTTTAGCAAGGCCTTTGACACTGTGCCACATAGAAGACTATTACACAAACTGGGGAATATGGGTGTGGGCAGGACAGTAGTGTGGTGGGTAGGTAACTGGCTGGGTGGCAGGACACAGAGAGTGGTGATAAATGGCTGTCACTCCACAGAGGGAAGAGTGACCAGTGGGGTACCACAGGGATCAGTGCTGGGACCAGTCCTATCCAACATCTTCATCAGTGACATTGCACAGGACCTAGAAGGCAGAATTTCACTGTTTGCTGATGACACAAAGCTCTGTAACAGAGTAGACACACCAGAGGGTATAGACAGAATGAGAAGCGACCTGCAGAAACTTGAAGAATGGTCAGGGTTTGGCAGTTGAAATTCAATGCAAAGAAGTGCAAGATAATGCATATGGGGCACAAAACTCTGGCACAATATATCAGTTGGGGTGAGGATATAGCATGCACCAAGCAGGAAAGGGATCTTGGGGTTATCATCTCTGATGACCTCCAAGGTAGGAACACAGTTGACAAGGCAGCAGGTAAGGCAAATAGGATGCTGGGATGTATAGGCAGGGCATCACCAGCAGGAAAAGGAGGTCATAATTCCGCCATACAAGACACTAGTGAGGCCCCACCTGGAGTACAGTGTACAGTTCTGGAGACCATACCTATGTAAGGACATAGACATGGTAGAGAAGGTTCAGAGGAGGGCAACAAAGATGGTGCATGGATTGCATCACAAGTCCTATGAAGACAGGTTGAAGGAACTGAACATGTACTCCCTGAGGAGAGGAGGGAGAGAGGGGATATGATAGAGACATACAAGTATCTTACAGGGAGGAACAGGGTGCAGGAAAACACTATTTTTAAGTGAAAAAGATGTTCCAGGACTAGAGGGCATGGGATGAAGTTGGAGGGAGGACGATTCAAAGGAAACATGATAAAGAATTTCTTCACAGAACGGGTGGTGGACAAGTGGAACACCCTGCCAGAGGAAGTGGTGGGGGCTGAAACAATCACGGGATTTAAGAATGCATGGGATAGACATAAAGGAATTCTGGAGGTCAGGGTAAGGGGTAACTGACTTCTAGAAAAACATAAACTAAACTTACAAGCTCAAATGGGCAGACTGGGTGGGCCATAGGCCCTTATCTGCCAACACTGTCTATGTATCTATGAGTCTGTTGGGTTGGAGAGTTGAAGAAGCAAATCATCTGCATAGGCAGAAACTTTAACACATCAGGGGCTCCAGATATAAGTTAAAAAGAAGGGCAGATTGGGGGCAGCCCTGTCTCGTTCCAGAATACAGAGGGAACCGCTCTGATATTACACCATTACTAGATATCCGGGCAGTTGGAGGTTTGTACAGGGATCCAATCCAATTTTGAAACTCGGGGGGGTGCGGGAGGCGGGAGGGATAGAATGCTTTTAGAGTATGTAGTAAATAACTCCAATTAACCCTGTCAAAGGTCTTCTCGGCATCCAGGGATACCAAGAGAACAGGGAAATTGACATCCCTGGAGACCGAGAAGACATGGGCCAACTTACGTAAGTGGTCTACTGAGGACCTCCCTTTCATAAAGCCAGCTTGTTTAGGTCCTATAAGAAGTGGGAGCACTTTATTCACTTGGTCAGCCAGAATCCTAGACAGGATTTTTAGATCCTGATTTAGGAGTGAGATCGGTCTGTAACTTGACACTAGCTCTGGACTATTATCAGGCTTAGGAAGAAGAACAATCAGTGCTTCAAACAGGGACTTGTCTACATCGGCTCCCAAAGGTAAAGGGGCTGGGGACAGTTGCCTTACAAATATCTTACAAAAGTTTGGGGAAAATCTGTCTGGTCCAGGAGTCTTATTAGAGGGAAGGTCTTTGATAATTCTCTCCAATTCCACCTGAGAGATGGGAGTAGTCAGGAGAGTTTGTTGGTCTGTTGGGAGAGTGGGCAAATGAGAGTTAGATAAATATCTATCCAAATCTGATTCTGTTGATGGGTTCACCATAGGACCATATAAATGGGCATAGTAGTGAGTGAACTCATCAACAATATCAGCTGGAGCTGTCTTTATAGAGATATCTTCCAGAGAGCGGATAGATGCAATTAAACGGGAGGAGTCCTGCTGCTTAATTCTGAAGGCTAGCATACTGCCAGCTTTTTCTCCCTGGTCAGTATATGAGGCTTTAGTTTTCAGGATTTCAAATTCTGCTCTCTGTCTCAACAATTTGAGATAGGAATTTTTCAATTTTATAAAGTCCAGTCTATGCTGTTCAGGAGATTGGGGTGAGAGTTTAGATTCCTGCTGTTGAATGTGAGACAGGAGAGTTAGAAGCTGGTTATCCCGTTGTTTCTTTCTCTGGGAAGCCAAGCCAATTAGTATCCCTCATAGGAAGGCCTTCAAGGCACACCAAACCATGTCTGGTTTACTGGTGGGGGAGCAGTTAACCAAAAGGAGGAATGTTATTTGGTCAGAAATATATGAGATTGTCTTGGGGTCTTTTAATAATTGATTGTTAATCTTCCATTGCCCCCCCAGTTTTGGGGAGAGATGAGAAAGAGACCTGCAAAAAAACAGAGCATGGTCCGATGGGAGGGCCAGGTTGAACTTGAGAAATCAAGGGCCCCCGGGGATAAGGAATTGAGAAATAAGCAGGTAGTCAATGTGTGAGGAGGTCCCATGCACCGGGAAGATGAAAGTATACTCTCTGTCAGATGGATGAAGGACTCTCCAGATGTCACAAAGACCTGCCTGGTCAATCAGGTCCCGGAGTGCATTCAGTAGCCCTAAGTGCGTCAGAATTTTATATTGCTTTAACTTTTGTCTTGCTCCTTTTACATTCCAAGTAGTAATCCTTATGTCCCTAGCCATATTCCCTATTTGAATGAAGTAATAGAGTCACCGTCGGCTCATTGGCTCAGAAAGGAAATGTAGTTGTGGTACTGTTGTACAATCAAACTCTGTGTTACCCTCCCTCTCCACCCCAAGAATGACCCCCCCATGTCCATGTTCCCTGTAACCAAGCACAATCAAAAGATATCCGAGCGTAACAACAAACCCTCCCACTCTCCCCTGCTCTCCCTGCTCCCCCAACCCCTTCTATTATGGCCCATGAAAACAGTTCACCAAACCCAGTCCCCCCCAGCCACCCTTCCCATTCTAATATAACTAAACATTGCTGGCATTTGCTAAAAAAATCCATACTGAAACCCTTGATTAAACCTAAGGTTGTAACAGAGATATAGACTATTATAGCCCTGATGAACATTCCATCTTAAGATCAGTATCTACGAACAACCTTCAATCCCTGAGAACTGAACTGGGAAAGAAAGTAAAATCTTGAAAGAAAAAGGGGTAGTGTAACAGAGGCAGACAGGACTATTCTTAAAAACCTGAATATGTAACTAGTCCTGCTGCTTAATGAAAGGCAACGAGAAAGGTAACAACCCCCCTTCTAAAACTCCAAGGGGATTGCCTGCAGTCAGAAAGCCCCGTATGAACAAAAAATCTGATAACTGTTTCTGTAAGTAGGCTTTCTACAGCCAGAAAAAGGAGAGCAGGTTAAACCAAAATAAACAGGCAGGTACAAGAATTATGGGGAGTAGAAATCCTTTCTCCAAGTGAAGTGGAACAGTAGTTCATATCGATGAAAAAGCAGAATATGGTGCCCTCTTGTGGATAGAGGCATCAATCGCATCAGTTGAGAAGGATTCAGGAGCACCACAAAAGTGCGGGCATTGCGAGAGGGGATCACATGCTATATCAGGGAGAAGGATTGTGAGAAGTCCTTAGGCACTACTGGTGCTGCAGGGAGTAAGTCCAAACCTGTAGCTTTATTTTGCAGCTAATGATTAGGAGTGAGAGGGACTTTATGGCACCATGTGTTCTTCCAAAATGAAACGGTATTTATACAGTTTGAAGGCTTGAGAGGCTTGATCTGACATCTTCCATCTTAAGGGTATTTTGCACTCATAGCAAAACGAGAGAGTAATTATATTTCCCTAGTAAGACCATACTGGAGAGACAAATTACCTGGTTACCATAACAAGGTGCTCACGAGTCACAGAAAAGATCAGGGAACGACATCTTGAGACCTGCTATTGTAGCATCCACATCCTCATAAGTAGCCCAGGATCCTGAAATGAGAACATGTAGCCTGGCTGGGTACACCATTCTAAACTTAACCCCCACTGCTATTAACTTTGTGATTAGCTGATGGAAAGTTGTGTAACCCTGATCATTGTTCCTTCCCATTTTATCTCCTTTGTATCTCTGACTTTAGTTATGAAGTGCTGGCATTCTTGATAGTTTACAAAACTAAATATGAAAGTGTGCAGGGGCACGCCTTGCACTGGAGGTGGACAGGGGGCACGGTGGGCTCTCTCTATTATATATTTAGAGCCCAAAGGGGATGGACTGGCCACTTTTTCAACAAATATCTGGGCAAAGATAATTGGGTCCTTCCTTTTTTTCTGGTAGCCTGATTAGCCCTGCATTGTTGCAGTGGCTGCAGCCCTCTAGGTCCTGGACCTTGTTTTCCAATTTGGTGATCTGCTGGTGGGCCACAACCAGATCTGAGTCCAATTTGATTTGCTTGCGTTCTGTGGAGTGAATCCGGGCTTCATTGTCGGAGGTACAGGTGGTGACATCTTCCAAGGCTTGAGCAAGTGACTTGAATTCCCCATGATTTGCCTTAATTCTTCTTGGAAAGGTTTGAACTCCTCTAGGAAATGAGCCAGTGTGACAGGCTCTATATCAGAGTTAGAGGAGGGTGGACCCTGAGTGCTTGCGGCAGGTGTGGACTTAAGTTTCTTAGGGGCATGGAAGGCGGAGTATGTTTTGGCATTACTTTCTTCATCTCAACCTCTGTAGATTGCACCAGAGAGGAGATGTGGATAGCGACAGTAATTAGGTACCAATTCAGACCCACACACTGCTAGAAAAGTTGAATTTTAGGTGAAATAGATGGTCGGGCCACTCGAGCTAACAGGAAAGCTGTTAGCTGGTGCTCTGCATCATGTGACTACATGGTGATTGTTTTTGAAGAATAAGGAACCAGTATGGGCAGGCATAGGCTCAGGGCTCGAGAATCAGAACTCCGGGTGAGTTTGAAAGGTAAGAGAAGTACTTTTAAAGAGTTTGGTGAAGTGTTTGTGGCTGGTGATAAGCAGGGCAGGAGCAGGACTGAGAGAGCAATGAGAACCTGGACTTGTTTGAGTGTTGAAGCCAGTTTCTTTGGCTCTGCTGTGGTGCCTCTTCTCCACTCCCCAGCTGAAGACTGTCCTTCTGTTCTGGCGGTTATTGTGCAGAGGTTCCAGTCTCCACTGTCATCCTGTGGTGTAGGCTCTATTTTGCCCCATTTTTTAATTTTCATTTAAAAAAAAAAAGAGAAAATGGCTCCCTGTCAGGTGATGTGACTGAGCATCGGCCTTTCTGAAGTCCATAACCATTGGCTGCATTGCCTGCAGCTCTGTCCCACCCTACCTGCAAGAACCTCCCACTGCAGACACCTCCCAGCCTCCCAGAGCAGCTCCTTCACCCCAGGCTGGGGTGGTGAGTCAGCAGCAGCACAGAGCCTAGAGTGCTGTCCACCAGAAGTTTTACTAAAAAGAAATTTTGAAGTTTAAAAGCACCAGTAGGGCGTGAAGGGGAGTAACTAAAAGTTGAATGGGGGCCTGCCAGAAGGACGGTTCTGCATAATTAAGTATTCAGTGGATGCAGCAACCCCCAGAGGAAGGGTAAAGTTGAAGGAGCCCTTAGGGAGAAAATAAATGTTAATAAAGAGCACTCCCTAGGTGGAGCCAAGTCCAGACCAAGGACAACCAGGTCCAGTACTTTAAAGGGGCCCAACCAGTAGGCCCGATAGTTTAAGAGGGTGACCAGGCCCAGTACCTAAAAGGGGCACAGCCAGTAGGCCCCCCTGTCTAAAAGGGCAACCTGGCCCAGTATTTTAGAAGGGGCACAGCCACAATACACCTATATGCAGAAGGGGACCCAGTAGTTTGCTAGTGACTCCTGAGGTGTGTAAAGGGGACCACAGGGTATCTAGCAATTTGGCTGTAGCAGCTACAGTACCTGGACATTTCTGAACTGTGCCTGTTATGAAAGCTACCTAAAAAATTGTCCTTTACCCAAAGTTAACTAAACTGTGTTACATTGCCTGAGAGCTGCTTGAACTGTATCATTGCTCTGGAACTGTGCAGTTGCCCCACAGTCACTGGGTTGCCCCGAACTGTGTAATTGCCCCAGGTTGCAGTTACACAACTGTGTGTCAGCATCTTGTACTAAGTGTATTTCTGAATCAGTCTTCAGCAACCTTTGAAGGGCGTTCAGCAAGTGTATTCCTGAATCAGTCTTCAGCTGCCTTCAAGGAGGTGTTCAGCAAGTGAAATCCAGAGTCAGTATGCAGCAGGATTTTCTGAAGATCCTCATCCGTGGCCATATCCCTGCAATGTCACGTTTGTTTTTTTCAGCTAAGTCCCAGTGTACAACCTGGCCCACTGCAGATTCTGCCATCCATTTTCTTGTTTTCCTTCTTCATCATCACAGTTATTTCAAGATCTTCTCTTCCAGTTTCCCCAAACCAATGTTTTGTTTATTGTTTTATGTCTGTCCTTGGCTCATCTGACCTTGGCACCCAGAACTCTACCATTCACCCCACTTCCAAAGAGATCCTCATCTTGGTTCTTGGTTTCCATTGGGTCTTCCCAACAACTTCTGCATCTATCTTAACTTGGCATTTCACAAGTGGGCTGTGGCAGGGTGATCTTCTGCATCTATCTCGAAATGGCAGTGAACAAGCAGGCTGTGGTAGGTGGTCTTCAGCATCTATTTCAATCTGGCAGTCCACCATCGGCTGTGGCAGGGTGGTCTTCTGCATCTATCTTGACCCAGTAGTCCACAAGTGGGCTGTGGTAGGGTGGCTTCTGCATTGGTCATCTCATCCTGACTGTCCACCAGAGGACTGTGGCCAGATTCTTGTGCTTGTTCTTCAGTTCTGATGGCCCACCAGCAGGTTTTTAGCCAAGGGAGTTCTTGTGCTTGTTTAGTTCCAGTGACCCACCAGCTGGTTTTTAGCCAAATAAGTTGTGTGTTTGTTTCCTGCTTCTGGCAACCCTGGAGAGGTGGGTGCTGCCAGTGGACCTATGGTCTGTCTAAAAAGTACCTCTCCACATCCCCTTAAATCCATCAAACTTCTCTTAGCCACAGCAGCTGGTGAGCCTGCTTGTTCCCCTCAGAGGATTTTCTTTGATTCCCCTTACCTTTCTGCAAAAGATTGATCCTCCCATGCACAGAGACTTTGATAGTTGTACACAAACTGCAAATTGTATCATTTTAGAGTCTTGCTACAGCATACTGTAACAGTTATCAGGTCTGGAGTATTCCAGGTGGGTAGTCACTTAGGTAGAGGTGCACCTCAGGGTCAGGTCAGAGTGACCTGAATGGTAATTAGAGTCTTCCTCTTATGGGAAATGATATAGTGATCTGTACAGGAATTACAGTACTCTTGCAGTCTAGAGGCTGTTACAGCTCCCAAATTACAGTGCTGTTATAAGCTGAGAGTCTTCCTTTAAAAGGAATTGTAGATTGCTTAGCCTACCCTCTCTTCCCTGTGACTGTGTCTTCCTTTCCCTGGTTACGAAATAAACATGAAAATTATCTGAATCTCATTTATGACTCCCGGCTCTCTTTGTCAGGTGATGCCATCCACCTTCCTTAGAACATGAGTGTTCTCCCACCATTCCACCTGCTGGGAGCGACACTTGTGTTGGTAATTAGTGTGCAATTTACCTGGGCCATCACAACACATCTGCTCTAGTCACCCTTTTACTATAATTGGACTACAGCACACCACTAGACCACCACAGCCCCAGTGACTAAAAAAGACAAGGTGCACCTGATGATCCTACCCTTGATAGATGTGCCTTTTGAGAGAATTGAAATGGATGTGTTTGGCCCGTTAGACAAAAGTAAAAAGGGTGACAGATTAATTTTGGTAGTATGTGATGATGCTACTTGATACCCGAAGCTAGTTCCAATACATACTGTCACACCCACAAAAGTGGCAACAGGGCTTGCCAAAATGTTCAGCAGGGCGGGCATACCTAAAGATACTGTTACTGATATGTGTAGTAATGTTAGTGCTGCATTACTAAAGGAGCTGTACCAGCTACTAGGTATCACTGTCACTATCATCCTCTGACAGATGATCTTGTTGAGTGTTTTAACTAAACTTGCTTGCGCCAAGGACATGAGGGTGTTCTAGAGATCATGAAGTGCTTATGGCCTTATTTAGGTCATATATCAGACCACATCTTGAGTATGCCTCGCATATATGGTGTCCGTTTAAAAAATCTAATGGTGGGTCCCTTGAAAAAGGACAAAGAAAATTTACAAAAAAAATATCCAGTCTCGAATTTCTATCTTATGAACATAGGTTAGATACTCTGAACCTCAAGTCACTTTCTACTAGACATTTGAGAAGTGATCTTCTATTTTTATATGATGTTGTACATGATCCTTATATCATGACTGAGTTAGGCTTTGAATTCAAGTCCTCTACAACTGTATCAGAGGACACCCTTTTCATTTAATTGGGAAAACTTTCAAGCGTAACAATCAGAAATATTTTTTTACTCTTCGTACTATTGCGCCATGGAATAAGCTCCCATCAACTGTTGTTATGAGTGATGTTAAATACATTTTTAAACAATGTTTGGATAAGTTAATTAACTCAGGGTATAATTTAACATACTATCCTTTGGTCTAGCATAAAAGCATTATGGGCCTCGGCCTATTAGCTCTTTTTCCTCACCTTAGTATGAACCTTAGTAGGGTGGGCCGGGGTATGTAGAAAATGGGAAACAAGAAAAGAGATAAAAAAGATACTGAAAAAAAAGTTTTGCAAAAGGGGAAGGGTAAGATTGGGACCAATACTTACCTTACCTGCTTTTTGCTTACAGAGAAGTACCACAAGCCTCAAGTTTTTTTTACCATTTGAAATGTTGTATGGTAGACAACCTAGAGGCCACTAAATGTAATAAAAGAAACAAGAAGATAACCCCACTAAAAAAAACTATTACATCTTATATGTATGCTATGAGAAAGAAGCTGGCAAAATATGTTGAAATTGCTCATAGTAATTAGGAAGAGGCTCAAAACCAGCAGAAGGCATATTATGACCATGGAGTAAAAGAAAAAGTTTTTGAGCCAGGTGAAAAGGTCTTGCTACTGTTACCCACTACAGAAAATAAACTGTTAATGAAGTGGCAAGGGCCTTATAAATGCTTAGACATACTGGCACAGTTAACTATTAAATTGAAACTCCTGATAGGAAAAATACTATCAAGATATACCACGCTAACCTGCTGAAGAAATGGGTTGAAAAAACACCAAAGGTTGCTTTGCTAGTTTTACCAGACACTGATCTTGATATAGCATATGACAGAATGGAACAAATTGTAACGCTGATGCTGTAAAGATGAATGCTTCCTTAAACTCGGAACAAACCACAGAAATTCATAACTTAGTAAAGGCATTTAACAGTACTTTTACCACAGTGTCAGGCCAAGCAAAAGGGGTTGAGTATGTAATAGTGGCAGGGAATGCACACCATTTAAGATAAAGATATGCAGATTACCAGACTGGTTAAGAGCAGACAAGGTTAAGGAAATACAAAAAATAAAAGAATTGGGTATTGTACAAGAGTCAAGAAGTGCTTGGTCATCACCCATGGTGATTGTAAATAAAAAAGTAAAGAGCGTAAGAATGGGGTGTAAGTGTTCACCTTGATTTTAGGAAACTTAATCTAGTGTCCGAATTTGACAGTTATCCTATGCCCAGGATGGATGATTTCATGGACAGATTGGAGAGTGCCAAGTACATCAGTACCCTCAATCTCATCAAGGGTTACTGGCAAATCCCCCTAGCTAAAGAATTCAAGGACAAAACTGCATTTTCCACTCCTGTTGGCTTCTATCAGTTCACCACCATGCCGTTTGGTTTACATGGCACACCTACTACATTCCAATGGTACATGGATGTAATTTTATCCCCTCACACAGGTTATTATGCAACGTACTTGGATGATGTTGTGGTATACAGTCCAGACTGGAAAAGCCACCTACGAACAGTTTTTCAATCTATCAAAAAGGCAGATCTGACAAATTAATCCTGCCAAATGTGCATTAGGCATGCAGTAAACCAGATATTTGGACTATGTTTTGAGAAATGGAGAAGTAAAGCCAGAGATTTCTAATACAGAGGCTGTAACTAACAGTCCTATCCCTAACCAAAAGAAACACGTCAGGTCATTTTTAGGGCTTGCTGATTATTATCGGAGATTTCTTCTAACCTTTGCCCAGCTAGCTACTTCCCTCACTGAACTCATGAAGAAACAGTTACCAAATAATGTGAAATGGACCCTAGAGTGTGATGAAGCTTTTCAGGCCATCAAGGCTGCATTATGTTCAGCCCCTGTTTTAACGAGCCCAGACTTTGAGAAACAATTTTTGTTACAGACAGATGATTCAGAGGTAGGCCTAGGTGCAGTCTTTAGTCAGGATATAGATGGGCAGGAACATCCTAGTCTATACATAAGTAGGAAATTGAATGACAGAGAGAAAAGGTACTCCACCATTGAAAAGGAATGCTTTGCAGCAAAGCTGGCCATGGAGTTCCTTAAGTTTTATTTTCTGGGAGCTGACTTGTACTTATAACAGATCACACCCCCTTCTATTGGTTTTACCAAATAAATGATAACAATTTCAGAATCACACGGTGGTACCTGGCACTAGAGCCATTTAAATTCAAAACGATGCACATATCTGGAAAAGAGAATGTCAGTGCTGATTTTCTGTCAAGATACGGATCAGGAATTGAGAAGTCTGAAGGTTGAAATAACAAAATTTGTGAGTTTCAATTTCTCTGTTTGTTATACTGCATATGCATTAAACTGAAAAGGTTAAAGCTAATGTTACAAGAGAATTAATAGAAAGTTTTGGAAACCTGTTTTTCCTAAAACTGGTTCCCTCTGGGGGGGGGTATGTGACAGGGTTTAATAAGGCACCGTCCTATTTGTTATGCAGAAAGAGTTAAATGCAATGATCTGTTCTATCCTCTCATTTTCTGTCTCTTGTCTGTCTGATTGCGAAATCAAATGTTCTCATGAGACCTAGGAACTGATCATTCTCACGGTCTTGTGATTCACTGCCTTTCATTATCTCTCTGCCTTCACTTGCTGTGTCTGTCTTTTTTTCTCCATTGCATATCTGCAGTTATAAAAATGTATTTTAATCTTTTTGTGAAACTGGAATCCCTTGGTTTAAAATGTATATAGTTATACTATTGTAAGGACTGCAAAAGGCTATTTGGAATTTAGGGGTTAACTTGAGATGCAGTTTGAGCTCCTCTCAGGGTTGTTTGCAAACACTTTTGCAGAGCTATCAGTAGGAGGCCATCTTGGGACACAGTTCTATTTGCAGCCTTGCTCTGCAAAGAAAGTGACAAGAACGCTGATACATTTTATGAGAAACAGGATGTCTCCTTAATGAGCTCAGGGTGAAGAAGTTAATTGTCAGGCAAAGACTTGTTATAAAAAGAGCAGCAATATTTTTGCTAAAGAGACTTCTTGGAAACTGGAAAGAAACCCTTGGATGAAGACCTTTTGTTTTCTCTGTTTGTACTGCCTTTGTATATAGCTAGCCTGAACATTTTTTTTTTGTTTTTTTTTTATTCTATTGTTGTTGATAATAAAATGCTACTTGTGAATTTTGAAACTGCTCCTGGTTTCCCTGTGCTTCCTGATCTATGCCTCGAAGACACAAAGTAGCCCCCTGGGGAGATAGGGTCCCACAAATATTTTACAACCCAAGCAGAAGATTCCTGTTGCGCAGTAGACACTCCAACTCAATATGCATGGATGAATCTTGGTTATTAGTTACAGTTATTTAGCACACATTGGTCTATAAAAGTATACAATAAGTTAGTCAAAGTTGGAAGAAGGTTTGAAGTACACCTGGCTCCCAAAGGTGCTACTGTACACAGTCTAGTACTGGATGCAAACATAGCCTTACATATCAGTATGTGCACTGTTTTCTGTTTGCAACCAATAATTAGTCAAAACAGGCAGAACCAGGAATAACAGAAGCTGCTATTAAAAATTAGACACATTGTGCTGCTCCTGATTGTTGCTGTTTGTTCATATTATTCTAAATGGAGTGGAATGTCAATGTCAGTGTGAAACCGAGTGGTCTAGTGGCAGCAGCACAGGCTTGATAAGCAGGAGACTCAGGCTCAAATCTCACCACAGCCACTAACTCACTGTGTGACCCTGAGAAAGTAATGTAATCTCTCAGAGCATCAATTCACACAGCTGTAAAAGTAGGTAAAAGCAGGACCTCACTGAAAACAGGATATTGTATTTCAGCAACGCAATCTTGGGTAAGTAAATGATAAAAAAAAAAAACAACTTTTTTGAATAAATGGTTCTTACAATTCATGCGCTTTCGGTCTTCTCTTTCAGTGTCTTACAATACCTAGCCCCAAGACTGTTTTAAATGATTTTGTAGTACTTAACAAGTATAGTAAGAATAAGTTTTAAAACAAACTCAGACCATTTCTACAGTAAATTGAGCTGCTCATGTGATTAGTAGTATAGAAAAGCAAACCAACACAAATGGTGCACACACCAGATAGTGGTGAGCATAACATTTATTAAACAAACTAATCAGCTGTAGCCAAGAAACACAGCTGTGTTAGTTCTCTTACATATTGTCTCACTACTCACTCACTCACGGGGCTTCTGCTCTAATTTTATTTTCAGCTGACGGTATGTCATTTGTAACTTTGTGTGCATAGTAGTGCTGTGTATGAACTATGCTAAATGTGTTTCATGCCTGCAAACTTGAATTCAGCTGATACTGAGCCCTGTGACTCTGTATGCATCCAGGATAAACAAATAAATAAATAAAAATAAATAAACCTACAGTGTAACTACATTGCACCTAACTTGACTGTTTCATTCATTAAAATCAGCTTGTACTGATGTGTCTGAACTCTGCCATTCCTTTCATGTCACTTCTCTTCTTAGATTACTCTTCACTCTCAATTTCCAACAGCAGGGGTCACTGTTGTTCTTTTCTTTTTCCTGTTTTAACAGCTTTCTTATTATTTCAACAATTTTAGCAAAGAATACTACAGCTGGGATATTCAAGCTGTGCTAGGCAGTGGTGCAAGCCTGGACGCAGCGCAACTGTGATGTGCTGGGGCCAGGTCCAGGTGATATTTAATGGTGCTGCGCAATGGCTCAGCACCATTGAAAATGGCACGGGCAGCTCACAAACTGTGCATGGCGTAGTAGCACTGCACTGATGCAAGCTACAGATAGGGAGCACAGGATGCACAAGTGCAGTTGCGCTAGGTGCATCACCTGCGATATTCAGCAGTGGACATGGAAATGAGGCCATAATACATGCAAGGCACAAATGGGTCCATTTGCATGTCATTATGGCCCCATTTGCATGCCTTGCACAGGGCTGGCTGGTGACTTGTGCCTGGCACCCTGCACAGCATGATGTGTGCAGTGGGGATCCTGGGACATCCCCCGCCCCATAGCTGTGATTGTGTGGTATATGTTAAGAAAGTAATCCCTTGTAGTCTAGAGGCACCTCCATTTTCCGATTCCCCGATGAGGATGAAACATGACCATCCCTGGTGGTCTAGTGGTCCCCCTTCCCACCTGAGTCCCTGATATATGGCAATATGATGTCCCTGGTGGTCTAGTGGAAACCCCACCACCCATTGCTGCAATCATGGTAAAGTCCCATATCATAATGCCCTGGTGGTCCAATGGTACCCCACCTCACCCACCCACACCAAACCCTTACCATCCTGCCCCCGTCATCCAGCAGGCAGCTGCATTCTGCCACTTGCCCGGCTGCCTGCTGAATACAGGTACAGTATGGGCGTAAGCCCATTGGTTCCCAGTGTGGACCAATGGGCTTACAGGCATACTGTCTAGACAATCCATATATGTGAATGGAGTCATTCACAGATTTGATTGTCTAATACAAGTATACCCTGCAAGCCCACTGTCCACTGGGGACCAATGGGCTTGCAGCCCATACTGTACCTGTCATTTAGCAGGTGGCCAGTGGTGTATGGGTGGGATGCAGCTACCCATTGATGACGGGGAGCAGGGTGGGCATGGGGTTCTGTGTGGGTGGGTGGGGTGGGGGTGCCACTGGATCACCAGGGCATTACAATATGGGATTTACCATGATCACAGCAATGGGCTGGGAGGGTTCCACTAGACCACCAGGGATGTCATAGTGCCATTTGTCAGGGAATTGGGGACTTGAGTGGGAGGGGATCACTAGACCACCAGGGATGGTCTTGTTTCATACTCATCAAAATCAGGAACTGGAGGGGCTACTGGACTACCAGGGATATTATAAACATATACCGTGCAATCGCGGTCATGGGTGGGGGTCCACTAGACCACCAAGGTTGTGAGTGCTACGAACTGTGTTCTGGGTGGGCAGGTGGCCTCCCACAGCTGGGCTGCTGTGTTGCTCCCTGCAATACAGCAGCCCACCTGTGAGTGGCTGGGATTTGCTCCTACTCTGCACAGGCTCAACTTTGAGCCCCCCTATGTGGTACAGTGCAGGGGTGTGCCTGCATATGCACCGCACATCCCGGGCTGAATATCGGGCTGTGCCACATATGCATGTGTGCACCCCCTACATCTGCACTGCATACATTATCATTGTACCCTAGCACATCGGGATTTGTGCTGAGCCAGGCAGCCTTCTCAATATCCCACCGTGGTGCAATGCTGGGTTGCGCCGACGCAACTCTGTTGCACCACATGTAACCCCTTTGTATATCTGGGCCTACTTATTTTAATTACTGCATAGTACAGCTACAAAATTACTTTGAACACACAGATTTTGAAGCTAATTCTTTCTGATATGACTATCTACTTATGGTCCAGCCATACTTAAACTTCATTATCAGCCACTCAAAACAGATTTATGTCAGAAGTACTACAGTAGTTAGTAAAAGCTCATACTGTTAATGAATCAGCTTTTCAAGCAACCACATGTCCCTTTTCAACATTAAGAGAAAATAATTAAGAAAACTGTATATTTTTGGCAGTCTGAAAACAGTATGCATTTTAAAAAAATAAATCAAACACTCAGGATTCAGGTAGATGAAACTGTAGAAATGTGCCTATAGTTCTTACCTGCAAGACATAGCTAAACATGTAGGGCTCAATTCTCAAAACACAGTGCAAGCTGTGCCAGCGGTGGCTTGCACTGATTGCTGGTGTGCCAGGGACCCTGCACCTGATTCTCTATGGGGAAGGGTCCCTACGGAAAAGTCCAGCAGTTTGCGGCAACCATTGCTGTGTGCCAAACAGACAGTGCATCTGCATGGTGTGCCTCAAGCTGGGGAGTGGTTGTGTGACTAGCAGATCCTCCCCCCCCCACCCCTGATCCCATTTGTAGTAAATAAAGCATGTCCCTGGTGGTCTAGAAGACCCCCATCTGCCCTTATAATAAAATAATAAAGTATCAATCCCTGGTGGTCTACTGGACCCTTCCAAGCCCCAATATGCCTGTATATTAAAATGCTAGCTCCATGGTGCTGAATGATAGGGGATCACTTAGCATGCTGGTGACTGAGGTTCACACCCACACCTGGGATGGCAGGAGCAGAAACCGGCAGGGAGGTTTAGGTTTAAGTTAGGGTTAGGGTCCCTGGGGAAAGGGAGTGAGCCTGCACTGCTTTATGAGTAGCTCCTGGTGGCCAATAGTAGCAGCACACTTTGCAGCGTGGATAACCATGCATCACAGGTGTGTCTTCCCAGACCACCACCAGCATGCAGCTGCAATATGAGAGGTGGGTGTGTTGAGGGAGAAAACAAAAAAACTCACCCACTTGGCTGAATGGATGTTAGTCACCAGGTCCCCTCATTCCACAGAGCCTGGGTGAGTGCCTCTTCAGCTGATCCCTTGCCATGTGCCTGGTATACTGGACTTTCAAATCTCCCATCCCAGCAAAGGGATACGTTGGGCAGACTGGGCACAGCACATGGTGGGGATGATAACGATGGCTGAGAGGAGCGGCTTACTGGGTGATGGGGGTCCTCAGCAGGCCTGAAGAAGTGGCCAGTTGGGGGGGGCACAGGGAGCATAAAAAATTATATTTATTTAAACAAACATTCGCTGGTGGTCTAGTGGACCCCCTCCCCAGCCTTTATATGCCCATATATTAAAACAGTAATAAAATCATTCCCTGGTGGTCTAGCAGACCCCTCAGTCCCAATATGCCTGTATAATAAACTATTAAAACAATCATTGCCTGTGCTCTGGCGAAATCCCAGCCCCAATGTGCCTTATGTTAAAATAATACAAAATATTAAAAGAAAACATTCCTGGTGGTCTACTGATTCCACCCTGGCATAGTGCCCACCATCCCTCCCCCATCCTGAAACAGAACTATGATCAGCACAGCCCTCCTCACCTCCACTCATGTTCAATATCGACCGATCTGTCAAGAAGGAGCATGTACTATATACAGTATGCACTCTGCTTGACAGCTCAGCCAGTGACTATATGTGGTGGCGAAACAAGGGCTATGCCAGTCACTGGCTCCGTTTTGGGATGGGGAGTCAGGGTGGTGGGTCCACTACACTGCCAGGGATATATATCTATATATATGGGATATATTTATATATATCTCCATATATATATATATATATATATATATATGGAGATATATATACACATACATATATATGTATATATATGTAATAGGGGTACATCAGGAATAGGGAGTAGAGTCCATTAGACCAACATGGAATAATGTTATTATTATTTTAATATGCAGGCATATCAGGGCTGGGGGGTCTGATAGACCATGAGGAACTGTTTTTTTTTGAGTGAGGCCACTAGGCCACAAGCACCATGACTGATATTATGAAAAGGGCATTGGGATGGGAGGGACTGCAGCATATGTTGAGGGAAGGCTTGGAGTGTGGTACATCTGGTCAAACCCTTGCAGAGGGTAATATTTTCAGTACTCTTAGACCAGCCCTGCTGGCCTAAGGGTGCTTAGAATGTCACTCTCTAAGAAGGTTTAGAGAATACCAAAGTAGGGGATATGGCAGCTTGAGGTTGCCACATGTCCCCTAGCAATATGCCACAGCCCATTTTGTGCCGCAAGGACAGCACAAGCCCTCTTTGGTGCACACAGCCTGCGGTTGTCATAAGCTGTGTTTGAGAATCACTCCCAGTGCATCTTTTGGTGCAAGGGGGCACTTTGCACCATTCCAGAAGCTTTGAGAATCAGGCCTGTACTGTTCAGAGGTGTTCATTTTGTAACAGGAGCAATGCCAGCTTTAATTTAGACTTCACAGATTATATTCCACTTTTAAGGTAAATCTGGCAAGAAACTAGTTTCATTTCACTTGTTTTGCTCTGCACCATGCAAACCAATTTTATTTAATTAAAATTGTCAAATGAAGATAGCTTAAAATACTTCTCTAAGGGAGCAATCACAAGTAATTTCACTTTTTATAAGAAAAACAACTAGAAAGGAAACCATTTTTTTTTATTAATTTAAGCATGTGTAGGTTCTGTAAACAACATAGATGCTTAACTAAAGAAGAATAGGGCTTAGCCCTATACTTATATATTTTAATCATGTTAATGTATTGCTGTTGCAATACAGAAGTTACCTAACTCTCCCTGTCCTAATATATTTGGCCCCCATGCCATGCCATTATACCTTGATACTGGAAAGGCGCTATATAAATCAAGATTATTATTTTTATTAGTAGTAGTAGTAATAAACTACCATGCAAATCCAAGTCTCTTATGTATAGTGCTAATTTATTATGACCGTCTTAAAATACAAGGGCTTTGCTGGGGTTACCTTATTACAATTTATTAGAAAATTCTGCTCGGTATCAAAAAAGGTCAAATGTCCAAGTAAAGTTGCCACAAAATCTTATAAACTATACCATGTACTAAGGAAACTGTTGCTACTAGTACTTATCCTTGGCGGTCATGTACATCCCAGCTCGGGCTTAGCAATTCCTGTGTCACACCCCAAGGGCTATCTGGACATAGCCCATGGCAACTTGGAGGGGTGAATGCCCAAGCATAATGAATGTGAACTGTGGGTCACAAACTCCCAGGCTGATATTGTGATTGTTACAGAATCATGGCTTACCGGCAGGCTTCCTGACACAGAAATAGAAATTGACTCCTATGCCCTATTTAGGGAAGATAGAGACCTAAGAAAGAATGGAGGAAGCCTGTTGTATATTAAGTCTTTCCTTGAAGCTGGCAAACTTCCCATTAGTTTGGAGCCCTCTGCTTGTGAGCTTCATGCTTTTAACATAAAGCTTGGTCTAATAAGGGGAAAAAAAACTTAACCTCCAAGTTGTGCACAGGTACATCCCTCCTAAGAATATGCCTAATGACTTTGATTGTTTTATCAGTGCAGTTACTGGTTTGACTACACAGCATGAAAGAGTTATAGTTGGTGACTTCAACTGCAACAGGCTAACCAGTAAGAATAAGGACTTCAGGGACAAAAATGCTAATATCTGTCTAGCACATGTCATTGCCAAACCGACAAGTGAAGACTATAAAACTGATACTGATACTCTTCTGTTTTTAAAACATATTTTTATTAAGATTTTGAACACCATATAAACAGTTTGATGATGTAGGACTTAGTAACAATAAAGCAGGAGTACAATACATGGGTACCAGGACAGGTCCTTGAAGCATATAGCCCATGTGATGATATACCATTATAATATTAAACATACCATATGGCCTTCTAAATGACAGTTTTATTGGTTGTCATCTCCTTTACTAACAACTAATAATAATTACAGAAACATAGAAACATAGAATTTGACGGCTGATAAGGACCGCTTGGCCCACCCAGTCTGCCCATTTCCCTGCCTACTGGATAAGCTGCAGATCCTAGTTAACCAGCAGCCTACTTCTTCCTGCTCCCACCCCCTAGAATTGCCTTATGACTGTCCCATGTATGCTTGAATTCCACCACCATTTTTGACTCCACGACCTCCTCCGGAAGGCCGTTCCATGCATCCACAACCCTCTCTGTGAAAAAATACTTCCTTAAATTACCTCTGAGCCACCCCCCCATCTTCAAATTGTGCCTCCTTGTTCTTGCACACCTCTTTTTTTGAAAGATGCTACCCCCTTGGACTTTGTTGATTCCCTTGAGGTACTTGAAAGTTTCTATCATGTCCCCCCTCTCTCTCCTTTCCTCGAGGCTATACATATTAAGCTCCTTAAGTCTCTCTTCATCATATATTTTGCTTCCTTTACTATGGACTGCACATTGATGGGCCACACCCTTGAATCTGGACTCATAATTTCCAATATCCTTTGTACCCCATTTAGAATACCTTCAGAGAGAGAGAGATGGGTAGAAAATCACTCAATTTATCCATAACGTATATCTTCCAATTCTGACATCTGTCATTAAAATTATGTATTTGTTGTCTTAGCCTGTTGGCAATTTTTCCATAGAGTGTACATTTAGCATTAAATCACTCCAATAATGTATTGTAGGAGAGTGTTAATGTAGCCATTGCTTGATTATAGCTTTTTTTTTCACTGCCATTAGTGCTATGCCCAAGACCTACCTTTAATGTTTATTGAAAAGAGAGGAGGGGAAGCAGAGAAAGAGTGCTAAGGTAGCTGTTAGGTAGCCCGTGAGTATAGTGACTTATTTTGAGCGAGGAAATATGGGTGATGTAAAACAGCAAATGTTAAATGGGCAATGTACAGTTAATAGCTATGCGCTATTAATAGCACATGTAACCTCAGCACTGATTGTATGGATGTCTGTTAGTGAGTATGTATGCTTCTGTTGGTGTGGTTGATTTTGAGCTGGCCATCTCGTGTGATTGATAGGGATACCACCCTAGAGTTGGGTGGCCCAGGTTCGGGGGCTGTCTGTGGGGATACTATTTTTGTTCAGATTGTTTTTAATACTTGTGTTTTGATCCCCAATTTAACTTCCCATTCCCCCACCATCCTGAGTTTGTTTCCCCCCACCTGTAGGTTGCCCCCCAACATTCTATGCCTTCTGACTGCTGTCTCCTGATGTAGACCCCCCATGCAAGTTTGTCCATCTCCCTCAGAGTCATGCCCCACCTGGAACCGATTACAATAAGTTTGGGGGTGTGGGGGTTGCAGGGGGGCTATGCCCCCTGCATTAAAAGTAGTTTCAGTATCTATATTTCAATGATTACAAGTGATGGTAAATGTTTGCAGTAGCTGTGCTAGTGCACATTGCCATTGTGCTTTTCGGCGATGTGCACTCACTGTTATTTGCCAGCGCGCCATTATTCTGGCACAATTATGACATAAAACTGAACTGTTACAGTTGGGAAGTTAGTGCAGACTTACGATCTGTTTCAATGTCTGTCCAAAGAGTTTTTTTTAATTTTGGGCATAGTCAGAAAATGTGTGAATGTGTCGCTGTTGGCTATGTACAGTTTCTCCAACAGATTGCTGAGGAGTGGGGAGAGTACTTGACTACTATATGCAGTGTTTAAAAACACCTGGCTAATACTTTCCAGGCAAAAACTTTCCACTGTGTGAAAGACAACTCCTTGTACTGTTGTGAATAAATACCCTCCCATTTTATCTCCCATACAGTAGTTGTATATTCAGTTCTGTGGACCCCTATTGTTCTGTTTTTGCCTGTGTGTCTCCTAGAGCTCTGCATAAAGCTTTATTTCCTGCTGATTTAACTTGTCATAAAAGTCTTTGTTGCATGGACATCATTAGTAATGATGTCATTGGGTGATGTATATTTATTTTCTCTTCTCTGGTCAGTTAATTTTTTAAGATAGTGGCAAACATGTAGGTATCTGAAGTGATCAGCATTCATTAAAACATATTTTTGTTTTAACCAAGCAAGTGAATGAATTGTATTGCCTAGAAGTATTTATACAGTCGTGGAAGGGCTAGGCCACCGTAGTTGCTTTGGTATTTGTGATTTTTGGTAAGCTGTTCTAGGTCGAGTATTGGACTAGAGAAATCTAGAAATAAGTTTGTCCCAATATGTAAAATCTGATGTTTATGGTATTACAAGGAGGGTTTAGAAAATGCACAAACATCTGGGGAGGAAGTTTATCTGAATGGCCTTGATACAGTTGTTGGATGTGAGAGGGAGAACCATCTAGCAGTTCAGATCAGGTAAAATAATTTGCACAAACGGGGAATAACTGCACTCACATAACTTTTCTAAAGTTTGAGGGATATGTACACTTCGTTATTTTATAGATAATTGCTGCCATTTAAAGTCATATTGTACTCTCAATATGGTGAATCATATGTAAAATGACAGGGGAGAGATGAATCTGGCTCAGTTAGATAAAACAGCAAATCACCTGCATAAATTGCCAGCTTGGGTACATCCCCATGACGGGTTATACCTCGAACTGTTTGGGTTTGCTGTATGGCTTGGACCAACAGTTCCACTGTGAGGGTAAGTAGAAGTGGAGATGGGGATAACCATGTCCCTTTTGTTAGGTTAAATATATCTGAAATAGGACTACTGGCTCTCATCAAGGCCGGTGGAGTCTTGAAGATTGCCGTTATGTGGATGAATTCTGGTGGAAATCCAAATTTGTAAAGCTTATAGTACAAAAACTTCCAGCATACCCTATCAAATTCCTTTTCTGCATCTAGGCTCAGCAGCAAAGTTGGTTGCTGAGACCTAGATGCATAGTGGAGCAGATAGAGGGTTTGTTTTGTAAAAGGAGAAAGAGTGCTAAGGGAGTTGTTAGAGTTGGGAAGTTAGTGCTTATTTCTTTAAGGTCTGTTTCAATGTCAGTCTTAAAGGATTTTTAATTTTGAACATAGTCATAAAATGTGTGAATGTGTCACTGTTGGCTCCCTACAGTTTCCTTACAGTTAGATGCATAGTGGAGCAGTGAGAGGGTTCATTTTGTACTGTCTTGGGTCTGGTGCTGCATAATAAAATCTCTCGGGCCAGATTCACTAAACTTTGCCCCGGCACAAACCCAGTTTGCCTGGTGCAAACTGGGTTTTGCCCAGAGCTGGTATTCATAAAGCCCAGTTTGCCCTTGCAAACTGGGTTTGTCTCGAGCAAAGTTGTGAGGGGGCTGTGATGCAAATGAGGGAGGGCCATGCACATCCCCCGCAGTCCAGTTCACAAAGTTTAGGTGTCTATGCAAGGCCTTTGTGAAGGCCCTTGCATGGAGAAATTACCACTGACCAAAACCTGATTTTAATCTATGCAACCCTAGTGGTAGATAGCAGTACTGTGGCCACCATCCACTCCTCATTCACCGATCACTGCCCCCAAATACATACAGTCATTTTCAGTGGTCTAGGATCCCTTCCTCCTTCCTGATCCCCAATCCCATATGAAAAAAGAATTATTTCCGTAACGTAGTTGTCCTTCCCCTGTCACTGATCTCTTTCCCCAAATAAATGAATGTATGCCCCAGTAGTCTAGTGGTGCCCTCCCCCTTCTCTGGTCGCCAACCCCATACAATAAAATAACTGTTTCCATAATTTAGTGGCCTCTCCAGTCCCCCCATCTCCAATCCCCATCCCAAATAAATTAATATATTCCCTGGCAGTGTAGTGGTGCCCTCCCTGATCGCCGACCCCATATGAAACATAAGTTTTCTGTAGTGTAGTGGTCCCTCCCCCATCTCCAGTCTCTGATCACTGTCCCCAAACAAATAGAAGTTATGCCCTGATAGTCTAGTGTCCCTTCCCCATCCCCAATCCCCAATCACCATCCCCAAAGAAATGGAAGTTCTGCCTGGTGTTCTGGTGTCCCTCATCCATCTACTTTCTGTGTTTGCTGGTCCTGTAGGAGCAATTATGCTCCCTAGCAGTCTAGTGGATCCTCCACCCCCCCACCCTGTCCAGTGTAATCCATCACCCCACTCCCCCTCCCATTCCAAGCCATGGTCGGTGACAAGGACAGCCCTCCTCTCACCACCAATACTGGCCATGTACAGAACCCTCATGGATCACCTACTGCATATGCTATGGTTTATTGGCTGTGAATGTCAATGACCAGTACAGTATACAGTATGTACCCCCATACTCCATGAAGGCTCAGTCCATGGACAGCCTGTGCTGGTCACCAACCACGGCTTGCCCAATTCCCCAGTGTCATGCTCATGACTCCTCTGTTGTTGTTTTTTTAATATGCCTTCCCCCTACCTGACTTTCCCTCTCAGTCCCCCCCAACAGAAACATAAGAGTGGCACTGGGGGTGCCCAATCCCCCAGTGTCATGATCGGGAATCCTTGGTCCATTTTTTGTTTTTTTCCTTAAATCCGAAACAAGGAAAACCACCCATCGATGTCTATTGCAGGCATTCATGAATCCCACCCAACCATCCCATTCAGAACCCACCCCCCAGGCATTACTTACCTACTGAGGGTTCAACCCTGTAATCCTCTCTGGACTATAGACATGTCTTCACTCTTCGGAGCCAGATCGAGAAATGAGGAAACAGCGATGCAGTTCAATGTATTTGAATGGGGTTCTAAACTTAGTGCCATAAATTTAGTAACTTTTGCATATTTTTGCTGCACATTTTCAACATGCCTTTTCTGGGACCCCACCTATCCCAAGTGGTGATTTCATGGTCCCTGCAAAAGATCGCCTTTTGGGCAGGAGCTGAAAATTTTCTCTGCCCTTGTTTATGAGGTGGGGTCATAGGAAAGCTATGTTGAAAATCTGGTGTAAAACTATTGAAAAACAATAAAGTTATGAGCCCATGTTGAAGCTTGCTAATGCAAGCACATAATTTTGGTATCTTTCTATATTTTTCCATCAAATTCACAAAATAGTCATATCTTTTTGACACCTTATGAGTGTGACAGCTGTAATTGTTTAAATCATGGCCAAAATTATTTTTTACATTACAAAAGGTGATTTTACAGTCACTACAAAAAAAATCACTTTTCGGGCAGGAGTTGAAAATTGTCTTTGCCCTTGTTCATCAGGTGGGATCATAGGAAGGCTATGTTGAAAATTTAGTATACAAATATAAAAAAATGAAGTTATTATACTGTGTTGAATTTTGCAAATGCAGCCTCAAAAGTTTGGTAATATTGACTACAGTATTTTTACCTCAAATTTTCAACATAGCCATTTCTTTATAGCACCTCATGAAAGTGACAGCTGCCATTTTTCAACTCTTACTCAAAATGTGATTTTACATCCCGAAAGTTGATTTCACATTTATTGTGCAAAATCATCTTTTGGCCAGGAGTTGAATATTTTCTCTGCCCTTCTTAATGAGGCAGGGTCATAACAAGGCTATATTGAAAATTTGGTGTAAAAATATTATAAAACAACACATTTATGAGCCTACATTACGTTTTGCTAATGCAGGCTTATAACTTTGGTAATCTTCAATAATTTTACCCCAAATTACTCGTCTTCAGCTGTATAAGCTCTGGTCAGAAATTATTTCCTCTTATTTCTTGTGCTGTTAATCTGAAAGCATAATACGATTCCCCCTTAATGCCATTTTAATAGTGTCCCATAATAGGTACAGCTACTGCTCTTGACTGGGTTTTGGTCAGTCACACCAACAAAATAATCTCAAGTGAGATCTTACCAGACCTCCTAAGTGACCACACCCCTGTAATTATCTGTAGATGACCTACTAAGGTCTGTAAAAATGAGCCAACTACTGTGAGTGCCCTGGTGTTCTGCATTCAGAAGCTCCCTTACTTTAAAAGCCTCTTGCAAAAAATTGATTAGTCTTTTCTAACTCAAACACAAGAACAGCCCTTGATTACGCTATCCTACAGTTCAACAGGGTCTGAGATATTACTGCCCATGACAAACCACTAGTTAACAAAAGAAATTCTCAGGCATGGTTAACCCCATGACATGGGAGACAGACAGACTTTGGAACCTTTATAAAGAGCTAGGTAATCAAAGATATCTTCAAAAATATAGGGAGTTACATAACTCCATAAAGATATAAAGTATAAGGAGACCCAGAGAGAAAGATAGGGAAGTGTATCTGAGCAAACAGATGAAGGCAGACAAAGAAATGGGTGCAAAGGTGCAAACTGAGGAATGAATAGCCCAGGCAGTATCAAAAGGGGACAATACATTTTTCAGGTATGTTAGCGAGAAAAGGAAGACAAAGGAAGAGATTGTACAGTTAAGGGGTGGGGCTGTATGGAGGAGGACCAAGAAAAGGCAAACATCTTAAACAAATACTGCTGCTCAGTGTTCACAGTAGAAGGAGATGGGGAGGGACCACAAAAAGGCACCAGGAACTTTGAGGGGAAGGAAATGAGCACCAGTCCCTTTTCTGAAGAGAGGGTCAGGAATACACTCACTAATCTGAGAGTGGACAAAGTCATGGGGCCATATGGGGTGCATGAACACTCCACCCCATGTCTCCAGTACTTCTATGCACTAACCCCCTCATGTTGCTGACAACTAACAGGCTCCCTGTTGGACAGTTATTTAGTCTGTTCCTGTATGTATCTGACTGTGTTTACCTAGTCCATTTTAGTTTTCAATGTATTTTTTGCATTCCTTTGTTCAAAGACCAAATGTACTTAAATGCTCTCATTCTAATTCTATTGCCTTGTTTGTCTCAATCTTCTGTATAATCACCTACTTGTCCTAAATTTACTAACGTGGAACCTATGTAAAGAGCTCTGAGCTCAAATGGTTAATCCAAGATCAGAAATAAATCCAAGAGTGCTGAAGGAACTCAAGGAGGTACTAGCTGCATCCCTGGCAGATTTGTTTAACAGTTCACTGCAAACCGGTATGGTCCTGAAGGATGAGAAGAGCAGATGTAGCCCTACTTGGTAAACGTAGCAAGGAGGAAGTGGACAATTATAGGCCTGTCAGCCTGACTAAGGTGGTAGGGAAATTAGTGGAAACATTATTAAAGGAATGGATTGTGGAATACCTGGGATCCAATGGACTATAGAACCCAAGGCAGCATGGTTTTAGAGGGGGAAGGTGGTGCCAAACAAATCTTATAGATGTTTTTGACTGGGTAACAAAGGTGTTGGATCAGGGAGGGGTGATGGATGTCACCTACCTAGACTTCAGCCAGGCTTTTGACACTGTTTGACTTAGGAGACTGGTAAACAAGTTGGCTAGCATGGGAGTGGGCAGTAAGGTGGTAACATGGTAAAAATCTGGCTAAGGGATCAAAAGTAGAGGGTGGTGGTAAATGGATTTCATGCCAAAGAGGGGATAGTGACCAGCGTGGAACCTCAGGATTCAGTACTGGGGCTGGTCCTCTTTAATGTCTTCATTAGTGACATAACAGAGGAGATGTAAGGAAAGGTCTGCCTCTTTGTTGATGGCACCAAGATCTGCAAGAGAGTGGAAACTCTGGAGGGGGGGTGCAAAGGATGGTAAGAGATTTAAAATGGCTGGAGGAGTGGTCAAACATTTAGTAGCTAAGGACTTATGCAAAAAAGTGCAAAATAATGCACTTGAGCTGCAGAAACTTGGGGGTGAAGTACAAAGTGGGAGGGGGATGCTTGTAATTACCAAGCAGGAATGAGACCTGGTGTAATCATATCAAATGACCTAATGGTGGCAAGACAATGTAACAAGGCAGTTGGAAGAGCTAGTGAGATGCTGGAGTGTATAGGTAGGGCTATCACCAGCAGAAAGAAGGAAATGGTGTTGCCCCTGCATAGGTCATTGGTAAGCCCCCATCTGGAGTACTATGTCCAGTTTTGGAGACCACATCTCAGGAAAGACACAGACAGAGTAGAGGTGGTCCTGATGAGGGCTACCAGGATGGTGCAGGGTCTGCATCAAAAGCCTTACAGAGAGAAGCTAAAGGAGCTCAATATGTACATCCTGGAGGAGAGGAGGGAGAGGTTGGTTATGATCAAGACCATTAAATACCTCACAGTGGTGAATAAAGTACAGGTGGGAGTATTTGTCAGAGGAAAGGATACTTTAGAATAAGGTATCATGATATAAATCCAGAGGAGGGTGGGTTCAAGAGAAATGTGATGAACTACTTCATCACATCAAGCATTGTGGGTGCCTGTAACAGCCTTCCAGCAGAGGCAGTGTGGGTAAAAACAGTGGTGGGGTTCAAAAAAGCCTGGTATAGGCACAAGAGAATCATAAAGGAAAGGAAGGGGGTGGAAGAGACAGTGCCATAGACAAAGGAGGGTCTGCAGCAAAAGCAATCACAATGAAAATGGGCAGACTGGATGGGCCAAGCAGCTCTCATTTGCCATGAGTTTCTATGTTTCTAAAATACTGATACAGGAAGCCAAGGCTATCTTTTTTTAAAATTCAACAGAAAATGTTGCTGAATCACCCCCCGAAACTCTGGAACAACATCAATGGACTATTGGAGAATTCCAAAATATCACTGCTGAACACTGTCATCCACAATGAGTCTGGAGAATATAACTAATGTATTTAATAACACTTTTAGTGACCTATCTGCATATATAACTGACCCTGTTATGCACACTGCCTCACCTGGGGATGTACCTTGAGTACATAACCTAGTGTACCTAAATTCTATTTCAAACAACTTTCCTGGGTAGATATTCATGGTTACCTGACTAAGCTTAAATTAAAGTCTAGAACGGAGCCAATAACACAGATAGGAAAACTCCTGAAGCTTTGACTTGTGTGTAAGTTATTTACCCACTGCAGCTAAATTTTTAATATGTCCCTAAGTACTGGTAACATTCCAAACATTTGAAATATGGCATGTGTAGTCATTGTATTCAAGGGCAGTGATGCTAATAGTCCCTTTAAGTACAGCCCTATCTCTATCATCTCCCCACTGTCCAAGGCACTTGAGAGGATAGTGAATGGGCAACTTGTTGAGTTCCTCAGCAAACAAAAGTTCAGGCAAAAGAACAACATGGGTTCTGGAAAAACTTTAATACAATGACTGCTCTGTTTGAGTTCACAATATTTGTTTATGGTGCACTGGACAGAGGTGAGCTATCAGGATCAATATATATTGACCTAACAAAAACCAAGGACTTCTACCTTTGCAACCATACCCTTCTTTGGCAGAAATGTCTATAATTGGGTATATCCATGGATACAAGGGACTGCAGATTGCAATCTGTAAAATATAGAAATGCCCCCTCTGATGACAGGTCAAAATCCTTTGGGAGGCTTGGGCTGTTCCAGTATTCCATCATGATTCTTTTTGTAGCCATCGTCTGAATACCTAATACCCTGTCTTGAATCATAGATGCATATATTGTACTAAAATTAAGTAATAAAACAGCTGGGTGGAATGGAATATTGGTGTCCAGCATCTGACTAAGTAACTCCATTGATTTTTGCCATCATTCTAAAATTAAGGGACAGCTGCACATCTTATCAAATAAATCAGCACCAGAGCCACATCCATGTCAACACACCTCTGAGTAATTTGAATTCATTTAGTTTAATTTCTTTTACATTAAGTATGCTTGATTAATGATTTTAATTTGTATGTATTTATTTTTTTGCTGGAATATATTTTTATTGGCATCAATGTGGATTCTCTTCCAGTTGGGATTAAGACAATAACCAATAAGATCCTCTTCCCATTTAGTACAGTATGTGCTATATTTGTTTCCAAGAAAGCAGACCATTACTAATACATTTTGTATAGCATTTTGAGATTGCTTTGGTCTGATAATTTTCCAGCCATTTGATGTCAATATCTAACAGATACTGTTGATTACATTTGGAAATACTAGTGTTTTTTTGACTTTTCCCCAGATGCATTATCTAATATATTATTAAAAAATTGCAATTCGTGTTTTATAAACAACATCTAAGAATTCAATATAAGAAATGATGTTATCCCCTTTAATAATAACAGTCCACTTATTAATATGTCTCTGAGTCAAGATTCGAAATGATTTCTTAGCTTCCTATGTTAAAAACAGATTGCTTACATAGAGAGGAGCATGCAGCCATGGACGTTCCTCTTTCCTTAAATATGATATTGTAGTTTGTAAGTGAGTCGCAGATAATGTAAATGCAGGTCTCCTTTTTAAGACCCTTATATTTAGTTTGACAGATAATCGAGTCTAAGTGAATGCTGACTTGAATTTTACCTATTAAAGCCTGTGAAATATCTTGTTCTGTGACTAGACACCATAGCCCATTGCCAAATATTTGAAAGTATTTGAGCTAAGTAATATTTATACGAGTCAAGACAGTCAAAACTTCCTTCTGACCTATTTGTAGTCATAAAGCTCCAAGCTATTCTTGGCTTTCCACATGTCCAAAGACATTTAGTAAAAATATATTTTAAGTCTAAGCATAGTCTTTTTCTGGAAGAGTTCTGTCATATTGAAATGCAACTGTACTTTCTTACAGCCTGTGAGACAGTTCTGCCTGAGATAAAACTATGCAGATCTTGATGGATGGTGGGGGCAGAACAATTCATTCTGCAATTCATTTTGCTATAATCTTATTATTTATATTTAACAATGCTATTGGTCAATAACTTTCTGGCTAGTCTGATGATTTTCCTTTTTTGTGTATTAATGCAGTTTTATCCTCATTCATTGCATCTGGAAGTTGTCCCTCTCCGTCTATCAGTTCACCACTTATTCTCTGTAACCACGGTGATAACTCCCCTTCAGATATCTAATAAAACTCAGGAGTGAAGCCATCAATGCAAGGAGCTTTATTTTTAGGTGTGCATCAATCACTTTATATACTTTTTTACCACTTTATAGACTTCTTGTAATGAGAAGTATTCCTGTGATACTTGCAAAGGTTGAAATTGCAAATTAGCCATAAAATTGTCCATAGATTAAGTATCACAAGAAATAGATCATTAATGTACTTCCTTGTAATAATTAATCTT
Organism: Neoceratodus forsteri; assembly: GCA_016271365.2. NCBI lineage: Eukaryota > Metazoa > Chordata > Ceratodontiformes > Ceratodontidae > Neoceratodus > Neoceratodus forsteri. The sequence continues at coordinate 615,905,046 of CM028133.1, forward strand.
TATTTCCTGCATGTCTTCACTGTAAATCACAATTATACCCTCTAGATTTTTAAGGGCCAATATTATATTACATTCGTTTTGCTTTTTCAATACATTTGCAAGAAGCTTACCTGACTTATCACCTTGTAGTTATCAAAAGCCTTTAACTCTCAATATATTTATTTCCATCTCCCTATTAATTATTTCCTGAACTTTAAGCCTACATACCATCCAAATGTCATAATATTTTTCTCCATCTTGAATAATTAAGGCATCTAATTATTTCAGCTCCCCTGCAAGGTCATTTATTTATTTCAAATTTGTTAACTGGGTAGGCCCACTGGGACCGAATATCCCTTTTTCAGAGGCAACCTGAAGTTAGTTACAGGCACAGTCATTTGAGAGTAGCTACAATACACAAGGTGACAAGCAGGGTGAAAATAAAGTGCAAACAGTGCTGGAGATCATACAAATATACATTGGTAGACAGTTCAAAAATATAGGTACATTCTGACTAGATATCTAACAGTACATACAGTAGATTAGTACAGGACAGATCTTCTACAATGGTAGCAACATAATCTTGATGCCACTCATATGGATTTTCGTCCAAGCATGTTGTGCAGTTAAGTAGTCACACTGAGTTAGCCTTGTTCTTGTAAAGACAGACCACTGTTTAGGTGAAGGTACAGTCACTGTTTTCCAGAAAGTGCTCTCAGAGTCCTTTTCAGATGGCTCCCATGGAGCTGGAAGCCTGCAGGGTAGCGCAGGGCTTATTCCAGAGCATGGGTGCCGGGTGGGTATAAGATTAGTTGCCAGCAGCTGTCTTTATCCTGGGCACTCCTAGTAGATTCCTGCCAGAGGTCTGGAGCAATCTGCCTGTTCTCTTGGGTATAAGTAGGCCGGTGAGACTCTTTGGTGGGGGGGGGTCTTGCATTAGTTTAAAAGCATGGTACAGTAGTGGGTACTGTAGCCTGTGGTTAAGAGATGGCCATTTCAGGGAAGCCAGCACTTCACAGTGGTGCCATCTCCAGTGAGCCTTGGAGATAAAGTGGGCTATCTTATTGTACAGTGCCTGCATCTTGCTAAACTCCTATTTTGGAAGTGAATGCAGGACTGGGGCATCATAAGTTAGGCTAGGGAGTAGGATGTTATTAGCTATAATTCTCATCATTTCTGGGATTATTTATGGGCTCAGCCTACACAGTAGCTCTAATTTCTGATGTATTGTTCTGGTAATCATGTGTACGTGGGATTTCAGAGTGAAGCTCTGGTCCAGTAGCAGGATCAGGTATTTGAATTGGCTTACTACATCGATAACTGAGCCTGATGCAGAGATGAGGGACAATAGAGGGCTTCTGTCGGGGCCTAGTACTCTTGTGCCAGACATGACAGCTTTTGTTTTAATGGTGTTGAGGAGCAGTCTATTCATCAGGAGCTACCTCTCCAAAGACAGAAAGTCTTCGGTTCTGTAAAGCACTGTATCATCTGCATACTGGACTACTGAACTTTCCCCACAGTTTCCACTGAGGTTGTTCACAAATAGTGAAAACAGGATGGGGCCCAGGATTGATCCCTGGGGCGCCCCCTGCTTGATAGGGATCTGTTCCGATATGGTTCCTTTCCACCTTACCTGCTGGGTGCGGTTTCACAGATAACTCGCAAACCAGGCTAGGGAGTGTTGATCTAAACCAAGGCACTTCAATTTAGCCACTAGCAGATCATGGCCCACCAGTATGAAGGCCTTGGTCAGAGCAATAAATACAGCCCTTGTGGGGGTGCCATTGCCTAGGGCCTCGAGGATGTCCATAGAGAATTTGATGAGGGCAGTGTCCATGCTGTGTTTTTGTCTAAACCCATGTTGGGTGCTGGCCAGTAGGTGGTTTGCCTCCATGTAGTCATGGAACTGACAATAGACCATCCTCTCCTGGATTTTGGCTAGGATGCACAGGAGGGAGATAGGCCTATAATTTCCAACCAGCTCCTTGGGGCCACCCTTGTGGATAGGTACCACATAGGCTTGCTTCCACTTGACAGGAATGACTCCTTCAAGCAGAGACCTGTTAATGAGCCATGTTGCTGGCAGGACTATGGATGGTGTGGCAGCTCTCAGGAGTCAGAGGTCAAGGCCGTCTGGGCCTGCTGAGCCCTTGGTCTTTATAGTCTTCAGTAGGAGGAATACATCCTTTGGGTGTACTGTTTTTAAGTGAAATTCTGGGTGCTGGCATTCTTGTTTGTCAAGGCCCAGCTGTTCTGTGGATAGGGGGGAGGGACAGTCAGCTTTGAACTTTTCTAGGTCAGTGAAGAACCTATTGAAGGCATTCTCCACCTCCTGCCAATCACTGATGGATTGTCTCCCACAAGTGATTGGTCCTTGGGGGGCCTTGCTGTTACTTTCAACAAACTGTTGATTTGTGCCCAGAAGGACCTTTGGTCTGTTAAGTTAGACTGCTATAGGGATTTAACTATATTCCCTTTTTGCCACTTTTGCCACTTTCTTACATTGGTTATGTAATGTTCTAAAGCCAGCCCAGTCAGAGGGGTGGCCAAATATCTTGTGTTTGAGCCAAGTCTTATCTCATTGCATCATCAGTGATTTTACTTCAGGGGCAATCCATTTGTGACATTGCCCCTGCACTCTTAGCCTTCTAAGGGGGGGCATGTAAGTTGGCCGTGGAGGTGAAGGCATTCTGGAAGACATCCAGGGCTTCATCAGTGGTAGGGATATACTTGATTGGACTCCAGTCAAGGCCAGATGGGTACCATTTGGAAGGCTACTGGTGAGAACTTGGAGAATTCTCTAGTGGTGAATGATCTTGGAGGAACTTTGGGTGTATGATTCTTCCATATACAGAAAATTGGTGAGTGGTCACTCAGGGCATCTACAAATAACCCAGCCACCTGGATGTTGAGGGGGTTGGATATCAGGATCCAATCAAGGGTGGTGTGGTTTCCAGTTTTAGCATTATGCCTTGTTGGCTCAGTGATGATTTGTGACAGGTGGGCAATCAGGGGTGATGCCTTTAGAGTCTGTTCTGTCTAAGGGGCCCAGCTTCAGATGAAGTCACCTCAGATTATTGTTTCAGAGGAGACATGTTCTGCCAGAGCTTTGGTGGGTGCCTTGAGGGCTGGGGAGGCTACTTCAGGGGGATTGTATAGGCAGCCTATCAATAAGGACTTTGCATGCCTGAAGGTAAGCTTAACAAATAATGATTCACTGTCAGAGCAGCCAATGGAAGACGGCAAGGCAAGAGACACTTCAAGGGAGTCCTTGGCAAATATAAGTACCCCTCCCCCTTTTTTTATCCACTCTGTCTTTCCTGAAAGCATTATATCTTAGAAGATCAATCTCATGAGGCAAGATGTGTGGCTTTAACCAGGTCTCCAATATTGCTAGCACATCGGGCTTATAGAGATCAAACCAACCCTGTAGCTCATGTATTTTAGGGCACAAGCTACAAACTTTCATGTGGGCTAGCCTCAGACCTTTGGGAAAAACCCAGCTTGGGTCATGAGGGGAGCCAATGGTGAGATTAAGTATTGGGGGGCCTGGATTGAGTTGGATATCCCCAGCCAGGAGGAGCAAGAGGAGTGAGACCAGTTTCATTACCTTTGGGATCTTAAGATGTATTTCTGGACCTCTCTTAGTTTTGGTGGCATGGAGCATTAGGTAGCAAGTTCCCTTTCATGTTATCCCATGCAGTACCCACATTAAGTCAACTGCCTTAGCTGACTCATGGAGTTGCAGGACTGATCTCTAATGGGCTGGTGGGTCCTGGGAGGGGGACAAGGGACACCAATTTCGACCAGTATGTGGTCCACACAAATGAACATACACAGGTAGTTAATTCTTATATATTTTTTTGATCTTAAAAGCCATTACAAACATATCAAAAACATCAGATTAAAAGGTTCTGTAAAGAAAAAAACACAAACATGAAATACCATTAGACACTCAACAAATACAACAGGATGTATGTCAGAGTTCACTCTTACATGATAATCATCCTTGTTTATATGTTAAACATTTCTTATTAATATTATCATACCTAATACAGTACCAATTATGTCACAAATTGATATCACATGTCAATATAAAATCACTGTTGACTAATAAGGCCAAATTGTGCAATTAAAGGCTCTATACATTTGACATATACTTACAAGTTTTATGACCCATTATTAAAGTGTACAATTGCTTAGGTAATCAAATGATGCCTTCTTTGGTCCATTATCCTGAAGAGGGAGACTACGGGGCTCAACACCTTAAGGTCACTGGATTTCAGTAAATAGGTCAATTATTGATGAGGCTGGTATTGTTGTTGACTCAGAATACTACTTAGTATAGAATGCCTATATGTCTCATACAATGGGCATAATAAAAACAAATGTACTAAATTATCTTCCTCAAACCACATTTACAACTGATAGCCTTGGCCTTTCCTCCTTCATGTTGTTCCATTTTACGATTAGTTAAAATACTCTCAAATCTAAACCTAGTCAAGAGAGTTCTCTGTCTTGGAATGTCTAGAACAGAGACATATTTTTTAAACTTGTGCTCTGTTTTTTTTCTGGCAAGCCACACACAGGCATTTGATAATCTGCAGGCCTCCAAATCCCTTTGAATGAAAATATCACTCACCCTGTTGTTCACTATTATTTTAATGTCTGTTAAAGAATGCCTAAGGCTATTGTATCTGTAATTAAAGCCAATAGACCAAAAGGTTTAATGAGATCCTCTCCAATGCTCATGCAGGGGAAGGTTCTATTCAATTGGCTGCAAGTAAAGGCCTCCTCCATGCATAAGTGAGGGAGTCTATTTGCAGGCATTTTAAAAACCCTGACCCAGTAGTCAATTTGCCTTTGGGTGCGGCTATATTCAACTGATAGTTGTCCTAATTTAGCACTGACTACAGCTAAGTGGAGCTATATGGTAAACCCATTATCTTTTTATAAAATTTATTTAGACTAATGTCTAGTATTTCTCTATGGTTAGCACCCCGTACATCTGCGCCATACAAAAGCTGACTTTTGATATTAGCTTGTACAGCCATTAAGCTCCCCTTTACGGATTTTCCTCCATATTTATAAGCAAAAGGCAACATAATTGGGAGGAAACTGTCAGCTTTAGATTTTACAGTCTTCAAATGTGTACCCCATGTACCCATGTAACTGACAGTAAGCCCTAAATAAAATCCCCTTACCACCTCTAACTTGTGCTTATTCATATAATACCAGTATGCCTTTTTGTTACCACCAAAAACCAAAACCTTAGTTTTGTTATAATTGATTTGCAAATCCACCTTCTGACATTCTAACTGAAACTTCTCAATACTCCTACTCATACCCAAATAACTGATAGAAAGTGATGCAATATCACCTGCATATGCCAAATACTCTATTAGCTTAGAGCCAATTTTTGGTAGATGGAATTCAGAGTTATACATTTCTTTCAATACAATGGAAAAAAAAGATTAAAAAGCAGAGGAGCTAATGTGCAACCCTGCTTGACACCAATTTTGTTTTGAAACTATTCACTCAATCCTCCAGTATTGCTATATCTTACACTGGCATAATTTTCTTGATGCATGAGTCTAATGATCTCTAGTAGGGCTGGATCAATCCCCAATTATTGTAATCTATCCCATAAAAATATTCTATTAATGTCATCAAAGGCAGACTTCAGATTTATAAAAGTACAGAACAGCCTCTGATTTTTAGCTGTTCTGTTTTTATAGACCAAATGTGCCAGGATGAAACATTGATTAAGTGTTGAATGGTCTTTCCTAAATCCTACCTGCATCTCATCAATTTTTTTTTCTCTTCTACCCATCTTGATAATCTATTATTTATAATTCTTGTGAAAACATTTCCCAAAGTGTCCAAAAGACTAATGGGCCTATAACACCCAAGATCTTTCTTATCACATTTTTTAAATATTGGGACAATTATACTCAAGTTTCCATCTTTTGGGCATCTCTCTCCTGATATCCAAAAGTAATTTTAAAACTTTTGCAAAAAAAGGATCCAAAAATGTTTAGTTCTAATAATTATATCCAATGGGACCCTATCAGGGCCTTTCTCCTACTAAAGGGTCCTAAAGCTTCTATTAATTCAAGGAGCATAATTTCAGTGTTGGAGTCATATTTCCTCCCAGGTGTCTGAAACTCTGTCAAACCTGAGAGATAGTTTGGGTCAATTCAATAAAATAGCTGCCTAAAGTGATTACCCAGTCTCCAGGTTCAGTGTATGTCTCTACTCGATTATAATGTTTTGTTCCATGGTTTACAATGCTCCAAAAACTTTTTATGTCTTTGGACAAAACTGCGTCTTTTAAATCTGTCCATAACTGCCAAACAAACGTTTGCATATTCTTAAATAAGACCTCCCTATACTCCTTCCTTGCCTTACTCATTAATTTATTTATTTCCTTGTCTGTATTTTGTTTCTGTAATTTAAACTTTCTATTTAGCAATCTTCTCGCTTTTTCACAATTAGCATTATACCACATGAACTTCTCTCTTGGCTTTAGTATTATATGTCCTTGCTGAATATGTAAGCAACTATATTTACATAATTGAGTTCAGTTCTGTAATTTTCAAATGTTCAGAGTGCTGCTCAGCCACAGTCAACAACCTTGATAGAATCCCTTTACTCTCCAGGAGCCCCTTGAGAGTTTCTCCTTCAATTACACTCCACCCAATACCCCTTTTATTAAATTCCATAGGAGTATCCCTGCCATCGGATATGTTTATAAAATCTTTTGTGCAAGTTTGAATTTTTAATTCTAAAGCCCTGTGTTGACTTTCTGGTCTGGAAACCAATTGTAGGGAGGGAGAAGTGTTTATCAGGTGAAGAGTAACCCAAATGTAGTCAATTGTCGAGGATCCATTACCACCCAGGAAAGAAAGGTCACCATCAGAAGGAAGTAAAGATCTTCCATTCAAAAGCAACAGGTTCCTCCTAGACAATATTTGATGTAATTCGAGTCCTTTTTTATTCAAAACTTTATCTCTTGAATTTCTTGTGACCGATAAACAAGTACCTGTATGAATGAGATCTGTGAGAGCTTCTGCCATTTCCTCAGAGCAACCTTGTAAGATTCCGAGCCTTGCGTTGAAGTTTCCCATCATTATTATATTTCCTTCCATTGAATCCATTTGGATTTTATCAATTAGTCCTTCTAATGTATTTAAATATTTCACATCTCCATATAAACTACCAACTGGGTGCAAGTACATATTAATTATATACCATATTTGTTTCCCCAGTACTTTGGCTGCCAGAATACTACAGCTGCCACTGTTAACCTCCTCAGTTGTTACGTTATTCTTAAGTTTAATAAATATTGCTAATCCTCCTGCTCCTCTACCATATTGCCTAGTTTTCATGGCTTTTTTGGAGTATGAGACATAACCACTTAAAAAAATGATTGTCCAAGGCCCATATTTCCTGAATGGCAATTATATGAAATCGATTCAAATTTACACTTATCTATGGGTTCCCAAGTTTTTCTCCCAATCCTGATGGATTCCATTATAAGATTTGTAGTACATCCTCATTACTTGTTGGAGATTCTCCTAATCCCATAGAGTCCAGGTTATGAATGTAGCCTGGTGTCCCTTGAGGTCTCTTCCTGGGGCTTGCTGAAAGTGAACCTGGATGGGGGACTGTTAGCAATGGCTGTAGACCTGCAGTCTGGCCACCCAGTGGGATATATCAGGGCTTTCTCTGGAACCAGAGCAGTCGACCACTGAAGTGGACCATCCTGGATTTGCTTTCATAATCACAGTCAGATTCACTTTTGTTGTTTACATGTTAAGTCTGCTTAAGGCAGTGAGGGTGCCTTCTTCTTTTCTGATGCATGGTACAGTGAGAGGGTGTCTGGCGCTAAAGAGTCTGGACAAATTTTAACCCCCTGTCTTAGTAGTGAGAGTGAATAGAGGGTGGAGAGAGTTTCTGAGTTTTCCTTTCTAAAACTGATCCCCCTTGGGGGTGTAAGGACCTTTGGGGTTTGATCTTCTGAATTCCCAGCCATTCACTACAGTTTAACATTTTCTGACTGGTTAAGTCTTTACTGTAACTAATTTAAAACTGCAGGTTGGGATTGGATGACTGAGACATTTTAGGTTTATATATATATATATATATATATATATATATATATATATATGTTGGAGTTATTATTGGGATAAACTCGTTTTAGTTTATGGTTATTTATTTGATTATGGTTTTTATGTAATTCTTTTTATTTTTTCCTTTTGTAGTGAGTGTTGAAGGATTTATGTTTTTATTGTATTCAAATGTTTTGTTTTATTTAGTAGACTGTATAGTTTATTTGGGTTACTGAAATGTGTAGGAGGCCTACCCCCATGGTCTTTTGCTATTCACCCTCCACTCTCTGTGCCCTTCACCCCTTTATCTCCACCCTTTGCAGTTTACCATCTACAAATGCTAAAGAGTGCGGGGTATTGCTCACCAGGGTAGGGGGACTTGGGGGTGCAAAGAGGGGAGGGTGAATGAGCGGGACCATCACATCGGAGTAGTGAGATCCAGGAGACACCCTAGGGTGAAATTAAATCCAGACCATGGTCCTCCATCTCTGTTTCCATACCCAAGGGCACCACCAATGGTGGGCAGGTGGTTCAGATGGCCTTGGAAGTTCATCCAACTAAGACAGTGTTATGTAATGCCAGGTCCATCAAAAACAAGACTGCAATTAGTGCAGATCTTGTTGGAACAGCGAACCTGGCATGTGTCACTGAGACCTGGCTGGATGAGAACTCGGGCCCCATATTGGAGGCCACAATTCCGGCTAGGTACTTGGTGATTCACCACCTGAGATTGGATCATGGGGGGGGTGTGGTCTGTTTCAAGACTGAACTGGGCCTCACAAGTGTACCAATTGAGTAGACCCAGTCATTTGAATGTACTGTGGTAGCAGGTGTAGACTGCAGGATTGCTCTCATCCACCGTCCACCCGGGGATGAGAAGTGGTTCCTTCAGGAAGTGGTGGACTTTGTGATCGACATGGCATTTGAGTCGCCCAGGCTGATGGTCCTGGGTGACTTTAATGCCTGGGTCGATGACGAACTCTTGCAATTTGGTCATCACTTCCTCCAGTTGATGGCATCTCTGGGCCTCACACAGATTGTTTCTACTGCTACTCATAAACACGGTCATTCTCTTGACTTGGTCGTCCTCCTAGGGGTCAAAGCCTCAGATCTGGGGGTGGAACCAGTTGGATGGTGCGATCACTACACCATATGGTTCAGTTTTTGCACCCCCTCTTCATAGGCCCACCCCTGTGGAGATGGTTAGGTACCACCCTTTATGAGAAATAAGCTCTGAAGGCCTGGCGGTGGTGTGCTTGACCTATCAGTTCTTCCATCGGCAAACAGTGAGCTAGAGGCCGTATTGGTGGCCTATAATATGGTCATTTCTTTGGCCGTGGATGTCATTGTTCCTGTCCAAGTTCATGCTCTCTCCCTTTGCCCTTAGTCCCCTTATGTTGATGGGTACTTGAGGGAGATGCACCAACTAGGAAGAAGGTAAGAGCGTTGCTGGTGGAAATGCTCCCTTGATGCCGATCACCTTAGATTGATGGACCATTATCAAGTCTATCAATCTGCAATCACCAATAAGAAGGCAGAGTTCCTGTCCAGGGAGATTGTGGCTGCTCCAAATTGACCTGATCAGCTTTTGTGAACTGTGGACAGACTGTGCGACCCATCCTGTCTACAGGTCCGAAAAGCATTTTCGTAAGTTGAGTACAAGGAGCTTGCTTAATTCTTTGCGACTAAGGTGGTTGAAATCAGGGCAGTACTCCCACCAGCACACTCTATGGGCATTGCTCTAGATCAGTATTTGGGCGCTGTCCCTTAGTTCTCCTGGAGTACCTTCGGCCAGCCTGAGCTTGTGGACATCATGCAGATTGTCCAGGGTATGTGCCCTACCTGCTGTAGTTTGGGTCCGGGACCAACTACCCTGATTTTGGGTTGTGGTGACATCCTTTGCCAGGTCCTAGCATGGATAGTCTGGTGCTCCTTGGAAGCAGGTGAGTTTCCTGGCTCCCTGAAGGAGGCGGTGGTGACACCCCTCTTGAAGAAAGCTTCTTTGGACCCAGCCTGCCATGCAAACTACAGACCAATCTAGAAACCTCCCCTTTATGGGGAAGTTGATCGACAAAGTAGTGGCCGTACAACTGGAGAACAATTTGACCATTCATGATATCTATGAGCCTCTCCCGTCTGGTTTTTGAAAGAGGCATAGTACTGAGACGACACTGGTTCAGGTGCTCAATGATCTCCTGATGGCTAGAGATCAGAAGAACCGCTCCATCTTGGTTCTCCTCAATCTCTCTTCATCGTTTGACACTGTGGACCATAGGGTTCTTCTCGACTGCTTGAGGTTCATCTGTGGCCTGTCAGGTACAGTCCTCAGATGGTTTTCATCTTTCCTCACTGGAAGAACTCAGAAGGCGGTATGAGGGATTTATTCCTCTGACCCTGTTCCATTATCATGTGGGGTTCCTCAGGGGTCGGTGCTGTCCCCCACGTCATTCGCAGTATACATGCTACCCCTCGGAGACATTGTAAGACGATATGGGCTGAGGTTTCATTACTATGCTGATGATACCCAGCTCTACCTTCTTTTTGTGCCTGACCAGGATGGAGCTGTCTCGGTATTTAATAGCTGCCTCACTGAAATCCAGGAGTGGATGAGTTTGAGCTGGTTGAGGTTGAACTCGGAAAAGACTGAGGTGCTGGTAGTGGACCCGGGTCACTGGATAGGGGATTGGTGGTGAGGCCACCCTCTGGACTTCTTCTTGGGGATCAGCCACTCCCAACCTCTGAACAGGTGTGAAACCTGGGGGTAATTTTTGATGAGGGACTGACACTGCATTTGCAGGTGTCGGCCATCATCAAATCCTCTTTCTACCATCTGAGGAATATCTCCAGAGTTAAGCATCTTGTTCAGTCCTGTGACCTTCCTACATTGGTTCATGCCTCTATGTCCTTTGCTTGGATTACTGCAATGCCCTATACCTAGGGCTCCCAGGGGTGGATATTCAGTGCGTGCAGCTGGTGCAGAATGCAGAAGCCTGGTTATTGACAGGAATCCCTTGGTCCTGTCATGTTTCATCAGTACTGTGCAAACTGCACTGGCTGCTGGTATAGTGGTGAATCACCTTCAAAGTCAGTCTTCTGACTTATAATGACCTACACAGACAGGGTCCGGTCTACCTGAAAGAGCTCTTGATCTCTTACTGCCCTGGGTGATTGCTCTGCTCGACTGATGAGGGGTTGCAAGAGATTCCAAGGGTTTGTTTAAAATCTTCTGGGGCTCGTGCATTTATGAAGGTGGCCCCCACCTTTTGGAATTCTCTACCCTGTCAGTTATGTGAGTGCGTAACTGTGGAGGGTTTTTAAACAGGCCATAAAAATCTTTTTATGGATACAGGTGTTTGGGGAATAACTGGAATACTGTTTTATTTTTCCCATTTTATATTATTTATAGTGTATGTAATTTTATGCTGCAGTTGTTTTACTTGTTTCGTTAGGTGCCTTGATAATTTGAAAGGCATCATATAAATAAAATTGATTTGATTTTGATTTGACCTCTCCTCCAGTGTTAAGCCCCACTAGTTTCCCTCCTAAGCAATGTAGTTGTCATCGCCTAAGGCTCTCAAACTTGTTTGAGGTTTCAACAAGAATTTACCATATTTGGAAATTTAATTGATTATCCCTTTGCTTATCCTCAATACAAAAATGAATCCCTAAGTCATCAAAAGTCTTTTATTTCCTCAGTATTTCCCTTATAATGATGGTTAACATAGAACCTGTCCATCATACTCCTTCCTGGATGTCTTGCTTAACTGGTTACAGCAGACTTGTGATCCCAGACATGTCTTGAGGAAATTAGTCAATTTCCCCCTAGATTTGATTTAGTTTCATTTGGTAGTTGTAATAATCCAAATATAGAACAGCAATTTTCAATTGATTTACTCCATTTATAATCTTATTCAAATAATGTTCAGGGAAAATATCCATCAGTGTTGTAACTTACCCAACCACAATACCCAGGCCCTCTAGTCTTTTGGCCTTTTGAGTCACTGCATTCAACATGTGATATTGATCGGTGACTAACAAGATCAATTCAGTTCCAATTATAGGCCTAACAATGCTAATTAAATATTTCACAATTCTGCAGCCACCCAGTACAGAGGATGATAAGGCAATTATGGATTCTGAAAGTTTATCATGTGTTTCATTTGGTAAACAAGAGACCCTAAAAAGGGGTAGTACAAAGTCAGAGCCTAATGTTTTTACTAGAAAAGAATTAAATTTTTAATTCTGACAGACCTCTTTGTCTTCATTAGATGGGGTTTTCTAATACAGGCCTCCTCTGGACTGTCTTCCCTATTAGTATTCTCTTTAAATTTATTCAGGTTCTCTGCACCTGCCTCAACCATACCTCCCTTGGGTGGTTTCTGATTTTGATTTTGAATCTCTGTTTTATCATGACATCCTTTTTCACTTTGTTGTTTTTTTTTTTGAGTTATTTGGGCCTGTGTTCTCTTACATTCTCCAATCTTCTTTAATTTTCCTTTCTGTACTTGATAAGTAGGGGTGGTATTATGTTTAATTTTGGACTTTAAGCTGCTTTTATCTGGGTAAATCCTCCACTTCTCTCACCCTTATCTACAGAAAGTTTGTTAATTAGTTTTACATTTTTTTTTTTTTAGGTTTTTTTACTGTTGGGGAAGGAAACAGATCAATTCTTTCAATCTAAGTTCTTTATTTTCTGACTCCTTACCAGCCTTAGCCCTTTTGGTATCATGAAGCAATACTTTTCCCCTCCCTTCTTTTGTTTCGTCTAATCTCATGCTCATGCTTTTTTCCTGCAATTCACCCTTATGCCATAAGTGAGGGTGTTTAAGAGCCAAGTTTCTACATATACTATTATCCCTTAGAACCTCTGGTGAGAGCATAACATACTCAGAGTAAGTGCTTAAAGTACTCCGATCTTCCTGGGTAGGCTCCATAGAGAGTTCCATGAGGGTTACTTCTCCCTTACTGAGGGGTTTCAAGGTGGTTTCCAGTTCAACCGCTCCTCTATCACATGATAAATCCATCATGTTATTAGAATCAAAATGGCTATGGCCCTCAGACTTGTTAAAGGTCCAGTTTATCCTCTGAGGTGAGGGATCTTCATTTATATAAAACACAATCCCTCTCAATCAAGTCTAATTTAATTCTATTCTCTAAATAGATCTCTTTAATGAATGAAATATCTTGTTTGATTTCCAATAACTGTTTAATCAACAAAATATTGGCATTATGTGGGTCTCTTAAAGCTGTAAAAAATTCCTTGATATCCTCTGTATACCCTCAGTCTCTGATACACTTGGTATTTTAGGGCTCATGATCCAAGAACTTGAGTTACTAAGTCTGGGAGCTGGCTCTCTATATTTGTCCAAAAATCTTTCTTTACCAACCTTACTATAAGTATTGTTTCCCCCATGGATTAAGCTATGCTCCACTCTACTTCATTAAAGTTTCTGTTGTCAGGAGGCACCTCTTCCAATAAAATAAAATAAAAGCATTTGCACCAAAAAATTGTACCAATTAAATAAGGTACAAATACATGGTCAGCTGATTTGTATGCTACTATAACCTCAGTCTTTTGTTAGAAAATCAAGTCCAATAATGGTGCAGACAATTGATAGCAACTGCCACCAGCTGCCAGTGCAGTAAAAATCTTGTAAAGTCCAGTCTGATGATGCTCAAAAATGTGTGGCCCAATGTAAATGGCAAGAATATAATAATGATGGGAATTTCCAGTTATTCACTAAAAGGAGGGGGGGGGAGAAGGGGCACCAGAGAGCCAGCTTCCAGGAAGGACATGTTTTCTGCAGCTCTGTACTTGTTGCTCCTAATTTATCGATTAAAACATATCATTTTAGCTTTCTATTTCAACTGAACTCAGTGAATTCTGCAGACTCTCAGCTCTCTAATGATACCAGACTTGTGATGGGGTGCACTAAACAAAATCAGCCTCATTCAGCTGCAAATCTGAGACCTCCTACTATATCTCAACCTCAGCCTCCTAGCTGTGATCAAGACCACACGGTGGGGCCTGCTACTTCTAAGGACCCTCCATGGCAAGCACTCATAGAATCTGTCAGAGCGATGGACTCAAAACTTGAAAAAACACTTTCTTTTGGAAGCCCATGATGCAGCGATAACAGCACTGAGCTCAACTGTCACTGATGCAGATAAGCGATCTCTAGCCACTCAGACTACTGCAACCACCCTGGTGAAAGAAAACCAACAACTAAGATATCCGTTTGGAGGGAGTGGAGAATATAATTTGGGTGGGGAACGTCTGAGTAGTTGGTCTATCTGAAGGTGCAGAAGGGTTGAACCTCCTGTCCTTTATGTGGCAGTGGCTGGCTGAGACCCTATCAATCCCTGATGATTTTGAGTACACAGCTCTGTGGCAGGTGTACCGAGCAACAACAAGGGTACGGCCTGCAGACATGGGTCAACCAAGAATGGTGATCCTGAAGATGATGGATCCAGAGGTCCAGGACATTCTAATTGGGGCAGGTCATGCAGCTTCTCTCTTGGAGATCCAGAACTATGAAATCAAGCTATTTCCTGATCTCTCCTACCAGACACACTCGAGGAGGAAACAATTCAACACAGTTCACCAGAAGTTTCACTCAGTGGGGACAGCACACTCCTTTTTGCTACCAGCCTGTCTAAGAGTCACATATGGGGGTCAGAGTTAGCAATTTACAGACCCAAAGGACTTGGGTCGCTGGGCTGAAAAAGCAGCTACTGAATTTAACAGTAAACCAGGACTGGAAAACATGGTGGTTAGCTCTGATTCAGAGGAAGGATGAGTACTAACTCTGACTTTTTCTCTAGTCATTCACTTTCTTTTGCCTAATAGTTAAAAGTTAGAGACTGGGATACCGAGGGTGAAGTGATATTTTGGGGGAAGGGGTACTGATGTTTAATCCCTTTTCATAATTATACTGACCCAGTTTAAATTTTGTTCTTGTTATCTCAATTGCTCATATTGTACACTGAGATCTGTTCTAAGCTAATTGTTTGTATGAAGGATAGGTAAGAGCAGGAGTCAGCGGAGTGCACGGGAACCACTTTAATATAGTTTCTGTTTAAAAGGTCACAGCACTACTGGTTAGTGCAGTTCAAATTTTGGGATATTCTACTCTACCTAATAAATGGTCTATCACCTTAGCCATGAAGCGGCTGGCAACTTGGACTTTCTTATGGGACAGTTGGTGAAATTTGACAATTATTTTATTTTATCCCCCAACCCTGCTGCATAATATGTAAGAGCTAGAACTAAGTGATATTCCATAGTTTGCTGTTGTAACTGAATGAATCCTCTTGCATGAGGGAAAAATGGTGTAATATCATTTTATTAAATCAGTAAAAAGAAAGTACAAAAAAAAGGAGGGAAAAAGAAGAAAGACAAGAAATCAGCCACCACAATAGGTTCAAAATAGCTACAAATGTCGACAAAATGAACCCAGTAAAACAGTATTAATGTGATATGATTAGTAATCAATATAATTAATAAAATTAGCGATAGTAGCAGAATGGCAGAAAACTAAAAACTATAGTCTTTCTGTTTGAGAGCTCTAAACTTAATTCACCAGCATCATCACAGCCCAAAAACACAATTTAAATAAACTTGAAGCACCTTTACATGAAGGGGAAAAAAGTCTTACTTGTGCAAAATTGTGCATACTTTGTCATCTGAATAACCCACTAAGCTGTGACAATTGCTATAATGGAGTTAAACCAGGAGCTGGAACACAAAAGCACTTGAAAAATGGCTCAAATGGCTTAAACAGCTCAGACAGCTCAACATCTCAGTGGCTTAACAGCTCAATTCGGTTGCAAGCTTGTGATTACAATGAATGGCTGACCAGTCTAGACACATAGTCTAGCCTAATCATTTCCAAATTAATGGTAATAAGATGGATTTGGGAAATGAGGTGGTTAATGAGTTTAATACCTTTTTTACAAATATGGGTATTAATGAATTACAATTGGGTGGAGGAGATGTAAATCAGGTTCTACAGAGAAATTCCCAGGTAAATGATACAGATAGAGTTTATGTACAATCTGGTATACAAGCTGAGTTTAAGTTTACTTCTATTATTAGAGGAGATGTTAGGGATTTATTATTTCAAATTAATACTAATAAAGCAGAAGGTATGGATGGTATCCCTAATATCTTATTAAAGTATGCAGCCCCTATTATTGATTTACCCTTAGCAAACCTATTTAATTTGTCTCTTCTCTCTGAGGAGTTACCTCAGACTTGGAAGACTGCCAAGATTGTACCAATCTATAAGACGGGATCTAGGTTATTATTAGAAAATTATAGACCAGTTTCTCTTTTACCAACAATTTCTAAAATCTTGGAGAAAATAGTTGCAAAACAATTACAGGTATATCTGAAGATAATGAAATCTTAACAGTTATCAATCCGCTTTAGACCTGAACATGGAACAAACACTGCCCTTATAAAGGTCACAGGAGATGTAATGGAGAGCATGGACAGGGGATGCCAGAACAATTTTTGTTGACCTTTCTAAGGCCTTTGACATGCTGGACCATGGCATCCTCCTGTCCAGACTAAAAACCTGTGGTCTGTCTGAGTCGGTTATAAATTGGTTTCCAAATTATCTTTACTCAAGATTGCAGCAAGTGACTATTAGAGAGTGGTCATCTGATTTTAAATTGATTGTATCAGGAGTCCCACAAGGATCCATTTTGGGTCCTAAACTATATAATTTATATATGAATGATTTGGGGTTTGAACAACCAAAGCTACAATACCATCTTTATGCTGATGATACAGTTGTATATTTTGCTGATTCATCAGTGAGAACTATTCAAATAGTATTACAACAGGCTTTTGATCAGTTACAGGAATTTTGCTTAGATCTAAATTGGTTTTGAATGAAAAATCTCAGGTAATGGTGTTTCATAGGGGTTACGGGTCTAAAACTGAATATGAGGGTTACAAAATTAAAACATTTTCAGGAAGAATCTTGCAACAAGTTGTTAGTTATAAATATCTGGGGTGTATTTAGATACAAAATTTAAATGGGACAGTCATATAGATAGTACCTTGACTAAAGTTGGTAAGTGCTTGGGGTCATTATATAGAGTAAGAAATAGTATGTCTTTGGAAATTAGAAAATTAGTTGTAACTGTTGTTGTACTACCCATATTGGAGTATGGTAATTTGATATATATGGTGCCAAAGAGCAACTATATAAGCTTGATGTTATGTATAATAAATTAATTAGATTTATACTGGGAGCTGCAAAGAGGGCACATAGAGTAGATATGTATAAAGAATTAGACTGGCATACTTTGTCTCAAAGGTGGTCTCTTAGTACAATTATGTTAATGTTAAAATGTATCTCAGGAAAAGTCCCTAAATATATGGCTGAGTCCATTAAAATAAAAAGACCTGTTGAGGGTCTGCGCTCTGCTAATTACTTGGACTGTGCAGTCCCAAGTCGTAGAACGACTTGGGGGGGATAAGCATTTTTAATATCAGACCTTCTATATGGAATAAATTGCCTGGGAAGCTTAGACCCCTTGAGGGAAATTTCCAGTTGCACCAAATTAAACAATGGCTTATCGAAAATATTAGTTATGATGGGAAAGTTTGAATCTTAGGATGGTAGATGGTAGCTTGTATTAAATGTATACTGTGAATTAATTATTGTTTTTTGTATGTTCTTCTTGTCCTAGTTTTATGATTTGGAACTGTGTTATATTTATTGGTGTAGAATTATAGTGTATATGTGTTTTCCTTCGTTATATATTGTTAATTTATAAGAGTAACTGGAAATGACACCTGGGTCTCACTGTAAAGGAGCTTCGGCTCAGTGGAGATATCCTTATTCATTTTTTGTATGAATAAAAATTTTTACTACTTACTTACTACTTACTACATATGCCCCATGGGAACACAACAACGGGAAAGCATACAGTTTTAAATGACTATTGGCTACCAAAAACAGCTAAAACGTTCCATGGGACATAAACAGTAAATTTAGATTCTGGCAGTAAAATCACTTTCAAAACTCCAGAACACCAGGACGCCAACTCTGAGGCACAGACTGAATAAGCATGATTTGACTAACACTCAGACATGCACAATATAAGTGACATATGCCACAGACCACTAGAACGGGAAGAGAAATAACTATTTCCCTTAAAGTGGACAATTCCTTTTCAATATATTTTTATCAGTGTTTATATTAATCTAAATTATTTGAAACTTTTCCTGATGGCCTTCAGAGTGCAGAACTACAAACTACAAAGGACTTAAAATCTTCTAATATAAAAAAGAAAAAAAAAATTTAAAAATGGTAATAAGGTGAGAGACTTCTACTCTATTTTTTGTTTTGTATCTATATTAGCTCTGTATTAGGTATTAGATATACCAACCAGAATCATTAATTCATTCATTCACTCAGAAATAAAACATTTTTAACATGCGCAAGTTTGAGTATTCAGTATAAAGTGTACAATGAGCTGTGAGCTATATGCTACATGCTATGTTCAATCTCCGAGCTCAGAAACCAGCATCTCAGATAACAGTATCAGTCGAAAGTCAACAATGTCGGAAAAGTCAGGAAACAATTTTCAATCACTCCTCGCCCTTCACTCTTCTCCCTTTCTTTTCTTCTCGGCACAAGGGTCCAGAAATTGGCACAAATTACCTCTTCTTAGCTGATAAACTTTTCTGTAGGTGTCCTAACCACCGCAATCCTCCGCAGGATTGTCTGGCCCCTGCAGTCTTCTCCGGGGCTACCTCCACCGCTTGCACTCCACTCAGTTCAACTGCAGGGAACAAACAAAATGAGGAGGAACACCAGAGAGCAAAAGGACAACAACAACATCAGGAAAGGGCAGTAAGTCTAAAATAAGTGTGGCAACAGTGGTATACCTGTTTTTAAAATGAAATAAGCTTCTTATTGCTCCTGCTTCTCCTTCTTACTCCACAAACACATAGCATGCAGCCATTTTGCACTCTCCCTCTCAGCAGAGTAATAGGGATATAATTGCTGACCTGTGCACAGTTGTCCATACACAGGTAGAGGAAAGCCAGGATCAAACCCCAATGAGGCATTTGGCTGAAGGATCCTTGCTTAGAAGAGGAGGAGGACAGAGGGGACTGTTGTCCACCAGATATTGGAGTGACTGTATCAGCCCCAGGGGCAGGGCCAGGGCCGGGGCTCACAGGGAGGAGTCAGTAGGAAAAAGTAACAGGAGTCACTAGCAGATTAAATACAGCAGGATCAGTTTTACAGGGTCTGACTTTGATAGATTTTACAGAGCATGAGTTTGACAGAGAGGATTTTTCCCAGTACTAACAATGCTTTATTCCTAGTCTAGTTTGGTCGTAGTTAAGACCTTGACTTTCAGGGTGAGACAGTGAGCTATATCACAGGAGCCTACCACTGGCTGCTCTATAGCCAGTAGGATTACATAGGTTATGCCCACAGCAATTGGTTATGCCTGACCATAAACATTGCAGTTATAAACATTCACAGGGTATGCCTATGACGATAGGCTCCGCGTAACCATAGACCATAAACATTGCAGTTATAAGCATTTGCAGGTTATGAATATGACAATAGGTTATGCCTGACCATAGACATTGGAGTTTTATTATGCCATATCATAAACATTGTAGCTAAACTATGCCTTATCAAAACTATTGGGACCTTAGTCTGACCAAATCTTCTAGTTGCATCTCCTCTTCTTTTAGTTTCTACCTATGCCAAGACTGATGTGATATTATGGCCCCCTTAATTACAGTTTTGAAAGGGCCCAAAAGTGAAGATATAGTTGTCTTTCCAGAGTAATTAAAATACCAATATTCTTTAGTAGCAACACAAATTGTCTGCCTAAATTCAGGTATCCTTAATAACTCATTATCAAAATACCAACTACTGTACAGGTTTTAGCTTTTTCCTCTTTCAAAGTTAATATCGCTTCTACTACTGCATGATCTGGTAATAAAATTAACTGGTTGAAGTTGTAAACAAATATTTTGAGACAAAATATAATCAATATGAGTGAAAAATGTTTTTTTTTGTCATAATGAGTGTATTCTTTAAGTGAAGGGTTCTTCATAGGTTCATAGATTCATAGATAAATCCAGGTCCATAAGTTTCAAGAGCCATACAATGGACCTGCCACTAAACTAATGGACATAACTCCATTTGTTTTCTCTCATATACTCATCCAGTAGATGTTTGAATGCTGTTAAACTGCAGGCTCCCACCACCTCCCCTGGGAGACCATTCCAAACATTTACAACCCTCTGATTAAACCATCTCCCTCTTCTATTTGTTCTGTATGTCTCACCTTTTGGCTGTTTTTCATGAACCCTAGTACCCATCCTCACATTCTCTTTCCATTTCAATCCTGCTGCTTCACACAACATACCATCACTCAGTGATCTACATACATAACATAGCTCTCCCCTCATCCTTCTATATGCCATTGAAAAATGACACAATTGTTCTAATCTAGTACCACACTCCAGTCCTGCCACCATACCAGTTTTTCTGGTGAACCTTCTCTGGACACGTTCCATTCTTTTACTTACTCCAGTACTTTGTACTGAACAAAAGAGGGCACCACACTCCATAATAGATCTCACCAGAAATCTGTACAGGGGCACAAGAACCTCTCTCTTCCTGCTTCTGATGTTACGTAACAAGTTACCCACAATTCTATTGGCTCGGTTGGTACAGGCAGTGTTATGCATAACAAAGCCTAATTTATCAGTGATAACCACCCCCAGATCCCTTTCCTTATCTGTGACCGCAATTGTCTGTGATCTCAGTTTGTATTGTGCTCTGACATTGTTTTGTCCAAAGTGCATAACTTTACATTTAGTAATGTTAAACTTCAGGCATCTCTTAAACTATATTGATCTAAGAAATTTTTTTAGGACCCTTAATATTTTATTGTTAATATGATTATTTGTTACACTAGAACTTTTATCTAAAGAAGGGTCTAACAATGCATTATAATCTCCCATCAGGATAAGATTTTCTGCACCTATTTCTATTAATCCTTGTGTTTCCTTCGCTAAATAATCTGAGGCCTGGATATTCAAACTGCACCAGACAGGGGTGCAAGCCCAGGTGCAGCGCAACTGGGCTGCACCAGGGCATGGACCTGGCAATATTCAACGGTGCCACGCCATGGTTCAGCACCATTGAATACGGCACTGTGGGTGCATGCACTGTGCCAGCGCAAGTGGCAGAACGAGAACAGGGGGATGCACCAGTGCAAGTGCAGTTGCACTAGGTGCATCACCCATGATATTCAGCACTGGGCATGCAAATGAGGCCATTATGCATGCAAGGCGCAAATAGGGCCATTTGCATGTCATTATAGCCCCATTTGCATGCGGTGCGCTGATCCCCGGTGACTTGCACCTGGCGCTCCGCCAGACTGCAGTCGTCGGGGACCAATTCTCTGCAGTCCCATGGCGGTCCCCGTTCTCATTCATGGGTATCTGTAAAATAAATCCCTGGTGGTTCAGTGGACCACTCCCCAGTGCCCGATCATGGGCATCTGTAAATTAAATCCCTGGTGGTCTAGTGGACTGCTCCCCATTGCCCAGTCATGGGCATCTGTAAATTAAATCCCTGATGGTCCAGCAGACTGCTCCCCAGTGCCTTATGGTGGGCATCTGTAAATTAAATCCCTGGTTGTCCAGTGGACCACTCCCCAGTGCCCAATCACAGGCATCTGTAAAATAAATCCCTGGTGGTCCAGTGGAAACCCCCCAGTGCCTGATTGCAGGCATTTGTAAAATGAATCCCTGGTGGTCTAGTGGAACCCCCCCATGCCCGATCACGGACATCAGTAAAGAAATGTCCCTGGTGGTCCAGTGGAATCCCCTCTCCCCACCCGCCTGCTGCAGTCCCCTGCCACCCAGCACCCCACTCAGTCAGCGGCAGGTGGCAGCACCCCAACTGCATGCTGCCCTGCTCCCCTCCAACTGACTGCATACAGTACGGTCTGTACACCTATTGGTCCATTGCATGAACCAATGGGCATGTAGACCATACTGTACTACACAGGCCTATTATGTGAAAATACATACTGTACTGTACGCAGTCAGTCGGCGGGCAGCAGGACGGCATGCGGGTAGGGTGCTGCCACTTGTCTCTGACTGGGGGGGTGCTGGGTGTAGGGGGACCCGGTGGGGAGGGGAGGGTTTCTGCTAGGACCACCAGGGACATTTCTTTACTGATGCCCATGATCAGGTACTATGGGGCTTTCCACCAGACCACCAGAGATTCATTTTACAGATGCCCAAGATCAAGCACTGGGGGGGGGTCCACTGGACCACCAGGGATTCATTTTACAGATGCCCGTGATTCAGCGATAGGAAGTGGTCCACTGGACCACCAGGAATTTATTGTACAAATCCCTGTGATCTGGCAACTGGGTGGGGG
The DNA here is from genome assembly GCA_016271365.2 of Neoceratodus forsteri. Taxonomy (NCBI): domain Eukaryota; kingdom Metazoa; phylum Chordata; order Ceratodontiformes; family Ceratodontidae; genus Neoceratodus; species Neoceratodus forsteri. The sequence continues at coordinate 615,927,592 of CM028133.1, forward strand.
GGGCACAGCTGTCCAAGGGCAGGGAGCTTGTGGACAGTGTTCTGGGTGGGTGGGTGGCCACCCACAGCTGGTAGCTGCTGTGTTGCACCCTGCAATATGGCAGCTCACCTGTGGGTGGCCAGAACTTGCTCCTGGTTTTACCAGGCATATCTTTGTGCTCCCCTGAGGGGCACAAGGCAGGTTTGTGCCAGCATATGCACTGCACATCCCTGGCTGAATATCAGGATGTGCCACATATGCATGGGCACGCCACCCGCATTTGCGCCGCATACATTACAGTGTGCCCCACCCGCATCGGGGTTGTGCATCACAACTTGCCCTTTGAATATCGTGCTGTGGCGCATTGGTAGGTTGTGCCATGTGCAACCCTTTTGAATATCCAGGCTTGAGTATTTATCAAAGTGGACATATAATAAACCAGTTGTAAGTAAAATTCCCTTGAAAGCTCCTTTAACTAATACAATCTGGCCATCTTGAGCCTGCCAATTATTATGACATTTAAAACTAATATTTTTCCTTATTAGCAGTGACACCCCAGCACTTTTTTAAGTTCCTGTACAAGAGTATGTGACCATAATCCAGTTTCTTTTTAACTCTTTCTTTGGACTCATTAAATTCTAAATGTCTCTCCTGTGAAGCTACCACATCCACTTTAATCTTATTTAAATATGCCAGTACTCAAGCTCTCTTAATTGGTGAGTTTAAGCCCCTAATATGAAAGGTGGCACATGTTATTGTTTTTTTCTAGGTAGCCTATTGAGAAAAGACTTCAATTAAATTGAAAGTTACCCAGAGTGCCCTTAATAACAATGATCTTTTTAATTCCTCATTGTGAGAGATTTACTAGTAAAAATGTCTTACCATCTCTTTGACCTCTTATATAACATTCTCTAATCACAATCCCATCTGCCCTATCTGCCCAAAATAAAACAAAAACTCCACTCAGCCCCTCCTCCTTTTCAGTTTTACTGTACAGCTCAAATGAACAGCAGATTTTTTAACTTTTAGGAAATCTCCCTTCCCTGCTCCCCTTTTACTACATGTGCTCATATATTCACCCTTTGTAAACATTTACAAGGCTATTAATTGGTAACTTACTAATCCTTCAGACACAGAAAACATACTGTACATATTTAGACCCCTAAAGACTGTTTCATGTAACAAAAGTATTTGGAAGTCTATTTTTAATTCCTTAAGGGCCTCTTTTGGAGTGTTAAACACCAGTCTTTCTCCATCCAAAAAGACAGTGGCCCACATGTTCAGAAGAGATGCGGGGTGTAGCCCCAGCTGTGCCCGCATATCTTCAGACTTGGGAGGGATGTCAGGGGCATGGCAATATTCAGAAGCCCCCGATATGCCTGCAAACCTGACTGCACTGCCACACAGAATATTGAGATGTAGGAATGCAAAGGAGGGGTCCTTCATGCATTTTCCCCACATTGCAATAGTCAACCCTCCCCAAGCATAGCTATGGCCATCTGCACCGGCACATAGTTACACTTTTCAAACCCTACTTTAACAATGCACAAGGAAGGCTGGTGCCCCGCACATAGTCATGGGCCAGATACACAGTGCTCCCCCAAGCTCTAAACACAGTACAGAATATACAACCCCCATCCATGTTACTAGTGTAGTTAGTTCAATCCACGTTTCTATCCCTAATTGATTATGCTGATTTCATTTATAGTCAGTGTAATGCCTCCCATCTTACTAAACTGGACACCTTATACCACAGAGCCTTGAGATTCATTACTGGCCTACCTATCACCACCCACTGCTGCTCCTTATATGCAGCTGTGGAGTGGACCTCCCTTCAGTACAGAAGGAATAGAAATGCAACTCTCTGGACTTACAGAGCTATTACCAACAAATTACCCCAACACATTTCTGACTGTTTGCCGTTATATGTGGTAGGCAACTATGCACGGCGAAGCTATTCTCTGCTTCTACTGAAGGTACCTGGGGTCAATACATGCTTTGGGAGATCAGCCATAGGATTTGTGTTGCCCTCACTCTGGAACAAACTACAGAAATCTATGAAACTGAGTCTCCCTTTTAGTCTTACCACCTTCAAGACCTTGTATGCCAAGGCTGTTAAGGACCTATGCAGCTGTTTCCAGCACGCTTAGCATGCTAAGTGCCCTACTCCTTACCTGCCACTACATCTCCCACCTAACCCTGGCCCCTTGATTGTCTCCACCTATACCCCTTTTTTTCTACTAATCCACTACCTTTCTTACCCTCAGACTCCTAACATATATGTCCCCAGCCCATCTACCATAGCACCCCTCCTAGAACAGCTGCAGTCCTGCACCCCTTCCCTGCATATCTGCCCCTTAAGTTTGTATATATCTTGACCAATGATATACCATGCTGTTTGAAAATGTTTTAATATGCTGGCTGTTTCAGAATGTTTTAATTCCCCTTCTCATACCATGCTCCCTAACCTTGTTAACCCTATACCTGAAATACTTGTTATTGCTCGGAGTATTTTTTTCTATTTCTGTATAGTTATGTCTATTTATTATCTGTACATAAAAGTGTTATTCTTGACCTTGTGTAACACAGGTCCACCTTGTAAATGAGCTTGCTCAATGGTGTTCACCTGGATAAATAAAGACTTGATTGACTGATTGATTGTAGTGTCCCCCCCCCACCAAGCCCTGATCTATGTCAAAATACCATCATGCCCCCTTCCTGGCCCAGATCCCATTGAAATACATAAAGGTATCCATAGTGTAGTGTCCCCCTCCTTGATCTCGATCCCCACTGAAATACACAAGCTGCCCAGATCTCTCCTTTACCGTGCTTAGTGTCCTCCCTCCACAGCCCTGATCCCCATTGAAATAAAAAGGGTGCTCAGATCCCTCTGTTTCCATAGTGTAGTGTCCACCCAGCCCCAAGCCCTGTCATACTGAATAATAACCACAAGGCCCCATTTCCATAGTGTAGGGACCCCCACTCTGGTAGGCTGTGACCCACCAGCCTGCACCCCCCATCCTGTGATGGTGACTGGCACAGCCCTTCTCGCCTTGCCATGGACAGCTGCTGACTGATTGATACCCATTCACATACAATACATAGTACATGCTATTGGTTGTCACTGAGTATGTACTATTTATTGTATGTGAGCAGGTATTGATTGGTCGGAGGCTGGCCATGGTAAGGGAGAGAGGGCTGTGACAGTCACTGGCACAGATGGGATGAGATGCTGGTGGTGGGTTACTGCCTACCAGGGTGGGGTGTCACTATGGAAATGAGGTCTCAGAACAGTACACTATGGAAACAGGGGATCTGAGCACCTGCTTGTTGTATGTTCAGTGGGGATTGAGGCTGAGGAGACAGGAAGACTACAGTAAAGGAGGGATCTGGGTATCTTTTGTATGTCAATGGGGATCGGAGCTGGGAAGGGGGAACACTACACTATTGAATGGGGGATTGGAGCTCTTTCTACATGTCAACAGTGATTGGGGCTGGGGAGGGAGGCACTACATCATGGAATAGGGGGATTGGAGAGCCTTCCATATTTGAACAGGGATCAAGACTGGCGAGAGAGACACTACACTATGGAACTAAGGGGATTGGAGCTCCTTCTATATTTCAATGGGATTAGGGCTGGTAAGGGGGGATGACAGTATTTTGACAGTGATGGGGGCTCAGGGAGTGGAGATGACAATGTATTTCATGTGATTATAACTGAGGGGGGCTGCACTGGTGCATTCAGCCTGATACAGCCATGCAAATGAGCCTGAAATTGGCATGCAAGAGTCCCCTTTATACCATGTATGCCCAATGAGCTCATTTGCATGTTTGGGCTGAATATTGCCCATGGGGGACACTGTGTATCCAGGTATGTGCCACGCATTCCCCTATGGGTGGTCCTCAGTCCTGCAGTTTGGATGCATGATGCCATATATGGTGGCTGCTTTTTATGCACCGCACACCCAGGTTCTGATATTCAGACAGAATGCATGATCTGTTCCCATCACTCATTCTGTTGGAATATCACGACAGAACTGGCCGGCATATTTTGCTTATGTGACACACCGTTATTTGCGCACATTCAGCCAGCTCTCAATATGGGGCCCAATAAGTTTAGCAGGGTAAATCATAGTAGACTTAATGCCTTTGGACTAGAGTTTGTTACATATAAAAGTAAATTTCTTCCTTTCATTTACCATCTCTGGTGGTAAATCATTTTATATATAGAGAGAGAGATATTGGCTCCCATTAATGAGATTCTTTTTTTCCCCAGTAAACCTGGGTCATAAGCTTTTCCTTATTATCAGATCTAATTAATTTTGTGATAATTGTATGCGAAGGTACACCATCCTCTGGTCTTGAATGTACTGATCTAGGAATTCTATACACCACTATTTTAATCTCCATTGGATCAGTTTCAAGATACAGTACTACCACTGTCTCAAAGGTAGACTACAAGGTCAAATGATTATCCCAGAATTCTGGAACTCCTGTTGTTCTTTATTTTTTTCCTCTGGACTTGAGACTCATAGTCTAACAACTTAATTTGTAGCTCCTTATAATAACTTTCCAGTTGTGCAAGCTGTTGAGAAGTTGGTACTCACTGATCCTCCACCTGTGCAGTTCTCTGCTTAACATTTTCAAAGTCTGCTTTCATTTGTTTCTTTTCCTGGAATGTGCCTGCTATAGATTCGTTTATTTGGTCATCTTTCTGTTCTAATTTATATATTTTTTTAATTCAGTAAAAAAGTGTAATACAATCACATATATAGCATTTTACCATTTCAAATCAAACCATGCCACACTGCATATATTATTTATATTGTAAATAAACATATCATGAACATCAGTATATATTATGTATTTTTAGGGTAGATTTTTCAATAAGTCCCTTGATTTTATGTAATTACCAAAATTTATCAAAATGTTCATATTTTTTGCCAGGATATAATGTATTTTTTTTATATTTGTTTTGTTTTGTCATGAAGATATTTCAGTTTACACAATATGCAACATTAGTGTATTACAGATAGACAAAATATATGCCAATAAAGAACATTCCATATCACAACTTCCAATATATCATCCCAATGTTTATCAATACACATCACATGTATCTAGATAACAGTAACCTGTATCTTCTCTTCCACTCTGGGGTAGAGCTCTAGGATGACAAGTCTTTTCCGATTATCCAGTATCCCACCCTTCATTCACAAGCCCTGAAGAAATGGCCCAGTGATATTCACTTCTACCCCCAGTCTTCAAATATAGATTTCTCAAACCTTACATTGTGATAACAAATAGGAGCCTCCAATAAAGAAAGGAAGCTATAAGAGTAACTAAGAGGGAACAGTTTACCAGTCCAACTATGAACCAATCAGTCATCCTATTTTACACAGCTGAAATAACACCCTGTATATCCTATCTGGCCCCTATGCCTTATTTAAAATTAGGAAGTCAGCTAGGTGTGGGGAATGAAGCAAGGGGGAAACACAGCCATCTGGAAGTCATGGGGGCAGAGCCACAGAGAAACTCATCAGAGATAAAAAAAAAACTGTCCCAATTTAGTATCCCTGCGCTGTTGACTGCACTTCCTGTGGTTCAGGAAGTACGGAGGGGCCTAAATAGAGTCAAGCAGATCCTGGAGTTTCAATCACCTTCGCCATCCATCATCCATCTTTTTTGACTCCTGTTATATTTTGCTGCAATTCTTTCATCATCGGAGAATTCCTGAACCATTTTTCACCATTCTTGTATCGTAGGGACCTCAACCTGACCCCATCTTCTGGTAATAGTTTTCATTGAAGGTGGAAAAAATATTGAAACCTTCTGAAGTTCTGACTTAGATGGAGTCAGTTAGGTCAGTGAACAAAGGGTGGTAAAAATAAGTGGTTGTATCCACTCCTCTTCACTACAAATTTTAACAATGTCCTATATTACCCTATCCCAGAAATCTGCTAATTTCAGACATAAGGTAAGTATGTGTGCCAAATTAGGGGTCATATTTCCACACCCCCTCCAACAAGGAGTTGGTTGGAGGTGTCACCACGCAGTCTTCTCCGGGGTCAGAAAGTAGTGTGCTATGACTTTCCAAGCAAATAGACACCACTATGGGGATTTACATGCTTCGGGGTGATGTCTAGGCTTACCACCCATTGTTGCAGTTGGAGCGAGAGTCCATATTCCCTCTCCCATTTAGTCAGCCATGGGGGTTTATCTAGGTATTCTAAACCATGGAGAAATCAGTACAGCTCACTTACTGCAAGATTATATTTCTGAACAGACAGTTTCTCTCACAGCCAGAGAACTGCCTTTGGGGTCTTTTCTGTATGAGAGTATTGGGGATGAATCATTCTACCAATGATTCAGCTTACAAAGATATATTCTCGATATGTATTCCCAGGGACTCCGAAAAGTCCTTGGAGGTAGAGGAATTCCCCAAGCAATTCTCCCTTATAGAATTGAAAAACCCATTTGAGCCCTAACCTCTCCCACAACTTAAGAACCTGTGTCAGTTTTCTGTCCCCTTGGGGACCCAAACTCCTGAGGGTACGAAATTGAAAGATGTACCGGGGAGGTATCAAACAAGGGAGAAGCCTATGCCATGCTTTCCAGACTACTTCGGTAGTTTCAGGAAGGTGCTGAGGAGGGCATACCAGCCATTAAGACTGGGTCAATGAAGTCCCCTAAGAGTGTGAATTCAATCCCAAGCCAAATAGCATGGGTCTGGGCTGCAAACCAGAGGAGAACTATATGAAGTGTCACAACCTTAACATATGTCTCAAAATTGGGGAGATTAAGACACCCTCTGTTTTTAGGGGCTTGTAAATGTTTTAGGGAAACCCTGGAAGGACTGTCTAATCAGATAAGTCTTCTGGTAAGTTTATTCCATGTCTGGATATAAAAGATAGGTGGGGTAAAGCTAAAGTTTGAATTGGGTAGAGCAACCAGGATAGTGATGGTTGGTGGACCAACAACACTCTTTCTTGCAGAGGGATCACCTTCAGCTTCCAGTTGCCAGTCAGTTTTTCTAACTGGAGTGTAAGGTGCTTAAAATTGTCCAGGTCCAGGTGTGAGGGAAATCTGGTGAGGTGTATACCCAAGTATTTTAGTTTAAGTTGATACCATTTAAATGGGTATCTGGATTTTAAGTCCCTGGGAGGGGTATAGTTACAGAAGAGTGTTTCTGTTTTATTGGAATTCAAGGTGTACCCCGAGAGTGCCCCAAAACTGGAAAGGAGGGTCCAAACTTCAGGAAGTGAGATATATGGGTCAGACAAGGTAAGTAAAATATCATCAGCATATAAAGATATCTTCTGTGGTGTGTCATGGATAGTAACTCCCTTAATGCCAGGGTGTAACTGAATAGCTTGTTCTAATGGTTCAATGTAGATGACAAAAAGGTAAGATAAAAGAAGGCACACCTGCTTTGTCCCTTGGCATATTAGAATGGCTTGTGAAATCCCTCCCATCACTTTACAACATGTCTTTGAGGATTCATATATAGATCTAAGTTGATGTATGAATTGCTGCGGAAACCCCATAGTATCCATGACATCCCACAGAAAAGCCCACTCTACTGCATCAAACTCCTGGTGGGCATTCAGGCTGAGAAATAGGGTGGGCTCCAAAGAATGGGCAGCCAGTTGCTGTACCAGCAATGCCCGGCAAATAATGTCCGCCACCTGATGCTGCTTAATAAATCCTACCTGGTCATTGTGTATGATAAGGGGCATTATTTCATCTAGCCTGTGTGCCAGTATTGTCATAAATAACTTATAATCCACATTGGCTAATGTAATTGGGTGATATGAGTCTGGGTTAGTGTGATCCTTTCCAGCTTTGGGGATAGGGTTTAACAGTGAGGTTTTCCAAGAGGGCGGTGGATCCCCCCTTTTCTGGACTGACACAAAAACCTGAAGAAGGTGGGGTGTAAGCTCCTCCTGGGAAAACTTGATAGAACTCAATGGGATAGCCATCAAAAGCAGGTGCTTTCCTAGTTTTTCCTCACTTAATGACTTGGGTTAACTCCTCTTTAGTGACTGGAGAAAGTAAGCTTGCTTGGCATTCTCTAGTTAAAGTTGGGAGGCCTAACCTGCGGAGGAATGCCAACCTCACCTCTTGATTGGCAATGTTAGAGGCCTGATAAAGTTGTGAATAGTATTCCTGGAAGACCAGATGTATCTGGGAGGGGAGGCTCACCAATTTGCCCACTGTAACAGACCGTATTTTGGGGATTCTGGTGAGGATTCTCTGCCCTCAAACTTTTTTAGCAATACACCTCATAGAGGCAGGGTCCCCCAATGATTTAAACTATGGAGATAATAGAGTTGGCCTAGAAGTCTCTGGTCCTGTATCTCCTGATGCTGGCTTTTGATGTGGAGAAGCCGCTGGTGAAAAATTGGTTGCATGTGCTTAGGGAGCATCTGGAGGTGGTCCAATTCTTGCACCAGTTCCTTCACTCTACGTTCCCTGTCCTTCTTTGTCCTGGTCCCCCACTCGATTAATGCACCTCTCAGTGTGGTTTTAATGGTATCCCATAACATTGCTGGAGTATGCCCTTGGCCATTATGGTCAAGAATATCTTGAATTTGCTGTTGTATAAAATTGCAAGCTTCAGAGGATGCACTGTGCATGACATTTAGTCTCCATGGGGAACATTCTGAACTGATACCCAGATCTAGAGTGGCCTGAAGTGGCCTATGGTCAGATAGCAGGATAGGAGTAGTTGTTACCTAGAAGGTCCCTAGAGACATAAACATAGTCTAGTCTGGTAGCAGACTGGGTATTTTGGGGATACCTCATGTATTCCCTAGCATTGGGATATAAAATTCTAAATGTGTCATACAAATCTCTTTTGTGAGTCTCAGATTTCCAAAGTCTCCTAAGAGGGGTGTATCGACTTCTATTTGGGTGTTCTGTATCAAATGAAGGGTTTAACATCAAGTTCAGGTCACCAGCAGTAATGAGAGAGCTCTGGGTGTTCTGGTCTAGTATCTTAAAAAATCTTTTCAATTCCACCGTCTGGGTCCCCGGGGGTTAGTACAGGGATATTAGGGTGTAGGTTCACCCTGCAAGTGTTCCCACCACAAGAATAAAACATCCCTTTGGATCTTGGACCACCTTCAAAGTCGACCATATAATTCTGGAATGTACTAGAATTGCCAACCCACATCTTCTGCTCCGATGTACGAGGATGCCCCAACCAACTGATAACCTCTAATTCTCCCTAACTTAGCATGTTCTGCCTGATTAAGGTGCGTCTCTTGAAGAAACAAAAACATGGGGTTAGCCCTCCCTATATCCCTAAATAGCCTCTGTCTCTTAATAGGGGTGGCGATACCATTCACATTCCAGGACCATAATGTCATGCCCCTTCCCCTTCCTCCCCCAATTACTCCAAATGGAGCCATATCCCCGGTCTCCCCCCACCCCTCACCTCCCACCAGGCTGCATTTCATTTGTACATATGAAGCTGCGCAATTACATTCTACTGTAAGGAAGTGGCATAATTGGCAACAGCCCAACATTGAACAAATAGGTAAACTAAGTACTAGGAAGAGTAAAACCTAACAAGAATGACTTCCACATAGGGAGCAGTTTATTTCAGTGCTCCATTTAGGAGTCCAGAGCCAGAGAGGCTCCCCATGCCGGTTAACTGGGCACTCCCTGGACTCTCATTTGAGAGCTCCAGTATAAAGGGTAAGAACCAATTGAGTCAGCAGGTGGCGTCACATGTTTCCAGAGTATTAAGATGGGACAAAAGAGAAAATGTTCGCATCCCAGAGGTAATTATTTAACCCTTAGAAAGAGGTCCTAGATAATGAGAGCTGAGTGGAAGGGGGATATTCAGAGAAGGAGGATGTAAAGAGGCAGATGCAAAATCCCCCTTCTACCTTATATTATAGCAAACTCATTATCATCGCCGATCCTTCCTCGTCATACCAACATGTCAACCCCCCCACAGAGACACCTTCTAAGAGGGCAAGAACTAGATATACGGTTAGTTTCCCCATCTAAGGTGGAGTCTCATAGCATAAAAACCCAACTAGTTAATAGATAGGGTAATTCACTCTGAGGCTGACTATCTTTGTTGGTTTTAAAAGGAGAGTGAGAAATAAAAAAAAATAAAAAAAGGGGGTTTACAAATGTATACTGTCCCTTGAGTCTCTGATCAATAATGAGTATGTCCACTTCGATGGAGCTCAGGTGTAAATAATATAGATGTAATCAGTCTGAGAAGTAGGTCTCTTCCATGAACACAGGGGAAAACACTATGTCCATAATATGGACACAAAGAAAGATGCATGGAAAGTCACTCATCCAGATAAAGAATTCACCATCCAGTTCAATCAAATAAGAGAGTAATAAGGGTTGTAAACAGCAGAGCCCATCCGGTGTCAGGAGGTCAGAATGCCCGTTCTAGGGCATCATAGATTACCCTGGCAATCAGCGCCGAGAGGTCTGCATATCAAGAAGAAATCTAAGCCATCCACCCCGATCGCGATGGCAAAAATGCTGGTTCCGCCCATCTCTTGACCTCCACCAGAACACCCAGCAGATAGCAGGAAAGAGGTAATGATCCTTTCTCAAATAGGTCCTTATAGAGATTGAAGGGATCCTTATGTGCCGCTGACATGCCCAGAAGGTGCCACTGTACTACAGAGCTTTACGCCTTTAAGGTGATGTCTCCACAGTCCTAAGGAGCTTGAACTGCTGGCTTAGGTGGGCTATCAGGGTGGTAGGCGTACTCATGGAGTATTGCCCTTATGTCCCTCACAGCCCCCGCTTGTTCACTGCATTTGTGGACAGGAGACATTGAGGATTTGCTCAGTGACTGATGAGTACATTTTTCCCTCATAGCCTCTGATTCCATTACCTCTTGTGAGGGGAGTACGTTATTTTGTTGTAAGTAGAGGTTCACCTCCTCTGACGTGTCAACAATTTTTGTAGTGTTTCCCAACATATTTTTAACTTAGCCAGGTAATTTATTGTAGCCTGCAGATTATGGGCTTGCAGGTCCCTTTTGGCTGTGTACATCGCTATCCATTGCTGCACCACACCGAGAAGAAGTAATGGTAGAAAGTAATTCTATGGACACCATCCAGCAGGATTTTCTTGAGGCCCCATGCTTTTTTAATAACTTCTTTTTTCATAAAGCTCTGTATACACAAAACGATGGAGCACGGTCTTGCTTGGGGATCCTTGGGGGTAAGAGCCCGGTGCACCCATTCTATGTCATAGGGACGGAGATGTTGTAGAGCCAGAACCTCATCAAAGAGGTGTTCCGCATATGTTCTGATGTCTCTTGCTTCCATCCCCTCAGGCACCCTGAAAATTCTGATAGTAGACCACCTCGAGTGGTTTTCCAAATCCTCGAGCTTTTCTCATAGCTCTATATTGTCCCTGAGAAATTTAACAGAGATTTGGTGCAGTTTTGGGATTTTCTGTTCCTGTTCCCCCACCTTACTTTCAAGTTTAGACGTCTTCTGTTCTAAAGCCAACAGGGTATTTTTGAGAACCTGTTGATCAGCCCTGTATTCAGTATGATAAGTCTGAAACTCTGAGAGAAGCGGTGTCAGCGAGGCCTGCAGCTCACCGAGTGCGATCTGAGGTGGCTCCATTCTCTTGTCGATAACACTGGTATCAGAGTGTAGAATCCCTAACCTTTTCCATGACCATTCAGCCAAAGAAGGTAATAAACATGTAAGAATGTCCAGTCAGGTATGAGGGAAATCTTGAGGACCCCTTGTTGTGTAATCTGGTAGATTTACCTCTGGGAATCTGAGGAGAGAAATTATTCAGCCACCATTTGTCATCTCGCCAAAGCGGAAGTCCTTCAGGATATAAAGTACTTTCTCAATTTTATGTGTGTCCATCATAATATTCAGTCAGATGTTATAATCTGGAGAGACAAAGTTTTTCCATTGCATTAGGATGCACTAAATGCACTAATTAATCAGCTTTAATCTTTTTTCTTGTATTGTTTATCTATTTATTGTTGAGTCAATCCTTAAAAGAACATTGTCACTATTTTGTTTTAGTCCTATTGTAGTTATTTTGTGTATTGTATCTATAATTTTATGCCAGTATGTATCTAACTTTTTATATGTTACCAACATGTGTTCTAAGGTTCTGTTCTCTGAGGTGCATCTCGGAAAACAATTAGAATGGTTGGGATTCATTAAATTTATTTTGAGTGGCGTATAATATGTTCTGTGTATTATGTTAAAATATGTCTGTAATAGTCTGGAGGATAATGTGCCCAGTTGTGTTAAATCTATGTTTCCATTTGCTCTCAGAAATGTTGTGTCCTATTTCTGATTCCTATTTCAGTTTTAACATTTGTAAGTTACTGTTACATTGGTCTTGTATTGTGGAGTATAGTCTTCAAATTAATTTTGAGTTTGTGGATTGTATTAATCCATTTTCTATTATATTTATCTGTGGTGCTCTAGATATGTTTCCTCTTTTCCCTATGTAATCGCTTATATGTAGATATCTAAAAGGTGGTTATTAGTTAAGTTATAAGCCTTTTTAATTGTCTCAAAATCAAGTAGTCCATTTTCATTTTATAATTGATTAATTTTCTTCAGACCTTTGTATGCCATTGTTTGAAACCTAAGTCTGTAATTGAGGGATCAAAGAATCCATTCATATATATTGGGGAGATGGGAGAGATTTTATTTAGGATTTGGGTCAATTGCAACATTTTTTCCAAATATTTGCATGTACTTACTGTGAGCCTGCATAAGTTGTTCATTGTCACCCCTGTGCTCTGCGAACTGCACTGGCTGCCTGTGTGATGGAGGATCACCTTCAAGGTCATGTTGCTGACCTATAAGGCCTTACATGGACGGGGGGGTCAGGTTACTTGCAAGATCTCCTTTGACCCTATTGCCCCCTACACCCTCTCTGCTCCACCGATGAGGAATTTCTAGAGATTCCCAGGGTCCATCTTCAGACTTCGGGCACTAGGGCATTTTCATTTGCAGCCCTGACCCCTGTGGAATCCTCTACCTCATTGGATTACAGAGTGCCTGTCCACTGAGACTTTTAAGTCTTCCCTGAAGACATACTTATTCAGTCTAGCCTTTGGGGGGTAATATTTAATTTACGAGAATGTTGCCTTTTTTATATATTATTAAATTATATATTTAAATATGTTTTATTTAATTGATTATTTGTATGTGTTTTTGTATTCACGCTTTGATATTGGAAAAGCGCATTGTAAATAAAGTTTGGTTTGATTTGATTATTGATATCTATATTGACCCCAAGATATTTTAGTATTGAGACTTTTCTTATGTTTGATGATGTAGTTGGTTGGAAAGGATTGCTGTGATTTTTTTTATTCTAATAATCCTGTTTTTCTCAGTTCATCCTATATCCAAATAAATTACTGAATTTGGTTAATATCTTAGTTAACTTTACAAATATGTTATTTAAGTTCTGTGTATAAAATAATGCATCATCTGCATAGAGGCTTATTTTATGTCCCATGGTGTCAAGTTTTAAACCTTGTATTTTATGATTATTTCTTATGGCTGTAGCCACAGGTTCAATTGCCATGGCAAAAATCAAAGGGGGAAATGGACTTCCTTGCCTAATTCCTCTATGCAGTTTTATAGGCAATGATAATTCCTGTTTGTTTCTACTCTAGCTGTTAAATCATGATATACTATAGCCACCCATTTTCTAAATTTAGGCCCAAACTTCATTTGAGTTAATGTTTTGATGTATTCCTATTCCAAGTGGTCAAATGCTTTTTCTGCATCTAATGCTAAAATTGATACATTTTCATTTTTGTATTTATCAATGAGGTTTGTTGTTCTTCTTATGTTTGTTTTTAGCTGTCTCCTTCTATAAATCCATTCTGACTGGGGTGAATTATGCATGGAAGAATAGTGTCTAATCTGCTAGCTAAAATTTATGTTAGTACTTTACTATCAGTGTTAATTAAAGAAATTGGTCTATAGGATACTGGGTTAGTGGGGTCTTTATCTTTTTTAATAGTAGGATTGTAGCATCCCTAGCTGAATTATGCACACATTTATGTTCCAGAATATAGTCATATAGGATTTTTAAGTATGGAATAATTGTTTCTGAGAAGTTTTTATAGAAATCAATTGGAATGCATTGAGCTTGTGGATTTACCATTTGTTAGGGATTTTATTACTTGTTCAATCTCTGCATAAGTTATTTACTGATGTAAGAATTTTATCTGGGCTTCTTATAATGTAAGTAGAGGGTTGGTTTGAAAATATTCTTTGAAGTCTTAGCAGTCTCGATTAGTGGGACTCCATTGTAAATTAGCATTCTTGCTCAATTGGGCAATCCTTTTTCACTGGAAGTTCTCTTTTGGAATACATGTTTACAAACAAATAAACAAATCTTTGTTCCTTTCTGAGGTATATAAATCACTGTGGTAGTCTTCAAATATTTCATTAATTTGGATGGGTTCTGTTATCAATTTGTTTTGATCATTCCTAATTTTAGTTATTATATTGGCCTTCTTTTCTTTCTTAAGTTGCCGTAATAAAATTTAGTCTGGTTTATCTCCTGTGGTGTGATATTTGGAGCATGTTCTTAGTAGTTGCTGTTGGAGCTGGAAACTGAAGAAGCATGAACTGCAGGGGTATCCTGGTGTTTGTGTGAGGCTAAACTAAAGGGAAGTATATTTTTTCCTATGTTTGCTTTAGTTCAAATAGCTTGCACTGGAAGCAGGATATATATTTGGTTGTTTAAACAGAGCTGTTTGGATAAGGGCTGTATTTTGGGTGTTTAAGCAGTGCTGTTAGTTTAGGACTGTATTTTGGAGTTCAGTTCTGTGCCAGTTGAAAGACAGGAAACTGCAGAGGTAGGCATGGGGGTGAGGCAGGAGATTAGCTAGAGCCACTTTCATCTGATTCAGTTTGGAGCAGGAAACTGAAGAAGCATGAACTACAGGGATGTGTTTACTCCTGCCTGAGGAAAGGGGCTGAGATGTGCAGTTGTGTAAGAAACTGATTGACTCACACAGGAGTGGCAGTGATCCCTAATCCCTCCCTCCCCCAGCTTGTTCACATTTATTGGGGTGGTGCTGCATTGAGATTGGTGGGAAACACTAACAGGTGCATCCACTAATGTGCCCTAACAGAGGGGATTGTTCTTTGTAATGTTATAGGGTGATATGTAGCTCAGGTTAAAGAGATAAAAGTTATAAACTATAGATAGTACTGTGTATTGTACACAGGTGTAGCACCTCAAGCTGTATTTTGCTAGGAAATGTATGGATGGTATGGTATCATAATTAGTAGTGTTTTATGCTTCACTGCTATGGGAATTGGTATTGTAATTTTAAGTAGGGACTGGACTAGTTAGAAACTTATAGATAGAACTGTATTTTGTAGTTAGTATCATGGATTGGGTAGTGGGCAGTAATGGATGTGAGGTGGCAGTTTGGAGTAACATATTGTGGAGGCTAGGAGGGTGTCCAATCTGTATCCAGTTGAGGAAGCTGGAAGAGGAAGTGATGTGGCTTGGTAGAGATCTGGAGAGGATGAGTGGATGGGGAAAGGGCTTGGAGGCAGGAGGGTCACATCCAGGAAATAACATGAGGACACCATGGGGGAGGAAGAGTGACTCAAGGGAAGTGATGGGGAGGGAGTGCAGGAGTGGAACAAACAAGGGGTCTAGCATTAGTGGGAAGGCTAGAGTCAAGGGGAAGGAGCAGATGCACAGCCAGACAGGATGGCCAGGAAATAGGCTTGCTGTGCTGGAGACACTGGTGGAGGAGGAGGGGTCTGATCTCTAGGAGAGAGCAGGAGAGGAAGGAAATGGGAAACCCACAAAGATCAGGAGTCAGTCAGAGGAGGGCAACAGGGGTAAAGGGGGGTGAAGCACTGCTGGTGGGGTAGACAACAGGGGTGAAGTAGAGAAGGGGGGCCAGATTGGATGGGAGGGATGTGGGAGATAGGGAGGGAGCAGTGAAGGGGCAGGGGATAGGATGGTGAGAAGTGGGAGATAGTAGTAGGAAGGAAGGGTGGAGTAAGTGAGCAAGCATGCTCTAAGACTGGATACCCTGGGAAAGGGGTGAGGCAGGGACAAAGAACAAGGAAGGGGATTTACTAATGCCGGGTGATTCCATACTTAAAGGGATCAGATTGGGTGACAGGTGGAAGAGGCATAGTAGAATATGAGTGGAGGTTATGCCCAGGCTAATGGTAGGCAGGGTGGGGCAGGCTGTTCTTAAGTACACAAGGAGGGGCAGTAAGAGATTGCATGTACTGTAGCGGTGCATGTGAGTACTAATAACTTGGTGGGGGAGATGGTGGAAGTAGTGAGGAGGAGGTTTGAGGAATTAGGAGGGCTATGTGAGGAAGTCAGAGAATCAGCAGCTTTTTCAGAGGTGTTTACAGTACCCTGCATGAGTACAAGAAGGAAAGGGAGGATTTGGGAGTTCAGCAAATGGCTGGGGGAATGCTGTCAGTCTAAGGGATATGGTGTAGTGGGGGACAGGGGCAATACCTGTGAAAATAAGGATCTACTGTATATGAAGGGCATATGCTGCACCTGAGCAGGGAAGGTAAAAGAGTATTAAAACAGAGATTTTGGGTACATAGCTTCAAGGATAGATTTAAACTAGGTGGGGGGTGGGAGGACAGCTAGAAGAGAGGGATCCCTGAGGAGGGGAGCCAAGAGTGCATACCCCCGAAGATATCAGAGAGCTATTTGAGGCTGGGACACAAGGAGAGATTAGGAGGGGTGGAAACCAGGGTGGGGGGAGAAAGACACAGGTTGGAGGGTGGTCTCACTGAATGTGAGAAGCTTAGGTAACAAATCAGCCAAACTACAGGCACTCCTGTCTGTGGCGAGGGTTGACATTGCAGCCATCATGGAGACAAGGGCCACCCAGAACTGACACTGGGATATGATGATCCCCTGGTACAGGATATTCAGAAAGGACAGGACTAGGGGGGAAGGGGGCATGGTGATCTATGTTAGGGAAGGGATAATGTACATGAGAGAGGAGGGGGTGAAGGGCAGGACAGAGACCTTATAGGTGCAGTTTCAAGATTCTAAAAGAAAGACACTGAGGGTGGGAGTAGTGTACAAGCAACCAGCTCAGGGGGATGACCTGGATAGGGAGTTGGCTGAGCAGATTGGAAGAGTCTGTAGGAAGGGGACACCATAATGGTGGGGGACTTCAACCTCCCTGGGGTGGACTGGAACACTCCAACCACCTCATGTGCAAAGTAACAGATATTACTAGATGCATTTCAGGACTGCTTCCTGGTGCAATTGGTCCATGAGCTGACTAGGGAGGGTAGGACTCTGCACCTGGTATTAACAAATGGGGAGGCTGTAAGGGATCTGGGAGTGGAGAACCCCCTGGCTGGGAGCAACCATCATACAGTGGGTTCACACTCAATGTGGAAAGTGTAACAGGAGGAACAGGTACCTAGGTGATTGATTTTAAGGGAACAGACTTTAAAAGGATGGGGGAAATTTTGGTTGAGCATCTAGTGGGAATTCAGACATGCATGCCTGCCAGTCAAAAATGGAATATCATTAAAAAAGGGCTAGCAGAGGCTACTGAGACCTGCACTAGGACATGGAGTGAGAAGGAGAGAGCAAAGAAGCTGAGCTGGCTGACTCAGGAGGTAATGGAAGGGACGAAGGCCAAGAGAAAATTATTCCTGGGACTTTAGAAATTGGGAGGGCAAGGGGACAAAGATGAGTACAAAAAGAAGAAGTCCAGGGAGGTTACCAGGCTAGTCAGAGTGGCCAAGGCTTCCAGAGAGCAGAGACTGGCACAGGGAATCAAGGAAGGGGAAAAGGACTTCTTCAAATACACTAGTAAAGGAAGAAGAAATAAATACCAAATTGTGAGGATTAAGAAAGATGGGGGTTGGGGTTGGAGAAGGAGGACCAGGCAGAGGCACAGAATTAGTACTTCTGCTCTGTGTTCATAAAGGAAAGAAGGGGGAAAGTACCTCATGGGAAGGGTGGAGTTGGTGGGGGGGGCAGGTGCACCTGATATCAGAATTACAGAGGACAGGGTGCTGGAGGGACTAAGGGCACTGAGGATAGATAAGTTGCAAGGGCCAGATGGCATTCACCCTTGAGTACTAAGGAAACTAGTGGAGATCATGGTGGGATCAATGGCAGACCTGTTAAGAACATCACTGGACACAGGATGCATGCCACGGGACTGGAGGATAGCCCATGTGTTGCCCATTCATAAAAGTGGCCTGAAGGATGATCCAGGCAACTACAGACTGGTGAGTCTTACTTCAATCGTGGGAAATCTCATGGAGTCAATCCTAAAAGTGAGGCTGGTGACTTTTCTGGAAGACAGTGGGATCCAAGATGGCCATCAGCATGGTTTTGTATTGGGCAGATCCTGCCAGATGAACCTAGTCAAGTACTATGACTGAGTTACCAGGCAACTAGACAGGGGCCATGCAGTGGACATCCTATATTTGGACTTCAGCATGGCCTTTGACTTGGTGCCACATGGGAGGCTGGGGGGAAACTGGAGTAGGATCATTCTGTTCACAGATTATACTAAAATTGGTGCAGTGGTAGATGACATAAAGGGTTGGAGGGGGCTGCAGGAAAACCTGACCAAACTAAAGGAATGGTCGGAGACATGGCAGTTGGGGTTCAGTGCCAAGGAGTGCAAGGTACTGCTCTTTGGAGCAAGGAACCAGGGGAGGAAATATCAATTGGGAGGGGTACAGTTGGAAAGTACAGTGAAAGAAAGGGATCTACTAATAATAGGAAGTATGAACCACTCAGTTCAGTGCAGGAAGGCAGCTGCAAAGGCAAAGAAGATGCTTGGGTGCATAGCGAGGGGAATCACCAGTCACAGAGAAGTGATCCTACCCCTGTACAGGTCACTGGTCAGGCTGCACCTGGAATACTGCATGCAGTACTGGCATCCATTCTGGAAGAGGGACATCAGATTTCTGGAAGGGGTGCAGCGTAAAGCAATGAAGATGATTCAGGAATTTGAGGGAAAATCCTTCAAGGAGATGCTGGGAGAGCTGCAAATGTATTCCCTGGAAGAGAGGAGTGATGGGGGGATATGATCGAAACCTTTAAGTACCTAAAGAGTATTAACTGGATTAATATAGAAGGGATTCTTTAGATCTGAAGGGGAAGAGACGCAAGAGGGCATCAGCTGAGATTGGAGGTGGGGGAGATTCAAGAGCGAAATCAGGAGACACTTCTTCACAGAAAGGGCAGTGGATAAGTGGAACACTCTGCCCTAGGAAGTGGTATAGTGTAGAACTATAGGAGGATTTAAGAGAAGGTCAGACAGAGTGAGGGGGTGGTGGTGGTTATGAGGGGGTGGGGAGGGGCTGCAAGTTGAGGGACTAGCAGCACAATTGAGCAGACCCGATAGACCATGAGGCCTGTTTCTGCTGGCATTTCATATGTTTGTATATATGTTCTGCTTCAGTAGTCGTCAGCTTGTTATATTGGTTTCTTAACATTAGCAGTTCCTGCATTCTTTCTGGATCCTGATTTATTTTATGAAGGTTTTCTTTTTGACTTATTTGATTTTCAATTTCTTCCAATTTTTTAATTTTGTCTTTCTTTTTTTAGAGTCATATGCAATTGTTATTTTCCATATATATGCTTTATATGCATCCCATACAGTAGTGCCATTCCTGCTGAATTTCTGTATTGCAGTTCTGGTCTTTAATTAGTATTGGGCCTAATCGAAATGATCTTACAGGATTTTTTATTTTGATTGTTAATATAATTGGTGCATGGTTAGATATATGTATGTTTTCATACTTTATATCCTCCATACTATACAATATTGTTTCTGGAATAAGAAATATGGCAGTCCTGGAGTACGACTGGTAAACTGCTGAAAAAAAAAAATGGGTAGAAGAGGGGTAAGCAAATCTCCATGGGTCGATAAGGTTGAAATTTGACATATATTCTATTAATGTTATCGCTGCAGCTTGTAATTTGATAATATATATATATATATATATATATATATATATATATATATATATATATATATATATATATTCATATTCTGGTTTATCTGGTTTATCATTTAAAACTAGATTAAAATCCCCCCTCAAATATAATTGGTGAATAGATGTAGCTCCATACAAATTAAACAACACAGGTAACAAAAAGAATGGAACACAAATTACGACAACATATTTGTAACTGAAATTGCAGATGGATTTACAGTTCAAGTGAATACAATTAGTAGACAGTGCATGGATACGAGGTGTATGTTCACTTGTATTTTACTCTGAGATGTGTAAGAAATGCAGATGAAATGAAAATTACTAAAATGTCTGTAAGATGACTATATACAACCATCTTAACAATAAAGCTGAGTTAAAAAAAAGAATGAAATATAGAAGCAATAAGAAAAATTTCATAAAAAAATGGGAGAATTTTCATTAGGTCCAGAAATGTTTATTAATGTAAATAATGCCCCATTAATTCATATTTGCAGAAGATATATTGCCCATTTGAGTCTATGATTTATTTATTGTAATTTCTGCATTCATTTTTAAAAATATGGTGGACCCCTCTTATGTTTGATTGATATGGTGCATTTATCCCATGCCTCCATTTTTTTGAGTGAAACATAAAATCTTCTTGCAATGGGTGAGTCTCCTGAAGCATAACACAGTTAGCAGCCTGTTTATCTACATAATTAAATATTTTGTTTGCCTTTACGCTCTCCTTGTCTCTCTCTCTTACCGTTTACATTTTATTTTACAGTTTTCAATGTATTAGCCATAGACAAATTATTTATATTTACAATGTTCAACTACATATATATATTTACTATTTTACATTTCTTATCTATTTCTACAATGCATTCTTGCTTTTCCTTTTTTACTAGCATTTTGCTTGTTTGCTCATTTATGTATTTAACTTTTTAAATTCTATTGAATAAGTTTTCCCTCCCTTTTTTCCCATCCAACCCCCACCATCTTGTTCTTCATACCCCCCATCTATTTTAGTTCTTTAAAAAGGGATAATCCATTCTGATATTCACCCCACCTTTTCTCTAACCCCAGACTCCATAACCCCTGACCTCAGATTCAGCCACAATTTATTTTCTAGTAATCCCTATTGTAACTACAAAGTACCTTTGATCTAAGACCCCTTCCCTTGCATCTATCATGATGACCATGAGAGAGGAGATACGGTGGAGTGTCTGGTGTGTGAGTTGACCTGAACAGCCAGTCATCTTGTTCATTGTGGCTTTTTCTTTTTTTTTTCTCCTTCCTTTTAAAAATTAATGTAGAGTAAGTTATCAATCCAGAGGCCAAAGCAAAAAAATAAAAAAAATATCTGTTTTTATTTCTATACACAGTCCCATTTCTTTTCATAATGATGTATAATAATATAATCTTAAGAGCCACTTTCATATCTTTCATTTCAGTATTTTCATTTACTTATAGCTCTGTACTATGTTGTTTAAACATGCTACGTGGTAAATATTCATATCACTATAATCTCAGTACCTTAATTAAGTAATCATGTTGTCATCTGGTTGTGTTATATTTCATCTATTTTTTCCTTCCTTCTCCCTTTTTTCTTCTCTCTTCTCTCTTCTCCCCCTCCCTTTTTCCCCTTCTCTTCCTTTCCATTGGGTGTTTTCTTTTATGCTTAGTTTTCAGTTTATTCAGTCCCTTCTTGCTGCATTTATTGTGTTTGTATTTTCCCCATGTTGCTCCTTTTTATAAGGTTTGTTTATTGTTGCAATGATGATGTAAATGGGGCAACCTGTATATCTGAGAAGCTGGAAGTGGCATTTGTATCACACTGGGATTTTATTTTAGGTCATCTTTGGCATGCTTAGGATCTGTGAAGAAGTACATTCTCCCATGTCAGAAAAATCATAGTTTGGCTGATGGTAGCATTGAAAAATGATTCCCTATTTCATTTAGCATAGAATTTGCTTTGTCAAAGGCTTTCATGACATAAATGTCTCAGTGCTGAAGTCAGGATAGGCAGAAATGTTAACGCCTTCAGCTAGTAATCCTTTGTCTGTTCTTGCTTTTCTTAGTATTCCTTCTCTGTCCTGGTAGTAACGTGGTTTAATGTATATACAGGTTTGGTTTATATTTGATTTGTTCCTGTATTGTTGTTTGACTGTTGAATTTTAACTCCTTCCCAATGCACACTGTCTAAAACAATCTTTTTCTCTGGAAAATTCATCCCCATGGCCTTTCATATTAGTTTTTCAAAGAAGTATATTGGATCTCCTTGTCCTTCCACCTCTTCTGGGATATTTACAATTTTAAGTTATTTCTCTGTGATCTATGTTCTTGACTTACTATTTTTTGTTATACAATTTTCAATTGCTGGTTGCATTCTTTTAGCAACTGTTGCTTCATGAGATTAATCGTGTTTTCTATACCACTAACCCTTTTTCTACCTCAGTAGTTCTGATGGTTACTGATTCCAGCTTTGTGCCCAGATCATTAATTGATTTTATAAGTGATGTTAGTGCTGAAGTCATTTATTTGAATCCCCTTTGAATACCAGCTTGCATTTATTTTTTAAATTATGTTAATATTGTTGTTTGCTTAAACAGTTGCTCTACAGTAACAGAATTGGACATTGCCTGACACTCTTTTTGAATTGTATCTAAAGTATTATCCTTTTGTATCTGTTGCTATGTGATGTTTAAGTTCTTATTCTTAAATTTCATTATGTCTGTCTCCACTCTTGAAGCCAAACACTTCTTCTCTGTAACCTTTTCAGTTTGAGTGGAGATAATCTGCTGTAAGTCACTAACCTCAGGCATGGTTTCAGACCTCATCCCTTTCATTTTTGTAGTTCTGTCATTCGTCTTCATTCTCTATTTCTAGTTTTTTCCCCTGGTGTGTTTCTCCCCTTTGTGGTGGTAAGAATGTATCTTCCATATCAAAGAATAGTAGAGTTGTGTGAAAATGAAAAATTTCACCCAATTAAATATTTTGAGTTATTTGCACATTACATGAAATATTTTGGAGGGTGAAATGTGAAATTTCACTCCCAGAGCAAGTAAAATTTTGCCTGTAAATTGGCAATATTTCACACCCGGGAGCAACATTTTGCCATCAGCTGGTGAAATTTAGCCACCCATGGGCAAAATGTGTAGTTTCTCTGCAGGATCTCCCCCCCAGGTGCTCACCGGCCCAACAAATTATTCTCCTGACTCTCTGGTGTCCAGTGGTCCCCCCAGCTGATCACCAGGCGTAATTGAATAAAACTTCCCCTCCCAGTTACCCTGGTACCCACTCATTCATTTAAGCACTCAGTCAGGTTGCTGGCTATGGAGGTGAGTGGAGAGCTATGCCGGTGGCCCAAGAGGGGTACTGGAGGGGGGAGTTGTTTGGGTGCTAGCTCATCATGATGACAGAGTGAGGGGCCCACTAGGCACCAGGGAGTGTGGGATTTATTTATTTATTTACTCTTTTAAGAAAGGGAAATGAAGGGGCCAGGGTAACTTGGGGGGAGTTTTATTCAATTATGGCTGGTGATCAGCCAGGGGGGACCAATAGACACCAGGGAGTTGTTAGAATAATTTTTTGGACTAGTGGGCGGCCTGTCAGGGGCACTTCTAGACACTAGGGTTGGGAGAGTTCTTCAGAATGGCAGGGTGCCAAATTGCAGCAAAATTTCAACATTTCACTGCAGTTTCGCAAAACATTTCACACAGCAAAATTGTCAATTTTTCTGGTGAAATTTAATTTTGGAACATCTCTAGAATGGCATCCTTTTCACCTGACATTCAGTGGCCACTGCCATGAAAGTGTTTTGATCCATTGGCATTTTGGGCAAAGAGGATTTTGGCTCCAGTAATTTTTTATCTGTAAATGTAAAAAAACTGCAACATTTTTTGTTGTGGATGTGTTCTGGTTTCTGATAGAGATGGGCAAAGTTGGTAAACTCTGCTCTGCAAAATATTTTGTGAATGTCGTGCATTTCATAAAATATTTTGTGGATGCGAAGTGTAAATTCTGCCAGTGAAATGTGGAAATTTGCCCCCGGAGTGCAGAATTTCACCTGCGAACATGGAATTTCACTTGTAAACTGCAGAATTTCATCACTCAAGGGCAAAATTCTGCCAATTGCAGGCAAAATTCTGCTATTCATTACACATTTCACAGACAGAATTTTGCAAGTTCCCACCTGCAAAATATTTTGTGGATCACTCGAAATTCGTGAAATAATTCACATGGTGAAATTGTTAACTGCACCAGAAATTTTAGGCTGGCAGTATAGCCTAGAGGTTAGAGTAACGAGCTATGAACAAACTTGATGCATCCAGCAGACCAGATCTGGGTTTGATTCTCACAACCTTCACTTGCATACTGTGTGACTCTGAGCAGGTCACTTAACTGCCCAGTGCTCCCAGATCACCACGGAAAACAGGCACTTATGTCTAGTGGGCCTTACCCAGTTACCAAAGACTAAAAAAAAAAAAAGAACTTCACCAGTGAAATTAAACTTTGACACATCTCTAGTTTCTGTTGCTTGTAGATCCAGCAATTCTTTCATATTATCATTCTGTTTAACATTCTGTTTGGCCATCATATTCCTCATCTGTTCTGGTGTTTGTATTATGTCCTTGAAATCCTTCATTCTTTGTATAGATTTAGACATTGCACCAAGTTCTCAATAAATACATTTTCTGTAGCCAATGCAAAGTAGAGTTTTATCCCATATTGTTAATTGATCAGGCAGTCACAGAGCTCATGACTTGATGTCCAGTCCCACAAGTGGCTATCTTGGAATCCCCAGTCCTGTTCTAATATATTAATGAATGAAAGTTTCTTACTGATTTTTACAATTAAATTAAATAATTTCTCTTCCCCGACTGGCATGTCAGTCTCAGATTCATCTCCATCTTCAAAGCATTTTTATGGCCATATCTGATTGTCAATCTTTCCCTCCCTCTGCATCCACTTTTTTGTTATTATCTTGTTGTCTTGCAACAATAGATTGGGTGGAATCCGTAACAGACAAACTTTCGTACTTGTAGATGGTAGATCAGCTTCATTTAGGGATGAGTTGGCATAAGATCAAGAAATCCCATGTAACCTTTTGCTGTTCCTTTGTGGTAATGTTAAAATATTAAACTCTTCTTTTTGATTGAGATTTGTTACAGAATTGTGATCTATAATAGTAGAGTGGGCTCATTGTTTAGATTATTTTCCATCTACTGCTCATCTGCTTCTCCAGTGTTCCAGCCTCACAGAGTACATTGAGTCTCAAAGTCTTTTGTTTACATTCCTGTATTTGCAAAGATTGTGGGTTATTGATTTCACCCTTGAAATGGGGGTTAATTTGAATTCCTTTACCTGCAGAGGAAGGTTTGTGTTCACTAAACTCCAATGAATCCACAAAAGGTTCTGAGCTCTGGTGAGCTTTGTCACTCACTCCTTCCCTTTCCTCCACTGTAAATGCTTTGATAATATTTAAAACCTTTGGGGAGCTTTTCCTTACCAAGTTTTAAATATCTTGCTTGACTGCAGTGGGTTTCTTATTCACTGTCAACTTTACCAAAGGGACAGTGTCTATTTATTTCCATGTATCAGTAACCTCTTTATTGATCACTGCTGCTGGTGCTTTTGTATAATTTTGATTAAACAGGTTACCCACCTGAGTTGGGTTTACTGCCACCCTCTCAGCTTGCTGCGTAGTTCTGGTATTCCCTGGAATTGTTGACAACTTCAGAAATTTAACAATCCCATCTTCTTCTGACACTTTTGTATTATCATGCTTTTCATTATCATTTGAACCATTGTCCACAATAGAGTAAACGTTTAAACTCTGCATGCTATTTTGGGAGCAGGTGTCGGTAATTTCCAATTTGGTAAATAATTAACAAGGTAAGCTGTTTTGCATTTTGTCAATAGAATTAGTCTCTTGCAGACTGCTTCTATGCAAGTCTGGACTTCTGACACTTACCATGACTGTTTTAGATTTAAATGGCTGAGCTTGATGGTGTGTTGTAGCCAAAGGCCCTAATACCAGCTTTGCCACAGTTTTGTTGGAAAGATGTTTGGATGTAACATGCTTCCTTGGTGTCATTATTTTGAATTCCGCCCAAGATTTAATACATTTCTTGTATTTATTAGAGACATCCATCAGGTAAGGTACAAACATATGAACATACAAAATTTGCCAGCAGATGAAGGCCTAGCGGTCTATCAAGTCTGCTCAAATGTGCAGCTAGCACCCATTATTCTTCAGCTGCCCCTCCCTTCCACCCTTCCCCTCCATTGACCCCCCCTTGTCCTGTCCCATCCCCTTTTGAAACAGTCCACTGTTCTACTGGATACCACTTCTTCAGGTAACGCATTCCACCCAGCTACCATCCTCTCTGTAAAAAAGTGTCTCCTCATCTCCCTCCTGAACCTTCCTCCCTCCAGTCTCATATCATGGCCCCTGGTGTCCCTCCCCTCCCTTACTTTGAACATCCCCTCTGTACCTGTCTTGTTTATTTCTTTCATGTACTTAAAGGTTTCAATCATGTCCCCATCCCTCTTCTCCTCCAGTGAGTACATTTTCAACTCCCTCAACCTCCTCTCCTCTCATATGATAAGTCCCCCAGTCCCTTGATCATCTTTTTCACCCTGCGCTGCACCCCCTCCAGTAACTTAATGTCCCTCTTCAAATACAGGCACCAGTACTGCACGCAGTACTCCACGTGCATTCTAACTAGTGACCTATACAATGGCTGAATCACCTCCTCCCTCCTTGAGGATATACCCCTTGTAATGCAACCCAACATTTTGTTGGCCTTTACAGCTGCCTTCCTACATTGTGCTGAGTTGTTCATTGACCCTGTAATGAGCACCCACAGATATTTCTCCTCCTCTGTCTGGGCTAGCTGCACTCCCCCAGCTGGTAACTCCTCCTTGGGTTCTTCACCCCAAAATGTAGCACCTTGCACTTTTTAGCATTAAACCCCAGTTGCCAGGTATCCGAACAGGTTTCAAGCTTAGCCAGATCATCCTGCCATCCCTGCCATCCCCCTAGGTTGTCCACCATTTGCTACATAATGCAGAGTTAGCTGATATTTAACAAAAAAATCAGGGAGCAGTTCCAGGAGTGTCTTCACCATGTTACTCTCTTGCTGCCATCTTCCTCCTCCCAACCAATTAGTTACCTAAGTACCTGTAGCTTAAACTTAATATTGTACTGTGTTTTTACACATAATTTTTTGTATGAATATATTTTTAACATCTGTATACCTGACTAAATAAAGTAGGGAGGGTTAGGCTTTTAAAATGAAGCATGTGGAGGAACATATGATGGGTATAAACCAGAGTGAGGGAGTAGAAGAAAGAAAAAGGAAAGCTCAAAGGGGCAATTTTGGGGGTGACCAACATTTGTGCAAAAAAACCCCACCAAAAGACACAAACACAAAAGTCCAATCTGTTTCTCAAAGGAAGTAATGGAGGCCGTGAGGGTGAAAAAATGGCTTTTGTAAGACACATGGGGAATAATGGTGGTGAATGGGAGAAGTATCAGATCAGGCTAAAAGAGAAGAGACTGGTGGTCAAGAGTGCAAAGGCAGACATGGAACTGCAGATTGCCGACAGTGTGAAGGAAGGCAAAAAGGGATTTTTTTAGATAAATTAGGGAAAAAAGAAAAACAAAGGGGGATTTTTTAGGATAGCTGGGGGGGGGTATATAGGGTAGTAAAGGCAATAAGCAGCAAGCCAATGCCCTAAAAAAATCACTTCTCCTCAGTACTGATGATTGAGGACAATGGGCCTCTACCAGAGAACAAAATTAAAGCAGTCACAAGAAAGGTGCAGGAAATGGGAAGGGCAATGATTGTTGTTGAATGGATGAAAAAAAAGACTGAAGGCCCTCAGGGTTGGATAAAGCACCAGGCCTAAATGGCCTGCAGCCAAGTGTACTCAGGGAACTGGCTTCAAAACTAGCTGTCATTGACCCAGGTCTTTAATGATTCACTGGAGTCCAGGGGAGTGCCAGGGGATTTGAAGTCTGTGAAATTAGTCCCACTTCACAAGGTGAAGACAAGGAGGAAACAGGTAACTCCAGGCTTGCCATTCATACCTCCATTGTAAGTAAACTAATGAAGATCATAGGTAAGGAAAGCTAATGGCCTGCTTAGATGATAATGAGCTGTGGAATGACAAACAGCATGGATTTGTTTCATGGATCATGCACCAGACCAACCCAATACTATTTTTCAACTGGGTCACTAGGGCTGTAGATATAGGGCAGCCAGTAAATTAGTTCTACTTTGACTTCAGCGAAACCTTTGATTTGGTGTCACATAGGAGGCTGCTAAAAAGCTGCAGGATTTAAAATTAGAGAAGGATTTAGTCAGGTTGTTGGGGAACTGGCTGAGGGAAGCAACAGAGGGTGGCAGTAAACATGGTCATATTTGAAGAGAGGGAGGTCGTGAGCAGGGTGCCACAAGTATTGGTTCTGGCACCTGTCTTATTCAGTATACTGACTAGTGACATAGGGTAGAGTATACAGGACAAGATGTGTCTCTTTGCAAATGGCACAGAACTATGTAACAGTGTAGACAGTGAGGAAGGGGTGAGGCAACATCAGAAGAACCTAAAGAAGCTGGCAAGGTAGTTAAAGATGTTGCAATTGAGATTCAACACAAAGAAGTGTAGAAAGGGATCTTGGTGTCATCATCAATAATGCCTCAGCAAACCAATCAGTGCAATAAGGCATACAGTAAGGCATCAAGGATGCTGGGGTGAATCTGGAGGTGCTTTAATAGCAGGAGAAGCAACGTGATATTGCCCATAAAGATCTCACCTGGAATACTGTGCCCAGCTGTATAGCCCTTACCTAGAAAAGGACGTACACAAGATGGAGTCAGTACAGAGGGGTGTCATGAAAATAATCCGGGGCCAATGAGTCAGATCCTAAGAGGAATTGCTGGTGGCCCAGAACATGTACTTGCTGAAGGCCAGATATGGGGGGGGGGCTGTTATAGAAAGTATATGTTTCTGAGAGGTATTTAAAGGTGAAAAGTGAAGACATTTTTTGTTAGGAATTGGGATGCAGTCACAAGAGGGCATGACTGGAAGTTTGTTGGGAGTAAATTCAAAAAGTATGCAAGGAAGGTTTACTTTACTGAGAGGATGGTGGAGCCATGGAACAGAATGCCAGCAGAAGTCATGAAGACAGGTACCCTAAATGAGTTCAGACAAAGCTGGGACAAAGCAAGAGGACTCATGATCCTACTGGAGTATCCAGGGGAGGGGAAAAGGGGGAGAGCACTCCAGGACACTGGGTCTGATGGTGAGGTGGTATAATATGAGCAGACTCGATAGACCATTGATTTCTTTCTGCCAACAAATTCTATATTTATATGTTTTGTATGTTAAACATTGTTACAGTACTAATCACTCCCACTGTGGCTTTTCATAGAGTCAAGAGCATGTTGGCACGTGAAGGCCTGGCACTTTTGAAAGGGGTGGGCTGGGCTCATGACTTGCTGAGATAAGGCCCAGTAGTCAAACTTTACAACTAAAAATTAATCCTTTGGCCTGTTGACCTCTGTGACTAGTTGTGCCTAGCAGGTCATAAGGTCATAGGAGGCTGCTAAAAAGCTGCAGGATTTAAAATTAGAGAAGGATTTAGTCAGGTTGTTGGGGAACTGGCTGGGGGAAGCAACAGAGGGTGGTAGTAAACATGTTCATATTTGAAGAGAGGAGGGTGAGGAGGGTGCCACAGGTATTGGTCCTGGCACCTGTCTTATTCAGTATACTGACCAGTGACATAAGGTAGAGTATACAGGGCACGATGTGTCTCTTTGCAAATGGCACAGAACTATGTAACAGTTCATGGAACAGAATGCCAGCAGAAGTCATGAAGACAGGTACCCTAAATGAGTTCAGACAAAGCTGGGACAAAGCAAGAGGACTCATGATCCTACTGGAGTATCCAGGGGAAGGGGAAAGAGGCACAGCACTCCAGGACACTGGGTCTGATGGTGAGGTGGTATAATATGAGTAGACTCAATGGTCCATTGATTTCTTTCTGTCAACAAATTCTATATTTATATGTTTTGCATCCAATGTAAGAATAAATGGTCTACCATTTGATCCGCAGAATGGTACCCTTGCAGTGCTGTAAATCCTGAGTAGCCACACCGAAGTTCACCATATAGCAGTAGTACCAGCACAAATAGTACTGGGATGTGATGGGGGTGGGTGATAGGATAACAATAGCAGTGCAAACACACAATTTAAGGGAGGATCTTGCATCATGCACCACAGCTAAAATAAGCTGTGATTATGAGATGGTACCCCACAAAAGATATTTAGCACCTCATTACTGTACTTGTGTTGCCTCTTTGTTGTAATGGAGGGTTCATTTGCATAGCACAGAAGAGGAGGCTTGATAGTGGAATAAGGGTTCCAGATAAGAGATGTTGTCAATTTAAACTTCATCAGTGAAGTTGGTGCTACAGCAGTAGGTCGGTATCATAGCTGTATATAACTTATTGAATTTGTGACCTCACCCCTATTGCCCTCATTCTAAGACTGATAAATCTGTAATCTAGATCAGTCCTTGATAAAAACAAACCTGCATTTTTGGGGAAATTTGTAAGAAATGACATGACAATCTTTTCAATGTTATTTTTGCAGTGCCTTCAGTTTATTAGGTGTATTTAGGAAGTTTAATGCTGTGATATCAAAGTACTTAAGGAAGACAGGAAGAGCTTTTTCTGAGACTTCAAATGAAGACTATTATCCATGAGGAGGTTTTATAATGTGTTCAGCAGGATGATACGTGGGCAGTGCTATAATTACCATGCATCATATAACCGTACTGATATCTAAAACCGTACAAAGAATCTGTGCTAGCAGTTGTGTATTAAATTTGTTTTTCTTATTAGTCAGTAGCAGTAAAAGTTCCCTACTTATAAAGGGTCCTACATCATGTTCAGCAGCATGGTATGTGTACAATATTGTAATTCCCATGCCTCAACACTGAGATTCGCTATACAGCAATTGCCCAAGCAGGAATTGTACAGGTAAGTTGGGTTAGTTGTATATTAAAAGAACAATAGTGGTTTCTCTGCATCAACCAGTAGCAGTAGAATCAGACCACTCAAGTGGGACTCCTGTACATTCACCATAGAAAGCCAGTTTTGTAACTTCCAAGCATCAGTACAAACATTCACAACATAACAGTAGCCCCATGGAAATTGTGCAAGAAAATTGTGCTTATAGTTGTACAATAAAAGGAAATAGTGTTTTTTTCCTTTTTGATTAATCAGTAGCAGTACAAGTGCACCACTCAAGGGAGGGTCCTGCATTGTGTGCCCCAGTGTGGCGCAAGTGGAGTGATGTGATTCCTTAACATCAACATTGAAATTCACTATATACAGTAGTAGTAGCGCCAGCAGCAATCATACAGGGAATTTGTCCTAGCA
The DNA here is from genome assembly GCA_016271365.2 of Neoceratodus forsteri. NCBI lineage: Eukaryota > Metazoa > Chordata > Ceratodontiformes > Ceratodontidae > Neoceratodus > Neoceratodus forsteri. The sequence continues at coordinate 615,959,006 of CM028133.1, forward strand.
GATGTATATTAGCAGAGAGGTTGTTTGTGATTAGCCACTAGCAGTACAAGCACACTACTCGAGCAGGGGTTCTGCATTTTGCACCACAAAACACTATGCACACAATGCTGTAATTCATGAGTATCAATGCTGAAATTCACCATATAACAATAGCACTAGCAGAAATTGCACTGGTAAAATGTGCTAGCAGCTGTATATTAAAAGAGATACAATGTTGTCTTTGAGATCAGCCAGTGGCAGTAAAAGTGCAAAAGTCAAGTGTGGGTCCTGCATTATGATCCACAGAGTGGTACCCTTGCAGTGCTGTAAACCCTGAGCAGCCACACTGAAATTCATCATAGAGCAGTAGTACCAGCAGAAATAGTACTGGGATGTGATGGGGGTGGGTGATGAAATTAGCAATAGCAGTGCAAACACATAATTTAAGCGACGATCTTGCATCATGCACCACAGTGTGGTAAGCATGCAGTTCTGTAATTCCCAAGCATTATCCCTGAAATTCATCATATAATAGTAGTGCTAATGGAAACTGTACAGGGCAATTGTGCTAACAGTTGCCCATTAAAAGAAAGCATTGTATTTGTCTGTGATCAGCCTGTAGAAGTGCAAGTGCCCAATTCTTAAAGAAGCCCCATTTCATGTGTAGCAGTGTGGTACACTTGCTGTGCTTTAACTCCTAAGTTTCATCACTGAAATTTGCTTTATAGCAGTAATGCCAATCAACATTTTACAGAAGTGTGCTATCATTTGTATATAAAAAGCAAAACAGTTTCATTTTTTTGTTTGTTTTTGCGTGTGTGATTTGCCAGAAGCCTTAAAAGCACCTGACTCATAAGGCGGTCCTGGGTCATGCCAAGCACCATGGTATGTATGCTGTGCTGTAATTCACAAGCAGTAACACTGAAGTTTATTGTATAGAAGTAGCACCAGACATAACTATACAGGTAATTGTGTTTGCAGCTGTTTATTAAAAGAACAAAAGTGTGCTTTTTTGTTTTTTTTTGATCAGCCAGTAGCAGTACAAGCACTCCACTTGTAAGTGAGTTTTGCACTGCGGGTAGCAGCATGGTACATGTGCAATGCTGTAATTGCAGACATCAGCATTGAAGTTCACTGTATAACACTGGTGCCAGCTGCAACAGTACAGGGGAAATTGTACTAGCATTTGTATACTAAAATAAAAACATTGTTTTTTGTGATCAGCCAGCAGCAGTACAAGTGCCCCCATGCAAGAGAGGATCCTGTGTTATGTGTAGTGCAGTACTCATACAGTGATGTATTGCCCAAGCATCAACACTGACATTTGTCATATGACAGTAGCATCAGTTTCAATTGTACAAATCAGTTGTGCTAGCATTTGTACAATAAAAGAAAAACAGTGTTTTTTGGGGATTTACCAGTAAAAGTAGAAGCACCAAACTCAAGCAGGTGTCCTGTGCATGTGCAGCAGCAGAATAGGCAGTACTGTAATTCCCAAGTCTCAGAACTGAAAATCACCATATTGCAGTAGCAGAAGCTATAACTGTTTGGGGAAATTCAGCAGTTTATTAATTTTTTTGTTTGTGATCAGCCAGCAGTAGTACAAGCACCCTATTCATAATGAGGTACTGTATCCTGCCCAACAGCATGGTGTGCTTGCAGTGCATATCAGGAAAGGGATCACAGCTACAAGAGGAGAAATGAGGAGCTGTGCACAAAGACAATCTAGGTTCAGACAGAGACAGGGAGAATGATAATGGTGGTGCAGTGTACGGGCCTCCAAATCAGGGCAAAACCATAGACCAAGAGCTGGGAAGAGAGATCAGAAAGGCTACAGGGCACTGGGGGGTGGTACTAGAGGATGTCTTAGCCTACCCTAGGTAGACTGAAGCATCTCTCTAGCCAGCAGAAGCTAATCACTCCTGGGTGTAGTCCAAGATGACAGGGGTTGATGGAGCCTACCAGGGATTGTGCTGTCTTGGACCTAGTACTGACAAACAGTGACTGAGTATAAGAACTAGTATAAGAACCTAGCTTTACCATTAAAGTATATTTATATTTATTTCTCTTCATACTTTAAGTAGCAGGGCATGTGGGGAGAAAAAATAAATTTATAGGCAGTGTTTGGAGCATATCGAAACTTGTCTTTAAAATTGTAATAGGTAGTGTGGGGGGAACTAGGCAGGAGAACAATCTTGGGTCTGAGCAGACTCAAGAAGCCCTGTGAGTGAATCATGTGTGTACTTGGTGAAGGAGCTGCCAAAGGGTTAGTGCCTTCAAACAAATGGCAACAGATTTAAATGTCAATTAGTTGGGGTCCTCTGCTAGAAGTACAGACTTTCGACAGAGAGGAGCATAAGTACTTAGTTTTACCTTAAAGTTATTTATATTTATTTACATTTCTTTTCATACTATAAGTAGCAGGGCTTAGTGGGAAGAAGAAAGAGATTTACAGGCAGTGTTTGGGGCACTTTGAAACTTCTCTTTAAAACTGTAATGGGTAGTGTGGGGGGAAGTAGCTTAGGAAACTAGCCCGCCAATTGGAGGCACTGACTCAGGAAGTCCTGGCTGAGAGAGATCCCACCTGGTGTATAAAAGAGAACATGTGTCCCCACACATTTGTGTCCCAGCACATGAGTGGAACAAGTGTAAGACTGATGTGAATAAGAAAGTCAGAATCCCACACTCACCACCCAGAATGATAGCCTGCTCAAAAGGTATCCAAGGTGCTTTATTTTACTGAAAGTGCCAAATGCAGAAAAGTGTCCTGACGCATTTTGGAATTGCATATTCCTTTCTCAAAGCATCTAAAGAACACAGAAAAGTGCACTCTCTTTATACGTAATGATGAAATCATCAAGAAGAGACAATACCAAGTGAAGTTAAATACATAAAATTAAATAGGTATATAGTAACACAATTATATTACATGTTAAAAATGACAAAGACAGTTAAGGCTGTATTAGATATTAAGTAGATAACTTAAGTGTAGTAAAAATCAAATGAAAGTGCAAAGACAAAGTCCATGTGGCTTCCTTTGATAATTAGGTTCATTTGAGAATGTGATACCTGGAAAAATACACATAAAAAGAATACGTTAGCACTAAAATATTGATAGACATGATGTCCCTAAGTACCTCATATCTAGGATTCATAACTGTAAATGTCAAATATCCAAAAATATAAATTCATAATGTATGGCATTTGTAAATAGGGCCAAACACATGAAGTATATATAGGTCTATTAATCTTATTATTTCCTCCTTTTCAAATATAGAGTAATATTGAATCTTTCATTCAGACCTGAAGGTTTGGCAGCACCCAGTGTGTAGATCCCAAATTCTTCTCTTTCAAGGATGACATTGTTAAAATCACCCCCTCTGGGGTTTCAATGCACCATTTTTTTAACCTCTGAACGAAAATGTATGATCCTGTTTGTTTCTAGCCTGCATGACTGGAACTGCAGTAGCACAAGATGGGTCCCCATTCTGAACAGACCTGCCAGTGGCTTGCTGGTGTGACAATTTGGTGGAGGGGAGAGATGCACTTCCAAAACCTTGCCTCCTCTCTCTCTTTACCTCTGATGCTGTTGCTCTCTTTGTTTAGGAGGGGGGCTGGAGCCAACCTTTTAACTTTTTTTTAAATAAATGTACTTTATTGTTTTCATAAATCCGGCAGCTCCCTCTGTTCCAACCACCCCTCAGCTGCCATTGCCACCTGATTGGTGGTTTTCCTGTGGCTCCCAGCAACTGCCAGTGGCTTGCTGGCATGATGATCTGCTGGAGGGGAGAGAGGCACTTGCAGAACCTTGCCTCCTCTCCCTCTTCATCTCCAGTGCTGCTGCTGTGTTACATAGATACATAGACATTGTCAGCAGATAAGGACCACCAGACCCATCCAGTCTGCCTATTTATAATATATGTATAAATGGTCTTTGACCCTACTTGGTCATTGGCTTTAGCTTTTCCTTCCCATCTCTAATATTCCATCATTCCCTCATTGCTATCCTATCCCACGCATGCCTGAAGCCTGCTACTGTTCAGCCAGCTACTGCCTCCTGGGGCAGGCTATTCCATTCATCCACTACCCTCTCAGTAAAAAATAATTTTTTCACATTTCCCCTTATGCTGCCTTCCACTAGACTCATATTCTGCCCTCTTGTCCTGGCACTACTTTTATACTGAAAAAGATATTAATCCATTTAACGTTGTTGATGCTATTAAGGTATTTGAACGTTTCTCTCATATCACCCTGCTCCCTCCTATGCAGTACATATTGAGGTTCCTCTCTCTTTCCTCCTAAGGCTTGTGATGCAAACCCATCACTATATTAGTCACCCTCTTTAGTAGCACTCCTTTGCACTCACTGCCTCTATTCTGTCAATGTCCTTATAAAGGTGTGACCTCCAGAACTAGACACAGTACTCCAGGTGAGGCCTCACCAGGGTTTTGTACAGTGGAACTATTATTTCCCTTTATGGCTTATGATACCCCTTCCAGTACAACCCAACATCCCACTGGCCCTGCCCACTGTCTTGGCTGTCTGCATTGTGGCCTTGAAGTCATCTGTGTTTATGACCCCCAAATTGCTTTCCTCCCTAGTCACTGTCAGCAGCTCCCTCCCCCATCCTGTAGCTCACTCCAGGGTTTCTACTCCCCACATGCATGATTTTGCATTTCTTTGCATTAAACCTTAGTTGCCACATTTCTGACATTTCTCCAACTTTTGTAGGTCCTTTGTCATCCTTTCCACTCTTTCTGGAGTATCCACCCAGTTACAGATTTTGGTGTCATCTGCAAACAGGTAAAACTTTACCTCCAGCCCATCTGCAATGTCAACAATTTAGATTGTTGCACGAGGTTCCTTCACCCTAATTGGTACCCCCACAGGTACACCGCAGACAACTAGCATTTAGGTATATATTATACTAACATATTGGGCTAAGGATATCTACCGTATAAGTGTAGATGTCAGGATATGTATGTACATTATTGCTACACACTTTACTTTCCAATACACACATGTATTTTTTGCTTACAAGATGTTAGGACATCTGTGTCCTTGCATTGATTATGATATATGAGTCGGTATTGCCATCTTCTGATGATTTGTATTACTACACGGCTATGTACAAACTGTACATCTTTGTTTCTACAAAGTGATGACTATAACAAAATTGTATAATGGTATCTTGGACTGAGGAGCCACCTCTAATTTAGCCAATAGGGCTGATCTCTATAACTAGAAATGTTTCTATCTTATAGTAACCATGGTAATTATCTTAGGTATATAATGTAAGACATTACGTCTTCTACCTCGGAGACCCCAGGAGACATGGAGATTCTTTGAGGTATAGGGAACCCTTAGCATTGGCTCCCAGTTCCTATTGGTAAGAACTGCTTAGGGCAACAGTGATTTTTCATTTTGGTAGTAATAAACAAGCTTTATTACTCTTATGCAATGTGCCTGTGATTCCCTGCATGCCCATTATTGCCAAGAACCTGAGAGTGAGGTTTAGACCTCCTGACAATTGATGACCACGTGCAGGCAATATTTGGTGTTTGAAAGTGTCACTTGTTGCTAAAACTTTTCCCTTCCCAACAAGGATTGTAGGTGTGCATTCCCACACCATCTCTTCCATTATTCACCCACTTTGTAATCACTTGCAAAGTCTGGGTGCTTACTGGGTGTGGTTCATGCCAACTCGACCCACCACAGAGCAGTTTTGAATTGCAAGCTTACAAGTGCACAGTAGCTTGACTGTGAACTAGTGCACCTGTAGTTGATTGACACACAGCGTGGCACCTTTTCACAGTTTGATTTTTCATTCCCTCCCACACAATGGCCACCATATCAAATATCTGCACAGAACTGAGACTCAATGTCTCAAACTTTCTTGCCTCTCTTGGAGGATGGGCTGACTTCGCGTGGGATACAAGTCCATCTGAAAACCCTACACTGGGGATTTCATCCCATTACACAGAGACGAGACAAACAGGCAGAAAGTGAGAAGCTAAAGGGCCACTGGTCGAAGCTCTTTAGACTGCTCTGGAAGCATCTGAAGTGAGGTTTCGAACCCTTGAACTGCAAATATCATCTCTTAAACAGGAGATGGGGTTGCAGGAAACTGAATGTGTGTGATGTGAGCAGCTTTTGAGTCTGAGCTCCAAACTCTGTGAAATGAAAAGGATTCCCTTTTTCATCATTCTGCTCAGGCATGTGAGCAGGAACTTTGTATGCTGAAGCAGGAGTGTGAAAGTTTGAGACAGAATAAGGGGCAGGATTTGCAAATTAATGACTTGTTAAGTAGATTGGATGAACAAATGCATGAGGAGTTGGGAGACTTACAGGATGGGATAAACCAGGTATGTAATGACTTAGTTTTAACTACTAGGGACAATAGCGAATTGAGCTCCGCATGTAGAGTATTACTGAAGCAGATGCAGGTTGAGGTGGATCAGAATGTTGTAAAAGTGAGTCATGAGGAATGTGAATCTAAAATAGTGAAACTGTGCCATCAGCGAGAGGTGTTGGCTGGTCATGTCAAGGCAATGGGAGGCATAGCCCCTCCCTTGTTGATGTCATCTGAAGGGGAGGAGTCAGATGATGACACCTCTCAGTACAATGCCCAGTCACACCCCTACTATTGCCCAGATACCCTTCCCCACCATACACAACATGGCGGACCCCTGTCACGTGACAACACATCCCTACATCATTGACGGCCTGACACACATCATGGGCAATGCCAACATGGTGACCCCCATGATGGGGGGAGCAGGCCTAGGCCTAGTCCCAACAGCACCACTGATAGCTGTTATTAATGTGGAAGACAGACAAGAGATAGAGAAAATGATTGAGAGTGCCTTAGGCACTGTGCCCATTTCGGAGAAAAACAAACGGGTCCTTAAGACCCAGATTAGGCAGCTGCTGGTACTCAGGATGGCATGGTTCCTTCTGTGACTGAAGCCACAGCTCAGGCAGCCCTGGAGAGCACCCAAGATAATCTACCTCCACTTGATCATCCCAATAATCCCGTACCAATGGCCTACTCTGTTCAGCAAATAGCTGACAGCATTTGTCGGATGAGCCCGTCCGACAACCTCAGTTGCCACTTGGAAAAGGTGTGTGCTAAATATGAAATGCTTAGTCTCACTGCAGACTACCAGGTCCAGATTCTACACCAGACCATTGATCCTGGCCTGTGGGTGAAACTCCCTGATGTCATCCACCAGGACGGCCACGCCACCTTTGACGAAGTAGCATCTGAGCTCATTTCTGCACACAACCCAGGTGTAGTAGGAGTGATGCTTGCATACCCTGTGAAACAGAATGTGAAAGAAAGTCCAGTGACTTTCCACCAGAGGCTCTGGATGGCCTACCAAGCCGGGAAACACCTTGCAGGAGAAGCCATAGATGTGGGCCTCATTGAATATAAGACCCTGTTCCTTAAAAACATGATCTTTGCAGTAAGAGAAAAGGTAGAGCCAACCACCTATCCCACCTTGGAGAGGTTTGCCGATATTCTTCAGAAAACAGAGAGAGTTTATCAATTCTACACCTGTGATTCAGTCTCCAGTTTGAAGAAAGTAGCTGCCATGGAAGCCATTCTGGGGGCCATGACACACTGCATGGTGGAGGGGCAGGCCCAAGAGAAACAGCCCCTCCCCATAAACAACTAACACCCCCAGCAGGCCCAACAACAACAATCCTGGGGTGGGAACTGGAACTACCACAAAAATAAGAAACAACATAAAAACAAGGGTACACAACAAAGATCAGGCCCCTCATATAGGGAAATAGCTGATGAAAGTCAGAAATTCTGAGATCTTCTCAGAGAAGTACACTCCATAATGGATGCCATCCCCATTCGGGCCCTTGCAGCAATACAACTGGGAGAGCAGGCCTCAACAGGCTGTGAAGATATCGGAAGCCCAGGCTCTCAGGCCCTTATAGGCCTGAACCCTGAAGTGACTCTCTGTATAGCATCAGTGGAGCATGGTGAGATGGTTTAAAGAAACCAGGCCCAGACTCTTTTTCAAGAGCACACCCATGCTTCCACTGGTACAGATTGACAATTACAGGCCCTAGTCCATATTGTAAACAAGCTGGTTTTGAATACAAATGGATGGCCCTGCACTGAGGCTGAGGTTAGGGGCCGCCTACTGACAGTAGTACTGGATACAGATGCGGCTGTGTCTGTATTACAGGATGACCACCCAGATACATCACCTTGGTCCACCAGAAGGAGGACCAAAATGTCTGGTGTAGACAGAACTAGGTTACCTGCATACCACTCCCTGCCACTACCTGTGACACTGAGACACCTGGAGGCATATCAAACCTTTCAGCTAATGGTACTGCATGATCGCCCGAGTATAATCGGAATTGACTTTTTGGCACCACACGGCTGTGTGGTAGACCTAGCCAACATGTTACTGATACAAATTCAGGGACAATATCACACCAACTTGATCCTGGACTCACATGTGGTTGCAACAATCTCTGGGAACAACAAAGGGTATGACATCATAGATTTGTTTAAGAACCATGAGCTTTTCCCAAAGCTCCTCCCTATCCTTAAAAAGGCATCTGGAGGCATTTGCCACCAACAAGCATGATTGTGGCAGGATGCACACTGTCATAGAAGTGACAGGCCCAGCACATGAGAGGCAACGGCAATACCCCTTTCCACTTGAGGTCTTGTCTCCTCTTAGGAAAACAATTAAATCACTTCTCAAGCAAGGTGTAATCAGAACATGTGTTTCCACAGCAAATTCCCCAGTGTGGCCTGTGAAAAAACAATAGGTGCCTGGAGACTTACTACTGACTACAGGAGACTAAACCAGGTCATCCCCACCTGTGCCCCAACTGTGGCATCAGCACCAGATGTGCTACAACTATTGACCCCTGACTAACAATGGTTTAGTGCCCTGGACATTTCCAGTGGTTTCTGATCATTGTTATTGGCACCCAAAAGTCAATATAAGTTCGCCTTCACCTTTGAGAGCAGGCAGTACACGTGAACCTGCTTACCACATGGGTTCCACAACAGCTCCTCCCTGTTCCACTTACACATGATGGATGCCCTTGAGGGTTTCTATACACCTCAATGTCTCTTGCAGTATGTGGATGACCTGTTGTTAGCCACAGCCAAACAGGAACAACCTCTGGATCACTTAGATGAACTACTGACCCTCGTCCAGGGGGCAGGCCTCAAATGTAACCCTACAAAAGTACAACTATGTCAGAAAGAGGTACTCTTTCTGAGCCTGAGGATAACAGACCAAGGCTGAAGCCCTACCTGGAAGAAGATACAAGGATTGCAAGATCTATCATTGCCTACCAGTGTGGCTACCTTTAGAATTTTTCTAGGTATCGTAAACTATTCTAGAGATTTTATTTGTGATTTTGCTTAGAAGGCCGCCCCTCTGTATGAATTACTGAAAAAGGATGTCTACTGGAATTGGGGTTCCATTCACACCCAAGCTGTGACATCACTGAAACAGGCCATGACCTCAGCTCCAGCTTTGGTTAACCCCAATCCAGTCCTGACATTCTGTCTACAATCTGCCACCTCTGATATTGCTATGTCTGCAGTGTTGGCCCAGAAGGTCCATGGCACCCTAAGACCCATTGCATATGCATCACAGCTCTTGACCCCAGTGGAACAGAAGTATAGCCTTTATGAAAGGAACCTTCTGGCCACCTACTGGGCTGTCAGGCACTTCCTGTATATCATTGGGAACTCCCCCCAGATCATTAAAACAAACCACACCCCAACAACCTTTTTGCTATCAAACAGAGTAAAGGGTAGGTCAGTCTCCAATACCAGGCTGACACACTGGTCCCTCCTTCTCCAGGACAGAGACATTAAGGTCCAGCCAACCAAAATGCCATCCATGGTGGCGCATGACCTCCTCTTCCAAGGAGAACCCCATGACTGTATACTGCAGCCACCTGATCTACCAGATCCAGGTCCTTTCCTTCCTGCTACACCACACAACACCTCAGTGTGTCATGTTTTTATGGATGGCTCAGCTGCCTACTATCAGGGAGAACAGATAGGAATAGGCATATTAGTCATTTACCCTTTTGGTAACACTGTTAAGATTTCTAAGTGTTGCAGTGTGGCATCATCACAGTATGCAGAGATGGAAGCGGTGGTCTGTGCCCTCGAGTTCATCCAGCATGGAACTGAGAATACTATTATTTTCACAGACTCTAACTGGATTTTCTGTTCCCTTACAGAATTTCTTCCTTTCTGGCAGAAGAACTCCTTTACCTCCTCTGATGGCAACTCAGTGAAACACAAAGAACTGATAATATACATTCATTCACTGGCATAGAAGTTTGCACACAAACTCTATGTACACAAAGTTAAGGCCCACTCCATACACAACCCCTATCATGCCTTCAATGACACTGCTGAGACCCTTGCAAAGGAAGGGACATGGGGGTGGCACCTGGATGATGGACCATCCAGAGGCCAGAGAGGCCGTACAGATCGCAACAGTCAGGAAGAAACCTGAACCCTTTTCCCCCTTGGATTTGTCAGAAGCCCAGCATGCTGACTCTGAACTCAAAGATGTGTTCAGATTCCTGGACAAAGGTACTGAGAAGAATCTACTTACCCATAACTCCTACTGAAGGCATTAAAGCAAGTTACACCTGTCCCCAGATGACAAGCTCATCTGGTATCAACCTGATGACATCCCCACCAAATTGCATGTGGTTCCTCATCATCGTAGGTCTGAGTTTCTGCGCCAAGTGCATGGCACCCCTACTGTTGGATACCAGGGAGTGGAAAACACACTCCAAATGCTCAAGACCACTGCTTGGTGGCCTGGTGTCACTAAGGATGTCAAACAGTACGTAGACAACTGCCTTGTTAGTGCACAAAACAACCCCATCCCTACCAAACATAATGCCAAGCTACTACCACAAAGGCGTTCTGGCCCTTGGCATGCCATACAGATTGACTTTATTGGTCTCCTGACCAACACCAACAGAAATAACAAGTACACCCTTATGGTAACTGATCTCTTCTCTAAGTGGGTTGAAGCTTTCCCCACCAAGATATGCACTTCTAAAACCACTGCCAAAATCATGGTGGAACAAATTTTCTCCAGGTGGGGCCTACCTCTTAAGGTAGACTCTGACAAAGGAACCAGTTTTACAGGTGAGTTGATGAGAGAAGCCCTTGTACTCCTTGGAGCTCATCAGAGGTTCCACATACCTTACCATCCACAATCCTCAAGTCAAGTAGAGACAGCCAACAGATGGATTAAGCAAATGTTTTCCAAATTCATTGAGGACAATCCCAAGGATTGGGATTCCCTACTGCCGTTACTCCTTATGGCAATTAGGGATACACCCTCAGCCACCACCCAGTTGACATCCTTTGAGGTGATAGCTGGTAGACAAATGAGATTTCCTGAAAACGTGCTGTTTGACCTGTATGCCCCCACTGCAGACCATGTCTGAGTGGACCAATATGTGGAAAAACTCAGAAGAGATCTCATACACACTCATTTGTATGCTGCTAACTGCATGGGCAAGGTCCAGCAAGAATCCAAAATTCAGTTTGACAAACACGCACAAGAAGTGGATTGGCAAGTTGGAGATCAGGTAATGGTTCTCAGACTTAGACATCCCACACATTCCTTCCCTAATAAGTGGGAAGGACCCTACCCCATTGTCAACAAGGTCAGTCCAGCAGCCTATCAGGTTAGGCTCATGCAAAACAACTAACTGACTGACAAATGGTTACGTGCAAACCAGTTGAAATTATATAAAGGAGTATAATTACTTTTCCTCTCCCCATTGGGTGGAATAGTACGAATTTACTAATGTTTGATTTTCCTTTTCAGATACACTGACAAGATGGCTATCTTGTTCCATTTTCTCCTCATCTTGGGAGTTATCCCCTACATCCAAGGCATGATAAAGCACCTCCTTCCTCACCTTGATCCACCTGCAACTACCCCAGAGGGAGTCTCCATCAATATTCCCAACAATTTGATTACTGTCCAGGAAGGCTCAGATGCCTATCTGATTGCCTCGGTTGTTGCTCCTGATAAATCTACCCTACAAATTGAGTGGAAAACTAAATCTCAAGGACAAATATTCCCCGTGACCAAGCTCTCCAAGGGAAATTTTCATGAATGGTCCAATGCAAAATTATCCCCAAATGGTACTTTGTCCTTACTCCAAACCTCACTTAGGCATTCTGGTTTATATAATATCACTGCCTTAATCAACCCCTCATATTGTGATTCATTGTTTAACGATTCTGCCAGGAAATTTTGTGCTGTACACATCATGGCATCAGCCACCATGTACCTCTCTGTGTTGCCCCCTACTAAGAAACAGCTTTTGGAATGTCCAAAACAAACCCCTGGTCCTCGTAGTGGTGTCACAACCACTGCTTTGCCTTCTTCAATTATTAACAACTTACAATTTATGCATATTCCTGTTTTGTTTAACTTGACATACTGGAATATGAAAGAATTTAGTATGTGTCATACTACTAATACATCATTGTTTTATAGTACTCTGTTACTTGATAGCTTAGCAGCATTTCAGATTCATAACCAAGACCCTATTGCCAGGGTACACACCACCAAGCATAGAGGAAATTTTAGGAGAAAACCTAATACAGATGATCAAAATCATAAACATAATACCCTTGACACATCTGATGTCACTGGTGCCACAGGCTCCATCACTGGTGTTTTTGGTACAGCAATGTCCATCTGGAATAAAGCCGACATTGCTGCTATCAAATCACATTTACAAAAGTTTCAAACTGGTCTGGTGAATGATATTTTACCCCCATTATTGCATGGTATGGATGGCCTTAATCAGGTAGAAAGATACACTGTATACAATATGCACGATATTGCTAAGGCATTTTCAGATTCTAAAGATAAGATTAACACACTAATTGCAAAAAACAGTAAAGAAGCAGATAAGTAATATTACATTATCATTCAGATCTCAAAACAATCCAGCGCTACCCACCACTAAAAAAGACAATGACACAGAAAACCTGTTACATAACATTAATTGAGACTTACAGCCCCCTCTGTGATATCATATGTATATGTATAAATAGAATTTTTGAGTAATGGTATATGAAAGTGTATGTACATAACTATGGACATATGTTTGGGCTACAGGTATTGCCCTGGATATATATTCTGGGTTTCCCTAATCTTGTAGGAGTTTAATGTAGATAGGTATATAGGGGTAAGTTATAGTTATAAAGTATATATTTCTTTGATTTGTTTTTTGATACACCAGCTCATGTCTGAGGTATGAGGGGGCTGTAAGATATAAATTGATCATTACTGTGCACCTTGGGACACTTCCTGAAGAGGCTACTGTGAAACCGGTAGAAGTCAGTTGGGCCCTGCCCTGCTCAACCAGCTTGTGCTAACAGCATGTATGAGTTTTGTGCATTTTGCACCTTTTTGTGTTTAGAGCTGTATTATTAAACTGCAAGTATTAAGACATCTATTTTGTGTCATTGCCTTTTTTTAGTGGTGGGTAGTGCTGGATCGTTTTGAGTTCTAAATGTTACATTAATTGATAGCACACCCTGTTGTGGGACGGCTGGTTACAGAGTACTGGCTTGTCTTACATTATCACTACAATCAACAATCTCTTGCATGATTTCGAATCTGGAAGAATCCCTGACGTATCTCTAAATGGTATTGTCCTCATTGCCCTAACTGTGTTGCCATGTGTATGCTTCAGTCTTTAACTATTCCAATTTCTACTGCTAGGAATTTGGATTTTGTAACCAGGCACCCTAATACTGGCCCTTGTTTCACTTCTAAGAAATGTTCAATTAAGGATAGTATGTTTGTGTCTTTCACTGTTTCTTTACCATGTTTTGATCCTACTACAGCTATATTTGATGAACTCATATTTGTACAATCCATTTGGCAACTTGACGAAGACCTCTACAGAGAACGCCTTGATTTGCCTCCTCTATTGGTTTTCCATCCTCTTCTGGATGTGTGGGTCTCACCGCACACAGGACTGTTGTATGAAGAAAGGGTATATTTATTTGTGTCTGGTGACGTATTTGATGTTATTAAACCTGTTTGTGGCTATTCTCCAGACAGTTCTCAACTGGTCCTTTTCCATGGACAATGACATCACCACTAATGGCACAGAATACCAGCATTCAACATCTATTCCAGACGATTCCATGTTGTACCAGTCTTATCAGAAGGAGGTTCACCGCCTGTCAACACGGATTTCCAAACAGACTTATACTTGCCCAGTACAGTTGCAAAAATGGAGACTGCCTACAGTGAAAATGCAATATAATTCAGATGGTGACTATTATGTGGTAACTAATTACAAAAGTTTCAATACGGAGAACAAACATGTTCTATTGTTGCTCCCAATTTCTCTTTTGTTCCGCATCAGATAACTATTATTGGGCGCACAGTTATTGCCCCAGTCCCCATTATGTACCCTGATATCATTGATGGTAACCCTGATTATCTGCTTACTCTTTCAGAGTATTTACCTTACTTCAAGATACACACTGATCCTTTAACTTTGACATTAAAATCACTTTTAGACTGGAAAGACACCCATCTCATCCACATCAGCAATAGTATCTCCAAAGAATATGAGGCCGTACTTGCCCTCACTAATGATGGTGATTTGAATAGTGCACTTACTAACACTTGGTTAGAGATTACCTTTAAAGGTTTTGTTATTATACAAGTATTTTTGATGTTTTTTCTTATTATTATGCTTTGCTGCCCATGGCGCACATTACGCTAACACTGTGAGCAGCTGGAGTTCCTTTACAAGGCTTGTGCGTCTGGTCTGTAAATGACCTCTGCTCCCTATCCAATCCCTTACTTTTGCCTGTGTTGCCCCTTTTGAGGCAACAAGGAGGGAATGTTACACAAGGTCCCTACACCCTAATTGGTACCCCCACAGGTACACCACAGACAGCTAGCATTTAGGTATATGTTATACTAACATACAGGGCTAAGGGCATCTACCATATAAGCGTAGATGTCAGGATATGTATGCAAATTATTGCTATACACTTTACTTTCCAATATACACATGTATTTTTTGCTTACAAGATGTTAGGACATCTGTGTCCTTGTAATGATTATGATATATGAGTCGGCATTGCCATCTTCTGATGATTTGTATTACTACATGGCTATGTACAAACTGTACCTCTTTGTTTCTACAAAGTGATGACTATAACAAAATTGTGTAATGTTATCTTGGACTGAGGAGCCACCTCTAATTTAGCCAATAGGGCTTATCTCTGTAACTAGAAATGTTTCTGTCTTACAATAAGAAAGAACAGAATGCAGAATACAGAAAGAACTGGAAGGGGACAGGATCAGTTGTGTTCCAGGACAGTAGCTGCTGCTGTTGTTTTCACAGAGTTCTTGTGGATTTTACTTGGTAGGTTGGTTCTTTTCTTTCTTACTTCTAAGAGGCTAGCAGGGTATTGTTTGGGGTGCTACTGGATGTTTGTAAACTGATTTGGTGGCTGTAAGGGGGGCTCATTTTGTGGAGGGTTCACTGTGTAACAGGCTGCGCTGGTAGAGGCCTATTTCTTCTGATTTAAAACCTATTTGGTGGGATTTGCTTGGAGATGGTTATTTGAATTGGAGACCTATATCTGTTAATTTCAAGCCTATTTTGATGTGTTGTTAGTGAAGCTGATTAAATTGGAGTCCTGTTTCCTTTGGCAGCAAACATATTTTGGGGCTTTGACTTAAATTTTGATTCCTTGTGCTGACTCCATTAGCGGTAAAGGTTACTGCATAGTGGGGAGGGTGTTAATGGTCTGGCCAGGTCTCACTCAGCCAATTGACTGGAGGCAGAGCTGAATCAGATTAAGGTGTTAGCTGCTTTGTCTTCTCAGAAAGAACTGGAAGGGGACAGTATCAGTTGTGTTCCAGGACAGTAGCTGCTGCTGTTGTTTTCACAGGGTTCTTGTGGATTTTACTTGGTAGGTTGGTTCTTTTCTTTCTTACTTCTAAGGGGCTAGCAGGGTATTGTTTGGGGTGCTGCTGGATGTTTGTAAACTGATTTGGTGGCTGTAAGGGGGGCTCATTTTGTGGAGGGCTCACTGTGTAACAGGCTGCGCTGGTAGAGGCCTATTTCTTCTGATTTAAAACCTATTTGGTGGGATTTGCTTGGAGATGGTTATTTGAATTGGAGACCTATATCTGTTAATTTCAAGCCTATTTTGATGTGTTGTTAGTGAAGCTGATTAAATTGGAGTCCTGTTTCCTTTGGCAGCAAACATATTTTGGGGGCTTTGACTTAAATTTTGATTCCTTGTGCTGACTCCATTAGCTGTAAAGGTTACTGCATAGTGGGGGAGGGGTGTTAATGGTCTGGCCAGGTCTCACTCAGCCAATTGACTGGAGGCAGAGCTGAATCAGATTAAGGTGTTAGCTGCTTTGTCTTCTCAGAAAGAACTGGAAGGGGACAGGATCAGTTGTGTTCCAGGACAGTAGCTGCTGCTTTGTTTCACAGGGTTCTTGTGGATTTTACTTGGTAGGTTGGTTCTTTTCTTTCTTACTTCTAAAGGGCTAGCAGGGTATTGTTTGGGGTGCTGCTGGATGTTTGTAAACTGATTTGGTGGCTGTAAGGGGCTCATTTTGTGGAGGGTTCACTGTGTAACAGGCTGCGCTGAGTAGAGCCTATTTCTTCTGATTTAAAACCTATTTGGTGGGATTTGCTTGGGCCTGGTTCTTTGGCTGCTGGGCTTGGAGGGAGACACAGGGGCGATACACTCTCTCTCGAGTCAGGTGTCTGCCAGACCCACCATCCCCACCTCCCTCCCCAGAAGTCTGCAAATTTATAGGGGAACACCTGCCCTGCAATTGGAGAAAAGGCTGCAGGTGCAGCTCATGTAGTTCTAGCCACTGGGGGTAGGATTTAAAGGCTGGGAGAGGAGCTTTCAGAGTTGTTCATTTCCTTATAAGTTTAATGTGTTGTACTGCACCTAGTAACAGGGTTACTGGTGTACAGTGGACTATCTGTAAGATTAGTGGGTGACCTGATTAGGCAGTAGGGGTATCTTGGACTAGGGGGAACCTGGTGGCTCACCCAAGGAAACCTATTTGGAAGGGATGGAACCACACATCATTAGGTCCGGCATCTTTGGGAGGGTGGTGGGGTGCACAGGGTGTGGAGCAGCCATGATACTGGACTGGGCTTGGAGTTCGATGGTTGCCCAGTGCTACCAGCTAGCACAGCTTAGGGAGGAGGTTGCGAGGATTAGGAGAAAGCTGGGGAAGGGGTGGTATGGTTGGGGAAGGGGTGGGAATCCCACAGGGTTGCACCAAGCCGCGGGGTGAGGGGCATAGGAAAGGAGTGCAGGAGATACTCAGGGGTCACATAGGGAACCTGGCAGAGGGGGTGCAAAGGACACTGCAAGGAAGCAGGCAGGTAACTGGGGGCCCTCACAAAGTGGGGAGACGGAGGGACAACATTCTCAGGGAAGTAGGCAGATGGCCAGGGCTGGACAGAAGGAAGCAAGGCGGGGAGGTGGATCAGACCTTACACTCAGTAACCGCTTCAATTCTCTTCTGCTCAAGGATGAGGGGGGTGATGTAGCCATGACAGGGGTAGTTAGAGATGGAAGGGTGGGAGTGGGAGGCAGGAGGCAGGGGCCAGATAGCAGGAAAGACAGGGGGACCTGGAATGCAGGAGAATGGGAAGCAGTGAATCAGAGCAGGAGGGCGGGGGAAAGGAGGAAAGTGCAAGGAGAAGTACCAGTTGGGAGGAAAGGTAAGGGAGAAGGACCAGAGTACAAGGAGGATTCAGTAAAGGGAGCTGAGGGTTTGAGGCCAGGGGAGCACGACTAGAAAGGAGGAACTAAATGGAGACAGGAAGGAAGGGAGGATGAGCCAGGCTAGTTTAGCAGATGGGGAGAAGGACCAGTTGCGAGCAGTGAGGGGATTGCAAGGAACAGAAGGATACTCAGGAGGAGGAGGCATAGGATTGGAGGAGGGGTGGCCATGGTAAATAAGGAGGGTGGCATGTGGCACCCAGAGAGGAGGAACACAGAGCCGGCTGGGTGGAGGGTCTGTAGAAAGGATGAGGGACATGGAAGGGGAATGGAGGAAAGGGGTGGTCAGAGTGCTCCTGCTGGGGATTCTATGATCAGGGGAATCAAATGGGATAGGGAGGGAGAGCCTGGCCAGTTAGAACAAGATGCTTCCTGGACTAGCGGTGCCAGGGCTAAGCACGAGTATATCAAGCTGGCAAAGGATTGTGGGGGTTCCCCAGACATACTGGTCCACCTGGGTACAAATGACATTGAGGAAATAGCAAGCTAGAGATACAGGCAAGATTCAGGGGCTCATGGGGTCTGTCATGACATAGGATGCACAGTTTCCTTCTCAGAAATCCTGCCAGTGCCAAGGTCTAGTGAGAACACAAAAGGAAAATTAGGAGATAAACCAGTGGCTCAGGGGGTGGTGTGAGGCCAGAGGGTATGGGTTGATGGGGACTGGGGAGACCTGGGAGGATAAGGAGCTGTATGCTAGAGATGAACTACATCTCAATTTGGAGGAGGAGAATCATTAAGTTGAAAATAGAGGTTCATTGGTGAAAAGTGGGTTTAAACTTGTGAAGGGGGTGGGATGGGAGAAAAGGCTGTCAAGGGGTGCCGATAAGGAGGACTCTGTCTCCACCCTGGGGACCAGAAGGATTGCAGGAAAGGCCAACTGGCAAAGTGCAGACCAGGGAAAACAGAATCCCCATGGGAACACGAGCAGGGAAATGGAACTATAGGGAAAGGGTGGAAGGTAGTCCTGCTAAATGCCAGGAGCTTGGGCAATAAAATGCCTGAGCTCCAGGCGATGCTAACTGAGGGCAGTGGATGTGGCAGTGGTCACTGAGACTTGGGCCACTGCAAGACATGACTGGGACCTGAACCTGGAGGGATACACTATGTTCAGGAAGGGACGGGGGAAGGGGAGGAGGGTAGCAATGATAGTCAAAAACTGCATTGGCATAGGGGAGTGGGAGGCGGAGGGAACCGTGGAGGCGGTTTGGGTCACCTTGATAACAGGGGGCAAGAGGTAAAAATAGGAGTAGTGTATAGACCCCTGCCCTGGCGGAGGAGCTGGAGGACAGTCTGGTGGCAGATGTTAGGAGACACTGAAGATTGGCAGAGGCAGTGGTGGTGTTGGGGACTTAAACATGCCAGGAACAGACTGGGAGACTATGACATCCTCTGTGACCAGGAACAGAGGTTGTTGGATGTCTTTCAAGGCAGCGTTCCTAACTCAGCAGGTGAGGGAACCGACCAGGAGGCCGCAGGTACTGGATGTGGTCCTGGCAGACAGTGACCAGATTGGGAGCCTGGAGGTAAGGGACCCATTGGCGGGGAGTGACCATGCTACGGTCTGGTTCTGCCTGGACCTAGGAGGGGTGAAAGGCTGCACAAAGACGAGGTAACCGACTTCAGGGGCGGATTTTAGGAAATGGGAAGGATCCTTAAGGAGCATTTGGATGGGATTGGGTCAGACATGGAGCGCTGATAGTAGGTGGGAAATCATCAGGAGAGGGTGCAGGATGCTACCAGCACCTGTGCAAGAAGTAAGATAATCGGTGAGGGCCAAAAACCCTGTTGGTGGACCAGGGAGGTCCAGGAGGTGGTGAGGAGAAAGCAGCCTATAAGCAATTCAAGTGCTCAAGGGTGAAAGAGATTGAGGGGAGTACAAGCTGATGGCTAGAAGGCCACTAGAGTGGTGAGGCGGCTAAGGCAAGGAAGGAGCAGAACCTGGCCAGGGAAATGGGAGAGGGAACAAGGGTTCTTTAGATACATTGGGGAAAAACGAAGGGTGAAGGGGCAGATTAGCAGGATTAAATCAGGGAGAGATGGGCACAAGACCGGGGAGCAGGCTGAGGTACTAAATGAGTACTTCACCTCAGTTTTCACCAGGGAAAATGGGGTGCTGCATCATACATGGGAGGAGACAGAGATACTGAGGAGGGGACCCTTACCGATCGGCAGGTCTGGGGAGAGGGAGGCATCACTGGCAGGTGGGGGAGGCTAAGCAGGGAGAAGGGGCACGAAGTGGAAATCACAGCAGAGAGTGAGGAGCCCTCAGCTCCCTTAAGATGGAGAAAGCACGGGCGGATAAATTACATCCCAGAGTGCTGAGGAACTTGCAGATGTCCTGGCAAAACCCTGGCAGAGCTTTCACCATCTCTCTGAGGACGGTGGGTGCCCCAAGACTGGAAGGTGGCACATATAGTGCCTATCCACAAGGGGATCAAGGGAGGTGGCAGGGAACTACAGGCCTGTCAGCCTGACCTCGGTGGTGGGCAAGGTGATGGAGGGCATTGTCAAGGAGAGGCTAGGGGGACCTGGATAAGTCAGGAGTGCCTGGACGATAGACAGCATGGATTCATCCGGAAAATCATGTCAGACAAACCTGGTGGAGTTCTATGACTGGGTGACAAGTGCCTTGGACCTGGGTAGACCAGTGGATGTCCTCTTTCTAGACTTCAGCAAGGCATTTGACTCTTTTCCTCACGTGGGCCTGTTGGATAAGCTGGGAGAAATGGGGGTGGGGAACCAGATGATCAGATGGATAGGCAATTGGCTCCAGGACCGGACCCAGAGGGTCGTAGTTGGGGGGATAGTCTCATCCCCAAGGAGGGTCATTAGTGGGGTCCCACAGGGATCAGACCTTGGGCCCCTTCTGTTCAATGCCTATGTATCAGACATAAGGACAGGAATCAGGAGTGAGATGAGTCTCTTTGCAGATGACTCGAAACTGGAGGCAGTGGTGGATGGGGAGGAGGGGAGGGTGGCCCTACAGGGGGACCTGGAGGCTCTGGAAAGATGGTCTAGAAAGTGGAAGCTGAGGTTCAATGCAGGGAAATGCAAGGTACTCCACCTGGGGGCCAGAAACCCAGGTCAAGTGTACACCCTGGGGGAATGCTACAAGTCTAGATGGCTGAGAGGGACCTGGGGTGGTGGTGGGTGTCAAGATGAACAACTCTGAGACTTGGGAGGGCAGCAGCCAAGGCCAACAGGATGCTGGGATGCATGCTAGAGGATCACCTCCAGAAGGAGGAGTAATACTCCTCTGTATAACTGCTTAGTGAGGCCGCACCTTGAGTACTGCGTGCAGTTTTGGAGCCACACTTAAGCGGACATTAACCTCCTGGAGAGGGTCAGAGGAGGGCAACCAAAATGATTTGGGGATTGGGGACAGGACCTATGAGGAGGCTCAAGAGCTAAATATGTACACATTGGAAGAGAAAAGGGACATGGGGACATGATAGAGGTCTTTAGGTACATGAAGAGGGTAAATAGGGAGGAACAGTGAGGGTGCTTCGAAGGAAGGAGGAAGGGGCCACTAGAGGGCTGGAAGCTGAGGGGAAGATTCAGGGGAGAAAGGAGGAGGTGCTACTTCACTGAGAGGGTGGTGGAGCCATGGAATGCACTGCCTAGGGGGCTGGTGGAGGCAGAGACAGTGGAGGGGTTCAAGAGGGGGTGGGACAGGTACAGGGGAAGGGTTCTGGAAGCAAAATCCAATGCAGCAAGAATATCCGGAACTGGGAAGGGAGAAGGCAGAGAAGGCGAGGGGGACAGCAAGGTCAGCACCCAGGTTGGGGACTGACCAAATGAGCAGACACGAAAGACCATTAGACCTATTCTGCTGGCATTTTAGTATGTTAGTATGTTAGTAATAACCATGGTAATGATCTTAGGTATATAATGTAAGACATTACGTCTTCTACCTGAGAGACCCAAGGAGACACGGAGGTTCCTCGAGGTATAGGGAACACTTAGCATTGGCTCCCAGTTCCTATTGGTAAGAACTGCTCAGAGCAACTGTGATTTTCCTTTTGGCAGTAATAAACAAGCTTTATTACTCTAATGCAACATGTCTGTGATTCCTTGCATGCCCATTATTGCCAAGAACCTGAGAGTGAGGTTTAGACCTCTTGACAAGACATTGAAGAGGACTGACCCCAGAACTGATCCCTTAGGTATCCCACTGGTCACTCCAATTTCTTCTGATCGGGTTCCATTTCCCACCATCCTCTGCTTTCTGTCCCTTAACCAGTTACCAATCTAGCTCATCACCTTGTGGCCCACCCCCAGACTACTAAGCTTGTTTACCAGCCTTCTATGAAAAGCAGTATCAAAGGTGTTGCTGGAATTGAGGTAGGCGACATCTACTACCCCTCCTTGGTCTACTGTCTTTGTCACCCAGTTAAAGAAATCTATCCAATTAGTTTGACAGGACCATTCTGCTGTAAAACCATGTTGCCTGGGATCCAGCACTCCTATGGCTTCCAGGTGCTCCATTATCCTTTCCTTAAGGAAAGTCTCCATTATCTTACTGACTACAGAGGTTAGACTAACTGGCTTGTAGTTCCTTGCATCTTCTTTGCTGCCACTCTTGTGAAGAAGAACAACATTTGCCCTTCTCTAGTCATCTGGGACTACTCCAGTGTCAATGGACTCACTGAACAGGCATGCTAAAGGGGCTGCCAGTTCCATCCTCAGTTCCCTTAGGATCATGGGATGTATGCCATCCAGTCCCATGCCTTTGTCCACCTTCAACTTTGTAAGTTCCTGTAGGACCCACTCCTCCACAAATGGACTGGTGTTTACCCACATTCCCTATGCTCTTTGAAGTCTAGCTGTGGCCCCTGTCCCACCCCTTCCACAGTGAAGACTGAGCAGAAGTATCTGTTTAGGATTTATGCTTTTCCCTGTCTCCCTCATCAATCTCCCCCTGTCTCCTTTGAGTTTAGCTACTCCGCCCTCAGCCTTCCTTCTTTTGTTAATGTACCTGTAGAATGTCTTGTCTCTTTTTTTAACCTATCTAGCTATTCTTTCCTCTGTCTGCACTTCTTAGAGCCTTTCCTACCTCCCTCAGATGATTCTGGTACATTTCCTTGTCCTCATCCCTTTGTGTCTCCTTAAACATCCTGAAGGCTACCCTCTTGGCCCTTACATTTCCTGCCACCATCCCTGAGAACCAAAGTGGTTGTCTTCTTCTCTTCCCCTTGTGTATCATTCTAACACATTGTGTTGTTATGTTCTTTATGGCCTCCTTGATTTGTGCCTCAATGCCTTCTCTATCCCACTCTTTGCTGGGGTTTTCTTCAGCTGTATTCCTATCTTGGTAAAGTTATCTCTCCTGAAATCTAAGACCCTTCCTTTTGAATGGGTTGACTGAATCCTGTGTCCACCTTGAAGCATTCCATATGATAGTTGCTGGATCTTAGCAGACCTTGCACCTTGAGATCTGTGACCCTGTCACCATTTGTGAGCACCAGATCCAGGATCACTTTGCCCCGGTGGGCTCCTACACCAATTGCCTGAGGCTTGCCCCCTCAAGAGAGTCCAGGAAGTCCTGTGCTATGGATGTGGCCCCTGCTGGGATGGACTGGTCTAAATCCTATGTGTTAAAATCATCAATCAGTAGAACTTCCCCTTTTGCAGCCATGTCATATATGTTGTCCATTAGCAGCTTGTCAATGTTATCTCCCTGAGCTGGTGGTCTGTAGATGTCTTCCATGCAAATGGCTGTTTTATTGCCTGATTCGAGGGTGACCAAAACTTCCTCTGTCTGCTGTTGTGTGCTCTGAATTGCTGTCAGCTTGATTTTTTCTTTGATGTAAAGTGCTACCCCCCATTTGTTTAGAAGAGGAACCAGAGCCTGCCTTTTAAATCCGGCAGCTCCCTCAGCCCCAGACCCTCAGCTGCCATTGCCACCTGACTGGTGATCTGGTGGAAGAAATAGAGGCACTTGCAAAACCTTGTCTTCTCTCCCCCATTTCCCCTCTGCTGCTACTGTACAAACCAAGATATTTGAAGTAGGGGACAACCACAAGTGGCATAATATCCAGGGTAGGGAAAACAGGAGGGGTAGAGAGCCTGGCAAGTTTTTGACTGGAGCCAAAGGCAATCAGTACAGTTCTCATTGTGCAGACTTGCAGTTAGTTTGATTGGAACCAGCATTGGACATGGTCAAAGTCATGTTGTAGCAATTTTACAAGGACAGAGCCTGAGGCACATATGAATATGCAAGTCAATACAGATAGACAAAAAAATCATTCAGAGAGATGAACAAAAAGATGGGACCCAGCATAGTGCCTTCAGAGACCACAGACTGGATAAGAAAGGGAGGGGACAAGGCATCAGTAACTTGTACCAGCTGGAGACAGCTAGACAGACAAGAAATGGGCCATTTTACTGTTGGGACAGAGGATATTAGCTTGTCCAGAAGGAGGGGCTGGGCTACCAAACTGAAGGCCTTTGCAAGGTCGATGATGATAGCAGCAGTAATATGCCATTGATCCATCCCTGTAAGGATGGTGTCTGTGACAGACAGTAGGGAGGATACAGTGGAGTGTTGTTTATGCAAGCAGGACTGGAAGGGCAAGTTGAAATTACTGGAGTAGAGGAAGGCATATAGTTGGGAGTAGACACATGCTTCTGTGAGCTTTGCAAGAGTAGGAAGAAGGGAAATAGGAATGACAGTTGCCATGGGAGTTAGGGTCCCATCCCTTGTGTAGGAGGAGTACCTTTGAAAATCTGTAGCATGGTGAGACAGTGCTGAGGGAGAAAGAGAAATTAAATGGGGGAAGGTGAATGGTAAAACAGGGGTAGAGAGACGGAGCAATTTAGAGTCATGCACATCAAAACAAGTCCTTTTATTTTTTTTATTAATATTTTATTGCATTTTAAAAACATTGAGTCATATAACGCACACGTGTCCAGAGATATGGCAGTACATTAAATAGTAACTGTAACCAGCCCACTGGTGCAGTGGCAAGATCTCCACTTGCAGTGCTAACATCCCGGGTATGGTGATGGACTTGGGAGTGAGAGGGCCAGCCAGAGGGGAGAAGGATTGAGCTAAGAGCAAAAGAAGGAGGACTTGCCTTAGGAGGGCAGCTTTAAGTAATCTAGTTGTATGGACAGGGTTGTGGTTGTGGTAGAAAGGTTTAGATCCCACTACTGGGGTTGGGAGATCATGGGCATGATGGGCCAGGAGAGATAAGTTTAGGTGGAAGGGGTAGGGAGGAGTAACTTGCATCAGGGGCTGTGCAAAATTAGGAGGCACGGCACTAACAGTTACTCCAGGCCAGTCATTGAAGTAGGCAGAGAATGAGGGATCCATTGTCACTGTTAGAGGGTTGGAGTAGAGGGAAGGGGTGGTAGGAGTAAGAGGCAAATAGAGATGATAATATTCATTATGAGTCTCATAAATGATGGAGGCAGAGCAGAGAAAATGTGAGGGGGGGTGGTAAACTACAAGCAGGAGATAGTGGATTTCATGTCAGGAGTGTATAAGGACCATAACCAACAGTGTAAATGCTAGTTGGATGATTAATGCAGTGGTAGCACTGCCGACTATGGTGCAGAAGGTCCAGGGTTTGAAACCCAGATCTGATGAAAGAGGAGGGAGTACAAAAATTGTGACAGGATATGTGAGAAAGTGGGATGGAAGTACAAAGAAAGGAGATGGTAGGGAGGGAGGACACAGAAGGGAAACAAGTGGAAAGGTATGCTTGAGTGACCCCTGTAACTTTTTGTTCCAGTGCTATTTGTGAGACTCGTACTTGTCTTGTAACCACCTAACTGTTATGGTAGAACTGTGTATGTCCCCGTTATATGTGACATGTTTTGAGTAGTAGCACTGAAAATGTTTTGGTTACTGTTCCTCCAGATGTTAGATGTTTTGAGCACTTACATTTCAATCCTGCTGAAGATGTTTTCCAAGGTGCAGTGTAGCTGTTTGTAACAGTGCTATTTGTGAGATTCTTACTTCTCTTCTGACCACCTGTTATGTGATAAGTGTGTGTTTGTGCCCCTGTTACATGTTACACTTAAAATGCTTGGTGTTGCATCTTTTGAGCACTTAGATTTCATGTTTTCAACACTATTCCTCTATCTTAGAATTTTCGTTCAGCAGCATCGTAAACATGTAGCCACAACATTTTCGGCAGTTTCCATGCAGGTGCAGATTGAGTGACATTCACATTGCTGATCATCTCCTTTCCCCTTGTTACTGCATGATGTGTAGCTGTTTTTGTTGTGTTAAGCACTCACTGTTTGTTCTTGGTGAAGCACAGTTCTGTATCCTCAAACCAGTATTTATGTACCTCGTGATCTGTGTCACTGTGTACTCCTGGCATTTGATTACAAATAATTTGAGGTCTATATCTTGTGCCTGTGTGTGTCTCCATTTGTTTTGCACTACAGCGCTCAGCCCTTGTCACTTGCCATGGCAGCTCAGCTATGTTACAAGCACATTAGCCCACTCCAGAGTGTGGTTCTAATAGAGAATTAATCCATGCATGGGTGGTTGGAGACTCTTGGCTCGCTGCCTCATGCCCCAACCCCCCCCCCACAAGTGTGGATTCATTCTCTAGTAGAACCACACTGTGTCATGGTTTAATGCTTACTTGTTTTTTTAAAACCATGAACAAAGCATTAGATAGAGATATATTGGAACCACAACATTCATTTTCGAACATGGAGTAAATTACCCACAGAACTCCCACTTGACTGTATTATTTATTAACAACAGGTGACCCAAACATAAAGTTAAAACAGTTAGTTTGACCTGTCTAGGGTATACTGAATCAAAAGACCTCCACGTTCCTAGAGACAAAGTAAGAGGGCAGTTTTAACAGTACCTACAACCCTTGGATTATTAATGAATTGTCCAGACAGTTCACAATTCCCCTGCAGCTAAATCCTCCAGTCCCCTTCATCTGCCTGCTGTATAGTGGCAATGTACTTATCAATGAGGGCTCCAGTCACCTTTGAACTGGTAAATGAGGAATGTTCATTCATAAGCAAGAATTGCAGTTGGGCTGGGAGTCCAATGTAGTATCTGACCTCTCTTTCAATTTGCAAGCCATCCCTTCAAAGGCTCGTTGATGCTATCTTGTAGTGAAAGAATAGTCAGGGAAGAAGAAAATACAAATGTTGTGCCCAGAAATGGGAGATTGTTCTTTAACCACCCGTAGTATTTGACCTCTGCCTCCACTGAAGTAGTGACCATTAAGACAGTTCTTGGCCCTTCTCCACCTGCTACAGCTTGACAGGGAGTAATCTGATAAGCCTTCTGAATGGGTACTGCATGCCCGAACCCAATTGCCTCAGGTATCTATTTTTCCAAGTATGTAAGTTATCCCCTTCTGCTCCTTCAGGGAGACCTAGTATACATTAGCTACAGTGTTCTCTAATTGCTCAATTCAACATTTGAGCAGGGATTGGTCCTTGATAGATGATGTCACCACCACCAGTACTTTTGTGGTGGCATTTTTGAATCATCTGCCTTAACCCCCATATCATCAATTTTCCCTTCTACCACTTACAAATGGCCCACATATTGATCAATATTTTGATTCAGTGTTTTAATGGATCTTGTTAAGTCTAGCACAGCTTGTTTAAGGGTTTCTAGCATGGCAGGAGTCTCCTTTGTTTATTCTGTCGCCTTTTTCAGCTGACCTGCAGTTTGTGAACTCCCACAATTGAAGAATCATTTTTTGTGGTATTACAAGGACTACCAATAGTTAAAAGTGGTATAAATAGGTTCTATATAGAAAGTTCTGAAATAATTTGCCTGTTGTTTGCAGTTCAGTCTGAAAAAGAAAACAAGGTTTAATCGATTAAGTTCTTTTCAGTGTTCAGGAGCTCTTGAGAGAAACATGTTCCCTGTTAGACTACTGGCTCCACCCCACAGGACAAGTCCCTTTTGATAGATTAAGAGATGAAAGAGCATGAATAGCATCCAGCAGAGTAACAGGAGATAAATGGAAGCAGGTGGAGGAGGAATCAGGTGAGAAAATGGGGGGCTGGGGCAAGGAGAAAGTAGACAGCTGCAAAAGGTAAGGGAGAGCACAAGTGGTGAAGAAAGAGCTGAAGTGAGAAGCAACCAGAGAGGGGGAGATATAGACAAATGACTCTCAAGTAGCACAGGTGAGAAGGACTGGGGGGGTTGAAAAAGGAGTGAACAACTTTCCAGAATTTAGCAGGGGAGTTAAGTTTATTCTGGAGGTTAGAGTGAAAGTATTTCAGTTTAGCTGCCCTTGTTTTCTTGGTGCAGAAATTCATAAGTCTCCTGTAAGTGAGGAAGTCAGAAGGGGAATGGGACTATTTGAAGCAAGACCAGGCATTATTATGGAGAGTAAGGATGTCCACTGTGATCCGGGGTGGTGTGAACTTTTTACACAGGATTTTCTTAGAGGGGCGTGCTTGTCCCGGGCCTCTAAAAATTTGAAGTGGAAAAAGAAGAGGGCCTCATTTCTTTCAGCAGCAGAAGAGAAGGGGACCAGTCAACAGCCATAATGTCTCAGAGAAGGGCAACAATATTTAAGGATCATATGGACCTGGACCATATATATATTTTTGAGATGCCAAAGGGAGCTGAATTTTTCTGATGCAGTAAGTCATATAGAGGTCACTAAAGGCATCAGGCAGAATGCCAGTAACAGCTGTGCTGTGAAGAATGAATGGAGAGGACCGAATTCAACACAGAATGTTTAGAGGAGTGAGAATTGAGTCAAGTGGGCTCCGTAATGAGCAATGAGAGTTTAGTGATTCAGTCTTTTGAATAGTAGACGATGTAGCAAGGGACAGCAAATTGGAATTAAAGTGCCATTGGAGAATAATTTTACCCATTGAGGAATGAGAGGTCAGAGAAGAAAGAGTATCAACTAACACAGAGGAAGAGATTTTAGGGGAAGCATAGACAACACTAGCAAAGATAGGCAGAGCGGAGGGAGAGGTGAGCTCAGCTTTACCATTAAATAATAGTATTAATGGTATATTATAAATGATTTATTTTAGGTCATTAAGTATTATATTTTAGCTTCATTACAGTATTAAGTACCCTGAAAAAGCCCTATAAGGTTGAAACATTTGGGCATTGTTAATAAAAACTATCAAGATACAACTAAGAGTGTCAAGTCTGGGTTTTCTTTATGCTTTTGAAGAACGTGGATGAGCACCTCACCCCCAATACCTTTGCACACAACCACTGTAAGACTAATTGGATGAAACAAGTCAGTGGGAGTCCTGGAGTTCAAAGTTCAAATTGGTGGCAGGGGTGGCATCCAATGTAGGGCAAGGGAGAAATGCTGTGTGTTCGCCCCTCACAACTTTCTGAAGTCCTAGATGCTAGTGGCATGTACATAGAAGTACCACCAGCTGAAACTGTGCTGGGAAATTCTGGTAACAGTTATATATTTAAAGGAAAACAGTATTTTTTGTGATGACTTAATAGTAGTGATAGCAGTAGTACAAGCAGACAACTCACATGGAGATGCTCTATCATGTGTTGCAGCACAATACACATGCAGTGTGTCATTCCAAGGCTTCAGCAATAAAAGCTACCATATAGCAGTAGTGCCAGAATACATTGCACAGGAAAACTGTACATTAAAAGGAAAACATTGCTACTGTTTTTTATGATCAGCCAGTAGCATTGTACAAACATAAGAACAAGGGTGCTGGAAACTGTGGGGGGGGGGGGCATCCACATATCAACTTTTTTGGGCCAAAAATGGATTGTCTTTTTCATTTATTTCACTGTTTCACAGCCTGCATTAGTGCCTGACATTTAGCAGTACTCTCCTTGCCTCTTGAGTCTGCCACCATGCCTGGTGCCACCCTTCCCCTCACACTAAACACAAAAGAAGAAAGATTAGAAACATCTGCAAGCTGCTGTTCTGTCTGTCAGACAGAGAGAGATTGTCTGTGTTCATGCCTCTGTCCCAGCTTCATTGTAAAGTAGAGTCGTTATCTCTTTCATGACTACAAAGCTGGTTGATAACGGCTCTAATTTACAACTCTGGTGGAACTTTTCTCTCATCTCCTGTCAGTTTAAGGAGCCCATCCATGATCTATCAGCCCTGCCCTTAGCAAATATTTTTTCTGTGAATTCCAGACTTGACACCTTACTTTTCCTCCTGCATGTGCTTGTGCCTCCAGGTCTACTCTCCCCTCTGCAGCAACAACAACTTGGGAAATAAATAAATTACATTTTATTTGAAAGAATGTCCAACTCTGGCATGAAGTTCCAATGCAGAGAAGCCAGGGGTTGGGGAATATAAAGATAGCCCCTCATCACTGCAGCGATCCCATTTGCTCCTGATTGACTGACTACTCTGTCCTTCCTTGCTTAAACTGGCTTTAATGGTGTTGGTAAAGTTGTTTGGAATTCAAAACAGACAAACAGATTTTGTTGATTGCTTACTGGTTGCTCTCGTTGAGCTGTCACTACTCTAACTCTCCAAATCCAGCATCATCCCACATCTCCACTAAGTCTGTGGATGATTTAAACTACATTTCATACTTAATTTATTTAATTTAATTTTTTGTATTTTGCTGAGCCTGAGCTGAACCAAGTCATCCGACAGCCATGATAATTCCCCCTGCCCTCACCCTGCTTGCCTGCCCAACCAGGACCCCTGTGTGAGTGAGTGAGTGCTGCTGTGAGGCAGTACAAGGTGCAATCAGCAAGCAAGTTCCAACAGCCTCAGGACAGGAAGCTCCTCAGGCCAGACTCAGTCCTCCTTGTAGCCTAGCATTTGGAGCTGTAAGCCACTGCCCCACCAGCCACACTTGCTTGCTTGCCCAGTTGTCATCAGTGATCATGATCAGTGATCCATACTCCAATCAGAAGTTCAGTAGTCCACTCCAGACCAGTCCATGTGTGTGAGTCTCTATGCGGTCCGCACCATCATTGGCTCCTTGCATTTTCTGGTTTGCTTGCCCTTAAACATTTCCCTTAAATACTGAGTAGGTCAGACTCGGATGGTGGTGCTGGTTACAGGACACCTGGTCATCAAGGCTAGACTTTAAAACATTAGATACTTGAACTATTTAAAGTAATTTGGAAAATATTCAGGTGGCCCTGCATGTTGCAAGCTGAACAAAGATTTATTGTAAACAGCCAGTTACATTGGGTTGAGCCCAATTAGAATCTCCAAACATTCAGCACATCTATGTTTTAAACACATCCTGTACATTTACATTTCAAACACATCCAGTACATCAAAGGAAGATGTATGTATGTATATTCATTTTATTTATTCAATCATAAAAAAGATGATTACAAAAAAATTGTACACAATAAACATTACATTTTACAAATAAATTACAAAAGTATCATGCAAAACAGCATATAATTCCATAATGACTATCTCTGAATTGTACTAATTATTCTTTTCCTTATTTATTGTATACTACATAGATAAAGAGCAATATTTTTAATAATGTGCTCATCTTCTGTGGTAAGAAGAGTCCTTACTATTATCTCATTTGAACAATCTTTAAAAGAATCAAAAATTCTTTACAACCATCTCTGTCTAGTTGCTCTATACCATTGATATTTTAGGACAACATGTTCTAAATCTTCCTTCTCATTAGAGCCACAATAGCAATAAGAGAGTTCTTGATCATGAATCTTATTAAACTTACACTCGAGCACACTGGACAGAAAAAACCTATCCGGAATTTTGCATAAGTCAGACGGATGTCAGAATGTTCCAAGTATTCTAAACAGTAGTGAAAATGATGATAACAGTCATTTCGAGTAAACCAAATTGCAAACTTTGAATTCTGTATCTAATAAAGATCATAGATCCTATATTTCTGCATAATCAACTGTTTAAGAAATGACCGGTAACTTTTAGCAATACAGATGCCTTGAGTAGTCAACACAAACAAATTCAGATACCCCACTAAATTTAAAATCTTTTTTACACAAGACAGCCAATTCAATTTTTTTGCAGTCCGGAAGTTCCCATTTCATTTTTTCCATCAAACATTTTTTTGAAAAATGCTGGTCTAATAGTGAAAAAAGCCTAATCCATAGATTTATCACATGAGATTCGGCTAAAGCAATGAGGTTAGAGAGGCCTAATTCAGCTCTTACAAACTGTGCTGAAGTTGTTCTAGAAAAACCAATAGCACTTTTAAGCACTCTAATTGCTATTTTTTCCAATTTGGTAATATATTTATGATCCAATATCTCACATCCATAGAGGATTTGGAAATTATATTTTGCATCTAGGGATCTCAAAAGTGGAACAAGTGAATTGCCACCATATTTATAGTTAAGCCTGCTTATGGCTTCAATAGTTCTTTCGGTTTTAGATGAGATGCCCTCAAAGTGTTTATTTCACTTGAAGGAAGATGATACCACAACTCCTAGATACTGGTATTCAGTCACAAGTTCCAGTCTCTCAGACTTTATATACCATTTATATTTATACATTGAGCCTCCCAAAACCATAATCTTTGATTTAGTCAAACTGATTTTCAAGAAGTTCTGGTCTGCAAACCTGGCCAACTCATTTAACTTGACTTGAAGTCCCTTGGGGGATAATGATAACATTAACAAGTCATCCACGTAGGCAAGAATTCCACATGGATCACTTCCAATTTTTGGGAAATCAGATTTCAAATTATTTACATTAACTAAAAAATTATTTATGTAGATTGAAACTAATCAGGGAGCAAGGATGCAGCCCTGTCTAACTCCACAGTTTGTACTAAAATGCTCTGTTAAGCTCCCCTAGTATTTCAAACCTGAGCCCCCGTATCAGTATATAACAATTTAATGGTGTTTATAAGCTCGGGATCAACTCCATGATTTCTCATAATATACCACAATAGTTCTCTATTTATGGTGTCAAAGGCTGACGTGATGTCAATAAATACCATAAATATCTTCTGACTTCTCAATTTAACATATTTTTCTTGTAAATGTTGTAATATATATAGGTTATCAATTGTTGAGAAGGACTCACGAAAACCAGCCTGACTCTGAGATAAATCACCCAATTTTTGTATATTCAAAACTAGTCGATTAAGCAGGATTTTTGAAAATATTTTTTCCATAATATCAGTTAAGTTTATGGGATGATATTGTGCTGGATTCTCCCTATTGCCTTTCTTGAAAATTGGGACAATCACAGATCCCCTTCATGAATCCGGGATTTGATTAGTAGCTAGACATGAATTATAGAAATCTGCCAGTAACTCAACCCATTTTGATTTCAACTGTTTATAAACTTCACCAGGGATGAGGTCTGAGCCAGGAGCTTTGTTATTTTTTAAACTATCAATTGCCTCACTTACTTCCATCTTAGAGATAGTAAGATGTGACACCACCTCTTGATCAAATGGAAATATATACTTGTGTGACTCTTGGAAAAGGATCTTTGTGTAATAATTACACCAATCACTGCCGCCAATTGCACTCTCAATATGATTAAAGACCTGCTTACATCCATAAGCTATCAATTGCCAAAAAGTACTGTTATCTCTATCTCTAATTGCCCAATTCATTAATTGCCATTGATGTAAATAATATAGCTTCTTTTCATCAACTAATAATTTCCTATATAATTTTCTTTTAAACCTTAGTTTAGCCAAATTATCAGGAGTAGGTAAGTGCTTGTACTTCCTTAATTGTACTCTTAGTAAGTACTTCCGGGTATAACATTCATTATCAAACCAGCTTTTCTGATTTTTTTTTACTATCATTAAATGCCTCCCTATAAATACCCTGTTGAATCTTGTCCAAATTTTCAAGCAACTTTGTATTTTTGACTCCAAAATCTGTACTAGTAATTTTATTATATTTATCGAACAGTAATTCCAGATCTGAGCAAGTCTAAATCTGTTATATGAGTCCAAATTAATCTTTTCCTACCACGAACCTCTACATTGGTCTTATTAATTATTAGTGGAGTTAGAGAATTATCACTCATTATTTTGATATTAGCAGTCAAGTTTGCTGGATAATGGTCACTCTCAACGCTGTCATCAATTTTAAGTGTCCGCCAGAAATTCAGAGGCCCTCTCAATAATGCCAAATCTATAACTGGTTCTGCAACAGCAGTATGAAATGTAAATTCCCTCCATCAGTATCATCAAAAAGTCTACCATTCAGTAGAAATATACCATTAGATTTTAGCAATTCAATGGACCTTTTACTATTATTATTAATAACTGGATCCTTTGTGTAGCTCCTTCAACTAGGGGCCAGGATGGCCTCCCTGGTACTTTGTATTTAAATCTGTGGGTGCTTGTTCCCAAATCTAGGGGGACCTCATTTCTTCACATTCTCTTGAGCAAACTTAGGTATTCAAAACAGTTATTTCCAGTTAAAGTAGTCAATTCAGATTAGACTTGAGGTCTCAGTTCCATTTGTGGCACATGGCTGAAGTTTATAGTTCTACTAGACATCTTGACTGAGCTATTCAAACAAATACTGGATCTCTCAGGCAAAGTCCCATGATGAGCCCCAGTTCTGAGTGTTCCCCTTCCAGTCCTGTAGGCTCCAAGCAGATAACACATGTCAGCACATTTATTCATTTTTGCTGGACTCACTGGGTCCCTTAGGGCAGTTAGGTCCACCTGCACTGGGCAAGACTTAGGTGCAGCAGAAACAAGGTGCAGACCCACACAGAAACAGTCCCTAGGGGACTGACAGCCCCAATAAGTAAGTTTCTTTCTTTGCACCAGGGGGGTGCAAGAGTACTTACTCAGGCTCCTCATGGTAGGATCTCTGCAATGAAGGCTCCTGATGTCTTCAATTCACTCACCACTGAGGCAGGATCAGCACTCTCACAGCTGGCTTGAAGTTAATTTGCAGGTCCACGTCTTTCCCCAATGTGGAATGGAGGACTAGCACCTGAAGAACATTCTGGCAACCCCCAGGTTAGCAGGTAGAATCTATTGGTTGCTTTGCCTGTGATTGGCTGGAAAGCTTGTCAATCAAGGAAATTAATTATTTATGGTGCCTCATCAATGCACAATTGATGTGCTGTTTTGGCACCTGAAATTAGGTCCCTGCAGTTCCCCATGAACACTTGGTAGTTTCCCATGACCTTTGGCAAATGTCCCACAAATCATGGC
This sequence comes from Neoceratodus forsteri, assembly GCA_016271365.2. NCBI lineage: Eukaryota > Metazoa > Chordata > Ceratodontiformes > Ceratodontidae > Neoceratodus > Neoceratodus forsteri. The sequence continues at coordinate 615,993,945 of CM028133.1, forward strand.
TTTAAAGTCCTAGCTTTCCAATTGGCTGTGGTTGCTTTGTAATGGCTGCTGAACACACAGTCCCTTAAGCAGAATCAATATAGTACCAAATAAAGTCCTGATGCATCCAAAACAAATAAAATATTTGCCCAAATGCCCCAAGGTTCAGTAGGCACTGGTGTGTCCATTCAGCCACTGTCCAGATTTACTAATTTGCTCAGTCTGTTTTCCTGTAGCTGGTGCCAATATTATAGAGCCACTATTTGCAGCAGGCAGGCAGTTTGTCTGAGTCCCATTATTATACTGGTGCAGCCAGGTTAGAGCATTTAGTCATTTAAACACTTTGCCCCTTGAGAACATTTATCCTCAAACACATACAGTAATTACATGTATTTGTTTTCATAGTGCTGTTTCTCTTCAGCAGTGGCTGGAACACAACTTTTCTGAGGGAAGAAACACCTCATGCATATGTATGAGTGATTGGGGCTCCAGCTCTTTAGTATTCATGAGCCCCAATCTAAACACCTTGTGGATCTCCTCAAATATTTCAAACAGTGGGCTCTCAGGACCCTCCCTGTGCTCACCAGTCCTGCTTAGCAGATGGTGACACCAGGACCACTGAACTCTCTCCCAGTCGACTGCAAGGTATGCCATGAGGAGATCAAAGGTGCTGCATTGTGCATGCACAATCTCCAAGGCACCAGGGGTGCCACTCAAGCAGCATAGAGGCACAGTTTAACTTTTAGAGCCCCACAAGGCTGGAATTCTATACCGAGGCTAAGCTGGGGCACCAAGGGCACAGAATGACTCGGGCCAGAGTGGGGACCAAAAAAAAGATATGCAGGCATTCTGGAGGTGCCTGAAGGAGAGCAGAAGGAAATGAGAGCTATGTGGGCTATGGATAAGCTCCCAAATTGGTAGGGGGTTACACTAGTTTTCAGACTTCATTGCTATGCTTAATATGTTGCAGCCCAGTAAGTGCAAATGTCTTGGGTGTGATGAACCACTGTGAGTGGTATAGGGAGTGATGGCAAACAGCAGTACCACTATGTCAAAGTCCTCCCTGAGGCACTGTTTATGAAAAATGAAGGATAGTTGTGGTCCTTCTATTAAAACAATTCAGTGTTAGGTGAATAGTGTATAGTGCTTATGTGAATTTAACTTTGGCCTTTTTCTGTTCCCACCCTTGTTAGAAGAGCTGGGCAGTAATAGGGAATAGATGACACAGCAGCAAGGGGAGAAAGAGCAGCAGAGAAGGAGGAGTTGGGGATGCTGGAGGGCATTTGAAAATTCTGTGACTGGCAGTTGCTGGAATAGGCTGGCTTTTATGTGAGGCATGGGAGGAGTTACATTTCCCAACATTGCATCATGGGCAAAAGCCCTCCCATTGTAATTTTTGGGCAGGTGAGAAAGCAAAGGACTGCTGAATAAATAAGCAAATATAATGGCATACAAAAATAGTAATTTTGTCGGTCCCAGCCAAATCATATATTATACATTTTCTTGGACCCACATGTCTTGTACAACAGTAATGCAGTACACAAGCATTTTGAGGCATGGGTGACTACTCAAGAATGTAATGCCCAATCAAAATAGCTGCAGTAGTTGAGGATAAATATTAACTATTGACAAAGATGTGGGGGGGGATGGAAAATACAAACAAAAATAATTTTAATTCTGCCATGACACTTCATTGCTAGCTTATAATGTTCATGCAGCAGTGCCTTGTTGGAAAATGGTAACCAGATGGTAACCAGATGGTTTCACTAAATTTTGTACACAAAATTAATTCTCAGATCCTACACTCTCTGTGACACTGCATTCAATATGCCAAGGTCCAAGAGACGAAAAAGACAGATGGAGAAACAGCTGGCTGATATTGCTGCCAAGATGCCAAGAAAACTAAATTATTGGTTTGGGACTGCCCAGATACCAACAGCTTCAGAGGCTGCAGGTAACATCACTGTGAAGAACACTACCTCTACCACTGCCACTGCCATAAGCACTGTAACTGTCAGTTGTACCGGTACAGTAAGTGACAAAGTAACTGTGCATACAGCCTCACTGCCAATTACTTTTACAGAGTCAGATGCAGCCACACTTGTTCCAAATGTTGCATCAGTGCCAGAACTTACATGTTCCTTGTCTGATGTGGATTGTCCTGCAGCTGCTATTCCAGTGCTCCTACATGGTAAGGCCTGCTCTAATACAGAAAACAGAGCGGCATTCCACCATGAAGCTGTTGAGAAGTATATTGCATTAAACAACACAAGGATGAATGACAGTGCTCAGCTCAGCCAGCATTTTGCACAGGACCAGGTGAGAAACTGAAAAATGTTCCTAAAACAACTAAATGCAATACAGTTTGTAGTTTGGCAAGGACTAGCAATTCATGGCAAAGCAGAAAGGGAAAGCAACCTGAGGCAGCTGCAGCTGAGTAAGGCAGATGATGTACCAGAACTACTGAAATGGATCCAGGGAAGGAAATATCAGAGTTCAGATATTTTAAATGAAACTGTGGAACTCATGTTCCATTAGCTGCTAAGGAACCTACTGGAAGAGATATGCAAGGATTCAAAGCTGTATGCAATTATAGCAGATGAATCTTGGGATATCAACCAACATGAACAGATGACAATATGTACACAATGCATGTCCCTGCCCTGTTCTGTTATACATGATGACTTTATTGGCATATATATGAAATGGCAAAGACAGATGCTGACTCCATCACAAGTTCCATTAAGGATATTTTATTAAGATGTAATTTACCAGTCAACGACATGAGGACAAGCATATGATAGAGCAACAAATATGAATGGATGTATTTCTGGAACTGCAGCCAGAATTAGAAGAGAAAATCCACTAGCACTGAATGTCCATTGTGAAAATCATTCCTTAGACCTGGTGTTGCAAAACTGTGGCAAGAGAATCACTGCTTTTGAAGATGCCCTCACATTTGTACAGAGTGCAAGTGTGTTGATTCATGCTTCACCACAGAGATTAGCTCTTTATGAAAATATTGCAACAAACGACGGTGAGAACCCTTATGTGATGATAGAAGGCCTGCACTTACTTTGTGCAACAAGATGGACAGCAGGAACGTAGAGCATCAGCCCATTCCTACAAACTGTGGAACACTTTATGAAACCTTACAAGAGCTGGAACAAGACAAATTTAGTGATGTACGAAGAAAAGTCAGGGGACTGTTGTCAATGATGAAAATGTTTCTGACCTATTTTGGACTTGTTGTATCATACAATATATTCAGTGTGTATCAGAATGAGTGGCTTCAATCTCATAAACAAAAACACTGACTGCAGAAAATACAATGATGACTGTAAACTCCCTGAAGCAAAATTTACAAAGCCAGCACAATGACTTTGACTTGGTCTATGAAGACATCAAAGAGAAAGCACAACTACTGAAAACTGTGAAAGAGCCAAAACTCCCCAGACAGTGCTGTGTCCCAGCAAGGCTGCAACATGGTAGTGAACCTCTTTGCCATCCTGAGTCTGCTAAGGACTGGTATCAACAAATGTATTATGAAGCCATTGATGCTTGTCTTGTGGAACTAGACCAGGGGTTCTCAAATGCTGAGGCCAGCCTCCCTTGGGAGGCCTCAACCTGTTCCAGGGGAGGCTCAAGCAAGTCTTGAAAAAGTACTGTATTTAAATTTTGAACTTTATAGAGTTTGAGTGAAGGGATAAGGCAACCTGAAATAGGATAACAGTAGGTAAATTTTTGTATTTATTCACAAGTCAGTGACCAGAGAAAGTACTGTACACTGAGCCATGGCTTATTTCAGGTGTACCCAGGGAAGGGTAGTGAGAGAATACAATTCAAAATGTAACTACAAAACACTCAAGCAATACAACATGAATAAAAGTGCAAACAAATTAAGAACAATAAAATAACAATGTGAGGGACAATGATCAATTAGACTGGCAGCACAACTGTCCAAATACAAGAGTTAACCATACAGCTACTAGGAATAAGAGCAGGAGGAAGCAAAATGATCCCTGAGAAGTTGCTTAAGAGCAGGGTGAGAGGGGGAGAGGCAGAGGTTGGCAGGAAGGTTATTCCAATTAAAGGAGAAACAGAAAAAGCAGTCTGACCCATGAAGGTATGGCAGTAAGGGGTAACAATGGTTCAAGAGTCAAAATATTGGAGAAAGTAGGTCATCCTGCTGGGGGAAGGGGTTACAATAAGCTTAATAACACAAGAGCCAGCTATGCAAAGAGGTTTCAATTTATTCCTGATGTACTGTGAAAAGTAGGCTATTTTTCTATGGGGAGGCCCAAAAATATTTCAGTATTTTGGGGGAGGCTCAAGATCTTTTTCATGGCTTAGAGGAGGCTCACTATGGCAAAGTTTGAGAACTGTTGAACTAGACCAATGTTTTGATCAAGAAACTAATACTTTGCTATCATCCATGGAGAATTTGTTGCTTCAAGCAGCCAACGCAAAGTCATTTTCAATTTTTCCTCAGGTCACTGAGTTGCATGGAGATAAAGACTTGAACACTGACAATCTGAATGCACAACTGAAGTTGCTCCCAGGACTTGTGCAGCAGATTTTGCCTGATATGAAGGCAATAACTTCAATCAACACCATTGTTGATGCCTTAGTAGGAAAAGACTGCCAGGAGCAGGCACTGTATTCAGAAGCAATGACGCTCATTCAAATGTACCTTCTTGTCCCAATGAGTACATCTACTGGGGAGAAATCCTTTTTAGCACAATAGAGGATCAAGTCTTACTTATGCAGCACCATGGTGGAGAAGAGGTACAATCATCTAATGCCATTGAACATTCACAAGGAGGTGGTGACCTCCCTGGTGCTTGATAACTCTTTCCCCACTACCACCTTCTGTGTCCTGTTCCCCAGCCATTTTTCAACCCATCTGATCATCTTACTTCCTGATCAACCTCATGTGGGTTACAGAGTCAGAGGCCTTGCTGAAGTCCAGGTAAAGGATGTCAACCGCTTGGCCCCTCTCTACTGTTTTGGTGACCCAGTCAAAGAAGTCAATCAAATTTGTTTAACATGACCTTCCTCCCATAAACTCATGCTGCCTTGCATCCCAGAGACCATGCTCCCCTAGATACTTTACCAGCTTTTCCTTAAGTATGGTTTCCATGAGCCTGCACACAATTGAGATCAGACTAACCAATTTGTAATTCCCTGGATCATCTTTGGGACTGCTCTTACAAAAGAACATTCCAAGTGCCATTCTCCAGTCCTGCAGTACCATGCCTGTCTCCAGTAAACTACTGAACAGGCCTGCCACTGGCTCCATAAGCTCATCTGTCTGTTCCTTCAGCATCCTTGGTTGTATGCCATCTGGGCATGGTGATTTGTCTGCCTTCAATGCTAGCAGCCCTTTCCCCACTGTATCCCCCTCTGCCACATAGCCATGCTCCCCTCTCTGCCTGCTCCTCTTCTCTCTCCTGTTGGCAGTGAGCCATCTTTCTCTCTGGTGAAGGCAGCACATAAGTATTCATACATTACCTCTGCTTTTCCACAATTTTCTCCACCTACTCGTCCCCTTTCCAAAGCCCAACAGTGCAATCTTTCTTGTCTCTTTTCTCACTTATATAGTGAAAAAAGGCCTTTTCCCCCTTCTTAATTCTCTCAGCTAACTGCAGTTCCTTCTGAGCCTTAGCCTGCTGGCCTACCTTACTTGCCTCAGTAGTCATCTTTAGATAATTCTCCCTGTCCTCCACTCTGTTGGTTTTCCTGAATTTCTTATAGACTAACATCGTGTCCCTTACTGCCTAGGCAACCTCAGTACTAAACCAGCTGGGTGCTTTGGCCCTTGAGTTCTTCCCCCAGAGCCTGACACACTTTTCTGTTGCAGCCATTATTCCCTCCTTAATGATGGACCACTTTTGGTCTACCCCATATCTGCACTGATGCTCACCAGGTTCCTATTCTTCCTAAAGACTGCCCATCCAAAGTTTGGGATTTTGGTCTTAGTGGGGTTGTTTCTCTGCTCATATCCAACCAGAACCACACAATATGATGATCACTTCCTCCCAGGGGCTCTTTGCCCATTATATCTTGCATATGCTCCTCCTTCATGAGCACCAGATCAAGGATTGACTCCCCCGCCGGATGTGTTCTGTGACTCCTTGAGACAGGAAACCATTCTGCAATGCTTCCATGATCTCCTGACTCCTGGCACATGTCATGGTCAGAACACTCCAATTTACCTTGGGCAGGTTAAAGTCCCCCACTATTACTACTTCTCTTTTCCCTGCAGCATTTAAAATGTACAAAATCAATTGCCTGTTCCTTTTCTCATCCTGTTTAGGTGGTCTGTAAACCACCCCAACCTTACCTTCTTCCCTTTAGTGGCCAGTAACTGAAAACACATTGCTTCCACCCTTCCCTCCTCTGACTCCTCCCTTATAGTGTGGCCTGCCATGATGACGTGCAGTGTCACAGTTTTCTGCATGACAAAATGGATTCATTTTCATTGAAAATACATTGTTTACTGCAGTAACTCTGCTGCAGCATGCTGCAGAATTGAGTTTAATCTGGGCAAGTTTCACTTACATGTTATACCCTCCCTGTTGTAAAGTGCCACCCTCTTTACCTATCACCCTGTCCCTCCTAGCTTACAAGCACCCTTTCTAAATTGAGGTCTTACACTATGCATAGTAGCTGTAGGCCTAATATGAATTATACATAGAAATTGTACTAGTAGCCGTATATTAAAATAAAAATATTGGGATCTTTTATAATCAGCTAATAGCATTCATTACTGAAATTGCACATTTCTAAGAATTCACATTTTAAAAATACAAAATTTGAGAAAAAATATGCAACTTCGTAAACAAAAAGGAAAATTGCATTATATGTGACACAATTCTGCAAAGGTTGAATGAGTGCAAAATCCACAGTTTCATGGTATTTCACAGGTGCAATTAAAATTTTGCACAGCACTTGTTTCAGTTTGTTAGGCAGTTATCACACAATTTACTCTGCTGACCCTGTATCATCCTTGTGGCATGCCTTTGGACAGATTCTGTTTGATCCTTGTCCTTTATGAGGTGCATACTACTGAACTGGATAGAGTTACTCCAGGTGTGGCCTCACCAGTTACCAGTCAAGGTGAAACAGAACCTCTTTTCTTTTACTGGAGAACCCCTACTATGCATCCCAGCATTCTGTTTGCCTTTCCAAGTGGCTTGATGTAAGTGATGGTGACTTGAGACTATCACTAATGACTCCCAAGCCCCTTTTTCTTCTGGTCAGATTGATTTTCTCACCCCCCAATCAATAATCCATATTTAGGTTTCCCTTGACTATGTTCACAACATTATACTTCTTGGTATAAAAATCTTTCGTTTTGAGTTCAGTTTTATTTTGTTATGTAGGTAGGTTCAATGACCATACTGTAACTTGGATTACTCCATCAACCCTTTTATGTCCCTTTTTATGCCCCTGCCCCCCTCTACCCTGCCTGTAGGATTTAGTATGTAAAGAGGCAGATGTTTCCCTTGATTCCTTCCCTTATGATGCAGATGAACACTTTTCTCAAATAATGAGGCCAGCCTTTCTGGGGAGGCTCCAACCTGTTCCAAGGGAGACTCAAGCAAGTTTGAAAATGTACTGTATTTACATTTTGAGTTTTAGATGTTTTGTGTGAAGGGATGAGGCAAACTCAAACAGGATAATAGTACGTGAATTTATGTATGTGTGTACAAATCGGTGACCAGTAAAGGCACACTAAGCCAAGGCACATTTCAGTTGTACCAGTGGAAAGGTTGTGCATGAATACAATTAAAATGGTAACTTCAAAACAATCATGCAATACAAAATGAATAATTGCACAAACAAATACAAACAATGAATACATAATGAGAGGTAAAAAATGACCACCTAGATTGGTGGTAGAACAGCCCAAATACAAGGGTTAAGTAGAGGGGTATTGTACTAGGAGTGAGAGCAGGAGGGAGCAAATGGATCCCTGAGAAGTTGCTTAAGAGCAGAAAAGAAGGGGAGATGCACAGGTAAGTAGGAAAGTTATTCCAGATAGAAGGGAAAGAGACAGAGAAAGGTGATCTGACCCATGAAGGTATTACAACAAGGGGTAACAATGGTTTGAGAGCAAAAATAGCAGAACAAGTATGATGGCCTGGAGAGGGGGATAATGGGGGTTGGAGTAACAATGAGCTGATTGAAATGAGAGCCAACTACTCAAAGGAGTTTCACTTTATCTCTGATGTGCTACACAAAGTATGCTATTTTGTCTATGGGGAGGCCCATGATTATTTCTTTTTTTTAATTCATATTTTATTAGTTTCAGAAACATAAAATACAATACAATGATCATTAGATTACTGGATACAAGGGGGCTGATTCCAAGATGGCCGGCGTAACTTACATACAGTTGTGAGTTACGCTGGTCTCCTCTACACCAGGGACTCTATGATGCATTCCAGAAGCGGTAGGGTCCTGGCACTTATGACAAGTGAGATACGCCATGCATGTGGTCGTAACCCACACACGGCATATTGCATCTGCAAGTCACATCTCACAGCCAATGACAGGTGGCTCCCCCAGAGCCCACCCACCCAACCACTGCAGCACACATCAGGGGGCATGAGGGGGCCAGAACAGATGGCACAGGCATCTGGAAGGTACTACTGACATGGAACCCTGGGTGTCCCTCATGTTATAGGGTTTGGGGGATGAGGGTGTGCTTGTGGGGGCCAGGGGGACAGCATGGCACCATTGCCTTGGTGCTGTGAGGCTGCATTCGATGGTGCCAACCATCAGATGCCACTTAAGACAGCTTCTAGCTGTCTGACATCAGCTATGCCACTGCATGTCCTGGAATAGTAATTGCAGGTTGTGACAATGGCCCTTCAGGAATTGGACTAAGTTGCTGTTGCAACATGCTGTTGCACCAGGCATTGCAGGCTGCGGCGTAAGTGTGGTCACATCCTGTGCTTGTCGCAGCCCACAGATGCCATGGCATAGGTGGCCTTCTGGAATAGCACCTGGACATATCGTATGGTATAAGTCATGGGATATGCCATGGGGATTGGCATATCCCACCTTACGTCAGTGTAGCCCATCTTGGAATCGGGCCCAAAGTCATTAATAAAAGCAGAAAAACATTAACAGGTTTACAGAAGGTTACATAAACTATAACTTACTCATTCAGACTAATAGACAGCAATTTATGGAATGCACTTGAGTGACCAAGCCATAGCAGGCAGTAAAATGATAATACATAACCTTACAAAACAGATAAAGGAAACATACAGGATGTCACACTACCACTTCTAAAAAGGGGGCCCATGTATCAAGAAACTCAGATGACAGAGCAGGAGGTGACTAATTCTCTCATTTTGTGCTAGAATTGGCATATTATTATACCATTCAGACAGAGAGGGCATAGTCTGTTTTTTCCATTTAGAAAGTAAAAGTCTCTTAAGGGACAGGGCTGCCGACAGAATCCAGATAATTTGTTTTTTCTGAAGTGGAACTAGATGTGAGGAAAGCCCCAATACAAAAGTTAGAGGAGACAACAAGATCTCAGACACTGTAACCGTCTCACAGATCTTATGAATTTGTCCCCCTAGCTGATACAGCTGAGAACAGCTCCACAACATGTGTAGGAGATCAGAGTGAGGCTCATTGTACTTCCAGCATTTCCCCCCAGAACAAAAACCCATTTTCTCTAATCTGCTTAGGGAATAATAATATTGATGTAAAATTTTGCATTGTATAGTTCTCCCCTGAATCTATTTGAAAGCTTGATGAACATTTCTCCAGGCAGAATCCCAATCTTATGAGGAGATATTCAAGCTAAAAGCAGATTCCCATTCTGATTGTGCATTCTCATTATATACAGAACTGTCAGTGCTGCTGCACACTAACTTGTGCAGTTCTGATACCCCACCCTTGTAGCTAGTTGCTCCACAAATCAGGATCCAATCTTGCCCACCACTAGGTAGTTCCAAATTGAGGCCTAGAATGTTATCTGCCAGGGCTTTCCTAACCTGAAGATAGGTCACAAAATGAAACTTAGGGTGATTAAATTCTTGACTGAGTTCCTGGAAACACTTTAGTACCCCTGAACCATGATCAGTTAAGTCACCCACGCTGGAAATGCCCCATCTGTACCAATCCAGCCCAAGATTATTTTTGTATTTGGGTGAGGCTCAAGATCTTTTTCATGACTTGGGAGAGGCTCACTATGACAAAGTCTGAGAACTAATGCATTAAAGAGTACTGGTCCCAGTACTGAGCCCTGTGGTATCCCATTTGTGACCTCCCTGATCACTGAATGTTCCTCAGTTGCTTTTACCCTTTGGGTCATTCCTCCTAGAAAGCATTTTATTCACATTGTTAAGTTTGCCCTAACTGGCAGATCTCCAGTTTCTTCATAAGCATTCTACATGGTACAGAGTTGAAGGCATTATTGAAATTTAGATACAACACATCAACTGTCTGGCCCTTGTCCAATGCTCTTGTTACAAGGTCATAAAAACTCAGTCATGGTAGTCTTGCATGACCTTCCCTACATAAAGTCACATAGTCTCCTGTCTTGGAACTCATTTGTTTGAAGAAATTTCAGCAGTTGCTCCTTAATGATGATTTCCAGGAGCCTGCCTTCTATAGATTTCAAACCAACCAACTTACAGTTCCTAATTCCTCCCTGCTCCTACTCTTATTCAACGGTATCACATGTGCCGTTCTCTAATCCTCAGTGACTGCCCCAGTCTCCAATGAGCAGCTGAATAAGATTGTTTGAGGTCTGCTAGTTCTTGCCCCAATTCCCTCAAAACTATGACATCCAAGCCATCTAGTCCAGGAGGCTGATCTCTGAATGCCCTTTGTTATTTAAGTACCCTATCCTACAGTAGAGATTCCAATTTCAGTTCTCTCTTTTGTCCTCCCTTAGTCTGCCTTCCACAGTCTGAGATTGGGCCCCCTGCCTCTACTATGAATACCGAATGAAAGTATCCATTGAAAACATCAGCCTTCATCCCATCCTCCAATACACAAACGTTACTGATTCACCAGCAAAAAAAGTTCAGAATCACTGTTTTAGTATTCACACAGTTTTCATGCAATTGTACACAGGTTGCACAAATTCACAATGGTGCATTTTGTCCAAATTATGCATTCTTAAACATGTGGTTGATAAGCCATGCACAGTTTCAAACTTTGTTGGGCATGATACATGAATCTACATCTTTGTTGCCTTTTCAGTTCATTTCAATGCCATTTATCAAAACCTTTACCCTTAGCTTAGAGCATTTTACCACAAAATGTTCTGCTTTCCATTCCTGGTTAACTGTGAGCTCATTCTCAAAATAATCCTGCTGGCATTTGACTGCATAGAAGATGTGGTCTATAGTGCTGCTGCCATATTTAGCCAGACAGTATTCCCTTTTTCTCTCTTTCTGTCACTTTGTTTAAGATGCACCTCCACTTACCCATCACTAGGGACACTGGAAAATTGTACCTGCAATTTTTTCTGCAATGTCTGCAGTTTAAACCATACTCTGCACAAAATCCATCATTTCTTGCAATTTATTGAATTTTTGATTCAACTGTATAAAAATAATGATATTTTCATGGAAATATACCCAAACATGTAAACAATTTGGTACACAGACTTGGATTTGGCCAAACCACCACATTGTGAGGTGAGGAAGGGTCCAACGTGACACTGTGTTCATCTGATTCCCTTCCCTGGTTTGGTTTCAAAATCTTCTGGCCATGCATATTGTGCATATAATTAATTTAAGCATGTAAAATCTTTGTAGCAGACTATCAGAAAACGTTTGCTGCCACAGAGACTGAAATAATAGATGTGAGAAAAAGTGCAAATTTCATCACTCACCTAAAGGAGCATTAACTACAATGCTTGTTTTTGAGTGGTATGGTAGATTTTCTTCCGAATGGTCTTAAATTCAAACATCTGAGGAGTTTGGGTTGCTCTGGCTGATTATAAACTTAAATGTGCTTCTGAGGGTGTTGGTGACAGTAATCCCTTTACTTGATAATCTGCCACACCTACATGCTCACACATAAAGCCTACAAAAAAGCTGAGTAACATTTCTGAAAACACATTGATAAAACAGGTGAAATATATTTAGTTACCGTCAAACAGACAACAATGATCGTAACCTGAGTAAATATGTGCCATGTGTTATAAGCTATCGTATGATGCAGTGATAGGCTAATTTGTGCTATGCTGATTTAAAAATATTTGTACTTACAGTGCTGATTAAGAGCAAAAATTATTTTAACTAAATAAACAATTGTTTTGTTTTTTGTTTTACTACAGCTTGATTAGGCACCAGAGTAAATTATTGTTAAACAGAAGTCATTATTTTACATCTAGAAACTGGCAAAATATGTTGTTCAGGATTTATTCAATACTGACCAACTGAATTACTAAATAAAATCTAGTTAGCACTGCATGAGGCAGATGTCTTTAGATTTTAGAAGGTATACTACATAGTGATTAATTTGAAACTCATTTCATAAACACAAACCTTTCTTTATATTGAAAGGATATATAAGTGGCAATCTATTTACCTAACCGTTTTTATGATCTATACATTGTGCAACAAAAGGTATATTATGGAGCCCAGGGGATATGCAGCGAACCCCCACAATTTCCTTATAATTTCTGCAAAAAGCCTTTACATTTTCCAAAATTTTCTTGTGACCCTGCACATCACTGCTCCTTCTATTTTATTCTTTTTCCCCACCCATCATCTGTTTAACTTCTCATTTCTCTTTAAATTCTGGCATGCCTCTCCCCCTCCTTATCTCTCCTCCCTCCCTTCTCATTCTATCCCTTCAGCCTACTCCCTCTGCTTCTTTGATTCTCATTCTTTTTTTCATACTTGCTTCAAATTCTCAGCTTGTCAGTCATCTTTTCTGTCCATCTGCCAACTCTCTGGCCCTTCCTCCCTCTTCCAAGCCATCTCTCACTTTCCCTCTTCTGTCTCTCATTCCACTCCTACTGTCTTATTTTACTCAGCTCTGCTATTGCTTATAGCCACTCCTTTTGTTGCTCACTCCACCAAGGTCTGTCTATCATAACATCTTCCACAATTAGAGATGGGTGAACTCTGCACATTTTTCTCCATGAAATAGTTCTCAAAATCTGTGCATTTCATGAAATAGCTCACAGATGTGAAATGTGAAATGTCACCTGTGAAATGTGGAATTTCACCACTCACATGTGAACTCCCACCATTCGTGGGTGAAATTCTGCTCTTGCAGATGAAATTCCACCCTTTGTGGGTGGAAATTTGTACAGTATTTCATACCCACAAAATATTTCATGAAATGTGTGAAATTTGTGAAATATTTTATAAGGTGAAATTCATGATATTGCTGGAACTTCACTGGCAAAAATAACTTTCACTGTATCTGTATCTGCAATATGATAATTTTTTTCCATTCTTTTTAGCATTTTTTAATTTTTTGCTTTGCTGTATTTAACTGTATGCCTGCATACAAATTTTCTGCATGGTTTCTACATTTATTCATTTATGTTGCTTGCTGCACATTTTGGCCTTAATTTTACTCTCTACTTTTGCACATTCTTTGCAATACTTACCCCCATATGGCACACCTAGAAATGAGCTTGGGCTAAGTGTGCATCTCCCAGTCAATATATTTTAAATAAATAAATGAATAAAAAATAGGCTAGAGTGCATACTACAATGAGGATTACACATACTGAAATGTGTGTAACTTACTGAGATGAGTAAGACACATATCAAAAAAGAACATAATTTAGGAGGGGTCAATCACATTGCACTTAGAAAACTGCACAGCAATTTGACTAAAAGTTCAGTAGAAACAAAGACATTTATAGGAATAAAAAGATCTGTGGTTCATCTATAGTAGTTAGCTAAATGAACCTTTTTGTTCTGCAGCAGGATAGAAGCATTTTAAACTGTATTTTATTCTCAACTATAACCATGGAATGAAATTATTTTAGTAATAAAATATTGAATTGAAGGAGTTTGTTACTTGTTCATCTTTAGTAACACAAGGCATACTGGATGAATGTACAGAGTATACAGAAACAGAAGGGTCTGGATTCAGGAACAAATACAGATGGATTTTCCAGTGATATTAACTCTGCCTCAAGTGTGTGAAATCCTCATAAGTGCAGAACATGGGCATCCAGTGCAGGTCTTGGGCTTAGTGCTGTTTGCCATGAAGTACAAAGATGTGGCAGTGAACACAGTTGTCTGGAACAGCCAGTCTTATTAGCATATAATCTGCATGGCAGCACTGCATACAGGATAGGGCTGGCTGGTGGAATAGTGCATAGCAATTAAGAAGGAAAAGTTGCCTTCTTAGATGTCCACTGCTGGCTGCCTACCCTGTAAAATTCCACTGAATCCTCAAACCACTGTGCAGTGTGGAAGGTAACAGCAATGCCTGTGGAATGGTTAAGAAAAAAACAACACAACAGGCACTGGCTGTTTAGAACTATACTTTAGCCTCTCCTGTTAGGTCCTGCCATCCATCCTGTAGCTATAACTATGCACGCCTATTTCCTGCCCTGATGCGTGGGCTTCATCATACTGGTGTGTCATTAAAGATGGCCATACAAGGCAGTAGATACAATTATTAATATTTGTGAGCCAGAACACAGCCCAATTCATGTCCACCCCAGTGCTGTGCCCTGCTGTCAGTGGCCAGGTACATGTATCTAACACTGCTACAACAGTGCTAGGTTTATCAGTACCACTGGGGCTAAGGCTAGGAATCCTGTATCCAGCCCAATGTGCTATATCGCACAATGAGAACAGTCACGTTTTGGTGGCATGTAATAACTGCAGCACTTGGACAACATGTTATGCAAATTAGGTATGCTCCCAAATCTTCTTTTGGTTACAGAATAAACAAACATTTGTCAATGCTGAATGTTTGCTGGCTGGCATTGGTCTTGGTAGTATAGGAGTTAGAGAGCTGTATAATAGGAATGGCAGTGAAGCCAACCCCACCACCACCCTGCAGAGACTGACAGGCATTGGGGTGTGCCTTTGGGTCATCAGGCATAACGGCCATGCCATTTCACCACACCCTACCCTGCAGACACAGACAAGTGTCACGGTGAGCCTTGGAGTCTTTGGCCCTTATGCTCACCCCATTCCATCAGGAAATACAGTGAGATGGGTGCAGTATAGAAGAATGGGGTGAACTTTGGGGCTGAAGGGTCCAAGGCACACCTCAATGCCTCTCACTGGCTGCAGGGTGGGGGTGGAGGTGGAATGGTATGAGCATTACACGCAACAATCCCAAGTCACACCCCTGATGCCTGTCAGTCTCTACAGGGTGGGCTGTTATGGTCAGAAACCCTAATGACTCAGGCATTCATTGATATTATCACTCCAAATTTTCAACATGGGTTTTTTGTGACCCCCACCTTATGAACAGTGGTAATATCAGTTTGTTAGCCAAAAGCTGATTTTGCACAGCAACTATGCCATTTGGCACCACAGGTGCGAAAACACATTTCGAACAGGATGTGAAAAATGACAGCTGTACTGTTCATGGGGAGGTGTAAAAAATGGCAATGTTGGAAATCTGCTTCAATGAAAATATTAAAAAGACTGGTGAAGTCACGAGCATGCATAGAAACTGTGCAACGCACACCTGTAATGCAATTAGTTTGGGGATTTTTTACAGCAGATTGTCAACACAGGCATTTTGGGACCTCCACTCATGAACAGTGTCACTGTGATTTTCTTAATCTGTCCCGAACAGTGATTTCCCACAGCGACCACGCATTTCTGTGCTGAAAGTGCGAAAACACATTTCAGCCATGCCATGAAAAATGACAGCTGTACTGTTCATAAGGAAGTGTGGAAAAATGCCAGTTGTGAAAATCTGGACTAAAAATATTACAAATTCATGAACTTATGAGGGTGCGTGGAAACTGTGCAATGCTCGCTTGTAATGCAGTCATTTTATGGACTTTTGTTACCAAATTTTTAACATAGCCATTTTATGACCTCTGCTCATAAACAGTGTCACTGTGAATTTCTTAATCTGTCCCAAACATTGATTTCTCACACTGACTGTGCCATTGTGTGCTACATGTGTGGAAACACATTTTGGGCTAGATGTGAAAAACGACAACTGTACTGCTCATAAGGAGGTGTGGTAAAATTGCGATGTTGAATATCTGGAGTGAAAATATTAAAAATTCGTGAACTTACGAGTGTACATAGGAACTGCACAATGCATGCTCGTAAATCAGTCATTTTTGGAATTTATTCACCAGATTTTCAACATAGGGTTTTAAGGGGCCTACCTCATGAACTGTGATGCTGTCATTTTGTAAATTGGTCCTGAATGGTAGTTCTGCATAGTGACTACAAAATCACCTTTTGGGACCAAATAACAAAATGACAGTGCCATAATTCATGAGGTGGAGTCTCAAGGACCCCATGTTAACAATTTAGTGAAAAAATTCCCCAAAAATGCCTGAGATATGCATCAAAGTTGAAAAAACCCTATTTATTCCATTATACAGCTTACCGGCATTTCCTCAGTTTGCGGTCAGCTTTGAAGAGTGGAGATGTGTTACCAGTCCACCAAAGATCATCGCGCCAGACTTCAGAGGTAAGTATGGGGTGAGGTGGAGGTGTGGGGAGGCACGGTGCGCATGAGTGGGGGGAGGGGGTCAAGACAGTCAGCGAGGGACCGTTTTTTCTTACAGAGCATTTTTTTTAAAGACAACATGGGACTTTTGCCATGCTGGGGTGGGCTCCCAGTGTGGCAGCTGGAAGGCTGTTTGGGGGCAGTGGAGCTGATGGGGGATTGGGCACCCCCATCGGCCATACAGACTGTTGCCACGCTGGGGTGGGTTCCCAGCATGGCACCTGGAATCTGTTGGGGGAGCGCAGTGGAGCTGACTGGGGATTGGACACCCCCCATCGGCCATACAGTGTGTGCGTGGGGAGCACATGAGCACACTGGGGTGGGCTCTCAGCATGCTACTTGTTGCAGGGGGGGCAGAGCTGTCTATGACAGCTGTTTCAGTGCAGTGCCAACGTGAAGGCACTTTGCATACTGCCAACAGCAGTATGTAAATTGCCTACACATTGCTGTTTTTTGCTTTCAACTGTATGCCACTGCATCTGAATGGTTGTCATAGACAGCTCCTACATTCATTGGCATGGTGCAGCCGTGCCTGCAAAAGGCAGCAGGGCACTGGAAGTGGGGGAGGCACACCTATGAATTCTCGTATGGTGGCACTATGTTTCTTGCACATGCGTGCAAGCAAGCATAAAAATCTGTCAGAAAAAATGTATGCTTTTTATGTATATATTAGTTGTCAACCCTTTTGATAGATTCACTTTTGAAATAATCAGAAAAGGTAATTAGTGTATATCATTAAAATGATGGAGACTTATTTTGAGCTCAGGGTCACAGAACACTTGCAGTAGGCAAGTTGAATCAATAATTAGAAATGTTGATACTTGATTGAAAAATAGTGTCACGAACATGATTCTTATTATGTACTATGGACTCGTGTAATATTCATGTAGCACTGTCAAGAAATTTGAAAATATCTGTATTCTGCAAGAAAAAATATTTATTTTCTTTTTCCAACATTATTTGAGCTAGCAAGAATACCAGCACAAAGATTTAGTACACAATCCAACAAGTTTATTTAGAGATACAAAAATGAAACAATACCTTGGTGGCTAAAAAAATCATAGCTGTACATGCAGTTGACCTGGTCTCACCTAAAAGGCTTTATCAAGGGATACTGGTCAAGGAAGCTGTAGGTCTTTTTTAAGTGCATTTAGCCAACAGCGTGATGTTACAAATTTAAAGGTGCAGTGCATAGTTAACTTAAGAGTAATGAAACAACATTTTATAGCTAAAAAGGTTTCAGCATTCACATAGTTAAAAACATCATACTCAATGGAGTAGGCACATATTTCATAATGCATCATCACATCCCAGTAGAAATTATTTTCTATTATTACTAAAATTCATATTTATAGAGCAATGGAAAAGTTCCAAGGGCCTTCAGTTATAAAAAGAGAAATACCTGCTGCCCCCTCTGACTAGCCATTACCTTCAACTCATATGAACACAGTGATAAAAGCCATGTTATGGAACCTAGGACAGAAAATAGAAGAGATTAGAAGAAAATAATCACATGTTTTAAACGTGGTATAAACACAAATACAGTATATCCGATTTTCCTCTTCCTTTTGATTAATGGCATTTCATCAAGTCTGTCATTAAGTCCAGGCAAGAAGTACCCCCCACTGGAAAATCCACAGTTTTTCCAATTGTAGCCAAAGAGGGGCCAGCAATGTCTTGTCTCCTGAACAAATGTAGCAAGTCACATTTAAAGCTAAAAGAACACAACTGCATTTTATTGTTTTATAATAACTGGTGACCCTCTATAATGACTGTCTAGATAAAACACTGTAATAACCTGCAGAATTCTATGATAACTTAATGGTGGGTTATTATGGTGTTTTCCACCTCTTGCTTTCACTTCACTGAAACATGAAAGAGAGCACAAAGTATTTGTAGGAGTACTGCGACTGCTCGGAAAATGCTCACATATGTTCAGTTTTTCTTTCTGAAACCATGCACCAGTTATTATAAAAATTTATGTTTGTTTCATGAGGATTCTTCACACACCTTGGGCATGTGAAAAATTCTCATGGCATACACCTGCATAGGCATTATTCTCTATATTATTTTTTATTCACATTTTCTTCTTTCTGGTCCCCCACTGTCCCCCACCTCAGCAATCAGCATCGCACAGCTGCGACCATCATTCATCAACTAAATAAATGGTTAGACACTGTCTTCATAGTCAATGCAAATGCTGTTTGTGGTCACCAGTAGAAGGAATGCAAATACCAGGCAGCCTGCACTCACCTTCCCTGGCAGACAAGTGCCTTGCCTTCCTAATGTACCTGCCCACCAGACAGACTCAGTGTGGGATTCTGGGATCCCACATTAACCCCAGTCTTCCAGGTGGCAATGTAATGTACTGCCATCTTGCCACTGAGCCAGCAGACAACCATATACCAGTATTTAGAAAAAATGCTCCTACATCATTTCCTTTTTTCAAGATCTGATTTGCACAACTGGGAGTCTATCATACACTATCCAACTAGAATAGGGAAGCGTCCTGGGCGTGGGTGCAGTATATGTCAATTAAATGACAGACAAGATCTTTAATGTAAGCAGAAGAGATTTCAGCATCCTAATCTGATGTTGAAATCCCATTGGCACTTCAGTTATTACTATCAAGGTGGCAGTAGGTAGTAGTAGTTGTAGTAGTTAGTGGTAGTAGTAGTATAGTAGTGGTAGGAGGTCAGGGTTCAAGTGAAAAGGGGAAAAGTAACTGATCTGCTGTGGATGGAGACAGAGTGCATGAGCCACAAGAAAATACTGAAAAGATTGATCTGAGTTTCAGTAATGTTGTTTGAGAGAAACATTATATCCATCTTTAATAATGATTTATCTACATTATATATTGCTGTTATAGGTGTGTGTGTTTTTTCATGTCTCCTGTATTGAGGTTTGTTTTGTACATGCTCTCAATACTGATATGCCAATAGGTTTTGATCTGATCATGCTGTTAGTCCTGTATCACTTTTCTTACTGTATAAAGAAGTGATGAATTTTTAAATGAATATTGAAAATTATTTAAAAAGTTAATGTAATGTATTCTTTATTGTGGCTTTAATAATGCAGTGGCTCTGCATAATATAGTATTTTCACTTTAATCACCTGTTTTGCACCTTCACTTCATTAATTTTGAAGCCCCAGTTTGGAGGAATTAGACCAGAGTTTTGAAGTAATGAATGTTATAGTCCCCATGGTGAGCAGCAATTGAAAAGAATATGCTGATATAGGGATAGCTTGGCTGTGCTGGCCACTGAAGGCATTACCTCTTTAAATTTAATGAGATGCAATAAGTTCAAATAATTGTAAGGAATGTAATTCACATGCTTTTAGCTGGTTAAAATATATTTGAACAGGAATTTCAGTTCAAATCAACACTCCCTGATGAAACCTTTTCTGAAAAGTGAAGCACCATCACTTTAAAAATGTTTGTACAAACTGCACTTTAAGAACTACACTGAATGTTGCATTGTACTGCTTGGAAAATGATATAACAGAGAACAGAGATCAACTTTGTCCTGGACTTTCTACATAATGTGTCTGGTATTTAAAGAGAGTTATGGTGTGGGAGTCACGTTCCTCCCCTCCATGTTCAGCTGGCTCTGCAACTTTGTATATGAAATCTCATCATCACCGAAGATTTTACATAGGACATGTCATCAGCCATTTTGCCTTACAGAAACTGTACCCACTGCACATTCTACTTTCTTCCTTTCTGATTCCCACAAGGGGACCACCTCTTGCAGTAAGGTTCCTCTCCCAGTTGGTAAACACCAAGACCCATGTGGGTTCCGCATTGTGGTGATACTGCTGCAATACAGTACAGCCTTGCAATCAGAACATAAGTACTGTATCCAAATGAAGTAGCCCAGTAAGGGGCAGTATTATAGCAGCTTTAAGAAAAACTGCCTTTGTCCAATAAAAATTGAAATCTTCTAGGTTGCTACATGCCATACAGAACACCATCATCAACAGGTGACCCACTCATGTTTCAGAGTCTGCCTAATGAGGGGAGGTAAAGTATTACTGAGGTGATATGTGTCAGAGTGTTCTAATGTATCACCACTAGATGGAACCAAAGTACTGGTATAGGTGGAACCAAAGTGCTGGTAAGTGCTGTAGAAGGGACCTTTTATAGAAAGACACTGAAAAAGAACATGTACAGCCATATGAATAGCAATGCGATTGTTGTAAGGACCTTGCCTGTGGTATGTTCTAATAAAACTAAAGTTAATCTTTCACTAAGCCTCCTGAGCATTACCTGACAGAGTCAGAAGTGAAAGAAACTACTTCAAAAGGGAAGAAGGAAAGAAAAAGACTAACTGTGAGGGAGAGAGAGAGAGACAGAGAGAGATAGAGAGAGATATGCCTTCAAGATGCCAAAATGTTTAATCTTCCTGATGCTTTTGACTTCAGTTGACATGCAGACTGGCCTGACTGGAAGCAGTGTTTTTTTCCCATTGTAGGCTTTCTACAAAGCTAAATGAAGAAAGCAGTGAAGTGCAGGTATGTTCTCTTATTTATGCCCTGGGAAAGGAGGCAGAGTTAATCTTTAAATCATTCTTATTTAATAGAGAAGAGAATTGGAATGATTATCAAATAGTAATGGAGAAGCTGGATGAATATTTTGTGCCCAAGCACAATATAATCCATGAAAGAGCCCGCTTTCAACAGCGTAATCAAAGGTCAGAGAAAACAGTAGAAGCATTTACCAGAATCTTGTATGAGCTTGCAGATACTGTGATTTTGGAGCAATGACAAATGAACACATCAGAGATAGACTTGTGGTAGGAGTTCTAGATATGGAGCTTTCTCAGAAACTGCAGCTAGAGCCAGGATTGACTCTGGAAAAGGCACTAGAAATAGTATGCCATTCTGAACTTATAAACAAGCCAAATAAATGATCAAGTAGCAATGAGAGGGCTAGATGAGGTAGCCTCTGAGACCAGGTGAAAATAACTCAAGCAGACCCCTAAGAAAAAATCCAGCCCAATCTCAGAAGCCAAATCCTAAATTCACTAGATGTGACAGGGGACATGCACATGGTAGATGACTGGTGATCACGAAATGCTGAGTGTCAAAAGTGCAGAAAATAGGTAATTTCACAGTACAGTGTCATACAAGAGGTGTGAGTTAAATATCCATGGAAAAGAGTGAAAATGAATCATTCTTTCTCTGGACAGTTACTATCATGACAACTTCAGTGAGCCATGGAGTGTTGGTCTCATACTTAATGGTACCACAGTAAAATTTAAAATTGATACTGGAGCTGATGCAAGTGTTATTTCGGAATCTGCTTACCTGAGTTTAAACAGACCTCCTCAGTTGAAGCACACTACCTCAGTTTTTGAAAGTCTAGGAGAGGAACTTAACTGCATGGGTCAGTTTATAGCTAAAACAGAATATAAAGGCACCAAGTACCAGTTCAGAGTATATGTGATTAGAGGTTCACAGGTCAATTACCTGTTGAGCCGTGATATTGCAGTATCTATGGGATTAGTCTACAGACTAGAGGTAGTCTATACAGATACCTTCAGGGAAATAGGTATCTTGCAGTGTGCTTCCATCAGAATCACACTAAAGGAAGGAGTCACACACTACAGTATTCATGCAGCCCATGGAATATCAGTTACTATGCCTCCTAAAGTGAAAGATGAGCTGGATAAAATGGTGCGGTGTGATATTGCTAAGAGGTTACAGAGCCTACAATATGGTTCCCATGGTGCCAGTAGCCAAGAAACATGGAACCATTCTTATATGTGTTGATCTCAAACAGTTAAATAAAACAGCCCAGAGAGAAAAATATGTTCTTCCCACGTTTGATTACATTATTCCAAGATTAGCTGGTGTCAGAGTGTTTTCTCTACTTGATGCAGCACGTATGATACTATTTTTTCAGGCTTCCTTTTGGCATTACTAGTGCACTGGAGATCTTCCAAAGGAAAATGATGGAACTATTGCAGAACTTGAAAGGGGTAGTCACTTGCATGGATGACATTCTGGTATGCGGACATATACAGGAAGAACATGATGCTCAACTGGTTCATGTGCTGGAAACAATCCAGGCAGCTGGTTAAAAGCTGAATAAAGGGAAATGCTTACTGCGTCAAAAGAAGCAAAACTACTTGGGACACAGGATAGATGAACATGGTATAAGTCCAGATCCGGAGAAGATAAGAGGCATCAAAGAAATGCAAGCTCCTTGTTCTGTTCCTGAGCTAAAGCAAATTCTAGGAATGATTCACTACCTGAGTAGGTACTTACATAACCTATCAGAGGTGATACATCCATGGAGTGAACTTTTGAGAAGTGAGACAATGTGGAATTGAGGCCATATACAAGAAACTGCTTTTAACAAGATGAAACAACTTGTATCTGAAGCAACTGTACTTACTTTTTATGACACCAGAAAACCTGTAATCATGAATGCTGATGCTAGTAGCTACGGCATAGGTGGAGTATTGTTACAAGATCATAATGGCTAGCAGAAACCAATAGCTTATTGGTCCTGTACATTGACAGCTGCTGAGACTCACTATGCTCAGATTGAAAAGGAATGCCTAGCAGTAGTGTGGGCATGTAAAAATTTTGCAAAGTATTTATATGGATTAGATTCTTTCAAGCTTTTGACAGATCACAAACCATTGGTACCATTTTTAAACTGTAAAGACTTAGACAGGGTACCAGTGAGGTGTCGATAACTTCTCATGTGGGATGAGGTACAATCCCCAAGTAAAACATGTGCCAGACAAGACAATGGTGGTAGAATATACCTTATACAGACATCCAATTGCTGTCATAGATTCAAAAGTTTATATTAGGATTGAAGAAAGTCTTACAAAGAATACATACAATCCTCAAAACCAATGTTGAGTTCAAAACTGCAACAAGTTAAACAAAGTACATCCAGAGATTTGGAACTCCGGACAGTATTACATTTTGTCAGAGGTAAGTGGTCAAGGTACCTCAAGAATGTACCTAATAGTGTAAAAACTTTCTTTCTAGTGAGAGGCAGCCTTACAGATTCAGTGGGCTGCTACTCGATGGAGACAGAATAGTCACTCCAAGAAACATGCAACAAGGCATGCTAACAAGGCTCCATGAAGATCATTGGGGTATTACCAAATGCAGGGATCAAGTAAAGATGTCTGTTTGATGGGCAGGTATCGGGCATAATATCCTAAAGACAGTGGCAGCCAGTGCTTCAGATAACTAATATTTGGACGTATATTACGTCCAAAAATCAGCTAAAAATGTCCCAAAATGTACTATCTGGGGTCATTGATGTTCAGTAATATTTCTGTAGTTTAATGCTGACATCTGTTTTTTATGGTGTGGATGTCATCATTTGTTTTACTCTTGCTAGTTGCCTAGCCCCACCCCACCCACCAGCTCGCTAGTCACCAGCAGCATGTATGTATCTATCGCGCATGCATACTCAAAGTCCGTCGTATGGCGCCAAAGTCTTAGTAGTCGTGAGGTGAGTTAGAGAGAGAGGGAGGATGGTGTGATGGAGAACAGAAAAAGTAGGCCTTGTCTGGCTGAGTCAGCGAGCCGAGCTTAGATTAGATATAACGCTTTTCCAAGCTACGTGGTGGTAGTTATGAACTGTCCTCATCTGAGAGACTTCACTGAACCACTGTTGGTTGCTGACCGTGTGTACCGAGGAGGTCAAGGGAGGTGGTGCATGCACTGTGGTGGAGAGGTCTGACCATCCTGTCCTGGACTAGGATCCAACCAGAGGGATGACTAAGAGGGAGCATTAAGAGATCCACTCAGGGACTGCCTGGATTGGACCATGGGACTTGGTCACACATGGCCTGGCCGTGACTGGGATTTGGATGTTCATTCATGTGTAGTGTAGGCTAGTGGCTAGGTAGGCGGCAGCTAGGCCTCATATCTGCCTGAGGGGCTGAGACAGAGAGGGAGCGACGAGTGAGCGAGTCTGAGAATCAGACAGACTCTCGCATCACAGGAGGCAGGCAGCCTTGTTGAATTAAATTTGTAAAATGCCTGGTCCTGGCTGGAGGACTGTGTCGCATGGAAAAGGAGTATTTCATGGTCGGAGGAAGCCAGCAGCTGAAGGGGTGGGTGGGCATTGGCCTGAAACTGAGGTGAGAAGAGAACCTACAATGTTGGCTTTCAATGCAGATGACAGAAGGAGGTAATTTTACTTAATGTAATTCCAGCACTGGCAATGGTAATTTGGTAAACCTGTAGAATTTGAGTATTTGCTTGCAACTTATCCATCAGGTAGGGAAATGGGCATTGAGACTAGGTGGGCCAAGTGGTCCTTATCTGCCATCAAATTCTATCGTTTCTATATGTTTCTAGACTGTAGCAGACTCAGTAGTGCAGCCTGTGCTGTAATATGGCTGACTCCTCCCCGCTGCTCATTTTAATGTACTATTTGACTCCTAACATGTCTAGGGACAGAGTAACATCCACTTCTAATTCATTTGCTTTGCTACTGTGTGTGATTGTGATGTGAATCAAGGCTGAAACTTCACATTTTGTGGTTTTTGATTGTCTGTGTGTGCCAGTCGGGGGGAGGAGGTGTATTGTATCACTCCAAGTCTTGACATGAAAAACTTTGGTTTTCAATTGTGTGTGATTGTGAAGCACATTTGCTGTTTTTGATTGTGTGTGTGTGCCACTCGGGGGTGTATCACTCAAAGTCTTCATGGTTTTGATGCATAGTAATTAAATCACTGGGCTAAATAGCATTTAATTAAAACAATGCCTGAGTGACACACAATGTACAGGCCCCAAACAGATAATGATATGCGCATCTGGAGGGGCTGTGTGAATGGGGCATGTGTGCTCATGCATACAGAGCGCAGCCCCATTCACTCACATCTCAATTTGGAGGTGTAACCCCAAGGTATGTCTCCCAAAGACAAGTCTTAAAAATGAGTTAAGTGGGTGGCCATCCACAGGCGGGTTACCGTACTACAGACAGCAGCATGGCAGGCTGCACACCCTGGCAGTCCTACACCCCCACACCTGCCCATAGCACCAGACCCCCACAACTGCCACCAGACACACCCCTGGTGGTGTAGTGCCCCCAACCCCACCTGTTGCACTACATCCCCGTGAATGCCACCTTCAACGGTTCCTGTGGTATAGTGGAACCCCTCCCCATCCCTGCACCGCAAGGTGATACTGATACTGTGTGGTTGGGTGGAACCATTGCACCACCAGGGAGTCCAGCAGGGCTGATATCACCTTGCAGGGCAGGGATGGGGGGATTCCACTGTATCACCAGGGAACAGTTGAAGGTGGCATTCACTGGGTTGTAGTGCAACAGGTGGGGGTTGGGCATTCTAGCATGTTACGGGGGTCTCTGCTTCGGGTGGGTAATGGGAATCAGACCTCTACCCCACAGGTGGTATAGTGCTATGGGCTAGTTGGGGGGATTGACTACCAGGGTGTGCAGGCTGCCGTGTGCTGTCTGCATCTTGGATGCACGTGGCATGGTGGCGCATGCGCATTCCTTTGGTGAATCCTGCTGACTGCCTTTTTCTGTTCATAATCTATATATGATGTATGGGGAGGCAGAGAGGCCTTATTATTGATTGAAATCTAGCAGATTACAACCTTGTTATAACTTCACTCTGTTAACCCTTCTTGAAGTGGCAGTGTTTGTAAGGAAACACATTTTTCAGTAATAAGGTATGTCTGGAAAAAACAGAATGGTCACAGCAATCAATGTTCTGTAAAGTAATTCAGTAAAGTAATTTCATCTGCACTTACACAATCTTGGTAGTTCATACACTGTAAAATATAATGTATGTTCTTTGGTTAACAACTGCACTGAAAACACTTCTTGAGGTTGTCATGACATCTGAAAATCTTTATAAAGATGTCATGGCAACCTTGTGAAGTGTTTACTGCATGGTTATTAACCAAAGACCATACACTGTCCTCTATATTTATGTGTCTATATTATGTATTTGTTACTGAGTCCACGTGAGGCCTTTGATTAATGTTTAAGCTAGGAAGAGGTGTTGTGTGGTAGACTAAAGCTATTGTTCCTTGATATTTTTCACTTCCCCTATTTCACAGTGTTACTATCTGTTTACTTATCTACACATTTGATGCACTCAACTGTTTTTTTTTCTAGTTAATCACATTTTTATTGAGAGAGAGAGGTGTTGTTGTGGATGCAGAAATTCATCCTGAAACCGAGAGAAGATTGCAACTTGCAGTGAACCAATCCAAAACAGCAGTGCAAGGATCAGAGTTTGAGAGGCTGAAATCAGAGGTACTTTTAAGAATTATGGTAGGAAGGGACAATCACACTGCAATGCCAACATATCTTGACTTGAAGGGGGACTGGTGGGCAATTACTCTCTGTTATAGAAGGGGGTGGTGCTCAGATATAGTCGAAGTGGAAGAGCATCTCATCACAGACAAGAATGAGGTGGTGATGCATAGCTAGAAGGGAGGGGTTAAAATTTCTGGCAGATTGAAGAACATAGCAGTCTTCCCGATGGTCATAAACCTGTGACTGTGACTCTGTGAGTGCAGGGATTGATGTCACAAGCTGTGGAGACTATATCTGGAGGGAGGGGTGTGGATAACAGTTAAGGTAGGAAGTGGACTGCAATGTAATGCAGTATCTTTTCAATGAATTGTGGGCATTTGGCAAGGCACCTGACCTTGAGGCTGGTGAATGTGGCAGTCAGAGGTAAAATGGTGCAGTGGGCACTGGTGAGTGCAGGTTGGACAGTCAAGGGCACATGAAAAGCAGCCATGCAAGCTGGTGTCCTGTCTGCTCAGTGTGTAATTTGGGGTGGCACCAGTGGCCCAGCGCTATACAATATGTTGCCATACACAGAGATGTGGCACCGGTGACTGTTGACTGTTCCTCTAGGTGGCAGTGGCAAAGGCATATGATCACAATGTCAGTGCGAAGCACCTTGCATTGGTTGCAAATGTAATAGCCCATGTAGAGTAGCAGTAGCAGACTGGTTTCATATGAGGTGGCAGCCTCTGCTCAGCTCCCTCCACAACCATAGAAGCACAGCATTATCTCTATTAAAATTTCATACGTTTCCTTTTTCCCTGCTGCAGGCAGCATAGCATCTGACTAGCCATCAGTGAGCTGACTGAAGGAGTCACACTCCAGTAGAAGAAGTCAAGCAGGGTACCCTGGGTAGCATGTGGTGATTGTACACGTATATTATTTAGCGAGGGAGCCATCACCGGCAACAGCATTTCATCACCTTTATTTGCAAGGTACTGTACCTTCAGTAGAGAAATGTTAAAATGCTTGTTTTTTGTTGGGTTTGAGGCCAGGTTGCTGGAGGTAGTGGGTTAGGGGAGAAGTACAACTGTGGATATGCTACCATAAATATAGAGGATAATGCATGAGGATCAGTGGTTAACCATGATGTAATTACATCGAGCAGATGCCAGGATGACCATGTAAACCTCTGTAGTGCAGCTGGAGAGGTGTACACTTGTTATGTTAACCATGAGTGGTAATTATGTGTGTGGTTGAGCACCGTAACTCAGGCATTGTATGTTATGTGTATGGAAAAAATAAGCACTGTGGTTCAAAAAATTATTCTTTTCTTCAATGCGTGTTTAATTTCCTGCTTGGCTATGAATGCCTCCTGGTTTAAATGTTGAGCAATGGAACTTCTGAAATTTGACATTATGATCAAGTACTATGGCTGGTACGTAACTGTCTTAATGGAATGTATGTGTTTTGAAGTACTGTCTAGGCAGCAGATCACCTTTCCTTTCCAATAAATGTGACATGTGACAAGTTTTGTCTCCGTGGCACAATGAGGTAGGGCATTAGGTCCTCGAATTAAATGTAGGTGGTGCAACTCCACCTATGGATATTTTTAGGTGTGATAGAAATGATGAAAAGGGAATTGGCAGGGTTGGAGGAATGGTCAGAAGTATGGCAGGTTTGATTCAATGCAAAGAGTGCAAAATAATGCACCGGTTGAAACAAAAACCCAGGGGAAAGAGTACACAATTGTGGGGGAGCTGGGAGGTAGTAACAACAACAGCTTTGGGCATGCATGTGTACCAGGCTCAGTCTGTGAAGTTGAAGGGGTTTGTGTTTATAGAACAAGCTGTGAATTTACCACCAGGTCCAGGGTATTGATGGGGCCATGCTAGACCTATCTTCTGGAGGGGAACCCAGTAAGTCCACACATGAAGCAATAACGACATGTCCAGACCTGTAGATGGAATTCTAGAGTGTGACTTTATTAAAACAAATTATCTTTAGAACAAGGGTGGTCTGGTCACCCAAAGCTTTACAACATAACGCTTTGCAAATGTATTAACTTCTATTAACCCCATACATTGGAATGGGGTTCTGTACTTGTTTTGTCACTATGTGACAACACGACAGTCATGTGTGATTGATGGTAAAGCAGTGTATGTGTACACATGTTGAAATGACTTTTATAATTGCTTTAGATAACCTGCAGCTGGCTGACAACAACCAACTGTGCATAAACAACACCTCATGACACAAATAATTTTGGGGAACTGTCGTGACACCGAATATGTCAAGCTCAGGTCAAGCTGGTTCTAAGACCCAAAAGAGAACCACCACCACCACCACAAAGTCTTTATTAGACTGCTGGTTAATAAAAAAATGTCCCGCAACTCAGCGCCTTACAACTGACTCTGGAGAGAGTTCATCATCTGTGAATGGACTGACTGCTGATTGTTCTCCCAGTTCCAGTACTGAAACGGAAAGTGGCAGCTGCGACCTTGCTGTAACTTCAGTTAGTAATTCTGATGACTTTCCTACACTTCAGTTATCAGATAGTGATGATTGTTCTTCTTCTTATGAGTGTATCCCACAATCTGCAGTTTCTCAGGGTCACACACAATCATCACTTGTTCAGAAATCATGCAGTGGTGACACTGGAAATAAGAACAGTTAATTATCAAATGCTATGAAATTTGTTGTTATGTGTAATTACAGACATCAGTGGGGAACTGAATTTGATTGGCTGGAGGCAAGAGATGGGAACATGTTTTGCTCTGTGTGCTGCTCAGATCGCCGTCTCACAAACAAATTTGCTACTACAGGCGCAGGTGCATTAATGAGCATGCAGTATGTCTGACAGTAACGGTTCCGAGTAGCCTGGCTGTCAACAAGGGGGCTTTGGCTTCTCCAGTTCTCAGTGGTGTGACTGTGAATTAAGTGGTAAGACATGGCATGAGTTACATCATGACCATCTAGGGAGAGTTATGGTGTGATAACGGCCCGCCCACCTCCAGACGGTTTGAAGCTCGAAGTGCGTGTAGCCAAGTGCTTCCACCACCCAAGCAGGGAGGCCCGTTACCCCACCATAAAGCATCCCATGAAGTGCCGTATTGTGCTACTGAAATGTGTCCTTTTTGTACACCATTATGAATTTTTAAACAGGTTATTTCAACTGGGCCGTTGTGCTGTGATAACTGTCCAGCAGGAAGCATCTGTCTGCCAATCAGAATTCAGCATTTTTCCACACATTTCATAATCTAATATTGAAATCGGTAGAATGGATGCTGAATTCTGATTGGCAGACAGATGCTTTTTGTATGACTGGCCCATAATCCCACCACAACAGCCCAGCCATAATAACCTCTTTAACAAATTCATAACATTTCAAAAAAATTACCAATTTTATTACTGCAATACAGCACTTCAGGGGGTGCTATATGTAATCAATAAGACATGACAGAGTGTGCATGGAACAGATTTTACCCCATGGCCAGGGGCATAATTTGGCACAAGGCCTTGGCCGATTACCTTTAGCCCCTGAGCTTCCCATTTTATAAGGTGGGTTAATGGTCCTCCTCACTCTTCTTCAGTGATAGAAGTGCTCTGCTACTTATACCTCGTGCTTCAAGCCACTACAGGAGGGCAGGACAGTTTTCCCACCATAACCGCCCCCTCCCCATCATGCATTATTGCTTAATTCATGTTCATCATAGTTCATCTAGTAAAGGCTTGCTACTTTTATTAATAATTTATAATAGTAATGACCATTTATGCCTCAAGTATGCTGACTTTGTCACCTGTGTTTCGGGACTGCACTGTCCCTCACCACCCAGATACTAATAAATTTGATAATTTGTAGCCAGAGATAGCATGGTGGAGTGCAACCGATAGAATCCTGCAGTCTGTCTGTACAGAGAGTGTAATACTGAGTTACCAAACCAGTATTTTCTACTTTTAGGATATCACAGAACATATATAGATCTTCTTTGGAGTGATCTCACTCATCAGGTAGGTATGGTACCAGTACCGCACCAGCACCACTAACATCATAGCCATAGGAACTTTACTGTCACTGAATGGGAATCCACATGAAAGATTCTTTGCAGTACATTGCTCCCTCCTCAGTTCTTTTCCACCATCGAGTTGCAAGCACATTCTCCACTGACGAGCAGTGCAGTGTTGGTGGATTTAGCACCTTTTTCAAAGTAGGGTCTACTGCCACTTGGAGTAACATACACAATAGTATCACACAGTTGTTTCACCGAGTATTACTGTCTTGATATATTTAACAGCCCATGCATTTTTTGGAAGGGTTGCCCTGCAAGGACTCCTGTTTTAAGTTTATGGAGTCCCGGGCAAATTCAGTTGCTAAGGTCTTCTGTCTTGAGCTTAAGAAGATCCTTGGCTTGGCCATTGTTCCAAGTCTCCTGTTTTAAGTTTATGGAGTCCCGGGCAAATTCAGTTGCTAAGGTCTTCTGTCTTGAGTTTAAGAAGATCCTTGGATTGGCCATTTGCTCCAAGTCTCCTGTTTTAAGTTTATGGAATCCCGGGCAAATTCAGTTGCTAACGTCTTCTGTCTTGAGCTTAAGAAGATCCTTGGCTTGGCCATTTGTTCCAAGTCTCCTGTTTTAAGTTTCTGGAGTCCCGGGCAGATTCAGTTGCCAAAGTCTTCCCCAGGGCTTGCAAGTTGTGCGTTGATTGCTTCTTTACCAGAGTGATTGTGGGGAAGGATTGCAGATGGAGTGTGTGTGAGTGACCAGTGCCACCCACAACTATGTTGGGCTGGCGAGGTCTTGCTGACGGTGTCACGTGTGTGGCCAAAGTTGCATACTTAATGAAAATATGGTATGTTTACTATCATTCCATGATGGTGAAGAGTTCCTATGGTGCACTTGGAATCCACGTGGTGAGTGAGATCACCTCAAATATCTACTCTTTATGGTACATTCTACGTATCTGTTATTTTCTTGTTTCACTGATGTATGCCATTTCATTGTGTGCATAAAAGCAGACAGCAGCTTAGCCTTTACTGTTTTATTCTCTTCACCAATTCCATAGTATTTACAAGAAAATAATTTTCCTATTTTAGAAAATTGTCAGAAATCAACCCTCAGGAAGCACAGTCAGACAAAGGACCAGTGTACAGCACTGGAAGCATAGAAACATAAAAACATAGAATTTGATGGCAGATAAGGACTGTTTGGCCCACCTAGTCCGCCCATTTCCCTACCTGATGGATAATCTGCAGATTTTAATCAACAGCTTACTTCCTCCTACCCCCCACTAGAATTGCCTCATCCCTGTCCCATGCATTCTTGAATTTCCCCACTGTTCCTGACTCCACAACCTCCTCAGGAAGGCTGTTCCATGCATCCACAACCCTCTCTGTGAAAAAATACTTTCTAACATTACCTCTGAGCCGTCTCCCCTCTATCTTCAAATAGTGCCCCCTTGTTCTTGCATATCTCTTCTTCTGAAAGATACTACCCTCTTGTACTTTGTTAATTCCCTTGAGATACTTGAAAGTTTCTATCATGTCTCCCCTCTCCCTCCTTTCCTCAAGGGTATACATATTAAGCTGCTTTAGTCTATCCTCGTATGTCTTCTGGTGCAGACCCTGCATCATTTTGGTTGCCCTCCTCTGAACAGCCTCCACTCTGTCTATATCTTTGGAGATGGGGTCTCCAGAATTGTATGCAGTACTCCAGATGGGGTCTCACTAACTGTCTGTACAGAGAGATTACAACTTCCTGTTTTCTACTGGTGATGCCTCTCCCTATGCATCCCAATATCCCCACAGCCCTCCTTACTTCCTTCTCACATTGCTTGCCCACCTTTAGGTCATCTGATATAATTACTCCTAGGTTTCTTTCAATTTTTGTTATTGTTATTAACTCACCCCTCATTGTGTACTCTTTCCCTGGGTTTTTGTTTCCCAGATGCATTACCTTGCACTTCTTAGCATTGAATCTGAGCTGCCACATATCTGACCATTCCTCCAACTTTGCCAAGTCCCTTTTCATTCTTTCCACCCCACCTTGTGTATCAACCCTGTTGCAGATCATTGTGTCATCTGCAAAGAGACATACCTTTCCTTCCAGGTGCTCTCCAATGTCACTTATAAAGACATTAAAGGGAGGTCACGTGATGGCTGCTTAGCTGACGGTTGTGCTCTCTCCTCACTCCCCATTAAAACGAGTGATTTAGCCTTCCTATCACTAATTTACGCTTTTAATTTGGAAAGCACTGCTGTAAAGAAGTTTTCTGAAGAGATTAGGAGAAGGAAGCGAATGGAGGCAGAAATGCGGAAGGCTCCCCCCCGGCATATGCCCCCACCCTCTCCCAAGAAGGATAAGGCCACAAAGAGGCCTAAGGTGCAGGCACTTACAGTTGCTTCCTCCGCCGTGGCTACTGCAGCGCTGACCGAGGATAAGTTTATGGAAATTATGCTGCCCCTGAAGGAGTCTATAGCAATCATCTCTAGTGATGTACAACAAATTAGAGATAATCTAAACTCGTTCTCCACTCACGTTGGGGATATAGATGCTTGCCTGGTATCGGTAGAGAAGTGGAGGGACAAATCTGAGTTGGACTGTTCCTCGCTGAGACAGAAGATATGAAAGTTAGAGGATAAGTTAGAAGATCCTGAAGGGCGCAGTCACCACAATAATTTGATAATATTCAGGTTGCCAGAGAAACAAGAGGGCACTAATCCGGTTCTATTTGTGCAAAAGTTTTGTGAGAAAATAGTGGGTCCTTCTCCGAATAACGGAGTGTATGTTGTAGAAAGAGCACATCACTCCCTGCACCCTCCTCCATTACCAGGTGCATCACCAAGACCACTGATATTCAAGCTTTTGAACTATCTTGACAAAATGCATATCATGAACAAGGTCAAAGAAGTGCAAGAGATTCAAAGGGAGGGCAGTAAATTAAGACTGGCTCAGGATTTGCCACACTCAGTTCGGCTTAAGAGGCAGAGCTTTCATCCTCTGGTATCTTAGTTGATAGCCACTGGAGTGCCTTTTCGAATGAAGTATCCTGCAATCCTGCACGTTAAGACTAAGGATAAATGGGTGGTGTGTGAGTCGCCTAAACAAGCTACGGAAGATCTGCACACGCTCTTTCCAGATCTATTCAAGTGAACAAGGGCTTGACAGAAGGAAGGACTGATATGTGCTATTTGGTGCAAGGAGTTAATATCAGTGGTTTCCTGTACTATACGGCATTTCGCCTCTTAGTGAGTGTGTAAAATGATGTCCTTGAATTTCTGAAGGACAGTAATTACTGGGCAGGGGGCAGTTGGAAGATGTTAAGTGTTTCTTATAGTTATGATTTTTTTCGAGGCTAAACTGGACTGATTGGCAATGCACTGAAAGGGAATTTTGTTTTCACAGCGAGATTATGTGCTGTGTTCTTGATACTTTTTCTTTACAGTTTAAAGTTTCCCTCGCTTCATGACCTCGATGATTTGTGTTTGTGGGGAAAAGGCAGGGATTAAGTCTCTTATTGTACATTGCATGAAAGATAGGAAGGTAATTGGTTATGGGTTTTAAACGATGAAACTGGGGGTGCTGCTTGGGGCCGAGCAGTGAGACTCACAATCGTCTGCCGCATTGTATAGTTGGAGTTCGGTTTTGTTAGGATCTAGGGTTACCACCTTTTTAAAAGCCCAAAGTGGGACATTTCTTACTAAAACATAATTTTTGCAGGACAGTACGTAACCTCGACTAGTGCAACAGACTTGTTTTCTCTATATAATCAGAATTAAGGCTAAGTATTGTAGTTTCTTGGTTGCTTCTATGGTTTCATATCATTTTAATGTATTTTAGTTAAGGTGCTGTAGTTTTCTACAAGATTTAGAGGAAAGTTAGAAAATATTTTTTTCTACTAAAAAGTCAGGACATGTAGTATTTTTCATGTTTTTTTGCAGGACACATCTGCCCAAATCAGGACTGTCCTGCAAAACGCAGGACAGGTGGTAACCCTATTAGGATCGGGGGTAGTTTATGGGTATATATAGTGTTGGGGAGGTTCTTGTTTTTTTCTTCATGGGAGAGGGCAATCTCCTCAGTATTACTAGGTTGTTAAAGTGGGGGAAGGGGTGCAGTTCTTGGGGTGCGGGGTTTTTTTGGGGAGTATTTCTTTTCAATGTCAATTCTAATGTTGTTGTTTTGTGGGGTTTGGGGGTTGGGCTAAGTCTGCTCTCATTGTGGGAGTTCTCCTTAATCATATGCATCAGAGGACAATATGATAAATCTTGTAGTGGTCCTAGTATTTTTTTCTCTCACTTATTAGTTTTGGGGTTCATGATAGAGAATGAGTGGTTCTTATAATTTTATTAGTTGGAATATTAAAGGGACCCAAAGTAAAAAGAAACGGATTATGATTTTAAAGCACCTTTCTCAGCTCCGTGCGGGGATTGCTTGTTTGCAGGAGACACATCTATTGAGGGTTAATATTTCCCTATTTAAAAGAAGTTGGGTGGGTCAGGTGTTCGGTACTGGTAACTCTACTAAATGCAGTGGCACCATCATATTGGTTGCTAAAACTGTGCCTTTTATTATGTGCAGGGAATGGTGGGATCCGGAAGGGCATTATATCATAGTACAGGGTAGGTTGGAGTCTTATCCAATAATGTTGGCATCAATATATGGCCCTGATACAGACTCCCCTCTGTTTTTTACTCGGTTAATACCCTTACTAGTCTCTAATCCCCCTCTCTTGACGTTCCTTGGAGGAGACTGGAACCTAGTCCTTCATTCAGAGATAGATCGTTCAGATGGCAGAAGAGTTGGGCTATCGCCTGCACAGAGGGCCCTGGGTGAACTTATTTCTGGGGTAGGTGTTGTTGATGTGTGGTGGACTCTTAACCCCTGAGAATGGCAGTATACTTATTACTCTCCACCACATGCCACTCTTTCCCGGATTGACTTTTGGTTAGTGAGTGCCTCTGGCCTTCTGGGAGTGATAGATGCATCTATCTTTCTGAGGGTGCTGTCAGATCAGTCTCCATTGGGGGTAACCTATATTTTGGGTTCCAAGCGCAGGGAGTGGAAAAAATAGAAACTTAATACTCAGTTACTCAAATGTA
The DNA here is from genome assembly GCA_016271365.2 of Neoceratodus forsteri. NCBI lineage: Eukaryota > Metazoa > Chordata > Ceratodontiformes > Ceratodontidae > Neoceratodus > Neoceratodus forsteri. The sequence continues at coordinate 616,029,962 of CM028133.1, forward strand.
CCAAAACACTGAAACATATTCAGGATTTTATAGTCAATTTTATCAATATTAACTTAGGGACAGTCGATAGGGTCGATTCAGTATGGGCCGCCCTCAAATGTGCTATACGGGGAGAGTTTATACGTATTTCGGCTACTCAAGCCTGGAGGGATAGAGGTGTGCTGGATCAATTATTAAGTGATATTCAGCAACTGGAAAACTGATTAAGTCATACGTCCCCCATACAGGAATGGGCAAGGCTCCAACAACTGCGATCAAATTACTATGATTTAATGGGCAAAAAGCAGAGCTGGCCATTCATCGTACCAAATTAAAGTATTTAGAGGCTGGGAAGAAAGCAGGGGAACTCCTTGCCATAAGATTAAGACAGATGGAAATGTACAAATTCATTCCTGGGTTGAGGCCCCCTGTAAGTAATAATACAGTCTCTCATCCCCAAGACATTGCCGATATCTTTGGGGAGTATTATGAGACCCTCTATTCCTCTGCAGACTTGGTAGGGGTGATGGATCAGGAGATCTTAGGTTACTTGCACTCAGTTGGCCTTCCTATGCTACTCCCTCAAGAGGTGGAGAAATTAGGGGCTCCAATCACCCTAACTGAAATAGAGCAGGCCATCGGGCAATTGCTGCTGGATAAAGCTCCCGGGCCGGATGGGCTACCTAATAATTTTTTTAAGAGTTGTCTTCCTCAGTTGGCCATCCTGTTGAGGGATGTCTTCAACTTATGGTTTCAAAAGGGAATAAGAGATCCTTGCTTTTTGATGACCTGGATCACCCTAATTCCAAAGCCGGACAAGGACTTATTATGTCCTGGAAGCTATCGTCCGATATTGCTTATTAATTTGGATGTTAAGATACTTGCTAAAATACTGGCTAATCAGTTAGCCCCAGTAATTGGAGGGATTATTGGTAAAGAACAAGTCAGATTTATGCAAGGACGTGCCTCAGCAGATCATATGAGGAAGCTAATGTATTTAATGGCAGCTTCGAGGGATGCTGAGTTCCCTGCGGCTCTGGTATCCCTCCATGCAGAAAAAGCCTTTGATTGGGTTTCTTGGCATTTCCTGTTTGCAACTCTCCGGCAATTTGGAGTACCTAATGGTTTTGTACAATGGGTTAAAGTGTTATACTCTTCCCCAAGGGCCAGGGTCTGGTGTAACGGTTGTCTGTCTGACCCATTTATCCTTGAGAGGGGCACCCATCAAGGATGCCCACTCTCCCCACTCCTTTTTACCTGTTATTTGGAGCCCTTAATATGTAAATTAGCATTTTCTCCCTTGTTGAAGGGCATTCCAATTCAAGGGGAGAGGTACGTGATCTCAGCATATGCTGATGATCTTCTATTGCATGTAGAGGACCCTGAGCATTTGTTACCAGCTCTATTGGAGGAGTTAAATAAGTTCTCAGTGGTATCCTCCTATAAATTGAACCTCTCTGAAACAAAGGTATTCCTGCTAAACCATCTCTGTACTAAAGATATGTGTACTTCCATGGGACTGTCATGGGAGTCCCGGGTTCTGACATACCTGGGAATTAAAATAGCCAGGAGTATTCCTTTGATGATTAACCTTAATTTGACCAGTCTTGTGCGTCTGGTACAGTCTGATCTGGAGAGATGGAGTGCCCTCCCGTTATCGCTTTGGGGTTGGGTTAATATTCTTAAAATGAATGTTTTACCTAGACTGTTATACCCGTTGGGTATGATGGGCATCGACCTGCCCAAGTCTTGGTTCTTGCAAATACATAGAGTGTTTAATAAATTCTTATGGAGGGGTAAGGCAGTGAGAAGGGCCTATTTGAAGCTAACTGCACCAAAATGTAAGGGTGGCCTTGTCCTCCCTTCTCTTTTTTTATATTATGGGGCCCACCACCTAAGTAAGATTGCTCATTGGATAAAGGCGGAGGTACCTCGGGAGGAGTACTCATATGTACCAGTCTGGCTTGATATTGAATGCAGGCTTGCGCGAGGTGTGGCAAGTACATTGTATGCCCTTGTATTCTCTAAACCCTCTCATCTCCCTGGCCTTCTTAAAGCAACCCCAATAGCCTGGTCTCTGAAAGCTCTTCGACAAATGCAACTGTATTTTTCAGAAAACTGGTTCACCTCTTGGGTCTAACCACTTTTTAATAATTGGCACTTTCAGATTGGACATGGTCCTATACCATCCTCCTTTTGTCCGCAACTCAAGCATTGTAAACTGGAGGACTTTCCACAGGGTACAGAGTTAGTTTCTTTTCAGATATTGCAGAGTCACTTTCAACTAAGACTCCAGGAATTTTTAAAATATTTGCAAATTAAAGCGGCTATACGTGCCTTTAAAGGTAACCAAGAATGGACAACACAGTCAATGGATGGTCTTTTTAAGGCCCTCCAAGATGCAGAACAACCCCATGCAGTCTCTAATATTTATAAGCACCTTCAGGGCTTAGATGCATCTCTCCCTAAAGGGGTATGTTATTATTGGGTGCAGGAGTTGTCCTTGCCTATGGACACCATTTATTGGGAGAAAGTATGGGGAAGGATTTATAAAATTATTAAACAGGATAAACTCCGGTTAATTCAGTTTAATATCTTACATAATATTTATTACTCTCTGGATAAACTGTATAATATGGTTATATCTCCTCCCTATGTGTCCTCGAGGCTGTCGGTCTCTGGGTCGCTAATATATGTCGCATGCTGTGTCCATACTAGATGTTTTGAGAGGATACATGGATCCTGGACCCTATTCTGGGACTTGATCCCCTTTTTACCCTGGAGAGTTGCTTGGTAGTGATTTTCCCTTCTGGGATACCCCAGATACGTAAAGCGCATATAACCTTAATATCAGCTGTGGCAAAGTTAGTCATGCTACAACATTGGAAGGATGAGTCCCATCTTACTATTGTTGAATGGTACAGTGAAATGTTATTGGCAATTCAGGCAGAGAGATACATAGCAAGTCTGAGGCACATGTATCATAATTTTAAAAAGATTTGGGAGCCTCTTCTGTCCTTGCTGATGCTAGTGAAATTTTAATATCTCCTATTGGTCTGGTGAAGTATGGTTATTTCTCTGCTTTATGGTACTAGATATATATTCGGATCAGATAGCTTTATTTGTATATGAGCGCAGACTTAGGCGGGGTGGGGGAATGTGTGGTTTTGTGTATTAATCCCAACCAGTTACCTCTGATGTGAACTGTTAAAAATGTTAATAAAGTATATTGAATAAAAAAAAATAAAGACATTAAAGAGGACCGGTCTCAGTACTGAACCCTGCGGTACCCCGCTAGTTACCTTCCTTTCTTCACTGTGGACTCCATTTACTATTACCTATTGCGTCCTGTTGTCCAGCCTGTTTTTTATCCGGGCCACCACCTTTGGACCCACTCCAAGGCTGGCAAACTTGTATATTAATCTTTTATTTGAGACTGTGTCAAATGCCTTGCTAAAATCTAGGTAGGCCATATCCATAGCTCCTCCCTGGTCTACTACTTTGGCACCCAGTCAAAGAAATCTATTAAGTTCATCTGACATGACCTTCCTGCTTTAAAACCATGCTGCCTTGGGTCCTATGCCCCACTGGCCTCTAGGTACTCAACAATTCTTTCCTTCAGAAGTGATTCCATCATTTTCCTTACCACTGAAGTCACCCTAACTGGTCTGTAGTTTCCTGCCTCTGCCATGCTCCCACTTTTGTGAAGCAGAATCACATTTTTCCTCCTCCAGTCCTCAGGTACCACCCCATCCTCCCATGATTTGTTAAATAGAGTAGTCAGTGGTGTTACTAGTTCTACCCTTAGTTCTTTTAGAATTCTTGGGTGAATCCCATCAGACCCCATTGCTTGGTCCACCCTCAGTTTCAAAAGTTCTTTCAAAACCCTTTCTTCTGTGAATGGACTGTTATTGACCCCCCATTCAGTGTTTCTTCCTTGTTTGGTTTAGGTACCTCCCCCTCCTCTTCCGCTGTGAATACTGAGCAGAAATATTCATTCAGTATCCCTGCTTTTTCACTGTCACCCTTTGCCCACATTCCTTCCTGTTTATTAAGTCTCTGTTTCCCTCCCTTGGTCTTTCTTCACCCCCTAATGTACCTATAAAAGGTTTTATCCCCCTTCTCAACAGAGTTGGCTATTTTTTCCTCAGTGTGTGCCTTAGCTATTCTGACTGCCTTCCCTGCCTCCTTCTGCTTTAACTGATAAAGTTCTCTGTCCTGCTTCTTCTGTGTTTCCTTATATTTCCTGAATGCTATCCTTTTCTCCTTAACCATCCTTGCCACCTCTTTTGAGAACCATAGTGTTTTTTCCTTCATTTTGTTTTGTTGGTTTGCTTCACACAAAGGCCTGTTGCCTCTGCAATGGCTGTATTGATTATTTACCAATTGTTCCTGCTCCCCTCCTTCTTCCCTGTTTGCTAGTGCTTTTCTGAGGCACTCTCTCATTTTCCCAAAGTCAGCCTTCCTTAAGTCCAATACTATTGTTTTTGTATGGCTTGACTCTATGGCTGTGTTTATTGTGAACCACACTGGTGGTCACATGTTCCCAGACGGCTACCAACTTGTAAATATGAGATCCTTTCTCCTTCCCCTTTGAGAGTACCAAGTCCAAGACTGCTCCCTCCTGAGTGGGTTCCAACACTAGCTGTCTGAGGCATGCCCCCTGTAGGGCATCAAGAATGACCCTTCTCTTGGATGTGCCTGCAGCAAAGGTACTCCAGTTAACATCTAGCACATTCAGGTCCCCCATCAACAATATCTCCCCTTTTTCTGCCATGTTAAGGATGCCTTCTATCATTTCCTTGTCCATTTCCTCCCCCTGAGATGGGGGTCTGTACACAACCCCCGTGTGGATTGTGGTGCCATTTCCTGTCTCCAGGGTGATCCATAGTGACTCATCAACTTCCTGTTTACTTTTTAGTTCTGTTGCTTTAATCTCTTCCCTTATATAGAGATCTACTCCTCCTCCTCCTCCTCTTTTACTTACCCTGTCCCTCCTGTGGACTGTGTATCCTGGTATGTTGACATCCCAGTCATGGTTCTCTGTATACCATGTTTCGGTGACTGCCACAGTATCCAGGAATCCCTCTTCCATCAAGACCACTAGTTCAGTGAGCTTGTTGCATGGACTGTGGGCATTGGTACTCATCACCTTCCATTTATTTTTTATGGCCTTACCCCTTTTAGCCCTATCCCTGTCCTTACCACCTTTTTTTGCATTTATCCCTGTCCTGCTCCCTACTGACTTCTCTACCTTGTTGTTTACCTCTCTAACTACTGTGTTTTGTGTGGGGAGGCTGGGATTTCCCCTGCTCCTTTTCAGTGCCTCCCCCCTTGTCTAGTTTAAATGCTGCCAATGAAGCATTTAAACCTGTCACCTAGGATCCTGGTTCCCCCCCATGACAGATGCAGACCATCACACCAGTATAAGCCTGCATCCCTCCAGGTGGCTCCACAGTCCCCAATGAAGCCAAAACCCTGAGCTCCTCACCAGTTTTTCAACCATTCATTGAATCCTATGGTGCAGAATACCCTAGCATCATCAGCAGATCATCATCATCAAGCAGAGATTCTTAGAAGGAGACTGTATGCAGTTAGCAACAATGATGAGGCAGAAAGTTTAGAAGATAATGATTCAGCTATTAAACTTGTAAAAGACAGTGAACGTAATCTGTTTAAAGTGGTGTACATTGCAGCAAAAACAGATATGGCAAATTGCAGTGTCAACTAGCTTTTAGATTTCATACGCTGAACAGGAGGTCAATACTCAGTACATGATATAAGTGACTACACTGTTCATGATGTTCAGAGAAGTATAGTGAAAGTATTAGATAACAAAGTCATAAAAGAAGCATTAAAAAGTCCTGTGTTTTGCTTGCTAGTTGATGAATCCATAGATCTTTCAGTCCACAAAACTGTGATAATGTATGTTCGATATGTCAGTGAAGGGGAAATGAAAACAAAACTAACTGGCAACATCAAGGTAAAGGATGGTTCAGCACACCACTTAACTGAGGCTATTGTAAACAGATGTCAGGCCCTGGGATTCATCATGAGTAAACTTGTGGGGTTAGGTAATGATGGGCAGGTCCAATGGTGTTGGTACACTTTTGAATTCACTGCATTCACCTTTTATGGTTCATGTCCACTGTTTGTTTCATAGATTGGCTTTGGCCTGCTCACAGTCCACTACTCAAGTTAGATACCTACAAGACTTTCAGAGTAATATTAATGGAACATATGCCTATTTCAGTATGTCTGCTGTTAGGCAGGCAAAGCTGGAAGATATGCAAAGGGTGATTGGTACAGTAAAAGGAAAGCTGAAAGAAGCAATTAACATATGTTGGCTGTCAATGCAAAATGCTGTAAATGCAATACATAAATGTTACCCTGCTATTCTTCTTATACTTAAAGAGGACAGGAATCATGCCAAAGCTCAGGGCCTTCACATGTTTCACACTACTTATGTTTTTGCAGCTGTTCTATGTATGTTCTGTGATATCCTTAAAGTAATGGGAACTCTTTATAAATCCTTTCAAAAGCAGTATCTGCTGTATGTGGATGTGAAACCACAAGTGTTCTGTGCAATTGGTGAGTTAGAAAACATGAAAACTGAGCCAGGCCCAATCCTAACAGTTTTTCAAGAGGAAGGTGAAATTGACACTAGTGATAGTCGACAAATGACAGCATGTTGGAAAATTCAGGAATCTCAGCAGGATGACATTCAGATTGAACTCAAGTGTTCACTTAAAATGACAGCACAATTCTCAAAACTGAGGGAGGAGTATCTCAATACTCCTATACAGTAAGCAACATGAAGTGTAGGTTGTGCCCAGATTCTAAAATGGAAGCACTTCTGGATGCCATTGTCAATCTAACTGACCCACAGTCTGTAGTAGACTGTAATACAGTCACTGTTCAGAAAAGTTTACAAATTGTTTGCAAAAAATTTGGTTCCAACATGCAATATGACAGTGATCAAGATGATACTGAGACAAATATTCATAAATGCAAGCCTTTACTAGATAAAAATTGTCTCCACTCAGACTGGGAAAAATCAAAGGCAATGATGCTTGGATGCTATAGGGAACTTAGTTCTGAAAGCTTTATGAGAAGGGTAATTTCAAAGCACTCTGATACAATGCCAGTATATTCTACATTATGTAATATTGCTTTATGCATTCCACTTACATCTGTGGAATGTGAGCTTGGTTTCAGTGGGCAGAACAGGATAAAGCCAAAATATTGTTGTTCACTAACAGAAGATAGACTAGAGCTACTAATGAAACTAAACATGGGGCCTGACTTCTCTGACTCTGAAGTCGATAAATCTGTGAAGTGTTGGAAAAAAGAGAAAAAAAGGTGCTATATGTCTTTGTGCCAAAAATCAAAGAGGAGGAGACTGGAGAAGCCAAAGTCCCAGACAGAAACAGTCAGATTTAATGTTTCTGGTAGCAGCAGCAGCAATACTCCTGGCAGCTGTGCCATGCCCGAGGTAGCCGCACATCAAACAATGATTATGACAATATGTCACCATGTATCAGCAGCAATACCTATTGTGCCACTGCAGATGATGGTGGTGCAGGTGCTACTGCAGTTTATCATAGTAGCAGTACTAACAGAAGTGCTCATGATGGAGGGAGGGCTGAAGATACTGAATTAGGTGATGATGATTTCCTAGAAATAATACAGAGCATGGATGACAACAATAGCGAATAATTACATCACTTTAAGATTGGACTCATTTGATCCAGGTTCAGGTGCACAGCAATTTTTGGGCTAAACACAACTTACTGTCAGACATACTGCTGCACATTGCACCAACAGAAGCAATTATCTGAAAGCCAGTATATTAAATAGTAAATTCTCTCAAAAGCTGTGAAGCAAGCGAAATGTTTATTTTCATTTGTGTTGCATACTGCTGTGTACTGTGCAGGAAGTATGGACAGGGCAGCGGTAGCTGATGCAGGATGCATTGCAGTCTGGCTGCTGCCAAAAGTGCAGTGGTGATGGGACTGGTGTGACTGGGAGTTGCTGAACACGATGGAATATGGTAGGGCATTGGATAATGAAAAGTTAGTTACTTACTGTTAAAAGAAGACACAAAGTATATTGTTCACATCACATGATGTGCTGTACCTTGGTTGGTGGCAATTTATGGTGACACTAGCAGACATACACACTACATCTACAGTAAGTACACAACAGGTTGCATTGCCTCACATTGCTTGCAAGTTCTGGATGTGGTACAGTCACATTAAATAAAGCAAGAACAGGTTATTAAATGTATCATTGGGTCATACAGGGATAAGTGCATTGTAAGGCTACATTGTTCTCTGACTGCATTACTCTGTCTCCCCAAAATCTATTCTCCACATGTAACAAAAAAACTGGTTTGCATGCCCAGCAAGACAACATCCTGCCAGGCCCGTTGTCATCACTGTTATATATTTGACAAATTTTAGCACTGACTCACAGACTGATTTTTTTTTTTGCCTTGATAAGCATCAACAATTTCATCACTGCAGGAGTCACCCAATTTCTGCAAAGTGTCAACCAACCAAGTGTCAACACCTATGGTACCAGCAAGTTCATTTACAAATATTTCTATGTTTCAAAGTATAATAATTGAGGCTTACCAATTTGAATGTCATCATTAGTACTTTTACCTTGTTAAATAAGTTCAAGTTAGAATGGTAAGGTAGGTTTTAAAAGAGCTGTTCCTTGACTGAGACTGCACAGTTAAATCTCATGAATGATGCACACGCAATACCTCCAGGCACCGTCAGGCTGCAGCAGGCACCCATGTTGGACTTGACTATTTGTCCATGACGTGTATTACAATGCATATACACAACACCAGGCACGGCGAGCCAAATACATTAGCTAAATACATCACGTTATTTTGGAATAATTATTTAATTTTCACTTTATACAACATCATATATTTCACTATACTACAATTTAATTAACTTGTAATAAATAATGTTATCTCCACTTACAATCTAGAAATGGAACAGGAAAAAAAAACACACACATTATAACAATGGGCCAGATAGGAAACTTACAATGGAAAGAAAGGCAGCTTTGAGATAATGCAAGGTGAAACACAAAACTAATACAATACTGTAACAAACAGTACAGAATCATTGAAAATGGTGTTGAGGTATAGCAAGGACTACTGTTTTAAGTTTATGGAGTCCTTTGCAGATTCATTTGTCCTTTTGTCAAGATCTTCTGTCTTAAGTTTAAGAAGATCCTTGCAGTTGGCTCTATATAGCATGCGGTGGTGTATGGTATACAGTAGGGACTCCTGTCTTAAGTTTATGGAGTCCTTTGAAGATTCAGTTGTCCTTTTGTCAAGATCTTTTGTCTTAAGTTTAAGAAGATCCTAGTTGCAGCTGGCTTTGTATAGCATGTTGTGGTGGTGTGTGGTATATAGCAGGGCCTCCTGTCATAAGTTTATGGAGTCCCTTGCAAATTCAGTTGTCAAGGTCTTCTGTCATAAGTTTAAGAAGATCCTTGGCTCTATATACCACCACACACACACCATTTGTACTGATTGTTACTGCTGTTTATCTTGTTTTACCTCAAAACTTCCTTTCTTTCCATTGGAATGTCCATATGTGGCTGGGAAGCCCATTATTCTGAGTTGAATTTCCAGGCTATAAGTGGAGAAAATATTTTGTAAATCGTTACATTATAAATTGTAATCTAACTGAAATAAATGGTGTTATAACTGAGAAAAAAATATTTATGCAAAAATAAGATGATTTATTTAGCCAGTTTATTTGCTTTGCCAGTGACACTGGAGTACTGGAGCACAGTGGCAGTCAGCAGAATAGCCCATTTTTCCAAAATGAGTTGTGATGGTAATCACAAATTACTAAATATTTTACTTTATAACTAAATAAACAATGGGTAATAATCAATCACTGAGTGATTACCACACTATGAATCATAATGTAGGCGGCAGCAGCCTAGCATACTGCTAGGCCAGCAGCAGGCATCTATGTGCAAGCAACTGAAAGAGCTGCTAATGCCAAAAGTGCTACATTGCAGATTCTGAATAAGCATAATCCCAGTAAATCTTATACCAAAAACTAGATTTTTACATTACTTCGTTTTAAAGTCATTAGCCATTTTGTAACCTTGACCGCACTACTTGTGCAATAAAAGCAGCGGTCAGTGAAGAGCTGCTGATTATGTCATCTAGGGACCTCACAGTCTAGTAATCTCTGTCAGCAAGCTTATAGGACCTGTTTCTCCAAAGTTGTTAAGATCACGTGCAATGTTTTTCCACAAGCAAAACAGGTCACACACCAGTCAGTAAATATTAATATAAAATCTATATATAAAGCAATGTTTACTGACTCATGCTGCCTGTTCTACTTATGAAAAACATTGCACATGATCTTTACAAAGACACAGGTCCTGTAAGTTTGCTGACAGGTCCCCAGATGACGGCTTTTTTTGAACAGGTAGAGAAATCAGGGTTACAAAATGTCTAATAACTTTAAAATGAAGTGACACAGAAATCTACTTTTCGGTATGAAATTTACTTGGGATATGTTTATTCTATTTCTGCAGTGTAACACTTTTGACCAGAAGGTGTCAGTAGCTCTGTTACATACTAGATAATATTGTACACAGTACACAAATGATTATTACTAACCTATGCATAGCGATGATGATTTTAAGGTACTTGATGGCATGGCATTATCTTCTATACAAGAACTGAACAATTCATGAAATAAACACATTGTCTGAAAATGATTACTGTGTGCTTATGTTTTCATTTCTTATCATTAAGAAATGTATTTATGTGGATGTAGCATGGATTACAGTAAGGTATTCAGATGAGCAATGAGTTGACTTTGAAAACTAAAGAATCTGAAGCATTTTGACTTCCAAAATTTGGTGTCTGGAATTATTCTGACTTCCAAAAAAATGACAGCTGGAGTATTTTGACTCCAGTGAAACTGAAATGACTTCCAGATTTCAACCCATGGAAGTATTTGACTTCCACCCAAAAAAATTATCTGAAGGCCTGGTGGCAGCATGTGAATTTGTTTAGGGGAACAAGTCAAATCAATGCAAGGAGCCACTAATAACAACTCAATAACCAGACCAACTGTGGAAGAGGGTATGTGCTGATACAGGTACTGTATTTGTGAGCTGGAGGACCAAAGTATTTGGTTGCAACAGACTATTTTTCAAGATCTTTGGAAGTTGCCTATTTACCAGACCTTTCAAGCTCCACCACCACAAACCATTTGAAGAATATGTTTGCAAGTTGGGGATGTCTGGATGAGCTGGTGACACATAATGGTACACAATTTACAGGGACTGAATTCCAAAAGTTTATGCACAAATATAATGTTTGTCATGTTATAACAAGCCCACATTACCCACAAGCCAATGGTGATGCTGAGAGGCCTGTACAAACAGCTAAGATAATTTTGAAGCAGGATGATTCATATCTTGCTTTACTGAGCTACAGAGCCGTTCCAATTAATGCAGTGAAACACAGCCCAGCACAGCCGATGATGGGAAGACAGCTGAGAATGCCAGTTCTTATGTTAGAGACTAACTTAAAGCTATGTTGGCCAAACTTAAAACCAGTTCAAAATATTAACAAGTTTGCAAAAGCAGCATATAAAGTCCATTTTGATAAAATAAATTCTGCAAGAATGCTACCTGAACTGCAGCCAGGTGCCCAGGTGAGAATTAAACTGGATAAAGAGAAGGGATGGACAGTACTGGCTATAGTGGAAGAGAAGTGCCAGACACCAAGATACTATTCATGAAAACAGAGAGTGGCACATTCAGAAGGACTAGAAGACATTTACAGATTGTTCCAGAATTTAGAGCAGTATTTCAGCAGGAAACTGGATCTGACTCTGAAGTTTCAGAAGATATAAATTGTTTCACTGAACAAAATCTAGAGATTGGAACAGGTCCTCAGGGTGACTTACCTGATGTTTTAAATCCAGAAAAGGAGACAACTACTGATTTTCAACCTCAGAGTCCTGTGCTGAAAACCTTGAGTGGGACAGTAATCAAGAAGCCTATACGCTACAGATACTAGTAGAGTTAAATAGACATAAACTTAATGGGGTAGAATAATCCTCTGTTTGTTGTGTGGGGCAATTAATAGGCTGCTGAGTATCTCAGGTTAGATAGTTGTTGTGCGAAATGTGTTTTTAAATGTTAAAGAAAAAAACTGTGTTGCTAAATATGTAAAGAATATTCGTCTTTAATAATGTTATCTAGTTAGTAACTCAAAGAAGGGAAAATGTGGTGATATGTGTCAGAGTGTTCTAATGTATCACCACTAGGTACAACCAAAGTTCACGTATAGGTGGAACCAAAGTGCTGATAAGTGCTGTAGAAGGAACTGTTTATAGAGAGACAGTGAAGAAGCACAAATGCAGCCACGTGAATAAGAATGGGATTGCTGTAAGGTCCTTGCCATGGTATGTTCTACTACAATTAAAATTAATCTTTTACCAAGCCTCCTGAGCATTACATGACAATTTATGTTGGGGTTCAGGGCCCAAAAGCAGAACATAAGTCTTGCCCTACCCATTTCTAGTTGGGATTGGGCATGGAAGACTCATACTTTTACAAAAATCTTGTTAAATGAAACAGAAAATATGATAACAAATGTGGCAATTTAAAAATAAATAACTAGTTTTATTTTATTTGAGACTGTGGTGAAGAGAGGCAATTTTTGCTGCTGGCATCTGTAGGTCTAATGCTAGCATGCAGAAAAGAGATATTCTCAAATGTCTGAATAAAGCTGCTGAAGGTACATTCTTAAATCTTATAGTAACATTTTGACTATATTAAAACTGAATGAGAAACATGTTTTAACTATTTATAAGGCATCAAGTCTCTACAATAATTGTCATGTAATTACTGACTAGGCTGGATTGTATACAGATAACTATGGTGTAATCTGACATTATAACTAGTCGGTTGAAATAATGAGTGAAAGACAGCTGACAGCTGTCAATCAAGCTTCAGTAGCATAAGCATGCTCTGTAAAAACAGCCAACTGTTTAAACCACTGATGCAATGAGCATACTGCCTGCAGCATTGTTAAATCCTGGACTCTGGGGCAGGCAGTGAAGTTAGGACCAGATATTAAGCACATTAAGGCAAGAAACCATCTTTCCCAGTCCACAACAGGCAGTGTGGTCAGAAAACAGGATGTACTCAGTCCTTAGCACCAGGTAAGTGCAGAAAAGTGAACTGGAGGCCAGTAAAGTCAGCAATTATTAAAAAAAAACAACATATTGATAGGCATTGTGTAATTGTTTTGTACATGTGTGATGCCTTAATAAACTCCTCAAAGTTTGCTCTCAGGTTTATGAGCATCACGCACCCTGTGTTTGCATAAAAACAATTGCACACCCCTACCCATACATTATTCTCTATATACAGTAATTATAAACTGTTAGGGACTGCCAGATAGCCTACCAGTAGCACTTCGTGCAACAACACAGGCAACCAGGATCCAGGACTGAGCCTGTGTCATACACACTGGGTTGGCTATGATTCAGGAATACCATTGTATTTTCTCTCAGGGAGGCATGCATCATGCTTCTGCAGACACAGTAACCCCTGTGGCTGAAGCACTCACCCTTCTCTGCGCATTAGCTGCATGCCTGCAAGTCATGGTCACTAGGCACAGCAGTGCTGAGTAAGGAGGACTGGTAGGAGAAACATAGAGAAAACCAGGATGACAGTCAGTATTCTTGGGCCCGACATCAGTTTAGAGTTTCCCCCAGGGGATCCATGGTGATGGAGCCAGGAGGTCACTTGACTGGTGGGGGATGAGAATGGACAGCATGAGGTACAGTTGCAGCCATAGATACTTTAAGATATTTCCAGATATTTTGTGACATATTTAAATAGATTCTCTCTAGTGGCTTACAGTGGTACTGCAGACAAGCAGGGAATTTCTTGAGATATCACAGAAATTTCAGGAAATATCTGGCAATGTTTGACTGCAACTATGAAGGCAGAAAAATGCTTGCTTAGAAAACGTAACCCATAAGAATCCTTAACATATTGGACTAATCTATTGATTTTTTTTCTCCCTGCCCTTTTAGTTCCCACATCTGTGGGCCTCTCAGTGACCCTACTGACCACTGACCCCTCCTGCTGCTAGGCCCACACTTTCTTGGCTTCTTTGTGGTTCGACATATCCAGCCACCAGCAAATCCCTACCAGGAGGGTCCTTCACTGTGGCTGCCAGGGAAGGTGATTGGATTCTGGTTTGAGGGACTGTGGCTGCATATGGGATGGAGACTGGTTTGCTAAGGAGGCTGATGGCTTGGAGAGGAGTGTGGAGGCTGTTATCCTGCACATCTTGCCTGGTCCTCCTGTTATACTTGTTTTCTTCTCCACTCTCTTTTCCCCTCTCCATATCCAACACACTACAGAGACGGGGGGGGGGTTATGCAGCGGCAAGTGCTTCCCCATGCCACCAAATGCATCACTACATGTCACCAACAGGAGCACCTCTGGAAGTAGCACTTTCCTTTGTCCTTACCCTGGGAGCAGGGGGTCCATGGCAATGTTCTGAGCCCTCTCTGCCAACGTCCGCTCTGGTTATCCCAGGCTCAGAGCATGAACTCAAGTTGACAGTGTGCTGCAGCAGTCCCCACTGCTCTGCACCATAAGGCTGGATTTTTTTTACATTTGTTTACCAAAAGTAGCCAAGCCAAGAATTAAATGCAACATTACTGTTTCAGTGGAGTCTGGCTTTTAAACATTTTTATATATACTGCAGCTGGACAGTCTCCACTAGTGTTCCTGTAAGCAGTTTATGTTAAAGAGTCTTGATCTTCTGTGTACCTCTCACTCCCTGTATAGTGTCCCAGTTCCAACCAGTATAATGATCTTTGATCCAGTGTAACTACCTAGTCTCAAAATATATAAACAAATAAACAAAAACAATGCACTGCATCAGCTTGTGGGCTGCAAACAAAACAAAAAGGTAATATTAAATGCACAATGAAAATAGAAAATAAAGTTAGAATCAGCACTTTGATCATGGGTCTTCTTCAGGAATTATCTGGAAGAGAAAAAAGCAAAGTTAGTGGAGTGGTAATTGGAAGCAAGGGATATATATGTGAGGAAAGAAAATAGGGGGAGAATCTAGGACAAAAAGTGGTAACAGACAAGGTGAGAACAGAAGCTGGAAAACAAAAAGGTGATGATGGAGATGGAGAGGCTAGTAGGAGTCAATGAGAACCATAGAATCATAGAATTTGACAGCAGATAAGGACCGCTTGACCCACCCAGTCTGCCCATTTTTCCTTACCTACAGTATCACCGCAGACCCTGCTTGATCTCCAGCTCTTTCTCCCTTCCCACTTCCTTTCCACTAAGATTCCTTTTTGCCAATCACATGCATTCTTGAACCCAACCACTGGTTTCACCCCACCACCTCCACTGAAAAGCTGGGTCAGGAATCCATCACTCTTTCTGGGAAGAAGTACTCCCCCACATCTCTCTTGAATCTACCCCCTCCAGCTTCATAGCATGTTCCCGTGTTCTTCAGCACCTTTTTCTGAAAAATACTTTCCTCCTCTACTTTCTTCACTCATGTAAGGTATTTAAAGGTCTCTATCATACCCCCTCTCTCCCTCCTCTCTTCAAGAGTGTACATATTGTGGTCCTTTAGTCTCTCCTCATAGGGATTTTGATGCAGATCCTGCACCATTTTAGTTTTCTTCTTCTGGATTGTCTCCACTCTGCCTGTGTCCTTCCAGAGATGTGGTCTCCAGAACTGGACACAGTACTCCAGATGGGGTCTTATCAGTGATCTATACAAAGGCAATACCACCTCCTCTTTCTGCTGGTGATACCATTCCCTATGCACCCCACAATCCTACTAGCCCTCCCAGCTGCCTAATCACTCTACCTAGCAATGTTTAGGTCATTAAATATAATTACTTCCAGGTCTCTTTCCTGCTTGGTGGTCATCAATACCACTCTATCCATTTTCTGCTCTGCCCCCAGATTTCTGTACTCGAAGTGCATTTTGTTGCACTTTTTTTCATTGAAACCCAACTGCCAGCACCCATGACCTCTCTTCAAGATTTCTCAGGTCTCTGCTCATCCTTTCCACTCATGGTGGAGTGTCCACCCCACTACATATTTTGTCGTAATCTGCAGACACAGACCTTCTCTTCCTTCCAGCTCCTGTACAATGTCACTTATAAAGACATTAAAGAGGGCTGGTCCCATCACTGATCCCTGAGACACTCTGCTGGTCACCCTCACTTCCTTGAAGTGAACTCCATTTACCACCACCCTCTGACACCTATCTTCTAACCAATTTCTTATCCAGTTTACTACCTTTTGAAAGTGTTGCTGAAATCTGAGTAGAACATGTCCACCACCCCACCCTGATCTAATTCTTTGGTCACCCAGTTAAAGAAATTTGTCAGATTCATTTCACTTAATTTTCCCCTTTGAATCCACACTGCCTCAGGTTTTGGAACGTCACTGGATTCAAGATATTTTACAATCTTTTTCTTCAACAGTTATTCTATTAACTTGCCCAACACTGACATAAGGCTGACTATCCTATAATTGCCTGCCTTCTCTCTGCCACCAGTTTTATGAAGTGGGACTACATTTGCCCTCCTCTAGTCCTCCGGAACCACTCCCATTTCCAATGAGCTGCTAAATAGGACTGTCGGAAATGCAGCAAATAATTCCTTGAGCTCCCTTAATACCCTTAAGTGCACACTGTTTGGCCCCATTGCTTTGTTCACTTTCAGATTAGCAAGTCCCTTTAGGATTCTTTCCTCCGAAAAGGCTAGTGTCTACCTCCCTCCCTTCGAAGCTTCTTACTTTTTGTGGCCCCTCTTTTCTCCTTCCTCTGTGAACACTGAACAAAAGTATTTGTTTAGAATGTCTGCCTTTTTCTGGTCCACTTCCACACAGTCCACCCTTCTCTTTTTAACCTTACAATCCCTCTGTCTTCCTTTTTCACTTATATACCTTAAAAATGTCTTGCTACATTTAATTACCTCATGGCCTGGTCTCTCTTATGTTTTGCTTTCACACTCTTTACTGCTTTCCCTGCTTCCCTCTGTGTCCCCTGATACACCTCCCTATGCTCTCTCTGCATCTTCTTATGCCTTCTGAGTGCTACCTTTTTAGCTTTTACCTTTGCAGCCATCTCTTTTGACAACCATAGCTTTGTCCTCTTGATTCTGCTTGCTTGCTTGACACAGAGGTTGCTGCCTTCACTATACCCCCTTTTAGCTTCACCAACTGTTCCTCCACCCCACCCAGAGCATACCCCCTGCCAGGTCATCCCTGAGGCATTCACTCATCTTTATAAAATGTGCCCTCCTGAAATCCCAGGACCCTCCCCCTTGTGTAAGTCAATTTCATAGCCATCCTTGCATTGAACTACACAGTATAGTAATCACTGGTCACCCAGTGGTCTCCCACCTTGATGTTTGCAACACTATCCCTGTTAGTGAGTACCAGGTCCAGTACTGACCCATCTTGATTGGATTTGCTGACTAGTTGCCTGAGGAATGCCCCCTGAAGGGAGTCCAGAATGTTCCTACTTCAAGCTGAAGCCATAGCTGGGTTACTCCAACCCACATCTGGCAGGCTGAAGTGCTCCACCAACAGTACTTCCCCCTTTTCTGCCATCTTGCCAATGGCTTCCAACAGTACCTTATCTAACTCTGCCCCCTGTGCTGAAGGTCTGTAGATCACACCAGTGCAAACAGGAGCTCCATTCTCCATCTTCAGGGTGATGCACAGTACCTCTGCCCCCCATGTATTCCCTGTATCTTTGTTGCATTTATGCTTTCCTTCACATAAAGCACCACACACCCTCCTTTCCTTCCCACCGTGTCCTTCATGAACACAGTATCTCGGTAATGGCCACAATATCCAGGTCAGCCTCTGTCATGATGGCCTCCAAGGCCAGAATCTGACTTCATAGACTTCTAGCATTCACACACGTGACCTTTCAGATTTTGTTACCACTCTGCTTGTTACCCCCATCTTTTTCCTTTTGCCTTTCCTTCTTCCCCCTCTTTTTAATGCTCCAGTTCTCACCCCCTTCATTTCTACATCCTGCTTTCTTTATCAATTTTCACCATAGGGATTTCCTCTCCTCTAAGGTTCTTTTTACCCTCTATTTTAGCTTGTGGGGGGATATTTTCTGCCTCCCTGATTCCTTCTCCTGCACCCCTCAGCTAGTTTAAACGTTCATCAAAGTAACAATTCAACTGTCCGCTGAGGACTGTAGTTCCCCTCCTGGACGGATGTAGGCCACCACACCTGTATAGGCCCTTATCCCTCCAACTGGGTCCTCAGTCTCCATTGTAGCCGAACCCCTCCTCTCTGCACCATACCTGCAACCACGAGTTGAAGCTCCTGGTGAGGATATCCCATGCCTCCCCCCTATTATAGACAAGCAGAACCTCAGTGAAAGCCAATGAGCACACTACCTACAAATCTTTTAGCAAAGATTTTCTGACCTCATAGAGTGCTTCTTGTGAATCCACAGTGCTTACCATGTCAAAAGCCTGTGATGTTACAAAAAAGATAGCAAGTATGAGGTCCTTTTTTAGGGCTGCAGTGTGTGTTGTCCTGCAGACATTTTAAGATGAGTAAAGGTCTACATATATTTCCTAAGTTTCTACCCACTGTTCTGCCCTCTGTGTCTGACTGCCTTGCTTGAAATGTGACTCGTTTCCCATTCATTTCAATTGACACTGAATAAGTAGAAAGGGAAAAAAAACCCAAGTCCTGTTTCTTTGCAGTAACTCCTCCAACAAGTATACTGATCATAAAACAACTGCTGTGAATACCTTTGTGATGTGTGTGTCTTGGTGGGGGTGCATTATCAGCAGCAGCTTGGTTTGGGACTTAACCATTGAAGCTGTAGATGGAAGAACTAAAGGGAATAACATCAGCCTGATCTAAACTCTGTCCTGAAATGATTTATAGTCCTCAATTAGTTTTCTTCCAAATACCCTTCCAAAATAAGATGCACTATATGCTGATAATGCATCACAGATCCCTGCACTTAATCAAGGCACAGTAACTACTTGGGGTCATTTCTGTTCTGCTGGTTTTTTAATTTTTTACTTTACTGATTTTTGTTTGTCTCACTCTGGTGGTCAGATCAAACAGCATCTGGAGCCAGTTATAGAATGCTAGTAATAGACAATGACAGAAAAACAGGCTGGCTAGCAGGACACTGCCTTAATAATCTCACAACAAATACAGGGTTGAAAATAATCTGACTCATAGTTAGAAAGGCATGGACCTTATTTGCACTGTTCAGTCTTAAAACCCTCAAATCCTCCCACCCACTCATTATATTTAACCCTCCCCCCAAAAAATCCCATGTTGGTCAGCCAGAGAACAACAGCCCTGACTCTTTCCTACCTGGCTGTCTTGCTTGAAATCTGACTTTTTTCTCATTCATTTCAATTGAAAAGTTCAATAAAATTCTAAGTCCAAAAAGTAGTTCTTTTCTGATCATTCATTATATTTTTTCTCTTTTTATACATACAGTATATATATTTTATCACATTTATTTCCCCTTGAGTGCTTTTTTCCCTTTCACACTCACAAACCCTATGAGTATTAACTTTCACATTGACACTGAAATGGGAGTTTAAATCAATCATTTATTTTTTGTATAGCACAATTCAAAATTATCAAAGCACATTACATATATCAGTACAACAAAACGCATCACACACAGTATTAAAAACATATCAGTTCATCAATTTAAAATATATCCAAACAGTATTAAATATAAAACAACAGGAGTGTGGCCAGTCGCTGAGCTTAATGGACGCCTGAGCTAGGAGCGCTTGCAATCCCCACCGCACACCCTACGTTAAACCCATCTCATACCTGCTTCCTGCAACCCCTCTTGCTCTGTGTGGCTAAAGGAGTGTTTTGCCCTCTGGTAGCTCCGTTCTGGATCCCCGGCCCGCTCGGGAAGTACCTGGTATATCTGTCACCTGTCTACCCATCTGGTGGCCTGGTCTACCGTTAAAATGGAGCCTTCTCCTTCTGCTTCACATTCAGAGGGCAGCCTAGCAGAAATACGGCAGATGTTTGCCAAAATCTTGCATCGCATGGATAATCTGGACGGTGCTATGCGGAAAAATACTGTGGATATAGTGGATTTATCACAACGGGCTTGTATAACGGAACACTGACTATCAGAGGCAGAAGATGGCTGCTGGTGAACCGGGGCACAAGTGCTGGACCAAGACAGGCTTATTCATCAGTTATGGGCCAGGGTGGAGGATTTAGAAAACTGTAGCAGACGGAACAATTTGAGATTTGTGGGTTTTCCTGAAGGCTGTGAAGGACCTGATGTTATCTGCTTTTTACAAAAGGAGCTTCCCCCCCATTGGGCTGGCACTCTGAAAACCCTCCAGAGATTGATAGAGCTCACAGAACATTGGCATCCCGCCCGGCTCCTGGAGATCATCCTCGTACCATACTGGCCTGCTTTCTCCGGTTACAGGACCGGGAATCCATCACTAGGCTGGCACACCAAAAAAAAAGAACTTATGTGGAAAGGTCATAGGATTCAGATCTTTGAGGATTACTCCCAGGAGCTAACTGCATGCCGCAGGGCCTTCACTGCAGCATGTCGGGCCTGTGCTGACTTGGGGTTAGAATATTCATTGAGATACCCAGCTTGTCTCCACATTATTTTGAATGGATCGTCATGACTATTTGACAGTCTGTCAGCCGCTGAGAAATTCTTGGCATCTCAGGCTCCTGAGCTAAATCGGGGTGTACCCAGGGAATCTCTGGACTTGGGGGCCACAGCTATGGAGACTTCTGTGTTAGCATCTACAACCCCCCTCTGGGTCCACTCAACCTGTAGCCCCACAGCCCAGGACCCCTTCTCGCTCTGCCCCTCAGAAATCCCCGGGGAGCAAAAAGGAAAATAGAAGGAGGGCTCGGCTTGATGGGGCCCATATTGATAAGACCCCCCAGCTCCATTCCTGGAGTCGCAGTGCCAGTCCTGATTCCATGGCCTCATGCTCCTCCATACAGCCTGACATGAGCAATAATCAATTTCATGCCTTAATGGACCTTCTGACAGATGGATCTCAGCTGGACCCACCTTTGCCTCCTAGACTGTCTCCTAATGGTAACAAATCCCATGCTGCACGCTCGCTCTCCTGGGCGGATGCTGCGGAGTCACTCGCTCCTGAGGCCTCCACCGTTATGGATGCTGCTTCCACCTTCCCAACACCCTTTTGCTCTGCAGCTGCCCCCGCTAAATCTGCGGGCTGAATGTGACTGGGACAGTTTCTTGTTGTTCTCTGTTTTTTTTCTCTCGTTATAGTAATATCGTCGGTCAGCCGTGCTCTCTGTCCCCTGGTATGTGCCCATTATACCTGGGCATTCCTGGTACAATTGGCCGGGGGAGAGGATTCAGAGAAATGATTCCCTCTCTGGTCGTTTATTTATTTTATCCCTCCTTAGAGTGGGCATGACTAGGTGACAGCTAGTCATACACAGTATGTGGCAGCCTCTCCCTGTTGACCCTATAGCTCTCTACAGCCCTGCAGCTTGTAACTACTGTATGGTGCGATTGGTGGGGGCAGGGGGGGCTAGTCCCTCAAATGTCTGTGAATTAAATTTAGTGTGGAGGGTTGCTACTTTAGTCAAATTGATGGTGCAGGTATTGTGTACTGGTGGGATATTGCATAGAGAGTCTTCTGGGCAGTGGGTTGTCCTATTTCTCTCTCATTGTAGTTAGATAACTACCTACCTCCCAGCGATTCCTGCTGGTTTCTGGGCCCTAAATCGGTCAATGCGTGCAGCAGGAGTTGATCTGTTAGGGGGAGGGGTTTTGGGAGGGATGGGGAGGGGGACAGGGTCTCTTACATTTGTGGTTATTCAAAGTTATGGTTGTTGTTTGTAGTTAATGTTCAGGGCCTATTGAGCCCTTTTCAGAAATGTGTAGTTATATATGCCGTTAGTAGTTTTGGCATTCTGAATTCTGAGATTTTGACCTACTTCCATCAAGGCTGTTTTAAGAGAAAGGGTTCCCATCCTGGGGGATTGTGTTTCTGGCCTTGGTGCTTTTGGATACATATAGGTCCTGCTATGATCCCACCCAGGTCAAATGGAGACTAATCTTATCTCCTGGAATGTCCGAGGACTTAATTCTCCCATTAAACGGAAGAAAGTCTTGCTCCATTTGAAGAAGCTCAGACCTTCAGTAGTCCTCCTTCAGGAGATGAAACTCTCCTTAGCCGAAGTGAGGAAGCTTAGACAGGGCTGGGTAGGGGAAGAGCTACACAGTGTGGCAGACTCTCAAAAGCGTGGGGTCTCTATACTTCTACATAAAACTCTGGGGTGGAAAGTTAAAAGACATACCCACGATGTAGAGGGGAGATGGATCATGGCTGAAATGGAGATGCCAGAAGGCCCGTTAGTCCTAGTTAATTTATACGCCCCTAACCAGGATTGTCCCCTTTTTTCCCATATGGTTAACCAGGCCCTCATGGATTTTAACTCTCACAAAGTCCCAATTTTATTGGGTGGTGATTTTAACCTGGTGCTTGACCATTCCTTTGATAGAAGCAATAAGGCCCCCTGAACCCCATAGGCAGGCAAAAAAAGCCCTCCTGAGGCTGATGGATGAACATGGTCTGCTGGACTCGTGGAGAGCCTTACACCCTGGGGTGTGGGGTTATACACGCTTCTCACAGACACATGGTTCATCCAGTAGACTCGACCTATGGCTACTCTCTACTGGACTATTTGACAAGGTGTCTACTTCTCGTAGGCACCCCATTTATGTTTCAGACCACGCCCCTCTGGAAATTCAGGTTAAGCTGGGACAGGACCACCCCTCTTCCTCCTCCTGGCATTTGGACCCCCTTCTCCTGGAGGACGGGGACTTTCAGAAGTGGCTGGGCCCTGCAATTGCCGAATATTGGACTAACAACGATAATGGGGAGGTCTCGGATACTACCCTATGGGAAGCCTTCAAGGCTACAATAAGGGGTTGGATAATGGCCTTTGCTTAGGCTAAGAGACGCCGCCAGGAGGCAGATCAGAGGGCTTTAGAAAAACAACTACAGTATATCTCCTGGAAACTCAGTATAAATCTTTTTAAGACAATCCTCCACTTCAGTCTCTACTCACACAACTGGCAAGTACCAGAATTTCCCTGAATGCTCACCTAACCCTCCAGGCTGAACTGAATCTTAGGCGGGTTCATCATGCCTACTGGGAGGGTGGGGAAAAGGCTAGTAAACTCCTGGCATATCACCTTAAACAGCAGCAAATGTCTAAGCGGATATTAAGGGATCATACCGGGGTCCCATGTTATTCCACCGCAGGGGTCAATGACATTATGGCTCAGTTTTATAGGCAGTTATATGCCTCCCCTAGCCCCCTAGTCTGCCCTCTATTCAAAAATTCCTGGATTCATTACCCATCCCCAGGCTCCCTCCATCTGATGTTAACGTGTTGGAAGCCCCGATCACTGTGGAAGAAGTGGATAGGGCTATTCAATCCATGAATCTTCGTAAAGCCCCTGGGACCGATGGACTCCCCATTGATTTCTACAGGGTCCAAGGTGTTAACCTTGCTCTGTATTTAGTCCGGATGTTTAGGCATTCCTTACTCACAGGAATTTTACCCCCATCCCTAAGGGAAGCCACTATTACTGTACTCCCCAAGAAGGGGAATGACCCTCTTTCCCCGGGTAGTTATCATGCCATTTCCCTCATCAATGCGGATGCCAAAATCCTGGCCAAGGTTGTTGCCAGCAGACTAGAGCATCTCTTATCACGGCTGGTTCATCCCTCCCAAGCTGACTTTATAAAGGGGCATCTGGGGTCTGATCATCACAGAACTCTCCTCTCAATAATGCACTATTCCAAACTGTCAAAAAAACACCTTGTCGCTCTAGCTGTTGACTTCGAAAAGGCTTTTGATTCAGTAGAGTGGTCATATCTGTTTCATACCCTTTCCTCAATGGGGGTAGGACCCGTTTTTTTCTCCTGAATTAAACTATTATATGCCTCTCCCCTGGCTAGAGTTTTGACTAATGGCAATTTATCAGCGCCTTTCCAATTGCAGAAAGGTACAAGACAAGGTTGCCCTCTTTCCCCACTCCTGTTCATTTTAGCCATTGAACCCCTGGCCATCACGCTTCGGGAAGCGCTCTCTATCCCTGGAATACTGATGGGAGGCATCTCTTTTAAGGCATTTTTATATGCTGATGATCTGTTGGTCACTACAGAATGCACTCCACAGGTGATTCAATCTATTTTACATATATTGAATGTATTATCTGGAATATCAGGCCTTAGGATCAACCATACCAAAACTGAGGTCCTCCCTCTCAATTCGGTACCCTCTGGTATAGACGTTGCGGCCTCGGGTCTCAAATGGTCCCCTAACGGTATAAAGTATTTGGGTATCAACCTACACCCTAATTTGTCCAAAATGCTCACAGCCAACTTTTCTCCAATGGTGGAGTCGATTAAAGAGGACACGGCTCGTTGGAAAGCTTTAAGGCTCTCATTAGCCGGGAAAATAGACTCTGTCAA
The DNA here is from genome assembly GCA_016271365.2 of Neoceratodus forsteri. Lineage (NCBI taxonomy): Eukaryota > Metazoa > Chordata > Ceratodontiformes > Ceratodontidae > Neoceratodus > Neoceratodus forsteri. The sequence goes on from CM028133.1 coordinate 616,054,564, forward strand.
GATGATGGTGGCCCCTAAGTTATTATATCTGTTGTCCCATCTCCCTATACCTATTCCTTTGAAATGGTTTCAAAAACTGGATGCCATCATTGGTAATTTCCTTTGGGAGGGCTCCCGACCATGGTTTAGTAAGCTTAAACTTCGTCAGCATTGGAGTAGGGGGGGTTGGGGACTTCCATGGTTCCAGGGGTACCACATGGCTTTTGTCTCAGCCCAGACCACTTTATGGTTCTCTAACACTGGTCCCACTTCGCCTACTTGGCTCCCTTTGGAGGCATCATTATTACAGGCCCCTTCTCCTGCGGTGGTGCTGTATAGTAAAAAAAAATCTCCCCTTAAATCTTCCTCCTCCCATTCTAGTGTCCATTCAATATTGGCAAAGAGTTCTAACTCTTTTAGGCCAGGATTTAACTCCTTGGAGGTTTATGCCACTATGGAACAACCATGCCTTGGTAGTGGGTGGTAGTATGATCAGCTGGAAAGCTTGGGAATCGCAGGGTATCCCTTTAGTTCAACATTTATTGCTCTCAGATTCTAGTTCAATGGATACTTTTGAGGCATTAAGATCCAGATACCACCTCCAGACTTCTCATTTTTGGAGATATCTCCAAATTAGAGATGCCATCACCCACCTACCCAATTTTCCTAAAAATAAAGGGTCGCAATCAAGATCATATCCTATTACACTCTGGTTACGTCACCCTAGGAACAGAGCTAGTGTGATCTATAATGCCCTTAGAGGTGCCACTGCAAACCCTACCTTGTCAGCTAAAGCCCAATGGGAAAAGGATTTTCATTCTCCTATCTCCGAACTCCAATGGGACCATGCTTGGGTGAGATTACATATGTCATGTAGGGATGGGTGCACCCATCTCATTATGAACAAAACCCTCCACAGGTGGTACAGGGATCTGGTTAAACTCAAAAAGATGGGGCTTCTCCAGCATGACACCTGCTGGAGATGTGGCAGTCAAGGTGCTCACCTTTTTCATATACTTTGGGAGTGTCCCAATCTCCAGCATTTCTGGACAATAATTCAAGATATGTGTGCTTTCCTGTTCCCTCAAATAGTACCAGATCCCCCTCTTCTCCTTTTAGGTTGTGCCCATTCTCATACATCCAAGCATTGTCTGGGGGCCCAGTGAGTCACAGCTGTGGGATCGATAGCCAAAAGGCTTATTTTAATGAGGTGGCAGTTCCCAGAGGTCCCATCCTTCTGAGAGTTCCTTCAGGCATTAGCCCAAGGAGCTATATATGAGAGGCTCTCTAGTTTTGCAGGGGGCTCACTGGTCCAATTTGACAGATGGTGGCAACCATATCTCTGTTCCAAGTACTGTCATGATGTCCAATCCTAGGTGGTCAGTAATTCCCAAGAGGCCCCTGTCTGGTCTGGAGTTTATAGGCTTTCCTGTTTTATTTTCAATACTTGTCAAGGTATTTTCTTTTATCTCAGAATCAGTTTGCCTTTTTGTTTTTCCTGTTCATGATGTATATAGTTCCAATTAGTATTAGGCCTGATCCAGGACGCAACTCTGTTTATCATACGCTGTCCTGGGCCCTTTATGCTATTGTTATTTTTGGGTTCCATCAGTTAATAACCCATGGCTTCCACTCTTTTAGGTGGGAGGGCCTAGGTAGGTTTGGATCATTACCTATGACAGTGCTTTTTATTTATTTTCTTGGTATCCATCATGTTTGTATTTCTGTTGTCCGTACCAATGTTGTGGTATGGTTGCATATAACATCTCAATGTCATATTCCTGTTTTGTGTGTCCTGTGTGAAATAACAATAAAATCTTTAACAACAAAATATAAAACAACAGAGACATAAAGCTTCACTAAAGGTTAACTGAAAGAGATGGGTTTTTAAAGCAGATTTAAACATCTCATTGGTCGGGCACTCTATCACCCAATGAGGTAGAGAATTCCACAGGGCTGGGGCTGCAAAAGCAAAAGATATAGCTCCCAAGGTCTTCAAATGGACCCTGGGAATCTCTAGCAATCCTTCATTGGTGAAACAGAGTGGGCAGAGGAGATCTTGCAAATAATGCAGTCCTTGTCAAGGTAGGGCCTTATACGTCAGTAATCCAACCTTGAAGATGATCCTTCACTGAACTGGAAGTCAGCACAGGCTGCAAAGCATAGGTGTGACATGGCAAGATCTCAATAAGCCAGTCAACAACCTGGCAGCTGCATTCTGCACTAGCTGGAGGTGGCAGAAACCCACCCTGGTAATCCTGGGTATAGGGTATTGAAGTAATCAAGGCGCGCAGTCACAAAGGCATGAACCAACATTGGAAGATCATCAGGTGGGACATCAGGTGGGACCAGGCGCTTAATCCAGGTGATATTCCTCAGATGGAAAAATGAGGTCTTGATGATGGACGGCACCTGAGACTTAAGCGTCAGCCGATCTTCAAAAATAATGCCCAGATTTTGCTGCTGATCAGAGGTTGCTAACTGTCTGACCCCCAGCCAAAGCTGATATGGCTGCCCAGTAGACTAGCCTCCCACCTGATGACCTGGGTCCACAGCCAACACTTCAGACTTATCCAGGTTCAACCTCAGCCAGTTGGCACGCATCCAGTCCTGAATCTCAGTTAGGCAGTTATTAAAAACTGAGATAGCATCACCTGCTTGGGCACAAAGGACATGTACAGCTGAGTATCATCTGCTTAGCATTGCAAACTCAGCCCGTGTTGCCTTATAATATCCCCTAATGGCAGCATATACACCTCAAACAACATGGGTGAAAGAACAGAGGCCTGTGACACCCCACAGGACTGGGGGAAAGGGGCCGAGGAAAAAACCCAGACTCCACTCTCTGTATTCTGCCTGTGAGGAAAGAATGGAACTGTACTGCTGCTTTTCTTTTATTTTACTGATTTTTGCTTGTCTCACTCTGCTGGTCAGATCAAACAGCATCTGCTGCCAGTTGTAGAAATGCTAGTAAGAGACAACAACAGAAAAATGTGCTGGCTAGCATGACCCTGTCTTAATAATCTCACAACAAATACATGGTTGAAAATAATCTGACTTATAGTTACAGCAGAAAGGAGTGGCTCTTATTTGAACTCTTCTGTCTTAAAATCCCCAAATCCTCCTACCTAGCTAGTTTGTCTGAAATCTGACTTTTTCCCCATTCATTTCAAGAGAGAAGTTCATTAAATTCCAAGTCTAAAAAATTGCTCTTTTCTGATCATTCATTATATTTTTGAGCACACTCTCTCTCTATATATATACAGTATATATATATATATATATATATATATATATATATATATATATTCATTGCAAACATCTTCATTTAATGCATAATTTAGTGTTAAAGTGACAAAAGTGGGGAAATAAGATGTTAGAGTTGAGCCCGTAACCCTCCACCCCCCTATCGTCCACAGACTGAAATACATGGGGCTGAGCCATAGGTCAAGAGGCCCAACTCTCATCCCAGTCCATGTGTAAACAGGTTGACGTGCTACAGGAAAATAGAATGTGGTGAGAGATAGGCCTCATGATGCAATGGCATACTCCAGCTTCTATCAGTCAGTGGAGAGTAGGGATTGAGGTGGTGGATGGGTTAGGGACTCAACACTAATGTCTCATTTCCCCACTTTTACTGCTGTAACCTTAACTGATGCATTAAATGAAGTTTTTTGCAAACTATTATATATATATATATATATATATATATATATTTATATGGTGCAATCTTAATGAGCAGTTCATCAACATTAATGAACAGGCTATTGATATTCATTAATAGCTCATTAATATTCTTGAGCACCTTTTTCTGATGTATAAATTTAGTCCCAGAGCAGTCTTTGGTAATCGTTAATGTAGTGAGGTGATAATGTACTTAAATTATCAATTACAAATGAGACGAACTGTGACGAGGCTGTTGGCGGAAGAATTTAATGATTATAACAATAATCACAGCGAGATATTACAATTGGTACATCCTTCATTCTTCATTCTTCAAACTAACAGTGAATGGTGACTTGCTTATATAGTGGAAAAAAGCATCGTTTCCTATGGAGTTCTATGATTGGTACAAAACAAGTACAAACATTAACTTAAAAGGCAATTCTCTTTTTAGTATATGTATGAACTAATCTCTGGTCAGCACAAATGTATTGATAGTGTAAATTATATTACTATATAAGGCTAGTAATAGTTGTCATTACCAGTTACCAAGGTCTAGGAGGACGAAATAGATTTGGACTTAAGAATGTGCACACAAGCACTTTAGTCTGTCCTAATAATAAACACTAAAGATAGTCAAAGGATAATTTGAACTCTATCCCTGTATTTCTGTCTTTGCAGACACTTAAGACACATGTTTTCTATTATTCACATGGTCAGTACAAATATCAAAAGACACTTTAATATTACAACTTGTGGCTCAGTTAAACTTGTAGCTTTACAAGTTTTAATATGATTCAATTATATAGGCCATTATTTGTTACACAGATACATTATGTTTTAGACCAAAATGAGGTTAGCCTGAAATATTGGGACACACTTCTTTTTCCCTTGTTACAGTTAACAAAATGACTCTCCCAGGTTTCATGATTGGAGGTCCTAACAGGCCCATCTTGAAAATCTGCTGCACAAAATGCAACAAATGGCCTTGTTACACAATTGCGTTATGCAGTTTCTACACACATTCATAACTTCACTGATTTTTATTATTTTCACTCCAGATTTTCAACATTGATAATTTTTCATATCACCCCATGAACAGCGTGGTTGTCATATCTCACATCCTGCCTGAAATGTGTTTCTGCACCTCTGCCGCAGAATGGCGCATCACTGTGTGAAATCAACTTTTGGGATGGATTAACAAAATGACACTGTCAGTGTCCATGAGAGGATTTCCCAAAAAGCTTCTGTTAAAAATTTGTTTAAGATATTCCCCTAACCTGTCATGTTAGCAGCGTACATTGTGCAGTTTCTCTGTATGCTTGTAAGTTTGCCAGTTTCTCATATTTTACCTCAAGGTTTTCAGCATTTCGCTTCTCCATACCTACTCATGAACATTATACAGCTGACATTTTTCACATCCTGCCCAAAACATGATTTTGCACTGTGGCACAGAATGACACATTTGCTGTGCAAACTCAAGTTATTGAACTGATTAATGGAATGAGAGTGACATTGTTCATGAGGTGGGGTCCCCAAAATGCCATGTTGAAAATTGTGAGGAAATAAACCTAAAACTGCCCGAGTTACATACGCCCATTGAATTGTGGTACCTGCGATGCATTTTGGCACCCGTATCTTAAAAACAGTGTAAGATATACAAATTATTGACTTATCACTTGTAGAGGGCTTGCTGTCATGATTACAATGACACCTGAATTTTTTTTCTGCCTGCTACTCTTCACAAGATATTGGCAAATTAGTGTTGCAAGGGTTCCTTGCCCATAGGGCTGCTGTATGTCTCTGTAGCTATGCATAAGTGGGAATGAAGGGCCCAGAGAACCTGCGCTCCCACAGATGCATATTGTTATGCAAAAGTGGGCAGATCGGTGGGGCCCTGCGCACCCACCAAGACATGCTATGTATTAGTTATATTATACTTTTTCAAAAAGAAATGAAATTCATTGCAAAAATATTTGTTTAATGCATCAGTTAGGGTTAAAGTGACAAAAGTATAGCAATTAGATGTTAGGGTTGAGCTCCTAACTGCTCAAACTCCCCCATTGTCCACAGACTGACAGGCCCAAGGGTGAGCCATAGGTCAAGAGACTCATCTCTCACCCCAGTCCATGTGTAAACTGATTAACTTGATACAGGAAAGTGGAATGGGTTGAGAGGTAGGCCTCATGACCCAATGGCACACCCCAACTTCTATCGGTCAGTGCAGAGTGGAGATTGAGGTGGTGGGTGGGTCAGTCAGGAGCTCAACCCTATTGTTTCATTTCCCCACTTTTGTTGCTTTAACCTTAACTGATGCATTAAACAAAGTTTTTTTGCAATGTATATATATATATATATATACACACACACACACACATATTATAGTGGCGCGGTCGCGCCACTATAGTTAGGGTTTAGCGGTCAGTTACATACTAAAGTCAAAAGTTTGGATGTTAATAACTTTGGACCCATTCAATGGATTTGCACAGTGAGGCATGGTAGATCTCTTGATCTGCCGAATTATGTTTCAGTCAGACTTACAGTCTTTGCATACGAAAGCACTAAAAAATGCAAAAGTATCCGTTTTTGAAGGCACCTTTTGGGATTCTGGATGTGGTCCTGCACAGCATTGTGTGAGATGGCTTGTGAGAAAGAGCTTTGGTGGCTGAACATGCCACTTTTCATTTGGTGAAAAAATATTAAAACATTCAAAAGTTATGCCACTTTTAAGTTCCCATTTTAAGTCAAAGGGAAAATTTATATGTATGTTTTGTGAACAAAGAATGGGGTTCTGGCCATCTGGTCCCACCTGGTGATCAAAGAATTCACAGCCTTGTGGTACAAGACTCTTTGTTCCCAAGGATTTTCAAAAATTCTTTGATCGTGAGGTCTGCCATCTTGTTTTTTAATTTCTGACTGTAAAGACACAAATATCTCAACTCAGGGGTCACTTCTGAAGTAAAACTTGGATGGGTTTTACTCAGGGGGCCTGATCTATAGAGCCATGCCTTTGGTTCCATCCAAATCAGTCTAAAAATAGAGTTATTAGCTTTAAAAATCTTTGTTCATGACTCACTAATGATCTTTGATCACGAGCCTGCAAATTCTTTGATCGCGAGATTCTTTGATCGTGATCGTGCATCGTGAGTGAGTGATGAGATGGCCAGATTTTAAAATTACTTTTCTCAGTCCTGGGGTGCCCTACAAACATAAATGAGGCTGGGTTTTGCTCAAGGGGCTTCGTTCTGCCCCCATCTGAATAATAATAATAGTGTATAAAATGTCCTGGTAGTCTAGTGCAATGTGCATTTTTTTAATCCTGGTAGTCTAGTGGCCCCCCGAGTTGTATGAAAAAATTAAAACTGTTAATATCCCTGGTAGTCAAGTGGCCCCCCATCTGTATAAATAATATCCACTCTGATTCTACATATCCCTGGTAGTCTAGCACCCCCCTCCATTATAAATACATAATTATTTCATATTTCTTGGTAGTCTAGTGACCCCCAACCAGCCTTGACAGCCCACTCAGCACCCCTCACCCTTCCCCAGCTGGTGACTGGCACATCCCACCTCTCATCTCCACAGCCAGCCGACGACTGTCTGCATTATGAGTGCTAATGCAAAGACGCACGCAGAAATATTTGAAGTTAAATGAATTTTTTTTCAATAAATAAATGGTTTGGTGAAAAAGTATTGCAGGGGTGCAAAGTTACTGTATTTTGAAGTTGACACTTTTTTCCGTAGACTAACATTGCAACGCATGCCACTCCTTTCGGGGCCCGTATCTCGGAAATGGTGCGAGATACAGACTTTTCAATGCGAAAATGCTTAGGCCCCCCCAAACAGGGGACTAAGTGCAAAACTAGCCAAGAAAGTTAATAATTCATACGAAATTTTATTTTTTTCTACATCATACAGTTCCTGAGTTATAAGCAATTTAGTATTCCAACAGCTCATTTTCTGGTTTGAGCTCCATTATTATGCATACATTATTTGTATTAACTGTGTTTCTCTATGGAGCTGTTGGGGAAAGCCAGGGTGGTCGCTACTGTTACTGTTATAGTTAGTGTTCCCATTTCTGTCTCTGTACCTCTTAGCATTACTGTTTATGTGAATGGCACTCTGTACGTTATCTTTTGCATTATTGTTAACACTTGCGTTAGCGTTACTGTTAGTATTTGTGTTTCTACTACTGTTTATCTTAGAGTTTGTATTTGCGTCTCTGTGTGTATTTTTATTTTGCGTGGCTGTGTGCATTTCCATGTGCATTTATGACTGGTCTTATGTTTGTGTTTCTGTTTGCTTTACTGTGACCATGTGCTTCATGGCTTGCATTTGTGTATGCACTTGTACTTGTACTTGCATTTTCTGTTTACTTTGTTGTCAATTTCTGCTAGCATTTATATTAATCTTTGCTTTACCGTTTATGTTTCTGTCAGTATGTGTGTAACTGTTAGTGCTTCCATTTGCAGAGCAGTTACCATTACTATGTAACAACATAAATTTCACTGTGGGAGCACAGGATGCAAAGGGCCCATGCTCCTACCACCAGATTCATTCACCATTTATAGTCCTCAGTGTCCAAAAGAAGGATTATGGATATAAATGGTTCAGGTCTATGATTGTACTAACTCACTAGTTGCGATTCTTAGGAGTTGCACAGTGTCAGCTAGGCAATGCTTCACACCCACTCTCACAGGCCCATTAGTGCATCCTGAGTGGAGACTCACAGGAAAAGAAAGGCCATAGACATCAATGGCGTACCTTTGTGGTTGCAGGGCCACACACATTAGAACAGTTAGGAGTTGCATGGTGTAAACCAGTTAATCACCCCCTCCCCCCAGAGCAGGTATTGCATCCTTATTTGATACTCATAGGACAACAAAGGCTATGGATGTTGATGGCACAACTCCATGATTGCAGTAACACACTAGTTGGGATACTTAGAAGTTGTATGGTGTCCCAGGTAATTGTGTGCCCTTCACCCCCCCAAAGTGCGTACCGCATGGTCAGTGGAGACTCGCAGCAAAAGAAACATTGGTACAGCTCCATGATTGCAGTAACATACTACTTCAAATAGTTGGAAGTTTGGAAGTTGAATGGTGTCAGCTGGGGAATCCCCCCCCCCAGGGCAGGTAGTGTGTCCTGAGTGGACAGTGACTGTAAAAGAAAACTATTTGAATTCAACGGTGTACCTTTCTGGTTGCAGGGGCACACAAGTTAGGGCAGTTAGGAGTTTCATGGTGTCAGCCAGGCAATGCCCCCCAGATCAGGTACTTCATACTGAGTAAAGACCCACAGGGAAAGAAAGGTCATGGATATATATAGTACATCTCCATTATTGCAGAAACACACTGGTTGGGAGAGTTAGTACTTGTATTGAGAGCTCGGCAATGCCCCTGCCCTGGTCCTCAGGACAGGTAGTGTTCCCTGAGTGGACATCCACAGGAAAACAAAGTCAATAGACATTAACAGTGTACATCTGTGGCTTCAGGGACATACAAGTTAGGACAGTTAGGAGTTGCATGGCTTCAGCCACACAATGTCCCCGCACCAGTACACTCACAGACACAGGAAAAGAAAGTCCATATACATTAATAGTGCAGCTCTGTGGCTGCAGAGACACACAAGTTAGGACAGTTAGGAGTTGTATGGCTTTGGCCAGACAATGCCTCCCCCCATACTACACTCACATACAACAGGTACTGTGTCCTGAGTGGAGATCCACAGGAAACAAAATCTATTGACATTAATGGTATACATTCCTGTTTGCAGTAACACACAACTTGGAATAAGTAGGAGCTGGATGTTTTCAGCCCGCCAATGCCCCACCCCCCGCAGACCATGTAGTGCATCCTGAGTGGAGAGTGATAGGAAAAGAAAGTCTATGGATATCAATGGTCCACCTTTGTGGTTGCAGGGTCACACAACTTAGGACAGTTAGGAGTTTCATGCTGTTATGCAGGCAATACCCATCCCCTCCCAGATCAGGTACTGCATCTTGAGTGGAGAATCACAGGAAAAGAAAAGTTATAGTTACAAATGCTACAGCTGCATTATTGCAGTAACATACTAGTTGGGACAGTTAGGAGTTATACGGTGTTAGCTAAGCAATTTCAGCCCCGCATCTCCCAGTCCAAGTTAGAACAGTTAGGAGTTGCATGGTGTCAGATAGGCAATGTCCCCCTGCAGGGCAGGGAATGCATCCTGAGTGGAGAGCCACAGGAAAAGAAAGTCCATAGACATTAATGGAGCACCTCTGTGGTTGCAGGAACAAACAAGTTAGGACAGGTATGAGTTGCAGGCATCAGCCAGACAATGCCCCTCTCCACAGAGACACACAGCAGGTACTGTATTCTGAGTGGAGATCCACAGGAAACAAAGGCTATAGCTGTTGACGGTATACATCCCTGTTTGCAGGAGGATACATGTGTTAGAACACCTAGGGGTTGCATGGCATCAACATAGAAACATAGAAACATAGATTTTGATGGCAGATAAGGACCACTTTACCCACCCAGTCTGCCCATTTTCCTGCCTCTTGGATGAGCTGCAGAGTCTAGTTAACCAACAGCCTACTTCCTGCAACCCCCTACTATAATTTCCTTATGTCTGTCCTATGCATGTTTGAATTCCCCCACTGTTTTAGACCCTACAACCTCTCCAGGAAGGCAGTTCCATGCATCCAACACTCTCCCCATGAAAAATAATTTCCAGGGAATGTCCCAACCTGCCCCCTCATGCACAGCAGGTACTGCATTCTGAATGCAGAGTAACAGGAAAACAAAGGTTATCAATATAAACATTACAGGTCCATGAGTGCAGTAACACAGAAGTTGGAACAGTTAGGAGTTGCATGGCATCAGCCAGGCAATGCCCCCCCAGACCAGGTAGTGCATCCTGAGTGGAGAATGAGAGGAACAGAAAGTTTATGGACATCGATGGTGCACCTCCCTAGTTGTAGGAACACACAAGGTAGGACAGTTAGGAGTTGCACAGCATCAGCCAGGCAATCCCCCCCCCCAGATCAGACATTGTATCCTGAGTGGAGACCCATGGTAAAAGTGAGGGCATGAAGATAAACAGTACACTACTTTGATTACAGGAGCACACAAGTTAGGACAGTCAGGGGGTGCACAGCATTAGCCAGGCAATGTCCCCCTCACAAGATCGGGTACTGTATGCTGAGTGGACACAAATTGTTAAACTAAGACCATGGATATCAATAGCAGACCTTCTTGATTACAGCAACAGATAAGTTACTAAACTTAGGAGTGGCATGGCATTTGCCAGGTAATGCCCCCCTGACCCCCTTCACCATGTACTATACCCCAACTTGAGACTCATTGTGAAACTCACAGATGGAAAAAAATGTTAATGGTTTCCTATGGCATGCAAGCAAAGTCAGAATGGCAATAGTTGTGCAAAATAGTTATGCATTCAAAATTGTAGAAGAAAAACTTTTTTTTAGAAAATATTTGTTAACTTTTTTAAACAATAATTGTATAGAAAATAAAAACTAAACATTAAATATAATGATTCTTGCATGATTTAAATAAAAAATAGGAATCTTTCAATAAACAGTGTTTATTTTAAAACTTTGATTTTGAAAAAGATTGTAACAAAAATATAAAAACATTATCCACTTTACATAATTTAGAAAGGAAATATACATTTTTCTGTTAAAATAAATAATTATTATTAAAAGTTTTAAAAAAATTGTTAATTAAAAAAGATATATTCGTAATGCATAAAATATTCATTATAAAACATTTAGTAAAAAATGTTGCTACTTTTCTAAAAAAACTTAACATTTAAACTATTTACAAAACCAGCTGATGTCAGAGGGAGGCGTGCTGCTGCTGCTTGAGGCAGCTCAGGGAGGAAGCTGGATACATGTGGAGGCACACTGAGAATGGAAGCTGTTGAGCCAGGGGGAGGGGAGACACCAGAAAACATCTGTGGAGGACATCCATCTCTGGTCAGGGAGACTCGATGAAATGTTCGCAGGTGAAGCAGTGCTGGTGCGTGCACTGCTACCTGCCGCTGAGTCCACAGACTCAAGCACAAGGTTGACTGTTGCCTGCTGTGCTGTGAGAAGGGACACTATTTTAGCCTGTCCCTCCCACAGGCCTTGCACATCTTTTTTTAGAGAGTCAATCTTGTGCTTGAGTCTCCAAACACAGCGGCAGTGTACAGTGCACCGTTTTCTATGTGGCAGATCTGTAAACAGAAAAAAAATAACTACTAACATATAACAGTGACAAATGTATGTACTTTGCTGGTTTTGTTTAATCTCATGAGATGTGCTTTCTGGGGCTGATATTTTTACAATGGTTTTAGATATGTATTTTGGGTTATGATAGACAGAACTTATGCTGATGAGGAGTTGTCTGTCGTCAGTCAGGCAATGATCCTGCTTAATTCTCTTCCACCCTGTGGAGAGGTAGTGCATCTTGGCAGTAGATTGACAGATATATTGGGTAAATGTAGATGAATGGTACACCTCCTTGATTGCAGGTGCACAAAAGTTAGTAGCTGGTGGGGCTGAGCTATGGAATGCATACTCACTCTCACTCCCCCACCAACCCACAAGATAAGTCACTGTTTCTTAACTGGATACCCACAGGTAAAGTGGCATCATGCACATTTAGGGTACACGTCTCTGATTGTCAATTCATACAAATTAGTATAGTTAGGAGTTGTATGGGTCATGATAGGCAAGGCCCCCAGCCTCTACCCCACCATTTGCTGTACAGCAGGTATTGAATATTCAGTTGAGGTCACAAAAAAAATACAGGATATGGACATCAACTGTATATGTCACTCACTGTAGCAGCAGAGAAGTTAGCAGACTTAGTACTTGTATTATATGAGGCAGGAATTCACCTCCCCCCATATCGTCCAAGCAGGTTCTGCATCCTGAGTGGAGAAGCAGAGCAGAACTGAGGCTATGGACATGAATAATACAAAAGTTAGAGCACTTAGGAGTTGTGTGGTATAAAACAGGCAATGCCCCTCCCAGACCAGGTACTGAATGCTGAGTACAGAGTCACGAGTACAGAAAGGGCATGAAGATGTATGGTACATGCCTGTGGTTGCAGTAAGAGACAGGTTACAATAGTTTGGAGTTACATGGCATCAGACTGGTGAAGCTACACCCCCCCGCACTTGGAAAGGCATTGTTTCCTGAGTGGAGATTGACAATAAAACATGTATTTACACCTGTCTGGTCCCAGCTGTACACAAGTTACATAAGTTAGTAGTTGCAGAGGCTCAGACACGCAATGCCCTAGTGCCATCTCTAACCAGGTAGTGAATGCAGAGTGAAGAGTCACTGTTACAGGAATGCCATGGACATCAGTGGTAGATGTCCATGATTGTAGTGACACACAACTTAAGACATTTTTGGAGTTGGATGGTGTCATGCATGTAATGTCCCCCCCCAACGGTAATGTGCTACATCTTGAACGGAGAACCACACTCAAACTGACTGATGGATATGAATGGTATGCATGCGTGATTATAGGTTTATATAAGTTTGAATAGTTAGGGGTTGCATGGGTGATCTAGGTAATCATTTCTCACTGCTGAACAACAGGTACTAAATCATGACTGGAGAGCCACAGGAAAATAAAGTCCATGGACATCAACATTATGCCTCCCTATTTGTAGGAACAGACAAGTTAGAAATGTTAGTAGTTGCATGTCGTCAGTCACGGAATAGCTCCCAACCCCAACAGATCAGTTACTGCATGCTGAGTGGATAATCACAGCTAATCTAAAGCCATGTACATCAATGGTACACTTCTCTAATTGCAAGTGTACACAAGTTTGAATAGTTAGGAGTTGTATGGACTCAGCCAGAAATTGTACCCTCCAGACCAGGTACTGCTTCCTAAGTGGAGAGGCACGGGAAGACAAAGGCCATGGAAATAAATGGTACAGCTCCTTGATTGGAGTTACAGACAAGTTAGCCCACTGAGTAGATTTGTGGACTCAGTGAGCCAATATGTGCTGCTCACTGCAGACCAGATAGTGTTCCCAGAGATATACAGCACAGTAAAAGTTAAGCCATGTACAGCTACTGTGCAGCTTTAATGATTGAGTTAACATAGCCTAGGATGTAACATGTACTAACAGTGTGGTCAGCAGTCAATGACATCTGTATGTGTTTCTTTTACTAGACTTATGTTCAGCACTGGTGCCAGGCTTCTGCTTCACCTGCGTCCATGGTGTTGCAGCAGTCTCCCCGACCACTAGAAAATACATAAATAGATTGCTTAATATGGATCATCTGAATATGTACATGGCAAACAATGCTGTTATTGTCCTAGATATCTATTTATGTTATGATTCAGGCATGGTACAATGTACCGCAATTAATCATGTGCCTGCTCACAACATATAGTTGTGAGATTTAACAATGGTTAAACAAATTATATATTAATTCTTTGGTACATAAACACTACTATAATAGAGGCATGAACATTCTGTGATTGGAGATATGTACAACATAGGAGGATGACTTTTAGTTATGTTACACACAGGCTACGTATTCAGATTCCTGCTGATGTTGTGCGAGAAGATTAGTATACAGCAATAATACAAGTAGAGCAGCGTTTGCACTACGGCTGTTTGGAGGACTTGAGAGATGTAAGGGGGAGGCACATGGCTGTCTGGAGGGATGGCGAAGGAGGGGACTGATTTAACATCATAACTACTCTACAGAAAACTGACAATGGTACAACAAGACCATTGATTCTAGCATAAAGATAAAGGTAATAAAAAAACATTACGAATGCAAAAAAATAAACTTTTTTCTTTATTTTTCTATTCAAAAAATACAAGGGACACATTGTATAAGCGCAATGAACCACTCTATGATGTGGTTGATGGTGGTATTTACCGACGGCTGGATGTTTGGTCACTCGGAGTGTGGTCTTGTAACTGAACCACAGCAGGATTAGGCAAACTCAGCATCACTCACAGCCTGTCATGCTTTTTCCTTAATTAAGGCACTAAGGAGTTGTACAGATAAAACCAGCTAATGACGTACATGAAAAGTCAGTTCATGTACATCAATGGAATACTACAGTAATATGAGGTGTTCAGAAATTAATGTAGTTTTCAGTCACATGGTCTTAGCCAGGTAATGTGGCTGAGTTAGGAGACTTAGTAGTTGGATGTTCTGAGGTAGGCAATGGTGTTAAAAGGAAACCGGCACTGTGGGCTGATTGTAGTGCTGCAACAAAAGTTCTGTGATGGACAAGAACGACACAGACATTTGCAAAGTTAGGAGTTCCCTGGTGCCACCCAGAGTGTGAACCATTGCAAAATGGCAACAAACAATTCTTATACCTGATTGGCCGAGAGAGGTTGCAAGCTGGGTATTTATTTTTCAATAGATGCCCAGCTAAAAATAAGAGCCAGTTCAAGTGCCTCTTCATACAGTAACATTCTCAGATAGGCCATTTTCTAAGCACAATAAGCATTATGGGGAAATACCGGAACTTTCAGGGGATATAAGGCTCTCCGCCTGTGGTGTCATGCCTCATTACACCCCTGGGCGGTCCGGTATTTCCCAATAATGACCACCCTGTTGGGTATTATTCCTTACTACACCACTGGACAGATGTTGTGTCTTGAGCAGAGAACCACAAGAAGACTACTGACATTAACATTAACAGAACACCTTGGTGATTGCAGAGCTACATATGCTTGCACAATTAGGACTTCTATGGGGTCAGCATGGGTATGTCCCCTGATGTTACACAAGGAGGTTCTGGCTTGTGTGTGTAGAGTCAAAACAAAACAACTGCATTACACAGCAATGTTACAGAAGCTGAGTGGTTGCAGAGGATCAAGAATCTGATGCACACCAAGTACTGAGATCAACTATTCACAATCATTTTTACTAGGAGTTACTTACCTTCTGACTCGATGATGTTGACACTGTCGGAGTCAGAGTGTTCAGCCTCCACAGCCTCAGCTTGGGATGGTACTACCTCAGCACGTGGTGGGGAGTACAGTACCTCTGATGACCTGTGAATGAAAGATAATAATGACATTCATTGAGTGTGGTATGTGTGTATTCAGTTATTTAAAACAGATTTCTTTCAACAATGGTAGTGTTGCCTGCCACTTAAGATGCCCCCAGATAAGGTGCTGTATACTGATTGGAGACCCACAAAAAAAAAAGGCTATGGATATAAATGTAACAGGTACATGATTGCAGTAACACACTATTTGGGATAGTTAGGAGTTGTGCGGTGTCAGCCAGGCCATGCACCCTCCCTCCACTCGAACAGGTACTGCATACTGAGTGGAGACTCACAGGGAAACAAAAATTATGGATATAAATGATTCAGCTCCATGATTTCAGTAATGCAGTAGTTGGGACACTTAGGAGTTGCATGATGCCAGCTAGGATATTCCCCTTCCCCCACACCTACAGTCAGGTACTGCATACTGAGTGGAGACTCACAAGAAAATAAAGGATATGGATATAAATAGTACAGCTCCATGACTGCAGTAACACACTAGTTGGGACAGTTAGGAGTTGTACAGTGTCAGTCAGCCAATGTCCCCCCACAGTAGCTACTGCATCCTGAGTGGAGACTCACAGGAAAACAAAGGTTATGGATATAAACATTGCAGCTCTGTGATTGCAGTAACACAGTACTTGGGACAGTTAGGAGTTGCATGGTGTAAGTTAGGCAATCCTCCCCCGACCAGGTACTGCATTCTGACTGGAGACACACAGGAAAATAAAGGTAATGGATATAAATGGTGCAGCTCCATGATTGCAGTAACACACTAGTTGGGAGAGTTAGGGGTTGAACAGTGTATGCGAAGTAATGCCCCCCCCTCCTGAGCAGGTATTGCATCCTGACTGGAGACTCACAGGAAAGCAAAGGTTATGGATATAAACAGTGCAGCTCTATGATTGCAGTAACACAGTACTTGGGACAGTCAGGAGTTGCATACTGCCAGATGGGCAATGCCCCCCTGAGCAGGTAGTGCATCCTAAGTGTAGACTCACAGGAAAATAAAGGTTATGGATATAAACGGTACACCTCTTTTATTGCAGTAACACAATAGTTGGGACAGTTAGGAGTTGCATGGTGTCAGCTAAGCAATGCCCCTCCAGGGCAGGTAGTGCATTCTGAGTGGAGAGTCACAGGAAAAGAAAGTTCACAGACATTGACAGTTCACCTTTGTGGTTGCAGGGGCACACTAGTTAGGACAGTTAGGAGTTGCTCAGCATCAGCCAGGTACTGTCCCAGCCTGTAGCTCAGGTACTGCATCCTCAGTGGAGACACACAGAAAAATAAAAGTTATGGATATAAATGGTACAGCTCCATGATTGCAGTGACACACTAGTTGGGACAGTAACAAGTTGTACGGTGTCAGATAGGCAATGCCCCCCCCCCCAGCAGAGCAGGTAGTGCATCCTGAGTGTAGACTGACAGGAATACAAAGGTTAGGGATATAAATGGTACACCTCCATTATTGCAGTAACTGACTAGTTGGGACAGTTAGGAGTTGCTTGGTGTCAGCTAGGCAATATCCCCCCAACCAGTACTGCATCATGTGTGGCCACTCAGAGGAAAACAAAGGTTATGGAAATAAACAGTACAGCTCTGTGATTTCAGTAACACACTAGTTGGGACAGCTATGACTTGTACAGTGTCAGCCAGGCAATGCCCACCACCCCTCGAGCAGCTACTGCATCCTGAGAGGAGACTCACAGGAAAGAAAGGTTATGAATGTAAACAGTACAGCTCCATGATTGCAGTAACTGACTAGTTGGGACAGTTAGGAGTTGCATGGCATCAGTTAGTCAATGCTCCCCCCTCCCACCCCAGGCCAGGTAGTGCATTGTGAGTGGAGAGTCACAGGAAAAGAAAGTCCATAGACATCAACAGTGCACCTTTGTGATTGCAGGGTCACACAAGTTAAGACAGTTAGGAGTTACACAGCATCAGCCACACAATCCACCCCTTCCCTCCCAGAAGAGATACTGCATCCTGAGTGCAGACTCATTGTAAAACTAAGACCGTGGACCTCAATGGAATATCACCCTGATTTTAGGAAGATATAAGTTAGAACACTTAGGAGTTCATGGTATCAGCCAGCCAATAACCCCCCAACCCCCAAGACCAGGTACTGCACCCTGAATGCAGACCCATTGTAGAAGTGAGGCAATGTATATCAATGGAACATCACCGTGATTGCAGTTACACACAAATTCACATTATTTTTAACATTCTGTATTACAACAAAACATCGCATTGTGGCAATGCAAGCCTTGAAGCTGTGTGGTGTGGTTGGATAACGTGATGCCTCAGGTAGTGGATGTACTCAGCCTGTGGTCTCGTACCTGACTACCTGAGATGTAATCTTATTCAACACAACAGTCAGCTTGTTAGTGATTCCTGTTTAAGAATATACTATGCTGAGAAACAAATGGTTTCTTTATTCACGGTGTGTTAGGTGCTCCCCTGCAGCAGGCTTTCCAGCAGTCTCCCACATCTTGTGTGCAAGGTAGTACCAGCACTTATCATTCTCTGGTATCTCCCCTCTGTTCTTAAGTACACAGAACTGCTGGCGTAACAGTTTCTACTTCCTCTTGCACATGCCCGGGTTTTTGTTTTTAACTTTGAGTATCATATGCAAAAAACTGTGTATGTGCCTCCACATTGTATCCAGTTTCCTGTTGGTGCTTCTCATCAGGATTCTGGGATTCCCTCTGGCCTGAGCTGTCTCAAGCAGGCAGCACACCTCCCTCAGACTCCACAGTCTCATATTAAATTTTTCTTGTTTGAAGCTGCAATAAATAGAGAAACAACAGTATGTTACTGTGATATATTGTCACGTGTATGTTTGTGCTCTGTTCAGGTTTTAGACTACAGATTTAGAGACAGCAAAATATTTTTGATTCTAAAGTTATTATGAGAAGTAATGCTAATTGTTAGATAATATGAGATTAACAACACAGTACTGCCTCCTTGATGCTATGTTTAACTGTGCCTTATGTGTATACTGAAACCACATAGCGAGATATTAATACTACATCTTGTTAACAAGAGCTTAATGTTTGTCACAATTCTGAAGATCATTATGCATCTAAATTTGTGTAGTAGTGTGAAAGTGAGATAGCATTTGTTTGTGTTGTGTGTGTAATGTATGCAGCTTTTCTATTTTTTGAACAAGGTTTTTTGGCTCTTAAAAGAGCCTTTTTTTAACATCATATCTGTTTTAACAGTCTGATATTTTTAGAGGACTGTGAGGATTCCATCTTGAAGGTCAGCCAGGAAAAGGCAATTGCCAGCATGCGAGAAGTGCACACCATCTGGTAGGTATAACCAATCATTACAATACATTATTTCAGGGTGACATATGGTGTGCATCCCCAACAAGCAAAGATATCCAGATATTTGTATGTTGACCTTTCTCCATGCTCTGTCAAGCAGTTACATGTGCTGTTCTGTTTGCCAGACCCTACACTCTTTAATACCAGAAAAAAATTATCTTACAGGCAGGTAACATACCCATAATAGAAGCAAGGTCCAATTTTGCTTCTGACACTAAATATACCCATCATTTGGTGCCCAAATCACTGCCTCCAAGATGAATCAGCAGTATGTCTGGCCGAGCTTGAGTCCGCAAAAGTCTGTGCATTGTTGGCATGAGATGCTCCCATCTCATGCCACCTCTGCCAAACCACTTAACAGAGCAATTTGGAAGCTGCAGGTCTTTGCCAAAATCACTCCTCTGAGCATACTCTGAAGCACGCCTTACTATTTGTGCTGCTGATGACCCACACAGTCCATTTGCTGTTTTCTGCCATTCTTAGATTTGATACTGAGAAGTGGACAGAGAGCTACCAAAAAAATCAATGTTTCTTCTGCAGCACCTAGTCAGTACTGAATGTGAAACTAAAATTTCCCTCTCTCCTTCAACATTGCTTTGGTGGGCTGTTCCAAAACATAGTAATTGTAAAAGTTATTAGATAATGCTTTCTCATGGCTAACCAATACAGTGGATGCACTGACTATGACTACACTGAATGGCTGTATCTGCTGTCAACCAGAAATGCTGGAAAATTTCTTAGTGGGAAAATGCTACATTTTTATAGGCCACTTCAAACAATCACAGCTACACAGAGGCATATGATTGGTTGTCTCTTGTGTTATGATACACATGCTGCTTGCTTACTGCCTCCATTTGCAGCTCTACCTGTGCTAGTAAGTATTGATTGACACTCTGACTTTAAACAGTAATAACTTCTTTTTACAGCATAATAGGTTATTTAGATTGTCATAGTCAAATAGAGGAGTAAAAAACATTTTGTTTAATACTATTTTTGTGCTGCTAACAGTTTTTATTATGCTAGAAAAATGGTTTATGTAAAATGTAATGTACTTACACAGTGTAAATCAGGGTCTCTCCTCTTTTTCTAAGATGGCTGCTATGTCCTTCTTCTCCACTCTTCAGCACTTGTGATTAGTTGCTTGACATGGCCTAATCAATGTTACGTTCCATTGGTGGCAGCATCTGTCAGTCAAATAGGAAGCAATGTCTGATTGGCTCAGCCTTAAAGGGGGGGTTAATGTGATTATTCGACACTTTTGTGCTCACAACACTATTATTCGACACTTTCATGCTTGCGACACTATTTTTGAGACACTACATTTGACAGTGTTGTGCTCACAACACCAAATTTTGTGACACTTTCATGCTCACTGACACCAAATTTTGCACACTGTTGCACATTTGACACTTTTTCAAATTTTTTGAATACAGTATTTATTAGGAAAAAAATCCTGTGGATGCTTTAAAGTGTGCCAATACTTCACTTTTGACATGTTTATATATTTATTCTCATATTATAAGTGAACTTATGTTCTGCGACATTTGAAAACATTGTATATTGGTTTAGTGGTATTCAGTTATTACAGTAATAATGTCTACAATATTTTGTAAGCAGTACCATTTATTCTTCTTATATGACACATGGACAGTGTGTGTCACTATGTATTGTTAGGTCAAAAAAAGTTCAACACTAAATATTTGTTTTTCTTTACTTATTATATAGGTGTCTAATACTACTGTAAGATTGTTGCAGACTACTATGAATTTTCGGAGAAGAATGATGCCCTCTAAACAGAGACTGAGCTCTATGCAGAGACGAAACAGGTATCATAGTAGTTCAGTGTTGCTTAAGAGTGGTCCAAAACCCACTGATGCTATTTCAAGATGTAAAACAGTTCAGCGTTCTGCTCAAGGAGTGACTTCACAGGTTACCCGCTTCGAAAAGGCAAGCATAAATAAATGTACTAAGCAGCAGCGTAAATTTGTAGCTGCTGATGGTTAGCTGAGGAAGCAAAAGTATTTTCGATCACTAGCTTCTAAAGCTAAGATTGACAGACTTATTGCTGCTGTGATGAGACAGGAGTGTAAAGAAATCTCTCTTTGCTAAAATTGCATCTCAAAGTATGTACATTTTTTCATAGAGCAGTATTTGTTCTTCAACAATTATGGAGTAAGATGTCACATGTACTTGAGCAGTTCAGAAAAGCTGTGCATGAGATTAAGATGAGGCTACAATGGTATCCTCTCTTTAGCCAACACAGTTTCTGTGATGTTTTCACAGGTCACTGGCTGCACACACAGCACTCAGAGGTGTATTTCTGGGAGAAGTCACATTACTCACAGAAAAAGGACAGCAACTTCTGCATTGATGAGTCTGGTAAACTGTGCAATATGCTGAGTGTGTGTGATGACACTGTAATGGAGTCAGATGATGAGTGTGAGGCAACTGCTCAGCCTCGTAAGCATCACTGTCTCTCATAGATGTGTGATGCGACTTGCAACTGAAAGCAATCTTCATTTGACAAAGTCGAGCACTTTATCAACCTGTTTGTCATTGCTGATTGTAAAGACAGACATAAACTTTTTCAGAGCATAGACCTTTGTGAGGTCCGTCCACATACTGAGCTTATGGGCCACTCACTTGCATGTCTAGATAGTGGTGTTTGTGACAGTATATTTCACCACATGTGGATGCTGGGAGTGCATCAATCAGGCATGCAAAACTTTGTGTACAGGGTCTATGAGGTGTGATGAGTTGTTGCGCAGTACACTCATCTCAATGAGTTACTGCAGTCTGATGACATGCATGGTGCCTTGACATTTCTGAAACAGCTGCGACATGTCAGCAGTGTGACAGATACTGTGATTGATCAGTCATCAATTGCTGATGGAAATTCTGTCTGTCTTAGAAACTGATATTCTCAAGCAGTTTGGGAAATAAATTGTCAAATTTGAGTTGGCAAAGACAGCGAAATTAGACTCTGTGTGTCATATGATCAGCTCTGTTATGAAAAACAGGCAGTCACAGTGAATCTGGAAACCTTGTCACCTTACAATGACATGTGGTTTCGACTGTCAGCATTTCGTCTGTTAAAGTGTGACTTTCAGTTAGACCCAATCATTGTGATGTGCAAGTACTGTTTCTCCAAGGCAAAAGCTAACATTCTGCCACCAAGGTCACTCTTGAACAATATGGAGGCTCATGTTACACCAGCTGAGATTGCTACATTGAATATTTTTGAACAGATTCTTATTCAGACTATGAAACCATTTCAAACTATTCTATGTCTGAATACAAAGACATGGAACATTCTACAAAAATAACTCATTAGATCTCTTAAGGGTTCCATCATGTATCTCCCACTTCCTCTGTAGGAAAATGTGGAGGCAATCTCCATTGAGATCACTTTGGTGATTCTTGTCAACAGTGTTCCAACAAAGTCAAATGTCATTTGGCAGGATGTTGTCAATGTGGAGAAGGTGAAGCTTGCTCTTACTTACTGAAGAGCAACAATCCCTTTTATGCAGACCTTGATACTGATTGCATGACTAGTGCGTCTGTTGAACATGATGCATTGGAAAGCACAAAACCAATGATTGAGAAGGTCAATGTGGAGACAAATGATAATGTGTATGAATAGTACACAATTCACCCACTGCATGGCACAGATCCAGTAAGGAACAACGTTGATCTCTATCAAATGAAACAGGTGAAAGATGAGCCTGTGGACATTTGGGAGGCAGCATTGGAAGCACGCTGTTTCCCTGATTTATTCCCAAAAGGGTCAGGTGGATGCCTAGATGAAAGAGAAGTGTGAGTAAAAGGTGCTGAGTACTGTACTAGCCATGTGCTCAGTAAGGATGGCAAATTCAGATGCAACATACAGTACTTGTTTCATCTCCTCTGGGAGAGTGAACTTAGCATACTGTCTGCATCAGTTGCACATACTATTTGGCTAACAACTCCACTTGATGGAATCACAGCAGCACAGCCTGGAGAAATTAAAGCAGAAGGATGAAAATGTACAAGTGAATTTGTCTTCCATTCTGTCAAGTCTACGTGGCACCAAAGAATACTGGTATCACAGACACTTTGAGGTGATGACTATGCTGCGAGTGTATGGTATAGCCACATGGTTTGTCACACTCAGCTGTGCTGGGTATGCTGGGGATGAGGTAATTGAACTGTTGAAGTGGGCAAATTGTGATGTAGAAGGCATTTCATCAATTACTCTCAGAGAAATGTACTCACTTGACCCAGTGTCTGTGACTAGGCATTTTCACAAGTGATTCCATGATATTCTGACTTTCATTTTGTCAAAAGACAATCCACCTCTTGGTATTGTGGATCATTACTTCTGGAGGATGGAATATCAGGCAATAAGTGCTCCTCATATTCATATATTACTGTGGATCAAGGATGCCTTACGCATAGGTGAACATGAAGCAGCACAAGTGCTAGCATTCATTAAGCAATACATCACTGCATTCCAGACAAGTCCTACACTGTGGAAGTTGGTGCAAAAGTTTCAATGCCATATTTGGGCAAAATACTGCCATCGGGCAGTGAAGCACAAATCTGATTGGTACACAAGATGTTGTTTTGGATTTCCCAGATGTGTCTGTCAGGATGGTTGCATGATTGAACTGTTTTCCGCTGTGCGATACCACTTGAAGGCAAAAGCAACAAAGATGGCATATGAGTTACCCAGAGATGAGAATGAAGTGTACATCAATGACTATAGCCCTACTCTTCTACAACCCTACTCTTCTTCTAATGTGGCAAGCAAACACAGATGTTCAGTTTGTGGCTAACAACTTGTTGGCTCTGGTTCGGTACATCACTTCATACATTACTAAACATGAACAGACTAGCTTGCAAGATCTTTAGGAAGATATTGCCAGTTTAGACAAGTCACTGACATCTCAGTTGTGGTCACTGGGGTTGAAGACCCTATCACACAGAGAATGTGGTGCTTATGAGGCCAGTGATCACTTGACTGGTACACATTTGTACGGCAAATCTAATGCTGTGAGCTTTCTCAGTGTAAACTACAAAGACAAGCAAAAATGTGTACTTATTCTTCATGCTGAGCTTGAGGAACTGGCTCTCAACAGATTCTCTTCAAGATATATCTTGAAGAATAACCTCATTGACACGTACTACCCCCGTAGACATGAAGATACAGATGGTATGTGTCTATTCGAGGTGGCTAAGTGATATGACTACAAGAAAGACATCTCACCTGATTGTACATGTGACATTTACAAGGTCAAAGGAGTGGATGGCTGTCTCATTAAGAGACATACGCCTTGGCTCATTGATCACTGTAAATTACATATAGGGACATCTGAGAGCAGAGAGCATTACTACTTTTCCCTCCTATTCTTATTTAGACCCTGGAGGAATGAGTCTGAATTAAAAGGTGACTGTGATACATTCAAGGAAGAATTCAATCACAGTTACAAGACATTCAAAAGTGAATACTCAGACACATATATACAGAGACTAGACACTGAGAAGGAGCAGCTTGAGAAGGCACAGAAACAACTTGAGGAGGACACTCCTGTGAGTTCACAGGACAATCTTGATCCAGAAGGAGAAGGTATCCTTGGAGAACCTCTGCCCCTGAATGCCCCAGAAGTACTGATGTTGGAAGTGGAGAGTGCTATGGAACATGGCACACACTGTAGTGTTGATCCAGCAGAGAGAGAGAGAGAGAGAGAGACTCAGTGAACAGCAATGTGTGGTGCACTCTGAGGTCACTGATGCTGTCCAGCATGGGATACTACATGAACAAAAGAAATGTGACTGTCTTGACTACAAGCCACTGCTGATGTTTGTTAGTGGCTCAGCCGGTACAGGAAAGAGTTCCCTTATAGAGGCCATTATGGCTGAAATATGGAAACTGACAGGCTCATCAATGTCTGTTGCTGTTAATTCTCCCACTGGACTGACTGCATACAACATTGGTGAAGTTACGTTACAGCATCTCTTCATGTTGCCAGTGGAGCATGGCAAAGCAGGAGAGTATCATAAGCTGTCATTTGAGGTTGCATCTCAGCTTTGTTCTATGTTTACTAAGATGAAGTTGCTCATCATTGATGAGATTAGCATGGTCTCGAATTTGATGCTTGCCTGTATACACCTATGTCTACAGGAGATTTTGGGGACTGACTATGGAGATGCCTTTGGTGGTAAGAGAATTGTTGTATTTGGAGACCTTTTACAGCTTGTACCAGTTAATGCGGAACATGTCTTTGCAGCTCTGACTGTCAAGCAGGCTAAGAATACACTAGGCTGCATTGGAGGCTTTAACCTGTGGGAGTTATTTACCTATGTGGAGCTGTATCGGAACATTCGACAAAGTGATGATCTGGCTTACGAGGCACTGTTGGATCAAGCTCATATAGGTTCTCTGTCACCAGAACATGTTTCAATGTTACATGGTCGAAGAATCAGAATGGATACTATATCCATAGAAACAGCATGTGATGTTTTCAGTGATGTGCACTCCAGGAGCACACGCATTGTCTGTCTTATGCCATGACTGAAGAAATATGCCGAGTTCAACAGTGTTATGTTGCAGAGAGTGAATCAATAAATTATCATACTACATGCTGTTGACATAGTTGATGGTGTCATTCTAAGTCAGAAGCTGGTAGTAAACATGACTGAATGACTCTCTGAACTAAAGTCAGATGTTTCATGCACAGCTGGCCTGGAAGCTGTTCTTACAGTTTGTAAGAATGCACATGTCATGCTACACCGTAATCTTGATGTGGAGCGTGGCATGGTAAATGGTGTCATGGGTCACATCATTGACTTCATTTACAATGTTCAGATTATGTTTATTGAAACACTTGTTGTCCACTTTGACAACATGGAACAGCCTGTGCAGATTGATCGCACCTGTGTTAAGTTCCAGGTATTTATAGATATCTATGTGAACAGGAAACAGTTGTCAATATATGCTGTTTCAATTCACAAGACTCAGGGCTTGAGTTTGGATTCAGCAATGGTGGACATAGGACAGACTTTTTTAAAGATGACATGAGCTACGTTGCACTTTCATGCATCTGTAGTCTTTCTGGGTTGCTTATCATAACACTCGCGCCTCAGAAGATACATGCTGACAAGCGATGTATTGTGGAGTACAACAGATTATGTACTCAATATCAGCCACAGATGTCTTTAATGCCACTACCTATGTATGTGGTTGCCTCACATCCCACAGTCACAGCTTCACCTGGCAACAAAAGAAAATGAGCTTCTACAACTGATTCAACTGTGCATAGTGCTAAGAAGGTTAAAATGTCAAATACAGATGCTGAACCGGCTGTCGGTCAGACGTCAGTTGGTATGGCTGTTGTCCCAGTGTTTGATATCAGTACTAGAGCAAACTGCTATGTTAATTCAGCTATGCAAGTCTTTCTCCACATGTCACACTTTGTGCAGGCAATATCTGCTTCACAAGAGACTCCCTTATCAAAGGCATTGAAGCAGGTTGTCAACGTGGCTTCTGATCAGTATAACAATGTGCAGCTACTGACACCTCTATGGCATGCGTTGGGTTCATATGATGGATGAAGTACATTTGCTGCTAACATGCAGCAGGATGCCAGTGAGTTCATGATGGCCATAATAAACAGCTTGGATGAAGAGGAGATTCCAATGTGTCAGTAGTTCACTGTGTCATAAGTTACCAAATATGTATGTGTGTTACGTGGTCATTCAGAGCGAGAAAGCACAGAAGACATGCTTTGGATTTCTCTGTTTGTGCCTCAGACTAAACGTGTGAAGTTCTGACAGCTGTTTACCAGTGCTGAGAAAGGTCACTTGTGTGTAAGGTGTGGAGGTATATATACTCAGTCCATACATCTCAGGACTTTATCTCAATATCTTATGCTTGTATTGCATAGATTTGACTCTAATGGGCTCAGAGTTTGGTGGAACTGTATTTAACCAAGCAGTGTTTGACACTCATGCTGTCATCTACCACTATGGCCAGTCTGTACATTCTGGACATTACACGTGTTTGTTGAGGTACAGAACTGACTGGGTTGAGTGTGATGACTCAACAAGACTCTTTCAAAACAGAGACTTCCGCGACACTTAAAAAATGCATAAATACTGATATTGAAGAATTACTACAATCTTCATGTGTCAGAGGAATAGTCACACAACATGTGACATACTTTGCTGTCCATTTTGTTACAGAGTGAGTTCTGGTGCATTATGATTTTTTTCTTAAAAATGTATGTTCATTATTACACTGGTAACATATCACATGGTTTAAATGCATATGTTTACTCAATCTGATGTATAAGATTGTTGTGTTGGTCAGTGACACAGTGAAAATAGCTGCAGTTGTCTTCAATCAGTCCCAGCTGTCTTCACGGTCACTAGAAAAAACACACTTACATGTCTAAGAAAGACATTGAAATGTCAAAAGAGGTATTTCTATCTGGCCGCCCTCTTCTGTCATTGTCTTTTCTTATGAGTATATCGTATGCAGACATAACAAGTACTGGTTGTCACACTTACCATCTGTGTGCCTCTACTAAGACACATTACTTGTCCATGTGCATAAAGATAACTGTGTAACATATCTCTTTGTTAAGATTTTTCTGTATCATTACATTATTTGGATATTTTATGAGTAAAAGATACCAGACAAGTATGTATTTAGACAAAGGTATCTATTTCTTGGTGAGTCAGTGTTGTGCAAAAGAAGGCATGTTGTCAACAACATATACAATATAGTATGACATAATGATTTCTGAAAAAGACAGGAAATTCATGGCAAAAAAACTCTGTTTAATGTATCAGGGTTGTTCCATAGTGAGAAAAGTGAGGAAATTCAGTGTTAGGATTGAAAACCCTAACTCCGCATTTCCCTCCCTCACTCCCAGCTCCACACACACACACACACACACACACACACACACACACACACACACATATATATGTAAGTAGGGGGCAGGACCAAGGCAACATGACCAATCACAGACAACCAGCAGCAGGTGACAGAAATAGCATACAACTGTCTAAACATACTACAAGACACATTCATCATCATGGGCCAACAATTGTTGCATTTGAGCAGCCATGGGTGTACAGAGTGTTGTGCACATCTTCATAGAGTCACATGTCACAACAATACTGTTGTACATAGAATTCCTATGATATACATTGTTTGTTCATGCTGTGATGATATGATGAGATATCAACATAAAAGGAAGCATCTATAACATTGTGCATTATCTAATCTTGACATACACAGATAAATTATACAGTACAGGACCCCTTCAGTAACATGTATTGTTCAATGTACACTTGTTCAAATCAAGAAAGGCTTGGTCACATTGAGACACACATGTTGCATGACTAATGATTTCTTGTCACATATGTATTAATACATAGAGTGCTCAGAACTTGTATGACAGTTCTGTTATTAGCTATTCAAAATAGTATGCACAATTAATATTTTGTTGTAGTACTGCCCCATGTAGAACCACTAAGAAATCTAACAGTGGTATAAATGTTTCATGATGATCACAGCCTATGACAATAGTCATATCACTGTGAAAATATAAATAGTTTGCATGATAATGTCCACCATGGGCCATGATGATATTTAACACATTGTTACCCACAGTTTCACATAGCTGTTGATCTGTTTAGGATTAGATAATAGTGCAGCAGCATAGAGTTAATAATTGTATTTAAATACATTATTTGCTACTGTTGGGGTGATTTTAGGAGCCATTTACAGACATGAAACCCTGGTGAAAATCCTGTCTAATATTATTCATTGATAAGTACAAACATGATAAAATGTGTTTCAACACCACTGTTACCACATAGGTAGTAAACATAAACATGCGTTGCAGTTACAGAGTCACAGCAAGGCAAAAAGACTGAACTAGTAGTGTACAATAGTTTGGGTAATGCAGTGTCATATAAAGCTGTTAAGGTTCAAATAATAGTGGACAATGACTTAGTAGATCTTAGTAGATAATAGTTTACTGATCCAATTTCTTCTTATGGCATGCTAACATCACTGTGTACTTAGACACATGAACGTTTTAAACTGAGCTCTGCTATTATGTACTCATGAAGACAGACATCTGAGCATCGATACATTGAATACCTTTGCAACAGCAGTATATCAAATTGTGGAGAGACACACTTTACTGTTTAATATTACAAAGTTTTAAAAACTGAGTTATTGTATAGTGTTGCCATGTGAGTTATCAAGTCTGAGGGTTCCACACAGATCTAAAATTCTACAATGTAGGATGATTTTACAGTAGTGTTGAGCAGAGAATAGTATTCTGACATATGATTGTCTTATTCTGAGGTAACATCAGGTGGCATTAACAGTCAACAAAGGTCTGTAAGACTACTGGCAGATATTGGCATGTTATTACAGTGATGATTATCAACACACTGTCATTGAGAAGATATACAAAATCTATTAAATATAAAAAATGTATAGTGTAATACAGTAACAAGTGATGGGCAATATGCATGCATAGGATGAAGTCACTTGGATGCCAGAAGAACTTCCACATTTGTTGGCCCATGATGATGGATGTGTCCTAGTACATTTGGACAGTTGTATGTTATTTCTGTCACCTGCTGCTGGTTGTCTGTGATTGGTCATGTTGCCTTGGTCCTGCCCCCCCACTTGCATATATGTGTGTATATGTATGTGTGTGTGTGTGTGTGTGTGTGTGTGTGAGTGTAGCTGGGGGAGTTGAGGGGGAATGCAGAGTTCGGGTTTTCAACTTGAACACCGAATTTCCTCACTTTTGTCACTGTGGAACAACCCTAACTGATACATTAAACAGAGTTTTTTTGCCATAAAAAAAAATATATATATATATATATATATATATGTGTAGTCGGACCCTGAGGATGCTAGCCATGTCTTTATTTTGGTAAATACCCCAGAAATATTTTTCAGATTTCTGGAAAAGTACTTTTGCAAAGTAGTGTCGCAAATTTTTGCGAAAGCTTTTGCAAATTGCGACAGTACTTTTCTAGGCTGTGGGAAAATGACAGCAATTTTTTGGCACTTTGCTGCAAAAGAAAGGTTTGGAGTTTTGGGCTGAAATTTGGAGAGAACACAGCTGACATCTCACAGATGTGCCTTTCGTTGTTTTGTTGAAAAAATATTACACAGCGCAAAGTTACAATACTCCAAAGTTGACGCTTTTCCCCATAGGATAACATTACGGCGTATGATGCATTGCAGCAATCGTTTAGCGCCCAGCTGCAAAATAACTGTTTGGTCTTTTGGGCTGAAATTTGCAGAGAATGCAGCCAACATCCCACAGATGTGCCTTTCAGTGGTTTGGTGAAAAAATATTACAGGGAAGCACAATTATGGCACTCTGAACTTCTGTTTTTTTCCCATAGGATAACATTATGGCGTTTGCTGTGCCTGTCAGGGCCTGTAGCTCAGAAACGGTCACGAGAGATACGGACGTTTCACTGAAAATGTTCTTAGCCCCTTGACTGGGGGCTAAACACAAAACTAGCCAGGAAAATAATTCATATGATTTTTACATTTTTTTCTATGTCATATGGTTCCTGAGATATAAGCCATTTACTTTTCCAAGTCCTCATTTTTCTATTCTAAGAGTCATTATTTTGCATGCATTCTTTGTACTCACTGTCTTTCTCCATACAGCTTTTGGGGAAAACCAGCCTGTGCATTTATATTACTGTTACCATTACCGTTTCCGCTTGCGGTTCCATACCCATTTCACTTACCGTTCACGTTTACGCCACCATGTACGTTACCCATTGCATTTTCATTTGCGGTTCTGTTTGCGTTGTTTTTAACATTTATGTCTACAGTACTGTTTCTCTTTCTGTTTCGCTTTGCGACACCATGCGCATTACCATTTGCATTTGTGGCCACAATGTTACTATGTGACAAGAGATCATGTGGCGGGAGCGCGGGGACCACTACTGCATTCATGGTGGAAGCCAGGGCCCACTCCATGCGTGCATTCTATTTTTCAAAAGAAGGAAGTAGAGGCAAAAAACTCTGTTTAATGCATCAGTTAGGGTTGTTCCACAGTGACAAAAGTGATGAAATTCAATGTTAGGGTGGAAACCCCCTTTGCACCCCTCCAGCCCACCCCCAACTGGAATTGGGGTGCATGTTGGAGTCATCAGTCCTAACTCTCACCCCATTCTCCTATTCCTCAGCTTCTTTCCACATGTGATGGGGTGAGAGTTAGGGACGAGGACCCCAACATGCTCCCCAATTCCAGTTGGGGGGGTAGGCTGAGGGTGCAAGGGGTTTCAACCCTAACATCGAATTTCTCGCTTTTGTTGCTGTGGAACAACCCTAACTGATGCATTAAATAGAGTTTTTGCCTCTAATATATATATATATATATATATATATATATATATATATGAGGTGCTCATGAATGGGGGGTCTTTAATCTTAATCAGCAGTTAATCAGTGTTAATGAGCAGGCCATTGATATAATTTAGTAGCTCATTAATATTCTTGCCACCTTTTTCTGATGTATATATTTAGTCCCAGAGCAGTCTTCAGTACTCTTTAACAAAATGACTCTCCCAGTGTTCATGTGTGGAGGAACCAATAGGTCCATCTTGAACATTTGCTGCAAACAATGCAACAAATGGTCATGTTACATGTGCGCGTTGCACAGTTTCTATGCACATTTGTAGCTTCGCTGATTTATAATATTTTTACTTCAGATTTTCAACATTGATATTTTTTCACATCACCTCATAAACAGTACAGTTGTCATTTCTCATATCCTGCCTGAAATGTGTTTCTGCACCTCTGCCGCAGAATGGCATGTCACTGTGTGAAATCAACTTTTCGAAATACATTAACAAAAATCCCACTATCAGTGTTCATGAGAGGATTTCCCAAAAAGCTCCTGTTGAAAATTTGTTTAAAAAATTCCCCCAAGCTGTCATGTTAGCAGTGTGCATTGTGCAGTTTCTATGCACACTCATAAGTTTGCTAGTTTCTCATATTTTCCCTCCTGATTTTCAACATTTCCCTTTTCCACACCTACTCATGAACAGTATACAGCTGACATTTTTCACATTCTGCCCAAAACATGATTGTGCACCTGTGGTGCAGAATGACACATTCACTGTGCAAACTCAATTTATGGGACAGAATAATGGAATGAGAGTGACATTGTTCATGAGGCGGTGTCCCTGAAATGCCACATCAAAAATTGTGAGAAAAAATCGTAAAAAATACCCAAGTTACCTGCCTCCATTGAATTATGGCACCTGCAATGCCCTTCAGTGCCCATGTCTTGAAAACAATGTAAGATATACATATTATTGACTCATCTCTTGTGGATGGCTCACTGTCATAATTACAATGACACTTGCATTTCTTTCCTGATTGCTACACTTCCCAAGATATTGGCAAGTTAGTGTTACAAGAGTTCCTCTCCTTGTAGGGCTGCTACATGGCTCTGTAACTATGCATAAGTGGGAATGAAGGGCCCCAGAGGGCCTGCGCTCCTACAGATGCATATTGTTATGCAAAAAGGGGCAGATTGGTGGGGCCCTGCACTCCCACCAACACATGCTACTTACTAGTTATATTACACTCTTTTAAAAAGTAAGGAAATTCATTGCAAAAAATCTTCATTTAATGCATCAGTTAGGGTTAAAGTGACAAAAGTGTGGAAATGAGATGTTAGGGTTGAGCCCCTAGCCCACCAAACCCCCCATCATCCACAGACTGACAGACATGTGTGTGAGCCATACGTCAGGAAGCCAAACTCATACCCCAGTCCATGTGTAAACAGGTTGACATGATACAGGAAAGTAGAATGGGGTCAGAGATAAGCATCGTGACTAATGGCACACATCGGCATCTATCAGTCAGTGGAGAGTGGAAATTGGGGTCGTGGGTGGGTTAGGGGCTCAACCCTAATGTCTCATTTCCTTCCTTTTGTTGTGTAAACAAGTTGAGGTATAGGAGAATGGGGTGAGAGTCAGGACCTATGACCCCAACGCACACCCTGATGCCAGTTGGGGGGCAGGCTGGGGGGGTGCAAGGGGGCTTTCAACCCTAACACTAAATTTCCTCATTTTTGTCACTGTAGAACAGTCCTAACTGATGTATTAAATGGAGTTTTTTTGACATGAATTTCCCTTCTTTTTGAGAATGAGGACAATAAATAGTGAATGGAATGCACTGGTGGGAGTGCGGGCGCTTTGGGCCCCGCGCTCCCATCATGTGATGTCTTGTGACATAGTAACAGTAACTGCAATGCAAATGCAAATGCAAGCACTAACAGTTACACACATGGTGACGCAAACGTAAATGGTACAGCAAACATTAATAGAAACACAAGCACAAAGTGATGCCAAAACGAATAGTGATGCAAACGGAGATGCAAGCGCATATGGAAATGCAACTGGTAATGCGCATGGTCACAGTACCCCAATTGTAAACACAAATGGTGATGGTAACAGCAAAAATAATGCCAAAGGAAATAGAAATGGAAAGGCAAACACAAGCACATACGGAAACGCAAACCGTAACACACACGGTCACAGCACTGCAATTGTAAATGCAAATGGTAACAGTAACAGCAACATTAATGCCAAAGAAAACAGAAACAGAAACACAAGCACATATAGAAATGCAAACCATAATGCACATGGTCACGGTACTGCAATTGGAAATGCAAATCGTAATGGTAACAGCTAAAATAACTCCAAAGGAAACAGAAACGCGAATGCAAGCATGTACAGAAATGCAAACCATTACGCACACGGTCATGGTACCACAATTGTAAATGCAAATAGTAATGGTATCAGCAACAATAATGCCAAAGGAAGCAGAAACGCAAACACTAGCACTTACAGAAATACAAACCGTAACGTACACAGTCACGGTACCGCAATTGTAAATGCAAATGGTAATGGTAACAGCAACAATAACACCAAAGGAAATAGAAACACAAATGAAAGCATGTATGGAAATACAAACCATAATGCGCATGGGCACGGGAACACAATTGGAAATGCAAATAGTAATGGTAACAACAATGATGTAAAATGAAAGAGAAATGCAAATGCAAACCCAAATGGTAATATGCACGGTGATGCAAAGCGAAATGCAAACAGAAACAGTATCGTAGACACAAATGGTAAGAGTAACGCAAACACAAGTGCAAACAGAAACACAAAGGATAACACACACGGTGGCATAGACAGGAACGCAAACGGGTACGGAAACGCAAGTGGAAACGGTACGTGCAACAGTAACTGGAGCACACACCCTGGGTTTCCCCAACAGCTGCATAGAGAAACACAGTGATTACCAAGAATGTATGCATAATAATGGGCCTGGGACCAGAAAATGAGCTCTTGGAATACTAAATTATTTATATCTCAGGAACTGTACGACGTAGAGAAAAAAATTAAAATTTCATATGAGTCATGACTTTCCTGGCTAGGTTTGCACAGTATGCTTAGGCCCTAAGGGCTAAGCATTTTTCCAATGAAAAGCCCATATCTCGCACCATTTCTGAGATACGGGCCCCAAAAAGCATGATGGAAGCCACAATGTTAGTCTGTGGGAAAAAGTGTAAACTTTAGAGTACCGTAACTTTGCATCCCTGCAATATTTTGTCACCAAACCACCAAAAGGCACATCTGTGAGATGCTGGCTTTCTTCCCTCCAAATTTCAGCCCAAAAAGCAAACTGTTCTTTTGCAGCAGAGTGACAAACAATTTTTTTCATTTCGCCATAGTGTTGCAAAGTAGTGTCATGATTTGCGACACTTTCGCAAAAAAAATCATGAAAGTGACGCAGATGAGACACTATTTTGTGACACTGCTTTTCCCAAAAATTTCAAAAACATATTTCTGGGGTGTTTAACCCCAAAATAAAGACATGCTTAGCATCCTCAGGGCTCAACTAGACAAACACAAAAAGAATTGTGTCCCTTGGTGGTCCCAATTTTAAATGCCAAGCATTTCTGTGATCAGTAACTGAAAAAATGACTGACTCACAATACTACAGGGGTAATTTGTGAGACTGTCAAATATTTCGATAACTTTTTCCATTCACTATAATGGGAAATTTTTTTTCTGAATAACTTTTGAACTGTTCAATATGTTTTCATGAAATCTTCAAAAGACACATTGGGAACCCTGGCCGCACATTCCCTGAAGTTTTTGGACTGGTCACACAAACCATGCAACCTGTAGGGGTGAGCAAAGAATGCACAAAAAAGCATAAAAGCACTCTGGAATGTCGCTTAACAACTCCGCAGCTGTATATCTGACCAGTACAAAAGTAGGCAGATCCCAAGATCTATGGCTACATTCCATGCCTACAAATTGCAGGCAAATCCATTGAATGGTGGCAAAGTTATTAAGGTGCAAAAGTTCACCATTTAACCTTAAATGGGGTGTTCAACCTAACTATGGTAGCACTACCCTGCTATATATATATATATATATATATATATATGGATACATGATGGGCAGGAGTGGAATATGGAAAATATTCTTACTCTGCAGGAGTGAGAATATTTTCCACATTCCACTCCTGCCCATCATGTGTTTGATTTATACAATAGGCAACAACTGTTTCTGTATGGTTTTGCTATTTAAATATTGTGTCTGAGGTCTGTTTTGTTGTTGTTACTTTTAAAATTGGTGTTATTACTCAGTGATTTGCCTGTTGTGTGTTAGTCTGCTCAACTGTGTGATAGGGACTAGTGATGCTTTGGAATCCTCTGTTATGATTGGTTGATATGGTGTGTAGTGGCATTTTGGTTGTGCTGGTAGTGGATTCTAAGTTTATTTTTTCACTGGTGCTATTAGGTATGTGTTGGGGAATGAGTGATTTCACTGGTTTGCTTGTGTTTGTGGGCGGGGTGTGTGTGGTATGTTTACTTCCAGAGTGCTTCCATGACCATTGGTGAAATGTGACTTCTTATTGTTTTGGTGCAGTGTGAATAACATTTATTTATTTATTTATGAGATTTAATTTTATATTACGTTGGTAGTGCTTAGTGCAACAGTAATTTAGTTCTTTAGCCCTCTCTGCATTACAGCTTCTGAGAAGCGATATCAACATTAAGATATCGATGGAGGTGGAGATGTGGCACAAATAAAACAGGTAGATGTGGGACAAAGGAGCTTCACTGGTTATTCAGAGTCTGTGTCACTGGTGAGCTGCTTTGAATGCTTTCTGGGAGGAGACTTGTAGTGTCAATGTGTGCAAAAGAAGGTAGAATATTTATTATGTGTTTCTTTCTGATGGATCTAGCAGTAGCTCCTTATCCTACTTGAACTGAGAACAGCTCAAGAAAATCTTTCGTTAAAGGTTCATTGTTTTCACTGGATGATGTAATTTTAGTTTTTTCATCTGTGGTGCATCACAATGTTTAGGAATTCATTTTGAAAAGCTCATTGTACAGAAATACTGTTTTTAGTCAAGTTTTTGTAATTTGTTTTCCGTGCTAAGTATTGCTCCAAGTGCACTGCTTTCAGCTCCTGGGTTTTTAGAAACTGCAAGTAAAAGTTTCACACTATGCAAGTTTTGCTGATTTCATTTTCAGTTTTAAAAGAAGTTCCAGTTTGTAGTGCTTAATTGATGCTGCAGTGAGAATATCGGGTGATGACATAGCTGCTATAGGTATAAATGGATTTATTTTCACTTCAGCTATGTCATCACCTGATATATTCACTGGGGTGAGAATACATGCTTTTATTCTCCGTGAATACACAAAACCCTTATTGTATAAATATATATGAGGTGCTCATTAATGGGGGTGTTTAATCTTAATCAGCAGTTCATCAATGTTAATGGGCTTTCCATTGCTATTCATTAGAAGCTCATTAATATTCTTGAGCACCTTTTTCTGATGTATATATTTAGTACCAGACCAGTCATTGGTACTCTTTAACAAAATGACTCTCCCAGTGTTCATGAGTGTAGGTCTCAATAGGCCCATCTTGAAAATGTGCTGCAAAAAATGAAGCAAATGGCTGTTACATGTGTGCATTGCACAGTTTCTACTCACATTCATAACTTCACCGATTTTTAATATTTTCTATCCAGATTTTCAACATTAATATTTTTTCACACCTCCTCATGAATAGCACAGTTGTCATTTCTCACATCCTGCCTGAAAATATGTTTCTACACCTCTGCCACAGAATGGTGCGTCACTGTGTGAAATCAACTTTCGGATGGATTAACAAAATCACACTGCCATTGTCCATGAGTGGATTTCCCAAAAAGCTCCTGTTGAAAATTTGTTTAAAAAATTCCCCAAAACTGTCACATTAGCAGTGTGCATTGTACAGTTTCCACGTATGCTCATAAGTTTGCCTGTTTCTCATTTTTTCACTCCTGATTTTCATTATTTCCCTATTCCTCACCTAAGCATGAACAGTATACAGCTGACATTTTTCACATCCTGCCCAAAATATGAGTTTGCACTTATGACACAAAATAACATATTTGCTGTGCAAACTCAATTTATGGAACAGATTAACAGAATGAGAGTGACATTGTTCATGAGGAAAAAATCCAAAAAATGCTCAGGTTATGTGCATCCATTGAATTGTGGCACCTATGATACCTTTCAGCAACCGTATCTTGAAAACTATGTAAGATATGTGTATTAGCGACTCAGCTCTTGTGGAGACCTCACTGTCATGATTACAATGACTCTTGAATTTTTTTTCCCTGCCTGCTACATTTCCCACGATATTGGCAAATGAGTGTTACAAGAGTTCCTTCCCCTGTAGGGCTGCTGTATGACTCTATAGCTATGCATAAGTGGGAGTGAAGAGCCCAGAGAGCCTGCGCTCCCACAGACACATACTGTTATGCAAAAATAGGCAGATTGGTGGGGCTCTGCGCTCCTACCAACACATGGTGTTTAGTAGTTTTATGACACTTTTCCAAAAATAAGGAAATTCATTGCAAAAATCTTCATCTAATGCATCAGTTAGGGTTAAAGTGTCAAAAGTGTGGAAATGAGATGTTAGGATTGAGCCCCTAACCTCCCAACCCCCCATCATCCACAGACTGACAGATGTGGGTTTGAGCCATAGGTCAGGATGCTCAACTCTCACCCCAGTCTCTGTGTAAACAGGTTGACATGCTGCAGGAAAGTAGAATGGGGTGGGAGAAAGGCCTCACAACCCTATCAGTCAGTCAAGAGTGTGGAATGGGGTGGTGGGTGGGTTAGGGACTCAACCCTAATGTTTCATTTCCCCACTTTTGTTGCCTTAACCTTAACTGATGCATTAAACAAAGTTTTGCAATGATATATATATATATATTCTATGCAAAAACTTTGTTAATGCATCAGTTGAGTTCTTCTGCAGTGAAAATGTGAGGACATTCAATTTTAGTGTTCCACCCTTGCACCCCACCCCAGCCTGCCACCAACAGGCATTATGCGCGCGCTGCCAGTTGCTGGCCCTAGCTCTCACCCCATTCTCCTACACTGCACCACCTCAACTTGTTTACACATGGGGTGAGAGTTAGGGCTGACAACCCCAACACACACCCGATGCCTGTTGGTGGGGAGGCTGGGGGTGGGGTGCAAGGAGTGGGAACCCTTAAATCAAATTTCTTCACTTTTTTCACTGTAGAAGAACCCTAACTGATGCATTAACGAAGTTTTTTGCAAAGAATCCCACATCTGGCACTTGGGTTAATATCCCAGTACTGACACTGTAGTGCAGCATGAGAGGGGTGCTGCAATTCTGAGGTGCCGTCTTTCAGATGAGCCATTAAACCGAGGTCCCATCTGCCTGGATTGGTGGTAGTTCAGGTAGATGTTAAAGATCCCATGACACTTATCGAAAAGAATAGGGGACATTTTTATTGACAAAGGAACTACAAACCAAAATCACATTGACAAAAATAAATACAAAAGACTCATGCAACAGGAAAATCAGAATCAGTCACCCATGGTAAGCATTTCCATAAAGCAAACAATGATCCAGATGACAAACTTCTTAGTTCAGAAAAATAAACATCTTTTAAATCCTGTTCAATACTTTAGACCACCAGTAGGTGGGACATATCTTTTTGCTGCAAGGTGAAAAGACAGCGAGCAGTCCATAAATGCCATTTAATGATGGTAAACAATAAGTTTAGGGTGTCAATATTCCACTTTTTCCAGGTCACTGGAAACCTACCATATAATAACATCTCATAAGTAACAGAAGTAAATAAAGGTTCCTTCCATCTGTTCGCTAAAAATAACCAAAACCAGTGATATGGGAACAAATAAAAAACAGGT
Organism: Neoceratodus forsteri; assembly: GCA_016271365.2. Taxonomy (NCBI): domain Eukaryota; kingdom Metazoa; phylum Chordata; order Ceratodontiformes; family Ceratodontidae; genus Neoceratodus; species Neoceratodus forsteri. The sequence continues at coordinate 616,093,918 of CM028133.1, forward strand.
GTTGTATTGTTTCATCCTGATTTACACATAAAGGTCTGGAACACAATCTTTCATTCAGCTGTTTATGTTTATGATTTGCCTTAATATTGATCCATTCATGACAACTAAGCCAATGTAGATCCTACATCTTCTGGGGGATGCGAGGATTCCTTAACAGTGTGTATAAAGCAGGTAAGAAAGTAGGGGGGCATTTGAGAAACATTACAAGGTCTGCACAAGTGGTATCTATCAAAAAATTATAAATGGCTTTCCTATTTTGAGTCATAATCATATGGCTAGTAATCTTCCATTGTTTTAAGCGGCAAAAGGTATCACGAAGATAAGAAGGGGTAGACGATACATGTTTAACCTGTTTCAAAGTGTTAAGGTCCCAAAGATGAAACCAGGGTTGACAGGATTGAAAAAAATAAAATTCCCATCCCACATCATAATTAACTAAAAGTGGTTTAAGATTAGTCACAAAAAATAAACTATTATAAAAAAATAACGGGTGTATCATATTTAGACCACCTTCCTTGAGAGATAAGCAGGTAATGGAACGCTTAATGGGATTCAGGCGGCTGCCCCATAAGGCCTGAAAAAAAATAATCAGAAGTTTGGTTTCCAAAACACGGGGAGGGGGGAAAAACATAAGCCAAAAACAAAAAAACCGGGAGCAAGTGAGACTTTATCAAGTAAACCTTCTTTTTTTTACTGAGTTTCCAGGTGTTCCAAAGAGAAACTTTGGCCTGTGCTAGGTCCAGTTTGGGAGTCCAGTTGAGAATGTCTAAAGGACCTGAGCCAAATAGAATGCCCAAAATCTTAATAGGGGTGTCACAAAGTGCAATACTGGAAACTATTACATCATTCGACTGCTGAGATCCAAGCCGTCGACCAACACATTTCTCCAAGTGCAGGGATGCTCCTGAAACAAGACCAAAGGACTAACAAAGATGGAGAGATGCGTCTGCTGAAGGAACATCAGCTACTATTAAACTCATGTCATCAGCATAGGCTACAACAGAAAGTGGTAAGGAACAAATAGGCCTAACATTGTGTGCTGTATTAATGATGCGAAGTAAGGGATCTAGAAAAAAATATACAAAAGGGGACTAACTGGACACCCTTGTCTAACACCTCTCTTTAAAGGTATCAAAGGACCCTTCCAGCCATTAACAAGAGGGATAGAAGTGGCTGTAGAATATAATAAGCGTAACCAGGAAAGAGTAGTCACAGGAACCCTATAGTGTCGCAAAACCTGCCATAAAAAGTCATGACTCACCGAATCAAATGCCTGTCTTTGATCCAGTGAATACAGGAGGCCTGTTAACCTATTTGAATTGCCATGTTCCACCAATTCCCATAATAAAAGGACATGATTATGTATACTTCTGCCTGGAACATTACTAGATTGAGCTTCCGAAATAACAAAAGGGGCCAGCTTTGCTAGATGGAGAGCAATAATTTTAGTTAAAATTTTAAAGTCCGTATTCAATAGGCTAAGAGGCCTCCAATTAGTCAGTAATTTTCTGTCTCCTTTCTTATGGATATAGAAGGTACTACCCATATTAAATTCTAATGGTAAAGTATCAGCTTTTAAAAGGAAGTTATAAACTGCGGGCCAATTCCATGCTCAACTCAATATTAAGCAATTTATAAAGCTCATTCAGAAGGCCATCCAAGCCTGGAGATACTCCAGATCGCAGAATTGTGATGACCTCAACTACTTCTCATGCCTGAATATCACAAGCAAGCATATCAGATACTGATTGTTGCACATCAGGAACAGAAATGGGACTAAGGAAGGTCAATATATCATGTTGACACATAGAGAATGGACTGAATACATTTTGAGTATACTCAGCCACATAATTTTGGATAAGCCTAGAATCAGTAATTGTATGACCAGCTTCAGTCACAATAGTATCAATGGTTCTCCTTGTAATCTGTTTAGAAAAATATGCAAACGGGCAGATCACATCATAGGCACCTTTTACACTAAAACGTTGACGATGTTGCATCGAAACAAATTTTTTGGAGTGATATTCCATTAAAGATTTTTTCAGGGTACTAATTTGTGAAGAAAAATCCTGGCCAGTCGTATACGAAAGGGTAAGGAGTTTTTGCAGCTGATGCCGTGTCCTATGGTATGTGAAATAACAATCTTCATGATGGGTTTTGCTAAATGATTTCAGTAATTTCATCAAATCCTTCTTCATATCTAACCACCACCACCAAGGATCATCGTAAAGAAAAAACACAGATTTTCTGTTTTGAAAAAAAGATTTAAGAAGTGTTAACAACAGAGAATTCTCTAATAAAGAAACATTACATTTCCAAGTGCCAGGACCAAAAGTTGCAACATTCTTAGGACCAAGAAAAATGGTAAGCAAATCATGATCTGAAAATTCAGCCACCTGTACTTCAGCAGCGGAAGTATGTAAAAAGGATGACACAAAAAAAGATCTATCTGGGTAGCTAAACAGCCTTTATGAAAGGTAGGGGTATGTGTCTGGGTGAGAGAAAGATAAGCATCCTCCAGTTTTGCAGAAAATAAAAGATTTTTGAGAAAAGTGGTATCACAAAATAATTTTGTGGTTTTTGAAAATGAGGACCTGTCCTTAGTGGACAACCCACAATTGAAATCACCACTAAAAATAACGTGCATAGAGGTGTAAAGATAGGGTCGAACCACTTTCAAGAGTTCAATCCTAAGCGACTTGGTTTGTGGGGCATAAATATTGATAATCCTAAAAGGGATAGAAAGGAACCTAAAGTCTATCAATAATACTCTGCCAGGGCATAAATCTAGAATCTTAATAATAGAGGTATTAGGAAGATGAAACAAAATACCCACCCCAGAACATGTCTCCTGTCCAAATGACCAATAGGAGGGGCCTAAATGCCAGGATTTTGGGGCCTTAGAAATTTAAGGCAAAGAATGGAATCTAACATCTTGTAGAAGTATGAGACCAGCAGTAAGGCAAGACAAAAATGAAAAAACTGAATTCCTCTTATGTTGTTTTTTTATACTGTTAACATTAACAGTATGTATTGCAAAAGAAGTAGACATATGCATAGCAATCACCTCTGTCTAACCTTTCTCAGGGTACATTCTTTATGTTTTGTCTTGGCCTTGGCTTTCCTTTTTTGGGACCCCACATTGTCGATAGGGACTTCAGTATCTGTAGTAAGTTCAGGATGAGAGGACTGGACAGAAGAAGAGTCAGAGTCTGTGTTTTCAGAAGTATGTCGCAGCAATTCATATTTATTTGTCAAAGGGAGATTCTCTACCCTCTGAACCTTAGAGGAAGGTGAACCAAACTTTCTTGAACCCCGTGTAATTCTAGAAGGTGTAGTAAAAGGGTCAGAAGGGGAAGGTTCCATTGTTTCTAATGGTTCCGGGGGGGTCCCATAGAAGAGCCACCTGAAGTAGAACAGCTAGGAAGAACTGGAGAAGAAGGAGGGTGGGGAGGTAGAGAAAACATAACAAGTTGTGGGACAGGCTCAGTCAATTCCTTCCCAGCAGTTATTACAGTGGCGGTGGAAACAACACTATATAATTCAGCTAAAGTAGTAGGAGGGGGGAAGGGGGCAACTGTAGAAGAAGAGGGACCCTTAATGTTAGAACGTTGGACTACTGTAATAATAAGCCATTGCTCCTCTCCATCAGCTAAAGTAGGAGAATTATGGGCAGCCCAGGAACATTGCTGAAAAGTATGTCCCAGGTCTTCACATAAAACACAGAGAGGTTCTTCAGTACACTGTGAGCCTGCATGACCAAGACCACCACAAACAGTACATTTAATAGTGTCACAAATGCTGCTGAGATGAGAAGTGGAACCACACTTATAGCAGGCTTTAGGTTGTCCAGAATAGAACAAAACTCCCCTATCCCTGCCTAACAGAAAACTATTGGGTAGGTGTTGAATACCAGTATCAGTAGTCCTGAGCATAACCCTAACCTTCCACCCTCCCATCCACAAATTTTCCTAATCAAAAATAGCTTCTGGATCAGAGAGCACTGTACATCTTTGTTTCAGCCAAACTGTAATATCGTTCAAACTAACACCTTCATTTCTGAACAGAATAGTGACAGTCTTTTGTGCAGTTTTCGTTAAAGGAATTGCACTGAAAGGTGACCATAAAGGGGTATTTTTCAACAGATGAAATTGGAACCAAAATTTTTCTAAACCTTTTAAGATTTTAAAACTTACATCAAAATGGGACTCATTAGAAACATGTATCAATGCGTGGATATCATAAGCAGCAAATTTCATGGAGACTTTAAGCAAAGTGCGTCCAACAAAAACCCTATCAGGCATTTCAGGTAACCCCCCCAAATACTGTAATCTGACAGCATTGTGTCTCTTAGCCTGTTGGGTGGGAACAGAAAAACAAGATGCATACATTTTAGTAGATGCAGAAGCAAGAGAAGTTGGTCGTTCAGTCCGTTGAGCTGGTAGACCAGGGCCCTGGGGTGGTAAACTTCAGTGAAAAGGGTCGGAGTCTGAAAACAGAGCTGCAGGAGAAGTGGAAACCGGTAAATTGAGAATTGGATTCTGTGTTAAGCGCAAAGCAGGCGTAAGCATTAAGTCCAACTGTTCTTGCACAGGAGAAATAGCTGAGGCATCTGCATGGGGTGATCCGAATGGGGGAAGGACCGGAGCGCCAGGTACCAACAACTGGATCCCTCTCCCACCCTGCTGCAACAAGAGCAGAGTCAACTGACCAGTCTCCCTGTGGAACAACCTCTGCAGGGGGCAAGTCAGACGCAGAGGTTTGTGGAAGAAGATTAGGGGAAACAGCAAGGTTGTCAGGAGAAGTTTCAGCAGCAGGAGCAGAAGAAATCATCGAACAGACCACATTGGAATGTGGAAATGTCAAGGCTGTCTTTTGGGCATCTGACGCAGTAGTCTGCAACAGTGAGTCAGAATCAGTAGGCAGCTGCAAAACTGAGTTCTTAAGTGCTAAAAGCTCCTGTTTCTTTGTAAGATAGCGTGTTTCCTCAAGTAATAGCAAAGCGTCCACATCTGTAGGTCGTAAACATTCAGTATTCTGTAGAGACTCTTTAGCAGATGCTAGCTGTTGCAGTATAGGAACAGACTGGGAAGAAACAGTTGTTTGCTTACTTTGATCCATCGAGGTTTCTGAAGAAGGAAATGAACTGGGAGATGCATACAACTTGGATCCATTAGAAGAAGCTTGAGGAAGAATCGATGAGGTCTCTGGCAATCCAGAGACAGGGGAAGAGACCAACTCCCCTGACTCCAATACCTCCATGTCCTCCACAGCATGTCCAGAGGCAGCCATCTTGGTCCCACATTAAAATGGGACCCCCCCTGCTTACAGGAAGCAGAGTAGAGGAATTTTCCTGGTGTCCTGGCCAAATTTCACTCATTCACCAAAAATACCATCAACGGTTTCATCTGGTTCAAGGTCAGTTGGCATTCATCTGTATTCCCTTCCCCCAGGTCATGCCTGAAAATAGGCAGGATTTGTCTAGTGCACTTACCCGGTCAACAAAATCTAAATAAATAAATAAGAATTTCCTTACTTTTTAAGAAAGAATAGAAAAATATAACATTATGCAAGTTGGTGGAAGCATGGGGCCCACCAACTTGTAAGTGCCAGGACACATTACACACCCAATGACTAAAAAGTACATTCACAACAGTAAGGCCAGCCACTAAATAAATGCTGATCTAGTAGAACAATAGAAAATGCTGTGCACAAACCATAAACTGCGACACAATATCTCCACAAAAAATATATTGTCTGACACGTAGACATCTCTATTAACATCTACAGGACATGCCATCAGCACCCTCCAAATTTCAAGTAAAAAGACCAAACCATGTCCAAGACACGACATATAAATATTTGAAATTTTCATTTGTCAGAGTGGCACAGTTCCGCATCTGTTGACATTTAACACACAATGACTGAAAACTACATCCATGACACTAAGGGTAGGCATCCTATCAATTTCAAGCCACCACCACAAGCAAAATTCTGTCTGCAGAACATAAACTGCTCCACACCATATCTCCACCAAAAAAATATTTTCTGACATGGAAACACTGAAATTTACATCTACAGGACAAGCCATCAACACCCTCCAAATTTGAAGTGAAAAGACCAAACCGTGTCCGAGATACAACATTTTAACGTATGAGATTTTCATTCATCAGACTGGCACAGTTCCACACCTGTTGACATTTAACACACAGAATGACTGAAAACTACATCCAGGTATCCTATTAATTTCAAGCCACCACCACAAGCAAAACACTTTCCGCAACACATAAAGTGCGTCACACAATATCTCCACAAACAAAATTTTCTCCAACACATAAACACCATAATTCACATCTACAGTACATGACATAAACACCCTCCAAATTTCAAGTAAAAAATACCAAACCATTTCTGAGATATTCAGTGTTAAAGATTGGCCAAATTTCCCTATCTATTCCATTATGAAAAATCTGGCCATCTTGTCCCTATCTCACGATCAAAGATGGCAATCAAAGAATCTCACGATCAAAGAATTTGCAGGTTCACGATCTAAGAATCTGTAGGCTCATAAAGAAAGAATAAAAACTTTTGTAATTTAAAAAATTGAAAGAATTGCAGTAAACCACTGCCATGGTTCAACAGAACGATGTCCCCTGAGCAAATCCCACCCTCATTTGACTTCCTAGGGCACCCCTGGGCTGAGAAAATTTATTTTTTTAATCTGGCCATGTCGTCCTACCCTCACGATTCATGATTGAGATCAAAGAATCTTGCGATCAATGAATTTGCAGGCTTGGCGTCAAAGAATTTTCATGGTCACAACCAAAGAATGAAAACTAGTGTAATTTACATAATTAACACAATTGCGGTAAACCACTGCCATGGTTCATCAGAACAAAGCCCCCTAAATAAAACCTACCCTCATTTGTCTTCCTAGGACACCCCTGAGTTGGGAAAATTGATTTTCTTATCTGGCCATCTCATCCCTTGCTCCCGATGCATGATCGTGATTAAAGAATCTGCCAATAAAAGATTTGCAGGCTCGCAATCAAAGAAAGTCCTTACTCTCAAACAAAGAGCGAGGGACAAGCTGGCCAGGTTTCAAGAAAGGTTTTTGTATCCCAGTGGTGCCCTACAAAGTAATATAAGGGTGGGTTATGCGCAGAGGACCTCATTCTGCCCCATCTGAATAAAAAAACATTAATTTCATTATCCATGATAGTCTAGTGACCCCCTCCCCATCATAATAGTGTCCATAGTGATCCCTCTATCCCTGGTGGGGGGACACCAAAATCAGCCCTCGGTGTGGGTACAGGTACAGACCTCCTACAGGTCTCTGAGTTGTACATTTTGATATCTACCACTGCCCCCAGGTCTCTCTCACCTTCTGTGACTTGAATCATGTCTCCTCCCTGGGTATACCCCAGGCCTGGATTTCTGACTCTCAGGTGCAGAACCTTGCACTTCCCAGCATTGAATTTTAGTTTCCATTTTTCTGACCATATTTCTGGAGCCTTCAGGTCCTCCTGCAAGGATTCCCTCCCCTCCTCCTCATCCACCACTGCACCCAATTTGGAGTCGTCTGCAAAGAGACTCATCCCACTCCTGATCCCCCTCTTGATGTCTGAGATATAGGTGTTGAACAGGAGTGGCCCCAGCACTGACCCCTGGGGAACCCCACTAGTAACCCACCTTGGGGATGAGGCTACCCCTCCAACCACAACCTTCTGAGTATGCTCAGAGAGCCAATTTCCTATCCATCTTAACAACTGTCTCCCTACTCCCATTTTCTACAGCTTAGCCAGCAGGCCACTGTAGGGGTACCAAATCAAACACTTTGCTAAAGTCCAGAAAGAGGATGTCCACTGGTCTACCCTGGTCCAGGGCCCTCATCACCCAGTCATAGAACTCTACAAGATTTGTCTGCCATGATCTTCCCATGACAAAGCCATGCTGCCTATCATACAAGTACCCAGTTTGCTCCAGTAACCCCCCTAGTCTTTCCTTGACAATGCCCTCCATCACCTTGCTGACCACCGACATCAGGCTAATGGGCCTGTAATTTCCCACCTCCTCTCTTGATCCCCCCTTGTGGATTTGCATGACATAGGCTACCCTCCAGTCTTGGGGCATCCACCCAGTCCTCAGAAAAATGTTGAAAAGTTCCACTAGAGGGACTGCCAGGACATTTGCCAGTTCCCTTAGTATCCTGGGATGTATCTCATCTGGCCCAGGTGCTTTCTCCATTCTGAAGGGACCTGAGGGCTTCCCTTACTCTCTCCTTACTGGGATTTCAGCCTCCACATCCTCCCCCTTGTCACCCTGCACTGCTGAGCCTCCACCTGTCTGTGGTGGCCACTCCATTTCCCCAGACCAATCAGGGCCCCTGGTCTCTATCGGTCCCACCTCTTGCTCTGGTTTGTCCCAACTCCCCTTCCAAGACCTAGGCCCTCCACCCCCCCGGTAAAAACTGAGGCAAAGTACTTATTTAGGACTTCTGCCTGTTCCCCTTCCTCCTGTGCCCAACCATCCCCTATCCTTATCTTGCTGATCTGACTCCCTACTTTCCTTTTTTCCCCAATGTATCTAAAGAACCCCTTGCCCCCCCCATGGCTCACACTGGCCAAGGACTGCTGTTTTTTTGACTTAGCTGCTCTCACCACCCTGGTGACTCTCTTGGCTGTCAGCTCATATTCCTCATGATCTCTTTCACTCCTTGACCACTTGAAGTGCCTATAGGCTGCCTTCTTTTACCTCACCACCTCCTGTACCTCCTGGGTTCACCAGCAGGGTTTTATGGCCTTACTGAACATATGCCTTTCCCTTGCACAGGATCTGGTAACCTCCTGTATTCCTTTCTTAATGATCCCCCACCTGCTGTCAGCATCCATATCTGGCCTTATCCTGTCCAGATAATCTTTAAGGATCCTTCCAATCTCCCTGAAGTCTGCACACCTAAAATTGGTTACTACCATCCTTGTTTGGCTTTCCTCCCCCCCAGGTCCAGGAAGGCCAGACTGTGGTGTGATCACTCCCAGTTAACTGGTCCCTCGCCTCTAGGCTCCTAATCTGATCACTGTCTGCCAGGAACATGTCCAGTGTCCAGGCCTTCCTAGTTGGCTCACCCAACTGTTGTGTCAGAAATGCATCCTGGAAGACATCGAGCAGCCTCTGCTCTTTTGTCACTGGTGAAGTCATAGTCCCCCAGTCTGTTTCTGGCATGTTGAGGTCCCCCATTACCACTACCCTTCCCTTTCCCAATCTACTGTGTCTCTCAAGATTTGCCACCAAACTTTCTTCCAGGACCTCCGCCAGTGCTGGTGAGTCTGTATACCACTCTGACCTTTAATCTTTTACCCCCTGCATCAGCAAGGTGACCCAAATAGCCTCCACATTCCCCTCTGCCTCCTCTACCCTTCCAATACCCATGCCATTTCTGACTAAAATTGCTACACCCCTTCCCTCCCCCCTCTCTTTTCTGAACATAGTGTACCCCTCCAGATTTAGGTCCCACTTGTGCCCTTGAGTGGCCCAGGTCTCAGTGACTGCTGCCACATCTACCTCCCCCTCAACCAGCATTGTCTGGAGCTCAGGCATTTTATTTCCTAAGCTCCTGGCATTTATCAAGACCACTCTCGACCCCTTTTCCCTCCTCTCCTTTCTCCCCCTTGAGCTCCCATTTCTAGGCTCCTGCACCCTACCTGGTGACCCATTTCCATATTTCCCTAGCATTCTGGAGGAGTGGAGACCATGTCCCTCATTTATCATACCTGCTTCAAGTAAGTAAGAGCAAGCTTCACCTTCTCTATATTGACAACATCCTGCCAGATGACCTTTGACTGTGTCGGGACACCATTGACAAGAATCACCAAACTGTTGTCACTGGAGATTGCCTCCACATTTTCCTGCAGAGGAAGTGGAAGATACATAACGGAACCCTTAAGAGACCTAATGAGTTCTTTTTGTGGAATGTTCTGTGTTTTTGCATTCAGACATAGAATAGTTTAAAATGGTTTCATAGTCTGAATAGGAATCCATTCAAACATATTCAATGTGGCAGTCTCAGCAGGTGTAACATGTGCCTCCACATTGTTCAACAATGACCTTGGTGGCAGAGTGTTACTCTTCACCTTGGAGAAACAGTGCTTGCACATCACAATGATTGGGTCTAACTGGAAGTCACACTATAACAGCAGAAATGCTGACAGTTGAAACCACATGTCGTTGTACAGTGACAAGGCTTCCAGGTTAACTGGGACCATTTGTTTCTGGTAATGAGAGCAGATCACATTACACACATACAGAGTCAAATTTCTCTGTCTTTGCCAACTCAAATTTGGCAATTGATTTCCCAAACTGCTTAAGAATATCTGTTTTTAAGACAGAGACAGAATTTCTATCAACAATTGATGACTGATCAATCACAGTATTTTTGACACTGCTGTCACATTGCAGCTGTTTCAGAAATGTCATGGCACCATGCATGTCACCAGACTGCATTAACTCATTAAGACGAGTATACTGTGCAACAACTTGTCACACCTCATACAGCTTATACACAAAGTTCTGCATTCCTGATTCATGCACTCCCAGCATCTGCATGTGGTGAAATACACTGTCACAAACACCACTATCTAGGCATGCAAGTGAATGACCCATAAGTCCAGTATGTGGACTGATCTCACAAAGGTCTATAGTCTCAAACAATTTATGTCTGCCTTTACTACCAGTAATGACAAACAGGTTGATAAAGCGCTCCACTTTGTCAAATGATGATTGCCTCCAGTTGCAAGTCGCATCACATGTCCATGCCAGACAGTGACACTTACGAGGCTGAACAGTTGCCTCTGACTCATCATCTGACTGCGTTGTAATGCCGTCACACACAGTCAGTGCATTACACAGTTTACCAGACTCATCAATGCAGAGCTCGCTGTCCTTTTTCTGTGAGTAATATGACTCCTCCCAGAAATATGTCTCTGAGTACTGTGCGTGTAGCCAGCTACCTGTGAAAACGTCACAGAAGTTGTGTTGGTTCAAGACAGGATAGCGTTGTAGCCTCATCTTAATGCTGTACACAACTTTCCTGAACTGCTCAAGTACATGTGCCATTTTACACCACAAGCGTTGAAGAACAAATACTGCTCTGTTGACAAATGTATGAACTCTGAGATGCAATTTCATCAAAGACAGATGAGTCTTTAGTTTTTTGTGCTCACGTCTCATCACAGCTGCAATAAGTCAATTTAGCTTAGCTTTACAAGCTAGTGATCGAAAATACTTTTGCTTCCTCAGGTGAGCATCAGCAGCCATACCTTTACATTGTTGCTTAGTACATATTTTCATGCTTGCCTTTGCAACATTATTCTTCCACCTGAAAGATTTTCACAACTGTTGCTGAGCTGTGCATAATTTGCTTGCAGTAGAGCAAGTACGTACAATTTCTGTGAAGCACGCAACCTGTGAACTCACTTCTTGAGTGGAATGATAATTCAGTTTATGTCTTGATGTAGCATTTGTAGTTTTCATACCACTCTTAAGCAACAGTGTACTACTATGATACCTGTTTCATCTCTGCATAGAACTGCTTCTCTGCTTAGAAGGCATCTTTCTTCTCTAGAAATTCACAATAGTGTGGGGAAATGTTTCTCAAGAATCAGACACCTGTATAAGAAATAGTGGAAAATACATATTTAGTGGTGGACAAACATAATTTAATAACATTGCATAGTCACACATACTGTACATCTGTCATATTACATCAACGGAGACTATTGCTAAGAAAACGTTGGACACATAAACCTTATTGCAGTGCAACACTAGTGAAGACAACATGCAATTGTTTTAGATGTTGCACAATAAAGCCTCAGTTATAACATGACACAATATCTAAAGACATGTCAGAAAGTTATTTTTTTAAAAGCTTTCACTATCCACATTATATTTCTCAAAAAAGTTACTTTTTTGTGACATTTTCGCAAAGTAGTGTCGAATGCACAACAGAGTTGCAAAAGTGGTGTCGTGCGCACAACAGTGTCAAATAGTAGTGTCTAATAAACATGATAGTCTTGTAAAATTATGTCGCAAGCACAAATGTGTCAAATAATAGTGTCATGCAAACAAAAGTGTTGAATAATCACATTGAAAAAACAACCTATTTAAGGCTAGACCAATCAGACACTGCTTTGTATTTGAGTGACGAATGCTCACACCAGTGGAAAATAGCATTGATCAGGCCATGTCAGGCTACCAATTACAAGTGCCGAAGACTGGAGAAGAAGGACATAGCAGCCGTCTTAGAAAAAACAGCAAGACACTGGTTTACTCTGTGTAAGTACATCACATTTTCTATACAATTTTACTGGCATTATAAAAACTGATAATACCACAAAAAATGGCATTAAACAAACTGTTTTTTACACCTCTATTTGACTATGGCAATATAAATAGCCTGTTATGCTGTGAAAAGGAGGTATAACTGTTTAAAAACAGAGTGTCAGTAAACACTTACTAGCACAAACAGAGCTGCAAATGGAGGCAGAAAGCAGGCAGTATGAGTATCATGAAAAAAGAGACAACCAATAATAGCTAGCTGTTTCCTTGTGATTGTTTGAACTAGCCTATCAAAATGTAGTACTTTTTCACCTAGAAACCTTGCAGCATTTCTGCTTGACAGGACTTGCACCCATTCAGTGCAGGTGTAGTGTATGCATCCGCTGATCCAGACCTGATAACAACAAATAGAATAATAGATAGGTTACAGTGAATTACAAGGCTGTATTCCATCGAGAGGTTCTGGAGACATAGATAACCTCAAGAGTGAAGCTCGAGAGGTTTCTATGTCCCCAGAACCTCGAGATGGAAATTCAGTCGAGTAATTTAGTGTAACCTATTTTTTATTTTTTGTAATATATGGATCCGATTTGAAAAATGTGCTGCTTTTTTAAATTCTGTGAACTGGGCTGGCCACCTGTTGCACTGAAGATGTGCTCACTCTCGGCCGACCACCCACAATATTGAAGTTGTGCCCGACCCATGTTTGTGATGAAAGCTTTTACTTTAATTTGGTAGTCCTACCATTTACCTTCTTTGTTCATTTGGCAGATAATCCACTTTTCTGAGGAAATAAAAATGAAGAAATGAACTGGCCATAACTCAGGTTGGTCTCGCTAAGTGAGAGTAAACGTCTGCCATGTTTTTGCATTTGGTTTGCCCACCTACTCAGAAAGTCTGCCAATGGCATGACACGTTGTTACATTGGGTGCACAGACTGGAACGTGGCACCATGGCAACCGTGTTTGTGTGGCAGGGAGACTGGTGCATGTACTGTGGAGTTTCAGTGATAATACTATCATTTGAAACTGAAATGATAGTATTATCAGCACAAACGATAGTATTATCAGCAATGAATGATACTATTATCACTTGAGGAAGGGTAGTATTATGTGAAAGAGAGTAGTGTATTACAGGGATTTTTTATATGCTTTTTGGGGGTATTATTTTAACAATCCATATATTACAGTACTATAAGCAAGTGGATTTTTTAGCAGGCTCATCAGAAAACCTAATATTCTTCAGGTGAAGCTACCTCTGGCTGGAAGCTGCAACACTGGACTTAGGATTTGCAAGAAAGTGAGTTGTGCTCACAACAGAGGGAGGTGAACCGTACAATTTACAATTGTCTTTAGTTTGCAGCAGATTCATTAGGAAAGTTAATATTCTTCAGGTGGAGGCTACTTCTAACTGAAAGGTGAAATAAGGAACTTAGAATTATCAGAAAAGGCAGTCTTTCAATCAACAGAAGGAGGTGGACCTTGCTTTACTTTTGTTACAGTTGTTAAGATTTTCAGTGCAGGAAGAGTTTAAACCCAGAGGGACTGAATACTGTTTACTGTGTCTGTCTTTGTGCACAGCTGACTTGTTTTGGGGCTGACTGCTTTCAGAGCACAAGTCACCAGGCTGTTTTGGGGCTGGGGAGGTTTACCTGTGTCTGACTTGGATGTTTGGATTTTTCTCTGTTAGATTAACAGAGTATTTTCTCTGTCAAATTGTCATGTAGGGCATCTTGCTGACAGGAAAGCACTCATCGCAGCTGTTGGTCCGAGCTTTTAACTGATTGTTTTGTGAGGGCACAGTTTAGGCCCAAACCCTTCCACCCTCGCCCACCCCTGGAAAAACTTCCTTTATACCTGGGGTCCTGACATCATTTCCTCAAGAGGGCAAGGTGCATATCACTGTCATAGCCTCTCTAGCACACTGCACTGACAATATAAGCATACACATTATATAATATATATATTTCTATATTAAAAAAATCTCACACACACACACAAAAAAACAAAAAAAAACAAGAAGGTAGACAGTCGTGTGGGGAGTAGTGCAATGTAATGGCTGTAGGGAAAAAGTCTTCTGGGAGTCTTTCTGGAGGCTGAGATGCTGCCCTGTTTGCAGACAACTCTCTTCCCTGAGAGAGGAAGTTGCCCATCTTCAGGCCACACTGGACAGTAGTAAGGGTACCTTCCCCCAGGCCGCACTGGACAGTAGTAAGGGAACCTCCCCATCCAGGGAGCACCAGATCCATGACCACTACCTCAGAGGTTGTGAAGAAAGCACAGCAGTTGGACCACAGTGGGCTCAGGGAGGGTAAGGGTGGTAGAACAGAGGCACACCCAGTCAGTTGTTCCACTCCATAATCCATACACCATTCTGGGGGAGCATAGTTCCCCTATGGATGCACCCACAGAGGAGACTAAGGAGGTTGCAGACAACTGTCACAAGGGAGGCCTTCAGGAAGGAGACAGAGGACACCACAGGGAAAGGAAGCAGCTCCTGGTGGGGGACACAGTTATTAGAGGTATAGAACTGGGGGGAGCAGGGAAAACTGAAGTAAGGTGCCTGCCTGGTGTCATGGCTTGGAGGGACAGAAAGTGCATCCTTAGGCTCATGAGAACAGTTGCACAGGAGTCTGAGCTGAATGTCATTGTCCACCTAGAGATTAATGACTTGGCTCATCATGAGATTAGAGCGGTGCAGAAGGACTTTGAAGAGTTGGGGAGGGGCCTAAGACAAGAAGCACACACAGTATCCTTCTCAGAGGTGCTGCCTGTCAGTGGCATGGGTGAGGTGAGGGTACTTTGCACCATGCAGTTTAATGAATGGTTGAAAACTGATGTGGAGCAGAGGGGTTTGGCTTCATTGGGGATTGGGATTCCACCTGGAGGGACACCAGTCTATACTGACAGGATGGTCTGCAACTGTCCAGGAAGGGAACAAGTCTTTTGAGTAATCAGTTTAAATGCTTCATTGGCAAGCTTTTAAACTAGTCAAGGGGTGATGCACTGTTAAGCAGCAGAAAAATCCCAACCTCCTCCTACAAAACAGGGTACAAAAGGAGAAAAAGACCAAGGTAGAAAGGTCAGTGGGGGGTGCTGCTATGGAAGGTAAAGCCATCAAAAAGTGGAGAGCAATGAATACTAATGCCCATAGTCTGGGTAACAAGCTTCCTGAATTGGTGGCCTTGATGGAGGAGGAACATTTGGATATTGTGGCAGTCACAGAAACATGGTACACACAGAACCATGACTGGGACATAAACATACCAGAATACACTATCTACAGGAGGGACAGGGACAGTAAAAGAGGAGGAGGTGGAGTAGCTCTCTACATAAGGGAAGGAATAAAAGCAACAGAACAAAAGGCTAACCAGGGAGGAGAAGAAGCACTGTGGGTCAATTTGGAGACAGGCAGTGGCACCACAATCAACACAGGGGTTGTATACAGACCCCCTCTCAGGGGGAGGAAATGGACAAGGAAATGATAGAAAGTATACTTTGAATGGCAGAAAAAGGGGAGATATTGCTGATGGGTGATCTGAATATGCCAGATGTTAACTGGGTGCAGTTGCAACAGCCACTTCTAAGAGTGGGTTATTCTAGATGCCCTACAGGGGCATGCCTTAGATAACTAGTATTGGAACCCACTCAAGAGGAGCAATCTTAGACCTGGTTCTCTCAAATGGAGATGGAGAGGATCACAGATGTAGAAGTGGGTAGCCATCTGGGAACTAGCTACCATCAAACAGTATGGTTCATAATAAACACAGCAATAGAGTCAAATCATACAAAGGCAAAAGTACTGGACTTCAGGAGGGCTGACTTTGCCAAAATAGGTGAGTGCATAAGGAATGCACTAGCAAATGGGCAGGAAGGAGGGGTGGAAGAACAATAGGAATAATAAAAACTGCCTTTGTGTGACACAAATCAACAAAACTAAATAATGTAAGAAACCACTATGGTTCTCAAAGGAGGTGGCAGCGAAGGTTCAAGAAAAAAATAAAGCATTCAGGAAGTACAAGGAATCACAGAAGAAGCAGGACAGAGAATTGTATCAGTTAAAGCAAAAGGAAGCTGGGAAGGCAGCCAGAACAGCAAAGGACCAAACCAAGGAAAAGATAGCCAACTCAGTTAAGAAGAGGATAAAACCTTTTTTAGGTACATCAGGGAGTGAAGGAAGACCAAGGGAGGGATAGTGAGGCTTAATAAAGGGGAGAGGTGGGCAGAAGGTGACTATGAAAAGGCAGAGATACTAAACAAATATTTTTGCTCAGTATTAGAGGGGGAGGTACCTAAAACAAACAATAGAAACACTCTGGATACAGAAGTTGATAACAGCCTATTTACAGAAAAAGGGTTCTGAACAAACTCTTAAAACTGAAGGTGGACAAAGCAATGGGGTCTGATGGGATTCATCCCAGAATTCTAAAAGAAATAAGGGTAGAATTAGTGACACCACTGACTACCCTCTTTAACAAATCATGGGAGGATGGGGTGGTACCTGAGGACTGGAGGAGGGCAGATGTGATTCTCCTTCACAAAAGTGGGAGCAGGGCAGAAGCAGGAAACTACAGACCTGTTAGTTTAACCTCAGTGATAGGGAAAATGATGAAATCACTTCTGGAGGAAAGAACTGTCATGTACCTAGAGGCCAGAAGGGCACAGGACCCAAGGCAGCATGGATTCACAGCAGGAAGGTCATGCAAGATGAATCTAATAGATTTCTTTTACTGGGTGACCAAAGTAGTAGATCAGGGAGGTGCTGTGGACATGGCCTACCTAGACTTGTAAAGGCATTTGACACAGTCCCACACAAAAGATTAATATACAAGTTAGCTAGCCTGGGGTGGGTCCCAAGAGATAGCCTGGGTAAAGAATTGACTGGAGAATAGGACACAGAGGGTAATAGTAAATGGAGAAGTGGGGTTACTAGTGGGGTACCGCAGGGTTCAGTATTAGGACCAGTCCTCTTCAATGTCTTTATAAGCGATATCACAGAGGGACTGAAAGGCAAAGTATGTCTCTTTGCAGATGACACAAAGATCTGCAACAGAGTTGATGCACAAGGTGGGGTGGAAAGGATGAGAAGGGACTTGATAAGGTTAGAGGAATGGTCAAATGTTTGGCAGCTTAGATTCAATGCTAAGAAGTGCAAGGTAATGCACCTGGGAAACAAAAACCCAAGGGAAGAGTACACAATGGGGGGTGAGATACTAACAACAACAAAAATGGAAAGGGACCTGGGAGTAGTCATATCAGATTACTTAAAGGTGGGAAGCAATGTGAGAGGGTAGTAAGGAGGGATGGGGGGATACTGGGATGCATAGGAAGAGGCATCACCAGTAGAAAACAGGAAGTTGTTATGCCTCTGTACAGACAGCTGGTGAGACCCCATCTGGAGTACTGCATGCAGTTCTGGGGATCCAATCTCTGCAAGGACATAGACAGGATGGAAGCTGTCCAGAGGAGGACAACTAAAATGGTGCAGGGTCTGTGCTGGAAGACATATGAAGAGAGACTAAAGGAGCTTAATATGTATAGCCTCAAGGTAAGCAGGGAGAGGGGGGACATGATAGAAACTTTCAAGTACCTCAAGGGAATCAACAAAGTCCATGAGGGTAGCATCTTTCAAAAAAAGAGATGTGCAAGAACAAGGGGGCACAATTTGAAGATGGGAGGTGGCTCAGAGGTAATGTAAGGTTGTACTTTTGCACAGACAGGGTTGTGTATGCATGGAACAGCCTTCTGGAGGAGGTTGTGGAGTCAAAACTGATTAAATTCAAGCATGCATGGGACAGTCAAAAGGCAATTCTAGGGGGTGCGGTAGAAAGAAGTGGACTGCTGGTTAACTAGGATCTGCAACTTATCCATTAGGTAGGGAAATGGGCAGACTGGGTGGGCCAAGTGGTCCATATCTACCGTCAAATTCTATGTTTCTATGTTTCACTGTATTGGTTAACCATGAGAAAGCATTAGCCAATTGTTTTGTTTTTTCCTGTGTTTTGGGACAGTCCACCAAAGCAATATTGAACCAGAGAGGGAAATCTCAGTTTCATATTCAGTAGTGACTAGACACTACAGGACAAACACTGCTATTTTTTTGGTAGTCCTCTGTCCACTTCTCAGTTTAAAAACTTAGAATGGCAGAAAACAGCAAATGCACTGAGTGGGTCCTCAGACGCAGCAGCATAGTATGATGAGCTTCAAAGTATGCTCAGAGAAGTCAGTTTGGTAAAGACCTGCAGCTTCCAAATTGCTCTTTTAAGTGGTTTGACAGGGGAGGCATTCATCTTGACATACTGCTGATTCATCTTGGAGGCAATGATTTAGGCACCAAACGATGGGTAGACTTAATAGCAGAAGCAAAACTGGACCTTGCTTCTATAATGAGTACATTACCTGCCTGTAGGATCATATTCTCAGATATTACAGAGTGTAGGGTCTGGAAAGCAGAACAGCACATGTACCTGCTTGACAGGACATGAAGAAAGGTAAACATACAGCTTTCTGGATATCTACACATGTCTGGGATGCACACCATACGTAACCCTGAAATTAAGTATTGTAATGATCAACTATATCTACCAGATGGTATGCACGTCTCACATGCTGGCAATTGCCCTTTCCTGGGAGACCTTCGAGATGGAATGCTCACAGTGCTCTAAAAATATCAGAGTGTTTCAATGTACCCATAAACAAATGGTTCTTTTAAGAACCACAAAACCTTGGTCAAAAAATAGACAAGCTGCATACATAACAAACATAGCACACACACGTACAATTTGTGTTAGCACACTGATTGGGGGGCCAGAAGTGCATAGACTATCTGATGTAATGTAACCAGGAGTGTTATAATCTATATAAACTTTTATCTGACCTGTACAATCATTATAAGTATGTGTTTACATTTATAGTTGAAAAAAAAGTTTAAACTGAATGAAGCTAGTCTCGTAATGATATATATAAAAAGATACACTAAATTATTATCTTTCTCACTTTTTATTTCAACAGATCAAGAAAAAAAATTAGAATCTGGTTAGCTAGGGAGATGTGTTGCCTGATTGAGGTGGCACAAACAAAAGGCAATGCATGCATACTGATGCACAGTACAAATAAAATAATGAATGCCATGGGGAGGCGCATAAATGCTCACTTAAACTATAGCTTTAAGATAAAAAATAAAACTACACTCATTTGCAAAAGGAAGTGGAAACTGGTGCACCAGCATTTCTATACACTGAAGAAATGAGGAGAGATACCGGAGAATGATGCCCCTTGGTACTACCTCGCCCGCGAAATGTAGGAAACAGCTGGGCAGCCTGAAGCTGGGGAATGCCATCAGCGTCATAAGTATACAATACATTCACAACTCAGCATAATATCTATACCAGTATTAAGAATGCTGCACAGTGACAGTTGGTAGTAGTATCAGGCATTGCACAGAATAAAAATTGTGCAACAGACAACCATGCAGAACGCACTATATGTGTAGATCGTGTGCCTTTTTAAAAAACGTGCATGCATCAGAATAAGCACTTCTCACTGAACATGTGTTAAATCTGTGATACTAAAAGTTAACAATAGATCCTTCAGTGTACATCCTCTTAACATAGGTGTCATTTAACAGTATGACAACCATCTTGTTGTAGGTGTCTATGTAAGCCTTTCTCTGAATTATGTTTCATCAAGTGTCAGCGAAGAGACCCGAGCATAGTATAGTAGTCAAAATATACAGTAGTACACAGGAATGCAGAAAGTAACAGAACAACAAAGACATGAAAATAAATCAATTGTACAGAGTATTAGAATAACCAAACCGATTTATATTGAAGTCCGCGATGATGTATACAGCATTGTAAAAATGTTTCATTAACCATGTACAGAACATCGTAGGTGTTCCCCAACTCAGGCAGAGGTGGTACCAGCTGGGGCTGAAGCAGTGGAGGCCATGAATCTGACACCAGCAGTGTCTTCCTCATTGTGTCAGAAGGTAAAAGAAATCTATTACAGCAAAATGAACAACTGATAACCTAATGCACAGGACATGGGGATATTGACTGTGTTAGCTAACACAACTCGACAGAGCAGCACAGTGTGCGTGACTGTTATTACATAACACTACCATTCATATCCACAGCTTTAGTTTTCTATGGTTCACAACTGTACATGCAACAGCTCACCTTAGTTGGGCTGCTGCTCTGCAGTCAGGATTCAGCACCTGTTCTGGGGGGAAGGGGCATTGCCTGGCTGAGGTCATGCAAGTTCTCATTGTGCTAACTTGTTTGCAGCTGCAATCAGGGAGGTATACCGTTGATGTCCATGGCTTTAGTTTTACTGTGGCTCTCCAGTCAAGATGCAGTACCTGGTCTGGGGGGGGGCATTACCTGACTGAGGTCTTGCAACTCCTCAGTGCGCTAACTTGTGTCCACCTGGAATCAGGGAGTTATACCATTTATGTCCATGGCTTTAGCTGTGCTCTGGCTCTGGACTCAGGATCCAGTACCCGGTCTGGAGGGGTATTGTCTGGCTGAGGCTGTGCAACTCCTCAGTGTGCTAACTTATGTGCAGCTGGAATCAGGGAGGTATACTATTGATGTCCATGGCTTTAGTTTTGCTCTGGCTCTGCACTTAGGATGCAGTACCTGGTCTGGGGGGGCATTGCCTGGCTGATGCTGTGCAACTCCTCAGTGCGCTAGCTTGTGTCCACCTAGAATCAGGGAGGTATACCATTGATGTGCATGGCTTTAGTTGTGCTCTGGCTCTGAACTCAGGATCCAGTACCTGGTCATTGGGGGGGATTGCCTGGCTGAGGCCGTGCAATTCCTCAGTATGCTAACTTGTGTGCAGCTGGAATCAGAGAAGTATACCATTGATGTCCATGTCTTTAGTTTTGCTGTGCCTCTCCACTCAAGATGCAGTACCTGGTCTGGGGGGGCATTGCCTGGCTGAGGCCGTGCAACTCCTCAGTGTGCTAACTTGGGTGCAGCTGCAATCAGGGAGGTATACCGTTGCTGTCCATTGCTTTAGTTTTGCTGCGGCTCTGCCTTCAGGATGCAGTACCTGATCTGGGGAGACATTGCCTGGCTGAGGCAGTGCAACTCCTCAGTGCGCTAAATTGTGTCCCCCTGAAATCAGGGAGGTATACCACTGATGTCCATGGCTTTAGTTAGGCTGTGGCTCTGCACTCAACATCCAGTACCTGGTCTGGGGGGGCATTGCTTGGATAAGGCTGTTCAACTCGGTGGGGGCATTGCCTGGCTGAGTCCGTGCAACTCCTCAGTGTGCTTACTTGCAGTTTTAGTCACTATGCTTCATGGTATTATGCAATGGTAACCTAGAAACACATATGAAAAACAATAGCAGTCTTAATGTACATAGAGATAGCAGTATTATCTGTAATCTAAAATGTATATATTTTTTTCCTAGCTGCCAGGAAGACTGAAGAACATCAGTTGCTGCATGTGGTGAAACAAGAGGCAGATGGCAGTGCTGAAGGTAACAATCACAATATACTACACACGTGTTTTGTCAACTTCACAGATACAACTTCTACGTCTTCTTGTCCGTTAGTGAAATGGTGATAAAAATATAATAAGCAGTTGATATCTGTGTATAGTTAACATAAATGTTAATCAATTAATGTGGGAGATGCTTCTTCAGCCAGGATCTAACACTTTATCCACACATAGTTGTGCCATTGCTTCCTGACACCATGCAGCTCATCAGCCTCCTAAGTTGTGTTTACCTTGTATCAGATAGCTGCAGCATGAGTGTTAACAGTTACTATCGCGTAAATTGAGTCTTACAATTTTGTCTCCCTGCTCAGCACACTGTACCTGGTCTTGAATGCATGACTGTGCCTGACACTATGAAATACTCAGTCCACCAAATACTGTTCAGCTGCCATCAACAAACTATATCACAATACTTAGCCTCCTGTAAATAATGTGCATTGCATGCACACATCTAATATTGATAGGCATGGGTTTGAATGTTGTGTGTTTACCATTTAGTATTGCAATATGAAAGGTAGTTGCCATTTGTGTACAAGAGTCAAGCAACTCCTCACTGTTCTAAGTTGTGTACACCTCTTATCAACAACAGCTGCCATTGCTGTCATTGATTTCCTTGAAATATCCTCCGCTGCCAGGAGCCAGTACCTGATCTGTGGCACAGTGGTGAAATTTTCTGTCTGAATCCATGCAACTCACAGTGTAATAAGTTTTATTCAGTTACTATCATGTAGTTATAATAGTTATGTACAAACCTCTCTTAACTTCTCTGCAGCTAATAAACAGTGTTACATCGCACAAATGTCCATTGTGCTATTACAGGAACTCTTTTAGTCACTTTACCTCCTTGTGTTCTCTTCCCCCCACCCAACAATAATATATAGAAGTAGGACCATCTGTTGTAAATGGGGTGTTGCATCTCATTTAGGCTACCCTGGATAAATACAGGGTAAAAATAGCACAATACATGTACAGTGTGTACAAGATTAAAAGCAGATTTATATGCACTTGAGTAGCGTCATGGCAGATTCAGTCTGTTCTAATTCTAAAAAAAGTAATTTCTTATTGGTTTCTTGGGACTTTCTCCCATAGAAGTGGGTAGCAGTTTTCCCTATATACCCCTTTCTTGTATATGTAATTGCTGTCAAATCTGACAGTAACCATCCACATGTGTTCTATAAAATAAAATATGGGTAAGTGTGGAACACAAGAAAATTAACCCATCAAGGGGGCTAACCATATCATAAAGCCACTTGTTCTTGGTGCTCATGGCTTAATAATTTGTTTGGCCTCCTCCATATCACACTTGCCCATAATATCTGTATCTATGTGTCTGTCTGTCTGCTTATCTATCTACATATACATATATACTGGGGATATGCAATGGTCTGACTCAAAATATGCAATGTATCTTCAAGCGTTAGGGGCAGGACTATAACTCACCAGTGGTAGAGCTGCAAGTGAGTTATGAAAGTCCTGTCCACTCACAAGTGATGATAAAGTGCCTAATTTGAGTCAGGGTGTTGTGTATTTGATATATAAAACAGTACTTTACAAGCTAAAGCATTTAAATCTGCAATTTCTTTGAAGATTTTACTGTTTATCTAGAGTAACAGTGATCTGTCACTTTTTAGAGGGGACTTGTCCTACGGTTTTAATTTATATCATTGCCCCCACTGACCTCGCACAGAGCTTAGCGACACTAGTGCACACTAAAACTCCCCTGTAACAATATCTATGCAGCTGCCTTTCAAGTTGCCAGCCGCTACAGAAGTTGTTTCAGTGGATGAGCATGACAGGTGTCTGGGACTAATTAAACAAAAGGGTGAAGGTAGGCTAGGCTCCCGATTTGAAGAGGGCTACCACCATATACAGCAAGATGGTAGGGCAACAGTGTGTGTGCATGTGGGGGGGGGCAGTCCAGAGTGAATGGGTGGTCACTATAGATTACAGTGGTTTTGAGCCTTGCCAAAAAGTTTGCACTGTCCTGGAAGAGTGTAGCTTCACCCTTTTGTGAAGCTGCTGATTAAACAGCTCCCTATTCCTGCACTCAGGTTTTAACGATCTACAATTGGAGTCAGTGATGAGAGCCATTCTCAGCTTAGTACACACTGACTCCAATTTGAAGAAAAAAGGCAGGAATCCAAATGGACTTTCAGCATTACAGAGCAGCATTGTAAATATACAGTTTAAATGTGTACAGTACTGACAAAGACACAGGCAAGTTACTGCTTGTTGTTTATAATATATTTAACATTTACAAGTCACAGTAAATAATTTCATATCTCCTTTAAATGGTTTGGTTTTTTTAACTTGAAATTTTCAGGGTTTTGATGGGATATCCTAGAGATGTGAATTAGCTTGTTTAGGTGTTGAATAATTAATTGGTTCTAGAGATATTCCATGACAAAGTTGATGTTTTCCCCATGGGATTACATTGCGTTGCTTTAGTCTTTTTATATGAAATTTTCAGGATTTTGAGGGGATGCCCTACTGATGTCAATTATGTTGTTTAGCTGTTGGAGAGTTAATTGGTTGCAAAGATATTCCATGACAAAGTTGTTGTTTTCCACATAGTATTACATTGCGATCTCTGTGATGCATTGTGGCTCTGTTACATTGGGAACCAAGTGAGATACAGTTTTCACTGCTTGTGGCTTACATCACCTTTCAGTGATATATGCTGCTGCAAAAATATTGTAAACTGCACAGTACCTATGCAGTGGAATTTTTCCCATAGGTTGAACTGTTCGTGAGATATTTTATTTATTTTTTTCATATTTATTCTATTTTTCCCAGCAAACTGCCAGCAACACCCATTCCGGTCACCTTACCTCTCTCCTGTGGCTGCCATGTGCCATCTACTAATACTGACTGGCTTACCCACCCTCCTGGGGTGGGGCCACAAGACCATGGCCTGCCTGTCAATGACAGAAGAAGGTGTCAGCATCATTGATATTGCCACCCTGGCTTACCACCCCAGGGTGGGGTTCGGGGCCTATTGTGGTTCTGCGGACTGTATTTCAGTTGGTGGAGTGGAACAGTGATGGAGAGTCATAGAAGCAGGCACCGGGGTGACGTCATCCTGAATTGCTGGTGCTTTTCTCCCTTTGAGAGGGCAGGAAAGTGCAATGATGTCCAGCATCCGCTCTGCCACCAGAACGACTGGACTTCCCGGTTACTGCACTACTCCCAGCATCCACCAGGGATCCATTGGGCACCTGCCCTGCTTCCATCTCTCCCCCCTGGAGCAAGAGAGCAGTTCATATGATGCTCCATCCTTCACCCCCTGCATGACCTCCAGTGACCCAGCTATGCATATGGGCAACTTGGTGGCCCCACACTCCAACCAATACATTTTTTTTGGTAGTTATAATACGCTTTCTCAAAATGTAAGAAAATTCTTTATAAAAAACTACGTTTAATGCATTATTTAGGATTAAAGCAGAAAAAGTCAGGAAATAAGAACATTAGGGTTGCCCCAACCCCCCATCCACCATCCTCCACAGACTTACAGACAATGGGGTGTGTTGTTGAGGTTGTGAGGCCTAAATATCACCCCACTCTCCTTTACTGTAGCATGTCTACCTGCTTACACATGGAATTGGGTGAGATTTGGGCCTCACAACCCCAACAACATACCCCATCATCTGTCAGTCTGTGGAGGATGGTGGGTGGGGGGGTTAGGGGCAACCCTAATGTTCTCATTTTCTGACTTTTTCTGCTTTAACCCTAAATAATGCATTAAGTGTAATTTTTTGCAAAGAATATACATATATTTATTTGTAGATGTATATTTTATCACATTTAATTCCCCTTGAGTGTTTTTTTCCCTTTCACACTCACAAACCCTATTAATATTAACTTTCAGATCAACACTGAAATGGGAGTTTCAATCAATCATATATTTTTTGTATAGCGCAATTCTAAATTATCGTAATGCTTTACATATATCAATAGCAAAAATCACATCACACGCAATATTAAAAACATATCAGTTCAGCAATTTAAAATATATCCAAAAAGTATTGAATATAAAACAAGAGAGACATCTGGCTTCACTAAAGGCTAACCCAAAGAGATGGGGTTTTAAAGCAGATTTAAACATCTCAGCAGTCGAGCACTCTCTCACCCAATGAGGTAGAGAATTCCACAGGGTTGAGGCTACAAAAGCAAAAGCTCTAGCTCCTGAGATGTTCAAATGGACCCTGGGAACCTCTAGCAATCCCTCATCAGTGGAATGCAGTATGCAGAGGGGGCGGTATGGGTAGAGAAGATCTTGCAAATAACATGGTTCCTGTCCATGTAGGGCTCTATAGGTCAGTAATCCAATCTTGAAGGTGATCCTCCACTGAACTGGCAGCCAGTACAGGCCTCAGAGCACAGATGTGACATGGCAAAATCTCAATAAGTCAGTCAACAACCTGGCAGCTGCATTCTACACTAGCTGGAGGTGGTGGAGGTTCACCACCAGTAATACTAGGTATAAGAGTACAGTGGTATCCTGTACTTCCATGGACCAATTTAAATGATTTTTGGATAATTATTATAGAGAAGAAAGATATCAGTTTTAGAGTAAAATGTACAGGTAATTAAATGGCGTACACTAAATATACCTGTGTAAATTCTTATGATTCTTATGATAAGGTCATTGCAATAATCAAGGTGTGAGGTCACAAAAGTGTGGACCAGCATTGGAAGATCATCAGGTGGGACCAGGCACTTAATCCGGTCAATATTCCTCAGATGGAAAAATAAGGTCTTGACAATTGGTGACACCTGAGACTTAAGCGTCAGCCCATCATCAAAGATAACGTCCAGATTTTGCACCCAATCAGAGGTCACTAACTGGCTGCTCCAACCAAAGCCTGGATGGCTGCCCAGTAGACTACCCCCCTACCTGATGACCTGGGTCCACAACCAACACCTCAGTTTTATCCGAGTTCAACTTCAGCCAGTTGACACTCATCCAGTCCTGAATCTCAGATAGGCAGTTATTAAACACAGAGATAGCGTCACCCTGCTATGGTACAAAGGACATGTACAGCTGAGTTTTGTCTCCATAGCAGTGAAAACTCAGCCTGTACTACCTTATAATGTCTGTTAATAGCAGCATATACACCGCAAACAACATGGGTGAAAGTACAGAGCTCTTTGGCACCCCACAATGACAGGGGGAAAGGACTGAGGGGGAAAAAAACACCTCCACTCTCTGTATCCTACCTGTGAGGAAAGGATGGAACAATCTAAGCACTGTCCCAGACAGATCCCAGATCAGTCTCAGGTACTCCAGCAGCACACCATGGTCTACAGTATCAAATGCCACAGAAAGATCAAGGAGGACCAAGATTGAGTGGGTCCTCTAATCTCTCCCTATTAGGAGATTATTAAGTACCCGAACCAGCCCCATCTCAGTGCTATGCCTCTTTCTGAATCCAGACTGGAGAGAATTATAGACATCATGGGTGGTAAGATGGTCTTCGAGCTGTAGCACAACTGCCTTCTCAATAACCTTGCCCATTATGGGCAGGTTAGAGACAGGCCTGTAGTTTGTCAGACAGTCAGGGTCGAGAGATAATTTTTTTCAGAAGGGGCAGACAACTACCTCCTTCGGGGTGTCTGAAAACATCCCGTTCTCCAATGAACACCCACCAATTTCATCCAGAACTGGTCCAATAACCTCCATGCATGCTACCAGGAGATGCATTGGACCCAGGTCAAAACTACAGTAAGTCTGCTGCAAGCCCTGGGCAATCTTCATGATATCCATGACCACCAACTGGTCAAAGCTGGACCAGACAAACTGGACATCTGCAACCCCACACTGATCATTGCGCTGCCCATTTGAATGAACTATACAGATCTCTGACCTGATGGTGGCAATCTTATCTGTGAAAAAGCAAGCAAACTCATCACACTTATCTTGTGAAAAGGCTCTCCAATGCTGGAGACAAACTGGATTGCATAGTCTCACCATTTTACGGAAGGGCTGAGCTGGTTGATTTCATGCAGCGGCAAACTCCCTGGACAGGAACTCTGCCTTCTTATAAGAGATAGCCGATTGATAGCTCCTATAATGAGCCATCAAGCTAAGCTTGTCCTCTGTCAGGCCAGATTTTCTCCAGCAACATTCCAACCTTCGACCCACTCATCTCAACTCCCTCAATTGCCCATCAAACCAGGGCAACTGAGGGCAGAGAGTGAGGAGGTGAATGTGGACAGGAGCTATGGAATCGAAGGCAGCTGTCACTGCCTTATTATAGGTTAGTAGCAGCTCCTCTGGATCTGAGCTCACACTCAATCTGCTCAATAGGTCCAGCACCAGCATAAGACCATTAGGGGTCAAACCCTGTAAAGGGTGGTACTGGACCATCTCTGTGGTGGCAGGTCTATTAAGGGGGAGCCTCGAAACTGAACCCTATGGTGTGATGACCAGACTATTTGAGGGGTTTCACCACCACATTGGAGACCTAAATCCCCAGATGGAATACCAGATCCAGTAAGTGGCCTTGTATGTGGGGTGCAGTGGTAATCACCTGTGTGAAACCCAGCAAAATCATCAGCTGGAGGAAGTGTTGACCAAAATGCAAGAGTTCATCATCGACCCAGGCACTGAAGTCCCCAGGACCAACTATCTGGGAGATTCAAACACCATATCAATGATGACGACTGTGACTTCCTGCAGGAAATCTTTCTCTCCCCCTGGTGGACGGTAGATGAGTAGTATCCTGTAACCCACACCTGTGCCCACGATACACTCAAAGGATCTAGTAGGCCCAACTGGAACATCTATAAAGCCCAGTTTGCTTTTAAAACAAATGGCTACTCCCTAGCCCTTATGATCCAGTCTTGGATGGTGTATCACCGAGTACCCAATTGGAACCGCTGACTCTAATATGGGGCCTGTATTTTTATTCCAGCCAGGTCTTAGTGATGCATGCCAGGTCAGATGTTTGAACAAGATCAGCAATTAATGCCATCTTGTTTTTAATCAATCTGGCATTGCATAACTCCGCCCATGTTGGATGGGCAGTCGAGGTCAAACACGCTATTTGCCCACCAACAGTGGAGCCCTTGGGTACAGATACCATGCAGGGTGAACCCCCCTCTCTTGGTTCCATTTTCCCCAGGGCATCTCCTTGACACTATCACCCCAATCCAATCATCCATTCCTCCCCTGCACCAAGCCCACATGCTCCTCCAACGCCTCCTCACTATACCCAAGGCATAGCAGCACCTATATACTTCCACCAGTAGTGGGGGGGCAATCAAAAGGGTAGAGGGCTCAGAGCTCAGTGGGGGAAGTAGTACCAAACTGCTGAAGCCTTCTGCCCGCATATACTGCTGTTCAGATCCAGCAACCACTAAGTTTATATAAAATCCTACACACACCCACTCTGTCACTCACACAATCCCTCTCTCTCTCTCAGACACTCCCTTTCTCACAATTTAAATAAACTACAGACAAACCCACCCCAAAACAAAAAGGAAAAAAAAACACCCCAAAAGCAAACCCTACAATAGTAGCCAGCAATGCAGAGAAGCAATGACTCCAAATTACAACTACTAGCCACAGCTATGAAAAAACTGTCCAAATAACATTCAAGTGGTGGAGGGGGGCTCTTACTACCCCTGCTTCCACAAATATCAAATTTGTCCAGCTGCAGTGGCCCTCTCACTGCAACTGCCACAGTTCATTACACTTAATGCAGGTGCAGTTTTAAAACTATGAAGAGGACCTCTCACTGCCTCTCCCAGTCAATTTTATACAGTACAAGCATCTCTTCTCTAAAAACTGCTGTGGCTGCTCTTAGTGCCACCTTTCACCTTTACACATTCCGGGTCTTCCAGATACTCTTCTTGCTATTTACCTCCCCTCTCTACCTTTGATCTGGCTCTTTTCTCCCCCTTCCTACCTCCCTCCCACCTGTTCCTCTATCTCAAAGCCCTCCTACCCCTTTATCCCTTCCTTCTCCTGCCCTTTTTCCCCCTCTTAGGATGTTTTCCCTCCTTGCCCTCTTACATTTCCCCCCTTGCTCAGGCTCTCTGAAAATGTCCTATTGGACTGTCTACTCTACTCATACATTGTTGCAACAGAGCCGTTTCCTGGTCCTGTGTCTCAGGGCCCCCCCCATTCCCTATCTTTAGTCTTGCTCTCCTCCAGCTCTGCCTTCTGCCCCGTCTTATCTATATATCTTACACCCTTCCAAAATCTCTCTTATGTTTTATATCATTACTTCTGTATTTTCTTATTTATTTTCCTTCATTAGTTGTGTTTCAGCATATTGCTTGTTTATATCTTAGTGTGTAGTGATGCACTGTTGTGTTTTTACCACAATGATTATAACTTATCCCATCTTCTTACTTTATTTTGTTAATGCACTGTTTGTTCTTACCTGTCTTGTTTTTGATGAGGAGCCTTTGTAATAGAGTCCCTGACTCAAAGGGTTGCAATTTCTGAGATTTTAAATAAATAAATAAAATAAGTATACAGTTACCGGAGTTTAAGGTTATGATGTCCCAGTTTACCAGTCCTCACTGTAATGATGTACAAGATTTTAACTATTCTCCTCAGTCTTCTGTTTTCGGATCTACAGATAGGACTCCCTGGGAAAATGAACTTCCTGCAGCAGCACTCTTACTGCCACTGCCACAGACTACAGAGACAGTCAGGCCTCTTCCAATGCAGGGTAATGCACTTCGATGCACCCATCTACTCAGAGACAACAGTATCCTGACCTCCATCTAATAACTCCAGTGGCCCAAGGGCAGCTCAAAAAGCACCAACCCCTCAGCCAGCACAATTTGAACCCCCAGGGAGGAACCCCTGACCAAGTACCCCACAACAGGCAACCTTTCTGACCCTGCAGTCCAATGTGCACACAGCTAGTCTTTCCTGGCAACAGCTCCCCTCAGAAGATGCTGGACCTCCCAGACCAAGGCAGATTCAAGTTCCCAACCACTGGCTCTAGACCACCACTGAACATGACTCACAAGCAGGTCTGATTGAACTCCATTTGGCAAAAACACAGTCCTGTGGTTGAGTCCACAATTTAACACTAGCCGGTGCTCCCCAACCTCCTCCTTCATCCATCAGTACAGTCTTGGGATCGGGATCAACAGTTCTCCACCAGCCAGTGCTCATCTGCATCCTTCTCCTCAGTTCATCAACCAGCAAGGACCGCAACAACAGTTCCTTCAACAGGATTCCCATACAAAATCACCACAGATAACATGGCAACTCAATCTCACCATAATACTAGCTAAAAACAAAGCTAGTTTGAAGTCCAGTTTAAAATCCATGAAGCTGGAGAGAAACAGAACACTTCAGCTGCAGAAAATAAGAAGTAAATGGTGTTACTGCACCACCGCACTACTGCCTTTAAAAGTAAATTAATTAAAATGAGCAAAAGTAATAACAAAATGAGTATAAGAAAAGAACGCAAAATGCAAATGCAAAAACTAATTTAAACAAAGTGTATAAAAGAACTTAACATGTTGAAACATGCTAAAAACCAAACTCAGTGAGCTGCTATTTTGATGGCTGGCCCAGCATGGCAGCCATCTTCCATCTACTCTAGCTACTATCTAGTTTGCCATATATGTGCTGTGAACACACATTTTGGGGTGATTTGAAAGCTGAAACCCATACATAGTTTGTGAAGGTGGGGAACACTCAACAGAAAAAAAATGAAGTAAACATGTTAAAAAACAGAAATGCTATGAATGATAAAAAAAAAATCTTTTTTGGACTTCTACTTCATTTTCCCACCGAATTAATGGGAAAGACACATTTCAAGCCAAGGCAGGAAAGAAGTCATGCTAGAGTTCAAGATCTGTGCCTGATATCTGGTTTATAAAGTTGTTTAAAAATGGAAAATGACAATCAAATTAATGAATCAGTGTTTGTGCCCAAAGTTAGTTATCTCTACAAAGTAAAATTCCACAGTTAACAAATAGGCAGGAAACATCCTGTGGTCTTTTGTACATGTTTCCAGTGTAGAGATTTACTGCTCTAGAGGGATGGCATATCAATTTATATAAAAGGTGTAGAGAGAAAAAAAACTATTATTTTTAGACTCACTTTGCAATTTGTCAGGATACTGTATATTGCATTGTGGGGAATGCCACAACTGATATTTAGGAAAGCTGGTTACATCACAATGAAATATGATTTACTACAGCTTGCAAATTACAGAGCCACATTAAAACAGAGCTAATTCAGTTAAAGGGAACATACACACCAACTATCCCAAGTAAAACTAGAATAAAACCATTTGATTTGACATTAATATAGTCAAGAGATATATCACATTATTAACACACACTGCAAAAGGGTAACAGTAATGGACTGAGTCCCATAATAATGTTTTAAAAAGTATTCTAAACCCCACAGTGCTCCATCAACCCAGCCATGGAAATGGATAAAAGCAGGATCCCCCACTCCCTGGAAATGAGATGCTGCTTCTCAGATGGGCTATGCTAGGTAGAAAATATTTTAAAAAATAAGCATGTTTTATCTGTTCTTAATGATACACTGCTAACTGTGGCTCCTTTTAAAATAACAATTACAAACGTTTCAGTTCAAGATCTGTGCCTGATATTTGATTTGTAAAGATATTTAATAATGCAGACATTCAGTCAAATTAATAAATCAGTGTTTATGCCCAAAGTTGGCTATCTCTACAAAATATAATTCTACAGTTATAGAACAAACAGGGAAAAATCCAATGGTCTGTTGTACATTTTCTCCAAATGTAGAGATCTGTGGTCCAGAGGGGTGAGATATCAAATTATACAAAAGTTGTAGAGAAAAACAACCAGCATTTTTAGACCCACTTGACATGATATCTTGCAGTGTGGGGGAATGCCACAGCTGATATTTAGAAAAGCTGGTTCCACCACGATGAAGTACTGAACTTATCAGTGACCGACTTTTGCTTAGCAATAACCATGTGCACCAATGCAGTCAACAGCTGAAATCAAAGAAAAACAGTTAAATTTTCATACAGACAAATGATTTAAAAGTATTCTGAACCTCACACTGCTCAATCAATCCAGCTGTGGAAACGAATAAATGTAGGACCCCCAGGAAATGAGATGCTGCTTCGCAGCTGGGTTACACTAGGTAAAAAAAAGTTTTAAAAAAAGCATGTTTATCTGTGCCTAATGATACATTCTTTAACTATGCTTCCTTTTCAAAATAAAACTTACTACATGTGACTGTTTGCTGTAGCATTCAAGATTGTATCAAACTAATTTTTTTTTAGTTCTAGGTTGGCACCTTCTTTTACTACAAATTCCATAATCCCCTGCAGCTGACATCAGAACAGTAGGCAGCAGTGGGATATTCAATAGCCCATTGTGCATGATAGAGTTTTTGTTTAATCTCCGGTTAGATCAGCCCTGTGTGACTGTACATGGCCTAGGGAGGATGACAGGACCTGCAAACATAAGATCAGAACTTATAAAAACTATAACATACAATGCAGGCTACTCAACCTCTCACTGCTGCATACTGTTCTAAGGCCAGTTACAGGAGATTCTGGGATTTGCAATAACAGAAGATGTAAGGGTGTGTAACCCCTTTTGTTCTGATGGTGAGTATTATGATTTCCTATAGCTTGCAAATTACAGAGCCACATTAAAGCAAAGCTAATTTAGTTAAAAGGAACATGTACACCAAATGTCACTGGTATAACTACTATAAAACTATTTGATCTGACAATATAGTCATGAGACGTGTCACATTATTAACAAAGGTTGTAGAATAGCAACACTAATGTACTGGGTCCCATAATAATGTTTCCAAAAATATTCTAAATTCCACAGTACTCCATTGGCCCAGCAGTTGAAATGGATAAAAACAGGCCTGGGAATGAGACGCTGTTTCTCAGATGGGCTACACTGTGTAAAAGAAATGTAAAAAAGAAAAAAGGTTTTATCTGTTCTTAATGATACTCTAATTAACTGTGCCTCCTTTTAAAACAAAAATTACAACATGTTAGTGTTCAAGATCTGTGCCTGATATCTGATTTATAAAGTTGTTTAAAAATGCAGACAGCCAATCAAAGTAATGAATCAGTGTTTATGCACAAAGTTAGCTATGTCTAGAAAGTATAATTCCACTGTTGTAGGATAGGCTGGGAAAAATCCTATGATCTGTTGTGCATTTTCTCCTAGTAGAGATTTAGTGGTTTGTTTATTTACGCATTGATTTATTCATGTATCTATTTATTTACTGAGATCTAGGACTACAAATACCTTTGAACCAGAGGTTCTTTTATAAAAGTTCCGCATCAGACATTGTAGGTTGTTGTACATTTTCTCCAATGTACACATTTGGTGGTCTAGAGGGGTAGGATATCAATTTACAAAGTAGGCATAGAGAGAAAAAAATAGTATTTTTAGATCCACTTTACAAGATAGCATGATACTGTATCTTGTTTTGTGGGAATGTCACAGCTGATATTCAAAAACATTGGTTCCGTCACAATGAAATATTGAACTTTTCAGAAAGCAGCTTTCGATTAACAATAGCCATGTGCAACAATGCAGCCAGTGAGATGAAATCAAACAGAAACAGTTAAATCTTCATACAAAAAAAAGATATAAAAGCATTCTAAACATCACACTGCTCCAGTAACCCTGCTGTGGAAATGGATAAAAATAGAATCCCCTGGAAATCAGATGCTGCTTTTCAGTTGTGCTATGCTGGGTAAAAACAAATTGTAAAAAAATAGTAATCATATTTTATATGTTTTTAATGATACACTGTTTAACTAGGCCTCTTTGTAAAATAAAAATTTTAACATGTTACTGTTTACAGTTTATTAGAAAATGGGCAAAGACAATGCTCTCTTCTGATTGGCTGAGACACTTATTTAGGTGGGCATCTATCAGACAATAGATGCCCACCAAATAAGAAGTCCCAGCCCAAACCTTCCTCATACGCAGCCTAGTATCCTTGTGCCCAGCCTGCTTCCTCATTGGCTGAAGCACTGGGCACACAATTTCAAATTGCCGCCATTTTTTGGGTGGGGTTACCGAGAAAAAGTGTGAGTGAGAGCCCCTCACCCCACCCCACACACAATCCTTAGACCATACAACATCCTGCAATTAAAAATAAATTCATGGCACTGTGTACTTACAAAGCAATAAAGACAACCTGTTTTTGTTGTTAACTTTATCTTCACATGTGGACTGAGCATGGCGCATGACAGTTCCCCAACAGTCCTTTTCAACTGCACTAGTATGCCACTGTAGAAAAAGCTTGGTATTTTAAATTACAGGTCTAGATGACATTTTTAACTCTGTTGCCACATCTTACACCTACTCAATAACCAATCACTGTCTATAGCGGCGATCATGCTCAGAACTCCTTACCACATCCTACGGCTTTCTTGGCATCAGAGCAAGCATTCAGGTCTTCTGGATATCATGCCCGATCCCACTTAGAGGTAATTCAGTCCCCGGTCCACTCCGATCCTAGTTCTGTATTCTAGTTACTTTCCCCCATCAGATAGTACGGAAAAAAGTCAGTCCATGCATTGCTGTCGAAAGGAAACTGACAGCAACACAGAAATACCAATGAGTCTGTTTGGGAGGGGTGAGGAGATCTCTGAACAAGACAAAACACTGACACAGCCCCAACACACAAGGCACAACCCTGTCCGTCACCAGTGAAGTACAGGGTTAAAAAAAAAGGGAAAGAACGAAACCACATCATTTTAAATATTCCTGCTGCAGGCTTAGTTTCTTTACTTCTTGGTCCACGTTCGGTATCTGTTCTCTGCAGTCACATGAAACCTGAAACCTCTTAAATAAAAATACATAGGCAAAAATATGCTCCTGTGAGTGTCCGGAGTGGGTCCAGCTCAAAAACTTACAAGTGTGGAGGGTTCATTAGCGCAGTCCCTTGCCCTGCTCTCCAAATCTTGGTCCCCAAAAATAAAAAAACTGCCAAAACCGGCATTTTTTACTGCGCTAAGCTCTCTTACACTGTTTCCCTGCTAAGAAACATAGCAGCCCAGCTGAGTTCCTCACATTTTTTTTCTGCAGCTTCCTCTACCTCACTGTTCAGGTCCCTGTTCAGCATGGGGAGTGAGGGGAACAAATAAATACAGAGGTGGGGGATGAGTCAGTGAACTAGGGCAAATAATTAAAAAAAGTCCCTACTTCAAAGTAAGAAAAAACAAATTCATCATTCTAAACCAGACGGAGGACTATTTTATGACAAAACTTATATTAAACCAACTTTTTATTAACTTTTGTTTTATTAAACTTATTTTTATTTATAGTGCCCATTTTCTAAGTGCAATAATATCCTCTAGGGTGGGCAGTAATGGGCTATACCGGACCTACCAGGGGATATAAGGCCCAATGCCGCCCCATGGTGGTCCAGTATAGCCCCAAACTACCCACCCTTTTGGGTATTATTGCTTACTTGTAGCATAATAGAATGTATCAATCTAATTTTCTTTAGTTCTTAGTTGGCACCTTCTTTTACTGCAAATTTCAGAATCCCCTGCAGCTGATGTCAGAACAGTAGACAGCAGTGGGAGATTCAACAGCCCATAGTGCATGACAGAGCTTTTGTTTAATCTTCAGTTAGATCAGCCCTGTGTGACTGTACATGGCCCAGGGAGGATGACAAGACCAACAAACAAAATATCAGAACTTACATAAACTCTAACGTACAATGTAGGCTACTCAACCTCTCACTGCTGCATACTGTTCTAAGGCCAGCTGCAGGAGATTCTATGATTTATAGTAACAATGTAAAAAGTGGTTATAACTCCTTTTGTTCTAATCATGATTGTTATGATTTACTACAGTTTGCAAATTACATTGCAACATTAAAACAGCTAATTCAGTTGGAGGGAAAATACACACCAACTATCACTAGTATAACTAGAATAAAACCATTTGATTTGACATAATATAGTCAAGAGATGTATCACATTAAAGAACTGCAGGGGAGCATCCGGGAGAGAGACCAGTGGCCATAGCCACAATCAGATCAGGAGCAGGAGATCATCGGGGAGAGAGACCGCCCAGAGCGGCAGCCATAGAACAGGCTACCAGAGTTGGTGAAGAGCATTTTGTTTGTCCCACCCTCCCACCTGGCCCCGATCTCCCACCCCAGCCTCAATCTCTATTAAATGCATGAGGGCCGAGAAGGAGCTAACACAGAGGAAAACACCAAGCAGGCAATAACAGAAGATGTAAGCATTTGTAATCCCTTTTGTTCTGATAGTGAGTGCTACGATTTACTACAGCTTGCAAATTATATAGCCGCATTAAAACAGAGCTAATTTAGTTAAAGGGAACATACACATCAAATATCACCATTTTTTTTCTTGTTAATGACAGCAAAAGAATACAACAGTAATGACTGGAATATATCACATGATTTACATATTTTGCAATTACCTGCAGTCTACCATTTTTGCCAGTTGTACTGGTTTCTGAATGGCTAGAGTTCCAGCCTTTTGGTCTTTCTGACAAGGTCCTCCATGTTGTAGATTCCTCTCAAAAGGAGTCAACTTTTCAGTTCTATGCCTTCATATGGGATCACTTTTTCCATTTGGTCCCAGGGCAGGGAATGTGACCCCCTTTCTTGCCCTGTGGCTAGCATCCTGGATTACTTGTGGTCATTCTCTCAATTGAGCCTAAGATCAGCAGTCCTTAAGGTGCACCTAGCATGCTAGCCCAGTGGCATGGAGGGCTGAGGCACTGGGTACCTTCCTCCTTCCACATCAGTGACATGGGGTTGGGAATGGACTCAGGTTGTTCAGGGGCTGGCAGGGTGAGGGAGGATTAAAGATCCATGTACAAGAAGCTTGCAGTAAGTAGCCATCACCCACCAGCCTGTAGCCACCACCAGTTGCCATCCAGTCAGATACCTTCAGCAGCCCAGAGTCTGGTGTCAGCATTTAATCTTTTGTAGGAGATACCACCTCTAGTGGTTGAGGGGGTCATTCATACTCAATAACCTTTCAATGCATTGGTGCAGTCAGTCTGATCTCTTTCATAAACATTACATTCATAATAAAAATCAAGAAAATAAACATTTTAGACACTTACTAATTTGAGGCAGATTCAAATCATAGCTCTGAAACCCAATACCAAACCTCAGTGCCTCCACTCCTCCATTTTCTTTCATGGCTGTGATCAAGACCCTTAATGAAGGACAATGAAACTGCTGTTTTGCAACTTGAATTTGTTTCTTGCTCTGGAGTGAATGGTTAATAGTCAATATTCACAACTATGCAGAGATAATGAACACTGGCTTTGGATTAGTGAAAGGGGTGGGCCTTGAGGGGACATCCAATCCTCATCAATATCCAAGTCTTTGTTTCTGTGAACATATTAGATATTTAGTGTTATTGACCCAATAGGTTGCATGCTTTCTTCTGGAGCCAGAAGGTCAGAAGTACATAGGCTGGTGTGAAATTAGGCTAATACCCAGTATTGATACTGTAGTGTAGCACCTGGATATGGGATATACTACACTGATGTTGAGGTGCTAGCCTTTGAGATGTTAAACCAAGGTCCCTTCTGCCCATCTTTTCTGGTTGTCCAGGTGAAAGTTAAAGATCCCATAGAACTTAATCCAAAGGTCAAATTACTTTTTATTTTAAAATCAGTTAGCAAATTATAATACAATATTCATAAATATATCATGTCATTATTCCCTACCCCTAGGACCCACCCCCTTATTATATGCACTTATTTTACACAATTTCTGCTACACAGTATTTCTAGTGACATCATTACGGGGGTATCAAAAGGTTTTCCGATTAGTTATGGAATGCTTTAGACTCCATTATTAGCAATTCCTCCTATTATAGCAACCTAATTAAGACTTAAAATTGTCCAACCATAATTTCAGGTGCCACCTCCTGATTAGTATAAGAGATACTTGGCACTATGCTTGTTATAGAAAATATTTGAAAATGATTGTGATAGAGAGAACCCCCCCCCCCCCCTTATTGTGCATATGATATTCACTTAAGGTATCAATTTTATTTAAGGACTCTGGAATGTACAAACCTTTCTTGTCTAGTCTTTGTCAGTATGGTGTATTATGTCTTGTTTGTTGGGCTGGCCACCCATTTTGTAAAAACCTTTGTCTTGTCGTTGGTTCTGTTACACTCTCCTTTGTACACTCCACACCCCTTTAATACAAGCTGTAATAACCTTTAGTGGTATTAATTAAATTCTGCCCTAAGGATGTTATAGAAGTTGGATATATGCTATGCTCCGTAAACACTATGTATCTTCATGTGTTTAAATGACCGTGATATTGCGATCTAGCCTTAGGCTTTATTTTGCTTCTGTTGTAAGAAAAGGAATTTCCGATTGGGTTACATATTTACAGTGTCAAAAAGATATCAGTTTTGGTATAATTCTTCCCTGCTATTAGCCTCGCATTATGAGGCTGCAAAATAGTCAAAATAAATGTAAGAGATTTAGCGATAGTGCGGAGCTGCGGTAAAGTTTACCGCTCGAACACTCACACTATCGCAAAGGAATACTCAGTCACAAAGTAGCAAAATGCTTTTATAAGCTGGTTGTGACCCTTGTTTTCACCTGAAAGGAAGTACTTAAAATTGGTTATGCTTAGCAGGGTATTCCTGGTAATCCCGGTTGGTTGAGGGAGACAAAGAAACAAACTCTCGGTTATGTTATTGCAGGACATTGAATAAAAACAATCCCCCCCATGGTGCTTCTTTGTGTGTTTTCCTAAAATTTAAAAATAAGTTCTATTCAGTCTCCCAAACAAATATGGCCAAATTGAAATGCCGACAGGCTGAAAAGTCAGCCATCGGGAAATAGGCTTGCTTGTGTTTTGCAAACTCCGCAATAATGCTGAGAAACATGGGATTCTTGTCTTTGTCCCCTGTAATGTTTCTTTTTAAGAGCTATGGATAAAATGTTTTTGTAATTTATTAAAGTTAGTTGTTGAGCTCTTACGCGACAGTGCGAATGTGAGCGCTTGTAATTAATTTTCTCGCTTGAACGTGCGCACTGTCACGAGGGTATTCAGCCCTTTAATTTACTTCAGCAGGATGGTTTCTGATTTCAGTAAAGTAGATGGAGTTCTACATACCCTCCTTTGCTCTTTGAAGCTGAACAAACAGGTTTTGGGAGCTCTCCTAAAACAGAGTCAGTTTCTAGTTTTTTGTTCAGAGCTCTGCAGTGTCGAGGGCTCCTCCTCCTCCTCCTATTGCAGCATTCTCTATGTGCCGGCCGGCCACATCCTCCTCTTTTTTATGCTGCTAGTTGGAGGGGCCGTCCTCCCCTATGACTATTATAAACTCATAAAAGATCTGTGAAGACTTTATGAATAGCCTGTAAGATATGGGTATACTTTAAACTTTAAACTTATTATTTTGTGTGAATAAAAAAGATTAATGCTTTCTTTAAATTTCATAGCTCAAAAGGGTATTATTAAAGGCAGAGTTATTGTGTCACATGATTGAAAATGCTATAAAAAGTGACTGCCTAGGGAAGTCAGTCAGTATGGATAAGGGTGCGGATCTAACAACACCCTGAACTGAGTTAGCTATTTCTAGCTCTTGATTTGAACCTATGAATCTGTTATTCTTATTTGCTTTTGTTTTGTCGCTTACAAGTCCGCTGTTTAAAATAAATGTTTATTTCTTTTGCTGCTAATCTTGTCTGAGTGCCTTATCTATCCCACACCAGTTCACATTTGGTGTTAGAAGTGGGATAGTGGGTTCTGAAGTGACCTACTGGTGGATCTGAGTCCTGATCCAGATCGTATGCATCCGGACAAGGCAGGAGAGTGGACTACACCAGCCACGAGGTCTATCGTACAAGCCTTAAAATTGCCTTTACTGCCTGGACTGGAGTCAGTGGTATGCAGGAAGGTGGCTAAGGTGGCAACAGAAGGAGATATTGTGGTAATGGAAGATGTGAAACCCACTGAAAGGGGTGCCCAGGCAGCCAAACTTGAACAGGAAGACCCTCCAGAAAATCCCCATGAACTGCTCCGATGGCTGTGTCTGCAACAGGTAGGGCTGGAAAGAGAAAGGGAGCGAGATCATGTAGAGAGAGAGAGATCGTGCAGAGAACGCAGCCAGGTGGACTGATACCTTACATGCCATACAGGCTTTAGGCTCAACAAGACCACTATCAGCACCTGTGGTAGGACAAAAAGATATAAGATTAGTTAAAATGGCTGATTCTGATGATATAGAAGCATATCTTTTGACATTTGAGAGGGTAGCCATTGCCTGTGCATGGCCTAGAGATCAATGGGTTGTCAGACTGGCCCCCTATTTGACTGGGAAAGCTCAACTAGCTTATAGCCATACAGACCTTGCACATATAAATGATTATGACCATATTAAGCAAGCCATTCTTAAAAGATATGATATAAGTCCTGAAACATATAGACAATGTTTTAGAGCATATCAATTTCAATCTGCTGACACCCCTCAAGACCTATACACCCATTTAAAAGACTTGTGTCATAAATGGTTACAACCTAACACAAGAACGGTGGTACAAATCATGGAAAGTATTATCCTGGAACAGTTTATTCAGGTTTTGCCCCAAGATGTACAGTTATGGGTCAAGGAACACCACCCCAAAACCTCTGAGGCAGCTATAAGACTCGCTGAGGACTATCTAATTGATAGGCCTCAACACCCTAGGACGTTTATGAACCCTAGAAGTCCTTCAGCTGCAATAAGACCCCCTATTACCCCAGTGGCACAATCTAGTGGTATTCCTGGGGGTAAAGAATATAGTAAGATAAGTAAAGGATACAGCCACGATATTATATGTCACGAGTGCAAAGCCAAAGGACATATTGCTAGGTTCTGTCCAAAGAAAAAGGTAGAATCAATTCACCTAGTTCTGGCTAACTAGGGTCATTATGTCACAACTGTGGAGATTAAAGGAATGGTAGTATCTGGTCTTGTGGACTCTGGCAGCAAGCAGACACTGATACATGCTTCCTTGATGGGAAAACCAGAACTGGGGGAACCAACTACAGGGGTCAAATGTATACATGGAGACATTCACTGGTACCCATTAAGAGAAATGGAGATTCAAATAAATGGGACATTACTCAAAATGAAAATAGGCATAGTACCCTCTTTGCCAGTTCCAGTAATAATTGGACATGACTACCCTTATTTTGACTCTTTATTAACTACAAATGTTGGAGTAGTTACCACTCGGGCACAAGGGAAGCAAGAAAAAGAGTTGGGACACCTATTTCCTTTTGAGGATGAGGTATTTGGGACTGTTGGCAAAGACAGGAAAAGCAGATCACGAAAAAGAAAGGACAAACATTTATGGACTGAGAGAGATACTGGACTAGATATATTGTCTGGAAAATGTATACTACCTAACAAAGAGTTTGTAAATATACAAAAAAATGATATTACCTTAACACCTTTTTTTCACAGGTAATGCCAACAATTCCCACTGAACCTTATCAACCCTACTATATAATTGAGAATGATTTATTGTATAGGGTATGTACAAATTCACATACTGGGGAGATGGTTGAGCAATTGATGGTCCCTATACAGTTCCGAAAAAGGTCATTGTCTATTGCCCATGATATACCTATGGCAGGCCATTTAGGTAAAGACCGTACTTTGCAACGCTTACTGTACAGGTTCTATTGGCCTGGTATACATGAGCAGGTGGCCGAATATTGTAAAAGCTTCCCTGAATGTCAACAAGTAGCAGCAGTAGGCCGAAAAGATAAAGTGCCCCTCATACCAATGCCTCTGGTTAGTAATATGTTTGAAAGGATCGCAATGGATATTATAGGGCCACTACCTAAAAGTACGAAGGGAAACCACTTCTAATTAGTAGTAGTAGACTACACTACAAAATATCCTGAGGCAATTTCCCTTCGTACAGTTACTGCTCCCAGAATAGCAGAGGAGTTGGGAAAGATTTTCAGTCGTATGGAAATTCCAAAAACTATTTTGACTGATAGGGGTACCAATTTTTGCTCACAATTACTACAACTGTTGTACCAGACATTGGGTATTGAAGCTATTTTCACTACACCCTATCACCCTCAGACTGACGGGTTAGTCGAATGGTTCAACCAAACATTGAAAAAAATTTTAAGAAAATATGTATCAGAGGAAGGTAATAAATGGGACACATATCTACCCTATTTGATGTTTGCCTATAGAGAAGTTCCGCAGGCATCTACTGGGTTTTCTCCATTCGAATTATTATACAGACATAACCCAAGAGGCCCTTTGGATATTATAAAGGAAGAATGGGAAGACAAGAAAGGTAAACACATGACAGAACCTTTGGAGTATTGGCAACAATTACA
Organism: Neoceratodus forsteri; assembly: GCA_016271365.2. Classification (NCBI taxonomy): domain Eukaryota; kingdom Metazoa; phylum Chordata; order Ceratodontiformes; family Ceratodontidae; genus Neoceratodus; species Neoceratodus forsteri. Next base: position 616,137,114 of record CM028133.1, read on the forward strand.
TCAAAGATTAATGACTTATGTAAAAAAAGCTCACCAGACTAACCTACAACAGCAAGTAGAACAAAAAGAGTAATATGATAAAGGAACAAAATCTAAAGAATTTGATACAGGTGATAAAGTTTTACTTTTATTGCCATCCTTTGATAATAAATTACTTATGAAGTGGCAAGGCCCATACAAAATTGTGAAACATATGGGCCCAGTAACTTATTCGGTTGAATTACCTGGAAAAGAAAATCAAAAGCCAGATATACCATGTGAATCTGTTAAAACCATGGGTAGAAAGAACTCCCCCTATCTGTAGTTATATTTATCCCAAAACCATTGAGTCAGAATTAGTGTAGCGTATCAAAGGTTGGAAAATACAAGTAATCTTTCAGAAGTACGAATCAACCCAAATTTATCAGCTGAACAAATTTCCACTTTGCAAACTATGTTAGAACCCTTCCAAACCTTATTTACAGGCATACCGGGAAAGGTTAATGATGCTGTTCATCATATCATGGTACCAGACACCGTACCTATACGACAAAAAGCTTATAGGATACCAGAAAGAGTACGGGATGAGGTTGTACAAGAGATTAGGAAAATGCACGAGTTGGGAATTATTGAACCTTCCCATAGTGAGTGGAACTTCCCCATGGTTATAGTAGACAGAAAGGAAGGAGGAATCAGACTTTGTCTTGATTTCAGACGTTTAAATGCAGTGTCTAAATTTGATTGTTACCCGATGCCATGAATAGATGATTTCATAGATCGTTTAGGAGCAGCTCAATACATCAGCACCTTAGACCTGACTAAGGGGCATTGACAAATTCTTCAAGATCCAAAAGATAAAGAAAAAAAACGCATTCAGTACACCTATCGGCCAATACCATTTTACAGTAATGCCTTTTGGTCTACATGGTGCCCCCGCTACGTTCCAACGGGTGATGGACAACATCTTGCAATCACATACAACATATAGCGCAGCTTACCTTGATGATGTAGTGATATTCAGTCCCTCATGGGAAGAACACATACAGCATCTAAAGGCTATATTATCAGCCCTATCTGAAGCTGGGTTAACCATAAATCCTTCCAAATGTTCTTTGGCAATGCAGGAAACAAAATATCTAGGGTTCCATTGGTAATGGGAAAGTAAAACCAGAAATTACTAAAGTTGAGGCAGTGGCCGATAGCCCCCGTCCTATAACAAAAAAAGATGTTAGGTCATTTCTAGGCCTCATTGGGTATTATAGGCATTTTATACCTGACTGTTCTACAATAGCTGGTAGCTGAACTAATAAAAAAATCTAAACCAGACAAAGTAAAATGGACACCTGAGTGTGAGGAGGCATTCTGTAATCTAAAGGCTAAAATATGTTCCTCACCTGTTTTACACTCTCCTGATTTTTCTTGACCATTTATCTTACAAACAGATGCCTCTAACTATGGTATAGGGGCTGTAATCACACAGATGGTACAAGACGAAGAACATCCCATAATGTTCATAAGTCGAAATTACGAAGGGAAAACATTATTCTGTTATTGAAAGGAATGTCTAGGCCATAAATGGTCAATAGAAGCTGACGTGCTTCTATTTATGGGAGTTGAGGTTTAAATTATGGATAGATCACAATCCCCTATGCTGACTTCATGTAATGAAGGACAAAAACCCTCGCATAATGCGATGGTACCTCGCAATGCAACCCTATAGATTCTCTATAAAATATAGGAAGGGTTTGGCCCATAATAACGGCGATTTCTTATCCAGGTATGGCATGGGAGACACTCCTATCTGTCAACAGACCTCGGGGTAAAGAAAGATAATGAACACTAGGTGAACCAGGTTCACTTCAGAAGTTTTTTTTTGTAGTTCTAGTATTTACCAGGGACCCCAAGGTGGAGCCCTGGTGAGGGTGGGCTATGGCTCCATCTCTTTGAATAAGAGATCTGTTGACAGGTATATTGTTCTCTCATTATTAACCAAACATGACATGTTTGGTTCTGGGTGGGGAGGAATGTGATAGAGAGAACCCCCCCCCTTTTTGTGCATATGATATTCGCTTAAGGTATCAATTTTATTTAAGGAGTCTGGAATGTACAAACCTTTCTTGTCTAGTCTTTGTCAGTATGGTGTATTATGTCTTGTTTGTTGGGCTGGCCACCCATTTTGTAAAAACCTTTGTCTTGTCGTTGGTTCTGTTACACTCTCCTTTGTACACTCCGGACCCCTTTAATAAAAGCTATAATAACCTTAGTGGTATTAATTAAATTCTGCCTTAAGGATGTTATAGAAGTTGGATATATGCTATGCTCCGTAAATACTATGTATCTTCATGTGTTTAAATGACTGCGATATTGCGGTCTAGCCTTAGGCTTTATTTTGCTTCTGTTGTAAGAAAAGGAATTTCCAATTGGGTTACATATTTACAGTGCCAAAAAGATATCAGTTTCGGTATCATTCTTCCCTGCTATTAGCCTCATATTATGAGGCTGCAAAATAGTCAAAATAAATGTAGAGATTTAGCGATAGTGCGGAGCTGCGGTAAAGTTTACCGCTCGAACGCTCGCACTATCGCGAAGGAATACTCAGTCGCAAAGTAGCGAAATGCATTTATAAGCTGGTTGTGACCCTTGTTTTCACCTGAAAGGAAGTGCTTAAAATTGGTTGTGCTTAGCAGGGTATTCCTGGTAATCCCGGTTGGTTGAGGGAGATAAAGAAACAAACCCTCGGTTATGTTATTGCAGGACACTGCATAAAAACAGTCCCCCCCACGGTGCTACTTTGTGTGTTTTCCTAAAATTTAAAAATAAGTTATATTCATAGGGCATGTCAGTCTCCCAAACAAATATGGCCAAATTGAAATGCTGACAGGCTGAAAAGTCAGCCATCGGGAAATAGGCTTGCTTGTGTTTTGCAAACTCCGCAATAATGCTGGGAAACACAGGATTCTTGTCTTTGTCCCCTGTAATGTTTTTTTTTAAGAGCTATGGATAAAACGTTTTTGTAATTTATTAAAGTTAGTTGTTGAGCTCTTACATGACAGTGCGAATGTGAGCACTTGTAATTAATTTTCTCACTTGAAAATGCGCACTGTCACGAGGGTATTCAGCCCTTTAATTTACTTCAGCAGGATGGTTTCTGATTTCAGTAAAGTAGATGGAGTTCTACATACCCTCCTTTACTCTTTGAAGCTGAACAAACAAACAGGTTTTGGGAGCTCTCCTCAAACGGAGTCAGTTTCTAGTTTTTTTGTTCAGAGCTCTGCAGTGTCAAAGGGCTCCTCCTCCTCCTCCTCCTCCTATTGCAGCATTCTCTATGTGCTGGCTGGCCACATCCTCCTCTTTTTTACGCTGCTAGTTGGAGGGGTGGTCCTCCCCTATGACTATTATAAACTCATAAAAGATCTGTGAAGACTTTATGAATAGCCTGTAAGATATGGGTATACTTTAAACTTTAAACTTATTATTTTGTGTGAATAAAAAAGATTAATGTTTTCTTTAAATGTCATAGTTCAAAAGGGTATTATTAAAGGCGGAGTTATTGTGTCACATGATTGAAAATGCTATAAAAAGTGACTGCCTAGGGAAAAGTCAGTCAGTATGGATAAGGGTGTGGACCTAACAACACCCTGAACTGAGTTAGCTATTTCTAGCTCTTGATTTGAACCTATGAATCTGTTATTCTTATTTGCTTTTGTTTTGTCGCTTACACGTCCGCTGTTTAAAATAAATGTTAATTTCTTTTGCTGCTACTCTTGTCTGAGTGCCTTATCTATCCCACACTTGTTCACAATGATGAACACGAACTGCTGCATTCCTACCTCACATTTCCCTTGTGGAAGGGAGTTTACACTGTAAACAATCCATCCATCCTGAGGATTACACAAAAGAAGCTCCCTTATGACCCTTAAAAACATAGCCCTAATGTTGTGAGTAAAGCAGCATTCTGAGAATAAGTTCTTTATTATTTTACTTGCTATACAAAGGACGTTCTTGGATAGTATTGTTTAATCAGGTTTTTATGCGTTAAGCTTGCTTTCAATTATAGTCACATAAGCAGAATTAACCATATGATTGCATTTCACTTTTTATAAGGATCCTTGCATTTTGCATATCACACGAGTCACACTTTAAACACAGAAATTTATGGCAGAGAAGGACCACTAGGCCAACCCAGTCTGACCATTTTCTCTACCTGCTGCAAAAACCACAGATCCTGGTTGATCTCTGGCTTTGTTCTCTTTCCTATCACTCGATTTTGGCAACTTGCTTGTTGTGGTGCTTTGCAAGGGACCACCATCCTACACTGGAACCAATCTGGTCCAAATTCCTTAGCTGCAACACTGTTAGCTCTGGCCAGACTTTGTTTTATTTAATTATGTCTCGGATTATGCTACCTTTGAAGCAGATGCTCTTTTACAAAGGTTCCACATTGGAAAAACATATGAGTACAATGGCATATAAAAACAATAATTTTGACATGCAATTTGATAACAACAAGGTAAGTATAACTGAGGCAAGGTAGAATATCGTCATGTCGGTACATTCAGAGGAACAGCCTAAGTGCACCTTTTGGGACAGTCAGATGTTTTGAAACTGGCAAAGAAGGAATCCTGGTTGTAGGAAGAGGGACATCTGAGTAGGACTGGGATGTGTCATTTTAGAGTTTGTAGTTTTACATTTTGAAGGTGGAGTGATGTCAAATTGCGGTGCCAAAATCAATGTATTGTAGAGAGCAGGATGCATAGCTCTCCCCTTGATGAAATTTGTATTTGGCACTGGCAGAGAATCTCATGCAAGGAGAAGGGATACACAGTAACACCTAGGCCATAAAATGCAATTGTCAATATACCAGCACTCTCTGTTCTGAGCTGCTGCTTCCAGAGAGAGATCACTTTAGTCATTCTCATTTAGACCTGGGTGAAGCTGTTGCTCTTCTTGTTCATGGATTCCTGTTGCAGCTGGAACATCTACTTAACACATCCATTATAGCTTCTCATCAAACACCAGTCATAGCCTGAGGTATTTTACCATTGTTTAATTAAAAATCCTACAATGTGCATTTTATCACCACTTAAATCTATTAAGTAGGTGCTGCCCAAATACCTTGTGTGGTTAATTAAACTATAAAGTGAAGTCTACAAGATAGTCATAGGATGACATTAACAAGCATTTGTCAATGCTGAACCTTTGGCTTCTGCCCCCACATTCAGTATTTTGTGACTAGGCAGTGCTTGTCTATAATTTTAAGCTTTGCCCTTTCTCTACTCCCACCCTTGGTAGAGAAGACGAGCAGCATTTATGGACTAGAGGGCCCAAAAAAAGATTATCTCCTCCAACTCACAGGAGGGCTGAGTAAAACCCTCCTGTGGAGGAAATCTCTGAGGACCTATGGCTATCAACCCAACCTGCCCATTCTCTGGGCAAACTAAGAGGAGATGATCCTAAATGCTTGTCTGATTTCTGCTTCTGGATTAAGGATGTATGATTCAAAGAATGGCAAAGTCCATCTTCTGAGTTCCTTGATATTGTGCGCAGGAATGCTGAAGAAGCTGCTCCGATCCAAAAAGAATGGCCTGAAAAGGCATATGGATTGAGCCCAAGCCACTGAAGGAGAGTTCAAATGTGTTCCAGGAATCATTTTGTTGTCACAGTTGTTTGCTTGTCTGAGATTAAAAGAGGATTTGATGGATCTGAGCATGAGTAAAATAGCATGAGTCAGTCTAGATAAGCTATTATTGGTCAGATAATAGGTCATTTGTACTTTTCTATGTACTCTGTCAGTCTTTGAAAATGGAAGCAACAGGATACATACTGATTAGCTTGTTTCTGTAAATTGGTGACTTTAAGGAAAGTAGCAGAGGAAGATGATATGACAGTGACTTCTCCAGAATGCAGGAAACCATAAAAGGCTAGACAAATAGTGGAAGCAGCCATTATATTCAAAGTAGTATCAATTGGAACTAAATTTAGGAAGTCCAACAGGTTTCTTATTATGATGCCATTGGTAGGGAGATGATGAGGAGTTTTGGTGCTAGATGCTGTTTGAATACCGAGTAGAAGAAGTTTAACTGATAGATTACAACAAAGTGAAGGATAAGATGGAATAGACCATGAGAAAAAGAAGTGGATACCTGATAGATACTGTTAATAGTTCTGTATGATAATGTCAAAGTTTGGTGGCAAAAAGTTAAGAATGTGAATACGTGATCCCTATGGACAGAAGTACTCTGGGTGGATTGCAGTGCACAGAATGAGAAATACTTTCTCCACGCTGTAGTATAAGTAACCCTGGTAGATGAAGATAAGGTGGCCCACGTGATGGTGTTGGCTTGTTGGCAATACAATTCTAAGTCATTATGAGGTCACTGAATGAAGTAGATGGAGTCATGACTGAGTCTGCTGAAGGATGGTGGTGATGAAAGGTCTGAAAGTGGAATCAAGATAATGATTCATGAGGCATAGATGAAAGGTCAGAAAGTGGCATCAAGATAATGAATCATGAGGCATAGCCCCCGAGTTGTACCTTTACACAAATCATATGTCAGTCTGGCAAATCAAGATTCCTCTATGATGACACCCTCAGTGGAGACCAAGAAGAATGTTGGTGACATCCACAAGGGAGACCCACAAAAGAGTGGCAAGGGACACCACAGGGGAAAGAAACAGCTTCTGATAGGGGACTCAGTTGTTAGGGGTGTAGACCTGGGGAAGGGAGAGGAGAGGGAAGTAAGGTGCCTGCCTGGTGCCATGGCTTGAGGGACAGGAAGCAAATCCTCAGGATTGCAAAAGCAGCATCACAGGAGAGGAAACTAGATATCATTGTCCACCTTGGGACAAATGACCTAGCTAGGCATGAGATCAGTGCAGTGCAGGATGAATTTGTGGAGTTGGGGAGGGGCCTCCAACAGGTAGCAAGCATGGTAACCTTCTCAGAGGTGCTGCCAGTCTATGGCAGGGGTGAGGCTAGGGTACTGCACACCATGCAGTTTAATGAATGGTTGAAAACTGGTGCAGAGCACAGGGCTTTGGCTTTACTGGGGACTGGGGGTCCACCTGAAGAGATGAAGGTCTATACTGGCATGATGGTTTGCATCTGTCCAGGAAGGGAAACACACTCCTAGGTGATGGGTTTAAATGCTTCCTTGGCAAGCTTTTAATCTAGCCAAGAGGGGAGGTACTGATAGGAAACAGGAAAGTTCAAGCCTCCCCCCACAAAACATGGCAGGTATTAGGGTAAACACTGAGGTACAGAGCTTGACAGAGGGCACAACAGGGGTAAATGGAAAAATGGACAGGGGCAATAAGAGCAGGGATGGGGTAAAAAAGGATAAAGCCAACATTAAATGGAGGGCAATGAGTACCAATGCATGTAGTCTTGAAAACAAGCTTCCAGAGCTAGTAGCCCTGATGGAAGAGGAACACTTGGATATTGTGGCAGTCACAGAAACATGGTACATGGAGAACCATGACTGGGATGTCAACATATCAGGGTACACAATCTACAGAAGGGACAGGGAGGGTAAAAGAGGAGTCGGATTAGCTCTCTACATAAGGGAAGGGATAAAAGCTACAGAACTAAAAAGTAAAGGGGGAGGACAAGAGGAACCTGGGTCACCTTGGAGACAGGGAATGGTATCACAATCCGCACAGGGGTTGTATACAGACCCCTGTCTGAAGGGGAAGAAATGGACAAGAAAATGATAGAGGGCATTCTCAAAATGGCTGAAAAAAGGGGAGATACTGTTGATGGGGGACCTGAATATGCCAGATGTTAACTGGGCAACATGGACTGCAGCCATATCCAAGAGCAGGGTCATTCTCGATGCCCTATGGGGGCACGCCTTAGACAGCTAATGGTGGAACCCACTCGGGAGGGAGCAATATTAGACCTGGTGCTCTCAAATGGAGAGAGGATTGCAAATGTAGAAGTCAGCAGACATCTGGGAACAGGTGACCACTGCATAGTGTGCTTCACAATAAACACAATCATGGAGACAAGCCATGCAATGACAAGGATATTGGACTTTAGAAGGGCTGACTTTGGTATAATGGGCGAATATCTGAGGAATGCATTAGCAAATGGCCAGAAAGGATGGGTGGAAGAACAATGGAGAAAATCAAAATTGCCATCATGGAGGCAACAAGCCTTTGTGTGAAACAAATAAAGAAAGCAAAGCGGAATAAAAAAACACTATGGTTCTCAAAAGAGGTGTCAGGGAAGGTTAAAGAGAAAAAGGCTGCATTCAAAAAGTATAAGGAATCACAGAAGGAGCACAACAGGGAACTGTATCAATTAAAGTGGAAAGAAGTGGGGAAGGCAGTCAGAAAAGCAAAGGCCCCAACCAAGGAGAAGATAGCCAACTCAGTTAAGAAGGGGGATAAAACCTTTTATAGGTACATTAGGGAGCATAGAAAGGTTAAGGGAGGGATAGTGAAGATTAATAAAGGAGAGGGGAGGTGGTCAGAGGGAGACAGTGAAAAGGCAGAGATACTGAATGAATACTTTTGCTCAGTATTCACAAAAGAAGTAGAGGAGGAGTTACCTAAACCAAACAGTAGAAGCACTCTGGGTAGTGGGGTTGACACCAGTCCATTTACAGAAGAAAAAGTCCTGAAAGAACTCCTAAAACTCAAGGTGGACAAAGCAATGGAGCCTCATGGGATTCACCCTAGAATCCTAAAAGAGCTAAGGTAGGACCTAGTGACACCACTAACCACACTTTTTAACAAATCATGGGAAGATGGGGTGGTACCCGAAGACTGGAGGAGGGCAGATGTGATTCCCCTTCACAAGAGTGGCAGCAAGGCAGAAGCAGGAAACTACAGACCTGTTAGTTTGACCTCAGTGGTGGGGAAAATGTTGGAATCACTTCTGAAAGAAAGAATTGTTCAGTGCCTAGAGGCCAGCGGGGCACAGGACCCAAAGCAGCATGGATTCACAGTAGGAAGGTCATGTCAGATGAATCTAATCGATTTCTTTGACTGGGTGACCAAAGTAATAGACCAAGGAGGGGCTGTGGATATGGCCTACCTAGACTTTAGCAAGGCATTTGACACAGTCCTGCACAAAAGATTAATAATCAAGTTTGCCAGCCTGGGAGTGGGTCCCAGGGTGGTAGCCTGGGTAGCAAACTGGCTACACAACAGGACACAGAAGGTAATAGTGAATGGAACACATTCTGAAGAGGGTTACTAGTGGAGTACCTCAGGGCTCAGTACTGGGTCCAGTCCTCTTTAACATCTTTATAGGTGACATTGCAGAGGGTCTGAAGGAAAGGTATGCCTCTTTGCAGATGACACAAAGATCTGTAACAGAGTTGATGCACAGGGGGGGTAGAAAGGATGAGAAGGGACTTGGCAAGGTTGGAGGAATGGTCAGACATATGGCAACTTAGATTCAATGCAAAAGAAGTGCAAAGTAATGCACCTGGGAAATAAAAATCCAGGAGAAGAGTATACAATAGCAGGGAGGTACTAACGACAACAATAATGGAAAGGGATCAGGGTAGTCATATCAGATGCCCTAAAGGTGGGTAAGCAATGTGAGAAGTCAGTAAGGAGATCCAGGGGGATACTGGGATACATAGGGAAGGGCATCACAAGTAGAAAAAGGGAAGTGGTTATCCCTCTATACAGACACTTGGTGAGACCCCATCTGGAGTACTGCATGCAGTTTTGGAGACCTCATCTACGCAAGGACATAGACAGGATGGAAGTAGTCCAGAGGAGGGCAACTAAAATGGTGCAGGGTCTACATCAGAAACCATATAAAGAGAGACTGAGAGAGCTTAATATGTATATCCTTGATGAAAGGAGGGACAGGGGACACGATAGAAACTTTTAAGTACCTCAAGGAGTCAACAAAGTCAGGAGGGTAGCATCTTTCAGAAAAAGAGATGTGTAAGAACAAGGGGCATTTAAAGTTAGAGGGGGATGGCTCAGGGTAATGTGAGGAAATTATTTTTCACAGAGAGTGGTGGATGCATGGAGCCGCCTTCCTGGAGAGGTTGTGGGGTCTAAAACAGTGGGGGAATTAAAACATGCATGGGACAGACATAAGGCAATTATAGTGGGGGGTTGCAGGAAGTAGGATGTTGGTTAACCAGAATCTGCAGCTTATCCAATAGGTAGGGAAATGGCAGACTGGGTGGGCCAAGTGGTCCTTATCTGCCATCAAAGTCTATGTTTCTATGTTTCTTAATCAGCTGCTTCATTTGCATAGCCTGGAATGTGAAAACACTGCAGTGTAAAACTGTGATAGCGTGATAACCAAGTCAGCCTCTGCATAAACAGCATGATGGAATGGGATGAATACCTGCCCTTGTTGGTGATATCCGCTGTGGGCTGATTATCAGAAAAGATAGAGACTGTCTGGAGGGACCAGTGATGTCCACATACAAAGGCAGTTGTTACTATTTGATAAATATCTAAGACAGGAGATACTGTTGAAAAGTCTCGAAGAGCTATAATATCTGGAGGCCAGGGAGCAGTGATCCAGGACTGCTCAAAGCAGCTGCATATCTCTGCATTGGTGATGCATCAGTACATATTCTGGGATGCAGGTCAGGAGAAGGGTCTTTGTAAAACATTGAACAGCCATTCCAGTAGGCTAAAAATATGAGACCACATAGCTAAATCAGATTTTGCAGCAGCTGTGATTTGGATATGACAGTGCACTTCAGAATCAAATGATGCCAATGTCAGGAGGTAGGAAATGAAGGATTGACCTTGAGGAATTATCCTCATTGCAAAGTTGAGGTAGCCAGAAGGGAAAGAAGTTCACATTTTGTGCAAGAGGAGGGGGTTGAAAAGGACTCTACTAAAGCTTGTATGCTGTGCAGTTTATCTGAAGGTAATCTGGCTTCCATACATTTGATATCCAACATTATGCCAAGGAATTTGAGGGATGTCGCCGGACCTAAGATTTTCTCTCCTCTCCAGACAGAGGAACTGCTACAGTGGTAAGGGATGGGGAAATTGTTTAACCAGGAAAGGTTCACTAAGCCAGAGCTTGTTTCAAGGGGTGACCTGGGAGCACAAGGAAATTAAGTGACTTGCTCAGAGTCACACAGTATGTAATTGGGGGCTGATGGAATTTAAATCCAGGTCTCCAGATTTGCAGTCCAGTGTCTTAACCACTACACTATACTGCCTCCTGTGGCAGCCTTAGATATGGCCAGATATTTCCTGAAATTTATGTGATATCTCTGGAGAAATGTCCTACCTGCCGTACCACTATGGCTACCAGCTGACCAGAGAGAATCTCTTTATATATATTGTGAAATATCTGGAAATATCTGAACATATCTATGGCTGCAACTGTGCTTTTTGGAACAGCTGGACAAGGGCAGTAATACCAGCCCCTAGAGGAGAATCTGGCAGACCTGTTAGGAGAAAGTCATCTAACAAATGGGTAACTGCTGGCTGGCAAAACACCAAGTACAGTCCAACAGAGCAATTCAGAGAACATGTCAAAAAGCTCTGGGCTGCTTTTACAGCCAAAGGTCAGATGAACAGCAAAGTAATGACATTCCTCACAGAACATACCATAGAGATGCCAGAGAGACAGGTGAATAGGTAACAGCTTAAATGCATCTGTGATATCAGCCTTTGAGAGTCAGAAGCCAGGACTGAAGCATTTAATTACTGTTATTGCAGCATCAATATGAGGATAGGATTTGGAATATTCATTGGAAGAAATCAAGGAATTGATGCTAGGGATGGAGGAAGACTGAGGTACAGATAAGTCAGTGATGAGGTGCTTCTTGCCATTTGATAAGTGGAAAATGGAGGATGCTGAAAAGGACCCAGGAGGAATCCCTTTTGAAGTTCTTTTTGTAATAGCTGCTGAACTACAAATGGATCCTTCACCATAGACTGAAGAGTACCACACTAGTAGGTATCAGAGGGTAGCACTGTGATGCCTGTGTGAAATGCTTGACAGAAAATGGAAAAGGATATGCTGCATGACTGGGCAAGAAAGAGGAAAAGCTAGAATCTTGGATAAAGCTTGTAAGTTGATTAGAGTAGATGGATGAATATATTGTCATTGAGGAGGCCGGAGAGCTTTTTGACAGATATAACGAGCATGGGCATCACCACAGAAGCCACAGATGTGAAGGAACATGCAGCCATATCCAGGGCAGTCTGTATCATTAAAGTTGTTGCAAATTGGTTTGCTGCAGTAAATTTAATGGTCCTGCCTGAAATGTCCAGTCGGGCATTAGAGCCTTGTGGACTGGAGATGGTACGAGTTAGCCTTGGATAAGCAGGATTTGAGCTTGATGGATGATTGAGCCTTATTGGAATGGTGGAAGAGGAGGCATCAGATACTGTTTGAGGACAAAGGGAAGCAAAATGGGTAAAGGAACAACAAAGGGAGAAGGGGTAAGCATGTTGCCCAGTGAAGTGATGTCAAAAGAGCTCATTGCTAGCCAACCCGGTGGTGCTGAGGGCTGAGGCACTGGATGCCTTACCTCAATGCTAAGCTGGTGACCCATGTTTGGGAATGAGCACAGGCTGCTGGGAGTCAGCAGGGGGGGAGGAGGAGGACTGAGCATGTGATGGACTGCTCTCCTTCTCTGGGGAGGGGGTCACCAGCAGTCGGCGTTTGACTGGCCGCTAGCAATGGTTGGGGGGCAGTGCACCAATGCTGCTGAAAGGGGAGGAGATGGGGCAGATGCTTGGAGAAGCATGTGGGGATGTGTGTGCATTCTCCCTGCAGGCATCATTGCATGCCTCACCTCCATAAGGGAGAAAATGGAGGAAAAGGAGTGTAGCAGCGGATGATGGAGGGCACCTCACAGGCTCCACTCCTGGCTAACCAGAGGCTGGCCACACTGGATCCGGTCTCCAGTGGGGGTTGGGGAACCCCGCCGGCCCCACCGGGGTGTGGCAAGCCATGGCAATATGGGTAGGCCTGGATGGTGGACACAGGGGGACAGGGCTGGGGGCTCCCTCCTAATGCAGGGCTGCGACACAGGGGCATAAATCAATAACAAAAAAAAGTGCTGATTGCTGAGATCTGCCTAATTTAATTTCATGTTGTAATGTGCTAATGCTGATGTGGCTTGTGCAAAGAAGCATCGATGGTAATTGAAAAAAATGGGTTCCTCCATATCAAATGCACAAATCAACAATAAGATAGAGATAACAGTCTAATTCCTCATTTCTTACAGGAAATGCAGAACAGATCACATCACGATAGAGGCCTAATGTTAGGACGAATTCAGGCATAGTCAGTTTCTATAGGCTTCTGGGATCTTTTTACTTCAGTGTCACAGAAATGTCACCACATGATACGATTCTGTTTTCAGAAATCTATTGAGAAGAGATAAGCAGGGAAATCAGGTTAACATCCTTCCCATCATTGATGTCCCTGTGAAGGTGACCTTGAATGAGGTGAATGGGACAGATGAGTGGAGAAGATGAGAAAGGTATAAAACCTGAGTTCTGGAGCATTGGAGGCTCTGAGGAGGATGTAGCACTGAAATGTGGCAGAGTACGTTGAGGAGCAGGGACATCAGGAGCACGGCTGGTAGATGGAAGTACAGCAGGATCGGATGGGTTGGAGGCTAGAGTAGGCTGAGCCAGGAAATGAGCTTTGATAGCATCCATATGGGATTGCAGGTCATAAACTGATGAGGTGTGTGGAGCCATGAAGTCTCGAATGTCAGACCGAGGAGCAAGTCCCAGATGAGGAACAGGCTGGCTAGAAACAGGACCCTGAGCAGGTTGGGACTTTGAAGCTATGAATAAATTATACAACTCCTGTTTGCGGGCAGAAGCTGAGTGTTGGATACCAAGTTTTTTCAGTTTAGCCATGATGTGGGAACAGTCCAAACGTTAATGAAGTAGTTGTATTTGGAAGCCCATTTATGGGCTGGAGTAGCATAAGAAGAAATCTGAGGGAACCTTACAGGACCTTCTTTGGGGTATGTAGGAAGAGAATCAGTGGGCATAGAAGATGCCATGGAGCCAATACATGGCTGCACATTGCACTGCAAGCAAAAGGAGACTAATCCCAAGCTACTAGAACCAGTCACAGAACACTGATTGAAGGTACAGTTCCAGTGAAGTGCTTCGCTGGTGGGTTAGAGGGTTTGTAAAATCAGACCTCCATCTGGTGATGATGAACCTGAGTCTCGTGGAGTAGGATCTACTGAAAAGAGAACTATGTATAAATAGGAGAAGTTGCTGAATGGTTGAGAACAGACTCCTATCTCTGATAGACAGGGCAAGCCTACATGCACTGAAACACCTTGATAGGTATGCGTTTGGGACAGACACTATAGAAAACTGCTGGTGAGGGCTGCAAAAGTGAGTATCAGCTGACTGCTGCTTAGATACTTAAGGAGAAAGAAACTGGGCTGACATAAAAGCAAGCAGGAAGGGAAGCCAGAAGTAGAAAACAAAGGGGATGATACTGAACCAGCAAGGGAGAAGGACACTTACTTATAAGGACTGGACAAAACACAGAATTCATGAAAAGAAAGGATTAAAGTGTAGCAGCACAAAGCAGAGAGAAAATGAGGGAGTATAGCTTTAAGTCAGACATAACAGTAGCACATTACAACACGGAAGTGCCAGCTCAGGGATGCAGCCATGGCTCCAGAGGTAATGAGAAGAAGCACAAAAGAAACCAAAACAGGCAAATGGAAGAGCAGAGGAAGCAAGGATGAGAAAAGTTAAGGTGGGGAAGCAGCAGAGAACCGCTGAAGGAGAAGCAGGAGTGGGGAATGGAAATGGGCAGAGAAGGGGAAGGAAACCACCAGAACACCAGACAAAGCCAACAGGAATGGGAGGGGGAAGCAGGCACAGAGCAGGTGGGGAAAAAATAAAAAGCAGGAGGGAATGAAACAGAATGGGGAAGGAAGCAAGAGCAGTGAGAGGGCACAGCAAATGCAAAATGGCCAGAGAGCAGTAGCCAGCCAAGAATGGACACAGGATGATGGGAAGAGCAGAGGAGACAATGCAAGCAAAGCAAGGAAGCAAAACAATACAGCAGGGAAGCAGAGACCACACAGCCACACAGACCATGAAGCTGCCCAGAGTATTGCAAAAACACACTAAGCATGGACTGCTGGGAGAGGCTGCTATTTATTTGGAATGTGGGAGAAGCCATTCCCCCACATTGAACCTTGGGTTTCAGCCTTCCCAAAAAAGTAACACCTGGGTACTTTTAAAATAAATAGTAATTTTAGGCACTGTCATAGCTCTTTAAACCACAGAGTATTTATTGTTTACTAAAACTTATTTCACATGCATAAAATTATCCTTTAGGGAGGCAGTATAGCGCAGTGGTCTAAGGCTCTGAGCTGCAAATCTGGTGACATCCAGCAGACCGACCTGGGTTTGAATCCCACAGCTTCCACTTGCATACTGTGTGACCCTAAGCAAGTCACTTGTGCTCCCAGGTTGCTCCTGTAAAAAAGCTTTCAGCTTAGTGTGCTATACCTGGTTAAACAACTTTAACTGGGTCAGGTGGGTATACATTTAGTAGTAGTAAAAATTTGATTTTTATACAGGAGAAGGAACATGTTGTTTACAAGACAGTCCTGTACACTATCTAAGTTTCACAGAAAATAATAAATGCAGTTATAAAATACTACAAATTTAACATACAGATATTTACCAAATGTAATTAAAAGAGACAGTGGGAAACCAAATTATAAAATGAGGGGGAAGGGGCGGCAGTACAAAAACACAGAAATTACTTCATATAAGTACATGTATGAACACAACACTTAATGCCTTATACTGTATTTTGGCTCGAGTGCCCCCCCCCGGCAGATCACTTCACCCACCCCCGTTAGTTGGACTGGCTATGGGCTGGCATACCTCTCAACTTTTTGTCACTGAAATGTGGGACACTAGCACTCAAAATGTTGGAGAATGTGGGACACATCATTAAATATAGAGAATGCTCAGAACACTGAAACCAATGCCTTAATTTGTGCAAGGTTTAATTTTATTTTAACTTAATCAAGATTTATGAATTTCTGCTTTAACGCATGAGTCTACATTAGCCTCATTTTTTTTTATTTTATTTTAACCAGGAGAGACACACTAAGCTGAAAGCTTGTTACGGGTGTGACCTGGGAGCACAAGGAAGTTAAGTGACTTGCTCAGGGTCACATAGTATGCAAGTGGGGGCTGTGGGATTCAAATCCAGGCCTGCAACTCAGAGCCTTAAACCACTGTGCTATACTGCCTCCTCATTGTGTGTGCAGCAACTTTTTATGTACTATGGCTGTAGGACAGAATAATTTTGTGGGTTAACTGATTGTGGGACAGTTGAGAGTTATGGCCAGGGGTTGGTCCGATGGAGCTGCTGTACCAGCCAGCAATCATTCACTCACATGCCCAGGCTGGCTTGCTGCTAGATTCTTTGCACCACACAAATCAGGGGGTGACAGGATATGGCAGCCTGCCAAGGACTGCTGTATTCCCTCTGGGATCCCAAACATTTTAAAAGTTACTCTAGCCAGTTCAGGTATGGTCTCAGCTGTGCATGGAGATTCCAAGGGCTAGGAGTGGGTTGTCCTGCCACTGACTGTGTTTTGAGGAAGTTCCAGTGTCTGTGCAGATGGGGACTCATTGCTGCTACTGCTGCTTCAGGACAGCATACCCTATACCTTCTCTGCTGGCCCTTGTCATCATGTACATAATACCATGGATGTGGTGCCTGGCTTCCTCTGCTTCTGTGCACACCTCTGACCCTGCTGCATGCATGGCTCAGAATACAGTGCAGAGGTACCCAGTATACGACTGTACTTGGCAAACTCTCAAAGTGCCACTATGGTGCACACAGTGCAAGAAGGGGACAATCCACAGCTTTTCTCAGTTCTCTACATGTAAAAAAGTGCCAGGATCCTTCTGTGGATTTATCCCAATTTGTGTATCAATATAGGCAGTGCATACCGTACTTTCTCTAATGGACACAATTTTACAAAAACAAAATTAACCATGAGCCTATTCAATGCAATATTTTATTACTAGTAATTCTTGATTGCATGGTCATAGCTGACAATAAAATACAATTGAAAATCATAATCTATGAAACTATTACAGAGTTGAAAGATACCAACAATGCATTTAACTGCAGGGAGGGAAAAATAATTATGAAAATAAATTACATTTTGCCTTATTTAAACCACATTTTCAGTCTTTTTCACTGCTACAATTTGTAGTGCATTATGATATGTTTATAGTGCTAGTGCTGCATGTCTCTTACAGGTTTAGAACTTTATGTCATGCTATTTGAGTCTGTCTGACAGAACCACTCTTCATTGCTTTGCATTCCTTTCACCCAAACAGCATCAGATAACTATCCTTTTCAGAAAGAGACACGCACAGCCCTTGCCATATAAGCTTATGGTATCACTGCATACTCTGGTTTGGATTATTCCTTACATCAAACATGCCAGAAAACAATACTATGCATTTCAGAATTTGAAACACTCAGAGTCCATACTGACGTTTCACTATTGTATTTGAAATGTTGATGTTTTGAATATTTAATATCAAAATCTTAGTAATAATGTGAATCTGTGAAGTCTTATGACCTCCTCAAACAGAAGATAAGGCTTGCGTTAATCAACAATATTAATTTTATGGGAAATTCAGAAAATATGTTTCTTTTTTCATTCCAGTGGTTACTATCCAGCCTAACATTTTTGGGACAGTGAAGCTTTGTGTTCTTATATGTATGTGTACTGTGGGAGGGAGAGAGACAAAGCAAGAGAGAGGGAGAGGGAGAGGGAGAGGGAAAGAGGAGTAGAGAGCAGTTAACCTACATATAAAATGTTTTACTTAACAATCTAATTTCAAGGAGAATGTGCTGTGGCAAGCAAGCTATCCTGTTAAATCATGAGTTATGATGTCTTTTAATTAAAACTACCGGTTTCTCCTGACAGTGCATTTTTTGAGACAGACACCCTTTTATTAGCAGTGTTTAAAAATTCTCTTGATACTGCACTTTGAAATGGCTACTGGCACCCTAGGGAAATGGTTGAAAAAGATTACATTTATGCATAACACAGCCTCTAATACATCTTTCCCTACTATTAAGAGCATTTGCATTCTTTTGCTTGTCAGAATTTTACATCTGGCTCTGCTTTTTGTTTATAACAGAAATCATAACTGAAGTCCTAATAAAATGGATTGGCCCCCATTTTCAGTCCCAGTGAGTGGTACTAAACCCATCAAACTACTGTATGCCCAAGGTCATAATCTCTTTCTGTGGGATCTTAAAGGTTTTCGTGACTAGTTAGGAAAGGGAGGTAGGGTCCACCATGCAAGTGGGAAGTAGTGCCATCTCTAAAAGCATTGCTGTCCTTGCATGGCCAGTCACACCATCAAAGCTTCTCCTGGGTTACCTCCTGTAATGAGTGAGTGTAGTGTGGCCACCAGTCATAGCAGAAGATAGAGGGATTTTGGTGCTGTACAATGGTATCACTTGGAAAATGGAATACAGGCTCTAGAGAGTGGGGTACCACAGTACTGCCAGGGATGTGTGATGGCTAGAGTAATAGAAGGGCAGTTCACTGGACCACCTGGAAATTGTTTTAGCCCTTGACAGTCCCAAATAAAGCAACTACACATGATTGAGATGTACCTGAATAGACAGTTCTCAAAAATAATAAAAAAGAAAGATTGTGACATTTTGTTGTAGTACTTTCTCCAACAGTTATAGAAGAAGATATATGAAAATGCAGGATAACAAAACGGTTCAATGCCTCTGTGGTTCCCCTAGCCCCTGATTGCCTCTTCATGTAGTGTAAGCAGCCCCTGTTGTCCAGTCCCCCCAGTAGCTGTTTCTGCAATATGGGCCTGCCCCCTGTCATTCAGAAGGTAACCAACTAAAGTGGTGAGCAGAGAGGCTGTGCAAGTTGCTGTCATGGGGCAGATCATCTTTGTACTTGGGTGAGTGGGGGCCTTGGGTGGTGGATGGTCCTAAGCATGGGAGATGGGTGGGATCAAACTGTTATTCAAGGGGTGGGGCTTGGGAGTGTGGAGACCACTGAACATTATTTACACTACATGCAGGAGTGGTGATGGAGGGTGGGGGAGCACTGTTCGTGGGGTTAAAGGTAGGATTTTAGTGGTATTAAACAGCACTGCAACAGTGGTGGTTTAGTGCTGTCAAAACCTTAATATACCACTGCACCCAGTATGCAAAGAGAATCCCTTATTTGCATGTGTGACTGCACTGTCAGGTCAGCACTGCACACTGGGGTCCTCTGAATATGGCCCCCATCCTCTACACTTGAGCTATTGTTGGTTAGCATGGTGCTAACATGGTTAGTGTTGTTCTAATCCTTCTAATATGGGGCCATGATATGTTGTTAAAAATTACAGGACATTAAAAATGTAGTGAACAATTTCATGTTTTTATATTTCAGTATATGATATATGAAGCAGTATCTTGTATTGATATCAGCTTAGCCTGCTTCAAGCTTTCATTAGTTTCTCATCCTTAAAGTTCCAAGGTTATCCCATTTTAAAGACAAATCTTTTGAAAGGTCCAAATATGGGACTGCTGTGACTAGAAATTATTTTTTTTATTGGAAAGCTTGGACTCCATCCATAAAGAATCAGCTCTGTCAGTAGTGTTTGTATTTGTTGATACTATAAATTATATGGCAGTTTTAAAATATTGTTTTTTTTTATGTATTTTTTTACATTTTCTAAATTGTGGAAATACTTCACATTATTTAATTAGAAACTGTTAGTTTACAATTTTACTTTTATTTATCTTATGCCATTAATCATGTTGCAAATATTTCAGTCTCCTCTCTAGCAGTAGCAAATGTGCCTTGCTTTCCAGGCTTAGAGTGCAAAAGCATCAAAAGGTGATTAGAATAACAATAATGTGATTTAAACAAACCTATGGTGGCAAGTGGAACTTACCTATGTACTTTCTGTGTTTGCCTATGCAAGTGCTGGCATTGCACTCTGTTCTGCTCAAGTTGTTTTATATTCTGAAACCATTTATGAGTGCTACTGAAGAGGTCAGTGCAGAAAAGGCATCCATTAGCCAAATTATTCCACTCACTCTGCTTCTCAAGGAAAGCTTGGTGAAGATGAGGAATAACTTAGATACAAACTGATGTCTAGTCAGTAGCATGTTTACCAGACTTGGCAATGATAAATTATCAGCAATGATACAGAGCAAAGAGTATATCTTAGTAACATTGCTAGATCCACATTTCTGGAACAGGCACCTTCCTGATGTTGCTTCTCAGGATATGGAAGAGTTGTACTACAGGCAACTTTTGACTGATGCAGTAGATGAGGTTTCATTGGGAAGCAGTATTACAATTACATTGTCTCAAACTCAGCAGGCTGCACTGAAAGACAGTACAGAAACAGACAATGAGTATGTCATTTAGTGCCAGCTGCGGGACACTGAAGTTCCAAAAGGAGAAAATGCACGCTCAGTGATAAGCATGGTAGATGAATACCTGTCTTAGCCCAACATTAGTATTAAGGATGAGGAAGACCCTTTATGGTACTGGAGAAACTAAAAATCCTGCTGGCCAAGGCTGGCTAGCATGGTCTGTAAGTATATAGGATGACCACCCTCCAGTGCCTGTTTTGAATGTTTATTTAGCTCTGCCAGGAATGTTGTAACTGACAAATGAACGAGTTTAACACCAGGCAATGTAAAGAAGCTAACATTCACGAAGTGTAACTCACCAAACTTTGACTACATATGTGATACTAACCTTGAGCAACAAGAAAATTAGATTGAAAGCAGTACCAATGTGTCTGTGGACTAAGTGACACTAACATCAACTTTCTAGTTTCTCTAAAGAGGCTTGATGAAGATGTGGGACTTGTCTGCCTTTGTGCTGTGTGACTAATGCATCTGGCACATTAAAATATACAGTTACGTTAAAAACTGTGTATTGGGAGCACAGGAGGAACATGGCAGGCAAGTCTCAGTTCTTCATAGTCCATTCTCTGATCCTTATTCAGAGTTCTTGGACCTCATAGGGTTAATACAGCAGAAAATGGACCAAGCTCCTAACTGGAGAGTTCATTTTTCAAATGCTACCAACTCCTGAATGCTGAAGTCAAGCAGAAAGTCAGAAGGGGGGGGGCACAATAAAGCATGTAGCATTATGTTCTGGTTTGCTGTTTGTATTCAGTTTCTCAGCAGGTTACCCAAGAACTGAACACTCAGTCCAAGGGCTTCTCCATGAGACTGCTTGCTCATACTGTTAAAAAAATTACTCATCCAGAATTTTTCCTTATTTTCATAATCATTCAAAAATATTTGAAGCTTCATGATTGTACCACACTTACAGTATTGTCACCTCATGTTATATACATTTCAAGACTCCATGTATTGCTGGTAGTATAGCCTAGAGGTTAGAGGAACGAGGTGTGAACGAGCTTGGTACATCCAGTAGACCAGACCTGAGTTTGATTCTTACAACCTCCACTTGCATACTGTGTGACTCTGAGCAAGTCATTTAACTGCCCAGTGCTCCCAGGTCACTCCTGAAAACAAGCACTTGTGCCTAGTGGGCCTTAACCGGTTACCAAAAGAATAAAAAAAAAAATTGTATTGTTTAACTCTACAAAACATTTAAATCATGATTTCTGTTAAAATCACAATTTTGTCAAGACATCCAACAAATCTCTCACAGAACTCATAAGGCACACCCAGAAATGTTAATAAAATGAGGTGACAGTACTCTAACCTTACTCAGAAACAATTTTCTAGACTTTTAATATTTCTGTCTACTGGTGGTAGCAGGAGCAATGCATCACCACAAATGTTAGCGTAATATACTGCAGGAAAATCTCACATCTTTTTGAGAAAAGAGAAGAAAGTCTACATACAGCTCTTTTTAATGTTTTCTGAATGTGACTACCATCTCTTACTTTTTCTGAGACAATTCCCTCCCCAGATAGTAATGGTAGAAGTACTGGTGAAGTGGTTACAAAGAGAGATCTGGGACTTCCCTGCCTTTGCGCCAAATCATCGTCCTTCTGGAGGGTGGAAGGTACAACCAGTGCATGGCACTCAACTGGCAGCAAATGTGACAGTCAAGTCCTTGTTCTCAATCATCTGTCTCTTTCTCTTTTTGAGCAAACCATTTTAGTAAATGTGCCTTAACAGGATTGTGCTCAATGCTGGTACTGTAATTCCATTTTTTCCCCAATAGCAGTGGTAGAAGCAGTGGTGAAGTGGTGACTTTCTGAATGGCTGTTGCTTTTCTCACATTCTGTTTCTTCTTAATAGTCACAGAGCAAGTAGTCAGACCGCAGCCAGGGAGTTGTGGTGCCCAGGCCAAAGATAAAAGAAAGAAGGTCAGTGTAGACTGGCACCTACTGCAGGGACGTTGTCACTGACATTGCTCATTGAAGGGTTTAGACAGTGAACCAAGAAGGATTCTTAGTAAAAAATCTTCTTTATTAATACATATATTAAAATGATTTCTTCCATGAATCCATATATATATATATATATATATATATATATATAAGTTCACTTACGTAGAAACATCAGTGTAAATCTTGAACAGTCCTAAATGTACCAAACCAAACTGTTTACTGCCCCATCACAGACATACTGTCTCCTGACCTAAGGCATTTCACACTGGAATGGCACTTTTTCAAAGGATAATAGACAACTATTCATGTGTTTCATATAAGGAACCCAATTAAAGTGACAAAGCACAAGTTAATCACCAGTGCAAAGAGTGCAGTTCTTCACAATCACATTTTTGTACAATACACATAAAAACAGATTTGTAACAATTAAAAACTAGCTAAACTGTGCTTCAGAGATGGCAGGAAGCCTTCAAGCCATCTAAAGCACAAGATATATAGCTTAGTAAATGCAAAATGCCACATGCGCCAAGTAATGAATAGAAAAGACCATGCTGCTTGTATCATCCATGCAGATGCATTGCAACAATGATTCTTCATATTCAGCTCAATTTATTAAGTTGAACTCTCAAAAAAGTTATGGGTAAGTCACAGGTGCAGCTCTGTAAAGAGAAATTATACACATATATTTATATACATATATATATATATATATATATATATATATATACTGTATATATCACTCTGCTTGGTGGATGAGGGGTTGCTTGAGATTCCAAAGGTTTCTCTTAAATCTTTGGGGACCCGTGCTTTTATGTACATGGCCCCAGCCCTTTGGAATTCTCTACCCTGCCTACTTCAGGAGTGTGCATCCATGGAGAAGTTTAAACAGGCCTTAAAGACCCACTTATGGTATGAAGCATATCCAAACTGATGATTTTTTAATTGGATTTTATGAACAGAATATTTATTGTATTTGTGTTTTATATTATTTTTTTTATGTAAGCTTGCTATGATGGTGCCTTGGTTTTAGAAAGGCGATATAAATATATTATTATATATATATATATATATATATATATATATATATCTATATCTCAATCAATCAATCAATCAAATCTTTATTTTATCCAGGGAACATAGGTGTGCGTACTGTGTGTGTGTGTATATACACACACACACACCAACACACACACACACACACACACAGTGAATCATATTTTCTTATATAGACAAATTCAGTAATGCTGTCCTTCATTACACAATACTTTAGGTAGGTCACCCCAATTATTTATAAAATTACATCTGATGGCCAAAAACTGTAGTCAGTAGGTAAACCTGTAACCAAACTACTTTTCTCAAGAAATGGTCTGTGTTCTATTGTTTCGTTAAGTCCACCATTTTCCTTTGCATGTAAGGAGAAAATCCAATATTGTTCCCCTTTTAGGTAGAATGTTATCATAGTTATCTTTCCTTATCAAATCCAGCAGTTTCTCAGTCTCCATAAATGTAAATATATGGCTACATTTATCCCTTGATCTCCATACAGCCAAGGCTTCCCCCACTATCTGTCACATGGAGGTGTTCCCCAATTCTAATCTTAAAGTTTCTTTTAGCCTTGCCTATGTAAAAATACCCACACTTAGATTGTGGTAAGTGAATCACCCCACTTGTACTGCAAGTTATAAGCCACCTTACCTTAACTTCCCTGCCTGTGTCTGGATTAACAAGGCAATCTGATGCTTTAACATTAGTGCATAACTTGCAGATTCTGCACCTGTAACAGCCATCCTTTCTGTTTGGAAGCCACATTCTTGGTCTATCCCACTGTGGTTGAACCATATGCACAGTTTTGTTCCTTATGTTTTTACCTCTACTGTATATCATTCTGGGTCCCTCCACCTGCAGGTTTTTTTTTTTAAACTCGGGTCATTTTTCACTAGGTGCCAATGTGTCTCATGAACTGATGCAATTTTTTGGGAATAGGGGTTGTAGGTGGAAATAAAGGTCACCCCTGTGGGGGTCATGATCTTTTGTTTTAATTTTCTCCACTAGGAGTTCTTCCCTTGGAATTAAATTCAATGTCCCGCTTGCTTCTAAAATGACCTCACTATTATAGCCTCTGACCCAGAGTCTCTGCTCTAGTTCATCTGCCCTCGACTTGTAGTCACTTGCATTACTGAAATTTCTCTTCATTCTAACAAACTGACCTTTTGGTATTGCTGAGACAACATGTTTGGCTTGGCTACTGTTGGCAAGTAGAAGAGTATTTCTATCGGTGGGCTTCCTGTATACTGTAGATCAGTAGTAACCCCATCCTCCCCATCCTTGTGTATTATGAAGTCCAAAAAAAGAATCTGTGTTTTACTAAAACACATACTGAACTTCAAGTTGGGGTTGATGTCTTCCAAAAACTGTGCAATTGTAAAAAGTTCCTTTTCCATACCCTTCCTAATCATTATGACATTTTTAATGAACCATCTCCATAAATCAATCTTGTGGAGAAACAGATTGATCTCATCATTGCGTATGATGGCATACTCCCATTTTCCCATGAAAAGGTTTTTAGTGTTCATCAGAGTGGCAATAAAAAAGACAGTGTCAGAACAAAGTAGGTAAAATATATATACAAAAAAGTATTAAATAAAGAAAAAGAAACCTTTGAAATGAATGAGAAGTGTGAGTCCATTCATTTCAATGGGGTTTTTAGACACAACATTGCCTTACGGTTCATAGGGAGATCACCAGCAAT
Source organism: Neoceratodus forsteri (assembly GCA_016271365.2). Lineage (NCBI taxonomy): Eukaryota > Metazoa > Chordata > Ceratodontiformes > Ceratodontidae > Neoceratodus > Neoceratodus forsteri. Next base: position 616,162,207 of record CM028133.1, read on the forward strand.
GGCCTGTGAACTTCGCAAGAAATGCTGCAAGACAAACTTCGTAATCCTCAGAATGATCTAAACTGGAGTTGATTACATCAGAAGGAACCCAGGAAGAGCCCCCAAAACATACTACTGGAACAGCATCAGTTGTGAGTGCAGAACAAAAATGTGTGCAAGCAAAATATAAACAGATGCTGCCAGACTGAGACAGAGCAGCTTGCGGTCACTGGTTTACCTAAAATATATTGTATTCCTGACAGGTTACTGTTTTCATTGTTCTATAAGCATTCCAGAGAACAAATAACAGAGGGGAAGAGAGACAGGAAGAGAGATAGAAAGGAAAGCACAGCAGAGTGAATGAGACTGAGAGGGAAACAAGAGTGAAAATGCACAAATTGGTACTTGCACACACATATCACACATGGACTGAAAACTGAATATTCAGATGACTGCAACTAGAACAAGCACTGCAAACTGTCAAATTATTATGTCTTGTATGCTTCACTGTTTGTTTTTGAGCAGGGGAATTCCAGTGCTGGTGGCATGTTTGATGCCAGTATGGGGATGTATCTGAAGGGGGTGGGATGTGTTAATGCTTATTTTCATACCAAATAGAACGAAGAAAGGAGTATTACCTAGGATGTGAAAGACCGGCAGCCTCAAACCCGGAACAAGATCTGGGAATCATAATCTCAGATCACTTGAAGGTTAGTAAGCAGTGTGAGAAGGCAACAACGAGGGCCAACAAAATCCTGGGCTGCATTGGGAGGGGAATCACTAGCAGGAGGACAGATATTGTAGTGCCACTGTTTAGATCACTGGTCAGGCCTCACCTGGAATACAGAGTCCAATTCTGGAGGCCCCACCTCAGGAAGGACATTGGCTGGGTGGAAACAGTACAGAGAAAGGCAACAAAAATGATTCGGGGTCTGCAGTACATGTCCTACAAGGAAAGACTTAGGGAGCTGAATATATACTCCCTGGAGCAGAGAGAGAGAGAGAGAGGGGACATGATTGAAACATTCAAGTACATAAAAAGCATTAACAAGGTACAGGCACGGGAACTGTTTCACTTCAAGAAGAGCTCTAGGACCGGGGAAAATGATCTCAGGCTGCAAGGAGGAAGGATCTTTTCCAACACCAGGAAGTTTTTCTTCACAGAAAGAGTGGTGGATGCTTGGAACAGCCTGCCTCAAGTGGTTGTGGGGGTTAACACTGTGGGGGTATTCAAGAATGCATGGGATAGACACAAGGGAGCCCTGACTACAAAGGGCAACTAGAGTGTCAAGATAGGTCTAAAACAAATGGGCAGACTAGATAGACCTAACGGTCTCCTTCTGCCATCAACTTCTGTGTTTCTGCATAACCAAAATGAACCAAAATGATTGGTAAGATTTTCATTTGAACATTGCGAAACCAAGACACCAAGCCAGTCCATGAATAACATATCTTTAAAATTAAAGGTTTCATCTCTGTTCTGCTTGATCCTCAGTATTTCAATAGCAACCTGCTGACACCAATGCACTGAAGCCATTTCTTGCTGCAATACAGCATGACTGCTCAACCCACAAGCAAACCAACTCCAAAACTTGAAAGGACCAAAAGTACACAAACAAGCTCTCTTCATATCTTGTTTGTAGCAAATGCACGAACAGCTAAGGGAGATTTTTATATGTGTGAATATTCTTCATAGAAGCTCTGTACATTTTGTATTCATCCCCCAAATCATCTCCATTCTGATGGTTCTTCGCCCTCTGAGATTAGAAACATAGAAACAGAGACCTTGACGGCAGGTAAGGACTACAAGGCCCATCCAGTCTACCCATTTCTTTTTCTACCTTATGAATGTGCTATAGGCCGTTGCTCTGTCAATGGCCTAGCTATTCATACTGATCTGTATTGCTCCCTTATGCCTATCCCATGCCTGTTTGAAGTCCTGCACTGTATTCATATCCACCACTTCCTGAGGTAGGCCGTTCTATGCATCCACCACCCTTTCTGTGAAAAAGAACTTCCTCACATTGCCCCTTAATTGACTTCCCTCTAATCTCATGCTGTGTCCTCTTGTCCTGCTATTTTTCTTATATTGAAACATGTTAGACTTTTTCACCTTGTTAATGTCCTTAAAGTGTTTGAATGTTTCAATCATATCACCTCTCTCCCTCCTTTGCTCTAAGGTATACATATTGAGTTCCGTTAATCTATCCTCATATGTTTTCTGATGCAGTCCCTGCACCATTTTGGTTGCCCTTCTCTGGACTGCCTCAATTTGGTTAATGTCCTTGTGAAGGTTTGGTCTCCAGTACTGCATGCAGTACTCCAGATGAGGCATAACCAGTGTCTTGTAAAGAGGGATTATTACTTCCCTCTTCTGACTTGTGATACCCCTACTAATACACCCCAACATCCCTCTAGCCTGACCTCTTGCTTTAGAGGTCTGCTTGGATGATTTCAGGTCATCAGTGATGATGACGCCCAAGTCTCTTTCTTCCCTTGTGACTGCCAGCAACTCCCCTTCAAACCTATAGGTGGCTTCAGGGTTTCGCTTTCCTATGTGCATGATCTTGCATTTCTTTACGTTAAACCCCAGTTGCCACACTTCTGACCATTGTGCTAGTTTATCCAGATCTCTTCTCATTCTTCCCACCCCATCTGGATCATTTACTCTGTTGCAGATCTTGGTGTTATCTGCAAACAGACAAACCTTACCCTCCAGTCCATCAACAATGTCACTAATGAAGATATTGAAGAGGACTGGCCCCAGGACTGATCCCTGAGGTACCCCACTTGTGACTTGCACCTCTTCTGACTGTATACCATTTACCACAACTCTCAGTTTTCTGCCCGTCAACCAGTTTGCCACCCAGTTGACCAATGTCTGACCCACCCCGAGCCTACCCAGCTTATTAATCAATCCTCTGTGTGGAACAGTATTGAAAGCTTTGCTGAAGTCAAGGTAGGCAACATCAACTGCTCCCTCTTGGTCCACCATTCTGGTTACTCAGTGAAAGAAATCTATGAGATTAGTTTGACAGGACCTTCCTTTTGTAAACCCATGCTGTCTTGGATCCTGTGCTCCTATGGATTCTAGGTGTTGCACTATCCTTTCCTTAAGGAATGTCTCCATAATCTTACCCACTACTGAGGTATGACTGACTGGTCTGTAGTTCCCTGCCTCCTCCCTGCTACCACTCTTGTGAAGCAGGATCACATAAGCCCTTCTCCAGTCTTCTGGGACCTCTCCTGTGCTCAGAAATTCACTAAACAGTTCTGATAATGGCTCTGCTAGTTCCACTCTTAGCTCCCTTAGTACCCTGGGATGTATGCCATCAGGTCCCATTGCCTTGTTCACCCTGAGCTTATCGAGCTCTTGTAGGACCCCTTCTTTTGTGAAGGGACTAGTGCACACCTCCCTTCCCCTTGTGTCCATGGTGCTGAGCTGTGGGCCCTGCCCTACCTTCTCTTCAGTAAATACTAAGCAGAAGTATCTATTTAGGATGGATGCTTTTATATTGTCCTCCTCCTCACATGCCCTCTTAACATAGAAACATAGAATTTGATGGCAGATAAGGACCACTTGGTCCACCCAGTCTGCCCATTTCCCTGCCTAAAGGATAAGCTGTAGATCCTAGTTAACCAGCAGCCAACTTCTTTCTACCCCCACCCCTTAGAATTACCTTATCACTGTCCCATGCATGCTTGAATTCAACCACTGTTTTTGACTCCACGTCCTCCTCTGGAAGGATGTTCCATGCACCCATAACCCTCTCTGTGAAAAAATACTTCCTTACATTACCTCTGATCCGCCCCCCATCTTCAAATTGTGTCCCCTTGTTCTTGCACACCTCTTTTTTTTAAAGATGCTATCCTCTTGGACTTTGTTGATTCCCTTGAGGTACTTAAAAGTTTCTATCATGTCCCCTTTCTCCCTCCTTTCCTTGAGGCTATACATATTAAGCTCCTTTAGTCTCTCTTCATATGTCTTCTGGTGCAGACCCAGCACCATTTTAGTTGCCCTCCTCTGGACAGCTTCCATCCTGTCTATGTCCTTGTGGAGACTGGGTCTCCAGAACTGCGAGCAGTACTCCAGATGGGGTCCCACCAGCTGTCTGTACAGAGGGATAACAAACTCCAGTTTACTACTGGTGATGCCTCTCCCTATGCATCCCAGTGTCCCCCCAGCCTTCCTTACTGCCCTCTCACATTGCTTGCCCACCTTCAAGTCATCTGATATGACTACCCCCAGGTCCCTTTCCATTTTTGTTGTTGTTAGTGTCTCAGCCCCCATTGTGTACTCTTCCCCTGGGTTTTTGTTTCCCAGGTGCATTATCTTGCACTTCTTAGCATTGAATCTAAGCTGCCATACATTTGACCATTCCTCTAATCTTCCCAAGTCCCTTCTCATCCTTTCCACCCTACCTTGAGCATCAACTCTGTTGCAGATCTTTGTGTCATCTGTAAAGAGACATACTTTTCCTTCCAGTCCCTCTGCAATGTCGCTTATAAAGACAATGAAGAGGACCGGTCCTAATACTGAACCCTGTGGTATCCCACTAGTAACCCCCCCTTTCTTCAGAGTGGACTCCATTTACTATGGCCCTCTGTGTCCTATTCTCCAGCCAATTCTTTACCCAGGCTGTCATCTTGGGACCCACTCCCAGGCTGGCTAACTTGTATATTAATCTTTTGCATGGGACTGTGTCACATGCCTTGCTAAAGTCTAGGTAGGCCATGTCCAAAGCCCCTCCCTGATCTACTACTTTGGTCATCCAGTCAAAGAAATCTATTAGATTTGTCTACCATGACCTTACCACTGTGAATCCATGCTGCCTTGGGTTCTGTGCCCCTCTGGCCTCTAGGTATTCAACAGTTCTTTCCTTCAGAAGTGATTCCATCATTTTCCCTATCACTGATGTTAAACAAACAGGTCTGTAGTTTCCTATTTCTGCCGTGCTCCCACTTTTGTGAAAGGGAATCACATCTGCCCTCCTCCAGTCCTCAGGTACCCTCCCATCCACCCATGATTTGTTAAAGAGGGTAGTCAGTGGTGTCACTAGTTCTACCCTTAGTTCTTTTAGAATTCTGGGATGAATTTCATCAGGTCCCATTGCTTTGTCCACCTTCAGTTTAAAGAGTTCTTTCAGAACCTTTTCCTCTGTAAGTGGCTGGTATCAACTTCTGTATCCAGAGTGTTTCTATGGTTTGTTTTAGGTACCTCCCCCTCTTCATTTGTAAATACTAAGCAAAAATATTTGTTTAGTATCTCTGCCTTTTCACAGTCACCCTCTGTCCACCCCCTCTCCTTTATTAAGCCTCACTATCCCTTGCTTGGTCTTCCTTCACTCCCTGATGTACTTAAAAAAGGTTTTATCCCCTTGATCTTAGCAATACCCCCACTGGATTTTCTCCTTTCACTAATGTATCTGTAGAAAGTCTTGTCACCTTCTATTACCGTTTGTGCTAGTGTTTCCTCAGTTTGGGCTTTTGCCTACCTTACTGACTTCCTTGCTTCCCTTAGGGAAGTTTGGTTAACCTCCCTATCTTCATCCTGCTGCATTCCCTTATATTTCCTGAAGGCCAGCCTTTTGGCTCTGACCGTTTCTGCTACTGTGTTTGAGAACCAAAGTCGTTTCCTTCTTCTTTTGCACTTCCTTTTCTCACTAACACAATGGCATGTTGCTTCTAGTATTGCATCTTTAATGCTTGCCCACTATGCCTGTACCCCTTCTTCTTGCCAGGGCTAGCTTAACTCTGTTAGCCATGTTATCAAAGTCAGCTCCTCCGAAGTCCCTCTTCATTTTAGATAGAACAGAGTGGAGATATGCTTGGTTGAGTCGCAGCCCATGATTTCATACAGTCATCTCTGGGTTGAGTGACCTGCAGGTCACCTCTAAAGGGGCGCACAGTTATTAAAAAAAAAACACCTTCCTATCTTCTCGTCTGACACCCTTGACAGAGTGTTGTCTCTTCCCTCCCCATCCTGCTTTCTTTACTGCTGTGTCAGGCTCCTGGAGCAGCACTGTGGCTTCTGAGTGAGGTTCCCTACCCATCGGTGGTGCTGTCTTCCACTGCAAGCAACACAAAGACTTGACTCAGTTGCCCAACTACCCAGTACTACTAGCTCCTTGCTGGCTCAGTTTAAGAAAAGCCTTAGCCACCAACATCAGCTATATTTCTCAGGTGGATGTGTTGTGTTGGAGGGGGTTGTGGTGTGTTCAATGCCTTGGGTGAGTTCATGCTTTGCAGGGGCATCAGCAGGATTCAAAAACTGGGAGTGCACATTCCCCCACCAGTTTTGACTTCCAAAAAGAGGGTCAGGGGGCAATCTCCCCTTCCCCTAGATGAAAGTTTGAAGAATCTGGTGCACAATTATGTATTTTAGAACACATTCTATACATGTGTTGCAGTGCGTCTGTACCACCCTCTGCTCCTGTTTCTCTCAACTGTGGTCTTTTTTCCTTTGCTGTTTTGTAATCCAAATCAGCCCAGGTGAAGTTTTTTTTTACTTTTTGGGCTAGCACAGATAATCCCCTGGATAGGCAAAAAAAGCTAGCAAAGGAAATGTACCCTACAGCTGTCAGATTTGCTGCTGCAGCATGCCTCTACCCCCTCTCCATCTCTCTTCTCTCTTTATTCTTTTTTTTTTTTAACTTGGCTGTTTTTTTTTTTCATTCTCCTTTTTCAAGCTCAATAATCACAGTCAGCTCAGGTGAACACCTCTTAGGTAGCAAAACAAACCCTCCCAGCCTACAGACTGTAGCTCAGAGCTGCTGCTGCACTGTGTCTCTTCTGCCCCCACCCTCATTTTTTATCTGGTATGGTTGTTTCCCTTTTTGATGGGTGCTGAGCAGGGGGTCAGGGTAGTGTGAGTGGAGGGGGGGTCAGTGGGGTCTGAGACCAATAAGGGACCATTTTCTTATTTTCATGTTTCAATAAAAAAAATTGCAAATTTGTCTCACTTAGTGCTCCAAATACTGCTGAATGGGTGTTCAGGGTGGGGTGGAGAGTGTGGCGGCCAGTAATACCACTTCCCCACTACTGCACCAAGGCAAATAGTGACAGAAGCTAACCTGGTAGTGACTCTGGGATCCATGGACCAGGAGAGAGGTATGTGTGTGTGGGAGGGGTTCTGTTGCAGCAAGAAGCAGTGGATTTTGGCACAGCTGAGAGAGGGAAGGGTTTTAGTGACTTTGCCTTTTGTAAATGTCTCCCAATGTTGAAAATAAAAAAGTCATTGTTTATTTAAATATGTTATATATAAAATACACTCCAGCCAGTGCTACCCCATTCCTGCCTTTGATTCTTTCTTTCATTTCAGTCAGGTCAGTGACACAGCCCTGATAATTACAATGGCAGCACTGCTGGTAGCAATGACTCTTATGTCTTTCTAGATTCCTGTCTTTTTAAGGGTGAGCTGAAAATACTCTTGTCATAGCACTTTATATGTGACTAGAGAATTTTCAGCTCATTACCTAAAAAAATGACCACCTCGCTAAGCACGGCACCCATGATTTTGGGATGCAGATAAAAAGTATTTCTGGAAAATTTTTCAGAAAATGAACACTGCCGTCTAGCTAAATAGGTCCAATTTACTTAGATTCAGGTTTTTATTTATCATTTTTATGTCATTTCCACCTTGTTTTGTTTTGAAACAAACAAAAGAAACAAGATGGTGGCTATCATGACACACATTTTTCCTCGCGATATGAAAAAACTCTAATTTTGTGAAAGTAAAATGCCTCACAAAAGGTAGATTTATGTGTCATATCAGATGACTATCTTGAAACCCTACTGAGCATACTGAGAAGCCACATTTCAAAACCTTATAACTCTGGAACTCATAATATTTTTTTCACAAAACCTTTGAAAGCCACCCCTTGGCTCAAGCCCCTTTAGCCCTGAAAGTTTCAAAACACAATTTCTTACTATCCAGTCAGTAGGTGAGAGCAGAAAAATGGCCATAAACAGGAAAAAGTGATTGAGAGGTGTGTGTGTGTGTGTGTGTATTTATGATGTATCTAGATCAAAGAATTAGGATAATTGCCCATCACTAGTCTTGAGAACTTGCAACCCTGTTAATACATGCCAAATTTCACACAATTTCATTTAAAACAACCAAAGTTATTAATGTGCAAATTTCCTTCATACATTAAATGGCAGCATCCATTATACTACTACTTAAAGGTCTGCTTGTTTGAACAGAAGTTACTATACATGGTTCATTAGTTTACATACTTTTTCCCCTCTAGGGTTCAGAAAAAAATAATGTAGATATGACTTATTCATCAACTGAAAAAAATTAATTTTTCTCAGTGACTCATATCAATATTCTTTACATCATAACCCCTCCCTAACTTTCTAACGGTCCAAGATTCTACCTCTTCATATTTAATCCAATTAGGCAAATTATGTTTTTCTTTTTACTATGGTTTTCAGTTTTTTCCTTTTATTGATTTCATTTGTCTGGAGCCATTTGTGTATATTTATCTAGCCCCCATTTGAATTTGGTAATGAAATGGGGCCCACATTCTTTCAAAGACTTCTATTTGTTCTTCCTTTATATAATATATTCTTTCCAATTTCATTGTATCCATCATAAAATTAATCCACGCATCCAAAACAGGTGACATTGGGTCCTTCCATTTAAGCAATATGCATTTATTTTACTAAACTCAGTGCTATTATTAAAAATGTTTTCTGATTATTATCCAGTTGTGCATTTATTTCATCTTGTGCAAATAGCATAAGTATGAGCTGGATGTCATTGTCCACCTGGGGACAAATGACTTAGCACATCATGAGAGTAGAGCAGTGCAGAAGGACTTTGTAGAGTTGGGGAGGGGCTTAAGACAAGTAGCGCACACAGTATCCTTCTCAGAGGTACTGCCTGTCAGTGGCATGGATGAGGCGAGGGTACTTCACACCATGCAGTTTAACAAATGGTTGAAAAAATGGTGTGGAGCACAGGGGTTTGGCTTCATTGGGGACTGGGGTTCCACCTGGAGGGACACCAGCCTATACTGGCAGGATGGTCTGCATCTGTCCAGGAAGGGAACAAGTTTTTGGGCAATCGGTTTAAATGCTTCATTGGCAAGCCTTTAAACTAGTAAAGGGGGGAGGCACTGATAAGCAGCAGGAAAATCCCAGCCTCCCCCTACAAAACAGGGTACTAAATGAGAAAAAGACCAAGGTAGAAAGGTCAGTGGGGGATGCGCTACAGAAGGTAAAGCCATCAAAAAATGGAGAGCAATGAGTACCAATGCCCGTAGTCTGGGTAACAAGCTTCCTGAATTAGTGGCCTTGATGGAGGAGGAAGATCTGGATATCGTGGCAGTCACAGAAACATGGTACACACAGAACCATGACTGGGACATAAACATACCAGGATACACTATCTATAGGAGGGACAGGGAGGGTAAAAGGGGAGGAGGAGTAGCTCTCTACATAAGAGAAGAAATCAAAGCAACAGAACAAAAGGGTAAACAGGGAGGAGAAGAAGCACTGTGGGTCAATTTGGAGGCAAGCAATGGCACCACAATCTGCACAGGGGTTGTATACAGACCCCCTCTCAGGGGAGAAATGGACAGGAAATGATAGAAAGTATACTTAGAATGGCAGATAAAGGGAGATATTGCTGATGGGTGATCTGAATATGCCAGATGTTAACTGGAGTGCAGTTGCAGCAGCCACTTCTAAGAGTGGGGTTATTCTAGATGCCCTACAGGGCATGCCTTAGACAACTAGTATTGGAGCCCACTCGAGAGGGAGCAATCTTAGATCTGGTTCTCTCAAATGGAGATGAAGAGAGGATCACAGATGTAGAAGTGGGTAGCCATCTGGGAACTAGCAACCATCAAACAGTATGGTTCACAATAAACACGGCAATAGAGTCAAGCCATACAAAGACAAAGGTACTGGATTTTAGGAGGGCTGACTTTGCCAAAATGGGTGAGTGCCTAAGGAATGCACTAGCAAATGGACAGGAAGGAGGGGTGGAAGAACAATGGGGAATAATAAAAACTGCCATCACAGAGGTAACAAGCCTTTGTGTAAAGCAAATAAACAAAATGAAATGAGGTAAGAAACCACTATGGTTCTCAAAGGAAGTGGCAGTGAAGGTTCAAGAGAAAAAGAAAGCATTCAGGAAGTACAAGGAATCATAGAAGGAACAGGACAGAGAACTGTATCAGTTAAAGCAAAGGAAGCTGGAAGGCAGTCAGAACAGCAAAGGCCCAAACTGAGGAAAAGATAGCCAAATCAGTTAAGAAGGGGATAAAACCTTTTATAGGTACATCAGGGAGGCGAAGGAAGACCAAGGGAGGGATAGTGAGGCTTAATAAAGGGGAGGAAGGGTGGGCAGAAGGTGACTGTGAAAAGGCAGAGATACTAAACAAATATTTTTGCTCAGTATTTACAAAGGAAGGGGAGGTACCTAAAACAAACAGTAGAAACACTCTGGATACAGAAGTTGATACCAGCCCATTACAGAAGAAGGGTTCTGAAAGAGCTCTTAAAACTGAAGGTGGACAAAGCAATGGGGCCTGATGGATTCATCCCAGAATTCTAAAAGAACTAAGGGTAGAACTAGTGACACCACTGACTACCCTCTTTAATAAATCATGGGAGGATGGGGTGGTACCTGAGGACTGGAGGAGGGTAGATGTGATTCCCTTCACAAAAGTGGGAGCAAGGCAGAAGCAGGAAACTACAGACCTGTTAGTTTAACCTCAGTGGTAGGAAAATGATGGAATCACTTCTGAAGGAAAGAATTGTTGAGTATCTAGAGGCCAGAGGGCGAGGACCCAAGGCAGCATGGATTCACAGCGGAAGGTCATGCCAGACAAAGCTGATAGATTTCTTTGACTGGGTGACCAAAGTAGTTGATCAGGGAGGGGCTGTGGACATGGCCTACCTAGACTTTAGCAAGGCATTTGACACAGTCCACACAAAGATTAATATACAAGTTAGCCAGCCTGGGAGTGGGTCCCAAGATGACAGCCTGGGTAAAATTGGCTGGAGAATAGGGCATGAGGTAATAGTAAATGGAGTCCACTCTGAAAAAGGGGGTTAGTAGTGGGGTACCGCAGGGGTTCAGTATTAGGACGGTCCTCTTCATTGTCTTTATAAGCGACATTGCAGAGGGACTGGAAGGAAAAGTATGTCTCTTTGCAGATGACACAAAGATCTGCAACAGAGTTGATGTACAAGGTGGGGTGGAAAGGATGAGAAGGGACTTGGCAAGGTTAGAGGAATGGTCAAATTTATGGCAGCTTAGATTCAATGCTAAGAAGTGCAAGGTAATGCACCTGTGAAACAAAAACCCAGGGGAAGAGTACACAATGGGGGGTGAGATACTAACAACAACAAAAATGGAAAGGGACCTGGGGGTAGTCATATCAGATGACCTAAAGGTGGGCAAGCAATGTGAGAGGGCAGCAAGGAGGGCTGGGGGAATACTGGGATGCATAGGGAGAGGCATCACCAGTAGAAAACAAGAAATTATTATCCCTCTGTACAGACAGCTGGTGAGACCACATCTGGAGTACTGCATGCAGTTCTGGAGACCCAATCTCCGTAAAGACATAGACAGGATGGAAGCTGTCCAGAGGAGGGCAACTAAAATGGTGCAGGGTCTGCACCAGAAGACATATGAAGAGAGACTTAAGGAGCTTAATATGTATAGCCTCGAGGAAAGGAGGGAGAGGGGGGACATGATAGAAACTTTCAAGTACCTCAAGGGAATCAACAAAGTCCAAGAGGTAGCATCTTTCAAAAAGAGGTGTGCAAGAACAAGGGCACAATTTGAAGATGAAGGGTGGCTCAGAGGTAATTTAAGGAAGTATTTTTTCACAGAGAGGGTTGTGGATGTATGGAACGGCCTTCCAGAGGAGGTTGTGGAGTCAAAAACAGTGGTTGAATTCAAGCATGCATGGGACAGTCATCAGGCAATTCTAGGGGGTGGGGGTAGGAAGAAGTAGGCTGCTGGTTAACTAGGATCTGCAACTTATCCATCAGGTAGGGAAATGGGCAGACTGGGTGGGCCAAGCGGTCCTTATCTGCTGTCAAATTCTATGTTTCTATGTTCCTATGTTTCTATGTTCTATGTTTCTATGTTTCTAAAGGTGATTTATTTAACTTTATATTTAAATTTTTCTCTAAGATTTCAATAATTTTGGACCAAACATTTGTTAAAAACAGGATTCATGTATCATGTGTATCAAAGTTCCTCTGCTATGGGTACACCTAGGGCATCCTTCAGTTATGGAACTGTTTGTCTTATGTTATTTAGACAGAGTATACTACGTTCTATGAAGAATATTAAACTGTATTTGCTGTAGTTTGCAAGTTTTTACTTTGGCCATTGTTGCAGAGAGAATTTCCTCCCATAACTTGTCAGATATTATAATTTCAAGGTCATTAGCCCACTTTTGTTTCAATTTCAACATAGCAGTCATTATTTGGTTATTACTACTACTGTATATTAGGGCTATTAATTCTTTTTCCTCATTTTGTGAAATAAGTGCATCTAGAATATGAGAGCGTTTTAATGTAAGAGATCCATTTGTTCTATTTATATAATTATTTAAGTGCAAATGGTTAAATTGGTAACAATTAGGAATTTTATATTTAACTTGCAATTGCTTGAAGGCTAAAAACTGATTATCTGAAAATAATTTGCCAAATTGATAAAGTCCTAAAGATTTCCATATTTTAAAGGCTACATTGTTGATGAAAGGTAGTAAGTCATACTTATTATGCATTGGTGTATGGGTGGCGATGTCAGTGTTGGCTTTTATTAGTTTATGGAGTTCTTGCCAACAATGTATTGTAGTTTGGGTTCACATATTCCCCTCACCTTCATTTTTATTATCTTGATAGTACCCTAAGAAAATTAAGTTTCTTGATGTTCTATAATTATACATTTCCCTTTCCATTTCAGATGATATTACATTTTGATTGTTTTCTTTTAACCAATGCCAAATAACTGCTCATTGTGTAGCTAGATAATATTTATAAAAATCCAGGAGAGTCAAGCCACCTTGTTCTTTGGGCATTATTAATTTATCATATGCCACCTGAGGATTTTTGTTTTTTCATAAAAAATTCACCACTATTATCTTTAGCTTGTTGAAAAATGGGATTATTGTAGGGAGTGTTTGAAAAGGTTATAACATTTTTGGTAATATCTTCATTTTATTACATTGACATGTCCTATTACTGTTAGTGGGAAAAATTGCCGTTTCCTTAAATCATCCTTTATTTCATTAATTATTTTTCCAAAATTATCCTGAAAAATGTTATCACCTTGGTTTGATAATATAACTCCTCTAAGTATCATCATATTTTTTCAACCTTCTTGCATGGACAATAGGTGGTAATTGAGTTATATAGTTAGAATTTAATTTTAATACTGCTGTTTTATCCTAGTTGATCTTATATCCTGATGCATTTCCATAGTTTGACACATTTATAAATTATTTTAATGTGTTTAGTGGGTCTGTTATAGAGCATTGTCTGTGTATAAACTTATTTTATGTGTTGTATTATTTATTGTAATTCTTTTTCTTTGTTGATTGTTTCTTACTTCAGTTGCCAGAGGTTCCATAACTAGGCCAAATACCAAGGGTGAAAGGGGGAATCCCTGCCTTGTACCTGTTGTATGATCAAAAGTATTAGATATTATATTAGTCATTCTTATTCTTGCCATTGGTTTATTATATATAGCTTTAAAGGGTACCTAAATAAGCAGTGTTTTAAAACTGTAAACTCCAAAATCTAGCTTCATAGTGAGGTCAGGTAAAGGCCGCTGTTTACATTTATGCTAAAACTGCATTTATGTAAATAACATAAATGCAGTTTCATAGCTTTTGAAAAATGTAAACATCAGCCTTTCATTTTCAAAAAACAGTCTTGCTTGCTCCCTAAAATGTCTGCCAAGTGTGTTAAGTGTTAAGTGATGAGTCATGATGACATCATTGGAGCCAGAGGCAGAGACCCACATGGCTCCCTATAGTGCTAACTAGTTCTTCTTCCCCCTTTGTTTTGAATTGTTTCACCAGAATAATCAACACTGTGTGTTAACACATGGATTATTTTGATCAATACACATGTTAGGCTATGGTTTTGTTCATTTTGTTTACTTTAACTTGCTGAAAATGTTTCATAATCCAGTTGACTTTCTCTTTGGCAACCCACAGTACAGTACAACACTTCAAATACCTAATGATCTAGTGGTTATGTGATGCCCTGAAATTTGTAGTGAAGTACTGGTCTGGGCCAATTCCAAAACACATGCTTTCTTGATAATCCACAAATAAGCTTCTCTTGTAATCTTTTTCCACTCGAACACCCTGCACCTACTGTAGCTTGCCTTCTGTTGAACACCTCACCATCCATACTCTGTCCTTAGTACTACCTGGGGCTGCATATGAGCTTGCAGTCTCATGAAGAGAATTATCACACCTCAGATTTTAATCTTGTACCTCAGAGAGTTCTGCACACCTATACTGATTCGCTTCATCAGCTGACACTGTTAAAAAATGCCCCCCCAAATCACTCTCCAGTCCACTTTCTCAATGTTTGACTTCTGCTCCTACAGTAAACATTGAGTGAATCACCACCCTTCGGCACAGTAAAGACAGTATATACAGTCCCCCTGGTTGTGTTTTTTTCCCATCTCATTAACCAACAGCTAGGTATTCTTGGAAGGCCAATCAAAAAGCATCAGGACCCACCAGACAAACTGCTGTTCATGCCCTCATAAGGGCTGCACTTACTATGGATAACAATATTATTGGTAGGAGAGGCATACTAATGCCTTGTGCAAATCCACCCCACTTTCAGTGCTGGTCTACTCCTTTACCTGTGATCTGCAGAACCCCACAGGACAGTTCCCGGCAGTTCTTCTCCAGTACTTTTCTTTGCCCAACTCCACAATACAAGTTGACTGGCTGCCACTGTTCTGAATCTTGAATGAGCTATACACAGCTCCCTCAATACTGTCCTAACAAATGTCAGCATCCCCCCCCCCCCCACCCGCGGGTAATCTCCCTACACTGAATTTAGGTAACAGTTTAGGTGCAGCCCTGCCACTTTGAGTATTTGTTGTTGCTGGCTGCTCTCATCCACAGTCAGGTAGTGATCACAATGCTGGCAGCTCACATCTCAGATCACACAATGATTTGCTCAACATCCCCCTTCCTGTCTTCCCCTAACCAGAATATAGCTGTACCCTAGTGAAATGGACTCTTCAGTCCCTCTCTGGTATTCATTCTTCTTACCTGCTCCCCCACACCAAAAACTGGTGAGCTCACTACCCTTCCACTTCATAAATGTGGTTAGTACAGTCTTCTGTGATATTTTTACATACTGTATTAATAATAAACGTGATCTTCTAGTAAGCCAGACTAATAGCAACAGGGCATAAAGGTAAAATAGGCTTTCCTACCCATATAAGATCTAGGCCACCTATAATTAGGCACTATTAAATTATATGCATAATGATGTGTATACCCATCATTTAATAGTGCCTAATCAAAGGTAGCCTAGCTCTTTTAAGGATAGGAAAGCCCATCTTTCCCCTTGTTCCCTGCTGCTATCAGCTTGATTTACTGGAAAGATTTGTTTATTTTTGATATGTCAAAAAACTCGGGGACTGTACTATCTGCATTCATGATGCAGAAGGGCGATGAGCTCATCAGTTTTTGGAGTGGGGAAAAGGAGTGAAGAATGAATACAAGAAGGGGACTAAGAAGGCCACTCCTGCAAGCTACTGCTATTTTCAGGGAAGGGGAAAGACAGAAGGGGAGAAATATGAGCAGATCACTGTGAGATAGAAGATGTGAGGCTGCCAGCACCATGATCACTACCTGACCCCATCATCCTGGCCACCATTCCCCTTCCCATAAAACTAGTTCATGCTATTGTCCAAGGTTGTCTGTGGGTATTAATTATGTGAAATGGCTGCCATTACACACTCAGTCACTTCTCTACCAGTCTAGCATTGCTTGTAAAGCACTTTGGGATACAATGTATATGAAAAACACTATATAAATGATGATTCTTATTATTATTATTATTCCCCATGGAAAAAGAAGACACGACAAGCATATTTTTGAGTTCCAAGAAAGTATGAACTCTGGCATTGGGCTACACAAGAACTTTGCTACAAACAAGTGGTGGATCTTGGGGGTGGTGAAAAGTGCGTCTGCACCCCCCCCCCCATTGTAACTTGCTTGCTGCTGCTGCATTTCACTTTGTTGAAGAAGTCTGATTTATTGATTGTACAAATGTTTACATTTAAAACTATGGATTACATTTTTAGGTTCTGCTCAAAACGTACTAAAAACAGAATAATAGACAATATAAAAGTTTAATAAACATGTTAAAAAGTGCATATCAAGTATGCACATCACCCCAGCACCCCCCTTCCCCATTGTAACAGCCTGGATCCACCATAACCACTAGATGACCAGGTTATTTAAGATTTGTACTGCCCTGTGGTTTGTCAAAGAGGAAGTCGGTTGGACTAAAACACAATTTCAGCATGTTAAAGCAAACAAAATGAACAGAATTATAGACTAAAATGTGTATTGATCAAAATAATGCATATGGTTTTGACCATTTTGGTGAACTAATTGTATATAAAGGGAAAAAAAGAACTAGTTAGCACTGTAGAGAACAATGCAGCTCTCTGATTCTGGCTCCAAAAAAGTCATCACTTAACACATTTGGCAGCCATTTTAGGAAGCAGGTAAGGCAGTTTTTGTTTTTAAATTGGAAGGCTGATTTTACATTTCTCAAATGCTTTAGAACCACATTTAAGTAAATTATATAAATGTAGTTTTAACATTAATGAATACAACAGCCTTTCATGTAGTCCCTCATTAAGTCAGATTTTTGAATAGATTTTTGTCAAAATGTTGTTTAGGTATCCTTTAATCCAGTTTATGATTTCTGGGCCAAAATCCATTTTTTTAAGAGTATGAAATATAAAGTCTTTTTCAGTTCTGTTGAATGCTTTCTTGGCATCTGTTGTCAGCAGAATTGCCTCTTTAGTATTCTGGTTTGTAATAATATTAATTGTTCTTCTTATATTCTCGCAACTTTTTCTACCCTTGATGAAACCATTCTGGTCCTGTTTGACCAAGGCAGGGATAATGTCCTCCAATCTTGTTGCCAAAACTTTGCAAATATTTTATAAAACACATTGAGCAAGGATATAGGTCTGTATGATGGCAAATATTATGATCCTTACCCTGTTTATGGAATAACAGTATGTTAGCTTCTGTGAAAGAGGTTGGCATGTTATGGACCTCCTTAATTTTATTGAATAAGTTTGTTAATGCCAGGGTAAGATTGTTTTTAAAGTTCTTATAGAATTCCATTTTGAACCCATCTGGGCCCAGAGCTTTGATTGAAGCCATATTATCCATTGCAGTTTCTACTTTATTCTTTAGTATAGGTTTTTCTAATTCCATTTTTATTTCTTCAGAAATTTGGTTTGTTTCTATTTTTTCCAGAAATTCTTTTGTGGCGGTGTCCTGAATTCCTGTTTTTTGTGATGTATGTAATGTTTTACAGTAGTCTCCAAATATCCTGTTGATTTGTTTTGGTTGTTCATATAAAAATCCCTGTTGATCCTTATTTATTGTGACATTATTTTCCTCTTGTTATTTTTTTAAGTTGCCATGCCATCAACTTTAGGAGTTTATCGGATGTGATATAATAATTAGATCTTGTTTGCAATACTTGTTTTGCTGCCCTCTCTGTTAGAAGTATATTAAATGCCTCCTTTTGTGCATTCATTTGTTATACATGATTTTGTCAACTGTACTACTTTGTAAATCCTGTAGTGTTTGAATATCAGTTCCTAGTTCTTGTAATTGTTTTGTCCATTTTATTCTTCTCCGAGAGTTACTTTCTTGAAGTTTCTCTCACATCCATGCTTTGAAAGGACCCCAGATTATAAATAATGAAGTATATTTTTCTGTATTAATCTTAAAGTACCATTCTATTTCCTTCTCCATTAGTTAAGTTGTTGTGTGGTCTTTTATGAGGGAAATATCCAGTTTCCATGAATACTTGTTTACATCATTTTCTAGGGGTTCTAACTCCATAATTCAAGGTGAGTGATCTGAGATTATTATGCTAGGGTAGTCTATTTCTTTTAAAATCTGTAGTTTAGAGTTCCTGATATTTAAAAAAAATCTATACAAGAGTATGATTAATGCACTGGGGAAAAATAGGAATATTATTTTTAATTTCTGATGGATGTGCAGACCATGGATCTATTACAGTAGTTTCAAATCCTTTGTATAATTGTTTCTAACCTTAATATATGATTTAAAGAGGTTTGAATGTTCTATCTTTTTTATTAAGTGTTAAAGTCCCCACCTATTATGATGCCTTTCCTTGGCTCACCTGTAAAGAAACATTCTGTATAAAAAAACAGGTTATTCTGATTTGGCCCATATACAGTATTGTTGCTAGAGTACATGAATCCATCCCTTTATCAACCTATATAATGACATACATTATCTGCTCTGGGTGTATGTTGATAATATTTGATATTTTAGGATTAAATGTATGCTTATGAAAAAAATTGTCACTCCCCTGGATGCCTGATTAAATAAGGGGAAAAAATGGTCCCCATATTTTTTAAACCAATGGTAATCTTTTTCCATAAAATGGGGTTCTTACAGCATAATAGAGTTTATCTGGGTTATTCCCCCAATTAATTGATTACTTTATTCATGGTTGTACAGTTATGGAGCCTCTTAACATTCCAAATGACTATCTTAATCTTCTCCCTCTTTGTTTTTTGTTAGACCTATATGGCTAACCTCTTTTTGTTTATTAGGTTTTCTCTTGGTGCCTCTTTGTTTAATGTATTATCTTGGACCCTTTCTTTTTTTTTTAGAAATGAGCTTCAATGTGTAGACTAGAAATAAATTAACTACTTCTCCACACCCCAAACAGTCTTACATCCCCTGCTGGAGAAATACATTTCCTCCTGCCCCCCCCCATAGTAACAGATATGAACTCATATGTCATCTCCTAAGCTGTGAGCTTGCATCGCGGTCATATTGATTTCCTATTATTTTAGCTGAGTATTTATTAACAGGATAGTAAAGCCATAATAACAATAAAAAAAGGCAATCCCCCAAAACACAAGCCAAGGTGGAGAAGGGGGGTGCTGTACATAGTTTTTTCATTCTCCTTATTTTCTTTCTCTTTCTTCTTTTCTTTTTCTTTTCTTTCCCTGTTCCATTATTTTCCATCTTCTCCCTTTCAGTTCCACTTCCTTCTTTCTCCTCCTTTCTCTTTCTTTCCCTTTCCTTTCTTTTCACCTGCCTTCCTTCCATCCTCTTCCTTTCATTTTCTTTTCTTTTTTCCATTTTCTCTTCCTTTTCTCTTGAGATTCTTCTCTTTCTTTCTCTTTGTCCTCACCTCTTACCATTTTAATTTCTCCTTATCCATTTATTTAAACCCTTCAAATTCCTTCTAATGAGGGCCAATAGCTCAAAATCTTTCATTTTTTTTCTTTTTCTCCTTTTCCCTTTTTTATTCCCCTTTCCTATCTTTTTTTCCATTTCCCCCTTTCCCCTTTTTTATGTTTCTTGTGTAGGAGCATCAAGTTCATTGTTTTCGGTCTCCCTTGAAGTCCCTGGTTTGTTCTGTTGATATGGGTGTGATCTCATCTGTTTTAAAGATGAAGGCCCAGATATTCAAAAGAGCTGAGCCAAGTGCAATAGGGTTGCGCCTGAGCAAGTCTGAAATTGCGCAATTCTGCGATATTCAGCAGGAAGCAGTTGCGCCCCCCAAATCATGCTGAGCAACAGCACAATGCTAATGAAGGCATGCTCAACCAGAGGGGGAGGAACCATGCATAAACTGCACAGCCCGATATTCAGCCGGGCCATGCAGAGTTATGCAGGAGCAACCCCCTACCTGCGCCTGCACAACTTTAAGCCAAAAAAAAAAGGATCAAGTCGAGGGCCACCCACAGGTAAGCTGCCACATTTCAGGGTGCAACACAGCAGCTGCCACCTGTGGGTGGCCCTCCACTTGTTCCCGGTGCCCCACCGCAGCCCAATCGCAGGCATAATAGTAACCCCCCGAAGCCTGATCGCGGGCAGCAGAATAGTCCCTTCCCCGCAGCAGCCCGATCGTGGGCATGAAGTGAAACAACCCCCTCGACTGGCCCAATCACGGGCATGATGTGACACAACCCTCCCTGACTAGCCCGATCACAGGCAGAACTCACTCCCCCAACCCCCGACTATCCTCATCGTGGGCAGAACTCACTCCCCCACCCCAACTAGCCCAATCATGGGCATAATGTAATTTAAACCCCCGACTGGCCCAATCATAGACATAGCGTAGTTCAACCCCACCAAAGACCAATAACCCTGGTGGTCCGGTGGACCACAAAGCCTACTCGTGGGCATAAGGTCAACCCACCCCCCAAGTCCAATATCCCTGGTGATTTAGTGGCCCCACCCCATCCACCCACAGAGCCCCCACCACCCTGCTCCCCCATCAGCCGGTAGGCGGCAGCACCCACCACCTGCGCCCCACACCGCCCACTATCTGACATCTCAGTAGGGCTGCCGCCCATTGGTTTAGAGCAAGAGCCAATGGGCATGCAGCCCATACTACTAAAGGCAGTCAGATATGTGAATGAATAATTCAGCTGCACACCCATTGGCTCTTGCTCTGAACCAATGGGCGTGCAGCCCTACTGACTGTCAGTCAGTGGGTGGTGGGGTGGCAGGCGGTGGGGTGCTGCCGCCTGCTGGCTGATGGGGAGTGGGGTGGTGAGCTTCCATGGGTGGGTGGGGTGGGGGCCACTAGATCACCAGGGATATTGGACTTTGGGGGTGGGTTTGATCTTATGCCCTTGATCAGGCTTCGGTCCACTGGACCACCAGGTTATTGGTCTTTGGGGGTTGAACTACATTATGCCCATGATCGGGCCAGTCGGGGGGGTTTAAATTATGTTATGCCCGTGTTCAGGCTAGTTGGAGGTGGGGGAGTGAGTTCTGCCCACAATCGGGCTAGTCGCGGGGTGGGAGAATGAGTTCTGCTCGTGATCGGGCTAGTCGGGGGGGGTTTACATTATGTGATGCCCGCAAATGGGCTAGTCGGGAGGTCAGGGGTTGAATTACTTTATGCCCGCGATCGGGCTGCAGGGGGCGTCGGTCCCCGATGGCTGCTGCCAAGTCGCCGGGGATCAGCGCACCTGCATGCTAATGGCATGCAAATGGGGCTGTAATTAGATGCAAATGGCTCCCCATTCACCTTGCATAAATTATGGCCCCATTTGCATGTCACCTTTTGAATATCGCAGATTTGCGCATGGCACAATGGAACTTGTGCCACCGCATCTGAATGCTCCACTCTGACCATTTGCGGTGGTGCAAGTTCCACTGTGCTATGCACAGTGGCTGTGGCCGGAGGGGGCGATATTCAAAGGAGTTGCTCAATAGTGCAACTCCATTGAATATCGCCCTGGCCACACCCCTGCGCAACTTTTTTGAGCAGTGCAAGGGCTAGCACCACAGAATGGTGCTGTTTGAATATCTAGCCTGAAGAGTTTATTTTTGCTGACTTGTTGCAAGCTAATTCAAAGGCTTCCTGTGTACCTTCAGGATCATCAAAGGTCATAGGTTTGCCCTTTACAACAAACCTTAGCATTGCTGGATAAAGCATTGTGAACCTAATTCCTTGTTCATATAGCTTTTTTTTACTAGATTAAAAAGTTTTGTTTTGTTTACTGTTTCTGAGGAAAGGTCCAGGTAGACATTAAACTGAGTATTTTCATATTTTAAGCCTCTTCCTAGTCTAGCTTATTGTAGTATAGCCTCTTTCTCCTAGTACCTATGGGTTTTTATATAGATTGTCATTGGTATCCCCAGATTACTGTTGGCATATTGCATCCCACTTCTGTGGGCTCTATCTAATGCAGTTTTCTGTTCGGATATTTCCTCCTCATTGGAGTTGTTATCATCTTCTCAAAACACTGGGTAGTGTCTCCTGAGCCTTCCATACCCTCTGGAAAATTGTATATTCTGAGGTTACCTCTACGGGAGCAATCTTCTATCTCTGTCACTTTCTGAATCAATGTTTGTAGTTGCTTTTCATGCATAGTTTGAGTTTTCAATAATGGTGCATTGAAATTCTCTAGTTTAGAAACTCTTTCTTCCAGTTCATGAGTTCTTACTTTTAGTCCTTCAACTTTTTCAGTTAGCAAGGTCATAGTGCCTGATACCCTTTTAACTGAGCTTTTTATTTCACTCATGGCCTTTAACATTTCTGCTGTGAGGCCACGATATTCAAAGCTTTGCACAGTGTGCAAACCGTTTACATGGGTTTAGCGTGGGTCTGCCATATTCAAAAGGCCAAATGGCTCTTGCAAAGCATGTTAGCGCCAGGCAAAATCATAATGTATGCAAGGGGAAAACTGAGGGGAGGTGTCAGCGAAATGCTATATTCAATGAATCACACCACGCAAAGTGGTTTAGCATGACTTAGAGTGACCCTTTGAGTGATACAAATTACCACCCAGGAAAAGCTTGTCTTAACCCTGGGCAGACAGCTTTGCATTACATTGTGGCTTTGCATGGCTTTACGTGACCCTAACATATGAAGATGACATATAGAAAAAGCCAGACATGGAGGACACATGCTGCTCACTGATGGCACCACAATGATGCCAACATCTGCCACCAGTCCCAGCCATGCCAGGTAGTAAGGGGTGACCTGGCCCACAAGTGACACCATGGTAGAGTGGCCATACAGCACACACCTGCAGACCATACATCTGTGGTGACCAACAGATGCCAGCACACACATGCAGCACTGAGGGCATGGTAGCTATTGAGGGGAGGTTGTACAGGTGGCCATCCCTCACCACAGCCCAGGTGTGGCCACAAGGCTGGAACACATCGTGCAGTGCACGTGGGCCAGTGGTGGGAATACTCTAAAACCAGTGTGCCTGTCGGATCATACGTGCTCCCCTAGCCACATACCGCACAACTGTACAAATTCCACAGCACACACAGATGGCCATATATATGTCACCGTGAGCATCCCATGCCAGAGGTGCAGCATCTGTGGACCACTCAACAGTGTAACAGTACTGTCCACTGTCAGTGATTACTTGCAAGTTGGGCCTGTCACTGTGTACAGTGTAGTGGTCATCACTGCCCTACATACCATAGGCATTGCTGTGTCTCTCATACTACTGGCTCCATTGCTGTTGTAGTGTCTGCTGTGCACTGTAGCATGACCTACAGTGTGGCAGTTGCATGCAGCTCCACCACCACTTGTGTCTATGCTGTGTTGTTCCCTGGGTGCAATATGCTATGCTGTACTATATACATGTGTTCTGCAGCTATCAACATGCACTGCAAGACTGACTTACAGGTGGCACTGCGGGTGGACCTGGCCAGACCCTGTACTGCCAGACTGACCTACAGGTGGCGCTGTGGGACCCTGCAGTAATACTGGGCAAATTGCATGCAAATTAAGGAATAATGAGATGCTACTGTGGATGTTTGCCTAGAGACTACCTAAATAGGCTCATGTGCATGTCACTTTTGAATATGGAAATGTTTAGCACTGGGCAAATGGCTTAGCTCCATGCTAAACCCATGCAAATGTGTTAGTGCCACACAAATGGTTCAGGGAATATTATACAGTTTGCACACTGTACTTTTACATGCGCTGCTCTTTGCAGCTGTACTGGGTCCACGCATTTGCTGGTACATGCATTGACCACATAGGTCACCTGTACCTACCTTCATGTTGCTGTACACTATGTTGCTGTTGTGGTCTGCACTTCCTGGTTGTTATATTCAGAGCTGTCATATTACAGGGCTAAGTTTGCCCTGCACTCCCAGCCCAGTTTGCCCAGTCTCACTCCCATGCTATATTCAGAAGCTGGTTGCCTTGGGTTATTCCCTTTGAATATAGCTTGCTTCTTGCTCTGGGCTAAGTTTGCCCACTGGGCAGTGCAAATTTAGCCCCGGGGCAACGTTTTTGAATATCTGGGCCTGACTGTATTAACTGCTTTGAGTATCTCACTGCTGTTTGTGTTTTCCTTCTGTCCTGTCTGTTTATTCATAGTGTTTTCTCCTTCTTGTCTCTATATGGCCTTGTCTTGAACTTCTTGCTGGTTTGGAGCTAACACATAGTCCAGTACAGAATCTCTACATCCCTCCTTCCTGCTTTCTTTTAACTATTATTGTCTTCCTCTTCGGCAGGTTCTGTCTGCTTCTGTGATATTGCTGTTATCATTTCATTTGTTGTTGTTGTATATTTTCTAATTACCCCCTTCTTATTTTCATTAATCTCTGTTTGCTTTTGCATAAGCTTTTCAGTGGCATGTTTATTTCCTGTACGTGAAAAGACTGACCTATAACACTATCTGCCTGCTTCGGTTTCTCCTTACCAAGCTCAAAGACACTTCCTGGTAAATTCAGAGCTGTGCTCACTGGTGTAAGCATTAGTGGAGATGGAAGTTGGGCATTTACCAACCTTATAGCTTCCATATTTGACAGGGTAGGAGTTGTAAGCTTTGAAGGCTCCAGCGCTGCAAATTTTATTCTGACAGTCCTTGGGGATTTTCTTTCCTTCTTGTCCTGCATGCATGCCTTTGTAATCTCCTTTACACAGTGAACCACTTTGGACATTCTTTGAATTCTTTTTAGTCATCTCACAGGTGTTTTCTTCTAGTCCCACTACTTTATAATATTATTTTCTAACGCGCCATTCATGCTGTCACTGTTTCATAAAAAATAAAGACAAAGCAGCTCAGCTCCATTTCAGTGCTGCTTTGCCATTAGTTCCTGCTGCTGTGATTCAGCATCTTGGTCAGCCACATCTCTCAATCGGCACTGATGTCATCCTCATTCAATAGTTTACATACTTGCAATACGTTAACTGCCATTTTTCTTTGTTAACAAAATTGTTGATTACCAGGTCATTTTTCCCAATCAGTACATGCTAGAAAGCTGAAATTTTCGGTGTCCCAGCATTAGAATATATTTGTCTGTAGCATATACAGATTGGGAACAAACAGATCATAAACCAAAGATATTTTGTAAAGGGACATTGTCAACCTTTTCTGCATCATACAATTTCTAGTAAAAAACTTAATTTTGTGACTGCTTACCCTCTCTAAAATTAATGGAGGTTACTGGTTGTTTTTTCTACATTCTTGCTAAGTAGAACTGAAATGCATGCTTATGTATCCTGTAATAACAACCAAACCTGTTTTCTTTCAAATCCTGGATCTATACTTATTGCATACTTCCTCAACATTAAAAACACCCCCAAACAGTGCAGCCACCCATGGTGCAGTAGCCTCCTGTAGTCCCACTGCATAATGAGTAGCCAGACTGTGTTGAGGGTGTGCCTAAGTCCAAGAAAATGTTGTGTGTGTTGATCAAGGAATGTAAGCAAACATTTTTGTGTGATGACACCAGTATGGTGGGCAGTCTTTAAAAGAAGAAATAATCAGAATAAAACAACCATATACTGTACACCAACAGCTTCTACAGAATGTGAACAATCATGATGTTTTTTTTTTTTTAAATTAGGGACACTTTGAGGCCTAATGGTGACAGTATCCTTTTAAGCGAAAAAAAACCAAAACAGTGTGTTATAAAATTGCCTGAGTCTTTCACTCAAAATATATCTCAAGTCCTGTTGTCCCCTTCTGCATTCCAGTCAGCCCATTGCAGTCCCACCTCATGTAAAAGTTCAACAAGTGAATTTTTGAACAACAGCAGTTAGTATTCCCTAAACAACTTAGAGGACACAACCATACAGTATAGTGAAATACATTATAGAACAGTTTGCATGACAACTATTTTTGTATTCTAAACAAAATAGCAGTATGTACTAGGGCTGTCTGAATACCTTTTTCTGAATATTCAGTTAAATATTCAGCATTTGGCAGCCAAATAGTTATTTGGTATTTGAGTATTTGAGAAACATTAGAATAAAACAACAGGAAAAGAAACAGCCTCCCCACCTTCCTCCCCCAGCCCAAACCCAGTAAACCTCCCACCTCACCCTTCATCAGCAGTCAAGTCCCACCCTTCTCCAGCACCCACAATTTGTTAAATTCATTATAAAGTCATAAATAAAACCCTCCAATTAGCAACTGGCACAACCAGTCCCCCCCCCCCCGGCAGCCACCAGCTTTATCATTTAAAAACACTTGTTTGTGCTAAACAAACAAAATGACTAGTGCCTCCACCAACCCACCCTATCAGCTCCCTGCATCCAACAAATTCCAAAACTAGCACACGCTACCCTTGTTTTATTTACAAAGTTCAAATCACATGTCTAATGAGGGGTGCTACTGCTTTTGTGGCTACAACAAATAGAGTACAGTGCACCCCCACCCCACCCTCATAGAAAATCTGAGAGGTTAGCATTTCTTTCTGCCAAAATATGGTATTTCTTACGTCTAGCTCCATGGAAAAGTTGTTCTTTTTGTCCTAATAGTAAAGGTTCAACATGAACAAGCCAAACCACCAGACAGCAAGATGGTATCCCACAGTTTGGTCCTACCTTTGAAATACATACAGTGCATACTCTTACACTGAATACATCCTGCTCCCACCCTCCTTATCCCAGCACCCAATTCTTTTTTTTTTTTAATGAAACTTTTTAATGAGTATTTTTCCAGTTAGCAACAATCAGCTCTTTGCAATGAACCTGATACAATCATCTGGTCATAGTCTCAGAAACAACTTATCACAGCCTTTTGAGTTACATATGAGTTCTAAACAAATCCTTATTGATGAAGTAATACAAGGGTGTGTCTGTCACAGGTTACACTAAGACAGAGCATCCAGCACTTTTCTAATGTAGCTCTATGAGCACCCAATTCTAATATCAAAGATGATTGGTACAATCTCCCTTCCTCCATGGCTGACTGTATGCACTGGTGCACTTGCTCTCTGTAATAGTAAAATCAGCTGATCATGTGATCAGCTGGTTTTACTATTACAGACAGAAGGCAGCCAGTTGCGGAGGAGGGCAGATTGTGACCGATGCCTTTCAACATCAGAATTGGGTGTTGGGGAAGAAGAGTTGTAGTCGGGTACTGCCCGGTTAGGTGGCTGCGGAGGTGGGTGGCTTGTGCCTGTCACCCATTGTGGGATTTTATTTATAATTTCATAATTATATACAACAAGCTGTGGCCTCTGGGGAGAATAGGGTAATATTGGGCTGCTGACAGACGGTGGTGGAAAGGGGTTACACTTCATTCGGTTTGGGCTGGGGAGGAGGTTGTTGGACTGTTGTTTTGTTTGTTTGTTTCTGCAGGTGGCTGAATATTTATCCTGAATATGAATACTCCCATATTCAGGAAGGGCTCATGAATATTCAGGAGCCCTACTATTTATAGCATTCAGGAAATGATTATCCCCTACACAGATCTAGCTGGTACATGCTTGGCCACCAGATTTAATTTCTCAGTCTCCTAAATCAATGATTAGATCCATATCAGACTTAGAAAACCATTTGCTGCCTATGGTGAGCATAAGCCATGTGTGTCCCCCAAATAAATCTAAAATGTTAACAATAAATGACAGTTTGTAACTTACCAAAGGATAAAAGAATCTACAGACAAAGCCAGCATGAGAAGAAAACACAGGCACAGTGAAATTTAGATTAAAATGGGAAGGTAACTGCAAGCAGAAATAAATATATTTTATGAATAAGGGCCCGCTGAGCTATGAAACAGCTCACTTAGGTTTCTAAGTATGACTGTACTGTACATGGAGTAACAAACATGGAAACATAGACTTTGATGGCAGATAAGGACCACTTGGCCCACCTACTCTGTCCATTTTCCTACCTATTGGATGAGCTACAGATCCTAGTTAACCAGCAGCCTACTTGCTCCTTATCCCTCTCCTACCCCCCACTATAACTGCCTTATGTTGGTCCCATGCATTCTTGAATTCTCTCACTGTTTTTGACCCCACAACTTCCTCAGGAAAGCTGTTCCGTGCATCCACCACCCTCTCCATGAAAAAATACTTCCTCACATTACCTCTGAGCCATCCTGACCTCTGTCTTCAAATTGTGCCCCCTTTTTCTTGTGCTCTCTTTTTCTGAAATATGTTACCCTCTCGGACTTTGTTGATTTCCTTGAGGTACTTGAAAGTTTCTATCACGTCCCCACTCTCCCTTCTTGCATCAAGGGTATGCATATTAAGCTCTTTTAGTCTCTCTCTTTGTATGTCTCCTGGTGCAGACCCAGCACCATTTTGGTTACCCTTCTCTGGACTGCCTCCATCCTGTCTATGTCCTTGAGGAGATGGTGTCTCCAGAACTGCACACAGTACTCCAGATGGGGTCTCACCAACTGTCTGTAGAGAGGGATAACAACTTCCTACTTTCTACTGGTGATGCCTCTCCATATGCATCCCAGAATCCCCCCAGCCCTCCTTAAAGCCTTCTCACATTGCTTGCCTACCTTAAGGACATCTGATATGAATACCCCCAGATCTCTTTCCATTTTTGTTATTAGTGTTCCCTCATTGTGTACTCTTACCCTGGGGTTTTGTTTCCCAGGTGCATTACTTTGCGCTTATTTGAATTGAAACTAATCTGCCATACTCTTGAACATTGCTCCAACCTTGTCAAGTTCCTTCTCATCCTTTCCACCCCTCTTTGCTTAACAACCCTGTTGCAGATCTTTGTGTCGCCTGCAAAGAGGCACACTTTTCCTTCCAGCCCCTCTGCAATGTCACCTATAAAGACATTAAAGAGTACCAGTCCCAGTACTGAACCCTGTGGTGCCCCACTAGTAACTCCCCTTTCTCCAGAGTGTGCTTCATTTACTATTAGCCTCTGCATCCTGTTGTCCAACCAATTTGTTATCCAGACTACCACCCTGGGACCCACTCTCAGGCTAGCTAACTTGTTTATTAGAAAATGGGCACAGAGAAATCTCAATTCTGATTGGCTAAAGTCACCAACCAGCCAGTCCGGTATCAGGCAATAGAGACCAAAAAATAATGAGTCCCAGTGTCTGTTGCCTGATAATGTTCTAAGAGCAGTGTGACCACAGAACTTTCAGTTTTAAAATATCACCATTTTTTTGTCGCCACCCTCTCGTTCGCTGTCACTGCTGTCAGCTTCACATAATGGGTCCCCCCCAGAACATTTGCCAAAATTGTAGCCTGTGGCTATAATCACACTACTGCTGCTTACTGAGCACCAACAGAAACACGTTTAAAAAAATGAAGGTTGACATACATGCTGCATCGCAAGTCTCCCATCATCTCAATCCCTAATGCTGCCAGCCAACAACAAAAACAAAGAGATACCACTTACCAGCTTTTAAAAAAAAACAGCCTCAACAGAAATCACTTTTCATATTCTTTTGTGATTGACAGTGCTATCATTCTGTTTCCTTGCAGCCTTCTAACAGTGCTAGCACGCTGTGTGCTGAGTGCTACTGCAGATGAATTTCTCGTTAAGTAATTTTCCGCCTCCGATCTGCTCCCCATGCAAGCCCCAAAAGAAACACGTCAAAGCAATGAAAAAATGAAATAGAAGTAACTCTGATTGCCTTCTTTGCTGAAAAACACCTGAAATCAACCGAGAGAGAGAGAGAAAGAAAGAGAGACTAGGATATCTTTGGTACCGCTACTATGTATGTTAGCAGCAGTGCTTTCTTAGTTTTTCATACCACAGATGGATGCCCTTCTGTGGTACAGAAAATGAAGAAACTACTGCTCCTCTCACACATAGTAGCGGAACCAGACTTAGCAGTCTCTCTCTTCCTGTGCCACTGCTCCTCAGCTTTACGGTTCCAATGTCAGCACCCAAAAAAAAATAGGGGGGGGCCACAAACCACAGCAAGCAGAAAATGTACCTTCCATTGTTTTTTGCTGCCACACATCACCTCTCAGTTCCCTTAAGTTTCTTTGCAGTCCAATAATGCTGGCCCTACCTGCAACTTTTCCAGTTCAATCTCAGAAGCTACAACACCATAAAATCAAACTAAGACCGTGAATGAAAAAATAAAGTGTTTTAACCATTTGAACAATGTGTGTGTGTGTGTGTGTGTGTGTGTGTGTGTATGTGACCATAGCAATCACCTCCAGAGTCACAACTAAGCATAATTTTAATGCAGGCGGAAGAACTATTTTATTACAAAACTTAAACTATTTTTATTAGCATTTTGTATTGAACTTTTTTTTTAGTACCCATTTTCTAAGTGCAATAATACCCTCAAGGGTAGATAGTATTGTACTATACCAGACCTTCCAGGTGCTATAAGGCCCTCCACCTATGGCGTCGGGCCTCATTATGCCCCTGGGCAGTCCAGTATAGCACAATACCACCCACCTTGTCGGGTATTATTGCTTACTTAATCTTTTGTGTGGTACTGTGTCAAATGACTTGATAAAGTCTAAGTAGGCCATATCTACAGCCCCTCCCTGGTCTACTACTTTGGTCACTCAGTCAAAGAAATCTATTAGATTCATCTGACATAATCTTCCCATTGTGAATCCATGCTACCGTGCATCCTGTACCCCGCTGACCTCTATGTACTCAAGAATTCTTTCTTTCAGAAGTGATTCCATCATTTTTCCTATCACTGAGTTCAAACTAACAAGTCTGTAGTTTAGACATTCAGTAACAATAGAAATCAGTAAGCAAATGCATCGATGATAGACAGGATGGAAGCATTCCAGAGGAGGGCAACTAAAATGGTGCAGGGTCTACATCAGAAACCATATAAAGAGAGACTGAGAGAGCTTAATATGTATACCCTTGATGAAAGGAGGGACGGGGGACATGATAGAAACTTTTAAGTGCCTCAAGGAATCAACAAAGTACAGGAGGGTAGCATCTTTCAGAAAAAGAGATGTGTAAGAACAAGGGGGCATAATTTAAAGATAGAGGAGGAATGGCTCAGGGGTAATGTGAGGAATTTTGTTTTCATGAAGAGAGTGGTGGAAGCATGGAACCACCTTCCTGGAGAGGTTGTGGGGTCCAAAACAGTGGGGGAATTCAAACATGCATAGGACAGACATAAGGCAATTATAGTGGGGGGTGGCAGGAAGTAGGCTGTTGGTTAACTAGAATCTGGAGCTTATCCAATAGGTAGGGAAATGGGCAGACTGGGTGGGCCAAGTGGTCCTTATCTGCCATCAAAGTCTATGTTTCTATGTTTCTATGATGATCCCACACTCTTTGCTGTAAACTTTTCAGGAGTCTGTCACTATCCCGTGAGGGTACCGAATACAAGGATCACAATATTAAAGCAAGAGTGTGAAAGCACCATTTGTAGTGTCACTCCTTATGGCAACACACTATATAACCCTCTCTCAGCTGGTAGTCAAAGCTGGATAATGTCAGGAACAATAATTTGATGTTCTGGTTGGCCATGGATACAAAAGAAAATTAAGCAGCTTTTTTCCAAGTGCAACAGTGAAGCAAATACGTTTCTTCTCTGGAGGGGGTGATGATATGCTGCAAAGTCATGGTAACATACTGCTGTATACTTACATGTTCTATGTTTGGGCTGTGGTATGGGGCAACAATGTTAGAAGCACATTAAAGCTAAGTTTGCACAACAAATTGCTTTATATATAGTTGGTTGTCATAAGGAGTGACAGCACAAATGGTGTTTCCACACCCTGTGATTTAATTTTGTAACAATAATCGGCCAACAGTAATTATAATATAATTACCGGACAGCGCTTTTTCCCATAGGGAAACCCGGTTATAATTTGCCATTATAACCAGCTCGGCTGGTTATAACGGCAAACACGTGCCAGGTTTCCCTTGGAACAGCCATCCCTCAGTCGCTGTTCTCCGACGTTCACCTTCACTGATGGAATCCCACGGCGCAGCACACTTCCTGGTCCCTCGTATTTGGGAAAATGAACTCTTCATAAAGGAAGCATTCCACAGCTCAACAACTGCTGTTCACCGGTAAGCTTAAACAAAAATAGCATACTTGCTGTGACTTACAACATTAGCAATTTACTGTAAATTCTCAGCCCACGGACCACAACAACACAGACTCCTGAGTAGTCTGTCACTGCCTCACCACCAGTCTACTGCCTGATTTTTTTACAATTGCTGAGGTGAAAAAGCACAGGCCAGCAATTATAAAAAACAAAATATGGGGTGGTGTGTAAAACTCGATTTTACACACACCTCATTGTAGGATGCATTTCATAAACCCCTCGGGCTTCGCCCTTGGGGTTTATGTAACATCCCACAACTCGGGTGTGTGTAAAATCTCATTACACACACCACCCCATATATTATTCTCTATATTATAACTAATAGAATATATAATTAAGCAGTTGTTGTGGTGCCAATGTGAATGTTTCCTTTTGACTGACTAGCTATGAGCTTGGGCTCATCTCTTAGGAGTGTTAAAAGTTAATGTGCTGAACCCAGCACCACAGCAACTGCAGAGAAACCAAATTTCCTTTGCAGGAGGAGCAAATAAGTAGCCATGTAGTTAGAAGGTGCTAAACACTTAATGAGCAACTCTGCACTTGTGCATTTACTTTCATAAATAACATGCTTCAGCTATTGTAAGTTACTAGATTACACTTTTCTTTTTCATTTTCAGTGTTATTTTCCACGATTTAAAGCATATGTTGATTTTCTAGCTAAAAAAGTCTGTATAAGAAATCTTTGCTTCACCTCTGTTAACCTAACAGTGCTTTTGCTTATGACATTGTAGTGATTGCCTTGATAACAGACTGTGATGTCACAAGCTGCAATTTTGAGGTGAGTGGGGGAGAGTCAGATACATTTTGAAAGATTCAGTGAAATAAGTACTGCATTATCTGCATTTTTAGTACAGTAGATCAACAATAGGAAAATGTAAACAAATAAACTAACTAGAAAGCAATGAAGTTAAAATATAACTGGTGTAAATCTTGTGGTCTTCAGCATTTTATTATAGTAGAGAGTTACTCCCCTCCCAGTATGTGTATTGTTGGATATGGGCCATTGTGACAGAAACCATAGAGGGCAGTCTAAGACAAGATTGCTTTTCTATAACAGTGCACACCATGTTTTAGTAAATGAAAGGTTTTAAGTCACTAGTTGTGGCTTGTTTTGAAGAACTCACAAATAAAAGACCTGGGTTTGAATCCCACAGCCACCTAGGTGCATACAGTGTGACCCTGAGCAAGCCACTTAACTTCCTTGTGCTCCCAGGTCACACCGGTAAACAAACTTTCAGCTTAGTATGTCTCTCCTAGTTAAACAAACAAAAACAAACAAAAAAAGAGAACAAAACTTCACATTAAAGAGGTTTTTGAATACGTATTATTTGTCTGCCTCCCACATGAAAAAGGAAGAAAATAAATATTAAAATTCTAAAAGTGGATACCAGAATTATAAAAAGCCAAGAGTCCTTGTACTTACCCCTTACTTGCTGCATATGGGTTTGTAAGGAGCTGACCACTTTGTCTTCCCTGTTTGTATAAGAAAATAGATGGAGAAGGAACTCAGAAGGAGCCAGAGGTAGGAGTTCTGACCTCATTGAGAAGTTTTCTTTTGTTTCTCTCTGAATAAAATTGTTTAGTTTTAAAAGTTTATGTTAAAAATCATATGTGATGTCATTTTCAGAAATTAAATTGTCAAGACCATTCAATAAATATTGTTATAAAAACAGTGTCTGCTTGGTGTTTTATATGAAAATCTGCTTGGTGTTTTATTTGAAAATCAGTCATTTCATACCATGTCGACACATTTGTTTTGTGCTATACTATACACAGATTGCTACATGTTGAGACGTGCTAATCTCTGTGGTAATCATCATGACTTCACCTCGATGATGTCATTTGTGGTGCTGTTCTCGTTCATCTATGAAAAAGTCACATTGGTGAGGTCTTTAAAGACTTGTTTTTTTTTTTTCTAGCTCTGTGCCTATTCCAAGAGACTGAAAACCAGTCAGCTGACTTGAATGAAGTTTAATAATATTCAATGCCAGCAACACACAATATATATGTTAACCACTTTATACTGTGCAGGTCAGGGAGAATGGTGTACTGTTGTATGATCTACAGACTCAGTCTGTCTGTTGTAGTGAAATACATGAGTCTTATTGTCATGTTTAAGACTGTTGTGCTCATTCACAAATGCCATTCAGTACAGGTGATTGCTGAGGATGATACTGAAACAGTTATCCCATTCCCAAGTCTGCATGTGAATGGAGTGAGGTACTTAATACTGTTCTAAAGCATAGGAGAATTTCTATACACTAGCCTGCACATTGGTTTCTCCTGGATAAGTTTTTACTGGACCTCGATTCAGGCTCAGCTGTTGTTTACTCTAAATTAAAATTATTACCTTACTAGGGCTAACACATCCATCCCTAGTACAAATCAACACAGATAAGGGCCAAACTAAAACTCATTCTAAAGCAGTCATTGGCCAACAGCAATGAAGTTAACAACTGTACAATGCTAGTAACAATACAACATCTTAACAGGCACAGTAGAGTAGCACTTCAAATGACACCAACAGTCTGGAAGCATACTGACTGAGCATCCAACAACCAAATGGAACACACCAAAAAGTCACTAAAAAGTATGAAATGGTTGACTTGCGTTACAGAACTTGGGGCACACATGGTTCTTATAACAGTGTTATTGTGTGATGCTTTCTGTATTAGTTTTGAAAGTCATTGTACGTGGCTGTTAAAATGTAATGAACAAAACACTGTTGAATGGCATATATGCCTACATCAGCAAAGTCTTCTAGAAGGCATTAAGCTAAATTTCATTAAATTGATATGTCACATTCAGTGTATGCAGACTATAAACAAGCATTTGTCAATGCTGAATGTTTGCTTGCTGGCATTAGCATTGGTAGTGTAGGAGTTAGAGAGGTGCATAATAGGAATGGCAGTGAAGTATTGAACTGAAGCCAACCCCACCACCACCCAGCAGAGACTGACAGGCATTGGGGTTTGCCTTTGGGTCGTCAGGCATAACGGCCATGCCATTTCACCACACCCTACCCTGCAGACACCGACAAGTGTCACAGTGTGCCTCGAGGTCTTTGGGCCTTATGCTCACTCCATTCCGTAAGGAAATATGGTGAGATGGGTGCAGTACAGGAGAATGGGGTGAAATTTGGGGCCGAAGAGTCCAAGATACACCTCAATGCCTGTCACTGGCTTCAGGGTGGGGGGTGGAATGGTATTAGCATTACAGACGACAATCCCAAGTCACACCCCTGATGCCTGTCAGTCTCTACAGGGTGGGGCATTATGGCCAGAAACCCTAATGCCCCAGGCATTCATTGGTATTTTCACTCCAATTTTTCAACGTGGTTTTTTTGTGACTCCCACCTCATGAACAGTGACAATATCAGTTCATTAGCTGAAGGCTAATTTTGCACAGTAACTATGCCATTTGGCACCATAGGTGCAAAAACACATTATAAACAGGATGTGAAAAATGACAGCTGTACTGTTCATGAGGAGGTTTAAAAATGGCAATGTTGAAAATCTGGAGTGAAAATATAAAAAAACTGGTGAAGTCACAAGCGTGCGTAGAAACTGCGCAATGCACAATCGTAATGTAATTAGTTTGGGGATTGTTTACAGCAGATCGTCAGTACAGGCATTTTGGGACCTCTGCTCATGAACAATGTCACTGTGATTTTCATAACCTGTCCCGAACACTGATTTCCCACAGTGACCATGCATTTCTGTGCTGGAAATGCAAAAAACATGTTGGCCAAGGTGTGAAAAATGACAGCTACACTGTTCATAAGGAGGTGTGGAAAAATGCCACTTTAGAAAGTCTGGACTGAAAATATTACAAATTCATGAACTTATGAGGGTGCATGGACACTGCGCAATGCACACTCGTAACACAGTCATTTTATGGACTTTTGTCATCAAATTTTCAACACCTCTGCTCATGAACAGTGTTACTATGATTTTCTTAATCTATCCCCAACATTGATTTTGCACACCGACTGCGCCATTGTGTGCTACATGCACGAAAATACATTTTGAGCAAGATGTGAAAATGACAGCTATACTGCTCATAAGGAGGTACGGTAAAATGGCAGTGTTGAAAATCTGGAGTGAAAATATAAAAAAATTCCCAAAGTTACAAGCATGCGTAGGAACTGTGCAACGCATGCTCATAAAACAGTAATTTGTGGGGAATTTTTTTCAAATTTTCAACATAGGGTTTTGGGAGCCTTCATGAACTTTGACACTGTCATTTTGTTACCCAGTCCCGAAAGATGGTTCCATGCAGTATCCATGAAATCACCTTTTGGGGCTGAATAACAAAATGACAGTGACTGAGTTCATGAGGTGAGGCCCCAAGAACCCCATGTTGAAAATTTGGTGAAAAAATTCCCCCAAATGGCTGAGATATGCACCAAAGTTGAAAAAAAAATGTATGCCATTATACAGCTTACCGGCATTTTTTTCAGTTTGCCATTGGCTTTGAAGAGTGCAGACATGTTCCCGGTCCACTGGAGATCATCATGCTGGGCTCTGGAGGTAAGTATGGGGTGCGGGCTGGGGAGGTGGGTGCACAGAGGGTGGGCGCAGGTTGGGGGAAGGGGCAAGACAGTCAACGAGGGACCTTTTTTTGTTACAGGTGTCTTTTTTTTTATTTTAGAAGATGACACAGGACTTTTGCCATGCTGGGGTGGGCTCCCAGCGTGGCAGGTGGAAGTTTATTTTTTGGGGGTTAGTGGAGCATACAGAGGATTGGGCACCCCCATCACCATAAGGACTTTTGCCATGCTGCGGTGGGCTCCCAGTGTGGTACCTGGAAATCTGTTTTGGAGGGGGCAGAGGAGCTGATGGGGGATTGAGCACCCTCGTTGACCATACGGTGTGTGGGGGGGAGTGCATGAGCACACTGGGGTGGGCTCCCAGCATGCTATGTAGGTATTTGGGGGGGGTGAAGAACTGTCTATGACAGTTTAGATGCAGTGTGACATGTAAGTAATTTGCATGCAGCCGACGGCAGTATGCAAATTGCCTATACGTTACCACCACTGATTGCAGTGATTTATCGCTGTCAGCTGTATGCCACTGCATCTGAACTACTGTCATAGACAGCTCGAGCATTTATTGGTGCAGTGAGACAGTGCCTGCAAAAGGGAGCTGGGCACTGGAAGCTGAGTGGCACACCTATGCAAATTCATATGGTGGCACTATGTTTCTTTCACATGTGTGCAAGCAAACATAAAAATGATTGTGAGAAACTGGGGAGTGGGAAGTCAAGATTAGAAGAAGAAGCTGAGCAGCACAGACATGCTACAGAGGTGCAGAGAGAAGACATTACTGTTCTACAGAAACACAGAAATATAAAATTTGACTGTAGATAAGGATCACTTGGCCCACCCATTCCGACCATTTTTCCCCTACCTATATTATCACTACAGACCCTACCTGATCTCCAACTCTTTCTCCCTCCCCTTCTTTTCCACTAAGATTCCTTTATGCCTGTTCCATGCATTCTTGAACCTCACCATATTTTCTGCCACCACCACATCTGCTGGAAGGCTGTTCCAGGAAGCCACAACTCTTTCTGTGAAGAAATACTTCCTCACTTCTCTCCTGAACTACCTCCTCGGTTTCATAGCATGTGCAGTTGCTCTTGAGCACCTTTTCTTCTGAAAACATAGTTCCCTCCTGTACCTTATTTACCCCATGAGATATTTTAAAGGTATCTATCATATCCCCCCTCTCCCTCATCTCTTTTAGGGATGCATATTGATGTCTTTTAGTCTCTCCTCATAGGGGTTTTGATGCAGACCCTGCACCATTTTAGCTGCCTTCCTTGGACTGCCACCATTCTGTCTATGTACTTCCAGAGAGGTGGTCTCTAGAATTGGACACAGTACTCTAGGTCTCTAGGTGGGATCTTACTAGTGATGTACAGTATACAGAAGCAGCACCACCTCTGTCTTTCTGCTGGTGATACCTCTCCCTATGCACCACAACATCCTACTAGCACTCCCAACTGCCTTGTAGCACTGCCTGGCCACCTCTAAGTCATCAAATATGATTGCCCCCAGGTTGTTTCCTGTTTGGTGCTCATCAATACCACTCCATCCATTTTACTGTATACTCCACCTCTCGGTTTCTGTGCCCTAAGTGCATTATGTTTTGCTTTTTCACAATGAAAACCAGTTGTCATACCTTTGAGCAATCTTTGAGTTTTCTCAGACCACACCTTGAGTTTTCTCGTGTTTCTGCTCATCCTTTTCAACACACACACACACACACACACACACACACACATACACACACTGCACAATCGGCCGTATTACAGATTTTGGTGCCTTCTGTAAAGAGGCAGACTTTGCTTCCAGCTCCTCTGCAGTGTCCCTTATAAAGACATTAATGAGGACTGATCTCAGCACAGATCCCAGAGGTACCCCACTGGTCACCCTCCCTTTCTTGGAGTGAACTCCATTTACTGCCAGCCCTCTGTTGCCTATCCCCTAGCCAGTTTCTTACCCATTTTACCACATTTGGACCCACTCCTAAGCTACCCAGCTTTCTTTCTGGTCTCCCATGTGGAATGGTGTTAAATACCTTGCTGAAATCTAGGTAGTTCGTATCCACCACTCCACTCTGATCTAATTCCTTGGTCACCCAGTCAAACAAATCTTTCAGATTCATTTGACATAACCTCCCCCCCCCCCATATCAATCCATGCGCCTCGGGTCTTGTAACCCACTGGAGTCAAGATATTCCACAATCCTTTCCTTCAGCAGTGATTCAATTAATGTTCCCATCATCAATGTCAAGCTGACTGGCCTATAGTTGCCAGCCTCCTCTCTGATACTACTTTTATGAAGTGGGACTACATCTGCCCTCCTCCAGTCCTTTGGAACTACTCCTGATTCCAGTGAACTGTTAAATAGGACTTTCGGAGGTGTAGCCAGTACCTCCCTGAGCTCCCTTAATACATTGAATGCACCCTGTCTGGCCCCATTGGTTTCTTCACTTTTAGATTAGTCAGTCCCTTCAGGATTTTCTCCTCTGATAAAGGACTACTGTTCACCTCCTTCACTCCAATTAGTGTATCCCTTCTGGACTCTGTCCTCTGAAAAAGGGCTAGTATTCACCTCCCTCCCTCAATGTGACGTAACCTTGAGCTGTGAGTTAACCAGTTTAAGACTGCTTAGAAAGGGGGCCTTAATAGAATAAACTTTAATGTTTACTACATGCCATCTAGAAAGACATTGCTATTCTTATTAATACTGTGAAGACTTTACTATCCTGTCTCCAAAGCCAGATCTGTATTACTTTTGTTTAACCAGTCAATAAAACTCTGCAATATTGTATTATGTCTGTCTGCATTGTGGTATACTGTATCTGTGAATCCTTCTTCTATTAGCACCTTGTGACAACATCCAATGAAACTACTATTTCTGGTTTAATGTTAACTTTATTGTGTGACTGCATCCCTGTTGCATGTGCTTCATCACAACACTTTACATCACTGCTCTTTCTGTATCCCCAGGGCACTTGTTGGGAAAGGAACTCTTACTTGAGGGCTCCCCCGTTATATGGAACTTACTTACCCCCCTCCTTCATACCTCCTCCTCACATTGGTCACAAAAGAAGCACTTAAGGGAGCTGCTCCCCATGTCTTGTGTCTGCTTTTCTTGGCTTCCTAAGTTGGTATCCACTTTCTAGTAGCTGTCCACTTGCTTGACTTCTGCCAGTATTTGCTGTAATAGTCCCATTTAGGGTGTTTGTTTCTTTGACTGCAAAGGTCCCTTTTATGGAGTTTATTTGATTCTTGGATGTTCTGTTCTTTTTATTCTTTATCAACTGTTTCACTTGCTACTGTTTGCACACCTTATGTTTGTACTGCCATTGTTATATCTGCTGTATCATAATGTGTATTTGTATTAATCAGTTGTTCCCTTCCCCATGAAGCACCTGGAAATTAGTTATATTGCTTAGATTATCTTTCTGGACCACTTTTTAAAATGTATAAATGTAAATAAATAAAGCTTCTCAAAAATCAAAGCAACACTTTTGAGATTTAACTGTGGCCCCTAAAACTAGACAGAAGCTACTAAGTGAATAATTGCCCTTTTTTATTTAAAACAGAAATGGGTCTGTTTAGTGTTCCAAAACAAGTTGTCAATGTAACTTTAAGAGCAACTGGCACCTCTAAGAAAGCTTTGAGAGATATCGTATTTGAATAGTACACAACTAATAACTGAAATATTTTCAGTATTAATCTTTTCCTTGTTCTTTATTATTAAGGAAAACTGAATCACTGTACCTTTGACTTCATCTGCTCTTGCTGTTCATTCCCCATTTGTATTTATTTTATTCGTTGGTAACCAGGTAAGGCCCTCTAGGCACACGTACCTGCTTTCAGGGGTGATCCAGGAGCACTAGGATGGTTAAATGACTTATTCAGAGTCACACAATATACAAGTGGAGGTTGTGGGAATCAAACCCAGGCCTGGCAGATGTGGCAAGCTCATTCACAGCTCATTACTCTAACCTCTAGGCTATACTGCCACTTGAAGTCATAATCCTTTTTTTTTGTTACATCACAGGATGCTGATATGGAAATGATTGTGATATCTGAAGCAAAAGACTATGAGCCTGATATTGAAAAAAACGGTACCAGTTCAGCTGTTTGTGCTGCATTTGTCTTTGCACTGCCCCCAGTCATGGCACTATTCAGACAAATAGTGCTCACTGATGGAGTGGTGTTTTCAGGCTGAGGTTCAGTCTATGGTGGCACAATGGAATGTAAATCCGCACTGCCCATTCATAGATCAGGGCTGCATCTGGCACACAGGGGATAGTGTTGCTCAAAATGGGACAGCACCAAGTTTCTTGTAGGCCACATTCAGCCTGAGTATGTAAATGAGCCCATTGGGCATGCAAGGTGCTAAGGATCAATTTGTATGCTCATTATGGATTCCTTTGCATAGGGCAATACAGCCCCCTAGCACATTTTTCACAGAGAAACACATTACCTGGAAGTACAGTGCTTCCACCACCCCCATTCCCCCAGTACATCTTGTAGGTTAAACCCTTGGTAGTCCAGTGGCTTTCTCCACCTCTAATCTCCTGCTACATCTGTTTAGTCAACTCTCTGGTGTTCAGTGGTCCCCCAAACTGACCCCCACCCTCTACCTAACCCACCCACTCATATCTAAATTCTGAAGACCCATGCCCACTCTCACCCAGTGACCAGTGCTCATGTACAGTGATGTGCAGCCACAAGCACGGCCCTACTCTCACCTCTGTGGCCAAACACCTTATGGGCTGTCGGTGAACACACATACTGTAGAAGCAGCTGTTTCTACAGTACACCTGTTCACTGACAGATCATACAGTGGCCAGCCATGGAGGAGAAAGTAGGGCTGAGCCAGTCATTGTACTCTGCTGTACACAAGCACTGGTCACCAAGGTGAGGGAGGTGTAGGGAGGTTAGATGTGAGTGAGTTGGTCAGGCGAGGGGTGTTATCTCTGGGGACCACAAGACAAAAGGAAGTTGACTGCATACAAACGACTGGGAGATTGGGTGGGGGATCACTGGACCACCAGGGATCTAACTTACAAGATGTAGTGGGAGATCGAGGTTGGGGGGAATCACTGGACCCCTTGGGATTTATCTTACAAGATGTACTGGGAGATCAGGGTGATGGAAAACACTGGACCACGAGAAAACTAATGTACTGTGTGAGAATATACTGGACTGGGGGGGGGCAGCTCAGCATGAGTTGGGCAGCCACAGTAAAGCCATTGTTCTTTGGTGGGGGGGTGGGCCTAGCACTCAATTAAGAGGTGGTTTTAAGCAGTGGTAAATACTGCCACTAAGGGAGCTGTTTACCACTGGCATGAGCCTTTGAACATGCCACTACACTTGTATGCATGAGCGGACCCCCTCATTTGCCTAGGCACAGCAATATTTCAGCCTCTTTGCATTGTCAGGTTTAGGAGTACTCTTGGGACCTCTGAATATGGCCCAGTCTAGAGCATCAGAACAAACCTGAGTTACTGCCAGTATGACCCAAGTTCGCACTGGCATTAGCTATTGAAAACCAGGGCCTATGACTATTATAATCATC
This sequence comes from Neoceratodus forsteri, assembly GCA_016271365.2. NCBI lineage: Eukaryota > Metazoa > Chordata > Ceratodontiformes > Ceratodontidae > Neoceratodus > Neoceratodus forsteri. The sequence goes on from CM028133.1 coordinate 616,204,324, forward strand.
CTGAATCTATTGATCAAGTAAGAAAAATTCACAACAGGGTGTGTGGTGAGACTGATCTTACTGCGCACCCCAAGTGGGTTATGAAGCATGAGTGCAGCTAAGTGGTTTCGATCACCTGGGATCTGCTATAAGATCTGCCCTGCCTCACACCCTGGAGTGTGTTGCTGTGTTTATAAAATAGGTAATTTAAAGTGAAAAATGTCTCAAGGGGACATTTTAAATGTGAGTAAGAGCCAGTTGTGAATTAAGACAAATCTTATTGCACAGTCACATGATGTGGTTCAGCCAATCATCTTCCTTTTTTTTATTTTCAAATGCCAACTTCACCAGAATGCAGCATTGGATGTTTCAGAGAAACCTAATCTTGATGAAATGGAAGAGTAAGATTATGTACTATATGGCACACTAACCTGAAAATAATCACCCTTGATGGACAGGAATTAGATTGTGTGTCTTCTATAAAGTACTTAGGCTTACATTTAGACTCTACCCTAAGCTGTACAAACCATTGAAATATTATTGCCTCAACACTTCATTTTAAGTTGGTGCGATTTGATATTAGACATATGTTTGCACAGCAAAATGTGCTGCCTATTTTTAATTATGGTGACATTATAGTTGGCAGGAGACCAACATGATTTTGAACAACATTGGTGAATCTGTGGTACTTTTACCATATTCATTTCAAATAAGAGTGAGAGAGAGAGAGAGAGAAACCTATCATACTTCAAAGTCATTGAGTAAAGTAGGTGAACAACTCGGCAATCAAGAAACAGAATTGCAGCACACTCCCAAGTGATGCACACCAGCAAAATGCTAATTTCAAACACATTTATCGATCATCGTAGAGTAGATATATTAGAAGCACTACTGCATAGACAACTGTCTTGGTGCTTTTTCCTCCACAGGGACTTCTTTAGGGGATGAAGAGGCACTGGCTATCACATGATTTAAATTTCATAATAATCTGTCTCAGTTTTATAAGTAAAGTTGTATTAAAGCAGTCTCCTTTTTCGTTGTTCAATGAGTTGGATATTTATGCAAGTAACAAGAATCTTAGATTCACATGTGCTTAACTTACCTTTCCAGTACATTGTTGCTGGACAGCAATCATTTAGTTATAGTGCCTCAAAACTCTGGAAAAAGTACTATAACACTTAAAAACAGAACACCAAAACAAAAGATTGTACTGCTTCTGTAAAAGCTTACTTGAAGAAACAGTGACAATGGGACCATTATTGTTGATATGCATAATTTTATATTGATTTACTGATAGATTTGTGTAACATTGCACTGTGCCTAGTTATTCAAATTATTCATATTACTTTATATAGTTATTTTTCTGATTATGATCTATGCTCCCAGGCTGTGCCTGTAAAAGAATGTTTTACTCCAGTGTACTTACCTGGTTAACAAACACACACATGAAGAGACAAACAAATGATGACTTCACATGGGGAACAAGCAGTCAAAACAGATGAAGTCTAAGGGGCACCCTTTCTGTTTACATGCAGATATAATTCAGAATAAAGAAGGGACTAAGAAAATTATGAAACTATTCTAAATATTATCAATGGCATTTTCGGGCAGCCACATTCATTTTACTGATGTGGCCACACAATATCTGTCCTGATAGATAGACCACCTCCAAGGTGGTCTAACTTCTGGGGATGATTGCTACAACTTGCACCCCAATAATGACACATGCATCTACATTTAATGCATGCATAATTTTTCTCCATAAAAAGTGGCAAGTGTCACAAATGCATTGCGATTTTTGTAAATATGCTGCAAGTATCCCAACTGATTTGTCTGGATGCAGCCAGCATCCAACATTTAGGCATGAGTGATGCATCTAAATCTTTGAAAATCCCCACCTATATGTTTTTCCAGAGGTTTAAAATGCTTTCCAAGGTGAATACTGATTTATTGGCAGGGCCCCATGGTCTCTGTGACACTTCAGTCCTAAATTTTGCAACAGGGCTCCTAGGCATCTGTGGCAGCATTTGCTCATTCTTGTGGAATGAATTATTCATTCTTTTATGCCAGAATAAGTTTTGCCATTGGCTAAAATATGATGTAATGTCATAGATGACATCACATGCTTAGCATAGAGGAGGGTAATCAGGTTACTCAAGGAGGGGAGGGAGTCAGTCACTATGTAAAGAACTATATTTTAATGACTATGCACTAAGAGCAATGAATTCTGCACTACTGGCTTGGAGGAACTAGACCATTCTTGGATATGTGATTCATAGGATTCATAGGAAGATACTGAGCTAAATGGACTTTCATCCTATATGCTCACCATGGTTATCTAATTACTATTCTAATACATATTCCTGTCCCACATTGATTTAAACTCGGCCATAGATCTACTTGCTACAATCTCCAAAGGGAGTGCATTCCATGCATGTACCACCCTTCGGTTAAACCACCATGTAGTTCTCACTTTATTACATTTAGATGCTGTTAATTTCATTGGGTGGGACCTAGTTTTATATGTACAACTATTAAATGTTAACCCTGTAACATCCCACAAATCATTGTTTGCCAAGCTCTGTATACCAACACATGTCTCCTCACCTTCTACGTTCCTCCAAGGAGTATAATTCAAATCTCTCAGTCTGGTCTATAGTCTCTACCTGCATACCACAAACAGCTCTTGTTGCCCTCTCTGCACTCCCTCCAACAGGAAATATCCTGTTTTTTAAATGGTGACCACACCTGCGCTCCATACTCCATAATCGGTCTCACAAGGGATACATACAAGGGCAGAACGACCCCCCTACTTCTAGATGATATATGTCTCAATATGCAATTCAGGATACTGTTTCCTTTCTGGGCTATATTTTGGCAATGAGATGAAAATCTCATATTATCAGAAACTATTATACCCAAATCCCTTTCCTCATATGTTATTTTGAGCAGAACAATTCCCATTTTGTAGGGTAATTTAGGGTTTCTAATTCCCAAATGCATAATAAAGCATTTATCTAGGTTTAGTGCCAATTTATATTTTTTAGACCATGTGGCTATATCATCTATTACATCTTGTAGTTTAGAAGTATTTAATTCAGTATTTACTTCAGCTCCAACCCTACAATCATCTGCAAACTTTTCCATCCAAACAGATTCTTGTTTTATTTGGAGTGCTGATACATATAGATTAAAGAGGCAGGGACCCAAGACCAAGCCCTGAGGCACCCCGCTAGTCACCCCCAAACTATCGGACAATTCCCCTCTAATGCTCACACGCTGACTCCGGTCAAGTAACCAGTTTTGAACCCAATCTACTATATAAGGATTTATGTTCAGTTTACTCATTTGTTGTATTAGTTCCTGGTGGGGTAGTCTGTCAAACGCCTTAGAGTAATCAAGGAATAGCACATCAACGGGGATACCCTTGTCCAGTCTATCAATAACTAGATTATAAAAAGCCAACATATTTGTCTGGCACGACCTTCCCTTTACAAAGCCATGTTGGAGATTATCTGTAAGATGATTTATATCTAGATGTTCTTGTATTTTATCCTTGAGCACCCCTTCCAGAATCTTAGATGGTATAGCAGTAAGACTTATAGGTCTATAATTAGCTGTTAAAGCTGTGATCTATTAAAGTTTCCTGGACTAAGAAACTGGAAAACATCACCAGCAGATACTGGGATTCTCATTATTAATCAACTTTTTTGGAAGCCATCAAAATCAAAGTAAGTACAGCTAAGAAATTCTACAAGCTCTGACCTGGGAAGTGCAAACCGAATCCACATTTCCATCTACCTTGTTGCTAAGGAGAACTGCATGTCTTTGAGAACCATTCACAACTATTTAAACAAAGGGAAGACACTGACAAAGGGTTTTAACTTCCTGTATATGCCCCAGGCCAGTGTTCCAAGAATTTAATACATCCTTTCTCTTGTTACCGTAGATCAAACAGTTTACTGGTCATTTTGCTGTGGACTTGATTATTTTACATCATTTGGCAATGGGGCAAATCCTCCCCCTGGAGGCACGCCACCGACATTGATCTATCCCTACTCATGTGTGAGCCTTGGGCACATCTAGCCACATTGTATACAATTATTCCAATGTTGCATTTTTGACATTACCACCTGGCATACTACTATTCAAAAGAGAAATGCAACCTCTCTCTGACTGAACTCCGCCTATGCACCCTAAAACTTGTGCTCCTCCTCCTGCTGCTATCAGGGACTGTTGACCCTAACCTTGGACCAAACACCTTCAACCAAAACAAACCAGCAGGCACTCTCTCAATCATGTGCCTGAACATCTGCACTTTACTTCCTAAGCTTGATGCACTGCAAGCCTTTACCACCCAACACAACCCAGATATTCTGTCAGTAGTTGAAACTTGGCTCACCCCAAAGATTCCTGACCAGGCAATCACCCTTCCTGGCTACAATGTCTTCTGGGTTGATTGTAAGTCCAAAAGAGGTGGAGGGTGTGTCTTATATGTGAAAGACATTTTCCAAGGACACCCCATTGATTCCAATCTTCCAGCAACACCTGCTCAGATTCTTCCCATCAGACTCCTATTAGGCACCCACAATAAGGCCCTCACAGTTGTCACTGTTTAGATACCTCCTAAGGAACAGGGACCAGGTCTAACTGCTGTCCTTAACTTTGTCAAATCCCACCCATCGAACTCTGAAATCATCCTTGGTGACTTTAACATTAATTGGGTCTCAGCTGAAGGTGGGTCATTTAAGGACTCCATTATATCAGCTAACCTGATTCAAATGGTTGACTATGCAACCAGAAAGAACTACAGAACTGGGACCTGCACCCTACTCGACTGGATCCTAACCAACTACCCCTCTCGGATCATGAAAACCTCAGTCCTCCCTGACTCACTCAGTGACCACTCTCCCATCAGCTGTACCTGGTCAAACAAATTCTATAAGCCCCCTCCAAAAATCATCACCAGCAGAGTCCTACCCCGTGGTCAGCTACCCCACCTCAAATTGCACCTCAGTCTGCAGGACTGGTCCCCCATCTTCAAGGCAACAGATATTAATACTGCACTGGAGCAATTTATTCACATTTTCAATGAAGCCTGTAATAAATTTGCACCCCTCAAAAAGCGTAAAGTTAAATCGCTCAGTAACCCTTGGCTGTCAGGAGACCTCCTAAAAAACTTAAATCCAGGGTCCATCTCTGGGAACTGGCTAGAAACTCCAGTAAGCAACTCGACATCCAGAATTATAAAAAGGCATGGAACGACTGCACCAAATCCATTCGGCAACAGAGATCTGACTACTATAAAAATACCCTCACTAACTCCAGGGGAAATGGGAAGGATTTCTGGAAAAATGTTAAAGATGTCACTGGGAAGCAGTCAAAATCTTCGACGAACATACTCAACATAAATGGGCACACTACACTCGATTCTAAAACTATTGTGAACACTTTTAACATCGCTTTCACTGACATTAGCAGTGTTCTCCCCTCTGACTTCTTCCAAGATGTGTCAACTCCCATCCCCCCAACTCCTCCACCCATGCCTGTCACCCACCTTTCTACTTTAAAGCACTAAAGAAACATCAAGTCTGAAACTACATTGCCAAAGCCATCAGCACATCTAGAACAAGCAATGACACACTTGACCTCAAGCTACTGGCCCTAACGCTTGACGAGGTACTTGGGCTCCTCACCAAGATTTTTAATCTCTCTCTTTCCTCTAGCCAATTCCCAGACAAATGGAAAATGGCCACTGTTACCCCAATTCACAAAAGTGGTGATAAGGCTGACCATGCGAACTTCCGCCCTATCTTCATTCTGCCTCCCCTATTGAAGGCACTGGAATGTATAGTAGTGGACCAACTTACCAAGCATCTGGACAATTATAATATTCTCTGTAAACAGCAACATGGCTTTAGAAAAGGTCATAGTACATCATCTGCCTTACTCAAATTCACCAGCTCCATTCACAGCTCCCTTGACAATGGACAACTAACTGGTGCTATTTTCATCGACCTGACCAAAGCCTTTGATACTGTCCACCACTCCCTCCTGCTGAGCCAACTAAAAAATACTGGTCTCTCCAATGATTCAATCTCTTGATTCAAAAGCTATCTTGAAAACCGCACCCAGCATGTAAAAATTGGAGATGTGTACTCTGATTCCAAACCTGTCCTCTCTGGAGTCCTCCAGGGTTCAATACTGGGCTCCCTACTCTTCAGCCTGTTCCTTAACACCCTACCAGACTCCTGCACTGAACATATCATCCTGTATGCCGATGATGCAGTAATCCTTGCCACACACCAGGACCCAAAGAAATTGCAGAAAATCTCAACTCAGCTGCTCAGTTGAGAATTGGCTCACAAAGCACAAACTGATCCTTAATCAAAAAAACACAAAGGCCATGATCTTCAGCAGCTCCCATAATAAACATAAGCACTTCCAACTCTCCGTTATCACCAGACAAGGTGCCACACTGGAACAGGTCAAAAACTTTAAATACCTCTGGATCACCCTTGACCCTCACCTCTCCTACACTACCCACATTGACCATGTCGCCAAAGTGGCTAACTCCTGGCTAGGTCTGCTATTCCATCATAGGAAACACCTGACACCCAAAGCCCTCACTGTCGCTGTCCAGAACTCCATCATATCCATCATTGATTATGGCATTATCATTTACGGCTCTGCTACAACCACTGCACTCAAACATGTATCCACCGCCCTTGACAAGGCCTGTCGACTTGTCACTGGCTTCTAATGCCTAACTCACACCTGTGACCTCTATTCTCAAACTGGATGGTTGAATCTTGCCAATCGAATAAAACACCAAACTTGTATTAGTACTAAGAAAATTTTGCTGGACCTTGCCCCCCTGGAGTCTGTGCCCTCATACAACCAAGAATCCACACCTGACATACCAGGGGATCGAAACCTCAGCTTCTGCAAATCCCGCATTGCCGTACAATACAAGGCCAAAGATCCTTTGCTTACCAGGCCACTAGTTGGTACAACGTTCTTCCCAGTGACATCTCATCCTCACTATCGCTCAGCACGTTTAAGACTCATCTCCGCCTAACACTCACTGCCTCCAACCTCTGTGACTGTTGTGGCTAAACATGTCTTTTGGTTCCATAGCTGAAGATGCCTTTTTTGGATCCACATCTACTCCTGCACTTTGCCAGCACCCCCCCCTCCTTCTTCACCTCCCTGCTGGCCCATGACAAATGCCACCCGCTGCACTACCTCTATTCTTATCTGCCTTCCTCCTCTCCTCTCCTCTCCTCTCCTCTCTCTGTCCCCCCAACCTACCTCCCTTTCTCCCTATCCACTTAGTCTCCCTGATTTCACCCTCCTCCTTTCCTTTCCCTCCCAAAGTTTCACCTCATTGTTCTTTTTCATCTACAAGACTATGTGTTTTTTTTTTAATTTTATAAACTGTTATCTTTGCTTATGGTTGTCTCAATTGTACCAATGACGTGGAACCTTTGTAAAAGAGCCTCGGCTCAAAGGTATTTGTAATCCTAGAACAAATAAATAAATAAATAAAAATAAACATATATTCTGCAGTGGGAGTTAAGTCCTGCAGGAGATTCCACAGCATTCAAATCACAGAATTCCAGGGACCCTGTCTATATGGAACTAGTATAGTTGTAATAGTAACACACAGTAGTTTATTATAAAATAGGTTTCAGAAAGGGTGAAAGATAACTGGCTGAGAGATATCTTTAATCATGATTATATCTCAGTAAAATAGCATGGAGAAAGATCCACCACCCTGTTTATAATAACATCCATATTCTTTGATAACTTAGTTTATCTATGACTGCCATCACAAACATGGCAATAATAGGACCTAACAATAGCATTCTTTTAAATTAAGAAAAACATTTCTTTCCTCTCATAATAGCCCTCTTTCACACAATCTCAATTTAAAAAAAAATGGAGTACTACCCATAGTTTGAATGGCTGGTATTTCTTTGCTGACCAAAAGTGTCCCTCTTCTGTCTTTAACTGCTTTCCAAGGAGTCTCTTCTGTTTAATCTGCAACAGATAAAATTGAGACAGTGGCTCCGTGTGAGGTCATCTGTTATGTTTGTTGAAGGGGAGGGAGGACAGTCTGCCTGTGGTACTGAGCAGAATGTAAAATTTGTGTATTCCATGGTAAACATTTCATTTATTGTATATGATGAACATGGCGGGGGGACCTGGGTGGGCAAAAGGAGGAAATGATGAAAAGAATTAGTTGGAAATGTGGGGAAATGTAAGTAAATTGGGTGGGGAAAATTGAAAGAATAATATTTGAAATTGTGATGGTATGTCAGTAGTGGAATGTGATGTGACTAATTTTGTGGAATTTGATGAATGCTTAAAAGATTAAAATAATTTGCAATTGTGTTTTTTTCTTCTTTTTGTATTTTTGTCACCCCTTCCAAATATTAAATCCATTTTATAGTCACAATAACATACTCTGGGTTGTGTATTGTTGTGGGACAGTGGTGTATCACAGGTGGTTGAAGGCACCAGGTCATACCTTGTGTCACAACACTCTTATGGTGTACCATTATCACACAATGGCATCACCCTGTCATGTTCTTTTCCTTAAATCACTGTACCTTTAACAAACCAGCTGCTTCAGTCTGTCCTCTCTAAAGGCTGAACAGACTTCAAGAAGCAGAATTCTGTGATTGAACTTGATGCTCAGGATACATTCAACATACAACATGTAAACACAAAGGCAAGCAAAACAAACAAATTTGTAATATACATATCAAAAATGTGTTCAAAAAGTACTGTGTTAGAAAGCACACAGCTACCGCATACTCTGGTAAGTATACACTAATCAAAAATAAGTTTTGGCAGTTATTCAAAAAGTTGTTAAAAATATACTCTTATGTTGTTTATTCCAATATTTTGTGTGCCTAAATTCAAAGCCACAGATGAAGACAATTGGTTGCCAAAGGATGAAATATCATCAGTACAGTTTTCTTTTTTATATCCAGAAACAGAAAATAAACCAATATGACTTTGAAAGTGCTACGGTAGTAAGGTTTCCTATAGAGAAAAAGAAAAGGAAAATACAATAAATAAAGTTCATTAAGCTATAGTACAGTCACATCTGGTATTATGCCCCTCTTTGTGTGAAGGTACTCCATTGCATTTGAGTCATGATAATCATAAGAGCCCAGTTCAACAGGAAACTGAACATTTTCATAAAATAATTTTTTTCTCCATATCTGAAAAATTGAAAAAGTAAATTTTTCCTGGAAGGTGACATTGAGCTTTGCAATGAAGTGCAGAAGCATAGGGACTCCAGCCTCCATGAAAAGCAAAAAAGACTTCCTTTTATAGAGAGTAAAGCTAAGATTCTGAGGATAAAGAGAATTCTAATACTTTCACAGTACAAATATCTTCTCCACTCCAGTTAACTGGAGTATCAAAAGTATTTTTGCAAGGTATTTGTAGCTGAGGATGGCAGCAGGACCTGAGTTCAAATCACTATCCAGTCACTTTATATTGGGTGCCCCATGTGCAGTCCCAAGTTAGCATTGTTCTGGCCACTAATACATAAGCTGCTCTCTTGCACCCCCTTGTGATATACACATGTTTCTTGGATGACTATGCTGGTAAGGGTGTGGTGGTTATCATGCAAGTGGGCCACATGGCAATGCTTAAATTATGGCACAACCCCTATACTTCTAGAACTGCTGCAGGCTGTTAATAGGGGAGTCACAAAGTTGCAACCAGGCAGAGAGGAGCTCTGGCTGGGTAGTGATTATCATGAGGCATGACTGTTGGAGGCAGTTCACAGAGAAAGGGTTTTGGGAAGGGATTCCACTGGATATTGGGGAGATATTGGCAACTGGACATCAGGTGGGTAGACCACTGGACCCCAAGACCAATCATGGAGCACATGGACATTTGCAAAGTCTGTGACCCATGTGCAGGTCTACAGGTATAGGCAAGGCTACTTGGGGAGAAACATCTGGTAGCAGTTGTTATAATGTCAAGCAGTGCCCTCCAGTGGTGTCACATCCTAACTAGTTAACATATCGTATGGCATGCTAGAGCATTGTATGGCCTACTACAGCAATTTGCCATGCGACTTTGTCCAAGGCTGGACTCTTCCCCCAGGGATTAAGGCAAACTTTTTTCAAAAGCAAAATAGGTGGAGTCAAGATGGGGAACATACCTCTCAACATCCTGCCTCATAAATCAAGGACAATGCTTAAAGAAATCAGGGGCAGAGGGCCCAAAACTGGGACACAGCTTAAAAATTGATGGTATCTACTCAGAAAGCTTGTAGAATAAGGGGCTTATTAGTTCTCAGACTTTGTTATAGTGAGCCTCCCTCAAGCCACGGAAAAGACCTTGAGTATCCCCCACATACTCACATAATCTTGGACCTCCCCTCCCATAGAAAAGTAGCATACTTGCACTTTATATTAGGAATGAAGTGAAACTCCTTTGAGTAGTTCACTTTCATTTTATTCAGCTTATTGTAACCCCCCCTCCCACATTGTTCATTTTGTATTGCTTGACTGTTCTGCAGTTACCTTGTGAATTATATTAATTCCCTACCCTTCCCCAGATCCACCTGAAATGAACATTGGCTCACTTAGTGTGCCCTTCCTGGTCACCAGTTGGTAAATAAATGCATGAATGCATGTACTAACATCCTTTTTCAGTCTGTGTCACCCCTTCATACAAAATATCTACAACTCAGAATTTCAATACAGTACTTTTTCAGACTTGCTTGAGCCTCCCCTGGAACATGTTGGGGCCTTCTCAGGGAGGCTGGCCTCACCATTTGAGAAACCCAAATATATTTTCTGAGGAAGGACACACCTGTAACTATAATGTCTGACATTATTTTCTGCTTGCAGTCCTTACTGTGCATTCATGGAAACATAGATTTTAGGAGGGACAGCAGTAGATTATGAGGCAAAATCAGGGATGTCCCTGAAAATCAGGGGCAGCTAAGATGCATGATAGAGAACCTCATTGTGCCCTTTTTTTTTTTACTCTTCCCCATTGAAACAGAATCCACATTTAAGGTGTAGGAACTTGGACTATGCTGTCTGCAGGTTTTCTATGTATCATCTAACATCTTCCCCTGGAGTCTCTCTAGGGCTCAGTCACATAGTGCTTGGTAGCAAGTTCATGGTTTTCAAGTTTTTTTTTTTAATCGTACAATAGTTTATTGAAGTATTTTAAGTATTTTCATACAGTAGAAAACAAGCAGTACAGCCAACCAATTTCTAAGTATGATACATTCCCAGAAGGCACAATGGTAATAGAAGTTATCCTTCAGTAGGCAAATTGTCTTACTACAAGTCATAAATATCAACATACCAAATTCACCATATTACAATTATCTTAAGATTGTAGTACTATCTAGGAGAACAATACAAAGAAAATAAGTGAGTCCTAAATAAAAGCAGATGCTTATATCTTTTGACAAGTGCGTAGTTCCTTATGGCTTGACCTACCCATAAGGTAAATAGAGTATTACAAGCAGCCCATTACATAGGAGGGTTGGAGGGTGGCTCTAGGATTTTACAAAAAGGGGAGCAAAGATATAGTTCCCATTTCTGATAGTAGTGGTGGAGATTGCCCCTCTGGAGGTGAGAAAGCCTTTCAAAAAGAGAGAGCTTGGCTAAAGCTGCATGCCAGGCATTACAGGTAGGGATAACAAGCTGGTGCCAATAGTTAAAGAGGAGGCATTTGGCCTCCAAGATAGCTACCAAGGTCCAGTCTTTGAGGGATTTAGGTAAATGACTCAAAGTGGTAGTGTCCCCCAAACATAGTTTAACATCGTCCAGAACAATTGGTTGCTTAAGCACTAAAGAAATGTCTGATGCAACCATCTTCCAATAAGTTGACAACTTAGGACAGGACCATAAAATGTGAATAATATGTGCCTTCACCTGGGAACAGTGCCAGCATTTGTTATGGCTAAGCAAGCCACAGGAGTGGACACTCAGTGGTGTATGGTGCAACAGCAATAGAATTTTTAACTGTAAAAAGTGACTATTCGTGTCACTATATGTCTGAAACATACCCTTAAGGTAAGAGGTCCACTGGTTGTCAGAGATGGAGGAGCCAGTATATAATTTCCATTTCTTTTTACAGGACAAGGTTGCTTTGGATTGTGAGTCTCTCCAAGAACTATAGAAACAACCCATAACCCCTTTGCTAGAGGAAAGATGGTCCAAGCCAGCTATCCATGTCCACTGTGTGACCTCCTGGGATTTAAGAAGACAGAGATGTAGGGCACTGCAAATTTGTAAATATCTTCAAAAACCTTTGTGTGGAAGAGAAAATTGCCTTCATAACTGATCAAGGGGGAGCAGAGGGTATGTGCCTGATGGAGAGAGGTCCTGTAAGACCTGAATTCCTGCTTTGCGTCAGGAAGGCCAGTATATTGATGTCCCATATATTTGGATAAGATTATTTCACCATAAAGGAGCATATTGTATAGGAGGGTCCCAGAATTGTCTAGGTAAATGAGATTTGGCCCTAAGGTGCTTCCAAGAGTGAGCTGTGCATAACACTGTGGGAGGGAGAGAGTGAGGTAAGCATGCCTGTGGGGTGAGAAGCATATATAAGGATATTGTACCTGCCAGGTCAGTCTCTAATTGGACCCAAATCAAGAGGACCATAGCATTAAGCACAAACCACAAAGTTGCCTGTGCGACTATACATGATATACATGATAGATGATAGCCAAAGTACCAGGGGACATTGAGGCCTCCTTGGGACCAGTGTGCCCTCAGTTTATGCTTACTCCATTGAGGCAGCTTAGAATCCCATAAGAAACTGGTTGATAGTTTTTCTAATGAGGTGAAAATCTTGGGTGAAAGAGGAATGGGGAGATTATTGAAAAAATACATAATTACCTAGCAACCTGTTCAGTGTAGCCATAGTATATTTATTCAGGCTGACTTATCTGTGCACATCGATGCCATCTTGAGGAAACTGCACTCCAAGCTTAGTGCTCTATACAGGAATTGTAGTTGCAACCCACTGACTGTGAGTTGCTAACGTGTCCGGAAGATAATTCTCTCCATCTTTGACTACTGTGATGTAGTCTATGGTGCTGCTCCCAAATCGTCTCTGACCAAATTGGACACTATCTTTCACCCCTTCTGTCACTTCGCCCTCTACTCTTCCTCATGTACCCATCTCTGTGAACTCTATCGCTCTATTGCTTTTCCTCAACTAACAGGTGCCTGTCCCACTGTGCCAAACTATCCTCCAAATTCTGGCTTGGAGAACTTCCTTCCTACCGCTCATCCTTGTTCTCTTCCCCTCCTTCACTCTCCCACTCCCAGATCTAAAGATACATGTACCTTGGTGGTCTCACACTGCTCCACCCTCATTGGCCAAACAGCCTTTGTCCATTGATTCCCTAAAATCTGGAACTCCCTTCCATCCCAAATTTGCCACTCCTCTTCCACCTATTCCCTTCACTCTGCCTTCCATAACTTCCTCTCTCCCAGTTGTTCCTGTTATAACCCTCCCTAACTTTCTCTATTCCTAGTTCCAGCCTTCCAGCTACTTACCACCCTTGCAGGGTTCTCAGCATCCTGAAGGCGTACTGTGGGTTGGCTGCCTCCCCACTTTTCTGCATCCATCTCCCCTTGCAGGGCTTCCTCACCTTCTTGAAGTGGCAACTGGTGTTGGCTGCTTTCCCCACTTCACCTCTCTCCTCCCTCCTGCCCCTTCCTCCTAGCCTCCTCAACAATTTTAGCTACTCCTTCTTCTCGCAGCACTTGTGTTCCTCCTTGAGCCTGCTCCTGGAACTTCTTGGCACTTTAGTTTGCTATTGCATTATTGTTCACCTGTTTTATTGTACTGTTATTCGGCTCTCCAATAATGGTATTATCTCTCATGTAATTGTTTGTATTGCACCCTTATAGTTGCATTATCTGCATACCTGTATACATAATTTGTATCTGTTATTCCATCCATTAATTGTATCATCTCTGTGTCATATCCTCATGTATCCTCCCCCCCCCCCAAGGTCACACCATGAGATGAGCAACTTGTTGTTCAGTGTGCTCTTCTAGGGAAACATTTCAATAAATAAAATAAATTGCTCTCATCTTTTTCTTTTTTTGGGCCACCTAGGAGAAGCATCAGCTGGCAGGTCTTGAGGTTGTTTGGTTTGCGAAACATCCATAGAAACAGATGTCTTGGATCTAGTACCAGGGCATTGATATGTCATGGCCTGCTGGGTGGTGAATACCTCCAGACCCTTTGCCCTAATGCTACACATTGGGCTGGAAAAGATGGAACGGTGCCATTGATCCATCAGTGAAGATTTGAGAGAGACAAGTTGCTCCACCAGACTTCTTTGGGTTCTTAGCTCTGATGCCATCAGTACAAATGCAGTCTGGTCACAAACTGCTTCATGAAACAACAAAACTCAGAAATCTTATCTACAGTGCAGGTAACAAATGCTGCTAATAGTCCACTATCTTGCTCCTCCATCCAACAGTATGTTTTTCTATAATAAGAAGTAGGTTTATTGACAGCACATTTATAGGGACTTCAAAGACTAGTTGGATGCAGGCCAGGAATTGCTTTCAAAATTGTCATAGTCCTTTCCAGTATATACAGAATGCAAGCTTTATTTTTCAGTTATACTTGATCTGTCAGTGATGATAACATCATTTACTTTAATTTATTAAGGTGTTGCAGACAAAGCTGACCTACATTTTTGCATTCTTACGGCTGCGTGGGAAGAGCTCCACAGATGTTTTGCCATCACTGTAGGAGAACAGCGGGTCAGCTCCAGAACATGACCCTGTGTTCTCCTACAGTGCTGCAGCAACGTAATGACAGCACTTACTCCATAGCAGCTGTCCTCCTTGACATAGGTCCCCTCCACAGCACAGTCTCCCCCTCCCCATGGTGCACTACTTCGTGGATGCACTTCTACACCTGCTCATGCATGCGCAGTTTCACTGCTGCCACAATCTTTTGAATGGCAACCCATCACCACTCTGAAACAGGTGTTCCAATGTTGCCGCCGTTCCATGACCCATGCTGCTGCTGCTCTGATATTGCCATTGACACTGCACTGAGAGCCATGCTGTCGCCACCCTGCTACCTGGACGGATAAGAGCTTGGTGCAGCTGTATCAGCTCTGACAAGAACTTGTTACTATGTACCTGGACTTGACTGGGTTTCTGTTACTCTGTTATACAAATTTTAAATAGCAGTTTGATTTCAAATTCTGAATTATTTAATGAATTTATTTTTATGTCAAACATGTCGACTTTCTTAAGAGCCTGCTGTGTTCTTTTGTTATCTATCACTACGTATCATTGTCTTAGTTGGCCCCATTTTTACTGTGTGCCAGAACATGACTGTGTTTTTCTTACTCTGTTCTACAATTTTTAAATAGTTTAATTTTTAAAATCGTAAATTATTAAATGAAGTTATTTATTTATTTTTATGCTGAAAATGTGGACTGTATCAGAAATCTATTGTGTTCTTTTGTTATCTGTCACCATGCATCACTGTCTTAGCTGACCCAATTGACAAACATTTATAATATCATGATGCATATGCAGTAGTATTAAACTGGGATTTTAACACACACTATTGTGTTTTGTGGAAAAATATTAGTTGGCTAACATTGGCCAGAATGAAGCTAAACTGACAAAGTCATTTATCAATATGTTCATCATTTAACTGCCCCTTACATAGGTCAGAAATTCTAACTGTCATAGCATAACTAAAAGTTATGCAATGCACCAAATTGCACTTTTATCTCCCTCGTGTCTGATCAGACCTAGGCACATTGAAATGCTTCTTTCCTTTTCCTTCTCCTGCTTAGTGAAATGGATGCAGTGTCATATGTGCTTGGTGCTACAGTCTCACTGCTTCTCCAGAGTGGCAAACCCCAGCAACAGACAAAAGCACCAGTTCAGTGCATACAAAAAAAGCACACAATCCAGTGTGCTTAGATTGCAAAAGTAGTATCACATCCAGTTTATTACATAGCAGCCAAATCACATGGTGTTAAATCAAAAGCATATCATAGACCCATAGGAGGACTCCCACTTACATTCCAGCACATTTGAGTGACACTATCACTTCCTCAGGGGGCAAACTGTGCTTTGTGAAATGCACTATTATGTTCTGTGGAACTGTACTTATTAAGCTGCATTCCTGCACTTCCTTCAAGCCCAGCTGCAAAACATTTGTACTTGGACTGATAAATGATCAATTTAAATTGTTCAAATGTTTAATTTTTAAATCTTTGATTATTGTGTTTATTACATTTTATCTGTATCTCAGGATGATTCTGTAAATAAGACTTTCCTCTAAGTGAATATATCCTGCAAAATAAATTTTAATCAATAAATACAACAAAACAACATGCCAGATATGATTTTACAACTTGTTGATCAGGCAATAATTATTTTTGTAGCAGAAAGTTGAAAATCATGGTCATAGCATTCCTGTTACTGCGAGTTAACCAGTTTTCACTTGACTCTGTAGGTGAATTCCCTAGTATAAAGTAGTGATGGGCATACTGGTCCACTTGAAATCAGAACCCCCACCCCCACCCCCTGGATCTCATAGGATCAGATGGACTCGGGTAGCTCAGGACCTGGTCCATAAGTGTATTGGATCCACTTTTCTGAGATTGTTTTCTAGATTTCCATCCCCTCCCATCTGCCAACTTCCCTGCTTCTCTGCAAAATTACCCCCTAAACATAACATAGAAACATAGACTTTGACAGCAGATAAGGACCGCTTGGCTCACATAGTCTGCCCATTTCTCTACCTACAGGATAAGCTGTAGAGCCTAGTTAACCAACAGCCTATTTCTTCCTACCCTCAACAAGAATTGACTTATGTTTGTCCCATGCATTCTTGACTTCTCCCACAGTTTTAGACCCCACAACCTCCTCAGGAAGGCTGTTCCACATGCCCTCCACCATCTCTGTGAAATAATACTTCCTCACATTGCCCCTGAGCTGTCCCCACTCTATCTTCAGATTGTGTCCCCTTGTTCTTGCACATCTCATTTTCTGAACTTTGTTGATTCCACTGAGGCACTTGAAAGTTTCTATCATGTCCCCCCTCTCCCTCCTTTCCTCAAGGGTATACATATTAAGCTCCTTTAGTCTCCTCATATGGCTTCTCTTGCAGACACTGCATCATTTTAGTTGCCCTCCTGTGGAATGCCTCCATCCTGTCTTTGTCCTTGTGGAGATGGGTCTCCAGAACTGGATGCAGTACTCCAGATGGGGTCTCGCCAACTGTATGTACAGAGGGATAACAACTTCCTGTTTTCTGCTGGCGATACCTCTCCCAATACATCCCAGTATCACTCCAGCCCTCCCTACTGCCTTCTCACATTGCTTGCCAACCTTAAGGTCATTTGATATGATTACCCCAGGTCCTTTTCCATGTTTGTTGTTGTTACTATCTCCCTCCTCATTGTGTAATCTTCCCCTCGGTTTTTGTTTCCCAGGTGCATTGTTTTGCACTTCTTTGCATTGAATCCAAGCTGCCAAACTTCTGACCATTCCTCCAACCTTGCCAAGTCCCTTCCCATCCTTCCCATTCCTCCTTGTGTATCAACCCTGTTGCAGATCTTTGTGTCATCTGCAAAGAGGCATACTTTTCCTTCTAGTCCCTCTGCAATGTCACTTATAAAGACATTAAAAAGGACTGGATCCAGTACTGAACCTTGCGGTATCCCACTAGTAACCCCCCTGTCTTCACAGTGGACTCCGCTTACAATTACCTTCTATGTCCTATTGTCCAGCAAGTGTTTTACTCAGGCTACCACCCTGGGACCCACTCCCAGGCTGGTTAATGTGTTTATTAATCTTTTGTGTGGGACTGTGTCAAATGCCTTACTAAAAGTCAGTTACCCTATAAGCGCTTCAACTTAGCGCTAACAACAACATCCCAACCGTGACAGCTACAATGCTGATTGTGCATTAGTGCTATGGGATGTCGGTGCTCATGTCGGTGGCTGTAAGCTCCATCTTCCCCATGTGGGAGCTCCGCCCCCACACCCACCGGTCTATAGGATTCTAACTCAGAGTCAGAGTTGGATCTGGGGGGGGGGGCAATCACCCAGCAAGGCAGTCCCGATTGCTGCACAGACCACCACAACGATGGGCAGATTTTGCCCAATTTCTGGTGCTGTGGTGGTCTTCACGAGCATGGAGTCACTGCAGTGATGGTATACCGCTAAGGTCTAGGTAAGCCATGTCCACAGCCCCTCCTTGGTCTACTACTTTGGTCACCCAGTCAAAGAAATCAATTAGATTCATCTGACATGACCTTTCCACTGTGAACTCTTGCAGCCTTGGGTCCTGTGCCCCACTGGCCTCTAGGTACTCAAAAATTCTTTCTTTCAGAAGTGATTCCATCACTTTCCCTACCACAGAGGTCAAACTGACAGGTCTGTAGTTTCCTGCCTCTGTCTTGCTCCCACATTTGTGAAGGGGAATCACATCCACCTTCCTCCAGTCCTCAGGTACCAAACCATCCTCCCATGATTTGTTAAAAATGGTAGTCAGTGGTGTCACTAATTCTCCCATTAATTCTTTTAGAATTCTGGGGTGAATCTGATCAGGCCCCATAGCTTTGTCCACCTTCAGTTTTAGGAGTTCTTCCAGAACCCTTTCTTCTGTGAAAGGACTGGGATTGACCCCCCAATCAAGAGTGCTTCTGTTAATTGGATTAGGTACCACCCCCTAGATACATAGATACATACACAGTGTCGGCAGATAAGGGCCTATGGCCCACCCAGTCTGCCCATTTGAGCTTGTAAGTTCAGTTTGTTTTCCTAGAAGTCTGTTGCCCCTTACCCCTGACCTCCAGAATTCCTTTATGTCTATCCCATGCATTCTTAAATCCCATGATTGTTTCAGCCCCCACCACTTCCTCTGGCAGGTGTTTCCCTTGTCCACCACCGTTCTATGAAGAAATTCTTTCTCATGTTTCCTCTGAATCGTCCTCCTCCAACTTCATCCCATGCCTCTAGTCCTGGAACATCTTTTCACTTAAAAATAGTGTTTTCCTGCACCCTGTTCCTCCCTGTAAGATACCTTATGTCTCTATCATATCCCTCTCTCCCTCCTCTCCTCCAGGGGTACATGTTCAGTTCCTTCAACCTGTCTTCATAGGACTTGTGATGCAATCCATGCACCATCTTTGTTGCCCTCCTCTGAACCTTCTCTACCCTGTCTATGTCCTTACGTAGAGTATGGTCTCCAGAACTGTACACTGTACTCAGGGTGTGGCCTCACTAGTGTCTTGTATAGCCGGAATTATGACCTCCCTTTTCCTGCTGGTGATGCCCCTGCCTATACATCCCAGCATCCTATTTGCTTTGCCTGCTGCCTTGTCACACTGTTTCCCTACCTTGAAGTCATCAGAGATGATAACCCCAAGATCCCTTTCCTGCTTGGTGCATGCTATATCCTCACCCCCCAACTGATATATTGTGCCTGGGTTTTTGTGCCCCATATGCATTATCTTGCACTTCTTTGCATTGAATTTCAACTGCCAAACCCCTGACCATTCTTCAAGTTTCTGCAGGTCGCTTCTCATTCTGTCTACACCCTCTGGTGTGTCTACTGTGTTACAGAGCTTTGTGTCATCAGCGAACAGTGAAATTCTGCCTTCTAGGTCCTGCGCAATGTCACTGATGAAGATGTTGAATAGGACTGGTCCCAGCACTGATCCCTGTGGTACCCCACTGGTCACTTTTCCCTCTGTGGAGTGACAGCCATTTACCACCACCCTCTGTGTCCTGCCACCCAGCCAGTTACCTACCCACCACACTACTGTCTGCCCACACCCTATTCCCCAGTTTGTGTAATAGTCTTCTATGTGGCACAGTGTCAAAGGCCTTGCTGAAGTCCAGATAGGCCATGTCCTGCCCTCCTGATCCTCCCTAGTCACCCAGTCAAAAAATTCAACTTGGTTGGTCTGACATGACCTCCCCCTGGTGAAACCATGCTGCCTTGGGTCCTGTAGTCCATTGACAACCAGATGTTCCACCAATCTCTCCTTCAGTAGTGCTTCCATGATCTTCCCCAGTACTGAGGTGAGGCTGACTGGTCTGTAGTTCCCTGCTTCCTCTTTGTTCCCACTTTTGTATAAGGGGGACTACATCTGCTGTCCTCCAGTCTTTGGGTACCTCCCCTGTTTCCAGTGATCAGCTAAACAGGATAGCCAGAGGTTCAGCCACCACCTCTCTTAGTTCTTTAAGGACCCTGGGGTGCACCCCATCTGGCCCCATTGCTTTATCAACTCTTATTACTTCCAGTTCCTTCAGGACCCTTTCTCATGTAAAGGGACTTGTGTCCATTCTGCACCATTCTCACCCCTTGTGCTCCTTCAGACCCATCACCCTCCTCTTCCTCAGTAAGACTGAGCAGAAATACCTGTTCAATATGTCAGCTTTACTGTTGTCATCCTCCACCTTGGCACCCATCCTCCCCTTCAGTCTCACTATCCCCTCCTTTGTCCTTCTTTTTTACCTTATGTACCTGTAAAAGGTTTTGTCCCCTCTACCCACTGATTTTGCAATGTGTTCTTCTGTCTGAGCTTTGGCTTCCCTTACTGACCTCCCTGCCTCCCTTTGCTTCTCCCGGTACTTCTCCCTATCCCCTTCTGCCTGTGTCTTTTTGTATTGCCTGAATGCAATCTTTTTGGCTTTCACTTTCTTTGCTACCTCTTTGGAAAACCATAATGGTCTCCTCTTCCTTTTCCTCTTGCTAACCTGCTTAATGCACAATTCTGTTGTTCTTGTAATCCCCATTTTAAATACTGCCCACTGTTCCTCAACCCCTGATTCCTGTCCCATTCCCCTCCTCCTCTTTTGTGAATACTAAGCAGAAGTATTAATTCAGTATCCCTGCTTTTTCACTGTCCCTCTCTTCCCAGCCACCGTCCATTCTGTTCAGCCTCAATATCCCTCCCGTTATCTTTCTATGCTCCCTGACGTACCTATAAAAGGTTTTTATCCCCTTTGTTAACTGAGTTGGCGATCTTTTCCTCAATTTGGGCCTTTGCTATTCTGACTTCCCTCCCTGCTTCCTTCTGCCTTAACTGGTACAGTTCTCTGTCCTGCTCCTTCTGTGTTTCCTTATACTTCCTAAATGCTACCTTTTTCTCCCTAACCTTCCCTGCCACCTCTTTTGAGAACCATAGTGGCTTTTTCCTTTCATTTTGATTTGTTTATTTGCTTCACACAAAGGCGTGTTGCCACTGTGATGGCAGTTTTGATGCTTCCCCATTGTTGCTCCACCCCTCCTTCAAGCCTGTTTGCTAGTGCTTTTCTAAGGCACTCTCCCATCTTGCAAAGTCAGCCCTCCTGAAGACCAGTACTCTCACTTTTGTATGGCTTGACTCTGACGCTGAGTTTATTGTGAACCACACTGTTTGGTGGTCACTTGTTCCCAGACAGGTACTCACTTCTAGATCTGAGATCCTCTCACTGTCACCATTTGAGAGTATGAGGTCTAAGATTTCTCCCTCATGAGTGGGTTCCAAAACTAGCTGTTTGAGGCATGCCCCCTGTAGGGCATCGAGAATGGCCCTGCTCTTGGATGTGGCTGCAGCAAAGGTGCTCCAGTTAACATCTGGCATATTCAGGTCCCCCATCAACAGTATCTCCCCTTTCTCTGCCATTCATTTTTCCTTTGTTCTCAGTCCAACTCTAACAAGATCAAGTGAGTTACTGTAGCGGGAGCTTGCTGCCAGCAAGCAGCAGCAGTATCTATGGTGCAGCAGTTGATAGGCTTAGAAGCTTTTTAAAAAGACACACGCCTTCACAACCATAAGCAGTAGGATGATTTCAGACAAGATGGCACGCTTAGAATGCTAGGACTAGTGTAAATTATGTGTCAGTGTTTCTCAATGCCTCTTGACTGCAGTCTCTTGTGCCCTTCACCTTCATGGCCATCTCAACACTATCAGCAGCTAGACATAAACAATTAAGAGAACTCCAAACCGCTCATCTTTCATCAGGTTTGAAATGTTTTGCAGTTACAGCTGAGCCATCAAGTGTACTGACAATAAGTCTCCACATTAAGATATTAGTGGTGAACATTTTAAATACAGTCTGTTGTGAATATGTGCAATAGAGTAATTTGTTAGAGATTTTGTGTGCAGTACTTTGGACTGTAAAAAAGAATATTGGAATTTGTGTGATTTATTGAATCTGCCTCGAAGCACCCTACTACAGTATGTGCAGATTTTCTGGCTTAGCAAGATACTGTACTATGGACCTTGTAAAAGATATTAGGAACTGTGCAATAATAAATAGTTAAAGGAAACTGAGCCTAGAAAAGAAATGAGGAAAGCTGTTGCTGTATTGATAAGTGTGTCAATAAAACTGTTGGCATAAAGCTTTGGCACTTTCGAGTCTACACTCCCTTTTGAACTGTTTTATTTTTATAGGCCCAGATTTTCAAACTGCGCCATTCTGAGGCGCAAGCCCCTGCGCTGCTCAAAATAGTTGTGCAGGGGTGTGGCCGGGGTGATATTCAAAGGAGTTGCGCTGTTGAGCAGCCCTTTGAATATCTACCACAGCACTTGCGCGTAGGCGCCGAGTGGGATTTGCTCCACATAAGTTGCCAGAGTTGAGCATTAAACTTGCGGTGGCGCCAAGTACCATTGCGCCGTGCTCAAATTTCCGATATTCAAAGGTGACATGCAAATGGGGCCATAATTTATGCAAGGTGCAGGGGGGCCATTTGCATCTATTGTAGCCCCATTTGCATGCCATTTGATGTGAGTCGCCGATCCTGAGGACTTGCTCCTGGCCACCCTGCCAGGCAGCAGCTGTGGGGACCGGCGCACAATGCAACCTGATCAGCGGGCATCACAGTTACATGAAACCCCACACATATCCCACAGCCACGATCGCCGGGCAGTACGAATACATGAACCCCCACACACACACACATCTCCCACAGCCCGATCGTGGGCGGGAATGTATGAACCCCAGTGCCCGATCGCGGGCAGAAGTAACCCTTCCCCCAACCCGAATATCTCCCTGGTGGTCCAGTGGACCGTAAAGCCCGATCGTGGGCAGAATGTCACATCACAACCCCCAAACATCTCCCTGGTGTCTAGTGTCCCCCACCCACCCGAAGCCCCTCCACCCGCTCCCCGCGGCCGGCGGGCGACAGCATCCACCTGCCTGCCGCCGCCCGCCGACCGGCTATCCGGTAGGGCTGCCGCCCGGTGGTGCAGAGCTACAGCCAATGGGCATGCAGCCCATACCGTCATGACAGTCCAGATTTGATGAATCATTCACAAATCTGGACTGTCATGTACAGCAAAGTGGGCTGCACCCGATTGGCTGTAGCTCTGCACCATCGGCGCAGCCCTACCGACAATCAGTCGATGGCAAGCGAGGCGGCAGGCGGTGGATGCTGTCGCCCGCCGCCGCGGGGAGCGGGTGGAGGGGCTTTGTGGGTGGGTGGGGGACACTAGACACCAGGGAGATGTTTGGGGGTTGTGACAGTGACATTCTGCCCGCGATCGGGCTTTACGGTCCACTGGACCACCAGGGAGATATTTGGGTTGGGGGAGGGTTACTTTCGCCCAACGATCGGGCACTGGAGGGGGTTCATACACGCTCTGCCCGCGATCGGGCTGTGGGAGATGTGAAATGTGGGGGCGGTCATGTAACTGTACTGCCCGCGATCAGGCTGTGGGATATGTGTGAGGGGTTTCATGTAACTGTGATGCCCGCGATCGGCTGTGGGATTGTGTGTGGGGGGTTTCATGTAACTGTGATGCCCGCGATCGGCTTCAGGGATATGTGTGGGGGTTTCTGTAACTGTGATCCTCTGATCGGGCTGTGGGAAATGTGTGGGGGTTCATGTTACTCCTACCTCTCAACCTCTTGTGTCATGAATCAGGGACAAGGCTTAAAAATCAGGGACAAAGATGCCAAATCAGGGACACATCTTAACAATTGGTAATATTCGCTCAGAAATCTGATAGAATAAGGGGATTTGTATAAGATGCATTTCTGAAGAAGAACTAGTCTCTATTTTTAATGTTTGATATTATTTTATGCTTACAGTCCCCACTGTGCTGTCACAGAAACGCGAATTTTATGAGAGACAGAGGAATATTCTGTCGTAAAATCAGGGACATCCCTGAAAATCAGGGACAGTTGAGAGGTATGTGTTACTCTATGCCCGCGATCGGGCTGGTGGGGGGACACAGGGACCGAGTTGGGGGCCAGCCAGGGGTGGCAGCTGCTGTGTTGCGCCCTGCAATACAGCAGCTCACCTGTGGGTGGCCCTCAACTTGATCCTTTTTTGGCTCAAGGTTGTGCAGGCGCAGGTTGGGGGTTGCGCATGCACAACTCTGCACAACCCGACTGAATATCGGGTTGCGCAGGTTATGCATGGTTCCTCCCCCTCCTGTTGAGCATGCATTCATTTGCATTGCTCTTTTGCGCAACCTGTTGCCAGTGGAGCAACTGCCTCCTGCTGAATATCGCAGAATGGCGCAATGTAGGACTTGCGCATGCGCAACCCTGTTGCGCATGGAGCAACCCTTTTGAATATCTGGGCCATAGTGTGCACACTCCATCCCAGGTAGTTCTTACCTCCTTGTTTTTACAGATTTTGACTACCAGAGAGTAGCATCAGCTTATGCCATTGTGTTGGCAGCCCATGCTTTTTGCTGTGTTTTATTTTTCATTAGTAGGCATCCAGTCATACACCGGCTGTGTGATGACAGTGAAGGTGGCAGACTGGTAGTAGCATCATTGGAGAGGAAAGCATGAAGGATTTATGAGATTTAGCCATCAGATGTGTGGTTTATTGACTCTAGGGCGGGGGGGGCAGATGTGTTAATTAATGATACCATCCCCCCCCCAAACAGATAGAATGTGGAAGGAGCATACCTAGATTCTCTATAGGCATGAAAAACTTTGGAGACAGAGCAGAAGAATATGCAGAATGGAGTCAGAAAGATGGACTAACACACTCAGGTTAGAAAAATACTTTATGTTCTATTTTTTCATGCATTCTGTGATTGTCTTCATGTGTTAACATTATTTTCCTAAATGTTCTGATCTAAATCAGAACCAATCAGAACTAATTAGGACTTTTGCTTGGATCGTAGTCTTGATAATAAGGGTCAGGACCTTTTGGGGGTCTGTCCATCTCTAAAGGTGTTATTTTGTAAGCCTAACTAATAATTTTAGTTCTTCATTTCTTTGACCCTTATTGATCAGCTTTTTCCAGTCATGCAGGCAATCTGAGTTCAAGATCAAGGAGATCTACCATACCACACAGTTCATGCATTTCTAAGTTATTCCTATTGGTATGCACTTAACAGTAGTTTTCCCACCACCCAGCAAAACTGGTGCTATTATGTATAAAATTGGCCAACATATTTCTTCAAAAGAATATGAAAAAAAACCTCAGTGCTACCATATATTACAATAAAATCAATTGTTAATTTGTTTTATAAATTAGTAATTTGGGGAACTTGCTTGAAAAGAATGCCAGTTGAATAATTTAGTATCTGCTTATTTCAGGAGATTTAAGAGTCCACAGGGGCTGAGATGATTGATTTCTTGTGCTGCACATCTTGTCAGCAGCTTAGAATGCAAAATCAACAGTTGGGTATGTTGCAATATCATTGCTAGTGACAGGAAATTTGTTTTTGTTTTGTTTCACAATGTATTTACCCAGGATAGCACAGCTGAGATGAAACATCTCGTTTTCAGAGGTGTCTCACTTATACCCATCTCCGCTGCTGGGAAGACTGGAGCTCTAAGAGATTAAGTAACTTATTTAAGATCACACAGTAAGTATTTGACTCTATTAGCCCTCTGAATTCCATCCGTCCTCTCCTTTAGTCCTCTACCTCACAATGGTCTTTAAATGGGCAGGTCCAGGATCTGCTTCATACTATCTGTGCCTACTCTTCTCACTCTGGATAGTCTATGTGTCCAATGGTTCACCATACTCCCCTTCTGCGGTCTTGCCCTATCAGCTACATAAAGCCCATTTTCTTTCACTTCCCCCTGATTCCCTTTTTTATATTACGCTGTTATCTGGCCTGGTCTTGTTTTTCTACTGTCTATATCATATTGCTGTTATGCTCATGTGTTTCTTGGATTGCTGTATATTGACTGCCATTTTACTAGTGGCTATTTGTTTGCACTTACTGTTATTTATTGTTGTAGCTATCTCTCTTGTACTTCTCTCCCAGGGCACACCTGAGAAGGAACTGTTTACATTGTAGCTCAGTGTGAGAAGGGAAGGGAGGAAATGAAGTGAAGTGAAGAAGAAGGAAGGAAGGAATGAATGAGACCTGCAGTTTCTCAATTCTCAAATCAGTACTAGAACCACTAGGTCACATTGCATCTTTAACATGAGGCCAGTCTTAGGCTTTTAGAGGTGGTAGACAAAAAGAGGCTTTCCCCATCTCAGGTAAGGATATGCCACAGTATTCAACCTGTCTTATGATCTGAAAAGTCAAATAACCTTGACACACAAGCACAGAGGCAAAGGTTACCTAAAAATGGCACTAGCAACAAAACCAGGTTTTAGAGAAATCCAAAATCACACATACCCCCGATGAAAAGCAACATGGGATGTATATGCAAATCACCATGAAAATTTGAACTTTGTTTTAGTATTTGTGTACTCTTCTCAGACCCATCAGAAGACCTTTAACTGCAAAAATGTATGTTGCCAAACTTTTCACTTGATTCCTTGGACAAATTAATGTTACAACACTTTAAAAGGGTAGGGTGATTAAGAGCAAATAAGGCATTTGTTTTTTAGGGGTTTTACAAACACTCAACACATAGGTGAAAACAATATATTTTATTGAAGAATAAACAAATAAAGCAACACATTTAAAACCTCTTATGCCTCATTCTGTCTTTATATTTCCCATCGTACATACCAACTACATTAAACTATTCCCTGCCACAAAGTTTAAATCAACAGCACTTAGCCAATATGTGATTTATAATTACACTTCTAGTTCTGTAATGTACAAATATTCATAATCTAATGTTATAATGAAACATAAATTTTCTTTTTTTATAATATAACATAACAGTAATGGGGTAGTTTACATGTAACCTGAGGATCACTGCTGCTTCAAAAATTAAATTTAGAATCAAAACTGCCAAAGGAATTGTTAGGTAAAATATCAAGAATTCTCTTCTCAGTTCCAGTTGGTGGTACTAAGTGGCTCTTAGCACCATAGACATTGTAACCCTTTAAAGAAATAATCAATGGAGCTCAAAACCTCTTTCCAAGCAATCGCAAATGTTTTTGCAACTGATTAGGAAAGGGAGCCGCCGTGCAGTAGCCCACAATTGAATTCGCAACAACATTGTGGTCTTTAAATAACTAATTGTAACCTCTTGCACTTCCCTAAGGTTACAATCTGTTAAAACCTGGAGATAATTGGAAACACCATGTTGCAACCAGTCACAACAGGCCAGACGACAGGCCAGATTCCAGAGGAGATAATTGGAGGCACCATGTTGCAACCAGTCACGACAGGCCAGAGAACAGGCCAGATTCCAGAGCACAACACCAGACCACCACAGAAGGTAGCGTACTGGGACTAGGGGGTGGCACACAATGCCAAGGACAGTACAATATTTGGGTAGTGAGTAGGAAGGTTCACCCATGACAGTGCATGATCAACTATTGCAACATCCTTTAGGGTGCCAGCATTATGCTGCATGGAAGAAGAGTGCTTAGAAACAGTACACACACACAGAGCAAGCCACTGATGTGTGTACTATTTCAGCAGGGGGGGGGGTTGCCCCAGAACCCACTTCCCCCATCCTTAAAAATATATAATCACCTCCACCCCCAGGCACATATCAGGGTGGAGGTGGCAAAGTGGACCACGTCCTAAAGTCCAGCATGCCTAGATCCCGTGCATCCTAATGACGGCGCCCTAATGATGATGCCCTAATTTCAGTGTCTTAACAACAATATACCATGTAGGTTCACCCATGACAGTGTGTGGTCAACTACCATGACATCCTTAACCATGGTACCCTAACAACAGGATACCCAGTAAAGGAAGGTACTAGGCATACAAACAGCATTTCCAGCAGAAGGCCATAATGATTTACCAAGTCTGTTAAATGAGGAGCTCATGCAATTGTTGTTATATGGTGTTCAGCACACCCCCATAACATTCTTACTCTCCCCTTCACTTTATCCTGCCCCTCTTAAATTCTTCAATCATTTCATGGTCAATAACCTCCTCTGTTAGCCTGCTCCACTGTGCTACCACTCTCTCCATGAAGAAGTACCTCCTGGCCTCCTTCCAGAACCTTCAGCACCAATTTGCAACTGTACCCCATGTTGCCTAAAGAGATCACCGAGACTGACCATATTAATACATTTAAGGTACTTGACAGTTTCTATTATGTTCCTTCACTACCTTCTTTCTTTGAGTGAGTACATGTTTAGATTCTGTAGACTTTGCCTAAAAGAGTCCCCACTGACCCTGAATCATCTTTGTAGTTCTTGTCTATACCATCTCCAGCTGGTTGATGCCCTTCTTGTGGTAGGGTGTCTAGTACTGCACACAGTACCCCAGGTACAATCAAACCCTAGATCTGTATAGCAGCAGCATGACCTCATTCCTTTTGCTGGTAAACACCACTGTTATGCAACCAAGCATTGTATTTGCCCTTGCTGCTGCCTTGTTGCATCACATAGAGGATTATATATTGCCTGAGATAGCATCAGCCAGGTCTTTCTCTTCCTCTGTCACTTTGACAGTCACACTTACTAGCCTGCACTTGTCACTGTGGTTCTTGCACCCTATGTGAGTAACCTTGCATTTTTTTGTATCGAATCCCAGTTGCCAGATAGACCACCTAAATAACCTCACTAGGTTTCGTCCTTAGATACTTGACTCCTTCCTCCATATCCTGGCAGATATTTTCCTTTATTTTGTCCCCAAAGTTGTTTATAATCCCCCTCATCCCTAAGTGCTCCCCCTTGTTATCATTCTTTGTTCCCGGCCCCAGCCAATTTGCCACCCAACACCAAAGCACTTATTTATTTCTCTCTTCTGTTTGTCTGGATTCTGTATATGTGCACACTGCACCCTTGTAAATAAAAAGGGCAATTATCTGTGCAGCACCAGGTTGTGCATTAGAGAAAGAATCAGGTGTGTCTGGGAGTTCTTGGTTTCCAGTTGCATTTTTGGCACAGGCTGTGCAAATGGAATAGTATTCTGTGCAGCCCGGATTCAAATCTCAGCAAAGGCATGTATTTCTTTCTCTCTTCTGTTCATTTGGATTCCATATTTGTGCACTCTGCACCACTGTGAATGAAAAACTGTATGTCTGCTGCCTGGCCCTTCTCCACCATCTTTGTATCTCAGTCAAAGAAAATTGATTACATTTATGACATGACCTCCATGACATGAATCCATATTGACTACTAACCTGGAGCCTGTTCACCTCAAGGAACTAAATCAATCATTCTTTAAAAATAGTTTCCATCAGCTTGACAACTATTGAAATCAAGCTGACTGGTCTGTAATTCCCTGGTTCATCTTTTGTCCCACTCTTGCGCTGGGAGTACAACATCAGTGGCCCTCTAATCTCATTGCACCATGGCTGTATCCAGGGAGCAAATAAATATTTCAGCTAGGAGGACAGAATGAACTGCTGCCAGCTCTGGGTGCATGCATTCTGGCATGGGGGGGTTATCCACTTTGACTGCCTTGAGCCCCTTGAGAACCTTGTCCTCCATTATCACCTTCCCACACATCCTTCCTCCCTCCATAGAAAAATAGAAACATAGACTTTGATGGCAGATAAGGACCACTTAGCCCACCTAGTCTGCCCATTTTCCTACCTACGGGATAAGCTGCAGATCCTATTTAACCAACAGCCACTTCTTCCTACCTCCCACAAAAATTGCCTTATGTCTGTCCCATGAATTCTTGAATTCTCCCACAATTTTAGACCCCACAACCTCCTCAGGAAGGCTGTTCCATGCATCCACCACCCTCTCTGTGAAAAAATGCTTCCTCACATTGCCCTTGAGCCGTCCCCCCTCTACGTTCAAATTGTGTCCCCTTGTTCTTGCACATCTCTTTTTCTGAAAGATGCTACCCTCTTGGACTTTGTTGATTCCACTGAGGTACTTAAATGTTTCTATCATGTCCCCCCTCTCCCTGCTTTCCTCAAGGGTATACATATTAGGCTCCTTTAGTCTGTCCTCATATGGCTTCTCTTGCAGACCCTGCACCATTTTAGTTGTCCTCCTCTAAATTGTCTCCAACTTGTCTTTGTCCTTGCAGAGATGGGGTATCCAGAACTGGATGCAGTACTCCAGATAGGGTCTCACCAACTGTCTGTACAAGGGGATAACAACTTCCTGTTTTCTGCTGGTGATGCCTCTCCCTAAACATCCCACTATCCCACCAGCCCTCTCTACCGCCTTCTCACATTGCTTGCCAACCTTAAGGTCATCGGATATGATTACTGCCAGGTCCTTTTCCATTTTTGTTGTTGCTACTAACCCCATTGTGTAATCTTCCCCTTGGTTTTTGTTTCCCAGGTGCATTATTTTGCACTTCTTTGCATTGAATTCAAGCTGCCATACTTCTGACCATTCCACCAACCTTCCCAAGTCCCTTCTCATCCTTTCCACGCCTCCTTGTGTATCAACCCTGTTGCAGATCTTTGTGTCATCTGCAAAGAGGCATATTTCCTTCTAGTCCCTCTGCAATGTCACTTATAAAGACATTAAAAAGGACTGGACCCAGTACTGAATCCTGCTGTACCCCACTAGTAACCCCTCTTTCTTCAGAGTGGACTCCATTTACAATTACCTTCTGTGTCCTGTTGTCCAGTCAATGTTTAACCCAGGCTACCACCCTGGAACCCACTCCCAGGCTGGTTAATTTGACTAGTAATCTTTTGTGTGGGACTGTGTCAAATGCCTTGCTAAAGTCTAGGTAGGCCATGTCCACAGTCCCTCCCTGATCTACTACTTTGGTCACCCAGTCAAAGAAATCATTTAGATTCATCTGACATGACCTTCCTGCTGTGAACCCATGCTGCCTTGGGTCCTGTGCCCCACTGGCCTCTAGGTACTCAACAATTATTTCTTCAGCAGCAATTACATCACTTTCCCTACCACAGAGGTCAATCTGACAGGTCTGTAATTTCCTGCCTCTGTCTTGGTCCCACTTTTGTGAAGGGGAATCACATCTGCCTTCCTCCAGTCCTCAGGTACCACACCATCTTCCCATGATTTGTTAAAAAGGGTAGTCAGTGGTGTCACTAGTTCTCTGCTTAATTGTTTTAGAATTCTGGGGTGAATTCCATCTGGCCCCATTGCTTTGTCCCCTTCCCTGTATCCTTATCTTTCTCTGCAGAACTGGTCTATCACTTTCATTTATGAATACTGAGCAGAAGTATTAATTTAATAGCTGTGCCTTTCAGCTAATCCATTGGCACAGAGAGCTAAGGCACTACTGTACATGCCTTACTTGCTATCACACTGGTGACATGGTTCAGATGTGGAGTCAGACTGCTGGGGGTTGGCAGGGGTGGGAGATAAATGAGCATCCAAGGGACTGCTGTCCTTACTGATGAGGGGTGGTGAGGTCTGCTTTCCTGTCCTCTGACTACCACCAGTTAGAAGGTGGTGGTGGTAGTGCAGGTACAGGCAGCACAAAGGAAGGAGCCATTGTTTCACGATGTGTGCATGCCTCCATACATGCGCATTCACATCTAGCTGCAGCAGGGGAAACCAGGAGAAAAAAGAAAAATTAAAAGCTGGGAATTAATGAAGCCCTGCATGGCCTGCCCTAGACCCACACTGCTGCCCAGGACTTCCTGGTCCACACTGGTTCATGTTCTTAGGGGGGAGGATGGCCCTCCCTGCTCCAGCCTCACTATAAGGAAGATCCTTGGGAGTACTGCAAGACTGGGTAGGCCTCTGAGGAGGCAGAGGTTGGTTCGGAGGGCTAGAAGACAGGGTTGATAAGCTGCCCCAGAGTCCAACAGGGCAAAAACACCTCTATGGTAAAAATACCTCTGCCTTACTGCTGTTGTCCTCCATCCACTTGTAACCCTTTCTCAGCTTTACAATACCCTCTTTGTCATCACTGATTTGTCTCCTTCCTTTACCCCCTTTACTATTCTTAGCTCACTTGCTGCTTTTGCCTGTCTTACCACCCTGATGGGTGTTTTTGGTGTTTCTATGTAGCTGATCCTGTCCTTTTCAGCTGGACCTTGTTATATTTTACTGTAGGAAACCTTTCTCCCTCACTGCACAGCCAGCCTCCCCTGTAAACTAGAGTAGCCTCCTGTGCTTATACTTTTCCCAGTTCAGATTTAGACACCATAGACATATAGACCACCATAAGATTTGCCATCTGATCACAGAGAGCAGAATCACTGGTCCATCTATGCCCACAAATCATAGAGGCTAGGGAGTGAAGCACTTCCAGGTGAGGCACCTGCTGGACTGACCACTGTGACTGGGTCACTGCATGGTACTGCACTATGCACATAGCACAGTGGCATACTGCAACCCAATCACAGGTGCAATCAAACCTGCTGGTGGGTATAAACTCCTTCTACACCCCCTGCAACATGCTACAAGCTATGCATATGGTGCTATTGCATGGAAGAACAAGGTCACATCCAGTTTTCAACTGGTTTGTGCTGCCTTTGTGTTTATCTTGCCATACATGCTTCCAACCAAAGATAAACAATACATTTAGAGATGCTGTGAAGTTTTAATTCACTTTCCAAGTTCCGGTGAAGTCAGCAACTTTACCTTATAGAAATATAAAAACATAGACTATAAAGGCAGGAAAATGCCAATGGTCCATCCAGTTAACCCATAATACCACATCATACCCCAAGATCTGCTGTCATTGTGGGGTCTTAGCTTAAACTGTTCCCCCTTTTGTTATATGTATTTCCACTGCCACTTCTCGCTGAGTAGATAATATCTCCTTGATGAGTCTGTCCCAGCCTTGTTTGAAGCCATTGGTTTTGGCACCCACCATCTCTGCCAGCAGACCATTCTGTGGCTCAGCCACACTTTCTGTAAAATAATACTTCCTCACATACTTTTTAAACCTTCTCTTGTTAACCTTCACATATGACCCCTTTTCTTATCACCTCTGGTCCTGGTAGATAGTGCCTCACGTCCGCCTTGTTAATTCCTTTCAGGAACTTGAAGGTCTTTATTATAACCCCCCTTTCTTTTTTGGTTTTAAGCGAATAGATGTTCAGCGTCTTTAGTTAATCCTCATAGGATCTGCCCCCCTGGCCCTGAATCATCTTCATCAGCTTACATTGTACCTTCTCTAGCCTGTCCCTGTCTTTTTTAGGTGATAACTCCAGAAGTGGGCACAGTACTCCAGGTGTGACCTCACCAGTGACCTATACAGTGGTAACAGTAACTCCTGATTTTAACTGTCAAAACCTGTCCTGATGCACCCCAGCATCCTATTAGCCTTGTTGAACACCTTGTTACATTGGCTGATTAGTTTAATGGAGTCACTAATAATGACCCCAAGATCCCTATCCTCTGATGTTGTGTCTAGCTTAACCCCCCACCCGCCCATCCTTTACTCTGTTCTGGGATTTTGTTCCCTAAGTGCATAACTTTGCACTTTTTGGAACTGAATTTTTCAGCTGCCAGACTTTGGACCAATGTTCTAGCTTTTGCAGGTCTCTCTGCTACTCTTTCATCTGCTTCTCCTTGTCAACCCTATCACAGATAATAGTGTTATCTGCGAATAGACACAACCTGTCCTGGATAACCTCTCCCAAGTTGTTTATGAATATATTGAAGAGGACTGGGCCTAGGACAGATCCCTGTGTTTCTCCACTAGTGACCTCTCTTTCTTCTGATCTGACCACATTCACCACAGCTCTCTGCTGCCTCCCCTCCAACCAACTCCCCACCCACCTTACTATTTCCTTAGCTGTTCCCAGAGCACCATCTTATTTAGCAGCTTTCAATGTGGCACTGAGTTGAATGCCTTACTGAAGATGAAGTAGAGCAAATCTGCAGCAAGACCCTTATCATATGAACATACAAACATATGAAATGCCAGCAGAAACAGGCTGAAATGGTCTATCAAGTCTGCTCGATTGTGCAGCTAGCCTCTCAACTTGCAGCTGCAATTGGATAACTACCTTGGTTATCCAGTCAGAGAATACTATCAGGTTGGCTGCTTACTAGCCATAAGTTCATTTTTCTCTCAAGGTATTTCACTAGATCTTGATTGCTATATAGCTAGATAGACAGACAGACAGAACTTTATATAATGCCTTTTCAGAGTTCAAAGCACTTCACAATCAAACAGATAAAATATCACAATAAAATAAATATCAGGTCAACATAATATCATTTGTCTACTATCTCCATCAGTTTCCCTACCACACAGGTAAGGCTGACAGGCTTATAGTTTCCCAGCTACTCCTAGTCCCCTTACTTGTGCACCAGAATTACATCTGTCATCCTCCAGTCTCTGGGAACCACCTCTTGCTGCATAGACTTATTGGATAGCCCCACCAGGGGTTCAGCTAACACTGATGCCTGTTCCATTAGCACCCTTGGATGTATTCCATCCGGCCCCCTGGCCTTGTATACCTTCAGGGCTGTTAGCCCAATTTCAGCTCTTTTGCTGGTTCATTTCTGCAATTTCATTTACAGGACACCTCTATCAGCTGCATTTATGCCACTCTGGCAAGGGCCTGCAATTATCCCTAATGAATACTGAGCAGAAATAGTCATTTAGCACAGCTGTTTTCTGCCTGTTCTCCTCTATTACCCTGCCCCACCTCTATTAACCTAACAATTCCCTTATACTTTTTTCTCTTATGTAGCTAAAGAACTGTTTTCCCCTTCCTTGACCTACTCCGTTAACTGCTGTAGTGTGTTTCTGGGTGTGGGGGGTTTCTACTAGATTGTTTGTACAGTATCCCTGTGTTTGGGTACTAGCTACTGTATTGTGTTTGAAGGTGTGGGGGCTTGCAACTAAACTGTCTGTCTCATATCCCTGTGTTTGGGATAGCAGCTGCTGTATTATGTGTGTGGGTGTAGGGGCTTGCTGCTACACTGACAGCTAGGCGGGGATACAAAAATAAGTTGTTTCTAAGTGTTGATGTTTATAACTTACCTGTCTCTGTGACATACTGTACATAGGGTAAGTACTGTAAATAGAAGGCTTGTATATTGTACGTTGATAACTAGTACTGGGTACAGCTTAGCCTTACTTGAACTTTAGACAGGAAGGCAGGAAGCACAGGAAGAACAGGGACAGAGAATGTGGGGAGTGGTTTTAGAGTGGTAATCTTCAGAGAGACCTGGAGACTGCAGTGCTGCCGCATCTGTGTGCACCTCTCTGGGTTGGAGGAGAAGGTCTCTAGACTTGAGGCTGCATTGGTGGTGAGTCAGGAGGAGATCACTAAACTCAGAGCTGCATTGACTAAGAGTCAGGTGGCATTTTCTGTCACCCAGGGACCACCAAGTCCAACACTGTCACCTCAAATGTTGCCAGATAGGAAGAGCCTGCTGGACTACGGTGTGCTCAAGGAGGGAGGGGTTGTGGTATCCAGAAGGTTAGGGGTGTCACGGACACGTTCCTCAACCACAACTGGTTCCACTGCATAAGTATTTTGACACTTTGATGGAGTGGGACTGCCAAGCAGCATGCTTAGTAGTGGCCAGGGAGGATGTGGGGGCCCTCCCAGGTGGAGGCCCCTGGGTAGGTGGAAGAGGACCCAGAGAAGGAAGAAACAATTTCTGGTGGGGTACTCAGTCATCAGGGGATAGAGTTGGGAGTAGGAAAGGGGTGGAGAGGGAGGTCGAGTGGCTATCTGGCACCATGGCATATAGGGATGGGAAGCATATGGATTGCTAAAACAGAAGGAAGAGAGAGGGAGCTGGATGTCATTGTCCACCTGGGAACAAATGACCTGGCTAGGGATGGGGTAGGTACAGTGCAGTTATGTGCATTTTTTTTATAAAGTTCTCTACTGGGGAGACCATTTTATAAGTGCAATAACACACTCTGAGGTGTGTGTTATTTAAGCAATAAGGCACAATAGGGTGTGGATTATTGGGGGATTTAGCCATGCCTTGTGTGGTGGGAAGCACCAAGTTTGGTCAATAGTAAATCTGTTGACCACCCACACAGTGTCGGCACAATACTGATGCAGGTATTGTGCCATCCAAGCGCCCAGTGTTTTCTGTAGGGGGCTGCACCCCCCACACTCCCCATGTGGGGGGTTCTGCCCCCTGCACCCCCCGGACTTTAGGATTCTCAACTACAGGTCGGAGTTGGTCCGGGGAGGGGGCAGGACACTGGGGGAAACTGAAACATGGAAATGGACCATTACAGTAACTGTCACTGTAGTGGTCATTTTCCATGTTTCGCCATCGAGGTGTCAGGCAAAAGGGGGCCACCCATATGGTGTGTCATGAGATGCAGCCAAGTGACTTAACCACACAAGAAGTTGGTAAATCCCCCAATAGTCCACACCCTGGTGTGCCTTGTTGTGATTATGCAATGTATCCATGTGTAAAATAAATTTATAATGTGTTTCACTATGATTTTTATAAATGCCATTCCTCAGTCATGGGTTATTGCAGGATTTGCCACGGTCATGTTATGTGTTTTGACCAATGAGGTTTGAGGATTTTCACACCACATTGTATAATTCCTTATAACGCAACTGGGCATGCTCTTATTAGAAGACAGCCCACACCTCGTCATGTGTTCTTGTTCACTTATACAGTTGCGTCTGAAAATCCTGTAACCTCAACGTAAAAAAAAAAATGTCACGGAACCGTGGGTAAATCATGCATGACCCATGGCTGATGAATGACTTTTATAAAAACCATAATTAAGCACATTGTAAATATATGTTGGTTATCGCAATAATGAAATACAGGTTGTGTGTCATTGTGTGAATTATCTACTTACTGTGTGTTAAACTCACTTGGCTGCACCTCATGACACACCACACAGGCCACAGGAAATCCCCAATAACCCACACCCTGTTTTGCCTTACTGCTTAATTGTGTTTTGGAGGAGCACTGTCAAAATCTTATTTTTGATTTACTTGATATTGTTTTATTACTGTTATTATTTTACAATTGATTTCTACTTGTTCACAGGTTGCTTCGCTACATGGCATACAGGCGATTTGTATATTGGGTATGGCAGAGACTTGGCTGTCGGAATCAGAAAGTGCTACACTCTTGTGTTGTCCTGCAGTACACTCACAATTTCCATCAGAGACCTATAAAGTGTTTCATGAGGCATAAATTTAAGTTTTTCAGGGAACACGTGCATCGCAATCGAAGCATTTAAATTTTTTTTTTTTTGGTACTGTTGCATTCATTGTTCCTGAAATTTCCAGTGAGCAATGTAGCATTATTTCAATCCAGTGTCTGGTGAATACAAGAGATAACTCATGACAGAGTTGATGGTGTGTTTCTATTTAACATTCTTTTCTCTCCATTTCACTGCAGCTCAGGGAAGTCCTTTGTATGATTCATTCCCCACCCCACCCCCCACCCACCTGGTCCACAGCACAGTATGTGTTCTGCTCAGCAAATGTTCCTTGAGGTACTTGAAATTTTCTATCATGCCCCCTGTCCCTCCTTTCCTCAAGGGTATACATATTAAGCTCCTTTAGTTTCTCTTTGTATGGCTTCTGTTGCAGACCCTGCACCATTTTAGTTGCCCTCTGGACTGCCTCCATCCTGTCTATGTCCTTGTGGAGATGGTGTCTCCAGAACTGCACACAGTACTCCAGATGGGGTCTCACCAAGTGTCTGTACAGAGGGATAACAACTTCCTGTTACTGGTGAAGCCTATCCCTATACATCCCAGTATCACCCCAGCCATCCTTACTGCCTTCTCACATTGCTTGCTTACTTTTAGGTCATCTGATATGACTACCCCCAGGTCCTTTTCTTCTGAGTGGACTCTGTTTACTATTTATGTCTGCATCCTGTTGTCCAGCCAGTGTTCTACCCAGGCTACCACACTTGCTTATTTGCTTCATACAAAGGCTTGCTGCCTCTATGATGGCAGTTTTGGTGTTTCCCCATTGTTCCCCCAACCCTCCTTCTTGCCTGTTTTCTAGTGTTTTTCTGAGGCACTCTCCCTTTTTGACAAAGTCAGCCCTCATAAAGTCCAGTACCCTCACTTTTGTATGGCTTGACTCTGTGAATGTGTTTATCATGAACCACAGCTTGGTGGTCACTTGATCCCAGATGGCTACCCACTTCTAGAGCTGAGATCCCCTCTCCATCACTGTTTGAGAGTACCAGGTCTAAGATTGCTCCCTCCTGAGTGGGTTTCAACACTAGCTGAATAAGGCATGCCCCCATAGAGCATCGAGAATTACCCTATTCATGGATGTGGCTGCAGCAAAGGTGTTCCAGTTACAGTAACATCTGGCATATTCAGATCCCCCCTCAACAATATCTTCCCTTTCTCTGCCACCCTAAGGATGCCTTCTATCATTTCCATCTCCATTTCCTCCCTCTGAGACGGGTGTCTGTATACAAACCCCATGCAGATTGTGGTGCTATTTCCAGTCACCAGGGTGACCCACAGTGCCTCCTCTCCTCCCCTCTCTGTTTACTCTTTTGTCCAGTTGCTTTTATCTCTTCCCTTACATAGAGAGTTACTCTTCCTCACCTTCCATCCTCTGTGTCCCTCATGTAGATTATGTACCCTGGTATGTTGATATCCCAGTCATGGTTCTCTGTGTACCTTGTTCCTGTGACTGCCATGATATCCTGGTGTCCCTCTTCCATCAAGGCCACAATTTCCGAGAACTTGTTACCTAGACTGCGGGCATCGGTACTCATTACCCTCCATTTTTTGATGGCCTTACCCCTTTTCTCCCCATCCTGTCTTTATTGCCTTTGCCTTCTTCTCCATTTACCCCTGCCCTTCTCCTTATCGACTTCTCTGTCCTGGTGTTTACCTCATTAACTACCCTGATTTTGGGGGGGGACAGGATTTCCCAGTCCTTTTCAGTGCATCTCCCCTTCGCTAGTTTAAAATTTTCAGTGGACAGTCCTTTGTCACAGTAACTTTCTGGTAGTGCAATGTCACCCGTGATCATGATGCATTGTCATTTTACCACCGCCATTAGTAACCACAGCCACACTTCATGCACACTGGCTTGAGTGAACCATATGCAATTGAAGCTGCTTTGTGGCTCAGAGTTACACCCATCAACAGTGCCTGCCCACCAGCACAGTGGTAGTACTGCCACTCACAACGCTGGTGATCCAGGTTTGGTAGCGAGCCTGGGTTGCCTGAGGGCCGGCCAGGAGGAGAGGGATGGAGTGCCCATCAGGCCACTCTCCCTCTCTGGGGTGGGCAGATCTCCTCACCATAATACTGCCACCACCGGGGTGAAGTCAGGTGGTGACAGTGCAGCAGAGGAGACAGGAGTTAAGGGAGGGAGTGGCGTCATCCCAAGACATGAATGGAGGTTCATCTCCATGCACCTCTGGCTCATTAGTCCTGCTTGTGCATCGGTGTCTGGGGGTGGGGAGAAAATGGAAAAAAGAGCTCCATGACTGCTCTGTAGAAAGGTCCCCAGTACCGCTACTCTGGTGCACGCTCCCTCCTGAGGTATGGGGGAGAAGGGGGAACTCTTACATCCCAGCCAGGGGGGGTAATCCAGAGGCTCGAGAACCCATAGGAGCAGGTTCACTAACAGGAGCCAGTAGGTGCATTGGGACCCTGTAGAGTGGTGCAGTCATGGAGTGAAGGGAGCAAAAAAGAATAAGTAAAAAAAAAAAAAAAGAGTTACACCCATCAGCAGCATCTGTTATTTCCTCCCCTCAGCCTCATCGTGATGCTGGTTACCATCTCTGTCCCCACCCCACACATACATCTTTACAACCAACTACATGTATGTTACCTAATTTGAGACCTTGTTGTAGTACAAATACAGGATATCACTGAAGGACCCCTATACAGGTCCCTTTTTGGTCGGACAGGTCATATCAGAGAGAAACTTGTGTTGTTCACTGTCATGGAAACCATTTTCTTACACAAAAATGTCAGTACTGTCCTACAGTAGAATAGAATAGACTACTGGTTAACTTCCCCTATAGTTACAGCTAATATAATAGAAGCCAATATTCTTCCTTTAATCATATGTGATCATACCCCGGTTAAACTTTCATTCACTTGGGGCTCTCCTCCCTTAAAATCTCCCTCTTGGAGACTAGACCCCTTACTGCTTAAAGACCCAGAATTTTTACCCTGGGTTAAAACACAAGTAGAAGAATTCATTGCTCATAATGATCCAAGAGATACTTCTATGGATACTACCTGGGAAGCACTTAAAGTTACCCTACGTGGCAAAATAATTAGCTTTGCAGCATACAAGAAGAAACTCAGGGAACAACAGATTAACAATCTTGAAAATCTACTTAAAATAAAACAGAGATTATATCTGGCTAAACCTCGTCCCGACCCTTCATCTTCTTTGCATTATGAAATCCTGCAACTACGTATGCAAATCAATGAGTTAATTTCTAGTAAGACAGAAATTGCATTATTAAGAATAAAGCATAAGAACTGGGAAGGAGAGGAAAAGGGGAGTAAAATACTTGCTTACAGACTTAGAATGCAACAAATGGAACAGCACATTGCGGCCTTAAAAGATCAGGCAGGTGAAACTCGAACAAACAAATCTTCTATTAACGAGATTATGGTATCCTTTTATAAAAAACTATACTCTTCTTCCTCTGCAGCATCATCTCTAGATATTACCTCTTTTTTAGATAAGTTAGCACTTCCCTGTCTCCCCCAAGATGTAATATAGTCTCTAGATACACCTTTTACTACAGAAGAAGTAAAGAAGGCACTTTTCTCACTTAAATCTGGAAAATCTCCTGGGGGAGATGGCTATCCAGTGGAGTTTTACAAACTCTTAGCAGATCAATTATGCCCCTTATTATGCAGTGTATTTCAAGAATCCTCTAAGAAAGGTTATTTACCTTATACCATGACTGATGCAATTATTACAATTCTCCCAAAAAAAGATAAAGATGTCACCCTTCCGGCGAACTACCATCCTGTATCTTTACTTAATACAGATGGCAAAATATTTGCCAAGATCTTGGCTACTCGTATAGAACCGCATATTCCCAAATTAATACACAGATCTCAGGTGGGTTTTGTTAAAGGCAGGGTGGGTTCTGATCATCTTCATTCCTTAGTTAACCTAATGCATAAGGCCAAGTCTCTTTATTCTCCAGCCGCAGCTATAGCTTTTGATTTCGAAAAAGCTTTTGATTCTTTAGATTGGAACTTTCTCTATTTGGTGTTAACATGTTTTGGTTTTGGTAATCTCTTTTGCTCTTGGATCAAACTTCTTTATACAGATCCTCAAGCTAGGGTTCTCACCAATTTCACATTATCCCAACCTTTTAAATTAGCAAGGGGCACCAGGCAAGGATGCCCACTTTCTCCATACCTTTTTATTTTAGCTCTCGAAACTCTCGCTACCTTTTTAAGACAAAATAATGATATTAAAGGTATATCCATCAGGCACACGTAATATACATCACTGACATATGCTGATGATAAGCTCATCTTGCTAGAAAATTTTGATTTATCTGTACAACCACTTACTCAAATACTTAACCTGTTCTCCAAGCTTTCTGGATTAACAGTTAATTACCAAAAAACTGAGATATTACCGTTAAATAAATACTGTAATCCTCTCATAAATAATCTACTAGGATTTTGTTCGGCCCCACAAGGTATTACTTACTTAGGGATAAAAATTACGCCTGATCTTGATAAAATCTGGGAAATTAATCTCCAGCCCTTACTTACAGATATTAAAACAAATTTAACTAAATGGAAAAACTTAAACTTATCTCTTCCCAGTAAAATAGCCGCTATAAAAATGAACGTTACACCTAAAATTCTTTATTTATTCTCTTGTATCCCTCTTAAAATCTCGCCTCGCTTACTTCACAGAATTGACAAAATGGTAGGAGATTTTTTATGGGAAGGTCATGTGCCAAGATTTAACCATATTAAATTACATTCTCATTAGTCTCAAAGTGGTTTTGCACTACCCTGGTTTGCGGCCTACCTCTGGGCATTTAGAGCCTCACAAACTATTAAGAGGTTTTCTAAACCTAACCATAATTCACCACTATGGCTTGATATGAAAGCTTCCCTATCCCCAGGACAAGTACCTAACAGCTTTATATATTTTACTTTAAACCCTAAACTAATAAAACATCCCATAATTAAGGCATCTATTCATTCTGGTTTAGAATGCATAAATGGCTCCAAACTGATCCTACTCCTATATCCCATACACCTATTTGGGGAAATCCAAAAATTACCTTAGAGAACAAACCTATATACTGTAACTCCTGGAAACAAAGGAACATACTCTTTTGGAAGGATATCTTGACTGACAATGGCAATGCACTAAATACCTTTAGTAATTTACAAACAAAATAGAATATTCCTAAAAATGAATTCTGAAAATACCTACAGATTCGTTCTGCTATAACTCTTATTACTCAACAAACCACTAAACCACTATCAACCTATTTATATATTAATTCATGGACTAATACCTCTTCTGGTTTAATCAGTAAAATTTATAAATTAATCAGAGAGGTATTACCGAATCAATCTCTTCTGGCCGGGAATAGATGGAATGTGGCACTAAAGGATAATATAACTGACTCCCAATGGGATGAGTGCTGGAAATTTTGCCATAATACCTTCAAAGATAAGCGTAGCATGCTTATACAGTATAAGATTTTACATTTATGGTGTAGAACCCCCTCCCATTTGCATAAGATAGGTCTACTACCTAACAATAACTGTTGGCATTGAACTTACCAAATGGTGATCTTTTACACATATTGTGGTCATGTAAACCAATATCTAAATTATGACAATCTATTCACAATCTAGCTTCTAAAATTACTGGCTGCAATATTCCATTTGAACCTAAATTTTGTTTGCTAGGAGTTATAAACAAAAATATAAAGCTGGAGTTATAAACAAAAATATAAAGCTATCAAAATATCAGCATAAATGGTTACATATTCTATTTATGCAAGGTAAGAGACTAGTACTAATGTGTTGGCAGTCTCAGTTAATACCTACTGTGTCTGATATTCTGACTAGCTTAACCTATACTGCTTCTTTGGAACGGATATCATATCTGACACAAGACCAACTCAATGAATTCTACCTCTGCTGGCAGGACTGTCTAAGCTTTCTTCAAATGCATAGATGATAATCTACCAGATTTCTTCACTTGGTATAGCCTCAACATAAATACTCTTCTATATTAATCCTTTCATGCAGCTCCTATAGTTGGTTATAAAACTACTTGACTATACTAATTTGATTCTTTTATTACTTTCTTTAATTTTTTACTTATAGTACAGGTATTTAACTATATAGAGGTATCACCTTATATATAAAGTCTTTTTCTTCTGAAGGTAGACTATATAATAATATATGTTAATTGCTTTATAACATGCTAAGTATAACATTGCCTGTACCTCTATGTATATAATGTATGTACATATTTGCTTACTGTACCATGTACTGTATCTACAATATGGTAAATAACACAATAAACAATTTAACTGCAAAAAAAATGTCAGTACTGACACAGTCAGGATGTTATCCAGCACTTTTCTTACAAAGGTGGTGATGGTACTGGATCTGTAATTGTCTGCTTCATTCTCTGTTCAATTTTTTTGGGATTGGTACCACATGAGCCACCCTCCAGTCCAGTGCAATGATTCCTGTGTCCACTGAGCTATTGAACTGGTCTGCCAGTGGCCCAACAAAACCCTCCACCACCTCCGTAAGCTACTTTTTTGTTCATTTCATCCCATCACCTTGCCTTCTGCAAGTGCATCATATGTAACCCTCCCCCCAACGTGTGTGTCGTTGTGAATCAATACACCCCTGGTAGATTGAAGTCGCATACTGTCATGAGACCCTCCTAATGTGCTCCAATATGTTGTTGTTCCAGTTGTACATTTTAGCTGGTGTTTTGTACCATGGCAGCAAAATTATTGTCTCATTTTGAAATCATTAAACTGCATCCATATTTTCTGTGCCGTGGCCCCTTTTCACTTTTACATAGTGCACCTTATTCCTTCCCTTATGTACATTGCCCAGCCAACCGCCACCACTTTACCTTTCCCTAATCCTTCATATATGTTCCGTACCTTGTTATCATCAGTTCTCTGTCCTTGTATTGGGTGGACACAGTTTACATTTTAACTGCAATGTGTGTCTCTCCCATTGCCAAGACAGACTATAATTCTGTGGATTTTTTCTACACCCCCCATGCTTCTTGTGTTCAGTGATACACCACTCCCAGTTCATCCGCTCATTACTTTACCCAGATTCTCCCCCCTCTTCATTACCATAACCACCCCCACAACCCCACCCTTGACCCTTTCTCATTGACATCCCTGATAGCTTTGTGGGTGAGGTCATGAGGCAAGACTATCTGACTCAGTGTTCCAGCCACACCCTTAAC
Source organism: Neoceratodus forsteri (assembly GCA_016271365.2). NCBI lineage: Eukaryota > Metazoa > Chordata > Ceratodontiformes > Ceratodontidae > Neoceratodus > Neoceratodus forsteri. The sequence goes on from CM028133.1 coordinate 616,248,932, forward strand.
ATACACCTTCTTTAAATCAACATTACTTGCTATGTATTCAAACATCCTGTGCTTCAAAACAGCCTCACCCCCATTCATGAAATGTAACCTTTCCCCAGCCAATAGGTCACTGTTATCCCAGGTGTTTAAATAGTCTCAAAGTAGACAACACATTCATTCATTGTCATTCTACTGTCACCATTGAGTTGCATGTTGGAGATCATAGACTCATGAATCGACTGTCACACAGTAGTTTCAGCAGTATCATGTCAATTCAGCGCAAACAATTGAGTGCATAAAAGTCAGTGTAATCAATACAGTGTAAAAAACTCAAGCACTTTGCATATTAGATCACAATACAAATGCAGCGTATCATGCAGGCGACTAAATCCCTCAATATTACTAAAACAAAACACTCTTACTAGAAATGAGCACAAATACCTGCAGAAACATCAGAGATCAAGCTGAATGAGCATAACTATTTACACTCTTACTAGAAGCAAGAACAAATACCTGCAGAAACATCAGAGATCAAGATGAATGAACATAACTTTTTACACTCTTACTAGAAATGAGCACAGAATTAAAAAACAATCACATAATTACCTTACTATAAGTTCATGTTGTGTCTACTGTTGATGACCTCACTGGCTGTGCATGCTGCTACGTGAGATGTTCCATGTGCTTGGTGAGATTAGCCAGTTCATTCAGTTTTTACAAAAGCATTAAAAAGTTAATCTTTATTTAGTATATCACTAAAACGTGTGTGTCATAATCTAATAGTAATGTGTCTCACATAAAATCTCACTTTCATTTTCTTTCATTTCAAACTTGAAGTTGAAAGTTATGTGCGATGCCCCTTAGGTAGTCAGCAAAGTCTGTCATTCCGTAGCTTGCTACCACTAGCGCAATTCTTTTCGTGGTGTTCCTGTACTTTTTCTGTGAAGCTGGTGATTCCATTCCTGCCAGGTACTGTTCGATTTTCAGTTCATTACAGTTTTGTTCATGTCTGAGAGTGTTTATTAACTTCCATATTGTCGGATTGCTGGCACCCAATAAACTGTTGAATCCTCAGTGCCAGCCTTCAACAGCATAAGCAAGCCATCAGACACTGAATCATATCAGTTCCAGAACTGTATCTGGAAATGTGGTCTATGGCATCCATGACAACCAACTGGCCTCCCTATCCATGTATCCTCAAAGTAGTTCAAAAGTTGGGCCAGTCAGTTATCATTTGTTATATTAAACTCTGTTTCCCTTAGCTGTTCAAATGCTTTTACCACATCATGTGTTGGAACATAAGCTAATGCAGGTAGCATCCTAATCTATAAAGCATATTCTGGGTCCAAGGTATAATTTCTGACCAGATCAGGATGTCCTTGTACCTTGCGCTACACAGCCTGACAAAGATGGGAAAAGCAGCCCCTAGTCACAGCATTAGGAAATGCTGTGCCAAATGCTTTTGCTGCTACCAACTCAAAATCAGTCATTATGCTGTGAGGTGCAAGTTCTGGATACAGTAGTTTAATTTCGTGATCATCCACAGATAACTGCTATATTTAGTAATATATTTAATAATATCATCTGATTCAATATGTAGCCTAGCAGGACATCGAAAAGCATCATACTGGATGCATTTCCAGTATTCCTTATGCCCATACTTTCTCTCTTTCTGATACAGATAACCCTCATGACTGAGAAGCAGTTGCCCCCTGGTGCTGAGAACAAAATGCAGAGGCATGGTACATAGGTGCTGTGCTCTCCATTGGACCATTATTTATAGCCGAATAAGGAGGACATTGATTTGTTAATTCACTGATTCAGTTTTAAATACTACATTGAGAAAGTAAACAGTTATTGAGTAGTCTCAATAATATTCTGCATGAATAAGTAACCCCACTTAAAAGTTGAGTTTTAGGTGCCGTAAATTACCATGCTGGGTTTTTTTTTTTTTGCACTCAGTTGACATGTAACCAGTTTCAGCACCAAAAAACTTTTATTATCTCAGTTAATTACAGGTCAACAGTTAATCAACCATAATATGTTGTAACTTTAATCTTATGTTTGAACACTCTACCGGTACATCCTGGAAATGCCAAACGACAATGAAGACCAGAGTAATGACTCAACAGCTGAACTCAACCCTGTTGGTTGTAATGACTGAATCATCAACTTGTTATTGTTACTGACGTTTGCCCCCTGTTCTCCCTCATTCTCCACCAATTAAGGCTAGCTGGAAAACATATTAGGTTACTGATGATTACCTAAATATAGTCTAATTAAAGTTGTTAGTAATGATTACCATTTGTTTTGAAGAATACTCACAAAATATTACAATGTATCAATCCTAAGCTGACATTTCTGAACTGTTGTTAGACAGACGACAACAAATTTATTGGTTTGCATTAATTGTTCATGTTGTACATAAATAAACACACATTACGTACTCTGTATTCCTTGCATACTGAAATTGCTTATGCATGGTTATTTGTTTCCATTCTTAACATGCTTCATGTGTTGCACAAAACCACATTAGGGTACTTGAAATTATTACATTAAGAAGACATCCAGGAGATAAAACTGTTTAATCAACTGAAAAATATCACAAAGCAATAAAATAATTATCATTGTACAGATGTTACAGAGGGGTAGTCTCCATCAATTTTTGAATAATTACAACAGCATGAAACAGTGATCAGAAATGTATAAAACACATCAAATATTGAAGGTCAAAGAATGGCACACAATAAAGAAACCTCTGATGGTTGTCTTGCCAGCTGTGTAGTAATTATGGAAGATGTAGCAGGATGTGTGCCTGAAAGTCAATGTAGAGGTAATAATGGCACAGAAATCCATGCAAGTCCATTCACAAGGTGAATTGTCCAAAGACAACTCTTAGCAATAACAGTTGATAAGCATATAATTCAATATTCACTATATGTCACATAAAGCAGATATACCACAGAAAGGTCTTAAGCAATTAATTGTGTCAACGGAATTACATAGTTCTCGATGCTTTTCTTGAAAGCAGTGCACAGAACATGTCATCTGCTACATCTCAAACAAGTAGAACTGCTTTTTTTCCACTGACAGATACAAACTTTATTTAGTCTTCCAGTGCCGCATGACGTTCCTGTTGGATAAACAAAAAAAAAGAAAAGAACTGTGAAGTTATGCTAATAACAACACATGTATTGATTTCAAAACACATACTGTGACCATTAACACATATTGTTTACAATGCCAGGTGTACTATTTCAAGTAAATCACCCTGTTGTCTACTGATTAGATATTGTTTTATCCTACTCCACAACCTAGCTTAAAATGTATACCCTTGAGGAAAGGAGGGGGGTTGGGGACATGATAGAAAATTTCAAGTACCTCAAATGAATCAACAAAGTCCAGGAGGAAAGCATCTTTCAGAAAAAACAGATGTGCAAGAACAAGGGGGCAAAATCTGAAGACAGAATGGTGTTGGCTCAGGGGTAACGTGAGGAAGTATTTTTTCATGGATAGGGTGGTGGACACATGGAACGGCCTTCATGAGGAGGCCGTGGATCAAAAACAATGTGTCAATTCAATAACACATGTGACTGAGATAATGTAATTTTGCTGAAGGTTAGAAAGAAGTAGGCTGTTGGTTATCTAGTGTAACCCCTAGGTGGTGCTATCCCAAGGGCTACAACCCCTGCTTGCATGGCTAGTTGTAGGTTAAGTGGCCTGGGTACTGAAACAGGTGCCTCCAACTGGAGGACAGGGTTGTTAGTAACAAGGCTAACCTGGGCACAGCCCACCGGGATACTGCACCCCCCCTTCCCTTCTAGTGGCCTAGACAATATGCAACAAACACTTTCACAGTAGCCCCTATTCAGTATACAAGTCCCCACACTGTTTGCACTTATCACCAGGCCTGGTTCTACCAGTTCAGCCCTGGAGACCCCTGTAAAACAAGGTCAGGCACAGCAAATAACAACAGTACAGTGCTTTTGGTACAAACTAGAACCTCAGTTAAATTAGATGCAAAAAGAGTTAGACATGATTTATTCAGGGGGCTTAAACAAGGGAGGGATGTAATCAGGTTGATTGATTCTATAACTGATCTAGTCAGGCAATTATGCATGCACTTATTAGTCCCTCAACACAGTCACACACTCTGGGTACACAGGTAGGAAAAAGGTGGGCTAGCCAGGAACATTGCCCAGAGTAGGCCAGCATCGCAGCTGGTTGGGGCCCTGTGATGGAAGAAAGCAACATGCAAAACACAAACTATTTGTAATATGGAGCCGGAAGGCTCAGTTCGTGAAAGAAAAGACAACAAGGCAATCAGATGACAACACTTTAGATTTAGCTGTTGTTGCAGGGAGGAACCTTGGTGTTTACTCATGATACCCAATACAGGACACAGGCAGGATGAAATTGAGACTGCAGGTTGATGAGCTGGAGTGCCAGAAGAAGCAGGGCCCACACGAATCATGGAGGCATCATCCCTGTTCAAGGCACTGAGCAGGGGACTGATCCCCAGGCAGGTCTCTCATCGATGGCTTTCTCTGTGTAGTGGGTAATCTGGCTTGGGCCAGTGTGGCAAGGCCCAAGCCAAGGGAAGATGAAAGTGGATTCAGTCCAGTGGGGCTGGATGCAGCTTCCAGCAAGCAGAATACAGTTCAGCACACAGTGGGGAAACAAATCACGGCCCACTAGCAGCACACAGCACACAGCACATTTGTAATAAGGAAATTCCACTGTACCAGACGGATAGCAGCCCTGTCGCAATTACAGAGTCTCTGCGCCAAATTCGGATTCCAGCAAACACTGAGGTCCTAACAGGCTGATCGCATTCAGCAAATCTTCAGGGTTTAAGTCTGGTCACAGCTCAGTGCCCTTAAAAATCTCTCGCCCCCGGATTCTGTCTGAGATATCCCCAAGTTCCCTCTCTGGGACAGCAGGCAGGCAAAATTGAATCCTTCCACAGTTCAACCATGCAAACTACGAGAAACTGCTGCTCGACTATCTCGAGCAGTTGACTCTAACTCTTCCCTGCTCAGACTGACTATAGCTTCAGGCAGCCTGGGACTTTCCCCAGGATACAAAAGTTTTGGTTGGCTGATCTGTCTGTCAGTCAGTTCAAGGGTTCCTCCTCCAGCTCCATTTTGATGCCAAAACACAGAACTACAATTCCTACAGAGTTTTGCTCCCACAAGACCCCTGGGGACAGGCTCCATTTTAGAGTTCCCAAAAGTACGGATTGTCCCATTCTGGCAGTCCAGGACCAAGATAGTGGTGATAAACAGAACTGTCCATGCTGCAAAGAAGGTGGGTTAGACAAACTACAATATTGTTACTATTCTAATAGATAATCAGCAAATAAGTATAGCTTCTAATACAGCTCCCTCTGTGCAACTAGTGATGGCAGAACAGAGTGATTATTGGGCAGCCCAGGTGGGACTCGAGCATAGAAACACTCAGCCCCCTCTCAGATTAAATAAGCACCATGTTATTGGCAGCTCTTAAAGAGACAGAGCACAGAGACATTAAGGCACTCTCACACAAGCACTTTTAAAGCGCGAGGACACAGTATACCAGCCTGCCAGTCGGCATTTAGGCACACCCAAGAAAGACTTTTCAGGAACCCCCATTTTTAGAGTGGTTACACTAGGATGTGTAGCTTATCCAATATGTAGGTAAATGAGCAGTCTGTGTGAGTCAAGCAGTCATTACGCACCATCAAAGTCTGTGTTTCTATGTATTCTATTCTATCAGCAGTGCCGGATGATGGAATGCTGGCTTACTTTAAAGGAAGTGCAAAACATGGAGGTGAACAAAGCTGTGTCTATTGATCCTTATTGAATCGACTGCGGTGAGAAGTCACCAACTGCACTTTATCAATTTTTTCATATTTTGAGGTGATGGGAGGTGCAACCTGTTGTCTAGGTGCATTTCTCTGAGCAATGTGGTAGCTAGGGAATTCTTGATGAAGAATGAATACCTCATCAGCCAAGTCAGACAAATAACCTGCCAATGTAAATGAAATCATACTGTACCAGGGAAGTCATAGAGTAGTAATGAACCAGAAACTGTCAACTGTACTACTGCATGCAATGTGTAAAATTGTTATTTTCAGCATTGGCAGACAAACTATCTGTATGTTCACCATGATAAAGTAAAGTAAGAGCGCAGAAATGTGGCTACACTTTCTTGTTTTTCTTTTTATTTGGGGGATAGTGGTTTCTACTTGTGCCACCCATTCCGTCACCATTCCCTACTCCAAAACCAGATGACAACCACCATGGGTACAACCAATGGACCATTTGTTCATATGCCACACTGAATGCGACAAGTAGGGGACCACATTACCCATTAAACCTGCTTCTGTTTCCATACGTTGCTGTGACACTGAGGGGAGGGGCGAGGTCATGCACACATGGTAGGAGTGAGGAGGTAAAACAGGTAGCCAAGTCCTGTTCACATAAGACATTAGAGGTGAGTAAGAACGCCATGTAGTACGTTATAACCCATGACAGACAATGGGTGTATCAGGGCATTAATGCACGCCTGGGTATGTTGTGAGGCATGAGGGATTGCACAAGTGAATTCAATCAGCAGGGAAGTGCACTTATGCCCTGATACTACCATGTGCTGGAGTGTGTTATCGTAGTTTTAAAATTGGCTGATTAATTGAAAAAAGGCAAAAAAGCAAAATCTTTTTTACAATAGGCATGCCAACTGTTGGTATACCAGGCCATTAATGACTGATCATGTGACACTTTCTGCCAATGTTGTCATTTGACCTTTCATGAATGCTCGTTTTATAAAGTGACCCACAACATGACTGGCAGGCAGTGCAGGCACCGTAGGACCATGTTCGCTATATGAAACCAAACAAATTATCCCAGTGAACACTGAACCAATGACCTTGATGCATCACAATAAGAGATACATTGGTTACATACTATGATTAATTAAGCAATAAGGCATGATCAGGGGTTACATTAACAGTCTGTTAATCACCCGAATAGGTGCCATATTGCCCCTAGGGGTGATTGACTGCTAATGTAACTTCTTGGAGTGCCTTATTGCAATTATAAAACTATTCCAAAAGAAAAGTGTTAAAAGTATACTTTTAAATGCTTTCCACATTTAGAGGGAGATTTTTAACAAAATGGTGCTTCCACCAACAGTTTAAGAATGCTGGTTCAAAATCAGAATATATCATTCCAGTCATTAAGCAGTGCTAGAGGATGGAATACTGACAAGAGGAATCCATGTGCCATGGTGATCAGGCTGTACATAACAGTGTAATGTAAGGCTGTTGGAATCCTTACAGCCAATCAGAGTGCAACATTTCGGAGAACCTTTTTATAATTCATATTCAGTCAAACTTACTGTATGTTACAGGGAACTTCACCTCCTTCACCACTGCCACACCACCACATGACTTCGGGAAGGACACTCCCCATCTAGCCTCACCAACCCGTGTCTCCACCTGCTTCCTCTCTGCATTTTCATTAAAGTGAAGAGCAGCAATCAGGAGTCTAACAGAAATAGAGACAAGACAAAGAATGGCAGGAAGTGCAATGAAGTATGATGATATTGCAGTAAACCATTTTAACTCAAGAACAATATGATGTATGCTTTATTAACATCAATTATGTATCTCCGTATAGAAACATAGAAGTTGACAGCAGATAAAGACCACAAGACCCATCCAGTCTGTCCATTTCTTTTTTTTACCTTATGATTGTGCCATAGGCCTTTTCTCTGTCAATGGCCTATCTATTCATACTCAGCTGTATTGTTCCCTTATGCCTATCCCATGCCTGTTTGAAGCCCTGCACTGTATTAATATCCACCACTTCCTGAGGTAGGCCGTCCCATGCATTTACCACCCTTTCTGTGAAAAATAACTTCCTCACATTGCCCCTTAATCGGCCTCCCTCTAATCTCATGCTGTGTCCTCTTGTCCTGCCATTTTTCTTATATTGAAACATGTTAGACTCTTTCACTTTGTTAATGCCCTTAAGGTGTTTGAATGTTTCAATCATATCATCTCTCTCCCTCCTTTGCTCTAGGGTATACATATTGAGTTCAGTTAACCTGTCCCCATATGTTTTCTGATGCAGTCCCTTTACTATTTTGGTTGCCCTTCTCTGGACTGCCTCAATTTGGTTAATTCCTTGTGAAGGTGTGGCCTCCAGTACTGCACGCAGTACTCCAGATGGAGCCTAACCAGTGTCTTGTAAAGAGGGATTATTACCTCCCTCTTCTGACTTGTGAGACCCCTACTAATACACCCTAACATCCCTTTAGCCTTACCTACTGCTTTAGAGGTCTGCTTGGATGATTTCAGGTTATCGGTGAAGATGACGCCCAAGTCTCTTTCTTTCCTTGTGACTGCCAGCAACTCTTCTCCCAGCCTATAGGAGGCTTCAAGGTTTCTCTTCCCTATATGCATGATCTTGCACTTCTTTGCGTTAACCCTAGTTGCCACTCTTTTGACCATGTTGCTAGTTTATCCAGATCTCTTCTCATTCTGCCCACCCCATCTGGATCATTTACTCTGTTGCAGATCTTGGTGTCATCTGTAAACAGACAAACCTTACCCTCCAGTCAATCTGTAATGTCACTGATGAAGATATTGAAGAGGACTGGCCCCAGGACTGATCCCTGAGGTACCCCACTTGTGACTTGCATCTCTTCTGACTGTATACTGTTTACCACCACTCTCTGTTTTCTGCCTGTCAACCAGTTTGCCACCCAGTTGACCAACATCTGACCCACCCCAAGCCTACACAGCTTAATAATCAATCTTCTATGTGGAACAGTATCAAAAGCTTTGCTGAAGTCAAGGTAGGCAACATCAACTGCTCCCCCTTGGTCCACCACTCTGGTTACCCAGTCAAAAAAGTCTATGAGATTAGTTTGACAGGACCTTCCTTTTGTAAACCCATGCTGTCTTGGATCCTGTGCTCCTATGAATTCCAGGTGTTGCACTATCCTTTCCTTAAGGAGTGTCTCTATCATTTTGCCCACTACTGAGATAAGACTGACTGGTCTGTAGTTCCCTACCTTCTCCCTGCTACCACTCTTGTGGAGCGGGATCACATGAGCCCTTCTCCAGTCTTCTGGGACCTCTCCTGTGCTCAGAGACTCACTAAACAGTTTTGATAATGGCTCTGCTAGTTCCACCCTTAGCTCCTTTAGTACCCTGGGATGTATGCCATCAGGTCCCATTGCCTTGTCCACCCTGAGCTTAGCGAGCTCTTGTAGGAGCCTTTCTTTTGTGAAAAGACTAGTGCACACCTCTCTCCTACCTGTGTCCATGGTGCAGAGCAGTGGGCCCTGCCCTAACTTCTCTTTAGTAAATACTGAGCAGAAGTATCTATTTAACATAGATGCTTTTACAAGGTCCTCCTCCTCACACACCCCCTTATCCCCTTTGACCTTAGCAATACCCCCTCTAGACTTTCTTCTTTCACATATTGAGAAATTATGCAACTTAATTGTCTGTTGTGAAACTAACAGTCTTGCTTAGATCACTGTCACATTGGCATGTACAGCCTGTGTACTATGCCACATGAATCATTATTTATTTATTTATGTGATTCTTGGATTAAGATCTTTGAGCTAGAGAGTTTGTTTACAAAGTGCCTCAGTACAAAATACATGAAAATTGGTTTATATGACAAGAGCAATGTAGTTGAAGTTGTACAACAGAAGTGGTGGAATAGTCGGATGTAGCTGCTGTGCAGACTTAGCTCATTAGATGAGATTGAAAGGAGGTCCAGAGGGAAGAGGATAGTTGGTCAGTGGAGTTGGGGGTGGTGTTGGGTACTGAATTGAGTGTGGGACAGATAGAGGGGCAGTAGGGTAGGATTGATGTGGGTGGGAGCCTAATGGTAGGCAGTGGGGGGGTCAGATGACTTGAGGTAGGAAAAATCTAAAACTATGTGAGGGTGGAAGGTGGAAAGTGCAACGTCAGAAAAACTCAGTGTAGCATTAGGCCATTGTAAACATTCATGTCAACATTCCAAGTACCTAACATACTTCCAACTATACATCCTGTAAGGCAGTACCAGGAGTTTCAGTAACAGTCACTTAATTACCATCTGGGTGCAACATATCACACAACTGCACCTTGTGAAACACTGTATCACTGTGTAGTGATTACCAGACTATTACTGAAGCACCAGCTCATGCTTCATGTCTTGTAACTACAGTACTACAATATACTGTGCCGCGGTTACCTAAAAAATAGCTTAGATATTCTTCTCTTCAGTCATAGACTGCTATGTTTGAAAGCAGCCTTAAATAGTCATCCAAAGACAAACATCCAAAGGTAAGGACTAATGACCGTACATTAGTTATCAGAACAGGTATCCATGAGATAATATTGTTTCTAATGCAAAAGTATATTAACACACCTGATCAACTTTTACAGAAATAACACATGTTCAGTGTTGAGATGCACACAACACTCCAGTTCCCCAGTATCAACCAGGCATGCACAGCTTCAGCAACACATGATTACGTTTGTAAGATGCCTGTAACTGTTTCTTACAAGACAGGCCTCTGTATGAAAACATGCATTTCTAGTGCCATATGGCAGCACAGCTAACAACCCTTCAATCAATATGTCAGTGATAACATTTCTAACCATGAGGATACAGGGAAACAGCTCATTTTTAATTATACCACACCTCAGTAGTTATGTGCCTCACATGAACATCATGAAACAGTCATAGATAATATCATAACAGTTCCACACGAATCTTGCGTTCATACTGTCATAGAAAAAATGTGTCATTTTTGTGGCAAAGAAAATGACAACTTTGTGGAAGGCTTCTAATGAAGAAGATCGCTCAGTCGGAGACAGCTTAGGTATCAAGTTGTTCTTCATTATTACTTCTAGCTCTTTATGAGCCCTACTACCTGTTAAAAAATGAAAAAAACACAAAATATGCTACTAAACATTCATTGGACAGGCCCTAACATACACTCCTAGTACTCCTTGGGACTGATTACTAGTGATATTTGAAATCACAAAGTTGCACCTCAAACTGACTTTTCTCAATCCAAGCATGCTCTTCAAGATGGCCATGAAGACAATTTTGGAAAACTGTTCCATGATTTGTGTGTACATTGGTAATGTGATTTAAGATTAAGAGCTACTTAACCACTACCATGTCTCCGTCTCCCCCACTGGAACCTGTACACCAATACAAATGACGACTGACGCCCTTTGCCCAATGCCTCAGAATGGAGCAATCTTCATGTTTAGCTTTGGCCTCAATTTTTTTTTTTATCCCTGTGAAAGGATGTAAGGCAAGAAAAAACAGAATAAGTGCCATCATAAGCATTTCAAAAAAAGAACAGGTAAATGCAGAGCTTTACCTTTTACCACGTGACACACATCAAACCAGTGTGAGATGTCTGGTTTCTGTTCATGCATGAATTTTTTTTACAGCAATGTGGCAATCAGTGGTAAGGCTGTCAATCTGGACACCCACTGCCTTCACTTTACACAAACTCCTCTTTAAACCCTCCAGTTCCATAGCATTGGAACTGAAGACCTCATTACTCTGTAATGGAAAACCAATGATGTAATATGCAACTCTAAATTAACAACTGACATCACATAATCATCATGTAAGTACAGTTAACCTGCACTAGCTGTATGTCAATAATATTTGAACAAAGTAGGTCCATTAGAGAATACAGGATGTACTTCACTGTGTGCCCAGGAGAGCAGCATCTTGCATCTCCTCCCAACTTCACTGGCTTACCAACCAGTGATGACAGCAGTCTTTCTTGATGTCTGAACCATACTCTGGCAACTGATGGAATTAAGTAGGTAGCCTTCATTAAATTATATGTCAGAAGTGATATGGTTGACACATTCAGATGTTTGAAAAAATTAGGCACACGCGCTGGACTACTCCCAGCGAAAAGAATTCCATACGCAGTTAGAAGGTTCCGGATGGAAAGAGTTCCGACTCATGGCTGAGTCTCCCATTGTCTTTTGTGGCCATTAATGCAGACTTGCTCCATCACAACAAGGCTTCCAACCATGCTCCTAATGAAAACACTGCATGAACCGAGGCATTTGAAACAGGTCTGAAGAAGCATTAGAATAGCACTCTCAAAAACAATGAGCTTCTTCTGAAAATGTAGTTCTCCAGCCTTCAGTTCTGTTACTCTGCAGACCAAGACATAAACATTATGTGTCATTGTATGATAACTGTTTTTTTTGGTTTTTCAAAAGCAGACCAGATACCAGTAAGTAACATTTAATGAAAGAAACGGCACATTGCCGTACAATGGAAAGATCAGGTCCAAATTCCTGTGAAAAGGAAAAGGAATACAACAATGTTCCGCAACCTTATAATAGAACTCGGCATGTGACTCACACAGTCCGGTACTTAACTGTTCCCCAAGTTAGACAACAAACTATTATGCACTCCATTATTTTCCTGTACTACAAACATCACTGCTAACAGTTATAATCAAGAAACATCTCTGTACCCATATTTGAAAGTTCAGATTGAACTACTACACATGTTTAACACAATGATGGTACTCATTGGATACCATGTTACCAGCAGTGTTGAAGAACAGTTCTCAATAAAAGGACAAAGTACACAATGCTGAGATATTAATGTGTGTCTGACTACCAGTGGCCCAGGCTCATTCCCAAAACCTGACCAGCAGCATGGCGTGAGGTGTACCAAACAGCACCTCAACCTCAAGTTACACCGTGCAGACTCCACCAACAACCTTCTTTGCACAATACAATACAATACATGTAGTATAACTTACCTTTCATCAGTGGTGTCAAAGAAATCTTCATTTTCTGAATTGGATTGTGAGTCCACAAAGTCTGACAATTCCCAGTCTGCATCTGAGTCATCATTGTCTTCCATTTCTGAATCAGAGTCATCATCTGCATCATATAGCATGGTATCATCATTGTTGTAATCTCTGCACTGGACTTGCTTCTCATACTGCATTCCTACAGATGCTGTCTCAGTGTGATAGAAAGGTAAATTAACTTGTACAATGTGCCCAATTCCAAATGGGATAGTCTGAGTTCCCCTAGAGAACTTTGTCTTGCCACAGCCCGATGGTATATATATTCCTGTTTGTGTGCCTTTATGGCACACTTTTTAAAATGGAAAACAAATCAAGTAAAATATCATTACCATTACTAGTTCTGTGCAACAATATGAACTGTCTTGTTTCATTAACATGATGAACTTCAGTTAAACAAAGTTCTCAATCCACTGGTACCTGCATACTGTCTTACTCTAATTTTGAACCAGCATTCAAACTATTGGTGGGAAAAGTATTTTATTAAAATTCTCTCTCTAAATGAGTAAAACATTCTCAAAGTATACTTTTAACACTTTTCTTTTTGAATAGGTTTTTATAATAGCAATAAGGCACTCACGAATTGGATTAACAAAGAGGATAATGCCATCATATACATTTCATAATACACCACAAGGGGTGATAAACAGACTTAATCTAGGATCTGGTCATGCCTTACTGCTTAAATAAGACACAACAAGGTGTGGTTCTTAGAGGAAGTAAGGTATTCCCTCATATGATTCTTTTGCCCCGAAGTGCAGCAACTGCCACTTTTTGTCTTAGAAACCAAGTTACCAGGTGCCAGACCATGACTCCAGCTTTGCCAGAACATCATGCAACATGCTGAAGGGATACAGGACCTACAAGAAGATCTGATAAAGCTGGGGAGGTGGTCCAGGATCTGGCAGCTTGGCTTCAATGCCAAGAAATACAAAGTTATGCATAGTGGAGCCAAGAATCCCAGAACAGAGTACTACCAGGGTGAAGTTGAGGTATCTGCATCAGACGAGGAAAAGAACCTGGTAGTTATGATCAATAGTGACATGAAGCACTCCATGCAGTGCAAGAAAGCAGCAGCAAAGGCAAACAAGATGCTGGAATGCATATCTTGGGGGCTCAGTAGTAGGAGAGAGGAAATTATACTGCCCTTGTACAGGTCACTGGTAAGCCCGCATCTAGAGTATGTAGTTCAGCACTGGTGCCCACACCTCAAAAAAGACATTTACCTGCTGGAGAAGGTCCATAGGAGGGCTACAAAGATGATAGCCAGTCAGTTGGGTAAGGCATATGAGGAGAAAATGTAAAAAGCACTGCGGCTAAAGAACCTAAAAGAGGAGCCAATAATCACAATGGAGACACCTCATATACAGAAATATTGACTACACCTCTACCACAACCACACAAAGCCCTTATCAAGCATCTGTGTGATGTGAAAAATACATCAACGGGGGAAGATACTAATGTACTGTATTTAATACAATGTGTTTTTTAATGTGACCTAGAGTAGGGATTTGTGGTTGTGGTAGAGGTGCAGACGATATCTTTCTGGGTATGAAGCATTTGAGGAGAGGTTGAGGGCACTGAGCATGTACTCCCTGGAAGACAGAAGAGAGAGAGGGGGTGGGACATGATTGGGACCTTCAAGTACTTGAAAGGAATAAATAAGGTTAATAAGGAGAGTCTCTCTAAGCTGAGTAGCAACCATAACACAAGGGGGCACAATCTTAAGCTGGAGGGTGGGAGGTTTAGGAGGGAGGTCAGGAAGCACTTCTTCACAGTGAGGGTGGTGGACACTTGGAATGCGCTGCCAGAAGAGGTCATCTCATTGAACACAGTGGGCAGCTTTAAGAGTGGCTGGGATAGGCATTGGGGAAGTTAAGGATCATGGGTAGGAGTGGGGATGGAGGGCGGGGACATTAGCCAAAGCTGTGGACCTTGCAGTATGAGCAGAATTAATAGACCAAATGACCTTCTTCTGCTCGCTTCTTTGTATGTTCATATGTAACCCCTGCCACCACTTTGGCAATTCACCACTTCTCACATCCTTGTGTTATCTGCAAATAGACTGATCTTGGTGTTGATGACCACTGAGATGCCTGCAATAAAAATCACAAAAAAAACCCATCAGCACCAACTACTGTTGCACCCCACTCATCAATGGCTTCGCGGGTGAGAATTACCCTCTCACCACCACCACCACCCTTTGTTGACTTCCATAGAGACAGTTCTCAACCCATCTCAGCAATGTTGCTCCCACCACCGCGCCCCATAGCTTACTCACAAGTCTACCATGAGGCATTGAATCAAAGGCCTTACTGAAGTCTACGTACCGGACATCCACTGCACGGCCATTATCAGTCTGCCTAATCACCCAGTGTAGTATTGTACTCAGTTGATATATCAAGATCAGCCCTTGACACAGCAATGCTGCTTACTGTCATGCACCCTATTGACTTCTATCAGAGCCACCATCCTGTCTTTCAGGATTATTTCCATTAGTTTACCCACTATGGACGTAAGGCTCAGTGGTCTATAGTTCCCTGACTCGTCCCTGGGACAACTGTTATGGAGGGGAACCATGTTAGCCATTCTCCAATCCTGAAGTACACACCCTGAGTCTAGTGAGGCATTAAATAAGTTGGCAAAGGAACCAGAAAAGTGTACAAATACTCACTTTTCAATGGCTACTCTTTCCAATGACAATATAACCGTGGCAGTGATGAACATTGTATAGAGATGTACAGAAACAATGAAGAAAAGGTACAAAAGGTAAATGCACATCTTACCAAGCTTTCTGTTTGATTCCCAGCATCTTTAAAAGGTAGTGCATCTGTCGAACATTCCAAAGGTATGAAACTTCCGTACTCCTCAAATGGAACTGTGGATTGGGTTTCATCAACTGGTCTGTCACCAACCTCTACTGTTCCCATGTCTTCAGATGCTGTACATGTCGATGCTGAGGCATAACTTGATGATCTGTCAACCGTGCTAATAAGTCCAAGATCACTGAATACCTATTGCAGAAGTAGAACAGTGATTGAAAGGGCGATGAGCACATACTTCTACGTCATCACAATTATAAAGCCAGTACTGAACAGAAAAATTACACTATAAAGATAAAACATTTTGAATTCTGTGACATATTCTTTGCTAAGAAATACAACCAGAACACTATGATTTTACAATGGTGTGTGAAAATAATTAAACCTCATTGGTGTAAACATGTAACATTACTGTTGCTACATTGTTGCTACATTATAAAAAAACATTACTAAACACATTTTTTTTACTCCTGGGTCAATTGTGTAATTGCAATGAGGCACTACAGGGTGTGACTTACTTAAGCAATATACCATGACAGGATATGGCGTAATGATGTGCCATGCCCTGTGTGGTCCGGTCATGAGGTTGGTTGGTTGAGTGAGTAAACCACACCAGAAGTGGACAAATTCAACGTTACCCACACCCTGGAGTGGCATATTGTGATTATGTAATGTCCTTCCTGTTTTTGAGAAAGAAAGAAAACAAAACAGAAAAATACCAGTACCGGATGTGGGTGGTGGCAGGATCTATCCATGCCATGTGGTTAGCTCATGAGGCACAGCCGAGTGAGGAAACTACAACAGAAGCTGGTAAATCTTGCCATTACTCACTCCCGGTCATGGCACATTAGCACTATTTACAACGTGTAAATCGTGCCTGCCAGCCAATTAGCACTATTTACAACGTGTAAATCGCACCTGCCAGCCAATCAGGAGTCGGTATTTTTGATGACATTGTATAGTGTTATATTTTTACTATTTTTGATTGTACGTGTATTTCTCTGTGAATGAAAGTACTGCTTAGTTGCTTGGGATTTATTCTGAGTTGCTCGGGGTGTGAGGTGAACATGCACATGTTCATGTTCATCTGCTATAGTTCAAGTTCATCTGCAATATTTTTTTTTGTCTCACTTTCACTTCTTTTACAGGAGACAATAACAGAAAAATAAGTGTTTTTGTGGCTACAAGTGTAGCAAGGTGTGCTGTGCCATGCCATTTCAGAAAGGGAGAAAGAAAATAATCGCTTGTTAACCGGGTTGCTGTCCTTATGGACAGGAGGTGCGTGAGACTTGAAATACCACTTTTTTATTTTTTTCCTGTTGAGAGAACAGTGGCCATGGCAAAACACTGAAGGACAAAGGGTCAGAGGGGAAAAACAAGGCTGAGTGGGCGACAAGCCTACAACAGTCACCATGGGTTAATGGGAGCAGTGGCTGCTGGCAGGTGGGTCACAAGGATAAGAAATGGGATGGAGGAGCCATCAGTACATAGCAGAAAACAAGGTAATGGGAGGTACAAGGATGTAGGGGAGTAAATTATGTTTGTTTTGGTTTATGTAGGTGGTTTTGGGGGAAGGTGAGGAATTTGAGGATGTTCATTGGTTGAGAGGTGCTGCTTAGTAGCATTGATCGAGGGACTGTGCAGCACTTATGCGAAACGGCTGTTTGGCAGGAATTGCCATCTTTGCCAGTTGGGGGCTAAAGAATGGAGTAATCTTCAGTGGAGTTCATCAAGTCAAAGGAGTTAATGGGAAAAAGCAGGGTGGAGGGATTATAATATATGTGGGAGAAGCATAAGGTAAGGTTACAGGTATGGCAGAGTGAAAGGAATGCAAAAACCACATTGCTCACAGTATGACATAAGGTATCAGGCTTGAGGGTGTGAGTTGGGGGGATACATGGCATTTCCAATTTTCTAACAGCTGTAATTATTACATTTGTGAGTTATAAACACTACAGTTCAATGATATGTAGATGTTTAGGCCTTACAAATCTGTATAACATTCAGAATGTAGTTGGACCATCAAATGGTAAGATCACAGTGATTAACCATGGATCTGAGGCACAACTGGATTCTCAAAACCATTTTATTTAGTACCATTTCAGATTAGTGGCGGCAGTAAAATGCAGTCAATGTCATTTAATCAAAATACCCCTCCAGGGTGTGGGTATACTGGTGGATTTACCATGGCTGGTGTGGCTTGGTCATGAGGAGCAGCCAAGTGACTTAACCACGCCAGGCATGGTAAGTCCACCAGTATACCCACACCTTGGAGGGGTATACTGCTATTATATTCTTACACTAAATAAAATAGTCCCTAGTACCTTGGTTTCAGAAGTAGGGAAACGAGCTTTAGAAGACATTTGAAATTAGCTTTATTAATGCATTGTAATATTGTTTAAAACAAGCTTTTATGCAGACAGTTTATTATGAAACTGCTTTCATAGGTGAACTGTGCAAAACTTTTTTTTGTGAAGGTGCACTGCAGACTGGCTACTTGCATTTTCGAAAATGGTCACTACTGCGGGAGGCTTTGCTATGATATTTGTGCTGGCTACTGGGGGAAAATACTGCTGTGGCTCTGTGTTTGATATGAAAATTATATCTATTGTTGACTGAATATTATTTCTAGCTCAGTTTTGTTGTACAACTTGAATGAGGTATTCATTTTTTAAAATTTTGTGGGTAGGTTTTTGAAGTGCCGAATGGCAGAAAAAAAATGGTGGTCACTGTGCTTTGATGTGGACACTCATAGGGATATTGTTTGTTGGCACGAGCAGTGGGGGAAGGGGAGAGTAGTTGGCTGGCACCTCTTCCTGTGGGTACACTGGCTGATTTATCACATTGAAAAGCTGCCAGCCAACCAATCAGGTTGCAGGGATTGGCTCTTGGAGTTAGCCCATTGTATAATTATGTACAAATCACACAAGATGAAAACATACAATCCATGACAATAGATATGCAATAAGACACTCTGGGGTATACGTTACACAGTTCTAATGCATGGCCAGGGGATGTACTGAGGCAGTAGGCAGCATGCCAAGAGCGTCCTGACTCTCAGCCTTATGTTAGAATGACATACCGCACATCACCAGAGTGTATTATTGCACCTGTATAATGGGTGTGTGTATTCTGAATGTGGTTTCTAGGTTTAGCAGTGCTTAGACACTTATGACGTATGGCTTTAAAACAATCAGATTGT
Source organism: Neoceratodus forsteri (assembly GCA_016271365.2). Classification (NCBI taxonomy): domain Eukaryota; kingdom Metazoa; phylum Chordata; order Ceratodontiformes; family Ceratodontidae; genus Neoceratodus; species Neoceratodus forsteri. The sequence goes on from CM028133.1 coordinate 616,267,799, forward strand.
TTGAATTACTTTGCCCATTTTGTTAGTTTCAATAACAGATTAGCAATATGCACCCACTTGTATCCATTTGCGCTTTTCCAATGAAGTGCTTCAGTAACTTGGCTTGTTCTCGTTGAAGGAAAACACTGCAGGACTAGTATCAGGTTTCAGTTTCCTTTGTCCAGGCTTAAATCCAGTAACATCCAACAGGAGTTGCGATATGGCAAGTTGATCTTCTGTGAAGTGATCTGCTGATATCACAATGTGGTTGTTAGGTTCCCAGCCAGCTCTCTTCATCGCAATGGTCCACTGCTTTCTACATTTCTTATCTTTAGGAAATCGATAAAAACTTCTGTTGTAACCCTTCCTGTTTGTGCACCCCACTACACAACAGTGCTTCATTTTGCTATAGAAACAGGACACAGCACTAGTACTCGTTGCAATAGTACTCCCTTTAATGTGAAAAGGAGGGACTATAGACAGGAATTATAAACAACATGAATTGAAATAAGGACACACACAAAAAGAAAAAAAAAACAGACAATAATTAAGGGGAAAATACTTTTTATTGTTAATTTTTAGTTGACATACATGAGGAATTAGTAATATAATGTGCTAGCCAAAACACGCCAAAAACATACACCATAGAAGAATGGCATGATTAATGTGACTACTAGAATACCAATGTAAGACCAACATACCTGTAAACAAATTCCAGCACAATGAAAAACTCACAGCATGACAACATCCGAATGAAATAACATTACATAAAAAGATGTATGCTTATAACTATGTCAGCAACAAGGGGACTGTATCTTCCAATTATTTTACTCTTCGCTACTTTCAAAAGAAAGTGTTCCTGAAGAATGCACAGAATAAAATGAGTGGATCAATGAAAACAACTGGTACTGGCACGCAACTACACAAATAGTAGTACTTATCTCAATTAGTTCTCCTCACTTTCATCAATATTCGGATAAAGGTAAATATGTAGCACTTGATAATATGATGTTCGGTATTTGCAAATTCTCTATCACAGCAGGAGAAGGTATTAATGTAAAATGTCTGAAACATAATACAGAACCACATTTTTGGAAAAATAAAATACCATGGTAATGACAAATTCTTTATTTTCCAAGACAGTATTTTGCAATAATAAATACATGCACCCATAGAACCTCATTTCACTCTATCTCAAAGAAAACAGCACTCAAACAAAAAGGTTCAGTATGAGGGCAAAGCCTTTATTTCATACAGGGTAAGGAAATATATGGGAACATTTAAAATATTTCAGGAATGAGCAGACAGCTGTAATTACAGCCTGAAGTAGGTCTGCGTGCACTCGCAATGGATGCTGACCGGGTGCTAACAGCAAACAGCTGCACTACGGGGGGAAAAAGTGATTGCTAAATTTAAAAATGCAAAGTTATTGCTAATCAACTAACAATAAGAAGAAATAATGATTACTAAAACAGAAAACACCACAAATGCTGACTGCTGTGTACTCAGATAAGCTGTCAGTCTCACAGTCACTGTTCAGGATAATACAGAGCCACAGTATAAATGTGGATAAAACACTATCGCTAAATGACTGCTAAGAAAGAAAAAGCACACAGCAGCACATGTTATGAAGATACTGTAGCATTAGGCCACCTAATTATTATAATAATACAATTACAAAACTACAACACACAAAGATGGGGGGGCAATGAAGCTGATGACACTAATGGGGAAAAGAAAAGCTGAGAACAAACATGATTGCAAAAAAAAAAATTGTTCAACACAGACAAGTCAAGGGATAGAAAAAGAGTACAGCTAAAGGGAAAATGGACTGAAAGGAGAAGTACAGCACAGAATCCACACAGAACTGTGAGAAACAACTGTCGCCTTCACTGCTGATAGCGGGAAGCTCATAGCAGGAAACTGAGGGATAGCTGTTAAGTGTAGACTTGCCCCACCTAATGATGTTATTCACAAGCACGTGCACACAGACTTAGCAGTCCATAGTGTCAAAACAAAATGATGATAATGCTGCATGTTGATGCGGTTTTTGAAAGGTACAGAAGAACAATTCTTGGGATGAAAAAAGATGCAGAACACACATAATGTTTTCAAATATCTTTTATTACATAACTACAAGTTAAAACTGCATTCTAAAAGCTTTGCACATGATCTTTAAGGAAGAACAATGAGTAGAATCTGACAGCTGCCATATAAAGAAAGGTGCCATTTGTTCACTCCATGATTAGGAAGAAGGAACAACTAATCTGTGAGTGCAGAATTTGAGACTGTTCTCTGAGGGGTTGTCTGAGATGTGTGTGCCCTAGATCAGGATAGATCACATCAGCCAGGACCCCTTTCACCACAGCTGTGCTGAATTTAAAGTTAAAGTTGGGAGTCTTCAGCAATTCATTGGGGATTGGAGACTCATTTGGTGTAACCCTGAAGAAATAGTAGAGGCTGTTTGGGGCAAAGGGTGGGAGGAATGACATCTGGAGTTTCAGGCAGGGCTAAGTGGTTTGTGGATGGGCACTGCTGTTCCCTGAGCAAAGACCATGCACCAGGAGGATTTTAAAGTGTGTGGTACATCCTACAAATATACACTTTAGAAATGGAAATGTGGAAAATGTTTAAAGTGTATGGCACATCCCACAGATATACACTTTGGAAGAGAGATGGAAATGTTTTTGTGGAAAACAGTACTGCCTAGCAAAGTGTCCTGTAAAAGACAGTGTGCCTGTATTGCAGTGACAGACCTTTGGGGGACCACCCTTGCTGTAAGTAACATCCATAAATAAAGCCTCACTGCAAAATCCCAGTTACTGCTTTGGACATTCTGCTTGTTGCTTCTAGTGTGAACATTATTGGGGCCCCTCAGCAGTTAGGTCTAGCATATGCATAGCATCATCTCCCCTGGACCTGGTTGTAAATAAGAAGGTTCATTTTTGTATGTACCCCTACCCCATGTCCTCTAGGTAATGAGCCTGGTATGTACTCCAACACTAGGGATGGTACCATGAGTAGTTCTGACAAAAGAAAATTGTATGCCATGTAGTTGTCAGTAGTTCTTTTAAGGAGGGGGTGCCAGCTAACCAAAGGTAGTGTGGGGGTAACATACATATGCACAATACTCGTGCATGCACACTTTAACTCAGTGCAACCATGTTGCACACGATGGCCGTCACTTCCAGAGTTGTGGAAAGGAAAAGTAGTGCACCAGGAATTGGGTATGTTTATGCGGCCTGCAGAGGGGAAGGGCTGTATAAACAGAAACACTTGAAACTATGTTGGAGCTCTGTGGCAGAACATCAGACAGGTATCCAGTTATGTGCTTCCACAGTGCTCTTATACAAATCTGATGATGGCATAACATCTGTGGAGCTTGGCCCACACAGCCATAAAAATCAGACTCAGGAGGAGACTATTAACAAACTAGAGATCTGGTCTGGGATTTGCTCATCATCACAGTCATTTTCTCATTCTTTTCTAAACAGTAATTTCTGGTAATTGTACCTTAACCATATTGATCTCAGTGCTGGTAGACTATTTCTGGTTTTCCCCTGACTGTATTAGGTGGTGGTAGTAGCAGTCTTGAAGTGGTAGCTGCCAGTGGTGGTGTGGTCTGAAAAAAAGTGGTCCCCATGCTTGTCTGCATGTCTTAGAAATGACCCCTTTCCTTGTATTTAATGTAAAAAAGTGACCCCTTTAACACAAAAACAAGGAGTCCTCCACCCCACTCCTTTTCACTTCAAGTGAGGAATGTGATTATGGGTTTGCATCAGATGCACAGCGGCAGCCATTGATGCATAATATTGTCTCCAATGTTCTAAACACACAATGGGTCTGCATGAGTTAAAGGGGACAGAAATTGGTTACGTATGTGCAGGTGTTTGAAATGTTTCTGTTTTTATAAATTACATTCACACCTCTAAAGGAATCATATTTAACTGTGCCTGAATAAAAGCTAAAGCTGTCAGTTGTGTTTTGTTTTGCTTTTAGATTTATAGAACTGTTATTTAATGCAACAGCAGATTAGGTACATATGGATACATATTGATACATGGTCATATTAGGATAACAGTATCTCAATTACAAGGGAGTCTGTGTTAAGTTTGGGTTTTGAATATACACATACACTAGTCACTTGTTACAAAATTGCAGATATATCATGTTTAAGACAGTATAAGTTTGACTATTCATGAGTAATATGGACGTATTGTACACAGAGTTTAAAAAAAATGTATCTGAACAGTACACTGTGTAAAATTTGATTGACACCACTGTGTGAAACAGCTGGTAAATGATTAATTTACCCTAGGGAAAGTTGTCTTCTAACCTGTTTTTTTACTTAACACATACAGTAGATATTTTCATATGTAAAGACTTTTAACATTATTTACTATGTTTTGCTGAAAGAGCTACTGATGCCTGAAAGAAAACTTTGAAAAACATAGTAAGTAGATAAAATTCTGCTTGTATTCCATATATGTTCTAGATTTCTCCTCCCCATTATTTATGACTGAGGAAATGTGCATGAATACATGATTTTTATCTCTTACAGTTACTTTAAAGTTAATCTGCCTCTATAGATTACTCCATACTTCAAGTCATAATGCTTTGTTGTGACATCACACTCTGTTGCCATGAGAATAACTGTGGTGCCACAAGCAATGCATTATGACCTCAGGTAGGGAGACAGCAACAGAAATAGATGAACTCTTCAGGAGCAAAAATCCTGTTTTCATGCAACTGACCTCAGCAATAAATAATAGGGAGGAGGAATAAAGAACTAATGTGAAATACAAGCTAAACTTTATCTAAATGTTATGTTTTGTTAAAGTTCTCCTGAAGTTGTCAGCTGCTCTTTAAGCTTAGTTTTCCTTGTGGTTTTGATCATTGTCATTTACTAATGCTAGCGCGCGCACACACACACACACACACACAGGGTTTTAAAATTAAGTTTCAGTTGATTAATAGCTTTTCTCAGGGAGTGAACTTTCAAGTCAGTGTCATTTGACCTTGGGATAGCTTTCTTTTGATGGAACTTTTGCTGTCTTTAAATCGGTATGTTGTTTTTTTTTTTTAATTAGTTTTTACCAATGGGGGTCCTTAGCAACTTTTCATCTTTTTTTTTTTGTTTTCTTGTATGATCTGGGTTTTGAGAAAGTATGTTCTTCTAAAACAACTGCCAGTGTTTTCTGATGAAGGATTCTGTGTAATCCAAAAGCTAAAAGCACCTAAGTTCTTTTGTAACAACTCTGTTGGTCCAATAAAAGGTATCAAATCATCTGTTTCTGTGGATCTTGTGTTACAAGGACCAATATGGCAGCAAGGTTTTCTGTGGTGTTATACTAAGGTTCATACTAAGGTTTGTAAGAGCCAGGGGGCTTATGGGCCCTTAGTGCTCTTTACTGAACTAATAGTGACTAATCAAGTTACCAGATAATATGTGCTTATCCAGATGATTTTTAAACATAGTTTTGGAACTACTAATGACAATATCCTCAGGTAATGAATTCCAAGGATTTATGATACACAAGGTAAATAAGTATTTCCTTGCATTCAAATTGAAAGTTTGACCATACAGTTGAAGAGGATGCCCTCTTGTACTGTATGGGTTCTGTCTGAACTCAAGTCCAAGTTCAGTAATTAGTAAAGGGTCTTGAATAACATCATACATAAACAAAAGTTCACCCCATAATTGTCTAGTAGATAAAGACATCAGATTCAAAGATGTGAGTTGGGTCTCATAAGGATCATTGTATAATCCTTTAATATTTTTTGTGTATTTACGCTGGACCCTTACTAATAAATTGGTATCAGATTTTTTGAAGGGGCTCCACAACTGGGAAGCATACTCCAGGTGAGGATGGACATATGCACAATAAAGGAGCATTAAAACTCTCTTGTCCTTAGATTTTATATTACGTCTAATAGACCACATGACTTTATTGTCATCTGTGCTGACGGACTGAAATCCATAGAAATGTTTACCTCAAGATCCCTTTTATTCGATGTTGTAAAAAGAGTTTTTCCTGCTAGTAGGTATTTAGCCTGCTGAATTAATGTTCCCAAGTGTATAACCTTACACTTGTCAGGATTCAATAGCATATGCCATTTGGTAACCCAAATTGATATTTCATTTAAGTCGGACTGAATGGTATCTATTTGGTAAATAGAGATGGTCCTCCAATTTTTACATTGTCTGCATATTTTGTTGACAAAGAGAGAGACAATCAGTAGTCAGATCACTTTTAAAAATTTGGAATAAGCATGGTTCCAGTACAGAGCCATGTGGGACACTGCTTGTAACATTGCCAATATCTGATAAATGGCCATTAATAATCACACAATGGGCCCTATTTGATAACCAGTTAGAGAGCCAGTTAATAATATATCTATTGATGTTTAAGTTATTGAATTTTTCAATTAAGGCCCAGTGAGGCATGGCATCAAAAGCCTTGCTAAAGTCGATAAAGATTATAACATAGGGTATTTTCTGATCTAACGAGTAGTTGACATTCTCATAAAAGCACATAAAATTTGTTAGGCAACTACATCCCTTTTTAAAGCCATGTTGAGTTTTGTTAGTACTGTCAGACATTGGGGAGATTATATCCTTAATTAGGCTTTCCAGTATTTTACAAAGTGGTGATGTTAGACTAATTGGCCTATAGTTCTAATTATTTTTAGGTCCTTTTTTGTGAATCGGAATAACGAAAGCTGTTTTCCACGAACTAGGGACAAACTTCAGAGCTATACATTTATTAAACAGAAACCAAAGTGGAACAATAAGAGAGTCTCTTAATAAGTATAAATAATGCCCAGCTAAATGATCAGGGGAGGTGCTAATTTTACCTTTCTGCAGAGATAATTTAGATAAAATGTTCTCTTTTGAAATAATAACAGTCAATTCAGAATATGAAACTGGAGTTAGTTTATTTTGGGAAGTCTGAAATATTTCACAGAATTTCATATTAAGGGTGTTTGCCATATGAAGAGGTTTATTAAATCAACTTATCATTAAATTGCAGGGGGCCAACTTGGCAAGTAGGTTTTTTTAAGTGAGCTAACATATGAGAAAAAAGATTTCCTGTTATTTTTATTAGCATTAAATGCTAAATTATATTACCACTTGATGTTATCTTTATGTATAGCTCTTTTACACTTCTTCTGACTAAGTAGGAATGAGTTCCAAGTTTCAACAGATTTATTTTTTAAATATTTGCAGTATTTATTATTTTTATTTTTAATGCATTTTTGTAAAGTTTATTCATCCATTTAGGGTGGTGTTTGTTTTTATAATTGTTTACTTTATGTGGTATATATCTGTCTCTGAGACTAATCTCTGTACAATGAAATATGTCCCAACTTTCAGAAATAGGATATGTATTAAAAATACAATCCCAACCATATTTATTAAATTCTGAATTAATGAAATCAATATTTGCTCTGTCATACAAGTATACAATTGTTTCAGAAGTAGTGTGATGTGCTACAGTTTTCAACACAAACATAATGGTATTATGATCACTATTTCCTAGTCGAGCCAGGACTTCAATATTTTCTAGTAATATATTAAAAAATGGATTTAACAATAAAATAAATTTCATTGGCTGGTAGAGGGTACATTAACTTACAGTGAGAGCCTTATAAGTTAAAAGTACCAGCCATGCCAACCTTGCCAGCCTTATATGTGGTATCATACTGCCCAGTCTATTTCATCATTGGCTAAAACACTGGACAAAAACTTTTCAAATACCACCATTTTTTTACCCTCGCTATGCGAGTGACACATCTTCAGTCCATAACATGTCATACGCCAACTCCCCACCTGCCATGCCACTGTACAGCTTCAAAATTAATTTAAAACAGTTCTTGCTTGTACCGTCTGTCCCTTGCTCTCCCCTGCAGTTTTTTTCCTTGCTTTAAATCCTGTGGCTTTCACCCTCTCTTACTCATTTTCTGAGTCTCATCTTGTGTCTGCATGTGCGCTCATGCTGCTGGAGAGGAACGAGTCACATCAGTCAGATTTTAACTTGTAGGACATAAAAAAAATGGCATCAGTGGAGTGTAGAAAGAAGAGGTGAAAAAAACATGACAACACAGTCAGAAAGCTGCATTTTTGTAAAACAAACTCAATACCTCCTTTCAGATGAGGTGGAGCAGTGGGGGAGGTTGGGAAAAGATCAGAATAGCTCTGTGAGGGGTTAGCAACAAGACATAGAACAGCACAGAAAAGTAGAGACTACTTTACAGCAGGACAACTTTAACTTCATCTAGCTAAAGTTTTACATTTCTTTTTTCATTTTTTTTAAATCCCACATATAAATGGCACAAGTATCCCATTTTCTAAATGCAATAATACCCTTCAGGGTGGATGGTATGGGCAATACCGGACCTTCCAGGGGCTATAAGGCCCTCTGCCTGTGACGTTGAGCCTTATTATGCCCCAGGGTGGTCTGGTGCTGTTAGGTATTATTGCTTGCTTACCATCATGTACTACAATATCTAAAATATTGTCACCTCATGTGGGCTGATGTATGCTTTGAGTCAAGTGGTTTCAGAAATGTTAACAGGAACTAATCAGTAGAGTGGCCACAGTTCTGAAACCATGAAGTGGCACAGTCAAAACTCCAAATTGTTGGTTCCATGAAAGGAACTGCACAGAATGTTGTCCATGCAAAGAAAACATTACAAAACACAACTGAGAGCTTCAGCTTTTATTCAGTTACAGTTAAATAGAGATCCTTTAGAGTAATAAATGTAATTTATGAAAAATAGAGACATTTTAAACAGCTGCACATAAGTAATCAATTCCTGTCCACTTTAAATTAGGCATGAAAAGAGATGAACAAGGTGGTCTGGTTTAGAATTTCACTTTAATGGCGTAGTAATTTCAAAAACTGAGGCTGTTTTGAAGCACAATATGAGTTATGCTAAACAAATGTAAATATCCCTAAAACTGTACAAGTTACAGATACAAAACATGTATGAACATTCTACAGGACAAAATACCTTTCAAATGAGCCTATTCATTAGGCTGCACTAATTATATTTTTAAACTATGGCCATCTGATTACCTCAGTTTTCATTTTTCATAGGAGTTAAACCAAACAAATGTAAATATGTCTAAAAGTACATGCATTCCACATAAACCATCAGTATGAAAGTTGTTCAGGACAAAATACCTTTCCAATGAGCCTATTCATTAAGATGCACTAATTATAGTTTTTTAAACTATGGCCATCTGATTACCGGAATTTTCATTTTTCTTCACAGTTTTCACCTTTCAGATGACTATATTGAAAACAATATCTAACGCATTCAGATTAGTGACTACTCTCATTTGAAAGGTCATTTTCTCCTGAACAACTTTCATGTTGGTTGTATATTGGTAACTTGTATACTTTCTGAGATATTTACATTTGTTTGGCATAGCTCCTACTGTGTTGACACTGAGAGAAAAAATGAGGTTATTTGGAAGACCATACTTTACAAAATATAAAGAATTAAGATTAGTGTCTACCCTCATATGAAAGGTCTTTTTGCCCTGAACAACTTTCACATTGGTTGTTTTTGTGCACCTTGAATAGTTTTAAAGATATTTAGATTTGTTTGGAAGGTGTGCACATTTGCTCTCAGAGAAAAGCAGCTTGAAGTTCTGTGTCCATCATTCTAAAAAGAAAAGAAGGGAGTATTTTTTTAATTGACATAGGGATTTGCAGTGTTATGGAAGGATACACTGATACACTGAAAACTACCAAAAAATGTGTCCCACAGAAACCTCTTTTAAAGCTAAAGCGATAGGGATGTAGGATCCGCCCGAAGCCATAAAAAGGACAGCCCAGTCTCCTGTTGCTCAGTACTTAAAATTCATAGATTCCTAGACATGTGCCAGCAGAAAAGGACCTTCTTGGCCCATCGAGTCTGCCCTCTCCCTACTTTTAAATGCCCCTTTCCCACTTAGAGTCCCCCCTCCGTACCCTAGACAGTCCCCTGTGGTTGTCCCAAGCTCTCTTGAATCCCCCCTGCAGTGTTCCTGCCTCTACTACCTCTGCCAGTAGACTGTTCCAGGGTGCTACAACCCTCTCAGTAAAGTAATGCCCTCTCACATTCCCCTTAAACTTTCCCCTTCACCCTCAGTCCATGCCCTCTAGTTTTTGTGCCTACTTTCCCTGTGAATAAGTCCCCCTCACACTTTATTAATCCCCTTCACATACTTGAATGATTCTATCATACCCACCCTCTCCATTCTGGTTTCCATCAGGTACAGATCCAACACCCTCAACCTCTCTTCATATGGCTTCTCCCTTAGCCCATGCACCATCTTTGTGGCCCTTCTCTGTACTCTTTCTATGATATCTATGTCTTTGCATAGGTGAGGTCTCCAGAACTGAACACCATACTCCAGGTGGGGCCCCACCACTGTTATGCAAGTTCCTTACACCCTAATTGGCATTCCAACTGTACACCTTAGACAAACTATACTATGAATATGCACATACTAACTTACAGGGCATGGGCACTTACCATACAAGTGTAAGTGTCAGGGTACACTATGATTTGTACTACCATACTTTCTCTATGCATGGAAACTGCACATACTGTATTAGGCCAAGACACCTGTGTCTTTGTGATCTTCTAATATACTATTATGTAGTCAACACTGCCATATTTTGGATTTATGTATACTTGCACCACATCCTGTATTTTCCATGTACCATACATGCCTTCATTGCTCTATGATGTAGCTGACTTAGCACGTATTGTATAGGACTAAATAATGCTGTGGAGCCACCTAACGTTTGGCCAATAGGGCTTACTTTGTGTATCTAGTACTGCTCCTTACGAATGGTTACAATAGCAATAATCATAACATATTATCTAATGTATTGTGTATTCCCCCTGGAGACCTTCTACACTCCCTGGGGTATTGAGGCATGTTAGGGTCAGCTTCCAATGTCTTATGGTAAGAACTGCTTAGGGCAACTGTGATTTCCTTTTGTAGTAATAAACTAGATTTATTACTGATATGTAATGTGTCTGTGACTCATCTGCACCTCTATTACCACAAATAATTTGATCAGGGCTAGTCACCCTAACACCATGGAACTGCAGAGTGGCATCAGCACCTACTGTCTTCTACTGGTTATCCCTTTCCCTGTGCACACCATCAGTATGTTTGCTTTGCCTACCATCTTGCTGCTTTGGATCCCTACCTTAACAATGTATGTGATTATGATACCTAGGTCCTGGGGTAGAGGGATTTGTTTTAAGATAAAGGGCAGGGCCATGGCAGCTCAGACTGCTCATAAAAGGGTGCATTCCAACACTGATTATAAATCAGAATTTTAATGCAGGATTAACAGTTCAACCTTCAGGCAGGCATGAACACACTGTTGTTTTGCAAGTCAAAGCCTATAAGAATGAAACAACTAAGAGCTGCAATGGTCAAAGTCACAGTGGTGCACCCTGCAGACAGCTGTGGGGGTGGGGTAAAGAAAGGAAAAATTAGCTGTTTACAGAAAATCCAGGCAAAAAATGTGAGAAGATCTGAGGAATTCAACACACCATTCCCCCAGCTCTTCACACCACTTTACAGGCAACAATGATCCAGCATTGGGGAGGAAGCTGTAGAAGGAAGAGAGAGGATTTTTTCCATCTCTGGTCTGCCATATCTCCCTTTTAATTATTAGTGGGGAACAACAGTCCAGTCAGTGCTACCAAGAATTTTCTGCACATTTCTTCATTTTTTTCTTTCCTTACAGGCATTAGATGTCATAAAGGATGCAGTGATTATGTTTAAGAAATCATGAATATACAAAAAGGCATCAACAAATTGTCTTTACTAATATGGGTATATGTTAAAAATGTATCCATCCATGTCTGTATAGATTTGGCTGTTTATTTGTTAGGATTTTGAATTTGTACATGTAAAAGCAAATCAAGAGATTATTCACCCATGCAAAAAAAAAAAGCAAAATATTTTAAAATAAAACTATGAGCACCTTTCTACTAAAACTCAATTTCATAACTGCTACCTGCTGCTCAGTTAGAGATGGGGTTCAGCCCTTATGCAAGAATGCCCAACAAGTTGTCCCTTATCCTGAAATATGCTGGTGGCTTGGGTGTGTTTTGAGGCATGAAAGCTGTTTTCCTTCAATGTCAATGTCAATGTCAATTTTATTTAAAAAGACGCCCAACCTCAAAGGCTCTGGGCGCCGCACAAAACTGTACAGTATGTCATACCGTATACATTTCCTTAAAATAACATCCATATAAATTCAATTTCCAAAAGCCTGCATAAATAAAAAGGTCTTCAGATGGTTCTTAAAAGCCTCTCTAGTAGGGGCCTCTCTCACTTCCAGCGGCAGCGAGTTCCAAAGAGCTGGAGCAGCAACTCCAAATGATCGATCCCCAGCTGATTTCAATCTCGCTCTCGGGACTTTGAGGAGGCCACTATTAGAGGAACGGAGGTCATGGATATAGGTGGACTGTACCAGGAGATCAGAAAGGTCACCAGGGCCCTGTCCATGTAGGGTCTTATAGGTGAGAAAACCCACCTTGAACAATACTCTCCACCTGACAGGCAGCCAGTGCAATTCGCGCAATACCGGAGTAATGTGACAGAACTTACTTTGTCCAGTCAAAAACCGGGCAGCAGCATTTTGCACTAGCTGCAGTCTGTGAAGAGAAGTTCCAGAGACCCCGAGATAGAGAGCTTTACAGTAGTCAAGCCTAGAAGTGACTAAGGCATGTACCAAAGTAGGGAGGTCCAGAGCCGGAACAAGGGGCTTAATCCTGGCGATATTTCTCAGATGAAAAAAAAACAGGAATGAACCACAGAGGATATTTGAGCCTCCATGGACAAATTCCTGTCAAAGATCACACCAAGGTTACGCACCCATGGGGAGGCCATCAATGACACAGCTCCTAGCACAATGCCAGTCACAGAGTCAGAGGCCATCCCATCATGAACTCTGTTCAACTCCACTACTAGTACCTCAGTCTTGTTAGGGTTCAGTCGCAGCCAGCTGGAAGACATCCAGTCATTTATCTCAGCTAGACAGATATTTATCACATCCACTGCATTTGATGTTCCTGGGGCAAAGGAAAGGTATAGTTGAGTGTCATCAGCATAGCAATGAAAACTCAAGCCATACCTCCTAATGATCTCCCCCAGGGGCAGCATGTATACTGCAAACAATATAGGGGCCAATACCAAACCCTGAGGGACTCCACACAAAAGGAGGTAGGGTGCAGATGAGAAATTACCCATCACAACCCGCTGCCTCCTGTTAATAAGAAATGACTCAAACCATTTGATGACAACACCGCTGAGTCCGCATAACTCCCTCAGGTGGAAAAGCAATACATTATGGTCCACAGTATCAAATGCTGAAGAGAGATCGAGGAGAACAAGAATTGTCTTGTCCCCCCGATCTCTAGCCCTGAGGAGGTCATTTTGCACCCGAACTAATGCAGTTTCAGTGCTATGTATGGCCCGAAAAGCTGACTGGAAGGGATCATACAACTTGTGGGTCATGAGATGTTCCCCCAACTGAAGTGATACCACCTTCTCAACAATCTTTCCCAAAAATGGAAGATTGGAGATAGGACGGTAATTTGCCCTAATCTCCGGGTCCAGAGAAACTTTCTTTAAAAGGGGTCTCACCAGAGCATCCTTCAAGGCATCCAGAAAGACACCCTGACTCAGGGAGCACCGGACAATCAGGGCAAACACCGGGCCAACAGTGTCAGTGCACCTCATCAAGAAGCACGTTGGCACGGGATCCAGTTCACAAAAGGTATACCTCAAGTTGGCCACTATCTCAATGATCTCACGAACCTCCACTGGCCTAAACTCCCCCCACCTAGAGAGAGTGCTCTTAGAACACAACTGGTGACCACTGACAGCAATGATATTACTGGCTGAGGAAACCTCCCGCCGGATCGCAGACACCCTGTCCGAGAAAAACCGAGCAAATTCCTCACAATCCTCATTCGAGAAAACTCTTCCAGGCTGAAGACAGAGTGGATAAAGAAGTCTATCAACAGTCCGGAAGAGTGAGGCTGGTCGGCTTCTCCCAGCAGCAATCTCCCGAGACAAAAATATTGTCTTCTTTTGGTTGATTGCCTCCTGATATGCACAATAATGCGCACACAGGACCAGTTTGTCAGCCCCCAGATGGGATTTCCTCCAGCGGCGCTCTAATCTTCGACCCAGCTTCTTCATTTCCCTGAGATCGCTATCATACCAAGGCAACCTCAGGTAAGAAGTTCTGGGTCATACATGGACAGGTACAAGGGAGTCAATGGCACCAGATAGCACCTCATTATAGGCATCTACCCCTGCGTCAACTGCTCCGACGCATGCATCACCCACCCTAGATAGATCAACTGCCGCCAAACAACCCTCAGGGGTAAGATCTTTTAACGGGCGGCAGCGAAATATCTCAGAAGGAGAAGAATTCACAATGGGAGCACTAAACATGAACTTCACCGTGCAGTGATCAGACCAAGCCACTCGACTAACGTCAAGATTAGCGATCTCAAGTCCCAGTGAGAACACCAGGTCCAATTTGTGGCCATCCTGGTGAGTAGGCACACCGACAGACTGCACCAGCCCCAAAAGGGACATACTCTGCAGTAACTCATCAGCGCACCTTTGACCTCTATCCTCGGCCCAAACATTGAAGTCCCCAAGAAAAATACATCTTGGGGAATCCAATGTTTCGCCGGCAACAAACTCGGCGAATCCCTGCAGGAACCCCCCCATCAGACCAGGAAGGCGATAGATGAGGAGGATCCTGCAGCCAACACCGAGTCCTCCAAGAATGACCACACACTCAAATGAACCCGGGGTTCCCACCGGGTGCACGGTGAAGTCCAGGTTTGATTTAAAACAAATAGCTACACCGCCTCCCCTACGGTTTTCTCTGGGGCAGTGCACCACAGTATAACCTGGGGGGACTGCAGCCTCAAAACAGGGCCAGCATCATCCCCCACCCAGGTCTCTGTAATGCACGCCAGGTCGACACGATGAAACCAGAGCGGCAATAATAGCCGCCTTGTTTCTGATTGACCTGGCGCTGCATAGCACTGCCGCCAGAGATATTACTGGGTGATGCAGCCCAAAGGTCACCTGGCCACTTGGTCTGGTGGCCCCTAAATAGGCACCAACCACGCCTAGCTTCTTCTAGGTGCTCTATTTATTCCAGGGCGTCTCCTGGACTTAACCACCTCAATCATTTGAACAACCTGCTCCTGGTCATCACACAGCACATAGCGCAGCACTTAATTAACCCCTACTTCCCTACAACGTCTGATAATAATATCAGATACAGGGAAGGGGATAAAAGGATGCAGCGCATGCAACTGTGAATTCCCATAGACAATTCTGGGCTCCAAGAGCCATCTATCAGAGACCCTACACATATCTAATTAAATAAGCCAAATGGCACATACAAATCATGCAGGCAATAACATAAAACTCTACTTTATAATAAAACTGGTAGACATACAAAACTATTAAAACAAAATTCCCACCTCACACCAGTCCCTCATCCAGAACAAACAAATTTCAGCTCCGAGTGGCGCTCGTGTACCCTCCTAGCTTGTGCCATGCTTGCGCTGGTGAGCGGCGTCCGCGTTTAACCACTCACTATGTCCCTGTATCTCTACATGTAGGGTTGGGCACAGGTAGGGCCTTTTTTGCAGCAAATTCTGTGTCTCTGTGTTTCTGTCATAGGAACACTTTGGAGGGGGTTGTCATGGCCTTTATGAAATGATTACAAATGGTAAAAAAAATAGTGAGCAGCAACAGCCTGCTGTCAGTTCATGCAAAAAGGTGGATATATCCTTCAAAGACTGTATCTACAATATATCCACATATTCTGTAGGCAAAATAGGTTGAAGAAAAGTCAGAAATCTGAGTAATTGAGAATTGGTTTGATATCACCTACTGTATAGGGTTGGCCGGGAAAAGACACACAACTGAAGCTCATTGTGAGGTGTGTCTTAGAGCACAGGAAGGTTAAGTGACTTGTTCAGGATAACTCAGTATGCAAATGTCATTTGTGAATTTCTTTGGAACCCAGGTCTACTGGGTCTCCAGGTTGACATGTTGTTAGAAATACAAAAGCTGGTAATTCGTGTATACATTTTTTTATTCTGTGATGTGACACTTCTGCTGTCAAGTGTTTGTGCAGATTTCACTAGAGTGGTGTGTTGGGAGGAGACAAATAATGGGCAACCAAATTGAATTTATAATTAATGAATTAATATAAATTGGTCATTAATGTCTTGGCTTTAATCGTGGCAAAAGTTCAGTACTATGAGCTTCAAAGTGTTGACTGTTAGTATAGGATTTCCATGCTATGTGCATTCTGTTTTTGTTTTGGTGGTAGGTGGGGGGGGATTGTGAGTATGAGAATGTGGTTTATAAATGCACCCGATGCATCCCATAACTAACTGATTTGCTAACATCAATTGCACAGGTTGGAATACTATATCACTGTTGCAAGATACAGCTTGCATAATAGTGACCTCACCCCACAACCACCCTTTCCAGAACCCATTCCAGTTGTTATAAAAAAAAGAATAATCCCTTGTGGTTAGTGGTCCCTCCCCATTCTCCAGCACATGGCTGTAATATAAATAGCCACATTATTACCTACTGGCTATTGGTCATTGCAACCCACCCTATCCTGGCAGTTACAGCACTACCCTATTACACTATGAATTTTGGCCTTTGTTTACAGCCCACCTCTATCCTCCACCACCCGCCATCCACCATCTGCAATGCCACTAAATTAAAAAGTGTGTACATGTATGAGTACAAGCTCATTCATCCACTCGCTGACAGTTCAGACAAGTGGTGGATAGTATTTGCCACCCTTTCTTGTTTGGAACTTTGGGTGTTGGGGGTAGGTGGAAGAATTAACTGACGTGGCAGGTTTTGGGTGGGGGTGGGAAGGATACCAGCAACACGAAACTGTCATGTTTAAAAAAAAAAATATTCCTGTGTTTACCATGGAGGGGTGGGGCACTCACCACCATGGAGTCATTTTAAAAACTGCTAGTATGTGTTCCAGAGGGTGCTGGGTGTACGACACATCTGCTAATAATGTTAAAAAACTGCTTTCACTGGATTGAATACTGGCAGATTCACTAGTCATCTCTATTGATAGTTTAAAAAAAACATGCATTGGTTCATGATGTGAGGACATAGGCATTGCTACCTGAATTTGTGTGGAATCAAAGCATGACTAATGATAGCAGAACTGAGTGTCTGACAGAGAAACAAGAAGGCAGTGATGGTCGCTTTCTTGTTTACTTGGCACTGGTGTTAGATTAGATGGCATGCATGTGAGGAGATCTGGTCAGCTGATAAATGAATAACAAAGCTATAGTTAGTAATTATAAAAAATAAGAAGCAGATGGAAGAGCGTAAAGCAGTATTCATGACAGTCAGAAATAAAAGAAAACATGCCAAAGGTAAAAGAGTTATTGTAATCAGTTCAAAAGGAGATGAAAGGTATCCACTAACTGGGAAGCAAGGTGAATCAGATTAGTGGCAGCAGCACTAGGGAGAGAATGGGCATAAAACAGCCAACACTAGCATGTGGGGGAAGGGCTAGCAGACTCAGAGTATAACAAACAGAGGAATGATAGGTGGATCATAGGAACCAGTATGGGGGGGATGATGACTTACAGTTAAAGGAGGCAAAAAAAAAATACCGTAACAGCAGCTACTATAGCATAGAGATACTGAACATTGGCAGTTCTTCCTTTTTTTCATCAGTGATAAAGAGATCCTAACTATACTTAAGCAGGAGTGAACCATAGAAAGAGATTGTTACAAAAATCAGAGTAAGCCATGTGTCAGAATATGTGAATAATGAAGATTGCACAGTTAGTTCTGTCACAGTTGTAACAGTCATTCAATGTCAAAATAGTCAAATACTTGGAATACACAGTGTAGAGAAAACACGTTAATGTTATTTCAGGAGATGGTGTTAGTAAAATAGTTTTTTTGTAAGATTTTGTTCTCTGCAAATGAAATCCTACTGAAGATACAGTTAAATTTCTCCAGGCAATCTCCAGGCAATTTTAAATTGGGGCGCTAACCTGGCAGTACCAAGCAGAGTAGAGAGAGAGAGAGAGAGAGAGATGTGTTTGCAGTCATGCTGACACCTAACACCCAAGGGCTCTGATCTCTCTATTTGGGTTTAAATACGGTAGACTATTACTGTCAAAAGCTGCAGTAGAGAAAAACAAACTACCATTTCATTACAGCCTGCTGAAACATAAAATTACAGCACTTTTAATAAAAATCACACAGACACATGATTTTAATTATTTTATTCAACAGACGATACCTGTGAAAAGGAAAATGAACAAATAATTAATAGCTTCACATTTGATCTTTAAACATATTAATACTTATTACTAGTGCGTTCCCGTTCAGTCTAAACATTTTATTATTATTTTATTATTATTTTAATTATAAAAAGTGAGAGTACAGCCATGTCAGTGAAACCAGTAAGGGAACAGGGAGACAGGACAAGGAGACAGACTGCAGAGGATGACTGTCCAGGAAGAAAAATATAAGAAAAAAATAGAAAAGAAGGATAATGACCAGGGGCAGCAGGGAAAAGATGGGAGGCTTGTTACAGGATAGAACATTTTATAACAAAAATTCAAGAACCTGACATGTCAGTACTTTATGCAGACACCGATTGTGGACCGTGGGGACAGCTGCCAGAATATTACCTTGTAGTCAAATAAATTTAACTGCGAAAAGCACCACCTGGTGCTTTTAAGCTGATTATGATGAGGATTCAATTAATTAAGCAACGTCCACAGTACCACAGTAGGGCAGTACTGCAATACTGCATAATGAGCAGTAACGAGGTAGTCCTCTGTACCTCTTGATGTGCCGCTGCTACTGAGATATGCCTCATCTCAAGGCAAATTTTCTATAACGCCCACTGTAGCTAAAACTGACATAGAATGAGGCTGACACAATTATTTACTTAACCACACGAAACTGAACTACAGAAATAAAATGAGAATTCACAGACCCCAAACAGAAATAACTAACAAGAAAGACTGAGGAAAACAAATACAAGCTGTCTACTGCACACAGACCAGTTCTCACAGTAAAAAAGGTTAAATGTTATTGATCTTTCTGGGCTGTCTTGCTAAATGAAACACATCTCCTGCCCCACACAACAGTGCTTCACTACAGACAAAACAAAATCACAACTTTAAACTAAATCATCAGTGAAAACAGAAACAAACAACACTAATCTAGCAGCACATGACCCTCTAGATCTTTTTGTGAGTGATTAGATTTCAAAAGACTCAGTTTTATGATTGATTTTAAAGGTTTATTTGCTCAGACTAGCAAGGACAGTTATCTCTACAACTGTCTCTTCAGAAGACTGCACTCAACACAACCTCTGTATCGCATATACATGTAGCTGCGTTCAGTACCATGTGACCTCCAGTACCATAGTGCATTGCAAACTTTGCCTGTGGACCCCACTTCACTGGTGAAATGACCAAATTTTCCAATTCTTGAAACTGTCCTTATCCTGTGAATTGGCACTTCACAAGACAGATTAGCTTTGCAAATTGTGGTGCATTCACAAATTAATTTGGGAAGTGCATTTCACCAACTTTGCACACTACTAAATACATTTCTGTTGGGAAAGAATGGTTTACCTCACAAAAGTCAAACGCATGTCATTCTCCCACTACAGGTATATGTATACATTGTTCTTAAATATTATCCATGGAAACTGCTTATTTAGTCACTTATTTTGTTTTTATTTCTAATTTTTAACTAGAAAAGACACACAGAGCTGCAATGGGTTGTTTCCAGGTGTGTCCCAATGGCTGGGTCACAAGGACCTGTTTGATAGACAGATGGTGTGGAAATTGTTAACTGGGACACCAGTGAAACTGCCCTGCTCTTTCTGTAGGGGGAACCACTAGTTGTCTTGCCAGCTGGCAAGATGACTGCCCTGACTGGAGTGAAGGAAGGAGGTGGACAAGCCATTGTCTTCTCAGAGCTCCACAATGCTGCTTTTCTGGATGGACAAGGGCAGGGTAATAACATGGAAATTGATATTTCTGAACCACAAGAACCACAAAATGTAGACATTGATATGAATGTAAATTTTTCACCACCAGTGTCACCTGAGTCTATGCAAAAGAAAACCACTGGGAAATCCTCTCATACAGTTCCTGACAAAGAAAGCACTACTCTGAATCAAAGTGCACATACAGAATTAAAAGTTGGTATGTCTGCATGTAAAGCATGTCTTTCAAATCTCCTTGAAGAAAAAGAAGACAAGAAATTAACTCAGCATCTGTTGGAAATAACAACAACCACACAGTTGATTGTCTTTTACCTTCAGTGACACTGACAGATGCTACCTGGACAACTGCTGCAACACCGAATCCAGGATCCTCTAAACAGTCGGCATGGTTAGAAAGTGTTCCCTACAAATACCACCAGACTGGTCTCCTGAGCAAACGTTACTTGCTGCTGGCTGGAAAAAAAACACGGATGGCTTTGGTTGGGATTCAGAAACAGCACTGAATGCCCAAGAAATAGTTGTGGGAACTTCACCGAATCAGCGAGTCCCTCTCATACCTGCATCTGTGTCCCCCATGACCAGAAATTGCAGCACCGTGTCATCTCCTCTCCCTGTTAGTTTAACTTTTGAAAAAAACAAGTAATATAGTTGTAATGCAAACTGTGAAAGAGCTGCCTGATTTTGTGAATCAGGTACCAGAACAAGGTTCCAATAGCACTTGGAGTGAGGTAATCTGCACAATGTACTGCAACAACAATGCCAATGTTGGGCTCAAATGTTGTCGTGACAACAATCTCAGAGCAAGAGAAACTGCAGGATGCTGACAAACAGCTGGCTTGGAGAACATATAACAGTAGGTGATTCTGAGTCCTCTATCATGACGACCACAGCCACAGGAAAAAGTAATAAGGGAGGAGACAGCAAAAGCTGCACAAAAGAATGAGAATCATGGTGAAAATAATAAAACTAAGCCAGAGGATTTCATTAATACTGTTACAAGTGATGTCAGTCACAAGGAAAATCAGGACCTTTTCTGTATGAATTCCAAGGATCTATGACAGTCGGTCGACAAGTTTGTTATCGAATGACATTACAGTGACTCTCTTATGTTGACCACATTTGTGTTTGGCATAAAAGGAGTTACAGCTGACTGTGTTTTCTTCAGGGGGCAAAGCCTCTGAACCTCCCACTTGGGGCACTCTGCTCCCGCACACCCTGCTACTTAATTAATCAAGTCTGAGTCATGGAGTTGCTTGGGGGAGGAGGTACAATACTCCCTGAAAGCAATGCTGGGGTCCTACACTGACACTACAGTGATCTGGCACTGTTGTCACTGTAGTGTCAGGTGTGGTAAAGTTGTTGCAGTAGTGACAGTATACCGAATTCCACAGCTGACAAAACTCTGTCTCATAGCACTATTACAATAACTCACAATGACATGATTCCTTCAAAACCCACTACTAAATTAAATTCTATTACCCCAATAAGGAACGTATACCTTACTGGCATGATAGAGAAGTCCCTTCTGGGGTAACATCTAGGGCCACAAATCAATTCCTAATAAATGCAGAAAACAATGAATCCTTTGAACAAGAACAAGAAAATACTGCCCCCTGTGGCCAAATAGATTTAGAATGGCAGATCTGTTTGCAGCTCGTGGTGAGCCAGCACAGTGCAGAAATGTTGTACTTCTGAAATACAAAGATAAAGAAGGGTGAAGCTGGTAAACCTTGCTCCACTAATTAGTCTGTGAATTTAGTGCAATTTGTGGATTAATTCATGGATGTGAAGTGCAAAGTGTGGAATTTTGCCTGCAAATTGTGGAATTTCATTGTGAACCGTGGAATTTTGCCACTTGCAGGTGAAATTCCACCATTCACAAGCAAAGTTTTGCTGTTTGCAGGCAAAATTTCAGACTCATGATGAAATTCTGCAATAAAAATGGCAAAGTTACATAGGCGAAGTTTGAGCCTAATAATAAAAATTTGCTGACTTCACTGGAACTTCACCAGTGAATTTAAGCTTCACAACATCTCTAGTATGGCATCATTACCAAACAGATCCTTTATTATATGATCTTTTCTTAAAGATTATATGGGATTTGTTGCAGAGAATTTATATGCATTAATCTATGTACCTGGGGAAATGTTTTTTTATGTCAGTTTTAAAATTATAAACTCACTGGAAACATTCTGATCATGTTATAAACAAATTAAGAGCTCCCCACTGTGGGAGCCATCTATTGTCATACCTCTGACCAAACCAACTATTAAGACAATGTCTTTACTTTTTTGAATTGAAGGTATGAATATAAGTGATGTATTATATTGGTTGCAACAGAGGTGCAAAGTACCTCAATGCTACATCAAATTTAGGTTCAGATTTTATCTGGACTGGGAGACGAAAGGTAAAAGTAAAACTGGGACAGTCTAATAATGGGATACTCTATTTACCAATCAGTGTTTATATAGGATATGATAAGGGTTCAGGTTTTTATCCTGGCCAGCCTAGATCCTGCCATAAATGTGGAGCCAGGACTCATCTAAGCCATGTTTGTGACAAAACTAAAATTAATTTGAATATGGAGTATGGTTCATGTTAGTGATTGTATCCCAACTCTCTGTGGTGCAACCCTTGTGATGAAGAAGGCCACACTTATCAACAGTGTGCATTGGTGGCACATAACCAGTTGGACAGGGTAAATCGAGACCAAGAAGAAATAATCACTGAATGACAGGTTACAGCAATGCCAAGAGGTCCCTCCCCTTCAACCAGAACATGATTACAGTCTCCATCTTCAAGAGTCAGCTCAGATGTAACAACACCCTCCTTTGAACAACCTGCCATTAGATCCCACACTCTTGAACCAGTTAGAATGGAGGCAGAGGCACCCCTGGTGAGCAGTCCTCCTGAAGTCACACAATGTTTCACACCCGATTAAGAGGGGAAAAAAGGAACTATACCAATTCAAGCCATAGCAGAACATACTCAAGATCTCACCTCTGTGCCTCCTTATACAGCAGAACAAAATGTAATGGCCAATATGCCCCCCTCTCTGCCCACACACTGTGAATAGAAGGTGATACCCTCCAAAGCCCAGGAGAGGGAGATCAGGACTCCCAAAGTTAAAAACAAATATGTCTCCCCCACCAATTCCCACAAGAAACAGGTATGGCACCTTTAGTAAGAGGAAACAGTGTGGAAAAACAGAAGAGGTGGAGGATAATGACTCAGAAGCCTCTTCCATAACCTCTTCCATTGCAGATTATTCTTCATATTCCCAGGCAGAACAGTCAAATTGAATAAAACTAAGGATCAGGTAAAAGTGAAGAAAAAGGCCACAGACTAAAATGCTATCAAAATGTGCAGAACAGTTGTAAATCCACTAACTATTAATGTAGTAGTATAAAAAAATTATAAAATGCAGATAACCACCTTATCAATAGTATCAAATATTCAAAATAACATTGTTTTATTCAGGATACCAGAATTACATTTTTACATGAACTTGCAGATGCTAAACAGTGATTGTTAGCAGGAATTTCATATTGGTTCCAAGGTAAAGATGAATGCAATGAAGTGGCAATGCTATTGAATTGCAACAATTTCTCCATTACTCCAGTCTTGGGAATAGACCACGGGAGAGCATTTATACTTGATATTACATATTTTAACAATAAAGTCCATCTGATTAATGTGTATGCCCCATAAGCATTTCTGCATGGGTGTCTTTATTTAAGGGGATTCAATCTTATTTATATACAAACAACATTGTTATTTGTGGGGGTGACTTTAATTGTGGATTAACATGACAAGATAGAGGGAGTAGTATTACAAAATTATATGGTGATACTAACTTATTAAATTTCATGATAAAGACAGTCCTATTGCAGGATGGCTTCAGGGTTACACATGATACTGGAGGCAAAACATATGTTAGAGGAACTTTTGCCACTCAAATTAATTTTTTATTTATTTCACAATACTTAAAATTTTATGGAGCATGTACTGCTACAGATGAAACTTCTGATCATGTTGCAGTATCCTGCAGCTGTATGATAGGGGAAAAATCTACAAAAGCATTGTCTTCCATATGGAGATTAAAATATCAAATTTTAAATGATGCCCGGGTCTCTAAAAAATGGAGAGAATTATGGAATGCCAGGCTTTCGAAAGTATGTGCTTATGACTTTGTGAAAGATTGGTGGGAAGAATCCAAACAGAATTGTAAAGGTTTTTTTTTTCTCAACAGCAAGCCATCCAAACTAAGTGCTCTACCTACTTCCATTATTTATATTTAAAGCACAAGTTACATACTTTAATTTTGCATATGCATATTGAAAAAAATGTATTTATCAGATCAAATTATAAAAACAACAAAGGAGATGCTTTTTTATCCAGTAAAACAGGGCAGCATCTTTGCAGAAAGAGTTACAATTTGGATCCCAAGGAAAAAAACAAGAACTAGATATGTTTAAAAGTTGCACAGGCAGCGTATCCCATAGACTGATTACTGTTTTGCCTTCTGCAAT
The DNA here is from genome assembly GCA_016271365.2 of Neoceratodus forsteri. Lineage (NCBI taxonomy): Eukaryota > Metazoa > Chordata > Ceratodontiformes > Ceratodontidae > Neoceratodus > Neoceratodus forsteri. Next base: position 616,292,427 of record CM028133.1, read on the forward strand.
ATCTGGGATCAAAACATCTCCAGATGATATACTGGACGTTGTGCATAACCATGTCACTTCTATATTTAGTACTCTAGCTATCGTAGAATATCAAGATAGTTTTTGGATGATAATGTAATTCTTCAAGTTCCAGAAAAGATGAAGCAAAATATGATGCAACCCATTTCTTCTACAGAAGTAGTTGGGGCTATTAAAAAGCTTAAGATAACTCAGCACCAGGGGAAGATGGTATAACTGCAGAAATTTATAAATATTTTACAAACCAACTTAGTCCTGTCTTAGCAGAATTATTCAATGAAATATAAAATGAAAATACACTTCCAACTTCTATGACTGTTGCAATCACGTTTGTTGTTGTTTTAAAAAGGAGAAAAAGATAAATTATCCAAATGGAGGCATAGTAGTCTTCTAAACACAGATGTGAAAATGCTAGCATGGATTCTAGCTGATAGACTTTTGAAAGTTGCCGATATCATAATATCCCACTCACAGTCTTGTGCCATCCCTTCTAGCTCAGTATTTGATCATCTAATATTGTTATGGAAGCTTTATGAAAAGTGGGGAAAGCAGCAAAGTTCAGGAATATTATTAGCTTTGGACTCGGGAAAAAAACTTACAGTAGAGTATGTCATACATATAGACCCCATTTTAAGGAAAATAAAGCAAAACATACAAATTAAATGCACATATATTTTAGGTGTTGAAATCCCAAATATATTAGCTTATGCAGATGACATGTGTAGTTCTTCAGAGTAAAGACTCTCTACCCTTAGTTTTAAATGCATTACATTCATATGAAAAGGTATCTGGTGCCAAAATGAATTACAATAAAAGCTGTAGTGTTTTCAATGATAACAAAAATTATGTTCCATTACCTCAATAACAAATTCCAATATTAAATGACCCAATAAAACATTAGGAATTAGTTTTAGTATCCAAAATAGTGGACAATATAACTAGAAGCAAACCATAAAAACAGCTAACAAAAAAGAAAAATAGAAGAACAGATCCCTTTCTGAACAAAAAGGGTATATTTACTTAAAATATTAATAGTACCTCTTTTTTTTTTTTTTTTTTGCATCCAGGTAATGCTTTTCCAATCTGGAAGTTCAGATTTATAGTACTTTTTTCAGGGTCTGTGTTATCCATCTAAACCTCATAAAATGTAATATTACATACCAAGATTATGACAATGAGGGAATAAAAATGATACAGCTTGTAGTGTGTTTTCATAATGTTTTTATTTATACAAACCTATGACTAACATTGTTCACAAGAGACAAGCTTTTGATTAATGTCCTTTTGACATGGTTTGTACCACTTTTGGATAGATGGAAATAAGGAAATCTTAAAATACTATGAAACACATCCATCACACGGGTTCCTGCTTACATTACATCTTCTATAAAGAAAATTAAACAATGGGATATAACACCTTGACATGTGACATCTACAACAAGAACACATTTATAGCAGGGCATTATACCATCTCATTTTTCACAAATGTCACAAATTCCTCTTTGTCCCCCATGGGAAAGGAAAAAGAAACCTTTTCATAATTTATAGGCAAGTGCATTTTAAGAGAAATGTGGAACATAACATGATTGGCATATCATGGTATAATGAATGTCAAACATTCTTTGAAACACAAATCAGTTAAGGATGTGTCCTCATCCCTCTTGGACACAAATTGTAGAAATCCAAGAACATTGTCTTATTATTCATTATGTTATTCTTGACTTTTGGTATAATTTGACTGCATTTTGAACAACTTTAAAACACTGCCAAATGACATATTAGATTGTAGTCCTAGATTTATATCCTTTAGCATTAATACATTTACATAAAAGCCCTCTGAGATTATATTTTGCTGAAAGTCATTATTATTTGTTGCAAGAGAGATGTGCCTGGACTTTACAACAGTGACGTGTAAACAGTTTGAAGAACATTAACAGTATTAAAGCTGCTTTATGTAGCATCTATGTAAAGCAAAATAACAATCTACCAGAGCATGTTATGCAGGCATTATGGAAGAAGTGCACATGGGCTGTGAATGTTGCATTTTAATGTAAAAATTATTTTTATGAAAATTATGAGTTAAATGTATTTCATACACAATGGAAATAGTTAACCAAAAACTGCAGATTTTTTTACAAGAAAATTCACCTTTTGCTTTGCTTGGGGGGGGGGGGTTGAGGATATTTGTTTCTAAGTTATTTGATTTCTCATTGGATGCATTATGTATGACTGCGCTGTTTTTGACTTTGTATAATTATGGTTGATTTTCTTTGTGTTGATTTATTTTCAATAAAATTCCCCTACTTTTCCTGTGGGTGGTGCTGCTGACTTTCTGCAGCAGAGTATGGCAGATCCTGGAGAGGTTGATGGAGGTGGAGGAGAGCATGGAACAGAGAAGCAGACCTCCTTCTCTGTCCCAGGGAATTTAGAACTTGAGGATGGAATGGAAGTTACAGATTCTATGACGGTTGATGATATTGCCATTCAAGAGAAAAAAAAACTGCATAAAGAAATGCAAGAGAAAAAGAGGTTTCTGCTTTCCCTGATGGAGAAGGAGGCAATCAGATATAATCTGGAAAGGAACTGATTGGAGAAGGAGGAGAAAAAAAGGAAAATATTGTCTATTAGCAGACTAATGCTGCCAGGAAAGATGTTCCAGGTTGGTACAGCTGAGATTGTGCCCCCTCCCACCGCGCACTACTACAACTACTGCACAGCGAAAAAAGCCCAGAATGTTTGTAATAAGGAATTCCATCTGTTCTCTATGGACATTCCAAATCTTGGTCCCCTGAGAAAGCTCCTGCAGTCATTAGTTGTACACCTTGTTCAAGAACTGGTAAAAGTATCCTGGACAAGTCTTTGTCCTTTTTCAGAGAAATATTGACTGGAAATGAAAACTGAGACATGGCTGGTAACTCTAGAGCCTCATACCCTGTCTATAATAGAAACACCAGCAGTCAGCTGCAATGCAGAGAAGACTTCCGCTGATACCCAGGAGTCAGGAATGGTCAGCATGGGTCTAACATGGGCACCAATGACTGATGAGGAAAGAGGTCAGTGGGACTGTCAGCTCATCATGTGGCTGGTTACTACAATGATTCTTCTAGCACACCTGCATCAGGAATGCTGCTAGTCTCCCCATGAAGTCAGATGTCCTCTTAGAGTGTGCCTTGGGTCCAATTCTTGTCACCATTTGTCTAAATGACCTCCCCAAGGCCTGTTCCTCTGTGTCTGTACATATGTATGTAGATGAGATGGTTCTCTTTACCTATTGCTCCTCTGTCCCTCACCTTACAAACCAACTCCAACTGGATGTTAAGAATATCAGGAACTGATTCTATGATAATCACTCATCCCTTAAAGCCAAAAAAATTGTCTTCATGACATTTGGCACCTAGCAGACTTGTTAGAGTCTTCCCTCTTCCTTTCATTCATACCTTTGATGGCAGAACTACTGAAGATGTCTCCTCCTTCAAGCACCTCAGGGTCTGGCTTGATCACCATTTAGAGTTTTCTGTTCATGTGGATGTTTTACACAGGAGGCTCCACCCCAAGCTTTGGGCACTGTACAGAAATAAGGGAAGCATTACACTACCTGCACGCAGAGAAATCCTCATTAAGATGATTCTGCCTATTTTTGATTATGGAGATATTGTTTATAGTACTGCTCCAAAGTCCAATTTAACTAGACTGGACCCTCTTCTTCACTCCTTCTGTCACTTTGCCCTTAGTAAACCCTTGCATACATATCATTGTACCCTGTATCACTGGCATAACCCTCCCCTCTCTTGATGTCAGGCACTTTACCCACTGTGTTTCCTTTATCTCTAAATTTTGGTTTAGCTCTCTTCCCTCATATCTTGCCTTTCTGCTCTCCTTTCCCTGTTTGTCCTCTTAGTCTCTTCGCAATGCTTGCTTTCACTCTTTGGCTCTCCCTCATATGAAATCTATTGCTATTCAAGCTGCTGTCTCATTCAATTTCCCTAAACTATGGGGTTCTCTTCCCCTTTCTAGTCACTCTGCTACCCCCTTTACTGCTTTTAAATCTGTCCTCTGTCATTTCTTTTCCCACTCCTGCAGTTGTTTCTGATATTGTTTAGAAACTCCTTTTTCCTGAAACTCTTACCATGTTTTTTTCAGCATTTCCCATTTTCCATTCATCTTTAATCCTTCTGCTCCTTATTTTGATATGCTGATTAATAGTTATTTGCTCTTTTATTAGTTCTACAATTTAAAGTATGTAATTTATTGTTTGCAATTTTTATTCTTAGGCATTATTGTCTTGTTTTTAATAAATTTATTTTCCATTCTGTGTATTTTTACTCTGTATTTTGCATCTGATCTTTCCCCCTTTTTTCCCCTCCCCCCAGGACAGTGGCCTGTGATAACAGTGACCATAATAATGGCGACCATAAAAACAGTGATGGATTTGGGTGACTGCACTTACAGTGACTGTTGGTTCCCCCCTTCCTGAGTTGCACCCCACCCCAGAGTTTATATATTTAGAAAAGGAGGTGTGGGTGTGAAGCCCCCCAAAGATACAAGAATCACTGTATCTGCACTTGCCCAAATCCAGTTGCCATTTTCACATGTCACCATAAACATTTCAATTCTTTTGATATGGCACCCCCAGGACACATCTGGAAATGAGCTGTTACCAGCTCAGTATGTCTTTCTTGGTAAAACCTTTTAAATAAATAAATAAATACAGACATACATACATACATATAGAAATACATGCATACATAAATAGATGTTAGTGACACTAATGTGACTAACACTGGCATTGAGCAGCCAGAGAAAGCCATTGTGAGTCAAGGAAAAACTATTAACAGACAAGCCATGCCATGTGAGGACTCCCAGGCAGCTACAAATGGAATCTTGGCTGAACTGACAGGTCGAGCTGGACTGGAACAGAAAGCGGGGTTACCAGAAATGGAACAGAAGCCTGGTGACCCAGAAACAGAATTATCAGGTAAAGCACCCCTTTGCTTGCCTGATACCATTGTTCTGTCAGACGAGGAACAGGTTATAGGGCCAGCTGAAAGTATGGAGGTGATTCAGATGGAGGAAGCCTGGATGAGGAGGGCTCTGGTACTGTGGATGGTAACCCACAGCCACTACCTCAAGACCAAACTCCTGGGACTGTGACAGATACTCCTGCAAGAGGACTACCAGGAGCAGGAGAAGAACTGAACTTTAGGGACTGCACTGATGCACCAAATACTTCTGCTGGTGTGGAAAATGGCCATGAGGGCTCGACAGAGGGTCATACCTGAGTACTAGTAGGTCCAGGTCACAAGGTGGAAGGGAATCTGCAAAGGGAAGACCTGAAGAGACACCCAGATTTAAGATAGCTGACCTGTCTGCAAACAGGTTGGAGCTGCCAAAAAAGATGAAATGCAATGAGGCTGTTTTATAAGGGAGGCTTGGAAATTCAGCCTGATTGCACATATGAGACGTACTTTACTGATAGACTCTCTAAAATTATTTGCATGTAAAATCTGTACCTTGCTTCCTACTGTATAGCAGGCAAAAGTACTTTTGACATAAGTTTTAAAACTACGGCACCCTTAGTCAAATTTTGGAAAAGGTATGGGGAGTTGAAAAATATGCCACAATTTTTTTTTAGCCTTTGATAACCGGGTAAGGTGGTTGCCTTTTGCAGTCATACCATAGGCAAACCACCCAATAGAACCATCCTGATATTACTTAGAAATGAGGGGTCCAGGTAGCTACGATACAGTACTGGATGGAACAGAAGTGCGAGGTGCAGGATAGACATGATGCTATTTTTGATTAAAGGGGAACTGTTATCAATAGAGTTTCTTAATGTCTGAAAAACCATAAACAGCTAATTTAAGTGAACAATTGTGTTTATCTTTGAGTCTTTGCAGTCCAGAGTTATTCATATGTAAATCAGCCTGTAATAAAGAGCTGGGGGCAGCCATGTGTTTTAAGCTCCTGACAGGAAATGATGTCACCAAGGATCTTGGCACTCCATTGACTGTGGGTTAAATAGAAAATTGTCTGTTTTTAGTAAGTGTGTTTTAAGGTGTTATTACAACACTGTCTACATTTATAATACTTGCTTTGTATCTGCATTACAGCTAGTGAGTTATCACCTTTACATTTCAAACTGTTAGTGAAAATAATACATCTTTAGGGTTGCTTTAACCTCTAGGCCATACTGCCAGCTGATCATCAAAAACCACATCTCAAGGCAGACTCTGTGGTGCCAACTATTGCTAAACCTGTCTTTTCCCCTACAGATCAGAGACCCTCTGACAAGGGTGCTCTGCTTCCAGTGGTTGCAGCAATTTCACCAGCTTGATGCTGCCCGCTTCACCCTGTTCAACTATCACCACTGTCAGCATAGCAAGATCAGAGACCCTCTGACAAGGGTGCTCTGCTTCCAGTGGTTGTAACAATTTCACCAGCTTGATACTGCCTGCCTCACCCTGTCCAGCTATCACCACTGCCAGCATAGCAAGGTATGGTCTTCCTATAAACATCTGAGATTTGAGTTTGGCACTTGCAAGCTTTTTCCAGGATTGGCTGTTTTCTGTCTATTTTATCCCAGACTGTCTCCTGATGCTGCGGCCAGACTGCATCTTCCAGCACTATTCTTTTGCTTGAGCCATTTTGTCTGAGCATGTTTTCCTGGACTGATTTTCCCTGCTGTTGCCATTATTATTGTACAAATGTGTTATAAACTGCTTAGCTGATTGTACTCTGCTTAGATAATTTTACTGTTGTGCTTAGTTGGTTACTGTGCCTAATTAATGTATTAATGTACCAAGCTAATAATTAATAATTTAAATCCTTCTCTCTGTGTTCTTTCACTTTCTCTAATACCCCCCCCCAACCTGGCACTGACCAGCACTATACCCTGCTTTGTCTCTACATTGCCCTTCTTTGTAAATTCTCAGACATTAATAATTTACCTTTTTAATTTAGCTCTCCTGTCTTTGTTCTCTCACTCTCTAAACTCCCCTACAGACCTGGCATTGCCCTACCCCACCCCTTGTTTTCTTATGATCCTACTCTTCCTCTGGTGTTAATTTCTGCCCTCTGACCAAACTGTTTTTTACTGCCTCCTCAGGCAACCTGCTGTGCCTCTGTCTTCTCCGCTGGTTAATAGTACTCTCCCCCCCCCCCCATTTTTGATATCTATTGCTAAATCTCTCTTTTCTCCTGTAGATCAGAGACCCTCTGACAAGGGTGCTCTGCTTCTAGTGGTTGTAGCAATTTCACCAGCTTCATGCTGCCTGCCTCACCCAGTCCAACTATCACTGCTGCCAGCATAGCTTTTTTTTCTCATTAGCAAGTTAGACTGTACTGCCACTAGAGGGACACAATCTTTATCTAAAGTGATCCCTGCCTGTTGTTCACATAGATACCTTCCTAAATTACAGCTACCCCCTCCATCCGAACAACCCAGCCTTCCCGCTCCCTGCTTACAAATTTCTTCTGTTCCTAAATCAATTGCTCACCAATTTCTCTGCCTTTATGAACAATGCATCCCCTACTCCCCTGTCTCCTACTTGTTCTGCTCATACATCTCTCTTTAGTACCTCCACTTGCTCACTACTCATCTCTTACTAATAACTCTCCCAGCCCTTTCAGTTACCATCTCCACTTCCCTACACACATCCATGCAATCACTCCCTCCCTCCCTCCCATTTGAAATATGGTTTCACTCTACCACTATTCCTAATGTGGCTTTTATAATGGTGTCCTATTTCACTGCGGTTCTTCACCTTCTTCTTCCTCACTCATCCACTCCCTTCTCCTCGTATCTCCCAACCTCCTTGCCAGCCCCTTCAAACTCTCTTAAGCTCCACTTTCTAATATGTGCTCTCCTCTTGCTGTCTGCCGGGGGTATCCACCCTAACCCAGGCCCTATTGCCCCTAGCTCCTCCGGTGCTGCCTTCTGTACTATCTCCCCCGCTCTCATCTCTCAGCCCTCCCTAAGGGCTTAAAGATCAGACATCTAAACACCCGCAGCTTGTTGCAAAAAATAGACCATATTCAGACCACGTTGTGCACTCAAAAACCTGACATTCTAATCGTCTCATCGACTTGGCTAAAGAGCACTATCCCTGACCACTCGGTCTCCATTCCTGACTACTCACTGCTAAGGCAAGACCGTGCTGGCGGGGGCGGTGGTGTGACTATTTATGTCCTAGACTCCATCTAATATTCCATCATCTACTCATCCTCAAATCCTGAGACCCATGATGCCCTAGCTATCCATGTGACCCTCCCTTTCACTCTCCCAATCTTCATAGCTGGCATTTACTGCCACCCAAATGTCCATCCTTAAGTCACACTAGACCTTCTAACCTCCATCACTTCCCTTGTTCTCTCTGGGGAATTATTCATCATAGGCAACTTCAATATAAATTGGTTGTCACCTAAAACTACCAAAACTAAAAATAAAATCAGAGCCCAAAACCTCTCCCAACTGATCTCTGAACCCACCCACCCAAACCACAAGACACAACAACACTCCCTACTTGACTTGACCCTTACCTCTCACCTACACCACATTGTTAGCTCTGGTGTCCTCCCCGATGCCCTCAGTGACCATAACCCAATATTCATAGTTAGGAAAATCTGCAGAACTAAATCACCACACAAAACCATACAACTATGCTCTTTCAAGTCTCTTGACCTTCAGCCTCTCCTGAGTAACCTTGCCACTTCTGACTGGTCCCCCCAGTCTCCTTCCCCTTGGTTGATAAGGCCCTTGCCTGCTTTAAATAATTTTTTCTTGTAAACTGGAACGCCTTTGCCCCATCAAACAAAATGGAGTCAGAGGTAACCACTTACCTTGAATAACCCCTGAACTTCTGGCCTGCCTCAGGGCTAGAGATCAAGCCTGGAAGTGTCATAAAGTTACCCAGCATTCTAGTGACCTAGCAAACTACCGAAAGCTCTGAAATGCTTGCATCAGGGCTACAAGGTTAGCCAAGTCCAAATATTTCAAATCTGCCTACTTCACCAACATGAATTCCCCTTCAAAGTTCTGGAAGGAGGTCCACACCCTGTTTACCCTCTCATCTCACCCACCCCCCAGTACTTAAAGTAAATAGCTCACTAGTGTCTGAACCACCAGCAGTAGCTGCAGATTTTAACTCCTACAATACTTCTTGCACTACTGAGCTACTGAAATCCCTCCCCTCCTACCCATCACCCTCCCCACCCTCTATCAGTGTGCCCCCTCCACCACCCTCCCACATCCCCTTCTTTTTTGCTACTGTAACCCAAAATGATACCCTAAGTGCCCTCCTCACCATCAACCCCTTTAAAAGTGCCTCCCCTGATGGCCTTGACCCAAAACTCCTCTCCCTCTCCACTTCAGCCTATGCCTACCCCCTCTCAATAATCCTAAATTTTTCATTCTCTATGGCCTTGGTCCACACTTCATGGAAATATGCAGTGGTCCTCTGTCTGTCCCAAAGGGAGTGATCCCTCACCCCCTGACAACTATTGCCCCATTTCTCTCCTCCCTACCCTTGCCAAGCTTCAAGAACACATTGTCCTCTCCCAACTCACCAATTTTCTATCTATCTATCACCTCCTTTTTCATCCCTTTTCAGTCTGGTTTCATGAAAAACCACTCAATCACCACCTCTCTCCTATGGCTCACAGACTCCATCCTAACCGGGATGGACAATGACCAAATTACCTCTACCATTTTTGTTGACCTGGCCAAGGCCTTCGACATCATCTCTCACTCTCTTCTCTGCAACTCACTCCTGGCAGATGACTTATCTCCCTCTGCCACAAACTGGTTCAAGGCCTATCTTACTGGCAGGACCCAGTTAAGATCTTGGATGCCCTTCCCCTTCCCTCCTGATTAGCACTGGCTTCCCCCAGGGCTCTATATTAGGGCCCCTCCTATTATTCATCTTCTTAAATGATCTTCCCTCTGTTTGCTTCCCCTCCTCCGCTTTACATATGTATGCCACTGATAGAGTCCTGTATGCATCTGGCTCCTGTTCTGCTGAGGTTACAACCAGCTTACAGTAAGACTTTGACAAGGTTCAGCTCTTGTTTGCTAACCATCATCTTTCCCTCAATGCCAAGAAGACTGTCTCCATGACCTTTAGCACTAGGCAGAGACTCTCTAGGCTTCCCTCCCTACCCACTTTGCACACTCTTGATGGGACTTTACTTGAAGACACATCCTCCTTCAGGTACTTAGGTGTTTAGTTGGACCAATACCTAAACTTCTCTGGGCATATTGACGCCATCCAGAAAAAACTGCATCCCAATCTTGGTGTCCTGTTCAGGAACCATAGTTGTATCCCTCCTTTGGCTTAGCATGTACTTGTTCAGAAGATGATACTGTCCATTTTTGACTTCTGTGACATAGTCTATGGTGATGCCTTTAAGTCCTCCCTGTCCAGACTGGACATCCACTTCAATTCCTTCTGCCACTTTGCCCTGGATGACCCCTCACACCCACCACTGTGATCTTTATTGTGCCCTATCCTTCTCCTCTCTTACAAATAGATAACTGTCCCACTGTGCTAAATTCATCTCCAAACACTGGTTGGGTGAGCTCCCTTCCTACCTCACCTCTTCCTTTACAACAACCCCACCCATCCTCCCATTCCCTTAGATCAACTGACTACTGCATCCTTGTAGTTCCCTGCAGATCCACCCTAATCGGCCAGTCCGGTTACTCTCACTGCCTCCCAAAAATTTGGAATTCCCCTCCTCAAATCTGGCACTCATCCTCCACCTACTCCATCAGCTCTGCCCTTAATAATTACCTTGCACCTAACTACTTCTGCCATGTCCCTCCCTAATCCCCTCCTCTGAGCCCTGGATAAACCCTACCCCTCTACCGTCACTTTCATTTTACCCTGTGCACCAACACCCCCCAAATTTCTAGCTCTCCTCCCCTTCTCTTAAATGACTCCCCCTTACTGGCCTCCCTTGATGTCTCACAGAATGTAAGGAGACCCTGAATGCTCCCCATTGGTCCATGCATCCTGATGGACTATTGATTAGGCCCCATACCCTCCAAAGGTGAGAATTCTATCCCCCTCAAGGGTTCAATTCTCACTCTCTCAAGCTCCTATCACTCTCTTAATCCCTATCTACTGACCTTCCCCAACCCCCTGACAGGGTACCACACATTCTGAAGGGTCCTGTCTTGGATTAGGTCCTATTACCCCTCCTAGCATTTAAGTCACACCTCTTCCTTCTCTTTCTCCTCCCTCTTTAAATCCTTATAGCCTTATCCCACCTTTCTGTCTAGCCCCATTGCAGGGTTCTCTACATCCTGTAGGGGTCTCTCTGGGACACTGTCTATCCCCTTCTTTCTGGTCCCCCCAGTCCCTTTGCAGGGTTCCTCGCATCCTGAAGGGGTCTGCAGGGACAGGACACTTCCCTCTCCCCTACCTCACCCTTTCCTCTCCTTTCCCCCTTTTCTTTCATATAAGCACTTGTTTACTTATTAACCCAGCACTTATTATTGTCCACTCTTTCTACATATTATGCGCAACACTGTTTAAACACTGTTTGTAACACTTACCTAACAACTGCATGTTAATGTTGATCTTGTAACTTGAATGTAACTTGAACTCGACTCTTCTCCCTCCCCCATCTCACCCCTCCCTCTCCTCTTCCCCCCTTTTTCTTTCACATAATCACTTGTTTACTTATTATCCTGGCACTTATTATTGTCCACTCTTCTACGTATTATGCACAACACTGCTGTAACACTGCTTGTAACACCTGCCTTTCAACTGTATGTTAATGTTGATCTTCTAACTTGAATGTTCAATGTCTCACTTCTATTGTACCCCTTCCTCCTAGGTTGCACTGGGAGATGGGTGACTTGTCGCTCAATGTGCCTTCCTGGTAAAACATTTCAATAAATAAATAAACAGGTATTGGGGCCTCATATCAGGATTTCTAAACCCTGTCTGTGTTCATATCAGTACAGATTTTTGGGGCTGTCACCACACCAACTTCTGTCTTTTTCCATTCCCACTCTTACAGCCTTTTCTCTTACAATTTTGGGTGTGAACTCAGGTCTACAAGATGCAAATGTGGCTATGTACCTACTGGCCTGACATCATGGATCCAGCCTTGAAATGTGAAGTTTTTGATTATCAGCTGACAGTACAGCCTAGAGGTTTAAACAAAGAGCTGTGAACGAGCTTCATCATCCAGCAGAATGGGTATTGATTCTATCATGCTCTGCTTGTATACTGTGTGACCACAGCAAGTCACTTAACCTCCCTGTGCTTCCAAAACACACCCAGAAACAAGCTGTAGCTGTGTGCCTTTCATGGACAAAGACAGTAAAAACAATCTGAGCATGTGTTATGATTCTGAAAATAGTATGCTCGTTCTATCCATATTTGACTTGAAAAGAAAAAATAAGACACCATTACTTCTTTATTAATTGCAAAAACACATAGATGGACAACACAGTTAAAACATGCATAACCTGAAATGCATTATTAAAAGACTATTTTACTTCTTTTGATGAAGTTAAAATATAACAGTTTCTTACTTAAATACTTTGTATGGAATGGGATTTTCCACTGTAAAGGTAAAAAATCAATCTGGTTGATCCTGCCACCCATGCCCTTCGAGCATGTCTTACACTCCACAGCTATACCGACAGACTGCAACTTAACAGAATGCCATTCCCACTGTAATGTAAAAAAACAAACAAAAAAAAACACAAACGGAGAGACAGGCTGTGTGTGTGTGTATGTGTGTTGTGTTTTCTTGTGTTATGTTATGTTGTGTTGTGATGTGTTGTATTGTGTGGTGTGTGTGTGGAGTGCTGTGTGTGCAGTGTGTGTGTATGGTGAGTGTGTAGTGTGGTATGGTGTGTGTGTGGTGTGTGTGTGGTGTGTGTATGTGGTGTGTGTGCATTTTGTGTGGTGTGGTGTGTGTGTGTATGTATGTGTGTGGTGTGTGTGTGAGGTGTGCATGTAGTGTGTGTGTGTGCGTGTGAAGTGTGTGTGTGTGTGTCTATGAAGTGTGTGAAGTGAGTGTGTGTGTGTGTGTGTATCTGTGACAGAAGTGTTGCACTAACTGAACTGTGCTGAAAGAGAAAAAAATTATCACCATTAATTAAATAAAATAATATATGGATTGGTGAGTGTAAAAACCAGAATGTTGCACACACCTTCAGCATTGGATGCTTTGATAAACCACTCAGACTTTGCCATTGGGGTTAATGTAGCATCTTACACCTTGGGTGTGTGTAAAATTTTGGTTACGCCCACACACACACACACACACACACACATATTATTCTATATTTTAATAATGCAATTCAGATGATGCTTTTTTTAAACAATGCTGTCCATCCATGAATTTTTGCAATTAATAAATGCTTAATGGCATCCTATTTTTTTTTTCTTTTCAAGTCGAATCTGCCTAGAAAGACCATGATATTTTTAGAATCATAACACATGCTCAGATTGTTTTTACTGTCTTTGTCCATGAAAGGCGCACAGCTGCAGCTTGTTTCTGGGTGTGTTTTGGGAGCACAGGGAGGTTAAGTGATTTACTCTGGTCACATAATATGCAAGTAGAGCAATTTAGAATCAAATACTATTCTGCTGGATGAATGAAGCTGGTTTGAAGCTCTTTGCTTTAACCTCTAGGTTGCACAGCCAGCTGTTAATCAAAAACTACACATTTCAAGGCTGGCCCCATGATGCCAGGACAATAGGTATGTAGCCACATTTGCATCTTGTAAGCATGAGTTCACACCCAAAGTTGTAAGAGAAAAGGCTGTAAGAGAGGGAACAGAATAAGACAGAAGTTAGTGCTGTAGCAGACCCAGAAGTCTGCACTGACATGAACACAGCCAGGGTTTAAAAATATTGATACAGTATGGGGCCCCAATACCTACTGGCACCACAGAGCCAGCCTTGTGATGTGTAGTTATGAATGATCAGCTGGCAGTCTAGCCTAGAGGTTAAAGCAATCCTAAAGATGGATTATTTTTACTAACAGTTTGAAATGTAAGGGTGATAATTCACTAGTTTCAATACACATACAAAACAATTATTATAAATGTAGAAAGTGTTGTAATAACTCCTTAAAACACACTTAATAAAACACATGATTTCCTATCTAACCTATAGTCAATGGAGGCCCAGGATTCTCAAAGACATAATTTCCTGTTAGGAGCCTAAAACATATGGCTGCCCAAGCCCTTAATTACAGAGTGATTTATTAAAGGAATAATGCCTGATGGGGTGGGTGTTATGCTGGGATAACATCCCACCTTGGGTGGTTGGGCCTGAGGCCACTGGCCAAGGGCATCCAACACCAGAGAAAGGATGTTATCCCAGCATAACACCCACACTGGAGGACATTATTCCTATTATGCAATGTTTTGTTGTTTTATGCAGAATAAAAAAAAATAATTTGAAAGAATGTTTTTGTTAGTGTGTAAAAATAGTTTTGTTTCTTAAGAGAAGATGTGACAACAGTAATGGGAGCAATCGTCAGGGATGTTATGCCAGGTTAACATCTCTGCTGTGGTGGGCAGCTGACCAATCAGAAGCCAGGATTCTTTCTTGCCATTGTATAAATATGAATAACTCTGGACTGCAAAGACTCACAGATAAACGCAACAGCTCACTCAAATTAGCATTTTATGGTCTTTCAGACATTAAGAAACCCTGTTGATGACTGTTCCCCCTTTAAGAACACATTTGGATGGGCACTGGAAGTTTAGAGTTAGACTGCATGAAACAGACATGGGTGTATGTCATCTGCCAAATAGAGACATGAGTGTATGTCATCTGCCCATCATTTTTTTCACTGGTGGGGATGAGGGTATCCTTTTCTACAAGGGACAGCCCAAGACCTGTTATAAAGATAGATAGATAGATAGATACACATTTTTATTTTGTGTCAGAAGATAATTTTTAGGACTCTAAAATCCCTGTTTCACAAAGTTGTCCTGAGTATAAACTTTGGTTACAACAAACTCATGACACACATTTGAGTGAAAACAAGACAAAACAATTGTGTAAATAGGAGCATAGAATACACAAATACACATAATATTTTATCACCTCCCCCAACAAATCTTATTTCCTTTAACCATGACACACATTTAGGGAAAGGAAAACAAAACAATTATACAATTGAAAGGTAAGATTCACATATTGCTTTTTGTTCCCTCCCACCCATCTTCAGACAAAGTGTATTTTAAATCTAACATATCACATAAGCAGTGTATTCTAAATATGATCATTGACAGATCCCCACCCAACCTCCCAACCCACCCACCATTATAACTTAATTACAGTATTTATAGGCAGTGTTTACCAAGGGACGTAACCTTATGAAAGGGGCTGATACATGATCATATTAGATCTATGTACCTGTATCAAAACAGGAACATTCATCCTTCCAAATGGTCTCTAAACTTCATTTATAATAGCCTATATTTTTGCAGTTTCGAGTCTCTAGGACTATCTCATTCCAAATATTTGATAAGTAAAATCTTTTTTGCATCCTATATATTATTCTCAAAAGGAATATCAAGATATCTATGTCTTAAGTCTCTTAAATTAAATTTTTGAGAGTTTGTTTTTTATAGTTTTTTTTCTAAGTTAGGGCCTTCAAATTCTATATACACCCTTAATCCTATACACTTTTTTCTTCTAATATCTAGGAAATCCCTATTTAGTTATTGCAGAAGACTACAGTGATGGGTAGTCTAATGGCCTTTTAGGACACACCTAGCCATGCTATAGTATGTTTTGTCCAATTTATTTAATAGAGTCTTAGTAGCATGTTGGTAAACAATACTACCGTATTCTAATACTGCTAGTAACAGCTGTTGTACTGTGAGTTGCAGGTGCATTTGAGCAATGCTCGCAATCAACTTAGATGTGGTCTATGTTTAATGTACAGGCATGTAACCATGATGTGTAGAAACATCCAGAGGTGTAACCTGTGTGATGAGAGTGGGAACTCCTTCAGGTCTTGTCTTGGGGTATCCCACAACCATGAACCATGAACAAAGATACTCTGTTGGCACATGCACAGAAAACAGTCTTACAACAAATGAATATTTCACCAGATTCTCTGCAAGCCCATGCTGAGTGTTTTTCCAAGGACAAGACATGGGGTTATGCAGAACCTGTAAGAGATACCACACTGCCTATTGAGTCTACTTCTCCTATGGAGGTACAGTATCTGCTCCCATGTCCCCCTTTTAGGCAGAGACTGATGCTTCAGCATTGGCTTCAGCAGCAGCTGTGATGCACATTGCTACTGAAGCAGTTGCTCTCTGTAGTGGACAGGCTATGACCCCGGAGCCTATAGTAGTTATACCCCCCACCACCTCCACCTGAATAGTTCCAGAAAAAAGTGATACGAAGGACCAGACTGGGTAGTAGTCACCCAGAATGCACATTTTAGAAGTTGGAACCTATTCCAGTTATGAATATGTTTGAACCTTTGAGCTGGGTAAGGAATTGGGAGGATTTTGATGACGAATTCTCAGATACCCAGTCAATGTCTTCCTCACAGAAATCTTTCTCCTCAAATAATGATGATAATACTTCTGTGCCTAGGGTAATCTGGAAAAAGAAACCTAGGAGGATGTGTACTAGAAGTAAAAGTCACACTACAACTACTTAAGAAAAAACTATGCGGTTATGAGTCTTGATATGTGTTTTAAGCTGTTGCCCTTTATCTTCATTCTTATGGGCTTGAGCTTAGAGATACATTGTGCCACTGTCAATATCAATAATAATATCTCAGAAATTCACAATGGAGGCTTACCACCTTTTTCTCACTGCAAAATACTCATTTAAATATATTTTGTTCTAGGAAACCTGGTTGCATACTGTAACAGATATTAATAAAATTCAGCAACTATTGGAGGATAACTGTTCATACTGGTCCTTAGGGGAGGACTCCTATTCAGGTGTTCAAATTGGGGTTTTAAATAGAACATTTAAATGAAGGTTATATTTAAATATAGGTTTTGAATCGAGATCTACAGTAGGTAAACTTGAGGAGTAGTCTAGAAAGTTGCAAGTAAGTTTCAATGCAAAAAAATGCAAAATAATGCACTTTGATTGATTCATTGATTGATAAAATTTGATTTTTATTCAGGATCTTTTGTTGGAGAAAAGAATCCCCATTTACAACAAATTCCTGTGGTTTGCTTAGGGTTACACATTTCTTAACATAAAAAACATTACAACACAAACATAAACATTGATTTGTAAAAAATAAATATATATATATATATTACAATTAGAAATTTATTAACATGCAACCAACATATAACAACATTACTAAATGCACTAAACAATTATCTAAAACACTGGCATTGAACCATTGAATAATTGTACAACATAAGTTTAAACTTGTGCAAATCAGTAATCACAGTTTATTCATGGGGTAAGTTATTTCAGTTTCTAACCAGACTATTCTGGAGTGTCATATCCCCCATCCTATTCTGAGTTCTATTCATGGGCACATTCACAGAAGATTTCCTTAATCTGGATATATACATATGGGGTGGGATATTCAGACTGCGCCAGGCTGTGGCACAAGCCTGGGTACAGCACAACTGGGATGCACCAGGGCACTGACAGGGTGATATTCAATGGTGCTGCACCATGGCTCAGCACCATTGAATATCGCTCCATGGCCACCCTTGTTGTGCATGGTGCAGTGGCACTGCACCAGCGCAAGTGGCCAGGGAGGAGCAGGGGGATGGCAAGCACAAGTGCCATTGCGCTAGGTACAGCAACCATGATATTCAGTGATGGACAAGCAAATGGGGCCATAATGCATGCAAGGTGCAAATGGGTCCATCTGCATGTCATCATGGCCCCATTTGCATGCAGGTGCACTGATCCCCGGTGACTTGCACCTGGTGCCCTGCCAGGCAGCAGCTGTAGGGGACCGATTCCCCCTGCCCCTCACCGGCAATGCACCCCAGCCCAATTGCGGGCTGTAATATGTATTATTCTCCCTGGTGGTCCAGTGGACCCAAACCTACAGCCCAATCGAGGGCTTTCATTATGTTAATATCTCTGGTGGTTCAGTGGACCCGATCACACAGCCCGATCATGGACTTTCAGTATTCTATTATCCCTGGTGGTCCAGTGGTATCCCTCTCCCAACTCGCCCAATCAGTCCTGCCACCCCGCTCCCCCCAGTCAGTGGCAGACAGCAGCACCTCGCCCACAAGCTGCCTGGCCACCTGCCCGGCTGACAGCATACAGTATGGCTGTACGCCCATTGGTCAACAGCATGGGCCAGTAAGAAGCGTGCAGACCGCCGTACTATACTACACAGTCCTAATATGTGAATGAATGGATTCATTCACATTTTGGAACTGTGTAGTACAGTATGGTCTGCATGACCATTAGCCTACACTGTGGACCAATGGGCGTATGGCCATACCATATGCTGTCAGTCGGCAGGTAACGAACGGCTTTGATGGTGCTGCTGCCTGCTGCTGACTGAAATGAGGTGGCAGAGAAATGTAGGTGGGTTGGGAGGGGGTACTGCTGGGCCACCAGGGATATTGGAATACTGAAAGCCTATGATCAGGCTGTGTAATTTGGTGCACTGGACCACCAGGGATATTGACATAATGGAAGCCCACAATCAGGCTGGGGGGTTGACCACAATGGATGCTGCCGCCGGAGCTTGGGTGGCCACTCACAGCTGGCAGCTGCCTTGTTGCACCCTGCAATACAGCAGCTCACCTGTGGGTGGCCAGCTGTTGCTTCCTTTTTTTTGGCACAACTGTGTGCAGCGCACCCAAGGGTTGTGCCTGCCTATGCTCAGCACATCCGGGCTGAATATTGGGATGTGTGGGGTATGCATGGGCATGCCCCCCCCATTTGTGCCGCATACATTACTGATGCACCCCAGAGCATCGGGATTTGTGCCGGGCACTTTCCCTGTTTGAATATCGTGCCGGGGTGCATCAGTGCGTTGCACATGGTGCACCCTTGTTGCAACATGCCCAACCCTTTTGAATATCCCACCCATGGTTTATTTCCAATTGAACCAAATATGTCAGAGGATGTAATTTATTTTTCTGATGGAATAGTCCATGGTATACTAGAGACCACAAGTATTCTCTTCATGCTGTAGGTTGCAGCCAGTCAAGTTCCTGAAAGACTATACAATGGTGTACCCCATATCCTTTTCTTAAAATAAAATTCCCCATCCTATCATAAAATTAATCCATTTTGACCAATGATTTCTGGTTTGAATGTATCTATAGAGAAGATCCATATTCTAGTATGGGTAACAGTAATTTCTTCACCAGTCTCGCTCTAATGTCTCTAAACAAACACCCAGATACTCTTCGAAGGGCTCCCATCCTTTGGTTAACTTTCTTGGTTTGTGACTGAATTTGCTCTGAAAAGGTCAATCAAGTATTGACAAGGACTCCTCAATATCTATAGGTTGTCACCATCTAAACCATTGACCCATCAGAGAATCTTATCTGCAAATCAGAAGTTTTCTTATTTTCTCTGAAACCTACAGAGAATGTCATACACTGTGTTTTTTTAATTTTTGCTTACTAATAATCCAGAGTCACTCATCCATGACTCCAGACAAGTAAGGTCTGTCTGGAGCCACCATCCTAGGTCCTCGGGATTATTGGTGGATGCCATAAGAACTGTGTCATCCGTATAAAACCTAATCTCAGTTCCTATCATCTGGGTTACTAGATTATTTACATAGATGTTGAACAATACAAGGCCCAAGATTGAGCCCTGTGGAACTCCTCTTTCAATATCCACCAGACCTGAGACAGCGGCCACACACAGAACACATTGTTTACATTTTGTTAAGTAAGATTCAAACCACATCAGAGCTTTCTTCTGGACCCCTATATCAGACAACCTCTGTAACAAGACCTCATGCTGTACCAAGTCAAAGGCCTTGCTGAGGTCCACGAACACTGCCCCAGTGCTGTTACCCTGGTTTAAAGATGTTGCTACCAGGTTATTGAAGTCAATTAGGGCAGTGTTTGTGGACCTCTCCTCCCTAAACCCATGCTGATACCTTGTTATAGACCCCTCCTGTTCAAGGTACTGGCCAAGCTGGCGATTTAATAATTTCTCTAGCACCTTCAAATGGATGGGGAGTAAAGTTATTGGTCAATAATGTGAATGGACTGTGCTGTCTCCACCTTAATATACTGTATATGGGAATAATTTCCCCCATTTTCCAAAGTTCAGGCACTGATGAAGAAATTATACTTCAATTAAAGAAGTATGTGATCATTGGGGCAATTATGTCAACACTAATATTTAAAAACCTTCCCTCAATGGCGTCCATTACTCCACTTTTAGATACTTTCAAACCTTTTAATTCTTTAACTGTTTCTTTTATATCAATCTCCCTAAATTTACATCCCACAATATTAGAATGGGAAGCAACTAAATTCAGTAATGTAGGAGCAATTACTCTATGGTTCAATCTAGATATTTTTAAAATCAGGTAGTTCCTCAAAATAAGAATTAAATACATTTGCAACCTCTTTTGGATCATCAACCAACTTATTCTCATTCAGTAAGTTAGTTTGATTTTTTGGTTTTACCTAATTTCTAAGTTCTGTAATATTTTTCCAAAACTTATTTGGATCCTGCATCTTGTTAAAAGTATTTTAATAGTACCTTTTTTTGGTCAAAGCTACTTCCCTTTTACACCTATTTCTCCAATATTTAAACATATTCCAATCTTCCACTGTTTTTGTTCTTTTAGCTTTTTTCCATACCCTATTTCTTACACGTAACTGTGTTTTTAAATGCTCCTTTAACCAAGGTACATCTTTTTTACTTTTACTGTTTTTATTTTTGGGCCATGTTGTTATACAATACCCCAAAAGGACTCTGTAAATTCTGGATTAGCTAAATTTAAATCAGGGATTAAATACACTCTGTCCCAATTAAAATTGATAAGACTATTTCTAAAAGATTATTTGCTAAATCTTTTTAATCTCTCACCCAACGGTCCTGTTTCTTGCCTCCCGGGATTCCCTACAAAAATAATGTGCAATGAATTGGGTTATGATCCCCCAAGTTCAATGGAAGGATTCTATGACTCTCCACTCTTAAATACTGGGAGACAAAGAACAGGTCCAAAACTGTGCCCTGCATTCTATTATTTAAACTTTTTGTGGGTTGTTGAATTACTGGTTGTAAGCTGAAGATCTCCAGGCTATTTTTCAATGTTTTTCTTCTATCTTGTCCCCAGTTAGCATTAAAATCACCCATTAGTAATATATGCTGGTATCCTACTATCTCCAACAATATGTCAACTAGGACATCAAACGTTCTTATTTTAGTTTTGGGGGAAGCATAAAAAACACTGTTTAATACTTTCATTTTTATCAATTCAATTAGCAAACAATCAACTTCTTCCACATTTTTTGCTAACAACACTTGATGGGGTCCTATGCTCTCTTTCACATATAACACGACCCCTCCTCCCCTTTTTTCCCTGTCTTGCCTCTGTAAACTATACCCTGCAAGTTCTAACTCATTGTTGAAGCGTAGAAACCCAGAGTCAGAGCGCAAAATGGGGGGAGTGGTACTGGTGACCACCCAACAGGAAAGAGACCTGGGTGTTATCATATTTAATGACCTAAAGATAGCCAAACAGTGTGACAAGATAGTGGGTAGAACCAGTGGGTGCTAGGGTGCATAGGGAGGGGTATCACTAGCAGAAAGATGGAGGTGGTGATACTTCCATATCCAGCTCTGGTGAGACCCCACTTAGAGTACTGTGTTCATTTCTGGAGTCTTCATCTCTGAAAGGACATAGACAGAGTTGAGGAAGTTCAGAGGAGGGCAACTAAAATGGTACAGGATCTGCATCAAAAGCCCTATGAGGAAAGACTGAAGGACCTCAATATGTACAGACTGGAGGAAAGAAGGAAGAGCGGGATTTGTTAGAGACTTTCAAATACCTCAAGGGTATAAATGAGGTTCAAGAGAGAAGCCTTTTTCAGAGAAAAGGATACACAAGAACAAGGGGTCATGCAATGAAGCTGGAAGGGTAGAATCAAGGGAAATGTAAGGAAACACTTCTTCACAGAAAGGATGGTGGAAACCTGGAACAGCCTCCCTGAGGAGGTGGTGGGAGCAAAAACTGTAATGGGATTTAAGAAGGCATGGGATAGGTATAAGGGAACCTTAGAAGCAAGAAAATGGGGAGTAAAGCCAGAGATCAAGTAGGGTCCATAGTCTGACAGTAGGTAGGGAACATGGGCAGACTAGGTGGTCCAAGCAGTCCTTATCTGTCATGAAATGCTATATTTCTATGTTAAAAGGCATTTCTTTCAAGTTAAATACATTGTTAGAAATTATCCAAGGGAGGGTTTTTATTGGACATTGAGATTGAGACTTGTCTGTTTCGGCTAATAAATATGTATGCTCCACAGGGCAAAGCTAATAGAGTAGGGAAACACAAATCAGAGCCGCTGCATGATGCATGGTGCCCACAGTAAATAAATACATATCTGAAGAAAGCAAAGAACTGTGGCACTCACTCACATCCCAAAAAGTCATACCATCTTGCAATAGATGCGGTGCTTAATTCTTTTATTATTAAAACTTCAACTACTACAAAAATCGACCTCTCACCATCCTGGAAACCCCGCAACATGTTGTGCAAGTGCACTGCACTTTATTAAGAGGATGACAACAGAGTAGATTGTTTTAAATCTATCCAGCCCTTTTTACATACTTTCAAGAAAATGAAGGGGTGGAGGGCTTAAACTGTTCACTGGATAAGAACAGAGTAGGACAGTCTGAAAATAAAACTTGCTATTAACTGTTCATTGGCTAAGAAGAGGGTAAGATATTCTGGAAATGTTCCAGTTTGTGTATTTCTGAAGCCCTGTGTGGGCTCCAGACCTGACTTCCAAATTCCAGGATTGGTCTTTCATAAGCCCAGTACAAGGGTATAATAACCTCAGCCTTCCTACTAATGATGTTTCTTCTGATGGCTGCCATAGCCTTATTAGCTTTGGGTACTGCAGCATGGCACTGATCCCTGGGAGTAAGATAGTTATTTATTAAGACCCCAAGTGCTTTTCACATTGAACACTCTTCAGTACTATACCACACAATGTGTATGTATGGGGGTTAGTTTGTTTCTCTAAGTGTATGACACTGCACTTAGAGATATTAAAATGCATGTCCCACACATAGGCCCATGTTAAAATGTTATCAAGATTTTCCTTCATGTTTTGAATTTCACTGAATGCATCGCATGGGCCTCCCAATTTTGTATCATCTGTGTACTTTATAATTAGATTAGAGATATTGCTACTCAAATTAGATATGAAAATATTAAAAAGGACCTGCCACAGCACAGAACCCTGGGGTAGCCCACTAGTCACCATCCCATTCCCCGAGAAATATCTGCGTACCAATACTCATTGTAACCTTTCTCTCAGCCAGTTGTTTATCCATGAATGTGGGAAAAAAACAAGAGCAAGCTCTTAAATAAGAGTGTGGGCATAGCTCGGTGGCTGAGATTCCCCTTGTGTCCGGTCCTATCCGCATTCTGGAAATGTGATGCAGTTGTGGTGATGAGGCCTCTTATAATTGGGAAACAAACTGGTACAAGGTCAGCAGAGGATTGATAGGTAGAAGCAGTGGCAAGTTTCTAAGAGAAAGAAAGTTTTTACATGCAAAACCTTATTATTGCCCATTTTTCTTTTTTTAAGTTGCATTTATTATCACATAAACCATCTGTTTACCTATGAAGCTAAATTAAGATTGGTCCAGACGACCTTCCTCCCCTTAATCGACTATGTGGACTTCTTTTACAGTCACTGTCCTAAATCAGCCTTAAGCACTCTGGACAAGCTTTACCACAGAGCATTACAGTTTATCACAAACACCCCATCTAATACACACCATTGTTCCCTTTCTTCACAGATTGGCTGGCCCTCCCTCAGTACTAGGAGATGGCTTAATGCCTCATATTGGATGTACAGAGCCTCTACTAAGAAACTCCCTCCCCTCCCCTCCCTCAGTACTAGAAGATGGCATAATGCCTCCCTCTGGATGTACAGAGCCGTTACTAAGAAACTTCCTCCCTATAACTTTAACTTATTCAAATGTATCCCCTGTTCATATTCTATCAGAAAATTCTCATACATTATATTTGATATCCCTAGGATAAGAATCCATTATGGTTCCTCATTAATAAGTCATGCCTTAACCATCATATGGAATACCCTACAAAATACACTTAAGCTCACACATACTGCTGGGATGTATACCTTTAATTCTCTGATTAGACTCGCTCTGAGGGATGAGTGCAATTGCTATTCATAACTTCACCTGCCTCAATAGGGATACCCTTCCCATGGTCATTACCTTGCTCTTACTTGCCACCTTGGCTTGCTGTTTTTGGTGTTCTGTTTGTATTTAGTCTCCCTATGAGGATCCCTCCAGATTCTCTTCTTGCTCTTTTACTACCACTATATTCCTGACTCATTCCAAAAACTTCCTTATTCTGTACCCCTATCTCCCAGCCATGTTGCTCCCTCTACTGCCTTACCTCTTCCCTCTCTCTACTCCCTTCCGCCAGTCCTAAAACATACATTGTTTCATTTAACTCTAACCCCTCTCCTTCCATTGGTCCTATTGTATATATCGTATATCTATATTGTGTATAGTATGTATATAGTGTGCTGCATTATCTGATGACTCTACATTGCTTTGTTATTCTCTGCTACTTCATGTGTTGTATATTTTGCTCTGTAATGATTACTGTCTCCAAATTGTTGTTTCATTGCTGACCTATGTGTACCATACCCAGCTCCACCTTGTAAATGAGTTCTTCTCAAAGGTGTTTCACCTGGTAAATAAAGATTGAGTGATTGATTTATCCTCCACCCTTAAATTGTGAAGTTAGATTGTACAGTTTATTTTTCCAACTTTTGGGAGGAAACCATCTGAACCCACTAAAAAGAAATACTACGTACCTGGCCATTAAAGAAGGGGGAACTGGAATGGCTAACCCATACCCTTTTTTTGTACAGTATTACATAGCAATATGGGATCCCCTCCTATGAATGGTAATCAACATTGGATACCATGGGCAAAAACCTGATTTGACCCTTTAAGACAAGAGTGGGCATCAGAATGGGATAAGAAACTTAAAAGGGGGGGGGTAAATGTTACCCTGAACTTAAATACACTCAGGAGGGGGTAGGGAAAATTGAGAAATAAGAGATATATCAATGGATAACATCATCAGCTTACTAACCAGGGAGCAATTTTATCATCTTATTTTTAATAAGGCCTTTCCAGCAGACTCTGTTTTGTCAGTATAGGCACATTGGGATTTCTGAGACATTGGATTTGCTGAATGATAAACGTATTACTCAGAATGTGGGCCATCCTATTGTTAGCCTGCCACAGGAAGTTGATTGTTAAAACAGACCTAAACACTAAAATATTGAGGAAAGGTTTTGTCCTCGGGAGTCTTGTGCAAACCTATGTGAAACACAAGAACATCTATTGCATTACTTTTTCCTTTTAGTGCAGAGTTTGGAGATTTAGCAGCAGATTCTTTGGGTGTACCAGCTTTTAAGAGACTTACAGAATTGTGGTCTGTGGAGTTTATGAAACAGAGTGGGGAGATTATAATAAGAGTACAATACATATTTGGTTTGTTTATACATTTTTCATTTAGCAAGTTAAAAGTCGATTGGTTTTACAACAGAAATTTGTCACTGGGTGTCACTTTTGAATATGATTTAAGGTCTGTCAGGAAGAAACATTTTTCAGAAGGTAGTTATCTGTTTGTTATGAGCAGGTTGTGTAAAAATATGTCTTGGATTTTTCCCAGGTGAAGATAAGTAGAATGATAAACTTATTTCAGTATGGTTCTTTCGTTATCTTTTTGTTTTGCTTTTATAATTTAATGAATCTGCTTTGATTACTTTTCTTTGTAAATATTGTGGATATGCTTGTCTGTATTATTATTTTGATTAATTTTTTAAATAAAATTCCCTTACTCATATGATAAGTGCCATGGGATTTTGAACCTCTACCTAGACAGACGCCAGAGACAAGGGCAGAAAAAACTTCGGTTCAGCATCTCATTCAAAGTGTGGCACCTCAACTGGCACTTGGGTTAATATCCCAATACTGACACTGTAGTGCAGCATGAGGGGGATGCTGCACTTCTAAGGTGCCATCTTTCAGGTGAGACGTTAAACTGAGGTCTCATCTGCCTGGATTGGTGGTAGTTCAGGTGGATGTTAAAAAGATCACATGGCACCTATCGAAAAGAGTAGGGGAATTTTTTATTAGAAAACTACATAAACATACATAACAGTATACAGTTCACAGGACAATCAGGATACCATACAAAAGGTATAATAGAAACAGAAAATTCAAAAAAAAAAAAAAAACAAAGCAGAGAATGCACAGTCTAAAATGAAAACATAAGGAAATATAACAGAAAGAAAAGAAAATCCCAGGAACCCCACAGAGATCAGACTTCAAGTGACCCCTTCAAACAAAATCAAAGGCAACGCCCTCCACCAGAATGCCACTAAAGGGGCAGGTAGAGATTTTTTCTCTGAGCAATAAATATTATGAACTTCCTTCCTAATATGTTCCTGCAGTTCAGCCAAAGAAAGTCTCTTGTGTTGTAGGACAAACATACATCGGTTGTGCCAGATACACCATTTGCAAACTGCAAACAAAACTCGCACAGTGCCCGGAAAAAAAATTTTCCAACTTGATCCCAAATTCCCATATACTAATTCTGAATAAGTAAAAGCAGAAAACATGGGCAAATTCCATGACTGACACAACTGAGACCATAATGGTGCTATATATGCACAGTCAAAAAACAGGTGAGACATGGATTCTATCATTCCTGTACACGTGTCTCTAACACAGTACCTTTCAGAAACCTGCTTATGGGCGTGATTACCCTTGACATTTAGCCTGTCATGACAACACAGCCATAGGGTATCCCACATTTTTTCAGGTATTCTATTTTCCAACAATTGTTTTATCACAAATTGAGAGTTGACTGGCACAGTTAAGCAGGGAGACACCAAGAACATAGATTTCAAAACTGAAGAATATAACAATTTCCTATTCCGTAATAAGTTCAAATCACAAGGTATTCCCCAGTGTTTAATCTTCCTGAATACTTCAATGAGATAACCAGATGTCCCAAAAGGAATTTTAGTGAATGGTTTCCACACAGGGGCTCTCCACTTGTCTAAAAAATACAAAGACCGAGAATGGAAACTACAGGCCCAACTAACTGTAGAATTGGATAAACAAGGAAAAATATTAGCATGAACAAAAATAGAGAAGTAAAACAATACTGGATTTATCATCTGGAGACCTCCCTGCTTAATAGGCCAGTACATAACAGATCTTTTAACCGGGTTCAGTCTACTACCCCATAGCAAGTGAAAAAACTAATTATAAAGACGAGCTTCAAGATGCAGAGGAAGGGGAAAAACATAACTAAGTAATAAAAAAATAGGTAGAATACAAGTTTTAAGCAAAAAAATCCGTTTTTTACGGGACATAGGAAACTTTTTCCAGCGTGCAATCTTGTCTTCGGCTACCACCATAGTCAAAATCCAATTTTTCTCCGCTGCATCCGATGCACCAAAAGAAATACCCAAAATACTAATATTCCAATTTTGAATATAAATACCCCCAATGTCCTGAGTCATCTCCTGAGGAGAAATCTGGACAGCAATCCCCTTACTCTTCTAAGCATTCAACCGGGATCCAGAAATAACAGTAAAAGAATGAACAAGCTGAATTGCTTTCTCACCAGATGCATGGTCTTTAACCAAGATGCACAGGTCATCAGCATATGCAATAGCACAGGAAAAACCAGCTCCGGTGTCACAGAAATATGTCGGATGGTCCTCTCCTCATTCAATTTTCTAAGCAGAGGATCAATAGAAAATACGTAAAGTAGTGGGCTCAGGGGACATCCCTGGCGTACCCCTCTCTTAATAGGGATACGAGACCCATGTAAGCCATTTACCAAAGGTATGGTATAAGCAAACCGGTACAGGCATTGAATCCACCCCAGTAACTCAGCTGGTACACCACACTTTTTTAAAACCGCAAATAAATAGCCATGGGGGACTAAATCAAAAGCTTCAGTTTGATCCAAGCTAAGGATATAACCTTGTATCGCATTCCCATCAAAAACTTCTCGAAGAAGTTTCAAATTGGAAAGCATGGATCGATTTGGGACTGCGCAAGTTTGTGTGGAAGAAATTACTTGAGTAGCAATTGAGGATAGTCTATTAGTCACAATCTTACACAAAATCTTCCAATCCGAGTTTAACAAACTGATGGGATGCCAGTTTTCTAAACATTCTTTATCATTTTTCTGCTTATATTAAAAAAATTAAAAAACTTTCAGCTAATCCAAGGGGAAAGGGTAGAAAACCTTGCAAGATAACATTAAAAACCTTTGTCAAATACGGTACCAATAAAGACTTAGCTTTTTTATAAAACTCGTTAGGAATACCATCAGGACCCGGGGTAACCGTAGTCTTTAACTGAGTAATCACAGCCTCAACTTCCGCATTAGTGATGGGACGGCAGGAAGCAGCAACTACCTCAGGAGACAAAGAAGGAACAGTAACAGAATCCAAAAAAAACCGTCCCAAGCCTCAGTCTCATAAGGTGTCCCATAGGAAGACTGGACCTGAAACGACACTTCCTTCAAAATAACATCATTATCTTCAAGCCGAGTGCCAGAATGTGCAATCAAAGAGGGCATATATTTAGACTCTACCTGTTGGTGGCTGCTATCATATGGGTTCACTACTTTAGCCGAGCCTTTCCGCCCATATTTCTGCTCCAAGAACAGTGATGTCAGCCTCTCATACTGAGAAGCACGCATCTCAAGCTTAAACTGTCTAATCTGAGCAGAATAATCCAGACCCCATTCAGTTTGCCAGGATAAAACTTTTTTGCAATTGCTGCCGACACTTAAGATATCGGAGGTAACGCTCTGAGGATCGTTGTCTGGCAAGGATCTTACAAAATTGTTTAATCGCAACCTTAGTATCTTGCCACCAAAAGGTAGGGTTATCATAAAGTTCAAATACAGAAACTTTGTCCTGAAGACAGCCAAATAATTCCTGCCACCCATCTTCATCTCCTAAAATAGAAATATTCATTTTCCAAAATGTATGTGACACAGGTTTGTTCCTGGGACAACCGATGGTGAGCAACAACACACAGTGATCAGAGAATTCGCAAGGCAGAACAGAATATTGAACCCTCGACAGCCAGGGAGATAAGAAAAAATAATCAATACTTGTAGTAAGTCTACCTCTGTGAAAAGTGTGTTCTGGTGGGTGTACGCCAAAAAGGGCCCTGTCCTGTAGATTAGCTGTTTTATATAATCTATTAAGAAAATTAGAATTGGAATACAATTTTGGGGTAAATCCAGTTTTATCAGTTAAGGCCAATATACAATTGAAATCCCCACCGAAAATAACAGATTTGGTGGTATGCAAAAAGGGCTGAACAGATTTCAACGTCTGAATACACTGTGTCTTAATCTGGGGGGTTATAAAGAATAATTAACCTCCATTCTTGACAGTCAAGAATAACATCCAGAATAAGAACACAGCCCGGTATCAGCTCAATTAATCTAGTGACCTGAAAGTCTACCCCCCTAACCAAAATCCCTACTCCAGAACACACTTCCTCAGCAAGTGACCAGAAAGACAAACCCTCCCTCCAATCCCTGGAAGCATGAGCAATCTCCCGTAATGAATGGAGCCTAGTAACTTGTAAGAATATAATGTGAATAGGTAAGGACAAAAGAAAGGCAAAAATAGCTCGTCTCCGTTTAACATTTTTTAAACTGTTAGCATTTAAGCTACCAAATGATACAACATCCCTCATATCAGCCATTCACACATTCAAGATTTCTTTTTCCCCCTACCTTTACTAGGAGATTTCAATTTACACCTTTTTTTTCTTACTAAGTTGAATATCACCAGACACCTGTTCAGAGTCAGACAACATCTCAACCTGTGAGGATGCAATAGAAGAGACATCAGAATCATCGTCATTCTCACCCGTTTCCATTTATGTAAAACAGCAAACCGATTTTTTACTACCACTTCAGAGGATGGGGAAGGGAGAGACAGAGGGACCCCCTTTAATAAAGAGCTTCTGGTTTGCCTCTTGTTCCCAACAGAGACCCAATCTGTATCCTCGGGTGGTGGCATATTCTTTTTATTACAAGAAACACCCGACGTGCTAGGGACTGGAGGTTTTTCTTTAACTAAGATAGGGTCAGAAGCCTTTTTAGAAGGTAACCTGGCCATATCCTGAGAACCTAAAACGGTCAGACAGGGGCCCTGATAAGGGTGACATACTCAAACCTGGGTCAACCTGAACAGGAGAATGCCCAGAGGAGGGAGGGACCGACATAGAACAAATAGCCGAAGCATTGGCCTAGCCTGAGCAATTCTTGAGCTTGTGAAACAGTCACATTTTGGGAGTCAGCAGGTATTGATGGAGAATGTGTGATGCCCAAGGGCAATCTTTAAAAGAGTGGGACGTTGCATCACACAAGTTGCAAAGGTTCGGGTGAGGACAATCAATGCTCACATGTCCGGAACCCAGACAGGAAGAGCATTTGAGTTGATCACAAGCACTGCTCAAATGAGTATGAGCACCACATCTAAAACAAGATTTAGGCTACCCAGGGTAAAACACAAAACTCCTATCTCTACCTAAATAAAAACAACTTGGCAAATGCTGTAGATTCCCATTCACAATAGGCAATTTAACTTGAATTTTCCACCCTCCACTCCAAAAATATTCAGAATCTATAATAGGGTCAGGTGGACCCAATACAGTGCATCTCGTAGTCAACCATCTTAGAATATCATTAATCGCAACCCCCCTCATTCTTAAACAAGACAGTGATATTTTTAATCGCAGGCTTAGTAAGAGCAATGGCAACAAAAGGGGACCATAAGGGAGTATGCCAAACCTCTAAATAACGTTGCCAAAAGGCATCTAAACTTGTGACAGTCTTGAAACTAACATCAAAATAACTATCCCCAGATGTATGAATCAAAGCATAGATTTCTGAGGGAGAAAATTTCAAACTGGTTTTAATTAATGTCTTCCCCACATACAGACGATCCGGAAAAGTGTCCAATCCTCCTCGATATCTAAGCCGAACAGCATTACGGCGTTTGGCTTGTTCAGGGGGTTGATGAAATAAACCTGCAAAAGTCTTAGGCCCAGCAGGCCTAGCAGAAGACTTCGATGAATCAACAGCAGGGTCACTCCTCAAACCCTGGCCCAAAGGACCTACAGGGGAAGGCCTAGTAATTTCCCCAGGTGTAGCCAACTGTAGCGAGCCAGTACCCGACCCCACCTCATCCCCTTGAGGGCCAGAAACTGGAGGAAAAACAGAAATTGATTGAGCTAAAGGTGTAAGCACAGGCCCTTCTCCAGCACCAGGTCCTGAAGTAACAGCAGGAACCGGGGGTAACACCGACTGGAACAGAACAAATCTCCCCTCCTGCCCGCCAGGTTGGGGGTTGAGACATACTGAAACCTGAAGGTACTTCCACAGAGTCAGAAATGTCCAATAAGTCACCCTGAATGGTGGGACCAGGTCGTGCAGAAGAGGTCCAGGAATCATCCAAGGGGGACTTCTCCCACCCAGCACCCCTTAGAGCCTCAGCAATAGTAAGACCAGAGGCAGAAACATGAGAGTCGAACCCTTGCCCAGAGGAGCTATAAACAGCAAAACTCCCAACACTTTGCTTTCGAGGTTCCAGTACACCAGAGTTCTCCCCCTGCAATGCTACAGTACCTGTCGGTAATTTAACCAGATTTTCCAAAGAGGTTGAAACCAACGGGCCAGGAAACAGTTCTCCAGCAGTAGACATCTGAGACCGCGAGTCATGCATCAAAGTACTCGACGTGGAGGGGCCGAGGGGAGACTCTAGACACTTCTGAGAGAAAGAAACACTGCCAGTCTCCCCTGCTCCTAACAGCTCAGAACCTCCCTGTACCGACCCTCCATCAGCTTCCGTAGCTGGGATCCATCCCAGAATACACTGCTGCACCTCTTCATGACGTATCGTGGAAACATCGTCCTGAACCAAGGCAGCCTTAGTAGGCAAAGCTCTAAACACACTGGACTCCGCATCACGCTTCTGAGCAGAACGAAAGACAGAATCACCAACCTGCAAAACACCAGCATGCTGCAAGCCCGAGAAAGCCGAGGCAACCGCAGGAAAAATGGTAGGTGGAGATAAAATCTCAGACCCAGCAGCTTTCTGGCAGGCAGAACCTTCCGGTATTCCTCCAAAGTCCGCAATACTGTCATACAGTGGAACCGACTCTTCGGTCTCCTTGTAAGCAGAGATAGGGAGGGAGACCAACTCCCCTATCCCCAGAGCGTCCTCCTGCTCCATGTCCGATCCCCAAGTGGCCAGGCCCTGCCCCCTACAGGTCACAGCGAGACAGCAACCGAGTAGGGGAATTTCCCCAGTGTCCTGGTCAAATTTCACCTATTCACTAAAAATATCCACCAACAGCTTAATCTGGTTCAGTTTCAGTTGGTTACCATCTGTATCCCCCCTTCCCCCGGTCGTCCCTGAAAAAGGGACTTCTAGTCCCAGTGGGCTTACCGGGTCAACAAAATTCAATAAATAAATAAATAAACAGCACAGTACTCCCTAGTGCTGCACTGCAGTGTCAGTATTTAGAATCAGCCAAAGCTCCTGGTATAGGACTAGAACCCAATACTATCCAATCTACCAGCCCAAGAGATGAACATGCAGTCTACTGACCCCCTGCACTGACAACTGTCTTGGCTGTCTTAACTGATTTAACTCTAATCGCTTATAGGGTACTAATTTTGTCAGTATGTGAATCGAGATATGCTGACATTTTGGTGGCCCCAGGGAAACAGCAAACTCAGTGACTGAAATTGTTAGAAAGTGGCAGAGTTTTTATGAGAAAAATTGTACTTTTGTGGAAAACATACTAAAGCAAAATGAATGGCTTGCAGTTAAATTCCATTGATTCACAGGTGGAGGAAACATCTTTGAAGGTAGAACTAACACGAAATAGAAATTTCAAATTTGAAAGACAGTATTCATTTGATCTTGGTCTCTTGGGCAAGACATTGCATTACATATCTGGACTTACATTCCCTGAAGAAGCTCACCTACTGTTGTGTTTATTGGCATGGTGCTTTGTTATTGGCATATATAGTGCATGTTGGCAGTACTAGTTCCAGTATTCGCCTGCCTTACCAAATTGCACTTGGGGGTCTTATTAGAGGTTAATGTGGGCTGTAGTAGGGGAAAGAGTGCTTCACTCTTTGCTTGACTCAGTTGGAGTAGCAGGGTACCCCCACACACCCAGTTGCCCACTGACTGAAGCACCTTTGGGCTTCCTGGTACAGGTAATGGTCTGTTTCTCTGTCTCTTCGTAGGCCAGCGCCTGTATTCAGATTTTTCAGTACACTAATTTTGTTGGACTGCACTTTCCATACTGAACTTCCTGCAGTGGGTACAAGCATGGAAGAAGACCCTCCTCCCCCACCAACACACCCACTGTCTAACATATCATTTGGTGCCCTGGAGGGTCAAGTGATCAGCCTACATTCCCCAAGCATTTCATGCTGAGACTCTTGGAACTGTAATGTTCTGCTGCAGTGCTTTTTAGGGCTTACTTCACAGACTTCATTAACTTACTGCACTAGGAAAGGCTGCTGTGGGGTCACAACAATGTCCACAAAGGTACACCATCAGAAAAACAGATAAAGAAAAACTGTGCACATGCCAACTGAGGTCCACAGATGCTGATAAAGCCTCCTGTGTGAGGCAGTGTATAGAGGTGTTTGCCTGGTCTCAGCATCTTTATATAGGCAAATAAAGCATCATTGGACCGTAGTTGGTGTGTGCACAGCTTCTGTTTATTGTTTTACTAACTTGCTGCACCAAGAGACTTCCTCACCCACAAAAGTGACTGTTTGCTACCTTGCTAACTCAGGTATCCTAACTACACCCTATCTGGGTATGAGCTTATTTCTGTTTTGCTTCTATAATTCTACAATGCACCTTTATTCAGCTGCTTTCACAATTTGCACAGTTGTTTGGTTTTGCTTGTTCTTTACTCTGACCCCTTCCTAAACTCAGGTAATTGTAATTGTTACATCACCCTAGGGTTCAGCCTCAATGTTATCTCTGTTAAGTCTGCACAGCATAGTTTTAATATAATTCATGTGCTGTTTTTAACTGCTTGATAGTCAACAGTTGCCTATATACTCCTGCATTTGCTAGTGTCTGAACAAGTTGCTCATTTCAGTTTTCAGTCTACCTGCTTACTGTGCCCCCGCCCTACTCCTCTGCTTTCCCCTACTCCATTTCCCTCCCCAACTCCCTCACCTCTCACTCCATCTCCTTCTTCCTCCTCATCTTTCTTTCCACCTTCACCGATTCTCCACCCTCCCCTCCCCCTCCTTCTCCATCCATCCTAGTCTCCTTCCTTCCACCTCCCTTAACCTGGAGCTCCTCCACCGCTCCATCCTGTCCCTTTTGTATTTCCCCCACCCCACCCAGCCAAGGGGATCTAAGTCCTACCCAATTCTTTGCCTCCTTACCCTGCTTCTCCTCCTTGCTGGCAATGTGAAACTCAAACCACGCCAAATTCTCAGGCTCTACACACCACCAAATCACCACCGCTGGACACCAAATAACATCAAACAATGAGTTTATTTCAACAAATGTATGCAGATGACCTCTTACCAAGGATCATAATGGTGTGAGCGTTATGGCCGATGACCCAAAGGCACACCCCAACACCTGTCAGTCTCTGCAGGGTGGGGATGGGGTTGGTGCCTATTCAATACTTCACTGTCATTCCTATTATGCATCTCTCTAGTGCCCGCACTACCAATGCTAACACCAGCAAGACAACATTTGGCATTGACAAATGCTTGTTATTAGTGTTTCCTATGCTTCACTGAGAATTTTCCCCTCATCTTTGATTGACTCACTCAGCACCCTCGCCTCACACTCCTCTGTTGGTGAGCTTATCCTCCTGCGTGACTTCAACATTAACTGACTTTCCGCCACCTCCAGGTCGACCACCCACAGGACTGAGTTCCTAAACCTTTCACAACTCATCACAGAACCCACCCGACTCAATCCCCACTCATCAAACCATACCTTCCTGGACTGGGTGATCGCCTTACACCCTCACTGCATGGTTGCAGCAGGTATATTGTTGGACACCTTCAGCGACCACTGCTGACATTTTGTATCAGAAAAGTCTAGCTCCCCCACCCAAGTACATCTGGTTCAGGTCCTTTGTTTATTGAACAGAAAAGTGCTACTGGTGACCTGGCTGCAACTGACTGGTCCCCCATGCTCGCCGCCCCAGATATTGATATGACTCTCTCCCTCTTCTGCTCAATATTTACTTCTATCTGGGACAAGCACGCCCCATCAGAAAATACAGGGTTAAATCCTCTCACCACCCCTGGATCTCCTTTGATCTCATCTACTTGTAGAAGAACTGTGATCAAGCCTAGCCCAGGTATAAATTATCCCATACCCTGTTGAACCTCCTCTTGCACAGGGCTCTTAGGAACTCTTGTACCAAGACTGCTCATACTGCCAGGTCCTTCTACTTCAAGGCCAACCTTCAGAATAACATTGATTCCCACACCAAATTTTGGGAGATCACTAAGTCCCTTTATGACTCCCCAACCCAGTCCATGCCCCCTGTCCTGATGGTTAATGGCACCAGCCTCTGACCCTCCCTCTGTTGCTGCTCACTTCAGTGAGTTTTTTTACCACTTGTGCTCTACACTCCCTCCCACCTTCTGCCCCACTCCTCTGCCCCTTCTCCTCCCACTTCTTTACTGACCCTCTGGGGTTTGATTCCCATTACTCCCCAGGAGACCCTGGTCACTCTTCCCTCACTCAACCCTTCCAAATCTATCCCTGATGGCTTGGACCATAAACATCTCCATCTGTCTGTTCCTGCCATTGCCTCCCCACTTACTCACCTCCTAAATCTCTCCCTCACTCTTTGCACTGTCCCTCAGTCTTGGAAGATTGCCAATGTTCTCCCCCTCTTCAAAGGAGGTAATCCATACACTCATGGCAACTTCTGCCCTATCTCTCTCCTACACAGAAACATAGAATCTGATGGCAGATAAGGACCACTTGGCCCACCTAGTCTGTCCATTTTTCCCTGCCTATTGCATCACCACAGATCCTACCTGATCTCCGGCCCATTCACTCTCCCTTCCCTTTTCCTGAGATTCCCTTATGCCTATCCCATGCATTTTTGAACCGCACCACTGTTTTCATCACTACAACCTCTGCTGGAAGACTATTCCAGGAATCCACCACTCTTTCTGTGAAGAAGTACTTCCTCACATCTCTCCTGAATTTACCCCCTCCAGCTTCTTATCATGCTCCCTTGTCCACGAGCACTATTATTTCTGTGAAAAAGTCTTCCCTCTTGTACCTTATTTACCCCCAAGAAGTATTTAAAGGTCTCTATCATGTCCCCCTCTTTCTCATCTCTCTTTCAGGATGTACATATTTAGGTTCTTTAATCTCTCCTTATACAGCCTCTGATGCAGACCCTGCACATTTTATTTGCTCTCATCTGGACTGCTTCCATGTTGTCTATGTCCTTTCTGAGATGTGGTCTCTAGAACTGGACACACTACTCTTGGCGGGGTCTTACCAACAGTATCTACAGAGGCAACACCACCTCCCTCTTTCTGCTGCTGATTCCCCTCCTTGTGCACCCCAGCATTCCACCTTGCCCTCTCAACTGCCTTGCCACACTGTCTGTCCTCCTTTAGGTAATCCAATATTATCACCCCCGGGTCTCTTTCCTGCTTGTTGCTCACCCTCCTCCCCACTGTGTACTCCACTCCTGGGTTTCTGTGCCCTAAGTTCGTTATTTTGCACTTTTTGCATTGAAATCCAGCTGTCATACCCTTGACCACTCCTCGAGTTTTCTTAGGTGACTCTCATCCTTTCCACCCCACTTGAAGTGTCCACCCTATTACAGAGTTTGGTGTTATCCACAAAGAGGCAGACTTTCCCTTCCAGCTCCTCTGCAATGTCACTTATAAAGACATTAAAGAGAATCGGTCCCAGCACTGATCCCTGAGGCATCCCACTGGTCACCCTCCCTTCCTCTGCGTGAACTCTGTTTACCACCACCCTCTGCTGCCTATCCCTTAACCAATTTCTTACCTAGTGTATCATCTTTTGACCCACTCCTAAGCTACCCAGCATGCTTACTATTCTGCTACAGTATGTGGAATGGTGCTGAATGCCTTACTGAAATCTAGGTAGGCAACAACCACCACTCCACCCTGATCTAGTTCCTTGGTCATCCAGTCAAAGAAACCTATCAGATTCATTTGATGTGACCCCCACCCCTCATGAATCCATGCTGCCTCGGGTCATGTAAACCTCTGGATTTAAGATGGTCCACAATCCTTTCTTTCAGCAGTAATTCCATGAACTTTCCCATCACCGAAGTCAGGCTGACTGGCCAATAATTGACAGTCTCTTCTCTGCTACCACTTCTTGTTAAGAGGGACTATATCTACCTTCCTCCAGTCCTCCAGGACCACTCCTCCCTTTTCTTGCAAAGCTGAAAGAGAAGCTAGTCTACTCAAACCTAGCAGACTTCCTCCACTGCTCTGATTTCCTCTTCCCATTCTAGTCTGGCTTTAGGAAGGATCATTGCACCATCATCTCCCCACTTAAGGTCACTGACTCCATCCTCTCAGGGATGGATCAGGGGAACATCACAGTGGCCATTTTCATCGATCTGGTCAAAGCCATTGATTTGATGTTCCACTCACTCCTCCTGGATAAGCTGAGGTCTGCTGGCCTCTCGACCCTCACTGTCGACTGGTTCCATTCCTACCCCTCAGACTGTCAACAGTCAGTACAGGTAGGAGGCACCATGACCCCACCTTACCCTATCCAGGACGGGGACCCACAAGGCTCCATTCTGGGTCCAATCCTCTTCTCCATCTTCCTAAATTACCTCCCCTCTGCCTGTACCAACTTGCATATTCACATGTATGCAGATGACACCGTTCTGTACAACTCCGGTCCCTTGACTGCATCCCCAAAAGTCTTTCTTCAGCAAGACTTTCACAATGTTCTGCACTGGTTCCAGTCCAACCAACTTCGATTCAAGACAAAAACAACTGTGTCTAGGACCTCTGGCACCAGCCAGAAGCTAACCTGGCTCACTCCCCCTCCCCATTTTCTCCATGCTGGATGGCACATCGCTTGAAGAAGTCCCAACTTTTAAGTACTTCGGTGTATGATTAAATAGCTGGCTTGACTTCTCTGCCTATATTGATACCATCCATGCAAAAATCCACCCCAGTCTCAGTGCGCTGTACTGCATGCAGTAAGAGCTATCTTTATCCCCTGGTCTGCAGGAGCTGGTCCCCAAAATGATATTCCCAGTTTTCAACTATGCGACTGTGGTTTATGTCACTGCCCCCTTCACCTCCCTTGCCAGACTGGACACCCTCTGCAATGCCTTCTGCCACTTTGCTACCAACTCACACTCTTGTACTAACTGCTACTCCTTTTACTCCTACCTATGTATCATCCCTCAGCCCTCCCACCACCAATCCCACTGTGCTTCCCTCATCCCTAAATATTGGTTTGGGTCCCTCCTCTCATACTTATACCACCTCCTCCCCCCATCCCATCCTTCTCCAACTCCCTGCACTAAAGGGACCCATGCACATTTTCCTTTCCCCACCCACACTCCTCAGCTGGTAAATCTTTCTCGTACCACCTCTCCTCCCTCTGGAACCAACCACCCTCTTCCATCCATATGTCTCACTCCCTTCTCTCCATTAGAGAACAGCTAAAACTCCTCCCCCTGCTCCTTCCAATCCTCTTCATGAAAACTTCCTTACCCTTGTCTGGCTGTTGACCTCTCCTTACCTCTCCCTATTCCCTAACCTCACAGTTCTAGCAACCTTGTTGAAGTTTATCAACCTGTTTTGACTCCTACTTTCAGCACCAGCTCAGCCTCCCTTCACTCTGGCACTG
The DNA here is from genome assembly GCA_016271365.2 of Neoceratodus forsteri. NCBI lineage: Eukaryota > Metazoa > Chordata > Ceratodontiformes > Ceratodontidae > Neoceratodus > Neoceratodus forsteri. Next base: position 616,331,623 of record CM028133.1, read on the forward strand.
TGCTCTTTTTGAATTTGCTCAGTTTGCACAGATGATTTGTATGCTAGTTTATTTGTCCTCCACATGCAATGTTTTGCCATTATGTCTGTACTGAACTACACTTAAGCTGTTTATGTCACCCTCATTGTAGCCACATCACCTGACTGGCTGTATTTTTGTTTGTAATTGTGCTTTTCCCTTTCCCCTTTCCCCAGGTCACACCTGGAAACAAGCCTCAGCTCAGTTGCCTCAACCAATTGCCAGTTTTAATAAATAAAAAACAAATAAAGGGACTTAGCTATCACAGGAGGTGATAAAAAGAGACTACAAAGTCCTGAAGGTTGTTAAAAACAGCTTTGGGTAACACAGATATTACCTTTATACAATAACTAGACAAATGGTCCCTGTAGTTTGAACTGTTTATTTTCCTCTTCAGCAACTTCTTGCGATTGCAGAGAGGAAAGATTAGAAATTTGGCGATGAAATTAAACATCTCATTAATATAAAACATTTAATGTTCTGTATCATGACATTTATAAAAAAAAACCTCTATAACTGCAGTAGTTGTATTCAAATTAAATACTATGAGCATCTCTAATTTAAAATGACTCATTTAGCAGTGCTGTACTCACGGATATTAGTATTCACTTGTTCTATCTTTCAATTAAATCTTTCATAGTAGAGTCTTATGTTGTAAACTACAAATGAGGTGCAGGGTAATGATGGCACTATATAATAAAATGAGTACTTGCCACTCATGCATACAAAGATAGTTATTTTTACTAATTACAAAGTGGATTGCATTTACCCTTAGTCATCACCTGATCATAAGTTTTCTGTTGAATTGCATTAAATGCCTACTGTAGTACTACTCATTAGGGGGCAGGTGGGGTCAATAGAAAAATTTGACAATATCCTTAGAGAGGCTGAAGCCTTGTGTGACTTCCCCAGCATAAAAAATAATAACAATCACGCTCCTCGCTATTGCCCTGAAAACTATTTAAGATGCCCTAAGCGTAACTTAGTGGAATCAGATGCATGAATCTTTAAAGAGGTCTGGAATAATTTCTAATTTACAGATGTCTGTAATGTTCCTACTTTAGAAATGATATTCATGCCTTAAATGATCCATATTAAACTGTACCTAAATGAAAGTTGTGTAAAACTGTATTTGGATTGTTTTCTTTTTATGGGAAACATTCAGTACAGTTCTTTTCCTGGAACAAGTCATTCAGAGAGTTATTATGTTATGGCTTGTAAACAGAACTGAGACTTGAATGTATGTGCACCATCTCATCAAGCTTCTGGTTCTTGTAGTGCAGTACATATAAATGTGCCATTTTGTAGACGCTGAGTTCAGTGACAAATGTATTATGGTGTGCCAGTACTTTTTTAAGGAAAACAGTACAAACTGCAAGAAAGAAAAGGTTTTGAATTTGCCCCAGGTCTAGCGGTCTATAAACAATATGCTTGATAACATATAAACAGTATAATAACCGTAAGACATAACTTTTGGGCTGCTATGCCTCATGCCCTCCTACCTGTGGACATGACATACAGTGCGTGAAGGTCTTGACCTAAGGTGCTAACACTGTGGTCCTGAATCAGACTGTTATACAAGGGTTAGTTACCAGAAGATTGTCCTGCACCCATAGTGCAAGACCTAGAGGACGCTCCCACCCCTAAGTACTAAAAGGGGAGCATGCATCTCTCAGTAGCCATTGTGGCAGTAGTTACCTCAGGATCAGTTGCCCACTCCCTTTCCTCCCTGCGTGTTCCTTCTCTGGTGTAGCAGTGATGACTCTTAATCCAAGTGGGTCAGTTTTGTGTGTGAGCTCCCCAGTCAACTGTAGCCAGTGTTCCCTGCAGTGCAGTTGGTTTTTGGGGGGTGTGAGAGGAGATCTAGGGCATGGTCCCAATGAAACCCAGTGTCCAGACTCCAAGATGTAATGAGGGGAATTCTTTTTTTCCCACCTTCGTGTTGCCCTTTGGTGCTGAGGGATTCAGTCAGGAGTCAGTGTTCTAATCCCTTACCATGGTGTTAATCTGCATCACGGGTGGTGAATAGGCTGGGTGCATGCGTACAAGCTCTGTGTACACGTAGTTTGGGTTGCTCTGCATCTGACTCATGCGTGAGACAGAGGTGTGCTCACCCTTCCAGAGGAGCATCAGCTTCACCCTTGTCTAAGTGCCAAATGTAGGTTCATGGCTCTCAATCAAGTGTGCCAGTTGATATTTATAGTAGCTGTTGACCCCTCACCCATTTTGCTTATCATACTACTGGTGAGGCACAGGTTTTGGGGGGGCATGATGAGCCTTATGTCTGACCTGTTGCCTGCCAGGCTGATCTGGTCAGAGCACAAGGTAGACAGATTCCTCACCTGGGTCTCCCCTCTAGTCTTGAACCCCTACTCCTCCCCACCTGTTGGTGTGGGCTGTGCAGCTCCACCCCCTCCCTCCATCCACTCCTGCATAATGCTCACCATCATTCCCTGGTTGCCTTTGCATCACTGTGTTGTGTGTTAATACATCTGTCCTACAAAAGCATGTTTAGGGAACCCACTCCCACAATGGACCCCCATAACACACTGCCTTTGTGTGACAGCGCCCTCAGGGATGCTTCCTGGGGTCTGACGTCTATCATTGTGGGGGGACCATCTATCCGGACCCTGCCTGCAGTCCTATGAGCTTGACTAGGACAGTCGCAACACTGCACACTGTAGAGGAGAGAGTAGAGTGAGAGCTGGAGTTTCCAAAACATATGTCTGCCAGAATTTGGGTAACATTTATACATGATAGTGGGTCCCAGAGCCCTCATGTGTATGGTCTGTGACTTGAGGGCTTGTTTCTCCATCTGCAGCAAGTGGTTCTTGCAGTACTTCTCCTACCCTTGAGGTGGGCTGAGCTGAGCAGTGTAGTAGTTAGATCCCTTTCTCTGGTCTGACAATATTAGTTGAGAGGGAGTCTCATCCAGCTCCCACAGTGTAAGGGGTGCCCATGAGTGAAGCCAGTTGAAAAAGCCTGCTGGCTTAAGTTGACAGATGCATGGCTAGAGTGGGGATGACGCCATTCTTTTCTGAGCAGTAGAGCTGCTCTGAGAGTTGAGTGGGTGAGTAAGTTAAACATTCACATCCTTCACACTGTTTCATGTTCAAGCTGCTCAGAGGTGTCGTCAGGGGAGTGGCACTGGTACACATTTACAGCCAATCAGAGCCCTGTGAAACTGAACAATGATTGGCTGCTCTGGAGCTAATTTGACAGGACCACCCTCTTCAGACAGCTCATACAAACTGTCAGTCTCTTTCCATTTCCAGGACAGCCTCCCTAAGTACCCAACTTGTGGTTTGGCAGCCTGTACCTGGCACAGCTTCCCTGATACATTAAACCTGAGGTTCCTGGCTCCTGGACTGTGTGGTGCATCTTGTCACAGCTGTCTGCTGCTTCTAGGGGCCCATATTAAGTCACACAGGAACAGGAGGCAGCTAAGAAAATCCACATTTGGAGTCTACCCAAAGCAACAGACAGTAAAGGCAAAGAAAGGTGGTTTCCCAAACACTGGTACAGAATAAGAAGACCATGACTGTAGAATGCTCCAAATAGGTATTCTTTATTGAAGGATACAAAGTCGGACTCACCCCATAACAAAACATGCCAATGCACTTCAATATCCTTCAATAAATTTCAATAACTTATTATCCTTCAATAAATTGTACCTTTTTTGGATTATCCTACAGCAGGGGTTCTCAAATGGTGAGGCCAGCCTCCCTGGGGAGGCCCCAACCTGTTCCAGGGGAGGCTCCATCAAGTCTGAAAAAGTATTATATTTAAATTTTGAGTTTTTATGTATTTTGTGTGAAGAGATGAAGCAAACTGAAAGAGGATAATAGTAGGTGAATTTTATGTATTTATTTACTAATAGGTGACAAGGGAAGGTGAATGAGCCAAGGCTAATTTCAGGTGTACCCTGGGAAGGGTAGGTAGTGAATACATTTCAAAAGGTAACTGCAAAACAATCAAGAAATACACAATGAACAATAGTGCAAACAAAAACGAACAATAAACTAGTAATGAGTGGTGGTATCTGATCAATTTGTAGACTGATGACAGAACAGCCCAAATACAAGGGTTGAGTATAGAAGTGCTAAGAGCAATAGCAGGAAGGAGCAAAGTAATCCTAGAAGTTGCTTAGGAGCAGGGAAGGAAGGGAGAGGCAAAAATGTAGGAAGGTTATTTCATATAGAGGAAACAGGAGAAAGTAGTCTGACCCATGAAGGTACTGCAACAAGGGGTAACAATTGTTCAAGAATGAAAATAGCGAGCAAGTAGGCTGGTCTGTGGGGGAGAGAGATGGGGTTACCATAAGCTGAATAATAATATTTGTTTATTTTATTTATTTGTTACTCAGATAGCACCTTTGAGCACAGGAGCTCTTTTTCAAAGGTTCCACCTCAGGATAAAACAAAGAACTGAATGTGAGCCAAGTACTCAAAGAGGTTTCAATTTTTTCATGGTGTACTGCGCAAAGTACAGTATGTTATTTTTCTTCGGGGAGGCCCAAGATTATTTCAGTTTTGGGGGAGGCTCAAAATCTTTTCCATGGATTTGGGGAGGCTCACTGTGACAAAGTCTAAGAACTATTGTCCTACAGCCATAAGTGGTCTTTTTATTCTGTACCAGTGTTTGCAAAGCCACCTTAATTTGCCTTTACACTCATATTACATCGCATATACTGCAGAGGCAAACTAGCAGACCAAAACACTTTAATTCTCTGCACAAATTCCCCAGATCTCCATGAGCCAGTCACCCAGCCAGCAGCTATTTATGAGAAATACAACTTTGCAAGGAAGGTGTTTCTCCAAGTGTGGCTGTGCATTCAACTAGGTGGCATTGGCTGACAGCGGCCATTGGAGGCTTTGCCCCTTGCCATAACTAATGCCCTGTAGCTTTGTCTGCTAAGAGGACAGAGAGGATAAGACCAAGAGGTGCTGCGACACCACCATTAACTAAATAAAGCATGAACCAGTGGGAGAAAAAATATATCAGTTAACCATTTATTCTTTAAGAGTTTCATTCCGTATGCTGTCTGTTTCACAGTTTCGGTCTGTCAAATCATACAGCTAGTCCTTTTGTACCATGTGGCAGATCAGCCCAGTCTGGAGTGCTGGGCATAGAGTTTTTGGTACAGGCTGCTGAAGTAGATGCAGTTTCTGAAACAATATTCACCCAGGATTGACAAATCTCTACCCCATGAGTTTGTAAAGGTCCTGAAAATTGTTGTTCAATGACATCTCCACTGATTGGTGTGGGGCTGGATCTGCTCCTTTGGCTGGTGCTTGTGTGACTGGGGCATGCTTCTTTGCTCTTGCTAGTTCTTTAAGGTGTCGGCTCACCAATGGACTCTGAGTCGTGGGATAATGTGCCCAAGTTGCATCTGGCTTCCCTGTTGCTAGCTGCAGGGGGTCCCTTGACCTTTCTCCAGTCTCTACCCCTAGACCCTTTCATTCTTGTTATCTGCCATGTCCTATCTGGTGAGTCTCTTAGCCCCTGAGTCTAGTGGTGTTGTCTGTGACACTGCTGAGCAGGGCTTGAGTTCTGGGATAGCTTTTTGCAGGCTGGCTGCTTGTGCCTGTGCTCTCAAGTGTGCTGATGTTTCAGGCCAGTGTCTCTATAGATAACCAGCTGCCTCCTCCATCAACTCAAAGGTATTAGCTGCACCATTCTTAATGATTTTCAACTTTGCTGGGTATTGTAGCTGGTGTGGGACATCCAGCAACAGGAATGCCCTTTGGACTGCAGTACAGACTTTTCCCTGGCAGATAGCTCAGCAGAATAATCATTAAAAATAAGGAACCTGTGTTCCTCCCATGTCAGAGGGCCCTTTTCCTTTGCCAGAGCTAAAATGCATTTTTTTGTGTGAGAAATGCAGGAGTTTCTCCAGGATCAGACATGGCCTGCCTCTGAGGGCTTTGGGGTGGGTAACTGTTTTGTGTGCCCACTCCACTTTTAGATGTGGCTGCCAGATGTAATCATAGGCAAGTAGCTGTGTCTGTTTTCACCACCCCTTCAGGAAAGCTGAGTAGTCTCACATTGTTCAAGCAGCTTCTATTCTCCACTTACTCTGCTCTAACCCACAGGACACCTACAAATCACTCCAACTCTTACATGTAGGCTTCAAGTCTAGAGTCCTTGTCATCTGTGTATGACAGGAATGAGTCCATATCTCTCTGCTTGTCCTGCATAGTTTTAACTTTGCCTTGCAGATCCACTACTCAGTTTTTGAAAATGGAAATTTTGTTCAGAACATGCTGTGGCATCCCATTCAGAACTGACATATCACTGGCCAATATGGGAGACTCCTGGGCCGCTGCAGTGGCCATCCTGTCATTGACAGGATCTCTCCCAGGCACTAATTTCAGATGATGACAGCTGTCCTTCAAGAGGTCACAGATCAGATCAGAAAACAAAATTCATTAGAGTGAGAGTTTATCTAACAAAATCTCAAGTTGTGTGTCGATAGCTGTTGGTCTGATTTCAGATGGTTTAGGATGTTTAAGCTGGCAATCTGGAGTTTGAAGTTAAGCAGACATCTATAACTACGGCTCATGCATATACCACCCTGCTCCAGTCCTATTATCCCTAGCATCGAGTGGTACCCATCCAGATGGTTATAGGCAAGACCTTTTCTTACTGCCTATCCCAAGTGGCCCAACCCCAGATCTGACAAAGATTCCCCCCCTCTCCAGGCAGCAGCTGGCAAAAGCCTCTGCTAATCTCCCTGGCCGGCTGCTGTCTATAATGAACTGCTATCATAATATACTTGCAGTTCCTATATCAGTATAGTAGTTGTGAGATGTCTCATTGAAAATATTGCAAGTGCAGCATAGATGTAGCACTTACATTATTTCAAATGAGATTTCTTGTAACTACTGTACCAGATAACTTGCAGCTCTGAGTACATCAGTATAGTAGTTTGTAGCAGTCATATGGCAGCTTCCCAAGGAGATTAGCAGAGGGTTTTGCTAGCTGCTGTCTGGGGGAAGAATGTGGGGGGTCTTCACCAGCACTGAAGGTGGGCTCCTGGTGCCAGTCACTTCCGGTGGGGGGAAGGAGACATGTATACCAAAGGAGATGGGCTGCTGGTAGCCACATACTTAAATGTTTACATTTCTGACACCATCTTGTGCTTCCTGTGTAAGAAGTATGTGGGGACGGGGCAGGGGTGAGACAAGCGTGTCACTGGTGACAGTTGTCAGTTGTCACATTGAAAAATCTGATGATTGGGGTAGAAATGATCACTGAAGATGTGCTTTTGGTGGCCACATTCTCTTCTTTAAATTTTCAACACTGGAGTTGAAATCCCAGTGTTGGAAGTAGATGTATGGGGTAGCCAGAACATGCCACCATTGATGTGCTCCTAATCACCACAGTGAAAAAATGGGGGGTTGGGGCAGAAACAGCCGCAAATGGCCACATTTTGATGTATGAATAAACATTTGCTGACACTGGGATAAGTTCCCAGTTTTAGATTCGGGTGTGGTGAGCAGGACAGTGCTACCAGAAGTAGGCTACCAGTGACTGAGTTTTTTTAAAATATTACAGTGTTTGACACCAGGGTGGACTACCAGTGTTGCAAACTCAGTATGATGACCACTACTGGCTACCAGGGATGGGCCTCCTGGTGTCTGCCTCATTCTCAGTCTTTTTTTTAATTTTTATAGATCACAACACCAGGAAGTAAAGGCTTGTACACAGATGTGAACACACATTTACTCTCTGGTTACAAAGCCCAGTGTAAATGCATCTGTTGAGTGGCATGAAACTTCAAGAGCTACTGACAACTCTAAGAAAACTTTAAAAAGGCATAAAAATTAGGTACAATTCTGCTTCCATTCCATTTGTATATTTTATGTATTTCTCCTTATCATAATTTACTACTAAAGAAATGTGTATGAATATATGATTGTTGTCCCTTAGAGTTCATTTTGAATTATTCTGCCTCTATAGCTTATTCCCCACTTCAAGTCATAATCCTCTGTTGTGACATCACAATCTATTGCCATGGGAGCAACTGTGAGGTCACAAGCAGTGCTCTATGACTTCAGGTAGGGAGAAAGCAGCAGGAATTGATTAACTCTTCAGGAGCTAAGATCCTGTTTTCATGCAGATGACCTCACTACTAAATAATGGGGAGGAGGAATACAAAACTAATAAATACAAGCTGGACAGTACCTAAATATTATGTTTTGTTAAAGTTCTCATGGACATGTCACCAGCTCTTTTAAGCAAGGATTTAGTGGGTAGTGTGTAACTTGATGTCTAATGAACCTGCAAGTTTCATGCTTCAAATCTTAGCCAATTTTTGTATTATGGGTTAGCAGAAAAAAAAAAACTTTTTCATATTTTTTAACATTTCTGCCACTCTAAAGCACAAAACTACCTTATCCAAATGTCATCAAACTTGGCAAGTCATGAGATCCTGCCCAAAGGGTATGCTTTCTAGTTTTATGTCCCTATGTCCAAAGATGGACAGGTTATTATAATCAGATGAAAACTGGGGTTATGTATGAAAATGTCATCTCACCCCTAACTATAGAAGCACTATTGTGCTTTTATGATGAAAAAACAGAATAATACTAACACAACTAAATGAAGTTTTTTGCAGACTGGGTGGGCCAAACATTACTTTCCTGGTGACAGATTATGTGTTACAGGAATTTTCTTTTCTCACAGCCTTATTCACCTACAGACTGTATATATTTTTCCAGTTTATGAATTTCCTTGAAGCTTTTTACACATTTCTGTTTGTGCCCAAGGGACTCTATTTCCATTCCAGTTTTCACATTGATGTCTGCTTCATAACCAAATATTTTCAAAGACCTTGTTTGAATATTCTCCATTTTTTTCACTCATATTTTGAGAGTGACAAATGGCACAAGTCAAATCTTAATTCTAAAATGGACCTAATCATTGATTTGTAAATCATTAACAAAGCTCCTTTCCCAACCCGGTCTATTGAGGGCCAAAATGGAATAAATACAAATAGAGCTTCAGGCAACTAAATCAAACAAATGGGCATTCTATTCTAAATCATGTGAAATAATTGTTCTTTTTTCAGGTTCATCTTATTCAATTTTAAGCCATATATACATAAAATATATGCATTTAAGAGGCAACTTAACATATCAGTATAGCAGACACAGATAATCAAAATAGGAGTATTGTAACAAGCATCTCCTTGTAGCTACAGTGGGGAGACCCACATTGAAAATTTACAACACAATTGGCTGAAGCATGCACATGACCGTGCATTAAATCTCCACAATGCACTCCCTGTCATGATTTATTACTTACCTAAATACTTCAGCCCCACAGAGCAAATAATTAATCAGAATTTAAGAATTTAAAATGGCTGTTGCCTTATCTGTATTATGAACCACCTTTTAGTATTCATTTTTATCATTTTGCTGATTTTATTTGTTTCAGTTTGCCACTGTTGGTACTTTTCATGCCATTTTTGAGTTTGGAATTTTGGGGTATTGCTGGAGCTGCAAGGTGGAGCCAGGATGTTTTTGTTTTTCTTTTGCTTGTTTTTTATTATCTGTTTATCTTCTGGTGCAGGCTTACATCTAGCCCCAACTACTGCAGCTCCATCTCCTAACATCTCAGGGATTTACATTCTAATCCCAATGCTTCCCCCATGGCTTACCACCTGTGACAGGGACTGACAGTTCACCCACCCACCAATGAAATGGATTTAGTTTATCGGTGAGGCCTTGTTGCCAGTGCGGAGCCTGCAAGGGGTTGGGTCTGACATCCTGCTCCGCCTGACCCCCTTTGCTCCTACAGTTCAATCCTGAGAGGATCAGACATGCAGTGCCATTCAGACAAACCAATGCACATTCCCGTGCACAGGACATCACCAGACTATGATCCTCCACTCCCAGCTTATGAGTGTCCTGGTTGCCTTGCCCCCGCCACTGCTAGGGCCCAGGCTAACAGTGGGTGCCACATCCCTACCTCTGTAGTGGAGGAGAGCATTCCCTTATATGCTCAATCCTGCTCCCCTGGCCACCCTTTTGACCTCTCAGGCTCACTTCCAAACTCAGGTCACTGGTACCGCAATGGTAAGCTCTAATACTGTGCCAGTGGGCTGGCAAGAGCCAGGAGGTTTTCTGTCTGAAGCAGTCTCATAGCACAAGCAATCCACTGTTCCCCCTCCCAACAAGCACTTTTGCTTCTTTTCCCTCCTCTGTTCTGAAAACACTCCCCTCTCCCCATCAGCCTCACCCCAGCTGCCTTCCCACCTACAATGTTGCCATGTGTCAGGTTCCCTCAGGTCAATTAAAATCTTGAGTAAGGAACAATTGAGAATAGTCAAGGCCATCACTTGCACTTGCCGGTCTTCTTGCAGTTTGCCAGCTGACTACAAGAGGCTGCAGGATAAAAGGCCTGTGGAGGTACACACATGCACTGCACTGTACCTGTAGTAAGTATTTAAACCTGTTGAGACTGAGGACATTATGTTTAGTTTAGTTTAGTTTATTAGTCTAGGAATTAATACCTTTGAGCCAGGGCTCTTTTACAAAGGTTCCACGTCACAAAGAACATTTAACAAAGCACGATACACATTTCAGGTAAAACCAGACAGGAAAGTTACGTCATAAATTTGCTATTGACAGTTTAAGGCAGTAACGTTTTTAAGTTTCATAGAAAAACAAGCTATAACAGGTTCAAGCGAGTAGACAATTTCGAGGTTAAGGAAACTTTCAGGGAGAGGGTGATCATTAGGCGCCAAAAGGAGGCTAGAGAGGAGGGAAAGGTGGTGAGCGGGAGAGTAAGTGAGAGGGGACAGGAAAAAAGGGGGGGAGTGAGTTTGGGTGGGAGACAGGAGGTAGTAGAGGTACCAGAGGGTTCATTAGGTGGTGTGTGACAAGAGTAAATGAATATCTTTAGTCGTGATGAAACTTGATGCTGGATACCACTGTAGTCCGTTTCATCTTCAAAGTTAACTGGTTTAGCAAATCTCATATTTTTGGTCACGTTCAATACAATGAGAAGAACTTCATCCTCCACAATTCACCCCAGGCCTGAATGCCCCTAATCACACTACAACAGTGATTTACATAAGAGCAGCAGCATGCCTGCCTGTCAGTAAAGTGCAGTGAATGAGGCTCTTTGTGCAGTACTGGACTTATGGAAAAATATTAATTTTACTAAACTGGGTGACTTCTTTATTTATTTTACAATATTTGGCCAGGAAAAACACACTAACTTGAAGCTTGTTTTCAGGTGCATCCTGGGAGCACAGAGAAGTAAAGTGACTTGCTCATGGGCACACAGTATGCCAGTGGTGGCTGTGGGATTCAAACCCAGTTCTCCAGGTTTGCAGTTCAATGCTCTTAACCACTACATTACACTACTACCCAACTTTGGAGGCAATAAGGACTGACTGGTGGGACTGAGATGGGGAGGCACTTATGGTCACTTAGGAGAGTATGGATGGAGGACAGGGTTAATGGATGGCATCCCTGAAGATTGGCTCTGTATTTTCTTAATAAGATTGTGGCACAAATGATCATCACCCCCACCCTCCAAAACAACATGAAGAGTAGCCTAGGCCACTCCCAGAGGATGAATGGTGTAGGGCACACACATAGCTGTGCCCCTTCCCTGATGACAACTTTGTCAAGGTAACATGAGGGGGCCAAAGGGTGATTACAGTATATGCCTGACTATTTACGTAAGGGAATTCTTAAGGGTGGGGGACATGCAGGATATACCTTCTACGTAATTACTAACTCATGGTGTGACCCTGAGCAAGTTACTTTACCGTCCAGTGCACAAACTCTGTAGAATCTCCACTCTGCTGTATCTCTATGCTGATTCGGTCTCCTTAAAGATATCTATTTCCTTTCCTTTATCAGTAACTGGGGTGAGGGTGTGACATGAAAGAGTATTTGCCTCATGGCTTCATATTCAGATCTGAATCCACATGAACCTTTGCATATGCCAGCCTCCTCCCAGCAATGTTAACAGGTGTAACATATGAAAAATTTGCTGGAAAAGAGATAGCGGCTAAAAACAATAGGGGTTTGGCCAAAATGGCTAATTATTTTTGGCAGTTGTTGAAGACCCCAGAGTGGATTCAAACTGGTTCTTGTCCATTTAAAATGGAGCAAACTGTTAGTGCTATTTCAAAAGTGCACTCACGCCAAATCCAAACCTCACTATGCAGTTTTCCACATTTCTGTTTATGTAAGTAAATCTTTATCCTGAACTTGATTACATCTTGGGAACTCAGGCAGGCTTAAGACTTGAACTCCCAACAAATGATGGCAGAAACCGTGTACTGATTTTCTTCACTAGTCAGTCTGTAATAGCATCTTGGTTAAAAAGGGGCCCACAGAATAACTGGCAATCCCCAAAAAGGATCTGATCCCTTTCCACCATGAACTGAGGTCTATTTCTGTACTTAGCAACCATTTTCCAAAAATATCTTTTAATCCTTTGGACTGATCCTCTATTAATTTTACTGTAGCTAACTCTGTACAATACCGTAGTTCCCATTTGTACAGCTCTTTGCCTCTGGGAGATTAAATTCTTACTTTGTACTGCACTGTAATCCATGGATTGTCCATTGCTTATAGAAATAACCACTAGGATGAATGTATTTATAGCTTCCCCTATAACTAAACTTGTTTGGAGAGCAGACTCAGAGTGCTGGAGTCAGGTGTCTGGGCTGGCAGTACCTGTAGTGCTGCCCATGGCAGTGCCTCCCTGACAGGCTGGGTTGTTGCCATTGCCTGCCACAGAAGTGACACCTCATAGTGGATTGAGGAGCCTACTTTTTTGCAATGGAAGGTGCATGCACACAGATACTGCTGCCGTGGACTAGGAGACTCAAGATGCTGCAGGAATAGAGAGGATCAGTGGTTCCCGGTACAAATGGTGGCAATCTCAGGCCATGCCGAAACCCTTGCCCCACCAGAAGTATTTGCATTAGAAGTGGGGGGGGCCTTAGCCTTTCAGCCACAACAAAAGGTGCAAACTACGGAGGACTCAGGAAGTGTGCTGCCGTATGGCTGGGAGGTTGGCTGGTGTAAGCAGAGTGCTTGATAGCCAAAAGGGCCAGCAACAGCTAACTACAAACAACAAGCATTTGTCAATGCTGAACATTTGCTTGCTTGTATTGGCTGTGTAGTTTGCAGCATACATAGCACAGAGGCTAAAATGATCAAATAACACAAGTTATTATAGAGAAATTCTCATGGATGGGCCATAAAGAGGTTCACACCTAAAGCTGTTGTTTTCTTAGACTGTGACCTTAAATTTTCAAAATAGGAGATGCGGGTGTCATACTTTGATTGCTGCATAATTATTAACTGCTGCCTACAGTTACGAAATTAAAAGTGTGCCACTGACACAGCATCTGTACAATAATGCGGGGAGGGGGAGAGATATTCTTCACCCTTGCACCCTTGCAACTTCCCAAAGGATTGAGGGTTGCTCATTAAACATCCATGGCCTCCTCCCAAAACTTGACCAGCTTCAGCCTACCATACTTAACATTCATATGGATGTACTAGTTATATTTGAAACCTGGCTGTCCCCTAAGATCCGGGACTCTGCTGTAACTACCCCTGGCTACACCATAGCTAGGCAAGATCATAGAAAAAGGGGTGATGGTGTTGCAGTTTACATATCCACTAGGATCCAATTTATGACTGTTCTTGCTGTCTCTTCCCTCCTTCCTATGAGATGTTACTCCTTAAACTTTGGCTTCCCTTCTCTATTCCCATCTTTATTGCTGATGTTTACTGTTGCCCTGGTATGTCTCTTGCTTTAGTTACTGAGCTCATTTCCTCTTATCTGTTCTAACTCCTCCAGAAGCGAGCTGCTTATCCTCAGTAATTTTGATATAAACTGGCTCTCTCCCAATGCAAATAAATTTTCACATAATGTAGTTACTGCAATTCACTCAATTGATTTTTGACCCCACTCATTTAAATTTGAAATCTTCAAATCACTCTCTGTTAGACTGGGTCCTCTCTTCTCATTCCCATTGTGTTGTGGATGCAGATATCCCTCCTGTCACCTTCACTGACCACCATATGATTTACTGTGTGTGCAAGATACATTGTCCTAAAGCCCCCCCCCCCCAAATCCATCCATCTCAGGTCCTTTAGGTAACTGGACTTGTCCTCTCTACTAGCTGATCCATGAGCATCTGATTGGTCCCCCATCTCTCTAGCCAGTAATATAAATTTCACCCCACAATACTTTCAGTCAAAATTTATGGTTGCATGGAATCATCAGGCACCCCTGAGAAAAACCAGAGCACAAGGCTCTTATCTTCCCTGGATAATGGCCACGGTGCTGACTTGTCTCCACACCAGAACCCTTGTTTGGCATTCATTTAAGATCACTGGCTCCCCAGCTTCTTTGGACAACTATAGATGCCTTCACAATGCTGTACCAAAGTTGTCAGACTTGCAGAGTCTGAATATTTTGAATTCACACTCCAAAACAACACTGATCACCCTTTCCAGTTCTGGAAGATTAGCCATTCCCTTTTCTCCTCGTAGTCCCAGTCTTCCTCCCCATTCTCAAAGTTGGTGACTCCTTTATCTCAAACCCTTCTGCTGTTGTCTCTTCTTTTAACTCCTTCTTAACTACCTGTGTCTTCCCTCTCATCCCTTCCTCCTACCTCCTCTTTCTTCTCTCACTCCCCTTCCTCTTCCTCTCCTCTCTCTTTTTCCTTCTCTCGTACTACTCCTTTTTCTTTCCTGGAGGCCTTACTTGCCCTTAATCCTCAGAAGGGAAGTAATCTTGATGACCTTGATCCTAAGTTTTTGTTTCTCTCATCACCTGCCATTGCTCAGCCTATTACTCTACTCCTCAACCTTTTTCCTCTGTAACTGTTCCTGATGTCTGGAAACAGGCTACTGTCATAGCTCTCCATAAAGGTGGTTTATCCCTCTTCTCCTGGTAACTTCTCTCCTATCTCTCTACTTCCCACCTTGGCTGAGTTATGGAAACATCTTGTTGTATCTCAGTTCTCTTCCTTTTTTGACTTCTCCTCCTTTTTCACCCCTTTCCAGTCTGGTTTTAGGAAATTCCACTTCACTTCTATGTCTGTCCTCTGGCTCACAGACTCCAACCTCACAGGTATGGATCAGGGACTTATCACCTCCACTGTTTTTATTGATATTACTAAAGCTTTTGACACTGTGGCACATCCTCTCCTTTTGGACAAGCTTAAAGCAGTGGGCCTTCTAACTCTTCAGTCAGTTGGTTGCATTCTTACCTAGAGGGAAGGTCTCGAACTGTCTGGATAGGAAGCTCTATTTCATCACTACTCTCATTTGCTCCCCTCAAGCTCTGTCCAGGGTCCTATTCTTATTTCAGTATTCTTGATTGACCTCCCCTATCTCTGTTCCTCTGTGTCCATTAATATGTACACCGATGATACAGTTCTTTTTGCATCTGGTTCTTCTTCCCATGACCTTACCTCACAGCTGCAACTGGATTTTGACAACATTCAGAGCTACTTCCAGTCTAACCAATTGTCCCTCATTGCCAAAACAACAGTCTCCATGGCTTTTGGCACCTGATAGAGGCTTACCAGACTCGCACCTCTCCTTTATTTTGCACTCTTGATGATGCTAAGATTGAAGATTTGTCCTCTTTTAAGTACCTCGGGGTCTGGCTTGACCAACATCTTGGTTTCTCAATACATATTGATGCCATACACCATAAGCTTCACCCCAAGCTTGGTGCACTGTACAGGAACAAGTGAATATTCTACTTCCTGCCTGCCGAGAAATTGTTTTGAAGATGTTTTTCCCTATTTTTGACTATGGTGACATAGTCTATAGTGGAGCTCCCAAATCTTTCCTTGCTAGACTAGACCCCTCTTTCACTCTTTTTGTCATTTCAGTTTAGACTGTCCCACTCTTACCCACCACTGCTCACTCTACTCTGCCTTTTCTCTCCCCGCTCTTGATGCCATGTGCCTTTCCCATTGTGCCTCATTTATATTCAAATTCTCCTTTGGTTCCCTTCCCTCCTATCTTAAATCCTTTGCATTCTCTCCTGCTTCTTACTCCTACCCTCTCCACAACAATATTTCCTATTCCCTCTCTATCCCTTCTAGGAAATCTACTGTTGGTCAATCTGCTTTCTGATATCACTTTCATTAAATGTTGGTCCTCCCTTCCCATGTCAGTTCATTCTGCCTCTTCTGCTTCCTCCCTAAAGTCCCTTCTTCATGACTTTTCTTCTCCTACCTGCTGCTGTCCATGACCCTTTTCCTCTTGTCTTCCTTCCATACACTACTTTTGCTTTGGGCATGCTATGCCCCTTATCCTCCTGTACCTATAAGAGTAGTTCCCCCACCTAATGTACTCTGTGTTTTATTTACCGCATGTGTCTGTTTACTGATGTATACTGTTTAGCCTTCTCCAATTCCCCTCTCCCCCAGGACACATTTAGAAATGAGCTGTTAGCAGCTCAGTATGTCTTTCCTGGTGAAACTTTTGAAATAAATAAATAAATAACTACGTAGATAAATAAATAAAACTAGATAGAAATAGATAGATAGATAGATAGATAGATAGATAGATAGATAGATAGAAAGATAGATGGATGGATGGATGGGCAAGGCAAGGCAAGGCAAAGTAAAATGTATTTCTGGGGCACCCAATCCTGGAGGCTCTGGGTACCTTACATCAAAATAAGGAAGGGCAAGTAAAATAACAGACATTAAAAAGCAGGATAAAATACACCAAAAATAAAATAATAAAACAGCAATAGATCTCAATTTAAATCTAGTTATAGACTAAGTCAGAATTCCTGGTCGGGAAATGCCTGAGAAAATAAATGGGGCTTGAGAATGCACTTGAACATTTCAACCAACGGGGCCTCCCTAATGGACGATGGCAACCCATTCCACAGGACAGGGCTGGTGACACTAAAAGCCCTGTTGCGGCCATTCTTAATCTAGTCCTGGGAACTTCTAGGAGGTCCCTGGCTGAGGAGTGGAAGGAGCAGACTGAGGTTGCCAGTGTCAGCAGATTAATCAGGTAGCCAGGGCCTAGTCCATGTAGGTTCTTGTAGGTGAGTAAATACACCCTGAAGATAACCCTTCACCTGACCGGCAGCCAGTGCAGTTCTCGCAGCACCAAGGTCACATGACAAAACCTCAAAAGGCCCGTCAGTAACCTGGCAGCTGTATTCTGCACCAACTGCAGTCAGCAGAGGGTAACTCCAGAGATCCTGAAGTAGTGTGCATTGCAGTAATTAAGCCTAGATGTCACAAAGACATGGACTAACCTCAACAGGTCCTCACGCGGAACTAGGGTTTTAATCCTGGCAATGTTTCTCAAGTGGTAAAAACCAGTTTGGATGACAGATGACACCTGAGATTCAATTGTCAGCCTGTCATCCAGGAACACACCTAGATCTCACACCCTAGGGGAGGTAATCAATGGAGAAACCCCAAGAAAATGACCTGAGGCCACACTGGAGACACTCCCATCATGCCCTCAGCCCAGCTTGAGCACCAGAACCTCCATCTTGTTGGAGTTCAGTTACAACCAACTGGAGGACATACAGTCCTTGATCTCAGCTAGGCAGATGTTAAACACTTTCACAGTGTCAGATGTTCCTGGGGCAAAAGACAAATACAATTGGGTATCATCTGCATAGCAGTGAAAACCCACATTGTAATACCTAATGAGCTCTCCCAAAGGCAGAAAATACACTGCAAACAGCATCAGTGACAAGATCAACCCTTGAGGTACTCCACATGACAGGGGTCTTGGGGACTAGGAGAAATTCCCTATCACCACCTGTTGCATCGTGCCAGAGAGGTAGAACTCAAACCAGCTGATGACAGTGCTGGCAAGTTCACAGTACTCTCTAAGATGAGCAAGAAACACAATGTGGTCTACAATGTCAAAGGCTGAAGTGAGATCAAGGAGAACAAGAACTGACTTGTCTCCTCTATCTCTAGTCCTAAGGAGGTCATTATGCACCCTGACTAATGCTGTTTTGGTGCTATGCCAAACCCTGAAATCCGACTGAAATGGCTCGTAGATATCAAAGGTCACAATGTGCTCCTCAAGCTGTTGCACTACAATCTTCTCAACAACTTTTCCCAAAACAGGAGTTTGGAAATTGGTCGATAATTCACCAAGACATTCGAGTCGAGAGATGGTTTCTACAGAAGGGGCCTCACTAGAGCCTCTTGCAAGAAATCCGGGAACACCCCTTCTGACAACAAACACTAGATAATCAAGGCAAACACTGGACCCATAGCACCAACACATCTCATCAAGAAGCACGTTGGTGCTGGGTCCAGCTCACAATATGTGTGCTTCAGCTTTGAGATGGCCTCAATGTCCTGAGCCTCCTTCACTGATTTAAACTCCTCCCAGACAGGCAGAGTGCCTCTATCACACCCAAGGCAATCACTGCAAGTCACGACATGACTCACTGATGGGATCCCCTGCCTGTTGGAAGATACCCTGTCAGAGAAGAACTGAGCAAATGAAGTACATAAAGTGATTGAAAAAACTTTATTCAGCTGCAGATAGGCTGGATGAAGAAGCCTACTGACAGTCCAAAACAGAAGAGCTGGTCAGTTTTTGCCTGAAGTAATCTTTCTGGACAGGAACGCTGCCTTCTTACAGTTAATTGCCCCATGGTACTCAACATAATGAGCATGCAGGGCCATTTTGTCTGCCTCCAACTGGGCCCTCTGCCAGCAGCGCTCCAACGTCTGATCCCGAATCTTCATCACCATGAGGTCCCCATCAAACCAAGGAGACCTCAAGTGATAGGATTTGGGTCATACATGGACCGTTGAGAGGGCATCGAGTGCCCAGGATAATGTCCTATTATAGGCAGCCACCACTTTGCTCATGCCATCAGCACATGCAACATCTACAGTAGATAGATTGGCAGTTGCCAGAAGTCCCTCTAGGGTCAGACCCCTCAAAGTGCAGTAACTAAGCATCTCAATGGAGGAGACACTCGGGGGGGCTCCAAATCAGAACTTCACCATGCAGTGATCAGACCATGCAACCTGATCAATCCCAAGGTCACTTACCTCAAGCCCCAGTGAGACCAGGTCCAACATGTGGCCGTGGTGATGGGTCACAGAAGTAACTTCTTGTGTCAGGCCCAAAGATGACATCATCTGGAGGAGGTGGGCATCTAATCATGAAGATTCATTGTTGGCCCATGCATTGATGTCCCCCAACACTTAACATCTGGGGGACCCCAATACCTCACCGATGATGAAATCTGCAACCTCATGCAGGAAATCTCCCACTGCACCTGGATGGCAGTAAATAAGGAGAATACTGCAGCCTGCACTCAGACCCCTATGCACTGCCACACACTTAAAGGACCTGGTACTTCCCACTGGATGCACAGAGAAGCCCAAGTCAGGTCTAAAACAGAAGGCCACTCCCACGCCCCCGTGTCCCCATCTTGGGCAGTGAATCACAGAGGGGATGGCTGCCTCCAAAACAGGACCAGTATCATCACCCAATCAAGTCTCCATGATGCAAGCCAAGGTGACTGGTAGGCATTGCAGCCCCTCTAGCTGCCTGCCCACTCAGTCTGGTGGGACCCCTGGGGACAGAAACTAAACATGTCTGACTTCTCTCTAGGTTCTGTCTAAACCTAGGATGTCTCCTGCACCTAACCACTCCAATTGCACTCACCTCTGCTAAGCCCTCAGCACCCCGCCATGATTGACCCCTCTGAACCTTCAAAATACCAGCCTCCTGACAGTGCCTTGCTACTGTCACTGGCACAGGGCAGTCAATAAGGAGCCAGAAGTCACGTAGCTGGGATGCCTCTCAGGCTATACGTGGTGGTCCCTGGCCCTTGCACATCCTGGATCTTTATCTCAAATTTCTACCTAATTCAGTAAAACCCAGTTTTACTATCACACAATCCCTGTCACATTCACTCACATAAACAACTAATGCAGAGCTTTTCTAACCAGACAATCTCACACACAAACCCACCCACATACACCAAAACTTCAACAGTAAAACTGTACCCCCACCCACTTAAAACAACTCTAAGGGCAAACTGGTTTTACAGGAGAAAGGTCAAAACAGAGTGTTGACAGTAATCAGAAATGCTCCTTTAAAGAGCAGTGCCCAGAGTCCATGGCAAAGTGCAATACTGAAAACAGTCAGAGTTCTTTCAACGTAATACCACTCAGTCCCGGAGGAGGATAATTTGCTCACACCAAACTGAGCCTGCTTACTCTGAAACAGGTAGAGGAGGATTCGTACTCCAAAATAGGGAAAAAATAATGTCTGACAAGTAGATTAAATGGGACAAAAAGGAAGGGGTCGAGGAGTCTTTGAGTCTGGCCTGGCAGGACTCTCACTCAGGCCAGGACCAGAACCATTTTCATACAGGCCAAAGCCACTGGAGCCTAACAGACTCACTGACCAGAACATGAAGAATTCCAGGCACTCCTCACACCAGTGCCCAGAGATTCCACAGCAGATAGTTATTTGGGGAAAATCCCAGTGCAGCTGGGTCAAAGGTTCAACAAAAAAACACAAAGACCAGTAGTAGCAGCTCCTCAGCAATGCTAGGTGAAGAATTTTTCAGCTACAGATACTTGATCCTGCTGAGAATTAGACCCCCTCAGTTGTGGAAATCTTCACTGACTCAATGGGTTCCCCAGTCCTCAGGCATCCCCAGAGGTAGTCCCTCATGGACCCATGGTGGTCCATGCCACTCAGCACTCTGGAGTAGCCACAGTCAGGAAACAGCTCCACATGCATCAAGTAGATTCTCCACGACTGGCTCACAGTGGCAGTGGCAGTAGATGGAACGGACTTTCTCAAAACAGCCCTCCTGAAGTGTCCCACAGCAGGTATGGACAGCACTCTATTTACCTACCCTGAAAACAAGAAAGCTAACTCCTACTTCTACGAACATACGAACATGCAAAATTTGCCAGTGGATAAAGGCCTAGAGGTCTATCAAGTCTGCTCGAATGTGCAGCTAGCACCCCTTATCTATCTATCTATCTATCTATCTATCTATCTATCTATCTATCTATCTATCTATCAATCTATCTATGTTTGCACCTACTGTATATTTCCTCTTTTTCTACTAATACATATTCTGATGTTGTACACACTGTAGGAGATATGGACAGCAATTCTACCTCCACTCACAAACCCTAGCTATCACTAAAACACCCTATCCCTAGCAACTCACCTCTAATTTTCGGCAAGTAAAATTTAATAGACTCTGGGCAAACACTGTCACCGGAGTCAGTACTCAATCAAATTCTTTCTCCTTTTAACAGAGAAAGTTTCATAAAAACAACAATTCTGCAGACGAAAACAAGGCTCCATTTAGAGCCCCTGCAGACGGCATCCCAGCGTGGCTGCTAGCTCCTGCGGTCTTATCATACCAACTATTCTACCTATACTGAACTTAAACATAGATAGATAGATAGATAGATAGATAGATAGATAGATAGATAGATAGATAGATAGATAGATAGAATAAATTAATTCTGTGAAGGTGTGCAACAAGCCTCGGCTGATCCAATAGAGTAACAGCTGTGAAACCACCTATTCCCCGCACACCAATAGCAGCAAGTGGACCAATAAGGTGAACAACTGTCTTCACAAAGGAGGATTTCTTCATCTTCTTGAGCTCAAACATTAAATCCCTAATCATACTGCTCAGATGCTGTGGTATAGGTTACTTACTGCAATACTGTTTGCACCTACTGTATATTTCCTCTTTTTCTACTAATACATATTCTGATGTTGTACACACTGTAGGAGATATGGACAGCAACCAAATTAAATACTCTAACTGCATGTAAGCACTGAAATATATCCTATATACTGAACATTTGCTCTACATTTTAAAGAACATTTTATTTAAGCAATAATGCACAACAGGGTGTGGTATATCGTGGGATATCGTCACGCCTCGGGTGGTTGGGCATGAGGCCACAGGCCGAGTGCGTCCAATGACCCGAAAAGTGATGATATCCCATGATATATCACACCCTGGAGTGCATTATTGCTATTATGAACTGGATTAATAGTTTAATTAGTAAAAACACCTGGTTTAAAATTGACTTTTAAAATGTTTTAGTATTGAATTATGGTGTAGGAATACATATAAAGAAAATAGTTCTATTACTTATAAATAGCAGGTGGTGCTGTTGCACAGTACTGCATATGAAATCTGCTGAGAAAGCAAGCAGAGTGTACCTGCACCATTCAGGAATATCATCTCAGCATAGAGAAGCTTTTTTTTTTTTTAAAAAAAAATGATACCTTGTCCTGTTAGTCCTGTGCCAGGAGCAGTTGGCAGTGCCTGGCATAAAAGTCTGAGTCTTACACTTTTCTTCGCTGTATGGTGTTGGAAGGATTTGTAGTGAGTTGTGAGTAACTTGGTGAAGTTCTAATATTTGCACAGAACAGCTAAGGTTTTCTGTGAGGTTGGCATCCCCTTTAATTTCAGCAGGTTGAAGGAAGCAGAATTTACAAACTGAGTGAAAGGAAGACGCTGCCATTTGCCACAAGCAGGCAGGAGCGCTGCTCCGTTGTCATCTGTGAGAAGAGTGGGCAGGTCGGTGTGAAGCTAGTGTGGCGAGCAAGAGCGGTTGCCACATGTGACAGTTGCTAGCATGGGAATATATTTCCTACAAGTGGCCATTGTGTTGTTCCGGTCGGCGGCGGGCTGTAAAGACGAGGGTAACCGTTGTGTTTATGACTTTTACCTTTTTTATAAAGAGCCATGGATGAGGAGGTTTGTGAGAGACTCTGGGTCTGTTTTGCTGTGGTTTTTCATTTGTTTTAAAGCGCCGAAACGGAGTGGCGTGACATGATAAATGTTTTTTTTTAAAAAAACGGGAAACACGCTTGCAAAAGTGAGAAACTACTGCGACCGCGCTACAGCTGCCCTGACTGACATGTACTGGTGGAAGTGGAACATGGTAGTCGGTGCTGTTGCTGTGCGTGACCGAGGGTTTGTGTGTTTTCTTTTTTTTCCCCCCAGCGGGAGACCGTTTAGGGCTAAGTTAAATGTATGGCAGCCTAAGTGAAAACTACTGCCCAGCCTGCTGCTGTCAGTGAACTAGTGTACAGCCTTGCCCACGGCGAAAACTACAGGTGAATGGATTTCATGTAGGTGAAACGAGCTGTTGGTTGGCACCTTTTCTTACCCGTGATGATGTAGCTGGATATCACCACGGGTAAGAAAAGGGGCTCAGCAAATCAGCTTCATCCATTTACGATCTCCAGTTCATAATCCAACATATTACATGCTTGCAGGTTGAAATTGTATGTCCTAGTTTAGATAAGGTAGAATTTTTAGATGTGACTATTGTAAGGTTATTGAAGGCAAGGCATTAAGTGCCTTTTTTTTCTGTTTACCTCCTCATGCCCCAGGCTGTTATTATAAAAAACCGAAAGACCCTTGAGGGGTCTGCCTTGCCTACACTCAGCAGCACACTGCCTACACTGTTCCTGGCCCTCAACCCACAGCAGTCATCACATACCAGACAGCCTCTTGACCTTTGGGCCATCAGGTATTTGGTCTTGTACACTGGTCTCCATATTTATCGATTGTCTCATCAAAGATTGAAGGAGGAGAATTCTGCTGATATGTGCTGATGATGCTTAAGTTCCCAGTGACAAATGAGATTGACCCAAGGACTGAAGAACACACACCACCAGTGTTGGCAATTACTAGCCTTCTCTTCACTCACCTACCCCTAAAGTGCCATGTTGCCTGAGTCCTCACAGTGATGTTCTGCTGTGCTACACTGCTCCTAACCTTAGTATCCCACCCAGCATCCTGGGCCTGCTGGTCCACCCCCGGTGACTGGGATTCCTACTACTGTGCTAGCTGGACAAACAATCACACACCAGATATGAAATATTTGAGCAGTGTGGCTGGGGATCACGTGATGAGCTAGCATGGAGCAGACGTCCCCGGCAACGCTCCCGAGTCCCGACGTTAAATAACTTTAAATTGTACAAGTTCGGTGAACCTATACAACCGGAGAAGTGAGGAGCTGTTCCGGAATAAAAGTCGCTGCAGCGGGGAAACCGATTTTGGCTTTGCATGGTGGGGAAGATATTTACGTTGCCAGCGAACTTGGAAGAGAAAAGGCGGGATGGAGACAGGAAGCCCCGAGCCTTTGGCAGCGAGAACCCGGTGATTAAGCTCAAAACCCCATTCGCCGACCTCAAAGGTACCGGAGGACTGGAAGGTGGAGGGCCAGGAGGGGCAATCAGCAGCGGAAGACATCATGGAAATTAACGCCTATTGAAGGGACTGGTCGCTGATTTCTCAGTCCTGAAGCCAGCCTTGCATGCTCTTACACAACGTGTTGGTGATGTGGAAGCCAGAGTGGCATCACAAGAGAGAAAAACTCACACTCTAGAACAGGAAGTGGTCAATTTGAACAGGCAGGTGAAAAAATTGGAAAATCGACTGGAAGACCAAGAAGCGAGGAGCCAGAGGAATAATTTAATATTGGCAGGGCTTCCTGAGAGATCAGAGGGTGCAGATTGCGTGGCCTTCATGCAGGACTTTCTTATGAAGCTTTTCGGGCCCACCCCGTTTGGCGATTCATATAACCTCGAGAGGGCACATCGTGCATTGAGGGAGACCCCCCCACCTGGAGCTCAACCCCGAGTTATAATAATGCGATTTCTGAACTATAAAGAGAAAATTCATATTCTGAATAAAGCTAAAGCTAACAGAAACCTGCATTGGCAAGGGGCCTCCCTCTGGCTGTTTCAAGATTTGGTTCCCTCGGTGAGAGAGAAGCAAAAAGCATATAATGATATTAAAAAAAAGCTGTATATGGCAGGGCTGAAGTTCAGGCTCCAATATCCAGCCACCTTGGTGGTAAAGCTGGTGAAAGGGGACAGAAGGTATCTCACAGCCGAAGAAGCCCTGGAAAGACTTACAGTGGAGCTACCGGATTTGTTCAAATCGGGAACCTGAAGGGAAGGAAGGGACTGGGAAACTGTTAACAGGACAATGAGAAAAGGAATCTTAACAGCATTGCGGACAAGTGATATTACTGAGAAGAATTTTATGTTGTTGTGATGCTCTTCCCCCCCCCTTTTTTTTCCCCAGTATATGGGTATTCAAAATATTGGATAGGCTGCTGCAGCAGACAATTATAATGGTAGAGGTGTAAGTTAATGGGAACTAGGTTCCCCCCCCTCAATAATTCATAGTTGTTGGAACGGTAGGTGGGTCTGAGTTTGAAGTTTGAGGGGAAGAAAGGTTCTGTGGGTTAGTACTGGGACTCAGGGGGCGTTTGGAGACATCTTGAGAGCTGACTCTTACAAGTCTTGGGCAGATTAGGGAGGTGATCGGAGGATCGGGGGTAGTATTAAGGGGAGTAATGAGGGGGGGAGGAAAGAGGGAGAAACCAAGACCTGCGACGCAAAAAAAAAAAAAAGTAGAGAATATGGGAAGGGAGGTCACGGGCGAGGTTGTAGTAGATGGGATTACTTAGAATCTTATCTTGGAATGTGAAAGGTCTTAGGGGGAGGAAGAAGAGATTGGTTATACTTAGATATATTAATCAGATGGGGATACATATTGCTGCACTTCAGGAAACCCACCTATTGACTGAGGAGTTGCACTTGCTCAGGAAAGGATGGGTAGGTAAGGTAATAGGAATGGGAAAGGCGCGCGAAAGCCTCGGGTGGGGTTGCGATATTAATTAGGAAAGGTTGTCCTTATATAATTGGGTCCATTCGAATGAGGGAAGATGGTAGAGGGATATATATGATAGGTTCATTTTTGGGGTATCCATTGGTGTGTGCTTCTATTTATGGACCCACACCGGCTAAGGCAGAATTTTTTGCTTCATTGGAGGCTGACATTGTTGCACTTCTGCAGGGCTCATCCGTCCTGGCAGGAGACTGGAACATATGTGCCGACAATAGGGTCGATAGGAAACCCCCCCTCTAATAAAGTACTTAGCCCCTCGCAGGTAGCACTACATAGATTTTTTAAAGCTACTGCACTAGTTGATCCATACAGGATTTATAGAACATGGGGAGACTGAGATGACTTTTTATTCTGGAGTGCACAAGACTTACTCTAGGATTGACTTTTTTTTGGTTAATAGGGAAGTTTTAAGGGGGATCGTAGGTATCTATACTTATGAAAGAACACTCTCCGATCATTCCCCGATACAATTGGTATGGAAGATGGACAATATTCCCCTTAAGCCATACCGATGGAGTCTGGATGATAGGATACTAGTGATGGATGATATGGTAGCTAGCATGGAGGGTAAACTTAAGAAATTATTCAGGATCAAATCCCAACCCTTGGAGATAGGAACTTGGCCTGGCCCGTATGTAAAGTGTTGTATACGGGATGGGCACAGGAATATACTGCCAGGTGGAATAAACTAAGTAGGGCCCGGGAGGAATTCATAATGGGGGCCATTAAGTCTTTATCACCTCTAGAAGGATCCTCCAAGGAGATAGATAGGGAGCTGAGGGAACTGAAAGAGGAATTCAGAGGTATTTTGTACTACAGGACAGACCGGTGGCTGGAGGCTGAATGCTAAATATTTGCTACAGGGAGACGTACAGGTCGGTTATTGGCCTACAGGATTAAGGAACAAGAGGCCGAGAACGAGGTGGCAGTGAAGTCCGAGACGAGTTTTTTGAACCCCAACAATTGGCAGATGCTTTTGCGGAGTACTATGCTGCAATATACCAGGAGGGGGCCCCTAATTCGGTGATGGATATTGGAAAGTTTCTAGATCAAGTGCCGCTACCTAGATTAAATTTAGAGCAGGCCCAGGCCCTAGCTGCCCCAATATCAGAACTGGAAATACTAGAGGTAATTAAAGATTTACCAAGTGGGAAGGCACCAGGGCCTGATGGTCTCCCGGCCAAATTCTATAAAGTTCATGCAGAGACAATAATACCCCTATTGAAACAACTCTTCATAGCTATTATGAGTGATGGGGTCCCCCACCCTCCATTGTATCAGGCCTATATCACGCTGATTCCAAAACCAGATAAACCCAGGCATCTACCAGGTAATTATAGGCCCATAGCCTTAATGAATCAAGACATTAAGATACTTACGAAAATTTTGGCTAACAGGGTCTTGAAGGTGGCTCCTTTTGTGATTAGTCAAGAACAAGTCGGGTTTATGCCGGGGAAGGGGGCTCAGGATGCATTAAGGAAACTCCATCATATTCTAGAGAGGCGGCTGTTTCAAAGTCCGCTATAGCTTTATTTGCATTAGATGCCAAGAAGGCATTCGACGGTTTCCACCAATTTCTGTTTTTCACAATGGAGAAATGGGATTCCCAAGGAGTTTCTGGAGGCCTTAGAAATTTGTACAAAGCCCCTACAGCCTGAATTTTATGTAATGGTTATCTCTCTAAGGAGTTTTTTCAAGAATGGAACACGGCGGGCTGCCCTTGTCACCAATTTTATTTAACATCTACCTGGAACCTTTGCTAAGATTCTTAGTGATGGATCCAGGAGTTCAGGGGTTGAGGTTTTGGGGTTAGAGCTTAGCTATCGGTATTCGCCGATGACATCCTGCTGCACTTATCCAATCCGCCGAAAGCTTTCAAAGGCACTGGAAATTATTGGGAACTTTTGAAGGTGTCTAATTACAAATTAAACTTGTCTAAAACTCAGGTTCTCCCTCACAGTTCACACTCAAAGGGCGGATTTGAACATTTCCAGCTTAACTGGGCCCCGGAAAAATCAAGTATCTGGGGATCTGGATTTTAGCTAGGTCCGAGGGGGTGGATGAGAATGTGGGCAATACTGTGGCTAAAATTAAGCAAGATATTGAAAGATGGAGGAAGCTCCCTCTAAACTTCACTGCCAGAATGGGACTAATTAAAATGAACCTCCTGCCTCGACTGCTGTACCCGATCTGTCTCTCTCCCTATAGTATCCCGAAGGGTAAGTTTACCAATATCCAAAGGATTATCTCGGAATTCCTTTGGGACTCTAAACCTTCTAGGAAGAAACATGCTGTTTACTCCCTCACCAGAAGGGTGGCATGAAGGTCCCTGATCTAATGCTATATTATGTTGCTGGGCAATTAGGGTGCATGGGATGTTGGGTCCAGGCAAGGTGGGATGAGACATACACCCCAACATGGCTGTAATTGAACAACTCGTTTGGAGGATTTAAAACTTTCCCCAAATGCTCTACTATATGTAGACCGGAGACATTGCGGGTATAAGTAAGCAACTCCGATATATAAATCAGTTAAGGCGTAGTGGAGTGGTTATTCCATGGCAAAAGAGAGTACAAAGAGGGGCTAGGAGCAGTTGATAGTGGAAACCCTAATTTTCGCTTGAAATCGGGTGTTGAGAGGTCAATGGACATCATTGTTGTCGGATTCCAAAGCGGCGGACTTCATGGTTGCAGATGGGTGCTCCTGCCAACACAATTTCAGAATGGGACTTCTTTAAAAGATTCAGATTACTAAATTGTTACAAAAGTTCATGCGAGAACGTATATGTGGGGGGGAAAGTAAGGCGTTTACGTGGGATCACTTAAAGGAATTGGATCTTTTACAACATCCCTTGTCTAAAGTGTATAAGGTCCTGTTAGACTATGTTTGCATTGACCCCGAAAACAGGGTTACATATTGGGACAGAGCATTATCCCCCCTGAGACCTGACTGGATAGAAGTGTGGAAACACATGAAATATCTGCCTATACCAAAGTATATTACTATGCAATTTTTTATTTGTTCAAATATCTACTACACCCCTGTTAAGTTGTGTTCCAGAAAACTCAGACAGACAGATCGGTGCTTTCGTTGTGGCATTGAGTCGGGAGACCTACTGCATGTATTGTGGTCGTGCTCCCGGATTCAGCCACTTTGGGCTCAAATCAATGCAGAAATGGACCCGATACTAAATTATTCGCAGTACATTAGCCCTGAGATATGTATACTCGGGGACATGGGTAGGATACCGATGTGTCTAGCTAAGGGTCACGTGTCCCTTATATCAGCCGTGGTTAAAGCTTTTGTTCTAAGAC
The DNA here is from genome assembly GCA_016271365.2 of Neoceratodus forsteri. Lineage (NCBI taxonomy): Eukaryota > Metazoa > Chordata > Ceratodontiformes > Ceratodontidae > Neoceratodus > Neoceratodus forsteri. Next base: position 616,360,698 of record CM028133.1, read on the forward strand.
ACTGGAAAGAGGACAAAACCTATAGTTATGACCAGTGGCTGGGGGACCTCCTACAGATCTTGGAAAGACTTAAGCAACATATGCGGATGGAAGGGAAAAAGAAAGTATTTGACAAGAAATGGGGGGCTCTAGAGACAGTGTACTCACTACAGGTGAAAGGTCCTCGGGTTCGGATCTGTCTGTCTGAAAAGGAGTAAATAGCTGAATCTATATAGGATAAAGTCTTAGGGGTTCATCTTTGAATGTGATTTTGTGACTAGTATTAGAAAATATCTATATCTGCTTTTATACATCTCTCATATGAGATTGGATGTCTAAGTAATTAGATAGGTTCCTTTGGCTGGGCATATGGGATTCTCTCTCTTTCTTAGGGACACAGTTACTCACAATGTCCGGAAGAGGTGCACTTTGGGAATAGAGCAGTACTTAGATATCATAATCCGGGTTATGGCTAAAACCAGCTGCTTCCGAACTTGTATGAAGGATATGAGGATACCTGAATCAAAAATGGAGGATTTAGTTCGGGGACATTTAAATGTAACTGTGAGTGTATATAGTTGGGGAGATGTACATAGTTTCCACTTCCAGTTTGGGGAAGTGGGCCCGGGGATGTATCCTGGGAGGCACGTGTGTATGTCAGTGTGTTGGAAATAATGACAAAAACCTCAATAAAGAAGATTTAAAAAAAAAAGATATGAAATATTTAATATTCTATTACCAAACTGGTGCCAGTACTGCTCATTTAACAAATATTCCGAGAAGAAACTTCCTCTTCATCAGGTTAACTGTTATTAAATGAACATGACATAAAAGCATGTTTACAATTATAGTAAGAATGTGTACATCTATAGGTAGAGTAAGGTCAGTATAGTTAAGGCTGAGTAAAGTGTTCAATGTTAAACCACTAAATCTGCACCCTAATAACTGGCGGTGTTCATCAAAATTGTCCAAGGTTTGGTATGCATTGTCCAGATGATAAAGTCTCAAGACATGGAAAGTTTTGTGATGGTAACTCATGCTGTTTCTGAGATCCAGATGTGTCATTTTCACAGAATGACAATTTTCAGGCTCTTATTACATGTTTTTTTGCTCTCACCTATAGCCTAGATGGTACAGAATAATTTTCCAAAATGTTCACGGTTGAAGGAGCCTGTGCCAAGGTAGTGCCTTTTGGAGGTTTTGTGAAAAATATGAATAGGTTTCAAAGTTATAAGGATTTAATAGGTTTTTTTTCTGAGCATGCTCAGTAGGGTTTTAATATAACCATCATATATGACTCTAATATTTTACTTTGATGAGTGCTTTCAGTTTGTGTCATGACAGCCACTATCTTTCTTTTAGACAAAAATAAATAAAAAATACATAAAAATTATTTATTTTCAACAAAAAAAATTATAAAAAAGAGAAAAACCTGATCCTAGGTAAACCGGACCCATTTAGCAAGATTCTTTTTTTTTTTTAATTCAGCTTTATTGTAAGCAAAATCATCATTACAAATATTAAGGACTTCACATTACACAGAGCAGTGTGTCCTCTTGGGGATTAAAGGAATAAGAGAACCTACACAATCACGTATGGTGGGAGGCCCTCCTCAAGGGTTTCATAATAATTTGTAATGAAATGTGTAATATACTTCTTCTCTAATCTGTAGCTTATCAAACAATCCTATCATTATTATTCTGAACTAGCCAAAACATTCTTAAGCCAAACGTGGTGGTAAACTCTGTGGGAACTGTTACATTACTGTACTGACTCTTGTAGGCATGAAATCTGAATCTGGCTGCAGGGACATAGGGTGTGCCATAGTTCACCATGTACTCCTCCATAATCCCCTGTTTTGGTCTTGCCAGTACAGACATCCACTGTCACCCCCTGCGTCTTCAGAGATTGGAGCATTTTATATGAGTCCCACTTGGCCCAATATTCCACATGTTTTTTCTAAGGTGAGTCACAAAATATCCATCAGCTCCTTCACCCTCCACCCTAGTGACCCAGGATTTAAAGGAAGGAGGCGTGGCCTGCAGCCAGTTGGCTGTAATCTCTTTCTGTGCAGTGAGACACAGGGTCTAGAAAACCCCTTGCTGCCTATGGTTCCCAGTGTCTACAACCCTGAACCCCAGAATCATGATTTTGAACTAAAAGGGGACCTGGACCTGCCAGATCTTGTTGAATTCCTCCCAAATCCTAGACCAGAAGTCAAAGATCACTGGGCATGCCCAAAAGATGTGGAAATGTGACCCTGTCTGTCCCGACCCCCGTCAACACAAATCAGAGTTACCTTTTTTTTTAAATCAAATTTTATTGGTTTTAAACTAGAGAACAGATCCAGTATACATCATTTGTATCATACAGTGAGTCAAAGGCAGTACAATCCTATATACCTTGGAACTGTCCCCTCCCTATCCTGGCCCTAGATCCCCACCCCCGGCCCCTAACAAACCCCTCCTTCCCATTTCAGCACAGCCTATTCCATTCATATATTCCACAGACTCTGTTCCTAAGATCCTAACCTTATATATTAAAAAGTAAACAGCATGTGAAGAGGCTCCCATATCCTTTTATATCTATCCATTCTGTTTTTGAGACTAGCTACTATCTTTTCCGTTCTGAGGTTGGTAAGTAACTCTTTCAGCCATTCAGAATATGAGATATCCACACTGTCTTTCCAATGATGGAGAATAAACTTCTTAACAGAAAGGGATATCAAAGCCATGTGATATCATCTGATGGTCACTGAGATCGTAATGTAATCACCCAGAAGGCACACCTCAGAGGCAAAAACATCCGACAGTCCTAACAAGGGGTGCGTCATTTGCTAGATACCCACCCAAAGCTTTGAGGCCTTGGGACAGGTCCAAAATATATGATACAGGGATCCCTCTACTTGGTGGCAACGAGAACAGGTAGGAGACTCAATAAACCCACATTTGTATAATTTTTGTGGGGTGTAATGTATATTATGTAGTATATGGAATTAAGTGACCCGCAGTCTATCCTGAGTAATATATTTATGACAGTTATGCCATCACATTGTCCAATCTATACCTTTCTGAGGAAAAAATAAATCTCAGTACTTCTCAGGCATAAGACTTACCTATTTTGAAGTGGTTAGTCAATGTAGGTGTATGGAAAAACCGAGCCATATACTTCTATTTAAGTTCTCTCCAACCCGGTGAGGCTGTGACTGTCAAGCCCTTCTCCCAGGCCTGATTCCAACCTTCTTCTGGGATGGGAGACCCTGCCTCTGCTTCCTATTTCACTCTAAGGTTATCGAGGTCCAGACAGCCCCTCCCCAGCAAGGTTTTATATGTGCTAGACACTGACCTGCTCCTCCATCCAAGCAAACTGCCCAATATAAAAAGTTTTGCAATGGTATCAGGTCCCTATCAATCTTGGAGATAAGATTGTTTTTTTGGTGGTAGTGTCTTGTTGGCAGGCATCTATGAAAGTCTGCTTGAGGCAGACCATATTTTCCTTGCAGTTCCCTGAAGAGCAAGACACTTTTATTTCAGGTCAGTAATTGGTACTGAATGAGGGAAAGCCTGTTCCACCTGGAAAAACCTGGGTCAACTCATGGTGGATGGAAGTTAGGATCTCCAATGATGGATATAAAGGGAACAACCCAGTTCGGAGTCTCTGTATGCTGTCTTCCTTTGACCAAAAGTTTTCAAGTATGCTGGGTTCATGGGTTTACTAACTCCCTCAGTACCTCTAGGGTGAGGGGAGCATATGGGAGAAAAAAAGAGGGATAGAGTGTGATGGATGCACTTCAATGTCTCTCCAGCTCATGTCCCCCCTCTGTTAAACCCAGGAGACCACCAGAGCTAATTGCACCAAGAGATAGTACAATCTGAGGCCAGGCAAAGCTAGGCCTCCTCTTTCCCGAGGTTTGCTCAGCAATTTTTTGCAGATTCTATGTCTACCACTGACGAAGGTCATGAGGGTTGTATTTATCTGTTTCCAGAAATAATCCAGGATGTTAATGGGGAGGGCCTAGAACAGGAAAAGGAAGTGAAGTAATGTATTCATTTTAAGGGTGGCTATCCAACCCACCAGGGAGAGGGGGAGCAACTCCCAGTGGAATAGGTCTGCCCAAGCCTCCGACCAGAGGTTGTCATAATTAAGCTTGAAAAGAGAGGAAGGATGCAGGGTTATCCTCACCCCTAGATATGTTGTGGTGTTACAAGCCCATTTGCAGGAGCAGTTTGCCAGGGCTTCTCCAGGGAAGGGACCTCCCAGTCTAATTTCCTCTGATTTTTCTAGATTAATCTTATAACCACAGACTTGCCCATACTCCTTTAATTTGTGCAGCTGAGGACTGATGTTTGAGGGGATGTGAGGAAAAGGAGGGAGTCAGCAGCATAGAGGAAAATCTTGTGCAATCTATCACCAGCTGACATAACTTTGATATTGTCATTGCTCCTAACTGCATTAGCCAATGGCTCAATGCATAACACAAATAGCAGGGAGGATGGGTGCAGCCCTGCCTCATGCCCCAGGTCAGGCGGAACCAGCTCACTAAGGCTCCACTGACCCTGATTGTAGCCTGGGGGAAGGCATAGAGTGTTTTAATACTATCCCAGAATGTAGGCCCCATGCCCATGTCTTCCAGGGTTCTGTGCAGGAACTTCCAATCCACCCAGTTGAACACCGTCTCCACATCCATAAACATAGCCAGTGCTTGTTCATATAATTGCCACTGCTATGACTCTTGTCAGCAAAGGAAACTCCCAAGCTTGTTATACCCCTACAATCAAATCCTTAAACAGAGCACGCAAGGGAAGGGGGCAGCTGTAGTTTAATAGACTGGATGCTGCACACTTGGGCAAACCCAACAGACTGTAAGGCCTGTATCTGCTTGCAATCTTGTATGTTCGTATGTATTTAGAGAATGTGATACAGCCTGGGCCCTGTTTAAGGAATATGGTCACCATACTTTTCTACAAAAGTACAAAGTGCTCCAGAATACTATTACAATCCAAATTAAAAAAGCAAATGCTAACTACTATAAAAATAAACAGAAGTCCCTCCTCACAAACCCTAAATAGCTATGGTGTGGGATTAATGAAATTCTAGGCAACGCAAGGAAACCACTTCCCCACTCCATCACAGTGAACAGCACCACTATTGAAGGAGACAAGAATATTGCTAACACCTTTAACACTACCTTTAGTGACATATTTGCCTACATTCCAGACCCAAACTCTCACACAACTACTGTAGGGCTGATGACACACCTGACCCCTTCCACAGATCCAAATTCTTTCTAAAGAGGCTAACTTGGGCCAAGATGTACACTTACCTCACATAAACCAAAATTATGACAAGGATAGGATCAGACAATATAGACATGAAGCTCTTTAAATTGATCAAAGGGAGGTTATCCATCCTCTCCAAATCATCTTTAATTTATCCCTCTCCACAGGGCAAGTTCCAAGGCTCTGGAAGGTAGTGCACATAACCCCAGTCTTCAAAGGGGGGCAACCATGGCCTGCCCCCGAATTCCACCCTATCTCCATCCTACACTCTTTATCTAAGATGCTAGAAAGGGTGGTAAATGACCAGCTAACACAATACCTAAACCAACATGAGCTCCTGACCAAGGAGCAGCATTGCTTCAGGTAAAAACATGAAACTATGACAGCTCCACTGCAGTTCATTGATTTACTCCATGGTGCACTTGACAGAGGTGACATGTCAGACTCCATTTTCATAGACCTTACCAAGGCCTTCGACCTTGTCAACCATACATTACTTTGCCAGAAACTGATCAAATTGGGCCTCTCCACTAACACCACCCAGTGGTTTACCAGCTATCTTGCAGCTAGAACTCAGTCAGTAAAACGTTGGGGTGCTCTCTCGGAATATAGACCTGTTGCTGTTGGTGTCCCCAAGGGTCAATCAATCCTATGCCCTCTTGTTTTCTGCCATTTTATAAATGACCTCCCTGCAGCCTGTAACTCCACTAATATCCTTCTATATGCCAACAATAATGTAATCTCCTCTACTGACAAGTGCCAGGAGATAATACAGCAGAGACTACAGGCTGGCTTTTCGGGGATCCAGGACTGGTTCACTTCCAACCTACTCATCATAAACACTAAGAAAACCAAATCTATGCTCTTTGCCACTCACAGTAAATTGCCATTGTCCCAATCATTAACAAGCATTTGTCAATGCCGAACGTTCACTTGCAGGTATTTGCAGTGGTGTTTGGCATGTATGGTGCTTTAACCTAATGCCCTGTGAGATTGCTGGTATTTGCACAATAAATTGTCAGCATGACCTTTTTGTTACCCTCATTGTGTGCTACATAGGCGGAAACACGTTTTGGGCAGGATGTGAAAAATGACAGCTGTACTGCTCATAAGGAAGTGTGGTAAAATGGCAATGTTGAAAATCTGGAGTGGAAATATTGAAAATTCGCAAACCTAGGAGTGTGCGTGGGAACTGTGCAATGCACGCTCGTAAAGCAGTCATTGTTAGGAAGTTTTTCACCAAATTGTCAACATTGGCATTTTAAAACCTCTGCTAATGAACAGTGTCACTGTGATTGTCTTACTGTGTGCCATACATTGATTTTGCACACTGACTGTGCCATTGTGCATTACATGGGTGGAAACACGTTTTGGGCAGGATGTGAAAAATGACAGCTGTACTGCTCATAAGGAGGTGTGGTAAAATGGCAATGTTGAAAATCTGGAGTGAAAATATTGAAAATTCGCAAACTGATAGGAACTACTAGCATACTTGCCTTCGTAAAACAGTTATTTTTAGGAATTTGTTCACCAAATTTTCAACATAGCCATTTTAAGATCTCTGCTCATGAACAGTGACACTGTGATTTTCTTAATGTGTCCCATACACTGAGTTCGCACACCGACTATGCCATTGTGCACTACATGGGCAGAAATACATTTTGGGCAAGATGTGAAAAATGACAGCTGCAGTGCTCTTAAGGAGGTGTGGTAAAATGGCAATGTTGAAAATCTGGAGTGAAAATATTGAAAATTCACAAACTTACGAGCATGCATAGGAACTGCGCAACGCAGACTCATAAAACAGTCATTTTTAGGAATTTTTTCACCAAATTTTCAGCACAGCCATTTTAAGACCTCTGCTCATGATCAGTGTCACTGTGATTTTTCTTAATGTGTCCCATACATTGAGTTCGCACACTGACTGCGCCATTGTGCGCTACATGGGCATAAACACATTTTGTGCAGGATGTGAAAAATGACAGCTGTACTGCTCATGAGGAGGTGTGGTAAAATGGCAATGTTGAAAATCTGGAGTGCAAATATTGAAAATTCGCAAACGTACGAGCCTGTGTAGGAACTGCGCAATGCACGCTCATAAAACAGTCATTTTTTGGAATTTTTGCACCAAATTTTCAACATGGGGTTTAGGACCCCTTCTCATGAATGATATCACTGTCATGGCATTATTCGAGCCCAAAGGTGATTTCGCGAGTGACTGTGCACTGCTCATGGAAATCACCCTTCGGCCTGAATAGCGCCATGACAGTGACATCATTCATGAGAAGGGGTCCCAAAAACCCCATGTTGAAAATTTGGTGCAAAAATTCCAAAAAATGACTGAGATATGCAATAAAGTTGAAACCCCCTATCTAACCCATTTTACAGCTTACTGGCATTTCCTCAGTTCGCGGTCGCCTTTGAAGAGTGCAGACGTGTTCCCGGTCCACCGAAGATCGTCGCGCCGGAGTTTGGAGGTAAGTATGGGGTGGGGGTGTGTGGAGATGCTGGGTGCGCAGTGGGTGGGTGCGGGTTGTGGGGGGCTGGGAGGCGGCGCCGTGGGACCGTTTTATTTTACAGGTTTTACAAAAAAACCGCCACGTGGATGCTTGCCATGCTGGGGTGGGCTCCCAGCATGGCAGAAGATGGCTGGGGGGTGAGCCGGCGAAGTTGGGCACCCCATCGGCAAACTACGGGCGCCGAGGAGCCGGCGGGGATTGGGCACCCCGTCGGGAAAAAAAAGGCGTTGCCACGCTGGGGTGGGCTCCAAGCGTGGCAGCAAGATGACTTTGGGGGGGCAGTGGAGCCAGGGGATTGGGCACCTCCGTCGGCAAACAACATTGCCACGCTGGGGTGGGCTCCCCAGCGTGGCACCAAAGCTTTGGGTGGCGGACGCCGCTGGGGCAATGTGTAATGTGAGGGGGAGATGGGTGATGGCAGTGTTGGTATGGCAGCTGTGCTTTCCTTTGAAGCAGAGGAACACCGCTGTCATACAGAGCTCCTGCACCCATTGGTGCAGGACTGCCATGCCTGCTCAAGGGAGCAGTGCATTGGATGGGAGAGGCACACCTCCAAAGTGTGCTACTTCCCAAAACGTTCCTTGCACATGCGCGCTAGCGAACGTAAAAATTACCTCCTCTTCAGAAACCTCCCCAGAGCATGTAAATACCTTCAAATACCTGGGGATCACCCTTGACTCTGGGGTCTCTTATGCATCACATGTTGACACCTTAATCAAGACTGCCAGCTCAAGACTTGGATTACTCTACAGGCACCCGAATAGCTTCCTGCCAGAGATAAAGATACTCCTGGTCAGATGCTATATCATCAGCGTAATCGACTATAGTCTGGTGGTTTACAGAGCCACCAATGTCAATGTGCTCACCAGGGTCAATGGTCTCTTGAACATAGCATGTCACTTTGTACTTGACCTAAGGTAGGGCTCCCACTCCTGTGTACTTTATAGTAACCTTGGCTGGCTATATCTTGACTTGAGATTACAATACTGCACCCTGATTACTGTCAAGAAAGTCCTTCTTGGCTTACTATCCCCTGGTGTCCAGCCTTGCTCCATCTGGTTGACCAAAAATATGCCATGAGGGGTGTCAAACAAAATGCCCTGGTGCTGTCCCATAAGAAAACAACCTTAGACCAAGCAGTCTTTTCCTTTAGATTCACCAAATTCTGGAATGCTCTGCTCACCACTATAAAAACCACTGGCTCTATCAATATGTTTAAATCCCAGCTTCATTCATCAGTCACTCCACCTAGACCTTGTAACTGCTATTGCTGACCTGTGACCTGCACCCCCCATCTGATATCTCTCCATGTGCACTTGCTTTAGTCAAACCACTGTAAATCTTCACCACTAACTTCACTTAAGCCCTATCTCTCAGGCACTCATTATGTCTCACTGAGTGTATTGTAGTACTGGCTGCATTAGATCAACTATGATATTGTATTGTATTATATAATATTATATTGTATGGTATTCCATCGCTAGTACCTCATTGTTACTTTATTATCTCATTGTAACTATTGTATCGTTAGTATCTCACTGTCCTGTATGAATTTGTGTACTATTTATATGCATTTTGCTGTCCTCTGTTGCATCTGACCCTAAACCATTTGAAAATAGGCTCAGCCTAAAGGGTTTTATGTGAAATAAATAAATAAATTATCATGAATTAGGCTGCCATTGATGAATCCTGTTTGTCCATGTAAATCAGCACTCCAAAATAGTCCTGGTGCCTGTGAGCCAGGACTGATGTGAAAATCTTTGGATTCACATTTAATAGGGCAATTGGCTGGCATGAGCCACATAGTGTGGGGTCCTTTCCTGGTTTATGGATGACAGAAATTTGGGCATACTGCCAGGTTGGGGGTACCCCTTCTCCCTCCTGCACCACTCTGAACACCCAACCCAAGAGGGGAGCAAGCTCCACCCTGAAGGTTTTAAAGAATTTGGCTGCCAGCCCATCCAGGCCAGGTGTTTTCCCCACCTTAAGCTCTACCATGGTGGAGTCAGTCTCCTCCTGAGATAAGGGGGCATCTAGTGCCTCCATGGCCTCTTGTGTGAGTTTGTTAATGCTTACTCTGTCCAAGAAAGTGTTAAGTTTTTCTTGATAATTTTCAATCTGTTCTTGTAAGTAGAGCTTCTTGTAAGACTCCCTAAATTCCTGCACTATCTTGAGGGGGGTCTCAGATATACTCATCAGACTTTGTGTCTTTCCTGATGCCGAGGACCACTCTGCTGGCAACTTCCTTATAGAGCTGCCACGCTAAAAGTCTCCTGGGCTGGTTGCCCACTTTGTAGTATATCTGCCCGGAATACTGCAATGCTCGTTCTATTTTGTCCTCTAACAGCTTATTTAACTTCTTTCTGCACTCTTCTAGTTATTTCTGCACATCCTCATTCAGAACAATCTTATGTTCTACCTCAAGGTCAAAGAGCTGTGCTTCAAGCTCCCTCTGCTCTCCTTGCCTGGCCTTTTTCATGCCAGAGGCATAGCTAATGGTTCTACAAGTTACTATTGCCTTAAAACCACCCCACCAAGAGACTTTTGAGGTGTCCTGAGGGGGATTAGAAGCTGTACATTCCCTGAGACAATCCTTGCTAAATCTTTAATATTGCTCATGGTTCAGGAGATACATTCAGTCTCCAAGTGGAGTTTCTAACCACCACCACCCCCCTAGTCAGGGATAGGTTCATCACCACCATGCTGTGATCTGATATAATTCAGGAGATGATTCAGGAGGCATCCACTATGTGTAACCAATCCGCTGAGATGAACATCAAGTCAAGTCTGGAGTAGGTCTGGACCAACATGTATGGTCCATAACTCTGAGGCTAATGAATCACCATGCCTCCACTGAGTCTAGCTCTTTTGCCAATCTCCTCAGGCATTTAGATGCCCAAGTATGTGACTCAGCCCAATCTCCAGACCTGTCCAGGGTGGGGTTCAAGACTGCATTAAAATCTCCACCAATAGTGAATAGGCCTCCCAGGGTGGGGATGCTCTCCGAATGATGCTCCTCAAAAATTGTTCATTTTCTTTGTCTTAATTTGAGGCACAAATATTCAGGAGAGTACATGGGAATGACCTATATTCCTTCTTCAGCAAGCGGTATCTTCCCTCTGCATCCTGCTGAATGTCCTGCACCTCAAACAGCAGTCTTTGTGAATCAGGGTTGCCACCCCAGCTACAGGGATGATTTTGGTAAGATGTGTAATATACTTGCCCTACCCAGGCCCTTGTTAGTTTAACACTTTCTGTGGGAGTCGGGTAGGTTTCCTGCAGGAACACCACCTCTGCCCCCTGCCACCTCAGCTCATTCAGAACCCTTGCCCTCTTGATGGGGTATTGTCTGTTATTATCATGCCTGCAACCATCTTCACACCAGCCAGTGTCACATTTGCAGTTCCCTTTGTAGCAGTAGTCCCTGAACAGAAAACATTTCAATATACATAAACAACAAACAATAAAAAAACATTTTGTACTCCTGAGGTTTGGAAAGCACCCTGCTTGCCTGTCTGACATCATATGGGATATCACTTAAGGTTAGCAGTATAGCCTAGAGGTTAGAGTAATGAGCTGTGAATGAGCTTGGTACATCCAGCAGACCTGACTTTGGTTTGATTCTCACAACCTCCACTTGCATACTGTGTAACCCTGAACGAGTCATTTAACTGCCCAGTGCTCCCAGGTCATCCCTGAAAACCGGTACTTGTGCCTAGTGGGCTTTACCTGGTTACCAAAGACTAAAATAAAAAAAAAATGATGTATATATGGTCAGCAAGGTGAGGCACCCCTTGCAAGGGCCTTGCACGGAACATGCACTTTAGAATTACCAACTGTATCCTAGCTGCACTGGCAACTCAAAGATTTATTTTATTTTTCCCTCACACTGTTATTGTCCAAACAGCATGTCGACTTGAGGATTTACCAATAGCTCTATATATCCCTGCCTTCCCGGGAAGTAGTCTGGCTGGGGTCGAGTCTGATCCACAGGTTGGGCCCTCAATCCTGAGGTTCCCCCACCCCAGTAACATCCTTCTGCCCCTCCCTCATTCATGAACCAGCTGAAGGCAGGGAGAATGTTGGGAAGCCCTGCAGATTTGGTACTTCCCCCCTCAGCAATGTAGGGAGCCCTGGTTTGGTGGTTGTCACCCTTTATGACATGTGGTGTTATAGAAGAGGTCTGGTCCCCAGATACCTAGGTAAAAATGGCACCCACACTACAAGCTTCTCCTGGTCACAACCATGACCCACCCATGCCAGCCTTCTGGCTATTATGCAGGGTGCCCAGATCTCAATCTCAGGTTTACCAAGCCTTCCACCTGGTCAAACCTTGCTACTAGCAGCTGCTTTGGTACCATCATTACCCCCATCAACTGTGGGCCACTTTTTCTAGTCCTGCAACGTGAAGTGGGCTGAAGCTTTGCAGACCCTGGGAAGAATGGGGTCCTTGGCAATCCAGCAGGCTGTAACCAGGCCAATCATTTCTGCTGTGTGGCCACCAAGGCTCCTGTCTCCACCCCTGGCCACATACTTTCACCAGGACCAGGCCAATATGTGAATGGCAGTATGAAAAGGGGATTTCATTGCACTTACCTTAAGATGTTCTGCCATTATACAGCAGGAGGACGGGTCCAATATCTAGACAGTCAATGCTGCACAACATCTTGTGGAGGGGTTGTGGGATAACAGATGGACCAGACAACGAACTTTAGGTTCAATGCACAATCTCTGTATGATGTTTATTCAAAGTACAGGAAATTAGCTTCTGCAATGCCATATTCCTTCTTCAGTACATCAGTTTGCAGCAATAGACTACTGTATGTCTGTCTTTGCTCTGCACTTAGCCAGCACCTACTGACACTAATCTCTGATCTAACTTACCAGTTGAGATTTAGCCTCCACCCCTTCCTGGGCCCTGTTCTTGGGTAGCGGGGGCTCAAATAAAAAAAAAAATAAACAATCTAAAAACAAAGAACCTCAGTGCAGAAGCACTGTAAAAAGGGTTACCCCAAAGGGCATTGGCAACAAGTCAAGTTTCAAAGAAATACAATATCATACATACTTCCATAATGCAAACCATCATGGGATTTATGCAAATCACCATGACATTTCAGACTTGTTCGGTTTACAGCAATTTACATTCATTTTAAATAGTACACTTAATTCAATTTCTATAATAGTCACCTAGTACTTTTTACCATTATCAAAAACACCCAGTGCCATGGTATTTTCAACATTTACAGGTTTCATAAACATAAGGTATATACATCATGGTATTTCATGACATAGTGCTATTACATACTAAATCCAACAATGATAAACTCAACCTGTTTTACATATGCTTTGAGGTCACCACAATAACCTCCCTGTATGAGAACCTGAGAGGGAAAAGGAACATTAAAGAGGACACTATAGCATAGTCTAGAAAGGGAAGGGGTGCCCATAGGTGGCCAACCTTATGGACTAAACATTGTAAAGGATAGATTAGGCTAAGAAAGTAGAAGAACTGTTGCAAAAGAATTAAGAAAAGGTCAGTCCTCAAGAGTGGCAGGAACTCCCTGTTACACACCTAGGGAAGGAGAGCAGGGGAGACCCGGGCAGGTGAACACTGGGGACTGACCACTACAACACAGCTGTTGACTGCTGAGGTGACCCATACCATGGGCCTTGGGATCAATCAGGCCCCCCCCTTTCAAGCTGCACCATCCACCTGTCTGTTTTACTTAACGTTAACTTCAGTGGGTGGGTTGCCGATGGACCATCAAAACCCTGGAAAGATCAGGAGGGGAGGTTAAGTATAAATGATCCTGGATTGCCAATCATCCTCCACAATGAACCCCACAACACCAGACCAGAACCCCCCCCCCCACCAACCTTGAACATTTGAGCAGGATCCCAATCCAATTAACCCCTCAGCCTATCTACAGTGAACTCATAATAGTCCTCAATTATGCATTCCTAAGATCCCTTATATAAGGGAAAAGTTCCTGCACAGAGAGAGACACTCTGTAGTAAGATGGTACCTTTGCTCTCAGATCACCATGAGGTCTGCCACCTCAATCAACAGTTCAGTTCAGCTCAAACACAGCCCAGGGTGAGTCAGTTTTATGTAGTTGCATTTTTGTCAGACTGTCATGGCTGGGAGGAGTTTGGCAAGAGATCTGCTGTGTCTGTAATTGCTATTGGTTTACCAGAGGAAAAGCATGGCTTTTTATACACAACTTGGAGACTTTGGACCGTGGCTCTAAGAAAGTCAGGTGATCCAGGACTGCAGTGTTGGGGCAAGTAAACAAGATGGCCAGTACTCCCAATTTCTGCAAGGTAGGTTTGGACTCAGCAGGGGTTTGGAAAAATGCAGGTACTTCTGGGAGAAAGATCTTAAGCTGGGCAGGTGCCAGTAGGTTTATTTTAATGTTCACTGAGGCAAGGTGCTTTTTAATCACCAGCAGGGCCTGTATCTTCTGTTGGGCAAATAAAGTATAGTCATGGTCTAAGTATAGTCATTTATCACCAGAGATGATTTATTTTTTAGACCACGCCACATAGAGGACTGTGTTTTTAGTGCAGTAGTCAAGAAACGTCATGACTGTTGAGCATAGGGTCGCCTTGGGATTGGTTGGTTTCTTGGCAAGGGCTCTATGAGCTTGTAGTATGCTGAGTTGCTTGTCCTTAGGGAGACCTAAATCCTTGGGTTGTCTCTTTTGGAGCAGAGCTCCAGGTCATCAGATTTATCCATGAACTCCCATTCCCTTTTCAACAGGTATCTGATGGCCACATTGTGTTAATCTACTGCTGTGGATGTGGCAATGAGTCCAGTCTCCAGATCTGAGGTACAGTGAGTGATTTTGGCAAGTCCCCAAGTGGTGTCTGCTGCCACATTTTCTATTTTATCCATTGTAGCACTGATTTTGCTGAGCTCATGAAATAACCTCTTTGAGGCAATAGTAAAAGTCTCTTCACCTTCTTCTTCTCTGCCATCACTGTTGAGGCTGAGGTGGCCATGGTGGGATGACCCATGCTGCTGGCCCTAGTATCTTGGGACTCTATCATCATTGAAGGTTTTAGGTAGTCCAGGAGCAAGTCTTTTTGATTCGATTTTGCAGGCATCATTCTTCTGCACAACCTCCCAACCAGTTTGTGGCTGTCAAAGGTACTGATCAGGAGGATTACAATTGATTTAAACTCTCGGGAGTCAGAGCTATAAGTTTCAAATCCTCATTAGGTAGAGGAAGAACTGGAAGTTGATTTAGCTAGATTCTGGTATTTGGCTTTTTTTTCTAACTCAGACCAGAAATTCCTTTTCTGGGAACCCCAAAATCCTGAATGCCCAATTCAGCAAGATGAGCCATTTTTAAGGTTGTGAGATAAAAATTCCCATCACACACAAAGTGTTGTGATGGGGGAATTTTTCATTTGCACCCAAAACAATGCTGTTCATATGATTTATGCTCCCTTCACTCCCTCCTAATGCCTGGCCCATGTAGGCATGGATTTAGATATGATTTATACCATTGCACTGATTTGATTTATAATATTGCACTGCACTATTTTGCATAATCTGATATACATATGTTACTACACAGGTTTGCATAACTGCTGTATATAATGTGAACCTAATGGGGGGGTAGTAACAACAACAAAAATGGAAAGGTACCTGGGGGTAATCATATCAGATGACCTTAAGGTTAGCAAGCAATGTGAGAAGGCAGTAGGGAAGGCTGGGGGGACACTGGGATGTATAGGGAGAAGCATCACCTGCAGAAAACAGAAAGTTGTTATCCCACTGCACAGGCAGTTGGTGAGACCCCATGTGGAGCACTGTGTCCGGTTCTGGAGACCCCATCTCCGCAAGGACATAGACAGGATAGAGGCAGTCCAGAGGAGGGCAACTAAAATGGTGCCGGGTCAGCAAGAGAAGCCATATGAGAAGAGACTAAAGGAGCTTAATATGTATACCCTTGAGGAAAGGAGGGAAAGGGGGGACATGATAGAAACTTTTAAGTATCTCAGTGGAATCAACAAAGTCCTAGAGGGTAGCATCTTTCAGAAAAAGAGATGTGCAAGAACAAGGGGTCACTATTTGAAGGTGGGGGGGGCGGTTCAGGGGCAATGTGAGGAAGTATTTTTTTCACAGAGAGGGTGGTGGACGCATAGAACAGCCTTCATGAGGAGGTTGTGGGGTCTAACACTGTGGGAGAATTCCAGAACGCATTCGACAGACATAAGGACATTTTTGTTGGGGGGTAGGAAGAAATAGGCTGTTGGTTAACTAGCCTCTGCAGCTTATCCTGTAGGTAGGGAAATGGGCAGACTAGGTGGGCCAAGCAGTCCTTATCTGCTGTCAAAGTCTATGTTTCTATGTTGCATGAATCTGCTTTGTTTTCCACCACCCTATCCCCTGTCCCCTGAAACCAGTGCTTATTTTGTGTATAATTTATAACATTGTTTCACATGATGTTAGGCTTTGGGACCTTATCGTTGTATGCTTATTGATATCAGTGCTGTTATTGTATGTACAGGGTTTATATAGTCTAGTACTCCTCCTCCTTATTCTGTATTCCTTTATATCAGTGCTTATGTATTGTACGTTCATGACTATGACTGTATTTTTGTGTTCCTTATCCTCCGTACACTCCCACAGGTCACTCCTGAAAAAGGGGCTGCATGGTCTCAATGGGCTTACCCAGTTACCAAAATTCAAACAAATGATAAATAAGCAGACTAAACCACTTAATGGAAATTTCCATTGTATTAGTTTTACTGTTCCCTTGTTAAATATTCAGTTTAGTGCTGTGTGGAATTTTCAAATTCTAGTTGAACAGAATTTCACGAAATTTTCAAAATTCTGCCAAAATTCCACCGAATTTCACAGGAAATGGAATGCTGGAATTCTGTAGCAGAAAAATGTGGAATGAGTTTTCTGCAACATTTCTGCAGAATTGTATTCCTCAGATCTCAATATTTTCCATGGAACTGGCCACAGAATGATTTTCCATGGGAAAAAATGCTGCTCTGCAGAATATTACTCTGCAGTTCGCAGCAGGTGGAATTCCATAAAAGAACCAGTGATATTCTGGTGAACATTCTACCAAGGGAATGGCCATTCCACAGTAATTCCATTGGCAAAATTCCTCATTCTGCACAGCACTAGTTCAGTTTCTCTACACCTGCCATTCACAGCGCACATTTTCTGCTTATTTAATGGGGATTACTAGCACATATTTCTATTGAGGACCATTTGGATTAAGATGATAATAACTGTGTCAGAACAGCAGTGTCATGTAGTTGAGAGAAAGTCTTTTTTTACCATCCTGGACTTCTTTTTCCTGATTCTAATGAAATACTGTGCTGTGAGTTCATAACAAGGCCTTATATTAACTTGGAGAGTTGACCACTTTGGTTGTTTCAACTTTCTTTTGAATACAAAGGTTTAATAGGTTCAGGTTAGTGATGATTTTACTCTGTGCTGCTCAGTAAGGAAACCTCCCCTCCTCTCCATATCACCAGCCTCCCAAAATTCACAAGTGGCAACAGTGGTGGAGTGCTCACCTGCAGTGGCACCTAACACTTTGACAACACTAGCGTGCCCAATTCCCACTGCTAGATCTGGTTCCCCTGCAAAAAAATAAAGCTGTCCTTTATTGATATTTTTTCCATTTTAAACCTGAAGAGAAGAAAACAGGCACTCATCGATCTCTGCTTCTTAAAAACTCACTCCACCCTGATCTCCCACTCAGTACCCCCCCCACACACACACACTCACTCACCTATATTCAGTCTACCATCTATGATCCAAAAGACATCCTCCTCCAGGAAGCACAACACTGACATGAGGAAATAAGGTAAGTCTGGTTAATGGATTTCAAAGCATTTTGAACTTTTGCATGTAACTCTGTAAACATTTTCCACCAAATTTTCAACATGGCCTTTTTGGGATCCCCCTTATGAAAAAGGTTGGCGACATTTTTTAAATCTAGCCTGAAAAGTGATTTCACAGTTATGCTGTGAAATCATCTTTCAGTCAGGATTTGAAACTTTTCACCTACTGGCTTCAAGAGGTGGGGTCATCAGCAGAAAGTGTTGAAAATTTGGTGGAAGAATATGTTAAACTGACCAGCTTACGAGTGAATATTGAAATATTTTAATGTTCACTTATAATTTCTCTAATTTTCAATATTTTTCCATCAAACTCAGTTTCAACTCTGCCTCTTTGGAACCCCGCCTCATGAACAAAGCAGGGAAAGTTTTTAAATCTGTGTAAACAGGTGATTTTGCAGTTGCTCCCTGAAATCCCCATTCTGGCAGGATTTTAAAATTTTCACTTACCAGGTTCATGACATGGGATCATAAGAAGACTGTTCAAAAGCTATGGTAACATATTGAAGAAATAACAAAATCATGAAGGTACACTGACATTTTTCCATGATTGCTCTTAACTTTGGGAAATTCCAATATTCTGACTCCAAACTTTCAACATAGCCATTTTTTCATACCACCTCATGACTGTGACAGGTGTCGTTATTCAGATCCTGGCTAAAAAATGTTTCCATGCTTGTGACATGAAATTACATTTCATCCACTGTTCTACAAATGCCACAGCACATGTTTATAAGGGGTTGTCTTAAAATGACTATGTTGGGAATTTGAGATCAGAATTTAAAAAAGCTAAATATATTAGGAAATGTGTTCAGTTCCAGTGTTTGGCCCAGTGGGTAGTGCTTTGTGATCCCATGGTGGTAAGATGAGTTTGGGGGAAAGCTCAGTGAGCCAGCTGGATGGACCGAGGCTGGGAGATGGTTTTGCTGTGTGGAACAATCCATCAACCTGAGAAGGGAAGGTGCAAGTTTGACTGCACAGCCCAAGTACTGTATAGCGAAGATAATACTTCTCTTACATAGTGCTCTGCACCTCCGCACCCATGGCTGCTAGAGAGCCTTGCACATTGGTAGACAGAAGGACTCTTTGCCCTGTACATCTGTATCTGTAGCCACATGGAAGCACAGGTGTCAGAGCAGCCTGCACTTCTGCAGCCCACCAGGCAGCCCCACAATTTCTTTCTATTCTCTGCCAGGAAGAAGTGGTGTGAGGGTGGGTCCCAGGGTGTTAGGTCACTCAGGGGGCATGCAGAGCCTATCGTCTGCCCCGCTCTCCACTCCTGTGGTGCCTCCGACCACTGCGGCACCAGACCCCATCCCGCTCCATCCGCTGAAGTATCTCCAAGGATATCCACGCTAGCTGCAGCAGCTCCTGCACTCCACATTCCATTGTCATCCAGCGATGTCCACCTAAGACAAGGGAGCAGAGTCAATAAGTATGACTGTCCATTCCTCTGCAGCCCACCCATTGTGCATGGCATACAGCCATGGGCCACACCCCTGTGATGGTGTGTGACCACCCACAGTGACTGCATCCACAAAACCTGCCTACCCAGGCACCCACAGCCATGTGGACTGCTGCACACACCCACTGCCCATGTCCCACACAGCACCACCATGGCCATACAGTGACATGGCTATGTAGTGTGAAGGCAGTGGCACAGCCATGTATCCAGTGTATGCACAGACCACCAGCAACACCCACCCACACATGTAGTGCCACAGGACAGTGTTGAATGTACCGTGTGGCTTGCACAGTGGTGGGGCCAAGGGCTGGTGGCCATGCCCCGCCGCCAACCCTGCAACACAGTATGCACAGATGTGATAGGAGAAAAAGGCACTCACCTGCATCCATAACAGCTGGGCAGTGCTGTCCCATGGCCCCTCTGCCACGTCCCTGCTGATGCACATCAGCCCTCTCCCGCTGAGCTCTGGCCTCCCTAGCTCGATGTCACTTCTCTGGGCCTAGGGTGAAAACACGGGGAGGGGAACATCAGCACAAACTAGTAGCAAAGCCCCCCACCACAGTGTGTGTGTGATCCTGCACAGCTCAGCCATATCGCAACACCCACCAGCACCACCACCACCCACACTGGATGGCTCCCATCTCCCTGCATGGTAGACACATGTACACCATGATACCAGGATGGATGGACACTACCAGTGTATGGATGGAGCACCTACCTGGCCGTGGCATGGCACCTTGCCTGGTGTATGCCCATAGTCATCCCTACCTATCTGGGTCCCTCCGCCGGAGGTCCCCATTCCAGTGGCGACACTGCTCAACACTACGGGCAATCCTTGTGACCTCCTACATGGCCTCTGCCACCTCCTCCCACATTGCGCTGCATGGCTAATCTAGTGGGTCTTCTCCAAACAGGACCCCAGCATGGGGCTCAACAATAGCTACAAGGTTGGCTAGCTCTAGCACTCTCCACTGTGGGGATCTCCTGCATGCCATTTTCCATGCAGGCCAGATAACAAAATAGTGCTCTGTAGTGCACGTCCCCCATGTGCAGATGCTGTGCAGTACAGCGCTGCCATTCCCCATTGCGCTGTCACTGTACAGCGCGATAGGGGTGCACCCATGTGGACGCATGGTGCCTAGGGGCAAAGGTCGATTGCAGGGTCAAGGGTCTGTTGTGCATTGACTGCCACAGTGCTATTGGGACTCCCTGCATGTAGCGCAGTAGGGTGCCTTTGTGTGATGCCCTGCAGTGGCCTACTGTGCTGTGGCACCATAGTGCCTACGGCACTCCAGGACATGAGCGCCACACATGAGAACACAGTGGTGTCCATGTCCTGCACTGCCTTCCATGCTCAGCACATCATCAGCATGGCAGGCATCAGCGTCAGCATCCCAAGCATGCCCCGTGTGGTGCCTACTGCGCACGTCATAGAGCTGCGCCATTGCCTGAGCATGCTCAACACCATTGCGCAAGGTGCAACAGTGCGATATTCAGCCAGCATATGCAAATCAGCTCATCAGCAATTCCATGGCGCAGCCACTGCATTAGCATCCACTTAAAGTTGCGTCTCGCCTCATTTGCATGCCTTGCGCTATATAAATGTGACATGGGGCTGCAGAGGACATAGTTTGGTATTGCAGTCTATTGTGGTTGGTTGCATGCTGTTTGGAAGTGTGGACTGTGGCATGTGAGAGATGCATGGGACTGCACATTTAAGGTAATACCTGTCATTCCCACAGGCTCTATAATGACAGAACATGAGGAAGAGGAGGAACAGGGACGTGGGAGAAGGAGGAGGCCCAACTTCACCTGGGCGAAATCAGATACTCTGTTCGAGGCCTATCTTGACAGGGAACCACTGCTCTGTGGACAGCATGGAACACCACAGGCCCATGCTGTGGCATGGGGTGAGGTTGCACGTGCCATGAACCTGCATAGCAGCCACCAGTGGTCCATGCAGGAGTGTAAAATGAAGGTCGGTACAGACAAAAGGAGGATAAAGGACAAGGTGGCTGCCATCAGGGCAGCACGTGCTGCAACTGGTGGTGGACAGCCGGATGTGCCATGTCTGATGCCACAGGAGGAGTGGGTGGCTGACAGCATGCGGCATTGTGCCATAGAAGGCATTCCTGGTGGTGGCTTCCAGACAGGTGGCAGCCCGTCACTGCATGGTAGGTCCTGTGCTGTCACTGTGTGGGAGGTGGGGGGAATGCCACAGGGTAGGGCAGAGACATTAACGCTACTGTGTTCCCTTATAGCTCCTGAGCATCTACATAGGTCAGTGGTGGTGGGTGTGTCCACCGAGGGTGATGCCCTGGACATGGAGGTGCACCCATCCACCTCCACAGGTGTCTGAGGGACAGGACCACCACATACCTGCCTGTCTGTCTGGACTGAAGATGGTGGTGCTGGTGCGGATGATGCCCTGCCTGTGTCCCAGTGTGACAGCGCCCACGTACTCCAGCATGCTGGGACACGGACTGGTGCCAGGTTCAGCACTGATGATGATGGATCACACATCCTGGACAGTGATATGAGTGGGACACAGGATGGTCCCGCAGCAGGAAACGGCACAGGCATAGCCATGGGTGGTGCCGCCGTGGAGGCCTGCATGACATCACAGTCCCAGCCTGTGTCTGTATGTCCCAGTGGGGCAGCACTGGTGTTTGTCCAGGCCAGTGGGGCTGTTGCAGTGGCATCGGTAAGCCCTAGTAATTGGTGGCCGGAGGGGCAGTGCCAGCAGTCGGCCAATGGTGATGGGGGGACAGTGTCGGGGCAGCGGCAGTGCACCGCATGTGGATGTGCCCCAGCATGGCTCCGGTGTGCAGTGCCCATCATCAAGGGGTGCTGCCCAGCAGGGCCAGGAACACCATGAGGGACAGCATGCCGAACCGATCTCTTTGATGAGCACTGCCACCTACTCCAGGCTTCAGTGGATCAGCAGCTGTGGCTTGTGACTGCGGTGGATGCACTCAGTGCAGTTCTGCACCAGGCAGAGGAGTGGCGCAGCAGAGACCACGGTCTGCTCCTGGCAGAGATGGCCTGGCAGCTGGAGGATGTGACCGCTGCCATTGACAGGCAAACACATGCATTCACAGCTGTCATGGCCACATTGGGCACCCAGTTCATTGCCCATGTGCTGCAGACACCACTCAGTGTCATGTCCACCCCCCCATTCCTCGCGTCGTGCAACATCTTCCATGTCGACACCGGGTTTGGATGTGGGCATACCGAGCACGCCTGGTGCGGGCATGTTCGGTGAGCTGCAGGCCCCTAAATATGGTCGCATTCCCGCAGCATCACCCCTGGGGGACTGTCGGTGCCACCCCATGTGGCCAGTGGTCAGCCTGGCACAGCTGGCAGGTCTCAGCGGGGCTGCCCACACATCTGTGGTGGCTGTGGCACTGTGCCATGTGACTGACCTGTCTCCCACCATGACCACTGTCTGCCGCTGCCCTGTGTGCAGTGTGTTGTGTATTGTGCAATGCATGGGTGGGGTACCCTGAGCTTCACACACAGGGTCCCTGTGCACACCCTCCCAGCTGTTGGCCACTGTGGAGTGTGCTTGATGATGCCTGTGTTGTGCTGTCTGCCAGTGTGCAATAGTGCCCAGCATCTGAGACATGCACAGTGATGTCCACTGGGCCTGGTTGTGTGTGGACCTCTGTGTGGGTAGGGGTTGCATTTGGGGTTGGTGTGCCTTCTACCCCTTGTGTATGTCTTGTGGTGTGTGTGTGTGTGTGTGTGTGTGTGTATGTGTGTGTGTGTGAGTGCGTGTCATGTTTGGCTCTTCCCATCCCTCACGGCATGTGCGGTTCCACGCTCAGACACATTCCCTTGCTGCCATCCACCCCTGGGTTTCATCCATGCCTGTCTGTGGGCTGTGCCCTTGCCATTGGTGGTTGCACATGGCCCCATGACCTACCTGTGTTGGCCAAAGTGCTCCTCTGTGATAGTGTCCCAGTGCAGCTCTGACATCAGGTTCAGGTGGGGTTCCCTTCCCCCAGAGGGTGGCTGCCCATCACCGTTTGACCGGTGTCCTCATCATCCCCATCACTGTTCCCCCTTCGACCTCTATGGCTATCCCACAGTCATTGGCCATGTTGTGCAGGATGCAGCAGGCCAGGAATAGCCTGCAGGCCTTCAAGGGGCTGCACTGTAGGGCACCGCCAGACGAGCCAAGGCACCAGAATCATGTCTTCAGCATCCCGAACACCCGATCGATGACATTCCATGTTGTGGCGTGTGCCTCATTGTACCGTAGTTGTGATGGGGTCACGGGGTGCCGGTATGGTGTGAGCAGCCAGGGACGGAGTGGATAGCCACTGTCACCTGTGTGTAGAGGTTGGACATTAGTATGCTGTCTGCATCACTCTGCCATGGGCCGTCAAGGCTGGTACCCATGGCACCTCTGACTATGCACCCCCCAAGTCAGCTTATGTCATCCTGCGTGATGTGCATACTCACCCACTAGGTGGCCAGTGGGAATGTCCCCACTCTCGAACCTGTGGCACAGTGTGGACTGGTGCCAGATGAAGACATCATGTGCTCCCCCAGGGTACGTGGCACAGACATTGGTTAGGTGCTCCCTGGCATCACACACCACCTGACAGTTGATGCTGGCATACCCCTTCCGGTTTATGTATGACACACCATCCAGGCCAGGTGGCATGTGGATGGCCACATGGGTGCAGTCAATGGCCCCAAGCACGTCAGGCATACGTGTTACCCTGTGGAAATCTTGTATGTGTGCTCTGCGCTTCGCCTGTGTGCTGAGGAAATGGATGTACTCCACAGCATGTAGCAGCAGTGTGCTGAGGAATTGTGTGAGTAGGCATGAAGCGGCTGACTGGGTTATGCCTGTTGTATCCCCTGTTGGTCTCTGGAAAGTGCCCATGGTGAGCAGGCGCATGACAGCTGTCACCTTTGTCTCCATTGACAGAGCATGGCTCCGTCATATGGGTGCCTGCATCTCATCACTGCACAGCTCACAGAGCCGCCTCAGGATCACTCGGTTCAGGCGGTACTGGCTCACAATCTCTGTGTTAGAGTAGTGTTCGAAGGTGGTGTGGGCTCGGTACCACCTGTTCGGGGCGTACTGCTGATGGGCCCTTCCACGGCTGTACCCACCTGCTGCCTTCCTTCTCACACCCCTCATTACTGCCTCCATCTGGAAGGTGGCACTGGCCATGTCCCTGGCTGGTGTTCCCCCCCCGGCAGCTGTTATCCTGTTCCCCCTGCTGTCCACTTGTGATGCTCCCCCTGCAGCGGGTACACCTCCGGCCTTTGGCTGTGGCTGTCCTGCCTACTGCTACTGCCCTCAGTCCACTGTGGCACCTCCCTAGCACTCTTGCACAGTGGCACAGGCTCCCCACTCCTTTACTGTTCTTGGTTGACTCCAGGTATGCCTTGTCCTGCTTCTGCCCAGTCCTGCTCACTGCTACCCTCTGCCTTGTCCCTGTCACCTCGCTCCCACCTGTGGCTTTCCTGTAGCGTTCTTACACCTCACTTTTGCTCCTTTTTATTTTGGATCATTTCCGCTATCACATAACTTCCGCTAGCTCCCCTATTGCGCATGGTGCATGCTGTTGGATATCACACAGCGCATTTTGTTCATGGTTCCTCCCCCTACGGTTGCACATGCATTCATTACTATTGTGCTCTTGTGCATTGCAACTTGTGCGGCGCAACTGCCTCCCACTGAATATTGCACAATGACACATTTTCGTACTTGTGCTGGCACATCTCTGTTGCACATGGTGCATCCCTTTTGAATATCCGGGCCATAGCCTATTGCATAAGAAAAATGTTGCTCTCCAATGGGAAAGAACAAATCTTTAAAAAGCTATAAAGGTATAATGTGCTCCCTTTGACCAGCTCCACCCATGCTCCCATAAACCAAGCTGACCATTAAGGGCTCACAATAAATAAACTGAGCTTCCATGTGGAGCAAAGCATCTCTCCCTACCCCCCACATTACCTACTTCAGTAGCATTAAGCTAATATTCAGATTCTCCAGTTACAGCAAGAGGCAAAAAGATGGTCCAACATTTGATGATAGTAAACTTCTTAAGAATTATATCATGATAATCTTTTAATATTTACTCATATGTTAGGCAAGCACTCCACTACAGCCAGCAGTTTCAAACAAACACAAACTGGACCATGGTTTATGCACTCAGTAAAAAATAATGTACATCACATTAAAAGAGGGACCAGCACATCCCGGAGCCCCATTATGGAACTGGTGAGGACCTTAGGAAAAAAAGGAGATGGAATAGACAACACAGAATGAAAAATAATATATCTAAAGGACAAAGTCTCTGAAAATATATCTTACCAAACTGCGGATCCCAGCCTCGACCTACTAACCCCTTCAATCTCAACACCGGCATGATGACCAGAGAGAGGATGACTAAGACATAATTTAAATTGTTGCTTTTATTTTTAACTCTACCAAACACCACTGATCAGGGCATGCACTATTAATCTTCCTAGCAGCTGCTGCTGACTGAGGTGCTACAGTGTGCAGCTCTGACCAACCAGCTCTCATTCTCTCAATGTACGGGATACCTAATGTAGCTAGTTATATACTATGCAGCCTGGCCACCAAACACACAACACATTGCATACCAGTCCAGCTACTTACTTTACTTGTGCCATAAGCCACATTTTGGTTTTTAGCTACTATTACACTACTAACTACTCACAGTTGCACATTTGCTCACTGCTCCATGCCTCATAGAAACATAGAATTTGATGGCAGATAAGGACCGCTTGGCCCATCCTAGTCTGCCCATTTCCCCTACCTAATGGATAAGCTCAGATCCTAATTGACCAACAGCCTACTTCCTCCTACCCCCCACTAGAATTGCCTTATGTTTGTCCCATGCATTCTTGAATCCCCCCAATGTTCTTGACCCTACGACCTCCTCAGGAAAGCCATTCCATGCATCTACAACCCTCTCTGTGAAGAAATACTTCCTAACATTACCTCTGAGCCGCCCCCCCATTTTCAAATTGTGCCCCCTTGTTCTCGCACATCTCTTTTTCTGAAAGATGCTACCCTCTTGGACTGTGTTGATTCCCTTGAGGTATTTGAATGTTTCTATCATGTTCCCCCTCTCCCTCCTTTCCTTGAGGCTATACATCTTAAGCTCCTTTAATCTTTCTTCATATGTCTTCTGGTGCAGACACTGCACCATTTTGGTTGCCCTCCTCTGGACAGCCTCCACGCTGTCTATGTCTTTGCAGAGATGAGGACTTCAGAACTGTACACAGTACTCCAGATGTGGTCTTACCAACTGTCTGTACAGAGGGATAACAACTTTTGTTTTCTACTGGTGATGCCTCTCCCTATGCATCCCAGTATCCCCCCAGCCTCAGTAGTTACATTGGCACATTGTGTGCCAGCCTGCTGTTCTCCAACTCGCACATCAAGTGTGTGGTACTGCTGATGCAGAGATGCCATTTGGTACCAGTTTGTTAGAGGATTAATTGGTGGGGTTGATTCTGTGACTGTGTGTCTGCCGCAATTGACCACACATGAGTCCAGAACACAAGGGAAGGGGAAGTGATAAGGGAAGGCTGAGCAAAAAGTGCAGCAAACAGAAAGGAACACAAACGTGGATTTTTTGCTTTTATTTCTAACTATATTTGGACGTGTATAGTCTGCTCGGTCTCCCCACTGAACTGCTTCTTACATTTCTATTCAAATAGTGTTGTTTATTTCCCTTTTTGGGGTCCCTTACTGATTCTGTCTACACACTTTCCCTTAGTATAAACCTTCTTAGCTACAGCTCAATTACAGAACCCAGTAACATCAGGTTATAGAAAGGCTAGAGTACAACATCAACTGCAGGATGCCACTCACTTTATATCACTGTGTTTTGGAGCTTATTGGTAATTAAAATCCGAATATAAAGTAAATAGAAAGGGCAATATCAGCAAGTGGCCCTAAGAAGGGTGAAAAAGAGGAAATAAACAAGACTTTTTCAAGTTGAATGCAAGAAACAAGTATAGAAAGGCCATACAATTGATCACACATGCACAAAATTTAAATTATGTTAAAACTTTGAATGCCTGCTTTTCATTTTCTTAAAGTACATCTTCCCAAATCAGAAGTCAATCTTGAACTCATTACCGGACTAGTATTCTGAGAATTTTAGATCATGTTAGCAATTAAAGATGCAAATATGTGTTTGAAATATGTGTAATTCTACAGATTCATCAGTTTTATCTAAGTTGTAGCACATTGTGCTGCTATACAGTAGGCCTATGGTAGGGAGTGGACTGACAATCCCACGCCTTACTCTTCTACAAGCCATGGGTAGGCCAGTCACTGGGAGCTGCTAGAGAATTTTCATTTTCCTATTGTAGGTCCCCTGGCCCATACCACACCAGTACTAAAATTCCAGTGAAAAATATAAACTCCATTAATAGATGCAATATGGAAACAGTAAACAATTTTTGCACAGCCAATTATTTGCATTGATCTTATGATAAGGTTTTTGATCAGAGTCTGAGTTGGACTTATTTAAGGGATTTGGAGGTCTGGTAATGTAGTGTGGAATTATTAATTGCAAAAAAGGTAACACTTTATTGTAAGTGTTCCTTACTACACTGTAACTACTGTATAACTATGCTGTAACTGCACTGTAACTATTGTGTAGTTACATGTAACTACAATGTAGTTAACTAGTTTTACACTTGTGTGTTGTGTAATTATGCAACTTACATGCATGTGCAACTACTACTGTCTCCCTTTCTGCACAAATCATTTCATTCTGACAACTGTAACTACACATGTAATAGCTGTTACAAAGTGTAACAGAAAATCTGTTGTGCAACTACCACTCTATGTCTTCTGGCATTATGTTATTTGTTCATTTAAGGGCAAATACACATATAATAACTATTGCAAATTGCAACAGCAAATCTGTTGTGTAACTATTTTGTTACTACGTTTGGCATTATTAAATATGTTCTCACAAGTGTAACTACATATAAATGCAGGTCTTGTGCACTGTTTCAACTGTCTATATCTGTCTGACATTTATTTCAAAGGTGATTACACAGGACAATGTTAAAGTCTAATATAACGGTAACTAAAATATGAATACAATGCAACTTCGGTCTGTTTCAGTTAAATGCACTGACTGGCAACTCTTTAGATGATGTTCCATGTCTGTATTCCAATTTTTCATGAACTTACAGATTAGTAAGCATGCAGTCTAATATTGTGAATTGATATGTAACTGTACACAAAAATGTTTCATTTGCATGATTATGAATTGGCACTATAACAATATTGTGGCTAAGAAATAATGGTACTGTTTTCACAGTTTATACCAAGGTAACATGTATTTGCAGTTGCACACACTTACATTTACCAAATGTCAGCACTGTAGCTGTGATATAAGTTCTTATTCAGAAATCAGTCCCTCATGAACTTACTGCTTACTAAACATGCAATCTAACATTGGACCCTGGTCACATAGGCAGCAGGGAATGTGTCAAATATACATTTCCAGGCCTGCTGGTCAATAGCGGCCTTCCAATCTGATGGACTGACCAGGAGCAGACTAGATCCTGCATAGGCATTGTTTACTCTGCTAGGCTAAGCACATAAAAATAAACTGAGTTATAATGAGAAAAAATCTAAAGTCATGTATTTTGGGAGTAATAACACTCATGCTCAATATACAATAAGTAACATAATAAAATTGCAAGTACTGAAAATGAAAGGGATCTGGGGGTTATTATCACAAATAACCTTAGTTTTGATACTCATAATAAGGAAGCTACAAAGAAAACAACTAGAGTAATGGGCAATATTCTTAGAAATATAAAAAGTATGAAAAGTGAAGTACTGGTGCCACTTTACAGATCTCTGGTCAAACCCATATTGGAGTATGGAGCTCTGTTCTCTACCTCCCAAACTGTAGGCTGCACAAAGCTGGTAGAGAGAGAGAGTTCAGAGGAGGATGACGAGAAGAGTTTGAACAGTCATAGATTAATGTTATTTGGAAAGAATGCTTGAATTAGGCCTGTATGCAGTAGCCTATAGAAAACAAAGTTGTGATCTGTGCTTTGTTTACAAGGCATTTGGTGATGGGGCACTTTGAGACTCTGCTGAAACAGATAGAGCAGCAAGAAACCATAATTTTCAGATATGAGGAGAGTTGTACAAAACCACAAGGAGAGGTTTGTGGTTTAATCAGAGAGAGTGGTGGACAACTGGTATGCTCTCCCCAAATGAGGTGGTTGAAGCTCCTTAGCTGCCTTTAAAAACAGTTTAGATAAATGTATGGGAGAGAAGACTAGGGAATATCATCACTGATAAGTGAAAAAGTCTTATATGGCTCTAGTAGCTGCTTGACTGGTATTAATACCTCTGAACCACAAAAAATGTGCTGTATATTCAGTTTTAAAGTTTGTGAGTCCTTTAGCATTTTGTGGGGAAATAGAGGCTCATTTGGTGTAACCCAAAAGGAATGGCAGAGACTGGTTGGGGCTGGATTGGGCATAACCCAAGTTTATTCCTCAGTCAGGGCTAACTGGTTCATGTATGGGTATCAGGTTACGCTGGGCATGTTAACAAAGTTCATTGTATCAGGATGAATATGTTGAAATACTGTTTAAGTGTGTGGTAACTACCATGAGATATACACTTTTTGGAAGGTAAAAGTCCAGTGATTCTGTGTAAAGAGAGATGGACAGTTCATATGTGTGTGGGGGAGGGGGAACATGTTCTAAAATGCCCAAACAGTTGCTGTTGTTCTGGAAAAGAAAGGTTCTTGTTCCTGTGTGTACAGTACCAAATCTGAGGGACCATCCCTTTTCTGTATTTTTACCAACTTGTGTGGATAAAGCCATACTGCACAAACCCATTTTCAGTAGTGCACATTACATCTGTGCTTCCAGAGTGTGAGTTGTTATGGGGCCCTCTCAGACGTTAGAACTAGCATAGCCTTGGCACTTCTCTCCTAGAACCTGAAGTAAATCTAAATGTTATTTTGTACCCTAACCCCCCCCAACCCTTTTAGACTGCCAAGCCTGGTATTTACCCCAGAGCTATGGGTGATGCCTATCGTTATGTCAACCTATGGCCTGTTGCCTTGTCTGTGTACAAGTTAGGAGGGTCCTGGTTGCCAGACGTTGCTCTTGGCCATGGTAAGAGTTGCTTATATGCCTTCATTCATGCTC
Source organism: Neoceratodus forsteri (assembly GCA_016271365.2). Classification (NCBI taxonomy): domain Eukaryota; kingdom Metazoa; phylum Chordata; order Ceratodontiformes; family Ceratodontidae; genus Neoceratodus; species Neoceratodus forsteri. Next base: position 616,391,030 of record CM028133.1, read on the forward strand.
CAGGGGATTACAGTTTCAATATCAGTTTTAGAAATGCTTCTTTGCTGGATACATTCTGAAGACTACATTACTCTGAAAAGGATATCCCAATTTGGAGGCCTTTTGTAGCTATCCCCCTTCCTAAACCTACATTTAAGATGATAACCATCCTGTTTAGGAATGAAGGAGTGAATGTCAATGACATTATTTTTTGGCTTGAAAAATTAAAGATGTGATCTGCATGGCACCCCTCACCCTATCATTGATGACAATGGTTTCTGGACTGGTGACAGGAAATTTAGGATTCAACTCAAGCACACTGAACAGGGTATTCAGCATCTTCCCAGTTGTTTTCATCTTGGACAGAATAAAGGCATCCTGTTCTATCCAGGGCAGCCCAAGTGTTGTTATCAATGAGGCTCCCTGGCACACCTTAACAAATATTGTGACAAAACCTGATGCTTCCAATGTGAAGAATTTGGTCACACTCATAATCTGTGTACACTGGCACCAAAATGCAATCCATGTGGTGACGAGAAGCACTCTTTTAGATCTTGTCCCTGGGCTGCACACAACTCCTCTGATTATGTGGAGCATGTTTATTCCATTAACATAACCACACAGCACCCCAAATCAACACCAGCCTCTACTGTGTCACCGCCTAGGCCTCACAACACTGATGTTTGTGATCCTACTTCACATATGAATCCAGCATCCATTGTAGTGGAGCCTGACCAAGCACCATGCCGTATTATAGCTGATCTACCTCATTCTACCATTTTGCAAACTGAGCCTTTGCAAGACATGCCACCTACCTCTCTCCCCAGCCCCACCCCCTGGGAAGGAACAGTTTCAGGTAGTAGAAAAAGGGAAAAAGAAATACAAGGAAAAAAAAACAAACTTTCCCTTTAGAAGACCCTATTGTGTTGGAAAACAGATTCAACGTGATGCAATCCTGGAGTGAAATAATAGATGATGCAGGCTTGGACATCTCAGCCCATTCTTCCCAAACTGAACTTTTTTCTGCCTAGAAGAGCCCAGTACTTCTGAGAACACAGTAAAGAAAAAAAAATGGGACACCAGATATGAGCGTAGGAAATTTAAATTTTAAAACAAAACATTTTAATCCATTAAAGTTAGCTAGTTTAAATGTCAATAGTATTAAGTCTGAACTCAAGGACTGCTACTTTTGCAATATTGGAACATTTCTCATACAATACTTTTCTGTTTCAGGATACTGGGTTACATACTGTACTTTACAAGAAGTTCATAAAGTTCAAACTGGGTGGAGGTGGGGTGATTCATACTGGTCTCTTGGTGAAGAACAATGTAGTGGCTTGGGATTCTGTTTTACAAACCCTGGAATAGTTGTTCAGAAACTTGTTGATGTTAGCCAGGTAGAGCTATGATTTTGGATATTACTTTCAATGGCATAGCATATAGATTAGTCAATATTTATGCACTGCAAACAAAGCTCTCGGAATTGAAGTCCTCAAACAAATTCAGCCTTTTTTTAATGATTAAATAGGTTTTATTTGGGGAAGATTTTAATATTGGTTTACTTAAAACAGATAAAAGCTCAAAAACAACTAAGACCTATTGTGATGGCACTTGTCTGAATTCTGTAATTAAGCAAGCAGTATTGAAGGACACACATGCTGAAACCATGAAAATACCCAAGCACACCTATTTTAAAGGAACTTCATCCAATTGGATAGATTTTTGGTTTGTCTCTCAACATCTCCCTATTTCTCATGTGGAGACCATACCAAAAGAATCATCTGACCAAAGCTAAAATAGCAACACAGGTGTCAAATTCCATACCAAGACCCTCGGGATGGGGTATTTGGAGATTAAACTCGAGTTTATTAACTGACTCACAGACTAGACAGGAACTAAAAATGGTGGCTGAGGACAGGAAATCAGTTTTATTTTCATACAATTCTATTATTACGTGGTGAGAGGACAGTAAAATATGTTTTATGGACCTATGACAAGCAAGAGCTGCCCAAACCGAGAAACAGAAACACCATACTTAGACCTCAGATGCAAACTTTATGAACTTTTCTCTCTATAATTGCTACAACAGATAGATTATTCTTCTCAAATTACTGCACTTAAAAAAGAAATGTTTTCCTTTCAGTATGACCATCAGAAAACATTAGAACTAAACATAGAAACATATAGAAACATAGAATTTGACGGCAGATAAGGACCGCTTGGCCCACCCAGTCTGCCCATTTCCCTACCTAATGGATAAGTTGCAGATCCTAATTAACCAGCAACCTACTTCTTCCTACCCCCAACCCCTAGAATTGTCTTATGACTGTCCCATTCATACTTAAATTCCACCACTGTTTTTAACTCCACAACCTCCTCCGGAAGGCCATTCCATGCATCCACAACCCTCTCTGTGAAAAAATGCTTCCTTACATTACCTCTGAGCCACCCCCCCATCTTCAAATTGTGCTCCCTTGTTCTTGCACACCTCTTTTTTTGAAAGATGCTACCCTCTTGGACTTTGTTGATTCATTAGAGGTACTTGAACATTTCTATCATGTCCCCCTGCTCCCTCCTTTCCTCGAGGCTATACATATTAAGCTCCTTTAGTCTCTCTTCATATGTCTTACGGTGTAGACCATTTTAATTGCCCTCCTCTGGACAGCTTCCATCTTGTCTATGTCCTTGCAGAGACTGGGTCTCCAGAACTGCACACAGTACTCCAAAGGGGGTCTCACCAGCTGTCTGTACAGAGGGATAACAACTTCCTGTTTTCTACTGGTGATGCCTCTCCCTATGCATCCCAGTATCCCTCCAGCCCTCCTTACTGTCCTCTCACATTGCTTGCCCAACTTTAAGTCATCTGATATGACTACCCCCAGGTCCCTTTCCATTTTTGTTGTTGTTAGTATCTCACCCCCCATTGTGTATTCTTCCCCTGGGTTTTTGTTTCCTAGGTGCATTACCTTGCACTTCTTAGCATTAAATCTAAGCTGCCATACATTTGACCATTCCTCTAACCTTGCCAAGTCCCTTCTCATCCTTTCCACCCCACCCTGTGCATCAACTCTGTTGCAGATCTTTGTGTCATCTGCAAAGAGACATACTTTTCCTTCCAGTCCCTCTGCAATGTCGCTTACAAAGACATTGAAGGAGGTTCGGTCCTAATACTGAACCCCGCACCACTAGTAACCCCCTTCTTCAGAGTGGACTCCATTTACTATTACCCTCTGTGTCCTATTCTCCAGCCAATTCTTTACCCAGGCTATCATCTTGGGACCCACTCCCAGGCTGGCTAACTTGTATATTAATCTTTTTTGTGGGACTGAGTCAAATACCTTGCTAAAGTCTAGGTAGGCCATGTCCACAGCCCCTCCATGATCTACTACTTTGGTCACCCAGTCAAAGAAATCTATTAGATTTGTCTGGCATTACCTTCCTGCTGTGAATCCATGCTGAATTGGGTCCTGTGCCCCTAGGGCCTCTAGGTACTCAACAATTCTTTCCTTCAGAAGTGATTCCATCATTTTCCCTATCACTGAGGTTAAACTAACTGGTCTGTAGTTTTCCGCTTCTGCCCTGCTCCCACTTTGGTGAAGGGGAATCACATCGGCCCTCCTCCCGTCCTCAGGTTGCACCCCATCCTCCCATGATTTGTTAAAGAAGGTAGTCAATGTTGCCACTAGTTCTACCCTTAGTTCTTTTAGAATTCTGGGATGAATCTCATCAGGCCCCATTGCTTTGTCCACCTTCAGTTTTAAGAGTTCTTTCAGAACCCTTTCTTCTGTAAATGGGCTGGTATCAACTTCTGTATCCAGAGTGTTTCTATTGTTTGTTTTAGGTACCTCCCACTCTTCATTTGTAAATACTGAGCAAAAATATTTGTTTAGTATCTCTGCCTTTTCACAGTCACCCTCTGCCCACCCCCTCCCCTTTATTAAGCCTCAATATCCCTCCCTTAGCCTTCCTTCGCTCCCTGATGTACCTAAAAAAGGTTTTATCCCCCTTCTTAACTGAATTGGCTATCTTTTCCTCAGTTCGGGCCTTTGCTGTTCTGGCTGCCTTCCCAGCTTCCTTTTGCTTTAACTGATACAATTCTCTGTCCTGCTCCTTCTGTGATTCCTTGTACTTTCTGAATGCTTTCTTTTTCTCTTGAACCTTCACTGCCACCTCCTTTGAGAACCATAGTGGTTTCTTACATCATTTTGTTTTGTTTATTTGCTTCACACAAAGGCTTGTTACCTCTGTAATGGCAGTTTTATTATTCCCCATTGTTCTTCCACCCTCCTTCCTGCCCATTTGCTAGTGCATTTTTAGGCACCCATTTTGCAAAGTCAGCCTCCTGAAGTCCAGTACTTTTGCCTTTGTATGGCTCGACTCTATTGCTGTGTTTATTGTGAACCATGCTGTTCGATGGTTGCTAGTTCCCAGATGGCTACCCACTTCTACATCTGTGATCCTCTCCATCTCCATTGAGAGGACCAGTTCAGTTACTCCCTCTCGGTGAGTTCCAATACTTTTGTCTCAAGGTATGCCCCCTGTAGGGCATCTAGAATAACCCCACTCTTAGAAGTGGCTGCTGCAACTGCACTCCAGTTAACATCTGACATATTCAGATCACCCATCAGCAATATCTCCCCTTTATCTGCCATTCTAAGTATACTTTCTATCATTTTCTTGTCCATTTCCTCCCCCGGGGGGCGGGGTCTGTATACGACTCCTGTGTGGATTATGGTGCCATTACCTGCCTCCAAATTGACCCACAGAGCTTCTTCTCCTCCCTGTTTACCCTTTTGTTCTGTTGCTTTGATTCCTTCTCTTATGTAGAGAGCTACACCTCCTCATCTTTTACCCTCCCTGTCCCTCCTATAGATAGTGTATCCTGGTATGTTTACGTCCCAGTCATGGTTCTATGTGTACCATGTTTCTGTGACTGCCACGATAAAACAAAGATTTTGGACACGGTAAAAAGTATCACACTAATCTGTTTGAAGGCTGTAGAAGCTACATTACTAAAAGACATATTTCAGAATCAAAAACTAGTGCTGGAATCATCCTTCAGGATAACAAGGGAATTTTAACAGAAATTGAACAGCAGATTGAAAAAAACAGTATGGTATGCCCTTTGCCATCAATAACCATAGGACAGCTCTCTTGAAAGCAGCAAATTTGCCAAAGATTTTAGCAAACCCATCCCCAGCACTTAATATCTGACATTATGTCACTGGAATTAAAGATAGTAATTTACAACCTAAAAACAGGGGTAGCACCAGGATCAGGTGGTTCTACCTGGGGAATTTTATAAGTTATTATGGAAAGTAATGCATTATGAATTGACATTATTGTATAATGCCTTTCTTATGGAAAGTCAGCTCTCACGGCACATGTATGAAGTTTATTGATCTTTTTGTTCAAGTCTGGGGACAAGTCGTATCTGATTAACTGGAGACCAATCACACTTTTAAATGTGGATTTTAAAATATTAGCAAGGATATTAAGCAATAGATTAGCCCACGCACCAGAAACTATAATTCATCATGCGCAATTTTGCACAGTGCCAGGGAGACGTATCACAGATACTTTACTGTTCATAATAGAGTTTCTTGATAAAGGGGAGAAAAATATGTCAAAGGGGTTCATTATCAGTTAAGACCAATCAAAAGCTTTCAATCGAGTTTCTCATGATTTTCTCTGGTTATGTCTGCAGGAATATGGATTTCCTTCTCAATTAAACCAGTGGATTAGATTATGTTATGTTATGCCCAAGCATATGTTTTATCTTATGATAATAGATGGTTAGGACACAAGTACAATATTCAAGTGGGAGTTGGACAAGGCTGTTCCTTGAGCCCCTTCCTGCATATATTATTAATGGACCCCTTAATTAGAATTGTACAGCAATCCCCTAGAATCCGTGAAGTGACTTTTGGATCTGAACCGGAAATTAAAGTCGTAGCTTATGCTGACGATTTGTATTTACAAGTGAGGAATGCTGACTTGGGGCAAATAGCAAGTGCTCTTATTCAATTTATTTCTAGCATTACTTGATCACAAATCAATATACAAAAAAATCCACTGTATAGCAATCAGAGACACTGGACACTTAGATCAGACTGTCACAAGTATCCCAGAGGACATCCACTCCTGTAAAAATCTTGAAATATTTTTGTTGAGTCAGGAAACATGGCACTGTTTAATTAGGAGAAACAAATTAAGTTAGGTAGACAAAAAATGACCAGATGGAATGCATAGCATGTGAGCAAAATGAAAATAATTTATTTAATTACGACTTTTTTGACTCCTATGTTTTTATTTTTAAGTTACATTATTTCCTTTACCAAAGTGTTTAGAAACTGCATTATATAGTTGTTGTTTTATGCCTCTGGTGGAGCTGTTTGAACCCTGTCAAGCGAGGAATTACTCATTTGGAGACAACAAACAGTGGAGTGGGAATGCCTAATCCTGTAGTTTTTTTCTTAGACTCCTTTTCCTGTTTTTTAATGTGACCAGTTTAGAATATCAAATTGCACTCCAATGCCATGTAACACTTCTGACACTGTTATTGGCATAGTTGCCTGCTACCTATACAGCCTGTAACAAGTTGTGTACTCTGAATGTTCTGTAACCTGTTTATGTAAATTTTGTCTCTCGTCCACTTGACAAGGAATCTTTGTAAAAAAGCCTTCCTGGCTCAAAGGTACTAATTTGCAATTGAAATAAATAAAAATAATATATATATATATATATATATATATATATATATGTATATACATGCAAACTTAGCCCCTGTATTATGAAAGGTACAGAAAGACTGGGTGCTTTGGGTGACCCCTGCATTGACTGGGATATTGCAAGAACGGGAGTCTAATGCATTTTTACATACAAACAAAATAAAGCTTAAATTGAATCTAGGCTGGATGTATTGCTTTGACTGTATAATCAAATGGGTGATTACCACCACTCACTTTATCACAGTATCCAGAAAACAGATGCATGCTGAGGTACTACATCATTTTTTTGAATCTCCTTTTTTTACTTATGCATGTGCCAAACAAACCATGATAGAATCCTTGCTGTCTGATGTTAGAATTCCAGCCAAAATGTGGGATATTGTCAGGCTGGGAGTGCATGGCAAAATCAATGTGAAGGGTAATCATAAGCATAAGGAAATGCAAGAGAGGTGTTGTCCCAGACCGTCTCGTACAACTACAGTATTATTAAGACTACGGATCACTTATTTCTAGAATGCCCTTTTATTGTTGAGTTTTGGAATCTTTTCTCACTTAGGTGGCACATTGGTATTTTCTTGAAATTGACTCCTGACATTTTATATATGAGGATATTTCCACATACATGGCGTATTTAAAATCAGAGTAGCATGAGAATTGTGCTGGCTTGTTTTAAATATTGGCTATGGCAAATATTGTGCACACTCAAGCTACAACAACAATACATGGCCCAATCTGAACTATTCTACTTGATACAGTACAGTGGCGGATCATCTTTAAAGTCAGTTTGCTGATTTTCAAAGCCCTACACAGATTGGGCCCAGATTACCTGAAAGAGCTCCTGGTTCCTTATTGCCCTGGACGATCACTCCGCTCGGCCAATGAGGGGTTGCTAGAGATTCCAAGGGTGTGATTAAAATCATCTGGGGTGAGAGCTTTTATGTATGCAGCCCCTACCCTTTGGAATTCTCTAACCCGTCGGCTGTGGGAGTGCACAACTATCGAGGGATTTAAGCAATCTTTAAAAACCTTTTTGTGGCACCAGGCATTCAGTGATTGATTTTTCTTTCTTCTTTTTGGTGTACTGCTATTTTAATGTAAATTTTATTGATGTTTGTTCTACTTTTAAATTGTTAGGCACCTTGGTTATGGATAAGGCACCCTATAAATAAAATGTATTATTATTATTATACTTACTGACCTGATTTAAATTCAAGAATTGGAACTCAAGATGGTGCAGAAGAAATTATGGAAGGAGAGGTGGGGAACCAAGACTTGGTTAAAATAATAACAAAAAAAAACATAAATAAATATGTATATGTGTGTGTCATCCCATCACATGTGGAAAGAAGCTGAGGAATAGGAGAATGGGGTGACAGTTAGGACCGATGACTCCAATGCACACCCCAATTCCAGTTGGGGGGATGGGCTGGAGGGGTGCAAAGGGGGGTTCAACCCTAACATCAAATTTCCTCGCTTTTGTCACTGTGGAACAACCCTAACTGATGCATTAAACGGAGTTTTTTGCCTCTAATTTCCCTTCTTTTTGAGAATGATAATGAGAAATAGTGAATGTAATGCAGCGGCAGGAGCGCAGGGGTGATATCTTGTCGCATTGTAACATTGTGCCCGCAAACACAAATCGTAATGCGCATAGTGACACAAAGTTAAACAGAAAGAGGAACAGTACTGTAGACGAAATGTTAAAAACAATGGAAGCATAACCACAAATGAAAGCATAAAGTGCGCACATGGTAAGTAAATATGGAGCGATAGAAGTGAAACGGTACTGGAACCGCAAAGCAGAAACGGTAATGGTAAGAGTAATGTAAGTGCACAGGCTGGTTTTCCCCAAAAGCTGTATAGAGAAAGACAGTGAGTAGAAAGAATGTATGCAAAATAATGACTCTCGGAACACAAAAATCAGTAGTTGTAATAGTAAATTGCTTATAAGTCAGTAACCGTACGACATAGAAAAAAAATTTAAAAGTCATATGTATTATCACTTTCCTGGCTAGTTTTATACATAGCCCCTTCTATAATTTTTTGACAAAAACTCCGTATCTCACACCGTTTTCGACATATGGGCCCTCAAAGGCGTGGCGAACGCCGTAATGTTATCCTATGGGAAAAAACAGAAGTTCTGACTGCCATAACTTTTAAACAGTTTAATATTTTTTCACAAAATCTTTGAAAGGCACATTGGGGACCCTGGCATGTTCCTGAAGATTTTGGGCGGTCATACCGTGCGACCTGTAGGCACGACCGTAGAATTCCAGAAAAAGTGTAAACGCACAAGAAGATAATGCTTAATAACTCCACAGCTGTGTATCTGACCAGTACAAAACTTGGCATATCCCAGGGCATAAGGGTCTTGATTATGTATTCCAAATTTCAGGCAAATCCGTCAAATGGTTGCAAAGTTATTAAGGTGCAAATTTTGGGTTTAACATGTAAATGGCTCCTCAACCCAAACTATGGTAGCACTACCGTGCTACCATAATATATATTGTGTGTGTGTATATATATATATATATATATATATATATATATAGATATATATAATATAGCAAAACAATTTTAAGAGATATTAGAATACTAGGCATTCCTTTCTTAGCCTGTTTAATATGTAATACTGTTCCTTTGGCATTAAGTTTTTTTTTCACATTGTTTGGTTCTTTTCCTCTTTTTTTCTTTCATGTTATGAATGAAATAATATTTTTTTGTACTTGATTGCTTTATGGTTGTTTATCTCAGGATATCTTAATAAAATATTCCCCTACTCTTTGCAGTAAGGGGCATCACTGAGTGTTTTGGTCAATGATAGATGACACAGAGCAGTCTCAAGCTGCTACCACCCGACAGGAGGAGACCATTTACTCTTTCAGTACAGAACTGATGGAGGTGCTGATTGCAGCTTCTCCCAGAGATTTGCTCCTTACTATGGAATGTGTGACAACAGATTTATCTGAGTTGGCTTTGAATGTTTCTTGTGACTTACTGGATTCTGTATCACTGTCAGACCTGCAAATTGCTGAGGTTGAAGTACTTATTCAGAAGTCCCTGGATTCTAAAAGGAAATACCTGTTTTTCCTGCTTGCCGAGGAAGAGGAATCATTCTTGTTACACAGGACCCAGCTCCTACAATGATGCCAGGAACAGCCTTATGAAACAATACAACCACCCAGGTCTGTCATTCTGGCTGAAATTGACAGGCTAGAGGGGGTCACACTTCACAGACCTTGCCACCGATACCTAGAACTCCTCTGCTGACTTTAGCCCCCCAGAATTTTACCTTTGCTTTCACAGTTGTTGCTCCTCCCTGGCCAGCCAGCCTGATTTTCTAACACCATCCCTAACTTAGCAATCTGATCCATTGACAGATGGGACACAGTCGGACTACTCCACCACTCAGACTGTTTCTTCCTTGCCTGTCAGCAGTGTGCCTACATCGTTTATGGTCTCCCATGGTACACCCCCCTCAACAGCTACCTCTTTGTCCCAGCCTCCTGCTCCACCTAAACCACAACATGGATCATGATGAGGACATTGAAGGAACTACGCCACTGACTACTCCCCTCCTGATTGAAGAAAAGAAGTTGCTTTGCATGGTGCAGGATGGTCAACTGATGATGGGAGATATTGGAGCCTGACCCCCTCGACTTCCAAATTTCATCATACTTTTGCAATGGTAAGCTCCTTTTACCGAATGGCTCCTCTGATCTGTATTTTCCTGACATAATTGCTGACATGCCAGTTGATCTGCTTTTGATAACCATTGGTGCTCCCCCCCCCAGCAGCTGCCTGTTCCCAATTGGTTCCATTTCTTTTGACCTCAGAGAAATCAGATTTCCCACTGCTACCCTCTACCTTACCTGGCCCTGCACAGCATGATACCTCCATTACTACTGTACTCCCTAGCCCCCTGATTTCTGCCTCCCCCATTCACCCTATGGTGCCACAGACTGCTGAGGCAGCCCACCTCATGTTTAAGTGGATCTCTCTCCTTCCACTGGATGGACCCCAGGCCACTGACTTGCCTTCCCCCCTCCTGGGTTGCCAGAATGGAAGCAGCAGACTCACCCCCAGAGACCCTGAAATGCCTCATTGGGCCCCTACGGAGATGACACAGTCGGCCTGCCAATGGCAATCATTTTGGAAATCTGACTCATATAAACTTCAGCTGGCTCCTGCTCAATGATGCACTGTGGTCCGCTTCCTGTACATTGGAGGCTTGGATTCCCCCTGATCAGGAATACTTCAGCAGGCAATCACTGAAGGACTCTACATTTTTTGGCCAATTACATTTTTGCTTTGATCCTTTCTACACAAGATGATTACTTTGATGTCAACTTTAACAGCCCTGCACATCTGGATCATTTTTTGAACCCTACACAATTCTCTGAAAACTACCCTACTCTGGTCAATGATCCAGGCAATCCTCCTGATGAAACCTGCCCTTCACACTGTGACTATCCTCCTCCATAATGAGGGAGTAAACGTGCATGATGTTAAATACTGGTTGGCTCAACATTGCAAAGTACTTGGAGACCCAGCTCCGATAATGGACACAGAGGATTTATGGACAGATAATTGGAGGTTTAAAGTCAAGCTGAAACATGATCTATTGGATCTTCAGCACTTGCAAAGTGTGTTTTTTCTTGGCTGGGATAGGGGCACTGCTTCTATTTGGGCCAACCTAAGACCTGTTTTAAGTCTGGCTCTGAGAACCACCTTAGTAATGTGTGAGACAAGATTCGGTGCAACCTCTGCCAAGACTTCAGCCATGTCAGCCAACACTGTACCAATATCTTTCAATGCAATGTTTGTGAGAAGGTTGGCCATTCCTACCGTGCCTGCAAATGGGCAGCCCATAATTAAGAGAACTGTCCACTCCCTGATGACTTATTTCATGCTGCTCAAACTGTCTCCCAACAGAAGAAACATTAAGCAGTGATAGGTCAACTCATCCATGAACCAGATTCCTCCAATCTGGTTTCTATCCTGCATCCGGTACACACTCCCTCTCCTATTTTCACACCCCTCTTGCCCACCCCTGCTTTGGTGCCTGATCCTGCCTCACCACTGAACCTGCCTTTGCCTGACCCTCAGGCAGATGATACAGACATCAACCAACAGTTCAGGAAGGAGGATGAGATCATGCCACCACCAGACATGATACTGGTCACCAGGGAAAGAACCTTGCACCACCTCAGATCACGTGGTCCTCTTCACCTCCTATCCTACTCCAACCTGCACTTATCCATAAGAATAGATTTCAGGCTCTTGAAAAAGAGAATGTTGATATGGACAACAGCCTTGACACTAAACCCTCCTCTTAGCCTTCTTCCAGCTCAGATGTTGTCAAGCCTGATGCCACCATACAAAAGTCCACGGTGAATCTATGAAACAAAAAACATGAATGAACATACACAGTTCTAATCAGCTGGACTTTTCTGCTTAGTGGGTCAATGTTGACTTACTAGCATACTAACATGCTAAAATGCCAGCAGAATAGGCCTAACGGTCTTTTGTGTCTGCTTGTTTGGTCAGTTCCCACCCTGGAAGCTGACCTTGCTGCTCCCCTCACCCTCTCTGGCTTCCTTCCCTATTTCCCATGGATCTCACCCTGAAACTCACTTTGCTTAATGTCAGCAGTATCAAGTATCCCAGCAGGAGGAACCAATTTTATATGACATTATGAGACTTCTATTTCAACATCTTCTTCCTTCAAGAAACACATTTTATGACCGTAAATGACATCACACAAGTGCAACGTAGTTGGTTATGGGGTCCTTCCTTGTGTGATAAGGTGGGAATTCTTTTTTGTGACTTCTCTTTTACTTGCAAAACTTGGTGAACCTCGAGCTTGGCAGGGCACTGTTGCTTGATGTTCTAAGTGACTTGGACCGCTAGCACTACATAACACTTTATGCCCCCTAAATGAAAAGGGAAAGAGTGGATTTGTTTTGGAAGATTATCTATGCACCTCCAGATACTTTTTTTTCTGGAGGTGATTTCAACTGTGGTTTGACCACCCTTGACTGTGGTGCCAAAATTCTGATGTTCGATGACACTACCTGTTTAACCCTAATGATTGCTGATGCAAATTTGTTCTATGCTTATTGATCTCAGCATAGTGCGGAAGGCTTCACTTATTATAAGAACTGTTTTGCTGCCCGCATTAATTTCTTTTTTGCTATGGCTCATATCATCACGCAAAGCATTGTGCTTAAACCATATGAGTCCTCTGATTACTTATTGTTAGGGGGTAGTTTTAGTTTCACTAAGGCTGTATACGGCAGCACCCCTTTATGGAGAATAAATAATTCAAGCCTCTCATATCAAGACTTTCAGCCCTTTTACAAGCATGCTGGTCTGTCACATGCTTATATGACAACTGTGGGGTCTGGTGGAAAGACATGAAGTCTAATATTCAATGGGTGACCCAGTCTTATACCACATACAACAGACTGATATCCCGTATGGAATATGTATCCCTTCATTCCCACTTACTGCACTTTTTTGACATTGGCACATACCACTGGACTGGACTATAGTAGCCAGATAACTAATGTAATAGCCCATATGGGCTCAATTCAGTATAGCAGGGTGGTTTCCCTCCAATTGCAGCATCAATGTGGCATTCAGAATAAACAGGAGAAGGGCACCATGTTTCAAAACTGTCAAGACAGAGTAAATCATCTGCACTTTACCAAGGTACTCGACGAGTAGGGTGCACAAGTTGCTGATTTGCCTGAATTACTGATGGTACTTGACAGTTACCTCCTCATGAAGTTTGATACTTGTACCCCCTGTAATCCTGCACTACCATTGCTAGTTAACATCCCAGTGCCCCCCATACTTCCTTCCCTGTTAGGGCCTCTCATTAGCCCCATTAGTCCTGTTGAAACTTTGAAAGCCATTCAGACCTTATGCAGTAACATAGCCTGTGGGCTGGACAGCATTTTGGCTGAGTTTTATAAGACTTTTGCGCTGCTTTAGTGGATGATTTGGCACCCCTTTTTAACTGGATCTTGATGACTAACCATCCGCCATTTTTCTTTTGCAAGGCATTGCAGATTTTTTTATTTAAAAAGGGTGACTCCTCCAGCCTGGATGATTGGTGCCCCTCTGTCTGTTAAACATGGACATGAAAAGACTTATGAAAGTTTTGGCTTCTAGACTGGCTACGGTTGATGATGTAGTGATTTCTAAATTCAAGGCTTGTTCTATTAAGGGACGTAATATTTTGGATAATTTGATCCTAGTCAGAGAAATATTTGATCTTAAAGACTGCCCTAAGTCAGTTGGATGCATTCTTTTGTTAGACCAGGAGAAAGCGTTCAACAGGGTCTCTCACGGATACCTGCTGACATCCTCTTGCATTATGGGATTCCTTCTGTCTTCTGTGGGTGACTACAAAGCATATATTCCCCAGCTACAATTGTTCAGAATATTAAGGCCCATTAAGGCAACCAACTTCAGTTAAAAATTGGGGTTCAACAGGGTAGCACTTTAAGTCCCCGAGGTATGTCTTTTGCATCAATCCCACCCTTTGCACACTACATGTACTTCACCAGATTTGGGGCATCACCAATTAGGAAAATGTGGCCTGCATCACAGCTACTCCATATGCAGACGACATGGTCTTATTTGTCCAAGACCGTGATTCGGGTCTCACTGCCCTGGACATTTTCACCTCCTTTGAACCCTATTCCAGTGCCAGATTTAACTTACTCAAATGTTGAGGCTATTTGTTGGGACACGGTACAGCTGTCATCCCATCTGTTGGAGAGATCGCAGTGGGTACTTTGTCCATTAGAATTTTGGGCATCATATTTGGAGCTGCTGATCCAACCTTTACTAATTGGAACTGCAAGTTGACACTTGCTTCTGGTAAAGTTTTAGTTTGGAAACACTGGTACCAGTCCAAAAAGATGAAAACATTCACCTTGCAGACCTTTCTACTACCTTATTTCACCTACTTGTCCATGGTATACCCTTTCCCCAAGGTTTTGGATGTCACCATGTACATCAACACATTTCAGTTAATCTGGGGAAGTAGACAGAACCCCATAAAATGTAACACTCTCTATCGCCATATCTCACAGGGAGGTCTCTGTGTCATGAACTCTGTTGTTTTTTTTCTATTGCACTTTTTTCTTGGAATCTGGTCAGCTATCTTCAACATGACACAGAATGTTGGCATCCCTGGACTGACCACTGTGCACTTCCCCCATTGGACTTTTGGAATCCAAACACCGCTAGACTGTGTAAATGCCCCCTTTTTCAGTATTTTGTTCTTCCTTTTCTTGACAAAACTCGACAATAAAAACTTGATTATGCACATGTACAGACATTGATAAGAAAAACCTTATACCAGAATATTGTGGAGACTAATTATTGTGACCCTGTGATCTATTCAGGGATATCCCCACTGGACTATTGCAAAATTAAAGACTACTTGATGGATTCCTGGACCCCATCCAAAATGTGGGATGTTGTCTGGTTAAGCTGTCGTGGATGCCTCGGAGTCAAGGCCAACTCAAAACATAAAAGTTTGTTGGAGCGCTATTGCCCTAGATCAGACTGTCACATACAACTTGAGATCTTGGAACACTTGCATGTTACCTGTCCCTACATCTCTTGCTTTTGGAATAAAGTTGCTCTCTCTTGGTGTGACCAAGTCTGGCAGTGAGTTACAAAAGCAAATGTGGTGCTGGGCATTCTGCCCTCCACAGTAGCATATGACCCTTCCACTGTCAGACTGGGTTTTACCACAATTAAATATTTTTGTGGCAGTCATGCTGTGCCCTTCTCCTTCAGCAGAAGACTCTCACTCCTGAGGTAGTGCTCCACATGATTGAGAGTGAACTGTCTTATATTTATATCTCAGAAAATATAATTCACACTAAATGTGTCCTTCTACAGAAGTGGAAATTCATCTCTAATACTGTATTTTTCAACCCCCCCCGATCTTTTTTTTCTCTAGCCCCCGATTTAGTGGTTTTGTTGCTTCTGTACAAAGTGAGGCCCCATATGTAGGGTTGCCCTTGTTTTTCCCTTGCCTATTCCATACTGTTAATGCTTGTCTGCTTCATGAATTAAATGAAATATGCCAACTTTTTAATTTTTTTTTTGTTTATGGCTAAAACTTACTTTCTTATTGCAACTATTTATGTCTGTACCATTTGAGTACCTATTTCTTTATCATATTGTTGCTTGTTGGGCTCCCATTTGTTAATAAAATTCCACTACTCTTATCAAGAACTGCCATGGTATCTTTAACGTCCACCTGAATAACCACCAAAACAGGCAGATGAGACCTCGGATTAACATCTCATCCAAAAGATGGCACCTCAGGAGTGCAGCACCCCCCATCATGATGCACTATGTCGGTATTGGGATTTATTTCCCACGTTTCCGGTGTGGAGCTAGAATCCACAACCTTCCAATTTTCTGGCCTCAGAGGTGAGTGTGCTACCTGCTGAGCTACTGACACTGCATAATATATTTCAAAACTGCACTGCAGCCTGTTACAGGAATTGGGGGGATAACATAAATAACTTCAGCCACCTAACACTTAATAAAATGCATTTTAAAAATGTACAAATTTGTCCCATTTTTTGCATTGGCTGGATGGGACATTTCAAACCTACACATATTGCATGCTTTGTTTCTACCTGCTCAAATGCACTGCTGATTCAAAACAGCTCCCTATGCATTTTAAATAAAGAGCTCTGTAATATTCATGTGTGTGTGCTTTTATTTATTATGTTTGTTGTTTTTTTTTTGCCAAAATGAGTTCTAAAGTGACAATCTTGTATGTAACCTACTCTGCCCCCTAGGTTACATACATGATTGACTGTGAGGAAAAAGTGACCCCTATTGTTCTCAAAAGAGGTGGCTGGGAAGGTAAGAGCAAAAAAGTTAGCATTCAGGAAGCATAAGGAGATACAGAGGAAGGAGGAGAGGGAGGTGTATCATGAGATGTAGAGGGAGGCAGGGAAAGCAGTGCAGGGGTGCAAAGGCATAAACAGAGGGAAAAACAGCACAGGCAGTAAAGAAAGGAGATCAGACATTTTTCAGATATACTGTATAAGCGAAAGGAGAAAAACCAGGGGAGGGACTGTAAGGCTAAGGAGGGAAGCGGAGGAGTGTGTGGAGGGGGACGACGAAAAAGCAGGCAAATATTTTTGTTCAGTGTTCACAGAGTAAGATGACAAACCACAGTTAATTTTTTTTTTTTATTTAGTTGTTTAACCAGGTATAGCACACTAAGCTGAAAGCTTTTTTACAGGAGCGACCTGGGAGCACAAGGAGGTTAAGTGACTTGCTCAGGGTCACACAGTATGCAAGTGGAAGCTGTGGGATTCAAACCCAGGTCTGGTCTGCTGGATGTCACCAAATTTGCAGCTCAGAACCTTAGACCACTGAGCTCTACTGCCTCCGTTGACAGAAGCATTGACGGAAGGCAGGTGGACACTACAGTAGTCCATTTACAGATAAGAGAGTCCTGAAGGAACTCACAAATCTGAAAGTGGACAAGGCAATGGGGCCACGTGGGATACATCCAAGGATATTGTAGAAGCTCAGAGAGGTGCTGGCTGCATCTCTGACAGTTCTATTCAACTACTCACTGGAAAGAGGAGTGGTCCTGGAGGACTGAATGAGAGGAGATATAGTCCCACTTCACAAAAGTGGTAGAAGGGAGGAAGCTGGAAATTACAGGCCAGTAAGCCTGACCTCAGTGGTGGGGAAATTAATGGAATCACTGCTGAAGGAAAGGATTGTGGAATATCTTGGTACCAGCAACTTACAGGATCTGAGGCAGCATGAATTCACCAGTGAGAGGTCATGTCAAACAAATTTGATAGATATCTTTGACTCGATGACCAGGGAAGTAGATCAGGGTGGAGCAGTGGAAGTGGCCTACCTAGATTTCAGTGAGGCCTTTGCCACTGTTCCACGTAGGAGACTAGTAAACAAGCTGGGCAGCCTGGGAGTGGGGCCAAACATGGTAAAATGGGTAAGTAATTGTTTGGGGGATAGGTATCAGAGGGTGGTGGTAAATGGAGTTCACTCCTAGGAAGGGAGGGAGGGTGACCTGTGGGGAGCCACAAGGATTAGTACTGGGACTGGTCCTCTTTAATGTATTTATTAGTGACACTGCAGAGGGACTAAAAGGGAAAGTGTGCCTTTTTGCAGATGACACTAAAATTTGCAATAGAGTAGACAATGTGGGTGGGGTAGTTGGAAAAAAAATGAACAGGGATCTAGGAAAGCTTGAGGAGTGGTCAAGAATGTGGCAACTAATAGTTTCAATGTGAAGAAGTGCAAAATCATGCACTTAGGGCATAGAAACCCAGGGGCCGAGTACAAGATAGGGGGAGTGGTACTGATGACCACCAGACAGGAAAGAGACCTGGGGGTAATGATATCTGATGATCTAAAGGTGACCAAACAATGTGACATGGCTGTAAGGAGAGCCAATGGAATGCTATGGTGCACAAGGAGTGATATCACCAGCAGAAAGAGGGAGGTGGTGATACCACTGTATAAATCATTGGTGAGAACTCACCTGGAGTGCTGTGTCCAGTTCTGGAGACCACATCTCTGGAAAGACATAGACAAAGTAGAGGAGGTCCAGAGGAGGGAAAGAAAAATGATGCAGGGTCTGTACCACAGACCATGTGATGAGAGACTAACAGACTCCATATGTACACCCTGGAGGAAAGAAGGGAAAGAGGGGATATGATAGAGACTTTCAAATACCTCACAGGTATAAATAAGGTAGAAGAGGGAAGCATTTTTCAGAAAAAAAGATGCTCAAGAACAAGAGGAAATGCTACGATATTGGAGGGGGTAGACTCAGGGGAAATTTAAGGAAGTACTTCTTCACCGAAAGGGTAATGGATGCCTGTATCAGTCTTCCAGCAGAGGTGGTGGAGCAAAAGCTCTGGTGGGATTCAAGAACGCATGGTATAGGCATAAGGGAACCTTCATCATTGGGAAAGGGAGGGCTAAGCCGGAGATCAAATAGGATCTATGGTATTACAGTTGGTAGACAAATTGGGCAGACTGGGTGGGCCAAGTGGTCCTTATCTGCCATCAAATTCTATGCTTCTATGTAAATGTAAGGTGTGCAAAATTTGGGGCATTGGACCACCTGAAATGAAAGAGGTTGGGTTCATTTACTGTCAAGGCTGAATAGCCAATTTAAATCTCTGAAGATGCTCTCACTGCCTGCTTCAGAGAAACTGGGCTACCTGATTCTGTCCCGCCACATCTACTTTTGTAACATGAGCCCTATCATGCCTAGGGAACGTGATTTTTTTCCTGATGTAGCTGGCTTATTTCTAGCCAATCAGAACAACCATTTGTGGCGTTTAAGCTGATTTTGCCTGCAAATCAGTCCATTCTGTTTGAGAAGACCAAATGAGTAGTTTCTCAGTCACCTCCAATTTGCATGTTATGAGCAAGCACCTCCATTATGAACAGGTATTTTAAAACATGCTAAAATGAAAGTCAGACACCAAAGGGGGTTCCCTTTCCTTCATAGTATGCTTTTTAGGTTTTTAGTACTGTGGTTTAAGGCTCTGAGCTGCAAATCTGGTAACATCCAGCAGATCAAACTTGGGTTTGAATCCCACAGCTTCCACTTGCAGACTGTGTGAACCTGAGAAAAAGTCACTTAAGTTCCCTGTGCTCCCAGGTTGCACCTGTGAAAAAGCTTTCAGCTTAGTGTGCTAGTCCTGGTTAAACAACTAACAAAAAAAAAAAACTGGGTCTGGTGTGAATATTATTAAATTTTTTTTTTCAATTTGAAAATGGGAGTATAGGGTGCACTGAATGGTAGTCTGCAAGGTCTCTGGGGACAGAACAAAGGTCAGTCATGTTTGTAACAAGGAACAGAGTTAAAAGATCTGTCCCTGTTACAATGGGATTTAGTTACTGGGCATGGTTTATTGTGGCAAATAAAGCTACATTATCTTATTTACTGTAATGGGTTTTATGACTGCCATTTAAATACATAATGTAATGTCAAAAAAAGGGTACTTTTATAAATATTTGGTCATGGTGAGCTATTTTGTTGCTCTAATAACTTCCTTGCGTGTGCCAAACATGCTTTACATTTCACAGTTTTGCAATGGAGTTTAAGGCTACGTAATTAATAGTGTGTGTATGACTTTTGCAGGCTGCCAAAAATCAGTTTTAGTGGTCTTTTGGTTGTGACTTGTTTTTAACTGGGACAGAAATAGTATGTTCATGTTTGTAACAGAGGACCTCTTGAAAATTCTCTGTCCCTGTAACAAACAAGACTTTTGGTGGTACTTTATTTTTTCATTGTGATTGCCAATTTACCCAAAAATAAAGTTAAAATGGAATGTTTGCTGCAAAGTTTGAGATAAAAAATAAAAATATTGGGTGATCTAGTAATTTACTAATACATTTAAAGTGAGAAAAAGCCTCAAATCTATTTTAGTATTTGCAAAAGTTACCGTTGAAGCCTGTTTCATGTTCGATCTTGTTTGTAACAGGGACACCCTGAGAACAGTGGTCCCTGTTACAAATGAGACTGTTCTGTTTTTCTTATTTTTAAATAGTTTTTTAGTGTAAAATGGATATTTTAATCACTGCTCCAAATGGAGAGTTGAAACAAAAGCCTGCCTTTGCAAATAGCCCTCGGTATGATTTGGGGGGGGGGACTGCCAGTGCTTGATGAAATAGAATGTTCGTACTTGAATATATGGAACTAAAAATAAAACAAAATGATGCTCCAGTCATTTCCAACTATATTTAAAGTGGACAAAGCTAAAAATTCATGTTTGTATTTTAAACAGTTGTCCTAAAAGCCCCCTTGCAAGTTCACTCTCATTTGCAACAGGGACTGCATCACATTCACATTTATATGATAATGGGGACCTCCTGAAAACAAATGTCCACATTACACATGAGACATTTATTGGAAAACAAATATTTTTTATATTGTAAGTATTGTGGCACAGAGGTGTAATTTAAGGCAAACTTCCAAAACACTAATGCTTACTAAAAGGATAGCTTTCCGGAAAGGGTCACATTATGGTGGGTGCCAACAATTCCAATGACTCAAGCATTTTATTTTATTTACATGTGAGAACAAAAATGTTTTGCAACTAAAACCCCTTGTAAATGATAAAAATAAAGATTGTGGGGCTGGTGACATGGACCTTGGGAACACAATGGCAGCAATTGGCTTTAAAAAATGGTCCTAGCCCAGGTACATCTGATAGGACAGTGGAGAGAGAGATGGTTGCCACCGGGTAACCCAGGGACTGCTGACAGGGATGGGGAGGGGGATGGCACTGACCACGGGTCTCATGGGACTGCCAAGTTCTAGGAGGGTGCCACCAGGCCCCAGGGACTGCTAACAGGTATGCAGAGAAAAATGGGACTGTCCTTTCATCCCATGGGACTGTTAACAGGCTGGAGTTTTAGGATTGTGCCACTAGGCCCCAGGGAATGGACTGACCACGGGTCCCATGGAACAGCTAAGTTGTAGGAGGGTGCCACCAGGCCTCAGGGACTACTGATGGGGATGTGGAGAGAGATGGTACTGACCTCATATCCCATAGGACTGCTAACAAGGGAGGAAAGTTTTAGGAATGTGCCACTAGACTCCAGGAACTGCTGACAGAAATGGGGAGGGGGATGGGACTGACCTCACATCCCATGGGACAACTGACAGGGCTGGAGAGTTGTACATAGGTTTGCCAGATCCCAGGGATTGCTGACAGGTATGTGGAGGGAGATGGGACTGAGCTCACATCCCATGGGACTGCTAACAGGGCTGAAGAGTTGTTGGAGAGTGCCACCACACCCCAGGGACTGCTGACAGAGATGAGGAGAAGGATGGGACTGACCATGGGTCCCATGGGACTGCTGAGTTGTGGAAGGATGCCACCAGGCCCCAGGGACTGCTGACGGGGATGGGGAGAGGTATGGGACTGACTTCACATCCCATGGGACCACTGACAGGGCTGGAGAGTTCTACAATGGTTTACCAGATCCCAGGAACTGCTGACAGGGATGTGGAGGGAGATGGGACTGAGCTCACATCCCATGGGACTGCTAACAGGACTGGAGAGTTGTTGGAGGGTGCCACCACACCACAGAAAGTGCTGGCAGAGATGGGAAGGAGGAAGGGACTGACCACAGGTCCCATGGGACTGCTGAGTTGTGGAAGGGTGCCACCAGACCCCAGGAACTACTGTCATGGATGCAGAGGGGGAAGGGACTGACCTCACATCCCATGGGACTACTAACAGGGGTGGAGAGTTGTAGAATAGGCTACCAGGCACCAGGAACTGCTGACCGAGATAGGGAGTGGATAAGATTGACCTTGGGTCCCATGGGACTGCTGAGTTGTAGGAGGTTGCTAACAGGCCCCAGGGACTGCTGCCAGAGATGGGGAGGGGCATGGGATTGACCTCAGGTCCCATGGGACTACTGAGTTATGGGAGGGTTCCACCATGACCCATGGACTATTGACAGGGCTGCAGAAGGGGATGGGACTGACCATGTATCCCATGGGACTGCTGACAGAGCTGCAGAGTTGTAGAATGGTCTACCAGGCACCAGGGACTGCTGACAGAGATGGGGAGTGGATGGGACTGACCGTGGGTCCCATGGGACTGCTGAGCTATAGGAGGGTGCCAACAGGCCCCAGGTACTGCTGATGGGGATGCAGAGGGAGATGGCACTGACCTCGCATCCCAGGAGGTGCTCACAAGACTAGAGAGTTGTAGAATGATCTACCAGGTCCCAGGGGCTGCTGAGAGGGATGGTGAGGAGGATGGGAATGATGTCATTTTGTTTACAATCCAGTGTGTGTGTGTGTGTGTGTGTGTGTGTGTGTGTGTGTGTGTGCTTGCCTCCCTTTTGTTTGCAATCCAGTGTGTGTATGCGTGTGTGCGTGCCTCCCTTTTGTTTGCAATCCAGTAGGTGCGTGTGCATACCTCCATTTTGTTTGCAATCCAATGGGTGTGCATGCTTCCATTTTGTTTGCAGTCCAGTGGGTGTGCGTGTGTGCCTCCATTGTGTTTGTAATCCAGTGGGTGTGTGTGTGCTTCCATTTGGTTTACGGTCCAGTGGGTGTGCGTGCTTGCCTCTGTTTTGTTCGTGAGCGAGTCACTTGCCTACGTACTCATCTGGAGGATTCAGTTACATCATCACTTGGGCTCTGATAAATTCCTGGTTAATCTTCTATGGGGCCCTAGTGAGTCTGCAGGATGTGTACTGTGCATACCTGCTTAAGTGAGTCACTGTAGGCCAGCACTCGTGTTCTTATCTGGTGCATTCAGTTATGCCATCACCTGGGGTCTGCCACGTCCTTGGTCAGTCTTCCACAGGGCCCTGGTGAGTCTGTAGGTTGTGTACTGTGCACACCTGCTCAAGTGAGTCACAGTAGGCTGGCACCCACATTATCATCTAGTGGATTCAGTTATGTCATCACCTGTGGTCTGCCAGGACCCTGGTCAATCTTCTACAGGGGCCTGGTGGGTCTGTATGTGGTGTACTATGCACACCTGCTTGAGTGAGTCACTGTAGGTTTGCGCCCGTATTCTTATCTGGTGGATTTGGTTACACCATCACCTGGGGTCTGCCAGTTCCTTGGTCAATCTTCTGCAGGTCCCTGGTGGGTCCACAGGTGGTGTGCTCTGCACATCTGTTCAAGTGAGTCACTGTAGGCCAGCACCAGTGTTCTCATCTGGTGGATTCAGTTATGATGTCACCTTGGGTCTGCCAGGTCCCTGGTCAATCTTCTACAGGGCCCTGGCTGGTCCACAGGTGGTGTACTGTGCACATCTGCTTGAGTGAGTCACTATAGACTAACACCCATGTTCTCATCTGGTGGATTCAGTTATGTCATTACCTATGGTCTGCCAGGCCCTGGTCAATCTTCACTGGGTCTCTGGTGGGTCCACAGGTAATGTACTGTGCACATCTGCTCAAGTGAGTCACTGTAGGCCAGCACCTGCATTCTCATCTGGTGGATTCAGTTATGCCATCACCTGGGGTCTGCCAGGTCCCTGTTCAATCTTCTACAGGGGCTGTTGCAAAAATCTATTTTAAAATGTGTAAAGGAGACGTGTCAAACATTCACAAGGAAAAGAAGGAGACGTTTTTGTTAGCCACACCCACTGGATTGAAACAGAATGGAGGCATACATGCACAGCCACTATTGCCTGCATTTTAATCTGGTAGATTCAGCTACACCATCACTTGCTGTCTCCCCCTTTATTTTTGACAGAATCTATACACCCACAAAATGAGTAACACCACTGTTCCAGTTTAGCATGCCACTGCAATGTGCAACTACAGGAAAAGCAGTAACGCTAACCCAGATGTCTGTCAAGAATACAAAGCATCAGAGTTGAAGAGACTACAAGAATTCCATGAAAACATGGACGAGAAAACAGAAAAGGTGCAATGAGGCTAGCAGGCTAAGAATGCATGAGTACACATGTGAAAGAAGTTGCAGGCCTTAGCAGTCAAGGAAAATGATGAAACAAAATGGTGTACTAGAACACATGAGGAAAGGAAGAATCAGCAATGTAAGGCTTGGCATCTAAAGAAATAAAAGCAGCTGAGAGAGATGTCAACACAGAAGTAAAGATGATATAGGGAGAAGGATGCTGAATGCAAAAGAAATAAATATCAGGCAAAAATAAGTAGTAACAATGAAAGAATGGTCAGTGAGATAAGTGACATTGAGGGACCTGACACTGAGGGACCATCAGCCTCCAGGGGTTCACTGAGAAAAGCAGTGCACCGGAGCAAACAAAAACTACCTAAATCAGCAAAAAGATTTGCAACTGTAATTGCTGGTTTAATTAAAAATGCAAACAGTAAAGAAAAAGAATTGCTAAAAAAAATCAGCATAGGCTATGATGGACTGTCACCAAAATATGTTTTAAAATGTGTGAAGGAAACATGCCGAACATTCACAAGGAAAGGAAGAAAGTTTTTGTTAGCCACTTAGTTACACATCTGGATCACAAGCATGGACTAAAGAAGAAAGTCTGCTGTGAACCTGGTTTGAGCCGTAAATATGTCATTAAGTATTGTGCTTTAAGATTGAATGTCAATGTGGAGTTGCTAGCTAGAAGAGCCAATGCATTAAGCACTGTGACGCAGCAGGCACTTATGGAGCACTGTTCTCACTCTGAGGTAAATACAGTTATGCTCAATAAAAAGGGAGTTGCTGATGTAACTTACAAATGTGTCCTGCAGTGGTCCATATCTCATACATATTTATCCTTCATTAAGGACAATACAGGGACTGTTAGCAAGTCAAAATTTGTACAGCTCAGACCCAGACATGTCCTGGTACAGAGTAAGGCCAAGGAATATTAGTGCCTCTGTAAGTACTGCACCAGTAAACTCTGAAATTGAAAATTATTACTGGTAATCAGTTAGCCAGATCAAAAAAAGCAAAGTGCCTCATTACAGGAAGATGCCATGCTGCTGCACTGACTATTTGTCCACATGAAGGAAGATATGCCAGATTAAAATGTATCAGCCAATAGTGCCTCATATGTAGAGTGCATCAAATGAAGATACTCAGGGAGCCATTAATCCATGTAGTTGGAAATGAGCAGGTATCATGGAGAAAATGGGGACAGACAACATACAAAGAACAGAAGAAAACAAGCATTTGTCAATGCCGAATGGTGTCTTGCTGGCATTGTCATTGGCAGTGCAGGCTTTAGAGAGATGCATAATAGTAATGGCAGTGAAGTATTGAACTGACGCTAACCTCACCCCCACCCTGCAGAGACTGACTGGCACTGGGGTGTGTCTTTGGGTCGTTGGCCATAACGCTCATGCCATTTCACCTCACCCTACCCTGCAGACACCGACAAGTGTTGCAGTGTACCTTGGGGGTCTTCCCCCTTATGCTCACCCCATTCCATAAGGAAATATGCTGAGATGGGTGCAGTATAGGAGAATGGGGTGAACTTTGGGGCCAAAGAGTCCAAGGCACACCTTGATGCCTGTTACTGGCTGCAGGGTGAGGGTGGGGGTGGAATGGCATGAGCATTATGGCCGACAATCCCAAGTCACATTCCTTTATTGCCTGTCAGTCTCTACATGGTGGAGAGTTATGGTTGGAAACCCTAATGCCCTGGGCATTTTCACTCCAATTTTTCGACATGAGATTTTTGTGACCCTGCCCCATGAAGAGTGGCAATATCAAGTCATTAGCCAAAAGGTGATTTTGCACAGCAAATGAGGCATTTGGCACCACAGGTGTGAAAACACATTTCACGCAGTATGTGAAAAATTACAGCTGTACTGTTTATGAGGAGGTGTAAAAAAATGTCAACGTTGAAAATATGGAGTGAAAATATAAAAAATTGGTGAAGTCACAAGCATGCATAGAAACTGTGCAACACACATCTGTAATGCAATTATTTTGGGGATTTTTTAACCAGATTTTCAACATAGGCATTTTGGAACCTCCGCTCATGAACAGTGGCACTGCAATTTTGTTAATCTGTCCTGAAAGTTTATTTCCCACAGCGACCACACCATTGTGCGCCAGATGTGTGAAAACACTTTCCAGGCAGGATGTGAAAAATGACAGCTGTACTGTTCATAAGGAGGTACAAAAAAATGGAAATGTTGAAAATCTGGAGTGGAAATATTAAAAATTGCTAAAGTTACAAGTGTGCATGGAAATTGTACAATGCACGCTCATAACACAGTCATTTTTTGGAATTTTTTCACCAAATTTGCAACATAGGCTATTTGGGACCCCTCTTCATGAACAGTGGCACTGCCATTTCATTAATCAGTCCTGAAAGGTTATTCCATGCAGTGATCACAAAATCACCTTTTGGGAAAGAATAATGAAATGTTCATGAGGTGGGGTCCCAAGAACCCCATGTTGAAAATTTGGAGCCAAAATTCAAAAAAATGGCTGAGATAGCCACCTAAGTTGAAACCCCCCATTGATGCCATTATACAGCTTACCGTGATTTTCTTCAGTTCACTATCAGCTTTTGAAGAGTTGACACCTCTCTCGCTCCACTGAAGATCACTGTGCTGGACCTCGGTAAGTATGGGGGGGGGTTGCAGGGAGGTGGGGTGCACAGAGGGTGAGTTGCGGGTTGGGGAGGAGGGCGTCCTGACTACAATGGACCATTTTCTATTTTACAGGAACAAACAAAAAAAACATATCGGGAAGTTTTTTATTTCTAGGTTTACAAAACAAATCATCTGTGAACACTGGGGTGAGATCCCAGTGTGCCATATTTTTGGGGGGGACACTGAAGCTAACGGTGATTAGACAACCCCGCTGGCAAACAAATCAAACCGGGGTATTGGGCACCCCATTGCCAAACAAATTGAACTGGGGGGGGGGGCATACCGACAGGGGAATTGGACACCCTCGAAGTTGGCTTTCTGGGGACTGAGTGACAGACGGCAGGAGCTGCCATGTTTATTGAAATGTTTTACCAGGAGAGGCATGTGTGGGATGCATGTCATCTGTGCACTTTTTTTTACAAGTTGTGTCCACTTTACATAAAAATTGTGTCAGTGCTAGCATGCTGACTAATTGGGGAATGAGGGATGCACCTACTAAAGTGTGCCCTGCATTCGCCAACACTGACACACCTCTGCATTTCTCCTACTACCACAAGATGTTGTTTGCGTAAAGCACTTTTAATGAGAAATGGAAATATAAGCAATTTAATCGATGAACTGATGGAGGAAATTGTGTCATTTTCTGACCATTTATTTGAGGCGAGATGGCAGCAGACACAGTTTGCAAGTATCATCAAAAGTCCTCTGATCATATCTGTGGTGACAGTTATGGATTTTGCAGACAATTATAACTACATAATGCAAAATGAAGTGCTGAATGCACATTGGACAAAAATTCATATAAAGTTACACCTCATGGTAGCATTTTACAAATATAATATATGCAGTAGACCGGATCCAGTAAGGGAGGCAATACCTATTATTTCAGATGACAATCATCATGATGCACACACAGTGAAGCACTTTGCTCATATTGCAGTGCATCGCCTTGGAGAAGTAAAACTTATTGCACTAAATAGACTGATTCAGTTTGGTGAGGTTCCACCAAGCTTCATCAACACTGAAGTGAAATTTTGCGTGTCAGACAATGTGGGTTTTTCTATCACGGGACTGTACCCCTGAATCCCCTTTCTATATAACAAACTCCAAGTCAGAGTTTGTTAGAAATGGGGGGAATCACTGGTGAAATGGCAAAATTTAATTGGAGGTCCATCACAGCGACAATCTCGAAACCTGTCGAGATTGTCACTGTGATGGGTTTCACCATCAAAATGTTGCTGTTTTGCTGGCATACCATTCAGTGATGGTTGCAGTGTTCAATATAAACACCATTGGCTGATTTAACCTTTGGCATAAAGGATTTGGGCATCAGAACAGTTGAGTGCCATTACTTTGGTTCCCATCATGGAAAAAATCCCTGTGATAGAGAGGGTGGAGTCATAAAAAATGCTGCCACAAGAGCAGTGAAATCAGAGCCAGACTGTATAATTGTTGGGACACTCAGTTTTTACATTTTTTGTACCAAGAGACTGACCAGAGGCACTGTAAATTCAACCAGAGAGTGCAATCACTCTCGGTGGTCTTTTTATATGGTCAGTCAAGGCGCAGTCACCCGTGATCATCCAGAAAGAACTGAAGTTGGCACTTTACCTGGAATGAGACAAATACACGCTGCCATTGGGTTAAACCCATACAACCTCAAAGTCCAGCACTTGGCATGATTCTGTTCCTCATGTGAAGCTAATGAAGTACCTCATGAGAATTGTGACTTCATCAGCAACTGGGAAGAAAAGCAGGTAAAAGTAAAACATCAAGAACCATAACCAGAAGACATTGTTTTAATCCTTGTTGCACTAGAATCCACCACAGTAGACAATCATGAGTATCTTAGCAACCATGATGGTGAGTACATAATATTTGGGTCATATTGCCTAAAGTGTGAAAATGTACAACAATAAACAATTGAAATTGTATCCATTTCTAGAGCTCCATGTTTCAAGCATCCATGGTGAGGATGGTCGGGATATGGTCACCATTGGGCAATCTTCAGATTCACATAACAATGAAAAACTGAGTCCAACAACAGATGGAATGTAAGTAAAAGTTATAGAAAATGGGAACAGTTACGTGGGAAAACATTTTGTTGCCAGTCACCCATTGTCAATTTTGGGGGTGAGTTGAAGTGTAACTTACCTTTTATGCTACTTTTCTCTTAATAGAGTGCAGGTGTTAGCTGGCCCAGTGATGCAAAGGGCTGAGGCACTGTGACTGCCTTACCTTGTCCCACTCTGGTGACCTGAGTTCAGAAACAGACTTGGGTCACTCAGGCATTGGCCGGGAGGATGGAGCATCTGTTGGATGACTCTCCTCCCTCGGGGGGTCCATGTCTTGCTGCTTGACTGTCATCTAGAGGAAGCCCAGTGGCAGTGTGAGTGAGTTTGCTATTAAGTGGGAGGGGCACACATTCTGAGTACTGGGGGCATTTCCACAGAGGTGGAGCATACATGCTGTGCTCATTGCATGTCTGCACCACCCAGTGGGGAGAATATCAGGTGGAAAACATGCTGTTTAGGCTTAATGAAGCTCTCCTCATTCACTGATGGCCCCTCGGTATCATAGACTCTGGTGGCCTTCTGGATTTATGCTCTGAGTGGGGGAAGATGGCTCTCCCTTCACAGCCCTGCCATGGAGGCAATCCCAGGGAATACAAGCCCCCAGATACCAGAGGAGACATGGGACTGCCCTGATAGATGGGCCATGGCTGAGATAGCCATCAAGCTTGCAAAGGAGCAAGGTAAAAACCTGTATAGTAAGAAATAGTGTGCAGGTGTTATTTTAATCACACATGCCCACACAATGCAAAGCATCATGGGCTGTACATGCAAATCACCACAGAATGTTATGCTGGTTCAACTTTAAGCAGAATTGCATGGTGCTGAAAGGCCTCTCACACAGTTTGCAAAGGGTGTTAACAGATGCGCCACTAATTCTGTGGCACATAGTGAGCCCACTGAGGGAGAAGAACATCCTGAGCTCCATAGCCCTCCCTGATAGCCATCACACCTGGTATCACAGGATTGGGTTACCTGCATCCAGATCATTAGCCTGCCAGAGTGCTCCCCCACTGATCAGCACCACAGAGTTGACTAAATTCATAAAATGCTATAGTAATACAAGCAGGCAAAATTTGAGTGCATTTTTTCCAGCAGTAATATCTTCTATAGGCACTTCTATTTCACTGCAGTCCGGCTGCACCTGTAAAACAAAATGAATTATGAAATTGTCATATTTAACCTTTTTGTGTTCCTTCCTTTTTTGTAGGGTGACTCCTCACCACAGGAGACTAGTGATGCATCTCAGGGGAACATCAACATAGAACTTGAATCTTATTATGCAGTGTTCTGTGACGAAGAATATTACATTGGGAAGCTAATTGCTGTGGAAGACTTTAACTACACATTTACATTTATGCACAGACAATAATCTGCCTCCTAAAATGCCACATTTTATTGGCCACAGGGAGAAGATATAGATACTGTTGATGAGAAATATGTAATATTTGGACCACTGGTCATTGTAGGGGATGGGCCTTATATAAGATATAGAAAAGGTGAAAAAAGCCATAAAAAAAATGAAGCAATAAAGCACTTGTGCCCGATATAAGATGTACATTTGTAGGAGAGATTAGGGCTGTAGTAAGGAGTGTATATAGTGTGTACAGTGTGGTGTTTTGGTTATGGTTTTAGTTAATATTAATGGCCCCTATGCACTAATGTGCAGAGTGGCTTCATGCCACGTATCTGTGGCACATAGTCACTCTGCACCCACTGTGCCTTCCACGTGGGATGAACAAAGGGGGGGCACACAGGTACAATGCACCCAATCCCGCACGGCCATGGACTGCACTGCATGGGGGGTGGGCTAGGGGCATGCCAGCACTACACAACATGTACAATGACGTGTACTGCTGGCCATGGGGGTGTGGAGGAGGGTGCAGGGTACAACAGGGAGCACCCTGCTCCAAGCCCCCTATGCACCCCGTGCACACAACTAGACACTGCCAGGATGGGGTGGCCAGCCCACTGCCACCAGAACCACTGCAGCCAGACCTCCCCATGACCAACAGGCACCACCCAGCACACATCAGTGCATGGCCCCTGCCAGGTGCCCCCAACATACCCACATACCACATAGGGGCATCGGCTCCTGGATGCTGCCCCCCCACATGGCACTGCCAGCCAATCCCCACCACTAGTCTCCCTTGGCATGTGGTGGGCTACAGTGCCCCCCAGCACCACCAACAGACACCACACCTAGTCACAGTGACCCACTCTGGAACCCCATTGCAGGAGGGCCGGCGGCTTTACCCTCCTCTCACTGCCACAGCAGCCAACCATAGGTCTTCCATGGGAAGCACTGCCAACATGTGCCGCACTGCATAGGAGATTCACTCTGTGTCCTGGTCCTGGCATTAAAATGGATGCCCCACTGGGTCCACATCCCTGCTGCCAGCAATCTTGCAGAGTACTGCGTGCCGGGGAGGTGGGGTAATGGACAGGTGAATACCAGCTGGTGCGCACCTGTCCACAGGTGTGCAGCTTCATGGGTGGGGTACACACTGACTCCGCATACCTCTGCCCCAACAGTGCATAGGTGCCATTGTGTGTGTCTGTTTTTTTAGTGAGTCTAATGTTGATCTGTTGTATCATGAACCTCTTTTGTGGTGGTGGTATGCAATAGAACTTTCACGCTAATTGATTCATAACTTTACACATTAAAAATATAAACTGAAAAAGAATAAAGGACTCATATAGCCCGATTTTCTGTTTTCTACAATGTTTTCAGTGACTGCTTGCATTTTTTTTTATTTTACTCTGTCCTGTTACATGCAATAATGTAATGCTTTTTCACTAATTTTGGAGGGTTAATTTTTAAAGTAATCAAAAAAGTTTTAAATATTATCAACTCTTAGCCCCACATTTTTTACGAATGTATTTTAATCTGTTACTACTCAGGAAATGTTGGTGAGGAAAAACTTTGAAATTACTTTGCCCCATAGCTCTGTGCCATGCGTTAGATTGATGGTTATCACACGCAATTACAGGCAAATATTTTGGAGTTGTTTAGTGAATTTACCAGATGAGTTAAAGTACTGCAAATTCATGTACAGATCCAAAAACATTTATACATAACTTTTTTTTATTTAACATATTCTCTGTCCCTGTTACATACGTTACCTGGTTACTGTTTTCAAACATTAGTGAATGTACCCAGAAAACAACAAGTGATATTGATGGTGAAAGAAGAAATATAGAATAATGCATGGGTGTGTGGTGTGTGTGTGTAACCAGAATTTTACACACATTTGAGGTGTGGGATGCTACATTAACCCCAAGAGCAAAGTTTGAGGGGTTTATAAAAGCATCCCACACTGAGGATGTGTGTAAAATTCTGGTTTTACACACAGATCCACCTATGTTTTATTTTATTTAATTACTGGTCCTCATTTTTTACATAGACACACATGCACGCATGCACATACACACACACACACACATATGCACGCACTCATTTTTTTTTTCTTTAAATCTTTTTTATATTTTTTTGATTACAGTGTGATGTGCAGTTAGTCAGTTGCGGTCCATTGGTGATAATACTGCTGCAGTGTGTCAAAGCCCCGATTGAAGGGTGTGAATTGCAGGATCGACCAGATATGTTTTTAACATTATGAAGGCAGGATCAACTAGATAGATGCTGAAAAATATAAAAAATGTTACCTGGCATGGCAGTGTGACTGTGAGGCAAAAGATGAGGGTGGGTGCTCAGTAGCGGTGCAATGGAGCCGCCATGTTGTCCGAGATGTTTGACCCACCCACGCAGAGACTATGAGCCAATGAGCTTTGTGTTGCTAGCTTGATTGACAGGCACTGATTATAACCACCTGATTGTAACGCAAAATATCAACTGGGGAGTTGTAACAGGATTTAAAAGTCTGGTTATCCAGACATAAAAAATGAGAACCAGTAATTAATTGACATTTATTTTTCCACAGTCATATCCCACATACGTCTTCTATTACTGTGGATAGGCCCATAAACATTTCCCTGTATCTTTCTGATTGTGTGGTATTGTATTCCACTGGGGTTTAAATGAATGCTCAAAGAAGAAGAACTGATGTTGCCCTAACTTCTGCAGTCTTTCATGTCACAGAAATTTACTCTCATACCAATGCTTTGAGAGAGAGAGAGAGAGAGAGAGAGAGAGAGATGAAGTTAGGCTAAAATCAATGCCACTTTGAGTAACTCTTTAAACCATGAGGATAACCACGCCATAAAATTACAAAGATTCAGTGACATTTTACCCTAATGTAGCACTTCCTTACTTTTGTGGCTTCCTACTATAACTCTAACAGATGCCTAAACATATTTTTTTCACAGTTATTTCTATCCTTTTTTAAAAGATTTTTATTAAGAAATGCACAGTAATTTGTACTGGCAATGTCGGTGTTTGGACAGCATTGTCAATACAGTACTTCTCTTGCCAATCATCTAATTAAGTATTCCACACCCACCCTGGCATCTGGTTTCCTACGTGAATCTGGACTATTCAGTATTATCTTTTAAAGTCACACAAATACACAGTATATAGGTATACCAATATAAAAAAATAATATATCCTGAAATAGCCTGCTGGAGGGGGTGGTGGGTCCAAGACGGTGGGGGAATTCAAGCAGGCATGGGACAGACAGTGCGGGATATTCAAGCAGGTAGCTAGGTAGGGGATAGGAAACCAAGGACAGACTTGATGGATCATACAGTCCCCATCTGCAGACAACTTCAATGTTTCTATGTATTTTCCCTCAGCAGTTAGCATTGAATGCAGTCATTTAATTTACATACATAACACTTAAAAGAAATTTAATTGAAATTTACAATAACAGTAACAAAAACTTATACTGAGTATCTAATAGGCTGGATTGCAGCAGCTCAGCAGCTCAGCAGCAACATCAGAGGTAGAGAACTGAAGACAGAGCTTGAAAAGGAACTGAGAGACCCCTTTGGACTGTAGTGGATTCTGGACTGGATAGAACTTGATGCTGACCTGAGAGTCAGTCTTGTCACCATCTGCTAGGAGGGGAAAAGAGAGAACAGGACCATGGAAGCTGCTGAGAGAAAAGGTGTCTTAATTTTTGATAGACTACTGTGTTGTACAACCATTCCTGCCAGCCAATGTTCCATGAAAATGTAAACCGGATAAACTAGAGTTGAGGCTCCGGCTACAAACAAAAGGACAGAAGCATAGCTTTTGTCCCCAGGTATGCAGTTTTTTCAGGCAATTCTGATGCTGACCTAGGTGGACTCACTGACAACTGTAACTGTTAGAACCAAGTCGTCCAGACCTATACATCCTGTCCCATCACACACACACACACACACACACACACACACCAAGATGAGGCTTGTGGTTTGTGAGGAAGTGTGTAGTCAATTGAATATGTGAGGTGCCTGAAGGAGAGGGAGAAGCAAAAGAGCACCTGGACTAGGTCACGGTCAAGCAGTGGGTTGCCATCATAGGCATATTGAACTCTGCTCTGTGACTTGACCTGTGAAACCTGAATTGGCACTGTCTGCTCCACTGATCCTCCAACCCTGTCTCATTCCAAGCCATCCCTAGTATCCAGTCACAGAGACATCCCCTCATTCTTCTGTGGTCTGCCCCTTCTTTCTAGTAATCCTCCCCCTCAGATGGTGGCTGACACAACCTTTTCTCTCACTTCCTCACCCATGTGCCATCTGAAGACACTATTGCAGAGTGCAATTTAGGTAATTGATGCACACTACATTACTGTCAAGGAGATCTGCTGAAAGGCTGTGTGGCTGCCATCTGGGGGGATGGTTTTGAGAGGATTGCTTGGCACCAGAGGTTGACTCCTAGTGCCCACTTCAGCAAGTTGGAAGCCACCAAGACTGCACCAAGGATAGGCTCCCAGTGGCCACATTCATGTTTGGGATAGAGGTGGTCACTAGCATAGCACAAGCGATGGTCTCCTGCTAATCACATTCATACTTTAAGAGATGAGAATTGGGGCACTAGTGTGCCACCATGACTGGGCTCCCAGTATCAGATTTAGTGGAGAGGGTGTGGTGCGATGCTGGGGATGGACTCCTTGTATCAAAATTAACAGAGGGGGGAGCTGATATTAATGACAATGGGAATGGGCTCCCAGTCTCTCAAATAAGAAAATGTCTGCACTTAGAGTGGGTTCCAGATTTTGATGGAAAGATTTTAAGTGGAGTACAATGGGGATGTGATTCTAGTGCCATATGAAAAATTGGGGAAAAGGGAATGAAGAGTGTCAGCCAAGGGGCATGCACATTCCTGGAACTGCTAAATGTAATTATAGATGCATGAATAGGCCTTATGAAAAAAGTGTAGGAAAAGTGAACTGGGCATGCGTGGCTGACATTTTTTCTTTTGTTTAAAATTTTGTCCTTCAGGCTACAAAAGTTCCATGTTTGGGACAGTAGAAACATCTGAAAGTTCCAGATTTCAACTTTTAGATGTTTTTCCCCCTGATTTAAGGGGAAAAAAGAATATAAAATTGATAATGTCCACATTTCTGATCCCCTCAAACTTTACAATAACAAAACCAAATGTCACCAAATTTAGAAGGGTTGGGGTTAGAGAGCCCGCCACAAAGGGTGTGCATGCATGTTTTCATTTTCATAGGCCATAAGACAGATGAGGTATAAGCAGGCAACAATTGCTATGATGTTCCAACTTTGTGGAGTTTGAGTACCTCCCTTAACGTTG
Source organism: Neoceratodus forsteri (assembly GCA_016271365.2). Taxonomy (NCBI): domain Eukaryota; kingdom Metazoa; phylum Chordata; order Ceratodontiformes; family Ceratodontidae; genus Neoceratodus; species Neoceratodus forsteri. The sequence continues at coordinate 616,426,651 of CM028133.1, forward strand.
GTCCAGCTCTGTGCATAATCTGATGTCCCATGGCCAGTATCCATGTCTAGTAGAACTCCTTCTAACTCCAGTCTCCAACTGTCACTTCAGATACACAACGTCCCCTCAAAATACCATGCCCTTCAGTACCTCCACTTCTGGTGCTGCAACCCCCTTACCAACTGCCTTTAGTAGCTCTACAGGCAGAGGGGGTCATAGAACACAATGACCATCTGTGTGAGGGCTACCACATTTTGAGAATAGACCTTGGTGTTTACATGGTAGCCCTGGCCCTCTTCCCTGCATGGTCACAAATAACACATGGACCATTCAGGAGAGTATTTGACCCTCCATTTTGTTTATATCATTTGTGGGGGAGTTGATGGAGACCATCCTAAATGAAAGGTTGGTGGAATTCATGCAAGAACTTGGGTTGGGGGACGACCAGCAACACTGATTTGTCAATGGGAGGTCCTGCCAAACAAACCTGGTTGAATTCTTTGACTGGGTGACCAGGTCACTGCATGGGGGAAAGGCTGTTGATGTCCTGTATCCAGTACCGTAGGAAGGGTGGGGCGGGTGGTGCACCCACCCCAGGCGCATGCCTCTGAGGGGTGCATTGGCAGCAGACAGTTTTCAAATTTGCTGTTGTTACTTTAAAAAACATTTTCTTTTTGTTAATGCAATAGTTGATGCCTGCCAGTAGGGGCGCATCGTCAGCATCCCCGCAGAAGGACCAGCAAGTCGGGGGGGGGGGGGTCACATGGTCTGCTGTCTCTGGTAAGGAAAGAATCATGTGATGGGGTCCAGAGACAGTATAAAAGCCACATACCAGCGCGGGAGACTCGCAGTTGTAGTGAGGCAGATGTACTCAGACGAACCACAGTGTATCACACTCCATAGTTAGTCAGGAGGAGGGAAATAATAATTTAATAAAAACAAAATAAAAAAGGAAGAAGTAGGAGTGAGTTATTGAGAGCGTGGAGAGCGCAGAGCAGTGGAGTGGTCAGCATGCCCATGTGTGGTCTGAGTCTAAGTCTGAGAAGACTAAGAGAGTTCTGACTTCTGAGTAAGATTGAACATTGCACTGATTGAGGCTTCAGGCTTGAGCGGCGGTGACTTGACCCACTGACTTTGACTTGTAGTTGTAAACACTGACTAAAGCAGCAGTCACCACACCAGCACAGTCACTCAGTCAGCTAGCCTGGTCGTGATCTTATTCGGGGGGGGGGTGTTAGACTGTAGACGAGTCGAGTGGTAGTAGTGACTATCAACTGTCTGCTCTGCTGGTACTGTTTTTTTTTTTATTTTAAAATTCGAGTGATGATCATAATCTCTCCGTTATGGTTCCGCTCGCGCTTGCTCCTCCGACCACCAGTCCACACAAGTCATTCATTCCCTAGTAGTTTTTGGAGTAGCCCCATGACACCTGGCAGGAGTAGTGACTGACTGGTTCTGGCCAAGGCTGCTCCGAGCCCGTAGTCTCTCTGAGTACTCTCTTCTACCTCGCTCTTTGTATATGTGGGGGGGCAACTGCGGCGCAGGTGGTAGGCTGAGACTGCAGGAGACTGAGTTGTCTATGAGAGCTTGATGAGGCGAGTGCAGACAGGAGTGTCACTGCCAGTTATGACTCTAGACTCAAGTCTAGACTGTCTAAGTGCCTCCTCCTGATTTTTACTCGACGGTGTTCTTGAGACTTCTCTCTTAGATGTTCTTGTAATCGTTTCCTTAAAAATAACAAGGAATTTCCTTGTTATTTTTTATAACTGTACACTTTCACTGTATTAGTGTATATAGTGCTTGCTTTTTAAAAGTGTCAGGTCTCGCTTTAAAAGCAAGCACTATATAAATTGCATTTGTTATAAATTAAAGACGAAGTCTAATGTTAGTGTACAATGATGCACAATGAAAAATGACAGGTTAATGAATGTTCTCCTAAGGTACACCTGCTGCACATACAGTAGCTAGCAAATTGTTCCAGTTAATGCAAACATAGAAACATAGAATTTGATGGCAGATAAGGACTGCATGGCCCACCTAGTGTGCCCATTTCCCTACCTAATGGATAAGCTGTAGATCCTAGTTAACCAACAGCCTACTTCCTCCTACCCCCCACTAAAATTACCTTATGTCTGTCCCATGCATTCTTTGAATTCCCCCACTGTTTTTGACTCTACGACCTCCTCAGGAAGGCTGTTCCCTGCATCTACAACCCTCTCTGTGAAGAAATACTTTCTCACATTACCTCTGAGCTGTCCCTCCTCTATCTTCAAATTGTGCCCCCTTGTTCTTGCACATCTCTTTTTCTGAAAGATGCTACCCTCTTGGACTTTGTTGATTCCCTTGAGGTATTTGAAAGTTTCTATCATGTCCCCCCTCTTACTCCTTTCCTCGAGGCTATACATATTAAGCTCCTTTAGTCTTTCTTCATATGTCTTCTGGTGCAGACTCTGCACCATTTTGGTTGCCCTCCTCTGGACAGCCTCCACCCTGTCTATGTCTTTGTGGAGATGGGGTCTCCAGAACTGTACACAGTACTCCAGATGTGGTCTCACCAACTGTCTGTACAGAGGGCTGACAACTTCCGGTTTTCTACTAGTGATGCCTCTCCCTATGCATCCCAGTATGCCCCCAGTCCTCCTTACTGACTTCTCACATTGCTGGCCCAACTTTAGGTCATTGGATATGACTACCCCCCAGGTCCCTTTCCATTTTTGTTGTTGTCAGTATCTCAACCCCTTGTGTACTCTTCCCCTTGGTTTTTCTTTCCCATGTGCATTACTTTGCACTTCTTTGCATTGAATCTAAGCTGCCATACATTTGACCATTCCTCCAACCTTGCCAAGTCCCTTTTCATCCTTTCCACCCCACCTTGCATTTCATCCCTGTTGCAGATCTTAGTGTCATCTGCAAAGAGACATACTTTCCCTTCTAGTCCTTCTGCAATGTCACTTATAAAGACATTAAAAAGGACTGTCCCCAGTACTGAACCCTGCGGTACCCCACTAGTAACCCTCCTTTCTTCACTGTGGACTCCATTTACTATTACCCGCTGTGTCCTGTTGTCCAGCCAGTGTTTTACCCAGGCTACCACCCTGGGACCCACTCCCAGGCTGGCTAATTTGTTTATTAATCTTTTGTGCGGGACTCTGTGAAATGCCTTGCTAAAGTCTAGGTAGGCCATGTCCACAGCCCCCTCCCTGGTCTACTACTGTGGTCACCCAGTCAAAGAAATCAATTAGATTTGTCTGACATGACCTCCCTGCTGTGAATCCATGCTGCCTTGGGTCCTGTGCCCCACTGGCCTCTAGGTACTCAACAATTCTTTCCTTCAGCAGTGATTCCATCATTTTCCCTGCCACTGAGGTCAAACTAACAGGTCTGTAGTTTCCTGCCTGTGTCTTGCTCCCACTTTTGTGAAGGAGAATCACATCTGCCCTGCTCCAGTCCTCAGGTACCATACCATTCTCCCTTGATTTATTAAAAAGGGTAGTCAGTGGAAAGCCAGGCCTGCATCCCACTTCCCTGAGTCCCGTCCTGCAGACCTGCACAAATTAATCCAGGCACAGTGGTACAGCAGCCCCACACCAGGCAGGAGCAGTGACTGACTGGGAGCCTGTCCTACCCACGCCCTGTCTCTCAACTATCTAGCTCTTTCTGGAATATGTGAGAGAGGAGCCAACTTCCAAGTCACGGCTGATAGGCTGTGACTGGACTGGAGGGAGTTCCGAGTCATTTGTGAGGGTGGGCGAGGCAAGTGCAGTGCCAGTGCCCCCTCATTTTAAGCGGGGGGGGATGATCACTATTAGCTACAGGCAGTCAAGTCAGGAAAGGCTTAAGCTTAATAATGAAGTAATATAATTAATTGGCTTTGGCATGCAAGGCATTAGGGCTAGCCAGGCAGCAGGACACTAGTCTAAAAATAATCGGCACAAGCACAGGAGCATTGTATGTAAGCACTGCACAAGCACAGAACTGACACACACATACATCCTACTGTGCACTCTGTAATTTGCTTGCTGATGTAATACAAATGCCCTTCCCTTTGAGAGTGAGTCTACACGATTTCAAATTCAACTACTTTAGTCTCAACTAGTCTTGAGTCCAAGTTGTTTAAATGTAAATACATTAAATGTATTAAAGGGAAACTGTATTTTTGTTACCTCGACAAAAAATTACAGTGGTCAACATGGGGATATTTAAACTGCGAATAACTTCCTTATGACAGGACTAGAAGGCTAAGTAGTAAGTTTAACTTAGCCTTCTTCTACACTAGTCCTTTCATAAGGAAGGAAGTTATCCCCCCCCATAATTACCAAGATACCACTATGACTGGGGGTGGAGTCCCCCAATTACAAGAATTGCATTTGGAATAAGGGACTGCCTGTTTAACTTCCCCATACAACCCACTGCAATAACTACAACTGGTGCAACATCCTCCACAAATGCCACAGTTGCCCCTGTTACATACTGTACATTCACAGCAATGCGCCAATGCCTTTATTTTTTTATGGTTTATGGTCTTATGTTTTGTGATGTTGCATGATATTATTCTTTCTGTGGGGGAGCTCCACCCCACACACATCATAGGTGCACTAATGAAGTTGTATTTTTTACCTGGGGTGTGGGGGGACTGAGCGCACCCACAGAAAGCATATCACAGAATATTACAAAACATAAAGCAACCTCACAACTAACTAGGCAGTTAAATTATTGTGGATCCTCATTCTCCACTGCCTGTTTGGCAGCCTGGCACATTGTTGTGCTCCAGCCAATTGTCAGTCTGTTGTAGTTATTGCCATCACGTTGTATGGGGAGGTTAAACAAGTAGTCGTAGTGAAAAATGTAACATTCTTCTATTTTGGTGGAGGGCTTCTCCCCACCATACCCCCTGTAATAATTATGAGTTTCCTCGTTGCTAGGTTTCAGCAATTGTTGAGGCAGTTGTACTTTGCAACAGGAGCATGCCCACAGCATCATCACACCTCCACTGTAGTGTGTGAAGTTTCCAAAAAGTGCACCATGGGTCCAACGTCCTCCATAAATGCCCTGCAATTATACTGCATCCCAGCTGACTGGGGTCATGGGGGAAAATTGTAACATGTAAATTGTAATTATATTGTAAGTGGTGGGGGCTGATGTGTCATGTCAGGCAGACACTGCTGCTCACTCTTGCCCACTTTTTTAAACTTTAAGAAATAGGTACAGCAGGCTTCATGCTCTGGGAGTTGAGCGGACAGGACAACAGAATAATACTGCATGTAGTTGTATCTAGCTCAGCTGTCACCAGAGGTGGCGGGCTATCTGCCCCAGTCACAGAGAACCAGCCAGTGCAGTAGTCACTTCAGTGTAGAGTGGTGTCACCTGACTCCAGTAATTAAAATGGGTAGACTAGATAGATGGGCCCTTGTGGTCCTTATCTGCCATCAACTTGATGTTTCTATGTCAGTTATCTGACTGTTATCATCAGCCTAGAGGGTAGAAGCACCAGCGGTAGTACTAGTGGTGGGTGGTTGATGTCATTCTTGTTCAGCCACTCATCCACAACAATTGTGGCTGCACACTCTATACCACCCACTCAGAGTCTCCTACATCTCATATTCCTTGGGAGCAAAATATTCCCTCCCTGAAATCAGGGGTTGGGAACTGTAACAAAAGTATGTTTTTTCTTTGAAAAAGGTCCCAAAACTCACCACAGAGCACATAAACCTCTCAGAGCTTCTGGGGGCCTTGCAGGTCCCAGACCCCCGGCTCTTTTCTTGGGGGTGCAAACTTAGACTCTTGCCCAGGGCACCAAAATGCCTTCTTACGGCACTGCCTGTATCTGAATTTCAGTAAAGCCTTTGACTCAGTGCCACATGACAGACTGATAAGTAAACTCAAGGGCATGGGGGAAGTGCAAAAACTGGTTAGGTGGGTGGAAAGTTGGTTGGGAAATAGGAAACAAAGGGTGGTAGTGGGGGGGCTCTTTCAACACCCCAGCCAGTCATCAGCAGTGTCCCACAGACTCAGTCCTAGGACCTGTCCTATTCAACATATACATAGCAGATATAGCAGAAGGGGTGGACAGCAGTTAGTCTGTTCATCGATGATACCAAAATTGGTGCAGTGGTGGATTCTGAGGAGGAGGGGAGGGTACTTCACAAGGATTTGGAGAAACTGGAGAGCTATTCAAGAATGTGGCAGCTGAGGTTCAATGCTGGGAAGTGCATAGTCGTGCACTTCGGGGCAAAGAACCCAAGGATCACCTACCATATAACGGGGGAGAGGTTAAAGATTACAGAGGAGGAGGAAAGGGACCTGGGGTGATGGTCACAGAGAATATGAAACACTCTGAGTAGTGCAGATTTGCAGCAGCAAAGGCCAAAAAAATATCGGGGTGTATTGCCGGAGGTATCACCTCAAGGAACTAGGAGGTGATCCTGCCACTGTACAGATCACTGGTGAAGCCGCACCTGGAATATTGTGTACAGTCCTGGTGCCCCTACTTAAAGAGGGACATCAAGCTCTTGGGGGGAAGGGGACCAGATCCAAGATGGCATGCTGAAGGTGTGTGTGAGTAGCTCTGCACTCGACCACTTCCAAAGCTTGCCCTTTGCTGCTTTTTCTGTGTTTCTTTTTCCTCTCTCCAAAAACAAAATACTGAGTAGGAGATGCAACTACCTGGCATCTGATGGCAAGGATAATTTCAAAGATGCAGAATTGAAAAGAAACGCTAGTTTTTCCTGACTCTCCTGAAAGAATTGCCCACAACTATCAGCTCATATACTCAATGGGTCACAGTGAGTAAGATGACCTGGGGATAGACAAGCAATTTTCTTTTAGCTTGTTCTGCTTGGATAGCTCAATGCTTGCTCTGCCTTTTTTCTTTCCCTCTGTGTACTACTGTATTCAGTCAAGCTAAGCCTGGAAATAAAAAATCTGTGCAGGGCTGACGTAGCGGGAGAAGCCCACTAGACAACATAATCTAAGTTTTCCCCCTCATCCCTGTCCTGCACTTCTCCCATCAACTTAGCAAAAACTCAAGCAAAAAAGGTAAAGAGAAGGAAAAAGAAAAGGGAGCAGAAGAGGAGGAAAGGAAAATGGTATACCACAGTTACTTTCTCACCCCAGTCACTTGGGCTTTCAATCCATCTGAGTCTTCCCAGTACAACAGAGGCATTTAAAATGGAGGTTACCTTATTTAGGGCAAGCTCAGTGGTCCTGTTCTCCTTCCCCCCTTTTTTTCCTAAGTTTTCTCTGATATTGTTGCCTTCCTATAGGTCTGATGTCTAAAAAATATAGGCGACTCAGAGAAGGAGAGCTCTATCAAACACATAGGCAACCTCGACGCCATGCAGGCCTGCTGTTAGAGAGAACAGCAAGCCCATGTAACATTACGAACCTAACAGAACAGGTATCAGAAAACTCTTTGCCTGGAGTCACGTGATGCAAAGCACCAGCAAACAGCTCACTCCTACTGCTCCAGCCACCTGACCCAGAAATTACATTTTAAAATGTAAATTTCACCTCTTTCTAGTGATTTAAAGTTACTTAGCCAAACTACAAGAACAGCTGCATCTTTCCGACAGGGTTTTTGGCACAGACGGATATAGAAATGAAGAAATCCATGCCAAAACACACTCCTTCATCAATGCCAGAGAAGGCCAACAAAAAATCCAGGGCCTCCTCAGCTGCAGATGCTAAGGGTGTGGCGGTCTCAGCCCCGGACCATGAACCTCTCACACTGGCAAGGTTCTTAGAAGAATTCAAGCCCCTTCAGGGAAGAGCTAAAATCAATCATCACAGAACTCAAATCCTTTCTAAAGTGATGGAAGATATCACTAGCAGAACCTTGGACAATGAAGCGTGCTTGCATTCACTGGAAAAAAGGGCCTCCAGATTACAGCTTGACCTCACCACGGCTCGACAGTAGATCTCTAAGCTGGAAAACAAAGTAGAAGACCTGGAGGGCTGCAGCCGCAGAAATAAAGCAGTGCTTATCAGCCTCCCTGAAAGAGAAGAAGGGATAGATCCTATTTGTTTTACCCAGAAGTTTATTGAGAAAATGGCAGGCTCATTGCCTTTTGGGCCTAAATATATCATAGAAAGAGCCCACTGTGCCCTCCACCCGATGCCACCACAGGGTGCCCCGCCACGTCCCCTCATATTCTGTTTCTTAAATCCAGGAATGACAATACTTCCTGGCAAAGATAAAGGAGTCTCAAGAGCTGAAATGGGAGGGGACCAAGCTCCATGTTGCCCAGGATATTCCTGCTACTGTGCGGCAAAGAAGGGCTTCCTTTCACCCTCTGGTCACCAAACTTATCGCTGTAGGGATCAAATTCAGGATGGGGTACCCAGAGAGACTACAAGTCCTCCTTTCGGGCACTTGGATTACCTATGAGGACGTGGAACTAGCAACCGTGGGGCTCAAAGCTGCTCTGCCAGATCTTTTTCAGGATCCCTGAACGAACAACCATTGCCGATACAGAATAACTCCTGATCTCAGTCTACAACTGTAGGGTGAGTGATAGTCTGATAAACTGCTGTTGTAACCTTTAAGCAGTAACTTGGGGATGCCTGACCTGTTTTTTGGCCCTGGGAACCCCAATTTTGAAAATAATTACCTTTCCAAGGAGGATCGATCGTTGTGGCAATGGCTTCTTGTTAGTTCCCCCAGTGAAGCACCAGACCATCGGTTTGTATGCATGGCACATCATGGAGCTCCATTGGACATTCCAGTTCAGCTTTTTTCACCATGCGGACTGCCTACACCTCCTCATTCACACGTTTTTGCAGTACATTTTCTCCAACCTGGATTAACCACACTACATGGTTTTCACCATTAGAGGGAACCAAAGGACAAATAGGATCCTTGTTCTATGACCTGCAGATATGGTTCCAGTTCTTTTCTGTGCCTGGTCTGGTTTCATCTAAAGATCCCAAGTTTGTTATTGAACTGTTGGACTTGTTCCTCTATGATTTGATTCCTCATTCAATTTTAGCCCTTTTGGGAAGATGTTTTATACTGAATGTTTGACAGTCTGCCCAGAACCACTGTGAGTGGCAACTTGCAGCACTTATCGTTATTAAGGAAGAGACAGAGACTTTATTTTGTTATTCCATGCTACCCTCATTTTTGATCTCTGATCCTGAAGGAAGGATTAATGCCAGTCGATTATGGCTTTTTTTCTTTTTGTCTTAAGGCTGCATTAATGTCTAAGTGGGATATATTTATGATGCATTCCCTGGATGGCTGACCAGGCATCCTGGTAGTGATAATTTTCTGAGTAACAGCTAGATATAAGGTCCTAGCCTGCTACTGCAGGCTGGTTTCATCGGTGCCTATAAACTTAGTAACTATGTTAGCTTATATTTTTAGCTTTGTAAGTGTTATGGGGTCAGGATAGCTGGAGGGGGTGCTTAATGTTGGTGTGATGTCTTTCATGGGCCAAGACAGTAAGGAGGTGGGGGTGCAGGGGTTGGGGGTTAGGGTGGGTTTCTCTTATTCTTACAACTTTCACATGTTTTATACATGGATTGTGTGGGGAGGGTTGGTTACTTGGGGGGTGAGGGGAGGAGGGACGTGGCACTTTTTTTCTCACTCAGGATTTAATTTGAAAAGTGCACATACTGTTCATCCACTAGACTCTGTCTTACATTGTGCCCAAGGGAATGGCTAGACAACATACTTTTGTTACAGGGAATGTAAGAGGGGCAAGACATAAAACCAAGCAATGCAGGCTCTTAAAATATTTGCATCTCTTTAAAGCTGATGTGATATTTATCCAAGAATTCCATTTACATAATCCTGAAGCATGCAAACTGAGGAGGCAGTTTATTGGTCAGGTTTCTTCCACAGGAGGCACCACACAAAGCTGCAGAGTGAAGATTCTTCTGGCCAGATCAGTCCCTTTTGTTCCCACCCAGTCTATTTGTGACCCACATGGTAGGTACATTTTTATCAAAAGTCTGCTTCACACTACTGAACTCCTACTGGGTAGTATTTATGGCCCCAATTCGGATTTCCCCCCTTTCTATATACAACTCTTAAACATCTTAAAACCTCTTCTGGCCCTTCCAATAATATTAGGTGGGGATTAGAACCTCCCGTTTGACCCAGGGCTTGATCGTTCCAGGTCTACTCATAAAGGCCTATCCCTGGCACAACGAGCTTTGACGGATTTAACTGATCACTTAGGTTTATGTGACGTCTGGCAAGTCCTTCATCCCTCGACCAGAGAATTCACATTCCTGGTACATGGGACTTTCTCCCATATTGACTGCATTTTGCTTTCTCACACACTTCTCCCAGGGGTGATAGATTCGGGCATTCACCCTGGCCCTCCCTCAGACCACTCTCTCATCACTTGTAAGCTCTCTCTTTCTTACCTAAACCTGGTGGGAGCTGGAGATTAAATAACCAAATCCTGAAGGATGCTGGATTAATTCAACTCATTTCAGATCACATAACCCAATTTATTACTGTTAATCATGGTTCTATGGGCAAACCAGATATAGAATGGTGTTCTTTAAAGGCATACCTTAGGGGGATTCTAATTGGCTTAGCAAAAAGGAAAGGGACGAGCACTTGCGGACTACACTTTCCCAAATTAGATCTATAGAAGCCTAACTCTCCTCTCAGTCCTCAGACCAATTCCAGCAAGACCTCACAAAACTAAAAGAAGTTTATCTAGAACTCCTACGGGAGAAGGCAGAATATGCCATTTTAAAATCTAATGCCAGCTACACGGATCATGGGGAAAAGGCAAGTCACCTACTTGCTCTGAGAATAAAGAAAAAAGAGTCAGCCAGACTGATTAATGCCATTTGCTCTTCTGAAGATGGTTCTGTTAAGATGTCCCCCATGGACATTGTAGCTGAATTTGAAAAATACTACAGGAAGCTGTATAGTCCTATGGCAACCTCTCCCCACCCTAAGGTTCTAGATGACTTTCTGAAGAATCCCCATCTTCCTTCTCTATCGAGACAGCAAAGTCTCGCTCTCCTGTCCCCCATTTCAGAGGCTGAAATTCTAAAAGTGATTAAAGATCTTCCCACTGAGAAGGCTCCAGGTCCAGATGGATTTACCTCAAACTTTTATAAGGCCTTTGCAGGGCTATTAGCCCCACTACTCAAATCCCTTTTTCAACACATCCTATTTGGTAATCCGGCCGATAATACCCTTTTTGAGACCTTGATTGTCTTACTGCCTAAACCAGGTAAGCGGGTAGAACTGGTCACCAGCTATAGGCCAATATCCCTCCTAAATCAAGCTATCAAAATACTTGCTAAGATTATAGCTGATTGCATTAACCTAATATTACCAGATCTCATCAGTCCAGAGCAGGTACGGTTTATGAGGGGAAGGTCCTCTGTAGACCACCTCCGTACACTGGCTCATGTCATCTCGGTGTCCAGGGATGCCACCTTTCCTGCAGCATTGGTCTCCCTGGACGCCAAAAAGACCTTTGACAGAGTCAACTGGCAATTTCTCTTTAGCACTCTGAATGCCTTTGGCTTCCCCGCAATATTCTTGCAATGGATCCGAGCATTCTATGACACTCCCCTACTGCCCGTATTTATTGCAATGGGAAATTTTCTGCAATGTTCCTACTTCAGTCTGGTACCAGGCAGGGCTGCCCCCTCTCCCCCCTCCCACCTTCTTTTTAACTTACACTTATAACCCCTGATTCATAAACTAATGGAATGCCCATTGATGCGAGGTATCAGAATAGGAAGACATGAGGTCAAGGTCTTCGCATACGCAAACGACCTTCTCCTCCAACTCTCAAATCTGGCTACATCTATCCCTCCTATGTTAAGAATTATTGAGGAGTTCAGTGCCTTATCGAATTATAAATTAAATGTTAAGAAGACGGTTGTGTTTCTGTTGAATCATAAAATCCAGAAACCTGCAATAACTACCCTCGGGCTCTTCTGGGCTCCCAAGACCCTTAGATATTTAGGGATTGATCTCAATAGAAATGATTCTAATCTCAAGAAAGCAAATCTGGATAATATCCTTCAAACAGTCACTCAGGATATGAGCAGGTGTTTTCTCCTCCTTCTCTCTCTCTCTCTCTGTGGGGCAGAATCAACCTGATAAAAATAAATGTTTTCCCATGACTTTTTTATCCCTTCAATCTCCTGAATGTGTGGCTACCTCTTTCTTGGTCTAAAAGAGTGCACAGTCTTATCACAAATTTTATATGGGCAGGAAAGAAACCACGCACGGCCTACCATAAATTGGCCCCACCTCCCCCATATGGGCCTATATTACTGAGCAAGCCATGCTAGAAAGTACCTTGGGTGGATAGCTCCAGAGGTGGATCAGGTTACTCCATCTTATACACTGCTTTGGTGCCACATAGAATGAGAACAGATTCACTCTCATGGCCTTTCCCTAACCACCCTTTTGCATGTACCCTTTATGTCTCTTCCTCCTCAGTTACATACCTCACCAATAGGCATCCCCATTAGAGTACATTCTCAACTATGTGCCCTGTTAAAATACAATCATGTTCAAGACATTACCCAACCCCTTATAGGCAATCCCAACTTCAAAATTGAAAATAGAACAGTCCATTCCTCATGGTTGCCCCAGATAGCCTCCGTCTCCATCACATTTTTTGTGAATGATGAGGGCACTTGGCTTTCTTCTCTGGAGATTATTTCCAAATTTGGAATCCAAGACACTTTCATCTTCAAAATTTACCAGTTGAGACATCTTCTGGTGCAATTCTTTGGGCCTACAATACCTCAACTTCCCAAATTTTGGTTCCAACCAGAGCTTTCTAGCCTGGCTGAACTCCCACATGCAGTATCTAAAGTTTTTGGTCTCCTCTATGACTGGGTCTACCCAGAGCTTATGGACTCAGTGGCATATTGGACACGTCACTTCCCAGAAGCACCCATCACCTGGAACACAATATGGAAGGGATGTCACAAGTTTGTGACCCAAGATAGAGTTCGCTTAATGCAGTTCTACATTTTGCACAATCTCTACTATACTCCAGAAAAACTAGTTAAGTTTAGTAATGCAATGCCTTCTCATTGTCTGCACTGCCAACATGTAGAAGGCACTTTGCTTCACATATTTTCAGAATGCCCCAAAGTAACTCACTTGTGGGCTAATATTAAACAAAAAGTGGACCCACTATTAGGTTTGGAAGATTTATTTACAGCATAAATTTGTCTCTTTGGGGATTTTACAGAGGTTGGCATCATTAACTGTAAATATCACATAGCCCTCATATCTATGCCAGTCAAGAAACTTGTATTAAAGCATTGGAAAGATGGTAACAACATTACCTATACTGAATGGTTGCATGAATTACTAGCTAATCTCAGAACAGAAAAGATGATAGCTAGTCTCAAAAATTGACTAGCCAGATTTGGTTAAGTTTGGGGTCCCCTTTACTCCTTGTATTCCCTGTGATATGACAGGTAGTGTTATCTACCATTTACGATTATGTGTCTTACAGGGTTTCTGCTGTGCTTGGGATTAGGTTTGGGTAGGGGCCGGGGATGGGGAGGGGATGGATAGAGGGAGTGTCTTAATTGGTGCGTGGGGGGAGGATTCCGTATCAGTTATTACCACTATATGTACTATTGTCTGTTAGTGTGGATGTGTATTTGTATTGTAAAATCTTTAATAAACCATAAATTAAAAAAAAAGGAAACTCTTTGCCCCCCCCAGTCTGTGCAGGCTGCCCCTATTACCACCACTACTGGAACCAAAACTACCCCAGAAGAGGGAAGCAAAAAACAATAAGAATATGGGTCCTGGATCTCAAAAATCACAAAAAACAGTTGCAGATGGCGCTATGGATCAATTCCTGGTTACACCAGGGGCAACCACCGTTAACAGCGTGATCAAAGATAGCCAGACTGATGGTGAACCTTCTACTAGTGACACCGCAAATATGAACATGGAACCAGGTAATCAATCCCAGGCCCAGGCGAAAGAAATCCCAGTTTTGGATTCTAGTGTAGGGGAAGCTGCAGCGCCTCAGGATGTCCATAATATAATATCATCTTGCTTGCCTTCTGCTACCATAAACAAGGAGGTTATTGCAGCACAGACCGATATACCCACAGGAGAGGAATCCATACACAACAGTAATAAACCTGCATATATGTTTAATCCAACACCTCAAGCAAAACCTAATGATGACAATGACAACAGTGCACAAAAACTACAATATATGCAAGATTCAGTGATGACAGAGATGTGTTTTGGTTTCCAATCCATGTCTCTAGCATTTGACTCCTTGAAGTGTTCAACCATGTCCCTGAAAAACAAAATGGCAAGTCTCACTAAAAGGGTCACTGAGCTGGAGAACAGTCGGAATGGTAGAAGACCAACTAGCACCTCTTCAGACCACGGTGAGCCAATGTCAAAAAGAGCTACAGGAACTCCAGTTCAAGTTGCTGGACCTGGAATCTCACTTAAGGAGGGAAAACCTTAAAATAGGATGTATACCTGAAGGACTTGAAGTGACAAATACTATACAATTCATGGAAGAACTCCTTAAAGAAGCTATGGATAAAAAAATGGCCAGAGGAAAAAATAGAGCTGGACAGAGCATGTAGAGTATTTTCCACAAGACGAGATGTCCCTAGATTTATTTTTGTAAAACCACACCATTTCCAAATTAAGGAGCAAATATTACAAAATCAAGAATGAATAAAGGTCTGCATGTGAGGAACTTACACTGTGCTAGGATGTTAATAAACAAACATCAGGCATAGCTTAAAATTTCAACTTCCTTTTCATTCTCTCCTATCTTCTTACCTTTTTCTGACTATCCTTTTATTCATATCAGGGTGGCCAACCTGTTATTCTTCATTCTTATCTATCCCTTGTCTGAAATGCAGCCTGAACCCCCTTTTGTCTTAAAGACATCCTTAAAACATGTTCCCCATTACACAAGTTCCTTAGTCGTAATTAAGAAAACAAAGGTATCTGTGTACTGAGAGTCCAAGGCTGCTGTTCAAAAAGTTATCATTAGGTTTCTGTTTCCAAATGAAGAAAGAAGACAAGGTTTTTGTTTAGTTAAGCTGCCACATGTATCCCAAGTCCTTTGCAAATGAAAATGTTGATTCTGCCTTCTTAATGGTTCTGGAATAGAAAGTCATACCCTTACAAAAACAAACAGATAAAGGAGCGTGCCCTTGTCTGTTTGGGTTTCCAAGATAAATGCCTTTTTCTTCTTCTAGTAAAAAGAAAAAAAGTAACATGATTCAATAAAGAAATATCAAGTATTGTTACCCTGTTTGCTGAGATAGGTACTCAGTAGCTGAGATAGGTCCTGCTAGAGGGCTGGCTGCCCACAGATTAACAGGTTTTATAGACCCAGGAGAGAGTGATGTCATGAGGGGGAGGAGCTAAGCTAATGTTCTGACATTATTAGCCCTATAATTAAGCATTTAGCTCCCTTCTGTCTTAGTGTGCTGCATTAAATGAACATCTGTTTAAATGATAAGGACTTGAACACATTGTTTGATGATGTAAAACATATGTATGGTGTATCCAAAGGCTCCAGTAGATATTTTTGTCTTAATAAGGGTGTCGCATGACTTATGAGGTCACCCCTGATTGACTTAAAAAGTGCTCCTCTAGGGGGCTCAGACAGGTGTGTTGATCAGTAGCTTTCTGATCACAGTGAAGGAAGGTTCTATTGAGAGTGTGCCAGTTTTCACACTCTTCTATGGAAAGGAGAGACTGCAGGAATTCTTTTATGTTGTCTGAAGGAAGAAGAATAATATCCTGTGTTCTGAAGGTATGAAGGACTAACACCATTTATTTTCCTTTCTGTATACAAGTATTTTTTTTTTTTTTATTTATTGAGACAATAAAATGATAACCGAAGAAGTATGCATCTTTTATGCATCTTAAACTGCTTGTAAGATCTGTTATTGGAACCCACACTACCACATACTGTACACCTACAAGTTTTTCCTGATCTTCCCCCATCTGTTTTGGTGAAGCAAAAGTTATTAGATGGAATCAGAATAATTCTAAAAGAGAAAGGTATCCCGCACAACCTAATCCATTTGGGATGCTTTAAAACTACTTCTGAATGGGAGACAGCACATCTTCGATACCCCCCACAAGGCAGACCAATACTTAAAAATATATTTCTTCCATGCTGAGGGAAGCAGATGACCAGAATGAGCAGAGCAGTAAAGAACCAATAAGGCCTATAATATGGCTATGCTATATGTATAAAGTAATTATGTATAAGAGGGGCACACAATAACAATAAAATAACAAAATCGAAGTGGGATTAAAATAAAAGGAAAATAGAAAAAAGTATTCTTTTCTTTTTTCTGCATCTTATTAACTCTATATTAATTTGCAAGGGGAAAGCAGCATGCATGAAATAGACAGATCCCGACTGGAGAGTATGTCTTACATTCACTTGGCAGAAGTTACAACCATCTTAGTAGGTAGTCTTAATGGGGAAGAGAGCCAGCATTAAGTCTGGGTACTGGGGTGACAATAGTGGGTTCTTTAAAGGGGGTTGGGGTAGAGGATATAAACAGGCACAGCATTCCACCTGGTATAAACAACGTCTTAATTATAATCATAGGAGCAAATGCTCAGTGTATATATATATATATATATATATATATATATATATATATATATATATATATATATGTATATATATATATATATATATATATATATAGAGGCAAACTTTCAGTGACTTAGCTAGTTGTTGAGCTTCTTTCCCACCGCATTAGTGCATTGGGATCGCCAGCCCCAACTCCTCAGCCCAAGACATGTGTAAAGCAGCAGAAGTATAGGAGAATGGTGAGAGTTAGACCACGATCCAATGCGCACCTCAATGCCGTTGGGTGGTGGTGGGGTCCAAGGGGGGCTTTCAACCCTAACAGCGAATTTCTACTTTTGTCGCTGTGGAACAACCCTAACTAATGCATTAAACTGAGTTTTTGCCTCTAATTTCCTTCTTTGAGAATGATAACGAGAAATAGTGAATGTAATGTGGCCAAGAGGCGTAGGCATAATGCATTGCGGCGGCTCCCCGCGCCCGCCACATGATGTTGTGGCATACTAACAGGGACAGCAATGCAAACAGAAATGCTAACAGTGGCGCACATGGTAACACAAGCACGAATGAGAACAGAAAGGGTAACGCACATGGTGGCGTAGACGGGAATGGTCTGCCACGTGATGTGTTGTCACATAGTAACATGGTGCCTGCAAACAGAAATGTCAATGGGCATGGTGATGTAAAGTGAAACAGTAAGATAAACAGTACTGTAGACAGAAATGGCAAAAAATAACAGAAACGCAAGCGCAAATGAAAACGCAAAGGATAACGCACATGGTGGCGCAGACGTCAATGGTAAGTGAAACGGGTACGGATCCGCAAGCGGAAAGGGCAACAGTAACAGTAATGTAAGCGCACAGGCTGGTTTTCCCCAAAACCTGCATTGAGAAAGACAGTGAGTACAAATAATGTATGCAAAATAATGAGTATCGATGCAGAAAATGAGATCTTGGAATACTAAATACATTATATCTCAGGAACCGTACGAAGTAGAAAAAAAATTTAAAAGTCATATTATTTAAAACTGTCCTGGCTAATTTGGATCCCAACGAAAAGTCCGTATCTTGCACGCTTCGATAATGGCCCTGAAAGGCGCCATAACACTGTAATGTTATCCTATGGGAAAAAAAGAAAAGTTCGGAGCGCCATAACTTTGCCTCCCTGTAATGTTTTTTCACCAAACTACTGAAAGGCACATCTGTGGGCTGTTGGCTGTCTTCCCTCTAAATTTCAGGAAAAAAGACCAAACCGTTATTTTGCAGCAGGGCTCCAAATGATTTCTGTTAAGTGTCGGGCGCCGTAATGTTATCCTATGGGAAAAACCGTCAATTTTGGAGTGCCGTAACTTTGCCGCCATGTGATATTTTTTCACCAAACTACTGAAAGGCACATCTGTGTACTGTTGGCTGTCTTCCTTCCAAATTTCAGGAAAAAAGACCAAACCGTTATTTTGCAGCAGGGTGCTAAAGGATTCCTGTAATGCTTCGGGCACCGTAATGTTATCCTATGGGAAAAACTGTCAACTTTGGAGTGCCATAACTTTGCTGCCGTGTAATATTTTTTCAATACAACACTGAGAGGCACATCTGTGAGATGTCAGCTGTGTTTCCTCCACATTTCAGCCCAAAACTCCCAACGGTTATTTTGCAGTGCAGTGCCAAAGAATTGCTGTCATTTTCCCACAGACTAGAAAATTACTTAAAGCTTTCGAAAAAATTTGCGACACTTTCGTGAGCATGAAAGTAATTTGCGAAAGTACTTTTTCCAGAAATTTGAAAAACATATTTCTGGGGTGTTTTACCACAAAATAAAGACATGGCAAGCATCCTCAGGGCCCGACTAGGTGAATACAAAAAAAATTAGGTTGCTCGAGGGTCCCAAATTTAAATGCCAACCATTTTTATGATCACCAACTGAAAACAAAATGGCCGATTTGCGAAAGTAACAGGCCCATTTGCGAAAGTAAAAATGCATTTGCGAAAGTGTTGAACTTTTTGTTAACTTTTCCCATTGACTTATAATGGGAAACTGTTTTTTGAATAACTTTTGAACCGTTTAATATTTTTTCACGAAATCTTCAAAAGGCACATTGGGGACCCTGGCTGCATGTTCCCTGAAGATTTCAGGCTGGTCACGCAAACCGTACGACCTGTAGGCGCGACCACAGAATTCCAGAAAAGCGTAAACGCGCGCACAGATCACACTTAATAACTCCGCAGCTGTATATCTGACCAGTATGAAACTTGGTAGATCCCAAGGCCTATGGTTCTTGATCATAAATTCCAAATTTCAGGCAAATCCATCAAACAGTTGCAAAGTTATTAAGGTGCAAAGTTTTGGGGTTTAACATAGAAATGGCTCCTCAACCCTAACTATGGTAGCACTACCGTGCTACCATAATACATATATATACACTTATACCTGGCTTTCTTACATCTGTAAATTTGGAAAGAGAAAATAATGACCAATAGCTTGAAATGTTTCAGTTGGAACATTAAAGGGGCTAGAGACAGAGTAAAAATATGCAAAATCATACAATATGCGAATCAAACACAAGCTAATTGTCTGCTGTTGTAGGAGACCCACTTTGCCTCCAGTGATTTTTAGTATATGTGCAATTTATTTAGGGGACATGGGGCCTATTCCTCCTTCTCAAATAATTCCAGAGGTGCTGCATTGATTTTTAAAAACCCTCTAAATATTACGATTAAACATAAAGAAACAGATAAAGGGGCCGATATGCAATAGTAACCATTCAGAGCTTCAATAAATCCTTGACTGTCACTTCTCTATATGGCCTAAGTGAAGACAATCCAACTTTCTTTACACACTTTTTTTATCTTACTGTCTGGATCCCCAGGACCATATACAATCAGTGGTGATTTTAACATATCACTATCTAACTTAGACAGATCAGTAGGATCAGAGGATCCTAAAAAACATGCTGTAAAAACAATCAAGGACTTCATGCATGATTTAAAATTTATAGATATTTTCAGGAGAAAATTTCCTACATGGGAAAAATGTTCTTTCATCTTGAACATCCGTAAAACATCCTCAAGAACTGATTACTTTCTTATCTCAGAGGAATTGATATATAACTGTATAAAAATCAGTTATAGAGCTATAAAAATCTCCAATCACTCCCCCATAAACATATTGATAAACTATTTAAGCAATACCAATAATAGAAAGGATAACTACTGCAAATTTGATGATTGTCTATTACAAAATCTGCATTTTAAACAGAAAATAAGAACAGAGATTAGTTTCTTCCTACAAAACAATACAGGAGACAGCCTCTCTTTGACAGTGATCTGGGAATCATTAAAAGCTTACCTGAGAGGCTGGATCATTGCCTATGCTACTAACAAGGAAAGACAGTATAAGGAAAAAACAGACTTATTAGAACACTGACTATTAATAGCTGAAGTAGCATTCAATCTATCAGCACTGGAGGAAGTAGTATTAAAAACAAGAGAGCAACTGAACACCCTATTGACATATAGAGCAGACAGAGCCTATCAAAACTCTAGATCAAACTATTATTTTTTTCAGAGAAACCAAACAGATAGTTAGCCTACCAACTGCAATGTGAGTGCAACCAAAATGCCATATATAGAATTCAGCTCGACTCTGGTCAAACATTGATCTCACCTCTGGAAATCAATGAGGGCTTTCATAAATTCTACAGCAACTTATATGCACTAGATATCAACCCCTCTCAAGAAGATATCAACAATTTCTTCAAAAATCTCCCCAGCACTCCTCTCTCAGATACAGCATGGTTAGAAATTGACAACCCGATAATAACTGAGGAAATTAAATCAGTAATACCCTATGCTTCAAATAGAAAATATCCAGGTCCAGATGGCTACATGATGGAATTATATAAAGAATTCTCTGATATTCTTTGCCCACTACTACTTCAGGCCTATAGAGACATGGAAAAGGAAGGGAGCCTATCAGAATTCCTTAATGACTCCATAATTACACTTATTCCTAAGAAGGATAAATATCCTTTAAAACTTGGATCATACAGACCCATAGCCATGATGAACATCGATTATAAGATCATAATGAAAGTCTGGGCCAACAGGCTAATCCAACATGTCCAGACCATTATACATCCAGACCAAACAGGGTTGATCCCAGGAAGTCATCTTACGATGAACGTAAAAAAAGGCCATCAATCTACTAGAATTAACTAGTAAAACTGAAATGGTCATCATTTCACTTGACACGGAGAAGGCTTTTGATAGAGTTCACTTTCCCCTTCTTGATATCCAGCCTAACTAAATTGAACTTCAGTGATAGATTTATGTGCTGGATGAACATGGTCTACAATAAAGCAAGAGCCAAGATTAAGACCAACTCCAATATTTCGGTTTATATTTGTCTACAAAGAGACATGCACCAGGGTTGCCTACTCTCACCCTTGCTTTTTGCAATATTTATTGAGGCTCTTGCAATTGTAGTTAGAAACAATTAACACATTAGAGGCTTTGACATGAATAGCATCTCCTGTAAAATATTGTTATACGCAGATGACATCCTGATATACTTAGATAACCCAAAAGAAAATGTGGAGGAGCTTGGAAGGGAACTGGAAAGAGCTGGCAATATATCAGGCTACAAAGTTAACTGGGGCATATCCAAAGCTATGTATAATGGGCAAACCATAGACAACGTAGCACCAAAAAACCTTAGCTCCACACACTTGTGCCACTAGTAAATCAATACATAGTTAATCCAGGACCAGGCACTGAAAGTAACAAAATGAACAACTTTTATTCATCAGGAGGATGACGCATGTTTAGTGTGAAACTGGTAGAGGCTGTGTCACTGTACTGCAGGGTGGCTTGGTATTTTAACCTACAAATGTGAATAAAAGTTGTTCATTTTGTTACTTTCGGTGCCTGGTCCTGGATAAACCATAGACAATCCAGACACACTTCTCAACTCTTCAATAAGAACGGAAATGAAATACCTGGGCATCACCTTAACATAGGAAATAAAAAGCCTTTTCAAATATAACTATGAACTCCTTATAGTGAAAATCAAGGCAGATCTGGAAAAATGGGTGAACCTTCCATTAACTATAACAGGTAGAATCAACATTATTAAAATAAATATTCTGCTGAGATTTCTTTTCATCTTCCAAGCCCTCCCTATATACTTCAACAAATAATTTTTTAACAAAACTGACAAAATGCTTAGGCAATTCATATAGAAAAATGAATGCCCTAGGGTAAGTTTATCCAAATTGTATCTCCCACTAAACCAGGGAGGCCTAGGCCTTCCCAACCTAAGGCAGTAGTATCTGGCTTCTCAAATTGAGGCTACTATGAACTGGTTTCAGTCCAGAGACAACTCCGAAGCCACGAATAATGATAACGAATTTCTAGAGCATTCTTGTACCCCCTTTCAGAACCTTTATCAAGCCCTCTTTGTCGATTGTGAAAATAAGATCTATAAAAGTAAAATACTAAATTCAATAAAGACTACTTCTCGAGGGTTTACAGTCAATATCGCGCAACTAATATAGCGCGTGTCATAATGTCGCCTACATAATCGCGCGTAGCTACATTAGCGCTACAACAATTCAGCACATTAGCAACAATAGCGAGATACTGCAGCACAAGCTAGTGAACAAAATAAAATACAATTTTACTTACCTCAATATTATGTGGGAACGCAGCAGCAATAGCCATGTATGGGGAATGATGGGGAATGATGTGTAGTGCACACCAATCTATGTCCTACAACAACACTCTTCCCCCTTCCCATTTCATTAGTTCCTTCCTGTCCTCTACTGTACTATCCCATGCTATCCCACACTCAAAAGATCACACAGTTGCTTATTTCCATGTTTGCAGGTAATCTTTATTTATTTAGACAAACTAATTTTGAATTCATCAGCACACAAGTGATGGGCAAGTGGGCAAGTGGGAGACAACACTGGTTTAGCAACTTTATTTCGACAAACTAATTTTGAATTTGTCAGCACACAACTGTGGGCAAGTGGGGGACAACAGTGGTTTAGCAACTTTATTGCACTTCATGCCTGTAACTGAAAGTTGTAGGCTATGCCGCGTAGATATTCAACCCTGGGATGCAACTCATATTCGGGAAACAATCACAGAAATACGCTTCGCAGTATCTTTGTACTTTTTCTTGGTTTCTGTGACAGCAGTTCATGCAATGAGTTGCTCGATCAACATTGAGCTCAAATGTTGCTCCTCCTTAAGGCATTTCAGAAACTTCCAAATTGAAGGATGCGCTGCACCGACAAAATGATTAAACCTGCGGTGCCATGCTTCTACTGAGTTAGTTGTTCTAGGTATGCCATCCTCGACTGCTTCAAAACAGTTCCATATTTTTATGTCGAACATTTGTCGTCTGCGCCCCCCTCTTGCCAATGGTCTCCCCAACCATGTGTCTTGAAAATAGTCCATGATAGGTGTGAGTAAATCACCATTAGTTAGGAAAAAAAGTCCATGGTGTGTATCTCTTCAAATGATGAAATGACATCAGGTGGGGAGACATATGCAAGAGCAGGAAGGAGATGCATGTGTAAGGCAAACCCTGGGTCAGAAATATACTGAGCACAGACAGCACTATGCTCCTGCACTTTTTGCCAGTATGCCTGGCACATGCGAAAGAAACAACCCCTTATTTTGGCAGTAGGAAAAGCATTTTTAAATGCTTTGATTGCAGCTAGTTCAAAGTCAAGCAGAATGGTATTGGGATGCAAGCCAGGGGCACAGATTAAGAAGCTCTGTAAAGACACAGTTATATGAAACCGCGGTACGGTTTGCCATTAGTATGTACACCATGGGTATTACTGAGTTATTTTGTATGGCATGAATGCTATACAGTTGTTGAAATATGTGAGGACAGCACTTGAATGTGCCATCTGCAAACCAATGCTCACTGTTTTTCAAATGCAGCAAGTCCTGAGATGTTGAAAAAAGTAGGATTCTGTCTTGAGTTGGACCAGAATCAAATAAAAGAAATTTTTCATTTTTCTGGGTAACACACAGTTCAGGCGTCAAGATAAGCGATGCTGCATCACAGGGCTCAGGAGGAGGGCACACAGCAGTCCTGCGAGTTCTCTGTACTGTGTGCTTTATCAAGGAAATTGCTGGGAGCTGGGATGCTACAGATGGTGACATTTCGGCAACTGCACCGGCAACAATATGGTGCATTGTCTCAGTGCTTGTGGCAGCTCATTATTTCACTCCTGCCATTGCTTCCTTTACACAAACCACTGCAGGATCTGGGACATGATTATGTTCACCTATTGTCTTTAAAACAACATCACCATTAAGGTGAAGCCTTGTGATGCAATGGCCTTTATCATATTCTAGACACTTGCAGTAGGACTTTGAAGGTGTTGATCTTTCTCGCCGGTATAGAGACCCATTTAGAAGGGCAAGTTCCCACCCTTCTGACTTCTGACAAAGCGAGCATTCTCTGACATTTTCAGCACTTTTGATGGTCGAATCTGGAATTGCACTTTTGCTGTGAAGTTTTATTAGTTTCAAACTTGGCACGCTAGATGGCAGCGTTGCACTATTATTTACCATGACTTAATGTGATATATATAACATTACATTTTATATATTGTTTACTGGCTCTTCTAATTCTGAAGAAGTAACAATGAGGATATGAAAATTGTGTGACGGCAGTTATGAATGTTTATTTTGCTTTATAAAAATACACTGTGCCAATAGCTGATACATTGGTAAATGGACTGTATTAGTGTATTTAGGTAGCCAGCAAATGTTTTCCGATGAAGGCAAGACTTATCACTATTTGAAAACTAAATGCTGCATTATATCTTGTTTAATGGTATAGTGCAGACTCCCGTACTTTAATTATTTTATGGGGCGGGGGGGGGGACTGGAAGGCAGCATTGAAATTTAGGTAGCCAGCAAATGTTTTCTGCTGAAGGCAAGACTTATATCTTGTTTAATGGTATAGTACAGTTTATCAGATGGCAGCATTGCGCTATTATTTACCGCGACTCAATGTGATAGTGTTTTTTTAACAAGCGCTATTATGTACGCGCTATAATGAGTCATGCTATTGCGGTTGTGCGATTTTAACCATATACCCTTCTTGAGCCTGGAAAGATGCTCGCATGGCACTTGGCACAAACTGTGATGTCTTGTTATTCTCTCAAATATA
Organism: Neoceratodus forsteri; assembly: GCA_016271365.2. Taxonomy (NCBI): domain Eukaryota; kingdom Metazoa; phylum Chordata; order Ceratodontiformes; family Ceratodontidae; genus Neoceratodus; species Neoceratodus forsteri. The sequence continues at coordinate 616,451,397 of CM028133.1, forward strand.
CATAAACTCAAATCTCAAATTCACATAGGTCAATGGGGATCTTCTGAAATGGAAACGTAATGGATTATCTCAATTGGACCAATGTTTAGAGAATGGCAGTCTAATTCCATTTAAAATATTGAAGCAGATATATAACCTCCCAACGGGAGGCTACATTGCTTTCCTTCAATTAAGAGATTTTCTCCTAAACAAGAAAACAGTATCAACTCATCCAACACCCATGGAACTCTTAGTAACCAATCCGGTCAATAAAACCAAGCTAATATCTAGACTATATAATTTATTATTGGAAACCTGTAAATGGGATATGGATCACTGGAGGCAAAGTTGGCTCAAAGAACTAGGGGGAGATAGCTGCAATATAGATTGATAGGAAGTTCTCTCTACCCCTGAAAAAGTTTCAAAAAAACTCCAAGCTTAGACAAATATAGTTTAATGTAATTCATAAGACATATCACACTCCTTATAAATTCAATAAATTCAATCCAGCTCTGCCTAATACCTGTTCATAGTGCAAAAGCGACAACGCAACTTTAAGTCACATGCTGTTGTTTTGCCCAGCATTGTTGCAGTACTGGGAAAAAATAAGGGGGATAATCTCAAAAGTGCTGGGTAGGAATATTCCATTTGTTCCTGTAATTTTTTTTTTCAGCTTGACTTCAAGGCTGGATTTCATAGAGGAAGCCAGTACATTCCTATCCCTCTTGATGGTTTTAGCAAAAAAGGTCATACTTATGCATTGGAAGGATGAGGCACACCCAGACTTTCTTTGAAGAATGGCTTAACTCACAAACGGATTGTGGAAAGCTAGAGAAAATTTACTATGGCAGAGAAAACAAACTTGCCAAATTTGATCAAATCTGGCTACCATGCCTTAAATTCTTAAACTCACACAATACATCATAATAGCTATACGCCAACCAAAGTCAGAACAAAAACAAGAATAATTATAATTAGGTTTAGTTAGCAAAGCTGCTTTCCCTGTATGATGATTGCAACATACACTACAATCAGCTGTTGCCTGAAAGAGGGTACTAGACTGAGTACAAAAAAAAAGCTCTTGGAGGGGGTCCACAGATGGGCAACCAAACTAATAAGGGGGGGGTGGGGAATAAGCTCTATGAGCAGGGGCTGAAAGAGCTAAATATGTACTCCCTGGAGGACAGAGGGGACAGGGAAGATATGATTGAGACATTCAAGTTCCTAAAGGGCATAAATAAGGTTAGCACTGGGGGTACGCTTCAATTGAAGAGTGGGGGGATCACTAGGGGCTATAATATGAAACTGCAGGGAGGAAGATTCAAAAGGGAACTGAGAAGGCACTACTTTATAGAAAGAGTGGTAGCAGTAAGGAACATACTGCCAGAGAAACAGATCTCGCAGAGATCAGTGAAGAGTTTTAAAAAGGAGTGGGATAGAGTAAAGGGCAGAATAAACATTGGAGTTCACTAGACCCAATGGTCAAATTCAGTAAAGAAGAAGAAAGGTGATAGTGGTGAAAAGGGAAGGAGGGTGGCAGCAATGGTGTAAACCATGAGCTGCAAAATTGAGCAGACTAGATAGACCTGTATCTGCTGGCTTTTTTCGTACTTTCATATTTATTTATTTAAACTTTCTGAACAGGAAGGCATGCTGAGCAAATGACTCAGTTCCAGTTACATCCTGGGGCAAGGGGTAACAGTAAGGTAACAGTAGGGGTGATGATAACTGAGCAATAATTACATAACATACACAGAATACTGTCACTATTTATATCATAAACAATATTACACACATAAAAAAATAGCAGTTGGAGAGGCTAAAACCAGAAGCATCAGTAAGAGGTCTGTGAGCCCACAGCTGGTTCTTTGCTGTGATTTCTTTTCAGAAAATAAAATTCTTAATTTGCTTGGGTGGGGGTGGGGTTGGTAGGTGGGAAGGCATTGGGGAGGCTCAGCGGTGGCAGTGGCAGTGGCCTTAAGCGATGTCATTACTGTGCAGGACACCACATGACTGCCTAGTACCAACCAGGGTGAGGACTATGAGGTGGAGGACAACATCTGCAGGGGAGTTCACAGTTCTGCTGGGAACTCTGCTCAAGAAGCTACTGGGTAAGGTATAGTATCGGGGGGTTCTATAAATAATGTCCAGGACATTTTAACTTCTAACTACCTGAAGCACTTTTTGAAGTCGGAGCTTTTCATGGCTTAACCTTGTTGCAAAATGGGTACCAGGGCAAAACCGAGTTACCTTGCAGGTAATGAGCTGCTAGTCTAGACAGACTACCAGAGGCTGAACAATCTAGCATCATAATATTTTGGCTGGAGTACATGACTGTCAGGAAATTAATCTCTGGCCTCAATTCCCTATCTAGGGTAGGCCTACAGAGTGCATCAGTAACTGATACTGGGGAGGTGAAAGGTAACTCTCAGGTAAATACCCTCTGACCTTGATTCTCTATCTGGGGTAGACCTACATAGTGCCCCAGTAACTGTTACCTAGGAGGTAAGGACTTAGAATGTTTGGGCGCAAGGGAACATGAAGGCAATAGGTTTTAGTGGTTGTGGTACTTCCATGTTTTAATTTAGAGGGTACTCTGGGAGATGGGGGTTGCCTGCTGTATAGGAGGTTAGGGTTCCTGTGGGGGACTTGAACCACCTCAGGGATGAGACCCACAAACTGAAGATTTCTCCAATCCACTGAGAGTCTGGGACCTGAACACCTCTTCACCAGTGTCCCCATAGGGCTTCAGAGGGAGGATGGTGCACAGTGGGGAGGGAGGGAAGGTGGGTTGTAAAGGGGAGGAGCCAAGACCCTGGAGTGGAAACAGGGAACCAATAGCAGCAACTGAATGCACCAGAGAGGGCTAGTACTCATGAAACCACTGACTCATGGGAATGAAATCCAGACCATGTGGAATGAGCCTAGTGAAGTGTCATAGAATATGTATGAGGAGCCAACCGGAGGGATGGGCAGAAAAAGATACATGAAAAGGAGGAGAATCTTAATGCATGGGGAATTGATAGCCAGATGGACAGGGAGGCTGGTTTCGAGCCATGAGCCTTACAAAAGGAAGGCTGTGCTCCTCCCAAGCATGACGGAAGAGATGATCTCTTCCAGGCTTCAGAGCTTGACCACAGGAGAAGGTGGTAAGCCAGATGCAGTGATCAACTTGGTAACCAGTGATTTGGTGGGATGCAGAGTGGGGAATGTTCAGGAGAGGTTTAGGGTTATGGGGAAATGCTTAAGAAAAATCCAGACAGATTAGCCTTCTCAAAGTGCTACTGGTGCCACACATTAGTCAGGTGAGAAAGACAAGGCTTATAGATTATAATGCATGGCTGAACGGTTGGTGTGGTGAGCAGGGATTTGGGTCTGTAGGAGACTGAGGAACCCTCTGTAAAGATAAGGCCTTAGGTTCATCAGATCAACTACATCTCAATGGAGGGAAAACCAGGAAGTTATTGAGGCACCTGAAAAAATTAATCAGCCGTAATGTAAACTAGATATGGGGGATGGCCTGACCAGGGCACAGACCTAAGCTTTCTCAAGTTGGAAACAATAGAACCCCCCAGGACTGTAAGCATGGAACATGTAAGAAAAGGAGGGGGTAGCATTAGGGACAATAACTAGATGGTCTTAGAACAAATGGGTTCACCAAAAGGCAGTAAAAGAAAAATAAACAACAGCAGGAAGCAGATACCAAAGCAAAAGCAGGGCATGAATGCACGCAATGTTAAAATGGGGTATCAGGTCACCTGGAAAGTTATAAGCATTAACTCCAGAAGCTTGAGTAACAAAAGTGGAGGTCTTCAGGCAATGGATGCTTAAGCCTAACTGAACTTAGTGTCTGTGACTGAAAACTGGGTGACATAGTACCATAACTGGGACCTCATAATCCCAGGGTACCATCCTTTAGAAAAGATATAAGTATAAGGGCAACGGGGAAGTGTGGCCATGTACGTGAGGGACCGTATCAGGCAACCAGAGACATGATCCGGGGTGAGGATGTCATGACAGGCTGGAAGATAAGAATGGGGTAGTTTACAGGCCACAAAATTCAAAACAGTGAGATGGACAGGGAGATGATGTGTAAAATCAAAAGAGCAGCATCACAGGGGACATGGTGATCATGGGGGGTTTCAATCTTCCTGATGTGTACTGGAACATCTTGGGGTATACACCTTTACAGAAATACAAGAGTACTGTGTACATGCATGATGCATGCTGCAGGCTTAATCGAGCGATGTTTGCATGTGGTTGTCTTACACAAAGTGGGCCTAAATGAACCAGTTCTAAATAGCACATCAGGTTTGCATGCTGCAAGCTTGACATGTGTGCAGCAGCTAAGCTGGTGCAAATCTCATCTAAAAAAACACATCAGTTTATTTCTCATACTGCTGCTAGCAGTTAGACCCATTAAAATACCATTCCCATTGATTTCCTCATTAAAATTAGGCAAACTCATTATTTCCCACCATTTTCATTTCATTTATTTATTTGTAATTACAGGTAGGTACATTGAGATACAAGATTCCATTTTCAGGCATGACCTGAAATCAGTAGGTTCAACAGTCAAACTAACCACATAGAATACATTAATCAACCATCAAATACAATAAATAGTTAACACATCATTTTACACAAGCGCAAACAATCATTTTTTTAAATGAATGGAAACAGCATTGGAGAAAGTGGTGATTGATAAAGAAGACTTTACTTCATCAGGTAAAGTGTTCCACTCTGTTGCAGTGCAATAAGTGAAGGACCTTTTCCCTGAGTTTGTACAGACCAATGGAAGGGTCAGTTGGGTCTTAGTAGATGACTGTGAACTGTATGGGGAACTATATGTATCCAAAGGGGCTCAAACTGATGTTGGAATACCTATATGTAGTATTTTAAATGTAAAACATGACAAAGTCAATTTATATGTATTTTGAATGGATAGCCATTCAAGTCTAGTCAAAATAGTACAGTGATATGTCTGGGAACGTGCCATTAATACAAGCTTTACAATTTAATAAAAATGTTTCCTTCTGGGAAATAAAGGAAGAAGATGAGGCATCGGTAATTAAAGAAGCATAATTTAGGACTGGTAACAAATGATATTGTGCAATAGTTGCACAAGAATCTATGGTCAGAAATTTAGAAAGCTGATAAAGTGTACAAATTTTGGAATGTAACTTGGCAGTAACCTTATCTATGTGTATATTATATTTTAATGATGGATCTAGGTACATGCCTAGATATTTAAATGTTTTAACAACTTCTATAACCCCACTCCCTACCCCCAATATGCTAACAGCAAAATTACCAGAATGTTTTTTTTTAATTTAGGTTCTGAACCAGATATCATGGGCTTGGTCTTTAGCTTATTCAACACTAGATTGGTTTGAGAAAGCCAGGATTACATGTTGTTAAAATAAGTGCTCAATAATAGATTAATATCGGTGACAGAATCAAGAGTGAATAAAACTGCATCATCTGCATATAATAACAGGTCACAATGCTCCACCACTTTCACCACAGGGTCTATGAACAGTAAAAAAGTATAAGGCCCAGTTTGGAGCCTTGAGGGACCCCACACTGGACCTCTTGATAAGATGAACATATTCCGTTTAACTTAACACACTGCAGCCTATTAGTGAGATAGTCCCTGAACCAAAACAAGGCAGGACCTCCCACCCCAATCCAGATAGTCGATCCAGTAAAATTGTGTGGTCAACAAGGTTGAATGCCTTGGTTAGGTCCACAAACACTGCCCCTGTTAAATTACTACTCTTGGTGGCCCTGAGGACAGTGTCCGTGATCCAACCAAGGCAGTCTCCCCCTAAAGCCACGTTGACTAGGGCAGATCAAGTTATGAGTCTTGATATAATCGCTAAACTGTTTGTATACCAGTTTTTCTTGAAGTTTTAAAGAAGCAGATAAAATTGAGATAGGGCGATAATTATAGAGTTCAGTTTGTGACCCAGATTTAAAGATTGGGACAATGTATGATTTTTTCCATAAATTTGGTATCTGGCATGTTTGAAAGGATAAATTAAAAATAAGGCTAATCGGGTATGCAAGTTGGGAAATGGCAATAGCCAGGATTTGGGATGATAGCTCATTGCAGCCAGGAGCTTTGTCAGGCTTCAGGTTAGTTAGGAGTCTGAACACCTCATAACTCCTAACAGTTTTCAGATAGAATTTCTGCTGATTCAGGTTAGGTTCAGTACAGCAGTTAGTTTGATCTTGTAGAGCACTGTGATTAGTATGGTGCAACAGGTCCCTTCGGTATGAATCCAGATTAGAGAATTGGGAATTGAATTCCTCTGCAATAAGGGCAGGGTCTGTTAGTGAATCCCCATATTTTTAGCATACAGGGGCCTCTGTCACTGGGGAGAGTAAATAAAGATTTGATTGAGCTCCAAAACATTTTGGGGGTGGAAAGATTAGTCTATTGCTGTTTCTGAAAGTAATGTATTTTAGCTTACTTAACTTCCTTTTTACACAAATTCCGCCTTAATCAGTAAGCATTTAAATCAACAGACATCCCACTTTTCCTATACTTTCTCCAGGCGGTGTCTCTTTCCCACATTAGTTTAATTAAATTTCTATCAAACCACTTAGTCTCCTTTCCACTAACTCTCCTTTTAACTAAAGGAACACATTTATTTACAACTTCTGTAAGTGAAGCGATAAAAAAAATCTAGGGCACTGTTTACATCAGGTATAAGATTTAAATAAGACCAGTCAGTTTCTGAGAGAGCAATAATAAAGTTGGGAACATCCAATTTAGAGTAACATCTAAACTCTAAATATCTAGGTGGAGGTTTAGAAATTCTTCCACCCTTCCTTATCCCAAAAACTAGGTGATGGTCACTGATGGAATCTGAAGTCAGGCCACTAGATATAATATGGTTATTTCTATTGATCAAAAACCAGCCAAGCGATGTACTGTATGCTTGTTGGTTTTAAGATTAAGTCGGGTAGGGATGTTATTAACTGCTGTAATCCTGAATTCATTAAAGTAGTTTTACACAGAAGATTATTGTTACTGTCCCAATTTAAATTAAAATCTCCCACTGCTATAGTTTCGCCTTTAATACTGTGTGACATCAAGTCTGAAAAATCTTGAAAACCATGTTTACTGTTTTTGGAGGGTTATAAATACAGTAGATGGATAGTTTTTCGAGGGCCCTATATTAGGTCTAATAGCAAGATATTCAAAAGACGCCTGATTTTCATCTGGTTGTGGGAGGGCCTCAGTTGTAAACTTGTCTCTTATATAGGACATGACCCCCCCTTTACCTTTGGGCCTATCTTCTCTGTGAATGTAGTACCCTGGTAGTGTTATATCAGAATCAAGGATTGTGGGTTGAAGCCAAGACGTCAGGGATATAATAATTCACCCAGGCCTCAATCTCATGCATTTTTGTGGCTATGCTTCTTGCATTCATATGAACTATCTTCAGCCCCCCCCTTTTACAGGCATGAAGTAGTCCAAGTTATTTTTCAAAGGTTGAGGCAGGGGGTCCAGGATTTAACTCCATATCTCCAGAAAGCAACATTAAGCTAGTCAATACATGATGGATGAAGCCAGGGTCAATCAACTAGCGTATGTTAACAGGCCTCCTTAAAAGGAGACCAGTAGAATAGGCCAGACTTTTATAATATGGGCCAAGTTCCTGAAATAAATTCAATTTAAAGGGGTTAGTAAAAATGGAGCAATTTTTTTTTCTTTAGCATCCCTTAATAGAGGGGTTTGCTTAATGCTCGAGGCAATAATGCTGTCTAATGTAAGAAAAACCAAGATGTAAATAAAACTCAAAGGCCCTTTTGAGCCATGATTCAGCAAATGTAGGTGACAGAATTTAAAATAAGCCTATTAAATAGTTGCACACCAAGCAGGAGTAAAGGTATTCTGCTCAGTATGTACATAAATGTCTAAAAGTAGATTGTACCTACAAAGATTTAAAAAAGTGTGCCAGCCAAAAATTTCAGTTCAGGTTCTGGGGGGGGTAGGGTATGATGAAAGACAAATGATGGATGGGCAAATACATAAGATAGACAAAGTGGATAACTGCACAACTGTCATTGAACGTGGCCGGTAGCGCAGTGGTAGAGTACCTGCCTGTGATGTAAAGGGCTGAGGGTTCAACACCCCCGAATGGCAAGTGGAAACAAAGTATAAAAGTAAGGGAGAGGTGGAGAACAATCAGGATCGGTAGCCAGATTGTGGGAAGGGATTGAGCTGAAAATGGTAGGGGAAAGTATAGAAAGGGATGTGTGCTAGTGACTCCTAGTGGTCACAAAATATAACCAACTAATGGAGAAAGGGGGACTTGATAAATACTGAAGGAGTCAGTCACCTGACCTTAAGGACCTATAAATAAGAGTCAGACCGGGTCGGGTGAGGCAGTTGATGGGCTACACTAGGAAACCAAGAATGTTGTGCCACTTGCTCTTTGTACCTGGGCCGGTTTTACAAGGCTCCTGCTCCTGCCACAGTGTATATGCTCTGTTTGTGGAACAAATGAGCAGGTAAGACTGTGGAGAGGAAGAGAGATATATATCAGTTAGTGAAGGGGAATCATCTGTCTCAAACAAGGAATGAATGCTGGGGGGGGTAGCGTAACATACACTGCTATCTCAATTAATGAAATGATACAGACATCTAAAATCAGATTAATACACTTAGCAAGTTAGCACAGTCAGAAGGCAGAGTAATAGGCATAAAATACAACATGAGCAGTAAACAAATCTGGCTAACATACAGCATAGGTTCTTAAAGTACAGTCCACATGCACTGAAAATCCATGTTGAAACTGGTAGTAGAACAGCTGCCCTGAACCTATCAGTATGCCTCTGCTGATTAAAAACCTTTTAAAAGTTCTGTAAAACGCACTAAGAAGCCAAGAATGTTGTGCCACTTGCTCTTTGTACCTAGGCCAGTTTTAGAAGGCTCCTGCCACATTGTCTATGCTCCGTTTGTGGGATAAATAAGCAGGTAAGCCTGGGCCAGTTTTAGGAGGCTCCTGCCACAGTGTCTATGCTCTGTTTGTGGGATAAATGAGCAGGTAAGCCCGGGCCAGTTTTAGAAGGCTCCTGCCACAGTGTCTATGCTCTGTTTGTGGGATAAATGGGCAAGTAAGCTTGGGCCGGTTTTAGAAGGCTCCTGACACGGTGTCTATGCTTTGTTTGTGGAATAAATGAGCAGGTAAGCCTGGGCCAGTTTTAGAAGGCTCCTGACACAGTGTCTATGCTCTGTTTGTGGGATAAATGAGCAGGTAAGCCTGGGTCACTTTTAGAAGGCTTCTGTCACCATTAAATTATTTTGTAAATTGTTTAATGGCTTTTGATTTTTGTCATTAAATTGCCATTAATTTATAAAGTATTGTTTGCTTACAGCATTAAATGCCTAAGATACGACCTTATTAATCTTTGCTCTCAGTAGTCAGCCAACACCCCCCTTCCAGATGTGCAAAAAGGGATCTCTATGGTGTGAAGCCTGACTTTTTTGTTTTGACCTATGCAAATCTCCTTATGCATATTTAGTGATCCATATGTGTTTCTCCATGACTGTTATGGCTCACTTACTTTAACTTTGTCATTCTGCATGGAGCATCACTATGGCCATGCTCAGCATTCTTTGTCCTGAGTAGGACCCTGGAAGCATGCACCATACCTCACTTTATGTCACTGAAATGAGGGACATGGACACACAAAATGAGGAGCAATGGGGATCACGTGATGTAGCTTACTAGTTAGACATGTCTGCCACCATTCTGTTACTCTTCCAGGACTAAAGTTATTTTTTCTTATACCTCGAGGGTTATCACCTAATAAACTACCATCAAATCTCCAGCCAGTCTGCCCAGTGACTTCTTAGAGGAATTTGGTCCCTTTTTTTGCGCCTTTCACCTGCTTTATGACCAATATGGAAGTAATATCCAATCTAGAGCCTTCGGCGCACCATATGCCTCCCGACACCCAGAAAAACAATGGGAGTCTAAGTGCCTTAAATCTTCTGATTCTTTGACTGCAGTGGTACCAGGAGAAGATTCTGAAGTCTCGATCTTGAGCCACAGAGATGACTTAGCCATCATAAAAACAGTAGTCCTCGAAATGGCTGAGGACATGAAAAGATACCTCCCAGCCCTGGAAGCTATCTCCCTCGGTGTCCAAGATGCTGAGGTGCAAATCAACTCTGTTGAAGATCATCTACTGTGGGATGAAAAAGAACTGACATCCTTAAGGCAGAAGGTGATAAAATTGGAATCCATAGAAGACCAGGAAGGGCGGAACCGCCAAAAACAATCTGGTTCTAGTAGGCGTAGCAGAGTAGGAAGAGGGGTCTGATATGATTGCTTTTGTGCAAACTCTTTTTTAATCCTTGCTGGGGCCTCTCTATATAACTCCTTATACATGATGGAGAGAGCACATCAAGCTTTGAGCCTTCCGCCAGACCTTGAGAGTGCCCAAGAAATATAATTTTAAAGATGTTTAGTTACTGGGAGAAGCTGTTTGTTCCACAGAAGGCCAGGGAAAAGGCTGAGCTTCTGTGGAACTCACAATGTTTTTATATCTTCAAGGATTATGCCCCTCCGCATGTAAGGCAGCTACATGGGGAATACAAAGGCGTTCTATCCAGATTTGCTGCTGCCAGAATTCAACATTGTATTCTTTATCCTGCTAAACTACTGGCTACCCACAGGAAAGGAACTCATCAGTTTGCCTCAGCAAAAGAAGCCTGGGATGGTCTGCCAGCGATCTTTCCTGATTTGTTTCCTCCATCCAAGGGCCCTGTCCGGGAGCTAAAAGGATTAGCTTTACTTCATTATCCTGATTGTGGACTCATTTACTGATGGGATTTCCAGCTGGAGTAATTTGGAACTTGGAATCTCTGTCAGTTTTTCTTTCTTTGCTCAAAGCCCTTGTGTATACTCGGACTTGGTGACTTAATATTTACACTGCTGGACTTGGATTTACATTCTCATGGAAGACTAAATCATTTACTTTTGGCATCCTGCTATTCTGCCCCCTCACCCTTGTTTTTTTCTTTTTTCTTTCCCTACACATTTATGGTCTTGGTTTGGCTGCCTCTCTGATACTCTGCTTCCACTCTGTAAGTATTTTTATTTTAGTTTTCCTTTTTGTTGGGTTTGTTTTGTTATGCTTATGTACGTGTACCCCCTCTAGTGGCTCTCAAGGAAGGTTTTAGCCCTCGGACACAGCAGTAGCAAACAATGCCTAGATTGGACTGTAGTTTTCCCTGTTATTCACATATATTATTATTGCTGGTTAACGGCTTACTTCTTTTATCTGACATTTAGACTGTCGCTGTTTTTTTCATTTTTCCTAAGCCGTAAAAGTTTTTAATAATTGCTTGTGGTGGCTAGATTCAAGATGGACACTGATTTTTTGTTTTTCAGGAAAGACTAGTGACATTATTTAATTTTTATAGCTCTCATTTGTTAGTTTCTTGGGTTTTGTTACTTTTCTTTCTCTGCCACTGTAAGAGTGGCCCAGCTCTTAATATTAATAGTTATAAGTAAATGCTGGGCTATGGCTGGTTTATTTACTTCTGATTCCCCTCTCCTTTACATGCTTCCCGTGCCTCTATTTTTTTTTCCTTTCTTGGGGTATTGAGACACTTTATTTATTATGTGACACTGGTCCTGGTGTGAAGGAAGCCGAGTGGGTACACATACTGGTGTAGTGCATTGTGCACCAGAAATGTTTATGGGTTATTTGGCCTATTTGTGCCATTATCGAGGGAGGGGTGTGTGTTGGGGTTTTCTTCATTCTAGTGTTACTGGATGAATATTTGTTTTATGGGCATTGAGGGGTAGGAATGGGGGGAAGGATGGGTTGACTTCTTCTGGAGCTGGCTCTTCATCAGGATCACATTTTCTTTGTTTCTGCCAGAGGGTTGCTATCACCTTATTTCAGGTATAACTGCGGTTTATGTCTCAAACATATAGATTTGTTCGTGGAATGTTAAAGGTGCCCAATCCCCAGTAAAACACTCTAAACTTTTACTGCATCTAAAGGGGCTGCAAATTGATGTTGCTATGCTACACGAGACCCTGTTACCCAACCCTTATTGTTTCGTAGGACTTGGGTGGGTCATTTTGTTGAAGCCGGATCAGATACTCGTAATCGGAGGGGTGAATATCCTAGTAGCACAGAGAGTCCCCTTCTGTCGTTTACAGAAATAACTGATGCCAGAGGAGGTTTATTTTGTTTAGAGCTCAGCTAGGACATAGGGAGGGTATTCTAGGATCCATTTATGGGTTGATGGCTGATGACCCTAAATTTTTTGTCTCTTTAATGGATTCTCTGTCTTCCTGGGTATTGCTCCTTATTCTCATGGCAGGGGTACCGGGTCAATACTGGGCATGTAAGACAGCACGGTATTAACTGATCTGTACATGCAGCACTTGAAATCACAGCAACAGGGGTAGAATAGTGATAGGGATTTACTGTTACCCCGGTGGCTGCACACTGATGTAAGGAGAGGAGAAGGTGCCCTGTGCTGGGTGCCTGGTCAAGCAGCTCTTGTGGTGAAGTGGCTAGGGCACCAGCACATGGTGCATTTGGGAGACCTGGGACTGTGGTTCAGTACCCCTCCCCAGGTCTCCCTGCTGCAACTTTGCGGTATGTTTTTTTTTAATCTAACCTCCCCTCCCAACTTTCTCCATCATCCCTGCAGTCCATTTCTGGGTTTATTTTAAGTTCTGGGGGTATGGTGGGCAAAGACCCAGTAATGGGGGGTGTGGAGCTAAGCCCCCTGCAAAAAAACATAAAGACCCATTGTTGTCAATGGGTGCAGTGTGAGGAACAGGTTGATGTTTTGTCTGACTCTTTTTGGGTGGTGCTGTTTCACTGCGGCATTTTCAGCCATGCAGTTTTGTCATATGGCAGTATGACTCCATGCCCCTATTGGGAGATTGGAATATGGTGGTATCTAATGAATTAGATAGATCGGGGATCAGAAGACAGGGGCTCTCACCTGGGCAGAGGGCACTACACAATTTTATGGCCTCTACGGGTCTAGTCGAACCCTGGAGAGTACTAAATCCATTTCAGCGGGAGTACTCTTTTCACTCACTGCCTCACAACTGATTTTATCATATTGATTACTTTTTGCCGGGTTTGGAGCATCTTTCTGGAATTCAGATGTGTTGCTATGGTGATAAAGTATTGCCTGATCATCATCCTGCAATAATTCAGCTGTTTTTTTTCACCAGGTAGTGTTGGTGACAAATCTTGGCATCTGAGTAATCAATTTTTGAAGTCCCCTGATATAATAGAATATATTACCAGCTTTATTATTTCCTTTCTAGAAAACAACTCTTCCTCTATGCCATGTCTAGACTGTCTCTGGAGTGGTTTGAAATGTGGGCTATGAGGTGAATTTATCCGCCTTGCTTCTAAATGGAAAAAGCTTAGAACACAGAAAGCCTCTAACCTCCTAGCCCAAATTGAGGAACTGAAACTTTCCCTATTGCCCTCCTCCCTAGATGCTATTTGGGAGCAATGTGAACCTTTACATGCTCTATATAATGAGCGTTTGTGAGAGTATGTGGAACATCTGATCCTCAGGACAAAAGTCAAGTATTTTGATCAGGGGGAAAAGGTGGGTAAACTACTTGCCGTACACCTTCCAGCACAAGCATCTGACAGAATCATACCATCTATTCAGTTACCCTCAGGCCAGTTAGTCACCACATCTAGGGATATTGCAACCCAATTTCAAAACTACTGTCAGTCCCTGTACACCCTGGATTCGGTTGTCTCTTACATGCAATTTGAAGAATCTTTTTAAGATTTTGAGATACTGAGACTTTCAGACCCTCAGCGTGCTCTTCTGCAAACCCCTATGCCCTTACAGGAGGTAGTGGACGCTATTGACTCTTTACCTTTGGACAAAGCCCAGGGACCAGATGGGTATTCCCCCAAGTTTTATAAGAATTGTAAAGTCCTGTTGACACTGATACTGTTAGATACTTTTAATTACATATATCTTCACTGTTCTACAGATCCCACTTTAACAGAAGCTCTTATAATAGTCCTTCTAAAACCAAAGAAGGAGCTTACAATTTATTTATTTATTGAATTTTGATGACCGGGTTGGCCCACTGGGCCCTGAAGGTCCCTTTTTCAGGGGCAACCCGGGGAACAGAAAACAGTAGAATGCATGCAGTCAGGTGATCCAGGGTAACAAAAGGTTTACACAGTTATGAGGATAACATTACATGCAGTTATACAATTAGTAGACCATAAGTACAACCCCTGAGCAAATCAAGGCAAGGTTAGGTCCCAGTTAGGTACACGGAGAGAGGGGGGTGAGTGTTGTGATTGGGATCGGAGGTGAATTATCCTATACCCACGCAGTGGCAAGAACTTGTCCTGAGCAAATGGGCCTTAAGCCTTGTGCGAAAGTTAACAATGAGGGGGCTTTCTGTACTGAAGGCAGGAGGGTGTTCCACAGTTTGGGAGCTATAAGAGCAAAAGATTTGCCTCCCATGTGAGTCCTGACTCTGGGGATCGCCAATAGGGACCGACCCGAGCTCCTGAGCATTCGGGGGTTAGGCTTGGGCATGATGATTCTTGTCAGATTTGGTGGGGCTGCCGGGCTCTGCAGTTTGTATGCTAGGCAGAGCAGGGGATACTGTAGCCAAGCCACGAAGGAAGGCCATTGCAGCTGGGCTAGTGAAATGCAGGGGTGGTTTCTTGGGTGACACATTGTCGCAAACCTCACCACCTTGTTATATAGGACTTGAAGCCTGCCAACCTCACCCTTTGCCATACCCTGAATTACCAGGGTGGCATAAGTTAATGTGGGTAGGAGGACACTAGTGGTAATTGCTTGTCTAGCCTCCAGGATTAGTTGTTTTTTAAGCCGGTACAAGGTGCTGAGTTTGACATGGATAGTCCTTGTTACCTGGTCTACATGAGGCTTAAAGGTGAGACCTTGGTCAATTGTTAGCCCAAGGTATTTTATTTTGTCAACTATTTCTATACATTGCCCGTCAAGGGAAGACAGTTTAAGGAAATTGACCCTGTCCAGGCCAAGGGATCTAGGGCCAGACAGCATGGCTTTTGTTTTAGCTGTGTTGAGGATCATTCTGTTGGATGTGAGCAAGGTCTCAAATGTGTTTGGATCACCTTGTAGGACAGGGCACAGGTCATGTGGTGAACACATGGAACGGTAGATGACAGTATCATCTGCATATTGAACTACTGAACTATCCCCACAGTGACGGTTTAGGTCATTTGTGAAGAAAGAGAATAGGAGGGGGGCCTAGAATAGAGCCCGGAGGAATGCCCTCCTTTATGGGAAGAGGGGCTGATAGCTCTCCTTTCCAGATGACCCTCTGGGAGCAACCTGTAAGGTAGTTCTTGAACCAGCTAAGGGCATGGGCATCAAGACCAATGCATTGCAGCTGTGTAAGAAGAATGTTATGGCTCACAAGGTCAAATGCCTTGGACAGGTCTATGACGATAGCGGCTGTCAACTTCCAAGAGTCCATTGCCCTGAATAGGTCCACTGAGAGTTGGATGAGTGCTGTATCTGTGCCATGGTTTACCCAAAAGCCATGCTGCGAGGGGGCTAGGATTTGATGGAGCTCCAGGTAGTCTCTCAGTTGCCCATAGACTAGCCTTTCTTGCAGTTTGGCCTGTGTACACAGGAGGGAGATGGGCCTGTAGTTGCCAATTTGTTCATGAGAGCCGCCCTTAAGGATGGGGACCACACTGGCCACCTTCCACTGGGATGGGACATAGCCTTCGAGTAATGACCTGTTAATGATCCAGGTCAATGGTTTGGCTAGTGACCGGGCTCCTTCCTGGAGTAGCATAGGGCTGATTCCATCAGGGCCACTGGACCCTTTGTGTTTGAGGGTCTTCAGGAGGTGCAGGACCTCACACATTTTGACTGATCTAAGGTGAAATTGGTGTTGGTTCTGACTGGGGGATTCAATGGAGGTCTGTACAGGCCTGGGTGTAGGAAGCCCCAGCTTGAACCCATCAAGGTTGTTAAGGTGGTGGTTGAATGCTGTAGCTATGAGCTGGCCATCACTGGTACACTGTCCAAGTACTTTGATTTGACCATGTGCCTCCTTGGAGTTTCCCTTGAGCAATTCATTCAATTTACTACAAAAGTTAGTAGTTACAGACCCATTTAGTTAATAAATCTTGATTATAAGATTCTGACTAAAATATTAGCCACATGATTGAATAAAGTTTGGGGTTCTTTAATAAACAGTGAACAAGTTCGTTTTGTTCCCAGTTGCCTTTCTGCTGACCATTTCTGTAAATTATCCCATCTTTTTTCTGCATCCAGGGATTCCTCCACTCCAATGGTGTTGGCTTCCCTGGATGCAGAAAAAGCATTTGATCAGGTTTCATGCAACTATTTTTTTAAACTAT
The DNA here is from genome assembly GCA_016271365.2 of Neoceratodus forsteri. NCBI lineage: Eukaryota > Metazoa > Chordata > Ceratodontiformes > Ceratodontidae > Neoceratodus > Neoceratodus forsteri. The sequence goes on from CM028133.1 coordinate 616,467,801, forward strand.
TGTCCAAATATAATATATCCTTAGATTTTATTAAATGGGTACAAGTTCTCTATACTAACCCATTGGCCCATGTTCTATGTAATTGGGTTTGATCCAAACTGCTTTATCTTAAGAGGGGCACCAGGCAGGGATGTCCCTTGTCTCCCTTCTTATTTAATCTTTTTTCTGGAACTATTGATCCAGAAAATTAAATCCACTTCACTGGTTCAGGGTATCCCCATTGGCACTACCCAGTAAAAGCTGTCTGTATATGTGGATGACATTCTGTTATATTTGCAAGATCCAGCTGTGTCCTTACCTGCAACTCTTGAAATAAGTCAATATTTCAGTCAATTATCTAATTATAAACTAAATCTGGATAAAACAGAAGTCATGCTCTTGAATGTCCAGACAACTCGTACTGAAATAGCCCATCTTGGATTGATTTGGGTTCTGGATAAACTTAAATATTTGGGTCTCCACCTAAGTACCTCTTCTTCAAAGTTGAAATTGTACAACTTGGATTCCCTATGAGAGCAAATCGCATGTGATTTAAACTGTTGGACTCAACTTCCCCTTTTTCTCTGGGCTTGCATCAATATTATTAAGATGAATGCTCTCCCCAGCATTCTCTATCCCCTCATGTTGCTTAATTTAGTCCTTCCCCAGTCGTGATTCACCGGACTTCGGAGGATTCTAACTTTTTTCATTTTGCAGGGGAAGCAACAATGCAGGGCTTACTTTAAACTCTCTGCCCCTAAGGCTATGGGTGGCATTAAACTTCCTCACTTTTATCTTTACTATCTGGCAATTCACAGTTCCCATTATTTCCAATGGGATTGGGATCCTGGGAGGGTACTACACACATTTATACTCCACAGTGATTAGACACTGAGCGATAGCGGTGCCAACAGTTGAACCTCAGTATCACAGCTTTATTGCATGTACCTCTTAATATTCTCCTCCACCACTTTCTGGCATCCCAATAGTTGTGTAGGTGCAAGCCCACAAACAGTTATGCTCGCCTCTTCATTTAAACCCTAGATTAGATACTGCACAGCTTCTTCTAGACAATCTAATTTAAAAATAGTGGGGCAAACTATTAATTCAGCACTTTGGCCTTACCCGAGCATCAAACGGGTAGAGCAACTTGTTCACAATGGAGCAATGCTAACCTTTGCAGATATTCAGCATATCACTCATGCCCCTGCTCAGTTTTGTTTCAAATACCTACAACTTTCTCATTTATTACATCAACATTTTTGGTTAAGGCCCTGGTCAAATGACTATGGCCAAAAGATTTTAACTTTAGCACCTAATGCATCTGCCACCCCCTTCCCATGCTATTTCCTTTATCTGTTCCCATTTTAACAATTTACTTCCCAATAAGGAAGTGGGTAAAATGGATTATTGGGCATGGGTTATTCCCATGCTAGGGGATTTCACAGAGTGGCTTAATCTGTGGCAGAATGCTTATAAATACATTAAGTGGGACATATATCGTTACATGCAATTCCAAGTGTTGCATAATATTTTTTATACTCCCATTAAATTATTTAAAATGGGCATTCTGCCTTCAGATTTATGCACATGATGTGGTAAATCTCTTGGTACTTTACTACACATTCTGTGGGAATGTGAAACAGTTATTCCTTTTTGGGAATCTACCCGCAGCCACCTTGATCCCATGCTAGGACTGGAGCTGGCATTTACTCTGGAGATCTGTCTGCTAGGGAATTACAAGGATGAGTTAATTGGGAATCAATGTTATCACATGGCTTTGATTTCAGCCTGTGCTAAAAAATTGTATTGAGTCATTGATGTGACCAAGAAGTTCTTACATATACTGAATGATATAAAGAAATTGTATTTGCTCTACAAGTGGAGCAAATGTTGGTTAGTTTGGCAGACCGTCTGTCTAGGTTACATAAAGTATGGGATCCTTGATATACTCTACTTATAGCACACAAAGTTTAACATATGGAAGTATATATTAAGGTCTGCCTATCAAGTCCTGTTCAAGGTGTCTGCATATTATCTCACTGTTGTTTTTTGTTGGCAGCATTTAAATTCAGTAGTTGATTGCTTCGGTTTTGCAGCCCTCCTTGAGTTTTTTTTTTTCTCTTTGTCATCTGTTCCACGGTCTCCTTTAAGTATGCTGATATACCTCTTCTTTTTAGTATCCCAGCTCCGGAAGTGGGGGGTTGGGTCTGTTTCTTGTTGGTTTGTTTATTCTGTTTGCTCTTCTTGTTCTTTTTATTTTGGTTTTTGGTTAGTTGGTTAATTTCTTAAGAAAATATATTCAATTTAAAAAAAATGAGAGACAATGAGGGACACTATCCCTCATAATTAGGACACATTCTGAAACATGGAGATACTTCAGAACACAATGGAAACCAGTATATTTACTTGTACAAATATTAGCACCTAAGAATGAATTTCTATCATAAAGCAGGGTCACCATTTAGGTAGGGCAGAGGTGGGCAGTTGCCCCACATTGTGTTTAGGTTGTTCTTATTGTGTGACAATAATGGAATTAAATTTGGATTTAATCTTTTACACAATAAGTGCCCCCCTGGCCCGTGTGCACTCACTGTGGCTGCGATTGCACTTCTGACTTGATTGTGTCTCTATTGTGTTGTCCACTCTCTCCACCTACAGTTATTAGCAGCAGTGCTGTCACATATGACATGGAACAGCTCTGAGCAGGCAAAAGCACATGAGTCATGCAAGCGCAATACTGTCTTTCCTGCCACAGAGTAGATAGGCTACACACTACAGCTTGGAGGAGTCAGTAAGCACTGAGCTCTTGATAGCATTGTTGCGACAGCATACTTGTGTTGGTCTACTCTTAGTGATTCTCCATCTCTCTCAGTGGTTGAAGGGGCAGGAGGTGAGCTTGAAGCTAATTTGATGATTAGGCTACCTACCTACACTACTAGGCTCACCTCACAATAAAAACAGCGCAGGTCCCCCACTGCAGCAAGCAATGCCTAGCAGCAGTGGTGACAGCAGTGTAGCTGACCTTCACAGGCCTTGATGAGCATGGTGTAGCACAGTCATGGTGGCAGCCAAGCAAGAAGCAAGTAACACAAGTTGGGTGGGTTCAGTTGGTGAGGTGAGGTGACTTGGTCATGACCACTGTTGGGACCCAGGATGGTCGGTTCCAGCATCCAGCTTCTTGCAGAAGGATAGAGGAAGAGTGGCCTGAAAACTGGACTGGTGGCACACTGTGCCAGGCCACAGGTTCCAGATGGCTGGATAGGTAAGTAAAAGTCAATACTTCATGTTTCTGCACCTTTGGATGACTTCATGATCCATATGGAATAGGTACTGAATGGAATGGAGTCACAGAGAGAGACTGGAGCAAGGTTTTTAGGTGGGTTCAAAATTTCAGCCAGAATAAAAACATTGTTGGTAACTGGGGGGGTTTAAGTCCAAATCTGATGCACTGCACTGGGACTTGGGCTCAGAGTCTATATGAGAGACAGATAAAATGTGCTAAATGCCTAAATCAAAAAATCCTGAGTTATGAGAGAGAGACTGACCAACTGAGTGAAGTAAAAAGAGACAGCTGAGCGAGTGGCAAGACAGACTCAAGAGTCAGTGTAATGGTTGAAGCCTGAAGGTCAACTAATTAAAATGTGTTGGTGTTTTGTGATATTTATAGCTGAAATGAAGGCTGCAAGTAAGTGTGTGGCGTGCCTTGACCAGATTATATAAGGTTTCTGTTGCTGATTGTAGTGGAACAGGCCGGTTGTGCTCTCCCAGTCTGCAAAGCTGAACATTAGAGCTGGAATCAGCTCACAAGTTCAAGCAAGCAGGTGGCTGCTGCCTGCTCAAACTTAAGTTCACACAGTACCTGTGCAAATTTGTGGAGATTCTTGATAGGCAGTTACAGTTACAATCTCAGATTTTGTCACTTGTTAGATCGATGAATCTTATACATTTGAATTTTTCCTGTTTTGCATACCACTTTTCAATCACAACAAATAAGTTTTACCTTTTAGAGATGTTTCAGACATTTCAGAGCTTGCCTACTAGGGGCTAACTAGCATCTGACCTTCACTGGTTGTTGGCCCCCTCATTGAAATCTGAAATGGCACCCCTGCCACAAAATCTAAATTTACAGGACATGCTCTATGTGAGCAGAATGTTTTTCCATAAAGGGTGGATGTGGGACAGAGCAGTTTTCAGGGGTAATATGAGGGTTGTTCCTCGCAATCAGGGACAGTTGAGATGTATGATATTCATAGACTACTGGAGCCCCACTATAGTCAGGCATATGCCCCCCCCCACAGTGAAGCTGATCATCACACCCCCATACTCAGGCACGTTATGGCATTGGGTAAGGGAGAGTAGAGGGGTGCACCCCATTTAAATGAATGGGGGTATTTTTTATTACTATTTTATACATTATGATTGTGAGTTGGCTATTAATGAAGGCCACTACTCAACTAACAAGGGCCTTGTTAGTTGAACAGTGGCCTTCATTAATCTCCAACTCACCATCATAATGTATAAATTAGCAATAAAAAATAACCCCATTCATTTCAAAGGAGTGCAGCCCCATACTCTGTCTCATGGACATCATCTCCTAAAGACTCCTGCCTCTGACTCCATAGTACTCAGGTAAGAGACTCTCAACTTATACCTATACTTGGTGGGGTGTCTGTAATGGTGTGACCACATCCATTACAGGTGTGTGTATGTGAGGGGGGAGGAGCTGGCCATGTGGGTGGGTGGGTGCTGAGTTATTGCTGCTTTTGTGTTTACCCCTTAAAATCTGTTTGCATGGAAGCATCAAAGCTATGGAGAGAAAATAGTAGGAGAACAGGCCAGGCAGAAGTGATTAAATAGTTCTGTGGATCAGTGTGTGTGTATGGAGTGGGAAGAACTAAATGTGTTTCTGATACTATGTGTGCTACAGTTCAGCTGAGCCACTGAGATGGAGGGACATGAAAACAAAAAAAAATGGCAGTGGCTATAAGCATGCCATATGAAAGCAGATTTGTACTGCAGTACAAGTGAGCTGTATATATGAATACAGTATAGTATAGTGGTTGAAGGCACTGAGCTGAAAACCTGGAGACCTTGCAAACTTGGAGACCTGGGTCTGAATCTCGTCAACCCCCACCTGTATATTATGTGATCCTGAGCTAGTCATTCAACTTTTATTCGTGCAATTTTAAGTGACCACTTCTTTGTTGCATGCGTTCCACATGTTTGCAGTCTGCTCCAATTTAGCATAAAACACATATTTGCAGCATGCTTGCCACATGTATGCAGTTGGTTCAATTTAACATAAAAAATATGTTCACACATGCCACTTGGGTAGTTTTTATGTGTGCAACATGCAAAAATTTCACATACCTGTAATTATTTCTGTAAGAGCAGCAGCAAAAGCCAAGTACTCATGAATGCATTTTAGGATAGCTTCTTTGGCCAGGAGGTTAGGGAGCAAACAAGTGAGTGGCAACCCTGGGCCTAGTGGTAATGAATAGTGACTATATCAAAGATATTCAGGCAAGGGAACCATTGGATAGTGGTGATGATCTTTCAGTATGGTTTGATACTGAGCTGGGTAAGGAGCACACCAAACCAGAACCACAGTGCTGGATTTCAGAAGGGCAAACTTTAGGAAAATGGGGAAGATGTCCAGTAACAAGCTGGAGGGTGCAGTGGGAGCAGGGTATGTACAGGAAAAATTGGGCATCATTAAAAGGCCTTCAGATATCTGATTCCTGCTCAAGGCATTTGGAGAAAAAACAAACAGACAAAAAAAGAACCAGAAATCCAATTTAGTTTACAAAGAATGTAAGGGATGCAATAAGAGAACAAAGGTGGCATACAGGAAATATAAAGGGAGTCAAACAAAGAATGACAGGGATGCATATCAAGAAAAACTGGATGTGGCCAACAGGGTTGTGAAGAAGGCTAAGGCAGAAATAGAACTGAGGATAGCAGAAGGAGTAAAGGAAGAGGGTAGCGCCTTCTTTTACTACATTCAGGAAGGAAGAAGAAATAGTCAGCTGGGACATGGAGAGGGGTGGATGGAAGAAGAGAAAAGAAGAGTAAGGTGGAAATACCAAACAATTACTTCTGTGTGGTATTTACAAAGCAAAAGGAGGGTTCACTACCTGACTGGCTCAAGTCCCTGAAAGACAATACAGTGAGGACCAAATAACTAGCATAATATCTAACCATAAAACTACCATGGTTACAATGGGGGAGAGAACAGAAGGTACATCACTGATGCAGCGCAGGGCAAAGACCAGTAAACAAGGAACATTAAGGGGGTGCACAGAGTGGATGGTCATGTGCACAAATGCCCGCAGTCTGGGAAACAAAATCCCAGACCTAACGGCACTAATGGCAGACACAAACCTGGACATTGTGGCTATTACAGAGACATGGTATGTAGGGAACTATGACTGGGATGCAGCCATACCAGAGTATACACTTTTTAGAAGGATAGGGAGGGGAAGAGGGGAAGAGGGATATACTTTGTATGTAAAAGAAGGGATTAAAGCTACGGAGGCTCAGGGATCCAGGGAAGAAGCAGAGGCATTGTGGGTCACTCTGGAGTCCAGGAAGAAAACAACCGTCTATGCTGGAGTGGATTATAGGCCTCCCAATCAGGGGAAGGATATAGATATAGTATTAGCGGAAGCCATCCACAGTATGGCAGCCAGAGGGGAAGTACTACTAATGAGTGACTTCAGCATGCTGGATGCAGATTGGAATAACTAAACTGTAAGTACGTCAGGTAGCAGGGACCTCATGTCTGCCATGTATGGGGCAAACCTAAGGCAGCTTGTAGTTGAGCAGAAGGGGCTGTACTGGACTTACTGCTGACAAATGGGGACAGAATCATGGATGTTGAGGTGGGCAGTCCCCTTGGTACCAGTGGCCATAGAACTGTGTGGTTTAGAGTCAACACATTGGCAGAAGAAAGCTATTGAAAGATTAAGATCCTAAATTTCCAGAAGGCCAACTTCACGCAGATGAGGGAAAAACTCAGAATTGCCCTGGCAGCAGAAGATACAGGGGGTGGAGTAGAAGAACAGTGGCTTAGGCTCAAGAGATCCATAGCAGGAGTGCCAAGTCAATGTGTCAGATTGCTTAGCAAAAGCAAAAGAAAGAAGCAGCCACTATGATTCAGTAGCCAAGAAAGTACTAGAAAAAAAGTAAGGTATTCAGGAAATACATAGAAGACAGAGTGAAATACCTGGAGAAACAGAGAGAAGCTGGAAAAGCTGTCAGAGGTGCTAAGGCAAGAATGGAGGAAGGAATAGTACAGGCTATTAAGAAGGGAGACAAGACCATCTTCCGTTGTATCACTGAGAGGAAGAAGACAAGAACTGGTATTGTTAGGCTAAAGAAGGGAGAAGGGTGGGTGGGTAGAGGATGACTTTGAAAAAGCTGAGATACTGAACAAGCATTTTTGCTCAGTATTTACCAAGGAAGAGGCAGGGGAGGGGCCAAGACTCACAAGAAAAGGTGTACAGGGGTAGAGGTGGACATCAGACCATTTATGGTAGAGAAAGTCTTGGAGGAATTAGGGAAAGTAAAGACAGATAAGGCAATGGGGCCAGATGGGGTTCACCCTAGAGTGTTGAAGGAACTCAGGAAAGTCCTGGCAGGTCCACTGACAACCCTCTTCAACAAATCACTAGTAACAGGGGAGGTACCTGCGGACTGGAGGAGGGCAGAGGTGGTCCCCCTGCACAAGACTGGAAGTAGGGAGGAAGTCAGCAATTACAGACCTGTAAGTCTGAACTCAGTGGTGGGGAAGCTAATGGAGTCCCTGCTTAAGGAGAGGTTAGTGAAGTTCCTGGAGTCAAACTGTGCAAAAGACCCAAAGCAGCATGGATTCACTGAGGGTAGGTCCTGTCAGACTAATCTTAGTGATTTCTTTGGGTGACCAAGGTGGTGGATCAGGGATGGGCAGTGGATGTAGCCTACCTAGAGTTCAGTAAAGCCTTCGACACTGTTCCGCATAGAAGGTTGCTTAACAAATTGGGGAATCTGGGTGTGGGCTCTAAAGTGGTAAAATGGGTTGGAAACTGACTAAAAGGCAGAACCCAGAGGGTGGTCGTAAATTACATAATATCAGAAGAGGGGGAGATGAACAGCAGGGTTCCACAGGGATCGGTGCTGGGTCCAGTCCTATTCAATGTCTTCATAAGTGACACTGCAGAGGGATTACAGGGGAAAGTATGCCTGTTCACAGATGACACCAAGATCTGTAATAGAGTCGACACGCAGGAGGGGCTAGATAAAATGAGAAATGACCTAAGACTACTTGAGGAATGGTCAAAGGTTTGGCAGTTGGGTTTCAACACTAAGAAGTGCGAGATAATGCACCTGGGATGCAGAAACACAAGAGAGGAATACAGGATGGGGGGGGCAGGTTCTAGCCACCACAAGTCAGGAGAGAGACCTGGGGTTATCATATCTGATGACCAGAAGTCAGCCAAACAATGCAAAAAAGCAGTGGGAAAAGCAAACAGAATGCAGGGGTACATAGGAAGGGGCATAACCAGTAGGAGGAGTGAATGGGTGACTCCACTGTATAGATCACTGGTGAGGCCTCATCTGGAATACTGTGTCCAGTTCTGGAGACCACATGTCAGGAAGGCATAGACAGAATAGAAGCAGTCCAGAGAAGAGCAACAAAAATGGTAAATGGACTGCACCACAAGCCTTATGAGAAAAGACTCAAGGAACTTAACATCAGTTCACTGGAAGAGAGAGAAGGGAGAGAGGGGATATGATAGAGACTTTCAAATACCTTAGAGGAATAAACAGAGTACAGGAGGGGAGTATATTTCAGAGAAGAAAGTGAACAAGGACAAGGGGACATAACATGAGGTTGGAGGGACGGAGGCTTGGGGGAATGCTAGGAAGTATTTTTTCACAGAGAGGGTGGTGGATACATGGAACAGCCTACCAGCAGAGGTGGTGGAAGCAAAACAGTACATGGATTCAAAAGTGCATGGGATAAGCATAAAGGTGCCCCGCTATACAGCAGAGTGAGGGAAAGGCAGTCCAGATAAGAATAGGGATTGCCAAACCAAGTAGGAAAATGGGCAAACTAGGTGGGCTGTATGGTCCTTATCTGCTGGCAGATTTTATATGTTATTTCTATATGTTTTTATCTGTGAGGCCAAATGGGCTACACTGCAGAGGGCTAAGGGAGACGGCACATGCGCTGGCAGATATTGTGTTTCTGCACAAAAATGGAGAGAAGGTTGAACCAGGAACCATAGACCGGTCAGTTTAACTTCAATAGTTGGGCAAACTACTGTAATCTATCATCAAGGAAAAGCTAGCAGAGTTCCTGGTGGCTAACGGCTGCAGGACAGAAGACAACATTGTTTTGTGGCAAAGCAGATTCGGTCAAACAAATCTGATTGACTTCTTTGACTGGGTGGTGAAAGCCATGGATAAAGGAAAGGTAGCTGACATACCGTATGTGGGTTTTAGCAAGGCTTTTGAGTGAGTTCCACACAGGCAGAGGCAGCTGGCGAAGAATCTGGGAGACCTCACGGTGAAGGACAGTCTGACATGGTGGGTTGGAACTGGGAACTGACTAAGGGGGGGGGACACAGAGGGTAGTGGTAAATGGGGAGCACTCAGGAGTGAGAGGTGTCACTAGTGGGGTCCCACAGGAGTCAGTACTCATACTATTACTCTTTAACATCTTCATCAGTAACATAGGGGAGGGTATAAGCGGGAAAATCTGCCTCTTAGTGGAAGACACCAAGCTCTGTAACAGAGTTGATTGTGAGATTGGGAGATGAAGGAAGACCTGGAGAGGCTAGAAAAATGGACAAAGATTTGGCAGTTGGGCTACAATGCCAAAAGTGTAAGGGCATACACATAGCCAACTGAAACCCTAGTGCTGAATACAAGTTTGGAGGGTTACCATTTACTGAGACTGTGAAGGAAAAGGATCTTGGAATGGTGATTAGCAATAGGGAAGGCTAATAGAATGCTAGGTTTCCCCTGGGTGGGGGGGTTAGAAGCATGAGTAAAGAGGTCCTTTTGCCACTGTACAGAACCTTGGTGAGACCATACCTTAAATAATGCATGCAGCTTTGGACCCCCAACTTTAGGATGGACATAAACAGACTGGATGCAGTGCAAAGGAGAGTAACCAAGATGATAACACGACCAGCAGGGGGATCATGTATGAGCAGAGACTGGCGAGCTTCAAATTGTACTTATTGGAGACCAAAAGGAGAATGGAGACAGGACTGATATATTCAAGCACATGAAGGGTATAAACAAAGTGGACATGAACAAGCAGTTCACAGGGGTTGGCAACATCAATACCAGCAGGAACAAGAGAGAACGTGTGGTGGACCATTTAAGAAGGACATCAGGAAGTACTTTTTTCAATGGGTTGGTGGTGGATAGGTAGAATAGACTACCCACGGAACTGTTCCATGTAAAAACTGTGAAGGGGTTCAAGAGGGCTTGGGACAGACACAAAGTAATGGCCAAGGCAGCTGGGGGGGTCAGGTGGTGGGAGGATGGTCATGGACCTCTAAGGGGCATGTACCACCTCACACAGCAAACTGGATAGACCATTATGCTTTCTTCTGCTGGCTATTGTTTATGTTTATATGAAGTTTAGTACAATGGGTCCAACTCAGCCCAAGACAGGTGCTAGTAAAGACTTGCAACATCTAAACAGTGTGGCAGGTGCATCTGTGCAATACATACAGATGCAATACCAGTGATCATATCTCTCAGGACTACATAGCCTCGACTGGCACTTAGTGGTCTCAGCAACCACTTAGCACAGTCACTACAACAGTGAAGAGGGCCCCATGTTTTTTCCTTTGTAACAAGTCCACATCTGATACATTTCAGTTGATTAAGTTGTCCTTAAATTTTCCCTTGAAGTTAATTAATGTAAACTAGATTATAGAGCACTTAGCAAATGGGTTCCAAACTACTTTACAGACAGTACTTTCTAAAATCCAGAGCTACTGACAGACAATGTAATGCAATTACTGTCTCATTATTGTAAATGTGCGATGTCTTATCCACTGGCAAAATTATAGGCTGAATCCATCTGACAATAATGTTTTAATTTCTCATACAGCAAAGGCTCAGCCAATGAGATTTCAACCCAGTATCACTGTTTAGTCTCCCACTGGACTTCAAAAATAGTTAACACCTTTGCAACCAAAGCAGTGTAACACAGTATATCACTTGCTGCTTTGTTAAGTAGAGGTTTTATTTCATTAGATGAAGGCTAAGGCTGCAGTCCAGGCAAATAGTTGGGTGGCCTCCAGTAGAATGACAGCAACAGACAATTTCATTGGCTGACGATCTGTTCCTTGTGTCTGGCTGACTGCCAGCAGCCCCGGAACTGTGATGAAATGTGAAGAGGAAAAATAATCTTGCTCTGCCTTGGGCTGGGAAGGAATTGTTCTTAGATTTGTGCATCACTCATGCCCTGCTGCACAGTGAGTATCCATATTCCAGAAGGTTTCAGGATTGCTTTAAAGATGTAATTTCCATTTTCTGTGTTCTGTGTGCAGGGGGAGGAGGGAGTTGTACAATATACATGAATCAAAAGGTTGAACAAAAATCACATGCCAACAGCTGGGGTAGCAGCAGGCTGCCAGATTCATTAGAGTTCTGTTGTTTGCAGTAGGTTGATATGTGAATTCTGTATTTTCATTGTATTTGACCCTGCCAGAAAACAGTTCTGATTGATTTGTGATCATGTGGAGGAAGAGAAACATTAACCTAGTATTGTCTCAATGTTTTCTGAAGTGCATATTATAAAATACTGGCTTTTCCCTATGAGTTTTTAAAGGTTTTAGACTTTTTGTGTTTGATTTTGCTGCAAGTTGTGAGGACTGTGCTTATGCTACACGGTCACCTTTGTTACAACTGTACAAACCAGTTTCTATAAACTGCCTGACTCATTTTACTTTGTCCTCCAATAATCTGCAACTTGCAAGCAAGGTGACATAGATGATGTAAAACTCAGCTTTTATTGGTATAACTGTAGGACTGGACAGCAAATATTGACATGGTTTAATTAAAAATGTGTTGTAAATTAACTGATTTTGAACTGCATCTGAATTGACTGAGAGGTGTCAGAAACATATTGAGACTTTCTGTTGGACGCAACAGACTTTTAATTTTACAGAATTAAGTAAAAACACAGAGAATAACGTGATGCACTCGGTTACAATTTCCAGTAGTTTTCACATTTCCAGTTCTTTTGGGAAAGTGGCTACAGCACTTTTCGTACTGTGTGTACCGTACTGTACAGCTTAGAGGCATTATCAAGGGAAAACTGTTATACAGCTATATACTAAAACCTTGCTACTAGCAGTCAGTTTTTTTTCCATACATGCAGTCAGCATTGGATATATAGTAGGAATCTTTTCCTGAAGTTGTTTTAAAATTATGATGTCACAGCAATAATGTTAATGCTGAGTTCAACAGGTTTTTTATCCTAAAACATAAAGGAAATATAACGCATCTCTTTGTCAGCAGAGTTCAGTGTATAGTTCTGCATGTTTTTGCCTGCTTACATAATGCAGTACAAAAAAACTGGCCTTGTGACTTCCTCAAAAGAAGTAGTTTTATCACCAAGACATTATTATGCTTGATTTTATACAAAAAGAATTACATAACAATTTGTCAGAAATGACAAGTTAACTTCATTAATAAAATCATGGATCCTACCATGAGACAAAATAACGTTTTTAAAATCTTCAGCTCCTAAATCTTCTTCTATTGGCTACTATAGAAATATATTATTTAACAACGCAGCAGTGTCTACAGTCATTCTACTATATCAAGTAGCAGCAGCAAGTACATTTTTCATTTCACTTATTAAGGATGAATTCCTCTGAGCCAAGGTTCATTTACAATAGTGTCCTTCAGCAGTTACAACACTGCATGAAATTCAGATTAAATATACAACACTATAAACAAATAATTATAACTAATAATTATCAATTTATAGTACCAATTTTTAGACCTGGGCCTCAGAGATATGAGTCCTGGTTGTTTTAATATAGGCCCTAAAACCTTTGCTACAGTATACAACGCTGCTGAAAATTACAGTAATCTTTTTATACCAAAGAATTCAAAGAAACTAAAATTTAGGAAGGCCAGCACCAGACATTGAGGGCTCAGGCCTCAGATTGCTTTCACCATAACAATGTGTCTGGACAGAAGTACTAGGGCAGCCAGATAGCTCAGTGTAGCATGTCACACTGTTATGTAGTTGTCCTACTTGTGCTCAAGGGCTCATGCCTATATGTATTAATCTTTTGTCACCGAGATGAGGGATATGGACACTCAAAATGAGGGACAATAAGAAAAAATGACTTGCATAACAATGAACACGTCTCAAATTTGGAGATACAAGCTCAGCACACTGTGGTAACCATTGTGTTTACTTGTGTAAACTTTATTTAGAATGTTTTGAATGTCTGCTTTAAAGTCTGAATTTACAGCACATTCTCTGTGTGGGCAACACCTTTTCCATGAGAGACAGATGAGGGACAGAGCAATTTTTTTAGGTAAAATGAGGATGGCCCCTTGCAACAGGGGACCTTGAAAGGTATACTGCTGTAGCATGTCACACTATTACGCAATTGTCCTACATGAGCATGAAGGCTGCTGCCACCAGCACTTCCTCGACTTGGGCAGGGTGGTGTTGCATTCCACAGCTACAGCAACCCTTCTGGTGCACCAAGGAAGTTTGTTGTGTTACACAGGGCAATCTGCAAGGAAAGGAAAATTGGGTAGAAACTGAATTCCCTGTCCCAACACTGCATGAAGAAGCTGTACAGTGGTGTGGGGGCTGGAAAGTCGGCTGTGAAGCTGAGAGAGTGTGACAGCCATGGGGATAAAACCATGATTTGCATAAGTACTAACTCAGGAAAGAACTCCCTAATGAGCAGACACCCACTGGAGATCAATGAACATACAAATTGTGGTGTATGTAAAAGTCAACTCAGTAGTTGCACCCGGAGATCTTATACTTGATCATGAACTTGACTAAGTTGATCTTAAATATGAGCACTGGCCCTGGGAAATGACATTTTTAAGTTGTTCCACAGCCTGACTATTGATTGTGAAAATTAGTGTTCCTTCCTGAATTTATTATGTTTAGGATTTTGAGTGTGACCACTGCTGCAATTATCCTTATTAAAAATATTTGTTATTGAGCTTTATGACCCTGATTTCAAACCCATTATCATTTGCATTATAGCCCACCACTGTACCAACTTAACTATGTTCTTCTCTTTTAAACTTAAAAGTCAGGCACGTTAGTAGTGTCCACAAACATAAACCTAGAATCAAACAACACTTTAAACAGATATTGTGATGATCCATAACATATTATTTAGTTACTACTTACTGAAGTCATTATCAATGTTTATACAAATAAGTTACTAGCCCCCCCACCCATGTTTATTGTCCCTAAAGTTCTGAGTGTAAATTATTCATGTAAATCCTAGAATTCTACACTGGGAAAAGCTGTGGACCAATAACATTACATAGCAACATACACTATGACAGCAGAAAAAGACCAGAGGTCCATCCAGTCTTCCCATACTCCCTATAATCCTCTGGAACCTTCCCTGGAACCTATTGTTTCTCCAGTGTACTAACCTTCCCCGTCCTATCCCCATTCTCTTCCCTGGTCTTCTCTCCCCAGGTGACCACTATTCCCTTCACTCTGTCTGATGCCTGCTTGAATCCCCTGTGTTTGCACCCACCACCTCAGCAGACAGACTGTTCCAAGGTTCCACCACTTTTTCCGTAAAGAAGTACTTCCTCACATCTGTCCTGAACCTCCCTCCTGTTAATTTCCACTCGTGATCACATGACTTTGAGCTGGTATTCAGGGTAAATAATTCCCTGCAGTTTGCCTTGTTAATTCCCTCAAGGATCTTACAGGTCTCTATCATATGTCCCCTCTGCCTTCTGGTTTCCAGTGAGTACATATTTAGTGGCTTGAGGTGCTCCACATAGGATCTGCCCTGCTGGCCCTGAATTATTTTTGTTACTCTGCCTGACACTGTTTCCAATCTAGCCCTGTCCTTTCTGAGGAGAAGGCTCCAGAACTGGACACAGTACTCTAGGTGAGGCTTCACCAGAAATCTGTGTAGGGGACGCATTACCTCTTTTCTTTTGTTATCAATATCCTCCCAATACATCCTAGCATCCTGTTAGCCTCACTATAGACCTTGTTGAACTGGTTTATTTGTTTAAGGGAATAACTGATGATAACTCCTTTTCTTTTTTGTGGACTTTATTTCTGCACCCCTGCTGGAGGAACTCTCTCCAGCATCCACCTTACCTACTATCTACCTCCCGCTGTGACGACCGCAACTACTCCCCTCACTCTGACCAGCAGCACCCCGGATCTGATCCCCCATGGGGAAGGGCCACTCTATCCTCCCAGGGCACTCTATCTATAGTTTAGAGTGCTAGCCGGAGTGTCGGCCACGGGGAGAGTGAGGCGTCCAGCATTGGAAGTGTGGTGCAGGTGGTGGTGCCTTCGCCTATTCTCCAGAGGAGTTTTTTTTTCCATTTTTCTGTTGCCCCCAGAGCTCGGTTATGCAATGGTGTCCAGGCACTAATGCCAACACCTGCCACTGCTCTGCCCCCACTATGCATAGCGATGCAATCTTGGCTTCCCTCTGGCCACTGCCAGAGGTCGTGCTTGTGTGATGCAGCCCCTAGAACCCACCCCAGGAAGAGAGAGCAGTCCTCTGGATGCTCAATCTTCTTCCCTCCCCTGCTGACCCCTGGTGGTCTGAGTCTGTTCCTGAACCCCGATCGCCAGCATGGCGCAGGGTGTGGGGCCCTCTACACCACCGAGCTGGCTTCTGATGATAACTGCTTAATCCTATTCCTCCTCTGTAGTGCCAAGTCTCACTCCACTCATCCAGTACTCTGTCTTGGGGTTCCTTTTCCTTAGGTGTATTACCTTGCACTTTTTGGCACTGAATTTTAACTACCAGATCTTGGACCACCCCTCTAGTTTTTGTAGGTCCCTCTGCATATCTTTTATTCCCTCATCACTAGCCACCCTCCCACATAGTTTTATGTAATCTGGGAAGTGACACAGCCTGCCCTGGATTCCCTCACCATTATCACTAATGAACATGTTGAAGAGGATCAAACCCAAGACAGATCCCCATGAAACCTCACACATAACCTCCTTTTCCTCTGATTTAACCTCATTGACCACCACCCTCTGCTGCCTACCTTCTAGCTAACTACCCATCTAGTTCACTACAGTTTTAGCCACACACAGGTCTTCCATCTTTTTGAGCAACCTTTTGAGTGATACCAAATCAAAAGCCATGTTGAAGTCAAAGTACAGCAGATCCACAGCGTGGCCCTTGTCTACTTCCTTGGTCACTGAGTCAAAAAAAGATCAGGTTTGTCTGACAAGACCTTCCCACCACAAATCCGTGTTGTTTACTATCCTGGAGCCTGATGCTCTCTAGGTGGTCCACAAGGTCCTCTTTGATTAGTCATGCCATCAGCTTTCCCACAATGGTGGTCAGACTGAAAGGCCTGTAGTTTCCTGGTTGCTCCCTATGCCCCCCTCCCCACTTATGAAGTGGTACAACATCTGCCATTCTCCAAGCCTTTGAAACTTTCCCAGACCTAAGTGAGCTGTTGACTAGCCCAGCCAGTGGTTCAGACAATTCTACTGCTAATTCCCTAAGTATCCTCAGATGCAACCTATCCCGTCCTGGGACCTTATCTATATTAAGGACAGCCAGCCCTTTCAGGACCCTCTTGCTAGTATGTATTGGTTGCCTTATTTCTAGGACTCCCTTAGTGGCCACTTTGATGCCACTTTCTGGCATGGACCCACAGTTCTTCTTAGTGAATACTGAGCAAAAGTAGTCATTCAGGATGGTGGTCTTTTGCTTATCCTCCTCAATCACCCTCCCCCCCAACTAGCTATGTGATGCCCCTCTTTTTTCACCGATATATATCTAAAAGACTGTTTTTCTCTGTTCTTGATCCCCTCTGTGGTATACAACTCCTTGTCTGCTTTCACCTGACGGCCCTCTTTGCCTCTGTATTTTTCTGCAGATAATTCTCCCATTTTTCCTACCCCTGCTTTTCCTTGGATTCATAGAAGGCCTTGTTTTTGACCCTGCCTCCCTGACCCTAGCTGAGAACCGCAGTGGTCTCTTAAACCTGTTTCACAGAGGTAAAGTGATGAGACAACAATGATGGAGGGTGCCAGCTGCATGACATTTGCACACCCCTTTTGGTCATCCAAGGAGTGTATCAGCTGTAAAAGTAGCCATTCACCTGCCCTCCCAGCCAGAGGAAGAGTACAGCTGTGGCCAGTTGTCTGGGTGAGGAACAGTGTGAACAAAGGGGACACTATGGGAAAAGAATTCTGTGTCCTGAATGTCTTATCTAATGCATTGTTATATAGAGATAACACTCATTATTGCAGGGCCTCCTTAGAAGCACACTGTTTGCATATCCAAATAATTGTTATGGGCCTGATTTTCAAAGCCCGGGGAATAACGCAAGGTGCCTGCATCAAACATAAAGGATGGATGTGGCACCTTGCATCAAAAGATATGGCATTCTCAGTTTTTGAACATGGTCTTCATCAAAAAGGGGAGCAGCTGCACCAAAGGGGACTGCGCCAGCCTTGCGCCATAAAGCAGGGTGCACCAGCTTGCAAGGGGGCTTGCGCCAAGGTGGGGCTGCAACATTCCCTTTTCTGTTATTTTACAAGCCCCACCATGGACACAGCAAGGTGCTTAACTTCGACCAGCCAGGAGTTGGTCGAAGCAACTTGTGCCAGTACCACACACTGTGGCCAATAAGGGGGGAATCTGAATGGGGGGTCAGAGGGTAGAAGGAGCACGGGAGGTGGCACAGGGAGAGTCAGGATGATAGCTGGGCATGACAGGAAGTGCAGTGGCACCCAGTGGGGAGTGTCTGCTTTTGTATTAATGTTGTTCATGTCTATCAATCCGTAGTAGTGATATACAAAGTACTGTACCTATTACTGATACTGTAAATATACATACTGATCAGATCCAACACAGCTATGAAGGGGTAAGTGATATATCTGAATAACACAGAAGCCTATTGATACGTAACTCAGCAGATCTTAAAACTGTTAAGTTATACAGTCTACTGAGTTACGTATCAATATGATGCCATGATATTTGGATATATCACTTGCCCCTCCATGGCTGTGTTGGATTTGATCAGTGTATATATTTACGGTATCAGTAATAGGTACAGTACTTTGTATATCACCACTATGGGTTGATAGACATTAATACAAAAGCAGACGCACCCCACCAGGTGCCACCACACTCCCTGGCATGCCCAGCTATCACCCCAACTCCCCCATGCCACCTTCCATGCCACTTCTGCTCCTTTCTGTCCAGTACATTCTCCACTCCCCCTACCATCCTAGCCCCTCTAGTGTTGCATTGGGTGTGGGGGAGCCAGATGCCTGTGGTAATTCCTGCTGGTGTGCCAGCTGTTTGGTGCAGATGTTGACTTGTGGCAGACCTGGGAATGTTGGTGCTGGGACCCTGATTTTTGTAAAATTGGGCACAGGGTCCCTGGTGCACCCAGAGTTTGCAGCAGCCCTGAAGCAATGCAACATGTGTCACTCTAAGTGCTCTTTGAAAACTGAGCCCTATGTCTGCATTTTCTGAATAAATAATTAAGAAGAAATAGATCATATCCTGGTGCCTGCCTTAACATTTAAAGATGAACAAAGTAAGTGATTTGATTAATTTTATTGCACCAACAAGTACTCTTCGGTCCATAGGCTTTCAGACCTCACACTGCCCATCTTCAGGTGATGGCAGTTTTTATAAAAAACATTTTTTTACATACAGTACATAGGATAGGGAAACTTCTTTGCAGCAATTAACATATTCACAAAAAAGGAGATGTTAGTTTTATGACAGGATGGCTATTATAAGGTTTAAGAGGCTCTACATAAAAATAATGCAACCAGAACACAGTAGAGTGAAGAGGAAATGTGTGTATGGGTGAGGAGGGAGAACAAAGTCAGTGATTTGTTAAACATGTACTTCTATTGTAATGTAATTTAGTCAGGACACATGAGTCAGTAGAAATGGTTATATGGGGGGGGAGTGTGTGTGTGTGTGTGTGTGTGTGTGTATATAAAAATGTGCATGTGTGTGTATACAACCACAGTGTGATAACCAGATTATAATGCGTACATCGTGAAGATATCAGCCACAATATACACATCATTGCTGGTTATTAATATAGTGTACATGTCACTTCCCCCCATTTCTAACACAGCTAAACTACAAAAAAAAAGTAACAAAAACAGAGCCCTGTTGTATAAAACAGTCATGCAATGTCCCATTGTGTGATACCTATGTATCACAACTCATGGACAGTGACGTTGGAAACCTCACTCATGACTCCACTACACTCCCCCCCCACTCATGAGCCGAGGACACTGTCCACTCATTGTGATACATGCAGTATCACACGCCGGGCCATCGCGTATCCCCTTATTATTATTGAAACAGCCTAATATACGGTATGTCACAAGAAATTTTTATATAATTGATGTGAAAATGTATGGATATGAGGTGTGCACTTGAAATACAAAGATTTTGCATCTGCCAGTTGTACAATTACACTAAACAGCACCAGTCCCCCCAAATAAAAAAAAAAAATTGGACATAATCACATCTGACATTGTGTCACAGCAATATTCAATAATAACCAGTCAGTCTGTACAACAGAAATGTCTGTCTCTTTGTTCTCATTAGAGGTCACACTAGATAAACCTGATCCTGGCAAATTTGGCTGAACAACTGGCTCATATAAGTAAAGTACCTTTTACAAATTTATGATCAGAGCCTTCGCCGTCACTAGACATCATTTTAAAAGAACTTCTGGTTCAAGCTATGAAATGCTAAGGACAGCTGAGGAATAAGACTTATGAACACCTCTCATTGAATGGTCTCTGTGGTGACAAAGTATGCTAATTAGCTACACCTATGACGTGCTGCAGCTTGTCTCTGAAAAAAACATGGAGGAAAATGCTTAGTGTGAATGCACTGATGTTACAAGCCAAAGACTTTAAAAAAAAGTCAAATATGTTAAGAAATAAGCAGCATTTGCAAAGTACTTACTTATGATTTCTTTAAAAACATGGAGAACGCATGCAAGGTGATAATATTATTGTAAAAATCTGAACTATTTGTCCATGATCTTTAATATGATGTTATACATGGGTCGGCAAGAAAATATTGCATGGAGGGGAGGGGTGGGGAGGAGAGAAAAAAAGAAACACATATTAGTGAATGAGGAGGAAGCAGACATATTTACAGGAAGTTGTGCTTCAACTCCATTCCACCATAACAACACAGCTGTACTGCATTTGGAATTACGGTCAGACACCTTTTTCTGATAGCAATATGTCAGCATAGCTCTGATGCTATGCAGCGGTAAAAATGTTACCCCGATGGTGTCTTAGTCTCTTTCTCCTTTATGGTATACTTGTGTATAGAAACATAGAAACATAGACAATGACAGCATTAAAATGCCAACGGCCCATCAAGTCTGCCCAAGTTCCCTATTTAGCCAGGGACCTACTGTCCCTCCAGGGTCTTAGCCGGCCCCATCCTTCCTCCCTTTCCCCTATCTGCTTCTGCCACCCTGAGTAACCACTATACCCTTCATTCTATCCCAACTGTGCTTGAACCCACCAACAGCTTTCACACCCACCACTTTGGCAGTCAGACTGTTCCACGGTTCCACCACCCTTTCTATAAAATAATACTTCCTCATGTCCCTTCTGAGCCTTCTTCCTGTCAGGTTCCACTCATGTCCATGTCACAGTGAACTAGTATTCAAGCTAAATATTTCCTGCAGTTCACCTTATTTATCCTTTCAGGAACTTTATTTTTTTATTTATTTAATTCTAGGAAGTACCTTTGAGCCAAAGGCTCCTTTACAGAGATCCCACGTCGTAGTAATACATGAGCATAACATCATTTACAATGGTTACAAGTACATAAGCAGATACAGTACAAGGAGGTTCCATGCCTAGAAAAACATGAGTACATCAGGTTACAGAAGTTACATGATTACAATAACAGGGATTACATAAGTAAAAATATACAGATACATTATTTATAGCAGGCTAGGTTGACAAGCAGTTTAAATGAACAGCTTGAGAATCTACAGGATATAGAGCAAATCAGGTAGGGAACAGAGGATTACATAGTCTGTAAAATAATTATATAATACTAAATGCAAGGAGGTGAGAACTTGATGGGCAGCAGTTCTTTTGTCTGAAGTGCTAAAGAGTGTAGTCATAGAGGAGGGCTAGACTCAATGGGGGGAAGTGCTGAGGCAGGGACCTGGAGCCTACTAGGGGAGTGTTATTTAGCAAGAAGAAAGGAGAAGGCAAGGGCACAGGTTAGAATGAGGGTAACAGGAAAGAGGAGGGAAAAGTGTGTAAGGGGTTCGGGTTTCACAGTCACAGTTACTGTTTGTGGCAAGGGCCACTTG
Organism: Neoceratodus forsteri; assembly: GCA_016271365.2. NCBI lineage: Eukaryota > Metazoa > Chordata > Ceratodontiformes > Ceratodontidae > Neoceratodus > Neoceratodus forsteri. The sequence continues at coordinate 616,489,368 of CM028133.1, forward strand.
AAGTTTATCTTTAAAGGGGCCTATTTTGTCCTCTTTCATAATGTCTAGGTCAAGCGCATTAAGCCAAAGTGGCACCCGGTATTCGTAGGACTATTGGCCTTGTGTGGTTCTATGGAAAGGGATGCAGAGGGCCAAGTTGTTTGTATCTCTAGTGTATCTCTAGTGTATCTGATGGAATTAGGTCGGCTAAGAAGGTTTTGCATGCTTGGGTGGTAAGTCCTAGCATAGACTTCTTGGCGGGCATGCATACTTGATACTGGAGGTGGCTGTCAAGGTTGAGCCAGTTCGTTTGAGTGTACAACTATCAGGTGTGAGTGAGATGGGGTACATCTAGGACTAAATGACACACTTTATTTAGTGTTGTTTTGATACATTTTAAAGCAGTTTGGGAGGCAGCCCCATATACTGCTAGACCATAGTTTATCACTGAGAGGACTGAGCTTTTTACAGCAGATTTTTAGTGCCTTAGAAGTCAGGCCTTTTCAGTGTCTGTACAATAATCCTAGTTTTGCATTTGACAACTTGCAACTGCGTCTATGTGTTGGTTAAATGAGAGGGTGCAGTCCAGTGTCAATCCTAGGTATTTAAATGTTTGTGCCATCTCCAGGGAAGTGTTCTGATTGTTATGAATGCAAAGTTGGTAGGTGCAGTGTTTGTTAAGTGATGATGCGAATAACATAGTCTTGTTTTTTTATAATTGAGGAGCAGTTTTGATTGAAGGTACCAGTGCTCAGCTGTGGTGAAATTAGCCTGCATTTGCTTTTCCAGTATGTAGGGATCAGCATTAGATGAATATAGGACCACATCATCTGCATATAGCAGTAGCTGGTCATTTACCGATTGAGGGAGGTTGTTTAAGAACAGGCTGAACAGTAGAGGGCCAAGGATAGAGCCTTGAGGAATGCTTGTGTTAACACTAAGGTTGTCGGAGAAGGTGTGCAGGATTTTCACTTTTTGGACTCTCCCAGAGAGGTAGCTTCTGAACCATGCTACTGTTGCAGGGGAGAGGCTGGTATTGGAGAGCTGATCCAGGAGCAGATTGTGATTGACGATGTCAAAGGCCTTGGTGAGATCAATATATGTTGCCCCTACCAAGAACCCTCTGTCTAGCGCATTATGGATAAAGCTGGTAAACTGTACTAGAGCAGTTGTGGTACTGTGTTGTTTTCAAAATCCATGTTATTGCCGACATTGTAAATGATACTTGTCTAACTATCCGTCAGTTGGTTGGTTACAATTCACTCCAGGTCCTTGGTGAGTGCAGGAAGGATAGATATTGGGCAGTAATTTGTAGAGTTGGCCCTTTCACCACATTTGTAAACAGGGGTAACCACCGCCGCCTTCCAGATCCATGGGAATTCGCCTGATACCAAGGAGAGATTTAAGACTTTGATGAGGGGGGGTTGAGAGTTATCTCCAGGGTGAGTCTAACTAGTTTTAGGTCCAGTTGATCAGAGCTAGTTCTGGAATTACCTAGCACTTTTAGGATGTACTTTTTTGCTTCCATAAAGGTGATAGCTCTGAAGTAGAAAGGCGGATGGGAGTTTGATTGGGTCCCAGGGTTTTGTTCGGTACAAGTATCTGATTGGTGTTGAAAGAAGCTAGGGGGCAACACTCCACTGAGGTCAGTAAAAGCTTTGTTGAAGACATTTGCTATGCGACTGTGATCCTGCGTAGGTTGGCCCTCAATGTCAGAAAGGTGGGGGAAGTTTTATTAGGTTTACTAGTTAGGGACTTGATGTTCTCCCAGAACTGTCTGCTATCTCCCCATGAGTTTGTCAGCTCATTTTTAAAGTGAGTGTTTTTGGCCTTGCAAATAGCCCAGGTGCATTTATTCCATGCATCTCTATAGTTCTGGTAGTCTGTCTGGGTACCGGAGTTCCTTGCTTTGTACCACAAGTTGTCTCTATTTTTCATGAGGGCTAGTAGCTGTGGCATGATCCAGGGGCTGTCATAGTCGAGGATCCTTCTTTTGGTGTAGGGGGCGTAGACATTATACACTTCATTGAATTTTTTTATAAAGCATTCTAGGGCAGTGTTGACATCTATTTTGTGATCAATAGAGCTCTAATCTTGGAGGCTGAGGTGTGCTCTTAGAGCTCACAACTTGCCTTTCTTCAGAAGTCTAGCAGTAATAGTCCTGGCTGGTGCCTTTGGGGCCTTGTTTGACCATTTACAGATCACCGGAGACTCACTGAGGGATTCGGGGAGAACCGTGAAGGAGGATATTCTTTCTGGCCAATTTGTGACCACCCAGTCAATTATTGACCCCGTGACTGTTCTGCTATTATACCGAGTGGGGAAGTCTACCAATTGCACAAGGTTGAGAGTGGCTAATGAGTCCTTGCAGTGTACAACTTCAGTGGAGGACCAGTTCATATTAAAGTCTCCAACCATTATCATCTCTGTGTTTGGTCCCCCTTCAGAGAGGTAGTTGATGACAGAATTGAAACCGTTGCTTGTTCCTTGGGAGGATATAGGCCGAGACTGTTGTTAGGGTTCTCCCGTTCTTGCCAAGTATTACTTTTATGGCCATCAGTTGAGCCCCACATTTGGTGTCACATGGGTTAAGCATTTTGCCCTAAATGTGGTCTTTAACATACTGTATATAATACAACCACCTCCTCTTTTATCCCTACCGGGTCATAATGTTGCACAATTAATAGCATACGACATTATGGCTAACACGGTATAGTGCAGTATGCTACCGCTACTGGTGCAATACCACGTATACTGCTGTACACAATATTGCACTAGTAGCGGTTTCCAAAGCAGAGGATAAGACCTCCGCTGGGAGTGGGTCCTGATGAGCAATTGCCGTGGCTCACAGGACTGAGCCACAGCAGTAGGATTCCAGGCGCTGCATCTGGGACCGGGTTTGATTCCCGGTCCCAGAAACATTTAATTTTTTTTCAGACTTGTGCACTCCCCCAGTTAGACCCCACTGGAGTTGAGAATCTTTAGTGGGGAGGTCCAGGGGCACAGTCCCCCATAACAGGGGGTGTGGGAGACAGAGCCTCCCACAGAAAAAATATTTACATCTCATGGCATAAATCGTGCTGTATTGGCAGCACGATTTTGCCTTGTGGCATAATGTCTTGTGACATTATGACCCTGTGCCTCTTTTACCGAGTCTATCTAGTCTGAACGCAGCATATCCAGTGAGTTGTATAGCAGAGTCTGGCTCCCTAGGTGATAGCCAGGTATCCACTATCGCAAGAATGTCGGGCTGGTGCTGCTGGACCCAGACTTGGAGAGTGTCCATTTTTGCTAGTAGGCTGCAGATATTTATTGATGCTATTGTTAGACCATTATGTTTCTTATGAACTGTTGCACTGTATTTCATCAGGCCTGGGTTGGGATGAATATTTCCTGATATCAGTAAAAGCAGCCATGTGATCCTTATAGCTTGCCATTTTAGATATGTTAGGGCCTTCGATTGTGTAATGCAACGTGATTTTTTTGGCATGGTACATGGGTAGGTTGGGGTTCATCATTACCAGGTGGAGGAAAGGGATAGCCAGCCTGTCCACTGCTCATATAGACCCATGTAGTGGGGAGTATGATGTGGCGTGTTACTGACAGCTACACATTTGTAGTTTTAGTGTTATCCAGGTGGTGATATTGTGGCACTACAGTCTGGAGGTGAAGAATTAAGATCCTCCTGATATTCTGCAATGCATCCTCGATATGGTCATATTTGTATTGCGGCAAACATTTTGTGTGGTCCTGTCCCGTAGAGGGGTCCAGTTTCAGAACTGATAGAAATAGACAGAGGGTTCTAAGGAGGAACATATTGTTGGCTACAGCTGGGAAAGAATTTCCTAGGTGTGTTTACAGATGGTGGGAGAACATCTGCGTTTAACCCCTGTACTGAGATTGCAGATAGAAGCAAGTGGTTAAAGGTGAGATTGGATGGCAGGGTTATCTAGTTTTTAAGGAGGGAGGGAGAGAGAGACAGGACAAGGAGAGTCCACTGGGGAGGAGTGTTGTGATGATAAAATCTGAGGTAACAGAGTGTGCGATGTGAAGATCTCTGTCGTATCTGCCCTCTCCCTTCTGGTCTCCAGTGAGTACATGTTCAATGCCTTTAGGGGCTCCTCATAGGACCTGCTCTGTTGGTCCTGAATTATTTATGTTACACTGCACCATCTAAAGCCTGACTCTGTCCTTTCTGAGCTGAGGACTCCAGAACTTGGTGCAGTACTCCATGTATGGCCTCACTAAGAATCTATTTAGGCGGAAGTATTACCTCTTCCCTTCTGCTATCAGTACCCTTCCCAATACATCTCAGCATCTTACTCAATCTGTTAAATTCCTTGTTGCACTGACTTGATTGTTTGAGGGAGTCACTGATGATAACTCCAAGGTCCCATTCCTTAACCATAGTGCTAAGTCTCACCCACCAATCCATCCTGGGGTTCTTGTTACCTAGGTGCATTTCCTTGCACTTGTTGGCATTAAAGCTTTTGTATGTCACGCTGCATTTCCTTGATTCCCTTGTCACTATTCACCCTCCCAAAGATCTTAGTGTCATCTGTGAAGAGACACAGCCTGCCTCGGATACCCTCACAGATATCACTAATTAACATATTGAAGAGGAACGAACCCAGAATAGATCTGTGTGGTACCCAGCTCATAACCTCCTCTCTGCTGACTTGACTCCATTGTCTACAACCCTCTGATGCTTCCCTTTTAGGCAGTTGACTACCCAGTTTAGTATGACCTTAGCCACACCCAAATCCTCCATCTTTTCCAGCAAGCATCTGTAAGGCACTGTGTCAAAAGCCTTGCTGAAGTCGAAGTAGACAAAATCCACAGCATGGCCCTATCCAATTCCTTCATCACTCAATCAAAGAAAATGATCAGGTTAGGTTGACAAGATCTCCCTGCCATGAATCCATGGTGTGTACTATCCCAGAGCCCATTGCTCTCCAAGTAGTCCATGAGGTCATCTTTGACCAGTGAATCCATCAGCTTCCCTACAATAGAAGTAAAGACTTACAGGTCTGTAGTTCTCCACGTTTCTTGTCCCACCCCTTATGAAGCAGAAATATATCCACCACCATCCAATCCTTTGGAATTACTACTGTCCTTAGAAAGCTGTTGAATAGACCTACCAGGGTTCAACCAGTTTTACTGCTAGCTCCTTGAGTAACCTCAGGTGCAACCCATCTGGTCCTGGGACCTTTTCTATTTTTAATGCTACCAGCCCTTTCTGGATCCCTTCACTTGTAAATATTGGCTGCCTCATCTCCGGGACCTCCTTAGTGGTCACTTTGATGCCATTTTGTGGCAAATGTCCACTGCCCCCCCTCCTGCTCCCTATCACTTTCCATACTCATGGACCAGAGGGTCTCTGGGGGAGTGGGGATTGGGATTTAGGGGGCAGCCAAGACTCTGTAAAATGCCTCTGTACATTCATGTACAGTTGCATAGTGCAGAACTGCTAATGGCAACAATCTGACATGCAAATGACCTCTTTGTGCCTTGCATGCCATATGTGGTCATTAGCCTGCTGCCCACTAAATCTGGCTCCGGGGCAAAGGAGCTATCCCATTTCTGACACACTTTCTTCCTTTGCTTCTGGGAGTCAGTTTCCTGCAGGGAACTGTGTTGCCATTGTGTATAGTCACTTTGCATGATGCTGACATGGCCCCATATTCAGAAAGCAGTACAATCTGGACAGTGCATGCTGCCTGTCTGAACTGGTTATTCATCTCACATGCTCCCCCTTATGATTATGCAGTGCATATGGCTCACTTTGAATATAGCAGTCATGTTTAATCTTGACCCTATTCCTTTTGCTCTTTCCCTCATGTCTGTCTACTCTTGCTCCTCATATTACTTGAGTTATCTACCGCTCCCTTATTTCAGATACTTTGTCTGACCTTTCAAAATGTACCTCTGCCATCCCTCTTCTCAGATGATCCTCAGCCCTGTATGTTTCTTCACCCACCTGGTAACTCTAAGGTTTAAGACAAGAGGCACATTTTTACCCAAAGGTTGGTGAACATATGGAACAGCCTACCAGCAAGGACAGTGGACAGGAAGACAGTGCAAGTCATTAAAGTAAGTCTGGACAAGTTTTTGATTAACAAGAAAATCACCAGATACCCTCCATACTAGACTGGGGAAAAATTCCTATGTATGTGTTTACACAGCATACTTATTTCATCCTTGCTTGTGATGTGGGGGTTGGGAGCAGATATGAGGAATCTAGAGTTCCTTCTGACCTTAGTATGTTACTGTGTTACTCTTCAATCTGTAACCTTCTTTTCTCAGCATAGTCCTCAATAAGGTGCAATTTTCTATCCTCTTTGACTACTTATCTCATTTTAAAATTCTTGGCAACTTTCAGTCTGGTATTGACCCTGATCACAGCACATCAAATGCTTCTCTCTTTCTTTTGAACAAGTCCACTTAATCTGAAAATGGATCTCTCTACCTTATCTTTCTGGATCTCAGTATGGTTATGAAAACCTTGATCACGTTATCTGTCTTGATCACCTCAATCATTATGACTGTGTCTTTGATCCCTTACTGACCTGCTCTTCCTCTTGTCTTTCACTCTGATCTCTTACTGTCCTATTTCTCCACCTTTCATTGTGACCACTTATACTATACTTAATCTCTCTCCTCCATATGTATTCTGCTTTTGGGGTCATTTATGTCTTCCCTTAACTTCAGCTATCACATCTATCTGGGTGACTCCTAGTTCTTCACCTCTTCTGATGCTATCCTTTGATACCTTCATGTTCTCCTTATCAAACTACATTGACAATTCATGCATGTCACCAACTAAATGTCCTTCAGTTGAAATCATCTTAAGCTATGGTTCACCTTATGGCTCAAGAAGAGATATTTTCATTTTAAGTACATCTTCTCAACATCCCTCCTTAGCTTGGACTTCACCTTCACCTCCTCTGCCTGGGATCTTGGTCTTCTCCTTGATACTGAACTCTCATTTTTTCTTACATCATCTGTGTTCTTAAATGTGCCTTCTATAACCTCTGTAACATACTGTATGTCCATTACTGTCTCACTGCTTCCACTGCTAATTCACATTAGTGCTTGCATGTCTTCCCATCTCAGTTACTGCACATCCCTTCTTAGTCTGCCTAAATATTAATTTTCAAGACATCAGACTATCTAGAACCCTGCTGCCTGCCTCCTCACTTGCACTAAGAAGCATGCTTATATCCCTCCATTTCATTGTAACCTCTACTAGATCCCTTTCAGTATCCCTTTCCGTACTTACCTGCCATTACATTCCACCATGGTGTCACTCAAGGGTATACGCGAGATGCTTACTGTGTAAATCTGTGTACAGTTTTTTAAGTACCTGTCCCTAACCATTATTATTTGAATCTAGATGATTCAATTTAGTATAGGCCACTGAATGGTGCTTTTATCTCCTGGTACTTCTCTGGTCACTCCCTTTACTCTTCCTCTGCTGCTCCCCTCTCTTTTCTTCCCATAACCTGCCCACTGGTGGTGGCAGAGCATTTTCCAGTGCTGCCCCTCTGTCTGAAACAATTTTCCTCAATCTCTCACTCTACATCTTTGACTGCCTTCACGTTTTCAGATCGCATCTAAAAACTTGGTTCTTCTTGTGTTTGTATATACCTTTACTTATTGTGCCATCTACGACTCTGTTCAGTGAGTTAGCTTTTTTGTTAAACTTGCAAGCATTTTATGATACATTCTTTGAGGTGGATTCTCCAAGGGTCAGGAAGTATTTCCTGGAAGCGCATATCCCGCCCGCGGAGTACCACACCCATGGAACATTGCGTGGTGGCTATATTCTCATCCACTGGCCACTGTGCGGCCCCCTTCCATGGTTCCACCCCCCCAGTGTGCAGATGTGCAGGGACTGTTCCGTGAAATAGGTGGGCATCCAATGGAATGACCAGATCCGGTCCACCACTTGATCCCTTTCCCCCATGGGGTACCACAAGGGTCAGGCAACCATGGTGCCACAATGGCATTGGGGCAGGTGGGTGCCCAATCAGCCTCCTCTGGACCTCCACGTGACTTCCATGGGCAGGGGCAGCAAGCTGGGGGGGGTATCCATGCTCTACATTCCCACCATGGCCAGTGGCAGCATCCGGGGGAGGGGATATACTGGCTAAGTCTGCCCTCAGGATGTGTAGCCTGCATCCCCCTTCACCTGGCACTCCGCACTTTCAAGAATAGTGTGGAGTGCGGGCACACCTCCTGCACCACCCCCACGTGGAGCTCACTGGTGAGCCAAGGGATACAGCATTTATACACCCCACACCCCCTTGAAGAATCAGGCACAGGGGGCACGGCGGACATGGAGGGTCTAAAGGCCCCGATACACAGCGCATAGACTCTCTGCACTTTAGAGAACAGCCCCCATATGAAAGACTCTACACAAAATAAAATTGTAATTTAGTGCATTTTTAATTAAATATTACATAAAGGTAGCACTGTAGTACGGAAACTGTCAATTGTAGCTTTTACCACAGTCTTCACAATATTAACCATATTCGATAAGTAAAAGTAGTTAGCTCCTAAAGAGTGCTACAGTATGTTGGACATCTTAGATATCACTAGACATTTTTTAAGTGGCAAAAATGTTTAATTGATTAATACAGTCAATCAAATGTTGTTTCCAATTTTTTTGGCTGTTCATTTATATACTCAAGCAGTTTGCCTCAATGGGTTTATTTGAGAAATAAACCTCTATGCATTTACAGAGCAGAAAAAAGTAAACGTGGAAGCATAAACAATGTTGGCGGCATAAGACCATTGGTCTATCCAGTCTGCCCTGTTATATCCTGTCCTACCCCAACACCTGTTATCTAGATGGGGTTTTGCCCCTTCCCTCTTGCCCCTGCCTTAACACTATTTCCCTGAGCAACAATTAAGACCTTAACTCTGTCCCAGCCATCCTTGAAACCATTAATGCCTTTGCACCAAACACCTCTGCTAGCAGGTTGTTCTATGGTTCAGCTACTCTTTCTCATGTCCCTCCAAAACCTCTCCATCTCCCACCAGCTTCCACTCATGTCCCCATGTTTTTGTCTTCCTATCCCTGCTGATTGGTTCATCATCAGTTTACCCCATTCATTCCTTTCAGGAACTTTAAAGTCTCTATCATATCACCCCTCTCCCTTCTGGCATTCAGTGAGTACATTTTCAGTGCACTAAGCTAATCCTCATAGGATCTGCTCTGTTAGCCCTGAATCAGTTTGATTACCCCACACTGCATCATCTCCAGCTTGTCACTCTCATGGGTCAGACCACGGTCTAGGAGAGATTTGCATATGTCTGAGTTTATGTTAAAGATATATAAGGAACAGGTACTAAAAGTACATTCTAGACCTATTTAAGATTAGACCTATTAAATCATGCCTACAATCAGCACAAGGTATTGAGTATCAGGCCATGGACTTTAATTGTGAAGTAGGGGGGTTATCAATTTTACACAGGGGCTAATTGTATGGAACTTATTACCGGCAGAACTTAGAAGTATTAATCTTAAGATAATAAAGGAGAATCTAAAAAATGGTTTGTGTCACAGGGTCACAAATCTTTAACATGATGCTTAGCAAGGAATTTTTAGGATTATTGTTTGTTAGATGTGTGTTTTTGTGCTTTATTAGTGTGACGATCTCATGTGTATTTTTTATTGTTTTATATTGTATTTAAAATGCATAAAATATTGTGATGTATGTATGGAAACTGTATGAATGTTTTTGGGACCTCATTGTAAATGAGCATTGCTCAATTGCTCAGTTGAGTCACTCCCTTTCATTGTCTATGAATAAAAGTATACTACTACTAAATATTAATTATAACTACTACTACTACTGTCTTTTCCTATGTGGGGACAGCATTCCAGATGGATCATCAGCAGTGAGAGTTCCTTCCTCCTGCTATCAAAACCCCTCCCAATACACTCCAACATCCTGGTTGCCTTGCTGTAGACTTTATTACACTGGCTAGATTGTTTTGCAAGTTGCTTATGATGACTCCCAGGTTTCTTTCCTCAGACATAGTATCCAGCTTAACCCCTTCCATCCAATATTACATCCTGGAGTTCTTGTTCACTGCATCACCTTGCAATTTTTGGCGTTGAATTTCAGCTGCCAAACCTTAGACCACCGTACAACCTATGCTGGTCCCTCTGCAGCTCCCTTACTCCCTCATCCCTGATCACCCTGCCACAGAGCTTAGGGTCATCTGCAAAGAGACACATCTTTCCCTGCATTCTTCCTCCTATGTTGCTGATGAACATATTAAAAAGGACATGACCCAGGACTGACCTCTGTGGCATCTCACTTCTGATTTCCCTCCCACCAACTTGACACTGTTTACTACCACCTTCCGCTGTCTCCCCTCCCCCAACCCACTACCCACTCATCTAGTTAGGTATTTCACAGCACCTAGATCCTCTAACTTCTTCAGCAACCATCTGTGAGGCACTCAGTCAAATGCCTTTCTAAAGTCGAAGTACTGTAAATCCACTGCTTGTTCCTTATCTACTGCTTTAATTACCCAGTCAAAGAATACTATGAGGTCAGTCAGACAAGACCTCACTGTCATTAATCCATGCTGCCTACTATCCTGAAGTCCATTTCTTCCACATTCTTTCAATAGTGGTTTGACAGCTATGCAACCTGCTGATCTGTGTTAACTGTTATTACCTGCTTTAATGGAAAGGCAATAATGAATTCAGGAAATTCCTTGCTCCAGTAACTGAACTCTGATTATTATATGCTGAGTGCTCCTTTAATCATTTGACTTCACCATACATTTTCTGATCTATTATGACTATTGATTTACCTCTGCCCCATCATCACTGCAATAGGAATGGGTCAGAAATTGAGGCTGAGGAAGCCAGCCTATGGTTTTCCTCCAGCAGGCATAACATTTTTTTTCACCTATTTGCCCCTGGCTCATCACTCCTTCAGGCTTACCTAAGTCCCAACTCCTTCAAAGACATTCTGTTGTTCTCTGTAAGCATTCTCCTGATACCCCAAGCAGTTCATTGTTAGAGGCTTCAAATCTATCCTGGCCTTGGAAGTTCCCACTGCCACCTGAGAAAAGCAGTATGTGTTGCATGATGGTGACTGGGAGGAAATCCCAATGTGCTAGAAGCCTGTGGATGTGAGGGAAGCCATAGTGGCCATCCGATGACATGATAGTCCAGCTAGGTTTCCCACACCTTCTTCATTCATTGTCCCTGCTTCTTTTACTTGACAGGAGGTGCCTACCAGTACTCTTTTCTATCAGTGGGGCTCAACGGTTCTATGTGATAACGGCAATTGCACAAAAGTGATTGCCGTTATGGCAAATGTACATTGGGGAAAATCAGTTTTGCCGATGTACACCCCGGCACATGGCAAAAGGGCCATGGACCCCCCTACTAAAGGATTTTCAACTCCAGGGTGGTGCATGTTAGGGGTGGTGCAAATTAAAAAAATTAATTTGAGCCAGGCACAACAAAACGTATGCACACACAGACCCAAACCCAGCACCCTTACAGCTGAAGTCTGCAACCCACCCACCACACCACGAGGTAGCTTGGCAACCCATCATAACAACACGCCACACAAACCCTCCCTCCCCTTCTGCCGTGCTCCCTCCCCCCACACGCATGTGTATATATAGTGACAGAATGTCACTATACCTGCAGTCGCCCCGCCATCCAGTAGCCATCTGATAAGGTGCCACTATTGAATCACCCTTTTTGCTGTGCACTCAATAGCGAGCACCCTTATCACTGGATACCAAGCTGGACCAATGGCACATACATGATCACCCATAGGTACCATTTTGCCAGTCGCTATATGAGGAACTGATGCAGCAAGCACTCTCTACTGCTCCCCAAGTCTGATTACCATACCTCTGTAGTGTACCCAGAACTCCACTGTCCCATTGTAGTAGCTGAGCTTATTTCTTTAACTTAGGTCTTTCACATGGTAGTATGATATGCTACTCCCAGTATTATTGTTCTAAGTTGGGCAAACATTCTAATAGCAGCTGAATGATTATTTTTCAAACTGACTAATTTTCAAGAAAGCAATTTTTTCAGTTTTCATATAGTTGCTCCTAAACTCTTCATTCAGTGGCTTTCAAATAGGAAACAAGTTATGGCCAAAGAGTGTGATGGATCACATTAGGAATCTGGAATGAGAAGTGAGAAGGCTCAAAATGCTCCCTTTAACTGGAAAAACAAACAAAAGAGCTGCCCAATGACAGGTGGCGCTGAGTCACAGTGAATAAACTTGACCAGCCAAAATAAAAATGCACATAAACAATGCTTTGTTAAGGGTAATTGGTGACCTCTGCAACCCACAATTTATACAGTCAAAAGTAATGACATCTTATGATCCACTACCTAGCAAACGTCTGCCTGATTCCCAGTAAATAATTTAAGCTTGCTAGAAACTCCCTAGGAATCCTTTGCCTCCTCCAACTTACCCCACCTGTTCCTCCATAATCATGCTATTTCTACCCCACCCCTCTCTCCTCACTAGTCCACCCCTTACCACACTCTCCTAACTTCCCACCCTACTTGACAGTCAGTGTGATAATTTTTCAGATAGTCTCACTCCCCTGACCCTCTATTGATGAGGTCCCTTGAGCCGAAGTATCCCTTCACCCTGCACACATACCTGTTCACTCCCCTGGCCCTCTATTGACAAGGCTCTGCACTGAAGTATCTCTCACCCTGTACACCCCACCCTGTACACATACAACTTACTTTTCACCCTGTCCATTCCTTGAAATATTGGCATATATTGTACATTGCCTGCATTGTTGTTATTCGTTCTATTCTTCTGTAGTTCTATAATGTATAGCATTGCATGTCTAGTTTTTCAATTACCTGTTTACCTGTAAAACCAACTGTTGTCACTGTCATTGTCTTACCTGACATGGAAACCATTGTAATGATTTTGTTCTCAAAGATGTTAATCCGAGATCACAATAAATAAATAAAGAACAAAAATCCACTCCATTCCAAAGTGTGGTAGGGCAAACACTAATACAGTTGAAGTTAGACAAAAGAGAAAACATGTGCATCAGCCTAATGGTTATCAAGAACGTATACTATCTGTGCTAAAAATTTGCCAGGCTGTAGGTTTAAGCCAGGCGATCTCATTTATTTATTAAAATGTTAAAAAACAAATTGGATCCTAATCTTAAACCTACTGCCTAGCAAGTTTTTTTCAGTGCACATGTTGTGCAAAATCAATTACTATGAGGAAGGGGCACCTTATTTCTATTTTTGTCATACTGCCGAAAGTACCATACTACCCTCTGAAAGAAGAGCAGAATCAATAAACAAGTGATGTGTATAAAAGCGCAAAACTAACAAATACAGCCTGCAATATATAAAGTGAGTCCAACATGAAATGAGCACTCAAGAACGGGATAAATTAATGCTCATTTTATTCCAAGGATAATGTTGGAATAAAACAAACATTCATTTATCCCATTCCTGAGTGCTCATTTCACTTTGGATTGATTTGTATTTGAGGTTAGCACCTCACGGTGTGAGCACCCGGTCGCGGTGTTGCGTGGTCTTCATTTTGTTGTAATATATCAAGTGAAAAGTGACGATGCACCACTATCATAAACACGTCTCCAAAATCTTAATGAGAACAATAAATATTTGATACTTGTTTAAGTCCTACTATACAATAATACATAAGTGGATCTTTAAATGGACAATGTACTATTAAAATATAATTTGGCAATAAGGTATGACAAGGGGCTATTTAATGTTCCAGTTAATCACCCTTTGGGGGCATAATGCGGCATGAGGCATAGCCTAGTGGCACATGCCCCAGAGGTAATTAACCATAACAAACATAACTCCTGGGAGTGCCTTATTGCTAGTACAAAACATTGGTTCAGTGATTTTTTGTACCTGATTATAGTGCTTTCTCTTGAATTTTAGCCCTGTTTAAAGTGAAATAGTTTCTCCACTATTCTGCAGTGATGCAAGTAGCCACAGTGTTCTGTCTTGTTTATTTGCTCTGGCAGTTCTTGAAGTGTTCTGACTGACTGGCTGTTTGTTACGTGCTAATGTGCTCATTTGCTTACAGCAAACATTGTTATGTTTGCTTGCATGCATGTGCAAGAAACATAGTGCCACCATACGAAGTTTCGTAGGTGTGCCACCTCCCTTCCAATGCCCTGCTCCTTGTCGCAGGCGCGGCCTCACTGCACCAGTAAACAACCGAGCTATCTATGACAGCAGTTCAGATGCAGTGGCATACAGTTCCAAGTAAAATACCGCTACAATCAGCGGTGGTAACGTGTAGGCAATTTGCATACTGTCGTTGGCAGTATGCAAAGTACCTACATGTTGGCACTGAATTGGAACGGCTGTCATAGACAGCTCCATCCCCCCCACCCAACAAACACCCATGTAGCACGCTGGGAGCCCACCCCAGCGTGCTCATGTGCTCCCCCCCCACACACACTGTATGGCCAGTGGGGGTGCCCAATCCCCTGTTGGCTCCGCTGCCCTCCCAAAAGACTTCCAGGTGCCACACTGGGAGCCCACCACAGCATGGCAAAATTCAATATGGCTGATGGAGTGCCCAATCCCCTTCGGCTCCACTGCCCCCCAAACATATTTCCAGGTGCCATGCTAGGAGCCCACCCCAGTGTGGCAACAGTCCATATGGCTGATGGGGTGCCCAATCCCCTGTCAGCTCCACTGGCCCCCCAAACAACCTTCCAGTTGCCACACTGGGAGCCCACCCCAGTGTGACAAAAGTCCTGTGTCATCTTTCAAAAAAAAAAAAATCACCTGTAAGAAAAAAACGGTCCCTTGCTGACTGCCTTACCCCCTTCCCCCAATCCACGAACACCCTCTGAGTGCCCCACCTCCCCACACCCCCACCTCATCCCATACTTACCTACAGAGGATGGCGCGATGATCTTCGGTGGACCGTGAACACATCTGCATTCTTCAAAGCCAACCGTGAACTGAAGAAATGCCGGTAAGCTGTATAATGGTATAAATGGTGGGGGTTCAACTTTGGTGCATATCATGAGCATTTTGGGGAATTTTTTTGCCAAATTTTCAGTATGGGGTTCTTGGGGCCCCACTTTATGATCTCAGTCATTGTCATATGAACATACGAAATTTGCAAGCAGATAAAGGCCTAGAGGTTTATCAAGTCTGCTTGAAAGTGCAGCTAGCACCCCTTATTCTGCAGCTGCCCCTCCCTTCCACCCTTCCCCTTCATTGACCCTCCACCTTATCCTGTCCCATCCCCTTTTGAAGCAGTCCACTGTTCTACTGGATACCACTTCTGCAGGTAACGCATTTCACCCAGCCACCACCCTCTCTGTAAAAAAGTGTCTCCTCATCGCCCTCCTGAACCTTCCTCCCTCGAGTCTCATATCATGGCTCCTGGTGTCCCTCCCCTCCCCTCCCTTACTTTGAACAGCCCCTCTGTACCTATCTTGTTTATTCCTTTCATGAGCTTAAAAGTTTCAATCATGTCCCCCCTGTCCCTCCTCTCCTCCAGTGAGTACATGTTCAACTCCCTCAGCCTCCTCTCATATGATAAGTCCCTCAGCCCCTTGATCATCTTTGTCACCCTGCGGTACACCCCCTCCAGTAACTTAATGTCCCTCTTCAGGTACGGGCACCAGTACTGCATGCAGTACTCCAGGAGGAGTCTAACTAATGACCTATACAGTGGCAGAATCACCTCCTCCCTCCTCGAGGATATACCCCTTGCAATACAACCCAGCATTTTGTTGGCCTTTGCAGCTGCCTTCCTACATTGTGCCAGGTTGTTCATTGACCCTGTAATGAGCACCCCCAGATCCTTCTCCTCCTCTGTCTGGGCTAGCTGCACTCCCCCCAGCTGGTAACTCCTCCTTGAGTTCTTCATCCCAAAATGCAGCACCTTGCACTTTTTTGGCATTAAAGCCCAGTTGCCAGGTGTCTGACCAGGTTTCAAGCTTTGCCAGGTCATCCTGCAACCCCTACCATCCCCCTAGGTCATCCACCACTGCTCCTACCTTGGTATCATCAGCAAACAGACTGATCTTGCTCTTGATGTCCAATGATATGTCTGCAATGAATATTCCAAACAACACTGGTCCCAACACCAAGCCCTGTGGAACACCGCTTGTCACTACCCTCAGGTGTGAGAGCTCCCCACCCACCACCACTCTCTGTTGCCTTCCCTGAAGCCAGTTTCCTACCCATCTCACCAGCTTTGCACCTGCCCCTGTGCCTACTAACTTACTTCCCAGCCTTCCATGCGGCACCGAGTCGAATGCCTTACTGAAGTCCAGACACAGGACATCCACTGCATGGCCCCTGTCCAGTTGCCTAGTTACCCAGTCATAGAACTCCACCAGGTTGGTTTGGCAGGATCTGCCCCACATGAAGCCATGCTATCTGCTGTCCTGTAGTCCTTTGGCCTCTAGGAGGGCCACCAGCCTTTCCTTCAATATAGTCTCCATTAGTTTATCCATGATGGATGTGAGGCTCACTGGTCTGTAGTTTCCCGGTTCATCCTTGGGGCCACTCTTGTGGAGGGGCACCACATGAGCCATCCTCCAGTCCTGAGGTGCACACCCTGAATATAGTGAGGCATTAAATAGGTCTGCCAAAGTCCTACAAGGACCTCTGCCAGCTTCTTCAGTACCCTGGGGTGGATGCCATCTGGGCCTGGTGCCTTATCCACCCTCAGTGCCTTCAAACCCTTCCGAACTCTGCTCTCCATGATTTCCCCATCTGTCACCCCCTCCCCCCATTTCTGCCATTTCTTCCCCCTTGGGTGTCACTCCCCCTCTTCTCTTTAGTAAATACTGAGCAGAAGTACTCATTTAGTGCTTCTGCCTTATCACACCCTGCTTCCACCCAACCCCTCCTTCCTAATCCTTACTATGTGATCCTTACAGCCTCTTTCTCCCTTATGTACCCTAAAGAAGTCCTTCTCCCTTCTAATGCCTTGTGCTAGCCTGAGTTCGTGAGATGCCTTGGCTCCCTTACTGCCCTTGTCACCTCCTTCTCGATTCTGTCAAGTACTCCTCCCTGTCCTCCCCTCTCCCTGTTTTCTTGTACTTCCTAAAGGCAGTTCTTTTCCTCCTTACCTTTTCCATGACCTCCTTGCTCAACCAGCTCGGTTTCTTAGCCCTAGCCTTCTTGCTCTGCGTCTTGCAGCAGGTTTTGGTTGCCTCCACTATCCCCAGCTTTATGAGCTCCCACCTCTGGTTAGTGTCCATACTAGACTGAATTCTGGCCAGGTACCCTTCTACCACTTCCCCCATCCTCCCAAAGTCGGCCGTCCTGAAGTCCAGCACTCTTGTGCCAGATTCCACTCCTTCCTTGCCCATATCCAATGTGAGCCATACTGAGTGGTGGTCACTCCCTGACAGCGGTTCCTCCACTGTAAGTTCTCTCACAAAGTCCCCATTTGCCAGCATAAGATCAAGGGTACTCCCTAACCTTGGTTGGTTCACTGACCATTTGCAGCAGGAAGCTGTCCTGGAAGGCATCCAGCAGTACCTGCTCCCTTCTGTTCCTGGTTGTTGGGTACTCCAGTCCACTCCTGGCATGTTGAAGTCCCCCACAATCACCACACAACCCTTCTCGCAGGTCCTCGTGATCTGTCCAGCTAGTTCCCTGTCTAACTCCTCTGTCTGAGATGGTGGCCTGTACACCACTCCCATTCTAAGAATCCTATTCTTGGAATCCTGGATTTGCATCCAAAGTGACTCTACTACCCTCCTCCCCTTCCTCCCTTACAAACTTCAGTCCTTCCTTCACATGTAGTGCCACACCCCCTCCTTTCCCAATCACCCTGTCCCTATGAAATAACCTGTACCCTGGTACAGACAGGTCCCAGTCACTGTATTGGGTGGCCCATGTTTCTGTGATGGCTGCAAAGTCCACCTCTCCCTCTTCCATGAGCACCTGTAACTCTGCAGTTTTCCTTCCAAGTTTCCTAGCATTAAGGGTAACCACCTTCCACCCTTTCCCCCCACCCTCCCATCCTGCCCTCCTTTACTAGCATCGCCAATAGTACTTGCCAGTTGTCCTTTGTCACTGTTATGGGGGGGTAAGCTCATATGGTTTCCCAACCTGTGGTCTCTGCATGTCTCTTGCCCAATTGCCACCCCCTGCTCCTAGTTTAAATTCCCTACTTCCTCTATGTACTCCTCCATCCTCTGTTTCAACATTTTCTTCCTCCTCACTCAAGTGTAGTCTGTCCTTGGCAGAGAGACTACTATCCTCCCAGGTCCCTCCCCACCCCCAACAGCCCATACCCTTTAGCACAACACCAGGTTCTTAGCCATCCGTTAAATTCCTCTATTCTCAGCTTTCTTGTTGTGTTTGCCTTGGGCACTGGAAGTATCTCAAAAAAAGTTACTGATCTTCCTGCCCCCTCACATAATTGTCCTAGTTCCTCAGACCTCCTCTGGACTATATCTACTGTCTTGTCAGCCAGGTTGTTCGTTCCAAGATGTATAATTAAATGAGGCTTGTCCCTACCCCTTCTAGCATGTTTCAGAACAGATTGTCCCACCCTTTCTGCTGTCATTCCTGGCATGGCCTCCACCCAAATGCGACTATGCCTCTCCCCCTTGCTACCTCACCTGACTTCTCTTAGTATTGAGTCCCCGAACATTAAGTTTCCACCACTCTACTCCTGCTTGCTTCCATTCATCTCCTCTCTCATTTCCGCCCTCTTCTTCCTCCTGCACATTATTTCCCTTTGCCCCTGTTGCAATTCTCCCAGCAGAACTTCCCCTGCTCCGGTTTGGTCCAGGCATTTATCAATTACTACTCTAATTTCATCATTTCTCCTCCACCTTCTTCCTCTCTAGCAGTGCAAAACTATTTTCTGAAGACCCTTCACAAATGCCCGCTCCCTCTCTCTTTTATAGTAACCTGTTCTCTCCTTTCCACTCCATGACTTTTGCCACTTCTTCTCCTCCCCTCACAAGTCCCTATCTCCTCCTTCCATTTGTCTTTTGTCTCCTGACCTGGTTTCCCTGGCAATCGTTCTTCCTGGCCTGGGCCCCCTTGTCCCTGCTTCTCTTCTTCTGACCCTCTCCTCACCACTGTTGACTTAAATCACCCTCCCTCAACTCCCATTCTTCCTCTCTCCAGTACTGGGCTAAACCCACCCCCAGTCTACCTTGCCTGTCTTAGTTCCTCCTGCAGACCCTGAATCTCCTTTCTGAGTTTCTCTATGTGGTTGCACACTAAACATCCTCTCACACTCCAGGCAATTTTTTTAGAAAGGTTTAGGTGCACCACCAGGTTTGCAGTCTACCTCCACCATTGCTAGCCGTTGCCCACCAGCAACCCCTCCCTTCCAGATGCAGGATACAAAACACTCTCCCAAGTCTCCTCTCTCCCCCCCTCTATCAGTGCAAAACATTATTTTCTTAATTTCCCTTACCCCCTTTGTTGTACACATTTAGATGGATTGAGCAACTGCTTTTCATATTCCTAACCTTCCTATCCAAACTCAAAAAGAGGCTTTAAGTAGCTATTGCACAACTTTCTTCAAACTCCTATTCCTCCTTTCCACAATGCAATAGCAATGCAAGAAGTAACAATGAAAGCTCCTAGATTTGTAGTTGCTTCTCTTCCACTGAGATAGCAGTCACCTCTTCACTCGCTGCTGTTCCTTTCCTGGACGTCTGCTTCTGCTATGACAGGTGCATATCCTTTGCTCATTTGAGGAAGTGATGTCAGAACCCTGGTATAAAGGAAATCATGGACCAGGGCGGTGGGGTGAGGGGTTGGGGGTGGGACCAACCCAAGTCTTCCAGAAACAATCAGGTAGCTGAGGCCCCTGGTCAGACCATTAGCACCCTTCCCCACTATGTACTAACCTTTGCAGCTAGTGAAACCAGCAAAAATTAATCACAGTTCTACTCAAAGCCCCCAAAATAGGTTTGCTACCAAAAGAAACAGGTCTCCAATTCAAACAGCTTCACCAACAACACATCAAAATAGGCTTGAAATTAGAAGATATAGGTCTATGATTCAAAGAAACAGCCCCAGTTAAATCACACCAAATGGGTTTTAAATCAGAAAAAATAGGCCTCTACAAATGCAGCCTGCTACACAGTGAAACATCAAACAATTGAGTCCACTTATAGCCACCAAAACAGTTTTCAAAATTCCAACAGCCCCAAAACACTACCCTGCTAGCCCCTTAGAAGTAGTAAGAAAGAAAAGAAATAACCTTCTACCAAGTAAAATCCACAAGAAACAATTTAAAAACAACTAGAAGCTACTGTACTGTAACAAATCTGATCCTTTCCCTTCTAGTTCCTTCTGAGGAGCCATTCTGTCATTTTATTTGGTCCCGAAAGATAATTTCGCGGTCACTGCACAGAACCACCTTTTGGGACCAATTTACAAAGTGACAGTGTCACAGTTCAAGAGGTAGGCCCCCAAAAACCCTATGTTGAAAATCTGGTGAATAAATTCCCAAAAATGACTGTTTTATGAGAGTGCGTTGCGCAGTTCCTACGCACGCTGGTAACTTTGAGTATTTGTAATATTTTCACTCCAGATTTTCAACATTGCCATTTTACCACACCTCCTTATGAACAGTATAGCTGTCATTTTCATCATCTTGCTCAAAATGTTTTCATTAATAATCATTACTGGTGCGGGTCGGTTTATGAAATCAATGTTCGGGACACATTAAGAAAATCTCAGTGACACTATTCATGAGCAGGAGTGTTAAAACGGCTATGTTGAAAATGTGGTGACAAAAGTCCATAAACTGACTGTGTTATGTTCGTGCAGTGCGCAATTTCCACGCACTCTCGTAAGTTTACGAATTTGTAATATTTTCAGTCCAGATTTTCAACATTGACATTTTTCCACACCTCCTTATGAACAATATAGCTGTCATTTTTCACACCCTTGCCAGAATGTGTTTTCACACTTCCAGTGCAGAATAGTGTGCGGTCGCTGTGGGAAATTAGTTTTCGGGATAGATTAAGAAAATTACAGTGACACTGTTCATGAGCGAAGGTCCCAAAATGCCTATGTTGAAAATCTGCTGTAAAAAATCCTCAAACTAATTACATTACGAGTGTACATTGCGCAGTTTCTAAGCACGCTTGTGCCGTCACCAGTTTTTTTATATTTTCACTTCAGATTTTCAACAATGCCATTTTTTACACCTCCTCATGAATAGTACACCCGTGACTTTTCACATACTGTTCAAAATGTGTTTTCGAACCTGTGGCACCAAATGGCGCAGTCGCTGTGCAAAATCACCTTTCACCTAATGAACTGATAGTGTCACTGTTCATGTGGTGGGGTCACAAAAAGCCCATGTGGAAAACTTTGAGTAGAAATACCAGGAAACGTCCAGGGCATTACAGTTTTCTACCGTAATGCCTTATCCTGTAGGGACTGACAGGTGTCAGGGGTGTGACTTGGGACTGTTGACAGTAATGCTCATGCCATTTCATCCCCCACCCCCATCCTCCAGCCAGTGACAGGCATCAAGGTGCACCTTGGACCCTTTGCCCCCAAAGTTCACCCCATTCTCCTATACTGCACCCATTTCAGTGTATTTCCTTATGGAATGAGGTGAATGTAAAGCCCAAACACTCCAAGGCACACCTCGACACTTGTCAGTGTCTGAAGGGCAGGGTGAGGTGAAATGTCATGACCGTCATGGGTGACAACCCAAAGGCACACCTCAATGTCTGTCCATCTCTGCAGGGTGAGGGTGGAGTTGGCGTCAGTTCAATACTTCAATGCCATTCCTATACTGCATCAGTCCAACTCCTGCACTTCCACTGTTAATGCCAGAAAGCAAACATTTGGCATTGACAAATGCTTGTTATAGTGTGACACACATGCATGTTTCTATGCCAACATGATCACTGTTAATGTTGCCACATGCCTGATCACACAGGGAGAAGTCTAATAGATTAGTTGCCATGGACATTATTAAAGGGGTGTTACTAGTTGAACCTGATTACCTGAGCTTTGATTTTCACTAATGTCCTTTTTCATAATTCCATTTATGAAATTCAGAGCTTCCATTAGACATGCTGCTAGCACTGCCCCGCCCAAAAAGAACTTGACAGGTTGAACAAAAAATTAAACAAGTAGTCAAATTTAGTGAAAATAAACATACACACTCTCCATGGTGCTTTTAGACTTAGGGCCAGATATTTAAAGGGGTTGCTGCTGGCACAACTAAGTTGCACCAGCACAACCTCAGAAATGTGCCCCGGGGCAATATTCAAAGGAGGGACTTACACAGTGCAAGTCCCGATGTGCTGGGGCACAAAGATAATGTATGTGGCACATCTCCAGGGGGTGTGCCCATGCATATGCAACACATCCCAATATTCAGACAAGAATGTGCAGTGCATATGCCTACACAACTCTGGGATGCGCTGCATACCTGGGCTTGAAGTTGAGTCTGCAAAAAAAGGCTCAAATGGTGGCCACCCACAGGAGAGCTGCTGCACTGCAAGGTGCAACACAGCAGCCACCAGCCGTGGGTGGCCACCCGCCCACCCAGTACACTGTGCAGCAGCACCCATATCTTCTCCGATGGTCTAGTGGCACCCCTTCCCTCCCTGTAGCCCTGATCACTGTAAAATAAATATCTACATCAGCCCTGGTAGTCTAGTGGCACCACCCTTCCTCCCTCCCGATGCTCCGATCACCACAACATAAATAGCTAAACCCTCCCTGGTAGTCTAATGGCAGCCCCCCTTCCTCCTGATGCTCCAATCACCATAAAATAAATATTTATACACTCCCTGATAGTCTAGTTGCACCCGCTCTCTCCCAATACCCCAATCACTGTAAAATAAATAGTTCCACCCTCCCTGGTAGTCTAGTGGCACCCCCCCTCCCAATGCTCCGATCACCATAAAATACATATTGAAATCTCCCCTGTAGTGTAGTCCAACCCCCCAACCTGCCCATAGCTGTGATGCCCGTAAAATAATATTTACTATTCCCTGGTAGTCTAGTGGTAATCCCCCATCCCACCCATATCCCCGATCACCAGTATGAGCAATGTAAATATTTCCCTGGTGGTCCAGTGGTATCCCCACCCACACAGGACCCCCTGCCCACCCAGATCCCCTCCCCATTATTGGCAGGCAGCAGCAAATCCACCCCGCATACCTCTGCAGCTGCCACTGAATGACAGCTTACAATATCAGCTGTAAGCCAATTGGTCCACTGTGTGGACCAATGGACTACAGTGCATACTGTAATAGTCATTCACAAATATGTGAATGAAGTCATTCATTCACATATTTGTGAATGACTATTACAATATGCACTGCAAGCCCATTGGTCCACAGTGTGGACCAATGGGCTTGCAGCTGATACTGTAAGCTGTCATTTGGTGGGCAGCCACAGAGGAATGTAGTGGGTTTGCTGCTGCCTGCCAATGATGGGTAGGGGAGTTGGGTAGGCAGAGAGTCCAGTGTTGGTGGGGGGATGGGGAGTGCCACTGAACCATCAGGGAAATATTTACATTGCTCATACTGGCAATCAGGATACAGGTGGGGTGGGGGTTACCACTAGACTACCTGGAAATAGTAAATATTAATTTAGGGGCATCACAGCTACGGGCAGAGTGGGGGGTTCCACTAGACTACCAGGGGAGATTTCAATATGTATTTTACAGTGATCGGAGCATTGGGAGGGAGGGGGGTGCCATTAGACTACCAGGGAAGTATTCAACAGATATTCTACAGCGATTGGGGCTATGGGGAGGGAAGGGTGCCACTAGACCCCTCTGGCAGCACCACATGCTGTGCTGGGTGCCATGTATATTTCATTGGCCTGCCCTGCACAGCTCATGCAAATAGGACCATAAAGACATGTGAATGGCCCCATTTGCACCTTGCATACATTATGGCCCCATTTGCATGGTGCCAGCTGAATATCAGGAAATTGCACACAGCATAACTCTGTTTTGCTGACGCAGCTCAAATTCCTGGTATTCAGCCCTGTCTGGGGGGGGGATGTGCCAGTGCATCATATTTGTGTAGTGTGCATTACCTGTTATATTCAGAGGAGATGCACCATTGCTCATCTCTTTTGAATATATCCCTGGGACCAATTGGCTTACAGCTGATATTGTAAGCTGTCATTCAGTGGGCAGCTGCAGAGGTACGCGGGGTGGATTTGCTGCTGCCTGCCGATAATGGGGAGGGGATCTGGGTGGGCAGGGGGTCCTGTGTGGGTGGGGATACCACTGGGCTACCAGGGAAATATTTACATTGTTCATACTGGTGATCGGGGATATGGGCGGGGTTGGGGATTACCACTAGACTACCAGGGAATAGTAAACATCAGAAAATGTCTAACAGTAATGCTGATCAGGAGCACCTGAGTGACATGGCATAGAAATGTGCATGTGTGTTGCACTGAAACTAATGCTGATCATGAGCACAAGAGTGCATTGTTATTTGAATATGTGTTAGCATGGCTCAGTTGGTAGCACATCTGTCTCTAGGCCAGACGATCATGGTTTCTAGTCTTACACTGGGCTTGGGCTCATGATTGCAATGGTGGCACCCAAGTGCAGTACTTGGGGGTGCTATACTGTTGGGGTGTGCTGTAGTGTTGGGGTGTGCTGTCCTTCAGATGAGATTTTAAACCACGGTCCCTTCTACCCATCTCTGCTGGGTGTCCAAGTGGAAGTAAAAGAACCCAAGGCATTTTTCACAAGAGTAGGGGATTTTCCCCAGTGTCCCGGGCAACATTCCCCTTCCCATAAAATCAGTTCATGCAATTATTCAAGGCTGTGTATGGGTGTTGATGTGCAAAATGACTGACACTACACATTCAATAACGTCACTACCAGTCTAACATTGCTGTAAAGCACTTTGGGATACAATGTGTATGAAAAGCACTATGTAAATGCTGATTCTTCTTCACTGGCATGGATACCAAGCAACCAGTCAATGACAGCACTCCAAGAGCTGCTATGACACTGAACAAGAATCAGCACTGATGCAATGTATGATCACTTCAAGCACTACAGCATAGCAGAGGAATTATTTCACTTTAAATGGGGTTAAAATTCAATGGGGTAAATGGGTTAAATGGAGAAAAAGACAAAGGCAGTAAGGACAGGGATGGGTCAAAAAGGGGTAAGGCCATCAAAAAATTGAGGGTAATGAGTACCGATGTCCATAGCCTAGGTAACAAACTCCCTGAACTGGTGGCCTTGATGGAAGAAGGATGTCTGGATATCGTGGCAGTCACAGAAACATGGTACATAGAGAACCACGACTGGGATGTCAACATACCAGGGTACACAAACTACAGGAGGAACAGGGAGGGTAGAAGAGGAGGAGGAGTATCTATCTATGTAAGGGAAGGGATCAAAGCAATTGAACTAAAGGGTAAACAGGGAGAAGAGGAGAGAAGGCACTGGGGGTCACCATGGAGACTGGAAATGGAACCACAATCCACACAGGGGTTGTATACAGACCCCCTTCTCGGGGGAATGGACAAGGAAATGATAGAAGGCATCCTTAGGATGGCAGAGAAAGGGGAGATATTGCTGATGGGGGACCTAAATATGCCAGATGTTAACTTGAACACCTTTGCTGCATCCACATCTGAGAGCAGGGCCATTTCTGATGTCCTACAGAGGGCATGCCTCAGACAGCTAGTGTTAGAACCCACTCAGGAGGGATCAGTCTTAGACCTGGTACTCTCAATTGGAGATGGAGAGAGGATCTCAGATCTAGAAATGGGTAGCCATCTGGGAACAAGTGACCACCAAACAGTGTGGTTCATGATAAACTCAACTGTAGTCAAGCCATACAAAAGTGAAGGTACTGGACTTCAGGAGGGCTGATTTTGTCAAAATGGGAGAGTGCCTCAGAAAAGCACTAGCAAACAGGCAAGAAGGAGGAGTGGAGCAACAATAGGGACACATCAAAACTGCCATCACAGAGGCAACAAGGCTTTTTGTGAAGCAAATAAACAAATCAAAATGAAAGAAAAAAACACTATGGTTTTCAAAACAGGTGGTGGGAAAGGTTAGGAAGAAACAGATAGCATTCAGGAAGTATAAGGAAACACAGAAGGAGCAGGACAGAGAATTGTACCAGGTAAAGCAGAAGGAAGTGGGGAAGGCAGTCAGAATAGCAAAGGCCCAAACTGAGGAAAAGATAGCCAACTCGGCTAAGAAAGGGCATAAAACCTTTTATAGGTACATTAGGAAGTGAAGAAAGACAAAAGGAGGGATACTGAGGCTGAATAAAGAGGAAAGTGGGTGGGCAGAGAGGGACAGTGAAAAAGCAGGGTTACTGAATGAATACTTCTGCTCAATATTCACAAAGGAAGAGGAGGGGGAGGTACCGAATCCAGTCAACAGAAGCACTCTGGATAGGGGGTTGATATCAGTCCTTTCACAGAAGAAAGGGTTCTGAAAGAACTCCTAAAACTGAAGCTAGACAAAGCAATGGGGACTGATGGGATTCACCCCAGAGTTCTAAAAGAACTAAGGGGAGAACTAGTGACACCACTGACTACCCTTTTTAACAAATCATGGGAGGATGGTGTGGTACCTGAGGACCAGAACAGGGCACATGTGATTCCCCTTCACAAAAGTGAGAGTAAGACAGATGCAGGAAACTACATACCTGTCAGTTTAACCTCAGTGGTAGGGAAAATGATGGAATCACTTCTGAAGGAAAGAACTGTTGAGTACCTAGAGGCCAGTGGGGCACAGGACCCAATGCAGCATGGATTCACAGTGGGAAGGTTATGTCAGATGAATCTAATTGATTTCTTTGTCTGGGTGACCAAAGTAGTAGACCAGGGAGGGGCTGTGGACATGGCCTACCTAGACTTTAGCACAGCATTTGACACAGTCCCACACAAAAGATCAATAAATAAATTAGCCAGCCTGGGAGTGGGTCCCAGGTTGGTAGTCTGGGTAAAACATTGGCTGAACAACAAGACGCAGAGGGTAATAGTAAACAGAGTCCACAGTGAAGAAAGGGGGGTTAATAGTGGGGTACCGGAGGGTTCAGTACTGGGTCCAGTCCTTTTTAATCTCTTTATAAGTGACATTGCAGAGGGACTGGAAGGAAAAGTATGTCTCTTTGCAGATGACACAAAGATCTGCAACAGGGTTGATACACACAGTGTAGTGGAAAGGATAAGAAGGGACTTGGCAATGTTGGAGGAGTGGTCAAATGTATGGCAGCTTAGATTCAATGCAAAGAAGTGCAAAGTAATGTACTTGGGAAACAAAAAACCCAGGGGAAGAGTACACAATGGGGGTCAGATACTGGCAACAACAAAAATGGAAAGGGACCTGGGGTAGTTATATCAGATGACCTAAAGGTGGGCAAGCAATGTGAGAAAGTAGTAAGGAGGACTGGGGGGATACTGGGATGCATAGGGAAGAACATCACCAGCAGAAAACAGGAAGTTTTTAACCCTCTGTACAAACAGTTGGTGAGACCCCATCTGGAGTTCTACAGACAGTTCTGGAGACCCCATCTCCGCCAAGTCATAGACAGGGTGGAGGCTGTCCAGAGGAGGACAACCAAAATGGTGCAGGGTCTTCACCAGAAGACATATGAAGAGAGACTAAAGGAGCTTAATATGTATACCCTCGAGGAAAGGAGGGAGAGGGTGGACATAATAGAAACTTTCAAGTACCTCAAGGGAATCAACAAAGTCCAAGAGGGTAGCATCTTTCAGAAAAAGAGATGTGCAAGAACAAGAGGGCACAATTTGAAGATAGAGGGGGGATGACTCAGAGGTGATATGAGGATGTATGTTTTCACAGAGAGGGTTATGGATGCATGGAACAGCCTTCCTGAGGAGGTGGTGGAGTCACAAACAGTGGGGGAATTCAAGAATGCATGGGACAGACATAAGGCAATTTTAGTGGAGGGTAGGAGGAAGTAGGCTGTTGGTTATCTAGGATCTGCAGCTTATCCATTAGGTAGGGAAATGGGCAAACTAGGTGGGTCAAGCGGTCCTTATCTGCCATCAAATTCTATGTTTCTATGTTAAGAGAAAACAATACAGTTAGGCAAACAAAGAATTGTTAAACCCACATTTATAATAGCAATAAGGCACTTCTGTGGCATTATGTTAATGTTCTGTTTAATCCTCCCTGAAGGCATGTGACATTCAATTGTGCTTTGTGCCACATTATGCCATCAGGGGATGATTAGCTGACATTAACATACCATTACCATTAACATAACATTAGCCTTCCAGCAGAAGTGGTGGGTGCAAAAAAATTATGGGGGGTTCAAGAGTGCATGGGATAGATATAGGATATGCTGGAGATGCACAGAGCAGCACAGCCGCAGATCCAATAGGATCTGGGGATGCAGCAGTGAGTAGGGAAATGGGCAGACTAGATGGGCTGCGTGGTCCTTATCTGCCAATGTTTCTATGTTTCTTTGTACCATAACCTCTATTCATAACTTATTGCTTAACTGAAGATGTATACTAGAATAAAATTAAGCCAATTCCTGAGTTCAAAACAAAATTCATAATGACAAAAAACATCAATTTTTGAAGTTGCAAAAAATTAAAAAAATGAAAAACATAAAACATTACAAAGATGGAAACAATTGAAATGTATCATTCATTCCCAGCCAGGAAAGTGCCCCTTCAAAATTAATCCACATTTTCTCTTCTGGCTAGTGCCAGTTTAGGATCCCCACCTCCTTTGGCTGTAGTAACTTCTTCAATGGCAATGCTACCTAGTAGTTGTAGCCTAATGAGTTACAACCTGAAGGGCTGATTCTAGAGAATTCAGGAGGCATTTGGCCACAGCCTATTCCTCCTTCCTCACGTATAAGAGATTACTCCACAACCCTCAGATGTTGGTCTGTGCCTGCAAGTTCTGTATTCACTGCCCAATACTCCTTTTGGAATGCTATTAGAGCCACATACAGAGAGAACCTATAAAAACTCCTTATATGTTTTTTAGATATAGTTTATGTCTTGAGGCATTGCTGTTGTAGATGCAGAGTGACTCACACTTAGCAGCATTCAATGTCGAGGTCTGTACCAAACTGAAACACCTGTTGTGGGGTACCGTTCACCATAATAATTGACTTTAATCATCTTTGAATGCCAGTTTCTACCTTTCTGGACCCTATTCCTTCTCTTGCAAGTCCTTCCATGTTTCTGTCTTTCAAAGCCATTCTTATTCACATCATAAAGTTCATCAGCTGTGATACTACTTTTTTATTGTGTCTATATGTAGTTACAAAAGTTATTATGTGGGGTGGACTAAGCATAGACTGAAGGACAGGGTGGGAGAACATATTTAAGCAATTAACAACAGGAATAGGGAGTATGAACCTGCAGCCCATATCCGGTCTCAAAATGATCAAAGTCAGCACAACCCTGTGTTCATTACTAACCACAAAGTTGAGAGAACTGAGAATGTTCTGCTTGCTAAAGATATGTCTGAATTATTGGACTTCCATGAGAAACTCCTGGGAGGAGGCTCTTCCAGTTTCCATCCCAGGTGACTTTGAACTCTCTAAATGTTTTGGTTAGCCTCGAATAACAATTCTTCTATGGGTTTGGTCCCAAAGCTCTCACAGCCTGAGCCTAATAATTTATTACCTTTCAATCTCTACCCGAGAGCAATCTAGAATTGCAGCAAGCTCACAGTCAAATGATTATGATATATCTGAGAGTTAAAATACATTTTTTCTCAGATACCTCTGTTACAGTATATGACCAAGAGGAGGCAAACACATTTTTCGCAATCAAATCTCAGTTTTTGGAAATGGGAGTTTCCGTGGTGCTAAACATGCCTACAAAGCTTAAAATAAACTTTGAAGGAAAAATTTCATGTGGGAACTGGACACAGCAAGGCATTTCTATTTTTTTTTTTTTTTAAGCAAGGCATTTCTTTGAAGAAAATGTATAGCTTCCAGATGACTTGAATTCATTACAGGAAACTGACATTTCAAATAATATAGAATATATTTTGGTCTAGCAAATAATTAACTCTCTTTCGTCTAGCCATACTTTTACTCCTTGGATTTATCCTCCAACAACTGTTTTTTTTCCTTTGTTGCTTAGATGCCTCTTTAAAGTTTAATCATTTGTGAAAATACTTTGATCCCTATCTTTTTCTGGTTGACTTAGTGTAATGTTTAAAATATATTATAACACAGGGGCATATTTGGTCAGAAATGTTACCACACTGCTCCTTTTACCAGGATAAGTTATGCATTAAAGGTTAGCTGTCTGCTTTCAACCCCTCAAAATGATAGGAGTGGATGTTAATTTTTCTTGACTCATTGATGTGTTTGGTTTATACTATCTGTACATCAAAACTAGAAATGATAAAAAAATAAGAAGTTAACGTATCTCACCAACCTCAACAGAGATGTGTTATGCCTAGCAGTTGCAGCATTGATTGAGAATGGGGGTTCTCACACACAGGGTAGGATCTTAATGAAGAGCCTATAATTCTCTAGCACAGGGTGGCATCCCACACCTAAAATCCAGTTTACTCTTCAAACAAAGTATCAATATAGTACTGTACATCATGACTGAGACAAGGACAGAAATTGTATGTTCTAAAATGTCCTTCTTACCCCATTTTTATAAGAACATACACTCTTAGGAAAAAGAAGACACTAGTTCATCAAGTTTTTTGGACCACCATCTCAGTGGGAGTACCCTATAATTAGTAATTAGTGGGGTCACCTAGTACTCTCAGATGACACCCCTTTCACATCTAGGGGAACTAGTAAACTATTTTCATTATTTAATTTACCAAGTTAATATTTACTAGCAGTACCTGTGAGAAATATTGCATTCAGTATAATGAAAAGTCCAGACTTTAAAATGTGCTTATTTGTTGAAATCTGGTTGTTTCTTTACTTTCTGAAATTACTACAGTTAATTTTTCCAAATGCGTGAACTGTATCTAAAGAAACTGTGAAGAGGCGGGGGATTAGTTTGCCTTTTCTTTCACATGTTTATAATGCTTTACCATTTAACTTTAACACCAACATGATGTGAACACAGAGTGGCTTTATCTGTGTTTCAAAAAAGAAGTCAACAATTTGGTTGATGCATACTAATAGTAAAGCAAATTTAATCATCTAAGGTTTACTGTATTTGAAAACATTGGGAGGGGAGTTGTTCCACAAGAATCTCCTCAGCTTTGGCAGCATCTTCCAGCAATGATAGGCATGAGGACCTCTTGGTGGGAGGTCATAG
Organism: Neoceratodus forsteri; assembly: GCA_016271365.2. Taxonomy (NCBI): domain Eukaryota; kingdom Metazoa; phylum Chordata; order Ceratodontiformes; family Ceratodontidae; genus Neoceratodus; species Neoceratodus forsteri. The sequence goes on from CM028133.1 coordinate 616,520,611, forward strand.
AGGCATCAACACCAGGCCCAAGCTCCCCACCCATCCAACTCTTGAGATGAACAGTTGTTCTCAAATGTGGTTCAAAACAAGCCCCCCCCCCAGGAGGGGAAGGACATGGCTGGAACAAGGGTGAAGAAAAGAAATAGTAAAAATATGTAAGCAGTAAGACACAACAATGTGTTGATAGTTGTAGTGCCATGAACACATGCCCAGGGATGTAGTAATGCACAAGGTTACAAGTCATGTCCCCTCATACCCATGGGCATGCATTCATGACAGTACTACCACCGTCCTGGAGTGTCTTACTGTGCACATAAAATGGGAAATTAATGAAGAAAAAAAACAATGCATGTGGAACTGTTATTTATTATATTTATTTACTGAATTTATTTAACTATTATAATGAGAAGAAACGTAGTCCCAAAAGTTGGAAAAGGGTTGATTAAAAAAACTGTGGTCATTTCTTGAGCTGAGACAGCAAGTTTCAGGTTGTGAAAGTAATGCTTGTTTGATAGTTATGAAACTGAAATTTTAATTGATACAGTGATATAGTTGGTCAGTGTGAGAGGGGGTACTGGAACATTCTTTTGGTGTTGTTAGTTGGCCACATTAAGTAAAGTAGTAATAGTAGGGAACTTTAACATGCTGGATGTGGACTGGAAAGTCCCAGGCATGGAAAATACTAGGAACCAGCTCCTGGTAGAAGCATGCCTAAAGGCATTCCTAGTGCTATTCACTAACAGTGAGAAGATCCAAAATGTGCATAAACTACCAGGATTCAGCAACCAAAATTTGAAGTTGGCAGTGCAAAAGGGAAAATTGGTAAAGGTATGGGATTTCAAGAAGGAAAATTTTGGAGGGGTGTAGGAGATGTTGAAGAAAAGCGTGGAGAGAATACAGTAGATAAAAGGGGTAGAGGGAAAATTGGAATAATTTAAAAAACAAATGCTAGAGGCAGCAGTAAGCTCTGTTGGGAGGCTATAAAAGGCAAAAGGGCAAGGGGCCAATGTGTTTGACAGCAGAATTGAAGAATGAGGTAAGAGCAAAGAGGTGGGTGTTCATAAAATATTAAGACAGCCAAAGGGAGGATAATAGGGAGAAGTACCTAAGGTTAACCAGGGAAGGTAGTGGGAAGGTCAACGAGGTCAAAGGGGAGATGGAAATCAGGCTAATAAAGGAGATGTAATAAGGTGAAAATCACTCTTCAGATACATGCAAGAAAAGTGAAAGGTCAGGGGAGCATGGTGAGACTTGAGTGGCAAGAATGTTGGGAGAAGGGGGGCAAAGGTAAGGAAGAAATACTGAATAAATAATGTTGTTCGGTGCTTGCTAGGGAAACAGAGGTTCTGTTGCCAGAATGTGGGGTAAGGAGGGAAGGAAGGGGAGCAGGTGCACTAGTGGCATGAACAGTATATGGGGCAACGGTGATGGCAATGTTAAAAGTAGATAAATCTATGGCACCTGATGGCTTATGCCCTAAGATGCTTAAGGAGGCTATGCAGGCAACAGAAGCTCCACTTGCAGACATATTCAACTGCTTGCTGGTCACAGGTGTGGTCCTTATAGACTGGAGAACAGCACATGTGGTCACTGTACACAAGAGTGTAAGGAAGGATGAACCAGGAAACTACAGACCAGTCAGCCTAATGTCTTTAGTGGGGAAGGTAATGGAGTTCTGAGGAAGGAACTGGTGGACTTCCTAGATGAGAATGGACTACAGGACCCCAAGCAGCATATGTTCACTAGAGATGTCTTGCCAGGCAAATCTCCTTGACTTCTTCAACTGTGTGAGCAGGGTAGCTGACAAGGGACATGCAGTCAATATAGTATACTTAGATTTTAGTAAGGTCTATAACTTGGTTCCCCACAAAAGACTAGTCAAAAAGCTGAGAGACTTGGGGTGAAGGAAAAGTTGGCAACTTGGGTAGAAAGCTGTCTGAAAGTAAAAACACAAAGGGTTGTAGTAAATGGAGAGTTGTCAAAGGCAAGGGGAATTACAAGCAGAGTATCCCAGAAGTTGGTTCTGGGCCTTGTCCTGCCTGAAATCAGCATCAAGGCAGCTATTAGGAGTATTCCTGCAATGAAGCAGCTAGTCTTTATCAAACAAAGGGTCTAGAAGGACCTAGAAGACATAAAGGTAGATAAGGCCCCAGTACCAGATGGAATGCACCCAAGGGTGTTTAAGGAATTGGCAGCAGAAATGGCTGATCCCTAGTTGGGTTATTTAACAGGGGTAGTTCTAAATGACTGGGAGGGTAGCACACATAGTTCCTCTACACAAGGTGGGGACAAGGAGCAATCAACAGAGCTTCAGGGAGTGAGAGAAAGCATTTTCTCAAGCCATATTACCTGCTCCCTCCCCTCCACCTGTAGATTTTTTGTTCGCCAGAAGCCGCCTCCAACATTTGGAGCCTGAAGTTTGGCTCCATGGTACCAGACTATCCTGGACCCCAAATTCTGTGACTCAGACAGACCAAAGACTCAGTTGGGGGGGGGGCAGAGCTTTGTAAGCCCTTCAAAAGTAAAACATTTCAAAAACACCTGGAACTGCTCTTTCAAGAGCACGGCACCTGTGGAGCTTCAGAGGGTAAGAGGTAGCTTTCTGAAGCTGCATTACCTGCTCCCTCCTCTCCACCAGCAGCCGATTCCAGAGTTGTGAGCCTGAATTTTGGTTCCTTAGTCGCAAACCCTCCTGGACTCCAAATTCCACCACTCAGATGGACCAAAGACTCAGCAGGTGATAAAGCGTTGCAAGCCCACCAAAAGAAAAACATTTCAAAAATACCTGATACTGCTCTTTTAAGAGCACAATGCTACCAGAGCTTCAGAGAGCAAGAGGGAGCTTTCTTAAACCTAATTCCCTGCCTCCACCCCTCCACCTGTGGATTTTCCATTCACCAGCAGCCAACTCCAGCTCTGGGAGACTAAACTTTGACTCCTTAGTTCTGGGCCCCCCCCAGACCCCAAATTCCAGCACTTGGGTAAACCAAAGACTCGGTTGGGGAGATCTTTGTAAGCTCATCTCTTCCTCCTCTCATAACTTTCTCTGCATTCAAGTGGTCCTTCAACCTGAGGCCCTTACGTGAAGTACATACACAATGGACAGTGGTAGTCTGCCTGGGAGGCAGCCTGTGGGAGGCCAAAAGCCAGTCATGCTGCCCATTGCACTCTGATCATTGTTTGACTGTCTCTTGCATTCTTCATAATTGTGAGATTTGTTCAAGTTTCTGCCTTGATGTAGCTGAACACAGGACCTGTGAACCTCATTATACTGTACCCCTAGCCTAGCTTACCTGTCACAGTGTATCTAATATATTGTTATTTCTTGTGCTTTGAACTGTTGTTTTCAAAACTGACTAATTTATGCACTGTCATGTAGCACATGTGCCCTAATTCTCTTTAGCCATCTCTACATTTATTGTCACTTCCTATCCCTATTGTGCTGGGTCCCATGGACTCATTTATATTGCCTAGTTACCGCCCTCCTTATTACTGATACTTTACCAGACAAATCATGTTGACAGTAACCCCATTATACACATTGATTTTACCATGTCCAATGCCTTAGTCAAAACTCAGCCGAGTACAGACTGTCTTGGCCTATTTGCCCCAAAACCTGGTACCTCATATCCTGGTACATCAATACATTTTGATGGTGTTTCCCCTTTATGAGAATTTATCTAAGAGACATTGTCCTCATGCTTCTGGCCCAATCCATCTTATTGGCTGCTGGTGACACTGAACCCAACCCTGGTCTACTCAGACCATTTTGCCTTCTCTCTCCCTCTGTCCTTGGCCAGGGGTTAATGGTCTCAAAATAGCCCACCTCAACATTAAAAGCCTCCTCCATAACTTGGATTAGCTCACTGCTTGGGCTTGTCACTATCAGCCTGATATTCTGTGTGTCTCCAAAACCTTGTTAAAGTCTACAACACCTAACAATTGTTGTGCTCTGGCAGGCTATAACTTCATTAGATGTGATAGGGCCTCCTCAAAGCATGGGAGGGGCTCCAGTGAGTAATAGTAACAGAGTAAGGGGCACTAGAGGAGACGTTGGTGTGAGCAGCACTTTCTTATTTTGTATATTTTAGCTCAGTTGTGGAACAGGCCATAGAAACCTCTTAAACTACAATATTTGCACTGCACGGTGTACCTCTGACTCCCTCTCCACGAGGGTCAGTGGACTTGACAAGCACATTCTGTGTGCTTTGGGAAAGCACTTTTGCTACCAGGCACTGTAAAGATCGATCTTTTAAGGGCAGTTTACCAGCGTTGTCTGCCAGCTATGCAAACCTTCAGAAGGGGTTGCCATAGCAATTGTTGATGTCACCAGGGAGTGCCTACTTAACACTAGGCTCCCATGAGCAATAGTAACAGAGTAAGGGGTTCTAGAGGAGATGCTGGTGTGAGCAGCACTTTCTTATTTTGTATATTTTAGCTCAGCTGTGGAACAGGCTATAGCAACCTTTTAAACTGCAATATTTGCATCACACGGTGTACCTCTAACTCCTGCTCCATGAGGGTCAATGGCACCTGACAAGCACGTTCTTTGTGCTTTGGGGAAGCACTTTTGCTACCAGACACTGTATAAACCTATCTTTTAAGGGAAGTTTACCAGTGTTGTCTGCTGGCTATGAAAAGCCTCAGAAGGAGTTGCCATAGCAATTGTTGACATCCCCAGGGAGTACCTACTTAATGCTCAGCTCCAGTGAGTGGAGGTGAGCATGGAGAAGAGGCAATGTGGGCAGAGGCCAGCGGCATCTGTAGGCATCAGTAGCAGAAGTAGGGCAGTGGGGTACCAACCCTAATTGAGAGGTACCATGCTGTGTATTATATTTAAAAAGACTGAAGCAGTGTCATAGAATCAGAAATGGTCAGCAAAAAGGACAAAGTTAGTGTGAAGAAGAATAGAAGAGATATACTGGCATTGTTGTATGAAGAGGGCTCGATAATTAAATGTAAAACCTGTAATATGCATAGCCCAAGCAAAGGAACTGGTCAAGGTAGTGTCTATGAGCGCCACAAATGTTTGACACTAAAGAACTTACACAATTCTAGGGAAGTGTTACATAGACAAATTGAAGAATTACAAAGAGACCCAGGCATACGGGTTAAGGCACCTGAGTACAATATCCCCAATCTATTTAAAGGCTACAGGGAAAAGAAGTAGAGATAATACTACAAGTCCAACAAGCCCTAGTGAAGAAAGTCATGTAACAAAAAAATGTAGGGAATCTTCCTCTGAACAAACATCTAATAGGAAACTTGTGACAGTAAGGAGAAAAGTAAAAGCATCAGTTCAAACTGCAGGGGATTCTGAGCCACTTCAAATAACAAATACATTTGCCCTCCTCCATGATATGCAAACTGAAAAACAGTAATGAAATGATCCTAAAAGAAAATATTGAAAAGTTTGTTATAGGAGACTCGATAATAAAATATTGTGACTCGTAAGTCTGTAGGGTGGACAATGAAAACACCACTTTATTATGTTACCTAGGAGCAAGGATAAATGATATTAAGGACAACATTAATAAAATCAATATGCCTAAACAATCCTCTGCTATATTACATGTAGGAACAAATGATGTAGGGCACGAACATGAAAAAGATATCTGTCACAACCTAATTGCATTGGGAGAACAACTGATAAAAGATGGAAATCAGGTGGCAATAACAGGACTGCTATCGATCCCTAGGGTGCCTCAAAGAAAAAAATAACATGATCTACAGAATTAATGCTCGACTATGAAAAAATTGGTGCGCAGATAGAAATATAGCATTTATAGATAACTGGAACATCTTCAATAATAAATTTGAATTATATTGTTATGTCGGACTTCATCTTAATAATAAAGGGACTAAGGGATTGCAGACAATTTTTCTAAGGTATTGGGAATGTAAGAATTTAAACTAGATAAGAAGGGGGTACGCTGTTTATCACACATTAAGAGAATCAAAGGTGTTAAACCAAAACATTATCAACATTATATTCATGAAATAAATACAATAAGTGTACTTCAGTTTAATGCTAGAAGCATGAACAACAAATTAAGTGAGCTATATGCTGTTATGGATGACCTTCACCCACAAATAATAGGACTAACTGAGACTTGGTGGAATGCTGACAAGGATATTTGAGGAATTAACACTGAGTGATTCCAATTATATAGGAATGATAGGTCCAATAAAACAGGGGGAGGTGTTGCCCTTTATGTTACTAACCAACTAAAAACTTGAGACATAACAGAAAAGATTAAGGTGGAGCAAAACATCAAATCCATTTGGTTAAAAATCGATAGAGGATGCAGTGAATCTATCATTATTGGTATCATATATCGCCCTCTAAACAGTACGGTAGAGAAAACTGAATCCATAATAATGGAGATAGAAAAAGCTTACGAATTAGGTAATGTTGTAATAATGAGGGACATAAATATGTGGGAAATCACTCCAATACACAAGAGTGGTGATTGATCCTCCCCCAGCAACTACCGGCCAATCTCCATCCTCCCCCACTCTCCAAAGCCCTCGAAAAAGTGGTGTCTATCCAACTATCTGAGTACTTGGCTAAGTATGACATTATGTGCCCGGAGCAGCATGGCTTCCACCCAGGACACAGAACAACCACTGCTCTCCTGGAGTTCTCCCAATACCCACACTCTGCTCCCGACTCTGGCAACCTGGCCAATGCAGTGTTCATTGACCTCTCCAAGGCCTTTGACACTGTCTGTCACCCCCCTCCTACAAGACTCTCTCCACCAACTTGTTTTCTCTGCTGGTCCCCTTGCCTGGTTTCCCAGCTACCTCTCTGCTAGATCCCAGCATGAAAAAAAATAAACGGCTCCCTCTCCAACATTCGACCTGTTAGCTCTGGGGTCCCACAGGGCTCAATCCTGGGTTCCATTCTCTTCAGTCTCTACCTCAACACTCTCCCCAGATCCTGCAATAGCAAGATGCTCCTCTATGCAGACGATGCAGTTCTCTTTGCCTCACACCCAGATCCCTTCACTCTCCAATCATCCCTTCAGCTCACCTGCAACCAAACAGAAAGGTGGTTTCTTGATCACAGACTAGTCATAAACCTTAAGAAAACCAAATCAATGCTTTTCTTTCACCACCAAAATAAAGCTAGAAGTGTCCCCCTCCTGATTACCCCTAACTCTCAGCTCCCATTAGAGCAAGTGTCCACATACAAATACGTAGGCATCACTTTTGATACTGCCCTCACCTTCCACACCCACATCAATGCTCTTTCCTCTGCCATAAACTCTTGGATTGGCCTGCTTTACCACCATAGGAATTGCCTGCCCCTCGCTGCCCTCTGGCTGGCAATCATCTCCTCCACCCTGTCCTTAGTGGACTACGGCTTGCCCATCTATGCTGCAGCTGATAACTCCGCCCTCTTTAAAATCCAGCTATCTATCAATAAGGCCTGTAGACTCCTGACTGGAGCCTCCAACCACACCCACACCTGCCTGCTGTATTCCTCCTCCAACCTGCTCAACCTTGAGGAATGTCTGCAGTATCAGACCTGCCTTTTTGCTAAGAAATCCCTGCTCAGACTCTCCCCCCAGGAGTCTCTGCCTCCCTACCATGATCATCCTTATCCGTTTCCACCCACAGCTCTATTAAAGCCACCTTCAAAGTGCCCAGAACCAAGACCTCCCTCACCCAGACGTCCTTATTTTATCGAGCCCCCGCCTGGTTCAACTCCCTCCCTACCTGCATCACCAACACTGTCAAACTTGATCCCTTTAAAACCATTCTCTGAAACCATCTCTTTATTGTCCACTGCTGTAGGTGCAACTAACCCTGCCCCCCCAATCTTACTGCAGGTTCTTTCCCTGCCTGGCCCCCCAATCTCGACAAGGTCCCCTGGACTGCCGATCCATCTTTCTCCCTACCCCTTTTTACCTACCCCCTTAGGTTTATACAAGGATGTATTCCACTGCAACTCCAGAGAAATTGTACATCTTTCATTGTAAATCTGTATTTTATACCAACATGTAATTAAGTGTATTCTGTGTTCAATGCCTGCACCTGTAATGTTGTCCAATGTTGCATCTGCACAATGTTCTATTGTCTTGCCCTCCCTGCAATGAGGTGCCTTTGTAAATAAGTCCCTGACTCAAAGATTGTAAATCCAACTTGTTCAAATAAATAAATAAATTAATAAAATCGATTGGGTTAAGGGAACTGCATTAAACAGAATGGCAAATCAGTTTTTAGATAACTGCATCGAAAATAATTTAATACAGCATGTACAAGAACCAGTGAAAAATAATCATATTTTGGATCTAGTAATATGTCCCAATATACTTCAAATAGAATCCTATACTGTGCCCTCCCCTTGGGAATAGTGACCACAGTTCAGTAGGTTATACTGTGAAATTTGAATACATCCCACAAAACTGTACAACAGAAATTTATTTATATGAAAAACCAGATCTGAGGAATATTAGGGCTAAATTACAGAACATAGATTGGGCTCACCTATTAAAAAATAAAAACACAGAGGAAATGTGGTATATTATTAAATCATGTATTCTAACTACTGCAGATGAATATATCCTTAAAATCAGAAAAACAAAAAATAACAGCAAAAGACTAAAATGGCTAAACAGAAAGATTAGAAAACATATTAAAAAGAAAAAGAAATTGCATAAAATATATAAAATGTTGCCTTCAGAAACTTCTCTAAAAATCTGAGTCATCAAAAAAGGTGCAAAACTGAAATTAAGAAAGCAAAGATAAATATGGAAGTCTCATTAGCCCGTAATGCAAGCAAATATAACTTAAAATAGTTTTTTGCATGTATCTCCTCGCTCAAGAAACCACAGTCCCAGGTTGGTCCTATTATACATGAAAATAAAACAGTGACAGACAACGCAGAACTAGTAGAACTTTTAATAAATACTTTTGTGAAATTTATAATAAGGACTCAATGCCAAGAGAAACAAAGAAAATAAAACAATATTGAAATAGATGAAGCAGATATCAGAAGCAAAATTCAGCTCTTGAAAAATAACTCTTCTCCTGGGCCAGATAAAATATCTGCAAGATTACTACAAATTATGAATAACCATATAACAAAACCACTACAAATGCAGTTTGAACTTTCTTTGCATACAGGTACTATCCCACTGGACTGGAAAATGGTACACATAGTGCCAATTTATAAAAAGGGTGACCCTGCAAGTGAAGTAAATTATAGACCTATTAGTCTCACTAGTGTTTGTTGTAAAATCCTGGAATCTATAATAAAAGATAGATTGTCCATTATACTGAGAAACTGTTATACTGTTCAGCATGGTTTTAAACAGAGGAGGAGCTGTACAAGAAATGTGTTGTGCTTCTATGAGAGGGTTAGATCCACCCTAGATTTCAATATTCCATGTGATACAACATATCTCGACTTCAACAAAGCCTTTGATCAAGCCCCTCATTGGGCTATTATAGCAAAACTTATCAATTTCAGTATTGAAGTAGCCTTTACTGATTGGGTAACAGAATAGCTCATAATCGTAGCCAGAGAGTAATGATAAATGGGCATTTGTCAGGGGAAGAAGCTGTCACTAGTGATGTGTATCAGGGTCCGTACTGAGCCCAGCACTATTTCAAATCTTTATTGCTGATTTGTCACTTGTTGTAGATAGCTGGGTGTCAAAATATGCAGACGATACCAAGATAGGTGGACCTCCCAGTACATTAAGGGAAGCAGACATTATCCAGAGAGACCTGGATAGGATTGTTAATTGGACACACAAATGAGGCATGAGATTGAATCTAAACAAATGTAAATTTGTATTCACGGGGAAAAAATAACATTGTATTTAACTATCATGTGCAGAACTACCCAGTACCCAAAGCTAATGGGGAAAGGGATCTAGGTATTGAAATCTCTAGTGATTTTAATAGTTTAGCTCAAACTACAGAAGCAATAGAAAAGGCCACAAAAATCATTTGGGCAATAAAGAGGAACATTACTTCAAGAGCAAGTGAGGTGATGATACCCTTATGCAGGGCCTATGTGCAACCACACTCGGAATTTTCCAGACAGCTATGGAACCCCTTTAGAAAGAATGAAATAAATAAAATAGAGAAGGTCCAAAGAAGATTTACTAAGACCATAAACAAGATGGAGAAATTAAGTTATGCAGAATGACTGAGGTTTTTAAATCTAATGTCACTTACAACTAGACACATAAGGGGGGATGTTCTGCTGATGTACAATATCATGCAGGATCCAATACTCATTAATGATTTAAATATTATATATAAGAAAGGATATATGGAAACAAGAGGACACCCTCTGCAAATTAGGGGAGGAAAATTTGCACATATTAACCGAAAGTATTTCTGCACACTGAGAGTGGTGAATGTATGGAATTTTTTACCACTGAAGGCGGTGATTAGCAAAGATAAAAATTAATTTAAAAAGAATTTGGATGCTTACATACTAGGGGGAGGCTGTCTGAAGTATTACTGATATGGAATATAGGAGCATACATGGGCATCTGCCTTCTAGCTCCTGACAACCCTTAGTGTAAACCTTAGCATGAACAATAATATACTGTAAAGCCCATCTAAATGCCTCAGCCCCAAGTCCCCCCTCCATCTACTGGACAGACCTTTGAATTATGTCAAACTACCCTAATCCTAGATAATGCCAAGAAACTTCACCTATTTTGCATTTACCTACCAACTGCCACTAGCCACCAAGTACTCTCAACTCTAATTAGTACTATTGGTTACCTCACCAAGACAACAAATTCATCTTCCTGTGTGATTTTAACATTGATTGGCAAAAATGTAACAGGCACTTGGTCGACTTATCCCTAAAAAAGCTGCTCCTCACCAAATTAACCTCTCACCTTACCAGGATCTCAAAAAATGGGCAATGTGTCACCTCACTGATTGGGTGATAGTTCCTAATGCTGACAGAGTAATCTGTTTAGGTGCACTCCCTGACTCCATCAGCAATCATTACCTAGTCTTCTGTGTATGGCAGGCAAAAGCACTTAGCCCCCCCGTCTGATTCATTTTCATGATTTATCTCACTTAGACCCTTCCCAGTTTAAAACTGAAGTAGCCAGCCTAGACTGGTCATACATATGGGCAACCACTGATGTCAGCCAGGCTCTCTCATTTCAACACTCATCCAGAAGCCTCCAGGAAGAATACACTCCTCTCACCACCAGGAGAGTCCATAGTCCATCAACTAAATGGCTGGATTGCCCTCTACTACACCTACTAAAAAACAGAGATAAAAGTTGGTCTACCTTCAAGGTTACCAACTCTGTTTCTGACTGGACAAACTATAGAAACCTTAGAAATAAATAAAAATAAATGCAAACAGGCTATCTGACAGAGCAAAATCTGTTTCTGTAAAACACAACTTGGCTCCTCCATCAGTAACCCCTGTTAGTTCTGGAGTTTTATAAAAAAAAACCTTGGTCAGGATGGAACCCCTACATCAACTGACATTGAAGTCGGGGGCATAAATTGTAATAATTCCTCAATTATCTCAACACATTCACAAATGTTTTACAGACCTCACAACCTACACTAGGGATTTTCCCCTCTCCTCACCTTGTCAGACCTCGTTCCCTATTACTGAACCTAGGCAACATCCCCCTTTTCACCTCAAACATGTAAGTGTCCCTGAGGTGTACAAACTCTTGAGGCAGGTCACAGAATCTAAACCTACTAGCTCAGATGGATTTGAGCCTGGACTCCTCAGAACTGTAGCCTATGAACTGGCTTCCATGTTAGCCAGAATCCTATAATTCAAAACCAGGAGGGAGCTCACAATAAAGTCGGGTGCTGGAAAAATATGATAACAGAAAAAATCAAAACTGCACTCTAGGCTTGATGAGAAATATTCCACATTACTTAATACATTTTTATTTTAAATCAACAATTACAGGGTGACATACCAGTGAGTCAAAACAGCCCAGCACTTTGAGATCTCAAGGACCTCTTCGTCAGGGGTCAAGTGGAATATTTCTCATCAAGCCTGGAGTGCTGTTTTCATTTTTTCTGTCATATTTTTCCCAGTACCTGACTTTATTGTGAACTCTCTTCTGGTTTTGAATCTAATAGTCAGAATCCTAAACCTGCCCCTCACCATCAGTACTGTTCCAACTATCTGGAAAATATTGACATAGTACCTGCGTTTAAAAAAGGTAATAACAAAAGTATTAGCAACTACAGACCTACTGTCATTTAACCCCTTCTCAGCAAAATCCTGGAAAAAATTGTTGCCACTCAACTTACCAATTATCTCTTTGCCCACACTCTCCCCTCCCCTGCCCAGTATGGTTTCCTTCAGAATCATAGTACCACCACAGCATTGCTCACCCTTACCTACAGTATCTCTAACTCACTTGACAAAGGGATGCTCACCGGAGCCATATTCATAGACCACACTAAGGCTTTCGATATGGTTGATCACTCCCTATTATGTAAAGAATAAAGTGATGTGGGAACCTCTGATGATGCTGGCACTGGTTCAGAAGTTACCAGTCCAATAGGCAGCAACATGTCAAGCTCAGATACATCATATCCGATCCTGCCCCTGCCATTATTGGTGTCCCTTAAGCTCGATACTTAGACCACTCCTTTTCTCCCTCTACACAAATTTTGTTTACCAATGTTTCATTAATAGTATCCCTCTCCTATATGCTGATGACTTGATTTTTTTCAGCAGTACCCAGAATGTGACCAGTATCAATAAAAACATAGCTGCTGACTTACAGGCCATTCAAGCATGGCTCCTTGAAAACAGGCTTTTAATAAATCCAACTAAGTTACAGGCAACGTTATTTGGAACTGCCTACTGATTAAAAAACATCCTAACTCCGTTTTCAGTGACTTGTGACAGTAGCACCCCACTGGTCACCATCCCCTTCTTTAATTACCTGGGTGTTACACTTGACCGCTCCCTTGATTTTTCTCTCCATGTGTCATCCACCTGTAAAGCAGTTAATGTTAGACTTAGACTAGCCTACTGTGCCTGTCAAAATCTCAATCCATTTGCCCCCATTGCTGTCACCTGAGGTATCTTGATCCCCAAACTTTCCCATGGTCTGTCCATCTTTCCTAGAGCCTCAAACTGTATCTTATGCAAATGAGATGTGTTTTACAATAATATCTGTTATTTTACCCTTGCTTGCAACTGATTTGCTCATCACTGCACCCTGTGTTCTAAGCTAGTCTGGCTACCTCCAGCTACCCAGCGGGATCTCTCCTGGAGCGGCATCACTCATAGCATATTACAAAACCAGGCACCCTTATCGCTTACCTCCCTCCTGGTGCCCCATAGAAATGCCTACCCCCTCAGATCCTCAGACCATGACCTCCTTTTAATTCTTAAGACTAGGACCAAAATTGAGGAGTCATCCTTCTCTGACTCTGTCCTGCAATTATGGAACAATATACTCGCTTATATTAGACACTGTTCTGTGGCCTGTGCCTTCTGGAATCAGAATCACTCACTATTACAACAGTCAGCAATATGTTGCTGTTCCTAGCCCTGACCAATGTAACTTTTGCCTATGTACATGAAAGTCCTCACACTTGGCACTTTTAAAACCTGCTATGTTAGCTGTACACTTGCTTTATAACATTTGTGCTTCCTGCTTATGACCTTTCTCTTAAGCTTCTTCAAATGATAGCCATGCACCCCAACGTTTACTCTACTGTTTAACTTGTCACACACAGTATTGTTTACTACAGTCCCCATGAACTGTATTGTTGAAGTGATTGTCTTTCACTGTTTTGTTTAATTGGTTTGTACTCTTCCAAGTCATGCCTGAAAAAAGGCAAATGTTTGTCTTGCACACCTTACCCAGTAAACAAAGCCTAAATAAATACATAAACCAGGGAATTACAGCTCTATCAGTCTTACCTATGTAGTGGGTAAGCTGATGGAGTAGCTGGTCAAATAGGACCTTGTAGTCTACCTAGAGAGCAACAGTCTACAGAATAGTAAACAGCATGGGTTTGTGTCAGAGAGGTCTTGTCAGATCAGCCTGAAAGTTCTCACTGACTGGGTAACAAAGGTGGTACAGTAGATAAGGGCTACTCTGTGGGCTTACTCTACTTTGATTTCAGTAAGGTTTTCAACTCGGTGCCACACAGAAAATTGCTGAGGAAGATGGAAGACCTAGACACAGTTAGGGACACTGTAGATGGAAACTCATTGAAGAAGAGACCACAAAGGGCAGAGGTAAATGAGGTCAAATTGGAAGAGAGGGAGGTCATGAGTAGGGTGCTGTAGGTTTCTGTCCTGGGTCCTGTCCTCTTCAATAAGTTCATCAGTGAGACTGAAGAGGGCATCTGGGGCAAGTTGTGTTTCTCTGCAGATGACACAAAGCTCTTTGGTATGGTAGATAATGTAAAGGGATCAGGGAGCTGCAGAGGGATCTATAAAGGCTAGAGAGGTGAGTTTAAGGCTTGGTAGTAGAAATTCAACACTACAAAGTGCAAGATTATGCACCTAGGGAATAAACACCATCGGGACAGAGTACTGGATGGGAGGGGTAAAACTGAGCATTACAGTAGAAACAAGCGTTTGTCAATGCCGAATGTTTGCTTGCTGGCATTGGCAGTGGTAGTGTAGAAGTTACAGAGCTGCGTAATAGGAATGGCAGTGAAGTATTGAACTGAAGCCAACCCACCACCACCCTGCAGAGAGTGACAGGCATTGGGGTGTGCGTTTGGGTTGTCAGGCATAGACCGCCATTTCACCACCCACACCTGCAGACACTGACAAGTGTCCACGGTGTTCCTTGGGTCTTTGGCCCTTATCGCACCCCATGTCATTCGGAATATGGTGAGATGGGTGCGATATAGGAAGAATGGAGGTGAAGTTTGGGGCCAAAGAGTCAAGGCATACCTCGATGCCTCTCACTGACTGCAGGGTGTGGAATGGTATGAGCATCACAGGCAAGAATCCCAAGTCACACCCTGATGCCTGTCATTCTCTACAGGGTTGGGCGTTATAGTTGGAAACCCTAATACCTCAGGCATTCGTTGGTATTTTTCACTCCAAATCTTCAACATGTTTGTTTTGTGACCCCACCTCATGAACAGGGGAATATCACTTTGTTAGCGAAGCAGCTTATGCACAGTGACTACGGCATTTAGCACCACAGGTGCAAAAACATTCCGAACAGGATGTAAAAAATGACAGCTGTACTGTTCATGGGGAGGTGTAAAAAATGGCAGTGTTGCAAATCTGTACTAAAAATATTAAAAAAATGGTGAAGTCACGAGCGTACATAGAAACTGTGCAACGCACACCCGTAATATAATTAGGTTGGGGATTTTTTACAGCAGATTGTCAACTCAGGCATTTTGGTGCCTCCGATCATGAACAGTGTCACTGTGTTTTCTTTATCTGTCCCAACAATGATTTCCCACAGCGACCATGCATCTCTCGCTGAAACTGTGAAAACACACTTCAGCCATGTTGTTGAAAAATGACAGCTGTACTGTTCATAAGGAAGTGTGGAAAATGTCACTGGTGAAAATCTGGACTGAAAATATTACAAAGTCATGAAATGCGAGGTGCGTGGAAACTGCACAATGCTCACTCATATCACAGTCATTTTATGGACTTTTGTCACCAAATTTTCAACATAGCCATTTAAGACCTCTGCTCACGAACAGTGTAACTGTGATTTTCTTAATCTGTCCTAAACATTGCTTTCGCACACCAACAGCACCATTGTGCGCTACATGTGCGAAAACACATTTTGGGCAACATATGAAAAATTGCAGCTGTACTGTTCATAAGGAAGTGTAATAAAATGGCAATGTTGAAAATCTGGAGTGAAAATATTGAAATTGCGAACTTGCTGTGCCATGAACTGTACAACGACGCCATAAACAGTCATTTTTGGAATTTTTCACCAAATTTTCAACATAGCCATTTTAAGACCTTTGCTCATGAACAGTGTCACTGTGATTTTCTTAATTTATCCCGATATTGATTTCAAGAAATCGACCGGCGCCGCATTGTGCGCCATATTGGGCGGAAACACGCTTTGGGTGAGATGTGAAAATGACAGCTATACTACTATAAGAAGGTGTGGCAAAATGGCAATGTTGCAAATCTGGAGTGAAAATATTGAAAATTCAAACTTACAAGCGTGCATAGGAACTGTACAACGCACGCTCATAAAACAGTCATTTTTTGGAATTTTTCCACCAAATTTTCAACATAGCCATTTTAACACCTCATCTCATGAACAGTGTCACTGTGATTTTCTTAATTTGTCCCGTACATTGATCTTGCACACCGACTGCGCCATTGTGCGCTACATGGGCTGAAACACATTTTGGGTGAGATGTGAAAAATGGCAGCTGTACTACTCATAAGAAGGTGTGGTAAAATGGCAATGTTGAAAATCTGGAGTGAAAATATTGAAAATCCATGACCTTACGACGTCTTGTTAGGAACTGTGCAGCACACTAGTAAAACAGTCATTTTGAGAATTTTTCACCAAATTTTCAACATAGCCATTTTAAGACCTCTGCTCATGAGCAGTGTCACTGTGATTTTCTTAATTTGTCCCGTACATTGAATTCGCACACCGACTGCGCCATTGTGCGCTACATGGGTGGAAACACATTTTGGGTGAGATGTGAAAAATGACAACTGTACTACTCATAAGAAAGTGTGGTAAAATGGCAATGTTGAAAATCTAGAGTGAAAATATTGAAAATTCGCGAACTTAGGAGCCTGCGTAGGAACTGCGCAACGCACGCTCATAAAACAGTCATTTTTTGGAATTTTGGCACCAAATTTTCAACATGGGGTTTTTGGGACCCCTTCTCATGAATGATGTCACTGTCATGGTGTTATTCAGGCCTGAAGGGTGATTTCGTGCAGTGACTGCGAAATCACCCTTCGGGCCCGAATAATGCCATGACAGTGACATCAATCATGAGAAGGGTCCCAAAACCCCATGTTGAAAATTTGGTGCAAAATTCCCAAAATGCTCTGAGATATGCAACAAAGTTGAAACCCCTATCTAGCCCATTATACAGCTTACGGCATTTCCTCAGTTCGTGGTCGGCTTTGAAGAGTGCAGAGCGTGTTCCCGGTCCACGAAGATCATCGCGCCAAGTCCGGGAGTAGTATGGGGTGAGGTGGGGTGTGGGGAGGCTGGGTGCGCGATGGTGAGTGCGGGTTGTGGGAGGGGCGGGGAGACTATGTGGGACGTTTTTCTTTACAGGTAAAAAACAAAACAAACAGGCAGCGTGGGATGTTTGCCACACTGGGGTGAGCTCCCAGCATGGCACAAGGATGGTTGGAAGTGCGTTCAGCGACGAGGATTAGGCACCCCGTCGGCCTAAGGATTGCTTGCCATGGCAGGTGGGCTCCCAGCGTGGCACTTACTACTGGGGGGTTGGGACAGTGCATGGGCAGTCGGCTATATCATTACTTGCCACACTGGGGTGGGCACCAGCGTGGCATTTCAGAAGGAGTTTGGGGGAGGTGGGCCAATGCAGCACAGCCGGCGAGATTGGGCACCCGTCGGCTGCCACAGCACGTCGCGTGCGGAGGCGTGCATGCCTGCTGCGTGGCTTCTGTCTGTGGGGAGCTGCTGTGAGCAGCCTTATCTTATCACTGCTCACTCAAGCATAGCTCCCCCTTTCAACTGTATGCCACCGCATTTTGGAGCTTGTCATAGACAGCTCCAGAATGCATTGGCTTACAGGGTCCGCGCCTGCCAACACACTGACTGAATTGGAAGAGGAGGTGACACACCTCCGAAATCTCCAATGATGGCACTATGTTTCTTGCACATGGATGCAAGCAAACATAAAAAGGGACCAGTGAGTCATCATTTCATTAATGATGCCATCAAACAATCAAGCTAGTATAACAAGGCTTACAGTAAGGCAAATAGGATGCTGGGGTGTATTGGAAGGGGTAAGGACAGCAGGAAAAAACGGGTATTACTACCTTTATATAGGTAACAAAAGTGGATACCTGCACTCTGTGTCACGAATGGAGACACAATAGGCAAGCTGCAGTTGAAACAACATCCTTTAATAGAAGTACTTATCCAAACATGTCAGGACGAAAGCAGGTACCCCAGCGCTTTGGCCAAACACTCTGCCCTTCCTCAGTGGGTGTGTCAATTCCACATATCCCATCCCCTTAAAAGCACCACATTAAAGAGACAGTGTAGAAAAGACTTAAAGTGATTTTCAAAAAAACATTACAAAGGAAACATTTTTCCATACATGTATACTGTATGGACTATTAAGTAAAGACTAGTATGTCAAAACCAAACAATGAAATATAAAAAAGTTAGTAATGCACTATAAATTAATTTCCCGAGGGGGGGGTGAAAGGGACAAATGCAGTGAGCTACACTGAATGGGTCTCAGTAAATCAGAATAATATTTCCCAATTAAAAAAGTTCATTATACGTTTATTACAAGTTCCCTCACAGTATGAGTGTCTCTGGAATTTTTTCATATTGAAAAAGTAGTGGGATTCAAACTACAGAATGATTCTGAATCATGTAGAGACCTGAAATGAAAATAGAGGCACCATATAACACTAAACATATAACAAGGACAGAGACAAAGACATAGAGACACAGGTGACCAAAATGAAGTTACCAAGCAAAAGGACCAAAGTTAGGGAATGTGGTCCAAAACAAATATTTAGTTCTTTAAATAAGAAGAGTAATCTACAGTACATCCTCATTCAATTCTAGTGATTTTTAACAGTATTTAAATATACTATCTACAGGGTTTCTTTCTGCAATAATCCATTAACCATATCCCCACCTCTTCCCAATGGACCTGTAAATTCCAAGCCTATAAATTTCAGGCAAGATGGATAAGAGTTATGTTGTACAGCAAAATATGTGCCTAAAATGCTTTGATCACAGCCATTAATAATTTTCCTTCCCCTGTCAGGGGATCACAAACCAAAATTTTCTATTTGCCCACGTGGAATGTTTTCTTATGTATAGCTTCACCAAATATGAATAGAAGCATTAAGGTTGGATCTACAGTATGAATAGTTCCTTGTTTGTGTTTGTACAGTTCTCATCATTGTCCTGACTGACATGTTTATGGAAAAACAGATGGCCTTTTGTCTCTCTCATTAAGAATCCCATATATGTATGTATAATGTATCTCTCTGAAAGCTCAATAAAAAGATCAACTGCAAAAAAAAAAAAAAGAATTGCCCTTACATGTATTTGTATAAGGGTCTTGAGGGGTTGAACACTTCTGCCTACATAATGTTTAAGGCAGAAACACCAGGCTATATAAACCACAAATGTGGTAACGCAAGAAATTAAGTGTTTAATCACCAGCCTTCTGTTATTGTGAGGGTATGTGCATGTATCTCCTTCTTTAGCATATTTGCATATATTGCAATTTCCACATTTGTGGAAGCCTGGTGGTTAGGAGGTAACCAGTTATGAACATTAGAAATCTTGGAGGGTTTGAAGTGACTCAATGTAAGTAAATCACCTAAATGTTTAGCTTTCCTAAAAGTGACTCTGGATCTTTCACCCACATCGTTTTTTCAAAATTTGATTTGTATGTAAACTGTGCCAATGCTGATCTATGATATTACCCACTTTGCCCGCACTGTTATTGCATTTAGTTGAAAAAGTGATGATACTGTGAATGGATTTATTTCTAGCTTTAGGGGCTAAGAGTGTTCTACTATCCATATTGCTAGCTTTGTTAAAAGCAGTGTTTAATAGGTTGTCACTGTATCCTCTATCTTTAAATCTTTCTGATATTTCTTTAGCTTGGGATATAAAATCTAATTCCTGTGAACAGATTCTTTTCAATCTCATATATTGACTTAATGGAATTGATTCTGTAAGTTTGTGTGGATGTGCGCTTTCTGCATGCAATATGGTAGCTGCAATAGGTTTTCTGTAACCAATAGTTTGTACTGTTTGTCCCATATGTGATATCAATTCTATATCCGGAAAAGTGATAGATTTCCTATTAAAATGGTGGGTAAATCATAGGCTTTAGTTGGTATTGTTGATGTAATCTAAAAACAAATCTATTTCAGCTTCAGTATCTTGCCAAATACAAAGGATGTTAGCAATAAAGAGTTACCAACGTACCACTTTATTGAAAAATGGATTGAGATTAGTGTTAAAAATGTACTGTTCTTCCCATCCACGCATGAACAAATTAGCATATGATGAGGCCATAGAGGCCCCCATTGCTGTGCAACACTTTTGCCTGAAAAATGAATTGTTGAACTCAAAATAATTGTGTTCAAGAACAAATTAAAAGGCCTCTAATATGAAAGTTTTAGGTATAATCTCCCCCAATGTGGGTTAAGAAAAGGAATGTTGGATGGCCTCTAAGCTTTCTTTATGTTGGATGGATGTATAAAGACTCATGACATCTATCCTGATCCATACAGAGTTATCTTGTCAAACTAGATTTCCTAATTTTTGTAATGCATGGTGTCCCTTATGAATGATGGCAACCTTATCATGAATTATTTGATGAAAAAGTCAATAAATTCACTGAAATTATATTTTAATTAATTGATACCAGAAACAATAGGTCTTGGGGGGGATTTGTTGGATGTTGATATATTTTGGGGAGGCCATAAGAAGTAATAACAGGAAAGTTAGGTTTTGAAAAAGTAGCTTCCTCCCCTGTGATCCATCCTTCAGCCTATGTTTTATTAATGTGAACATCTCCAAACTACATTTGGATGTGGGATCCCCTTCAAGTTGTTCATAGCTAGTCACATCATTCAGTAGATCCATTATTTTGGTTACATAGAATGCTTCTGGACCACATCCCCCCCCCCCATCTGATGGTTTAAAACAGCATTTTGCAATTTGCATAATTCTTGTAAGGAAGTCTTTTCTGTTGCCATTAAATTATTTTGCCTATAAAAATAAGAGGTTCTGCCCAATTCTTCAATATCTTGTAGAACTAATCTTTCAAATGTGAAGATTGCTGCATTATATATTTGGGGGATAGAAATCAATTTAGGTTTAAAGTTACCTGTTCTTTCTGTTATAATGGTAATATTAGCATCCTCAGAAAAATTAATTTCAGCATATTTATTGAAAAGTTCTTCTGAATCTGAACAGTCCAGAAGACAAAATTCATCATTCATTAATTGACTTGTATTCATCAGTCCTGAAGGTGACTCATCTTCAGTATGGTCAAAGGCTTGTAGATCAGCAATAGGTTGCAGGCCTAAGGGTATAGACTGAGCAGTTTCCATATGTGTGATCAACATATTTACTGATGTTTTGAAATAATATATGTTTAATTTTTCTGATGAGCTTGAAAATATCAGTTTTAGTTTCAAATAGGTCCACACTCAGCGAAGGTGAGAAAGAAAAGCCATGTTGCAAAAACCTTAATTTGCTGTGCTGTGAGGGTAATGCTAGTTAAATTAATCACCATATTTTTGTTATGTTCACCTGAAGTTGTCTCTTTGGTCTTGCCTCTGCCTCGTTCTCTTTCTGTACTTGTTCTTGTCTATTTTGAGGAGGCTTCTTTCTTTTGGATGGTGTCATCAAGGCACAGGTCAGGAAGCATAGGAAAAATCAGAAGCAGTTGTAGAATTCACAAAAAGTATTTTATTTGTACTAGCAGTAAAAAAAATAAACTTGTTCTGTACAACTATTTACAAAGACAGAATACAATAGTGAAGATTCATCAGAGTTTTCCTTCAGTCTCTGTGCGTTCCCCTTGCCAGCAAATGCAGCTCTGTCTTATAAGTCCTTCCAACCACCCATTCTTAACAAGAATCTTCCAAAGTGTTCTTGTATGTTTCAGGCAGGTATTGGCAGGAACACAGTGTGCCTAAGCTGAGGCCCCTTTTCCACAGCTCTTCTGCAAAAGGCTTAAAAATTGCACTAAGGTAACCTCTTGATTTTCCAGTAGCTTTTTGCAATTATCTCAAACTACAAAAATATACATTTCAAAAATTAACACTATATAATTTCTAAACAAAGGGATCCCAATATCAATTACATGTCCACATAATGATTTGCATATATTTTTACATCAGCAGATATGTAAGGGAAAAAAAGACAAACAACAAGGAAAGACTGAGAGATAGTGAGAGGCAAATAATTGCAAGACTGTAGGGGTGATCAAATCCTAGGTTTCACAGGAAAATTTGGTTGTGTAACCAGACAGACAAGAGACAGGAAAGGAAAGGAAAGGAAAGGACAGAACAGATCCCTGCATTCAAATTCTCCATAACAACTGGGACAGGGTCCTATTCAACCCTGTCACATACACACACACCCCTCCTTAAGAGGGAACCTGTTTTATTAAACATGTTTCCAAAGTGTTCTATTAGTTTTTTACTAATAGTAGCTTCTATTGTTCAGAAATTAAGCACATGTGCAGTATCCTTTTTTATATAATAGTAGAGTGAACAGTAAAGTTTAAACTCATACATTTGTTTTTCAACCTTCAGAACCGTCAAGTCCTGATCCATATATTGACAGAAAATCAGCATTGCTATTCTCTTTACCAGATTTGTGTGTCACAGTGAATTTAAATGGCTGTAGTGCCAGGTATCACCTTGTGATTCTGGAATTTGTATCTTTCATTTGGTTAAGACAACAGAGAGGATTTAGATCTGTTCTAAGTACAAAGTCAGTTCCTAATAAATAAAACTTAAGGGACTCCATGGCCCACTTTGCTGCTAAACATTCCTTTTCAATAGTGGAGTATCTATTCTCTTTGTCATGCAACTTCCTACTTATGTACAGAAAAGGATGTTCTTTCCCATCTATATTTTGACTCAGGACTGCACCTAGGCCAACCTCTGATGCATCTGTTTGTAACTGGAATGGTTTCTCAAAGTCTGGGCTTCTTAAAACAGGGACTGAACATAATGCAGCCTTAATGGCTTGAAAAGCTTCATCACACTCTGAGGTCCATTTCACATTATTTAGGTACCGATTTTTCATGAGTTTAGTGAGGGGAGTAGCTAACTCAGCAAAGTTGGGAACAAATCTCTGACAATAACCAGCCAGCCCTAAAAATGACCTGACATGTTTCTTTGTTTTAGGAGCAGGGCTGTTAGCTACAGCTTCTATTTTAGAAACCTCTGGCTTAACTTCTCCATTTCCCAACACATAGCCAAAATAACAGGTTTCCTGCATGCCCAATGCACATTTGGTAGGATTAATAGTCAGACCTGCATTTTTGATAGCTTGGATAACTGCTTGTAGGTGTTCCAGGTGGCTTTTCCAGTCTGGACTGTACACCACAACATCATCCAGGTATGCAGCACAATAACCAGTGTGAGGTGATAATATTACATCCATGTACTCTGGAATGTAGATGGTGCACCATGTAAACCAAATGGCATGGTGGTGAACTGCTAGAATCCAACAGGAGTGGCAAATGCAGTTTTGTTTCTGGATTTTTTAGGTAAAGGTATTTGCCAGTAACCCTTGGTGAGACTGGGGGTATTAATATACTTTGCACTCCCCAGTCTGTCCGCCAAATCATCTATTCTGGGCATAGGATAACTGTCAAATTCTGACACTTGATTAAGTTTCCTAAAATCAAGACAGATTCTAACACCCCCTTCTTTTTTTGTTTGCAATTACCATTGGAGATGACCAAGTACTCCTCGAATCCTCTATGATACCCAATTCTTTCATGTTTTTGTATTCCCTTAACCATGTCAGCTCTTAACCACTCTGGTAACCTTTATGTCTTTTGCCTAATAGGGTGAGCATTCCTTGACACTATTACATGCTCAACCCCTTTTGTTCAGACTGGTACTATGGTAAAAGTACTGTTAAATGTCCTTAGCACATAACAAATCTCTGCAATTTGTTTTGAGGCTAAGGAAACATTCACATTTACAGCATCAGCATTTACAGTTTGTTCCAGTCTATCATAAGATACATCAATATCTTCCTTATCGGTCTCTGGTAAAACTAGCAAAGCAGCTTTTGGCATTTTTTCAACCCAGTTCTTGAGGAAGTTAGCATGGTGTATCTTAATAGGATTTTTCCTGTCACATGTCTCAGTCTCATAGTTAACAGTGCCAGTACATCTAAGCACTCTATAAGGCCCTTGCCACTTCATTAACAGTTTATTTTCTGTTGTGGGTAACAGTAGCAAAACCTTTTCACCTGGCTCAAAAACTTTATTTTACTCCATGTTCATGATATACCTTCTGCTGATTATGGGCCTCTTCCTGATTACTATGGGCAATTTCAACATATTTGGCAGCTTCTTTCTTAGGGCATACATATACATGTAAGACGTTATAGATTGTTTCTGAGTGGGGTTATCTTACCCCATTTCTTTTATCACATCCAGTGGCCCTCTTGGCTGCCAACCATTCAGCATTTCAAATGGTGAAAACCCTACTGATGCCTGTGGCACTTTCCTGTAAGCAAAAAATAGGTAAGGCAAGTATTGGTCCCAATCTTTCCCTTCTCCTTTTACAAACCTTTTAACATGCATTTTAGGGTTTGGTTAAAATGCTCAACAAGACCATCTGTCTGAGGGTGATCGGGGGAGGTTCTTATGGCAGTGATACCTAGTAGTCTGTACATCTCCTTAAGTAATGCAGCACCAAAATTACTACCCTGATCAGTAATAATCTCTTTGGGAATGCCCATTCTGCTGAAAATATTTACAACCTCTGCTGCCACTTTTGGGGCTGTAACAGCATGCATTGGAACAGCCTCTGGGTATCGAGTAGCCTAGTCACATACTACCAGGATAAATCTATTACTCCTTTTACTTTTGTCTAAAGGACCAACCACATCCATTGCAATTCTTTCAAAAGGCACATCTATCAAGGGTAGGGGCACCAGGGGTACCTTGTATTTTCTAGTGACTGGGGCTACTTTCTGACACTCAGCACAAGAATTACAATAGGTAGCAACATCATCATGAATTCCAGGCCAGTAAAATCTATACGGCAATCTGGCAAGGGTGCGATCCCTTCCTGAGTGACCAGCCATAGGACTATCATGTGCTATCTGTAACAACTCTGTTTTATACTTCTGTGGTATAACCAATTGTTCTGTCTGTCCCTGTGTCTGAGGTTTAACCCAGACTCTGTACAGTAACCCATTACATTTTTTTAAACATTGATCCACTCTGTTTTGGTTTCACCCCCAGCTGCCTAAAATAACCCTGGAGAGAAACATTGTTAGCTTGTTCTGAAAGAAAATCACAATCAGTGATCAGTTTAGATTCAGTATTTTCATATTTTAACCCTTTATGTCCAAAAGTCATTTGTTGCCACAGTTTCTTCAGGCATCGTCTTTCTTTCCTGGATTTCCAGATCTTGGAGCTGTGCTCAAACAAGTCTGAATCAAAATCACTGAAAGGAAAAGTGTCCCCACCATCTGAGATTTTCTTTGCCTGAGCTCTTGTCACCACAGCTGCTGAAACATCAGGATTTACTCTCTCCTTTATTAACTCAGTAAATTCTAGAAAATAATTTACAATAATCACAGGAACAGGTAACTTAGGTACTACCCCACTTTCATTTGGTGTGACACACCCTTAATGGTTAGAATCACTTGGGTGGTGGGATAGTATTGAGTGCCCCCATGGATGCAGATGACACCAGTACCTGGTCCTTTTGCACAGTGTTTTCCCAGCACTCCAGCGTGTACTAGGGTCTGTCTGCTTCCAGAATCAATGAGTCCCTTTACAGTCTTATCCCCCACCTTAACATCTTTTAACTATTTTTGCTAAGGACAAATCCGCTTCAGTTCCACTCTTCTTACTATGGAAGTTTCTTGCAATATGGCCTGGCTTATGACAGTTACAGCAAATAACATCTTTGGTCACAGATTTGTTACCCCCACCAGGGTTCTTATCACACTTGGAGTTTAAATGGGAAAAAGAGTGTCTTACCAGTGCTTGGCTGTTACCTCACTGCTGTGATGACTGTCTGGCCATTTGGTAGTCCTTGGCCAAAGAAACAGCCTTTTCCCCAATGTCTGGTTGGTGTTCCTTTAACCACAGCTGCACATCTGTAGGCATGATGTGGATGAATTGCTCCATTTCAAACATGTCGATGATCTGTGGGACTGTTTTGCCCTCTGGTTGGAGCCATTTTATCAGGAGTTCTCTAAGTCAGGTGAAGGCTTCTCAAGGATTGTCATCTGAGTTGTACTTCAGAGATCAAAATATCTGCTCGTTGGTCTCTTCCAAGATGTCGTATCTTTTCAGGATTTTGCTTTTCACCAGGTCATAGTTCTCTGACTGTGCAGTGTCCATACTGCTGTAGCCAAGTTGGGCTTTCCAAGTTAAGTAGGGTTCCAGTCTGACTGTCCATTGCTGCTTTGGCCATTTGTAGGCTGTGGCAACTCTTTCAAAAGTTGTCAGGTATGCTTCGATATCATCCGAGGGACACAACTTTTTTTTTATTTAGTATGCTTCTTCTTGCTACCTGCTGCCATTACCTCAGCCTTGGTCATGGCCCCCTGTGCTCCCACTCCCAGATTAGCCGTGACTCCCTGATACCCCCTGCTGGCCCCCAGGGTGGGGTTGTGGCACCAGCCCTTCTTAGTGCTGCAATTGATGGGATAGATCAGGGAGCCAGCCTTGGAGCTCATCAGAGTGAAGGGGCAGGCTTCATCTAGGTGGCAGGCAGCAGTGTTTTCCCTCTGTAAGTGGGGGTGGGGACATGCAATGATGACCGGCATCCACCCCGGCCTGTGTACTAAGTTCTGGTGCCAGTCACTGTGGTACCCCGGACTCCACCAGGGGTCCATCAAGCACTGGTTACACTCTGCTACCTCCCCCCAGAGAAGGAGAGCAGTCCTTGGGATGCTCCATCCTTCTCCCCCCAGCTGGCCCTCTTATGTCCTGGGTCTGTTCCTAAACTCGGGTCACTGGCGTCGCAAGCAGAAATCTAATTGCTGTACTGATGGGCTGGCTGCAGGACTCAACTTTGTAAGTTTAATGGCTGTTAAGTTGCTTGTGTTTTGTTGCTCATCTGGACCTGCGCCAGATCCTCTGCCTTTGGTAGCTTGCAAAGCATCCAGCCATCGCTGCTCCTGTCATTGCATCTCTTCTCTCCTCTGCTGCTCCTGTCATTGCATCTCTTCTCTCCTCTGCACTTCTAAACATTGAATCTCTTTTTCTCTCTGTTTCTCCATCTCTTTTTGTTGCATAGCCCACCATTTGAAAAAGTCCATCAGGCTTTCAGGTTCTGTCTGGACTTCTGTCTCTGCTAGTTTGGCTGCCATTCTCCTGGTGACCACTCCTGGACTTGCTACTGCAGAATCCATACCTTTCTCTATGCTTCTCTGGTAGTAGGTCCAGTACCCACACACAAAACTTCTGGCTTAAAGTAAGCATGGCGTATATCCCACTTAGTCTGACACCATCTGTCATCAAGGCACAGGTCAGAAAGCATAGGAAAAGCCAGGAGCCGTTGTAGAATTCACAAAAAATATTTTATTTGTACTAGCAGCAAAAAAAATAATAAACTTGTTCTGTACAACTATTTACAAAAGCAGAATAAAATACTGAAGATCCATCAGAGTTTTCCTTCAATCTCTGTGTGTCCCACTTGCAAGAAATTGCAGCTCTGTCTTATAAGTTCTTTCAACCCCCGATTCTTAACAAGCATCTTCCAAAGTGTTCTTGTATATTTCAGGCAGGTGCTGACATGAACACAGTGTGCCTGAGCTGAGGCCCCTTTTCCATAGCTCTACTGCAAAAGGCTTAA
Organism: Neoceratodus forsteri; assembly: GCA_016271365.2. Classification (NCBI taxonomy): domain Eukaryota; kingdom Metazoa; phylum Chordata; order Ceratodontiformes; family Ceratodontidae; genus Neoceratodus; species Neoceratodus forsteri. The sequence goes on from CM028133.1 coordinate 616,548,341, forward strand.
AAATTGCACTAAGGTAATCTCTTGATTTTCCAATAGCATTTTGCAGTCATCTCAAACTATAATTATATACATTTCAAAAGTTAACACTATATAATTTCTAAACAAAGGGATTCCAATATCAGTTACATTTCCACATAATGATTTGCATATATTTTTATATCAACAGATATGTAAGGTAAAAAAAGACCAACAGCAAGGGAAAACTGAGAGATAGCAAGAGGCAAATAGTTGCTAGGCTATCGGAGTGATCAAATCCTAGGTCTCACAAGAAAATTTGGTTGTGCAACCAGACAGACAAGAGACAGGAAAGTAAAGGACAGAACAGATCCCTGCATTCAAATTATCCATAACAACTGGAACAGGGTCCTATTCAACCCTGTCACAGATGATTTAGACTGAGGTTGCTTGTACTCTGCCCTCGGCCTTACTGGTGCTCATTTCTTCTATAAAATATCCAGTATTAAAGGTTGACAGTTCTGTACTGAGAATAACCTTGGGATCTGGGTCAGCTACCACAGATTTTTTAAGCAGTTGCTTTCTAGTATTATTTGAATTCAAAAAGGTGTGGGACAAACACAAGGGAACAATAGAGACAGAAAGGGCAGGGGAAGCCACAGATCATCTACAGTCTGCAGCGTAAGTAAAAGGTAGGAAATATTGGCAGACTAGATGGGCGTGGTGGTCCTTATCTGCTGACAAATTCTATGTATATATATATATCTATTAGTTTAGGACTTGGATTTTCTGTTCTAGTTCCTGGACCTTGATCAACTCCTGGAGCAACCCCTAGGAGATGAATATTCTGGCACATCCCACTTGAAAATTGAACCTGTTTCAAAATCTATACAGTCTGTTTGCAATTTAGATTTTTTTTATTTTCAATAGATCATTTTCTATTTTTGTTATGTTATTAGTATATTTTTTATTCAATGCTGGATGTTCTTTATAAGATCTTGATAATTCTTGCTCTTCAGATGTTTCTTCTTCTACCTCTGTTAAGTCTCTTTCCTCTCTTTTAATTAAAGCAACAATAAACTCATAAGTACAAGTGGTATAAGCTTTTCCCCAGCCAGATTTTAAAATTCAGTCTGAGAAATCACAGGAGGACTTTTTGTCCAAACAGAGACCACGTGGAATTACTCTTTCTTCAAATATTGTTCTAATATTATTTTATTATAGTACTTGTTTAGTTCTGGTATCCTCACTTTTCCAAGGCATATAAAAAGTTCTTTTAACCCACCAGAGTCAGAGTTATTAGTGTCCTCTGCATATAAAGTTTGTCTCAGATGCTCGCAGTGTTTCAGTGTAGCAGCTTGATCCTCCAGACAATCAAATTCTTCCATGGAACTCTGCATCACCCCAGCCTCAGTGTTTCCCTTGGTGCTGATTTCTTGACTCATGGCCTGAATCTGTTGAACCTGTTGTATGTAAAGGAAGGTATCAAGAGGAAAGCGAGATTGTGTTGGTGTTAGAGGATAATTCATGGAAATAATAAGCAGTCAAGGTGCACCATTTGTGCATGTTTTCAAGTGGCTGTAAACTGCTGTGATCCACGCAGAATTTCACTTGGATAGAGCATCTGGCAGCAACTGTTAAATGGCAGGTAAACTAAAGACGTGAAAACAGTGTGACTCATATGGAGCTGAGGGTGCCAGGAAAGGGCTGCCAACCCTCTGTACAAGCAACAAAAGCAGATTCCTGCACTGTGGGTCAAAGTTGGAGACACAATAGGCAAGCTTCAACCAAAAAAATCCTTCAATAAAAGCACTTATCCAAACATGTCAGGAGGAAAGCAGGTACCCCTGCACTTTTAGCCAAACACTCTGGCCTTCATCAGTGGGTGTGGCAGTTCCACATATTCCATCCCCTAGAAAGCACCACATTAAAGAGATAGTGTATAAAAGACTTTAAGTGATTTTCAAAAAAAAAACATTACAAGGAAGCATTTTTCAGTACATATATATGGACTACTATGTAAAGACTAATAAGTCAAAACTAAACCATGAAATACTTAAAAGTTACTAATGCTCCATAAATCAATTTTCGGAGGGGTGACAGAAGAAGAGCAAGTGGAGTGAGATACACAGAATGGGTCTCAGTGAATCAGAATAATATTTCCCAATGAATGAAGTTCATTATAAGTTTATTACAAGTTCCCTCACTGTATGAATGTCCCTGGAAGTCTTCATAGTTAAGAAGTGATGGTATTCAAACTCAGGGATGATTCTGAATCACATTGAGACCTGAAATAAAAACATAGAGACACCATATAATACTAAACATATAACAAAGACAGTGACAAAGACAAGGATGTAGAGACACAGGTGACCAAAGTAAAGTCACTGAGCAAAAGGACCAAAGTTAGGGAATGTGGTCCAAAACAAATGTTTAGTTCTTTAAATAAGGAAAGTAATCTACATTCTCATTCAATTCTAGTGATTGAACAGAATTTTAAGATATTATCCACCATGTTTCTTCCTGCAGTAATCTATTAACCCTATCCTCACCTCTTTCCAAAGTCCCATAAATTCCAAGGTTGTAAATTTCAGGCAAGATGAATCAGAGTTATGTTGTATAGCAAAATGTGTACCTAAAGCACTTTGATCACTGCCATTAATAATTGCCTTTACATGTTCTTATATGTGGGTTTTGAGGGGTTAAATGTTTTATATAGGTCACTGGTGATGCTGCACCTGGAATACTGTACTCAGTTCTGGAGTCCTCATTTAAGAAAGGGCAGGAACAGGATGGAGACAGTGCAATGCAGGGTGACCAAGATGATTCTGGGCCAACAGAGCAGATCTTCCAAGGATCGTCTCAAGCCACTATACATGCACTTGCTGAAGACCAGGTGAGAGGGGGAATGTGATAGAGATCATCAAGTTTCTGCAGGGAATAAACAAGGTGAACTTGGGCTGGCAGTATAGACTAGAGGTTAGAGTAACGAGCTGTGAATGAGCGTGGTACATCCAGTAGACCTGGGTTTGATTCCCACAGCCTCCACTTGCATTCTGTATGACTCTGAGCAAGTCACTTAACCACCCAGTGCTCCCAGATCACCCCTGAAAGCAGGCAATTGTGCCTAGTGGGCCTTACCCAGTTACCAAAGACTAAAATCAATTAAAAAAAAAACTGTGGGGTGCTATTTAGCAAGAGTAAAAGTTCAAGAACCCAAGGTCATGAGAGGAAACTGGTGGGGAGAAGGTTTAAGAGGGATGTGAGGAAATTCTATTTTATGGAAAGTGTGTGGAGCTCTGGAACAGTCTATCAGGAGATGTGGTGGCCACCAAGACCATAAATGGTTTCCAGCATGGCTAGGACAGACTGAAGAGTTTGGTGGTAACTCAGGTCAGTAATAATAGGGAGGAAAGCAGGGCGGTGGACAGGGAGAGCTAGAACACCATATGCCCAAAAGGTCCTATGGCAGATAGGGAAACAGGCAGACTAGATGGGCCTTCGGTCTTTTTATGTCATCATTGTTTATATTTCTATGGGCTTGATTTTCAGAGGGCCCTTAGATCACTGCAGTTTTCAGTGATCTACAGATGTGGAAAACTCAGGGTGTGTCAGGGACCCTCTGCCCTAGTTTATAAAAATGGGGGTACCTGCACCAAAGATTAGAGAGTTGCCACAGTCACAAGGTTGTACAAAACATGTTGCACACTTACATGGTTTGATAGAGGGATCCATCACCCCCACCTGGTGCAACTCTAGAGGGACTGCAAAGATGGGGGGATATGCTAGCAGGGAGGGGGTGGGGGGAGCATGGGGGTGCCCTAGGGAGTGACAGGGCATGACGGCAATGTCAGTGTGCTGAGGTGGCACCTGATGGGGGTGTCATGCACACTTGCAGAGAGCTGAATGGCCCAGGTATGGGGGGTTGTCAGAGACAGACTGTGACTAGGCCCCAAATGGACACAGCCCTGGCATTTTCCCCCTAGGTGCACCAGTCCCCAATACTGTAAGTGGGTGGGTTTGGCTAAAGGTGGTGGAGGGGAATGTTCCCCAGGCAGTGTGACAGTCCCCTGGTACTGAGCCCCTGCATGGGGGCATACTGCTGCCCACCTACAGTGTTGAAGACTGGTGTTCCTATGGGGCATGTGCCAGGGCTGTGTCTACCTGAGGCCAGGTCATGGTCCATCCTTGCCAACCCTCCTATACCTGGGTCAATCAGCTCTCTGCAAATACACATGGCACTCCCCAGCAGGTGCCACTTTAGCACCTTGACATTGCCACCATGCCTCCATCACTTCTTAGGGCAACCCCATGCTCCTTGTGCCCCAGTCCCCTCCTTGCAGGTTCCCTCCATTGCCACCCTGCTCAGCAGTGGTGTATGGCCTTCAGACCACCTCCTGGCTGGTCTAAAGTCAGCCCCCTTTTGCAACCATGGCAGGACTTCTGGAATTCTAAAAATGAGGATGGTGCAGCCCCACAATGGTGCAACCACACTTGTGACCTGGTGCACAGGCACTTCCGCTGCAAGGGTGGTTTTGGTGCAAGGCATCCCAATTTCGACACAGCCTGCATTCAAAAATTGGGATTGCCGCAAACCTTGATACAAGGTGCCACTTGTGTCATAGCCAGTTTGTGTGGGCACCATGCACCAAAGTTTTGATTTTGAAAGTTGAGCTCTATGTTTCAAATGTGTTCATTTGTGATAGAGGAGAAGGCATAAAGGGCAAGGTCTGCCTCTTTACAGATGACATAAAGATTTACACAAGGGTTGACACAAAGGAAGGTACAAGGAATTCAAGGAGGATCTGGGTAGGCTCGAGAACTGGTCAAAGATCTGGCAGTTGTGCTTCAACACAAAAAATGCAAGCAGAAGGAACCCAAGGGTGCAGTATGAAATGGGGTGGGGTTGGTACTTGAATGCATCAAAAAGGAATTCGACTAAGGGGTCACTAAATAAAAATGTCTAAAATCCACAGCATACTTTAACAGAGCTTTGGGAAAGGCAAACAGGGTGTTTGGATTCATAGGGATGGGGGTCAACAGAAGAAGTCAGGAGGCAATCCTCCCAGTGTACAGTTCATTGGTGAGACCACATCTGGAATACCACACAAGCTACTCGAGTCCACCCTGAGGAAAGCCAGTGACAAAGTGGAAGTAGTAAAGCTAGTTAAATTAATCACCATATTTTTGTTATGTTCACCTGAAGTTGTCTCTTTGGTCTTGCCTCTGCCTTGATCTCTTTGCCACAGGTACTAGTTGGTGTGCCATATGAGGAGAGACTGTAGAACTTGGGCGTGTAAGCCCTCGAGAAGAAAAGGGAAAGTAGTAACATAATAGAAATGTTCATGTGCTTGCATGGGACAAATGGGTCAGATACAAAAGAAATGTTTTCCTTAAGCTTAGATACAAGGATGATGGGGAATTCACTCAAACTAACAGTGGAGAGATTCAAGGGAGATGTCTGGAAACATTTTTTTCATAAAAAGGGTGGTGGACAAATAGAACAAGCTATCAGAAGAAGCAGTAAGGGCCAAACTGATAAGCAGTTTCAAGAGGAGATGGGACAGGCATATGGACTTAGGCAGAAGGGGGCAGAAACTAAAGGTTTAGAGTGCTACTAGAGCCAAAGTAGAGTAGTTAGTTAGGTTAGCAGACTGGATAGGCAGATAGGCCTTCATTTGTTGACAATGTCTGTGTATCTGTGTGGTAATGTAATTAAACATGGCTGCTAGTTTCTAAAGGCAGCTTTTTCACAACCTATTTTAAAAAATGATATAAAAACAATGCTTTCATATAAACTGACTTCTTAAATTATATAAACAATGCTTTCATATAAACTGCCTTTTTCTTAAATGATATAAACAATGCTTTCACATAAACTGACTTCATCTCTGTTTTAGAAATATATGATTGTCACAGTTGACATCACAGTTGCTGTATTAATGACATCAATGTTTGTTGTTAGCAGAAATAAAGCAGTGTAATAAGTAAGCACCATAGGGTAAGCTAGTCCATAAGAAAGCTTGCTGTGCATATTTACTAGATTAGATGCAAAAACTTACTGGAAACACTAGCAGGGAATTTGGTTTAGCATAGCAGAATATCATGAATGGTTGACCACAGCTATGAGGCATATGTGTTATCTGTATAAAGTAGGATTGGGAAGATCATAAGGAAAGAAAGATAGAGAGGGAGCAGAGTAGATAATGGTTACAGGAAAGTTAAATGATTTGCTAAAGGTCACACTGTGACTGAGTGGTGGTGGTTTGGTTCAAACCTTGGTTTCCAGGCTCCTTGCCCTGTGCTGTAACCAATAAGCTACATTGTCAACTGAACTTTAAAAAAGTACATTGTACTATAAATTGTAATGGCTAAAACAAGAAGTACATGTGGAATTAAAATGAAGGCCTTCTCTTAAAATATTTATGTGTCTCTAAGTTGTGCTATCAAGTTGAAATGTCATTATCATCCAATTCTCTTCAGGTGTAGCCTGTAAAAGCAGAGGAAGTTTTGGGTCACTTCAGTAAAATAAGAACCACTTTGTAAATACTTTATCATCAACATTAGAAAATGGGCAAGAGAATCCTAGCATGCTGATGGGTTAGGACACCTACAATACCTAAATGGGCGGGTATTATTCAATAGAGCCAGCTAAAAAACAAGACCCAATTCAGGGTGCCCTATATTACTCTGGAAATCCATGGGCATCCCAAATGTTCAATCTTAACAGCCACACAGGTATAAAAGGGGAGGGCTCACTGTACTTGCTTGCTGCCACTTCAGTAGGAACCAGGAAGCAGAACACAACAGAAGCTGGACATTCAAGTAAGAGGTTTAAGCATTGTTATCAGAGCAGTATTTTGAAAAAAACCCCAAAAAACTAAGCAAATGTTAAACAGCAGATAATCATGTACTATATTTTAAAGTGAAGGTCTTTCTCTATCAGATGCCATCATATAATGAATATCAACAGAGTGTATCAGGAATGGTGATGAAAGTAAGCAGGCACCTAAAACAATCTAAAAAGGTAAACACTACAATTTAATCAAGAAAACACTTAATAACCACCCTTTTCATGTTTTTAAACTATTAATTTATACATCTGATTTGATTATAGCCATTGGTAATCTGGTGTTTAGTTTATTATCTATGGGTAATGTTTATATGAAGCATTATTATTTATATGTTTATATTTATTTCAGTGTTTTTATTGATCTATTTCTGAATATGTGTTTACTTATTTTTATGGCACCCAGAGCCTCCGGGATTGGGCATCTTTTAAATAAATTTTGCCTTGCCTTGCCTTGCCTTATGTCCCTAGACTAAAGAAAATAGATCAAATGACATAGGATATTAGTTTTTGAAAAGCACAAGCAAACATTCTGAAGTAAGAGCTTAATGAGTTTTTTGTTACAGGGATAGTGTCAACATTGTAAAATAGAAGAAATGGTATTCTAAAAGGCAGAAGAAGGAGGGTCTTTACAAATACAGGACACGACATTGATGTATCAAATGGGTTAAGAATAAAAAATAAGCTTAAAGTGTATATGTGAAAAAATCAGAAAATCATGCGATAGATAAGTAAAGAGCAAATATGTATGAAATGCAGGAAATTCCTGGATAAACAGTGAAACAGAGTATTTTGGCAGAACAACATGTTAGAGAAGAGATCATGATACATATTACAGTAAGAAATGTGTTAATACATAGAGTTATAGTACTTGAAGAAAAAGAAAACACGTTGCAGGAAATGACTTTACTTTTGTAATATGTTTCAACACAATGTGATACAAGAAAGAAGAAAACTAGGCATGTGGCAATCATAGAGGTCGAAGCCTGGATAACAAAGTAGGTATTCTTTTGGGCACGCTTGAATACTTCAAGCTAGTGGAACTACCCAGCAAATCTGAATGTTGCTATGAAGTGAACATAAATACAAAAAATAAAATTTAAATGTATAGGATGATATAGGAAGCTCACAGTGATTTTTTATGAGAAGCCAGGAGCAATAATAGATATGTTTTCATATGAGAGATGATTGATAAAAAGTGATTCAAATTTATTTTAAAAATATGATTTATTAATTGATTGCAGTTCCCCTAGAAGAAGCCAAATATGGTGAAATGTTTGGGCCATGTTATTTGAATAAAAGAAATAAAGAACCTGAAAGAATAACTTTTGCGTTGGGCTGTTTTTAGCCAGAGCAGTTGCACAGATATTTCCTTTGAAACTTTTACCACTACCAACCAGGCTCCACTAACAGCATTTGTGATTACCCTCAGACCCTTTGCATTTCTGTCTTAACAGCTGCCATTTGTTTTCTGCTTTCTAAGCGAGCCATGAAGTACCCGACAGGCCTCCAGCGCTACCTGCAGAACAGCCAGTGAGAGTGAGAGCACCGGTACTTTCTTGACTTTCCATACTGCAGATGGACATCCATCTGTGGTGCAGAAAATGAAGAAAATACCAGTCCTCTCATGTAGTAGTGGAGCAGGAGGTACTGCTCTATGTCTCACTCCCTCAATAACTGCACTTCATGTTGGTACAATAAAAAGATAAATCCCCTCCAATAGAGTTTTTTTATTTCTTAAAATACAAAACCCATGTACCTCTCTCTGTTCACTTTCCCTGCTTCTTGAGTTCCTAGTGCTCAGTGAGGTCCAACCAAAACTGTTCTGTTCCACTGCACCTGTCCCTACAAGTCAGAGGCTGCTATTACTTGAAAAAAGATGCAACAGAAACATTATCTGTTTTCTAAGGCACAAACATTCAATGCATAAATAAATTTAAAAAAGAAAAAGCAAAACCCTGTATATATGGGGGGGTAGTGATAGCAACCAGTTCCAAAGTAAAACTACAGAAGCTGCATTAGGACAAATATCCTCAGCCCCCCAAAAAAAACCAGCTTCCTAATACATGTGGAGGGACTATTTTATAACAGAATAAATGGAACAACTAACACTTAAACAGCTAAACATAAAAATTATTTTTTTTAAACATACAAAATACAGGTGCCCATTTTCTAAGTGCAATAATATCCTCCAGGGTGGGCAGTATTGGGTAATACTGGACCTTCCAGGGGCATCGGGCCTCATTACACCCTTGGCAGTCCAGTATTTCCCCAATACCGCCCACTCTGTCAGGTATTCTTGCTTATATAACATAAAGCAGGGTATCTGTGGCATTGAAGGTGTCAAGTTTTAGGATTTGGCACCATGTGACAGTACTCAGGGCATGACAGCTCCTTTAAAGTGACCACCACACCCTGGTTAATTCTGAATACCTTCTCAAGCCCCATTGTATCCCATGACTACTGTACATATTTTCCATGTATATGAACCAAAAATCAGAAAATGTTGAAAATGTCTCAACATTTTTGCAAGTGCCTGTTAAATTGTTGCATAAGTGTATTGTATTTATATACTGACGTGTCTTTAGTGGCCAATATCTCCGCAAATGTATATGATAGATGCTAGTGCTATACACCATTGGAAAGGTGCAGGGGACAGGCTGTCAGGCATAGTAAAAGGTTCTAGCATGAAGTGTTCAAAAGATATTAGCTTCTAAAAGTGCAATGTAAATATCAGTGTGTAAAGACAATTTGTCAGTGTTAGTATTAGTGTATCGATACACACAGTAATTGGTACAAAAATGAAGTCCATAATCCTAATGGTTCCAAAGTTAGCACATTCTAAAAATAATGGCCAGTAATTTCAAAGAGCCTGGTGCAGGTTCAGGACCCAGTTTGGTGTGGGCCTGTGGCAGGATAAATCCAGCCAAACAATTGAATGCTATTGTCAAACATTGTGTCTCATTTACAGAAGTATAATCCACCTTGTGGTAAAATGATGGCACATATCTCAAATATTGATGCATGCATCAGTATAAGGCTCCCAATCAACGCACAGCAGATGTGCAGAATACTTACACCTTTTAGATGGTCTAGGTAGCATATCACTGCAGGTGTTAAGGATGTGGCGCGATTGTGCTGTGAGTGCTTTATGCACCTATGAAACTCCAGGCCCAGCTGTTTGAACATGGCCAACTTTGGAACTGTTTTGACTAGGAACTTCTTTTTTTTGTTTTGTTTTTTTGTTAATGAAAGCTGGAGCAAAATCAATATGACATGTAATGCTGATACAATTTTCATGCTACAATACACATCAAATCAGACAAGGTTGACACAGCTTGATACAGTATCAGCCAATGCATCAAAAGAAACTTGTGGATTTCTTTTTTCCTAGTTATACTTAATAGAAGCACAATAACATAATCATCAGATACTGTACAATTTATTGCAATTGTTTAATAAAAGCCATGTTTTCTGCGTACAACATGATCAGTGGGATGTAATGAGTATGAATCCCAGTCACTGTTTTAACATGAAGGTGTTTTTCTAATCATCTCTGCTGAGGGAGACAGAAGATTGCCCCTCCCATCTTGCTCTCCATTTATGTTGCCCTGGTCTTAACTCCCATACTGTAACAATATATTGTTATTAGTGGCACCAAGTATGAATTCTAACATTTGAGCTTGCCATAGTGTCTGACCATGACTGTGAACATTGACCATCAATGGCCCATGTATAGAGAAAACAAGGAACACAGAAATTATCTGTCATTAAACATCCTAAGAATTCTATCTACCTCAGGGTGCTCTTAGCATGCCAATTCATTTTTACATATAATAAAAATAAAATTACAAGACTTACAGCCTTCCTGAGGAGGTTGTTGGGTCAAAAACAATTCAAGAATACATGGGACAGACATAAGGCAATTCTGGTGGGGGGTAGGAAGAAGTAGGCTATTGGTTAACTAGGATCTGCAGCTTACCCAATAGGTAGGGAAATGGGCAGACTAGGTGGGCCAAGCAGTCCTTATCTGCTGTCAAAGTCTATGTTTCAATGTTAAATGAATTTTAGGATTATATTTGCTATGCATCATGCATGTCATAAATCTGAAAGGGAAAATTGAATTTCTCTAGAATATAGTGCAACAATCTTCATGATAAGGTACTGTATTGTATCAACAGTTTGTCTTGGTAGGTCCTTACTCCCTTTACCACCTTAATTCTATCCTGTTAGAGGAGGCAAAAAAACAGGAGCACATCATGGAAAAAAACAACAGGAAAATTTTTCCTTGACCCATAAGATGATCCCTTTATTGGGATAACAGGTTTCCTACCTGAACTCACATATGACCCTGCTTTTATGAGGGTTGGCATGAAGGAATTTTGTTCAGCGGGAAGGAACAAACAGGCTGGGTTCAGTGTCCTAGCCCTCCCCACCAGGCCAAGCTTTCTCTGCCTCTAGTTGGCCCTATTCTACTGACCTAAACCTTCCCCTTCCCCTCCCCTGTCAGCCCCCTCCTACCCACCCCTTGCTGGACATCAGGGGAAGGGCCCACAGACAAATTATTTCTAGCTTCAAGGTTCCCCTTCGTAGGCTGTCTATTTTCTGGTTAGGTCCCCCACACCCTTTACCTGAAAAGAAAAATACACAGTGCTTTGATTAAATGGCCATAGCCATGTGTTTATTTATAAACCAACCTACAACAAGCTGCATGATGAGCATAGCTTGGCAGTGTCAGCAAGCCTTTTAGGACAGTTTAAACCATCAACCAGTCCATACACTTACCCTACCGGGAACCCTCTATACAGCTTTCCAGTTTTGAAAGGGGCACAGATTCTGGAGGGACTATAGCCTCTGAGACATAAGAGGTGGCTCCTGAGATGTGTGATGTGTGTCCTTCCCCTGTTAGAGGGTACTACATGCATAGGCCAAAACCCAAGGAGGATATCTCCTGACTGACTCATAGGGTTCCCTATTATCGAGGCCTCACCTTCTGCCAGTCTCTAGAGGAACCTGTCTGTGTCAGTAACAGGAAAGCCTCCCCCCCATTACCCCCTTTATACACTACTTGCAAGACTAATGTGTCTCCTCAGGATGGCTAAAGTCCATTACCCCAAAACAAGCCATAATAGTTCTCCAATACACCCTTTATATCTGCTAAAAGCCTATCATTTCCTAAGTTAGGAAAACACACACCATCCTTTGCATGCAGCTGAGGCAGCTTGGCCATGATTTCATTATACTGCAGCACACCTACTGAGCCCATAAAGCTGTGCATAGACATGTTAATCACCCTGCAAGCCTTCTCCGTTGCTGCAGGATTCTTCACATGTTGTCATTTTTGCTTTTGTACAATGTGCAAGCACATCAGTATTATCCCCAACCAGGTGTTCCATAAGACCTGCAGGTCATTCTTTAGCTGGAAAAAAAGGCCCAGTGACTTCACAACCCTAAGCCATTAACTCCCAAATGGACAATCAACACTCAATCAATCAATCATTTATTGGATGACAAATTGAAAGTAAAGTCTATTTTTCAATTGTGTCTTACATTAAACATACAAAGGCAGATTTAATACATAGTACACTACTACAGAGTTACATTTCAATAAACAGTACGATATTAAATATAATCTCATCCATAACAATCACATTTTGTATACAACAATCTGTTAATACCTGATTTAAAATGAGAAATAGACAAAAGGATTACCATTTTACATTTCTTCTGGATAGCTTCCCAGGTGCGTGGTATAGTTACTGTCAGGGAATTTTCCCCAAAATTTGTTCAATACCTCAGAGTCAAACACTGCATTAAATTTACTGATCTAAGTCCATAATTATTATTTGGCTTAGGCTGCAGCAAAATCAATAAATAAGAGGGAAGTGCACCAACTATAAATTTATATGCAAAAGAATAGCAGTGCAATTGCTTCCTGACTGTCAAGGAATGTCAACCAACTGCCTCATACAAGTTGCAGTGGTGGGTTCTCCATGGCAGTCCTGTAATAAATCTTAAAGCACTATGAAATAATGGATTCAGGGTTCCTAGTAGGGTTGCCAAAGCCTTCATATATAAACAGTCTCCATAATCTAATTGAGACATGAATAATTCATTCAATAGGTGTTTCTGAACAGTCATGCTAAAACATGCTTTATTCCTAGAAAAAAAATGGCAACAATCTTTTTAATCTGCTTGACAAATTTTGAATATGTAAGTTAAACACTACATTTTAATCTAAGTGCATTCCCAAATATTTATGTGTATCAACCCTACTTAGCTCTACATCTTCTAATGATCTTATAGCTAATTTAACATTATCTTCTATTTTTTTATTTGTAAATAAAATCCACTAAGTTTTTCTAACATTCAGTAACAATCCCAATTTTACTAGTGCACTCTGTATCCTAATAAAATAAATGTTGGCTTATGTATATTGTTTTAGAAATATCTTTGTCTTGTGTGTATAATATAGTATCATCTGCATACAAAAATGTGTTAGTGCTGGCCAAGCTGCATTTCAGGATATCATTATTATAAATTAGAAATAAGAGGGGTCCTAAAACTGATCCCTGTGCCTCCCCACTAACATCAATCAAATCTGAACAAAACTCTCCAGCCCTAACACATACTGTCTTGATAGCAGATAAGAAACAAACCAACGCAAAGAGTTCAAACCCAGGCCAGAAGCTTATAATCTATTTAGCAATATGGTATGTCCTACTGAATTGAATGCCTTTGATAGATCCAAGAAAATTGCTGGCACAGCCATTCCCTTATCAAAAGATGTAACAATATTATCAATTACTCTAAATGTCACATAGATGGTATTGTGACCTTTTCAAAAACCTGACTGATATTCTGTCAGAATTTGAAATTTAGATAAGGAGTATGAAATTTGTTTATAAACCATTTTTTCAAATATTTCAGTTGTTGATGAGAGTATTGAAATGGGGCAATAGCAACCTGGATCAGCTACATCACCTCCTTTGAACAGTGGGATATGATAAGCCATTTTCCAGTCCAAAGGCAGCTGTGATGTTCTCAATGAGAAATTATACAAGTAAGTTAAGTGTCTTGTTAAAATCTGAGCTCCTATTTTACAAAAAAACTGGATCAATTCTATCTAGGCCAGCACTTTTTTTAGTGTCCAATTTAAATAATTCTCTTAGGACATCATGTTCCTTAATATCACAAAAGGAGAACAAAGGCCTCTTATTTTCCATGGAAAAATCAACATCCAAGGCAGCAAGTGGTACATTTGAGTATTCTCTGTCAAATGCATAACCTGCTTCTGAAAAAAATTGATTAAAAACACTCACTTGTTCCTTAGAATTGTATCTAGCTATATCTTTATAGTTTAACACTTTTGGTAATGTCAAATTCCTATGTTTTCTTAATATACTTTTTATACCTGCCCATATTTTCCTATTATCAGAAGAATTTTGAAACTGATCATAATAGAACCTACTTTTAGCCTTCCTTATTTCAAGAGTACATTTGTTTCTGTTTGTTCTATAAACCTGTTTTACACTTAAATCGTTAGTGGTTTTTGCTCTAGTCCATAAGTGGTCTTTATCACTTAATAGCTTTCTCAAGTTCTGATTAAACCAAGGTGTAGGTGTTGCCCAACTCTTTTTTTAATAAGAGGCGCATGTTTATCAATTACCTTTAACAAAGATAACTTAAAATATTCCCGAGCTGAATAAATGTCAGGGCAGGTATACATCAAAGACCCATTAACCTCATATAAATCGTGTAGAAAGGCCTGATCACAAAATGATTTAAAATTTCATGAGATTAGTGTACGAAGTGTAGAACATAACCTCATTTGATGTCTAATACAAGCATATATCACAATGGTCACTTATATCAAAGTCAAACATGGCTGAAATATACTTATTTGGAGTAGTATTTAACATTAAATCCAATAATGCATCCCTAACCTTATTAGATTTATGATGTCATGTTGTTGAAGTAATAATTTGTGTTAAATGTAATGCTGCGAGCTGGTTTGATAAAGCCAGTGGCTTTAGCATGTCCCAATTTAAATCACCCATTAATACAAATTTCTGTCCAGTAAAAAGAGCTACTAATGAACTCAAACTCTGTATAGTTTCAGATATTGCCATTTGCTGATGGAGGTCTATAACATGCTGTTAAATAGAAACTGAATTATTGTGAGCCCTGTATCTGCAGAATTAATATATCCAATTGTTTAGAGATAGATTTAGCCACTTTTATTTGTCCCTTCAGAACTCCAGGAGGGTTTTGCCAATGGGCTACAGCCATAACCCATGGAAGGAAGTCATTCCACCTGCTCCCTCAGTGCTCCATTCAATGCACCTTATGCTGCCATGGGTCCAGGAAGAGGTTCTCACCTCCTGGCATCTTCTAGGGCCTTCTGGCTTCTTAATGGATGAAGGAGTGTCCACAAATCCATACCTGCTTCATCTAGGATCTGCCACCTGTCAGTAAACAAACAATAGTTTAGCAAGTGTGGGTGCAAATACTTTTCAAGGGTCTGTGACCTTCATCGTCCAGTGCCTGTATCTGGGTGTCTGGCAACCCTTCTGCCCTCATATTCATGGCTGCCCTGATGTGACAGGATTGGGTTTTGAACTTGGTCATGTTCAACCCAAACCCCTTCATGGCCCTGCCAAGGATTTATCAAACTGACCATACAGTTAGATCTTTATTGAGCATGATACCAAAATATTTAATCCCAGCTGGCTCTGTGGTGTGGAGGGTTGAAGCATTGGTCCCTTACCTCCTGCCATGTTGGTGACCCATGTTCGTGGTGGGAGCAGGTTGCTGAAGGTCAGTCAGGGAGACAGAAGATTGAGCATCGGGAGGACAGCTCTCCTCTCCTCTCCCAGGGAGGGTGATTTGGTAGTCCCACTGAATGACTGCCCCCAGGTGGAGGCCTGAGGGCAGGATGGGTCAGGGACACCAATGAAGGAAAGGTGCTGTGGTACTCTGCAGTGTGCATACCCCCTCCATATACATGCACTGACATGTCGCACCCTGCAGTGGAGGGAAAAGAGGTAGAAAACAGGTGGAAAACACCCTAGACAATGGGATGAAGAGTGAGCCCCCACAGTCTCTGCTCCAGTGGCCTGGCACAGCCACAGTTTTGTGGCAGAGGACAAAAATGGCAAAGGTAAGTCCTGGAGCAGTAGGATGATAGATTGGGGGTGTCAATCAGATGGGATGCTGCCAGGGAGACCAGGAGATACAGTACATATATTAAAAAAAAAATTGTCCCTGATGTGCAAATTTTTATACAGTATGGCCCAGATATTCAGAAATGCACCAAAGGCTGGCACAACCCCAGTGCAGTGCAACAGAACTGTGCCATGGTGCAGTGACTGCGATATTCAATGGTTAAGCACAGCGACATGCACCAGCACAACATGGCTGAATATTGTAGGGATGCGCTATGGCGCAGCCAGAGGTGTGCCAGGGAGCAACCCGATCTGCACCATAGTGCAACCAGAGATGCACAAGGGAGCAAAGGAAAATGCATCAAGGCACTGAAGGACCAGCCCCAGGCACAGTTGGGAGCAAGGCAGTGGGGGTGCAGTGCGGGGAGGCAGTGGATCCCGGCTGGGAACAGTGGCAGGGAGGCACAGCAGTGAGTCACAGGTGACCACTGCCCACAGGGTGCAGACAGGCAGCTGGCCCCCAACCCCCAGTGCTAGGGCAGTGGACACAGGGAGCAGGCACCACCAACGGCCAAGGGTGAGCTGCCACCGGCCCCCCCACTGGATTGCATGCCCCACCACCCACCCACCCAGACCATGGCATGCCACACCCTGCACACAGTACCCACACACACCACATATCCTGTACAGACAGCCCATGGCCACCCCAAGGCACAGTCACTGACTGAGGAGCAGGACACCACCATGCTCAGCCCGCACAATGACACATGCACACCACACAGACACCCACCACACCACTGCAGCATGGCTCCACTCAGCAGCTGCAAAGCAGACATGGACACAGGTGGGTAAGCATGAAAAATGTATTAGAGAACTATGTAGAATAAAACCAGAAGGATAGGGTAGGAGAGTGAGGAATGGGGTCAGGGGACAGATACTGTACAGTGGGAAAGGGAAGGTAGGGGAAGGGATAGTAGGGGCAAGAAGGATGTGCGGGGCCTGCTACGGATGGCCACGGCCTGCCACCACCTGGTGCCTCCATCTCTGCCTGTCACTCAGCAGCATTCTCCTCGTCTGTTGCGCCACTTTCAATGTGGTGGACATGATTAAAATGATCTGCCACAGGAGCCAGCAGTACAGTGGCAGCCGTGATCTCCTCTGGGTGCCTATGACAAAGGAATGGACAGGTGATCAGTGCAAGTCCATAGAAACCATACCCTCCCACTGTGCACAGCAGACAGTGGGAACACACGCCCCTGGAGTGGCACCCCGGCCACCCACAGTGGGTAGGCCAATGCCTGCTGACAACCCAGCATGTCATGACAGTGCACAGCAGTGGACACCACCACCCAAGGGCCACCTGACCACTCAGTGGCATGCAGGTGGCACAGTGCAGCAGCAGCACCACAGCAGCACCAGTGGCAGCCAGATGCATGCCCATCCCTCCAACAGCCACCACACATGTGCAATGGCCACCCCACTGTGGCATGCACACCACACAATGTGCTGCACACAGCTGACACAGCAGATGGCACAGGTAGCCATGGCCACACCCCACCCAGCAGACCACCCGGTAAAGAGTAGAGGAACAGAACAGTGCTTACCTGCCCACTGCGGCACTGCATGCGCTGGTCCCACAGCTGCTCCACCTCTTCCACTTGGGCCAGCTCTCCCAGCCAGTTGTCCCACAGAGGCCTGCTGCAGCCTGCCAGACACCCCTGCCACCCTGGCACAGTGCTGATCCTCAGGTCCTAGGAAAGGAACACAGACAGGCACACATCAGAACACAGCCGCAACATGAGCCCACTGCCCCCACTCCTATGCACAGTGTGCACCCCAGCCAGGCATGACCCACTGGGCAGTGGTGCAGTGCACCCAGTGTCTGGCAATGCCACACCACAGGGCACACACCGATAGTGCCCCACCAAGGGCATGGCAGGCAGCCCAGACAACACCATGGTACAGCCATTGAGCACAGAAGCAGCATGTGCCAACTTACCTGGCCATGGCATGGCCCCCCTGTAGACACGTGCCTGCAGCACCCTCAGCCTCTCAAGGTCCCTCCTCATAAGGTCACCGTACCAGTGGTGGCACTGCTCTCCAGTGCATTGCACCCTAGTGGCCTGGACCAGGCCAGCAGCAATGGCCTACTAGATATCTGTTCTGGCCTGCTGCAGGGGCTGCTGCCCAAACAGGCCTGCTGCATGTGGCTCAACCTGTACCACCAGGTTCACCAGCTCCACTTGGCTCCAGTTGTGAGCTTGTCGCATGCCATGCCATCTATACTACTGCCAAATCAAAATGGCACCCAGTAGCGCACATGCACAATGTGTGAGGGATGCGCACCTCGTGGAAGGTTGTGTGGCATCGGCCAATCGCACTCCACCGTGGATGTGCGGCATGGGCGTGTCCCACCCAGCACATGGAGCAGGAGCACCAGGGGGGCATAGGATCAGAGTAGGAGTCAGGGGTCAACCCACTCAAAGTGTGCATGAGTGCTATAGAGCCCATATTGCATAGTGCACAATAGGTCCTATAGCTTCTGAGTGCCATGGGCCCTATAGCGCATTATGCACCATGGGCCCAATAGTGCCTGAGTGCCATGGGCCCTATAGCGTGCCAGGCACCATGGACCCAACAGCACCTGAGCACCTTGGGCCCAATAGCGCACCATGCACCATGGGCCCAATAGTGCCTGAGTGCCATGGGCCCTATAGCACTCCATGCGCCATGGGCCCAATAGCACCTGAGTGCCATAGGGTCCATGGCACATTAGGCACTATGGCCCCTATAGTGCTCCTAGTGCATAGTGCACAATAGACAGGAGCACAAGCCATGACGAATTCATAGTGTGGGAGGTGCACTGTGCATGTCACTGCATCGCACCACAACATGTGCCGGAGCAATTCCATTGTGCAAGAAGCAAATGCGTGATATTTAGCCATCACATGCAAATGAACTCATTGGCCCATGCGCGGTGCACTGGGGATATTAGCATGTCATTACCATTGTGCAACAGCTCATTTGCATGCGATGCGCTATAAAGGCACCGCACATCAGCACAGACCATGGACCAGTACTGCAACCATCTGAGGTAGGTTGCACCTGCCATGGGGACAGCCAGCACAGCAGGTTGGATGGGGTGGGCCACTGCAGCCCGTAACCACTTGTCCATGTCCACAGGTAGCAACATGTCTGAGCATGAGGAGACCGAGGAGCGTGGGCCTGCCTGCAAGCACAGGCCCAACTTTACGAAGGCAGATGCCGATGCCCTGTTTGAGGCCTACCTCGACAGGGAGTAATTGCTGAGTGGCACCACTGGCACACCGCAGGCCAGGGCTTCAGCCTGGGTGGAGGTGGTAGTGGCCATGAACCAGCAGGACAGCCACCAGCAGTCTGTGCAGGAGTGCAGAAAGAAGGTGGGCACTGACAAATGCTGGATAAAAGAAAGGTGGCAGCCATATGGGCTGCCTGGACAGCTACTGGTGGGGGCCATGTTGCTGTGCCACAGCTCACAGTGCAAGAGGAGCTGGTGGTGGCCACCATGCGGTGTAGCACAGCTATGGGTGTCCTGAGTAGTGGCTTCCAGATAGGAGGGAGCCCATTACTGCATGGTATGTATGCCGGGGGGTGCTGGTACGGTGGCACTAATACATCTGTATTCCCTTACAGCACTGTCACACCAGCATGCAGTAGCAGGGTGCCAGCAGCTGCTGTGGGGGCAGGACCAGCCATCCACCTCCATGGGCATCCGGGGGCTGGATCGGCTGTAGCACACCACCGCCGCCCAGCCGGATGTCCTGGGCTTGGTGGTGGACAAGGCCCTGGCTGTGTTTCAGCAAGATGCCAGCCATGGTGTGTTCTGTGTGGAAACACAGATCAGTGTGGGGTCTGACACTGATGATGACATGACCATCATCCTGGACAGTGTGGGTGCTGTCATGAGAGAGACACCCATACATACCACCATCACTGGCAGCATGGCCAGTGGCCTGTTGGTGGTGGAACAGCTTCCCACCACTGCCCTTGGTGTCTCTGTGTGCACAGCCACAGTGGTGTTGGGTGGTTGTGGTGGTGCAACTGTCCAGGCACTGGCCAGCACACAGGGGCTGGAGGGGCCGCAGCAGCAGCAGATGGCTGTGGATGTTGGGTGGCCGGGCGCTGAGTCTGCTGTTGGTGCACCTGACAATGACCTACCCCATGGGGACCCCACTGTGTAGCATCCACCTGAGTGGGGGCCATGCAGCATGGTTGTACACCACCGGTGGGATGGTGGCATGCCCATGCACCCCTGGGAACAGACCCATTGACTGAGCACACCCGATTGCTGCCAGACTCCGTGGAGCAGCAGGTGCTGCTCATGGCTGGGGTGCATGCAATCTGTGCAGAGATGCACCAGGCAGCTGAGCAGTGTGTTAGGGGCACTGTGCAGGTCCTGGAGGCCATACAGTGCCTGCGGGAGGACACGACCACATCCCTGGACACATTACCAGCACGATCTCAGTCGGCCTTGTGCCACTGACTGCCACAGGGCATGGCCACTGGCCACAGTCACCATGGAGTGCACTGTCCACCCCACAAACCCAGCGTCAGGTGACACCCTCAATGTCAGCACCGGGCTCCACTGTCGGCATCCCAGGTACGCTGGGGTGGATCTGCTTGGGTGCTTACAGACCCCTGCGAGGACTCAGTCGTGGTCCTGCAGTTCAACCCCAGGGGCAGTTGCATACCCCCCATGGCTGCTGAGTGGCCAAGGCCAAGTTGCGTCCATGTCCATGGTGGCTATGTGCCTGCACGGTGGACCTGATGTGTGTGCTGCCCTGTCTACAGTCAGCTTCCACCATCCTGTGTGCACATGGGCAATGTGTGAGTGTGCATGACACAGTCGTGGCAACTGTGTGTCGTGCCACATGCTGCCCATGTGTGCACCTGCCCGGCCACTGGCCCATCTGGCACATGCATGATGATAGCAGCACAGCACTAGTTGCGCCTGTGCACCGACATCCTGCATCTGATCCATGTCACGTTCTAGCACCTGGACACATGCCTGCATGTGCCAGAGTGTGTGTGTGTGTGTTGCTGTACAGTGCTGCATGGTGGTGTGCATGGCTGTGTGGCACCATCACCTCCGCCACTGCCCCACACCTGTGTGTGCATGCCCATAGCCATGCCTGCCCATGCCCATGTGCTGTGCCATTGCATTTGTTCATTGCATGGGTGTTTCTCCACCTACCTGCATGCACCAAAGTGCTTCTGTGTAATCGTGTCCCGGTGCTGGCATGCCACCCTGAGGAGCTGGGGATCCCTCCGCCCAGGGGGAGCTGCCCACCACCCCCCAACACATTGCCCCGTCATCCCTACTGCTGTCCTGCTTTTCAGCCTTGACAGCTATCCCATGGTCAATGGCCATGTTGTGCAGCATGCAGCAGGCCAGGATTAGGCCACAGGCCTTTGAGGGACTATACTGTAGGGCACCGCCAGACCTGTCTAGGAAACGGAATCGGGCCTTCAGCATCCTGAACACACACTCAATGATGTTCTGCATGCTGGCGTGTGCCTCATTGTACTGGTCCTCTGCTGGGGATGACAGGTGCTGGTAGGGGTGAGCAGCCAGGGCCTGAGTGGGTAGCCACCTTCACCTGTGTGGACAGATATATGGTTAGCCTGGTGTCTTCTGTTGCTGTGCCCCATGCCCATTCCTGGTGCTCCCGCCAGTGCACCTGCCCTGCCAGCCCCCTCCCATGACCTGCTGTACCCAGCTGCCCATGGTCATCCCATACTCACCCACTAGGTGGCCCTTGGGGATCTCCCTACTCTTGAACCTGGGGCACAGTGCTGAGCTGTACCAGATGAATGAATTATGTGTGCTCCCAGGGTGTGTGGCACAGACATTGGTTATGTGCCCCCTGGCATCGCACACCACCTGGCAGTTGACACTGGGGTAGCCCTTCCTATTCACATATGCTACCCCCTCCAGGCCAGGTGGCATGCAGATGCCCACATGGGTGAAGTTGATGGATCCTAGAACGCCAGACATCTGTGCTACCATGTGGTACTCCTGCATGGTTGCTGTATGCTCTGCCTGTGTGCTGGGGAAATGGATGTAGTCTGCAGCATGTGGCAGCAGGACATTAAGGAATTGTGTGATGAACCATGATGTGGCTGACTGGGTTATGCCTGTGGTGTTCCCTGTTGGTCTCTGGAAGGTGCCTGTGGTGAGCAGGCACATGACGGCTGTCACGTTCAACTTCACTGTCAGGGCATGGCTCTGTCTAGTGGGTGCCTGCATCTCCTCACTGCACAGCTCACAGAGCTGCCTCAGAATCACCCTGTTCAGGTGATACCAGCCCACAATCTCTGTATCAGTGTGCATCTCAAAGCTGATGCAGGGCCGGTACCGCCTGTTCCGGGCATACCGCTGATGGGCCTTTCCACGGCCACATCGTTCTGCCTCCTGCCTCCTCACATCCCTCATTACGGCCTCCATCTGGAAGGCTGCACTGGTCATGGCCCCTGTTGTCCTGTCTCCCCCAGGGCATCCGGCTCCAATGGACCGCTTGCCACCGTGGGGCAGTGCCTGTCACTCTGTCGGGCTCCCTCTTGCTACATCTACACCTGGCATGCAGTCACCTGCCACCTCTGTCCCATGCCCCTGTGGATGCTTGTGTCACTCCCTCCAGGGTCTGGTGTCTCTTTCTCTCTCTCTCACACTCTCACTCTGTCTGTGTATCTATCTCTCAACCTCTCTCTGTCTCTCTCTCTCTCTCTCTCTCTGTCTCTCTCTCTCTCTCTCTCTCCCCCCCCCGTCTGTCTCTCTCTGTCTGCCTTTCTGTCTCTCTCTGTCTAACTCCCCTCTGGTGCAAGTGCTGTCCCCTTGCTTCCTCCCTGTTCTTATAGGTGCAAGTCTGCTTGGCACATCTGGCCATTGCTCCACACTTGCGCCATGGGTCAGGAGTTGAATATCGCACTGTGCCTCATATTCATGGGAATGCCCCCTGCCCTTGCACATGCATTCATTACAGTTGTGCATTGGTGCACTGCTACTTGTGCTGTGCAGTGGCTCCTGCTGAATATCGTTCCATGGCACAGTTCCACAGTTGTGCATGCACAACCCAGTTGCGCCATTGCAACTGTTTTGAATATCCAGGCCTATGTGTGTAAGCACTTGCAATCAGTTTTCCCTGATAAGGATAAGACCTCAGATTTGGCCCAGTTAACTCTAAATCTAGAAAATGTTGAGAAATCTTTAATGGTGGTAAAAAAATGCAGAAGAGAAAATGCAGGGTTGCTTAAGGACAAGAGGATATTATCTGCATAGGCAGAAAACTTATATTCCTTACAAATTTTAATTCCTGAAATTGATGTTAAGGAATTAATTTTAATCAGTAGTGGTTCAAGTGCCAAACTGAGTAATGATGATAATAGTGGGCAGCCTTGTCTGGTGTCTCTCTAAATAGTTGAAAAGACTTTGACGATATACCATTGACCCTGGCACTGGCTTCTGCTCCTGAGTATAATGTTTTAATAAGGCTACAGGTATAAGAACCACAATTATACTGGTCCATAATGAAGCGTAAATCATTCCATTCAATGCAATCAGTTGCATTGTCTGTATCCAGTGATAGGAACAATATGTGTGTACTTAGTTTCTTAACCACTCATATAATGAGAAGGACCATTTTAAAATTATCTGTGCTGTGCCTTCCTTGCATGAATTTGACCTGATCCAGATGGATGATCTCTTTATTATGGTATTTAGTATGTTTGCAATTATTTTGGCTAACATTTTACAGTCCGCATTGATAAGGGAAACAGCAGTCATTTTCACATAAAGTTTTGTCTCTGTCTTTTTTGGGATGACTGAAATATTAGCTTTTTTCATAAAATCAGGTAAAGAGCTGGTTTTATGGGCAAAGGAGAAGGTATTTAATAATCTTGTGGCAATGCTATAAATTGTGGCCTTGTAAAATTCTACCATAAAACCATCAGTTCTGGGTGCTTTACCAGAAGGCATGGAATAAACTGCTTTCATCAGTTCTTCTTTAGAGATAGGTTTTTCTAGGATCTGTTTGTCCTCATCATTGACCCTAGGTAAAACAGCCCCACCTAAGATGTTTCAGAAATCATCTTTATTAAATGTTGTCTTGGACTGGTACAATTTATAATGAAATCTCTAAAAACAGAGGCAATTTGTCTTGAGGTTATTGATGAGTTAACAGAAGGGTTTCTGATAGAGGCAACCCTCGAAGATTCAGTTATCTTTTTTAACGTATGGGCTAATAACCTGCCTTTGCTCTCACCTGCTTCCCAGTAGATTTGCTTAAGCCTAAAAAGAGAGTATTTGACTTTTTGACTAAAAAACAAACATAACACTAAAAACATTCAATAACATCACAATTACAGAGCATATGCATTTTAAATTCACAGTACATATAAATAGCACAGCAAGACAGTCAGCAAAGCATATGAGTTTTTTCTTATTATGTCAGCTCAAATGCTTGATTAAATAAAAACATCTTGAGCCCCCTCTTAAAGGCTTCCACCGAGGCGGCCTCTCTCAGATATTCTGGGAACGAATTCCACAGGGCTGGCATGACCACAGAAAAGCATGATCTCTTGAAAGCCACAGCCTAGCCCAGGGGACCACCAAAAGGCCTCATTTGGAGGAATGAAGGAGGTGAGCAGGGCAGTAAGGAACCAGGAGGTCTTGCAGATAGTCCAGCCCCCAGCCTTGTAGGGCTTTACAGGTCAGTAATTTGACCTTGAAGGCAGTTCTCCACCCTATTGGCAGCCAGTGCAGCTCACAGAGAACTGGCATAATATGCTCAAATCTAGATGCACCTGTCAATAGCCTGGCTGCTGCATTCTGCACCAACTGCAGATGGCAGAGGTTGTGTCCCAAAGACCCCAGGTACAAGGCATTGCAGTAGTTCAACCTCGACATGACAAAGGCATGTTTGTATCAGGGTGGCTAGGTCATCAGATGGTTTCAGGGAACAGATCCAGGTAATGATATGTCTACCTTTTAAGTAGGCCTTGAAGGCAACCCATAGCATGTCAGAAGTAACAGAGTTGTTATTGTTAGTATCAAAGTAATCCTTTGTTTCTTTTTCCACCCATTTTAAAAAATCTCAGTCTTGTAATAGGGCACTGTTGAACTTCCAGAACCTGTTCTCATGTTGGGCATCAATCAGTAAACCTGCCATAACAGGGGCATGATCTGATATAACTACATTACCAGTGTTTCTAGATGTCAAATTATGTAATAGGTAATTAGATATCATTATATAATCTAACCTGTAGCTGTTATATCTGTTGGATTTGAATATATAATCCCTCCAATCTGGATTAGTTATCCTCCAAGAATTGTTAAAATCAAATTATTTACACATTTTTTAGAGAGAGAGTGATGATTTTGTTTCATTGGTTTGAGACAAGCCACTCCTGTCTAGTATTTCATCCAATGCCGTATTTACATCACCATCCATAATGATATTGGAGATGCCCTTAGAAGCAACAAGATTTGCAATGTTTGGAAAGAATTCTGGACAGTTCTTGTTAGGAGCATAAATATTCACAAAAATAATATTTTGATCTTCTATTTGGCAATTAACTATTGAAGATCTGCCCTGTGGATCTGATATAACATTTTTTACCATTAGGGGCAATTTCTTATTATAGAGCATGCAGACACCTCTACTGTTTGTGTTATACAAACTGCTAAAAACATCCCCTACCCACTTTTCCACTAGTCACTTTTTTCTTTTTAGTTTCAAGGTTTCGTCATAGAAAAGGTGGATCTCTTGTAAAAACCCCACATCTACTGTTAGAGATTTCAGTAATGCTAGTATCTTTGGGTGTGTGTTTTTTCCATATACATTTTATTTGCCTCATCCCTAGCTGTCCCCTTCAGACTGACCCCCCAGCCCCGTCACCCCGGTATCACTGGAACTGACCTTCCAGAGTTCTACCCAGTCTCCGGGTGCAGAGACTCAGAGGGTCAGTTGACATTTGCAGTTAAGGTTTTTTTTTTTCTCTTGTCCCCATTGCTGGTGCGCACACACCAGACATATGTACGTGGAGGCATGTGCTTGTCTGTAGAAGTCCCACAGCATCCTCCCTTCCCCGGCACCCATCAGACCTGCACTGCCTTTGGTCCTCCACTGGGGCAGTCATTTGGTAGGAGAGCCAGTCCTCCCTCCCCAGCAGAGGAGAGCAGTCCTTCAGACACTCATTCCTCTCCCTTCCCAGCCAACCCCCAATGGCCCACTCATACCTTGAACACGGGTCACCAGCGTGGCAGGAGGTAAGGCACAGATGCCTCAGCCTTCCACGCCATTGGGCCAACTATATGTTTGGGTGTTTAACTTGGTTATGGCATCCCTTTATATTCCATGAAACAAATTTATAAATTTTAACTGTTCCTGTTCCTGCCATCTTTACTACAGTTTGTCAACCTGTGTCTATAAATGTGAATGGTAAGTAGGTTATACAGTAAGGTAACATTGACCAACTTTGCAACCATATATATACCTTATTGCACAACAGATACTTCCTCACCTAAGGTTTTAAAACTAGTGTATTGCATAAATGTGGCAGCGAATGCAGCTAGTAACAGATATAACTAGTAGGAATAGAGGTAAATCTTTAGTGCAACACCATTCCCAAACTAAAAGTATTAAATACCTGTAGAAATAAACATGACTGTTAAAAGAACAAATAAGAAATAGTATAAACGGTAGTAACAACAAAATCATCTTTACAATAAAACAATTTAAAAGTGACATCAGATAGAGTCTAGCTTTAGTCGAGAAAATTTCACATTGCAAATAGATTATAAGCATAAACAGCCTAGCCATTTGGGGAACCAAAGGAACCTCAAGTCTATGTTCAGCAGTGCACTCAGGTGGAAACTTTTCAGTGTTAGTGTACTTCCCATGTAGAACTTATGCTAAGTCTGGGGTGTCATTTCACATCATCCGTGACTGGGGTAACATATAGGAAAGGAAAGGAAAGGAAAGGAAATGAGGGAAGAGAGAAAGAAAAGGAAAAAAGGGAGTAGGGATAATGGACGGTATTGGGTCTGTGGGTGAATGTGTCAAGTCCTTTGATACAAAACATCATAGACCGATTATTAGTAATAACAAACTACTGTAATTGTGATATCTAAGTTCAACATGTAACTCATTCTGGTGTGCAGCATGGAAAATGGCTTCTGCTTTTATTATAATACCTTTGCCCCTCATAGAGGGCACAATATCCATAGCTTTGGATTCATATTGGAAGGAGAATCAAGATGATCTTATGTCTGTGGTCCCTTATTGTTGCTCTGCATTTAATCAGACTGTTATTTATATGATGAATGATCTGGGATAGCTAGACGGACTCCTCTATCTCCTGTTCCAGGGCACAGAGTATATATCAATTGTTTTAGAATAATTAAGCTTGTAATCTTTTTAAGCTCTGTTCTGCCTTGCAACCATATGATAATAGCAATTTGTCACACTCTCTACATACAGTATCTTAATGAGCAATATAGTCCCAATTACAAATACTCTGATTTTAAATCACAGTTCATTATAAATAAATAAAAGGTTTATTGGCACCATCAGCCAATCATCTTTTGGGTAGGAGGTAAAAGGTAAGTGGAGAGAGGGTAGCAGAACTAAAAGTAGTGTGAGATAGGAAAGTAGACATAAGATTGTGATATCAACCTGGTGTAACTGCCTGAGTCTGTAAACTGTTCAATTTTAAGCTGTTGATATTTTATATAGTGGTGTCATCAGCAAAATATTTTCAACATAGGTAACTGTGCAGGATACTGCAAAGGACAGTAATTTCAATGGATAAAATAGATCGCTGGATTGACCAATGTAAGGAATTTGTTATCGAAGATAGTCTTTTGTTTCCTTCACTGCGTCCCTGATAAAGGCTGTAGCCAATGTCTTTACAGTATGTTGTTTATTCATGACATCTGTTTTAATATTCATGGCCTCAGATGTCATGTGATAACATTTCTTTCTAGGAGCCAATCAGAAAAGTGATGTGTAGATACTGATCTGCTTCCAGGGTAGTACATATTGCAAGGAGATTGATAATTGTAATTTTCTGTCAGCAGAAAAAGAGCTAAAGAAAAGTTATTAAGAGCACGGCTCCATGCGGTCCTGGTGTAAGAATTATTCAAGGACTGGAGAAAGGACCGCTCTCAGCCATAAATAGTCTCTTGTGGGGATTTCTCATCACACATTGGAGTGGGGGATGCAGATTTTCCTGGGCTCATAACTGCAGGAGGATCTTTGTCAAGCAAGCTAGAGTCAGAGTTTTGTGAAAGCCTGCTACTGGATTTGCGCTGCTGCCTTTCTTACGGGCATTTATGAATGTGGAGGAAGGTGTGTGAAAATATTTATTTTCTTTGGAATATGATCTGCTTTTGCAAAGGATCGTATTCCATTTTGAGGGGGAAAGTATTTTTGTTGTATGGATTTCTGTTTCTTTCCATCCAAACTTATCTGTTTCTTTGGTGTAGATGTCTCTTTTTCATTGGGGGGCTGGACACTGCTGAAAAGCATGAGTTGAGCTGCTAGGGCCAACCTCCATGGAAACATTAGAATGCTGTGCACTATTCAAATCTTGTCTGTAATTTGAAGCCTGTGTTCTGGGCCAAGGTGTATCAGTAAATTCCCATGTTTCCTTGTCTGTACCAAAGTTATGAAATCTGCCATTTTTATTGATCTGCAGAGAGGCAGGATATTTTATTTAGTGTACCATGTTATCTTCCTGTAAACAGTGTCTAATTCCTGTAAAAGCTTTACAATTACTAACAATGTCTCCAGAGTAATCTTGAAAAATAGAGATCCCTTTTCCTTCCCACATTAAAACTTTCTTTTTTCTGGACAGTTTTAATATTTCCTGTTTAAACAAATACCAAAGGAAATAAGCATTAATTGTTTGGTGTTTGGCTCCAGGTTTGGGTTTCGGGGAGAGGAAATGGTGAGCTCTTTCCATTTCTAGGGGTCCTGGCCACTGGTAGGCCAAAAATGTTAGCATAAAGTCTTGTAAAAATTTTAACATGTTCTGTCCCTCTATACCTTCTGGGACTACCCCTCCCAGATGAATGTTATTTCTCCACACCCTATTTTCTAAATCATCCAATTTTTTTCCAAGGTTTCTATTGTAATCACTTGTGTAAGCAACATTTCTTCAATACTACTGTTCTGGTTTTCAGTCTCTTCCACCTGACCAGTAATGCTATTTAATTTACTGTTCATATCAACAACTGTTAATTTAAGGGCTGCTATGTCAGCACTGATGTTAGTAAGCATGTTTTAATAGATGTGAACTCAGTTTTATTATTGGCAGTTGTTCCACATCTATTGTTAGCAGCTCCTCCAGTGGGTGGTTGTTTCTGCAGAGACAGGCCTGGCACTTTAAACAGTAAATGAATAAAAAAAAAACTTTAAATAAAATAAAAGTTATGTGTCTGATTTTCATGAAACAAAATATGTTATGAACCCTCTGATGAAGAGTCACACCTAGGACTCGAAGTGCTGGGGATGTGTAACCATGGTCTCCTGCTTTAAGCAAACTCTTTGCTGTCCAGTCCAATTCATTTGTGTACCAAGAGTGCAGTCATTTTTGTGCTTCTACTGTTGTGAACTGGGTGACAAGATTGATCACAAGAGCCATGTTTTGTGAGCTGTCAGGGCTGACTACCAAAGGATGCAGAAAAGATTCTTTTTCCAGTGAATTAGTGTAATGAATTAAGCTGCCATCTTGTTGGCAGTCGGTGCATGCTCCCTGGCATTACCTTACATGCAAAAGTGAGGTGTCTCAACAATTGTTCCAGCTCCCTCAAAGTTATTTTGCAGGTCTTTGCCACTTTGGCCAATAATCCCCACAAGGCCTGTACCTCGGCTTCTGACAACTGGAGAACCATGGCCTGGGCATCTATCTTGATACTCAAAAAAGACAGCACAGTGCAGGGCCCCTCCATCTTGGGCCTTGCCAAAGATATTCCAAATTCTGCACACATCTCCTGAAACACCTTCAGGAAGTGTCCACATTTTCCAGTGCAGACCTTCCCTACAAACAAGAACTCATTCATATAATGGACCACCTCCATTAATTTTGTCTTGATCATTACCACCCAATGCAAAAAATGGCTGAAACACTTGAACACCACACACACCACTGCATACTCTATGGGCATGCATCTGTCTATGTAATACAGTCCCTCAATTTTCATTCCCAGCAAATCCTTGTCCTCCTTGTGAACTGACAGTAGGTGAAATGCAGACTCTGTGTCCACCTTTGTCAGAAAGGCCCCCTTTCCTGCCACCCTCACCACTTCTACTGCTCTGTCAAACAGTGTATAGGACACCACCATAAAACATGGGGCAATGTAATCATTAACAGAATCCCTGTCTGGGTAAGACAAGTGGTTTTTCATAGTGTACTCACACAGTGCCTTCTTGTGGACCAACCCAATCAGGGATATTCACAACGATGGTGAAGGAGGGACTAAAAAGGGGCCACTGACCTGCCCTGCTCCCATTTCCTTGGCTATCTTTTCTTTGACCAGGTGTGGCTTATTTCTGGTGGACCTCAAGTTCTCAGCCTCATAACACCATCAAGAACCCTCATACAGAATCAGGATTGGGAGGCAGTGTAGTGCAGCGGTTTAAGGCTCTGAGCTGCAAATCTGGAGACCTGGGTTTGAATCCCACAGCCCCCACTTGCATACTGTGTGACCCTGAGCAAGTCACTTAACTTTCCTGTGCTCCCAGGTTGCATCTATAAACAAGCTGTTAGCTTAGTGTGACAATCCTGGTTAAACAATTGAAAAAAAAACACTGTTCATGTACACCCCGCCCATGCTCGATGGCCCACAGCAGTGTCATGTCACACATTACAATGCCTCATCTGGTCTATGTGCTTCCAGCAATGAAATTCTTCATCATATTCTCTGATTATCTAAATTTAGAGGTACTGGTGTTCAGATAGGTAGTGGGGAAGCTCAGCGAGACCCCAGGCTGATTTGTAGGCCCTCTTTTAGTTTTAAGAAGATAACCAAGGAAGACATGCTGCAGATGTTAAATAGTCTCCTAAATAAACACAGTAACTGTGAGGGAGGGTTGGATGGTAGAGTCTTGTGTCTTGCAGTTCCATATATAGTTAAATCTCTCGGATTTCTTTTTAATCTTTCTTTAGACTACTGTCAATTTCTATCTGATTGGATGCTGGCTAAAGTGGTGCCTATTCCTAAAAAAGCACAAGCAGTTTCACCTGATAATTTTAGGCCAATCTCAATTCTAAATCCTCTCAGTAAGATGTTGGAGTGAGTAGTGGCAAATCAGATAAATGATTATCTTACTTTAAATGGGTTACTTTCACCACATCAGCATGACTTCCGAAAGAACTACGGTACTGATACTGCCTTGGTCGGGTTCACAAACACTGCTCTAAGAGGCTTTGATAAAGGCCATAAGACTGGAGTGGTGTTTGCGGACCTGACCAAGGCTTTTGAATTATTAGAACATGAATTCATTTGTCAGAAATTAAGCGTTTTAGGTATTTCTGGATCCACTGTAGCTTGGTTAAGAGATTATTTAACAAACCATTTACTATTCATTAGTGTTGGTTCTTGTGTTTCAAAAGTATCTTCGATTGATTGTGGAGTCCCTCAGGGGGTCCATTTTGGGCCCCCTGTTGTTTTCTATTTTTGTAAATTAACTTCCCACTGTTAGTTTAAATTGTTAAACTATTTTGTATGCAGATCATTTGATTTTTTTATTCCCAGGGAAAATCCACTGAGGAATTCTCTGTTGTTTTAAGTTATGATTTTGATAGGATCTGTTCTTGGTTTTTGAGCAATTCATTAGTCTTAAATTCAGGCAAGATGAAATCTATGTTTTTTGGGACCAAGGGAATGCTTAGTACTAATCATTTTTTTTTGCAATTTATTAAGTTTTATTGAATTTTCCTTTTTAAGAAAAAGCAAAACAATCCACAACATAACTGCATATACAAATAATATATAATATGTATGTGAGAGAGTGAAACTGCCCCCACCTTTTGTTTGGTTTTCTAGGAGGATAGTGGCCCTGGATGTACTTCTGCTTCTTTGTCTTTGTAGTATTTGTATTATGTTTGTTGGGCTGGCCACCCATTTTGTTTGTCTATTGTGGTGTTGTCTGTTTTTCTCTATCTTTCCAGTACATCCCAGAATCGCTACTCCTGCCTACCAAAGCCCTGGTTTAAAAAGACTGAGGATGTCAGGACTGCTAACCTCTTTTTAAAGTAAAAAATGCCCTGTCCCCTCTGTTAAAATGTGTGCCTGAAGCCGTTTTGCTCTTTGTGTAAAAAGCGTCCTTTCCCCTGAAAAAATAGATGTTTGGAGCCTTTTTTTCGCTATGCAGGCTAACCCCTGCTTAAATGCCTACATATTAGCTCCATTTTTGGAAAGAAAGCCCTCCATTTAAAAGTATGCAGGGCTCTGCATAAGAAATCCCCTTTTGCTGTCCTTGTGTGTTCCAGAGTGTAAATAATCCTGCGAACATTGCGGTTCAATTGTTTATCCTCGAAATACTCAAATTAAAAAGCTCTCCTGAATTGTGGCTGCTGTAAAAATAATCATACTCCATCACGACTGTGCGAGTTCAAGCGCCGGTAGTTTTACGGCTGCTCAAATGTTCACACTCTTATGAGAGGATTTAGGCTTCTGATTATTTCCTGCTTTGGATTTTTAGCAAGCAAATAAAGCATTTAGCCTTGGACATACCCTCTCTGGTAACATTGGAGTGTTCTGTGTGTTTTCAGAGGGTCTTGCAAAACAAGGGTTCTAACACTGCTGCTGGGATCTTAGCCCTTGAAAACACACCACCTTCAGCTCCAGCACTACTATAAGAGCCAGCAGACCACTTTCTAAACACATTTATGCTGCATACAGAAGGGAGTGGTGCTTCCCAATGCTCAGAGATAATTTTAAACCCTTCAGAATGATAGAATTTACTTTTAAGACTGAATGCAAGTCACATCTATGATTTCAATGTGTTTGTGTGCTATAAAAGAAATATTTGCATTGTATATAAAGAAATTATGTTTGAATGAATGAACGGGGTGGAGTTTAAAGGTCACATGACCCCTGATAGGTACTGTATAAATGTTGTTCACCTAGAACAAATAGTCAGTCAGCAGGAGGATGTGAAGCTGTTAACATCCTGTATAGCTAGCTATTACTAGCTGTATTTCTTTTGATTTTGATGCATTTGCTGCTTATCAGTTAGCTTTATATTTGTATAAGTAAATACTTGATTTTGCTGCCTATCTGCCTCATTGGTCCATCCTTTACCCATAACCTACTTCAATGTACATACAATTGTTGGTGACTATATCTTCCAAAAGAATAATAATTACGTAGTTAAGGAGTCAACACAGAAAATAAACCTGAAAACCTCCGAGTCCCTTCCCTCCACCCAACCCCCCACCCCCAAACAGCACTTACAGGAATAAAAAAGTTATAAATCATTGGAAAGTCTTAGGCAGATAAGGCTAAACCACAGGGAAAAATTAATCATTGGGCAGAGACCACTGACAAATCACATCTAAGTGATAACATATATTAACCTCATAATTGCTGGAGCTGGGAATAAAAAGGGGCCCAACAGTTTTGAAATTTGAATCAGGCCCCAGTTGACCAAGCAACAGCTCATTCAGCAGCTAAAGCTGTTAGGAGCTCCTGGCACCATTCAGCAAAAGTAGGCATCCAACTATTCTTCCAGTGGTGCAAAATAATTAACTTAGTAACTGACACTACTAGAGCCATATAGCTTTTGAGATTTGCTGACTGTATCATAGAATTGTCTCCCAGCAAGCATATTTCAGGAGTAAAACAGGCAGAGAGAGGAAGTATAACTTGCAACTTGGACTGCACCAACTGCCATAGTTCCCTAATTTTGGGGCATGTCTACAGTTTGGGATATAAGGATCCTTCATTTTCCCCACATTTCTCACAGCTAGGGGATGATTTCTTACTTCTTCTGTATAATCTTACTGGGGTAAAATATAAGTTAGGTAACACTTTAAATTGCAGGAGACATAATCTGTCTTGCTTTATGTATCTGGTAGTGTTAATCCAGATAGCATGCCAAAATTCAGGGGTTTTATCCAATTTTAATGCTGATCTCCAGTAAAAAGCCTCAGGAGAGATTGCCTTATTCCCATGGGAACACAATTCCTTATATAAACCAGCAATTGGTTTGGGCCAAGAAGCTAGCACATTTATATCACTAAACCAAGCTCCTACTTTAGAATTCCATGGGGCAGGGCCGAAGAGATGAGTCACTGCAGATTGAATTTGGATCAGCTTAAATGTCTCTCTGGGAGCTATAATAAATTTAGTTTTTAGTCTAACAGGAGACAGTATGTGCTATCCCTTGATTAGGTCTTGGAGAACAAGCCCCGCCAATGGAGGACAAAAGGATGTTGGAATAGACTCCCCATCTATGCGTATATTAGAATGATTTATTAATGACTGAGTGAGATCTTTTACAGGCGTCCACCCAAATTTCCTGCATAATTGTATATGGGCTTTCAGATCCCATCCCAATGACAAGTCCTTAAGATCTCTAGGAAAAGTAGCTAAGACAATATATGGTAGTGCTTTATGGGAAAGATAATAACTTTTCAAGAGTGATTGCTCAATTTTCAGCCACTCTGGGGAATAGTCTGTATAATGCACAGATAGGTCATTTTTGAAAAACTTTGAACTGTGGACTGCTAAATAATATAGGAAAAAGTCAGGTAGCTGTAGCCCTCCTTCTTTCTTAACACTGGTCAATTTAAAATAGGCTCTCCTAGGGGGTTTCCCAGCCCATATAAATCCAGAGCATTTATTTTTATTTATTTATTTAGCTTTTGTTGACCGGGTAAGTGCACTAGACAAATCCTGCCTATTTTCAGGCACGACCCGGGGGAAAGGGATACAGATGAATGCCAACTGACTTTGAACCAGATTAAGCTGTTGGTGGTATTTTTAGTGAATGAGGGAAATTTGGTCAGGACACCGGGGAAATTCCCCTACTCTTTTTGATAAGTGCCATGGGATCTTTAACATCCACCTGAACTACCACCAACCCAGTCAGATGGGACCTCGGTTTAACGTCTCATCCGAAGAAGCGGCACCTCAGAAATGCAGCACCCTCTCATACTGCATTACAGTGTCAGTACTGGGATATTAACCCAAGTGCCAGATGTGGGAACTGAACCCACAGCCCTCTGATCTCCCGGCCTCAGAGGCGAGTGTGCTACCTACTGAGCCACTGACACTGAAACCCCATAAACCACTTATTGGGTACATTTATATTGAGCATAGTCAAAGGGTATAAGAGGTGAGGAAGCACCATCATTCTAACCACATTTATGCTCCCCATAAAGAAAGGGGCAAGGACTGCCAATGCTGGAGGTCCTCCGACAAGCTTTTAATCACTGGATCAAGGTTCATTGTTTTCAATTTATTTTTTTTTCAATTCAAATTTTATTAAAGTTTCCAATACAGAAAATGGATCATAACAGTATAGATCATGAACCCCATACATCAGATACAAAATACAGGATGATTTTCTCTCCCCTGCCCCCCCGCCCTGCCCACCATCCACCCGAACAACCCAGCGCCTCTTTAAACATTTAGCACGGAACCTATGGATATGGCCTAGTGATGCTTAGACCTGTAATGCATAGAGAGTTTGTAGTGGGCCCCAAATCCTATCAAACTTCTTAATTTTGTTGTATAGACTGGCAATAGTCCTTTCTGTTCTGAGGTTCGTAAGTGACTCCTGAAGCCATTCAACATATGTTGGTACCTCCGTATCTTTCCAGTGTCTTAACACTACTTTTTTAACAGACATCGACATCAAGGATATGTAGTGCTTCCTGTTCACCACCGAAATGGAGGAGAAATCCCCAAGAAGACATATTTTGGGGGTGAACAAGTCTGAGAGTCCTAAAAGAGGGTCAGCATGCTGTTTAATCATAGTCCAGAGTGGGACAACTTTAGAACAGCTCCAGAAAATATGAAGAAGGTCTCCTTCTAGTGACTGACATCTTGTGCAAAAGAGGAGAGGACACCAAACCCAGTCTGGCAAGCCTCTGCAGATAATAATAAATGTTGTGCAAAATTTTGAATTGCATTAATCTAAGTCTGTCCTGCTTGAGGAACTTATGACAGCTTTGCCACAGGAGAGGCCAATCCAGGTCTCTGCCCTGGAAGAGAGAGGCCCAAAAGGTGATGGGAGCGTAGTTATCAGGATAGACCCAGGTAAATAGAGCACTGTATATTTTAGATACAGCATGGGGCGAACCCACCAACTCCGTTAAGGTAGCTTGGAATCTGATATGGGCAACCGGGAGGGGAGGGGGAGTTGAACCCATTACCTTAACCAGGAGATGATGAAGCTGGAAAATCTTGAAGATTCTTATGTGAGGTATCATAAACTTGTGCATAATGTCAGCTGAGGAACACCATTGACTGTTGGGTGTTATAAACTCATCTAGATGGCAATCTCCTATCTGAGGGAGTCAACTTGCTGGGAGGGGCTTACCGTCTAGTAAAAAATTAGGGTTACCTGTTATGGGTTGAAATAAATCCTTGAGATGCTTATATCTCAGAAATGCACACAATTGAGTATGAACCCTGATTGAAACAGCTATAGGGGAACTACGTAGAGATTCTGGTAGGGAACTAACCTTGGTGTATAACAGCACAGCAGGGGAAAGGCTGTGTTTTTTTTATGGAAGCAGACTCGACGGCTAACCAGGTTGGGGTGCTGTGGCTGCCGTGGACAATTGATCCGCGGTCAGCCATCTGAGATACTTGTTGGCCTGGCTGGCCCAATAGTATAGCCCAATATGGGGAAGCCTTAATCCTCCTTTAGCTTTCGGGGCAGCTAATTTATGGAATGCCATCCTAGCCTTCTTATCACCCCATATAAAAGTAGAGATCATACTGTGCACTTTTTTGACCCAGGACAAGGGGAGCCATATGTTTAGCATGCTGAGAGGGTAGAACAAATGGAGGAATACGTTCATTTTGATTAGATTAATTCTTCCCCCAAAGAGAAAGGGGAAGTAGGGTCCACCTGTGAAGATCTAGGTCTATTTTATGTACCAGTGCATCAATATTTAGTTGTCTGAGCCGAGCTGCATTCCGAGTTAAAAGGAGCCCCACTTATTTAATACAGTCAGAATTCCAAGTGAGCCCAAACGTGATACTGTCCTGTTTGTATACCCGATGATTAAGAGGAAAAACTACAGTCTTTCCTACATTAAGTTTATAGTTTGAAACCTTGCTGAAATCATCTATTAACTTCAGAATAGTGGAAATAGATGTGAGTGGGTGGGTTACTTGCAGCAGAAGATCATCTGTGTAGGTCACAACTTTAACCACCTGCTCACCTAGAGAAATACCTGAAATGCCCTGGGCACCTGATAATCTCCTAATAAGAGGCTCTAAGTAAATATTAAAGAGAAGGGGAGATAGGGGGCACCTCTGTCTGGTCCCCACATGCAGTTTAAAGGGACTAGAGACAACCCCATTACATGAGATTCTGGCAGAGGGGAACTTCTATAACGAGCTAACCCAATTCCGGAATTTCATGGGGAAACCGAAAACCTCCATCATAACAAACAAATAGTCCCAGTGGACTCTGTCAAATGCCTTCTAGGCATCCAACGAAATCAGGACCATTGGATGAGAAACATCCTTGGATGCCAGGAAGAAATGAGACAGAGTCCTCAGATGATCAACCGATGATCTCCCTTTCATAAAACCAACCTGTTCTGCCCCTATTACAAAGGAAAGTACTGCCTCCAGATGGTCGGCTAATAATCTTGCCAGAATTTTAATATCATGGTTGAGAAGGGAGATCGGCCTATAACTTGAGACCTGGTCAGACGGTCTGTCTGGTTTGGGCAACAGAACAATCAACGCCTCGAAAAGGGAGCGATTGGATACTTGACCAGAAAGGATAGCCTGAAAAAGTAGTAACAGAATGGGAATCAATTGCTTAGAAAAAACTTTGTAAAAGTTGGAGGTGAACCCATCAAGGCCCAGAGATTTGTCAGGTGGAAGAGATTTAATTACCTTTTCAATCTCGTCCCCAGAGATAGGAGACCAAAATTTTCTGCTGGGATTGTATAAGAGATGGCAATTGTAAATCACTCAGATATTCATAAAGTCTGTCCTTAGATGGGGGGTTGGCCATAGGGCCATACAAATCCTTGAAATAATTTGTGAACTCCTCCGCTATCTCCGAGGGTAAGACCCTAAGGGAGTTGTCTTTGGGGGAGTAGACTGCAGGAATGAATCTGGTGGATTCTTGTTGTTTAATACGCAATGCTAACATTCTGCCCTCCTTCTCACCCTGATCAGTATATACAGCTTTTGTTTTCAAAACTGCAAATTCGACTTGCTCTGATAACATAGCTAGGTAGGCTTCTCTCAATTTCATTAAATCTTGTTTAAATGTCTCTAAGGAAGATGGAGAGAGAGCAGTCTCCATACCCCTAATCTGAGAGAGAAGATCAGAAATCTGAGATGCCCTCTCTCTTTTTCTTTTCAATGTTAGGCCTATTATAATCCCCCTTAAATATGCTTTACAAGCACCCCATACCATATCAGGCTTCCCTATGGAGTTAGAATTGGTAGCAGTAAACTGCTCTATTTGGGATATTATATATTGAACTGTCTTCAGCTCCTTCAAAATTTGGTTATTCAACTTCCACCTGCTCCCTTTATTTGGCAAGGAAGCTAGGGCTATTAGGCAGATGACCACAGAGTGATCTGACGGGGGCCCTGAGACAATACTAGAGCTTATAACCCCTGGTAAAAGAGTTTGAGAAATGAGGATATAATCAATCCTCGAGGAAGTTGCATGCACCGGGGAAACAAAAGTGTACTCCCTTGTATTGGGAAGTAATACACACCAGATATCACAAAGACCTGCAGAGTCCACCAGAACCCTAAAAGCTCTTCGTGCTGGAGAGAGACCTTGATGGGATTGACCTGATCTGTCTAGAGCCTGATCAAAAATGAGATTAAAGTCACCCCCTATGACCATGGGGGTATCCAAAAATGAAGTTAAGGCTTCTATTATCTGAACAGAAAAATTAGGGGAGTCTACATTAGGGCCATAGATAGCACCCAAGACAATGTCTAGGGTATGCAGTCTGCCTTTTACAAACAGGAATCTGCCCAAAGGATCAGATATAACTTGGAGAGGTTTGAACGGAACCGACCTATGCAGAAGGATCATGACCCCTCTACTGTGGGTCGTGCCGTCCACCACAAACATCTTCCCAATCGATTGCCATCTCATTTTGTCAGCCTCCCTCTTGAGCAGGTGCGTCTCCTGCAAAAACATAATTTCTGCCTTCAGATGGTTTAACTGTTTCAGAATTTTATATTGCTTAGTTTTATGCCTCACCCCTTTAACGTTCCAACTAATAAATTGAATATTTTTAGCCATCACCCGTGTTGCCAGTCAGAAATCTTCCAAAGCAAAGCATATGTTTATAATTCACATCAGTACTACTCCAAACATGGTATGCGCTGGGTTGTTCTACCCTCCCCCCAACCCTGCCAGTACTGAGTCCTTTCCCCTGACTGCCCCCTTGAAACCCCCCACCCAAAACACCCCATAAACCCTAACCCCCCTCCTCCACCCACCCTACCCTCTTTTTCATGGTACAAGATGAACGGCAGTCTGAAAAGTCCCTCTTCCTCCAACCTCCCGACCCTCATGAACCAGGAAACAAGAACAAGAATACCCCTTTATAACCAGAACACTCCATAGAGAATAACATATCCCCAATTCTTACTGCTTAACATCACCCCTTAATAATACAGGGGAATTAGCTGCACGAGCCCCTTAGAGAAAGTAACCCTTCCTGCTGAAACCCCACGAGCCATGCATCAACATGGTCCATGGAGCATGAAGTGTGTAAAACACTTGCATCATATGTGGAAATAATAATCTTAGATACCCTCTTGCGGCGCAGCCCATGAGCAACAGGCATAAACAGCCGAGAGTGAGCAGGCCATTACTGTCTTCTTTGAAATAGGGAAAAGTGTGTGAGCTCCAGGGTCACTGTCCAGATCGCATTGCTTGGACCAGAAGCAGTGACTACCTCACTCTCATGGGGAAAATTTGAAAAAATAGAGGGAGTCATCCAAAAACAGCACTCTAACAGGGTTATAAAAGAGGGGCAGACAAACGGCCAATTAAGACGTACAGAAACACTGATATCTCCGCCTGTCTGCAATTGTGGAATCCCCGTCTGGTTTTCAGGCTAACCATATTTAATGCCTAGTGGCATCAGGGAGCAAAAGGTGGGGAAGCCAAGAAAAGACCAGACCTTACTAACAGGACCAGGAAGAGACCGCGGTTGCAGACAGGCTCTTATTATAAGCTCCGAGAGAGCTGAGCATTGCTCCCTATTGCCATAGAATCAGGACATCACCCCTAAGGAAATTAGTTGCCAATTCTGTCAGAGTGAGATTTGACTTGAACACAATGACCCCGCTCAGATATCCATTATTTAGGACCAGAGGGAAAACACAAGAGCCCGTTAACACCTAGCTTGTAACCCAAAGATGAGGCTGGGCTTAGCCAGAGCCAAAACAAGAGAGTCAACAAAATATTAGACAGTCCTGGAAGTGAGAACCAGATCGGGAGCAAAATGTTCATTTTTATATCAGAAAGGAGACCCTTCATGAGAGTTGCAGCGTAGAGTTATTTATTTTTTTATTTATTAAATTCTTGGATTACAAATACCTTTGAGCAGAAACTGCTCGTTTACAAAGGTTCCACGTCAAAGGATGAGGGTCAACATACATACAGAGGTAGTAAAAGAATGCACAATAAACAACCAAAACAACTAAAAGAAAAAATAATGATACTCAGTTATAACATACATTGTGATAATATTCATAAAACGAGCAGCTTGAGTAGGCAGCTGGCTGCGGTAACAATAAGAGATAGAGGGCACCATAGGCAGTTAGTATTGCAGGCATGCGACCGGGAGAGGAAGTTGGCAGGCTAATGGGCCACTGTCCGATGGTGGTGGAAATGTCTTGTACCAGTGGAGATGTGAAGCAGGAAAGGAGTCACAAGGAAGGCCCAGTGCCAGAGGGAATGAGATTGGGAAAGGGCGGCTGTGAGACATGAGTGAGCTAGGAGGTGTTTAGAGAGATCTCTGTTCAAAGAAACAGTCACATTGAGTGGTAGAGGTGAGGTAAAGTTTGAGATTCCTTTTGAAGGGTCCAAGTGTAGTAGAGGAAAGTGCTTCTTTATTGAGGGAATTGAACCATTGAGCGGCTCTATAGATAAAGGACCGCTGACCCATGGAGGTATGACATCTTGGAACCTGAAAAGTTAGAGATTGGGCACCACGTGTTTGTTGAGTGCCACTGTAGGTAGTAAGGAGTGAGCTAACACCAGGTGGCATGAGACCAAGAAGAATCTTTTTGGTAAGTAAGCAGGTCTGGTATTGTATTCTGCTGTGTAGGGGTAGCCAGCTGGCCTGTGCTTAGAGGTCACAGGTGTGAGTTTGTGGGGCTGCACCTGTCAGTAGTCTACAGGCTTTGTTGAGAGCAACTGAGATCCTGCGGAGGGCACTTGTTGGGGCACAGCCATAGATGGCAAGGCCGTAGTCAATGATAGAGGTGACAGAGCTGTAGATGGCTAGTTTAAGGGCATCCGCAGGCATACAGTGCTTGTGTTTGTGTAGTAGTCCAATCCGTATATTGGCGGTCTTGGCAACAGTGTCAATATGCCGAGTGTAGGAGAGGGTACTATCCAGGGTAATACCAAGGTACTTGAACTCCTTGACATGTTCAAGTGGGATCCCAGCGTGGTTCTTGATGGTGAGGGACAGAGAGTTGTGCCTGCTCTGTCAGTTACAGAAGGACATGGCTTTAGTCTTGCTGTGGTTCAGGACAGGTTTATGAGAATTGAACCAGTCTTCGATGCGATTGAAGTTGAGCTGCAGCTGGGATTCAAGGACTGTAATGTCATGGTGGCTGGAAAACAGGACTGCATCATCTGCGTATAATAATATTTTTTGGTGGCAGGCACTGGGGAGATTGTTGATGAAGAGGGAGAAGAGTAGAGGGCCCAGAATAGACCCCTTGGGGACTCCGGACCGGACCGGTTTCTCATCCGAAGAGATCCCTGCAATCCTTACACATTGGATCCAATTATCAAGGTAGCTGGTGAACCATGGAAGGGCATCGCTGGAGATCCCAATGGAGGACAGTTGCTTGAGCAGTAGGGGGTGGTTAACTGTGTCGAATGCCTTGGTAAGGTCTATAAATACTGCCCCTCCACAATTGCCTTTGTCAAGCGTGGCATAGATGAAGGTTGTAAATTCCAGTAGTGCGGTGGTGGTGCTGTGCCCTTTTCTGAAGCCATGCTGCTCTGGGCACTGTACATTGTACTTATCCAGGAATTCAACTAGTTGGTCCGACACTATTCGCTCCAGCGCTTTGGATAGTGGGGGGAGGAGTGAGATCGGTCTGTAATTGGTGTGCAGTGTCCTATCTCCGCTTTTGTGAACCGATGTGACAGTGGCTTTCTTCAGAGAGAAATGGCCCAATCTAAGCGAAGATTAAAGATCTTTGTAAGTGGTTCTAAGATTTCATCGAGGACTTGTGCCAGCAGTTTCAGGTCAAGGAGTCACCACTGTACCCTTGTTTGCCGATGGCCTTTTGAATTATTTTCTAGCTACTTGTGTGGGACCTCCTTAAAAAACTTTGGGGTTGTACTTTCTAGTTGGGGGGTAACTTGGGAGGAGCTGGAGGGGAGGTCGTCGAAAAAATTTGGTGGAAGGACACTGTCCAGGTTTGTAAATGCATTATTAAAAGTGCTGGTGATGATACCTAGGTCGAGTGTAGGAGTGCCATGAAGGCTGAGCATAGTGGGTGGTGCTTTAGGATCCTTGCCTGTGAGTTCTTTCATGTTGTTCCAGAATTTGTTTCCCTGGCCCCAAGAGTTGGTCAGAGCCTCTTTGTAATAGCTGCGTTTAGCATTCCGTATTCTTCGAGTGCAATCATTTCTGGCTGCTTTGTATAATTGTATGTTTACTTGCATTGGAGTTGCATGAGCACAATGCCAGAGGTGGTCTCTGTGCTTGAGCAGAGTTAAAAGGTCAGTAGTAACCCAGGGGTTAGTCTGTCCTTTGACCTTCATCTTTTTCACTGGTGCACAGATGTCACAGGCTTCTTTGAAACGTTTGATAAATAGGTCCAGAGCTTTGTTGGTGTCATTGAGGGAGTCAAGCACTGCCCAGTTCAGCCTGGTTAGATGGGATTTTAACAGCTGGAGGTGCCCTTGTTTGATAACCCTGGCATAGATAAGCTTGCGAGGCGGCTTGTGGTATTTGTTTGACCAGGAGCAGATGACAGGTGAGTGGTCACTTATTGTATCCGGGAGTACAGAAACATTGGAGATGCATTCAGGGCAGTTAGATAGAATCCAGTCTAAAAGCGTAAGGGAGCCTGTCCTATAGTTACACCTGGTGGGGGCATTGACCAGTTGAGTGAGGTGATGCTCCGCGGCTGCATCCTTATAGGTAGCAGCCTCAGCGGAGAGCCAGTTAATGTTAAAATCCACCATGATTATTGTTTCAGAAT
Organism: Neoceratodus forsteri; assembly: GCA_016271365.2. NCBI lineage: Eukaryota > Metazoa > Chordata > Ceratodontiformes > Ceratodontidae > Neoceratodus > Neoceratodus forsteri. The sequence goes on from CM028133.1 coordinate 616,592,001, forward strand.
TATGTTGCTGGACCCTTAGATATTCCATGATGCTATGGAAGCCAGCAGCCTGGTCTCTTGGGGGTAGGTAAACCGAGATGATAGTGAGTTCCTTGTTATGTGCACCAAGGAGGATTTTGATTGTGAGGACCTGAGAGGAGTTGCTCAGGCTAGGGGATGGGATGATGTGACCCATAAGGGTATCCTTAGATAGATGGCACAGCCCCCGCCCCGTTTAGCAATCCTGTCTTGCCTGAAAATGCAGTAGCCAGTGATAGAGACTGAGGTATCAGGGATTTTAGGGTTTAGCCATGTTTCCACAACTGGGAGGACATCAGGGTTGTGCTGTAGGATCCATGTTTGGAGGAAGTCAAGTTTGTTGAGGATGCTGCAGGCATTGATGGATGCCATGGTAAGTGTCCCTGTCCTTCTGATTGGTGCCACTGCTGGCTGCCCAGGTGCCACTGCCTGGCTGTCCAGATTAGATAACCAGATGTACAGTTTGTCACCGACAAAGCCCCAGAGAGTTCATTGAGAATTGTAAATCTGCAGCAGCTAGACAACACCACCATTGGAGAAGTCAGCATAGCACACTGCACCAGGTTGATTCTCATGCAGGCTTAAATAGGTCAGGAAGCGCTTCTTTGAGCCCTGCCATTGCCAACTCCACTTCCTCATAGGTCACCCAGGAGCCATTCAGGCAAACTTGAAGCCTTGCAGGAAAGCCCATACGAAACTTGATTCCCACGGCAATCAGCTTGAGGACCAGTTTGTGAAACGTGGCTCATTTCTGATGCACAGATAAAGGCAGATCTTGCGCCACCGTCAGCTTTTTACCTTCCCATTGCAAATCTTGTACTTTCTTAACTTTGTATAGGAAATGTTGTCGCTCCTGGAAATTTAAAAAGCGAAATATGAATGACCTGGGGGGGAGCTCCAGCCGGGGGAGAGGGGTGTAGTGTGTGATGAGCTCTTTCTATGACATAGCTAGGGTTTCCATTTTTCGGTTTAAACCGATAAAACCCGATAAAACCCCGCCAACGTCTTTTTCTTCTATTCGGTTACAACCGAAAAGCACCGAAATCGCCTCTGCAAATTATTATTTGAAATATATGAAAATCCACAAACCAGCATCTGCATCTGCATGCTCCAAATTCCACCTTTTCTAATGACTCTTTGCTAATGCCCCTCACATTCTTAGTCTGCTCACTATGTTTCTCGCAATTGCGCCTTCACATGTTGCTGCAATCTAATAGATCAAAGTTAATACTATGAGTCACTACATTAGTAAACAGCCACAACTTTTTGAAGAAATTGTAAACAAAAACAGGTCCAATTAAAACAAAGCTGAAAGAGACTTCAAAACAAGGACCTCGAGTGATCTACTGGAGTGGGAACAATTTAGTAGATCGTTTGGTGCACAACACAAAGAGCACAGAAGTGAACAAGGGTCCTACACTGCCTCCAGTAAATTACCAATTACCAATGTGGAACTTTAGTACTCTCCGTCTCCCTTTTTTCTGTCCCGCTACACTGATGCAGTAACAAGAGCAGAGCAGGCGGCTGTGAGATTTCTTTTCAAGTTCAGCCACCTTCCTGAAAATAAAAATAAAAAGTGGTCTGCTCAGTTCAAGCTGCATTAGTCCCTTTTTACCTCCGAAGATGTCTTGGGCTCTGCATAAAAGAGATCAAGCGGCTTAAATATGTTCTTGTAATTTTTAGCCGCTGGTCTGCTCAGTTCAAGCTGCATTAGTCCCTTTTTACCTCCGAAGATGTTTTTGGCTCTGCATAAAAGAGATCAAGCGGCTTAAATATTTTCTTGTAATTTTTAGCCACCGATCTTAGCAATGCTAGCTTAGTGCATGGTGTGTAGTTAGTGTGTAGTTAAGCGACTGAGGATAAATGAAATAAAACGTCTCTCAATTACCATTTCCAATCATCATCTCTCTGTTTAACTCTAGCTGCCATCAAGCACCTATTAATTAGATCTGAACTAGATCAATTAGATCTTATTGACTTAATCGAACTGCACGTTGTCAATAACCTTATTTAGCTGAGTTTTGTAGTTTGGCATTTAGCATTACATGTTCACTTGCCCCTAGTGCTTGTGATCGTTTTCAGATTCAAAATGCCAAGAAGATCTAAAACGGCAGAGCAGTATGCAGCAGAACACAAAGATTTTATTGTCGAGCTTCTCCACGGCAAGAGAGCCCTAATATGCAAGTTCTGCAGAGTTACAGTGCCGCTTGTGCCCGGTAAAACTGTGAGTCGGCTCGCTGAGCATGTCCTATCTAAAACTCACATTAAGCAGAAGCAGCCACTAGAGAATGAGGATCACTGCCTAAGACAGAGAATATGAGACTTCTGATTGATGTAATGAAAAAAACTTGAGTCTGAACACACACAAGTCCATCAAGTATTCAACATAGCTGGAGTGAGCATTAAAATTCTGTTAGAGAGCAAAGTTGATGGAGGCAGCTCTGAGTATGGACCAGCTGCAAGTGCACTTCTTGGGTGTCTGCCACTGGAAAGCCAGCAAGTACTGGAAAAGAGCTTCAACATTTTTTACACAGCTATGTATGACAAATGGCAGGCTGTAATGGCAAGAAATATCCCAAATCCAACAATGGGATTTGAATTAAATGAATCCTCTCTCTGGTAATCTGTTCAAGTGTTTGACCCATTTAGAAAAAACAAATTCTCTTCTAACTTTGAAAATTATGTATTTATTTTTGATACTTTTAACAAACATGATGCTGAATTATTATGTGTACAGTTTGATGACTACTTTGCAGAACCATTGCCAGCTAACAGTGAAATAGAAGTGCACACATTTTGGAGGGGTAAAATGAAGCAGTGACCAGAACTGAGTGAATGTGTTCTGTCAATTCTTGCACTGCCTGTCTCAAGTACCAATGTAGAGAGGGCCTTTTCAGAGATAAGGGCATTTACTGCCAGGAAAGAGAGAGGGAAAATGTCAAAACAAGCACTAAAAATGCATTGCATGATTTACTATAACAAATTCAGCATTTAAAGTTATTACAGTATGTGCTAATAATGGGGTTATGTGCAATTTTAATTACTTTGGATATTTATCCAACATAAACATCAATGCACACAGTGCTTTTTTTGAGAAAAAAAAATAAATAATAAACACTGATATATACTGAAATTGTCTATAGCTTTTTTATTTGCACCGAAATACACAGAATTTTGCTACTAGAAAAGGGAGTGAGAAAAGCTGAAAAATAAACACCTTTTTTCCTGATTCATAAACACCTAAAACCAGAAACCCTAGAAATAGCTTGCTGCAAAGGGGGAAGGGCCTGCCACCTTCTCCATGAACTTCTTAATGAACTTGATGGGGTCTGAGCCCTCTTCACCTTCCGGCAAACCTATAATTACTGCATTGTTGGGCAACTGCACCCCTCTAGATCTTCTACTTTATTCTCCATCTTCACTAGCCTTTGCCTCAAGGCCACTAACTCCAGTTCGGCTTTGTCCTGTTTCCTTTCAACAGAGCGTATACAAGCTTCATTATCAGCTGTTTTCTTGGAGAGCTCCTCCAGGGTGCTAGAGATGCCTTTTATTTCTCCTGCCATATTCTGCATTTCAGCCTTAAAAGACTGAAGCTCCTCTAAAAACCTCGAGAGGGTAAGGAGATCCGCATCAGGGCTCTCAGTAGTGACAGGCAGCAAGGATTGCAAGGCAGAAGCCTTGGCTTTTTTAGAGGCCTTCTCAGGTGTAACAGGAGGCGTATGTTTGGAAGCGATTTTCTGCATCTCCTCGTCCATTGACTTCTTATAACAGGGGCACGAACATTTAGGAAGGTGACAATCAAGCAGTCTGTGGTAAATAATGCTGTAAAACAGGGTTTTAAAGAGATTTAATAGGCGGAAGGTCGGAGCAAACAGATAGGCATCCTACACAGCACACCGCATCACATGACTCCCCATTGTTTTCAGTTTAGACAAGTCATGGGTCACTTTAATACCCAAATACGGTAACACAGTGGGTTGCCATTGCAAGTCCATTTCCATTACTGAGGATTTGGTACAGGATGGGGAAAACGAGTAAACTATTGTTTTATGCTTGTTTAATTTATAGCCAGAAAATGAACTGAAAGCATTAATAATTGCAAAGACCTCAGTCAAGGATGCGCACCAGTTAGCCAAATGTAACAACAGATCATCTGCGAAGGTAGAAATTTTATATCGTTGATCTTTTATTGAAATACCCTGAACCTTGTTTTCTGATTTCAACCTGTATATTAGGGGTTCTATATAGAGATTGAATAAATATGGAGATAGAGAACAACCTTGCCGTGTCCCACTGGCAAGCCAAAACACATTTGAAATCTCATTGTTACAGAATACCCTTGCTGAAGGGCATGAGTACAGTACCAACACTTTTTGAATATAGTCTTCTGGGAATCTAAATTGCTTAAGAACTACAAATAAGTAAGGCCAAGCAACCCTATCAAAAGCTTTCTCTGCGTCTAGGGTCACCAGAGTTGTTTCCAGAGCTGGATCCCCAGATGCAGAGATTTGAAAAGCTATCTAAAATGATCACTCACGTTATGGCCCAAAATAAAACCCATTTGCTCAGGACTAATTAAAGTAGACCAAACTGCAGACAAGCGTATAACTAAAATGTTTGCATATAACTTTACGTCATTATTAATTAAAGAACTAAGATGATAACTTTCTGGTTTCAAAGGGTTTTTTCCAGGCTTTGGAAGTAAAATAATGCAGGCCTCAAACAAAGATTTTTCCATGACCAGCGTAGATGACCAAAAATTAAAGACTGAGGTTAAGAGTGGGGTTAAGGTTGGCAAAAAGGTTTTGTAAAACAAGACTGCACACCCATAGGTCCTTGGGGCTTTGTCTAAGGGTAATGAGATTATGGCTTGATGAACTTCCTGTTCTGTTAATAGGGTCACTTAACTTCTTTTGGAGATCCGGGGTAAGAATAGGCAGATGGGCCTGTTTAAGGAATTGCATCATTTGAGGGTCATCAGGCGACCCAGGACTAGAAGGGGTATATACAGTAGTTTCTGGTAGTGAAAAAGGAAAATTTCCAGAATCTCTTTTGCACTGTTAGCAATAGTCTCAGTGTTGGGGTGCGATAAAGCCAGAATACACCAGAATGAGCTTTGCTGTTTCAATTGCATAGCCAATAGCTTGTCAACTTTTTCTCTTTGACCAATATAGGTGGCTTTCATGCGAGAGGTCACCTTATCCACCCTGTCCAGCAAGTAGGTCGCATATTATGTTCAAAGCCTTGCTAATTCATTGCGATCTGGCTTGGATGAGTCTGGAGAAAGAGACCTCTCAATTGCCCTAATTTGTTTGAGCCAGGTATTAACCTGGGACTAGGCTGTCTTTTTGTGGATTGTGGCGAAACGAATCAGCTCACCCTTCCAAGTAGATTTCAGTACCGCCCAGAGGGTATTGAGGCTAGAAACAGATTTACTATTACAGTAGATGGTTTGTTGCAGAAATCCCCAAAATCTTTCTACTAAAGCCTGGTTTTTAAGAAGGAGATTGTTAAGGGACCATGTATGGGGGCGAATAGAGAACTGGGAGATTTCTATGACTACTTGAACTGGGGAGTGGTCTGATATCAATCTAGGGTGTATCATACTGTTTCTTACCTGAGCTAGCAATGTTTTACTTATAAGGAAGTAGTCCAGCCTACAGAGGACTTTGTGAGGGACCGAATAGAAAATAAAATCCCTAGCAGTTGGATTTAAAATTCTCCAGGGGTCAGCCAATCCTAAATTATCCATTAATTCCCTTAAGGGTCTCTATGCAGGGGAGAGACCCGCTGAGGTCATATATGATCTGTCTATCATTGGCAAAGACCAAATTAAAATCCCCTCCCAATACACAAGGTAAATGGGATAATGGTGCCAACTCTGACATCACCTTCACAAAACAAGAAGGTGAATCAATATTAGGATCATAAATACTGCCCAAAACTAGCTCAATACTGCCTAATAGCCCTTCTAGGAACAGAAATCTCCCTTCCGGGTCTTTTATTTCCTTTGTGCATTGAAATGGCAAGGATTTAACAAATAAAATAGCCACCCCTCCTTTCCTGGAGCTCTTCCCTGCACAGTACACCTGGCTCACACACAACTTTTTAAATGAGGCAGCATGAGTTTCAGGGAGGTGAGTCTCTTGTAGGAATACCACCTGTGGGGAAAATCTGGATAAATGCCATAATATTGTGTAGAGTTTCTGGTTGTCTCTACCGCCTTTAATATTCCAGATTATAATTCTAATCCCCTTGGCCATAACTCATGGTCTTACTTACAGTATAATAGGTGTACCCCTTAAGCCTATAAGTGCTGTGTTACCCCCTACCCCATCCCCCACTCCTCCCTAATTTACAAAAACCAGTCCCTTCATTAAATGGCAGCTTAAGAAAACTAGCCCCAAAACCCAAAATTAACCTTAAGCAAATCTCCTGGCCTTGTGCCAACTTCGATTTAACTGGTCCTGGTGCAACCTACAGAGGCTCCAGGTCTGTGGTTGCTAAAAAAAAGAAGCTTCAGTGGATTACAGCAAGAACCTTGGTATCCACTCACAACTCAGCAACTTCGGCTTCAAGTAATTCTTTTAAGCTCTTAACCTATTATTTAAGAGCAAAATGAGGCATTTTAAATCTGGAACAAATGTTGTAAAATACTTTACCATGCAGCAGCATCTCACTGACATGAGGGATGCTCCATATAGCACCTATTAAGCTACTAATTTAGTTACAATATATGAAAGAACATAAAGTGGTCGCTATTTTTCTTATTTTGCCCTCAGGAACTTAGTAGTAAAGCCACAAAAAAGAGGGTACACATTACTAATAAGTAAAGAAGAAATACCCAATTGTTCCCCATTCTGCACTGAACCATATGAATGTGGTGGGGGGGAAATTAGAAACAATGAGTTAACATTTAAACCGCGTAAAGACCTCTTTCAAACATACCTTCACCTTATATATGATCCCTTATAATAATAATAAAAAAAAAATGCTACCAGTGATAAACATTCAGTAAATGAAGAATATTCTTAACAACAAGATCTTAACAAATTAATAGCTTACAACAACAGTAGGCTCTTCACGAGCATTTGAACGATTGTGCTTGTATTTGCGCACTAGTATTAAACAGAAGAAACTGAAAAATGCAGTCACTAGGGGGGCGCTCCAAGTCCATATTAAACAATTAAAGTCTCTTTACTGGATAGAACTAAAGAAAGGGGACCAGAACTTCCTTCCCATTTGAACCCATCTGACAATGTAATAGTAGATAGGGTGTATCTCAGCTGTTACTGTACATTTCACTTCTAGGGAAAAAGGAGATTACAACAGTAAATAAAGTCTTTTTAAGGCCCCAAAAGTCACCCCTTCTGCTGAGCTTAAATAAAAGTCTGAACCGAGATAGGAGTTTAACAGTCCAGTTTTTGTTCCATCCTGGAGAAGTAATCAGAATACACTATTCTGACTGATGATGTATCAGAAAAGTCCCTTCAGGTTTTAAATAAGTCTGGAAGCAGCTCCACTAGCTCCCATTGTGCTTGCTCTGCTGTTTCAAACTTAAATATACCTTTTTACATATGTACCTCCAGCCTGGCTGGGTATAACAGTCTGTGCTTCACATGTGCAGCTCACAGCTTTGATAAGATGGCTCGGTATGTCTGCCTCACTTGATGAACTTGCAGAGTGGGATCAGGGACGATCTTCAGGGTTTTACCCTCCCATTGCACAGCAGCCACTTGGTGAACCACTCTTAAAACATGGTCTCAGTCTAAGTAGTTCAGTATCCTGAAGATTTCTGGATGTGGTGGATTGGAAGGTGGAAGTTTGGCGCACAGTGCCCTATGTCCTCATTCTATAACATAGGTGGTGCTATTAAGATTGGGACAGCTGTTTTAGTGCAGAATTTTTGCAAAAAAGCCATGATGTTAGGTCCTTCCTGACCCTCTGGCAGGCCGAGGATAAGTAAGTTGTTTCTCCTGCACCAACCTTCAAGGTCATCTACTTTGTCCTCTAATCTTCCCAGTCTGCAGTTGAAGGCAATCATTGTCGGCTCAGACTTGGCTTGTCTGTTTGTTTGTTTTTTTGTTTTTTCCAATTGTTTAACCAGGTGAGACACACTAAGCTGAAAGCTTGTTTACAGGTGTAACCTGGGAGCACAGGGAAGTTAAGTGACTTGATCAGGGTCACACAGTATGCAAGTGGGGGCTGTGGGATTCAAACCTAGGTCTCCAGATTTGCAGCTCAGAGCATTAAACCACTGTGCTATACTGCCTCCCTATTGGGGTTTGTCCTCGATAGATGAGACTCGAGCTTCCACATCAGACACTCGATGTGCTACCTCCTGCATGATTGGTTTTAGTTCTTTTAGGTTGTCTAAAATCACTAATACTGCAGCTTTTATAGTGGATACCTCCAATTCCGTGTTAGATATGGTGCTCGATTCTGGGTCTAGAGCTAGCACTGAGATGGGGGTTTGTGTGGTGAATTGCTTCGGCGTGGTCACTTGTCTCCAGGCTGGGAAATGGATCCTTGTCAGGCCCTTCTAATATTGCAGGGTTCTCTGTATCCCCGGGGGGATTTCCATCAGTGAAACTGCCATCTTCTCCTGACAGTTTGTAGATTCTTGGTAAGTCCAGGAAAAAACAGAATTTGCTGTTTTCTTGCTGTTTTTTTTGACAAAAAGGCACCACAGACTCGGAGCGCTATAGAAAGCTAGCTACTCTGCTGCCTTCATCACATGACTCCTGCTTAGTACTAATCCTACATTATGTTTGACCATAAAGGGCAGGCCAGAGAACAGGTTTTTCTTTTTATGTATCTTGGTGTTTTGTTGGACCCTAGTTTGTCCTTCTCTTCCCAAGTTAGTTCAGTTACTTGTACCATAAATCAAAGGTTACGTTTGTTATACAAATATAAGAATTATTTTTCCTTTGAGGTTAGAAAGTCTATAGTTGTGGGTTTGATATTATCACTTTATGATTATGTTTCTTATATTTGTTTGGGCCTGAGTAGTAGGGAATTACAATTGCTGAAGGTTGTCTATAATGACATCTGTCGATTTGTTTTGTTAGAATCTCCCCGAGCCCATCATTGTATATTGTATTCTAGGTTGAGTTGGATGTCTCCCCTTGCAAGAACTGAATATTTGTTTGGCTGTATGATTTTCGAAAGTGTTTTTCTTGGATCTCAATTTCCACTAAATAGATTAATTAGTTTGAGAAGTCTTCCCCCTAGACTGCGCTCATCTGATGGTACTATGAAAATACAAAATCACACATGCCCCCACAATGCAAAGCATCATGGGCTGCATATGCAAATCACCACAGAATGTTATGCTGGTCCAACTTTAAGCAGAATTGCATGGTGCCAAAAGGTCTCTCACACAGTTTGCAAAGGGTGCTAACAGAAGACATAGACACGTGTTTCATCCTACCAGGACTCATCAGTATGCCTCGTCTGTTTGACACCCCAGTGGAATGGACCAGCTACCGTTAAGGCAGTGTGCCTTGGATATATTGTGGTGAACCCATTGAAATAAAAAACTATTTAAAAGACAAAGAACCTCTGTGTGCAAACACTGAGGCAAGGGTTACCCCAAAGGGCATTTGGCTGGGAAGCCAAGTTTCAAGAAAATACAAAATCACACATGCCCCCACAATGCAAAGCATCATGGGCTGCATATGCAAATCACCACAGAATGTTATGCTGGTCCAACTTTAAGCAGAATTGCATGGTGCCAAAAGGCCTCTTACACAGTTTGCAAAGGGTGCTAACAGAAGACATAGACACGTGTTTCGTCCTACCAGGACTCATCAGTATGCCTCGTCTGTTTGACACCCCAGTGGAATGGACCAGCTACCCTTATTGAATTGTCCAAATTGAAAATTGCTTCCCGTGCCTTTTCTATTGCTGGACCTTTCTACTGGAATGCAATCCACTTGACTATTCGACAGACTACTTTAATTGTTGGTTTTAAGAAAAAAATGAAATAATTTCTTTTGATGAAATATCAATGTGATTGTTATATTTAATGTTTGTTAATGTATTCTGCATTGTCTGTTTTTGTACTTGTTTAATGTTTTACTGTTCCGAGTCAGACCTGAAAAAGAAACTTGGGTCCAGTGTCCTTTACCCAGTTAACAAATGAATAAAATAAAAATAAAATAAAAATTAAAGTCAACCATACCAGGCTTCCTGGGATGTATGGCCATGACCCAACTGTAGTAACTTCAAAGATAATTTTCCTTCCCTGAAGCCACCTGTTGTGTCATCTCTGCAAAGATTGGGGCTGCCACTGACCAGTTCTCCCAAGTGCAGCAGATCTGCACCCTTCTTTTTGTTTCTATCCCATCATCCTTTTCCTTCTTATTTTTCTCTTCCTTGGGATCCCTAGGCCAATTCAGAAGTGTGAAGATATCTACGTACTCCCCACTCAAGATCTGTAACACCTTCTGTTAATGTGTGACACTACAGGCACTCCCAAACTTTCAAAGTCCATTGTTGGGGAAGGGATCACTATCTGAAGTTGTAGTTGCTGATGCTCCCCCCATTTAGGGGGGCAGCAACACCGTAAGTGAACCTCCCCACTCTGTGCTTGCCATTCCAGGTATGCTAGGAGCTGGTCGAGTTTCTGTTCTAGTGTCACTGGCTGCTGGCCCACTGTTGGAGACCCCCACCCCTCCCCCCATAAGGGAGACAGAGAACTGTGCTAAAACCCCCACTGGCAACACCAGACTACCCATCCAGGGTAGTGGCACTGGTGGCACCTCACCTGTTCCTCCACATCCCACCAGGACCTGGTCACTTCGCAAACTCATTGGCTAATTAGGGGCTGATAAAAGGACTAGAGCAGGCCCCTGGCATGGGTGACAATGCCTGGAACACTAAAAAGGAAACACACTGTCATGGCCTCCTGTCTGATCTGTTGGCCATGCAGAGATGTGGCTCCACCCTACCACACCTGTACCTTTTTGGCACTGCTCCCCATTAGGGTTGCTGACTTTGAAAGTGCTTACCAGCAACACCCTCATCTGATTAGGACCCTATTCTCTAAAACAAGGCATACTTTGCTCTGTGTTGAGTGGCGCTGGTGGTGTCTGTAAAGATAGGGGACCAGAACTTCCTTCCCACTTGAACCCATCTGACAATGTAATAGTAGATAGGGTGTATCTCAGCTGTTACTGTACATTTCGCTTCTAGGGAAAAAGGAGATTACAACAGTAGATAAAGTCTTTTTAGGGCCCCAAAACTCGCCCCTTCTGCTGAGCTTAAATAAAAGTCTGAACCGAGATGGGAGTTTAACAGTCCAGTTTTTGTTCCATCCTGGAGAAGTAAGCTCTTGTTCAGCACTGAGTTCTTGGCTACTGGCTTCTTGCCTGCCAGCTCTTATGACACTGGTGCCCTCTTCTTGCTTTGTACTTTTGACCCCAGTCCCCTGGGAATGTCCCCTACCTGTAGGCTCTGTTGGTGGGGTTGGCTCTGCGTGTGGGGCTGACTGACTCAGAAGCTCCAAAGGCCCCTCTCCTGGGTTTGCGAACTCTCCCCCCACCCAAAGTTCAAAAAACAGGCTTCTCACCAGACCTTGCATTTCACTTGGACCAGAGCATCCAACTGCTTCTCAGACTCCTCCACTGCCCTCTCTTCAAACCCTTTTAATCTCCTCAGCATCTTGCTCTTTGTTCATCAAGCTGAAAGAAACAAACACAGACAACCTGATCCTGTACTCAATAGCTTGCTGTCCCCATGGGTCTGTACTAAGTAAACAACCATGAATTAATATTTCACTTGTATCCCCTACACCTTGTTGCCTTGTTATTAATTCTTTGTTCTTACATTCTGATTTCTCTTTGTTTTTCTTTCTTCTCTTTTTTTCAAATATATGACCCACACCCTTGACATTCCAGGCTCACAGAGTGAAAGCCCTGCTGTGGCAATCCAGCTTCCTACTAATAATCCATCACGATAACCCTATTATGTAATATTATTTTATTTTTATATTATACTTCCCCCCTTCCCTCTGCCTGCCCCCAACCCCAGCTAAAGTGGACAAAACTCATATCCTGTATGCCCAAAGTCTCACACTTATCTCCAATGGATCATCTTAATTTGTGCATTGGTATGCATTTTCAAGCTGGTTTTTGCAAATCATGGAGCAGCTTTTCACCATTCAAGATGCATTTTTCCAGACCACTGACATACAGCTTTATATAATGTCTTCCCTTATTTTGTTGGTCACTGAATGACACAATTGTTCCTTGTAACGGTCAGCTAAAATAACCTGTCTGGGAGCCAATAATTGTGCCCCTAAATGTCAGACCTGTCAAGAATGGGCAAGTGAACTGAGGTCGCTCACTTTCAGCAGCCCTATCATATTTTTAGCTGTGCACCATCAAGTGACCAAATTGGCAGTCGCTCCAAATGCATGTCTCAGATGGCAGCTCCCTGGCAACTTCTGTGCCTAACATGGTACCTACTGCAGTGTATGTGCAGATCACCCTTCCATGCTGACCCCCATTGCATGCAGAGATGCCCTGGTACTCCCCAATGCTTCCTTTCTCACCTTTTCTTGTTCATTGGGGCTCTTATAGCTTTCTATTCACTTCAGTTCCCCTTAGAGTTGGTCTGGGCAACCGGTGTGTGACTGCTGCTGTATGGAAGATGACAGCCACCCAACATGTATGCCCTGGCTGCCAACTGTGCCCAACCTGGCTGCCTTCCTCTTCATGGCATGTTCATGGCTGACTTGAAATACTAACCTATTATCCCCCACCATTGGCCTCCTATTCTCCCAGGCCCTCAGATGACCCTTCACTCCCACTGCTAAAAGCACACACTCAACTGTGCATGCATAATGTTGCTCCACATAGCACCCACAAGCTACTAGTGCCTGGCCTTGTGCCAACATATGTAAGTGCCCCTGCATATCTCCCTTCAAATTTCAGCACCAGCTAGAAGCATTAATGGATCATCTTTTCTGCACCAATAGAAAAGGATCACCAGATAGGCATCACTCAAGGGAATGGTACTCATATGGAAGGACCCATAATCTATTGATCTCCCCATCCCTGATGGGCGTGAGCATGCTGCTTACTAAGCTAGGCACCTTATACTTTTTTCTTTATTTTATCTGTATCAGGCCTGTGCAGTCACCACCAAACCTTTCATGGGATGTTCAGGGATTGTCCCACCATGTGGCTGCTCTCACCCACTGTTGCAGTCCTTGTTAGAGCGGGGCTGCCCTGTCAACTGTTACACTACTGCTACAGTTTTCTGGTGCCTCTTGAAAGGGTATCTGTACTTATTCCCGCAGACTAATTTCCTGATGACCACAATCCCGCGACCGAAATGCCAAAAAATTAAAATCCCAAATAATTACAATCCCGAGACCAATATGCTGAAAAATTAAAATCCCGAATAATTACAATCCCAAGAAGTTGTACAGAAGGTTTCAGTGTCAGCTCTAATTTACACAGGTACACAGGCTTCAGGCACAGAATCCCAAATGCTGAAATTGGCTCTAATTTAGACGTTGCAGGCTTAAATGAATGTCCAACCTGTATTGCAACAACAAGAGTTTCAGTGTCAGCTCTAATTTACACAGGTACACAGGCTTAAATAAATGTCCAACCTTATGTGGAATTTATTGTCTTTCACTTGGTTTTGGTTTGGTTGATTGGTTTGGCAAAAAAAATGATTATAAGAATGTTTTGGTAATAAATAGAATCACAAGTAAACAACTAAATGTATTTATTTAATGCAAAGCAGCACAGTGCATTAAACACAGTGATTGCGAGTTATAATACAATTTAAAAATAAACAACAAGTAGACAACTAATTTTTGCAACATAAATTCAGGAAACACAGTCATGTGATTGTGAAGCACATTTACATGAGAGGTGTGAATGCTCATTACTACAGTATGCCCTAAAGTGCTTTATCCCACTTGTAAAATAAGCAGTAACTTAATTTGAACCTGAATATACTGCATGTTCTGTAGTTTGGGTTAGGTGAGTGGTCGTAAGAAAAAAATGAAGTGGTGCTGTCTCTTGAACAATGAGGCTACAGATTTTTTGAAGCTGTGTGGTGTACTTGTAAGGGCACAGGCTTTTGAAACAGGAGACCCAGGTTCTAACTCCTATAGCATAACTTACAGCATGTCCTTTGGCAAGTCTCAGTGCTTCAGTCCACCCACAAATAAAAAATAAGTAGAGGCAGGGCCACAATATTAGAGGGACTTTGCAGGCTAGGCTATCCAGAGTAAATAAATTTTAAGAAAGAAGTTGGTTTCCTGCCAAATGATTTATGTGCGTCGGGATTTACAGTGATGGGAATATTGGCAGTTGGGCAATTCTTTTTTCGGGAATTTGAAGGCAGGATTACAAACGTCGGGAATATCATCTGTGAGATTTAGTACCTAAATCCTTGAAAGGTGTCATGCCTCTCCAGACCTCAGCCAATGCACCCACAGTGCAGTGCCTGAATAATTGTGCTGGCCACGGGCCTCTGCCACAAGGTGGCATTGGTTCTTTGTTTCTTTTATTCTACTAAGCCTTGCTCTTTGATGCTGCCTTTCATATCCAGATGTCCCAGCTATTGCTACCCACAATCCGTTAATTTATTAAATGGAGGTTTACTGATTCAGCTTACATCTGCTGCCTTTCCAAAAGCAATTTCATACAAAAGGGAGGAACAAATAGGCTGGATTTCAGTGTCCTAGTCCTCGTACAGCCTCTTTTCTCCTTCTTTCCAGGCCAAGCTTCCCCCACCCCTTGGCATCCATATTCTCCCAACCTAAGCCTTCCTCTTTTTTCCATCCCTCTGCCAGCCCCCTCCTACCCACTTCCTGTCAGGCATTGGGGGAAGGCCCCATAGACAAACCCTCACTGACTTTTAGGGTCTCTTTCACAGGCTGTCTAAAATGTCAGTAGCTGAAGTTAACAATGAGTGCTTCTACAGATTTTTCTGGGTGGGTTACATTAAGCTAATCTGTTATACCGGTGTTTTACTTACATAAATGCTATGTTCCTTAGCTGCACTGAATACTGTAACTGCTTGTTGATCTGAAAATATAGAATGGTTATAGATAGAATGCTGGATAAGATTGACACAAATTAATGCAGGCTAGAGTCTAACTTCATCAAATCAAATCAAGCCTGTATACTAAAGTTGTCATTTATATAAAGAAACAATTAATTTATGTATGTATTAAAAAGATAAACATTGTCAATCTGGAAATCATAGAATCACTCCCTTCAAAGGCCAGATGCCAGATTTTCATGAGTGGAAATATTGTACACATGCTGAAAAAAGTTACACAAGAATGGATTTCCTTGTGCATCCGTAGTTTTTTTGACAGATGCTCAATTTTAAAAATGGCTGCCTTTTGGAAACCTTTTGTACAATTCACAAAAGGTTGTACATATTTTTTTGTGCAGCTATGGAAAAGTGTCATTTCTGGTATTAGAAGGTGTAGTGTTTTTTTCGACAGCTGCAGGAAGAAAGTAAAATGCTGCCTGTGCACTTGAAATGCTGACAATAGTATTTTCGCAGATGTGGGAATTTTGTCCTACACAAGGGAGTTGTGTGCAGGGACTTCGTTTCTAGGTCATGTCTGGCTCTTTGAAAATCAAGCTTCAGGGGCCCAATTTGTAATGAGCATGGCATGCCCATGGATCAAGTCCCCATGTGCAACTCAATAGTGTGGGAAATCTGTGCAGTGGCAAAAATTATATTTTTAGCATATTTGCATACAGGCACCATTTTCATTTATTGTGCAAATGCACATAGATCTCTACTCAAACTGTTGTAAAATGTGTAAAATCACAAAAAGGCAACCTTTTAGAAAATTGTGTGCAAGTGAGAAAAATGCAGTTGCACCAGGGTGCACTCTTTTACATGAAATCTTATGCTGCAGGGAAAAATAGTTCTATTTTTAAAAATTTGGCCCAGATGTATGGCATGCCCATCCCTTCCACTGGGCAGACACACCAATAGAGGAGTCTTGCTGGAAATCCAGCTGAGGACCTTGACTCTCAAAAGCAGCAGATCTAACTAGTCAACTAAATGGAAATTGCTATTATTTCAAAGGTTGATTACTTGCTTTTCTTTTACTATAGGCTTTTTAGTGCTAGAGGTTGTTGCTATAAACAGTGCCTCATTCTAATTACATTACTCAAGCATTCCAGGAGTATGCTGACTTCAAAGCACTAATACAGGTTTTGAGATCTTTTTAAATTGGATCAAATTACATTATGTCTCAGATGACAATTAAATATTTTTGGTGCAGT
The DNA here is from genome assembly GCA_016271365.2 of Neoceratodus forsteri. NCBI lineage: Eukaryota > Metazoa > Chordata > Ceratodontiformes > Ceratodontidae > Neoceratodus > Neoceratodus forsteri. The sequence continues at coordinate 616,608,305 of CM028133.1, forward strand.
ATTAGCCACTATTTAGCAACATCTAATTGCCATGTCAAGTGTTCCTAGTTACAGGATATGCATTACCAGTGTGTCTGGGAACCTCAGGTCCAACCATATGAGCTTGTAACTCAGTAGTTACAGCACTTGGACAGTATTCCGGGAGCCTGGGTTCAATTCCCAGTAGATCACATTATTTCTTTCTCACTAAAATTTGTGATTACTCCTCAGCTAATATTCAAAGGCATTTTTTGTGGCTACTTTTTTCTTAAATAACTGTCTTCCTGGATTTCGTTAGGCTACTACTATGCAATGGTGTCAGTTGTATTTACAGCTTCTGAGTTTTATTGCATATGGAAGACCAGAGTTTGCTGAAAGAGTGGAGTGAAAGCACCTACCTTTACCTTAAAGGTATATTAATATTTATTTATACTTCTCTTCTGTTTGAAAGTAGCAGGGTAAGTGGGGAGAAAAGATCTGTAAGCAGTGATTGGGACACTTTGAAACTTGGTAGGCAGTGACTGGGTTACCTTGAAGCTTGGGTTTTAAATTGTAACAGGTGGTGTGAGAGACACTAAGTCAGGAACTTAATCTTGTGGTGAGTGGATTCAAGAAGCCATGTGAATCAGGTGTTTAATTTGGGGGGGGAGCTGAGAAAGACTTGGTGCCTTCTAAAAATTAATTACTACAGGTTGTTTGTCTAGCAGCAGTAAAGGGATGTAAGGGGAAAAGGGGACACAGCAACACACACACACACACACACACACACAAACACACTACTGCCCTGTCTCCCATCCACCAACCAGGCTAGCTCCAATTTTATAGGCTCTAGGGGGTGTCTGTCAGCAGATAAATACTTCCTGTGGAGGAAGGAAGGGAGGGTTCATCGGAACACATAGAAACAGCTACAGTGCACTAAGGCAACTAAGCAAGGGTGTTTCTCAACTGAAGGAAAGTAGAGAAGGGAGGAGAGGAAGAGAGAGAGAAAAACAAATTCCTTAAAGCAGGAAGGACACTTATAGACATGATGGGAGTGGTGCAGTGCAGCGGTTGTGGGCTGGCAGTCTTCAGGGAGACTCTCTGGAGTGCTGTCTGCAGGTACCTCTCTGGGCTAAGGGCTGAGGCTACTCATCTCCAGGCCAAGCTGGCTGGGAATCAGGGACCCCACCACCCAGGGACCATCAAATCCACCCTGCTGCCTCAATGGTTGCCAAGGAAGAGGAGTGGCTGGACAATGATGGCCTTTGAAAGGGTGAGGGCAGTGGAGAAGAGACACATCACTACTATGGCTCAACTTCATAACTCCTATGTTGCTCTGGCAGGGTGGGTCTGTCCCAGAGAGGCACCTGCAGTGGTAACCAAGGAGGATGTGGGGGTCTTCCAAGGTAGAGACCTCAGGAGGGAGGCAGAGGACCCCAGAGGAGAAGGAGGAAGTAACTCCTGGTGGGGACTGTATCATCAGGGGGGTAGACTTAGGGCCATGACAGGAGGGAGTGAGGGAGGTCAAGTGCCTACCCAGTGCCATAACTTGGAGAGATGGACAGGGTATCATAAAGATCACCAGTGTAGCAGGATGGGAGGGTGAACTAGATGTCATTGTCCATCTGCTGATGAATGACCTGGCAAGTGGTGAGGCTAGGGTAGTGCAGGAGCAGTACAGGGAGTTGGGGAGGGGTCTGAGACAGGTGGCAAGTTGTGTAACCTTTTAGAGGTGTTACTCATAGAGGGAAAGGGGGAGAACAGGGTATTCTGCACCAAGAGATTCAATGCCTCACTGAAGGAATGGTGGGAAGTGGAGGAATTTAACATCACTGTGGACTGGGTTTCCACCTAGAGGGATGCAGGCCTGTACAGGGCAATGGCCTGCATCTATCCTGGAGAGGGGGACCAGGATTCTCAGTAAGAGGTTTTAATGTTTCATCACCCAGCATTTAAACTAACCAAGGGGGGATGGTGGAAATAAGCTGGGTGAAACAAGCAGTCCCTCCACACAAAATGATACAGATGGCAGAGAGGACCCTAAGGTTGAGAAATTGCCAAAGATAACTAACACCAAAATAGGTATAAATGCAGAGAAAAGTAGAATGGGAGTAAGAACAAGAGGGGTATGGATAAAAGACATGGAGATAAGAGGGGAGTAATTAGGAGATGAGGCATTAAAAACTGGAAGGCCACATGCACAAATGCCTGCAGTCTGGGAAACAAATCCTGGGCCTAGTGGCCCTGATGGCTGAGGCGGACCTGGACATTGTCACTGTTATGGAGACATGGTTCATGAGGAACCATGACTGGGATATGGCAATACCAGGTTACACTCTATTCAGGAGGGACAGGGTGGGTAAAAAGGGAGGAGGAGAGGCTATCTACTCCAGGGAAGGAATTAGGGCAACTGAGATACAGGGAATACAGGGAGAGGTGGAGGCACTGTGGATTACCCAGAAGATGGGAAATGGCACTGCCATTTTCACTGGTGTGATCTACAGACCTCCCACACAAGGGAAAGAGTTGGACAGGGTACCTGTAGAAGCCATCCACAGAATGATAGCTAAATGGAAGGTGCTGTTGGTAGAAGACTTCAATCTGCCAGATGTGGATTGGAACAATAAGTCTGCAGCCTCTGTCAGGAACAGAGACATCCTGGAAGCCCTGAAGGGGGCATGCCTAAGACAGCTAGTGATGGAGCCCACCCGAGAGGGAGCAACTTTGGACCTGGTACTCACCAATAGGGACAGAATTACAGACCTAAAAGTGGGGAGTCACTTGGGATCAAGTGATTACAGTATGGTGTGGTCCAATGTGAGAACAGCAGATGAGTCAAGTCACACAAAAGCAAGGGTCTTGGATTTCAGGTGGGCCGACTTTGCAAACATGGGGGAATGTCTTAGGAATTCACTGTCAGGGAAGGAGAAAACAGGTGGGGTGGAGGAGCAATGGGAGAATTTTAAGGGAGCCATAGCGGAGGAAACAAGACATTGCATAAGGCAAGTAAGCAAAACAAAGAGAAAGAAAAAAACACTATGGTTCTCAAAGGAAGTGGCTGAAAAGGTAAGGACAAAAAGGGTGGCACTCAAGAGATACAAGGAATCACAGAGTGAAGAAGACAGGGAACTGTCTCTGGAAAAGCAGAGGGAGGCAAGGAAAGCAGTCTGGAGCAGAAAGGTGCAAACAGAAGAAAAAAGAGCCCAGGCAATAATGAAAGGGGACAAAAACTTTTTTCAGATATGTTAGTGAAAGAAAAAACATTAAGGGTGGGATTGTGATACTAAAAAGGGAAGGAGGGAAGTGTACAGAGGGGGGCCAAGAAACAGCAGAAATCCTGAACAAGTATTTTTGTTCAGTATTCACAGAAGAAGGGGAAGGGAAGGGAAGGGAAGGGAAGGGAAGGGAAGGGAAGGGACTAAAGTTAGGTGATGGAAGCACCACTGGGAAGGAGGTGGACACCAGTCAATTTAAGGAGGAGAGAGTCTTAAAGTCATATGAAGGGAGACCAGAGGATCTCAATATGTATTTCCTGGAGGATAGGGAGGGGGGATATGACAGAGATGTTCAGATACCTCAAGGGTGTAAATAAGGTATAAAAGAGTAGCATCTTTCCAAAAAAAAGATGTTCAAGAACAAGGGGCAATGATATGAAAATAGAGGGAGGTAGACTTAGCGGTAATATGAGAAAGTATTTTTTCATGGAAAAGGTGGTGGATCCATTGAACAGCCTCCTGGCAGAGGTTGAAGGGGAAAAAATGGTAGAGGAATTAAAAAATGCATGGGATAGACATAAAGGAACTCTAGTGGTAGGAAAGAGAGGGTAAGCAGCAGATCATTTAGGACCTGCGGTATATGAAACTGGTACGGAAAATGGGCAGACAAGGTGGGCCAAGTGGTCCTTATCTGCCTCAAATTCTATGTTTCTAATTATGTTTAGTGTTTCATGTTACATCACAGTATGTAACACACTCTGAGTAGTCATTAGGCATGCCTATAAGCTAAGTAGTGGATTAATATCATAAAGCATATAGTGGATCCCTCTTACACACTGTCCCTAATAACAGAATAAACCTGTTAAATGAATAATGCTACTGTGCACAGATTCATTTGTGTCTTTTAGGTATATGGAAGATCTCTTGAATTTATAACACAAAAAGAATAAACATGTTAAAAGAAATAATGCTGCATATCCATTATTTTTTTTTATTTTATTTTATTTAAGGTCTAGGAATTACAACCCTTTGAGTCAGGAACTCATTTGCAAAGGCTCCACATCATACAAAAAATGGATTAGAACACAGTACAATATGGAATATACAATTTAGACATCAGCTCTAGTACAAACAATGACAGTAACATACCGAGATGAAAGAAAAAATACATAAGCACAGACATGGAACATCAGCAGTTGTGAAGTATTAGTGCATTAAACATTTTTTAAAGTTTCATCTGCAGTCATAGTGGGACTTAAACATAATATGATTAGGTAACTCAGGTTTAAAAGGCCCAAGCCTGGGGATTGATAAAATAGAGTCAGGGATTGAGTTCATCCGAGGCCTTAGCAAAAAGACCTTTGGCCAGCAGTGGATTGCACGAAGGGGACACGGAATGTGGCGGTGTCAAAGTGTCTAGTGGAGTGAGCCGGAAGGTTCTTTTGGAGGAGTTGAAGACAGCCGGGGGGGGGGGGCTCATTTTGTTAACATAACACATATGCACTGATTTCACAAAAGTGTAAAGAACACAATATTCCATACATGAAAAGGAAGAATCACTGTATGTCTGACATTATGCTTGATGTTGTATGTCATGATTTTTATGGCATCTAATGAATTTTGGATTGCCCCTGAAAAGAGATCTTGTCTCAGTGGGCCTACCTAGTTATCAAAATTCAATCAATAAATAAATGACTAAATAAATAAATAAATAGGCACTACGATAGTGTTACGTTAGGATATTGATTATAGTCATGGTAATGAAGAAAGAGCAAGAAATATTAATCTTAAAAAACGGATTTGATCCCTGGTAAATAAATGAAATATTGCATGGAAAATCGTTCAGAAAGTCCAGAATGTATTCCAATGTAATCCCCTAACTTTTAAATACATAACTTAATAACTCTAAGTCTTTAAAAATCAAGACTTGGGATCTTCTGAGTTTTACCTCTTTTAGTGTTATTTATGGGAGTGCTAAAATTCTTTTTTTTTTTTTTCAAAGGAACACTGTCCTAGGGTTGCCACCTTTGGATGAGGAAAACCAGATCCTAAGCTCCACCCCTTTTTATGACTCATCATGCATTGCTTCTCCTAGAAAGCCATTTGTTATATTAATAAAAGACAACACTTAAAGCAGCAGTTCAACAAAAATGTGTAGATACTGTAGTGTGCCTGTTAAAGTTACTTTCCTAGATTCTTCCTAGTTAATTATTTGTTTATTTTTTGACATTGGTTTACGAGATAAACACACAAAGATTAAAGAAATCTCATTTACAGATATGATCTGAGGGTGGACAAGGGAAATACTATAAACAGCATACAACAGTATACATGGTATGTAATAATACATAATAAAGAAATTGTTTCCTATAATGTGTACCTTATATCTTTTTCTGGCTCCATTTCCTTTTTATGTCCACAGTACTACTTCAAAGCCAGAGAAGTGACCATATTTTTTCTTGAAGAAAAAAATAATTTTAAAACATTTAAAAATGCCTAAATTCTGTTAGAGATGAAAATGTTTACCAGCAAATGAAAGTGGCAGACAACTGGCTGTTACTGTTACAAAACTAAGGTGAGGCAGCTTTGCTGCTATGACAATTTAAAATGCAGTGGAAATGATTAGGTTAAGTAAGTGCTAATGGTGTTAATGGCCATACTTTGCACCTCCCAGGTTGACTGCTTTTATAAACAAAGGGTTATATTGGCAACAGATTCAAACAAAAAGGATTTTTGGCCTGCTCAAGCAGAATAACTGCTCCAACACAAAACTGTTCCAATATTTCTTCTTGTATTTTTATAAAAGCCCCAGTGTTTTCCTATTAAATTAGGCTTCTTCTGGGGAACTGTAAGTAGATTCAGAAAAAAGGTACGTTCAAATAAACATTCTAATACACATATCAAATTTACAGGTATTCTCTCCTAGATACAGCATCGTAACTCTGGTCTTTAATATTATGGTGAATGCTAAATAGCATAGTATCTGTATTGCAGTGTGGTTACAATTCTTTAAATCAAGATCTCCCGTGTCACCACAAAAGCAGCCACCAACTGTAAAACTTGTGTTAGACAGCACTACTTTTCTAATTTGACTCGGCCCGCTGGGCTCCGCCACTGACAAATGCCTCATTAAATTCATTAATCTTCTTAATATAACAGAAAACAAAATCAGAATTAGATCTAGGCTGTGAACATCCTCTTTATAAGTTCATCTTTTTATATTGTATACAAATGCATTACATTAAAATGTAACATTCACCTTTAAATGAACAAGTTACTTCATTTCTTACATGCTCCATCTCCACTTTCTCTCCCTGTTAACTTAAATGCGTCAGACGCCAACCACTTTCTGTTATGGACAGACTGTTTTGACAGTTACATCACAGTGGAGATTAAAAGGAGACAAAACAGTGGTACTTATGCGCTAGTGAAGTGAATAAGTACACACTAACACACATCTATCTACGATTTTGCTTTAGTATCAGTGAAACAATACAGAGGTGTAGTATTCCACCCCCTAAGAACCTTAAAAGAAACATAAAGGCACTTTGCAGGTATTTGAAAGATGGTTGTAATCTAATAAAAATGATGTGAATAGTAGCTTGGTTCTGTAGCTGTAAAATTTGTTTATGTTTACAGGGAGAGAAAGTGGAGATGGAGCCTGTAAGAAATGAAGTAACTTGTTCATTTAAAGGTGAATGTTACATTTTAATGTAATGCATTTGTATACAATATAAAAAGATGAACTTATGAAGAGGATGTTCACAACGTAGATCTAATTTTGATTTTGTTTTCTATTATATTAAGAAGATTAATGAATTTAATGAGGCATTTGGCAGTGGCGGAGCCCAGCGGGCCGAGTCAAATTAGAAAGGTAGTGTTGTTTAACACTAGTTTTACAGTTGGTCGCTGTTTTTGTGGTGACACGGGAGATCTTTATTTAAAGAATTGTAACCACACTGCAATGCAGATACTATGCTATTTAGCATGCACCATAATATTACAGACCAGAGTTACGATGCTGTATCTGGGAGAGAATACCTGTAAATTTGATATGTGTATGAGAATGTTTATTTGAATATACCTTTTTTCTGAATCTATTTACAGTTCCCCAGAAGATGCCTAATTTAATAAATGAAACGTTGAGACTTTTATAACAATAACAGAAGAAATATTGGAACAGTTTTGTGTTGGAGCAGTTATTCTGCCTGAGTTGGCCAAAAATCCTCTTTTTGTTTGAATCTGCATATGTGGAAACCTGGCCAGCTCTATTGATTATTTTTGAATAGAAGTGGTAAAACAATGGTGATTTCCCTTGGACAGAACTTTTGTGCTTTGAAATATTGACAGCAGAACTTGTTTGTAACCTGGACATGTAGCTGAAACACTGAAAGATATGACAAAATCTATTTCAAAAGTATGTAAGCACTAAAAATGGCTCAAAAACCTGACCAGCACAGAGCAAAACTGGATTACTCTGAAAACCTGACCACCAGGTAAAAAACCTGACGGGTGGCAACCCTACTGTCAACTCATTTTACATCATATTATTTCTAGTTAAAAACCTACATTTTATCATTGTTTACCTTCTTTAAACTTCATTGATATTGCTTTTTGTTTTGCCTGTCACCTTGTTTAGTAGAACTGAAATGCATGCTAAGTAAGCATTAAACCACAACAGAACATTGTTCTACTGTGTAATTAATCCATGGTTGGGGATGGTGCCTTGAACCACCCAACCATGGAGTAATTCCACAGCAGAACCATGCTTTGTAGTGATTTAATGTGCTTGTAACATGGCAAGCGTCATACGAATTATATGTTGATTAGAATAATCAAATAAACACAATCCCTTACAGAAATATAGGTGTGCTGTGTACATGCAAAATGCACACCACGTGCTTAATTGCACAATATTTGCATGCAATTCACATACACAAAGTGATCCTAAATGCACCAAGTCTAAAAAGCAAATCAGGTTCACATGCTGCAAGCTTGACATGTGCGCAGCAGGTAAGCTAGTGTGAACATCTTTTAAAAATTACATCAGGTTTGCATGCTGCAAGCTTGACATGAGTGTAGCAGTTAAGCTTGTGTGAACATCATTTAAACATCACATCAGGTTCACATGCTGCATGCTTGCCATGTGTGCAGCAGCTAAGCTTTTACAAATCTCATCTGAAAAACACATCATGTTCTATTTCTTATACTACTACTAGCAATTAGAGTCATTAAAATGCATTTTTATTTGGATTCCCATAAAAATTAGGTAAACTCATTAATTCTGATCCTTTTGCAAGCTGTTTAATGGCTTTTGATTTTTGTCATTAAATTGCCATTAATTTGTAAAATATTGTTTGCTTACTGCATTAAATGCCTAGGATATAGCCAGTCAATATCCCAGTTCTAGCTGTACAAAGAGGGGCATCTGTGTTGTGAAGCCTCTCCTTTTTGTTTTGGAACATGCAAATCCCTTATGCATATTTAGTGCTACAAATGTGTTTCTCCATGACTGTTTCATCTCACTTACTTTCCCTTTGTCATTCTGTATTAAGCATATATACTATGGCCATGCTCAGCTCTCTTTGTGCTGAATAGGGTCTTGGAAGCATGCACCATACCTCACATTTTGTCACTGAAATAAGGAACATGGACACTCAAAATGGGGGGCAATGAGGGACACTAACCCACATGATGATCAGGACACATCATTAAACATGGAGACACAGTACCTCAGAACACAGTGGAAACCATTGCATTAGCCCACCCCCCATATTTTTTACTAGGTTGTTCTTATGGTGTGGCAATAATGGCATTAAATTTGGATTTAATCTTTTGCACAATAAGTGCCCACCTGGCCTGTGTGTGTGCTCACACTGCAGGTACTCTCCAGACTTGACTGTGTCTGTATTGTGTTGTCCACTCTCTCCACCCATTAGTGGTGGCACAATCACATGTTATGTGGATGAGATCCAGACAAGAAAGAGTGCATGAGTCTTGCAAGTGCGACACTGTCTTTCCCACCACAGAGTAGACAGACTGCACACTACAGCTTGGAGGAGTTGGTGAGCAATGAATTCGTAATAGCAGTGTTGTGGCAGCATATTTTTGTTGGTCTACTCTTAGTGAGTCTCCATCTCCCCTGGTGGCTGAAAGGGCAGAGGGTGAGCTAGAAACTAACTCCAGACTAGGCTACCTACTTACTCTACTCGGCTCGCCATGCAAAAAAAAAAACACAGATCCCCACGCCAGCAAGCTAGACTTAGCAGCAGTGGTGAAGGTGATGTGGGTGGCCTTCATTTGCCTTGAACAGTGCAGTATGGCAGCAGCCACAGCAGCAACCAAGCAAGAAACAAGTAACCCAGGTTGGGTGGGTTCAGTTGGTGAGGTGACTTTGTTGTGGACCATGGTGGGGACTTGTGATGGTCAGTTCTAGCATCCAGCTTCTTGCAGAAGGAGAGGGGGGAGCAGACTGAAAACTGGGCTGCTGACACACTGTGCCAGGCTGCAGGTTCAAAGTAAAAGTTTGTCATTTTTTTTTACAGGGGGATTGGGGAAGGAGGAAGGACTGAAATATTGATGTGTTTTTCTCATTTCTTCACCTTTGGGTAGCTTCATGAGCCATAGGGGATGGATATTGAATGGAATGGAGAAGGGTAGGAAAATTGGACAAAGTCCTTTTTTTGGTGGGGGGGCAGAACTTAAGCCAGGAAAAAAATTGGTTAGTAGCTGAGTAGGTTTAAGCCCAAATCTGATGCACTGCTCTGGGGTACACACAGATTAATCTTATACATTTGAATTTTTCCTGATTTGCATATCACTTTTCAGTCAAAACAAATAAGTTGTACCTTTTAGAGATGTCACAGACCTTCTAGAGCTGCTCCTTGCATTCACGGACAGTTTAGTGCTATGGTTTGCACAGACTAGTGGAGCCCCACTATAGTCAGGCATATGCCCCCCCCAGTGAAGCTGACATCCACATCCCCACACTCAGGCATGTTATGACAAAGGGCAAAGGAGACTGTAGGGGTGTGCATCATTGAAATGAATGGGGGGTATTTTTATTGCTATTTTATACATTATTGATTGATAGTTGGAGACTGATGAAGGCCTCCGCTCAACTAACAAGGGCCTTGCTAGTAGAACAGTGGCCTTCATTATTCTCAAACTCACCATCATAATGTATAAAACAGTAATTAAAAAATAACTCCATTCATTTCAAGGGGGTACACCCCAGCACTCTGACCTATGGACATTATCTCTTAAAGACTCCTGACTCTGGCTCCCTAGTACTCACGTAAGAGACATTTTACTTTTATCTATATTTGATTGGTTGTCTGTTACAGCATGGCCATGCCCACTACAGCGTGTGTGCATGGGGGAATGGGCCATGTGGGTGTGTGTCAAGCTATTGCCACTTTTGTGTTTGCACCTTAAAGTCTGTTTGCATTGAAGCATTCAAAACTATGTAGAGAAAATAGTAGGAGTATAGGCCAGATAGAAGTAATTAAGTGTTTTTTTGGGTAAGTTTGAGTATTGGAGTGGGAAAAACCACATGTGTTTCCATTGGCATGTGTGCTACAGTTCAACTGTGAAACTGAGATAAGTAAGAGAAGAAAACTGAGAAAGCATAACAGTGGCTACAAGCATTCCACATGCATGCAGATGTAATCAGATACAGTATGTATTGAAGTACAAGTGAACCATATGTGTGCAGACAATATGGCTTATTGGATAAAGGCACTGAACTGCAAGCCAGGAGACTTGGAGGCATGAAGACCTGGGTTTGAATCTCATCAACCCCCACCTGTGTGTGGTGTGATCCTGAGCAAGTCACTTAACTTTTACGTGTGCAGTTATCAGTGACCACTTGCTTTCTGCACGCATGCCACATGCATGCAGTCTTTCACAATTTAACATAAAAATCATGGTTTCCACACTTGCTTGCTGCATACATGCCAGATGCATGTAATTGGTTCCAGTTTAATATTTAAATCATACTTGCAGCATGCATATCACTTGGGTAGTTTTATGTGTGCAGCATAAAAACTTTTCATATGATTATTTCTGTAAGGGATGCCAATAAGAAACTGTTGTGAAAAATAGTTTTTTCATGTTTCAGGCATGTTTCTGTGGCATTGTAAACAATTCAAAACATGTGCATGCATGTTCAAAACTGAACATCTATTAATATACCAATCGATTATTTTTAACACATACCAGAAGTGTCAAAAAAAAACAACACAGCACACCTATACATACTGCACTGTTTAGGTTAATATGTTTTTTATATGTATTTTATGCTCGTTTTCCTTCATTCATAATGTTGTATTCAGTATTTCACTGTTGCACTGTGGGTATCTCTGTACATTTGCATGTTGCAAGAACAATGTGTTATGATGTTTTTCGTTGTAAAAATAACAGCACAGTTCTTTTTTATCATGTTACTGTGGTACGCTGTAATACTCACTTGCCGTAACTTTCTATAACATTTTAAAACACTTTCGGCTCGCACTTCCAAACATTTCATTTGCATATCTATTACTGGTCTCGGGGGAACACTGTTAGTGTGAAAAGCAACTGGGAATGACAGACACAGCGATTGCAGTATGCAGGTATGTGCTGTGAACTGCATTAATGTCTGGTGTGTGTGTGTGTGTGTGTGTTCTCTCTCTCTCTCTATTTCCCCATTCCCTATCAGAGAATCACACAATGATGGTAATTCTGCTACAGTGACCGCTGTGGTCCCTGAGGCTGGTGGATGGGGAGGAACAGAACAGAGACAGGACTGAGCACTTCTTCAGTGTGCTCCCAGTCATGGTCCTGATTCCAAGTGTGGTCTAATTATTTCTGCAGCGTGGTCCCAATGGCAACCATGGATTAATAAGGAAAATTAATCCATGGTTGCTCAGAGGTCACATGTTGCTGTTTCTCCAATGACTTTAAGTTATTTCAGTCTTTACTTTTCTGCCATGTTTACAATGTATATTTATAAACAACCTTGTTTTGTTTTTAAATCCTGAATCTGTTTTTACTGAATACTTCCTGAACATTAAAAACACCCCCAAACAGTGCAGTCATTCATGATGCAATAGCCTCCCGAACTCCCACTGCATAGTGAGGGACTAGTCCATGTTTGGGGTGTTCCTAAGTCCAGGAAAGATGCAGTGGCAGTTGATCAAAGAATGTAAACAAACATGGTTTTGTGTGGTAACACCAGTATGGTGGGCAGTCTGTTTTTTCACTTTTTAAAAGAAAAAAAGAATCAGAATCACACTACCAGCTACTGTATGTCAACAATCTTTATAGAATGCTGGCAGTCATAAAATGTGTTTTTTAAACTAGGGACACTTTGAGGCCTAAGGGGGTTGGAGTGTCCCTTTAAACCAGCTTTTTGAAATTTATATTCTAAAAACTTCTTTTTAAGTTATACTGTTAAAACGTGGACTACAGAGGTTGCATTTTAACCTATCTGGCATCAGCACTTCCAGTAAGTTTGCAGTTAAATGCTATGCATTTTTTATATTGTGATCTTTCTTAAAATAGCCTCATTCAACCTACCAGTTCTGCTGCACTAGATAATAAAATAACAGTTTAACTTCAGCACAGGCTTTTAGGTACATAAATCAAAGCAATTAAGCATTTCATGGGAACAAATTTATCTTAGTCTATGTAGGAAGATTTATTTAACAGAAAAAATAATGAGACCAATGTAAAGAGACATAAAATCTGGCAAGCATTTCAATTTATCTTTTAATCTGTGCTTCAGTACTGATAAAGATCAGAGTGCATTGTAACCTGTTCTTGTCTGTGATGCTTTCTTCTGGCAGGCCTGTTACCAGCTAAGGTTTTTGTGAGCTGAGTACACCTTCCCCTCCAGAAAAGGTAATACGTAGATATACATGTGTGTGTATGTATATGTATATAGATATATATATATATATATATATATATAGAGAGAGAGAGAGAGAGAGAGAGAGATGTTTATATAGATAGATATAGATAACTATATATATATATACACATCTATATATCTATAGATATAGATATATAGATATATCTATATCTATATATATATAATCTCAATTATCCAAACCCTGATCATACAAAAATCCCTAACTAACGAACCAAACACTTGTCACCCAGTTCAATAGGGTACGATAATTAGGTAGGCTAACATACTGTAGTGTACTGTTAAACTGTTTCTGCCACCAGAGTTCACCCTGTTACTCTCTTACCTAATCAGCAGCTGCAACCAGAAGAGGTCTGGAAGAGGTCCGTGGAAGAGAAGCACATGACTGGGAAGAAAATCAGCAACTTGTGGGTGACCAACAACATGTCAGTGTAATCTTCTTACCCTCCCCGAGATGCTTTTATCAGTTGTGTTTTATCAGTTAGTCTCACTCAAAACAAAATCTTGCAAACACTGCTACAATACTAAAATGTAGTTCATGGCTTTTGGACTAAAAATGATTCATTGCACTGCAACTTGCAGGTGACCAATGGCATGCTGATTTGGTTTTCAGCTGGAGATCAGTGGAGGTCTACAGTGTAGAGTTGCTGGTGCTTTAAGAGAGGGTAAGTGACAGGGAAAGCTTGAACAAGTAGCATAGGGCTTTTTACTGATGTCTTTGGATTAAGGAGTTACAGTGAACTGCTTGAGTACTAAGTTCAGAAGGGAGGGGATGGAGATCGCTCACTGACTCTCTCAGCTGTTTCCATGTGGTCTTGTTGCTTTTTTTGTAACTTTGGAGTTTGCAGTACTGCTGTCTGTTTTTAGTTGGAGATTGGTGTAGGGCCACAGTACAAAGTTGTTGGTTTAGTAAGAGAGGGTAAGTGAGAAGGAAAGTTGTAGATGTATGGAAGTCACTCACTCACTCAGCTCAACAGTATGGTTTGCAGTTTCCACTCAGTCTTGCTGCCAGTACACAGTGCCATTAGAAACAATGTAACAACAATCATCCAGACTCCTGTTTATCCAATCTGATCTGATGTCTCCTAGGCAGTTCTGATAAATGGGATGGGCTGACTCAAAATATGCAATTTATCTTTAAGTGTGAGGGGGATGACCATAACTCAAGAGTTGCAGAGCCACAAATAAGTTATGAAAGTCCTGCCCATTAGCAAGTGCTGATAAATTGTCTAGTTGGAGTCAAGCAATTGTATATTTGATATATTCAACTGTAGTTTTCAAGTTATAGCTTTTAAATCTGCAGTTTGTTTTAAGATGTTACTGTGTTCCTATTATTTTAACAGACGACTTTAGTGCTGCACTAGGCATTGTGATGTCATCAGTATTGTGAAAGCTGCTTTCTGATTGGTTCAGTATTCCTCTGTATTGACAGTAACCTTAAAAATATCCATAGTGATGACAGTAACAACACAACAATATTTGTTTTATGTTGCTGCTGCTGATGACACTACATATGATATATTTTTTTTCTTGTCATTTTACCAGCATTCCTGTTGTGTATATATTTTTACAACAGGGGTGGGTTAAAACTTTTCAAGATATCACTACTATTTCACTGTAATCTGTGAAGATAATATTGCTATCTTGCAAGTTGAAAAGTCACAATGAAACAGTGGAATATTGAACCAATCAGTGAACAGCTTTAACAATGCTGATGACATCACAATAGCCATGTGCCACACTGATGCCAACAGATGTGAGATGCTTTGAGGGGCAATTTCTAAATTTTACACTTTTTTCCTTTTGTAATTTTTTTTTATAATTTCTTATCACAAAACCACCTAAACACCTGTTGTGCAAATCAAACTGACATGGGTGAGAGTAAAATGCTTTAAATGGCACAGTTCTCATTTTGTATTTTTTTTCCTTTTGTAACTTATTATCATTTCTATCACAAAACCACTTAAACACCAGTTGTACAAATCATATATGACATGGTGAGTGTAAGATAGTAGAAATAACCTTCATTCGCTATACTTGACCTCTCTGACCTCGTCATAGGTGTGAGGCCGGAGAGAGAAGAAACAGCAGACAGTTCTGTGGTACTGTAGCTGCTTTGTAATTTTATTTTATTGTTAAGTTTACTGCTTAAAGAGAGAGTCAGATGGATGGGCAGGTGGGCAGATGAGTGAGCGATACTGTACCTGGGGGTGACTGCAATCACAACAAAGTGTGAAAGTACATTTACTTTACTCTCAGTTCCTTTTTTATGTTTGCCTCTGTGCTTGCACAAAGTGAACATATTGCTATGAGAGTGGGCTTTGAGAGATGTGTCACTGTCGGTCCAGTGCAGGGCAGTCTGCAAGCGGCTCATCAATGTCAGACCAATTATCAGCCAGGCTGATCATGACGCTGTTCTGTTCTTGTTGGGAGGATACTACATGTAGTTCAAAGGAAAGAGTTGACCCAATCACAGGGCGGCTTTTGCCTTTGAAATGCATAACACCACCCAGCAAGCAGACCCAATTACATCATGATCAGCCTGCTGTGGTTCTCTCTGCTGAAATGTAAAAACAATTGCTCCCACCCCCTATCTAGTATCCCTCCCACCTCCCACCTCCCATTGCTTGCACCTTCTTAAGTTTCCAATACCAGGGTGTCTGATCACCAGTGCCAGCTAGTACCTTCACTCTAATCATTTTCAGTGTGCAAATCCAGGCAGCCCACCTCCAGTGCTGTCAAACATAACAACAACACTGGGGTGCCCAAAACCCAGTGTCAGGATGATACACGAAATAAAGAAAACCATCCCTCATAGTCATTTGTTTTATTTGGTAGATATAAAAAAACAAGAAAACCATCCATTGATGCCTTTCACCAATGCCACAGTTTCTCTCCCCCCACCCAACCCTTCCACTCAGCACCCCACCCCTTTTAATTTTCCAAGATGGGAGGTCCCCAATCCCTGGTGCTGGCTAGTTCCCCCATCCTGCCTGTTTACAGTGTACAACACTAGGAAGCCCACCCCCGGTGCCACCAAACATAACACTGACACTGGGGTGCCCAATACCAGTGCTCATACCTAAAATAAAAAAAAAGATCCCTCATAGACCTTTTTTATTTATCCTGTAAAAAAGAAAACTGTCCATTGACATCTGTTTTCACCACCATCTCATAGCCTCCATTACCCTCTCCACTCAGTGCTAACCACTCCACACCCCCATCACTCCTTACTTAACTACTGAGGAGTCCAGTGCTGTAATCCTGTCTAGACTGGAGACATGCCTTCACTCTTCAGTGCCAGATAGCAAACAGAGGAAATCAGGTATGTGGTTCAATGTATTTCAATGGGTTTTGAGCTTGTCATTATAGCGTGCTCATTTTTTTAAGATTTCCCCCCAGATTTTCAGCATGGCCTTTCTGGGACCCCACATCATGAACAATGGTGGTGAAATTATGCAACTCCATCCCAAAAGGTGATTTTGTGGTTGCTGCATAAAATCAACTTGTGGGCAGGATTTGAAAATTGTCACTATCTTTCTTCATGAACTGGGATCATAAGAAGGCTATGTTGAAAATTGGAGGTATAAATATTAAAAAAAGCAAAGTTATGAGTGTACATTGACATTTTTCAATGTACACTCATAACTTTGGTAATATTCAATATTTTGATTACAAATAATCAACACAACCATTTTTTTACACCACCTTATGAATATGACAGTTGTGATTTTTGAAATCCTGGCCAAAATTTGTTTTAGTACTTGTGGCATGAAATCACCTTTTGGCAGGATTTGAAAATTTTCTCTGCCTTTATCCATTAGGTAGGGTCTTAAGAAGGATATGAGGGTTCTAAAAAGGCCATGTTGAAAATTTGCAGTAAAATATTAAAAAAGCAACAAAGTTATAAGCATATGTTGACATTTTTCAATGCATGCTCATAACTGGTAATTTTCAGTATTTTGACTCCAAATTTTCAACACAGCCATTTTCACATCACCTCATGAATGTGAAAGCTGCCATTTTTTCAAATCCTGGTTAAAATGTGTTTTCACACATGTGCCCTGAAATCAACTTTTGGGCAGGATTTGAACATTTTATCCACCTTTGCTCATGAGGTGGAGTCATAAGAAGACTACAGTACGTTGAAAATTTGAGGTAAAAATATATAAAAAAAAAGTTATGCGTATACATTAATATTTTTCAATGCACACTTGTAACTTTGGTATTTTTCAATATTTTGACCCTAAATTTTCAACATAGCATTCATAGCTGTCATTTTTCAAATCCTGGCCAAAATATGTGTTTGCACTTTTAGCATAAAATCACATTTTGGGCAGGATTTGAAGATTTTCTCTGCCTTGTTCATGAAGTGGAGTCATAAGAAGGCTATGTGAGGTTATAAGAAGGTTATCTTGAAAATTTGCTGTAAAAATGAAAAAAATAGTTATGAGTATACATTGACATTTTTCAATGCATGCTCAGAACTTTGGTAATTTTCAGCATTGTGACCCCAGATTTTTGACATAACCATTTTTTCACACCACCTCATGAATGTGGCAGCTGTAATTTTTGAAATTCATGGTCAAAATGTGTTTTTGTACATGTGTTGCAAAATGATGTTTCAGCCACTGTTTTATAAATGACATTTGTCATGTTTGGAAGGAGTGGTCATAAGAAGACTACATTAAAACTTTGGGGTCAAAATGTGAAAAAATAACTAAGTTATAAGGAAATGTTGAATTGTTCCAACATTTACTCATAACTGTATTTTTGCAGATTTTGGCCCCTTATGTTCAACATATTCCTTGTGTTAACCTACCCCCTGAACATGACAGGTGTCATTTTTCGAATCCCCCCAAAACTTGTTTTCACAGTTGTACTGTGAAATCACCTTTCAGATGGGATTTAAGAAATTCTACCTGTCTCGATCATAACATCATATTATATAAAGACTGCTGGAAATTTGGGGGTCGAAATATGGTAGCCCACTGAAAAGTAGATAATCAGCTGCTCTAGCCTGGCTAAATATACTCAAAAATGTGTAAAAGCAAGATGCCACTGAAACTGAGATATTGCATGTCATCTGCTCTGTCCTGTGTAAATATATAGTAAAAATGATACAAGCAAGACCTGGTACAACAGCAATGTAAGCAGCAGGCACCATTGACAAATGCTTGTTTACACTGACCACTCGACCAACAACAGGATGGATTGCATTTGCTCATCTCCTGCTTGACCAACAACAGGACAGTCTGAAAACAATTAACCAGGAGGGGGGAAAATTCAATATGAAACAGGTAAACACTTTGTATAGCCAATCATTTTAGTATAAAAAAAATACACACATTTTAAACAGAGTGCAGAGTATAAACACAGTGGCACAGTACAAAACATGACGGTGCCCTCTACTGCCAGTGCTAGCAGTAGATAAACTACTTTGCAGAAAATATTTTTATTAATTTAAAAAAAATGTAACTAATTTTTTAAATGTTAATTTTTTCTCTAAAATAAAGCCCTAATCCCATTTTCTAAGTGCAATAATACCTTCTCGGGTGGGCGGTATGTGCTATGCCGGACCCTCCAGGGGGTATAAAGCCCTCCACCTGCAGCATCAGGCCTCATTATACACCTGGGGGGTCTAGTATATCCCAATACCAGCCACTATGTTAGGTATTATTACTTGCCTATCTAACACATTATGCAAGTCAGTTTTACTCAGTGATATATGTGCTTCTTGAATGTTGTTGATGCTTGTGGATTTGCACTAGGTTTTTGGATTTGCTCTTGCACTAGCATAGCAGTCACTTTACATATTACTACCCCCCAATGCTGTTCTATGTACTGTGTGATTTATAAAGACAATTATTTTTGTCAAGCAGTAGACAGCCCCATACTATGAGACTTGATAACCACATGTACAGGCTTTGTGAACCCACAAAGCACATGCCATATATCAGAAGTCACAAGAGGTGCTCCAAAACACACACACACACACACACACACACACACACACTCACACACACACTCACACAGCCATCTTTATTTAAGTCAGGCATAGGAAATGTGAAACAAAAGAGGAAAACTACCTCTCTGATCTCTCCCCAGATGCTCTGCCACCATGAATTCTGTAAGTCATTCCCTCTATTTCCCGTTCCTGTACAAGTACAGAACAGCTGCATAAAGTCACCATTCCTGTTTTTGTACCTCCCCAATTTCTCTCTCTCTCTCTCCCCCCACCACACACAAAGACACTCTGCTGCTGTAAGTTCTCTCTCTCCCCCCTTTCTTTCTTCCCCTGCCCTGACAACTGACATTACCCACATCTGATTTCTATTTCTGCTATTGCCCAACTCAGTGCCCTCCCCCAGATCATAACTGTAGGCATTATGGTGCACTTGGACATTCACAGTAGCTCCTCCATCTATCTGATCATGCTGTCATTGCCAGTTCTTCAAACCAGCACTTGCTTACTTTCCCCTAATGCCTCACTTTTCTGAACACTCTGGCCCCTGCTGCAAACATTGGTAAAATGGAACTCTGCCACTATTACAGCAGGTATATTGAGCCCCCCAGGTTGCCAGAAAGATGGCAGAGGGGTGGAGAATCAGTTCAGAGCTAAGGAAGGATAGTGTGTTCCTAGTATACTGGTCTGGTCAAGACAGCTGGTCCACAGTATGTTGCTTATCATTTGATCACTGATTGTTGGCTATGACTGAAATGAAACATGGCACTACTGCCTCAGCACTGGCTTCCATCATCCCCCCCCCCACTGCAGTTTCAGCATTCTTGTTGCCTCATCTGGTCCACCTGCCAGGGAATGAACTACGATCTCTATTTTTGAAATAGCAGATAAGGTTGATAGATATGTTATCTCTTCTTGTCTGTAATCTCCTATGTTCCTATCAACTATCACAATTACTGACATCTGCCACCATCTTCAGACCATCCACCATCACCCTGCATTATCTGAACCATCAAGGAAGTATTCATTCCATCTTTGACTGAAGAGTCCCAAGTGTCCAGTCAGTGACAATCCTCAGAACATCATCTGCACAGCTCACCACCTGGATCCATGTCCAACACTCTCCAGTCAGGAATCCAAAGTAAGCAGGCACTTTGAGAGAACTGTTTGGTAGCAGCATCACTGACCAAATATATTTTTCCTGTTCACCAGTCAACAACAGCTGTGCTGGACAGCATGCAGGATCTCTAGTTATTGTGTTGCAGACATCAAAATAAATGCTATGTATTGTATGGTAGTAAATCTGAGAAACGTTTTATTGAAGTTTTGTAAGTGTATATGTCAAAGTGTCCTATTATACTAAATGACAGGGAATCAATTGCACCTAATTGTATATGTTTGTCATTGGCCAGCATATTTTTCAATATAACATAAATGATTGAACAAAAACCCAGACTGGAAAATAGCATTAGGACATTTTATGGGTAATGACCAATTTTGTTAAAAAAGGTTACTTGTTATCCCAGTGTTCCAGATTTGCCTAAGAATGTATTTGTATATTGTACAGTTGGATAAATAAGTTGTTGAAAAATATTATATATTTTTTGTAAGAGATGGATCAAATACATTTCAGAGAAAAGCATTAACTGGACTACTCATCAGAGCTTCCTTCCCTCTTCATTTCCCTGGCAACTTTGTTGGGTCTATAAAGTTTGGAATTACAGAATGGTAAAAGTAGCCCAGATGTTTAATGAGGATTGATACAAACCAAAATGAAGTGGTGATTTGGGATCTGGCAGTTGTACTGCATTTCCAGGGGGAAGTGAACTATTGCAAAGCTAATTGCATGTCCTAGAGGTGTAATATGGTCTGCCTTTTCAGACAGAAAAAATATGCCCAGAGGCAGAGGTAATCATTTCTGGGCTGAAACAGAACTGAGAGCAGAATAAGAGCTTTATAGCACTGTGTAGAATTTTCAAATTCCAGTGGAACAGAATTTCACATAATTTCCAAAGTTCTGCTGAAATTCTGCTGGATTTTGCCAGAAACAGAATGGTATAATTCCACATAAAAAAATATGAGTGAGTTTTTCCATAACATTTCTGCAGAATCTAATTCTGCAAATTTCAATATGTTTGGCAAAAATGGCTGCAGAATGATTTTCCACAGAAAAAAATGCTATTCCATGGAATATTATTCTGCAGATCTCAATATTTTCTGCAGAAATGGTTGCAGAATGATTTTCAGTGGAAAAATGCTGTTCCACCAAATATTATTCCGTGGATCACAGCAGGTGGAATTTCACAAAAGACAGCAATATTCTGGTGGAAATTCCACCAGTGGAATGGTTATTCCACACTAATTGCACCAGTGGAATTCAGCATTCTGCACAGCACTACAGTGTCACTTATTTTGAACTGAGCTTTCCTGATATTAATTTTTCAGGGTCAGCATGCCAGTTGGAACTTGTGTAGGGTTGAGGTACATGTTCCCAAATGCCAATTCCTGTAACACTGTTGGACTGATGAAGACTGTAAAAATATAATCCTTAAATTATTTTTTTAATTGTGACACCTCCCCCACCACCACCACCACCACTGAACTTCTCATGGAATGATGTCATCATTTTTGTACCAAACAAGTTTCTCTCATTGTAACTGGTCTTGGGTCACAGTGTCTAGAAAGGGATCCTGGTTCAGGAAATGACATTCAATACTTCCTTGAAAATTCAAATCATAGGGACCATGGCAATGAAAAAATCTTACAAAAATATCAAGTTATTACATGAAATTCAAGATTTTTTCAGCAATGCTGCTTTTATTTGGGATGCGTACTTTTAGCATGCAGTTTATTAAGACAGATCAGTCTAAGACTGTCTGTTAGGCCTGTGATGCCTGCAGAATAACAGGAACTGGTTATCTGAATTTTAATCTAGGGGACATGAATTTCAGTCTATACTGAGTATAACATTGATCAGTTATAATAAACTGCAAGCTAAATGTACTGTAATTCAGACCAGTAGGAATGCAGTTATAATTATTTAAAAATTTTATACCAGCTATGCTACATTAAGATGGACAGGCTACCTTGTTTTCAAGTGGGTCCTGAGGCAGCAGTCACAGTCATACATTTCTAACATTGAACAACTGTAGCGGAATGATATATTGAAAATATTGCATCAGGCACGTTTCCACTGAGGGTACAACATAGTAGGTCATTGAACACTCTGGGACCATTGGAATATTTTAAAACAGACTTAAATTATATAATTTTCCCTAGTGTGCACCATGTGAGACCAATGCCATCTTAACCCATGTTATATAGCCTTAGCATTCAGTTCATTTCAGGGGGCAACTGTTTAGTTTGCTTTCTTAGTTGATCTTCCTCTCATTTCAATTGATATATACAGTATATATGTGCATACCTAGGTGTAAGTGGCTAAACTGCAGAAGGCTATCATTCATATAGCCTGCAGGCTGGATGGACCACTTTGTCTTAATGTTGAATAGAAAATGTAACCTGGGATTTAAGTACAATATGCAGGGGTAATTCTATCTATAACCATAAATATTGTTTCTAGCCTCAGCCAGAAGTAGCTGTGTATTTCTTGAATTGTGAATTTCTGTCTGTGGCTTTTGAAGCAGGGCCAACACTTCTGCCACCAGAAGTACTCTATCTATCTGTGGCCTGTGCTTTTTCAGCCAGAAGTGTCTGTTTATTTCTTGCACTGTGAATGTGTATCTGTGATTGCAGAAGTGCAGGACAAGCAGAAGCTAGAGTTTCTGCAGCCAGAAATACTGTTGTAATTTCAGTTTATTGATCTTCTCAAAAAGAAAGGACACTGATTACAAAAAACTACATTACTACGCCAGGTAGGGTTTGACTTAATGCCACAATAGTAGGATAATGTGGTGTTAGGGTTCCCAATCCTAACTCCTCCCCTGAGCAGCAAATGTACAAGACCACCCAAGCAACCACAGGCAGTCACCATGAGGTAAGACAAACAACATACCACTGTTTCCAGATGACACAAATGCAGTAGCACTGATGTAGTACCTTTG
The DNA here is from genome assembly GCA_016271365.2 of Neoceratodus forsteri. NCBI lineage: Eukaryota > Metazoa > Chordata > Ceratodontiformes > Ceratodontidae > Neoceratodus > Neoceratodus forsteri. Next base: position 616,631,417 of record CM028133.1, read on the forward strand.
GAAATATGCATGCAGCACACTGCATTAAACCCATACTCCATCAGTGCTGTTTAGAAATGTGCCAGTGTTTCTCTGTATTGTATTGCACATGTGTATCTGCAGGGCCCTGTGCTTCTTCAGACAGAAGTACTGTTGTAATTTTGGCATCATTAATTTTTGTCTGCAGCCAGAAGTGGGTGGGTGTGTATGTTTCACACTGTGCATGCATATCTTTGGCTGCAGAAAAGCAGGCCCCACTGGTTTCTGCTGTTCTGAAGATAGAAGCAGTGTTGTAATTTGGGTGTTGTGGGTTTGTATTTGTAGCTGTAGATGTGGGGCCTGTGCTTCTGTAGCCAGAAGTGGGTGTGAGTTCATGCACTGTGCATGTATATCTGTGGATGCAGAAGTGTTGTCCCCACAGTGCTGTGCCCGTCTAGAGCCAGAAGTGAGTATGCATGTCTTACACTGTGCATGTGTATCTTTGACTGCAGAAGCATTGGCCTCACATCCAGAAGTGCTATAGTACTGTTTTAACTCCAGTAGACAGAAGCAGTGTTGTGATTTGAGTACCATGGATCTCTATCTGCAGCCGGACAAGTGTGTGCATGTCTTGAAGTGTGCATGTGTATCCATAGCTGCAGAAGCACTGGACCCTTATGATGGATGTCTTTTGCATCATCTGGAAACAGTTGTATGTTGCTTGTCTTACCTGATTATGGCTGTCTGTGTTTGCTTGTGTGGTCTTGTATTTTTGCTGCTTGAGGGGTTGGGAGTTAGGGTTGGAAACCCAAACATTACATTTCCCTACATTCATTTGTGTCATTAGGTTAAACCCTAACTTGTACATGTATGCTGTTTTCTTAGCAGTGTGTGTGTATATATATATATATATATATATATATATATATACAGTGAAGCCCACCAGGATGAAGCGCAATATCACAAGTTTACTGCATGACAGAAGGGATTAACTCCCATTGAAATTGCATTGTTTGCTGCAGTAACTCTACTGCAGAATTCTGCAGTGCTGTGCTTTATCCTGGTGGGCTTCACTGTATATTACTGGGGCATGGTCACGCCCCTATAGTTAGGGTTCAGTGGTCACTTCAATGTTAAACTCAAAATTCTGCACTTTAATAACTTTGCAACTGTTCAACCGATTAGCATGGCATTTTGCATGTGCTATCAAGGACCAAAGATGTCTTGATGTGGCACGTTTCACTCTGGTTAGATGTGTGGGTACAGAAATATGGAGTGTCAAAAAATGTGAAAATTACCATGTTTTGTCAAATTCTTTGTTACGACTGCTGTGCAGCAACAGTGTGGAATTGTGATCTGAAATTTTCAGGGTGAACAGGGATTGGATAACAGATTTGGTGAACAAATATTAATCCATTCAAAAGTTATTACATTTTAAAGTATTCCATTGTTTTCAATGGGAGCAGTTAGATGTGCCATGTGAAAAAGGGTCTTTGTCACAGATGGGTTAATCCTTTGTCACAAATGAGAACTCCTTCTTCACATTGCTGCCATATTATTTTACAGCTAGTGAGGGAAACAAAATGTAATAATTAAAAAAAAGATGTCTTGATTTCAAACCAACACATGTAGAATATTTATCAGGATGCCCTCAGTTGAATTCTGTAGTTAACAGGTGTCAAATGGCTTTCAATTTTATTTTTTGGCATAATAATTATTTTTTCTTGACTTGTAATAAGAAAAAAGATTATTTTTCATATCATGAGTCATGAAAAAGCATCCCTTTTCATGATCATTAAATCCTTTCCCTAGTAGTCTAGTGGGCCCTCCCCTGGTGTACGATCACCATTCCCCTATAAAAAAAACAGTTTCATAGATAGATAGATAGATAGATAGATAGATAGATATCATACATGGATGGCAACTTTTCCCCATAAAAAGGCCATTATTTATTTCCCTGTAGACCTATGACGAATTTATCAAAAAGTATATACCTGCACTAATCAAACAATTACAGATATACACCTGCACTACTCAAACAATTACAGTTATATACCTACACTAATTAAAGCTATGTAGCTACACTAATCAAACACTGAATGGAACAATATTGATAACACAATTAATGCATACTAGGAAGCTAGCCAAACCAATTAACAGGCTGCAGAAGATCATAACAATAATCAGTTCACAGTGGGTTTAGGCAGATTATTGTAAAAACTGATAGCCATATAAGATAAGGAATAGTATGAAAGAAAGGTAAACCTACTTTGTGACCTTGTAGAAAAAAACATTAGTCAATAACACATTCTGGCAAAAGACCCAAGTGTACTTTATGTAAGAATAGTAATCACCTATAATTAAATTTGTCCTCTAAAGAAAAACAACCAATTGTCTAATAAGGATCACAATGATGTGTCCCTCTTGTGAACCTAGATGTAAAATGGACAATATTTTGAAAAGTTGACCTGAGCTTACTAAGCATCCTCTCTGATGAGAATAAACATACTAATGAACCAGAGTCAATAAGTGGACACAAAAAACTACCAACATTCTGCTAGTTTTAGGAATTAAGTACCGATTGAGTTTAAATAGCTACTCTATCCTGTTATGAAGTTTTTCAATTAAATTAGTGATATGTGATTCTAAAGACATATGGCTGGCAAGAATGTTGCCAAGGAATTTGAATTCACCAACCTTTTCTGTAAGATTTATAACACTTTTTGAGTGTTATGACAAGAGCGGTACATGAAATTTATGTCAGCAGAAGAATTGCTAAATCTCTGTTCCCTTTTAGAAATGCTAAAAGGGTTATACAAAGTTCTGGAAGCATGCAGATAGGGAGCTAATCAAACACAGAGCTAATCAAACAGTAGGGAAATGATCAAACACAGAGCTAATCAAACATAGAAAACTCGGGAAGCATCCAGGTAGGAAAAACTCTGGAAACATCCAGGCAGGAAGCTAATTAAACATAGCTGCAGGCAATGTTAATTAGTGTCAGTGTATAAAACCCACCCAGGCAACATAGGGGAGAGAGAGAGAGAGATACCTGGGGAATGCTGGAAGCTGTTCTGCAAAGGTCAAGTTCAAGTCACAGAAACCTTTGGAAAGGACTGTGAAGTTTATAAGTGGACTTTGTTATACTACCTGGTGGCTGGGAACCATAGTAGCTGGTAACCAGAGGTAGAGAAGGAATCACTTCATTTAATTAGAACTCCAGACAGGAATAGTATTTTTTTTATGTTTGTTAAAGGAGCTGTGAGCCCAGTTAGTTGGAAACAATGCTACCTTTAATAAACTGCACTGTTATACTTGACCTCAGACTGTTTATGTCTCCTTGTACATGCCTACACCAGCCCATCACAGGGAAATAATGGAGATTACTCTACCACAGTGTAAAATTAAAATCCATAGCACTTCTGGGACCAGAAACAAACATGGATTTCATTTTTTGAGAATAAAGTACTAACCAGTAAGTATGGAACCATGAGTGGAGTATACTAAAACACTCCTGTAGGTTCATTTCTAGAGTTGAGATACCCTTGTTACTACAGAACAACACTTCATCATCTGCATACAAAATGAATTCTGTACAACAGATGTCTGAGAGAATTAAAAAACAATGTAAATAGAAAAGGGCCAAGAAAAGACCCTTGAAGGACTTCACACTTAGTTTGGCACTCATCGGAGTGGAGCCCATCAATAATGATCCTTTGGGTCCTATTATGCAAAGTAGGACAGTTTCCTGTCACAGAAGATAACAGAACCTAGTACTAGTAAGTCATTGGCAGAATGTAAAAGAAAGATAGATGAGTTGATTGTGGGGAATAGGTTGAAATGTACCCACTAAGGTGGGAAATGGTTTATATGGACCAATGGGTCTTCTACCGTTCAATTCCCAGTATATAAAGTTCGTATATATTTAAAAGGGTACCATCTCAGCCAGCTAGGGAAGGGAGCATTCTGGACCTGGTGCTGGTGGATGGGGAACAAGTCAAAGATGTTGGGGTGGAGGATCCCCTGGTGGGAAGTGACCACTGCACAGCATGGTTTTCACTTAATCTAGGAAAGGAAGCAGCTACTACAAAGACTAAGGTCCTGGACTTCAAAAGGGCAGCCTTTGGCAGGATGGATACTATAATGGAAGGGCACATAGCTAGCATTCTCCCTAAAATGGGCCCTGAGCAAAAATGGGAAATAATCAAGCTGGGCCTTGCTGAGGCCACTAGCACATGTGTAAAGAGCCAGAACAAGAAATCCAGGACCAAGAAGCTGAGCTGGATGAACAGTGAGGTAGGGGAGAGTGTGAGGGAAAAGAGGGCTGCCTTTAGAATCCAAGAAAAATCCAACAGAGAAGAAGACAGGGAAGAATACATGAGTAAATCCAGGGAGGAGAGTAGAAAAGTAAAGGCAGCCAAGGCATCGAGAGACCTGAGGCTAGCGCAGAGGATCCGAGAAGGTGAAAAGGATTTCTTCCGGTATATACTGGTGAAGAAAAATAGTAAGGATCAGATTGTTAGGATTAAGAATGGCAGTGGTTGGGCACAAAAGGAAGCAGAGCAAGTAGAATTACTCAACAAGTACTTCTATTCAGTATTCACCAGGGAGAGGGAAGTACCCATAACTAAGGAGGAGGGTGGGGTTGGAGTAGAGGGGAGGAGTTCAGAGATGGGGAGATCATGGTGTGTAGGATGTTGGAGGGCCTTAAGTCCCGGAGGGTAGAAAAAGCATCTTGGCCAGACAGTGTTCATCCTAGAGTCCTGAGAAAGTGGCAGGAGTCCTGACAGGGCCTCTGGAGGACCTGTTCAACACCTCTCTGGATATGGGGTACATTCCCCCGGGATTGGAGGGTGGTGCATGTGGTGTCTCTCCATAGGAGTGGGCCCAGGGATGAACTAGGGAACTACAGACCAGTGAGACTTACCATAATTGTAGGAAAGCTGATGGAGACTATCCTCAAGGAAAGACTGGTAAGCTTTCTGGAGGACAATGGCCTCCAGGATGGCAGGGAGCATTGGTTTGTAGTGGGGAAGATCCTGCCAGACTAACCTGGTTGATTTTTTTGATTGGGTGACTTGGGCACTGGACCAGGGTCATGAGGTGGACGACCTTTACCTGACAAAGAACCTCTGTGCACAAACACTGAGGCAAGGGTTACCCCAAAGGGCATTTGGCTGGGAAACCAAGTTTCAAGAAAATACAAAATCACACATGCCCCCACAATGCAAAGCATCATGGGCTGCATATGCAAATCACCACAGAATGTTATGCTGGTCCAACTTTAAGCAGAATTGCATGGTGCCAAAAGGCCTCTCACACAGTTTGCAAAGGGTCCTACCAGGACTCATCAGTATGCCTCATCTGTTTGACACCCCAGTGGAATGGACCAGCTACCCTTAAGGCAGTGTGCCTTGGATATATTGTGGTGAACCCATTAAAATAAAAAACATTTAAAAGACAAAGAACCTCTGTGCGCAAACACTGAGGCAAGGGTTACCCCAAAGGACATTTGGCTGGAAGCCAAGTTTCAAGAAAATACAAAATCACACATGCCCCCCAATGCAAAGCATCATGGGCTGCATATGCAAATCACCACAGAATGTTATGCTGGTCCAACTTTAGGCAGAATTGCATGGTGCCGAAAGGCCTCTCACACAGTTTGCAAAGGGTGCTAACAGAAGACATAGACACGTGTTTCATCCTACCAGGACTCATCAGTATGCCTCATCTGTTTGACACCCCAGTGGAATGGACCAGCTACCCTTAAGGCAGTAAGTCGCTGATGACACTAAGATCTGTGTGGAAGTGGATGGTGGGGAAGGAGGTAAAGTACTCCAGGAGGATTTGGCAAGACTGAAGGGATGGTCAAACACATGGCAACTTGGGTTCAACACCAAGAAGTGCAAGGCCTTTGACTCGCTGCCTCAAGAAAGGCTGACCTGAAAAATTGCGAGTCCTGGAAGCAGGGAGGAAATTGGTTATATGAGTCAAGAGCTGGTTACAGCATAGGCAACAGTAACAAGTGGGGTAGCACAGGGCTCAGTGCTGGGACTAGTACTGTTTAAAGTTTTCATTTCTGACATAGCAGATGGTTTTAAAAGTAAGATCAGCCTCTTCGCTGATGACACTAAGATCTGTGTGGAAGTGGATGGTGGGGAAGGAGGTAAAGTACTCCAGGAGGATTTGGCAAGACTGAAGGGATGTCAAACACATGGCAACTTGGGTTCAACACCAAGAAGTGCAAAGTCATGCACTTGGGAGCCAGGAACCCCGGAAACACTTACTGGTTGGGGGGAGTGCACTTATCAAAGTCAACAGAGGAGAAGGATCTGGCTGTACTGGTAACAGGGGAAATGCGTGCAGTACTGGTGCCACTACTTGAAAAAGAACATCAAGCTACTGGAGGGGGTACAATGCAAGACAACAAAAATGATCCTGAGATTGGGAGATAAACCTTATGGGAGAAACTGGGAGAGCTCAATATGTATTCCCGGGAGGACAAAAGGGAGACAAGGAATAAGATTAAGACCTTCAAATACCTGAAGGGTGTGAACAGAGTGAACACCAAGAGTATTTTCAATATTAAAAGGTGAAAGGGAAACCAGGGATCACAGTCTGAAATTCAAGGGGGGCAGATTCAGGAGGGAAATGAGGAGCCACTATTTCACTGAAAGGGTGGTTACATGGTGAAACACACTGCTGGAGGTGGTATCACTGTGAACAGTGAGCAGCCTCAAGAGGGGGTGGGACAGGATCAAGAGGAGGGTTCAGACTGAGGGTGGATGAGGGGTAGATGTGATGGAAACAGGAGGCAACAGTTGGGGACAAGGAGGGGGCAGCTGCAGTCTAAACAGATGAGGTGCTGCATACTTGAGCAGACTAGATAGACTGTAAAGCCTGTATCTGCTGGCAATTGCGTATGTTCATATGTAAATAGGATTTAGGTACTAAATCCCGCAGACGATATTCCCGACGTTTGTAATCCCGCCTTCAAATTCCCGAAAAAAGAATTGCCCAACCTCACCGATATTCCCACACCAGTAAATCCCGACTATTACAAATCATTTGGTAGGAAACCAACTTCTTTCTTAAAATTTATTTACTCTGGATAGCCTGCAAAGTCCCTCTAATATTGTGGCCCTGCCTCTACTTATTTTTTATTTGTGGGTGGACTAAAGCACTGAGACTTGCCAAAGGACATGCTGTAAGTTATACTATAGGAGTTAGAGCCTGGGTCTCCTGTTTCTAAAGGCTGTGCCCTTACAACTACACCACACAGCTTCAAAAATTCTGTAGCCTCATTGTTCAAGAGACAGCACCACTTCATTTTTTTCTTACGACCACTCACCTAACCCAAACTACAGAACATGCAGTATATTCAGGTTCAAATTAAGTTACTGCTTTTTCTACAAGTGGGGTAAAGTACTTTAGGGCATACTGTAGTAATGAGCATTCACACCTCTCATGTAAATGGGAGAAGGGGAAACATATATGTTAAGCAAATGGGGGAGATGCAACATATTCCAGACATGAGGGAGGAGAGCATGATTGGAGAGGAACTGGGAGACAAGGAGGTGGGAGAGGAGCCCTTCAGCAGGAAGGTCAGTACCAAGGATGGGGCCTTAGCTAAAGGGGACCCACAGAGCCTCTGGAGACAGGGTACTATTACAAGGGGGATGAGGGTGGGGGAAGGGAAACCATCAGGGCCAGGATAAATGGTTCAGATAAGAGAGGGTTAAAGGGGACACCTATTCAGAGGGGTTTGAGTTAAGTGGGCAAAATAGCAAGGGAGGCAGAAAGGGGAGGGTGACAAGGGGGTCTCAAATAAGGCAGGAAGACTCCCATGAAATTGCGATCATGAATAAAGTGGGGGAGGGGGGCTGAGAGGGCATAGTGGAGGTAACCATAAGGATGATGGCGGTGTTAAGGTTCTGTTACTGGGAGACTCGATGATTAAGGGTATCCATTGGGAGGGACAGGGGGATGGATGCCATAGCCAGGTGAAGGTAGTGAGTATCTCTGGGCTGACAGTGCACAGAGCAAAGTTCATGTGTATGAAATGGTTAGGATTGTGGAGGGAACCGGATTTCTGGCATTTGGAACCAATGATCTAGCGGAAATAGCATTATGGAAATCCAAGCAAGGTTCCAAGAACTTGCCAGAGTCTGTCGGGATAATGGATGCAACATTTCCTTTTCGGAGATATTGCCAGTACCAAAGGCCTCAGTGGAGAAAAAAATGAAGCTCACAGAGGTTAATGAATGGCTCAGGAAGTGGGGTGAAGAGAATGGGTTGGGGGTGTTAGGGAACTGGAATGGAGTTTGGGAGGATAAGGGACTATATGCCAAGGACAGGTTTCATCTTGCCCCATTAGGAAGGAAGTCCTAAACAGGGATGGCTGACTACATACAAGAAAGGTGGGGTTTAAACTTGTAAGGGGGGGAAGGATAGGAGGGCTGACTGAGAAGCCTCCCTCCAGATGAGGGAGTAGCCTCAAGCCCAGGGGGAGGGGGGAAACAGACTGGAGGTGGAGGTTTCAGGAGGAGCAGGGGAGGATGGAAGTATAAGGAATCTGGTGGGGTTCGGCAAAAGGATCAGGGATAAGGGGTGGGGGTTAGTGTTAGTAAATGCCAGGAGCTTGGGAAACAAGTTGCCAGAGTTCCAGGCCATGCTGTTCGAGGGGTGGATGTGCGCAGTCACGGAAACTGCCAACAAAAAACCGACTGGGACCTAAATGTACTGGGGTACACTATGCTTAGGAAGGATAGAAAGGAGGGCAGAGGGGTGGAGTGGCTATGTTCATTAGAGATGACATAGAAATTGCTATGGTAGAAGAGGCAGAGGGAAACGTGGAGGCCTTATGGGTCACCCACGATCCCCAGCAGGAGATAAGGTCAAGCTGGAGTAGCTATAGGCCCCCGGGATGAGTGATGTTCTAGAGGATGGTTTGCTGGACAACATCATTGCCCAGTGTGGTCCAAAAGGGAAGGGGAGTGGTGTGATGGGGACCTTAATATGCCAGGTACTAACTGGGGAACCATGTCCTCTAAGGTGGCCAAGGAGCAGAGGCTGCTGGATGGCTTCCAGGATGTGTTCTAACACAGCATGTGATGGAGCCCACAAGGAGGGGCATGTCCTGGATGTGGTTCTGGCAGATGGGGATCTGGTAAGGGACATGGTTGTACAGGACCCCTGACTGGGAGTGACCACAATACTGTCTGGTTTCAAATAAGCATTGGGGAGTGGGGTGAGATCTCAGGACACTAGCAGTGGACTCAGGGGGCAGACTTTATGGGCATGGAAATATTCTCAAGGATCACTTGAGGGATTACCTCAACAACAAGTGTGGAAAGGAGATGGAGGTCATAAAACGGGACTTCATGAGGCAGTCAGGATCTGCGCTAAGTTGAAACGTAAGGGAGCAAGGTCACATAAACCATGCTGGTGGTCCAGTGAGGTCCAGGTAGCAGTCAGAGAAAAGAAGGCGGCTTACAAAAAATATAAAACAACAAGAGGGGATAGGGATAAGGAAATGTACCAGCTTGCATCTAGAAAAGTCACCCGTATGGTGAGGGGAGCAAAGTCCAGTAAAGAGCAACGGCTGGCACAGGGGATACATGGAGGGGAAAAGGGGTTCTTCTGGTACATTGGGGAGCGGAGAAAAACTAAGGGCCATCTCAGCAGATTGAGATCAGAAGGAGGGTGGGTGGAAGAGGCGAGGGACCAGGCAGAGGTATTTAACGAGTACTTTGCCTCTGTGTTCACTAGGGAGGGGGATGGGATATCTACAAAGCAAGGCACAAAGGGGATAGAAGCGGCAGGGAGTGGGATCAGGGGAGCAGCAAATGGAGCAAAGGGAGGAAAGGTACCCCAGGGTGTCACATCTGGATAAGGATAAAAGACCAGTAAGGTGGAGGGACGGATGATGCCATCCCCACCAAAAGGGTGTGTGTTTCCCTCAAGGCCCCAAAGAAAGACAACTCCTGAGCCGGATGGCATTCATCCTCAGAGTACTATGGGAATTGGTGGACATACTGGCTGCACCTCTGGCGGAGCTTTTCAACAGGTCACTTGAGACAGGGAGGGTACTTAGGATTGGCGAGAGGCACATGTGGTACCAATCCACAAGGGGGTCAAGGAAGTACCAGGAAACTATAGACCCATCAGTTTAACTCGGTGGTGGAAAAATTAATGGAGAGTATACTAAAGGAATGATTCGGGTTTACTTGGAGGAGGTGGGAGGTCTGGATAGTCGGCAGCATGGGTTTGTGCCAGGTAGATCATGTCAAACCAACCTTGTGGAGTTCTATGAATGGGTAACATCAGAACTGGACAGGGGTAAGCCTGTGGATGTATTATTCTTGGACTTCAGCATGGCTTGACTCTGTCCCCACAATGGTCTGGTGGAGAAACTGATGGGGTTAGGAGTAGGCCCTTTGATGGTCAGATGGATTGAAAACTGGATAGCTGGACGCACTCAGAGAGTAGTGGTCTGTGGGGAGCTCTAACCCTACAGAGGTTGGTAGTGGGTACCACAGGGCTCAGTCCTGGGTCCAATCCTGTTTAATGCATACATATCAGACATCAGGGATGGTATAGGGTGTGAAATGAGTCTCTTCGCGGATGACTCCAAGATGGGAGCAGTAGTTGAGGGAGAAGAGGGGAGGTTGGCCCTGCAAGGGGACCTGGACACCCTGGAAAGCTGAGCTCACACATGGAAATTAAATTTCAATATCACCAAGTGCAAGGTGTTGCATCTTGGTCGGGGAAACCCTAAACACAGGTACACCCTGGGAGGGGAGGTGCTGGAAGCCTCAACAGGGGAAAAAGACCTAGGGGTCATGGTGGATACATGTATGAATAACACTGAGCAGTGCAGGAGAGCAGCTAGCAAGGCAAACAGGATGTTGGGATGCATCGCAGGGATCACCTCTAGGAGCAAGGAAGTGATTCTGCCACTGTACAATGGACTGGTTAGACCACACCTTGAGTACTGTGTACAGTACTGGAGACCACACTTGAAGAGGGACATACAGCTCCTGGAGAGGGTACAGAGGAGGGCAACAAAGATGATACGAGGGCTAGGGATTTGACTTACGAGGACAGACTTGAGGAGCTCTACCTGTTTTCATTGGAGGAGAGGAGACAGGGGGACATGATTGAGGTCTTCAAGTACCTCAAGGAATAAATAGGGTAAACATGGAGGGATCTTAGACTAAAGCAGGGAGGCATCACCAGAGGGCATGGTTTGAAGTTGGAAGGTGGAAGGGTGAGGGGGAAAAGAGGAGGAGGTTTTCACTGAGAGGGTGGTGGACCTGGAATGCTCTGCCTGGTGAGCTGGTTCAGAGATCCACAGTGGAGAGCTTTTAAGAGGGTGGACAGACACAGAAAGTGGATGTATCAGATGATGGCCTGTCCCGGGGGGGTTGGGATGGATGATAGGGGTTTCTGGAGCACAAGGGATGGGAGGGTCTCGGCACCCAACTAAGGATCTAGGTTCAAGCAGACTTGATAGACCATAAGGCCTAATCTGCTGGCAAATAGTATGTTAGTATGTTAGTATGTAAATGTGCTTCACAATCACATGACTGTGTTTCCTGAATTTATGTTGCAAAAATGAGTTGTCTACTTGTTGTTTATTTTTAAATTGTATTATAACTCGCAATCACTGTGTTTAATGCACTGTGCTGCTTTGCATTAAATAAATACATTTAATTGTTTACTTGTGATTCTATATAGTACCAAAACATTCTTATAATCGTTTTTTTTTTTGCCAAACCAAAACCAAGCGAAACACAATAAATTCCACATAAGGTTGGACATTCATTTAAGCCTGTGTACCTGTGTAAATTAGAGCTGACACTGAAACTCTTGTTGTTGCAATAGAGGTTGGACATTCATTTAAGCCTGCAACGTCTAAATCAGAGCCAATTTCGGCATTCGGGATTCTGTGCTTGAAGCCTGTGTACCTATGTAAATTAGAGCTGACACTGAAACTTTCTGTACAACTTCTGGGGATTGTAATTATTCGGGATTTTAATTTTTCGGCATTTCGGTCTCGGGATTGTGGTCATTGGGAAATTAGTCTGCGGGAATAAGTACAGATACCATAAATAGTTGTCAATTCATTTAATCACATCCAAGGAGAAATTAACCTTTGCTAACATCTTCAAAAGCACCTTGTGGTCCACAAGATGAAATGTCTTAGAGAGGTCCACAAACACTAAGGCTACAAGTTTAGGATTATAGTGATCCTGCAACTGTCCTGATCCCTGACCACTGTACTCCCTCCTCCCATGTTGTTGGTGTCCCCTTTGCCCCACCCAAAGTTGTAAGCAACTACTCCCCCCCCCCCCGCCACGGCTAACTGCTCCAACATCTGATAATCTCATTGGATAATATTCTGCTCCTGAACTTACCTTCTGCATTAGTTTTGTTATCTTGCACCTTTATAGTCTGGGCGGTAGAAATCCATCTGGCATTGCTTCCAGTACGGGATAACATTTGTATATTAATTTGTATTCTGTTTCACCATTATATTGTGGAGCCCTGAATGTTCTGCCTGTAAATTGTGACTGCACACTGGTATTTATTTTTACTTTATTGTATGTATTTTATTATACTTTAGTTCTATTACTACAACACCTTATTGTATGTATTTTCACTTGCACATCATGCATTATATGTTCCCCTTTATTGTTAATACTACTACACCTTACATTATATGTTTTCACTTGCACATCATGCAGTGTATGCTCCCCTTCCCCCATTGCCCCAGGGCACCTCTGGAAATAAGCTGTTACAAGCTCAGTATGTCTTTCCTGGTGAAACTTTTGAAGTAAACAGTAAATAAATCAATCTTTGTTGACCTGATCAAGGCCTTTGAATGGTTGTGCAGCCCTCCTACTGGACAAGCTTTCAGATGCTGGACTATCTGACCTTGCAGTCAAGTGGTTCAGCTTTTACCTAGTGGACAGCTTCCAGTTCATCCATGTAGGCAACTCCCTTGCCCTTCCTCTCCCAAGTGAGTCAAGAGTTACTCAAGGGACTGTCCCTGGCCCTAATCTGTTCTCAGTTTTCCTAAGCTATTTCCCAAAGGTCTGTTGCTCCTCACACATTGCCATGAATGTGCATGACATGGGGCTCTTTTCCTGTACCACTGTGTGAAATCTGAATGTGTTTTACTTTCTGTAAATCTCTCTAATCAATGCATAACTATCTGTTACTGTTTTTTTGTATACAATTCCGAGTCTGAGTGGGTGCTGTAAAAAAGGTTCTGTCCTATTGACTTTACAGAGTTATCCAACAAAATAAAAATTCATAAAATTGCTCTATCCTACTAAGTATTATCTTTCAAAGCTTTTGCAGGCATAGGCTGAGAGAGTGGTAAAGATTATAGGATTACTCGACTGGATAATGAAATTTGTGTTAAATCTATTAGCAGCCTCAGGTAGTCTTTAAAATGTGCATGATTTTCAAGAAATAATGTCAAGGAATACCAGAATGTTTGTTTATTGGAATAAAATATTAGAAAACTTCATTTATTTATTGAAGTCTAGCATTTACAACCCTTTGAGTCAAAAAGCTCTTTTGCAAAGGCTCCACATCAGATTTACAAACAGACAGGTTACAAAACAATAACAGGAGTTTAATACAGTACATTATACGTAGGATGTGAGTATACAAATAATACAGTACATTTTACATAAGTGCATCATAAGTGAGAGCAGAGTGCATGGCAAAGAAACAACGTGGTGAGTAGATTTAAAACAGACAAGATACAAAACATTACAGGAAATTGATACAGTACATAAAATAAAAATGTATTAAATATTAAAATAAGAACCATTACTAAAAACCTATTGAAAAGCAATATATCAATATGTTTTGAGTTAATTCTGTCACAAGTTCAAACTTTAATTTTACAAAAAATGTATGTTTCTTAGTCTTATGGTTCCAAAGTTATCACTTTTTAATTATATTATCTTTAGAAAATACTGCATGACTTGGAACCATTAGGGCTAGAAACCAAGGTTTTTAAAGCCCAAGAGAAGGTTCACATTGATAAGTCTGATCAATGCAATTTCCATGTATTGATATGTTAAAAACATATCAAAACTTTTATCTGCAAATATATACTTTTGACTGGCTTGTAAAAAAGTTAAAAACTTAAAACTTTTTTTCTGAGAAAGAAAGAAAGAAAGAAAGAAAGAAAGAAACTTGAAAGTATTTTACTTTGATAAAAGAAAAATACTGGTTTGAGGTAAAGTGATTATAGATGTAAAAACAGAGATAATATCAATAAAATCAAACATATCAGTAAAAGAGAAAACATCTCACTATCAGAACAGAAATATGTAACAATATGTGAATATTAGTGTACATGTTAACATTTTTGAAACAAAGCAATGTGTGAAAATGCATGGTGGGAATTGCAAAGCTTTATTTAGTTAGTTATGTTAAAATTGGTAACAGCAAAGGTGCATTAAGCCAATGCTCATTGCCAATGCTCATTTCCAGGTGCGACCTCAGGGGAGGGGAACAGAGGAGATAGCGGTCAAAGTCATTGTAATATAGAAACATAGAATATTTTGGCAGAGAGGGACTGCTTGGCTCACCCAGTCTGCCCCCATTGTTCCCTGCCTATACTGTCACTGCAGACCCTACCTGATCTCTGGCTACCACCCCACCTCCCACTTTCCTACCAAGATTCCTTTGTGCCAATCCCATGCATGCTTGAAGCCCACCACTGTTTTTGTCCCCAGGAATGTTCCAGGCATCCAACACTCTTTCAAAGGAGATGTATTTCTTTATTTATTGAAAACATCGGCGAATACCTTTGAGCACAGGTGCTCATTTACAAAAGGTTCCAGATCAAATACATGGTCATAAAAACATTACAAGTACAATAAGCAGTTCCAAAGGAAATGTAGTTGAGTCAGGCTCAAAGCACTTAAAACAGATCAATTACATACAGTTTTGGAAAAATCCATACAAAACATTGTATAAAAAGTCACAGGATATGTACTGAGAGAAACTGAATAAAACAGTTTAACAGCTACAGTTGTAATGGACTGTAGGGCAGACTGCAAAGATCTCTTAAGCTGATTAATTTTGGGGAGATTCAGCAGAGTATCAGGTAGTTTGCTTAACCAGTTAGCGGCCCTGACAGCAAATAACCACTTGCCTACCTGAGTACACCAGAAAGGAGGCTTAAGAGCATTTCTGGTCATATTCCTGGTGTTATATTGGTTGAAGATGGTACAGAAAAAAGTTATTACAGCAGGGGGTGTTAGGCCCAGGAGCATCTTTTTCCTCACATCCCTCCTAAATTTTCTTCCTTCCAGATACATTCCATGCCCCTTGTCCTCGTGCAACTTCTCCTATGAAAAATATTCCCCTCCAGTACCTCAATCACTCCATGAGGTATTTATAGGTCTCTTTCATATCTCCCTTTCCCTTTGTCTCCTCCTGGGTGTATATACTGTGTGTCGTAGGGTGCGGGTGACTTCATGGACAGAAACAAACTGCACAGTAGTGTGACACAATTTGCAGGTAAATAACTAACAAATGTATTTTTACTTCAGCATCTTTCTTCTTTTTTGCAGGATATATTTAAACAGCGAACTGGTATGACATAAATGAAAACATAAATGGCAACCAAAAATCACTTGGAATACATGGCCAGAAAAGAATAGCCATCCCAGGTGTTCTGCTTTAATACCTGGGAGCAATGCTCAGAGCTCCCTGCTGGAGTCTGTCTCCAGACCCAACACCTATCTGAAGTAGCTTGCAATAGCAGCCCTTATACATTTGCTTACAAACCTATGTGATTCTAAGCCCACCCCATCTAGTATTTCAAACTCTTACTTACACAATACAAACTGTTTTTACTTCATTCTTCATTTAGCAGTATTATTCTGACATTTGTATTACATAACACTGGAAATAAATGCTATTTAATTCATATTTCAAAAGAAAAACCAAAAGGCTTCAAATATAAATAATGAGCTCCACCTCCATTCAAACGGTCCTGCCTTGAACTGTATAAAAATAGTGGCTGCAGGCCAGCAGGTTCCTAAAGCAGTCCTGAATTTACACAGGGAAGAGCAGACCAGTGAGAGGGGTAAGTGGAGTTCCTTTCCCCCTTAGAATCATTGTTTCACCTAACTGTAAATGTTTGAACAAGTAGTAACAAAACTCACTTGCTTCAGTTTCTTTGGGCAGTTTCTATGTCAGCATTTTAAAGCCCTTTAAGTAAATTACACACAGGTGAAGTGGAAACAGGAACCAATCCTCCCCACAGCATTCTATCCAAGCCCCAGCCAGAAAACCAACAGTAAGTGCAAATACAGCAATTTTATTCCCAATAGCTTTTATTTTCTGTGCTGAGAAAAGAGGAAATGTAAAATATACATCCTTAAACTATTTTTCAGTCTAACCTTAACACTACTATGCTGTGTAACCCTTTTACAGCATAGTTAAATAGTAGTGTCCACAAAGTTTAAGGAAGGGCAGCTCCTGACCTGAGAAACCACATTTGCTAGCAGCACCCTACAAGAAATAATTACCTAGGAACTGCAAACCAACCCCCGTAGCATTATCCCCAGCAGCAAATGTGCCAAAAGTCATGGCGGTCTGCTACACCCAGCACCGAAGTGAAGGGAACTAATCAGGAATCAGAACACACAATACACCAAGCTGCACCACTACGGAGCAACTGCACCATGTCAGGCGGTGGCTTTACTTCTCTTGACCCCGTGCTCCCTCACCAAAGTTATGACAATACAGGCAAACACTTGAGTAGCTAAACAAACACTGCCTCCCCAAAAAGATAGGTGGCTCAAACCCCTTGCACCAACTTTCTCCAAAGGCTATCTGCCACCTTCGCTCTAAGGGTGGGGGCATCCTACAACTCACAACACTCTACCTTTCCCCATTCAAATATTTATCCCACTTAGTGCAAAAACAGCACTAATCTGTGTGTTTCTTTTGCAGACATTCTTTCAAGCCTATTATTGTCAATCTCCCTGGACTGCATAATTAATAAAGAACTACCAGACTCATAGCACTCTGCTTAAACCCTTTTATCTCCCAAAACGTGGCCCGCATAAGCTTGAAATTAAAGAAGCCCCACCATCACAAGGAACAGCCTTTATTTACCACCTGCAAGTCCCCGAGTGGAGGTTTCCACAAATTACCTTCACTATTTACTTTTACTATTCAAACACTCCTGCTTCCCACTATAAATATAGGGACGAATAGCAGAGCACTGCACAATTCAAAGCACCATTTTGTGCACTATTGCTTACTAGCAGCTGCTAATATTTGAATACATTCCAGAAGCAGCAGGAAATTCTAACTCGGGCATTCACTACTTCTTAACGTCCTCAGGACCCCTATAATTCCTATTAGGAAAACAAATTCCCAAAGGAACCTCAAACAAATATTTTCCAGTCCCTTTCATTACAAAGCTGCATCCATGCCTGTACTATAAATAACTAAATCACCTAAGCAAGCAATAATACCAGACAGGGTGGGCGGTATTGGGCAATACCGGACTGCCCAGGGGATGTAATGAGGCCGACGCCGCAGGCGGAGGGCCTCATAGCCACTGGGTGGTCCAGTATTGCCCATACTGCCCACCCTGGAGGGTAATATTGCATTTAGAAAATGGGCATCTGTGTAAATTTTCATAATAATCAGCTTCCAGGATTTTTCTTTGCCATTTTCTAAGCACTTTATATCCTATACAGGAAGGGGGGGAGGTTGACATTTTTTCTAATATCCTCACTCATCACTGGTCACCCTGTGACACTGAGATCCCAAAGTCTCTCCTCACAGGGCTTTTGATGCAGCTATTTTACCATTTTAGTTGTTCTCTACTGGACAGCCTCTACCCTGTCTATGTTCTTCCTGAGATGTGTTCTCTAGAACTTGACAAAGTACTGCAGGTGGGGTCTCACCAACTATCTCTACAGTGGTAGCAGCATTTCTCTCTTTCTGCTGGTGATACCCCTTCCCATGTACCCCATCATCCCACTAGACCTACCAACCTGCCTTCTCACATTGCCTTGCCACCTTGACGTCATCCAATATGATTACCCCAATGTCCCTTTCCAATTTAGCGATCCTTAAGGCTGTAATTTCTTCATGATTTCTTTGGGCAAATTTCACGGCAGATACATGGGAGAAAAGCAGTATTACACAGAATTACACTGAAGCCATGTGATGTTTAAAAATGGTTATGTTTAATTGATACACAAAAAATGAACACATCTGCAAATAAATACGTCATTAAAAGACTTTAAAAACATTATTAAATTATGTCAAGCATTTGTCAAGCAATGCAAAATCATATGCAAATCAGTTCTGCTGCAGCATAGAATATACTTTCAAATTCTCTGCCTTTATACTGTGCCTGTTGTCTGTGAGCATGGATCCATAATGGGAGAAAGAACACTCTGTGCTTGTACTGTGGACAGGTATGCTTAGAAAACTGAGGGTAATGCCAGTAAGGTTAGAGAATCAGTCCTTGTGTGAAACCCATAACTTCACAATGTTTTTATCAGAGCTGGTTAATTGCTTGCTCTGGACTTCAGTAATGTAGGATCTAAGTTCTGCCTGAGCACTCAAGTTGAACATTGGAATGTAAGAACATGTTTCATCCTCTGACACAGCCATTGCAGCGAGCCTTGTTGGGTTAAATACTGCAGAAAAGAAGTTAGCCACAGATTGGAAGAATTTGCCTGTGCTGGACATATAATTTTTAATTTTCTGTGCACATGCAGACAAGGTGGTTTTAGTGTGGTGGTACGTTGCTGTTTCTGCATTAACCTCTAAAAATGTTACAAAATCAAGTAAGTCATCAAAGACTAGGAGCAACTTAATTTCATCCCCTTCATATTTTTGTAGCATCTGGACCAAAGGAGGGGCATTGGAAGGGTATTGTCAGCAACTACTTTAATAGCTAGGGCCACAGACTGAGTAGAAGCCATACTAACAACATCGTCACATGCTGAGCTTTCATCCTTGGAAAACTCAAGTATTCATCAAGATGATCAGAATGGTAAAAAAACAGCATGAAACCAGGTGTTCCACCAGGTGATCACAGGCATAGCAGGAAGGGCAGTGGACTGTACCTCTGCAGTCAGAAACTGTTCAAATCATGCTTTTTGAGCTGGGCAAGCAGTGAATGCTGTTTTAACAGTTACTAAAAATTCATTCACTGCTGTATAATTTTTATGCCCGATGTCTCCAAGTAAATTAAGTAAATGTGAAGAGCAGGTGATGTGAATGCCATTCAGCAACACATGTTTTAAACCCTGCTCCCAGCACTTATTCATATACATGGCGCTGTCAGTTACAAATGCCGCAACT
Organism: Neoceratodus forsteri; assembly: GCA_016271365.2. Classification (NCBI taxonomy): domain Eukaryota; kingdom Metazoa; phylum Chordata; order Ceratodontiformes; family Ceratodontidae; genus Neoceratodus; species Neoceratodus forsteri. The sequence continues at coordinate 616,650,758 of CM028133.1, forward strand.
TTTGTATATGAAATGTTAAAGTTCTGTAGACAGTTTAACAGAGCTTGCAAGACAACTTTGTAATTGGTGGCCTCCAGCACTATGCAGTCCAACAGCACTGGCCCTAATTTTGTTTCAGTGGAAAAAGTTCTGGGATTAAAATTTGTTGTTTGAATAGATGGAACAGCTAAAATATTTAAGATATAGTGGTCTTGTACGTCTGTGGTCTCGATGCACACAATGGAGACAGAGACAGCTTCTGAAACTTACTGTTTTATCTTTGCAACATGATATGCAAATACCTTTGTTAAATACTCTGTTCTTAACCACTGTGAGCTTGGAATGACACCCACTGATTTAAAATTGTCTTCCAGACAATGGAGGAGAGTGGGGTTGTCTAGGGTGTGCAAAGGTATATTAGCTGCAGTGAAAGCGTCTACTAATGTGAATAGGGTTATCTTTCAAGCCTCTTGGTGTGTTGATTTGGCAGAAAACAGTTCACGTACCATGACTTGTTTCTCCACCACTGACACTGCTGCCACCTCTAGTTTCCATTTCTGTGCCAAATGCGAAGAGGCTTCTAGGTGTCTGTCATGAGATGCCTTTCTCTTGTGGTCAACCGCAACATTGCAGGACGAACAAATAGTATGTCTCCAGAGACGTGGACGGTTCCCTTCTCATACTGTGCTGAACACTGTCTAGCTCACGCATTGCCAGTTTTAGATGCAGAGAAAGTTTATTTACAACAGACATTGCTGTGGCTTCATGCTACCAGTGTTCTCCATGGTGAAAAAAAATAAAAATTGCCAAAATGGAGAGCACAAGAAACCTTAAAGCACACAATAGTAGGTAATGTGATAGCAAAGCGAAGACCCAAAGACCCAAAAATTATGAGCGTTTATAGTAGAAAACACTCTGGCTTTAATAAGGTCATCACAATTATAACAAAATATACATAGTGCTGGTGATTGCTGCAAAAAGTAAAACACCCCTAGCGCCTCGACTCACATGAGTCTTCAGGTGCAGGAGAAAGTTTATTTACAACAGACGTTGCTGTGGCTTCCTGCTACCAGTGTTCTCCAGGTGAAACAGGCTTTGAGTGAATTACTCGTGGTGTGGTAGTAAAAATTTTTATTCATCTGAGAAAAACAATGAATAGATACAACTCTACTTGAGGCATGCTCATTTCCAGCGATACCCTTAGCATATCTTAAATATAGCTGCAAAATCAAAGTATACAAACATTATCATCAATACAACATATAATTTAGCAAACAATTAATATACATACATATGTACATACGTACAATCATACAAATACCTAAAAATATGCAAAAACAATTTAACACAAATAGACATATATACAGATGCCTAAATATGTGCACAAACTTAATCAGATAGAATCCTCAATAATTTTTCCCTGGGCTTCTTGAAAAAAAAATACAATGTAATCTCTCCCAACTTTATATGTTTCCTAGCTGATCTAAGAGAAGACAGAATAATGTTCCAGGTATGGGGCCCTCTGTAAAAAAAGAGAGATCTTCCCAATTCTGTCCTAGCTCTTGGAAAATGAGTGGTTAAATACATGAATGATCTGGCACCAATGAAAGTTAATTGCTGGATATTACAACTTAAGGAGGCAATTAACAAACCAAACATAGAAACATAGAAGTTGATGGCAGATAAGGACTGCAAGGCCCATCCAGTCTGCCCATTTCTTTTTCTATCTTATAAATGTGCCATCGTCCTTTGCTCTGTCAATGGCCTATCTAGTCATACTCATCTGTATTGCTCCCTTATGCCTATCCCATGCCTGTTTGAAGCCCTGCACTGTATTCATAGCCACCACTTCCTGAGGTAGGCCATTCCATGCATCCACCACCCTTTCTGTGAAAAAGAACTTCCTCACATTACCCCTTAATTGGCCTCCCTCTAATCTCATACTGTATCCTCTTGTCCTGCTATTTTTCTTATATTGAAACATGTTAGACTCTTTCACCTTGTTAATGCCCTTAAGGTGTTTGAATGTTTCGATCATATCACCTCTCTCCCTCCTTTGCTCTGGGATATACATATTGAGCTCCGTTAATCTGTCCTCATATGTTTTCTAATGCAGTCCCTGCACCATTTTGGTTGCCCTTCTCTGGACTGCCTCAATTTGGTTAATGTCCTTGTGAAGGTGTGGCCTCAGTACTGCATGAAGTACTCCAGATGGGGCCTAACCAGTGTCTTGTAAAGAGGGATTATTACCTCCCTCTTCCAACTTGTGATACCCCTACTAATACACCCTAACATCCCCCCTAGCCTTACCTACTGCTTTAGTGGTCTGCTTGGATGATTTCAGGTCATCAGTGATGATGATGCCCAAGTCTCTTTCTTCCCTTGTGACTGCCAGCAACTCCCCTCCCAGCCTATAAATGGCTTCAGGGATTCTCTTCCCTATGTGCATGATCTTGCACTTCTTTGCATTAAACTCCAGTTGCCACTCTTCCGACCATTATGCCAGTTTATTCAGATCTCTTCTCATTCTGCTCACCCCATCTGGATCATCTACTCTGTTGCAGATCATGGTGTCATCTGCAAACAGACAAACCTTACCGTCCAGTGCATCTGCAATGTTACTGATGAAGATATTGAAGAGGAATGGCCCCAGGACTGATCCCTGAGGTACCCCACTTATGACTTGCATCTCTTCTGACTGTATACCATTTACCACCACTCTCTGTTTTCTGCCTGTCAACCTGTTTGCCACCCAGTTGACCAATGTCTGACCCACCCAAGCCTACCCAGCTTATTAATCAATCTTCTGTGTGGAACAGTATTGAAAGCTTTGCTGAAGTCAAGGTAGGCGACATGAACTGCTCCCCCTTGGTCCACCACTCTGGTTACCCAGTCAAACAAATCTATGAGATTAGTTTGACAGGACCTTCCTTTTGTAAACCCATGCTGTCTTGGATTCTGTGCTCCTATGGATTCCAGGTGTTGCACTATCCTTTCCTTAAGGAGTGCCTCCATAATCTTGTCCACTACTGAGGCAAGACTGACTGGTCTGTAGTTCCTTGCCTCCTCCCTGCTACCACTCTTGTAGAGCAGGATCACATGAGCCCTTCTCCAGTCTTCTGGGACCTCTCCTCTGCTCAGAGACTCACTAAACTGTTCTGCTAATGGCTCTACTAGTTACAATCTTAGCTCCTTTAGTACCCTGGGATGTATGTCATCAGGTCCCATTGCCTTGTCCACCCTAAGCTTATTGAGTTCTTGTAGGACCCTTTCTTTTGTGAAGGGACTAGTGCTCACCTCCCTTCCCTCTGTGTCCATGGTGCTGAGCTGTGGGCCCTGCACTACCTTCTTATCAGCAAATACTGAGCAGATGTATCTATTTAGGATAGATGCTTTTACATGGTCCTCCTCCTCACATGCCCCCTTATCTCCTTTGATCTTAGCAATACCCCCTCTGGACTTTCTTCTTTCACTAATATATCTATAGAAAGTCTTGTCACCTTCTTTTACTATTTGTGCTAGTGTTTCCTCGGTTTGGGCCTTTGCCTGCCTCACTGCCATCCCTGCTTCCCTTAAGGAAGTTTGGTATGCCTCCCTATCTTCATCCCCTTGTGTTCCCTTATATTTCCTGAAGGCCAGCCTTTTGGCTCTGATCTTTTCTGCTACTGTGTTCTCCTGCCAAAAAAGAACCACGGACAAAAGAAACAAGGAGGTAACAGCAGAAACAGCAACAAATGCAGTAACCCTGAAAGCTTATCCTAATGGTAGATAAAACTGTAAAACCTGTAAAGCACCACCTATAATAATTTCACAGAAGATATACCCTGTAAGAAACACTTTTCTACTGAGAAAAATAAAGCAATAACAGAAGATATACCTTGCAAAAGACAATTTGAATCAGAAGATTATGGCAGTAATCTGTTAGCACTCACCTGTAGGCACACCTTGTAATAATGCAGCAGAAGGTATACCCAGCAACAACAATTTGAATCTGAGAAAAATAAAGCAACAAAATGTTGGCAACATACAGTAACAATCCCTGTGAATACAAAATAAAAATAACAACACACAGTAATCTGCCTAGCCAAAAGAAGCCTTAATCCTTTCCCTTGCTCTGGTAAGGTTCTTTGCTCTGTCCTTTCAAGCAACCTAGAAGGAGAGAGCTCCGGTGAAGCTATGTGCCTTGGCCAGCAAACCTAGTCTTCCACCTCCAAAATATCTACCAACCTTACCTTTTAACCCTTCTTTCTGTTGGAAATTACTGACAGTTTGCCAGTTCCACCCCACAGATACACTCATAATCCCCTGGAAGAGCTATGGGAGGAAAGCAATTAGCTTCTTCAGTGTGAGAAGGAGACTGCAACACCTCTGAGACAAAAAAAAACATTTTCAGCAAAAGAAAAAGTGGGCAAGAAGTCTCTAACAGGAAGACAACTTAGTATCAAATGGATACCACTTAGGAATACAGCTGTAATTCAACCAAAGGGAGAAGTGTTAAATTGTTACAGCTTGTTTCAGCTCAAAAATAACATTTTCAGCTTTTTTAACTCTTAAAAGACAGTCCACTGTGCTCACTCACATGCCTGTCGACACCCGTTCAGTATGTAGTCTTACTTATTTTAAGAGGTTGCTGTCAATATACAGATTTCTGTCAATCCATGTATATTTTATGGAGAAAATGAGCAATTTCACCTAAATTTTTTAAAACTGCTGATTACACGGAAGCCGACAATTTTCACGGTAATCATGAATTTCTTGCAGACCGTGATTTAATTACCGCCTTAGTGATCATCAATACCTCCTCCCCCATTTTATGCTCTACCTCTGGGTTTCTATGCTCTTGGTGCATTATTTGCACTTTTTCTCACTGAAACCTGACTGCCATACACTTGACCACTCCTCAAGTTTTCTCAGGACTTTACACATTCTCTGTAACCCTTCTGTAGTGTCTGCTTATTACAGATTTTGGCATCCTCTGCAAAGAGGCATACTTTCCTTGCTAGCTGTTCTGCAATGTCACTTACAAAGACATTAAAGAGGACTGGTTCCACTACCGAACCCTGGGGCACCTCACTGGTCACTCTCCCTTCCTCAGAGTGAGTGCCATTTACCTCTGACACCTAGCCATTAATCAATTTCACACCCAGTTTACCACCGTGGGGCCCACCCCCATATCTTCCCAATTTCCTTATGAGCTTCCTATGTGGTAAAGTGTCGAAAGCCTTGCTAAAGTCTAAGTAGGTCTCATCCACCGCCCCACCCTGATCTATTTTCCTGGCCACCCACTCGAAGAAAACAATCAGGTTCATAAATCCATGCTGGCTCAGGTCTTGTAATCTACTAGATTCAGTATACTCCACCTAGCCTTTCCTTTGAAAGTGACTCATTTAACTTCCCCACCCATGACGTCAGGCTGGCTGGCCTATAGTTGCCAGCTTCCTGCCTACTACCACTTTTATGTAGCAGGACCACATCTGCTCTCCTCCAGTCCTCTGGAACCATTCCTTTTTGCAGTGAGTTATTGAATGAGGCTATCAGAGGTGCAGCCAGTACTTCTCTCAGCTCCCTCAACACCCATGGGTGTAGCCCATCCGGCACCATAGTTTTGTCCACTTTCAGCTTTGCAAGTCTTTTAAGGACTTTTTCCGGTTACCCGATAAAATCGCGACTGCAAAATGGCAAATACAAAATAGCTATTTTGTTTTTAGTGAATGCCACATAATGGTGGGTATGCACAAATAGTGATGTCACCTGCCAATGTGCAGACAATAATCACGATGCGCACAAAAGGTGACCCAAGACGATACTCAAGAGAGTTTTAGCTCTTTCTCCTTAGAGTTCTTATTATTTAAACCCTCTTGTTCAGAAGTACCCAATATAGCTTCTATATGTAGCCAAAATAATCTTTCTGGTATCTCTATACCATTGGTTTCTGATTTATACCATTTTTGAGAGAACAATGGGCCAGGATCCATTGTAGCCAAGTAGTCAGAACAGAACTACAGATTCCAAAGACAGGCCTGTTCTCTGCCATGCAGAAATGAAGTGTAGCCTAGGTGTTAGCAGTCCCAACAAAATGCAACACAGTAGACTTCCAACTTCAGCTTTCAATCAACAGGATGGAGTACTGTTAGGAAGGTGCAATACTCTTTTCTGAAATAAACTTGTGGATCCTGAATGTAGCCAAAGTGCAAGGGCACCTAGCCGGTGTTTGCCTGTATGATATAGTCACTGCACCATTCTGCACTGTCTACAATACTTTTGTGTTTTGCATCTGTACTGAACGTCTCTCATGTAGTCTGTGCTGGTACCTTACAATTTACTTCTTGGAGAGTACGCCTGTTCCTGCTGTGATCAGAGCAGAGGACAGCACCAGGATATCTGGGTATGAATTCCACCACAACTTAAACATTTAAAAACTCTCCTTTACCCTGTGAGTTCACCAGAGTGGTGATCCTGTGCAGTGTGGGTTTGGAAAAACACATCTACACTAAAGGGAGTTAAGTGCAAGGAGGAATAGCTCTTAATACAGTGCAGCAACAGACAGTCAAACCTGCCTCACTATTATAATGGCATTGCTATTATGTGCAGTGCTAAGAAGGCAACGAGCTATTATAGCTTGCGCTATTAAATACTCGCCGATTTGGCAGTCATGATTTTTTAGTAGCGATTTTCACATGGAACCCTTTTTCCTCTGTGAGTCTCCTCTGAGTCTTTTGTCTACCTCCCTCTCCTCAGTATTCCTGCTGCTTTTATATGGTCCATATCCCTACCCTACTGCTGAGAAGATTGAGAAAAAGTGTCCATTCATGATATCTGCTTTTTCTTGATACTCCTCTGCACAGTCTCCCCTGCCCTTCTTAACCTCATAATCCCTCCCCTTGTCCTTCTTGTTTCACTTATGTACCTAAAAAAGGTATTGTCTCCATTAATTACTCCTTTGGCCTGTCCTTTCCTCAGTTTGCACCTTTAGAAACATAGAAACATAGACTTTGACAGCAGGTAAGGAACACTTGGCCCACCCAGTCTGCCCATTTCCCTACCTATTGGATAAGCTGCAGATCCTAGTTAACCAACAGCCTACTTCTTCCTACTCCTCACCAGAATTGCCTTATGTCAGTCCCATGCATTATTGAATTCCCCCACTGTTTTTGACCCCACTACCTCCTCATGAAGGTTGTTCCATGCATTCACCACCCTCTCTGTGAAAAAAAACTTCCTCACAATAAGACAGCAGATATATGTTCTCCTTGGGACTCAAACCTGTGACCCTTTGGTTGTAAGGCGAGGACATTTCCAGTGTACTACCTGAGGCCCTCACTGCCTTCCCTGCTTCCCTCTGCTTTCCCTGGTACACTTCCTTATCTTCTTCCCTCTGCATCTCTTTGTACCTGATGAATGTTATACATTTTTCTTTATCCTTGCAGTCAATTCCCTTAAGAACCATAGCAGTCTCTTCTTCCTCCTGTTCTTGCTCACTCCTTTCATGCATACGTTTGTTGCCTTTACTATGCCATCCCTTAATTTGGCCCACTGGCCCCCCTCCCCCCGGCTGTCTCTGAGGCATTCACCTATTTTTCTTTTTTACATCTGCCCTCCTGAAGTCCAGGAACATTGTCCTTGTGTGGTTTGTCTCTGCTATCATCCTTATGTTAAACCACACTGTACACTGGTCCCCACATGGCATCCCACCTTGACATCTGCAACACTGTCCCTATATGTGAACACGAGGTACAGTAATGCCCCGTTACAAATAGGCTCCCTGACTAGTTGCCTAAGAAATGCCCCCTGCAGTGAGTCTTGAAAGTCCTTACTTCTAGCTGAGGCCATGGCTGGAAGGCTCCAATCTACATCCAGCAGATGTAAGTCACCCACCAGCAGTACCTCTCACCTCTTTGTCTGCCATTGTGCTGATGGCTTCCCCAGTGCCTTATCCAATTCCTGCCCCTGTGTTGAAGGTCTGCATATCACCCCAGTGTGAATAGTGACTCCATAGCTTGTCACCAGAGTGACCAACAGTACCTTCAATCATTCCTCCCCCCCCGGGTTCCTTTGCATTTCTGTTGCCTTGATACCCTCCCTTACATACAGCACCACCCCTCCACTCTTCCTCCCCTCCCTGTCCTTCCTGAACTGAGTGTAGCCTGGGGTTTACTGATGGAAGAGTGAAACCCTGTCAGTGAAATCCCCCACAGCGATGTTTTCAACACATTTCTAAAATGTTACTGTTGGGGGACCTGCCAGCAAAATGTTACCCTTTCACTGACTTCTCCCCCCCTTCGAGTTAACTCTGACTTGGAGTTAACAATCCATAAAATAGGGGTGTTGGGGGGCACAGCCCCCTGTATGGAGGGTTCGGGAGGCACAGCCCCCCGATAGAAACACAGATTACATTTTGCCTGTCAACATCAGGGCTGTCGCAGTGCTGAACATCGACAACATTGTTGTCATGTCAGCATAGGTAAACCATGGCCTGGTATGGCCATGTCCCAGTTGTGGCTACCTGTGCACCATGACTCAGTAATGGCCATAAATAACCAGGTTTACCTCCACCATGATGGCCTCTAGGTCTGAAATTTTATTTCCAAGACTCCTTGCATTTTCACACGTGACCCTTCGTACCTTGCTCCCACTCTGCCTGCAGCCCCCTTCTTCCCCTTGTGCCCCTCTTCATTTTCACTTCTCATTTTATAACTTTTGTTCCCATCCCCATTGTCCTCTACTTCTCTGTAGCTCCCATTAACCTGCTCAAAGGGTGATTTTCCTCTCCTCTCCTTGGGTCCTCCCTTTCTGCTGCTTCAGTCTGTGGGGGTAGGCAGTTTATGCTTCCCTTTGTCTTTCTGCCAATCCCCTCAGCTAGTTTACATGTTCATCAAAGTAATATTTAAATCATCCACTGAGGACTGTGGTTCCCTTCCCAGACAGATGCAGGCCCTCATCCCTTCATGTTGGTCTCCAGTCCCCAATATAGTTGAATACCTTTTACCTGCACCATCCCTTCAACCATGAGTTGAGCTCCTGGTGTGGAGTACTCTATCCTTCTCTCAGCCATAGACAGGCAGCACCTCAGTGAAAGCCACTTTCTGTGCTACTTGTCTTAATCCCCTTCCCCGCCAGTGCCCTGAACTCCTCTTGCACAATACCAGCTCTGTCCTTTGCTATGTCATTAGTCCCCAGGTGGACAATGACATCTATTTCCCCTTCCACCCTGCTGCCCTAGCGATCCTTATAATCCAGTGCCTATCCCTCTTAGTCAAGGCACCGCGTAGGTAGAGCCAGGGTTTTTTGATTTTCAGGGGTTCTAGTTCAGTTCAGGGTCTACAGAGTGGGGTTCTGGTTAGGTTCAGTTCTAGCCTTTTTGTTACTTTTTCAGTTCTGATTCAGTTCTTAAAAAAATGGTTCTTAAATATAAATAAAACATGAATAGAGTTGCATTTGTCAAACATCTTACTTTAATTCAACAATGTAAAATATACAGCAGACAAAAAGAGCAATATATTTTGTTGAGTACGTTCAGTACATTCAATAAATTAAGTAAAATTAAAAAATGATATATCAAATGCTGTTAAAAAGTAAGTTAATTTAATGATGACATATGAAAGTTTAAATATATGCAGTTTATTTAATTAATTTAGTGGCAAAACCTGTTGCAAAGCAAGTACAGCCTGTTACAGGTAATATGAGGTTACAAGAGACTACAATGTCTTAGCTAGTTCCCAAACAGACAAAACAACAGAAAACACTGAGTGCTCAATTAACTAATTTCACACATCTTTAACTTAAGTAATAGCAATAATTTAATTCCATTTCACCTGCTATTAGCCTTCACACATCCCAAGACTTCCTCATCATGCATCTCATTAAATTAAATTAATTCCCCCTCTTCAGCCACATTCCAGGTCTACCTTGCAATGGAAAATACAGTTGCAGGTAAAGTTAAAGTGACAGTACGATTTAATTATTAGCCACATTAGTCCATCAAAATCATGACAGACAGCAGCATCCAGCATCCAGCATCCAGCAGAGGGAAAGGAAATTCAGGACGTCTCCATTTAAAAAAAGTTAGGTTCACTTTTGGGTCTGGTTCACCATCTACCTCAATTAGGAGGTTCTAGTTCAGTTCAGTTCTGATTGAAAATGAACAGTTCTGGTTCCATTCACATTCAGTTCGTGCAAGAACCCAGGGCCCACACGTAGGCACCTTACCTCCCTTTTTCACCTCCTTACTGTTTCCAAATCTACCCCCTAACAATTGAGTTCCAGATCAGAAGTTGCTTCCTCCACCTCTTCTGGGGTCCTCTACTTCCCACTTTGGGCCCTCCCTCTGGAAGCCCCCACATCCTCCTTTACCACTACTTAGGGTGCCTCCTCCCAGCAGTCCTGCACCACCAGAATGGTGAAGGAGGTCTGTAGTGGCACAGGCTAAGGAATGTTCTACTGACCTGTCATCTCCACCTTCCCTGTGCCCACCATGATCCAGCCAGCCCTCCTTTTCCTAGGCAACCTCAGGGGCAGCAGGTGTAGACTCAATGGCCCTTGGGTGGGGGAGGAGGTCCTCTGGATCTTAGTCAGCTTGGCCTGGAGACCAGCAACCTCTCCATTAACCTATATACATGCATGCAGATAGGGCAGCACCTCAGTCTCCAGAATGTCTCCCAGAAAACTACAGACTTGCATCCATTGCACTGCACCACTCCCATAGCTGACTTTTTGTATTGCAACTACTGTTATCAACTGTACCTTGCCCCTATTTCCCCCCCCCCCATCCTGTGTTTGGACCTCACCCACCTACACTTTCTATTAGGACTGGGCAGACTGTTCTGCACAAATCAGCCCCAGATCCCAATGCTTACCACAGACTCAGATAAATATGAACTTCCCTACCAAAGTCCAGTTTCAGATCAGCAGTAAGCTGGAGTATGGGTTTTCATGATTGTTTCTCAGATAAGCTGGCCATGTTGATTGTTGCCATAGGGAAGCCATCAGCATGCCACACTCCATGTAGAGCATCAGGACAGGTGGCCAGCTGCATCTAATCAGGCAACAGTCGTGTGATGCACCCCACTGAAGTCATGTGATACTGCTCACTCAGGGTATATAACCATGATGAGTGCACAGCACAGCCAAGGAAAGAGAGAGAGACAGGGAGATGGAGGGGAGTGTAAGCAGTGCGATAACTTGCTTGATTGAGATAATAAACTACAAATAGTACAGTCACAAACACAGTCTTGTTAGTTCCATCAATTTGAGACTGAGAGAGACAAAAGAAAGAGAGACTTACTGGGGGCCATAAAAAACAAAGAAACTATTCTGAGCCAAAGGCTAGCCCTGTTGCAGGACTGCCAGTCACACTGCAATTGAATGGGGGGAGCCCAGGGGAGAACAAAGTGACAGACTAATACTGGTGTGTGGCAGAGAGACTCGGTGCTGGCTGTCTGTTGTGGGCCATCTTTTAAAAAAATACTTTTCTGACAAAAACAAACAAGTGGGCAAACCTGTGCTGCTGGCTGTGAGGTGCCCTTTGGAGGGCAAAGCGACAGACTGGTACTGGTGGTAGGTGGCAGAGAGACTGGGTGCTGGCTGTCTGCTGTGCGCCATCACTTATTAAAAAAAAACTTTTCTGACAAAAACAAACAAGTGGCTGAGCCTGTGCTGCTGGATGTTAGGGGCCCTGTGGAGGGCAAAGCGACAGACTGGTATTGCTGGGTGGCAGAGAGACTGGGTGCTGTCTGCTGTGGGCCATCACATTCACTAACTTCACATATAAAAAAATAATTTTCTGACAAAAACAAACAAGTTGCAGAGCCTGTACTGATAGCTGTGGGGGGCCCAGAGGACACTGTGACTCATAGCAATATATATATATATTTTTTTTTTTTTGTAAATTAGAAAACCAGAAAGCAAAAACAACAAGGCATTTTCATTTATTAATTTATTTCAGCTATTGCAAATAGACACAACAATACAAGTATACAAGAAGTGGCATTATTACTCATCCTTATCCTTCTTATTTTTATCACATATATACATATATATATATATATATATGTATATGTAAAACCACACCAAATCAGTGTGTGTCAGATGTGTCTGCATCACCAATAGAAATTCTGAGGCTGTGGAAGCACACACTGTTGAGTAAGAGTTGCTGAATACAGTTGGTCACCGAACAGTAACAGTAGGAGTTACTGTTTTGCAATGAGCAAAGATTGGAAGGAAGTGGTGGTGTGGTGGTGTTGTGCTGTGTACACTACATTCGGCCCTGTATGGTGTGGGAGTCAGAGGATGCTAGGTAGTTAAGAGGGATCTTTTACAGGCTAAAATTAAAAATAAGAAAAAATAGATCAAAGTGACGGGTGCATTCTCAGGTAGACACTGCAGTTTCAGGGCCAAAGGACAGGAGCAGTTAGCCTGCACAGGGACAACAAAATCAAACAGAGAAAGTGATTCTGGTAACTCTAAAGTTTCATCTTCCAAGCAAATGCTTGAATCCAAAAAAGGTGCATCGGTCAGATCAACCCCAATTTAAAAAAAAAGCTACATAGTTAAAACTAAAGGGTTGGTGAGTACCACCCACTGAGGCACCCCAAGGTATGGAAACAAATGCATACTCTGCTACTGTCAGTCCCTCACAGTCACCTGATTATTCTGAGGTAAACCCAATGAGGGTAAACATGAAGATGATGAAGACAATGATCACCATAAGGTTTACTGGAGGGATGGAAATTGATAATGAGAAAGAAACAGAAATGTCTCTATGGTTGAGGAGGAGGGCAGTGGGTTAGAGGAAGGGAATAAATCACAACAGGAACAGGCCCGAGAAAAATCTGGGGGAAAAACCCTGAAAAGGTGAGTGACCTGCAGTGCCTTCCTGGGAAAAAAAACTAAAAAGATATCTTTTGTTTGGTCATACTTTTCCATTAGTGCTTCCAATGAGTTTGTGGCAACATGTGCTATTTGTATATGGCCAATCAGCAGGGATAAAAAGATAGAAGTGTTTGGAACTTCAGCACTGAAAAGGCACCTAGACAGATGTCATAACATTAATGAGAAATCCACTTGTGAGACTTGAAGAGAAAGTGACAGGGATAGCTCACTACACTCAGGGGTAACTCTGATAGATGAAAGCAGTGGCAGCCTCTGCAGCATTACAGTTACACCTCTAGAACTTCTGCCCTTTTGAAAGACTCCTAGTGTTACTGAAAGTGACCATGTGTTCAACCCCCCCCCCATTAAGGAGACAGCTTACCCTCTCAGAAACATATGAACATAAAGCCAAATATGCATCAACCCACCCTGCTGCTGTTACAATAACCAAGAAATTTCAGAAATGATAACTGTTAATTTGCTATCATGTAATGTGGTTGAACATATAGGATTCCTGCAGCTACTTGAGTACCTCAAACTTTGATACATTGAAAAAGTACATCTCCTCAACAGGATTTCCAAACTCTATGATGTTGTATGTAAAAAAAATGAGACACGTTTTGTGCAGTGCTGTTGGGAGGGTGGTGCATCTCACAACAGATATCTGGACAAGCTGCCAGCCTCAACCCTTCATGTCTGTCACTACACATTGGGCATATTAGATTGGCTGGCAGTATTGCCTAGAGGTTAGGGCTGGCAGTATAGCCTAGAGGTTAGAGGAACAAGGTGTGAATGAGCTTGATACATCCAGCAGACCAGACCTGAGTTTGATTCTCACAACCTCCACTTGCATACTGTGTGATTCTGAGCAAGTCACTTAACTGCCCAGTGCTCCCAGGTCACCCCTGAAAACAGGCACTTGTGCCTAGTGGGCCTTACCCGGTTACCAAAGACTAAAATAAATAAAATATTTTGATAATTCTTGTAGAGACAGTGAAATGCAGTTTGCTGTTCTAAGAATGTTGTATTTTCCATCTGAACATACCTCATACAACATCAATGAAGAGCTCCAAAAACCAATACAGCAATGTACTCACTTCACAGGGACTGTCAGTTGACGTTATAGTTGCAGATAATGGGTCCAACATAAGGAAGGCCTTGGAGGAGGGGGGCTTTGTTCACATCCGCTGCTTTTCACATTGCTTAAATTAAATAGTTCATCGTTTTCTTGATGACTGACACACTAAGGCACTTGTTAGCTCTGCTAAAAGAATATGCGCTCATTTCAGTTACTCAAGCAAAGCTTGTTGCTTGTTTGAGAAAATACAGCAGGAACACAATTTACCTTTGCACAGACTGATCCAAGACATGTCTACTCGATGGAATTTTACCTTTCTTATTTTCCAAAGGCTGCTGGAACAAATGACAGCTGTCAGACAGTACAACTTGGAAAATAAAATCTGTGATACAGATATCTATATTACTCCACCACAGTGGGCCATGCTAGAGTTTCTAATTTTACTTCTCCAGCCATTTGAGGAAATCAGGAGAGAGGTAAGTGCAAACACAGCAACTCTGAGCCAGGTGATACCCCTAATAAAAATGGTAAAATTCAGATAAAATCTGATTAGAGAAAAGTGAGAGAACTAAGACAGTTCCATCACACATGCTGCCAGTGGTGCTGCTGACAGACACAGGTTGCCTCCCAGAATACAAAAGGATATAACCAGACATACGATCAAAAAAGTTAAGATGACAAACTATGTAAAATTCTTCATTCTGAGTACTACATTAAAGCAACAATCTTAGACTCATGATACAAATCAAAGCAACTGTTGAGTGATGATTAATTACCCTTCTTTTGAAATAAACAAACAAGAAATAATTGAGGTGCATGCAGACATGGAACAGAGTACAACAGCACCAGATTCAGAATCATCTTCACAACACAGCACAGCATCAGGCAGCACATCCTCCAGTGTTGCAGCATTTCCCCCCTCTTTCTCTTTGGCCATTGTGGCAAGATCTTCTTATTCACCACTATCCAAACTTAGCACTGTCCCATAGTCACTTGGTTCAGCTTCATGTCTCTGGAGTCACTTACAAGATGTAACTGTAATATCTTCATCCACATCTTCTAACACAGCCTCAGCATAGACCGTTGTTGAAATGTACCTGTCAGAGCCCAATATTAATTGAAATGCTGATCCTTTGAAATACTGGAAATCCAAACAAAGTATGTTGCTTGCATTAGTAAAAATTGCAATGAAGTACATAAATTGTCCTCTGACTAGCGTCTGTTCAGAACAATTTATTTCACTGTTAATGTCATTACTGACACAAGATCCTGTTTGACACCAGAAAATGCTGAGCATTTGACATTTCTAAAAGTCAACATTCCTCTCTTTAATTCCAGATATGATCCCTGAATGAAACATTCACTGACTCTGAGCAGGCCCTATCCACAAAACAGTTTCTAGTATTGTGCCTGTGGTGAAAATCTTTTCTGAATAGGGTCTATTACTTTGTAATACATGAGGTATGCATGAGACAGTGGCAACATGTCAGGTCTGGAGGACTGGAGGACACTAGGCCAGGCCAGAATTACTTGAATGAGCACAATGAGCACAGATACATGAAAAGTAATAACATCAGTGGGTTCAGAGTCAAAATACAGCAAGCAACTGCAGTTCATGTCACAAATTTACTTAGTAGTACCACTACCAGGCAGGATACTGTTGCCTGCTACTACCGCTACTTGTCACTTTTTGTACTCAACAACTGATTAAAAATATATTATTTTACCACGTGACTGTAATGTACTGTTGCTGTTTTAATTTTCAGACAACAGGTGGATTAGCAGAAGCCTGAACCCTGGCAGTGAATGCTCTTGTATAATATATTTCTCTCATCCCCCACATTTGGCTGTGATTACTTCATAGAGAAAAATGTTATGAAATTAAATTAATTTCGTTATTGTGTGTAGTATGCTAGCCTGGCTGTAACACTACATCTGACTTACAGTAACTGCACTGAGATTATGATATTTTACATACTTAAATTACTTGGCACTGGCAGCAATAGTCTGGAACTAGGAAAGATGTAATCGTGTGTCATCAGGTCTTCAGGTGCACATGGCACAGCAGTGGCAAACTTTATTGTATGCCTGCACTGCACTTGACCAATGTGATGCAGCTGCTTGCATGGTGATCAGTATGTCTTTCATTTCTTCTTCAATTAATGTGTTCCATGTGCTGATCAGTAGACATAGTAGTAGAAAACATACCACAGTACACCGATATGCAATGCACTTGTATTCATGGACAGAGTGGGTTGGCTCTTACTGCCGCTCATTTGATCATTCATTATATCCATTTCTTTGGTCAGGTCTGCTCTGACTGGAACAATGATCAAAATATTATATCCACACAGCAGCCTTAATAAAACATATCTTATCTGCTTGGTATTGATTTGTAGTGCAATACCTACTATAGATATTTGCATCTGTCTGCCTGTCTGTCTGTCTTTCTCTCTCTCTCTCTCTCTCTCTTTCTCTCTCCATCTCCAGCTCTCTCTCTCCCAACACACTCATGGACCCAAGCAGGATTTTCCACCTGTACAGGCTAGCCATGAATGAGCTAGTGATTGCTTTTATTTAGCAGCCTTACTTTAATTTTTATAAAACTAATGCATTAGATTATTTCCTTGGACCTCTGTGTAACATATGACCAAGTTTGGCCACTTTTATGCATTTTACCACATTTTTTCAAATATTTATATATAATCAGCACTAATCAGACCCTGCCCCCATGTTCCAGTACTTATGTGAAAAGGGTCAGAACTTCACTGAGTTCTTCCAGCCCTACTTTCTATCAGTATTTACTTTATTACCCTACCCTAGATAGAGTGTTTCTTACTTTTCACTTTTTTCCCTTTACTCCGCCTTTTACTTACTTGGATATATCATGCCCTGCACCCCTCTGCATCCTTACTTATTACTTTTCTATGAGCTGTCCCCTTTTAGCCCTTCTTGAACAGTTTCTGCACCATACATAAGATCGGGTGACCCTACCATTCCCACCTGTAGTCACTACCTGCTTGTTACTTTCCCCTTAAATGCTTCTTACCCTACTTCCAGCAGTAGTGTAGGAAGCTAAACAGGAACTCCACCACAGCAAGCTAACCAGGAACTCCACCTTACCTCATCAGTCCAGCATATCCCCTGCATGCCTGCTGTTACATGCGGATGCCTGATGATGCCTAAGACTCCAGTAGTATCCTGTTCCACTCCTGTTCTGTTCCACAGTAGGCTGAAATAATTCTAAGCTAACATGGACAACTAAACACAGTAGCTAGAAACTGCAGTTTACAACTGTAGTAAGGCAACAGCTCAGCATGACAATAAATTAGCATTCTGGTATGGCCTCATGAAGGGGTCAACAGAATGAAACTAAAACCCAACGGATTCTAAAATATATCTGAGGACATACTGTAGCTTCTGGTGGTTGATGCTTTAAATTTATTTATTTATTTATTAAACTCTAGAATTATAATTAAATAATGGTGGACTTACTGAAGATACATGTACACTGAATCATTACTATCAGTAAAAAATATTTCTTAATTAAAATGACACCCGGTGCCCGATTCTCAAACCGGGCTGTGTTTGGCACAAGCTGCACCAAACGGCAGCCTGCCCCAAAGCCCCATGCACTAGGGACCCTGCACCAGATTCTGGTACAGGAGGGGTCCCGGCATTTAAGTTCCCACACTTGTGGCAACCCCTCCTATGTGCCATATACCTGGTACATGGGAAGGGTCTGCTGCAGGCATCTCGACCAGCACTCCGATCATCACTGTGCCCCTCGCCGTACAAGTGACATGTGCCCAAGGTGGAAGTATAGTGCCCCTCCACCCAAAATAGCAATGCCCATCCCCTCACCCACCTCCCAACCTGAACAACAGCCAGTGCCAGACACAGCCCACCCTCACCTTCACATCCTGGCACTGACAGAACTGGCAGCGGTTGCATACTGTACTGTGTATGCACTCAAATGTCACTGAGTGCATACACTGTACAGTACATGATCCTGTTAGTTTAGTCAGTGCCCAGACGTGGAAGTGAGGGGTTGTGTCTGGACACTGGCCGATGTTCAGGATGGGGGTGGGCACTACCTGTTGGGGTGGGGGGGGCACTATTCCACCATGAGGGAGGCAATGATAGTTCATGTTACTGGGGCAGCATCAGGGTTCAGGGAGGGGAAGGGACACATTCAATATTATATGTATCATGGGCAGCATAGGGGATGGGGGGGTTTACCATGTCATGGGTTGCAGCGGGGTCCAGGCTGGGGGACATGTCATGGGCTCTGGAAACACTGGAGGACTGCGGCATAGTGCCACATGCAGGGGATGCACCCAGCAGAACATATTCTAAGTACCCTTAGACCAGCCTTGGCTGGTCTAAGGGTACTTAGAATTCTGCCTTTAGGGTGCAGTTTGTGAATCCCGTTTCTGGGCTGTGGCAGCTTGCATCTGCCACAGTGCCTCTTGTGCCTTGTTGCAGCCCATCTCTGGGTGCAGGGACAGTGCAATCCCCATTTGGGGCAGGCAGCCTGCATTTGTGAATTGGTCTCGGAAGTACCATTCAGCGTAAGGTGCACCTTGTACCACTCTCTGTGGCACAGGCACCTTGCGCCATGCCAGAGCCTTTGAGAATCAGGCCCCTGCTGTCTTGTTAAAAGCCTTTGTTTGCCTACAGAATTGATTCAGTATTGACTAGTGCCACTCAACATTATTTTATTCTAACAGGGTGAAACTGAAGAATCAATGTAGCTTAACAAGGACAGAATAGACCTTTAAACAACACTTATGAAGTAAATGTTGTTTTTTTATATTATATATATATACTCTATCAAACATGAATGAGTTTGTAACTTTCAAAAAGCCAATCTTAGTACTTTGAGGGGAGAAAATATTTAGTCTAACAGCTAACTCACTGGATAGCAGTAGCACAGGCTGCAACTCCATGCTCATTCATCATTAGGATCTGCATGAGCACTGTAAGCATTGGAGTGCTGAGCCATCTTGTACTGTATATCAGCATTTCAAATTAACATAATAAAATGCAGCAAACAGCAATTAGATCTTGCAGAAAATCAATAGTTTATTTAAAGAATAAACATTTTGGGGCTTGGTTGTGTTAGCTTTTCTTTCTATAATGGTTCATTCCAGTGCAACACACATTTGTATTTTTTTCATATAATATAGTACCTTTTGTACAACATATACAGCAACACAGTGCTTTTACAGTATGGATACCTAAAGAAGTGGGAGGGGCAAGGAGCCTAATATGGGAAAAAGGGGGACTAAAATATGGAGTAGAAGTGGTGTTTTCAGTTAAATACTAGAGAGAGGAATTGGGGTCTTGGGAACTAAACTCTAGTCTAGAGAGATGGAGAACCTATTCAGTTTTGATTTAATTGGTCTGAAAGTGGATGAATCAAAGTATGGTAGATTTTCCAGACTAAAGATAGAGACCTAAAAAGTTAAGTTGTTCTTTGAGGATGCAGCACAGGATGGCCATTTATGTCAAGTCTACATTTATAGGTCAGAGGGCAGGCAGTAGAATTGTGGACATTTTGACATGTGAACAATTGGAATTTGAGAGACCCCTGTATAGACTGGTGCAGTAGTCTAAATGAATGGTAAGAAAATAAATTCTGAAATGTAAGCATGAGTAAGGCCAAGGAGCACCCCCCATGTAAGCAAAGAGTGCTCAGTGGGGGAGCCTGACTGTGAGAAAGAGTGCAGGGACAGGCAGTCATCAGGGGGTTTGAGGGCAGCGGTGGTCATGGGGTGGAGAGTGGTCTTGATGAATGCTAAGAGTATGGGCAATAAGATGCCTGAGCTGCAAGCTTTGCTAACTGTAGGGGAGGTGGACGTGGTGGCAGTTACTGAAACGTAGGCCACACCATGACATGACTGGGACCTAAACCTGGATGGATACTGTGTGTTCAGGAAGGACAGAGCTGTGTGGAGGGGTGGCATTTATCATTAGGAATGGCATAGATGTATGCAGAGTGGAGGGGGCCAAGGGGAAAGTTGAGGCAGTATGGGTTACCTTGTAGACACCTGGAGGTAAGAGGGTGAAGTTGGGGGTGGTGTATAGGCCACCCATGCAGGTGGTTGATCTGGAATAAGGTCTGGTGGAGAATCTCAGGGAGTATTGTGGTCAGGAGGAAGGAAGAACGGTGGTGCTGGGAGACCTGAACTTACTGGAGGCAGATTGGGGTGCTATGTCATCGTCATCAATGAAGGAACAGCGCCTGTTGGACATCTTCCAGGATGCATTCCTGTCCCAACTGGTGACTGATCCGACAAGGGATTGTCACATCCTGGATGTGGTTCTAGCGGACTCTGACCAGTTAGTAACCTAGAGGTCAGGGACCCTCTGGCAGGGAGTGATCATGCCACAGTCTGGCTTTCCCTGAACCTATGAGGGGAAGAAAGTCACACTAGAACAGTTGTAATTGACTTCAGGGGTGCAGACTTCAAGGATAAGGTGGGGACACTCAGGGAACATTTAGAGGGGATCAATCCAGGCATGGACACAGACAGCAGATGGGAGGTTATTAAAAAGGGACTCCTGGAAGCTACTAAGGCCTGCACAAAGGTTAGGCACAAGTCTGGGGGAGCCAGGAAACCATGCTGGTGGACCAGGGAGGTCCAGGAGGTGGTGAGGGAGAAGATGGTGGCTTACAGATGATACAAGTGATCACATGGGGTTATGAACAAGGAAAAGTATGATAACTTATCCAAATGGGTGACCAGAGAGGTGCAATTCACCAAGGCAAGGATGGAACAGAAGTTGGCTGAGGGGATAAGGGGAGGAGATAAAAGATTCTTTAGGTATATCAGGGGAAAGGAGGAAAGTAAAGGGGCAGATTAGTAAGCTGAGGACAGGGAGTGGGTGGGCTGAGGAGGCAGGGAAGCAGGCTGGGTTCTAAATTATTACTTTGCCTCACTCTACACTAGAGATGCTGGTGTAACAGCACCCTACGGGGGGAAGGGGTCAGAGTTGAAAAAGGGAGGGCAACTCACAGCGGGAGGGAGGGCAGTCTTGAAGAAGGGGGAAGTAACAGATGGTGAAATTCCTGTTGGTAGGGTATGGAATGCCCTTAGGTCCCTAAAAACAGATAAGGCACCAAGTCCAGATGACCTGCATTCCACAGTGCTAAAGGAAATGGCGGATGTACTGGCTGCACCCCTGATGGACCTTTTTAACTCCTCCCTATGGATGGGGTGGGTGCCTCAGGATTGGAGGTTGGCTCATGTCATGCCCATCTACAAATGAGGGCTACGAGAGGAGCCGGGCTATTACAAGCCTCTCAATCTGACATCCGTGGTGGGTACAAATGTTGGAGGTCATATTGAAGGAGAGGCTGGATGAGGTTCTGGGGGTGTGGGCCATTTGGATGATCACCAACATGGATCTGTGCATGGTAGATCATGTCAGACTAACCTTGTGGAGTTCTATGATTTGGTGACAAAGGCACTGGACCAGGGCAGGCCAGTGGATGTTCTCTTTCTAGACTTCAGCAAGGCATTTGATTCAGTGTCACATCCTGGGCTGATGGATAAGCTGGAGGATATGGGGGTGGGAAAGAAGTTGGTTAGGTAGATTGGAAACTGGCTAACTGGGCAGTTGCAGAGGGTGGTGGTGGGGTGGTAGCCTCATCTCCTAGGAGTCTCATCAGTGGGGTACCACAAGGATCTTTGCTGGGCCCACTCCTGTTTAATGCTTACAGCTCTGATATCAGAAGAAGTATCAGGAGTGAGATGAGCCTCTTTGCTGATGACTCAAAGCTGGGGGTGGTGGTGGATGGTGTGGAGGGTGGTAAAGCCCTTCAAGAGGACCTGGAAACCCTTGAGAGGTGATCTCACAACTAGGGACTGAAGTGTAATGCTAAAAAGTGTAGGGTTCTCCACTTGGGACTTAGAAATGCATCTCAAGAATACTTTCTGGAAGGGGAGAAGCTGCTGGTTTCATATGGGGAGAAGGACCTTGGGGTGGTAGTGGATGCCAAAATGAACAACTCTGAAGAGTGTAGGGGGGGCGGCAGCCAAAGCAAATAAAATGCTAGAGTACATTGCTAGAGGGATAACTTCCAGGAAGCGGGAGATCATTCTCCCTCTGTATAACTGCCTGGTTAGACGACACCTGGAATACTGTGTGCAGTTTTGGTGACCCCACTTGATAAAGGACATTACACTCCTTGAAAGGGTCCAGAGGAGGGTGACCAGGATGATACAGGGGATGGGGGAGAAGACTTATGAGGAGTGACTCAAGGAGCTCAACATGTACTGCCTGGAGGAGAGGAGAGGAGGGACAGAGGGGATATGACTGAGGTCTTTAGAAACCTAAAGTGGGCAAATAGGGAATGCCCTGATAGGATTTTCCAGGGAGGCAGGGGCCACCAGGGGGCATCACTTGAGGCTGGTAGGAGGGAGGCTCAGGGCTAAGACCAAGAAGTACTACTTCACAGAGAGGGAGATGGAGTCTTGGAATGTGTTACCAGTGGAACTGAAAACTGTGGAGGGCTACAAAAGGGGCTGGGACAAGTATAGGAGGAAGATTAAACTGAGCAATACTGGACCTGGAAATGCACCCCTGATGGGGGATGATCTGGGGGGGTGATAAATGATGCATCTACCAGGTGTTGATTTTCTTGCAGACTCGATAGACCTTTGGGCCTACTCTGCTGGCATCTTAGCATGTTAGTGTGTAATCCAGGCTGTGTCTGATGCAGACATTGTTTCACAGATGGAAGTGGGCAGTTTAGTAAATGTGGTTAATTTAACGTTTAAAGGGTAATTTGGGGTGGAAGAAGTACCAAGACATTTGTAATGGTGTGTTCAAAGTCATAGTTCATAACTGGGTAGAGGAAATTTGATTTCTTATTAAAATATTTATTTTGCTTGGGATCTGAATCTCTAACTTAAAAGTTTGAGTCTGTGAAAGTTCACTGACAACCAGCTATTGTCATGGCAAGATGGATGTGAGGAGACAGAGACATCAGTGAAAGGTTCTAAGGCTACCAAGACTGGAATATTGCTGGTGAACATGTGGTAGCCTATGTTAAATTTCATGATCATGGGACCAAATGAATAGCATAAAATAAAATTATAGAAAATGGTAGGCTCAGGGCAGGGCACAGTAGGATGCCATAGCAAAGTGCCTCAAGGATAAGAAGTTACCATCTCCAGTGACAAAGTTCAGATTAATAAGGTGCCAGCAGTTTTAAAATTTATACATTTATCAAGGTATGCATGATACCTAGAATGACATCTTGGCAAAGGTGTTCTATACATGCAGAATAGCAGGGAGCTGGGACAAAACTGAACTGTATAGCTGGCCAAAATGCTGCAAAAAATGGCCACCAATCCCATAAATGGTGGCTGTACAAAAACACCTCCACCATCTGCAGAGGGAGAACCTCCATAGACAAAGCACTACAGATTCTTAAATGCATGCTGAAGCAAGTAAATGAGGTTAAAACTACCATTATAACACAGGGATCCTCCTTAGAACCTGCCTATTAGAATAAAGTAAGTAGTTATTAAGTAATGGTTCCCCATTAGATGTGGTTGATCCCTTTAAATACCTAGGGACCGCTCTTGACTCCTCATTTGACTTCTCCTTGCATGTCTCTTCCATCTGGAAGGTAGAGAACCATAAGCTTGGCTTGGCCTGTAGAGCAACACATACTTATCCTAAAAGTCCATATTGCCATTGCAAAATGGATCCTCCTCCCTAGCCCTAACTATGGTATTCTTTCTTTTGCAACTCCTCAAAATAAGTATTTGTTAAGTTGGATGTGACCTACAATAACATATGTCAAGTCATACTATCCTGAAACCATTTCACGTAGCTGTGATCTCTGGTCAACTTTAGGATGCTTATCCCCATCAGCTGGGGGCTCATTTGCACTTGGGTGCTACTGACAAGCTTCTCACATTTGTCACCCCTTACTCAGTTGTTGCTCCACTCCAGAGTTCCCATCAGGAGTATTACTTTAGATCAAATGATAAATCAATACTTGTTGTACCTAAATGTAATACTAAGATGGAGGACTAGTTCTTCTCCTCTTTTGCCCCCAGAATTTGGAATGCCTTACCTTTGTCCATTTGAAGCACTTCCTTTCCCCCTTTTTTAGAAGTGCTCTGAGGAAATTTCTATACTCCTCTTCTACGTGTAACTGCACTTGACTGCCAACTAAATTCCTTTTTTGACAGTGATGCACAGGTTCTGTTCAACTATTCTTTGTGCTTCTTTGATCATGTATAGTTTGATTATTCTACTGGTTTACATATTTTTAGTTGCATTGTATTTTGTATTTTGATGTTTACCATAATGTACTGTTTTTCATTGTAACATTCTGAGTTGTCCCTGAAAACAGGCATTATTTGTCTAGCATACCTACAGTATCTGGTTAACAAAAGCTAAATAAATAAATAAACACTTTTCCCTTTGTTCTTTATAGATTATTCCTTTGAAGACCTCATAGTGAAATGTTGATTCTAACTTTATTTTCTCTTTCTGTGTACTTAAAAAACACAACTTTTATTCTACTTGCTAATGCAGCAGCCACACTTACAGGGCTAATCCCTGCTCTTCTTGAACAGTGCCTTGGAATCTTTAACTTCCACCAGAAATAGGAGAAAGGGCTTCAGTTTAATATAACAGTGTTAAATCCCACTGGCAGTGCACTTAAATGTTAGTATAAAGTATAAAATAAACACAAGTCCTGGTGGACATTTGAACTCGGGGTCATATGACCCAAAGACTAAGAGTGAAATCTGAGCCATACTGACATATTTCAAATAACACCGAATGTACATGCACATCTCAACACTGGAGACCTTAACTAGAGAAAATGTGCAATACCAGCACCACATACTCTTTATTTAAAAATATTTGATTTTTGAGTAACATATGTGAAAATTATTTGCATACAGAACGTGTCCAGTTACACAAGTTAAAACATATGAAATGAGTGAAATGCCAATGCTAATTACAACATATGTTTGTACTACTGTAACACATCCAGCAAGTTGGAAAATGACTTTCTCTGTGATGCAAACAGTAGGTCTTTTTAGGGGCAGGGTATTGTTGAGATAATTAATATGGAAGAACATGTTAGCAAGGCATGCTACTTTGGCAGAACGTTTGCTGTACTCCATAAAAAGATTCAAAACTTCAGGTGCACTATAGCACACTCTAATGATCTAACATGACATAATTAAGCAATAAGACATGTCAGAGTGTATGTGTGGGCTAACAGCACACCTCAGGTGTTTTGTGATGCACGCAATATTGCCAAGTACCTTCTGCCTCCCAAGGAGTAATATTATCCCTCAACAATGCACATCCTGGAGTGTTTCATTGAGATTATAAAATTGTTCAAATTTAACCCTTGCTGTGCTGTGGACTGATATATCAGTCCAAAATTCCTATATGTTCTAATTCTGTTGGCAGCCTAACGGTTAACAGTAAAAGAAATGTTTTGGGTTAAAAATGTGTTGTTTTTGTTGTGCAATTTGAAAAAAAAGTATCCTTATACCACAAAGGAAGTAGCCCTCATAGCATTCCATAGATAGAATTCACCTGGAATATATGGATGCTATGGAATAGATTACTTCAAAATTCTGCTCAGTTCCACTGGTGAAATGCCCCCCTCCTCCAAATACACACACACAACAAAAATCTTCATATACCACTATGGTCTCAGTTTCATCTGTGGCAGAGTAAACAACAGAGATTTTCTTGGCAAGCTGGTGTGGAGAGGTGGGGTATTTTCATGATCGCCAAAGAAACAACAGAAATTAAATTTGTGAATAGAACATCATTTTATTTAAATTTGCTTATGTGTAGGAAGGCACATGAGAGGGAAGAAAAGTTCATTTTTGATTGATTGATTGATTTACATTTGTTTTATTTAAAAGCAGCAGTGTAATGACACTTTTTTCTAGAAAAGCTAGTTTCATTTACAGTTAATAAAAACATTAGCACACTTGTCAAATGCATTTATTTAGGTACCTTTTATGCTGTGCACCATAAGCTTTTTATTGCCTCAGTCCTAACCCTTGCTAGGTCTACAATGCTATTTCTATGAGAATTTGGAGGCCATCTTTTTTTTCTTGAGGAAAAAATAAATAAATTAAAACATTTATAAAATACTCAAATGTTGGTGGAGTTAGAAAATTGTACTACCAAATAAAACTGGAAGATGCCTGGAATCTATTATAGTGAAAAAAAGTAGGATCAAAGTTTTTCCCCCGTTTTGTTGTTATTGCTGCTTTAAGTGCAGAGAGTTTTATTTGTAGCATACAACTAAAAGTTTTCAGTGAGTAACGGTGGCAGTCATGTTTGTGATGGCAATCAGGAATGAGTGGAGTGTTCATTGTGTAAGTGATTTGCCAAAATTCCACATCCCACTGCCTGAACCTGTTTCAACTGTGCATTTAGGGGATACACATTTGGGTCTTTGAACCTATTTAGCCAGTTAGGAAGCAGGAAGCCTTCAATTTATTTTCTCATGAATATTAAGCAGAGTGTGATCTTGAATTCTGTGGCCTTTTCCTTTTAACAGATTAGCACAATCATATTCTAGCAGGTTGTATGATAATTTGAGAAGTAGAGTACCTACAGACAAAACAGAACCAGTCCAATAAGAGGGAAAGAAAATGATATGTAGAAATCCTGTGAAACAATCTGCAGTTAAGAGAAATATCTACTAGATTTGATGTAAAGGGAGTTAATAATATAAAAGTTGTCCTGGTGTATTGCCTTAAGAAAAGTAAATGATAAGATCTGAGCTGATTTACCAGGATTAGTTGCACTGATCTCTGCTATTACCTTTTACAGGCTGTGCTTAGCATAACTGGAGCAGTACAACACCAGTAATGCACTAGCTTCTAATGATAGACTCTAAAAGGCCAGTGGTGCTGTATCATGCCCATGAGGGGTGGATGCCCTCAAATGTTCCCTTGTGCTGTGCCATTTTTTTGGCTGCTTCTGAGACTTCTGTAATTATTCTGACGATAGATTTGGTGGAGGTTTGAACTTGGAGGGGTAGGACTAGTAAAAATAAACATTCCAGCAACCAACTTAATTGGCTAAAAACTGATGTGATTGACAGACACGGCATGACTGAAGTCACGAAGGAAAGCATTATTACATACGTCTGGACTGGTTTAATGAAGACAAAGCTTACTTCTTAAGGCTGCTGCTGTCCTCACCAGCTGCACCTAGCTGCCACTTGCTGTTTTGCCACTTGTTATCCTCTCTAGTCTGACCAGCTACTTGCCACACCTAGCTCTGCTGCCTCACCTCTCTCCATTTCCCACTCAGGTCAATAAGAATAAAAATACTTCAAGCTGACTGTCACCCCTGGTGGCCATTCCATTTTACTACACTCACACCTGCACCTCATGTCAGACTCTGGCATCCCAGCAGCACATTGACTCAAGACATACGCCAGCCAGCATGGAGGGGACTGCTTGGAGGGGCTGGAACCTGGTTGCCTGTAGATGCCTGTACCAGCAGTTAAGGCAGTGTGGCACCATTGTTTGGCAAGGAGGATCATCACTGGAGGCCAGCCACTATTAAATTGGGTTCAAGGGAGGTAGGAAACAGCCTCAATAACAATTCCTATTTCCAATACCCTCCTCAGCATGGCAAGTGTGATCTGCAAGGACACAGAGCAAGCCAGGTGGGTAGGAGTAAGCCAGATTTGTGTACTTCATCATGTGGTGCAGGAAACCAATATAGCAGCAAGTAAGTAAGGTCATGTGGTAAATTGTCACACAGAATAGCATCATTTTAAGTAAAGTTTTTGTCAAGCAGCCTTTATCCTATTGTACCTCATATTCTACCTATGCTATACCACTACTTTGGAA
Source organism: Neoceratodus forsteri (assembly GCA_016271365.2). NCBI lineage: Eukaryota > Metazoa > Chordata > Ceratodontiformes > Ceratodontidae > Neoceratodus > Neoceratodus forsteri. Next base: position 616,678,568 of record CM028133.1, read on the forward strand.
GCACATGAGACTCTTCAGAGTACTGAACAAATAGAGATGATGGATTAACATGAAATATTCCTTAGTTACATTACACAGCCACAGCCTGTAATACGTTTGCAGATAATAACTAAAAAAAGTAAAAAACATAAATAAAGTTACAACCTTACAAATAAGGTTTTTATTTAAAGAGCTAGTGAGCTGCCTAAAACTAATACTATATTTTAAAAAAAGCCAGCCATTACCTTTTATATCTGAGGTACTTTTTCATTTCTCTTTGTTTAATTAGAAGTTTGTTTACCTGGTGTTTGTAGGTGTGATGTTTGCAACAGCACTTTGCCTGTCAGCTGACATATCTTGCTCTACTGTCCCACACTACATCATCAGCATTGTGACCTCACTGACTGTGACATCACTGCTGCTTAGGAACAGCCACTCAGTGACTGTCAGGTCATTCACCTGTGATGTCACTATTAGTGAGATCACAATGCTGATGATGTAGTGGGGGCAACAGAGATAGATATGTCAGCTGCCAGGCTAAGAGCTGTTCCACACATCCCGCATAATATTATCATGTAGAAAACCTTCTAATGAGCAAAAAGAAAAAGGAAAATACTTCAGAAAAAAAGTTACAACTGACTACTTCTTAAAATTTGTATTACTTTCTTGTCTGCCTGCTTTAATTCCATTAGCTATTTAATTGTTTATTCACAAATGCTATGTTTGAGTTGAATGTATATCACCTTATTATAGGCTGTTGGGGTTAGTGACATTAATCAAAAAATACAGTACCATCATTGTGTGCTTCCCTGCCTGCAAAAAACACCGGAGTGCACCATTTTACTTCAGTTTTTCATAGTATTATCAGTAAACTGTGCATACTCACAAACTCGCTAGTTTTATTTGGTTTGTGCCATTTCCTCTAAAAACTGCTCTTTGTATGAAGTCCCTGAGACAGTTTTTGCTTAGTGGAAAAATAGATAGCAAGAGCTTATCTGACCCGCAGAGATCACTTATGCTTTATTTGACCTTTTTGTGAAAGAAGGCACACCTCTAGATGAGTAGTGGTCTGTGTTAAAGGGGAATATACAGTAGATGCGTAGGATCTATCATTTATTGAAAGTTAGTGACTTAGCAGGTAGCACACTTGTCTCTGAGGCCAGGAGATCAGAAGGCTGTGGGTTTCATCCCCACACCAGGCACATGGGTTAAATCCCAATACTGACACTGTAGTGCAGCATGAGTGGGGTGCAGTACTCCTGAGGTGCCATCTTTCGGATGAGACGTCAAACCAAGGTTCCATCTGCCTGTTATGGTGGTAGTTCAGGTGGATGTTAAAGATCTCATGGCACTTCTCGAAAAGAGTAGGTGAATGTTTTATTACAATAAAATAAACAACATACAATAATCATAGACATTCAATATACGTAATACAAGTTATATCCATATTACCTTAAAGCATAATAGTTTAAAGAAAAAGGAAAGGGAAAAAATTATGTAATAGGAAAAAAGGGTAAGAAAAACCAAAACAGTTATCCACTGTATAAATCATTATTAATCATTCATAGTATCCATAAACAAGTTTCCCAATACTTCTGGAATACATTAGGAGATAGTTTAATTTATGCATTCTCATTTACTTCCCGTATACCGTGAATAATCTGGGTTATAATTTGCACAGGATTGTAGATTTTTTGTTGTAATAAAAAGACACTTCTGGACTGCCACAAATGGAACCTACAAAAAGTGAATATTAATTACAGTGTACTAGGATAATAGAATTTCAATGTAGCAGGATATATGCCAAATATTAAAATGTCATATGTCAATATGGAGAGAGCCTTTTCTTTTCATTTATGGAGTAATACTGTCCTTACTAAATTACTAAAGGGGGCAATCTAAAAAGAAATGCCTCATTGTCTCAAATGTATTTGGACATGTGTCTCGTGGGCAAAGTCTCTCTTCTAGAGCTTTATGTTTAAGATTGTTTCAGACTCCCAGTCTCCCATGACAAGATAGCCACGTAATGTCCCATACCTTCTTCAGGATTCTAGGGTCAGTTAATTGCAGAAAGACAGTAGTGGAATCAAGTATATTCCCATAATTATCTATTAAAGATGGTAGGTCAGAAAAATGAGTCCCTAAAATTAATTGGTGTAACTGTTTCCTTGTATTAGTTAGAATAGTGTTTACAAATAAATTCCATTGTCTGGCTTTAAAAAACATAGGGATCAGATAACTAGGTGGGCTATATCTCCTACAATTCTGGGGTATTTCTAAGGGGAGGAGTCTGCCATATCTGCCACAGAGACTTCGTAAACTACCATGTCAGAGAGTGCCAAACTTCAGTTTGGTTTTGTATAAGAAAAGGTATATTTGACTTAAAAAATATGCAATGGAAAAAGACAACAGGGTTAATCATTCTTATGCCCTCATAACAATAATCATGATAAGTGTAAATACTCTTAATAGGGTTTAGGCTGCTGCCCCATTACCCTTGGGAAAAAAATATTATTAGCCCTTGTCTCCAGGTAAAGAGATATCGGGAAAATAGCTGCCAAGTGTAGAAATATATCACCCTTTTTCATTTAGCCATAGTTCGACCTTTCCATGACATGATAATATGTGATGCTTTATCTAATAATATCCCCCAATTATATGAGGCATCATCATTAGTGCCAAACATTAGTCTTAAAATCTTTATAGGGGAAGTAGCTAAAGGGATTTTAGCTATTTAGGAAACTGAGACAGGGGTATCTGCTAGAGGGAGATAAATGGCCATACTTTTCCCATAATTTAAACTAGACCCAGATACAGTTTCAAATTCTTTTATGAGGGATACAAATTCTTCTTCTTTAAAGGTCAGAATCGTATGAATACAAAGGTCATCTGCATAAGCAGAAACCAAAGGTATGACAGACCCTGAGGGTGACAGAATCTTCGGATTTGAGGGGTTCTTTATTAATTTTCTGAGTAGGGGGTCAATTTGGAATGCGTACAAAAGGGGACTTAATGGACACCTCTGTCAGACACCTTTTTGACTTAAAAATAGTAGGCATGGAGACCCATTAATGTGTGGCTGTATCCAGGCAGTAGCATACAATAATTGATTCCAGGTTATGTACTGTAATGAAATATGATATTTGGATAAAGTCATAAAAAGGTACCTATGATCCACACAGTCAAAGGCTTTCTCCTGGTCTAATGAAATTAAGAGGGAAGGAGAAGTAGTATTACTATAGGTTATTATGTCACTGAGGAGTGATAAGTTAAAGATGATAGATCTGTTAAGAACTGCACATGTCTGAACTTCAGATACAAGCTGTTCAGCTATTGGAGTTAGTCTGTTAAGTAAAATAGATGTGAAAATCTTATAATCTACATTTAAGAGACTCAAAGGCCTCCGATTCTTAATATTTGATCTATCTCCTTTTTCCAAAAGGAGCACCATAATTGCGTCAGAAAAAATTTGGGGAATGGAATTTGTTTTAATTATGGTATTAAAAATTCATGTTAAACTGGAAGAAAAAAATTCAAAAAAATGCTGAAATAGTTCAGCCGTGAGACCATCTACTCCATGAGAAGTGCATTTTTTTTTTGCCGTTTAATGGCTGACTGAACTTCCTCCAAAGTTATTTGTTCAACAAATTGCTATTATGAAGAAAGGCCTTTGAGGGGGTTCCAAAAGTATATTCCAAAATGGAACCAGCTATTTTTTTAATGGCTGGCAGGTTATTTTGCATTTTTTTTGTATTAGGGTCAGTGAGATACTCAATGTGAGTAGCTGCTGCTCTGTCTGTGCAGCTCTTATAAATATCAAATGATGCCCTAGTACCTTGTGTGCCAGATTGCACTTCAAACTTAAGAGATTGCGCCCTGTTATACTGAAATTTTCCTATTTTTGTTTTTAAAGTTTTTATTTCATGAGTAAGGCCCCTACCTGATTCATATGCCCTTAAAATAGTATCGTAAAGTTTCTGTCTTAAAGCTAGGTATTTGAGATATGCATTTAAGGTTTTTGGTTTAGCCCATTTTATAAAAAACATTTTTAAATCCTTTTTGTGTCCTCCCACCAACTTAAGGGAGCTTGATAAGCATCCAGAACAGAAATTCTTGCTTTTAATAATTCTTGACATGCTGCTGAAATATGGGTATCAATTAATAAATTATTGTTCAGTTTCCACTGATATTGATTTTTTTTATGAAAAGGGGCCATCTGAGGGAGTACAGTGAAGTAAAATGGCTAAATGGTCTGACGTCTCACATGGTAGTACCTCAGCTTTCTGTACCTTAATTTTCTGAGATACTAAAATAAAATATATGTGGGTGGCATGGGTTCCTTTATAAAAGGTATCTGTTCCAGTCTTGTGTACCTCTCAATATCCATCTTTAAGCGATGCATCTTTAATAACGGCTTCTAAGGTAGCCATGTCACTGAACACGTTTTGAGTGGAACCAGCTCTATCTGCTAATGTAAGCCCACAGTTAAAATCCCCTCCATGTATAGCTGTTGGTTTGTGTATACAAAAGGCTGTAGGAGTCTGAATAATTCTGTTCTGGCTGCTATACTGTGTGGTGCATAAACGTTAATAATCCTGATATTAATCTGTTTATATTTACTATCTAATAGCATAGCCCTACCCGGAAAAATATCCACCAATCTTGTTACCTGGAAATCATACCCTGACAATAGTATTCCTAAACCATCACACCTATCTTCCCCCATGGACCAAAAGGAAAGTCCTTTAGACCATCTATTTTTTACTTGTGTGAACTCATGCCTAGTTTTTAAACGAGTGCCTTGAAGCAAATAAATATCTTGGTGCAAATCCATTAAAAACCGCAGTGTAGTGAGTTGTTTCTTGTAGGATTTTAAACTACATACATTAAGTGTTAAACAGCATAATGAAAGCCCTGAAAACTTGTGAGGGGGAAAGGCTAATTAGACTACCTACAAATTACTTTTCAGGTCACCCCAGTGGGCCTTTTAGATGGAGAAGGGTCTGGCTGAAAGTTCAAGGAATAACACATTTTAGAACATGACTGAGAAGAGTCTGAGTCACCCTCATCCCCCTCCATGTCCCCTCATTGCTTTCTCTTATTCAGAGCATGGTATCTATTCCTTGTGAGTATAGGTTGCTATGCAGAAGTACCTTGGGCTTTCCTTTTCCCTTTCCCTCTTCTTGCAGGAGTTACTTCCTGGGGTGGATTTTGGGGGGGGGGAGCATAGGATTTAATTCAGGTTCCTGAGAGGGACCTGGTTGTTCTTCTGGAGGATCAGAGTCTCTCATATTTGCCCCTGTGGAATCATTCTGAGGCCTAGAGGTTACATTTTCTGCTGCCTCTGACTTAATTTGACTAGGGGTCTGAACTGACTGATCTCCTTTTTGTCTTAAGGCCTAAATTTGTGAATCAATTATCAAGGCCATCTGATCCTGGGGTGGATGGTCCAGTCTGTTGTGATCCACCCAGGGACACTGATGGTAGGAGTGCTCTGATTCGTCACATAAATTGCATCTTAAAGGATTAACATGACCATAGGCCAGACACAAGCTACATCTAGATGTGTCACAGGGGTTACTAAGGTGGGTTCTAGCCCCACATTTGTGGCAGGTTCGAGGCTGGCCTGGGTAGAAGCACAGGCCATGATCCCTCCCTATAAAAAAACTTCCTGGCAGATAAATAATACCTTTTTCAGATTGATTTCATTTTACCTTGACTTTCCATCCTCCTGTCCATACGAGATACTTGTCCAAAATAGGACGCAGAGCCTCAAGTAGTTTGCAGTGCTGCTTCAGCCAGTATTGTACATCTACTATGCTTACTCCTCGCTTCTAAAAAGCAAAGTTATAGTTGTAACTGTTGGTTTGGTAAGAGGGGATAAGCATAAAAGAAGACCATGAAGGCTGAGTTTTTACCAGTTTATATTTTGTCCAGAATATTTCTAATGTGTACACATTTTTAAAGCTTAGATCATAGATGGGTTCACCATGAACATGAATAAAGGCAAACAATTCCCTTGCCCCAATACCCAAGGAGTCTCACAACATATTGTGGAGGACAGTCCTCCAGTCAGGAGTTTTAGATACCTCATCCATAAACTTCATCCTGATTGCATTCCTACATTGTGCAGGTTCACCTATGTTTCAAAATAAGTCACTAAGGTGGAAAGATGTATTTCCAGAGGTCTCACCTTCGGAATGTGGGTCTGGATGCCTGTTATCCATAGAGAGAGAAATGTCTTCTTCAGAGGAGAATTGTTCTGCAAAACTGGATTTTGCTGAGCAATGTTGGGACCCTGGGTGTGCTCCATGGTCACAGTAACCTGAGCAAGTTTATTTATGTCAGTTATGTTTGTAGCACCTGTACCTTCCTTTTGATTAATTTCCTCCAATGTGCCAGAATCCCTTTTAGCCACAGTAATGATTTCCTCTGCACTTACTGGTCCTGGGGACATCCAGCAAGAGCCTGTGGACAAGTGAGTCCAGCCCACTGCTCACAGAGTGGCCTATGGAGTCCATGCTGAGTCAGTCTGGGAGCTGGTACACCGGCTATCACGCAGGTGCAGTGATGAGGGTGGTTCCACACCCACTGTCATCTTCTGAGGCTTAGAACTGTCATTAGATGCAGTACTCAGATTTCCCTGTGACACAGCTTCAGAGTAAGTAGCTTTGGGTATATCTAGTAAGATTGCCGGTTTCTCTCACAAGAGCTGCTGTAAAAGGATACTGTGCTGTGCAGCCATTACCCGTAACTGTTCCTCAGAAAGCATAGACTGTGCAGGATCACTTGTTCCTGATTTTTGTGGATCTTGTTCCAAGTTTTCTCTCACAGTTGTGACTTGTCTTGAAGATTCAGGATTGGATTTTAAGGCACTCATATTTCTAACGTTAGTTTGAGAAACCTCCTTATTTTCTCCAGTTGTAGTTGCATTTGGGATAGATGCAGAAGTTTGTAGGGGAGAGCCTGGAACTCCCTGGCTTCCTCCTCCAGCCTCCTGGAGAGCAGCCATCTTGTCAAATGACTGCCAAGGGTTCCCCCTACTGATAGAGTAGGGGAATTTCCCCGATGCCTTGGCCAAATTTCCCCCCATTCACTAAAAATACCACCAACAGCTTAATCTGGTCCAAGGTCAGTTGGCATTCATCTGTATCCCCCTTCCCCAGGTCGTGCCTGAAAATAGGCAGAATTTGTCTAGTGCACTTACCCTGTTAACTAAAAAACTAAATGCCATGCAAAGCTCTTTCAAACAAGATATTGGGCTTAACTATAAGTGTCAGCAGTCCAGAGATAACCCTGTCTAAATTGTTGCTATCATAAATCAAAGGAGTAGCCATTTCATGGAACCTTGAGACAGACTGTGATGTCACTGTTGGGTAAGCACTGCTTAACAACATTCAGCTTCCCAATCAGTGATATCACTTTTCTGTATCAAGGCTCCATGAAATGTCTGCTCCCTTGGTTTCAGATAGAAAAAATTTATACAAGATTATCTCCAGACTGATGTTTAGTGCTACTCAGTAATTTGGAACCATACGGCATTTGCAGGCAATGCCACTTTTGTCAGAGCAGCAAATATTAGGACTGATGAATGATGCCTCACAATGTACAGTTCTATTTACCAGAGCTGCTAGCTGACTGGAAGCAAACCAACTGGAGTTATTAACTGACCTAGAATTCACTCTCATTTCTAGCTACATGGGTAATGAAAGGGAGCGTAAAATGCCTCATTAGCATAACCTTTCCGTAAAAGCAAATTACAAAAAAAGGAAAACAAGATTAAAGTGAACACAGAAAATAATTTTAAGAAACAGTTAGATGACTGTTTACTTTAATGAATCTCCAGGTGCCCAATATATTAAAGCTAGCTACACATTAAGTAGGTAGAAGGTTCAGAGGGTCACTACTATGAATACATATTTAATGCTATTCTGATGGGGAATAGCAACAAAGTACATAATAACTCCACCAAGTAAACATTTAGACACAAGATTAATAGCAGGGCAGTTTTATTCTGACCCTGATATTTATCCAGTATACATTTTTTTTTTTACTTTGGAGAGTTGATGCACATGCAAATCTCATTATATAAATGTCAATTAGGTCATTATATACAACCAGCTGTCAAGTAAAGCATTCTCTAAATGTAGATCCTGAGTGACTGAATGAGGCCTATTTGCAAACAATTACCAAGTCTCTGGCTGGCAGTTTACTGCTATATATGGGCAAAAAAACATTAATATATAGTAGTACACATTGTTAATTTTAGTTATTTTGTCCGCAGTTGAATGCATTTAAGAAATAAACAAGATCATATTTTCCAAGTTGTCACACAGGTTTTGTTTTTTTTACCAATATCTTCACAGTAAGAAGGGGCATTTAGAGATATGTATGTCCTATTTAAAGCTGCTCTGCTGGTTTGAGTTTGTGGTCCCTGCTGGTGGTGTCATTCTATAATTAAAATAATTCCAAGAAGTCTACCCTGGTGTGCCCTTGCAGATATTTGTAGGTTTCTATCATGTTCCCCTTCCCCACCCCTATTCTCTTGTGAGAACATTTTAGCCTGCCTAATCTTTCCTGATATAGTAGGTCCTACCTTGCTGCCCCTAGATAATTTTTATTGTTCTCTGCCAAATACATTGTCTTTTCCTTATCCTCTTTTCAGACAAAGGGATCCAAAACTGCATGCAGTGCTTCAGGTGTAGCCTAACCAATGAACAGTACAGCAGCAATGCTGTATCTGCCTGATATATTCCCAGCATTCAACTAGCTTTCCTAAATTCTGTTCCATATTGACAGAGGATTTCAAACTGTTATTTTTTACTACCCTTTTGTCCCTTTCCTCTTTCAAATGCTCTACTATGACTCCATTGTTGCTGTAGTCTATCTGCTGGGTTTTTGTAGCCAACGTGCATTACTTTACATGTTTTCACATGGAATTTTGACTGTCATATTCTGGACCACTGTTTCAGCTTCCTAACATCCTTTTCATTGTCTGCCATCCTACAGAGTGGTGTGTCACTCCTAAACACTTACTCTACCTTGTGACACCCTACTCCAATTGTCATTGATATGCATATTGAAAAATACCAATCACAGGACTGACCCCCCCCTGGGGCTTTCCACTTGTGACCTTCCTGACATAAGAGAATTTGCCATTTAGGGCAACTGCTTGGATTTGACTGACAACCAGTTGCCAATCCATTCAGTTAGCCCTTTCCCAAAACTGGTACTCCTTCCTTTGGCTAAAGGAGCTGAACATGCCAATGAAATAGTATCCTTTCTAAAACAATATTAACATCCTTAAAGTAGTAATAGTGCTCAAGGTTTTGTTTTCAGAAAACGAAACTCTTGTAAATTCTGTGCTGAAACAGCTGAGCAATGAAAAGTCCTAGGTTTTCTTGGGAGAGAGCGTATCTGGGACCATAGCATGATTTGACTGTTTCTACAATTGAAATTAAATGAGAGAAACTAGGTGGTGCCTATATCAATTTGCAGGAAGCAATTTGGAAAATTGCCAAAATGTGCATTTTTATAGAACTATACAAACTTCTCACAGTTCGGTCTTACAACCATTGTCCATCAAACCAGATATATTCTGCCTAAGTGGGCTTAATTTTGAACTATTCTACCTTGGTTTACCAATATAAATCTATTTATTCTCTGGTTATAGTGTACTGGGAGAGTATTTCTTTTCTGCCAGGCCAAATCAAGCACACACGACTGTGTAATGGTGCATTGGCCCACAGTGAAGGCTACTGGTGCAAAACTAGGTATGTTTTTCACTGTAAAAACAGATGTGTGCAGTGACAGAATAGGGTGTTGAACACATAGAGTAGTAGTCATTTAACTTTACCCCCAGAAATATTTCATAAGGCTTATGTAGCACAAAAAGGCCAAAAAAAAATTCTGAAAAAGACAATGATGTACTATAGCAGCCCACAGTGAGAAAAAGCTACTGTTTCCAAAAGTTATATTTTTTCATACACTGCCAAACATGACAAAGGCTTCATTTTATGCCATTAATAAGTGTTCGACACATAGTACTTGGCTATCTTTGCCAAAAAAAACTAAATGTTGGTAATTATTTCTAAGTAAGACTTACAATAACAAGGGTAAAACAAGCTACTTATATGTCATAGGACACTGGTCGCCAAAAATGTTTGTAAAAAGTTTCCATAGTGCAAAGCTGCAATAGTGTAGCCTTCCATATAGTATAAAGGACCAGGCAGCATGGAATAGTCCTTTCAGTTAAAAATTGCCCTACTCTCCAATAATTCAATTTGAAGGTGTACAGCCTGCAAGGGGCAAACCAGAAGACATCATACACTTTCAGGTGTGTCTCAGATGATCAGATCAGACAGACATGTAGGTGGGGCACCGAGAAAAGAATGTGCAATTTTAATGATCCATGAGCAGCAAGAGGAGGAGAGCTGTCATCCAGCCAATCATGGCAGCCAATTAAAAAACCGACACTGATGACAAAAGTGCAGCAGCCCAAATTAGGAGAAAACCAAAAACAGCAGGAGAATCATGAAGATAGTCTTGTGGCAAAAAGTGGTATAATTATTGGACACAGAAGCCTTTACCATCCATTTCATCATCTTCATGTACCAGAGATGGCAGCATATGAGATTCATCATCCATAAACATTCGAGTGAAGTAGGGCTTATGGAAAATGAATAGGCTTACCTTTGAAAAAGTGAGCATCTCTACATTTTTTGTGAAAAGGCACATTTTCTTGTTGCTGACTTTATTGGCTGTAACATTGAAGATTTTCTTTGAGTAGGTACAATACTTGCAGCTGCACAACTGACATACTGTACTTAGTGGCAACCTCTAACAAAAATGGACAGATGGTCTTTTTCTGGTACCAGTACTACAGAGGCCCATCTCCTGCCATACTCCCAATCTTTGGTCATTAAAATTTGGGACATGGAGACTCAAAATGTGGGACAGTGTGGGATGCTGGCCCTTGTAATGTGGGACATATCTGCAAACATGGAGATTCAAATGCCAAACACTGCAAAAACTAGTGACTTTATTTATGAAAAGTTTAATCTTGCTTTTCCATCACAGAGTACTGTACATTTTTTATTTAAACTTCAAGTTTGCTGTGCTTTAGTCATGTAGGCAGCATGTTTTCTATGTGGGGCAGAGCAATTCTCAGGTATAAAATCAGGGACATCCCTCATAATATTGGAAAGTTGAGAGGTATGCCTTCTGCCACTGCCATGATCTCATCTTTTTAGTCTTATCCCATTTGTTTGCTGACATCTCTGTCACCACTAAAGAAGACCATGATGTTACTGCCTTTTTAATCAAGCCATAGTCAGACACCTGTTCCAGAATAGGCTTGCTATTGACTGATATCTGTTTGTTCCTGCAGAAGAAGCAGTAGTTGTTCTGACTTGATTCAAGAACAAGGCTGATCGGTATCCTGTTGTTAGGGTGTTGTGATTAGGGTGCCGTCACTAGGGCACCATCATTAGGGCACAATGGATCTGGGTGCCTGGGACTTTAGGGTGTGGTCCATTTTGTCACCTCCAACCCAATATACCTGGGGTGAAGGTGATTAAATATTTTTAAGGGGGGGCTAGGTGCGCAGCCCCCCCATGATGGGGGTCCTGTGGGTGAAGTCCCCTGCTGAAACACCATGCACATCAGTGGCATTCTCTATGTGTGTGTGTGCTGTTTCCTAGTGCCCTTGTTCAGTGAGGCATAATGCCAGTACCTTAAAGGACATTGCGGTAGTTGACCATGCACTGTCATGGGTGAACTGGCTAATGAACCCTTTGATGTCGATTTGTTTCTGCAGAAGAAGCAGTAGTTGTTCTGTATTTATTTAAGAACAAGGCTAATCAACCCTGTTCATGTTCATCAGCTGAAGCAACATCTTGGGTACATGGGACATGCCCCCCGCCTGGTGTGCTAGCTCCTGGACATCCAACTGACAACTGTTCCTCAGTTGTAGCCAATAGAAAGTTGAAATATATCCAGAGTTGAGCATTCATTATTTTCTCATTGTTTTTTACCAAATCAGTAAATTGACATCTTATCTATCCCACTATCATGAACCTATAGGGTCCCATGTCCAAAACCTAATGTTTAATTATCTTTTCACAGTTATTTGGTAATTTTTTTTAAGTGCATTTGCAGATCACTTCTCTATAAAAGCATGTTTTCACATTGTGATTGAGACAAACATCTTCAAAACCATTTTCACTTGTTAAAAAGTGTTTTTGACTTTTAGTTTTCTCACATGAAACAATTTTCTGTGTGGTTCATGCTTAAAAACCTATCCTGAAAAAAGCTCTGCACATATTGGTCAGTTGTATTTCTAAATAAGGTAACTTTAAATTATTTTCTTTTTAATTACAAAACCACCAAAAGTGACTTCTTTTGAAAAAGATCAAATGAACCTGAAAGTTTCAGATTAAAATTTAAGTGTTTTTCGATACTGAATGGCAAGAAAGCATCTTATTGCAAAATAAGCATATTTGTAGTATTATTTGTAATACCTTTAAAACCCTTGCTGTGCCATGGACTGATATATAAGTTCAGAATTCAAATACATTCTAATTCTGCTGGCAGCCCAAACCACTGAACTTATTTTTCTTAAACTTTGCATGTTCTCAGAACTTGCCATAAGGAGAGTGGATGCCAATGTTTTCATACTAGGATTTCATACTAGGAAGTGCAAGGAGCTTAAAGGCATTCGCCCATACACATATATGCTCCTACAGTAGTTTCACAGAAAATACTTTAAAAATTCCAGCTTTCCAAATATAATTGTCCAGCCATTTTTTAAACTCTAATTTTGTTTTACTCACTACTTCCTCCACTGGAAGTGAATTTCACACACCCACCACTCTAGATGTGAAAAAATACTTCCTTTTGTTGGTTCTGAACAGTTTTCCTCTTATCTTGAGTGGATGTCCTCTTGTTTCCATTTGCCCAGGTTTGAATTCAATATCTAATTCTACCATAAGAGCAAGGTCATGTATTATGTTGTACATAAAGAGGATGTCTCCTCTTATCCACCTAGTTTCTAGGGACATTAGGTCCAATGAAGTTTGACGTTGATCATATCCTAGGTCATCCAGCCCTTTTATAAATTTGGTAAATCTCCTACGGACTTTTTCCAATCAATTTCTGTCTACCTTTTTACATGGGTTCTATAACTGTGAGGCATATTCAAGATGCAGTCGCACATAGGCCCTATAAAGAGAAACCAAAACCTCACCTTTCCTGGACATAATATTCTTATTTATAGCCCAAATTATTTTGCTAGTTTTAGTTGTAGCTGCAGTGGTTTGTTTAGTGAAGGCCTGATCACTGGTTATTTTGATTCCAAAGTCTTTTTCCTTACATGACACCCTCAGAGGTATGCCATTTAATGTGTATAGAAGGTATTCATCATGTTACCTCTGCCTACATGTAGTACCTTACACATGTTCATATTTAGTGTCATCTCCCATTTTACTGTCCCATTTCTGTCAAGATCATGTTTTATTAAAGCAGAGTTTGACTGGGTATTGCATGGCCCACCTATCTTATTGTCATCTGTGTATTTTGTTACCCAACAATTCAGATCTGCAGCAAGGTCTGCAATGAATATCTGGGAAAACACAGGTCCCAGGATGGAGCCCTGGGGAACCCAACTAGCCACTTCTGTCACCTCTGAAAGGTGTCCATTCACAAGCACCCTCTGCTGCTTCTCACACAACCACTCTATTATTCAACTGACAATGACTGGGTTAATCCTACCTTGTTCAAGCTTACTAATAATTGTCCAGTGTAGAGTAAGGTCAAAAGCCTTACCAAAATCCTAATATATTATATTGCAGGCGATGATTTTATTTATTGCATGGCTAATCTCATAAGAGCAGAGGAGGTTCATTGTACAGCTTCTCCCTTTTTTGAATCTGTGCTGTTCACTAGCTGTATTTTCTAGGGATAAGGTAAGTCTGTCTGTTATAATACTCTCGAGCATTTTTCCCATTACACATGTGAGACTAATCAGCCTATATCTCTCTATTGATCCCTTGTCTCCTTTTCTGTGTATGGGTACCACATGGGCAATCTACCAGTCCTGTGGCACCACACTGGTATTAAGTGAATCTTCACAAAGAATTTTCAAGGGGGAAGTTAAAAGGTTAGACATAAGCTGTAACAGTCTAATGGAGATTTCATCAGGTCCAGATGATGAGTTTGGTTTTAGTTTTTTTATCTTATCTAATATTTCTTCTTCAGTGATGTTAACCTTAGTACCACTGAAGTCAGTGTGTTCCATTTTAGTTTTTTTGCTTTTTTAAACACCTTACAAAAATATTTGTTGAATATCTCCACCATTTGTGAATTGTCCTTTGTGAAGTCATTATTATGAGCTATAAGGCTCACTTTACTCTGTGGCTTTTTAAGGAATTAATATATGCATAACATTGGTTGTGATTGTCCTTCCTTGCTCTCTGTGCAAGTTTATGTTCAAATTCTCTTTTGGATCTCTTGATTTCCTTTTTGCAGCTTTTTTGACTATTCTTAAATACCTTTGACGGCAGCACTTGTGTTATGTGTGCATTGTTTTTTTTATACAGCCTGTTTTTTTTGGTTGCTATTTGTTTATAAGCCTTTTTACCTTTCTATTGAGCCATTTTGGAGGGTTTTGTTTTGTATTGCTCCTAGTTTGCCTGGGGGCCGGATATTCAAACTGCACCCAAAAAGTGCGCAACAGCAGGAGCAAGCGCAAGCCCACTGCACCCATGCGCAAGAAGCGCGGTATTCAAAAACTGAGCAGGCCAAGATGTGCCTGTGGCACATGACTGAATATCATGCCACCTGCGCCATAGAGCAACCAGGGATGTGCAGTTGTGCATTTCAGATGTGCCATAGTGCAACAAGGGATGCTCAGTGAAGCAGTCCAGATGTGCCATAGTGCAACCAGTGACGCCCCGTGGAACAGGGCAGCAATGCAACAGCACAACCAGGGATGCAGGGGCTCGCCACCCATGCCACAGATGGGCAGAGGAGCACACAGCAGAACAGATATCGTCCCTCACACCCCATGCACTGTACAACTGGGGGACAGCTGGAATAACCACTAACCCATGAATACCAGCAACCAACCGACAGCCGGGGCATGATGCCCTAGCACACCCCCTGGCAAGCTGTGACTGGCACACAAGGAGGGCCAACCACCCTGTGCCACACCATCCCACGAATGCAGAGCACACCCTGCACCACAATCACCATACATCCTTTCCAGGAGTAGAGACCAACAGTGCAGGACACCCCATGCATGCCACCACCCCCACTGTGACAATGCAACCCTGTGCACCACGTAGCCATGCAAGGCAGCCCCACCATGTGCACCCTGCAGCAGGTGGCAGCAGACAGAGATGCAACAACAGCATATACAGTGCCACCCTGCACGTCCCACCCGAGGTACAGCTGAGAGACCAACCATGCGTCAGCACATGAGGTACCCCGCATGTGACAGAGCATGCCCCAGACTCCACCACCAGCAGTACAGCACCCTGCACACCCTCCCAAAGACACTTCCCATCCCAGCACTGGCCACAAATGCCAGCACAGACACACACAGTTTTGCATGGAAGCATGTGCCACACAGGATGCAACACAGTGCACAGACAAACAGCCACCCATACCCAAGGGCACACCAACACAGGGACACAGTAGCAGGTCAACCAAGCCCCCGGCGTGTGGCCACGGCAGCTGTGTACACATGGCCAGAACCCCTCCATGGCACAGGTGTGCCAGCAACCCTGTTCAGGCACCACGATGCTGTACGCCACCAGCATGCAGCTGGAGCACAAGTGACAGACAGTGGAGCACATCCTCTGCAACAGACACAAGTGACAGCATCGAGGTGAGACAGCAACAGCGGAGGCAACAGTGCCACCCGAGGCAGATGTGCACCCCACCAGTGACAGGAGACAACCCAGCATCGTGCTGGGTACAGTGGCAGTCCAGCATGGGCAGCCACCACTGACATGCCAGCGGACTGTGCAGGTCACAGACATGCAAGGGTGGCAGCTGCACAGGCCATGGATGGTCTGACAGGTGCGCTATGGACACAGCACATGCACTGTGTACCACTGCACACAGTCATCCAGTGCACAGGGAATAACACACAAACCACAGACAATGACTGATAGCTATGCCCACACCAAACTTGTCTCCCCTATGGACACACACACACACACCCATGATAGCACCACACCCGACACCATGCACACCACTGCAGCTGAGCACCATTAACCCGCTGCAAATCAGAGACCACCACAGTAGGCATAACTAAACAAATTAATTAGAAGTAGAAACAAAACTATGTACATATTTACAGTAAAAAATGGGGTGAGGGCCACAAACTGGGTGAAGGTGGGTAAGGGGCAGGGGTGAACAAATGGGAGAGGGAAGGATGGGTGTGAGGGTGGGTCCAGGGGGTTGTAGTAGTCCATGGGTGGACAGTCTTTCAGTGGGAGCCCTGCTCCCCGCTTCTATGGCACCTCCTGCGATGTCTTCTCCGCATGCCATGCTGATCCACCCTCTCTAGAATGGCCAGAGAGGCCCTGGCCACCTGGAGCAGCTCCTGCAGCACCCTCTCTATACGGACCATCCTCCATCCACCTAGGACAAGGGAGCAGAGTCAATAGGCATGAATGCACAGCCCCCTGCAGTCCACCCATTGTGCATGGCATACAGCCATAGGACACACCCCTGTGATGGTGTGCAACCACCCACAGTGATCATGTCCACGAGACCTGCCCATCCAGGTGCATACAGCCACGCAGACCGCTGCACACACCCACTGCCCAAGTCCCACACAGCACCACCATGGCTGTACAGTGACATGGCTTTGCGGTGCGAAGGCAGTGGCACAGCCATGTACCCGGTGCACGCATAGACCACCAGTGATGCACTCCCAGACATGCAGTGCCACTGGACAGTGCTGACTATACTATGTGGTGTGCATGGCAGTGGTGTCAATGGATGGTGGCCATGCCCCGCCACCCTCCCTGCTACACAGCATGCACAGAAAATCCTGGATGTAAGGCACTCACCATCATCAGCCTGGTCCGGTCGCTGAGCCAGTAAGGGTCCTCCTGCATTGGGATGTGCCTCACACCACTGCCACTCCTCCTTCATATGGCGATGTTCCTCAGGGCCTAGGGTGCAAACATGGAGAGAGGAACATCAGTACAATCCAGTAGCAAAGGCCCCCCCACCCCGGGAGCGTGCGATCCCACACAGCCAAATCATTCGGCCCCCCACCCCTATACCACCACCACCACTGCCCACACTGGACGGACCACCCCCCCATGTGGTGGACACATGCCCACCGTGATACCCGTACCAATGTAACCAGTGTATGGATAGGGCACATACCTGGCCATGGAACCGTGCCTCTCCTGGTGCGTGCCCGCAGGCAGGCAAGCCTGTCTGGGTCCCTCTGCTGGAGGTCCCTGTACCGGTGCCTGCACTGCTCCACTGTTCTCTGGAGCCCTGTCGCTTCCTCCAGGGCCACCGCCACCGTCACCTCCTCCCACACGGCACTCCTGGCCCTGTCCAGGGGTGCTTCACCAAAGAGAGCACCAGCATGGGGCTCAACTAAGGAGACAAGGTTAGCCAGTTCCACCTGGCTCCAGATAGATGCCCATCTCTGTGCCATCTTTCCACTGATTCAGAATCAAAATGGCGCTCCCTAGCTCATGTCCGCCATAACGTGCGGATGCTGCACAGTACTGTGCTGCCATTCCCCATGGTGCTGTCACTGAACAGCGTGGTAGGGGTGCACCCATGCGGACGAATGGCACCTAGGGGGCAAAGGTTGGGCATAGGGCCAAGGGTCTCTCACACACGGAGATCCACCGCGCGATTGGAACCCAATGCGTGTAGTCCGATTGGGTGCCTGTGTGACACCTCCTGTAGTGGCCTACAGTGCTGTGGCCCCAGTGCACCTACAGTGCCCCAGTGCCACAGCGCTATATATGTGAACAGCGCAGTAGCGCCACTGGCACAATGGTGGCCATGCCCTGCATTGCCTCCTGCACACAGCACGTCAGCAGTGTGGTGGGCATCTGCGTCATCACCCCGGCATGCGCAGTTTGGTGTGTACTGCGCATGTCACAGAACTGTGTCCTTGGCTGAGCACGTTCAACACAATTGCGCAAAGTGCAACAGCATGATATTCAGCCGGCATATGCAAATCAGCTATTCAGCCATTCAATGGTGAAGACACTGCATTTGCATCCACTTAAAAATACGCCTCGCCTCATTTGCATGCATTGCACTATAAAAATGTGACATTGGGCTGCACTGGAAATAGTCGGTTACTGCAGTCTATTGTGGTGAGTTGCATGCTGTTTGGGAGTGCGGACTGTGGTGTGTGGGACATGCATGGGACTGCATAGTCACAGGTAACACCTGTCATTCTCATAGGATGAGTAATGACCGATCGTGAGGTGGAGGAAGAGGAACAGAGACGTGGGCGGAAGAGGAGGCCTAACTTCACCAAGGCAGAAACAGATGCCCTGTTTGAGGCCTACCTCGACCAGGAGCCACTGCTCAGCGGACACCAGGGAACACCACAGGCCCAAGCTGCTGCATGGGAAGAGGTGGCGCGTGACATCAACCTGCATGGCAGCCACCAGTGGTCCGTGCAGGAGTGCAAAAAGAAGATGGGCATGGACAGGCTGAGGATTAAGGAGAAGGTGGCTGCCATCAGGGCAGCACAGTCTGTGACCGGTGGGGGACAGCCAGATGTGCAACACCTGACCCCACAAGAAGAGCGGGTTACTGGCAGCATGCAGTGTTGTGCCATCGAGGGTGTTCCGGGGGGTGGATTCCAGATGGATGGTAGCCCGTCACTGCATGGTAGGTCCTAGTCTGTCAATGGGGAGGAACAGGGTACATTAATGCTACTGTTTTTCCCTTACAGTTCCTGAGCATCTACATGGGCCAGCAGTGGTGGGCTTGTCCACTGAAGGTGGTAGCATGGAGATAGAGGAGGGCCTGTCCACCTCCACAGGTATATGAGGGTCAGGGCGACAGTGGGCCTGCCTAGACATCTGGACTGATGTTGGTGGAGCAGGGGCGGAGGAGGCCCTGCCTGTGTCCCAGCGTGCCAGCGTCCATGGATGCCAGCATGCTGAGACTCGTGCTGGTGCCGAATCCATCACTGATGATGATGGAGATAATGTCATGGGCAGTGATACGTGTGGGCCACAGGATGGCCACACAGTAGGTGACATCATGGGCATGGCCGTGGGTGGTGCCGCCATGGAGGCCTGGGTGATGTTACAGTCCCGGCCTGTGCCTGTCTGCACCAGTGGGGAAGCACTGGTGTGTGTCCCAGACAGTGGGGCTGTTGCGGCCACTGTGGCGGCACCACTGAGATCTGGAGAGTGGCAGCCAGAGGGGCAGTGTCAGCAGTTGGCCAATGGCCATGGGGGTACAGTGTTAGGGGGCGGCATCAGTGCATTGCCTGTGGACATGTCCAGGCCTGGCCCTGGTGTGCAGCACCCACCCTCAAGGGGTGCTGACCATCAGGGCCGCAAACACCATGAGGGACAGCATGCTGATCAGGCAGATGACCTCTTAGATGAGCACACCCACATACTCCAAGCATCAGTCAATCAGCAGGTGTGGCTTGTGACGGCGGTGGATGCACTCAGTGCAGCTCTGCGCCAGGCAGAGAAGCGGTGCAGCAGGGACACCACTCTGCTACTGGCAGGGATGGACTGGTTGCGTGAGGATGTGACTGCTGCCATTGACAGGCAGACACAGGCAATCACAGCTGTCATGGCCACAATGGGCACACAGTTATTTGCCCATGCGTTGCAGACACCGTGCAGTGCAATGTCCACCCCCCGTTCCCGGCGTCATGTGACACCCTCCTTGTCAACACCGGGTTCAGCTGTGGGCATCCAGAGCACGCCTGGCACAGGCATGTTCGGTGTGCTGCAGACCCCTGCATGAGCACGGTCACGTTCACGCAGTGGAACCCCTGGGGAACCATCAGTGCCACCCCATGAGGCCATTGGTCAGTCTGTCACTGCTGGCAGGTCTTGGCGGGGCCACCCACACATCTGTGGTGGCCGTGGCACTGTGGCCTGTTACTGTCCTGTCTCCCAGCACAGCTACTGTCTGATGCTGCCCTATGTGCATTGTGTTGTTCAGCATGCAATGCACGGGTGGGGTACCTGGCCCTGCACACACATACACGTTCCATCTGCACACCCTCCCGGCTGCTGTCCACTGTGGTGTGTGCATGATGATGCCTGCATTGTGCTGTCTGTCACTGTGCAATGGTGCCCAGCATCTGACACATGCATAATGACAGGCACTGGGCGTGGTGGTCTGTGGACGTGTGTGTGTCTAGGGGTGGTGGTCAGGGTCGGCGTGCCTCCTACCCTTTGTACATGTCTTGTGAGGTGTGTGTGTGTGTGTGTGTGTGTGTGTGACCATGTGCCATGTTAGACCTTGCCAATCCCTGGCGGTGTGTGCAGTTCCATGCTTGCCCAATTCCCTTAACAACATGCACCCCTAGTGTTTGTCCATGCGTGTTTGTGGGTTGTGCCTTTGCCACTGGTGGTTGCACATGGCCCCATGACTTACTTGGGTTGGCTGAAGTGCTCCTCTGTGATGGTGCCTGGTGCAGCTGTGCCAGCTGGATCAGTCGGGGGTCCCTTTGACCAAGGCGGGGCTGGTCATCACCATCTTCACCCATGTCCTCATCGTCCCCATCGCTGTCCCCCTCTTCAGCCTGTACGGCTATCCCACAGTCGTTGGCCATGTTGTGCAGGATGCAACAGGCCAGGAATAGCCTGCAGGCCTTTAAGGGGCTGTACTGTAGGGCACTGCCAGACGTGTCCAGGCAATGGAAACGTGCCTTCAGCATCCCGAACACCCGTTCGATGACATTGCGTGTGGTGGCATGTGCTTCATTGTAGCGTTGCTGTGATGGGGTTGTGGGCCACCGGTATGGTGTGAGCAGCCAGGGACAGACTGGGTATCCACTGTCACCTGTGTGTAGAGGGTGGAAGTTAGTTTGGTGATCAGTGTCACCTTGCCTTGGACCATCTAGACCAATATCCATGTCACTTCTGACTATGCCCCTCCCAAGCTCCATGTCTTTCTGCATGGTTTGCATACTCACCCACTAAGTGGCCAGTGGGGATGTCCCCACTCTCGAACCTGTGGCACAGTGCTGACTGGTGCCAGATGAAGGCATCAAGTGCTCACCCAGAGTGCATGGCACAGACATTGATTATGCGCCCCCTGGCATCGCACACCACCTGGCAGTTGATGGTTACATACCCCTTCCGATTCATGTATGCGGCCCCTTCGGGGCCAGGTGGTGTGTGGATGGCCACATGGGTGCAGTCTATTGCCCCGAGCATGCCAGGCATAAGTGCTACCCTGTGGAACTCCTGCATGTTTGCTGTGCACTCCGCCAGTGTGCTGGGGAAATGGATGTACTCCGCAGAATGTGGCAGCAGTGCGCTGAGGAATTGGGTGAGGTGGCATGACGCGGCCAACTGGGTTATGCCTGTCATGTCCCCTGTTGGTCTCTGGAAGGTACCCGTGGTGAGCAGGCATATGCAAGCTGTCACTTTGGTCTCCACTGACAGAGCATGGCTTCGTCGTTTGGGTGCCTGCATCACATCACTTCATAGCTCACAGAGCTGCCTCAGAATTGCTCGATTCAGGTGGTACCAGCCCACGATCTTGGTATCAGTGTACAGCTCAAAGCTGGTGTGGGCTCGGTACTGCCTGTTGGGGGGCATACCGCCGATGGGCCCTTCCACGGCCGTGCCCCCCTGCTGCCTGCCTTCTCGCCCCCCTCATAACTGCCTCCATCTGGATGGTGGCACTGGCCATGTCCCTGGCTTGTGTTCCCCCCCCGGCAGCTGTTTCTGTGTTCCCCCCACTGTCCCTGCTGCTACTTCCCCTGCACCGGGAACACCATCCTGTAGTGGCCTCAGTGCTGTGTGGCACTTCCCCCTTTTTCACTGCACTGTGGCAGTAGCTCCCCACACCTTCCCTGTTCCTGGGGGTGTTCCAGGTGCTCTGTCTCTGTCCTGCTCTGAGTGTGTGTTGCCTGTGTGTCTGCCTATGGTTCAGCAACATGTGCCTTCCCTGTAGCGTTCTTGCGCCTCTCTCTTGTTCCTTTTTATTTTGGCTCATTTCCACTATCGTGCAACTTCCACTTGCTCCCCTATTGCGCATGGCGCATGTTGTTGAATATCGCACTGCGCCATCTATGCATGGTTCCTCCCCTTTCAGTTGTGCATGCACTCATTATCATTGCGCTCTTGCAAAAGTGTGATTTGGGGGTGCATCTGCCTCCCGCTGAATATCACAGAATGGCGCATTTTCGGACTTGCGCTGGCGCATCCCTATTGTGCATAGTGCAACCCTTTTGAATATCTGGGCCTGGGTATGAATTTGTGTGCAATTTGTGTCACAGTTTCCATCATATTTTGCCACATTTCTTCAACTAGTTTGCCTTTTAACAAATTGTCCCAGTTTGTGTTCTTTAGTTTATTCCTCATTTGTTTAACATTGGCCTTGTGATGAAGATATACAGTACCACAGTGCAATCGTTTTGTTGGATGAACTCGTATTTTATTCTAAACTTCACAGTACTATGGTCACGATTTGCTAGCGGTGGACCTGTTACACAGTTTTTAATAATGGTATCTTCTGACACTAATATTGTTTCCCCTTGTTGGAACCTTTACATGTTGGATCAAATTGTTTCTGCAGCATTCTTCTAGTAATTGTTTGCCAGAGGCTGAGGAAGCTATGTTCTCTATCCAGTTGATGTCACTTATGTTCATATCTCCCATGACTACAAGCTCACCGAATTCCCTAGCTCTTGCAATTTCTTTCATAATATTTTGTGATTGTCTCCATAGTGCAGGCTGGTGGGCGGTATATGTTCCCAATTATTATAGATGCTGTGCTTGCTCCATTTATTTTGGTCCCGATGGATTCAGAACTACCATACACCTTGATTTTATTTGAGATTTCTATAGATTTTATATATTTTTTATATGTATGGCTACCCTTTCTCCTTTTTTATGGCTTCAGTTGTTTTTGTATAGGGTGTGTCCTTCTAGGTTTATGCCCTGTTTATCTGTTTCATCTGTCCACCACATTTACGTGATTGCAGTTATATCAGTAGGGTTAACAGTCATCAGCGCTCTTGTCCCAAGACTCAAAGATAGCTGAGTTATAAGTGGCCAAAACTAGGGGTTGATCCTTAGAGTTCCAATTCAACCCAAACTTGCTTATAAAGAGAATCTGTGTGAAGAAAATCACTGTCTCTGATGCAGACACCACAGACACATACACACACACATGGATAGCTTCTGTGTGATGAAAAATATTGTAGCACTATGGTTGCTAATTCCATTTATACCTAGAATGCTATGCCACATCACTAAGATTAAGACTGAGTAAACATTCTATTGTAAACCTGTATTTTGGCCGCATATAACTTGGCCCATTTTTGACCTAGGGACCTGAAAATTGGCATACACACCATTTGTGACAGGGTGTCTTGATCCCCCTGTGTTGTGCTATACTTTAGTTTTGTAGTTTTAAATGTATAAGGTGTTCAAAACCCTTTATAAATGTAGTTTTAAGACTGTTTTTTGCTCAACAATAACTAAAATAATGGTTGATATTTGAGACCTGAATCTTTCAGGCATATTAGCTCTTGCCACCAAAGCGTAACTGTGGGTGTTTTGGTAAAACAAAATATTATTTAAAATGAAAAAGTAATAAACAAAAATAAATTTACTGTTTGAACATGTGCATAACAGCTTCTGTGGCCTTCAGAAAAGGTGTTTTCATGTGCCAGTTGAAACTGTGACTGTAAGTCATAAATGGTTTTCTTGCACCACCTGAAAGCTATGGTAACGTATCAAAACCTTTGATGTGAAAAAAACACTTACTGTGTGACTTTTGACTTCAGTTTCAGCTAGCATGTGAGACACCTTATCTGAGATCAGCAAGCAATGTTTCCTACACTGGGAGCCCATCCCTAGTGTCAGCACCATTAAAATTAAATGCAGCCACCAGGAGCCCATCACCGCTGTCCCTCTTATACTTCTACCCCCCCCCAGTTAAATGCAGTCACCAGAAGCCCATCACCACTGTCCCACTTATACTTCTACCTCCCCCAGTAACATGTGGCCATCAGGAGCCCTTCACCAGTGTCTCACTTGTATTTCTACCCCAAAAGTAAAATGTGGGCACCAGAAGCCCATGCTCAGTGGCCCTCTTCTGCCACCAAGTTAAATGCAGCTACAGGAAGCCCACCCCAGTGGCCGACTTGTGCCTTGGTCTCCCTTGCAACATGAATGCAGGAACCAGAAGCCCATCCCTGGTACCCGTAGAATGACCTGTCTGAAACAATCCCCCCCCCGATGGAAGTTACCACAAACTTCCTTCTCACCTCCTCAGCCAGATTCCATATTTAGAGAATATCATTAAATCTGACTGCACTTGTTTGTTAAACCATCCTTCAAGAGTGGCTTTTGTGAGACAGTTTGCAAAATACATGCAGTCAGTGTGTATTTCTTATATCATATTTAGTGGTATTCTATTCAGATGGCATCCAGACAAGAAAGTAAGAGGAAGGTCTGTGCCGGCTACCACCTGTAGGGAGTGGCAATGGACACCAAGGAACAGGTGGGTCCAGTTGAGGAAGCGGTTGCCACTGGACACCAGGGAATTCTTGGAACAGGGTCAGGGTAATGGGAAATGACATGGAACAGGGCAGAATGCTTAGCATAGTCAAAGGGAAAGGGAGGGGTTCCACTGAACACCAGGCATGGCTTGTCACAGAGGCATGGTGACGGAGAAGGGCTGCCACTGGAAGGCTGGGACTGCTTGGATAGGGGCAGAGTAATTGATGAGGTATGGGACTGCTTAGAAGAGAGTTGGTATGAGAGAGTGGGGACACTGGAATCCAGAAGGGGCTGCTTCACAAAGAGTGGGGTGAGGGCTGAGCATGCCACTGGACACCAGGGACGGTTTGACATTAAAATTAATAATTCCAGTCAAAGGCTGGCATTGTAAATACAAAGTATTGTTCATTTATGATTAAAATATACTGTTCTTTTAAAAAAGATAGGAACTTTATTGCCAAAAACTATGTTTAGGTAGAAGTTATGGTTGAAGCACAAAGCCTCAAAGGTAGGAAAATGTGATGTAAGGAAAAAAAAAGTCCACTGATTTCTAATGAATGTGTGGTGTGGTGTTCCTCAGGGTTTGAATGACTATTTGATGCAGGGTAGGCATTACAATAACTTTGGCACCCTCTCTTAAAGCATTGGCACATGAGTAAATGCATATACTTTGAAAGAAGGTGCTGAAGTTAGGGTAATGTCAACAGAGCTTCAAGCAATTGTGAAACCCCAATAAACTACCAGTTTGGAGAATATATTCTCTTACCACATTGTAATTAATCTCTTAGTGAATTTTTAATTTATCATCAGATATAAGACTTTTTGTTAGCAATGTACAGTAGTATACTACTGATGCTTCAAGACCCCCCAGTCACTTCCTCAGGGCTCTACATTAGCTGTGAAGCATATATATTTATATATTTACACCTATGATAAACTGTTATTATTTATATATATACAAGTGAGAAATCCTTAAAAATTAAAAGTTTCTTTTTTTTTAACTCACACTTTATTCCCTTTCAGGTCACTGCCTCTCACTCTCTCAGGGAGCCAATGGCACAGGCTGACTTCCCTTTTTGCACTGCCTTGGCCCACTCCTCCACAAAGTAGCAATTTGCCTCCCCTCCTTCCCTTGGCAGGGTCAGGGAAGGGGGATGTCCCTTTAAACTTCCAGTCTCATCAGGCAGCAGGTGTGACAGACTTACAAGGGCCCGGATGCATGAGGGTCCCATTGCCTCAGGTGCCAGACATGATCTTTTCCCTGGTTTTCCTCTTAGTGGTTGTCAGCATGCAAAAGCTTGAGTGTACTCATGCATGAGTATGTGGTAAGTGAGCCTACCGGTAACTATGCCCTTACCTACCTACCTCCACTGTAGTGCCACCCATGGCCACCTAGGTGGCAGCATTTCATCAGAGGCAGTGACCATTTCTCCCCAGAGAAGGAGAGAGTACTCTGGGATCACCACCCCAGCCAGCCCTCAACAACTGAAACTCATTTCCAAACTGGGTCACTGGCACTGATAGGCTGTCTCTCATCTCAGCTTCCTACAACTTTACTACTGCACTGCATCCATGGACTTCCAGTAAGAGATAGTACCTGTGAAGTGCCCATTGTAGGATACAGATATACTCTTAATTTATTGGCTCCTTAGCACATAAAATGGAATGCAGTACTATGTCTAAAAACCCCAACAATCATCACAATATATATTCGACAAGATACTGGGGACTTTTATTACGGTTATGTTCACATGTCTCTACTTTTGAGGTTTTGTGCTTCAACCTCAGCTAATGCCTAAATTTCTTTTTTACACAAATAAGGGGCATTCCAGGTTGAATTCCAGGTTAAATCTAGACAGATGCAGAATAAAGGATCAGCACCCATATGGATGCATATCATTAGCTTTTTTATATTTTCCAGCACATATAGACAGCTGACATTTCATGGGTACTTTACATCACTTCTTCAGAACAGAACAAAATAAAAAGATAATAATATGTATCCTTATGTGGGAGCTGATCCTTTATTTTGTTTGTGTCTAGACTGCACACACAATGAGGCACAGGAGATCATCCTGAACTTTTCCTTAGATGAATTCCAGGTTGCCTACAGCCCTTTCTGGGCCTTAATAACAAATATAACTTGGAGAGGTGATCTATAAATTGTAAAAAACTCTCACTGAATTATCATAGAAATGCAGGTTTTATGCTTAGGTAGAGTTAAATTTTAATACTTTAATATTTCATCACAACAAGGACCAGTATCTCATGGTCGATCACAACTTCAACAGAGTTAGATGTTTTATTTCTTTGACCTAAGAACATTACAAAAATGATCAGTTAAAATATATTACAGCTTATATACTAGATTCCCCTAGATTCGGAGCCCTTGACAGGGCTGCACCTGCTCCAAAGGTGCTGCCATGACTACGGAACCTGCCACTCTGCTGCTCGCCTCCTGGCCACTTTCTGGAACCACTGAGTCGGGTAAGAAGTCCTCCTTTCACTGGGGAAGCCGTGAGTGCCACCATTGGCCCAGCACGCTCGGTGCTCAACCCTGATTGGACCCTGCCTACTCCGCTGAGCCCTTACTGGCTACATCTCCTGCTGACTTTCTGTCTTGGCTCAGGGCCATTGCGCCCATAGACTTTAATGGAGTTTTGCCGAATTTTTTTCTCTCGGTGCCGCTTTCCTCACACCCTAACTGCTGCAGCTTAGGGAACTGTGTCTAACTGCCTGAATTAGCTGCTGAGTCGATTCCAATTTTAACTAAGATTGTTAACTGTTTTTGCTGCTGAATCCAATGGAGTGAAATGTTTTTATTTGTAACCTGCCTATCTGCCCTCCTGTAATTTTCCCTATCTCTGTCCCTCTCCGCACTCAGGGCCTGAACCGCCCCCGCCTACTCCTCTCTTTCTTTCGCTCACTTGCTTAAATCCTCCTGCCACATCTCACCTCTTCCCAACCCCCCACAGGTGCCAGGTAAAGTTTCCTGCCAAGCTCTTGTCTGGTGGCTGCCCCGTCTACTGCTTGCCAACTCCATGCCCCCAGATTTCAGTGCTTTGTACCATGTCACTGCCTTTTGTTTGTCCCTACTCTTCCCTCCTTTTTTAATATCTGCCTTCTCCTTCCTCCTTCCCCTAGATTCAGAGCCCTTGACAGGGCTACACCTGCCCCGAAGGTGCGGCCATGGCTATGAAACCTGCTGCTCTGCTGCTTGCCTCCTGGCCACTTTCTGGAACCACTAAGTTGGGTAAGAAGTCCTCCTTTAACTTGGGAAGCCATGAGTGCCACCATTGGCCCAGCACACTCAGTGCTCAACCCTAATTGGACCCTGCCTACTCTGCTGAGCCCTTATTGGCTGCATCTCCTGCTGACTTTCTGTCTTGGCTCAGGGTCATTGTGCCCATAGACTTTAACAGAGTTTTGTTGAATTTTTTCGTGCACCCCCCACCTCCCATCTTTATTAAATAGACCTCTTGCCATGCCCTCCTGGTATTGCCCCTCCTCTCTCCTACTCTCATTGGGCTCTCTCTCTCTCTTCACGCCCCCCCCACTCGTCCTTCCACTGCTGCTTCTATTGCCTTCCTCATTTTGCTTTCCTCTCATTATGCCCCTCCTCTGCCTGTCTTTCTGCTGATGCTCCTATTGCCTTCTTCATTTTTCCTTTCCTCAGTTAATATGCGTACCCCCCCACTATGCTCTACCTACCACTCCTTCTCTTTGCCCTCACCCCACTGCTGCAGTCCCCTACAACCTGCTTCCCCTCCCCTCTCCAAAGCTACAAGTTGAATTACTCCTACACCTGCACTGGCACTCTTCATAATGAAACTATTCCTGCCCATAGGGGTCACCCCCTCACTACTCAACTACCCCTACTTGCAAGGGTGCGGTGGGCCCAGCTGTCATCTAAGCTAACTACACTCCTTCTGTACCCACAAAGCAATAACTCAGCCTGCTCCTTCTCAAAAAAGAAATGCAAGCTCCCTCACAGGGAATTATGCCTGACCACCCTGAAACTCTTACTTCTCCTCCTGCTACTGTCAGGAAATATTCACCCCAACCCAGGCCCAAAGCCAGCAAGGATTTCCACCCAAACCAAGTGCACAGGCACTCTTTCAATTGTTTGCCTGAACATCTGCAGCCTACTACCTAAACTTGACCAACTACAAGCCTTCGCAAGCACCCACCATCCTGATATTCTGGCTGTGGTTGAAACCTGGCTCACCCCCTCGGTGCCTGATCAAGCAATCTCCCTTCCAGGCTATAATATCTTTAGGCTCGATCATAAATCTAAAAGAGGAGGAGGATGCGCACTGTATCTAAAAGACAATCTGATGTGGCACCCCATCCACACTGAACTACCGACACCCACTACCCAACTACTGCACATCAAAATCCTACTCGGTGCACAGAATAAAGCCCTCTCAGCCATTACCGTGTATATCCCACCTAAAGAACAGGGACCGTGCCTCAACGCAGTACTGGATTACATCAAAGCACTTTCACCTGACTCCGAAACCATCATACTCGGTGATTTCAACATAAACTGGCTGGGAGCAGAGGCAGGGGCTGCCAGGGATTCAGTCATATCAGCTAACCTCACCCAGATGCTGGACTCCCCAACCAGAAAAAGCTATAGAACTGGAACCAACACCCTACTGGACTGGATCTTGACTAGTCACCCCACTTGGATCACAGGATCCGCCATACTGCCTGACTCTCTCAGTGATCACTCCCCCATCAGCTGTACCTGGTCAAATAAATTTTGCAAACCCCAACCCAAAATCATCCTCAGCAGACCTACTTAATCAAGATTGGTCTCCCATCGACTGGGCCACAGACACAAATACAGCCCTGGATCAATTCATCCTCATCTTCAATGAAGCCTGTAACACCTTTGCCCCACTAAAAAAGGGCAAAGTTAAATCTCTCTGCAACCCATGGCTCTCAGGCTCCCTCTTAAAGAAGTTAAAACACAGGGACCAGCTCTGGGAACTGGCCAGATCAACTGGGAATCAAGCAGACATCCAAAAATACAAAAGAGCAAAGAATGATTGCACCAAATCCATACTCCAACAGAAAACTGACTATTACAAGAATGCACTCACTGACTCATGGGGTAATGGGAGAGATTTCTGGAATAACATGAAAGATGTCACTGGGAAGGAGTCCAAATTACCCACAACTATTCTCCAGATAAATGGGAGTACTACACTGGACCTAAAGATCATTGCCGACACCTTCAATGATGCCTTCACTGACCTCAGCAGCATCCTCCCCCCCCCGACATTTTCGATGGTAGTGACACTCCTCTTCCCACCATCAGTCTCCACCCAAGAACCACCCCCCTTCTACTTCAAAGCAGTAAATAGGAATACAGTCAGGAAATATATCTCCAAAGCCATTGGCAACACCAGACCAAGCACTGATACACTGGACCTCAAGATTCTGTCTCTCACTCTGGAGGAAGTACTGGGGCCTCTCACCAGGATTTTTAATCTCTCCCTCTCTCTCAGCCAGTTCCCTGATATATGGAAGTCAGCAACAGTCACTCCAATCCATAAAAGCAGTGATCGTACACTCATGGGAATTACCGCCCTATCTCTATCCTTCCACCCCTCTCTAAGGCACTGGAACAGATAGTAGTGGACCAGCTCACTGACTATCTGGGCAAATATAACATCCTATGCCAGCAGCAGCATGGTTTAAGGAAAGGATACAGCACTGCTACTGCCCTTCTTGAGTTCACTGGTGCCATCCACAACTCTCTAGACCACAGTCTCCTAACTGGAGCTATATTTATAGACCTGTCAAAGGCTTTTGACACTGTCCATCGCCTCCTGATTGGTCAACTACTGAACGCTGGTCTCTCCATTGAATCTGTGGCATGGTTCGAAAGCTATCTTGGTAACCGGACCCAATGTGTGAAAATAGTAGATGTACTCTCCGACACTAAAGAGGTTCACTCTGGTGTCCTTCAGGGCTCTATCCTGGGCCCGCTACTTTTCAGCTTGTTCCTCAACTCTCTCCCCGGCTCCTGCCCTCAACAAATTATACTCTACGCAGATGATGCTGTGATCCTTGCCTCCCATCAGGACCCAAGCCAGCTACAACTAACCCTTCAACATGGTTTCACCTTGATTGAGAACTGGTTCAAAAAATCATAAGTTAATTCTTAACCAGAGAAAAAACAAGACCATGACTTTCACCAGCCACCATAACAAGCATAAACATCTCCAACTCTCCATAATCACCAGCCAAGGTAGCCCTCTGGAGCAGGTCCAATCCTTCAAATATCTAGGAATCACCTCAGACACCAACCTGTCCTACACTACCCACATAACTAATGTTGCCAAATCTGTGAACTCCAGACTGGGCCTACTCTATCACCTACGGTGACACCTAACTAAAGAGGCCCATGATGCCACTGTCCAAAGCTCCATCATCTCCCAGATTGACTATGGCCTCGTCATCTATGGCGCCACCACTGCCATGGCACACAGAAGGGTAACCACCACCCTAAACAAGGCCTGTCGACTCATCATTGGTGCCAAATGTCTCACGCACACTTGTGACCTCTATACACAAGCAAATTGGTTGCAACTTGAAAACAGAATTAAGTACCAGACCTGTGTAGTTGCAAAGAAATCCATTTGGGGCTTGCCCCACCCAGGAGTCTGTACCCTTCTTCAAACAAAAACCAACTCAAGAATCACCAGGGGTTCAAAGCCACAACTGTTTCAAATTCCCCGCTGCTGCACAACCCAAGGCCAATGATCTTTCACATACAGAGCCCCCACTTGGTTTAATGGTCTTGCCAATGATACTATCACTACCACCAGACTCGGTGCCTTCAAATCCAGGCTCCGTAACACCCTTGTGCCTCCAGCACCTGCGACTGCCATGGCTAATAATTTCAGCACCCATCCTCCTGTGCTCACCTGTGCTGGGCCCTGCCCACCGCACTTGCCCTTCCTGGGCCACCTTTCTCCCACACTTATGACATTGACAATGCCGCCTTGGCTGCCTCGCACCTCTCCATGCCTCCCCCTCACTGCCCTCCCTCCCTCAAACCCTTTTCTCCCCCTGCTCCTTTTCTGACCTCCTGTAACTGCCCCTTCTTGTTTTTTTACTCCTACTCCCTCCTACCACTACTACACTCCCCTTCACAGCTTCTTATGCATTTTCCTTGCTGTGTTCTCTAATTGAAACCAAAATGTTGTTTTTTGCAACCTGTGTAGTCCTTTGTAACATGTGATGGGGAACTTTCATAAAAGAGCCTTGGGCTCAAAGGTAACTGTAATCCTAGACCAAAATAAATAAAATAAAAAAAATAAAAATATACGAAGATTTATAAATATGTAGTACATAATACATGTGTTAGTACTCAAAATAAATTATAATGTTACATTTTTAAGTTGTAGGACTTGTAGCTGCAGTAAATAGTTTATTTTGGTCTCAGTGAACTTAATTAGTATTCTAGCAACTTTGACTAAAGAGAATAGAATTTCAATAAAGTGGAGGCAGTAATAATCCCAAACTTCTATTTCATAGAGCAATACAGGGTTTAATTTTGCTTCTCCTTCCTTTAGGGCTGGAAGTACAGCTGTCCATCCTTAGAGGAAACTGAATCTCATAATTGCCTGTGTATTCTGTCAGACTTTTTTTTATTTGAATCTTTACATGCTTTGACCATTTGCCATCTGATGAAAATATGACACCTAAATATGTATATTCATGTACAATTTCCAGTCTGACATCATTGATAAAGAAATAATGGGACTTTCTTCCACCAAATATCATGATCGTTGTTTTGTCTAGATTCATAGACAATCTGTGATTTATTTTGTACATATAGGCCCAGATATTCAAAAGGGTTGCGCCATGCGCAACAGGGTTGCGCGTGCGCAACTCCAAAAATGCGCCATTCTGCGATATTGAGAAGAGGCCAGTTGCGCCATCGAAACACGCTGAGCCACGGTAGCACTGGAATGAAGGCATGCGAACCTAAGGGGCGGGTCCATGCATAAAAGTGCGCAATGCGAGTTTGAACACTTGCGCAATGCAAGAGTGGCTCACCGGAAGCTGCTAGGCACCGGATTTGAGCCAAAATAAACGGCTCAAGGAGCCGCAAGAACTCGAGCAGGCCGCAAACCGGGGAGAGAGACAGAGAGAGAGAGACAGGGAGACAGAGACAGGAGCAGGAAGGACAGAGAGGGACAGTGGGTCCTGGAGGACAGAAGGCCAGTGGGGGTGCCGGTGCAGTGGAAGCAGCAGTGGGGGCAGTGGGGGTAACACAGGAACAGCAGCTGGGGGCAGAAGCCAGGGAGATGGACAGTGTCAGCTTCCACATGGAAGCTGTGAGAGGTGAGACAGCATGCTGCAGGGGGCGTGGCCGTGGAGGGCCCGTCGGTATGCCCCGACAGGCGGTATCGTGCCCGCATCAGCTACGAGCTGTACAGTGATGTTGAGATCGTGGCCTGGTACCGCCTGAACAGGGCAATACTGAGCGGCTCAGTGAGCTGTGCAGTGATGTGATGCAGGCACCTCACGACGGAGTCACGCTCTGTCCGTGGAGACCAAGGTGACAGCCTGCATGTGCCTGCTACGCCACGGGCACCTTCAGAGGCCGACAGGGGACACCACAGGCATCACGCAGTCAGCCCGCACGCATCCTCACCCAATTCCTCAGCACACTGCTGCCTCATGCTGCGGAGTACATCCATTTCCCCAGCACCGTGGCAGGCGTGCAACAAACATGCAGGAGTTCCACAGGGTAGCACAAATGCCTGGCGTGCTAGGTGCCATAGACTGCACCCATGTGGCCCATTCGCCGCGCCACCTGCCCCGACACGGGCAAGCATATCGAACCGAAAGGGCTACTCGAAGTGTCAACTGCCAGGTGGTGTGATGCCACTGGGCGATCATCAATGTCTGTGCCACACACCCTGGCAGAGCACATGATGCCTTCATATGGCACCAATCTGCACTGTGCCATCGATTTGAGAGTGGGAACATCCCCACGGGTCATCTAGTGGGTGAGTACACATGTATGGAATGCAAACTCTGTGCAAGGGTGGAATGACACAGGTGCCATGGTAGTGGCACACAAGGATATGGGCAATATTTACCTGACCTAACACTGATCTCCACTATCTCCACACAGGTGACTGTGGATACCCCTCCGTCCCTGGCTGCTCACACCATCGGCGCCCACGACCCCAGCGCAGCACGGTTTCAATGAGGCCACGCTGCAACACGGAACATCATAGAGCGGGTGTTCGATACTCAAGGCATGCTTCCCGATGCCTGGACACCTCGGCGGAGCTCCCTACAGTACAGCCCCCAAAAGGCCTGTGGGATATTCCTGGCCTGTTGCATCCTGCACAACATGGCCAAAGACCATGGGATAGCCGTACAGGTCCAAGAGGAGGACAGCGATGGGGACACCAGTGGCGCCGGTGATATGGGTAATGAGCCACCCCCCCTAGGATGGAGGGACCCCCGACTGACCCGGCAGGCCCAGCTGCACTGGGACACCATTGCAGAAGAGCACTACGCACAACACAGGTAAGTCAAGGGGACATGTGCAGGCAACACTGTCTATGCGCAAACCACAGGCACACAGGGGAACACACCGTGCATGAAGGTCAGGGGAGTTGAAGGGTCTACGCATACCAACACATTAGCAGAGAGGGGTGAGCACTCAAATAAACACACACACACACACCAGGCAGCATACAGGGGCAGCAGCACAGCAATGCGGAAATTACACGCTATCACACAGCACCACCAACCACCCTCACCACCTGGACTGTCCACGTACGTGTGTCAGGACCTGGGCAACCTTGCACCTTGGTGAACAGTGCAATGCAGGCATCATCATCCACACGCACCTGTGGACAGCAGTTGGGAGAGTGTGCAGGTGGTCCGTGTGTCAGTTTAGTGAGCAGAGCACCCAGCAGTGCACTGCCCACCATGACACACATTGCACACAGGCAGCACCAGACAGGGCCTGCATTGGGAGACAGCTCAGTCAGGAGCACTGTCCCACGGCCACCGCAGGATCTGTGGCGGCCCGCCCGTGAAGCCCTAGCAGCACTGGCAGGCTGCGCGGGGACCCTATCGGGTGGCACTACTGCACCAGGGGTCCCAGTGCGTGACCGTGACCTTGCCTCAAGACAGGGGTCTGCATCCCGCGAAAGAAACTTGCACCAGGGGTGCTCGGGATGCCCACAGCAGAACCCGGCGTCGACAGGCCTGGTGTCGCACGACGCCGGGAATGGGTAGTGGAGTGCGCACTGTGTGGGGTGCGTGGTACAGGGTCACCAGACAGTGTGGTCAATGCAGTTGCCACAGAGACCACTGCCTGGGTCAGCCTGTCGATGGCAGCGGTCACATCCGTCCGCATATGGACCATCTCGGCCCGGTCCCGAGCACACTCCCTGCTATGCCGCTCCATGGACACAGTCAGTGCCTCCACGGACCTTGCAACCCGCCCCTGCAGCTGTACCGACTCCTGCAGCAGGCAGGTGTGCACGTCCAAAGGGTACTGTGCCCCAATGGCATCGTGACCCCCAGGGTGTGGATGGTCCTGGTGCACAGCACCCCTTGAGGGTGGCCGCTGTTCACCAGGACCAGGTATGGGCTGATCCAAGGGCGGTGGACAAGTGCCACTGCCTGACGCTGTCCCCCCAGGCCTGGTGTGCAACTGCTGCTGCTTCCCCTCCAACTGCTGAGCCCCCAGGTCCACCTGTTCCACCCCTGTGCTGTCAACAGTGCCAGACACCTGCTCAGCCACGGTGCTGCCCCACGGTGCTGACAGGCCCAGCCTGTGACTGTGCCAGCATGCTGGTACACAGGTGTGGAGCTGGACGGCCCGGGGGCATGTGCTGGCCTGCTGTGTGTCCCTCGTGGGACACACACCTCTCACTGGCCATTGCAGGCCTGCCATCATCAATAGTGCCAGTGCGTGCCACTGCCATAGGCACAGCATGCTGGCACACCTGCATACCAGACTGCTGTGACACAGGCTGTGCACCCCCTGCACCCGTAACACTGCCGGCGGAGTTGTCAGCCCAGCGGCCTGCTGCTGCAGTGCGTGCAGGCTGCTGGCGGAGGTGGAAGGTCCCTCCTCCTGGTCCAGCAGGTCTGCCTCACTGTCAGCACTCCCACCACCATCTCCTGCAGACGAACAGGATCTGAAACAGAAAGAAAGTACATGTGAGTGCATGTGAACAACAGCCGCCCCACAACATCACCATGACATACGTGCAGTGATGGGCTTCCACCTGTCTGGAATCCTCCGCCAGGAACACACCCAATGGCACTCGGCTGCATGGCGAGCGACCAGTGTCTCCTCGGTCGGAGTCAGCTGCAACACCACTGGTGGTCCCCACCAGTGGCAGCAGTGCCACCCTGAAGGCTGCCACCTTCTCCTTCAGCCTCCTGCGGTCAGTCCCCATCTTCTTGCGGCACTCCTGCACGGAGTGCGGTGGCTTCCAGGTTGACGGCCAGAGCTACCCCTCCCATGCAGCTGCGCGCTGCTGAGGGTGCCCTCCGCCCACTCAAAAGCGGCTCATCCTCCAGGTAGGCCTGGAAGAGGGCCTCGGTCTCTGCTGTGGTGAAGTTCGCCTCCTCCACACCCGCCGTCCACACTCGGCCTGGTTCTCGCCAGTCATGCTGATCTGTATGGGTGGAAGTGGACACCTGTCACTCTGCAGTCCACAGCATTTCCCCATGAGCATAGCTGCAGGCGGGGGCAGAAGCCCCCTTTCCTCGCTGCCTGGGAGATACTGATGGAAGGGTGCCTCTGCCCCTTCTAAGTGCCCTCATCATGCTCAGCCCCTCATCCCGTGACACCCTCCAGCACCCCTGCCCATGTGCATTGTCCTGAGCATCACACAGCATGTAACTCACCTCTCAGCTGCAACAACCAAATCTGGCCGCCACAACCCAGTGTCGTATTTTTATAGCGCAACACATGCAAATGAGGTGTGGCGCAACTTTAATGACATGCTAATCGCGCCACTGCACCTTTGAATGGCTGATCGCCTGCTTTGCATATGTCGGCTGAATATCGCGTAAATGCGCTTAGCGCAATAGGGAAGGTCCGGCTGAGCCGATGGCGCATGTTTGTGGTTGTGTGCTACACTGCATTGCGCATGCCCAGACGGGTTACGCATGCGTCGATCGCGCTGCAGAACTGCTGAGCGCGATAGGCTATTCTGGACATGGCCACCATTGTGCCAGTGGCGCTGCAGCACTGGGCACTATATGGTGCTGTGGCACCTCTGCGCGATAGTCCCCTGTGCACTGGTGCTGTGCCGCGGTCGCGCGGGATACCTATGCATCCTATAGGCTGTCGTAGCCTTGTGTCATTGCCGTGACCTTGGGTATGCCCTCTGACCCCTGGCTAGTGCATGCCGTAATATGCGTCCCTATTCGCTGTCTGGCTACAGCGCCATGTAAAGAAATAGCGGCGCTGTGAACAGCGATAGGTGCCTGTGCTGGTCTATTGCGCAACAACTCCACGTGGGTCCTAGCGCGAGCGGGCGCCATATTGCCTGCTGTAAAGTTGGTGCCATGGCTAGGAGGAGGCGGTGGCGGGAGCCAAGTTGAGGTGGCTAACCTGGTGGCCCTAGTGGAGCCCCACTATGACCAACTGTATGGTGAGGCCCCTCACCGGACCGAGGACCCATGTGTGGCAGCAAGTGGCCACTGACCTGGTGGGGTCACTGGCGGGGCGGTCTGCGGAGCAGTGCGGCACCGGTTCAGTGATCTCCGCCCGGAGGACGGAGCTGCTTTAAGCGGCTGCGTTCCCGTGCCAGGCGGGCCTGGTGCCTAGGCCACGTGGTGTACCATCTATTCACCTATATTCTCTGTAGGGGTGTGTGTGTGCCTGGGTGGCTGTGCATCGGTGTGTCAGTGTGTGCAGCTGTGCGATGGATGGTTATGGCTGTGTGGGCAGGCAGTCTTACTGGGGCAGGGGCACTCTGCTTTTGAGTCACACTGATGTTTGTCTCACCATATGTCTCCCACAGGCCGGATGGTGATGGCGCGGACGGCTGATGTGGGCCATGCCAGGGCCCCAGTCCCACAGGCCGTCGGCCCATGGCCGCAGCAGCAGCATCAACAGCAGCAGCAGCAGCGGCAGACTGAGCTGCTGGAGGAGTGTAGTATCATTCGTCATGGATGCTATTGCATGCTGGGGGCAGGACCACCAACCATGATGGACACAACCAGATGGGTGGTAGTAGTTCCACTATACGTAACACTAGTGAGTCCCCACACTGGAGTACAGTGTACAGTTCCGGAACACATAGCTGCGTATGGACAGGGACTGGGTGGAAGTGTTCACAGGAGGCGACATGGATGGTGCATGGATTGCATCACATGTCCTATGCAGACAGGTTGACGGAACTGAACATGTACTCCCTGGAGGGGAGGAGGGTGTGGGGATATGATGGGGTCATACGAGTATTGTACAGGGGGGAACAGTGTGCAGGAACCAATATTTGTCAGCGTAGAGGATGTTCCAGGTGTAGAGGGCATGGGATGCAGTTGGAGGGGGCTCGTTTAAGGGAAACATGCGAATGTGTTTCCTCACATTATGGGTGGTGGACGAGTGGAACACCCTGCCAGAGGATGTGGTGGGGGCTGACTTGGTCACGGGAGATCTGTATGTGTGGGCTCGCCATGAGGGACTTCTGGAGGTCAGGGGTGAGGGGGAATGGACTTATAGGACATGAGAGTGATCGTACAAGGCCAAATGGCCAGACTAGGTGTCCCATAGGCCCCTATCTGCCGACACTGTCTATGTATCCATGTATGTAGGTGTGACACAGGTGACCTGCATCACAGTGCAGCATCACGACACGTCTGTGTATGCATCACAGGTGGTCCAGGCATGCACTGGGCACATAGCTGTGTGACTGGCATCGCACCACGTTGCAACATCACATGACAGCCTAGTTTGTACTGTGATTGACGTGGGCAGTGTGTGTGGGCGGTGGTGCGCATGGCTGGTGCCGCCTGTTTGTGATGGCCATGTGCATGTTCACTGTGGGTGGGTGCATGCCATCACATGTGCAGCACATTGGGTTAGCTGGGTTGCAGGTTGGGTGGTGTTCAGGGTTGTGGTCAGTCTCAGCCATTGACTGTGTTCCCATTTTCCTAGGCCTCAGTGTGCTTCGGCGCATGGCGCACGATGTCCGGCGCCTGACACAGCTGGCCGGCAACAACAGAGAGCTCCTGCAAGCCCTACAGCAACAGGGGGAACGGCGGCACAGACACAGGAGGGGAAGACGGCAGGGGGAGGAGCAGGAGCCTGCTGGGCCGTAGCCCACCTTTTATTTGCCCTTCCCCCATCCCTTTCACCCTGACTTCCCTCTCCAAGTTGTTTTCCCTCCCCCTTGCACACCCCTGCCTTTTACCCGTCCCCCCAACTTGTACATAGTTTTAGCTGTTTTGTTACCTCTTTTTGTTTGAATATAAAATTCTATTTTGGTACAACTGCTGTGTTGGTGTCTGCTTTGCAACTGGCTCTGGGTGCTCCGTTGCAGGGGTGTACATGCCATCTGGGCTACTATGGTCCTGGATATATGTGTGTGTGTGTGTGTGTGTGTCCATGGGAGGTATCACCAGCATAGCATTGCCTTTCTGTTGCTCTCGCCATCTGCTGCCACCCACTGCTGGGTGCACAGGGTGGGTCTGGGTGGTCTGCTTCTCTGCAGCATGGGGTTGGCGTGTGGTACGGGGGTGCATGGTGTTTCCTGCAGTGCCTGTCACTGCACATGAGTGGTGTCTTGGGGGCACGGTGCAGCTGTGCTGTGCGTACAGAGGGACTGATGTGCACTGTGGTTGTCAACTCCTGGGTGTGGCACTCTCTGCCTGCCAGTGGTTGTGCTGGGGCATCATGGCTCTGCTATGCTTTAGTTGGTTTGTCCCCATGGGCACCGTGGATCAGCCGTCCCACCCCAGTGATGCTGTACTTAGGGTGTGCCAGTGTGGTGTGGGTTCTGCAGTGAGTTCCTGTGCCCATGTGTGGCATGGCTGGCGGTGGGCCCCAGTCTGCCTCCTGGATGTGCAGTTCCATTGCTCTGGGGGCTGTGCTTGCGCTATGGCAGCTCTGCACTGCTCAGCTGAGCTTCCATGGTTGCGCATAGCGCAGCATTTTGGCTCAGCTTCTCCTTCCTGGTTGCGCGATGGCGCAGTATGTGCGATATTCAGACGTTGGTTGCTTGCGCAATTTGCTCTGCTCCATGTTTGAATATCGCACCTGTTGCGCATTTGCGCAACTGGTTTGTGCTTGCTCCTGCTGTTGCGCCAGTTTTGAGCGCAGTTTGAATATCTGGGCCATAATGTAGAAGTAATTTAACCCTCACTGTAAACCAATAGGCAATAAAGATGATAATGCCATATTATTGACATATGCCACTGTTGAACAAGATTAACCTAAGATATTTGGTGAGTGAAAATTAGCAACATTGATATTCCTTAAAAATTCATTAATATAAAGGTTGAAGAGCAGAGGGATGAGCAGGCATCCCTGTTTTACATCACAGTTTGATGGGAAATAATTACAAAGATTACCCTGAATATCAAACCTGATATATGTTTTATTATATGAGTATAACTGGGTATAACAGATTATGGTCTAGGCACAATATAATAATCTTTTCCCATAATATAAATCTTCAGTGGAGTCAAGGGCAAATCAACAGAGTCCTCTTTGTATAGGGCACATGGAGGTTATATAATAAATTATGCCAAGATATATGGTGAGAACGTGAACTGCATGCCTTTATGCAAATTCGGGGGGGGGGGGGGGGTCCTTGTAGAGACCTACTACTTAAACAGTGTTGCCTAACGTACTTTCCACAAGTAAGTTGTGGTCCAAGTCAGATGCCTTAGTATAGAAATTGGGTATGTGCTTTGAGGGTAATTCCATCCTTAGTGAGGATTTGTAGATGGGTGTCAGCTTTCTGCAAAAGCTGGGAACTGCTAAAGATCATAGTCTTTGGTCTGGTAGCATGAATGACTATGTTGTTTAGATCAGATCTACTCCTTTAAAGTTCCGAACTTGGACTGGATGCCATCTTTGACATAGGCTTCTGCTGAAGGATAGGACCATGTCATCTATCTTCATGTAACATGCAGTTGCACCTCAAAAGGATGTTCTGAACAAACATGAAAAACAACAATGGATTAAGGTATAAGGATCAATCACCAAAGGATAACATAATAGAATTGCTGTAAGTTAGAGGACTGAGTTAAGGGCTACTCTTTGGGATTGTCCTGTTTAGAAGTAAATTGTGACTGTCAAAGCCTAGATAGTGAAACTTTCTGATGAGAATACTATGCTCAACCAGGTTAACAGCCATCATATGACTGGTAAAAATGGCACCAGCCTTATGACCTTTATCAGTGGCAGCAAAGATGCTGCAAGTCACCTTTAACTTTTTGTAATAGTGGAGTGGTATGGGAGCCTGCGTGAAGTGATGTGAGGAGCTAATTATGGTGTGGGTTGTTGTTGACTTGTATGCAGATTAACCTCTGAGATGTTGGGGAGTACTGAGGGCAGCAATGGGTTTGCAGTTCTTAAGATTTTGTGTGTCCCCATGCACATTTCAATGTCACTAGCAGGTAACCTGAAGAAAGAAACAGTCTGAACAAGGAGGTGAGGGGGAGACCAGGTGTGCTCATATGAAGAAGCATATTCTCAAGGTTTTCTGTCCCAGTCTTTAAATATTTAATTTTATGAACTGCCTTAGGAATGTTGTGGGACTGAGTGGTCTGAGTCACACTGAGCTAGTTTTCTGAGACAGTATAGGAGCTGCAATGTTGGGCAAAGTACAGTACATTTTGTGCAGTGGGTTAAAATACTGGTTTTGTTCAATGGGTCACTGAGCAGTGCACCTTAGAAATAGAATTTGCTTGATGGGAGCATGATAAATTTGTTGGAGGAGATTCAAAAGCATTTGGAATGTAAGACCTTTTTTCCCAGTAGTCAAGGAAGTAGCTTGCTTTTTTGTATGATTTCAGCCATGCATTAATTTTACTGCCGTCTGTAACCAGTATCATCTCCAAGGGTAAAACATTTTTAATACCTGGTCCTTTCAGTGAGAAAATTGGCTGAGATCCAAGTTTAGTAGTGGCCCTTGAGTTTAATTAAGCACAAGGAGCATGTCTGCAGAAAATTCAAGTGAATTAACTCCTGAAACACTCCCAGTGCTGATTCAATGTAACCATCTAGAGTCAGGCAGTTCCTCTGAACACCTTGCAGGTCCTGCAGGAAACCCTCCTGGTTGAATTACTTTTAAGAATGGATGGATAGTGGTGTAAGACAACTCTGGCATGTGGGCAATTAGGACTTGTGCCCCAAGCATGGGACAACAGAAGTAGAGTCTAGCAGGGATGGTAAAGAGCAATCCATAGTGATGCTGTCATCCTGAGTTGTTTGGAAGGGTTACCAACACCCCTCTCTGAGTAACAATAAGGGGATGCCTTTAAGAAGTGCTGTTGGCATTGCCTCACATCCTTCAGGCCTGTTGCAGGCATGTACATGTTAAAGTTCACAAAGATGGATGGTCCTTAAATGAGGAAGAAAACCCGTTCTTGGCCACAGTGATGATAAGATAGCTCTCTGCTGACCACTCTAAGCTGGCACACTAAGTATCTGCCCCCCTAGTAAGCTCATGATTGGATCCATCACCTTCCCTGACTAAGCCCTGGCTGGGCTGAAATTTTTTCCCCCTTTTTTCCAAGATGGCCACTAAATGCTGTTCTAGCTGAGGAGTAGCTGAATTGGCAGGAGATGTACAATATACTATGAAAAACTGGACCAGGTATACACTGGTAGTTATAGATAAGTTGCTCGGTACCTCAGTGTGCCACGGTGTCTGCGGCACTCCAAGCAGTGTGCTAAGTGGTACTTATCAAAGTGTCAATGATGCATTAGGTACCTGTTGAAG
Source organism: Neoceratodus forsteri (assembly GCA_016271365.2). NCBI lineage: Eukaryota > Metazoa > Chordata > Ceratodontiformes > Ceratodontidae > Neoceratodus > Neoceratodus forsteri. The sequence goes on from CM028133.1 coordinate 616,721,253, forward strand.
CATGAGGATTTCATAATTAATTGATCCCCATGATCTGGTGCTTAAATGCACCAGGCTTCGATGTTAGCGGTAATAATTCTCTTGTTAAACTGCAGATTTCCTGTGGGTGTCCCCACAGTCCACATCTCTCTGGAAATCAATTTGCAGATAAAACCAATGAACTTTTTCTGCAGGTGCCATGCATTCAGATTAAGCCCTGTAATCAGCCCTTTACTGAAAAAAGAAAGACATTTTTTTCAGTTTGACCACAAATTACCCATATTTAGGAGTGCAAGTGAAAGTGACAGGGAGAGTTATGAATACTTGCAAATTTCACTCGCACTCCTCAGCCAACAGCTTTTTCCCATGCATTATAGTCAGGGGTTTGGGAAAATAAATTGTTTAGTGGGTATTGAAACACTCTAATTCAAAATGAAACAGTTCTAAATGCAGCAGTGCCATTAATTGAATTATTTCACCCACACATCATGAACAGCAGAGAAGCAACACCATGCTTGATGACTGCATAAATATTTTTATGTCCCTCTCAACCGTTTGCTACAATCCACCCCCCAACCTTGCCTGGTGCCCTGTTTGTAATAAAGAAAAAAACCTCTCTCTCCACTCTCTGTCACAGTCCAAACCTCAACCCAGCCATGCCTGGTGCCATATTATTAATGAAAAAAACTCCTTCTCCACCCTCTGCCATAATCCAACCCCCAAACCCAACCTTACCTGGTGCCCTGTTAGTAATAAAAAAAAAACACCCTCTCCACCCTCTGCCATGATCCAACCCCAAACCTTGCCTGGTGCCCTATTATTAAAAAAACCTCTCTCCATACTCTGTCATAATCCAACCCCCAACCCAGCCTTGCCTGGTGCTGTATTATTAATTTTGAAAACTCTCCCTTTCCGCCCTTTGCCACGATCCAACCCCTATTATTAATAAAATAGAATAAATCCCTGAAAGGAAGTCCAACATAAAGTTTGTTTTTCAGGAACTTTTGTAACCTTTTTGCATCTGTTTTATAACAGGGTGATATTTAATTTTATGTTATTATTGAAATGACACATCCCCCTTTAATACCATGCACAAAATTTCCCTTTGTACACTTGTGTGTGGACTATTGCAATTTTACATACTGTAAACATATACTCACATAGAGACAGCTGATGCCTGGTGCAGAATTATTAATAAAAAAAAACTCCCTCGCCACCCTGTACCATGATCCAACCCCAACCCTGCCTTGCCTGGTGCCATATTATTAATTAAAAAACTCCCTCTCCACCTTGTGCCATGATCCAACCAATATTACTAATAAAATAAATCCCTTAAAGGAAGTCCAACATAAAGTTTGTTTTTCAGAAACTTTTGCTGTCGTTTTGCATCTGCTTCATAACAGGATGATATTTGTGAATGTATATTATTATTGAAATGACACAACCACCTTTAATACCGTGCACAAAATTTCTCTTTGTAAGCTATCAATTTGAGACAGCTGATACCTGGTGCTGAATTATTAATAAAAAAAAATAACTAAATTTAGAAATACATAACTACTGTAGCAACAATACTCATTAAAGTCTGTATTAGTTCCCTGTCGACTATTATAGTCTTTGTATTCTGCACAAGTTTTGATGAATCTGTTTTTACAAGAATGACTTAATGGGGGGGGGGCTTTTAAAACCTGATTTAGTTAACATCTTAAATTCTACACCTGAATTGTAGTCTTTCACAGATTCTGCCATAGCAGGTTGCGGTTCAAAATCTGAATATTCTGGATGGTTAAATACTGGAGTTTCAAAAAATGTTATTTGTCTTTCCACTGACACTGAAGTGGTTCTGTAAACCATGTCAGTCATTCAATAATCACTGTAGGGCAAAATATGATACTGTACCTCTAGCATGTTGCTTACACTTTTCAATGCCTAAGTTAGCATTAAGATGTATCTATAAAATTGAGGACCTCATTGAGGCAGGAATTCTAAGTCAAAACAAAACAAATACTGACCTTTAAACCTTCAAACCTTTAAACAAATGATCATAGTAGATAGTGCATCATGATAGCACTAAAATGTTCTAGCACTAGGGGTGCATTACATCATGCCATATGCCAACCTTGTAAGACAGTGGGTAGTATTTTGGAAGACCTGCATCTGTTTTTCAGATATGGGTGCATGACATCTGCCTGAACTGTTAGACCATCTAAAAGGTGATCTAACTTCTCAGCATGATTGCCATGAGTTACACTCTGAAAATGGCACATGTCAAAATTTGGCACGTGTCATTAAACTGTGGCAAGTATGCATGAAAATATGATGCACATACCCTGACACATTTGCCTAGAAGCAGCATGCATTGGAAATATGGACCAAATTGCTGCATCTCAACCTCTGAAAATCCCAGCCAGTTTGTTTACATTCTTACAAAGCTGTATCTACGATATGAGGATTTCCTTTGAAGCTCAATGAATTTGGTGTTAGGCACTGGTAAAATCTGCCTCATATGAATATCAAAGTCTATGATCCAACCCCTATTATTAATAAATAAAATCCCTGAAAGGAAGCCTAGCATAGTGTGTTTTTCAGAAACATTTGCTGACTTTTTGCATCTGCTTTATAGCAGCATGATATTTAAATTTACGTTACTACTGAAATGACACATTCCCCTTAAATGCAGTGCACAACATTTCCCTTTGTATGCTTGTGTGAGACCTACTATATTGTAATTTTACTGTACGTAAGGCTGTAATCCATTGCTTTGAGACAGCTGATGAGAAAGTGTGTTTAATGCCATTGCGCTGTTGAGCACACAGAACTACTCTATATCCTTGGAAAATATATTTTTTGTCACAAAATCAGGGACTATGGTTTGCTCTCCTTCCTAGTATGTGTACAGCTTGTACTGCAACAATACAACAGAAGTAATAGGGATGTGGTAATAAAAACAAAACAACTACGAAGCCCAAAAGCAAAAAAAAAAATTAAAGTAAACACCTATTGGACAGATATGGTTATCCTGAAAAAGCAGTTTGCCAACCTGAGATGAAAAATCTGACATCTAATGCAATCATTTTCAATTACAACTGTAGTAAAAATATTGTCCCAATAAACTTTAATTTCCCTTAAAAGCACATGCACATTTTCGTACTGGTTTTCTCTCCTGCAATTTAATTATCCAGGATAGCCCAGCAGAGATGTCACATCTCATTTCCAGTGAGGGATGGCTTCAACTCATTTCTGCAGCTGGTTGGGCAGGAGGCACCAGGAGGTACTGTGACATGCAATGTAAAAGGACAGGCACTGCAGAATGGTGTTGTGAAAGTTGTATTTAAAAAAAAAATACTAACACAGTCAGAAGTATATCTCTGGTTTCAGTGATGCTGTGTCACTTTGCAGTGGGGTGGGGAAATGGCTCACCCAAGATCATACCAGGAATTTGTGGTTTTAGCTGGGCTGAAACCTGCAGTTTCTTGGTTTCCAAGCCTGTACTCTAACCATTACCCCACAGTGCATCCATAGAAACATAGAAACATAGAATTTGACAGCAGATAAGGACCACTTGGCCCACCTAGTCTGCCCAATTTCCTACCTAACGGATAAGCTGCAGATCCTAGTTAACCAACAGCTTACTTCCTCCTACCCTCTATCCATGCTGTAATCCTGCACTAACTCTCATGCTCATAATACAGGCACTTGCCAACCACACAGCTTTTTGATTTTCATGGAGGAATGATAGGTTGTAGGGATTTTTAGTTGCTGGAGGGTGTAGATAGAGGGCTAAAACTTACGTTGTTGGAAAATGGCAAGTTCTCCCAGTTAAAAAGAAAATGACCATTTACTGATTAAAGTATGACAGACAGTTTAAAGGAACGATAAAGCAATACAAAGAACACTTGACAGTTCGCACTGTAATAGTGGTTATTCTCAAGAGTGAATTATATCAACGTCTACTAGAAATGGTAGGTTTTGTTATACCATCAGTCTTTTAAAAGGTATCCTATGCCAGGAGGCTGGTGATGTATTGTTGCAGATGTTTTCTTTTATCTTTGAAATGTGAAACATTTTCAGATAGAGTACAGACAATGTTGCACATTGAACTCTTTAGTACAATGTATCAAGTTACAACAGTTAAAATTTATGACCTTACTGTATTGAAACTAAAATCTAGTTCACTAGCTCTTTCAAGAAAGAAGGTGAAGCACATTTAACCACAGTAAATGAAAACTGGTGATAACGTGAACATTTATTTTTTATAGAGACAGCCTAAAACACTAATAAGACATAGTTTGCGTGATCCCCCTAAATGCACTGAAGATAAATGAGCTCATCATAGGAGACCCTCCCACCAGCTCCAAAGTCACTGCCACGTTGCTTTTGCCTTTGTGAATGTTCAAACCAGATCCTCCCCCAGCTCCAAAGTCACTGCCACATTGCTTTGTGCCTCTGTGAAAGCTTAAATCAGCCCCCAACCTTTGTGAAATCAAACACCAGTTGCCCTGGTAACTAATTAACCCCACTTGCAAAGGCATTACCATTTCAATAGAGTCAAAATGTCTGTTGTAGTCCCTAGTATTCATTTTTCCTACTTCCCGTGATATCTGTTGGGGCCCTTGGCACAGTACATTCATTTTTTTTGTATAGCAACATTTCCAGAATTTGAACCATAAGCTAGTGTTGTATAAAATCTCTACTGTGTGAAACCAGTCATTCATGCAATATGCATGCTTCCTTGCTATATACTGCATAGTATTTATCTTATTTTATTTAAAACTACATTTGAAAGAAAAGGTTAAATGACATGCCTGCATACATAAAACGATAATAATAAGGTTAAGACTGATGTTACCAGGGCAACAGATGTTTGATTTCACTATGGCCCAAAGCAATGAACTTGAAGTCTCCACTTCAAAGATTGTGAATAGTTTATGTCATATGTTTACTCTTATCCTAGATTACTGATGCAGTAATCTGTTGTATGCAGTTGCATTTTGTTTGATGTGCAATATGCTATTGAGTTTACAGTACAATATTATACACAGGCTTGCCCCACTATATTAAAACCATGGCAGTGTATTCTGTGCCAGTTGTCACAGTGTATATTTTTACTGTGATATACAGTTTGAGAAATTGAAACAGAAGCTATTGTCATTCCTCTCAGATGTGCTATAGTGCTAGGCCTTTCTGAGCTAATTTACACTTGCTTTCCAAATATATACTAATGTTCTATAAAGTGTTAGTTTTATTTCTTAACATGGATCACCGTAAGCATAAATCTTGACTGTCAGCATTGACGTGTAAAACAGGTCTTACAAATGCAGCGAAAATCGCAATAACGCTAACTTTATATAAAACATCAGTATACTGTATGTTTTTGAAGCAAGTGTAAAATTGGGTAAAAAATGCCTAGCACTGTAGAACAGAGAGGAATGATTACAGGATCTCCTTTTTCAATTTCTGGAACAGTACATCACAGTCAAAGAGAAATATTGTGACAATATTGTGACACTTGCCTGGCAAAAGAATGAATGAATGACAGTGTCATCATCTATAGTAATACATGATTGGTCATTTGTCAGCCAATCTGGTATTACCATAGGCAATGATGTCATCATTCATTCATGCTGGATGAATTGATGAATGAGTGGGTACCAATTAATTTCTGCTCTGTACATACAGTACAGTAACTGAGCTATTACAAGAAAGTGCTTTCCTTTGCCATAGTCCCTGGTTGTTGCTTTGCTCCATGGTACTAGTACTGAGCCAACAATATTGATACCTTTTGGTTAACTCTTGCTAAGGAATTCTGACTGGTGATGAGACATACTGCTCCTGCAACCTGATGCTAAAAATTAAGACTGCTGTACCTCCACTCACAAAGAGCACTGCTTGATAGCAAGTATTATTAATTTTGGTGACCTCTCGAGCTGCCAGTCAGGTGCAATGTCTGTACAGCTCACAGACGGGGAACTGAAAGGGGGGTTAACATGGCTCTGGAGCTGTTCTGGAATGTTAGGGTTTCACTAGCTAATTTTACTCATTCTTGGTTGGACCCACTCCCTGGACAAGGAGTGAACAGCTAAAATATTTGTGCAATGCAAGCATCAAGCTGCAAGTAACCACTGTTCACAGTCCAGAAAAGTGCTGCCCTCCAATTTCATAAATTGGTAGAAATGGGAGAAGGGGGAATATTTATGATAAAGAACCTGTATATGAAATTGAAATGAGCAGATATAGTGCAAGAGAGTGCAATCAGCAGATCAGCTTTGGGCAATAGTGAGTAGGGCACTGTGTTAAGGACTGTTATCGCATGTCTCCAGATGATTTTTTTCCCTTGTAATTTTAATTGCACCAATAGTTTCCCTTTTTCCTCCTTGGTTCTTGTCAGGGCAGCATAGTAAATTCCTAATGAGTACATTGCAATAGTACCCAAGTGCTGAGCTGTAGCTGGCACTTGGAGGGGGGTTATTTGAGAGGCTGTTGTTGCTAATAGCAGCTCCACTCCTCCACAGGATCAAACTACAGTAGCTTCTGGAGTAATTTACTACAAGCTGGATGAACTGATATAAAACAAAAGCCCTATAATATGAGATATCTAGTGAATGCAATAAATGTAGGTAAAAACATGATGTGATGGGAGTGCAAAGCTATTTTTTACAGTATATAAGAATCATTGGATACAATGGTTTAATATAATGTCACAAACTATAGGGAATGTGCAGCATATGGGGTGAAAAGCAGGGAAGTACTGTAGTTTAAAGATTAGATACTGCAGTCTGTAATGTTTCCCATTTATGAAAAAAAAGTCTTGTTTATGATAAAATAACCTTATAAGCCTGATCATTACCAGATTTGTATTAATATTAACTAACCAGTCTTTAAAGGATAAAGAGGTATGATCCACCCAATGTTTTAAAATTAACTGTTTAGTTGAGACCCTCACCAAAGTAATAATTGCTTTCCCAGATATACAGTACTAAGATGATCATCAAAGTTGCTTAGGATACATGAATCAAAGTTGAAAGGTACAGTACAGTATGTTAATCAATTCTGTAACTACTTTATCTAGTTGTGTATGTATTTTCCCCCCAAGTGTTTTCTTCACGAGACAGGTAAAGTTGTATCCATGCTTAACTACTGGCAGGTAATACTCAGATCACTACCGCAATTCAGTATGTCTGCTACCAGTAGATGCAGGAACCACTGCAGGTCTGAATTTACAATGCTGACTAGCCTGACGAAATGAGTGTCACCATCATTATTACAGATTTAATTTTTTTATTTAATTATTTAAAATTGGGAACTGGCTAAGGCACACTAAGCCAAGGCTCATCTCCAGGAGCAACCCAAGGAAATATTTAAATAGGGACAACAAATTTTAACGTGAACTATTAATCCATCAAACAATAAATCCACCACACCCTTCTGAGACTGCACTAGTGCACAGATTAGTTGTGTAGTTTTGATGCTATGATTTTTTTTTGTAGATTCAAAAGTTAGGCATAATTCTGATTTAGTATATGCTACTTGCATCTGACAATAAACAGCATGTCTCTATAGAAAGAAAATAAGAAACTGCTTAATCCTTGGTTCCAGTTTGGTGCACATGACCAGAACCAAGTATTTAGAGGTTTTTGCTTTTTATTTCTTTCTAAAGGATACAATGATCATTGTTAGATCCAAAGAATTTATAAAAAAAAATTGGGGGAATTTCATAACTTGTGCATGTAGTAGTTTTATTTTGCCTAGTACATTATTTGTCTATTAAAGAACTCTCCTCCTCGTAAAACCTCCTCCCTCACCCAGGGATCACCAAGGCCAATGCCATTACCTCAGAGGTTGCCAAGAAAGAGGAGCAGCTGGACCAGGGTGGGCTCAGGGAGGGAGAGGGTGGTAAAACAGAGTTGCATTCCTCCAGCTGTACCTCTCCACAATTCATACTCTGTTCTGGTGGATAGTGGTTCCTCTATGGAGGCACCTGCAGTGGAGACCAAGGACGATGCTGGTAATCTTCACAAAGGAGACCCACAGGAGGGTGGCATGGGACCCCACAGGGGAAGAAAACAACTTCTGGTGGGGGACTTAATCATTAGGGGGGTAGAAGTGGGGGAGGAAGGGGAGAGGGAGGTAAGGTGACTGCCTGGCACCATGGCTTGGAGGGACAGGAAGTGAATCCTCAGGATCATGGGTGCAGCTGCATGAAGGAAGGAGCTGGATGTCATTGTCCACCTGAGGACAAATGACCTGGCTAGGAATGGGATCAGAGCAGTGCAAGAGGAGTTTATAGAGTTGAGAGGGCCTTAGACAAGTAGCACATACAGTAACCTTCTCGGAGGTGCTGCCTGTCTATGGCAAGGTGATGCTAGTGTACTCTCATCAGGGAATTCAATGAATGGTTGAAACACTGGTGTGGAGCTCAGGGTTTTGTATTCATTGGGGACTGGGGAGCCACCTGGAGGGATGCAGACCTATACTGGTGCGATGGTCTGCATCTGTCTGGGAGGGGGGAACCAGGATCCTAGGTGAGAGGTTTAAATGCTACATTGGCAAGCATTTAAACTAGCCAAGGGGGGAGGCACTGAAAAGGAGCATGGAAATCCCAGCCTTCCCCCACAAAACACATTAATTAGTGAGGTAAACACCAAGGTAGAGAAGTCATTAGGGAGCAGAACAGAGGTAAATGTTAAAAAGGCAAAGGCAGTAAGGACATGAATGAGGCTAAAAGGGGTAAGGCCACCAAAAAGTGGAGGGTGATGAGTACCAATGCCCATAGTCAGTGTAACAAGCTCCCTGAACTAGTGGCCTTGATGGAAGAGGGTTGCCTGGATATTGTGGCAGTCACAGAAATATGGTACACAGAGAACCATGTCTGGGATGTCAACATACCAGGATACACAATCTACAGGTGGGACAGGGAGAGTAAAAGAGGAGGAGGAGTAGCTCTCTATGTAAAGGAAGGGATCAAAGCAACATAACTAAAGAGTAAACAGGGAGCAGATGAGGCACTCTGGATCACCCTGGAAACAGGAAATGGCACCACAATCTGCATGGGAGTTGTATACAGACCCCCTCTCAGGGGGAGGGAATGGAAAAGGAAATGATAGAAGGCATCCTTAGAATGGTAGAAAAAGGGGAGATATTGTTGATGGGGGACCTGAATATGCCAGATGTTAACTGGAGCACCTTTGCTGCAGGCACATCCAAGAGCAGGGTCATTCTTGATGCCCTACAAGGGGCATGCCTCAGACAGTTAGTATTGGAACCCACTTGAGAGGGAGCAATCTTAGACCTGGTACTCTCAAATGGGTACAGAGAAAGAATATCAGATTTAGAAGTGGGTAGCCATCTGGGAACACACGACCACCAAACAGTGTGGTTCACAATAAACACAGCCATACAATCAAGCCATACAAAAGCAAGAGTATTAGACTTTGGGAGGGCTGACTTTGGGAAAATGAGAGAGTGCCTCAGAAAAGCACTAGCAAACAGGCAAGACGGAGGGGTGGAGGAACAATGGGGAGTAATCAAAACAGCCATCACAGAGGCAACAAGCCTTTGTGTAAAACAAATCAACAAAACACAACGAAGGAAAAAAAATGCTATGGTTTTCAAAAGAGGAGGCAGGGAAGGTTAAGGAGAAAAGGACAGCATTCAGGAAATATAAGGAAACACAGAAGGAGCAGGACAGAGAACTTTATCAGTTAAAGCAGAAAGAGGCAGGGAAGACAGTCAGAATAGCAAAGTCCCAAACTGAGGAAAGGATAGCCAACTCTGTTAAGAAGGGGGATAAGACCTTTTATAGGTACCTTAGGGAGTGAAGAAAGACCAAAGGAGGGATACTGAGGGAGGATAAAGGGAAGGGAATGTGGGCAGAGGGTGACAGTGAAAAAGCAGGGATACTGAACGAATATTTCTGCTCAGTATTCACAAAGGAAGAGGAGGGGGAGGTACCTAAACCAAACAAGAGAAACACTCTGAAGATGGGGGTCGATACCAGTCCATTTACAGAAGAAAGGGTTCTGAAAGAACTAATAAAATTGAAAGTGGACAAAGCAATGGGGCCTGATGGGATTCACCCAAGAATTCTAAAAGAATGAAGGGTAGAACTAGTGACATCACTGACTACTCTCTTCAACAAATCATGGAGGATGGGGTGGTACCTGAGGACTGGAGGAGGGTGGATGTGATTCCTCTTCACAAAAGTGGGAGCAGGACAGAGGCAGGAAACTGCAGACCAGTTAGTTTGACCTCAGTGGTAGAGAAAATGATGGAATCACTTCTGAAGGAAAGAATTGTTGAGTACCCAGAGGCCAGTGGGGCACAGGATCCAAGGCAGCATGGATTCATAATGGGAAGGTCATGTCAGATGAATATAATAGATTTCTTTGACTAGGTGACCAAAGTAGTAGACCAGGGAGGGGCTGTGGACATGGTCTATCTAGATTTTAGCAAGGCATTTGATACAGTCCCACACAAAAGATTAATACACAAGTTTGCCAGCCTTGGAGTGGGTCCCAAGGTGGTAGCCTGGATAAAAAATTGGCTAGACAACAGGACACAATGGGTAGTAGTAAACGGAGTCCACAGTGAAGAAAGGAGGGTTACTAGTGGGGTACCACAGGGTTCAGTACTGGGATCAGTCCTTTTTTATGTCTTTATAAGTGACATTGCAGAGGAACTGGAAGGAAAAGTATGTCTCTTTGCAGATGACACAAAGATCTGCAACAGGGTTGATACACAAGATGGAGTGGAAAGGATGAGAAGGAACTTGGCAAAGTTGGAGGAATGGTCAAATGTATGGCAGATCAGATTCAATGCAAAGAAGTGCAAGGTAATGCACCTGGGAAACAAAAACCATGGGGAAGAGTACACAATGGGGGGTGAGATACTGACAACAGTAAAAATGGAAAGGGACCTGGGGGTAATTATATCAGATGACCTAAAGGTGGGCAAACAATGTGAGAAGGTAGTAAGGAATGCTGGGGGATACTGGGATGCATAGGGAGAGGCATCAATAGTAGAAAACTGGAAGTTTATCCCTCTGTACAGACAGTTGGTGAGACCCCATCTGGAGTACTGTGTGCAGTTCTGGAGACCCCATCTCTGCAAAGACATAAACAGAGTGGAGGCTGTCCAGAGGAGGGCAACCAAAATGGTGCAGGGTCTGCACCAGAAGACATACAAAGAAAGGCTAAAGGAACTTAATATGTATACCCTTGAGAAAAGAAGGCAGAGATGGGACATGATAGAAACTTTCAAGTACCTCAAGGGAATCAACAAAGTCCAAGAGGGTAGCATATTTCAGAAAAAGAGATGTGCAAGAACAAGAGGGCACAATTTGAAGATAATGGGGGATGGCTCAGAGGTAATGTGAGGAAGTATTTTTTCACAGAGAGGGTTGTGGATGCATGGAACAGCCTCCCTGAGGAGGTTGTGGAGTCAAGAACAGTGGGGGAATTCAAGAATGCATGGGACAGACATAAGGCAGTCCTAGTCGGGGATAGGAGGAAGTAACCTGTTGGTTAACTAGGATCTGCAGCTTATCTGTTAGGTAGGAAAATGGGCAGACTAGGTGGGCCAAGCAGTCCTTATCTGCCGTCAAATTCTATATTTCTATGTTCTATGTTTCCTCAAAGTGCCTTGCAAAACAGGAAACAACATTCAGTACTTGTAAATGACAAAATGCAGTCAGTTAGGATGCAGATTTTCTTTCCTATTTCTACTAAATCTCACACAGATAACCTACCATGATATTTTTAGATGGTCCAAACCCTATCAATCGTGAAGAACTGAATTGTGGCAAACTCGTTCCATACACAATGCCGATCACGGAGTAATGTGATGCCCTTGGTGGAGTAAGCAGCATGCTGGTGCAGCTCCGCTACTTTACAATCTAACATTACTAAATACTACATCGAACAAGTCATTTTAATTGTTTCTTACTGAATCTGCTAATTAACCAGACTTGGGAGATCGGAAGGAAACTGTTATGGAGCTGTCCAAAGAGATGAGTCACAGTGCTTCTGACAAAGATAATCAAAAGGCTATGGTGGGGGCTGGAAGTGAAAAGACCTCACAGAAGCTCTTCTCCGGCTACAGATTTGGGTCAGATTTCGATGAATACACCCTCAGATCAGCTTCAAGAAGATACCTCCACTATTAAAACTGCCTTATTCTCTCTGATCTCTGACTTTCGAGAATGGAAGGCATCCCAGTCAGGGTTGAGGGTGCTAGTATCCGATGCAGAGACCCACATTTCTTCAATACAGGACATAGAAGAAAGGTCTTGCCATAATAATCTAGTATTACTAGGGCTCCCAGGGGTGATGAAGGGAACAATACTGTTCTATTTATCCAAAAGCTATGCACCCGTATTGCAGGCCCCTCACCAAATGGCCCTATATATGTGATCGAGAGGGCACATAGATCGACAAGACCTAAACCTTCCTCAGATCAATTACCATGTCCCATCATCTTCAAAGTTCTGAACTATCTTGACAGAGATCATATTCTCAAAGCAGCCAAAAACATAGAGAATATAGATTGGGAGAGTAAGAGATTGAGACTGGTCTCTGATTTAATGTTTAAGGCCAGACAAGATAGGGCCGCTTATCGCCCACTTCAGTCCAAACTGTGGGCTGCTAAAATAAAACATATAATGTTATTTCCTGCAAGACTGGAGGTTTCACTAACTTCGGGAACCCAGCGATATGAGACTACAACCCAGGCTGCTACAGACTTCAGCTTAAGGCTTCCTGAACTCTTCGGGAAGGGCGGCTGAAATTTCAGCAAGAGTTCCCTTTATGTATGTCTTTACCTTTTAGCTGAGTACGGCAAGTATTTCAGCTGTTAATGCTAATATTCTATATAGAAGTTATCTTCGCATTAAAAGCTTTCAAATATTGAGAACTCACAGCGTGAACTGTTGATTGCAAGCTGCTGCAAGGCTCAAGACTGTGGAGTCAGGGAAAGATTTTGTTTATATAGCTATCAGCTATGCAACTTCTAATTTTACAGCTTGTGATATTAATGCGGTGCAAGGCAAGAGCACCATCTACTGTCCGATTTTTACTTTGAGTGGTCTTGATTTCCAGAACATTCAGAGACAATTTTTCTCTCTTTTCTTAATTGTTCTCAGTAGATTTATTATGTTGGTCACTAGTGTTATAGTATTCAAGTGTTTAGGTTGTTAAGTGAGGTCATAGTCTTTGAAGATCTTACTACCAGATCAACAGCTCTAGTTTTTGATATGAGAATACATATTCATTAATTTAATAGCAAATGATGGTCAAATTTATAATGTTGTCATGACATTTAATGATCATTCAGTTCTTATACTGATGAGAGAAGCTGCTGCAAGGCTCAAGACTGTGGAGTCAGGGAAAGATTTTGTTTATATAGCTATCAGCTATGCAACTTCTAATTTTACAGCTTGTGATATTAATGCGGTGCAAGGCAAGAGCGTCATTTACTGTCCGATTTTTACTTTAAGAGTGGTCTTGATTTCCAGAACATTCAGAGACAATTTTTCTCTCTTTTCTTAATTGTTCTCAGTAGATTTATTATGTTGGTCACTAGTGTTATAGTATTCAAGTGTTTAGGTTGTTAAGTGAGGTCATAGTCTTTGAAGATCTTACTACCAGATCAACAGCTCTAGTTTTTGATATGAGAATACATATTCATTAATTTAATAGCAAATGATGGTCAAATTTATAATGTTGTCATGACATTTAATGATCATTCAGTTCTTATATAATTTAATTAGAGTGCCATATATGGCACTGAAGTTGCAATCTGTATTGTTATCCTTCAGCTATTAACCCATTGTGGCAGAGAACGGTTATGTTGATGTAGTGTTAGTAGAATAATTTAAGTCCTTTTTGGACACTTGCAGGCTGAGGTGGGGGCTGCTCCCACTAGGGCATGATGGCCAGAATGTGTAGGAGTGGGCTACTGGCCTGGGTTTTTGTAGAGGGATTTAAGAGGGAAGAGGGAGACTTGGTGAGGTTCTATAGAAGAAAGGTGGGTTTTATGGGGGGGGGGTCCACTGGGAAGGGAGAGGATTGCAGCAAATGTAGAGGGAGTTATAATTTGAGTGAGGTGAATAGGCAGGACATATGTATAACAATGGCCAAAACGATGGTAGTTTCATGGGAGGTTAGACTATCATTTCTTTGAATATTAAAGGTGGGAAAGATCATTCAAAAAAGTACACCATTTTATGACATCTTAATAGATATCATCCACATATTGTGATGATTCAGGAGCATATTACCACTAACCAATTAGCGAAATTACAGAAGCTTTGGGTTGGTCAAGTGTTTGGGGCTGGTAACAGTACAAGATGGGGAGGGGTGGAAAGACTCATACAAAGAAACATCGCTTTCAGGGAAATTAAATCCTGGCATGACCCAGATGGCAGATATATCCTAATACATGGGAATTTTAGCAGGAACATAAGTGCTCCTTGGATCTATATATGGAACTAATATGGACACTCCCTCTTTCTTTCCACCATTGGCCGCCATTATAGCTTCAGTTCCTAATATCCCTTGTCTCTTAGTGGGTGATTGGAATTTAGTTTTTGCTAATGACTTAGATAGAACATATCATAAGAGAGCTGGCTTATCCCCAGCTCAGCGAGCCCTACGAGAATTAATGAAAGACTCTGGCCTTATAGCTCCTTGAAGGCTTCTTCATCCTCAAGTGCTGGATGTTACATTTTATTCTTCTCCCCACAAAGTTCACTCTTGGATTGACTACTTTCTCCTCAGTTCAATTATATTATACAAAGTCGATGACCCAGGATTTATCCCAGAGTGCTGTCTGACCATTCACCTATTTAGATTAAATTAAAGTTTTCACCCCTTCAGCGATTTGTCAAATCATGGTCATTGAATATCCAATTGTTGTCAGAAGAAAATATAGTGAAACATATGAGAAATTTTAATAGGGACTTCTGGGACTCCAACCAGAATTCTATTTTGAATAAAGATACTTTATGGGGTGCTCTTAAAGCAACATGGCGAGGAGAATTCATCAGACTTGCCACCAACAGGAAACAGGAAAAGTTAAAAGAGGTGGAAGAATGGTTGGCTCATATAAGATACTTAGAGACACACTTAAGTTAAATATCTGATGAGAGAAGTTGGGTGGAACTTCATTCCTTACGGGCAAAATATGCAGCATACACTTTGAATATTACTATGAGGGCTTCAGTAAAAAGGAAGGCGATGTATACAGGGCAAGGCAAAAAAGCATGAAAATTGCTAGCAAATAAAATAAAACAGCAAAGGGAGGCTAGGTGTGTAACTACACTGCAGGATAGAGACACAGGGAGGCTAACCTCAGACCCAGAGGGAATTGTAAAAATATTTCAAAATTATTATGCAGACTTATACACTGCTTACTACACAGATCCAGATTATGATAACAAACTTAAGCTCTTTTTAAGCAACAGATAGGTTGCCAGTGGATAAGGCACCGGGCTCCGATGGATATCCACCAGCCTTTTGAAAATCGTTCAAAGAGGAGTTGGCACCCTATTTGCGGACATTATTTAAACATATGTACTCAGTTTCTATCAGAGAGTTGGCATTGTTTGAAGCCGGGATTGTGGTCATACCCAAGTCAGGGAAAGACCCAAGTAGTCCAGACAACTACAGACTGATTTCATTATTGAATATTGAGATCAAGCTATTAGCCAGCATACTAGCTTTCTGTCTTAAAAAGGTATGGGATAATCTAATAGGGCTTGATCAGGTAGGATTTGTCTCGGGGAGACACACTAGTGACCATTTTTGGAAAATCTGTCACCTGCTTTCTGCATCGGGAGATGGTGATATGGACAAAGTGTTGGTATCTCTTGACATGGAAAAGGCTTTTGATAGGGTCAGTTGGGTGTATTTATTTGACCTTTTACCTAGATATGGAATACATTCAATGGATTGCAGTTCTATACACTTCACCTTCTGCAAGAATTGCATGTAATGGGGCTATTTCTAACAGTTTTAGGTTGATGAGAGGTACCAGACAGGGTTGCCCCCTATCTCTGATGCTCTTCAATTTATACATTGAGCCTTTGGCTAGGAAAATTAATATGACATGGGAAATTGGAGGAATAATCATCGGCCCAGGCAATTGTAAAATTTCAATGTTTGCGGACGACATTCTCATGCATCTCTCCACGTGGCAAGATTCCATACAGGTGGTACTGAGAATAACAGATGATTTTAGCTTACTGTCTGGCTACAAGCTTAATCACCACAAAACTACTGTATTATCCTTGACACCCTCGTGTACCAAGACAGAAGTGGAAGGGATGGGTTTGAAATGGGCTTCCGGCTCGCTTACCTTTTCAGGCATAGAACTAACCCAAGATATTAATAAGTTAAAATCTCTTAATATTGACCCCATAGTAACACAGATGCAACAAGGCTTAAAGAGGTGGTGAATCTTGCCCTTATCCCTATGGGGAAGAGTCAATTTACTTAAGATGATCATTTTCCCTAAACTAATGTATCCCATCTCTATGTTGAATTTAGTTCTTCCTATATTGTGGTTTAAAAAGATAAATTCTATTTAGTCTGCATTCTTATGGAAAGATAAAAGACCCAGAAGGGCTATAAATAAGCTGGTTTGTGAGAAGGAGAAGGGAGGGCTTGGAATTCCCAGTCTCTTTATGTTACCTGGCCTTTCATAGCTGTAAGTACATTCAATGGCTGACCACTGGGGAAGGTGTCTCATCTAACTTAGCATGGTATAGGATAAAGACAAATTGCCCTTTCATGTAACATAGATACATAGACAGTGTCGGCAGATAAGGGCCTATGGCCCACCTAGTCTGCCCATGAACATTTCATTAACTTCATTGCTTTACACACCATCCAAAAAATTATCTCAGCCTTGGAAGTACACTATGCTAGCATGGACAATAGAAGCTCATGCTCAGCTGTGTACTTATTTCAAATTGTATATTAGGTGAGACCTTGGCCAGCCTCTATTTTATAACCTGAACATTCAGTTAGGAAATAGGACTATTACCTCAGCATACTGGAAAAGATTAAAAGATGCTGAGCTCTCAGACTTAGTTAAGGACCACCAAATTATGTCCCCTAAAGACCTCCAACAAGCTTTCCAACTAATGGAGATCCCTTTTTTCAAATACCTGCAGATTAAACAAAGTGTCATTGCAGCTCTCGGAAATCCACCATGGTCCACAGATTCAATTTTTTTTTAAGGATCTTTTTAAACTGACTACTCAGCCAAAACCTGTAGTGCACATTTATAAATTGCTATCCAATAGGGCTGGGGTTAACCTCTCACTGATGGCATTTTACTGGCAACAGGCTGCAGATCTTCCCTATGACACCTCTACCTGGGTATCAATTTGGAGAAGTAACTGTAGATTAGTAAAACAGGATCAATTGCGACTGATCAGGTTTAATGTGCTCCATAATTTATATTATACTCCAATTAAAATACATTTTATGGGCAAGAATAAAAGTCTATTGTGCCAGAAATGTCACAGAGAACCTGGCTGTCTTATACATCTGATATGGACCTGCCCCAGAACCCAAAATTTCTGGCAACAAACAAAAACATTTTTGAACCCTTTATTTGAAGGGAGAGATTGCTTCAATATCGAAACATGTGAACTTGGCAACCTCTCAGCCATACCGTATCAGACCCATAAATACTAAATGGCTCTTACTTCTGCAGTAACACTGCTCCCAGTCAGGAGGTATTGGATTAAGGAGGTTTCACCCCCCTTTTTAGAGAATTGATACAGGAATTGTATACAGCTTTTAATACAGAAAAGGCAATAGCCTCACAATTCCATACTCTAAATAACTTCAACAGCAGATGGGTGCAGTTTTTACTGTTTTTAGCTGAGAGGTGTAAGGATTTGTAGAAGATCATTAATCCAACTCCCATATACGAAGGAACTAAGTGATTAAATAGATTTAAGTGAGTTATTATAATATGTTCTACAGCAGGAGGCATTCAGTAGATTTGTCTTAGTCCAGTGGACTCAAGGGGAGGGGAGGAAATATTGGGGGAGACATATATAGTAATATAATTCAAAGGACTGTTAATTAGGAAGGGGTGGGAGGGGTAGGAAGGAGGAGGAGGAGGGGGGAAGGGTTTGGTAGAGTTGCCAGTCTGACATGTTTATTGCTACTGTGAGATATACTATATGTACTGTTTACTTTAAAAATGTTAATAAAGTATTCTAAATGGTCACAATGATGATCACCATATAACCCTTTTTTTGGCTATGTGATCAAATTCTAGGCATATTCTAAGCAGACATTACCAAATCATATGAAAGAGCTAACGAGCTAACTTTAATACAGCAGTGGTGTTCTATTGTATATCAGTAGTGTGGAGGGGAGCACTGGCTAATTTAGTAAAATGGTACTGCACAATTTTATTTATTTATTTGCTTTTGTTTACCAGGTAAACACACTAGACAGCCAAGTGCTTATTTTCAGGAGTGACCTGGAAGGTTACAAGGTACAGATGAGAATAATTTGGCAGTATACATCACGTCACATATAAAACAGTTTACATCACATCACATGTGAAACAGTATGGTACAGGTGTTTGACAGCAGTCAATATATAGAACATCACAAGTGCATATTGGTGGGCTGGAGCCCAAAAGCTCAGTGACAGTACAGAATATTCACAAAAAATATGTACAGAAAGGAAAGAAAGGAATACATTTCTAGACAATACAGCTGATAGTAGTGGGTCAGCCCGAAGGTTAAGTGCATTCAATGATACAAGCTCTTATTAAGCTAGAATCGAAAGACTATGACCAAAAACATCCTTTATGCCCCATGATGCAAAATGGAATTCTCAGTGTCCCTCACATCCAGGATCTTATGAAAAATACAGAGAAAACCCAAGCCCAGATTTTGAAGTGATCACATTTTTAACATACCATAGCAACACTTCTAATTTGTATGTCTACTTGTGTTAATGCTCTCAAATCTGTGTTCATAATGGAAGGCAAAGTAAAATTAACTGAAAGGCTTAAAATTACAAATGGTCTAACATTCACTAATTTGGCCTTACATTTGTTGCCCTTTTGTCTTGAATATGGATTTTGTGTTTTCCCATGATGGTTTCTATGTGGTTAAACATTTTGATACTGCACTTTTTACCCACTTTCGAGAAACTTGAAACACTGTAATTTATTAAAGAATGGCTATAGCTTTTCTTAAATTCTCTTTAGACCTTAGACAACTGTCAGTCATGTAGAGACATCAAGTATCACTCTCATCTTGTTCTCTCAGGGGTCCAAATGAAACTTCTCACATCTGTGCTGCCTTATTCTTATCAGAAACTGATGTGGCACAGTTAATAACCATTCACACAGAACTTTCAAGACAATGAAAAAAACAGCAGTTAAAAGATGGTAGTAATAACATTTCTTAATTATGTTTTATTTTACTTAGACAATGCAGTGCCATAGCAGAAGTATGCCACGCCATTGTACATAAAAAATACTGCCGTCTTTACATTTTTTTCCCCTTTTCTTGAAAGCTCTGTGTGAATGGGTAGCTAAATAGAATTATGCAATGGCAAGAAAATTTACTGGACTCTGATTGGTCAGTGTGTGCCTGAGACAGTGATGATATTACACAATAACATCACTGTGTTGATTTTATGGAGTAGCACCTATTTTTTTTTTCAGAAACAAAGATATACTGCCTCACTAAAAATCTACTAAAAATATTTTTATTTTTATTTTTGTTTTCTATAACATTGAACCATTGTACAATTGCAATCAGGCACTCCAAGGTGTGTGTTATCGTGTAATAATGTCACTCCTGGGGTGGTGGAAGCACTAAACCGCCTCGTGTGCTCCAACCCCAGGAGTGACATATTACAATACACACACCTGTCATGCCTTATTGCTTAAATAGACAACTGATGCATCACACAAAATCAAAGTAGATCTACAGCAATGCATTGTCACAAATGAGAGCAGGTGTAAAGCAACTCCCAATGTTACCTGCAGAAAATATATAAAGAATGGAATCATTTCAGAAATCCTGGGTTCCTCAAAGCTGTACATACTGTAGACATTTTACTGCTGATGCAACGACATGCAGCATTATTTATTTTTCTTTTCTTTTCTGCTGCATAAAACTTGATAGAAAATCATCACTACAAAAAGGTCCTTCAAAATAATGCAACACCTGGAACTGAACCCTAGACCTTTCCAATAGCCAGTCTCAGGGCATGCACACAATCCAATAAGCAGACATGGGAGGTGCTATTGTAATGTGGGGAAAAGATAA
Source organism: Neoceratodus forsteri (assembly GCA_016271365.2). Classification (NCBI taxonomy): domain Eukaryota; kingdom Metazoa; phylum Chordata; order Ceratodontiformes; family Ceratodontidae; genus Neoceratodus; species Neoceratodus forsteri. Next base: position 616,741,549 of record CM028133.1, read on the forward strand.
ATATGAGCTGAAGATGGAGAAACAATTGAGCAACACAGGCTAGCATAATATCAGTTGACCAAACTGACATACAGTACAAGCCCTTTTAATAGCTACATGATTTATTTTGTATAGGACTTGGGACTTCTTCTGCATTTTCTTTTGTACCTGTTTGCAAAATTGCAAGGGGATCCTATTGTGATTAGTATTTTTATAGATTGACAAATGATATGTTTTTTATGGGGGGGGGGGCAAGGCCAGTGACTGCTCTAACAGCAGGTCAACCTTAAATATATGTTTTCCTGTAATCACAGATATATTTGTTAGACAGACAAGGAAGTGAGTTGTAACTAAAAAAATCTGCTGAAACAAAAAAAGGTGGAGATAAACCAAAAATAGGGAGAAGAGGAATATAGCAAAAAAAAGTTACAGGAGAAGGAAAGAGGAAATAATAAACAATCTTTTCTGTGGGATTTCAAAGCATGTCTAACACCTTAGGATAACACTGCATCCTATATCCACATTTCCACAGACAAACCATACTTATGGAGCAATAATAGGCATTTAAACAAGCCACACAATGTTCTGTTATGTTTTTGGATGATTTGTTATATTGTGTTCTACATATTGATACAGTGTAACGAACCACACTATCTTCAGTTGTGTATTTGGGTGATTTCTTACAATGTGCAACATACTGAAGGGTGCATTAACACTTTCACCTTATGCCACATGTATGAAAATTGTGCACATACACTAGTACAGTATATCGATTACCATGAGACATTGCATACACCATGAATAAAAAAATATGCAGTACAATTAAGAGTGAAATATATCATCATTTGTTATGGCTATGAGACCATTCCCATTACAAGCTGCCTACAATAACTCTTACAATACACCAGGCTGAGAAGAGATGACAAATAACACTACAAAACACAACATGTAAAAAAATGAAAGAAATAGTGTCGTCTCATAGCCATAACAAACTGTGATATAATTTACTTCACACTGAATTGTAAAGCCTGTTTCTTTTTTCCTTTTTTTGATGCACTGAGCTGATTTTTCCATGCCACTTCATTAATTCACTAAAAATACCACCAACAGCTTAAAAATCTGGTTAAATTTCAATTGGCATCCATCTGTATTCCCTCCCCCATGCTGAAAATAGGCAAAAAAATTGTCTAGCTCTCCTCCCCAGTCAAGAAAAACTAAATAAATAATACAATTATTTGCTACAGTATTTATTAAGTATGACCATAGAATAAAATCTTACATACTGTACATCACTATGTCTCCAGACTATTGAATCTTTCACTGGGATTTTTTTTCTTTCCTTAAAATGCTCCACCAGTGCCACAATGAGTGTGTCCATTGAAAAAAATAGTATCAGCATGGCCGGCTGCTTGCTTGCTTACTTCTTTTCTGATTCATAGGATGGACGTCAGAGGGTGGTAGTAAATAGAGATCACTTAGAGGATGGTAGTGTGACCAGTGTCGTGCCACAATGATTAATACTTGCATAAGTCAAATTTAATTGAGTTTAAAAAAAATTGTACAGGGGTGATTTGTTTGTGAATAGAAATGTGAATGAGAACAGAAAAAATGGGTAAACCTGAAGCTGGAGAGGTTTGTGGGTAGATGCAGAGGTATGTAAGGAAGTAATTCTTCATACAAAGAGTGGTGAATGTATGGAGGCAGAAGCTGATTAATTTCAGCATCTGCTTATAGTAGTGTGATCCCTTATTTAACTGTGCTCATTTTTTCACATTTACAGAGACTTCGTCCACATTTTAAACATTTGTTTGCAGTACATTGGATGCATTCTCTATTGGTGTGTAGATCATTACATTTTGACTTCTGAGATTAGTACAAGTGTAGGATCCTCACATTGATATTAGATGTAATGAATTATTCAAACAGAAATACTTTCATTGTCTTTTCTCTTGTTTTCTATCCGATTTGCTTGACTTAGTCATGTCTTTTGCTTAAAATTATTAAATGTAACTTAAATGATGCACTGTACAGTGCTGTACCATCATACATATAGGCAAGCCACAGTCAGAAACTTTACATAGGTTGATTACCTTCTGTTAGTGCTTGTCTCAAACAGGTTAGTAACGAACAAATTTAGAGGTATTTATAGGAGCAAGGGACTTTTTTCTTTAGTCTTTTTTTTTGTAATAAATAGTGCATTTCAAGTAAAACTGGAATGGGCACATTACAACTAATCATATATTAGGAGGTATTTGGGAGGACAGGCTGTCATTTTATGATTCTACTAAACAGCAATATAACCGTATTTCATAGGTAGCAAATGTACATAACTTGAAACACAGTATTGCAAGTTCCATTTTCAGAATGCAAGGACTGCAGTTCTAAACAGCCTCAATAAGTGTAATTAAGTTAAGACTTAGTTAATTATTATCCTAGGCAGTATTAAAACATTTTACTAGATGGCTTGCATCAATTTTCATGCATTTGTTCACTATAAATATTATTTATCCTCATACAGTATATGATAAAATTCCCTTTTAATACATGGCTTCATTGGAATCTAATAATTATTTTAATTTGTACAGCATGTTTAACACTTAATAGAAAAATAATTAATATGCTATGTAAGAATTTGTGCACATTATAATTCATTTCCAGATTCCATCAGTTACAGTTCTTAATTTTGACTAATCAGACACTACTAAAAATGACAAAACAACATATAAATGAGCATTTATCAAGCAGAATTGGTGTAACATAGCCACTCATGGCCACTGGTAAAATTCTCTATACATTCCACATTAGACATTTTGTTAAAAGTATAGTAATTTATTATTGGTATCGGTTGAATGCTGTTTAGACCTTTGAGAACTCTCATTAATCACAAGTGCCAGCAGTCCAGTACCGGGGGTTTTAAACCACATTATTTTATGATGTCCCAACTGCAAGCACTGGCTGTGCAGTACCAAGGGGTTTAAACCGTGGTTTTATTTTCTTTTTTTCCTTTTTTTTTTTTTTTTTTTGATGTCCTGACTGCAGGTTCCAGCTGTTCAGTCCCAGGGGTTTAAAACTGCATTTTTCCTTTTTCCTTTTTTTTTATGATTAATAAATGTTGAGAGGCAGATCTAGGAAGATTATAATGGATGCACAGTACAGTATGCTGCTTAACCTGTGCATATAATTAAGACCAATGTCATGACTTACAGTATACAGTATGGGAAAAAAATGATTCAATGCAACTGTGTCTGAATTAATAATTACATCTCTCTTTGCTGTTTGAGTTGTACAGAGTTCCCAGTAGCAGCTGCTGAATTTTCATGGAAGATCTGTGCACATCTTAGTTCTCTCTCTCTCTCTCTCTTGCTCTCTTATTATTATTAATAATATTTGTTTGACAGTGTTCACAAATCTGAATAAGGATGTCAAGAATGGAAAGCCCAAATGGTACAGTAAGTGCAATCTGAGTAAAGACAGTGCATGTAAACCATTATGTTTTTTTTTACTGCAGTTAGACTGAGACTGCTGATTTTTTCTCTCTTGCACCTCTACGCGCTGTTGCTGACACCGCCAACATGACAAGTGACCTCCTTCTTGTTCATATAGAGATTCTGCTGACCTGACAAGTGAATCTCTTTCACCAGTTAGATTTGTATTAAGAAAATAGAATCTGATGCTAGTTGAAGGTGAAACAAATCATTTTTTCAGCTGTGGTAAGAGCACATTACCGACTAGAAAATACTTTCGAACAGTGGGGAAATGGGGAGGGGGGTGCTAGACAGTCATGGAAAGTGTGCATTTTTTTCACAATGCCATCTGCTGGTGGAAAACCGAGTTAGGTTCAAACAAAAGTGAAATCACACTCCAGGAAAGCAATCACTGTAGAATTAGTGGTGACTGCCATCTAGCGATCAAATGAGGAAATGAATTTAGGTACATTCTGTTATGCCTTAATACTGAGTGGCACACTGAGGATCCACATCAGTAAGAGTGGCATAATTTGGTACCGTCTCAGTAACGAGAGACATGCCAGGGTACCAGGCAACTTATCTATAGCAACCACAGTACCACCGTTGCCTCATTTGTTTTCCTGTATATTCCTCTTTCCAGATGTTCTTGAGTGGTGTCAGGAGGTCTAAACCTCATTCTTAGGTTCTTGGCAATATTGGGAATGCAAGGAATCACAAACATGTTGCATCAGAGTAATAAACTTGTTTATTACTGCCAAAGGATAAATCACAGTTGCCCTAAGCAGTTCTTACTAATACAAACTGGGAGCCAATGCTAAGTGTTCCCTATACCTCAAGGTGTTTTCGTGTCTCTTGGGGTCTGTGAGGTATAAGACTTAGTGTCTCACATTATATACTTAAGATAATTACTATGGTTACTGTAAGATATAAACATTTCTAGTTACAGAGATGAGCCCTGTTGGTTAAATTAGAGGTGGCTCCACTGTCCAAGATAACATTATACAATTTTGTAGTAGTCATCAGTTTGTAAAACAAAAGAGTACAGTGTACAGAGTCTTACATAACTTAGTGTAGTAGTACAAATCACCAAAAGGTGGCAATGCCGACTTAGATATTATAGTCATTCCAAGGACACAGATGTCCTAACATCTTATAAGTAAGAAATACACAGAAAATATGTAGAAAAATGTATATATTAGCAAGCAAAGTGTATAACAATAATATGCATACATATCCTGACATCTACTCTTATACAGTAGATGTCCTTAGCCCTAAATGTTAGTATAACATATGCCTAAGCACTAGCTGTCTAAGGTGTACCTCTGGGGGTACCAATCAGGGTGCAGGGACCTAGTGTAACAGTGGTAATTTTGGATCTACTGTTCTGCCCTGTGCTTCTGTCTGTCGGTTGCAGGTGTATGTGAAGTCTTGCGGTGGAGAGCCTGCATACTGATCCTCCAGCAGCAGAGAGCCCTCTGGAGGGTATGTCCAGAATGGTGGCAGTAGTAGAACTAGAAGAAACAGCAGAATTCTCACCTGAGAGGTCAAGAGCTTTGTTTACAAAAGTTTGAGTGTGGACTGACTGCAAGAAATTGGTCAAGTTTATGGAGGTGGCCTTTGGGAGTGAACCGATTGGGACTAGTGGAGTACTTGGATTTACTAGATATACAGGAATCACTGGGATAACTAGACTTATGAACTGACTGCTTCAGACTTAGTGCTTATTGAAGCAGTACTTTTTAAATATTTTCTTATTTTTATTTTGCATGTCTTATTTGTTATTTCATCTTTCTATTTTGTTTTTCCTTGCTGGTTTGAGTATAAATTGTCAGTTTGCAAGTGCTATTAGTTAGTACAAGTAATTTTAGATAATCCCTAAGGCTGCTCAGGTTCTGCTCACATGGTGGGGGGGGGGAGGTAGGGGCTACCACTATTCATACAGTGAAGTTCATCAGGATCAAGCCCAACTCTGCAGAATTCTACAGTAGAGCTACTGCCAACACAGTTTCAATGGGAGGAAATCTATTTTGTCATGAAGAGAAACTGTGGCACTGCACTTGATCCTAGCAGGTTTCACTGTATATCCCATATCATTTATTACAGCAAAGATGCACAGCACCAGAACTGCAGTGAAAAACATTTATTTTCAGAGCATAATAAATACCTGGTCCCTTGAGAAAGCCACTTTTTGGCAAAGCCAGGTCGGGTCATACACCAGCCAGGAATTTGTTTTGCACATTAGTACTGCACAGCTCAGCCAGGTAATTATTATACTCTGAAAATAAATGTTTTTTCTCTGCAGTTCTGGTGCCATGCATCTTTGTTGTAAATTGTATGATTTGTTGTATGATTTTTGCATGGCACAGAATTTAGTACCAGAGCTGCGCTCTACTTTGCTCGTTTATAGAGAAGGGTGATGAAAATGTTACATGGGCTGCACTAGAAGCAGTATGAGGAAAAACATAGGACCTTAATATCTATTCATTGGAGGAGAGAAAGAGGGGATATGATAGAGACATTCAAGTACTTTGGGGTACAAACAGGGTAAAGAAGGGAAGCATATTTCAGAGGAAGCATTGCACAAGGACAAGGGGACATGATATGAGGCTGGAGGGAGGAAGGCTCAGGGGGAATGTCAGGAAGTATTTTTTCACAGAAAGGGTGGTGGATCTGTGGAACAGCCTTCCAGCAGGAGTGGTAGGGGCTGAAACCATACGGAGGTTCAAAAGTACATGGGATAGACATAAGGGTACCTTGGAGATGGACAGAGAAAGTGCACCACAGATCAAATAGGATCTGGGCTGTCAACACTGAGTAGGGAAATGGGCAGACTAGGTGGGCTGTTTGGTCCTTACCTGCTATCAGATTCTATATTTCTATAATTCTATAATTCTTTAGAGATGTTTTAGGATTACAGATTGAAGACTCTGATTTAACTGAAGTGAACAGGATGGTAGCACATGACTCTATCGACAATATAAATGTTTACTGTACTCATAGGAGAACTGCTAATTATCTTTGGAGAAATGTGTCAGAATATAAACACTGGAATCCCCAACTTGAATTAGTTGATAATCATTTATCTGGAGAAATCATGGCCGATAGGGATGAAGGGCACAGCCCTGTCTTAGTCTCCATTTTTGGTCTCCCAAAGATGTTTGGAGAATCTAAGAGAAAACTAATAAAGTCTACTTGTAGTTTTTTAAGTATTATTCCAGGAATTAGACTTGGCAGAAATGGAATTCTGGATTCCTATATACATCCAAGTCTAATGGGAGACAGCCAGGTGGATTTGCTTTGCTTAAATAAAACTGTTGCAGACAGAATACTGGGAAAATCAGATATTTTGGATAATATGGGTTTGTATGCTGTCGAGTCAGTGATTTTCTAAGATTATCCATCTAAAGTTGACTGTAATTCAACTGAGTCAAAAGTAAGGGAAAATTGGAGTGATTGTCAGTCACCAAGCCATAAACCAGTATCAGGATTGCAAGATCAGGCATTAAATAAAAATATGGGTCTGCAAATAGAAAACAGATACACTGCACTGACTAACCAGGGGGATTGACTGATACCAACTACACAAAAACCAATGTATGAGGACTTAAAATGCACAAACTATGATAATAATATTGTAAATCCAAGTAGGGGAATGTCAACTATTTCATGGAATATTGTTGGCTATAATGTAAAATTAGCTGATAAGGACTTTGTGGATTTTCTAGCCATGTTTTCAATCATCTGCCTACAGGAAACATGACATGATGTAATGGATGATATTCATCTAAATGGGTATCATACGTTTAATGTACCAGGGGAAAAAAGATCAAGGTCTGGAAGAAGGGCTGGTGGCCTGATTGTTCGTACCAAAGTGAATACATTGGTGAGGCACTGAGATTATTCACATTTATAAAAAGCATGACAGAACTAAACCTGCCAATTATCGTCCAATAAGTCTGATTTACATCTCAGAAAAATACTATCAAGGATCCTCTTAGAGAGATTACTGTCTGAAATTCATTTACATGGAGACGTTGCACAAGCACAGGCTGGTGTTTGTGAAATATTCTCTACCCTGGATATTTTTATAGTTCATCATATACATGAGAAATATGTACAGTTACATAAGCAAAAAATCTATATTGCTCGTATAGACTTTTCTTCAGCATTTGATACAGTGAATAGAGAGATTCTATGGAATATGATGAGACATTGGAGGATCTATGCAGCTTTAATAAACACTATTAAAGTATTGTATGTGGATACTTGGGCCCAGATAGAAATTCTACTTGTACTGTTTCTGAACAATTTACCACACATGTTGGAGGAAGACAGGGCTGTATCTTTGCTCCCACACTTTCTCAATTTATATTAACATTCTCCTTAATATAAACATGGAGTTGCCTTCAGATTCACCAAAACTTGGGGATGAAACCTGTGCAATTGTGTCCCATGCAGATGATCTTTTATTACTTTCCCTTTCACTAAGAGGTTTGAAATTAAAACTAAATGTGTTAACAGAATTTGCAGCTAAAACTATGTTAAAAATTAACATGGAAAAATCTACAGTTATGATATTCCATGGTAAAGGGTCTAAATATAATTATGAACTGGTGGCTGAAAAGGGAAGAAGCTGATTGTCTGACAGCTCTTTGAAGCTATGATGATGTCTAGCTACATCATCACAACTTCAAAAAGCTTCTGGCCACCAGCCTCCTCACCCACAGCAAAGCTATCCAAGGGCAAGTGGCAGCTACACAACTGGTTAAATTGCAATCAGTACGAGCAGTTCCTCACTCGCTGTAATGCAGTGGGAGTGTCAACAACCGAGAAGAAGTTTTATTTTTTTAAACAAAGCACACACACCTCCAACCAAAACAACACAACAGGCAAATTCAGCATTCACAAAAGCACCCAATCCCAACAAAGAAATACTGCAACACCACCACACTGCTCAACAGACATTAATGTCTGCTCGTAAGGAGAAAACAGCCCCAGTATCACAATGGCCCCTCCCAATTACAGAAAACTTCTTTACTAACCTCACCTTCTCCCTTGAAAATGAAGTATGAAAGTTTTCCTCTCTACTCCAGAGTTGCCACAATCACAGCATCATGTTGGGGGGAGCAGATCACAGACTGCAATGATCACTGTCCCTGTCAACATATTGGGCTTTCAGAAAAAAAGTCACACAGATCTTCTCCCAGTCCCATAACAGGCAGCAAGCCTGAGTTAAATGCAGAGAAAACACATGTGGAGTCCAGAAGTAGTGCTGGGAGAATGAGACTGAGTTCACAGCTACACTCCTGCATGAACTCCACTTGCAAGAGTGCCACTTGCTACCCAAAGCCCTCCATGAGCTATTTTTTTTTAAAGATGCTAATCCAACACTTTAAAAAAGGCATTAAAACATTTTAAATGTTGACAGAAACATAGGGGGCACCCGTGAGGAAGGTCCGTTGTCACCACGCTGACCATTCCAACATGGCCAGGTGTGGACAACGCCGGATGCACCAGACCATGCAGACCCCTAGCGTTAGAATGAAGCAGATGAATGGTTCTCCCCTTGCCTGCTCTTGCTCTTTCTCTCCCTGGTAAAAGTGTGAGCTGCATTTCGCCTTTTTTTTCTCCTCTTTCACTGTATATGACTGACTCCTCTCCTTGTGGTAGCTATGTTTTGTGATCCACGGGTGTAGTAGCGGTGATGTCGAAGTTGGTGAGATGAAATAAAGAAATCACAGACCTGCAATGCGAAGCTAAGGAAAAAAGAATAGCTGCAATACATGGGCAACAGCAACAGAGCTATCTCCAGACTCTCTAAATTTTGTGGCCCTGAAGGAGGCTCTGCATACACTACTTTCCCCATTGGTAAGGTAATATTCTAGCATATTTGAGTAAATCTTTTAAGGTGGGCATTATGGAGCAGTGTTCTGAGCCTTTGGTAAATGCAAATACTTGTGAAAGTCAACATAATGATACTATGCATCCTGCAAGTGCAGTGGTAACTGTGGAGTTGGAACCTAGACAGGTTAATTCACAGCAGGAAAATATGCAGTTCACTAATGCTTTAATCTGTGAATTACCTAGTACTTCAGCTGAAAATCAGAACAAAGGCTTAGTACCTTTAACATTTATATTTCAGGAACAAACTTGCACAGTACTACAAGGCACAACAGGGCCAAGCCCTGATGTTGAAAATACCCCAATGATTGAGCCTAAGGGGTTGTCAGATGCAGGAAAAGAATCACAGTTTAAAGCTGAAATATTACAAGCTGTTTCATGTTTAAAAAATGAAATGCTTGAAGCCTTGGGGGATATTAAAGGAGCCTTATTGAATGTTACAGGCACACTGCATGAAATGAACACCAAATTGCAATCTTTGACAAGTAGGACATAGCAATTAGAGGGGCGAGTCTCACATGTGGAAGATTTTGCTTCTGCAGCTCCACCAAAAATTGTTTAATTAGAAAGACAACTGCAAGCCCTCCAGCTGAAAATTACTGAGCAGGAGGATTGGGCAAGGAGAGTAAATATTCGACTATTTAAAGTACCAGAAGGCATGGAGTGGAAAGAGGACCCTATTCCCTATTTTGAAAAGATGCTTACTACATTGCTTGACCATAAATACCCAGAAGAAAAGATTACTATTGATAGAGCACACCGAGCTGGGCCTAGAAAGGATGGTAATATGGACTTTCCTAGAATGGTGTTTATTAAAACACTTAAATATCAAGAAAAGGAGGTAATATTGCAAAAAGCTCGAGTAATGAAAGGCCTGCATTTTGAAAATCTGCATATCAATGCCTATCCAGACCTGTCAGTGGGTACTATGGAAAAATGAAAAAAATTCAACCCCTTAAAACAGATTTTGTATAAGAAGAGGATAAGGTTTTCCATGTTATACCCAGCAAAAATTTGTTTTGTAGTCAACGGCCAGTTACATTCATATGAATCATCAGAAGATGCCATGGATGCCTACAATGCAGCATATGGGAATACCTGAATTTAAGAGGGCTGAATGGATCAGCTAGGGTTACTATACAATTGGGAGCTGTAGTAAGATGTATGCCCCCTAGGAACCTTTTAGACCCTGATAATGATTATTTGTTTTTCTTCTCTATAAGTAACATTGAAACAGGTAAGGGAGGGGAAGAAACAAAGAGAAGGAATGGAATGGGAGTTAGGGGATGGAGGGATTAATTTTGATAAACATACTTGTAGCACACACTATAAGGAAAAGGGGAAGGGATGGGAATAAATGAACACAGAGCAACTAGTATATTTGAGAGGGGACATGAGAACAAGAGTGGAAGCTGATTTAATCAGCTTAGTGGTAAGATAACGTTATCCCCCTTTTTTTTCAGAAGTGAGTTAGTCCCCCTCCCCCTTTATTAATTCTTACTCTCTCATGTGGAAGAAAAGGGAAAACAAAACAAAAAAAGGAAAGGGAAAGGAAAGGAAGGGAGAAAAGAAAATGAAAGGAAGAAAAAAGGGAAGAAGGGGAGAAAAAGTTTATTATCTTCTGTCTGGGTTTCACTATAGGTCTGGTTCTGTTTTTTTCCTGCCATAATAGAATGTCTTTTCAGCCATTCTGTCTTACACAGGGTTTTAATAGGGGAGGGTTCTCAGGTAAGATGGGGAAAGTAAGTGGAGGGGAAGATGGGCCTAAGGATTTCATAATAATTTTTCAGTCTCTGTCTTTTTTAGTATTAAGACTTACAGGGGATTGGATTTGAAAAAACAAATTGGCATGATTAAGGGGATCTGGGAGCTTCTCAACTTAAAACATTTGTCTCCATGATAGAGTCATATAAAATTGCCACTTGGAATGTCAGGGGCCTATTAGATAGATCTAAAGCAATCAAAGTAATAAAACACATGGAAAATAAAAATCTGGACCTGGTAATATTTCAAGAGACCCATCTAACAAAAGAAAATATTACATGGTTTGAAAATAGATGGGGTAAGGTGTATTACACTGAATATTTAAACAATGCCATGGGTGTCTTAATTGCTTTTCATAGAAAAAAGCAGAAACCAATTCTTAATAAAGTTTATTTGGATAAGGAAGGTAGATATTTAGATATCTGATTTTGGTTTTACAAATATGTAATGTTAGCTTCACCTGTGCAACAATTTATGCTCCCAGTCAAATCTGTCCCAGGTTTTTTGTTGGTTGTTTTCTTGTACTCTCTGAATTTGAAGCCCCTTTCTTGATAGGAGGGGACTTCAACTTGGTAATGCATCATGAAGATAAAACAACTGGGCTTGATAAGACCCACTCAACAACCTGTAGGGTAATAAATACTTTTATGAGTGACCTAGGGTTAGTAGACCCCTGGTGGGAAAAAACTACTATAGGAGATGTTTTCTCTTTCTTTTCAGGGGTTCACCAGACTTATTCAAGAATAGAGTTTTTTTAATATCTAAAACATTACTGTACAGAGTCTATGAAAATAAATACTCTGGCATAGTAATTTCTGACCATTCACCATGTTTATTAACATTGGAAATATCAGAAACTCATATCTCTCAAAGGATATGGACAATGTATCTAAGCATATAGAGTAAGCCTGGGCCACAGAAAAAAAGTGTTTGAAATGTGCAGAGAGTTTTTTTGAATTTAACAAGGCACAATAAACATCACCAATAATAGTATGGGAGGCATTTAAAGTGTATATGAGAGGGTATATGAAAAGACTGGCCTTATACGAATATAAAAATAGAACAAAACTTATATTACAGTTAGAAAAGGAAATTAGTACTTTAACATAGATTCACAGTACTTCTTTGATCCCAATATATATATAAAGAATTAATACATAAAAAGGCACATCATAGTTTGGTTTTAGAAAGGACAGAGAATTTGATACACAATTTATTTATTTAGTTTTTGTTAACCGGGTAAGTGCGCTAGTCAGCAAGTGACTGTTTTCAGGCACGACCCGGGAGGTACAATTACAATACACAAAGAGTACAGCCAGATTATTAAGACAACGAGTACAAAAAATGCAGAGAGAAATACATATGGCAATGTAACATACATTAGTAAACAAAAATATACTTTAGCACTTGATCATGGAACATACTCAAAAATGTGAATAGTAGAAGGCAGAAAATAAGAGAGGATAAGCATCAGTAGAAAAGACACAAGGAAGGGAAAACTGGCAAAAGGATGGGAGGGAGAGATTAAGTGGAAAGGAGGTGCCGTCAGATACGGCAACAGCGGGGTGAGGTACCAACCTGCGGCCGGGCCTATGGAGCCGAAAGACGGCAGGCGAAGAGAGGGTGGTGGGGGAGGCAGTAGATGGCAACAGCGGTAGGAGGTAGGAAAATACAGCGGTCTGGTGGAACCGATAGACGGCAGGGCCAGAGTGAGGATGCCGGTGAGAGGGGGATAGAGGCAGAGGAGTTAAGGCAATAGCGGCAAAAGTGTCAAAGTCAAGCCGAACCAGTGGAACCAAGAGACGGCAGGGCAGGGAAGGGGGGGTCGGTAGACGGTGGGAGTAGGCGGTAGTAGGTGGAGAGAGGTGACTAAGCACAGCCAGGAGGGTGGGGACTAAGGAGGGGCATGGATGAGGTAGGAACAGGTAAAGGTGAGTTTGGTGGGGAGTGGCAAAAAGGGGGGAAGAGGATATAACAGAAGAAGGGGGGGAAGAGAGCAGCAGTGGGGTTAAGTGAGGAGAGCTGTGAAGTGAAGATAAGAATGTCATGGAGTGGAATAGTGACTTACAATTGTCAACAGCTAACATTAGGCTTATAAAGAAACAGGTTAAGGCAACATTAATTACAAGGCACAAAATAAAACATTAATTACAAGGCACAGTATAGAACACCCATTTGACAGGCAAAAGTGCTAGCAATGAGGAAACAGTACAAATGCAGCGGATCAGGTAGGGTCAAAGCAAACACATTTGTCCATAGTAGTGAGGAAAGTCCTGAGTTTGCTCTTAAAAGTTACATGAGTGGAGACATCTCTTAGATCCTGAGGTAGTAGGTTCCATAGGTGGGGGGCAGCATGATGGAAGGAGCCCATGCCCTTTTTAGTCCGACAAAAGGGGATGGATAGTAAGGTCTGATCAGCCGATCTAAGATTCCTTGTGGGAATGGCAGGCCTGAGGAGATCAGACAGGATAGCAGGCTTGGACGTCCTTAGGATGGAATCAACTAAATTGTACAAGTAGTACTGTCTGGTAGAGGAAGGAGAGAGCCAACCAAGGTCCTGATATAAGAGACAATGATGCTGCAGCCGAGGTGCTTTGGTTGCATACCTGCACACATTATTGAAGGTAGTATCCCATAGTTGCAGTGAAGATTTGGTGGCCAAGGACAGGATGGGACACCCATATGTAAGGCTATCGCCAATTTAGCAGCAGGGGTGAGCAGGTATTTGGTTCTATAGGCAGCCCCCAATTTGCAGTTAATTGACTTGCAGGTTTCCTGTATATGTGCTTTCAGGTCCAAGGTTTGATCCAGGTGGATGCCAAGGTAACGAAAGGAAGTGACAGTTTCTATAGGGTCCCCATCGATATCAGAGACAGAGATGGTCAGAGGACAGGATCTAAGCTTGTGATTGGAGCCAAACATCATAACTTTTGTTTTATTTGTATTTAAAACCAGGTGTTGAGAGTTCAACCAGTGTTGTACAGCACGAAAATCTGCAGTGAGGGCAGCATTTAGATCCAGGATCTTATCAGAGTGATAATAAATTACTAGGTCATCCGCATAAAGAAGTGAGTGACCTGTGGTGACCAGCTCAGGAAGTTTATTGATGAATAATGAGAATAGAAGAGGGCCAAGTATAGACCCCTGAGGGACCCCAATGTTGATAACAGCACTGTCTGACATGGATGAATTAAACTTAACAGCTTGTGTTCTGTTGGAGAGGTAGCTTTTGAACCAGGTAGTGACTGGGGGAGAGAAGCCCAAGGTACTGAGGGCAGATAGTAGCAGAGATTGGTCAACCAGATCGAAAGCTTTGGTTAAGTCAATGAAGACTGCCCCTGTTAACTTTCCTCTATCCATATCTATCCATATTGGTAACGATATCTGAAGTGAATTTTGCAAGTGCTGTCATGGTGCTGTGATGCTTTCTCTAAAACCATGTTGTGCTGAGCTTAGTAAATTGAATTTCTCAAGGTATTCAGTGATTTGCATGGATACCACTTTTTCCAGGATTTTATTCAGAACAGACAAAATAGCAATAGGCTGGTAATACCATGGCCAATTATTATTTTATGATAGATAAACTCCTGAAATGTTTAATTTGGCAAATAAAAAAAGACCAAGCACAAAAAAAGACCAAGGCATAGGAAATATTCTCAAGGATCACTTAAAGGGGATTATATCAATGACAAATCCTCTCTCCTCAGAAGCAGGACCCCTGGAGCGGAGGTCGCATGGGCTCCTGCGCCCTTCCCCACAGCCAGTCACACACTCAGTAAATCAGCCGGCCATCAGGAATCCGCCGGTGGAAATTCTGGTGCCTTTTTTTCTATTGCTGTACAAGACCTGCTAGTCGGCCCGCAGCAGATGCTCCACAGCTCACCTTACCTTGGGGAGGTCCTGCCTGCCTCCTGTCATCGGCGCAGCCGTGGAGATAGCCTTGTTATGGACCTGGGACTAATACTGTGCTAGTGCTTGCACTACCGCGTGGTGTGGTTTAAAGTTGTTCTGCCCTTTAAGTTAAAAAAATATACAAGACTTTTATTATTAATTCTAGGCAGCGTGCTACAGCTCACTATGTCTTAGGTGCCCTGATGTTCTCGTTGTACTGCTCTGATTTTATTTCTGGCTGGGAAAAAACTGCAATAAGCCTGCTGACTGACTACTTACTCCCCAGTGCTGTACAGCTATTTTCAGCTATTTACTAGGTCTCCAGGTCTTGTGCAACGTCCGTTGGGGCTGAGCTCTCTCCTGTGGGCTGCCAGCCAAAACTTAAACCCCCCCTTTCTTTTGTCTGCTTGCCTACCCCCCAATCCCCCTCCTATATTAATCCCTGTTTTTTCTTTTCTTCCTCTCTCTTCAGAAGCGGGACCCCCGGAGCGGAGGCCGCGAGGGCTCCTGCTGCCCTCCCCCACAGACAGTCGCACACTCAGGTAAATCAGCTGGCCATCAGGAATCCGCCGGTGGAAATTCTGGTGCCTTTTTTTCTATTGCTGTACAGGACCTGCTAGTCAGCCCGCTGCAGACGCTCCACAGCCCACCTTACCTTGGGGAGGTCCTGCCTGCCTCCTGCCATCGGCACAGCCGTTCTCGCC
This sequence comes from Neoceratodus forsteri, assembly GCA_016271365.2. Taxonomy (NCBI): domain Eukaryota; kingdom Metazoa; phylum Chordata; order Ceratodontiformes; family Ceratodontidae; genus Neoceratodus; species Neoceratodus forsteri. The sequence goes on from CM028133.1 coordinate 616,757,255, forward strand.
CCGCCGAATGCTCTGCGGTTTGGCTCCCCACCGCCCCCACCACCATCCTTGGTCAGCTTTCCTCTATATAGCCTGTTTATGGTCACATGGGCTGTTTTTATCCTATCAGCCTAGTTTTCCATTTGCAGGTTATACTAACCTACCACTAGTGGCCACCCCTACTTCCCTGATGCCATTTAGTTTCTCTGCCTGAGCCCAGGCTGCTTTTTTTTCACTTGAGCTAGGGCACCTGGCTCTGTTGGACACCCCTCTCACTCCTCTAGCCGTTTCACCTCTCCTCCTCCACCCCCTCTACCCAGTTATGAACTGTGGTCGTGTCTCCCCATCACTGTCATCCGGTGTGCCCCCCCATCTGGTCTCTTTTTATTTTTCTCCCCTGTTTTGATCCTGCTAACCTCCCCCCTAAATATGACTGATTCCACCACCTGCCCCAGCCTGGCTGTCCACCCACCCACCCACCCTCAAGTCCCCACCCTTATGGTTCTCTCCAAGGAATAAAATTGTCCACCTCAACATTCATAGTCTACTACATAACCTTGCAGAACTTACTGCCTGGGTCACTCACTACAACCCTGATATCATGGGCATATCAGAAACATGGCTCAAACCCCACATCCCTGATGCGGCCTGTACCCTACCTGGGTATGGCCACATCAGACGTGATCAGGAGGGCAACAAAAGAGGGGGTTGTGTGCTACTCTACTACAAGGCTCACCTGAATGTATCCTCCCCTGGCACCTCGCCATCTGACGCCTCCCCCTGCGAGTTCCTACATGCCCTTCTCCTCCTGGGCCTTACAAGAAAATACACCTCATTTGTTGTTACAAACCCCCCAAGGGTGGTCTGGCTGGACTCTCCTTGCTACTCTCCCTCCTTGGTGAAAAAGCGGGCTCTAGTGAAGTCCTCATTTTAGGTGATTTCAATCTTAATTGGCTGGGTTCCAACTGTAGGCTATATGAGCCACTGCTCTCAGGCCTTGCACTTAGCCAAATTATCTCCGAGCCCACAAGGCCCTCTCACCGGGGGGGGGTGAAGGGTCCCTACTCGATTGGATCCTCACCAACAGGCCCGACAGGATTATCACCTTGGGCATCCTACCTGACGCTATCTCTGACCACTCGCCAACCTTCTGTGCCTGGGGCACCTCCCAGCCCAAAGTACCCAGCAAAGTGATCCAGGTGAGGGACTACTCAAAATTCTCCCCCTCTGACTTCCTTAGTGACCTCGCCTCTATTGACTGGTCGGGGGTCACCGCCTCAGTCGACCCAGCCCTAGCCCTGGATATTTTTCTATCAAGGGTTATCCCTGTTCAGAACAAACATGCCCCCCTCATGAAAAGGAGGGTTAAGGGTGCCATCACCAAATGGCTTCATGGGGGCCTATTCTTCCTAATGAAGCAAAGGGATAAAAGCTGGCAGACCTATAAAGCCTCCCTAAGTGACACCGACCTGCTTGCATACAGAAGGCTCAGAAATTCCTGTAAAAAAGCCATCCGGGCAGCAAAAAGTGAGGCTTGCCAATCAGCCCTGCTCTCTTCTGCCAGCAACCCAAGGAGTTTCTGGCAGAGCATCAGAAATGCTGTTGGGATTTTGGCTAAAATGGAATCCACTGACTTGCTCATAGATGGGGTCAGCTATAATAACCCGCTCACAATCTCTAACGCCTTCAACGCTGCATTCTCTCAACTTCCAGCCCCCCAACCCTCACACGTGCATCCTCCCCACCTGGTCCCAAGTCCCACCCCCCTTCTTCCTTCAGCTCGTGTCGGACACCAAGATACTGGGGCATCTTGCCCACCTCTCCCCCCAAAGTGGGGCAGGGCATGACTGCCTAGAACCTAGATTACTCAGGCTTGGGGCCTCCCTTCTAGCCTGGCCACTAGCACACATCATCAACTCTTCCCTAGCCACTGGCATTATCCCAGACCTCTGGAAAATTGCCAAGGTTACTCCTGTACTAAAGCAAGGCAACCCCAGAGATCCACTCAACTATCACCCCATCGCCATCCTGTCGGCCATCTCAAAGATCCTGGAGAAGGTCATGGCCACTCAGCTCTCCAGGTACCTACAAGAACACAACCTTCTCTCCCCCGCCCAACATGGATTCAGAAAAGGATACAGCATGTCTACCACCCTTGCTGTTGTATCCTCAATGATTAGAACCACCACTGATCAGGGAAACCTCACCAGTGCCATCTTTGTTGACCTTTCCAAAGCTTTCGACAGGGTTGACCACTCTCTTCTTAGCTCCACCCTTCTCTCACTCGGTATCTCCCCCTCTGCTCACAGCTGGTTCCTCAACTACCTCTCCGGTCGGAAGCAATATACCAACTTCAACCGTACCCCCTCCCACCTCACTGATGTCCTGTGCGGGGTTCCCCAGGGGTCGGTCCTTGGCCCCACTCTCTTCTCCCTCTTTATCAATGAGCTACCATTCATCACCTCCCATAGTCACACCACCTTACATGCGGATGACCTGGTTGTTCTGTCAAGCACCCGTGACATCACCACTATTAACTCACAACTTAACTCTGACTATGAGCAGATCCAATACTGGCTGGCCAAACGTAGGCTTACTACCAACCTCAAAAAAACCCAAGCGATGCTTTTTGGGTCCCACTGCAAGTTGAAATCTTGCCCTGCCCCGCTCAAAATCCTCGGGGCTGATGGCTCCCCACTGCAGATGGTAGCGGCTGTCAAATACCTGGGTGTCATGCTTGACCCTCAACTGGATCTCTCTCTCTACACATCCAAAATGTCTGTAGGGCCACGAATGGTAAACTGGGCCTAGCCTATAGAGCAAAAATTGCTTAACCCCGGCGGCCCGTGTTGCCCTGGCTATGGGGGTCCTTCTCCCGTCTCTCTGTTATGAGCTAGTCACCTTTGCCACTATGCCCAAATCTTGCCTCTCAAAGTGGGATACAGCCTACAACAATATCTGTCACTTTGAGCTTGCGGCTCCCCCCAACCCATCGATGTGACCTCTACTTACGCTTCCATTGGCTACCCCCTGTGAAACACTGCACCTATGTTGTTGGGAACTTCATTGACAACATTGTCAGGGCTGGTATTCCTGTATCCCTTGCCCTTCCCCCACTCCCGACACCTCCTCCTACCCTCTCCGGTCGAGAGCAACCCCTGATTGATCGCCTGGTTCCCAGAACCCGTACCCAGGCGGGTGACCGCGCCTTTGTCGCCTATGCCCAAAAAATCTGGAACTCGCTCCCGGCCAGTACTCGGTCCTCCTCCTCCCATCTGGGCTTCAGATCCTCCCTATGGTGTTACCTGAGGGGTCTCTCCACTTGTTTATGCCTTTCGGTCTAATTCGTGCTTAGACATGTTATGACAGGCCCTCCCCTCCCTTGGGGTACTACTTAATGTTATCTAACCCCTGGCCCGGGCCCTGTAATTGCTACATGCCTCACCTGAGCCTGCTCTACCCTTGAGTGGTATGGTCCTCTCCCCCCTGTTGGCACTTGTACTTGGTTTAGTTCTACTATCTGGTGTACGGTCAGTCTCCCCCCCATGCACCAACCTGCAATGTGGTATATCCAAACTTTGTTTCCCCCGGTGTACTCACCCCGTGGGGAACTGTATCTCTGTTGTTACGCACTATAGGTTCTCCTGCACTGTACTGTCTCCACGTGTTAGTTTTCCACAACAGCCCTGTTCAAGCTGTCAAGTATACTGTTGTAAACCTTAGCTTATAACTTACTGTTTGTTGCACTCAGCTCTCTCTCCCCTGTGTATGCTTATCCTGCTTCTCGATGTAAACCTCACTTATGACTGTATGTAAGCTCTCTGTAACCTGTTTTGTAACTCTCCTGAGTCTCACCTGAAAATAGGCACTTGGATGTCTAGTGTGACCTACCCGGTTAACAAAAGCAAATAAATAAATAAATAAATGTGGAAAAGAGAAGGGAGGTCATAAAACCGGGACTTCATGAGGAAGTCAGGACCTGTGCTAAGGTGAAACGTAAGGGAGCAAGGTCACATAAACCATGCTGGTGGTCCAGTGAGGTTCAGGTAGTGGTCAGAGAAAAAAAGGCCTACAAAAAATATAAAACAACAAGAGGAGATAGGGAAAAGGAAATGTACCATCTTGCATCTAGAAAAGTCACCCAGATGGTGAGGGGCCAAAGTCCAGTAAAGAGCAACAGCTGGCACAGGGGATACATGGAGAGAAAAGGGGGTTCTTCTGATACATTGGGGAGCAGAGAAAAACTAAGGGCCATCTCAGAAGATTGACATAAGAAGGAGGGTGGGTGGAAGAGGTGAGGGACCAGACAGAGGTATTAAATGAGTACTTTGCCTCTGTGTTCACTAGGAAGGGGAATGGGATATCTACAAAGCAAGGTATGATGGGGATTGAAACGGTAGTGAGTAGGATCAGGGGAGCAACAGAAATGAAGCAAGAGGGGGGGAGAGATACCCCAGGGGTGTCACATCAGGATAAGGATAAAAAGGCCAATAATGTGGAGGGGACAGATGATGCTATCTCAACTGAAAGGGTGTGGTTAGCCCTCAAGGCCCTAAAGAAAGATACATCTCCTGGGCTGGATGGCATTCATCTGAGACTACTATGGGAATTCACAGACATACTGGCTGCACCCCTGGCAGAGCTCTTCAACAGGTTGCTTGAGACAGGGAGTGTACCTAGGGATTGGCAAGAGGCACATGTGGTGCCAATCCATAAAGGGGGTCGAGGGAAGTACCAGGTAACTATAGACCCATCAGTTTGACCTCAGTGCTTGGAAAATTAATGGAGAGTTTACTAAAGGAACAATTTGGGAGTGTACTTGGAGGAGGTGGGAGGTCTGGATAGTAGGCAACATGGATTTGTGCCAGGTAGATCATGTCAAACCAATCTTGTGGAGTTCTACGAATGGGTAACATCAGAATTGGACAGGGGGAAGCCTGTGGATGTGTTATGCTTGGACTGCAGCAAGGAGTTTGACTCTGTCCCCCACAATGCTCTGGTGGAGAACCTGACAGGGTTGGGAGTAAGCCCATTGATGGTCAGATGGATTGAAAACTGGATAGCTGGATGCACCCAAAGAGTAGTGATCAGTGGGGAGCTCTTGAACCCTAGAGAGGTCAGTAGTGGGGTATCGCAGGGCTCATTCTTGGATCTGATCCTGTTTAATGCTTACATATCAGATATCAGGGAGGGTATCGGGTGCGAAATGAGTCTCTTCACTGATGACTCCAAGATGGGAGTAGTAGTTGAGGGGGGAAAAGGGGAGGTTGGCCCTGCAAGGGGGCCTGGACACCCTGGAAAGCTGGGCTCACACGTGGAAATTAAATTTCAATATCACCAAGTGCAAGGTGTTACATCTTGGGTGGGGAAACCCTAAACACAGGTACGCCCTGGGAGGGGAGGCGCTGGAGGCCTCAACAGGGGAAAAAGACCTAGGGATCATGGTGGATGCATGTATGAATAACTCTGAGCAGTGCAGGAGACTGGCTAGCAAAGCAAACAGGATGTTGGGATGCATCATAAGGGGGATCATCTCTAGAAGCAGGGAAGTGATTCTGCCGCTGTACAATGGACTGGTTAGACCACACCTTGAGTATTGTGTACAGTACTGGAGACCACACTTGAAGAGGGACATACAGCTCCTGGAGAGGGTACAGAGGAGGGCAACTAAGATGATATGAGGACTAAAGGATTAGATATATGAGGACAGACTTGAGGAGCTCTGCCTGTTTTCATTGGAGGAGAGGAGAGGAGAGACGGGGGGACATGATTGAGGTCTTCAAGAACCTCAAGGGAATAAATAGGGTAAACATGGAGGGGATCTTTAGACTAAAGCAGGGAGGTATCACTAGAGGGCATGGTTTGAAGTTGTAAGGTGGAAGAGTGAAGGGGAAAAGAGGAGGAAGTTTTTCACTGAGAGGGTGGTGGACCCATGGAATGCACTGCCTGGCGAGCTGGTTCAGAGATCCACAGTGGAGGGCTTCAAAAGAGGGTGGGACAGACACAGAAAGAGGATGTATCAGATGATGGCCTGGCCCAGGGGGGTTGGGATGGATGATAGGGGTTTCTGGAACACAAGGGGGGGAGGGCCTCGGCACCCAACTAGGGATCTGAGGTTTGAGCAGACTCGATAGACCGTAAGGCCTAATCTGCTGGCAATTAGTATGTAAGTATGTGAGTATGTAAACCTCAGTTAACAGGGTGAAAAATTTACAGGGGGATATCTGTGCTAAACCTGCTGATATAAATGAATGCTTTGTTCAATTTTATGAAAAACTCTATTCAACAGAATATAAAGAAAATGGGGCAAAGGATGTTATGAGGTCTTTTTGAGATGCAGTTAATTTATCTAAGATTTCTGAACAAGTATGTAAAGCATTGGAAATGCCAATAACAACACAGGAAATAGGGGAGACAATTCAAGACTTAGCCATGGGCAAAGCACCAGGCCCCGATGGCCTTGGAGCAGAATTTTATAAACAACTTAGTATTAGTCTAGTTGAACCCATGAGGGAATTGTTTGTATCATTTACTCAATACCAGAGAATTCCTGAAACTTTTAAGGATGCTATAATGAAGGTATTTTTGAAACAGGATAAAGATCCACGAAGCTGTGCAACATAAAGGCCCATCTCCCTATTGAATACAGATTATAAAATTTTTACAAAAATCATAGTTAAGAGGCTTGAGAATGTAATACCTACATTACTCCATCAAGAGCAGAATGGATTTATTAAAGGAAAATCCCTGATGGAGAATATTAGTCAGACTCTAAACATTGTGACACTTAATAAACAAGATGATGCGGTATTGATGGCTATCGATGTGGAAAAAGCATTTGATAGGACAGAATGGCCTTATATCTTAGCTGTAATAGGGAGAATGGGCTTTGGTGCACAGCTCAGTGGATGAATAAGACTCCTTTATGAAGCTCCTAGTGCAGTAGTCACGATCAACAATATAACTTCAAAGAAATTCCAATTAGAGAGAGGTATTAGACAGGGTTGTCCCTAGTCCCCTTTAATATTTGTGATGATTATTGAGCTACTCGCAATAGCAATTAGGGAAGATGTGAAAATCCATGGTATAAGTGTATGTGATAGGGAACATAAAATCAGTCTACATGCAGACGATATATTGCTTTATTTAACAAACACTGCGTCTTCTGTTCCCTGTGTTAAATCAAAAACTACTCAGTTTGGCATATTTTCAGGATATAAAATTAACTGGTTAAAAACTGTCATACTAAAATTAAAGCAAAATGTTTAAATTCAACAACCAATGAATTTTCAAATCCAAATTTCAACTACATGTATTAAATATTTAGGAGTAAACATAACGGCAGATACTTCAGATTTGTTTAAGGCTAATTATGAGGAGTGTATTATTAATATAGAACAAGACCTGTTAAAATGGAATTCTCTATTTCTTATGTTAATTGGTAAAATAAACTTAATAAAAATGCAAATACTTCCTAAAATACTATTTTTATTTAAGCTTTTTTGATATATGTGCTGCAGAGTTTCTTTAAACATCTTAAAACAGCAATAAGAACATTTCTGTGGAAACATTCTAACTCTAGAATAGTCTGGAAGACATTAATAATACCAAAAGACAAGGGTGATCAGGCATTGCCAGATTTGTATAACTATTATTTAGCAGCCCAAACAACACAGGGTGGAACTGGATTAAAAGAAGGAATAGGGATATACCTATATCAGTGTTAATAGAGAGCACAGCACAATCATATCCTACTCTGTTAAATCTTTTATATTCCTCTATTCCAGAGATAAAGATAATGGAACTTCCAGAAACCACTAAGACAACATATTTAAGCTGGATGGCTTTACAAAACATTTTCGGTGAGAGAGGGTCAATTACAGAATATACACCTATCTTTAACAATTTTGACTTCCCTCCATTTAAATCAATGCAACTTAAAGTGTGGTGTCAGAAAGGGATACACCAGATAGGAGATGCATGGTATGGGGATCATTTGAAAATGTTCACCTGTCTGGTGAACCAATTTGATATTCCTAAAAGCCACATTTTGCAATATAATCTGTTAAAAAGCTATTTGAATAAGAAAGGGGGATTGATTAGGTGTAGGGATACATCAACCTTGTTAAAATGATGATAGAGAATATGGGTGGGAAGAAACTGATATATTTTATATATCAGGGCGTGCAAGAGAAAGTCGGAGAAGATGTTAATAAAATAAAAATAAGTGGGAAAGAGATTTGGGGATAAATCTAATGGATGATTTATGGAGAGATGCTATAGATACTTACATACATACACAATCTTCTGTTAAATTGCAACAGATTCATTATAGACAAAAAAAGCTGAACCAATTTAATCCAACTATCTCAGATAGATGTCCAAGATATATAACTACTTCGGGAACCTTGATTCATATGATGGGATCATGTCCATATCTGACTAATTATTGGTTTGAAATAGAAGAGGTTTGTAAATTAACTTTTAATAAAGATATTAAGCTTCTGGGGATTCATCCAGATAGAAACATGCTTGATGAACCTCAGAGGAGATTGATGGCATTATTCTCGGTGGTAGCAAAAAAAGCCATTTTAATGAAGTGGAAAGATCCGGACCCACCTGTGTTTAAAACATGGTTAAATCTAATAATAGATATTTCAAAACTTGAACAAGTGTGGTATAGAAAAATTGGAAAATGATTGAATTTGAAACAATTTGGACACCATTCCTGTTGGCAATTGATATGATTACTATTATTTAGCTATTATTGAATGAAGCTAGTTTTGTATGGATGTACTGTCATGGAGACAACAGGTTTAGCTCCTGAACCCCTTTCTTGGTAAATATGATGATGTAAAAGCTGAGACTATATCTGAGGTTTTACCAATGAATGAAAGGAGACTCGAGCAAATTGTATGAACCAAGGGGAAAAAGAAAAAAAGAGAATATTTTTTTAAAGTTTCTTTTTTAATTATTTTTCCTAACAAAACTGATAAACCAGTTCATAATAGCAATAAGGCACTCCAGGATGTGGCATATCATGGATGGGATATCATCACTTCTCAGGTGGTTGGATGCAGTCATCCTGCGGCCTCGTGACCAACCACTCGAGGCGTGACGATATCCCATGATATACCACACCCTGTCGTGCCTTATTGCTTAAATGGCACATACAGTAGATAATACAAAAATGGCAGTTACAAAAGAATATCAATGTCTTGGACTGACACTTTCTCAGATGTTTACATGGAGAAAACACTGTGAGGATCTTCAAAAAAAAATAACTACATGGGCCATTTTCATCTTGATGAGATGTAGTCATAATATGGTGGGGGTTCTATTACCGCCCCCCCCGATAAGAACAACTGATTCCAAATACAATGCACAGACCCTATATGGCTCCAAAATTTTGGACAATAAATATCTGAAGAACTTAGATAAAGCAGCAATGCAAATGCTGCGTCGGGCAATTGATTTTCCTAAAAACCACACCAGCTTGTTTTGTGTGCTGAACTACGTCTTTCTAACATACAGTGGCGTGAAAAAGTATTTGCCCCCTTCCTGATTTTCTCTATTATTGCATATTTGTCACACTGGATGTTTTCAGGTCTTTAGAGAAAATGTAATATTAGATAAAGGGAACCTGAGTGAACAAATAACACTTTTTTTTTTTTAATTTCACTTATTTAATGAAAAAAAGTTAACCAACACCAACTGGCACTGTGTGAAAAGTAATTGCCCCTTACACTTAATAACTGGTTATGCCACATTTAGCTGCAATGACTGCAACCAAACACTTCCTATAATTCAATATCAGTCTTTCACGTCGCTGTGGAGGAATTTTAACCCACTCTTCCGCAGAACTGCTTTAATTCAGTAACATTTGGTAGGTTTTCGAGCATGAACTGCTCGTTTCAGGTCCTGCCACAGCATCTCTATTAGGTTTCAGTCTGGACTTTGACTAGACCACTCCAAAACTTTAATTTTACTTCTTTTAGCCATTCTGATGTGGACTTGCTTTTGTGTTTTGGATCATTGTCTTGCTGCATGACCCAACTACGCTTCAGCTTCAGCTGACGGAAGGATGACTGGACATTCTCCTTAAGAATTTTCTGGTACAGAGCAGAATTCATGGTTCCTTTAATTATGGCAAGTCATCCAGGTCCTTAGGCAGCAAAGCATCCCCACACCATCACACTACCACCACCATGTTTGACTGTTGGTATGGTGTTCTTACTGTGGAATGCTGTGTTTGCTTTCTGAGACATTATGGGATCCATGTTGTCCAAAAGTTCCACTTTGGACTCATCTGTCCATAGAATATTTTCCCAAAAGGCTTGTGGATCATCCAGGTGCTTCTTGGCAAATGAGAGGCGAGCATTTATGTTCTTCTTGGTTAGCAGTGGTTTCTACTTGCTACTCTCACATGAAGCCCATTTTGCCCAGTCTCTTTCTGATTGTGGAGTCATGAACACTGACCTTAGCTGAGGCAAGAGTAGCCTGCAGTTCTTTGGATGTTGTTTTAGGATCCTTTGAGACTTCTTGGATGATTTTACACTGCCCTTGGAGTAATTTTGCAGGCCGCCCACTCCTGGGAAGGTTCACTACTGTTCCAAGTGTTCTCCATTTGGAGATTATGGCTCTCACTGTGGTTCGATGGAGTCCCAGAGCCTTAGAAATATCTTTGTAACCCTTTCCAGACTGATAGAGGGCAACAAATTTTTTCTGATCTTTTCAGGAACTTCCTTTGATCATGGCATAATGTGCTTGTTGAATCTTTGTGCTGGCAACGTGACTCTGATGGTAAGGGCCAAAATAAGTGAGGTTTATATTGAGCAGGGCTGGCTGTAATCAAGCCTGGCTGTGTTCAATCAGCTGACTCTAATTATCCCTTTAATTGGGTTGATTTAACTAGGGGCAATTACTTTTCACACAGTGCCAGTTGGTGTTGGTTAGCTTTTTCATTAAATAAATGAAATAAGTAAAAAAAAAGTGTTATTTGTTCACTCAGGTTCCCTTTATCTAATATTATATTTTGTCTAAAGACCTGAAAACATCCAGTGTGACAAATATGCAATAATAGAGAAAATCAGGAAGGGGGCAAATACTTTTTCACGCCACTGTATATGCACTGGCTGAATCCAGAGTAATAAACATTTGGATTAAAATAAGTAAACTCCCAAAAAAGCATCTGTCCAGAAAGTGCCTGGAAGAAAAATTCATTGGGATATGACTGACTGTAAGAAATCGAAATGGTTAACATCTCTTAAGGAGATATTGATCTTAGTTGGACTTCAAACCCAATTTAGTCTCACCAATCTTAACATCACAATTGCTGATTAATATAAATCCCATATAAAGAATGTATTGGTGAACAAATATAAATCTATAGATTTAGATAATGTAGCAAATTCTAGATTTGCGCCTTTGTATATTAGTAACGACTGTCGACACTTTTTTTAGTTTTTATTTAGAAATTCTTGAAAATCAAACTTTGCGAAGAACCTATGCAAAATTTAGAATAGGTTTCTTCAAATCAAATATTCTATCTGTGAGACTAAGTAGTAAGAATGATCCAATGCATGCTTGGTGTTACTGTAAAGGAAATTAAATTGCAGACTTAGCCCATGTAGTATTGAGATGCAGATGGTATAATGCAGCAAGAAAGAAATGGCTTGGTCCAGTTCTTACTTCTATTGGTTATTGTGATGAGTCTGAATTGTTGAAAATCCTGTTTACAGTAGAGGATGAATACATTATAAAAATTACTGCCTTTTATTTATTTAACATACAAAAAATCAGGAGAAAGAAGCTTTGCACTATTTTAACATTATGAGATGTATTTTGTGTAAATAATGATGCATTAGATGCAGCACTGCTGAACTTTTGTTGCTGCGATGGGGGTAAGAGGTTAGCAGTGTGTACACTGGGACCCCTCTTCCCCCTCACACCACAGAACCTCTGAATTGAGGACCGGAGTAGGATCAGAGCACAGAAGCTGAATTTTTTTTAAACTCCATGGTCTCTAGCCTGAAACAAACTGTGAGTGCAGGGTGGAGAGTTGGACCAATCAGGTTGGACCAAGGAGAAGGCACTAAATTTAAAATGAGTGAAACCACCTCTCGGACTCAGTGCTGCCGAACTGTTGTTTCTGCGACAGGGGTAAGAGGTTGGTGGTGTCCACACTGGACCCCCCTCTCCCCCCCCCCACTATAGAGCTGCCAAATTGAGGACTGGAGCAGGACCAGAGCACAGAAGCTGAATTCTTTCGTCACCCACCCATCCCCACCTCTAGTTTTAAATGCTCTTCCGGCCTCCTCCTAATGGACGATTGTGACCCTCCCATCCGGTAGCCCTCCCCGCTCAGTAGCTCTGTTGACAGGTGCCACAATTGAATCACCCTTTTTGAAAGCCCCCAATTGTGGTTGCCAATGTCACGGGATACTGCATGCATAGTTGATCAGGAGAGTGGGTGAGCCTGGCTCATCAAAAAAGCTGGCATTTGATTGGGTGGGGATGTTGCATATCATACAGCATTAAGGCTGTCTAAAGTATAAGGCATCCATAGTAAAGAGGCTAGCAGAGGCACACCTAGAAGGAGGATCACCTATCAGGAACTGGCAGGAGGAGGAGGAGGAGGAGTACAGTGAAGGGGGTGTTCTCAGGGCATACATTGAGGCAGGACTGCTGCTGGAGAGACTTAAAAATCATATTGAAGGTACTGTGAATGCATCTATAAAGTTTAAACTGGGGATAAGCTACTGCATCATAATCACGGGCACTGAAACTGTGACTTTTGAGACACTGCAACATAACCGGGGTACAGCGACTTTTGAGGGTCATCAAGTTAATTTCGTGTTGTTACAGTCAATTTATCTGTTTCTGCTAATAATTGCATTGTCTGCATATTGGAAGATATTTTAATTGAATTGTCGGCTTAGTGGAGGATATTCAAGGATTTGAGTAAAGGTGTAGGTTAGGTGGTACAGTGCTCCTTGTTCGAACAGATATTAAAGTTTAATAGATTCTATATCTGTAGGCTTTAGTTAAATTGTGGGGACCTTAAAAGATTTAAGAGCTTTATATTTTAAGTTTATAGTCAAAGCTAGACTAGGACGTGCAGGGCTTCATCTTTCAGGTAGCTATTAAAAGCAATTACACTGTAACTGTATGTTAACCTAGTGATTGAGTTAGTAATTTAGTATAGTTCTGCTCAGTATTAACCTAGCAATCAAGTAGTCATTTAGTGTATTTTAGCTTACCTTAAGGGTTCTTTAGTATTAACTTAGTAAGTAAGTCAGTAATGTAGTATATTTTTGCTTATTATGCTGGTACTTTATTATTAGGGGCATTTAAAGTACAGCTGCATTTAAGCCAGTTGATACAGTGGGGACTGTTTAGGAAGACATTGCTGTCAAGCATGCTATTGCAGATAACTCATTAAATTGTAGGCCACAGTATGGTTAAGGGATCGAGTAATACCAGAACTAGAGGAGTAATTATAGCCAGAAAAGAAGTGGGTAAAATGTGGGGCATTAGGGGACACAATATGGGACAGGGTAACCAGGGAAGGATTGTAGGTTGTAACTACTGTGGGGTGGCTTTATTTATACAGATACTGTGGAAGATGGGGGGGGGGGTGCCCAGTGTGTAGGAGCATAGGAAAACTAAAAATGGAACTAGAATGCCTCACTAAGGCACTTCAAGAAATTATAAGATGACAGCATAAATGGGATGCAGGGGCAAACTAGAGATGGAGCAGATGTATGTGGACTAAAGAAAATCAGCAATTTCGGGGAGTCAGAAAGAAGACAGGCAAGGGCAAGGGATAGGTCAGCAGGAAAAGCAAAACCCATATGAAAGGGGCAGAGAGGAGAGGTGAAAGATGACAAGAAATGGAGAAAATAGACAGAGGCAAACTGGACATGGAGTAGGCGAACAGAAACTAAAGAATATCAGTAATAGGGAGAGACAGAAAGAAGACAGTCGAAGGCAAAGGATAAGTCAGGAGGACAAGCAATACCTATATGATGGGGAAAGACGGGAGAGGGGAAAGATGACAAAAAGAGGGGGACAAAAACAAGGAACTCAGGGCAGAAGCTGGAGAGCACAGGAAACCTCCTTCTTGGGGGTGACAACATACAATAGATATGCAATGCTGACAGAGGGGACCCAAGGGAATAAAGGCAAGGCAGACATGGAGTTGCAGCAGGATACCAAGGAGGTTGTGGGTGAACAAGGCCAGAAGGTAGCTCATGAGAGCCAGAAACCATATGTCTCGATGGAAGGAAACAAGGACAGAAACAAGGGAGAGGCAGGAAATGGGAAGAGGGGAAAAAAGTAAAACGAGGGTGGACAATAAAGGAGGCAGGAACCACGGGTGGAATGGTAGGGAGAACAGACACTTTGGAAAGAATAAAAATAATAGTTTATGGGGACTCGATAATAAAAGGTATACAATGGAGAAAGAGTGAGAACACATATATGAGGACAACAGTGGTGTGCTCATCTGGGATGGAGGCAGGTAAAGCAACTCAAAAGATAAGGAAGTTGATAAGAGAGGCAGGGGAAAAAACAGACTTGATACTGCACATTGGGACAAATTATTTAGCCAGGGAGGAGACCGAGGTGGTGCAACACAGATTTATGGACTTAGCAGCGACATGTAGGCTGTTAGTGAAATCACTAACCTTTTCTGAGACAATTCCTGTACCAAGGGCAAGCACAACTAGGAAGAAAAAGATAGGGGAATTTAATGGATGGCTAGGCCAGTGATGTAGGGAGGAGGGATTCGGTCTGATAGATTAGTGGGGTGACACATGGGTGGACAAGAGACTCTATAGCGGTGACAGACTACACCTTACCTGGGAAGGCAGAAAGAAAATTAAAACTAAAATGGCAGAATACATGGCAAGGGAGCTGGGTTTAAACTATTAAGGGGGGAGGCAGAAAAAAGGAGGACAGAGTGCCTACCCCCCACATCAGTGGAGTTAAGGAACAGGGAACAAAGATGGATGTCAATTCATAAAAGGGGGAGAAGCAAGTCAAGTAGGATTAAGTCAGAGGAAAAGCAAGGGAATGATAGAGACAAAGTGGAGAGTGGTGCTGCTGAATGTGCACAGTCTTGGGAACAAGATTGCAGAACTGCAGGTGCTCTTAGCAGAAAGCAGGGTAGACATTGCCGCCATTACAGAGACCTGAGTATTAGCACTCCAGGACTGGGACCTATCGATCCCAGGTTACAGGCTTTATAGAAAGGACAAGGAGGCAGGAAAAGGGGACAGAGTGGCAGCATATGTAATGGAAGGTATTGTGTGCACAAGGGAGGAGGATTTTGAAAGAGGGAGCATGGAGGTACTACAACTCCAGCTCCAGACAAATAAAGGAAGGAAGATAAGGATGGGAGTCATATACAGACTGCCAAGTCAGTGCGAGGACAAGGACAGGGAGTTATGCACTCAGTTAACAAATGCAACTGAAAGGGGGGAGATAGTATTGGTAGGCAACTTTAACCTGCCCAAAATCGAATGGGTTTGTCTGGCCACATCCTGTGCCAGAAGCCAGGCAATCCTGGATGCAATCCAGGATGGCTTCATGATGCAGTATGTGACCAGTCCCACCACGGGGGAAGCAATTCTGGAACTGGTGCTCTCCAATGGTGAACATGTGCAGGATATAGACATTGGGGCTCCCATGGGTGGAAGTGACCACAACACAGTGTGGTTCAACCTGGACATGGGTAGGGAAGACATCCTCATTAAAACAAGAGCACTAGACTTCAGGATGGTGAATTGTAAGAGAATGAGGGAAATGATCAAAGAAGACCTAGGGAACCTAGGGGAAGGCTTGGGTACAGAGGAAATGTGGGACACGATCAGAGGGACCATACAGAATGTCACAAACAGATGCACAAAGATGAGGGGGAAGAGGGCAGGAACTCAACTGCCTAGCTGGTTTAGCAGAGAGGTGGCTAAGGCAGTG
Organism: Neoceratodus forsteri; assembly: GCA_016271365.2. NCBI lineage: Eukaryota > Metazoa > Chordata > Ceratodontiformes > Ceratodontidae > Neoceratodus > Neoceratodus forsteri. The sequence goes on from CM028133.1 coordinate 616,773,215, forward strand.
AAAGATAAAAGGGCAGCATACAAGAAAAGTAGAAGGACAGCAAGGGATGAGGATGAGGAGTAGTACCAAAACGCTGGCTAAACTAGCAAAAAAGGAGATAACAGGTAAAAGCCAAGAAGGAGCTCCAGATAGCAGAGGAGATAAAAAAGGGAGTGAAGGCCTTCTTTCAATACATTAAAGAAAAAAAAGAGAAAAAGGATGGCATAGTTAGGCTGAAGAAGGGGAAAAGCATAGTGGTGGAAGATGGGGCAAAAGCAGAGATATTAAACAATTACTTCTGCTCTGTCTTTACCAAAGAAAGAAAGGGCCGAATATCGCATAGTGCTAGGAGCAGGAAGGGGGCTGTCGAGAACCCATTAGGAACCATAAGGATTGAGTAGATGAGGGAGGGGCTCATGAATTTGAAGGTAGAAAAATCCTCGAGGCTTGATGGAATACACCCCAGGATACTAAAAGAGATGGCAGAGGAGCTAGCAGGCCCACTGACAATACTATTCAATAGATCTCCTGATACGAAGGTGGTGCCAGGGGAATGGAGAATAGCACGTGTCATGCCAGTCCATAAGCATGGTCCAAAGAGGATCCTGGCAACTACATGCCAGTCAGCCTGACCTCGATTGTGTGTAAACTACTGGAGACAATATTGAAGGAGGGCTTGGTCAGGTTCTTAGAGGAAAATAGCCTGCAGGATAGCAGACAGCATGGGTTTGTGGCAGGCAGATCGTGTCAAACAAACTTGACTGAGTTCTTTGACTGGGTCACCTGGACTGTGGACAAAGGGCAGGCAGTGGATATTATATATCTGGACTTTAGCAAGGCCTTAGACTCTGTGTGACACAAAAGGCTGATTACAAAACTGAAGGATTTAGAGGTGGGAGAAAGGTTGATTAGATGGGTCGCTAGTTGGCTGAGTGGCAGAATGCAGAGGGTAATAGTAGGGGGGAGAGTTCTCCAGTGCAAGGGAAGTCACCATTGGGGTTCCACAGGTGTCGGTGTTGAGTGTCGAGACCGGTGTTCTTTAACGTCTTTATTGGTGACATAGGGGAAGGAATTCAGGGAAAAATATGCATGTTCGCAGATGACATCATGCTCTGTGGGAGAGTGGACACTCAGGAGGGGATAAGGGAGATGAGAGAGGACCTAGCCAAACTAGAGAGATGGGCAGGGATATGGCAGCTCTGGTTCTATGCCAAAAAGTGCAAGGTGAAGCACATGGGGTGAAGAACCCGAGAACAGAGTACTACATTAGAAAAGTTCAGGTTACGCCATCGGAGGAAGAAAAAGATTTGGGGGTGATAATTTTTAGTGACCTGAAGCACTTGACTCAATGCAAAAAGGCTGTAGCAAAGGCTAATAGGATCTTAGGATGTATTGCTAGGGGATTTAGCAGTAGGAGGAGTGAGGTTATTCTCAAATCAAATCAAATCAAATTTTATTTATAATGCGCTTTTCAACATATCAAAGCGCAAATACATAAGATAACATCAACCATAATAAATAACAACATAAAAACATTAAAAGCAGCAATAGACCTAACCAAATGCTAATTCAAATAAATAACTTTTCAAAGATGTCTTAAATGATTCCGTGGACAAGCACTCTCTAATCTGACGAGGTAGAGAATTCCACAGGGTTGGGGCCATAAAGGAAAAAAGCCCTGGCTCCAGATGACTGAAGATGAACCCTGGGAATCTCTAGCAATCCCTCGTCAGTGGAGTGGAGTGAGCAGAAAGGGCGGTAGGGTCAAAGGAGATCTTGCAAGTAGCCCGGTCCCTGACTGTGTAGGATCTTATAGGTCAGCAACACGACTTTGAAGGGGATTCTCCACTGCACCAGCAGCAAGTGCAGTTCGCGCAGCACAGGTGTGATTTGGCAAGTTCTTGCTAGCCCAGTCAACAACCTGGCTGCAGTGTTCTGCACCAGCTGCAGGCAATGGAGATCCACCCCCGGCAACCCTAGATATAGAGCATTACAGTAATCAAGACGCGAGGAAACAAAAGCATGGACCAACACAGGGAGGTCATCATGTGGAACAAGGTGTTTTATCCGGGGCAATATTACTCAGATGGTAAAAGGAAGACTTGACAACGGCCAATACCTGTGTCTTCAGCGTCAGCTCATTGTAGAAGATTATGCCCAGATTTTGCACCTGTTCAGAAGGTCTCAACTGGTTACTCCCTAATACAAGACAAGAGGGAAACTCAGGAGTCAACTTCTCTACACGATGACCCAGGTTCACAACCAACACCTCAGTCTTATCAGGGTTCAGTTTCAACCAGTTCACACTCATCCAATCCTGAATCTCAGCGAGGCACTTGTTGAAGACCGATAAAGAGTCATTCTGCTTGGGTACAAAGGACATATAGAGCTAAATATCATCTGCATAGCAGTGAAAACTCAGCCCATAATGCCTTACAATGTCTCCCAATGGCAGCATATACACCGTGAACAACATGGGGGAAAGCACAGATCCTTGTGGCACCCCACAGGACAGAGCAAAGGGAGCAGAGGAAAAAATCCCTGAAACTACCCTCTGACTTCTGCCTGTGAGGAAAGAGTGGAACCATATGATGACTGTCCCTGACAGTCATACCTCTCAACTGTACCACATTACGAGGACGTTCCTCATTTTATTTCAGAAAAGGTCCCTGTTCCACATTGTGAGGACTTGTTCCACATTCAGAGTCAACATTTTAAAGCAAATATCCATAGTAAATGATGGAAAAAATAACTTATTCAATTAATAACAGACATTCTCAACATAAATGCAACATTTTAATAGTGTTTTGAGCTTCTTAGGTAAAGATTTGATTAAGTGTTCCACATTTTGCCCATTTGTTCCACATTGTGACAGGCAATGTTCCACATCTGGGGGACAAAAGGTTGAGAGGTATGCTGACAGTCCACAGAGTAGCCGCAGGTAATCCAGCAACATCCCATGGTCCATGGTGTTGAATGCTGCAAAGAAATCAAGGAGAACCAAGATTGAACAGCTCCTCCGATCTCTCGCTATTACGAGATCATTAACTACCCAGACTAATGTCATCTCGGTACTATGCCTCTTCCTGAAGCTGGACTGGAGAGGATCATAGACCTCATGGGTGGTAAGAAAGTCATCGAGCTGCAACGCGACTACTTTCTCAATAACCTTGCCCAAAAAGGGCAGGTTAGAGATTGGTCTGTAGTTAGCAAGACAGTCGGAGTCAAGGGAAGATTTCTTCAAAAGGGGTATCATGACAGCCTCTTTTAAAGACTCTGGAAACACCCCTTGGTCCAAAGAACCCCAGACTATCTTCACAAGGACTGGTCCAATCGCATCCATGCACCCCACAAGGGGGTGCATAGGACCAGGATCCAAACTACAGCAAGTCAGTCGCAAGTCCTGGACAATCTTCATGATATCCATGATCGCTGGCTGGTCAAAATCTGTCCAGGTAGACCGAGGGCCTGTAATCCCACATCGATCGCTGCAACACTCATTTGAACGTGTACTGTGGATCTCTGACCTGATCGATGACACCTTATCATCTAAGAACTGAGCAAACTCGTCACACTGTATTTGTGAGATAGCCTCCGACCCCGTAGACAGGCTGGATTTCACAGTCTGTCCACGGTCCGGAAAAGCTGAGCAGGTCAATTTCTTGATGCAGCAATCTCCCTGGACAGGAACTCTGCCTACTTATGGGAGATTTCTGATTGATAGTCCACATAATGAGCCATCAATCTAAGTCTGTCACTTTCCAGGCCGGATTTCCGCCAACAACATTCCAATCTTCGCCCCACTCTCCTCAACTCCCTCAATGTCCCATCAAATCAAGGGGACCAAGGGGGAAGGGAGAGCGGGCAAACACGGACAGGCGCAATGGAGTCCAGTGCCTTCAGCACCATATTATTATAGTGCACTACTAAGGCATCTGGATCCATGCACTCCATAGGCCAACTCGATAGGTCCAGCACTGCCATCAGACCTCAGGGGTAACTCCCCTCAAAGGGCGATACTGGATCATCTCCAAAGGGGTAGGTCTCACAAGGGGGGCTGCAAAATTGAACCTTATGGAGCGATGGTCAGACCACCCAACTGGTTCCTCCACGAGTTCCGTGATCTCCATCCCCTGGGTGAACACCAGATCCAGAGAGTGACCTTGAATATGGGTAGCAGCGGTAACAGCCTGTGTGAAGCCCAACAAAATCATCAACTGGAGGAAGTCTTGACCAAAATGTGAGAGCTCATCGTCGACCCAGGCATTGAAGTCCCCAGGACCAACCACCTGGAGGGCTCCAATACCAGGTCAACAATGAAGTCTGCGACTTCCTACAGAAAGACTTTCTCGTCACTGGGTGGATGGTAGACGAGTAAGATTCTGCTGCCCACACCTGCTCCCATGACGTGCTCTAAGGATCTAGGGGACACCACTGGAACCTCCACAAGGCCCAATTCTGATTTAAAACAAATGGCGACCCCCCCCACCCCTTTGATCCAACCTCAGGCGATGTATTACCGAGTACCCAGCTGGAACAGCCGACTCCAATATGGGACCAGCATTTTCATCCAGCCAGGTCTCGGTAATGTAAGTCCGGTTAGATGACTCAACAAGAGCTGCACTAATTGCTGTCTTGTTTTTTATAGACCTGGCATTACATAACACTGCCATGGTTGGATGAGAGGCCTTGGAGGAGTGGACCACTTGCCCACTCTCAGTGGAGCACTTGGGTATGGGAACCAGGCATCGTACTCCCCTGTCCTGGGCCCATTTCACCCCAGGGCGTCTCCCCGACCCCACCACCCTTATTTCACCCATTCCACTCCCCCCTCACAGCCGAGGAAGCCCCCCTCCCTCTCCGCCTCCTCCGTGCAATCCCCAAGGCATGACAACACCTATATACCTCAGGTTGCAATGGGGGCTATCGAAAGGGTGCAGGTCCCTTGGCCTAGAGGGGGAATAGTGCTTTACGCTATACAGGTCATTGGTCAGACCTCACTTGGAGTACAGAGTGAGATATTGGCACCCACATCTGAAGAAAGACATATAGGATAGTGTATAGGTAACCATACACTACAAGGCTATTCTTCTACAGAGTGGATACAATGGCGACTGATGACCTTGAGAGTGAAGCTCGAGAGATCTCCAAGTCAGCATTGTATCCACAAGTTGACAGAATAGCCGAGTAGTGTATGGGTAACCATACACTGTTTTATATAGTGTATGGTGACCGCAAAATAAAAAACCCTTATTTTTACATATTTTATGTCAGCTCTGCCGGCAGCCCTTGCTTTACAACTACCGCTGGTCAGCATACCTGCATGCACCACTTTACCACAGCAAGGGACAAATCACAACTGCTGCTGGAGTCCCTTGTATTATGATGTCCTCACTAATGTAGAATGAAAAGTTGTTCTACGTTAGTGAGGACATCACTACTGCAGCAGAACAACTTTTTGCAGTGTATGGATTTCCATACACAACCGCATTCCACCATACACTATACAAACATGATGGAAAGGGTCCAAAGTAGAGCAACTAAAATGACAGCAGGACAGCAGGTTAGATCATATGCAGAGAGGCTGGAGGATCTGAGTATGTACACTCTGGAGAAAAGAGGGGGGATATGATTGAGACATTCAAATACTTGAGGAGAATTAACAGATTAGACTGCAGGAGACTATTCAATAAGGGCCACCACCACCACCACCAGAGAGCACAACCTAAAACTGGGGGGGGGGGGTAGATTCAGGAGGGAGATGAGGAAACACTTTTTTACAGAAAGAGTGGTGATGGCATGGAATGAGCTGCCATAGGATGTGGTGGAGTCAAAGTCAGTGGGAGCATTCAAAATAATAATAATCTTTATTTATAATGCATCTTTCAAAATCAAGGCGCAGTACATATTTAAAATAGATTCACAATAAAAGATCATGATAAAATAGCTAAAACAAGTTCAATCAATCCATGTCGACACCATCCTCATATGCCTTATTCCATAAAAAAAAAGACTTCAATGCTTGTTTAAAGCCCCCCACAGTCATGCACTCTCTAATCCAACGGGGTAGAGAATTCCAGAGGGTCGGTGCCACGAACATAAAAGCCCTGGCCCCAGAAGATTTTAAAACTGCCCTCGGAATTTCCAGCAACCCCTCATTGGCCGAGCAGAGTGGTCGCTCTGGGAGGTAAGGAACCAGAAGCTCTTTCAGGTAGTTGGGGCCCAATCCAATCCATGTAGGGCTTTATAAGTCAGTAAACTGACTTTAAAGGTGATCCGCCACTGAACCAGCAGCCAGTGCAGTTCCCGCAGTACCGGTGTAATGTGGGGAAGATCGAGGAATCCCTATTAACAACCAGGCTGCGGAGTTCTGCACCAGCTGTAAGCAGTGGATATCAACCCCTGGAAGCCCAAAGTAAAGGGAGTTGCAATAATGCAAACGCGAGGTCACAAAGGCGTGGATCAATATAGGCAAGTCCCCAGATGGTACAAGGTGCTTGATCCTAGCTATGTTCCTCAGATAGTAAAAGGATAACTTAATGACAGCCAACACCTGAGAAAGTAATGTCAGCCGGTCATCAAGAATCACCCCTAGGTCGCGAACCTGTTCAGAGATAGGGAGCTCAACATCCCCAAGGAATAAACCTGTGGGATGACTTGCTCTCCACCCCCCTAGCTGGTGACCAGGATCCACAACCATCATCTCAGTCTTCCCAGAATTCAACTTCAGCCAGCTGGACCTCATCCAACTTTGGATCCCGCCCAGGCAGTTATTAAACACCGAGAGTGCTCCATTCTGGTCTGGTGCAAAAAACAGGTAGAGCTGGGTATCATCAGCATAACAATGAAACTCCAGCCCATACCATCTTACAATGTCTCCGAGGGGAAGCATGTACACCACAAACAACATGGGAGACAGCACTGAGCCCTGAGGCACCCCACAGGACAGAGAGGTAGGATCAGAGGAAAACAGCCCCGACACCACCCTCTGAGTTCTACCAGTGAGAAAAGAAGTAAACCATCTGCGAACCAAACCTGACAGCCCACAGATGCATCTCAGGCGCTCAAGCAGCACCCCATGGTCCACGGTGTCAAATGCTGATGACAGATTGAGCAGAACCAAAATGGACCATTTTTTCTGGTCTCTCGCCATCAGGAGATCATTAAGCACCCGAACCAGCACAGTCTCGGTGCTGTGCCTCTTTCAAAAACCAGATTGGAGAGGGTCGTAGATGCTATGGATGGTCAAATGGTTGTCCAACTGAGCAGCCACTACTTTCTCAATTACCTTCCCCACAAAGGGAAGGTTAGAGATAGGCCTATAGTTAGCGAGAGAGTTTGGGTCCAAAGAAGCCTTCTTCAATACTGGTGTCACCACTGCCTCCTTCAGGGAGCAGGGGTACTCACCAGAGTCTAGGGAGCACCAGACTATCTGCGCCAGAACTGGGATGATAACCTCCCCACAGCCCATTATCAGGGCTGTAGGACCTGGGTCTAAACTACAGCATGTAGTGCACATACCCTGGACAATCCTCATAACATCCACGATTTCCGGCCTTTCGAAGGATCTCCAGGAGAAAAGAGGGATAGTGACCGGGGGCTGGTCCACAGAAACTCCCATAGAGAGCGCTGCGCGGGTCTCCACCCTGATGTCATCCACCTTATCTGCAAAGAACTGAACAAGCTCCTCACACTGCAATTGTGAAAAGGCTGTACGAACCTGTAGACAGGTTGGGTTGCACAGTCTGCCTACAGTTCGAAAGAGCTGGGCCAGTCGGTTCTGAGCAGCAGCAATTTCCCCGGACAGGAATACTGCCTTCTTATGGGCAATTGCTGACTGATAGAGTCAGTAGTGCTCTAGTAGTCTAAGATGGTCAGCCTCTAAGCTGGATTTCTGCCAGCACCTCTCTAACCTGCATCCTAGTCGCCTCATCTCCCTCAAGTCCCCATCAAACCATGGGGACCGAGGGCGAAGGGAGAGAGGATGCACACAGATTGAAGCAATGGAATCCAGAGCGGAGGTAGTGGTCTTATTATAAGCCAGAACCAAAACCTCAGGATCCAAGCTCGCCACTGGAAATTCTGATAGATCAAGCACCACAGTTAGACCATCGGGGTCACATCCCGTAAAGGGCGATACTTGACCATCTCCACAGGGGCTGGCCTATGCAGAGGGGTGCAAAAATTGAATCTCACAGTGTAATGGTTAGACCATCCAACGGGTTCCACCCCCACGTCGGAGGCTTCCATCCCCAGGAGGAAGACCAGGTCAAGGGAATGGCCATATTTATGAATGGCAGAGGTAACCACCTGTGAGAGGCCCAATGAATTCATCAGTTGGAGGAAGCGCTGTCCAAATTACGAGAGTTCGTCGTCGATCCAGGCATTAAAGTCACCCAGTACCATCAGCCTGGGTGACAAACACCAGGTCGACCACGAAGTCCGCCACTTCCTTAAGGAATAGCTTCTCATCTCTGGGTGGACGTTAGACGAGATCCAGCCTATAGCCCTCACCTGCCACTACAACACATTTGAATGATCTGGTCTCCTCAACTGGGACACTAGTGAGATACAATTTGGCCTTAAAACAGACTGCAACCCCCCCCCCATCCCTGCAATCCAATCTCGGACGGTGTATCACCGAATACCCTGCTGGAACTGCTGCCTAAAATACTGGGCCAGCATTACCATCCAGCCATGTTTCGGTGATGCAAGCCAGATCCACTGTACCCACCAAGTCTGCAACAATAGCAGTCTTGTTCACAACGGATCTGGCATTGCATAACACCGCCCGAGTTGGACAGAACTCCAGGGATGCCCCAGCCACCTGCCCACCATTTATGGTGGTGGTGACCTTGGGTTTGGAGACCAGACAAGAAGGCCCACATTCTAGACTCCATTTTGCCCCAGGGTGTCTTCTGGGCTTAACCACCCCAATGCGAATGCCCCTCTTGTCCACCCTCTGCTGTTCACACCCCCCGCGCCCTCCATCCTCCTGCGGGCAATTCCCAAAGCCCGATAGCGTTGATAGATGGAAAAAAGCAATGGTGGAGGAAAAAGGGGCAGAGGGCATGGAGAGCGGAGGATGAATAGTGCATGACCTGGGGGGTAGGACAGTGATACATATCCCAATCCTTCAACATGGTGCAAAAAATCAATAAGCTTCTACTCTAGCTGTAGTGACTAATATAAAATCAAATCCAAATCCAAATAATTAAATTAACTCAGACAAAAAACTAAACAAAAACAACAAAAGTCAATTAACTCAGATCCAATTAACTTAAATTAAATCATCATTTGAACCTGCTTTCAGGAAAGAAAAAGAAACAAAACTACATCCACATAATAAAAATAGGTATCCCTTCTCACACAAGGTATTCCTATTTCTAAAACAAAAAATAAAATAAAAATCACAATTTAACATAAAAAATATCAAAACAGATGAATAAAAATACACAGAACATCCCACATAAGGAGCCTGGGATAAACATAAAGGAATGTTAGGAGGCCTTGTAAGGGTAAAGACCAGAAAATTCAAGGGGTGGGGGGGGATGGGGTCACAGATGTAAGCTGAAAGCTGGAAACTATCCATATTATTTCAAGCAGACCCAATAGACCAAGAGGTCTCCTTCTGCTGGCCATTTTCTTGTTCTTATGTTCTTATTAGGATAAAATGCAACAGTCTGGCTATGTATATAGTCCATTTTAATGATGTTTATTGTATATATGTTTTGTAACTTTGTAATGATCTCTTTTATGTTAGCTTGTGCACATGTGCAAGCAACTTTTTGTGGTAGCAGCACTGTACTAGCACTTTCAAAGGTGTGTCGGTGTTGTGGCAAATCCAGGGGATGCTTTAGCCAGTGTGTCCCTCAGCCACCAATCAGTGAACACGCTGCCGATGACAGCAGTTTCAGAGAGTGCCACCAACTTGAAAGAAATCAGCTGCTGCAATGAGAGACAGGCTCATCATTGCAGTGGCAGATCTGACACACCTCCATTACGTGCAATTCCTGGTGAAACATTTTAATAAACACAGCGGTGGCTCCCGTCGTCCACCTCTTACAACCCCTATAAAGCTGACTTCGGGGGTGCCCAATCCCCCTATCGGCATACCCCCTCCCCAGTTCAATTTGTTTGCTGATGGGGGTGCCCAATTCCCCTTGACATCATGCCCCCCCAAGCACCGACACACTTTCTTTGCCAATGGGATGCCCAATCCCTGTTGGCTTCAGTCAACCAAAAAAAAAAACTGGTGGCACACTGGGAGCCCACCCCAGTGTGCCCAAATGTATTTGTGAAACCTGTAAAAAAAATAACCTTCCCCAACATTGCTTTTTTTTTTTTTTAACTGTAAAACAGAAAATGGTCCCTCATGGTCACAACACCCCCTCCTCCAATCTGTACCCACCCACTGCACACGCCACCTCCCTGCACCCCTCCAACTCAAGTTCTTTAAATTTGATGGATTGCATCTGACTAAGGAGGTCAGTGCATTGGGGCAGAAGTTTGACATCTTTACAGAATCTTTAAATTAGCAAATGTGGAGAGGGGTGTAGCACCCTATATGTCGAATGGGAAGAACACCCCTTCCCCCAGCTAGTGGTCAAACAGGAGTTCAGCATGTTTGCAGTTCATTTGCATCACCAGGTAAGGAAAAAGTTTAAGCTCCCCATACAATGCACAGCGGAAATGCCAGACCTCACCCAACAACTAACACACCGAAATCTGGCCAATACAAAATCATGTACACAAATGCTTGCAGCCTGGGAAACAAGATCCCAGACCTGCAGGCAATAATGACAGAGGCTAAACTGGACATAGTAGCAATTAAAGAGACATGGTTTACCAGTAACCACACTTGGGAGACTTCAGTACCTGGCTATGCACTGTTCAGAAGAGACCAAGGTGCAAAAAGGGGGGGTGGAGTGGCCCTGTATGTCAATGAAAATATCAAAGCTACAGAAATTCAGAATACACATAAGTAGCCAGAAGAACTGTGGGTCACCCTGGAAACAGGAAATGGGACAGCCATAAGAACTGGGGTTGTCTACAGGCCCCCAGACCAGGGGGAGGACATAGACACATTACTGTTAGAAGATATACAAAACATGACAGCTAAAAGGGAGGTTCTGATAATGGGAGACTTCAACATGCCAGATACAGATTGGTCAATACCAGCAGGAACATCTGCCAGAACAAGACACATGGCGGATTCCCTGTAGGGGAGGGTCTCAAACAACTGGTACAACAGCACACAAGAGACAGAGCTATCCTAGATTTGGTACTAACAGGGAAAGGATCACAGATCTCCAGGTAGAAGGTCACCTGGGGGCCAGTGACCATCACATGGTATGGTTCAGTTTGGCCACTACAACTAAATCATCCCATTCCAAGGCAAAAATATGGGACTTCAGAGGAGCTTACTTTGATAAGATGGCCAACAGAGTTAAGCTAGCCCTGGCAAAAAGAAATACAGGTGAGGGGGTACAGGCAAAGTGGGCAAGCATTAAGGATACTATACTTAAAGCAACATCCCATTGTGTTAGAGAGAAAAGGAAATGCAAAAGAAGAAGGAAACCACTTTGGTTCTCAAATACAGTAGCAGAAAAGGTCAGAGCCAAAAGGCTGGCCTTCAGGAAATATAAGGGAACACAGTGAGATGAAGATAGGGAGGCATACCAAACTTCCCAAAGGGTAAAATATGGCTCTATCCCCAGGATAGAATCAAGGGAATTTTTTATTTTCTGCCAAGGGGTAAAGGCCCAGTCACAGTCCCAAAATAAGCATTTTGTAGTGCCTTCATCCTTGCCACATACCTGGCAGAGAGGTGAGTCGAGTCTCCCCATATGGTATAAATGAGCAGGAGAAAAGTATATTATGCAAAAGTCTGATCTGAAGGTACCTCAGCTGATCCTGCTTGACATTTTTATACAATCTCTGCCAGACTCTTTGCCAATCTTTGGCATTCACTAAGAGGTTGAGTTCCTGCTGCCAGTAGAAGCAAATGCCGGTTGGAAGATGCAGATCATGAGACTGCAGTAGTTTATAAAATAGAGAGATTGCATGGGGTTGTAAAGTGGCATCAAGGAGGAGTTGCTTGGCTGGGTGGGTTAAGGGGAGCCAGGGAGATGGACCCAGAAAAGAAGAGAGTGCTCCTTTCAGCTAGAGCAACTTAAAGGGGCTAGGACCTCTCAATTGAAGCTCAGCAGCTGAGAGTAACTTACCATCCACCAGTAACACTGCGACAGGTGTCCTCCATAAGTTAGAACAAAAAGCTGGTGGAATAGGGTGGCCTGCAATTTTGAAGTTAGGATTACCCAGCACCGGCTGGTCAATATCTTGGCAAAAAGAGATGGAGAGAAAAGAGCAGATTTGGTTCAGTGATTTGACAGATCACCAGAGAGAACGCTTTAGTGAGGAAGGGAGCGCAGACGCTTTAGCATGGAGAAGAGATTGCAGGTCCAGGCCATGAGACTTGCAAAGCTGTTGCTTTAATATTAACCAGAGAGGAATGTACCCCTGTGTATGCTCAGCTGTGAGACTGGGACTCCATCTAAAGATTTGGCTACAGTGGAGGGCACAATGATACAGGAAGAAGTTAAGGAGGCATAAGCCACATACGTCTCTCGAGTGAGTAAGTTTTGAGAATGCCCACCGAGCTGCTTTGCCCTGCAATAAGAAATGAGATAGGAGAGATTGCAGCTGGGAAAACCATCTTATCATAAGGTAGGGACCTAACATGCCCATGGGGTACAGCAGCCTTGGCAGGATGTTCATTTTGATTATACTTACACGACCCCGCAAAGAAAGAAGGAGGTGCTTCCAGTGGGCTAAATCAGCTTTAATAGTAGAAGGCAGTGGTGAAAGATTAAGCCTGATTGTGTGTGAAAGAGTGTGGGGTAATTTAACCCAAAGATAGGTGAGTGCAGTGGGCTCCCAGGCCAGACCCAGATCCTTGACCCAGTGTTTTTGAACAAGATGATTAAGGGGCATAACAGAAGACTTTGCCAAATTGAGCTTGTAGCCTGAAATCATTGAGAAACAATGGATAATTTGTAGGGCAGCAGGGATGGAGGACTGTGGGCATTCTAGGTGAAGAAGAAGGTCATCTGCATAGGCTGAAAGAGAGAATGAAAGCTGCCCGACCCAAATGTCTTGGACCTCCGACAGGTTTGTAAGGAGTGATTAAGGGGTTCTAAATAGAGGTTAAAAAGAAAAGGGGAGAGAGAGGGCAACCTTGCCTAGTGCCATGGGCTGGGGGAAGAGGTCAGGGAGGACACCATTACAATGAACTCTGGCCATTGGAGAAGAATATAGCACTCATATCCAGTCACAGAAGGCAGAGACAACATCAAATTTATCTAGTACTGCAAACAGGAATAGCCGTGAAATGCAGTCGAACACTTTTTCAGTGTCTAACAAGACCAACACCGAATGGATGGGATTATGTTCCACCTGAGCCGTGAGGTGCAGCACTTTGCATGTATGATCGGATGAAACCCTCCCCACAACAAATCCTACTTGTGAGTGGCTCAGTTTACCCTGCCAGACTTTATGCTTATGACTGGATAAGACTTTAGCCATAATCTTAATATCTGAGATTAGTATGGAAATAGGATGGTAGTTGCCGGGCAAGAGTGGGGATTTGCCAGATTTGGGAAGAACCGAGAGCCATGCTTGAGTAAAAGAACAGTCAGACAGACCAGAGGAACACAAATCATTCAAGAGTTGAGAAAGAAACAGGGCTTGAACATCCTGAAAAGCTGCATAAAAAGAAGTGATGAAGCCATCCAGGCTCAGTTCCTTAACTTTAGGAAGTTGAGCTATCACCTGTTTGACCTCAGAGACAGAAATTGGGGCCTCTAAGAGAGCCTGTTGCTCAGGAGTGAGAGAAGGTAAGGAGACTGACTACAGAAAGCTATTAACACTAAGAGCTTCACCAGAATTTAAGTCCTCCGGAGTGCAAAGAGATTCATAGTATTGCTTAGAGATTGCTGCTATGTCTGCGAAATGGGCTGCAGGCCTTGGATCATGGCTCTGGCATCCAATTGATGGAGCTGTACGGCTAACAATTTCCTCACCTTTTCCCCTGATTCCGGGTAGCGAAATTTAACCCACTGCAGTGTTAGGTCTGCCTTTTCAGCTAACAGCCCAAAATATTGAGCCGGCAGGGCATTAAGCTGGAACCAGCAGTCAGACCTGACTGAAAAGGAGACATCCTGTTCTAACTCCCTTATTTGGTGGAGTAATTGGTGGGTGGTGTCCTCTCTCAGTCTCTTGGCCTTAACAGCTAGCCTAATACATTCACCCCAGATGGCACACTTTGCTTCCCCCATAACACGTCTAGTGAGGGAATCGAGCCCAGATTGTCACAAAAAAACTTCTATATGAAACATTCTAAAGACTGAGTCACACTTGTGTCTCATAAGAGACCACAGTTGAGTCTCCAGGCTCTGTCCTGAGCCTCCATCCCCCCCAAAGAGTGTTCCATGTGGACCAGGGCATGATCAGAAAGGACCATGGGGAGAATGTCGCACACCAGTAGCCCAGGGAGAACCAACAGAGAGGTCAAGAAGTAGTCAATATGAGAATGAGATTTATGGGGGTTAGAGTAAAAGGTGTATTGCTTGTCTGAGGGGTGTAGTATTCGTCAAGGGACTCCCTGCCCAAGAGTGTCCGTCAACTCTCAAAGGCCCCTTTAAGCCAGGGAAAGCCATGATGTTGCCCTTCCGATCTGTCAATGTCATTATTAAAGACTAGGTTCCAGTCACCTCCTAGAATTAGGAAGGAGGCCAGGAGAGTGGAAAGATGAGATAAGAATTTAACAAAGAAGCTAGAGGAACTTGAGTTAGGGCCATAGATGCACCTCAAGATTACTTCTGTGAGGTTGAGGCATCCATGTAAAAAGATATAGCGACCCTCAGGGTCCAGGATCTCATCTATCAGCTGGAACGAGGTGCTTCTGTTTATTAAGATGCCTTCACCAACTTTTTTATTTTGGTACCGGCTCCAAAAGCTTGGCCAACCCATTCCCTGCAAAAAAACAGGATATCCTCCTGCTTTAAGTGAGTTTCTTGTAGAAACACCACGTTGGGATGGTATTTATTAAAGTGACAGAGTACCACAGAAGGCTTACATTTTGCATTTGCCCCCTTTATGTTCCAACACAAGAATTTAAATGCAGCCCCCATATCTAGCTGTTAAGAAACAAAAAGTGAATATCCAGCTCTCCAGGTGTAGAGAAAAGAACTTTAGACATGCTCCAACCCCTCCAATATCCCTGCCTCCCCTCTCCCTCCCCATGCAGTGCCATAAAAGGAACAGCAGTCTGGACAAACGAGGGAAATAAGAACAGACCCAACAAACATGTCACACACCCCAACCCCACCCCTCATCCACCAGCGAAATCCTCAGAGTCTAATATCCCTGCCCCCCTTAAAGATACAAACTATGTACAATATAACAACCCACAGCCCTAAAGGCTGTATAACTACTATCTGCATATGTAATGTAGTACATCCTCAGAGCAGGCCCCCAGATCCCTTCCCATGTAAGGAACAAGGAAAAGGTTAAGCCTGATACCCCCACAGACAGAAATATAGGCAGAGCCCTTAACTTTGTGAATTGTGAACAACAAGGCACCCCCCCACAGTCCGTTATTGTTCCAATTGGTAAATCATGATGATACAATAATCCCCCCAGAGTCCACTACCACAGGATAGAATAAAAGGCATACAGTGGGACCACAACTGTTGACCCAATAACCAGGGTGCAGGTGCGCATGTCGGAAGCCACATCGGCACCCAGACACCTGGAAACCAAATCGGGAGAGCAAGCCAAGGACCCCACAAGCCAACCACTGAAGACCAGGAACCTCCAGGTCAAATCAGCACCCCCTCCATCGCCAGGCACATCACTGGGGTGGTTCTTTTATCCCATGGCAGGTATGCTTGCAGTCTTTACTTTATTGGTACTCAAGTAGTCATCATCATAATTGGGTTCTGCCCAAGGTAGTAATAATATAAAAAAATGTAAGCAGCATACTGTATATGATGAGCTATGGTATAAAGCCAGAGTCAATAAGGCAGTAAGCACAGTATTGTGGGCTTAATGATTAATGCTTTTGGACCAGGTTTGCCATTTAAGAGTAATAACATGAACAATAAATGGAATAGCTCATACATAACACAAATATTTAATACCTCATTATGAAGAGCAGCAGTAAAAACTACATAAAAAGAGTAGCAATATGAAACATTTACTGTAAAGAGAGTAGCAGCCCAGAAGGTTATATAATACAACTGTTGCAGTGATGTTATCATGTCACTGACAGCAGAAATCAAACCATTTTGCACAGTACCCCTTAACAATAACTAGCATAGACAATCATATAATACATTAGGTATAATTTACTGTAATATAGTGTGGTGTGGTGTGGTGTAGTGTAGTATAGTGTAGTGTAGTGTAGTGCAGTGTAGAGAAGTGTAGGGTGGTGTAGTGTAGCATTGTGGATGAACAGTAGTTTTGCTCACAATTTGTATCAGATCCATGTGGGGTAAAGTGACTTGTCTCTTGTCTTTCCCATGCTGAATTCCAAGCAGACTCCCCACTCCTGCTGACCCAATTATGCTTGGAACATTTTCTGAAAGATGACTTTTAAGTGGTCTGAGCCTGGTTACCAGCACCTGATTAGTGTAACTGGGCAAATATCCTAGCCTCCTGATTAGAGAAGGAGGCTGAAAAGGACAATGATAGGCTGCTTGAGGCTGCCTGTGTAATGCTGGACACACTTTGTTGGTCATGTGGGCTACCAGCAATCATGGTGCTGCAGATTCTGCCACTAAGGGGGGGCCAAGTCAAGGACTTCCGCCATGGTGCAGGTTTAGAGTGGCTCCATCAGGAAGAAGGAAATCAAAAACCTGCCACTGATAATTATTATCATTATTAGTATTATTCGTTATTTTAAAGCAGCAGGAAGAAGGCTAGGAATGACAGACCAGACAGTCTCACATTAGCTGTGGAGAAATTAATAGAAAGCCTGTTAAAAGGAAGGCCAGTGGACTATCTTGAATCTAAGGGCTTGAGGGACCAAATACAGCATGGACTCATGAGGGGGAAGTCCTGTTAGACAAATTTGATCAATTTCTTTGACTAGGTAACCAGGGAAATAGATCAGGAAAGGGCAGAGGATGAGGTTTATTTGGACTCTAGCAAAGCCTTCAACACTGTCCCACATAGGAGACTGATAAAGAAATTGGATAGTCTAGGGGTGGGAGCCAAAGTTGTAAACTGAGTAAAAAATTAGTCAATGATAGGCAGCAGAGGGTGGTGATAAATGGCACTCACTGTCATGAAAGGAGAGTGACCAGCAGGGTGCTGCAGGGTTCAGGACTGGGACTGGTCCAGTTCAACATCTTCATAAGTGACATTGCAGAAGAACTTTTTGCAGATAACACTATGATCTGTAACAGGGTGGATACTCAGGAGGGGTGAAGAAAATGAGCAGGGACCTTAGAAAACTTGAGGAATGGTCAAAGGTATGGCAGCTGGGGCTCAGTGCCAAAAAGTGCAAAATCATGCACCTGGGATATAGAAACCCAGGAGCTGAATTTAAAGTGGAGGTTAAGTATAGACAGTCTCTAAGAAGAAAAGGGACTTTGGGATTATAATCTCTGATGACCTCAAATTCACAAGGTGGTATGACAAGGTAGTGGGAAGGACAAGGGGAAGGCTGGGGTGCATAGGAAGTGGTATCACAAGCAGAAAGAGGGAGGTGATACTACCACTGTATGGATCATTGGCAAGATAACACCTGAATTATTGTGTACAGCTCTGGAGGCCACATCTCAGAAAAGACATGGACAGAGTAGAGGCAGTCCAGAGGAGGGCAACTAAAATGGTTCACAACATGGTTTGCAAGGGAAGCCATATGAGGAGAAACTGTCAGATCTCAATATGTGAACCCTGAAGAAGAGGAAAGAGAGACGGGACATGATAGAGACCTACAAGTACCTCATGGTAATGAACAGTGTCCAGGCTGGGAGCCTGTTTCAAATGAAGAAGTATGGCAGAACAAGAGGGCATGCAACGAAGCTAGAAGAGGGGAATTTAGGAGGGATGTAAGGAAATACTACTTAACTGAAGGAGTGCTTGTAACTTAGAACAGCCTGCTACCAGAGGTAGTAGGACAAAAACTGTGAGGGGGTTTAAAACATGCATGGGATAAACATAGGTGAATACTAGTAAATAAAAAGGGGGATGGAGGATCACTGGAGACCAATTAGGGTCTGCTGGGACAGAATAGGCAGGGAAAACCTGGGCAGACTGGATGGGCCAAACAGTCCTTTTCTGCTAACAAATTCCATGTTTCTATGTTTGTATTTTGTAATTACAATTTTCTTTCATTGTGTGCCTTTTTTACTACTTAGAAAGACAAGACAAGGCAAATTTTATTTAAAAGACACCCATCCCAGAGGCTCTGGGCACTGAACATAATAAAAATACATACTGCACATCATAATAAGAACATAGAAACATACGGTTAAACATAAACACACAATTATTCAGCAGTTAAACAAAATTTAAATAATACCCAAGAAATGACAGCTACTACTTAGAAAACCAAAATTAACCTAAACATATGCAAGGACTATAAGATATAGTCTGGGAAGGCCTGATTATATAAGAAGGCCTTGAGGCAGGCTTTAAAAGCTTCCACAGAAGGGACCTCCCTAACAGCTGGAGAAAGTGAATTTCACAGGACAGGAGTGGCGACAGTAAATGCTCTGTCACCAGCTGTTTTTAACCTCTTCCTGGGAATCGCAAGGAGGCCCAAAGAGGGAGAGTGGAGGGAGCAGACTGAGACAGCAAGTGTAAGGAGGTCCTTCAGGTAACCAGGGTCCTGACCGTGTAGGGCCTTAAAAGTGAGCAAACCCACCTTAAAGAGAACCCTCCACCTCACTGGCAGCCAGTGCAGTTGACACAGCATTGGAGTAATATGACAAAACATAGGCTGTCCAGTCAGCAGCCTCACTGCCGTGTTCTGCATCAGCTGCAGTTGGTGTAGGGTACCCCCAGAGACCCCGAGACAGAGCACATTACAGTAGTCAAGCCTGGATGTCATGAAGGCATGCACCAAGGTGGGAAAGTCCTGCGGCGGAACTAGGGGCTTTATCCTGGTGACATTCCTCAGATGGTAAAACTAGTACAGACAACGGATGCCACCTGAGACTCAAATGTCACTCCACTGTCAAAAATGATGCCTAGATCCCACACTCTAGAAGAGGCCTTCAATGGTACAGAGCCAAGAAAAATCTCTGTCTCTGCGCCAGAGGCCAGCCTATCATGCCCTTTGTTCGACTCCGCCACCAGTACTTCTGTCTTATCGGGGTTCAGTCACAACCAGCTGGAGGCCATCCAGTCATTGATTTCAGCAAGGCAGCTATTCAGCACTTCCACTGCACAAGATGTTCCAGGGGGAAAGGAAAGATACAGCTGGGTATCATCAGCATAACAATAAAAATCCAGACTGTACTTCCTAATGAGCTGTCCCAGGGGCAGCATACACATGGCAAACAATATCGGTGACAAGACCAAACCCTGGGGAACTCCTCAAGACAGGTGACCAGCTGAGGAGGAGAAATTCCCTATCACCACCCTCTGCCTCCTGTTAGATAGAAAAGACTCAAACCAGCAAATGCCAGTGTCGGCAAGTCCACAGAATTCCCTTAGGCGGTCAAGTAGCACTCGATGGTCCTCCACATCAAACACTGAGGAGAGATCAAGGAGAACAAGAATTGTCCCCTCTCCTTGATCTCTAGCACTAAGAAGGTCATTATGCACCTGAACTAGTGCAGTTTCTGTGCTGTGGCTTGCACAAAACCCAGAGTGGAGCGGATCGTATAAATCATGGGTCATGAGATGCTCCTCAAGCTGAAGCGCCACCACTTTCTCCACAATCTTACCCAAAAATGGAAGATTAGAGATAGGATAGTAAATTGCCTTAAACTCAGGATCCAATGATGTTTTTTTCCAGGAGTGGTCTCACCAATGTCTCCTTCAAGACATCAGGAAAGATCCCCTCTGACAAGGAGCACTGGACAATTGAGGCAATCACCGGAACAATGGAATAAACACATCTCATTAAGAAATGAGTTGGCACTGGGTCCAGTTCACAAAAGGTGTGCCAAAGCTTGGAAGCAATCTCAATGACCTCATTCACCTTCACCAGTCTAAACTCACCCCAACCAGGTGGAGTGCTTTCCAGTCTCCCATAATAACCGCTGTTGGCCAAACTCTGGCCCACTGGTGGAACCCCTGTCTGATGGCAGACACCCTGTCTGAGAAGAACTGAGCAAACTCCTCACACAATGCATTATAAAAAGTTACTTATTTGTCCATCTGTTGTCCCCAATAAACCTTTATTGAAATCAAGGCATAATAATCTCAGCTGGCCATCACAGAAAGCAAACTTTTTAATATCTATAGATGTGTATTTTACAGGGATTGAAGGTTGTGAGGGTACTATGACATATATTTAACTGACATTTTACAGATGAGATTCACTTGTAAACCTTCGGCATTTCAGCAAGATACCTACTCAACAAGTACAGAATTAGTTGGGCAAGTTCTGTGAACATGAACTACAAAGTTTGTTAAACTCGTCAGTAACTAGTTATTCTGAAGTTCCCTTTTGAAATAGCACATCCTGATACATTGATTAGCAATTAAACAGCTAGTACAATGCCTGAAATTAGTATTAACTTTTAAAATTACTCAATTGTTACTTCATATATTTTTTGTACCTTTTGCCAATTGTAAAATACCAACATTTCAGTACTAGCTGTAATGTGTGGAACCGTACTTTACCTGAAGGCTGTCATGTCTACAGTAATTTATTCCCCTTCATACCTTATCAGCATTATGACATTACTGACTGTGACATCACAACATTCCAAAAGGATCCATTGACCTGCAACCATATTGACCACCTGTGATCTCACAATATGTGGAATCACAACACTGATCAGTTACAAAGAGGAATCAAAAAGAAAATACTATCCTATAAGTAAAGTATTTCTCTTCAATTTACATCAAACACTCTCAGGCAGAAAACCTTCTAATGAGCAAGAGAAAGAAAAAAAAAGACATCAGAAATAAAAAAGTAACAACTGTCTAGTTCAAAAAATTAATAACATGTTATGTCTGCTATTTTTGACACTACAGCTCTTTAAATGTACAATCCTTAAATGTAAATAAATTCCATGTAAAATATTGTGAATATTATGTGCCACTTTGGCTTGGCAACCTTGAATATGGACATGCTCTAAAGATGATAGTGCAAAAAGAAATAACTATATATGCATGTTCTTATTGCAAATGTATCTTTACCTAAAGCCAGTTTCCGTCCAATATAGGCTGTTTACTATGGATCAGTTTTCATTCCACTTTGCCAGTAGCAATTTTCTGCTGAGCCATAATGAAAGAGAGAGAGAGAGAGGGGGAGAGAGAGAGACAGTGTAGTGCGTGTGTGTGTGTGTGTGTGTGTGTGTGTGTGTGTGTGTGTTGGTGACCTGATTTCATCATGACAGTCACTCAGTACTTGTCCGAAAGCAGTACCTTATGGCAATTGCATTAGCTGTTCTGGGGCTCAATAAATTGCTTCCCCTAGCAAATAAATTCAGAGCAGTGAGGGCTGTTTATTGAACAGTAAACTCTGAAAAAAGGAAGTAGTTCCATTTTATAATACCAATGTCTTTTGAAACATGAATTGATTGGAAACTACATACTTGTGCAATCAGTATATGACCCAGATACACAGAACAGATGCATACAAACACATACAAATGGAAACTCACACAGACACACACATATTGTAGAAACACTCTACTGTACAGACAACAGACAACCCAAATGTGACCAGACTTTTTTTAGCAGAATAAATCACCCAAAGTCTGATATTATTTTGTTGACTTTGTGGGTCAGACTCAACAGAGTGCGTAGGAAATCCACATTTGAAGCAGTTTTTTTGATATCCCCTTCCATAAATTTCTAGTGCCATTATAGGGGACGATTTGTGGGAGATCATGGAAAGGAAATTTAAAAACAATTCGGAGAGTGGTAGGCAGTGGACTAGCAGACTTTTGTCCACCAATATATTCCAGTTTGTCATAAACAGACTGATTTGGGCTATTATCAAATAATTCTCACAAAATCTGATTGGTATACAATGAGTTAGGCAAACTTGGAAATGCACAGTTCATTTGTTGGCCTCCCTTTCAACCCTTAACTATTTAGATGGACGTGTCTGCTGAGAATATCTATAGGAGATAGAACTGCTTTCTTCAACATACCTCTCAGCCTCTAAGGATTAAAATTCATAGCACTGGCCTTCAAATTTTGGAGCAAATGGCCAGAATGTGAAGCACTGTATTATTTTAAAGAAAAATGTGTCTACAAATAGTGTGCCCCATATGTTTAGTGTTAAGGAACGTTTCTATCAAGTTAGCTCAGTGATTTAATAGTTTCTGTGTCCAGAAATAGTGTTAATATTATTAAGAACATTAATAAACATTTGTGGGGCATGGGGGAAATGTCAATGTAAAAAATCGTAGCGCTACATCGAATTCATAGTAGTAGGTATGTTCTTCAGCACTTGTGCAGCCACACCTCCCTACCTTCTTTTAGATGAAACTGGACACCAATGGGAAGATGCAAAAATGTATCTGGGAACTGTGTGGATTCACCCTTCTCACTGCTAGTACAGTATATGAAGCCAGGAACTGTATGCCCCCACCCTCCTTTCCACAGACAGATAAATATGGGACCGGTAGCAGCAGGGATGTTTTGTGCCATGTCCATGCATTTCTTAAGTGGGGGCCCTCTTCACACTGTTCATGACAATGTAGCATAAGGAGGGCATCCTATCTAAAAGAAAGGGGCAAAGCAGGTAGGTAATAACTTTACATTAATAACGTTGGGAAGAACAGGAATAATACTTTATTGGTTAAAGACAGACTGGTAAATGGTTACCTCTGGATTTCAAGCTTTGGCTGCAGTAAAACTGCAAATAAATAGAAAAATATGGAAGTCATTTGATCTTTTTTTCTTCATTTTTCATTTTTTACACTTGCAAGCTGATGAGCATAAATGCCCATTTTTACAAGTGACAAGTACAATTAAAACAAACTAAGACAAATTGGACAAACAATCAGTTAAAAAAACAAAAATATAAATACAATACATAACAAGTTTCTGATAAACATTAAGGAACAAAATTATAGAAACATAGAAACATAGAATTTGACTGCAGATAAGGACCGCTTGGCTTGCCCAGTCTGCCCATTTCCCTACCTAATGGATAAGCTGCAGATCCTAGTTAACCAGCAGTCTACTTCTTTCTACCCCCACCCCCTAGAATTGCCTTATGACTGTCCCATGCATGCTTGAATTCAACCACTGTTTTAGACTCCACAACCTCCTCCGGAAGGCCGTTCCATGCATCCACAACCCTCTCTGTGAAAAAATTCTTTCTAGCATTACCTCTGAGCTACCCCCCCATCTTCAAATTGTGCCCCCTTGTTCTTGCACACCTCTTTTTTTGAAAGATGCTGCCCTCTTGGACTTTGTTGATTCCCTTGAGGTACTTGAAAGTTTCTATCATGTCCCCCCTCTCCCTCCTTTCCTCGAGGCTATACATATTAAGCTCCTTTAGTCTCTTCATATGTCTTCCGTGCAGACCCTGCACCATTTTAGTTGCCCTCCTCTGGACAGCTTCCATCCTGTCTATGTCCTTGTGGGGATTGGGTCTCCAGAACTGCACACAGTACTCCAGATGGGATCTCACCAGCTGTCTGTACAGAGGGATAACAACTTCCTGTTTTCTACTGGTGATGCCTCTCCCTATGCATCCCAGTATCCCCCCTTACTGCCCTCTCACATTGCTTGTCCACCTTTAAGTCATCTGATATGACTACCCCCAGGTCCCTTTCCATTTTTGTTGTTGTTAGTATCTCACCCCCCATTGTGTACTCAGTCTCTTCCCCTGGGTTTTTGTTTCCCAGGTGCATTACCTTGCACTTGTTTGCATTGAATCTAAGCTGCCATACATTTGACCATTCCTCTAACCTTGCCAAGTCTCTTCTCATCCTTTCCACCCCACCTTGTGCATCAACTCTGTTGCAGATCTTTGTGTCATCTGCAAAGAGACATACTTTTCCTTCCAGTCCCTCTAGAATGTCACTTATAAAGACATTGAAGAGGACTGGTCCTAATACTGAACCCTGCAGTACCCCACTAGTAACCCCCCTTTCTTCAGAGTGGACTCTATTTACTATTACCCTCTGCGTCCTATTCTTCAGCCAATTCTTTACCCAGGCTATCATCTTGGGACACATTCCCAGACTGGCTAACTTGTATATTAATCTTTTGTGTGGGACTATGTCAAATGCCTTGCTAAAGTCTAGGTAGGCCATGTCCACAGCCCCTCCCTGATCTACTACTTTGGTCACCCAGTCAAAGAAATCTATTAGATTCGTCTTTTGGCATGACCTTCCTGCTGTGAATCCATGCTGCCTTGGGTCCTGTGCCCCTCTGACCTCTAGGTACTCTACAGTTCTTTCCTTCAGAAGTGATTCCATCATTTTCCCTATCACTGAGGTTAAACTAACAGGTCTGTAGTTTCCTGCTTCTGCCCTGCTCCCACTTTTGTGAAGGGGAATCACATCTGCCCTCCTCCAGTCCTCAGGTACCACCCCATCCTCCCATGATTTGTAAAAGAGGGTAGTCAGTAGTGTCACTAGTTCTACCCTTAGTTCTTTTAGAATTCTGGGATGAATCCAATCAGGCCCCATTGCTTTGTCCACCTTCAGTTTTAAGAGTTCTTTCAGAACCCTTTCTTCTGTAAATGGGCTGGTATCAACTTCTGTATCCAGAGTGTTTCTATTGTTTGTTTTAGGTACCTCCCCCTCTTCATTTGTAAATACTGAGCAAAAATATTTGTTTAGTATCTCTGCCTTTTCACCGTCATCCTCTGCCCACCCCTCCCTTTATTAAGCCTCACTATCCCTCCCTTGGTCTTCCTTCACTCCCTGATGTACCTAAAAAAGGTTTTATCCTCCTTCTTAACTGAGTTGGCTAACTTTTCCTCTGTTCAGGCCTTTGCTGTTCTGACTGCCTTCCCAGCTTCCTTTTGCTTTAACTGATACAATTCTCTGTCCTGCTCCTTCTGTGATTCCTTGTACTTTCTGAATGCTTTCTTTTTCTCTTGAACCTTCACTGCCACCTCCTTTGAGAAACATAGTGGTTTCTTACATCATTTTCTTTTGTTTATTTGCTTCACACAAAGGCTTGTTACCTCTGTGATGGCAGCTTTATTATTCCTCATTGTTCTTCCACCCCTCCTTCCTGCCCATTTGCTAGTGCATTCCTTAGGCACTCACCCATTTTGGCAAAGTCAGCCCTCCTGAAGTCCAGTACTTTTGCCTTTGTATGGCTTGACTCTATTGCTGTGTTTATTGTGAACCATACTGTTCGATGGTCGCTAGTTCCCAGATGGCTACCCACTTCTACATCTGTGATCCTCTCTCCATCTCCATTTGAGAGAACCAGGTCTAAGATTGCTCTAAGATATACTATAACAATTTAGTAGCAAGAGCAAGCATTTCTGTTAAATAACCTTTTGTAAGTCTAACCTTGAAAGTTTTCAGCATTGAACAATTTGTAATTTCACCGAGGAGCAAGTTATAAAAGACAGGGGCTTTAAACAGAATGAACTTCTGCCCAAAAGACTTTCTGAACAGTGGAGTTTTAAAACTATTATAGTGTATGGTAGAATGCTGTTGAGCATGGAAATCCATGCTCTCAACAGCATTGTTGTGCTTGCCTCAGTGTGTCACGATCTTGTTGTGCTGCACTGAGTACGTCACTAGTGCAGCACAACAAGATTGAACGCATTCGTGCATGTGTGATTTAGCAGCAGCGTCGGCAAGGCAGTGAGGAGCACTGGAGTGAGCCACAACATTGAAGCTAAGTAAGGCTTGATTTAAAAAATGTTAACATTTATTTCTGTGTCCATTCGTTGTTTTGTCATGAATAGACTCCCCATGCACTATAAAAGATTGTCTATGGGGAGTCATTCACAAACAAGGATCTTCTCTGATCTCGAGGTCTCCTTGGCAATGGACGACCTCTTGACCTTTGTTCTCGAGGTGTAACGTTGCCAAGGATACCTCTCGATCAAGAATATCCTTGTTGTGAATGACTCCCCATAGACAATCCTCTATGTACTTTTGGAACTGATATCTAGATTAACTGCTCTGTGAAATAAGGAAGAGACTGATTGTGGAAGTTGCTCAAGTACACCTGTATGAACCCAAACTCCCATTCTTAAACACTGTTTCACATTTAAACACTACCATATATGTTCTTGTCTGCAATCAGGAAGTTGCATCAACTAGCTCCATGAGCCATGTACCAGAAATAGTCCTGTTTTGCTGATAATGGCAACTGAAAGCAACTGATCATAGTCTAGCCATGGAATTTTTCTAGAATCCACAAGGTACAGTATTACAGAAGGCACCCAATATTCAGATAGGTGCAAAGCTCAGCGGAAATGTTTGTGCTGCACTTTGCACTTGTCTAGAGGTCCCAGGATGTTATATTTAGTCGGGCGCTACCCAACTGAATATAGGGTCATGTCAGGGCAGCGCTGTGTCGATAAGGTACTAGTGAGTCATAAATAAGGGCAATGAGAGTAACTGAAGGGAGTTTCACAGTTATCATGGCAACCTGTGAGATAAGAAATGAGATCAGGTATCAGACAATGCCAGCTCGAAGGTTTGTGTGAGAACAGTTAGATGAATACTGGATGTATGAGCAGATGCATTAATAAAGTTTACTGCAGACTCTAACAGACCCTTTGTTTTGATTACTACAAAACAAGACATGGTACCAGGGGCAGTTTTAGGATTTTTCTGGAAAAACAAACAAACAAAAGAGAATCTACTAAGATGGATAATTTGTGTGGAAAGAAACAGATAGACCATACAGTGATACAGGCTCAAGTGTATGCAGATGTTGGCAGGCTGGTCAAATTGATACTGGAGTCTGCTGGAAATGGAACAAATAAGATCACCACAAGAGATCAGGTTTGTGGGCAATGTAGAAGAGACATAGAAATGCTTCAAGCACCATTTTTACTTTTATTTACAAGGAACTAGTGCAGATGGAAAAGAGGGTCCAAAAAAATTAGTTTTGTTACTGACTGTAGTAGGCTCAGAAGCTCTAGATATTGATAATATTTTTCAATTGTCAGAGGTGGACAAGACTGACTATGATAAAGTTATGCAATGGTTTGAAGCGTACTATGTGCTGAGAAAAAATGAGACTTTTGAAATATCTGTCTTTAGATCCCAAATGCAAAAAGAAACATTAGAAGAATTTGTTACTGATTTGAGACTTAAAGCACAATCCTGTAACTTTGGCATCCTTGGCTCTTTTATTATCAGAGACCAAACAGTGATGAGCTGCTCAGATCCAAAAGTCTACTAAAAGAATATAAACTAACCCTGGAAAAGGAAATCCTGATTTGTCAAGCTGCAGAGCAGACAAGATGCAAATGCAGGTCATCACCACAGCAACAAAGACATAGGCCAGTTTGGAGGTTGCTGCCCTGCAAACCATAAAATATAAAGCCCAGAGGTCCTCTACAAGTTATATAAAACAAGAGGTATGACAAAAAGAGACAGGAAAAGCTGTAAACACACAAAGAAAGGGTCACATAACCTCTGCCACAACTGTGGTAAACGTTATGCATACAGAAAGTATCCTGCTTATGGGCAACAATGCAGATACTGTGGCCAACTTGAAGCGATTTACCACATATACTGCAAAATAACTGCATATAGAACTGATTTGCAATGTATTTTGATAGATGCATAGCCTATTTTAGCAAATTAAATCAGGTTTTCACCCTCACAAACCAGGAAGTGTCATTTTGTGTATTGGAGCCTGTATTTGGTGACCTTTGACACTCATTACCTTTGTAATGTCACCACAGGGAGATCTGTCCTCTGCAATTAAAATTAGTTCTTGGTCACAGCAATTCTGTCTTGATAACAGAGCTCTTGGTCGCAGCATGCAGCATGACAATAGCAATGTCAAATAGTTCATTTTCAGGGTCCGATGATGAAAGCATTATGTTGTCCTGCACTGACATAGTGCCACAATTTGACAGCCACTGCATAGTAGATCCCGATAGGGATGACCCTATGACATCAGTGAGAATGATGTGGGCAGTAGCTCAGGCAGTCACAGCAGTAGTCCTGATCCATTCCAGTACAGCAGTGAGAGCACACTTAGCAACACGGACTGTTAATATTATATTTTGCTACTTAGTGCTACGGTTTGGTTCCTGTCATTGCTGTCATTTTACTGTGCAAAATCGAGGTATGGTGTGTGTTCTGTTACTCCCAGCATTGATGTGCCCACACAAATGCTAGTGATAGTACCCTGGGTTTTTATATTTCTTTTTTTTGGTTGGGGGGATTGCTTTCCCTATACTAACGAGTTGTTGGCCACTCCAGCTTGACACTGAGAGCACTGCTCGATCTGGTGGCATTGCTTGAGCAGGATAAATGGCTCACAATTTTTCCAAACCCAATTTGTCCAAATTCCTCACCTGGTACTAGTTAGTAGTGACCCCCCCACCAATTGATTTATCAGTCACTCACTCTGATGGAGCATAGGGTGGAAATTACAAGCAGGCATCTTGTACCCCAATCACTCCAAACACCCAGCTGCACACATACACTTAGAAAAATGCTGCAGCATAGAATTTTTATTATCTGTAAATCATTTATACTGTTTGGGTCTGTCTTTGCCCTAGTGCCAACTGGTCTACGCTATAGCTTTCTTCTCTGTGTATATGTGTGTGTGTGTTTGGGGGTGGGGGGCCTGCTTGTACTTTCCACTTTAGAGGTATCAGTGATTGAGTAATGTGTTGAAGTCACTGGTTCCCTTGTTTATGGCATGTTATAA
This sequence comes from Neoceratodus forsteri, assembly GCA_016271365.2. Lineage (NCBI taxonomy): Eukaryota > Metazoa > Chordata > Ceratodontiformes > Ceratodontidae > Neoceratodus > Neoceratodus forsteri. The sequence continues at coordinate 616,802,234 of CM028133.1, forward strand.
ATTTAAAACTGTAAATTATTGCACCAGCTTTGTGTTACTTCTAAGCACTCAGGAACTATACAGACTGCAGCTGTCATTAGTGTCTGCATAAGCATCTGTAATACCATCCTGGCATTGGCTTATGGCCGCTACATGTGTGCCCAGGTGCATTATGAATTGAGCAAAAATACACAGTACAGTCGGTGATCGCCCCCACCCCCCCAGGTTAAAAGTGACACTGCCAATACCCTTCTCGTGGAGAAAGAGACCACATTTATATTTAGATAGCCTAAGTACCATTTGATTGGTCCACTACAAAAAGGAACATATCCTTGTAGTAGGTACTCAAGTGTTAGACTGTATTTGAACCATCCTTCCTCACTTATGTCACCATACTTCATTACCACTTCAGTCTGTGTCAAGCCATTTGTGTTTTCCCATGTTTTCCATTACAGTGGATCTCTGATGCATATGCGTAAAGTGTACAGCAAATACAACAGATGCTGCACTATACTGTCTCCCATGACTTTCCGATGTCATGGTACATTGTGTAGACTCCCTGCATTCATTGCTGTGTAGCCCATATTTTGGTTCGGACATTATTCCCTAAGTATGCCGAACTGACTAGCACACTTTGCAATATAACACCATAGAAGCCTTATATTGGTACCACAGTGTCAGGAGAGGATGGCAACTGCAGTCTCTTCATTTGCTGATGCTCCGGAGCACATACAATGATGCTATAATCCTAATTATAAATAAAGACTCTATGTTAAAATGTTAAAAAACTAAGTGTTTTTAATTTTGAGATACACTGTAAACTATGTACAGTATAACTGTACAGTATATAACTGATTTTATTGCATTCATTTATAAACTTAGTGAGGAGCTGGCATGCTGGAGAAACAATTCAGTGCACCATGTCCCTTTATTTATGCATATCTAAGCATACTTTGGTGATCAGTGTTATGGTGCTTGCATGAGAACACCAAATGAGCCAAAGAAAACACAGGAGCACAAGAAAAAATATAAACTGTCTATAATGATGGTGACAATCAGAAATGCAATAGCAAAGGCAGTTTACTGAAGCAATCACACTGGAAGCAGCACTTGCTAAAAATACACAGTTTATTGCACTGTTCTCCTGGGATTGGACTGTGCAGCTCAGTGCTTATACTATTGCTGCACATTACAATTCTGAACTGTTGAAAAAGTCATCCATTTAACACAGATCTCTATGTACCAATACTGAAAAGCTTACTTCAATCTATAGATCTGCCCAGTTCAAAAGTCATCCTTTTGTGTCCCAATATGCTACAGATTACAGCTCTACTCAGTTAAAAACATTTATTTTTTATACAGACTTGTTGTTATAATTATGTACTTGCAGCAATAATTAAAACTGCAACACTGTACTCAAGCATTGTAGATTGTGATGTTCCTAGAACCGATGGACCTAGAACACAGAGCTTAGTCAGATGAGTAAAATTGAAAATCAGGAGAAATCACCACTTCTGCAGTCCCAAAAGCAAGTATAACAGCTGCCAGCATAACAAACAGTTTGAGTCATCAGTGCTGTCATTTTTGCCAGTTCAGTTTTGGATCTGCACTCACTGAGGCTGGGTCCAGGAAAGATGAATGAATGAGCAGTGAGAAAGGTGCAGTGGGAACACTTTCCCTGTGCTAATGTCACTCATGCATGTGGATGCACTGCTCATGTGCGAACTTCAAACAAAGAAAAAAACATGCAGAGACAACTGTGGCACAAAAATGTTAAAAAACTAAGCATCTGAATATTTATTTTTTATTTATTTATTAAATTTTGATAATTGGGTGAGCCCACTGGGCCCCGAAGGTCCCTTTTGCAGGGGCGACCCGAGGGTTACAAAATACATTACATGGGATTGTTTCGACAGGATACATAACAAATGTCATACATTATTACATGGGATAGTATACAACTAGATACATTAATTACATCACATAGATACACAGAAGGGCAGACAGTAGTATCAGTGTAATAAGTAGGAGCGTATTAAGGAGTAAAATGCTTTGGAGTACCTTATCCTAACACATACACTTTGTGGGGGTAGCCAGGTGAGTCTTAAGCCTGGTGCAGAAGGTATAGATGAAGGTGGTTTCCTGAATGCCTTTGGGGAGGGAGTTCCATAAAGTGGGGGCAATAAAGGCAAATGACTTCCCACCCACCTTTGTTCTGACCCTTGGAACTGAGAGGAGTGTCCTGTCAGTAGAACGGAGTTGCCTGGGGTTCCTCTTTGTGGAGATGAGCCCAGCTAGGCTGGGTGGAGGAGGGGAGTGGAGAAGTTTGTAGGTGAGGCAAAGGGAAGGGTACTGAAGCCTGTCCTCCCAGGGGGGCCAGTCTAGGTGGGACAGCAGATCGCAGTGGTGGGTCCTCGGGCCAGCTAAGGAGGCAAAGCGGGCCACTTTGTGGTACAGAACCTGTAATTTATTTAGCTCTTGTCTAGCTGCTCCCTGAATAACAGGGGCCACATAGGTGAGTGTGGGGAGCAGAACACTCATAGCAATGGAGACCTGGGCCGCTGGTATCAACTGGTCTTTCAGCCTGTACAGGGTCCCAAGTTTAGAGTGGATATTTTTGGTTACCTGTTCAATGTGCCCCTTGAGGGTGAAGCCCTGATCCAGGGTGAGTCCCAGGTATTTTATGGAGGGGACCACCTTGATAGTCTTACCTGAGGTGGTCATCAGTTTGAGGAGTTTACTTCTATATCGATAGCCAGATCTGGGGCCAAACAGCATGGCCTTAGTCTTGTTCGGATTGATGACCATTCTATTAGTGACTAGCCACTTCTTAGGGCTCCAAGTCATCTTGGAGCCCAGAGCAGAGTTCTCCCATGTTGGTGGAGGGACGATAGAGGACTGTGTCGTCAGCATATTGTACCACTGAACTCCCTCCACAGTGGTTGCTGAGGTCGTTGGTAAATAGCGAGAAAAGAAGTGGGCCAAGTATTGACCCTTGGGGCACCCCTTCAGTTAGGGGAAGAGGCTCAGACAGTGAGTCTTTCCATTTTACCCTCTGTGACCTGCCAGAAAGGTTGCTGGAAAACCACGATAGGGAGTGCCTGTCTAGTCCAACCTGCCTCAGTTTGGAGAGCAGCAGGTTGTGGTTAAGGAGGTCAAATGCTTTAGATAAGTCTATAAAGACTGCCCCTGTGGGGGTCCCCTTGTCAAGCTCTCTGAGTACATCTGTTGAGAACTTGATGAGAGCAGTGTCAGTCCCATGATTGGTTCTGAAGCCATGCTGTGAGGGGGCTAGAAGTTGGTGGGTTTCTAGGTAGTCACAGAGTTGACCATAAATCAACCTCTCTTGTATCTTACTGCGGCTACAAAGTAGGGAGATAGGCCTGTAATTATTGGTTGATTCCCTCGTACCTCCCTTATGGACAGGAACTATGTGAGCCATCTTCCAAGGACTGGGGATGGTCCCTTCCACAATGGAGTGGTTGAGGAGCCAGGTTAGGGGCCTAGTGAGTGCTGGGGCCCCTTCCTTGAGAATTTGGGAGGGAATACCGTCAGGTCCCGCAGGTCCCGCTGCTTTTAAGAGCTTTTAGTAGAGGGAGGACTTCCTTGGTCTAACTAGCCTAAGGTGGAAGGGGGGATGGTCATGTAAGATGGGGAGGGTCAATAGGGCGGGGGTGGGTGGGCAGACCAGCTTTAATCTATTCCAGGTTGGTGAACTGATGGTTGAGTACCATAGCGATGATGGAATCATTGCTAGTTAGCTGGCCATTTACCTTCATGGGGCCGTGTTAGAGCCTTGCTGGTACCTTTAGTAGCCCATTTATGTGGGCCGGAAGAGTCTAGGGTTCCCTAAATTTTTTTCTGTAGGTCAGTGACATACTCGCTTTGCCACTTTTATGGCCTGTTTGCACCTGTTTCGAAGAGCCTTGTAGGATGTGAGATCAGCTGGTAGTGAGGATAGTTTGTATTTCTTCCAAGCTGAGTCCCTATGTTTCATCAGGGTTTTCACATTGGAGATGATCCACTTATAGCAGCTCCCCTTGGTGCGGAATTTCTTCATGGGGGCCAGCCGGTCAGCCACTATGGTGAGTGCTCCCTTGAAGAAGGCAGTGGCTTCATCCAATGTTGGAAGAAGTTTGATGGGACTCCAGTCTATACTGTTAAGACATCCTAGCTGGTGCTCTGGCCGTAGGTGAGAAAAGTCCCGTGCCAGGGATTTGTGGGCGGGCTCTGGGGCCCTGTTTTTCAGATGCAGAAGATGGGGAATGGTCGCACGGGGCATGGGCATGCCCCCAGCCTGTACATTGGAGGTTTGCTTCTGAGTATCCAGTCTAAAGTGGTATGGTTACCCATTTTATAATTCATGCAGGTGGGCCCAGCGATGATCTGTTCTAGGTTAGCATCCTGGACCAGTCCTATTAAGGAGTGGCTGCCTTGAGTGACCCAATTTAGATTGAAGTCCCCCAGTAGGAGTAGTTCTGTGGAGAACTCATCGGCTAAGTCCTTTAGAAACGTTTCAAGGGAGTTTCTCGGATTCGTTGGGGGATTGTAAATGCATCCTATATTAAGATGCTTTCCGGGGCCAAGGGTGATCATCACAAAGGTTGCTTCACCTTCCATACAGTTGGATAGTTTTGGGGATAGCTGTACAGTGTTCAGGGTGTCTTTCACATAGATTAGCACCCCTTCCCCCCTTTTGCCCTGTCTGTCCCTTCTGTGGGAGGTATATCCCAAGGCTGCTACCTCATGTGGAAGAATGTGAGGTTTGAGCCAGGTTTTGGATACAGCCAAGATATCTGGGTTGTACCTATCTAGCCAAGATTGAAGTTCGTGAACCTTTGGCCTTAGGCTGCATATATTCATATGCGCAATATGTAATCCCTTTAATACTTAACTTCAGGGCAGCTGAGCTTTGCATCACTCAATGAAGAGAAGGTGATCTGCAAACACGACATCGGGGGAAGTTGATAAATCACTTTAATCACTTTGCAAGATTTTGCAAACAAAGAAATGCAGTGCATGCACTTACAGAAACAGAAGACTCAGACAGCGAGAATGAACTCTTTATATGGACCCTTGATAACCAAGGCATCTCACAGAAAAATGAATGGATGTATCAATCAGATTCTAATGGCTTGAAGGTACAAGACATGATTGACACAGGTACTGAAATAAATGTGCTTCTAGCTCAACTGTAGCATAGGATACAAAACAAACTAGGGATGGGGGAACCAGTTTGTCCAAAATACAAACTGACCCAAACATGCTGAAGTGTTCATAAACTATTGGCTTCTGAACACTTTTGACCATCCAGATTGGTTTGGACGGCCATTGTATTGTGGAAAATGCAGCACAAGAAGTGCCAGAATAGGAAGAAGCCACAGAAGGGACCAGAGACAAGACTCTGGTTCCTCATTGGATGGCTGAGCTATCCGTCTCTCTCAGGTGGCACCTGATTGGGTTGCTACTCTACCAACCCAAGTAGTCCATCTTACAGCTATGCAGGGGAATAAGAACAGAAAAGGAGCAGCAACTCCTGTAGGCTGCTCTGTACTGTGTTGGATTCTGTGTGCTTGACTTGTTCTGCTTGCGGGGGGTTTTTGGGGGGTTGCCCCTTGGGCAACAGAGGAAGAAGTCAACTAAAAAAATGAAAGAAGAATTTTTTTATATATATAAAAAGAAAGTTCTAAACTAAAACAAGTGAGGGGGAAGTTGGGGGTTGGGAGTAAGGAACTGGGAGGGAGTTGGGGACTCAGGAGGGGACTGAGCCAAGGACTGGGTGTGGGATTCAGGGATTGGTGTGGGAGGGGAGTAGTTACTGTTGGGTAAGGAGACTCAGAAAGGGGGAGGAGGAGGAACTTGGAGGAGACTGTTGGCAACTTGTTGTGAGAAAGAACTTGAAGACAGAGTGCTGCAGACAAGAAAGAAGAGAACAAGAGATTGAAGAGAAACTTCACGATTAAGTACCAAAGCCAGACTGCCTAATTTTAATTTTTGGGGGGTAACAATTCAGCTGAGGGGGTGAAGTCTGTTGAAATGTGCCAGTGTGCCACCCAATACCGCACCACTCCCAGTTAGCCTTCTTGCTGTTTGCCCAATAACAAGTCAGTTGTCTCAGTTCTCCTGCCTGTGCTTAGTCACTTCAGTGGGAATTTCTATTTTCTTGTTTTTTTATAGTATACAATATGTGTGTGTGTGTGTGTGTGTGTGTGCATGTATGAAATAAAAAATCTGCCAGCCAGTCTTCAGTGCACTGGTGCCACTTCTTGCATACTGTCTGTATGACCCCCCCCCAAGAAGTCAGTCATCTATCATCTTCCTCCCTGTGCTCACTCAGTGGGGTATAAGCTTTGGCTCAATGGACAAATCATTCCACCACATCATGTAGAATAAATACAAAAAAAAAAATCCTTGAAGGGGAAAAGTACTGTGTCAGAGGGGGTTAGGCCAGGCAGGGTCCCCGAATCTGTGTGCATAGCAGCAGTGCCTGCAGCATCACCCTTAACGTAGATGGTGTCTGAAATAAATTATGTGTGTGTGTGTGTGTGTGTGTGCATGTGTGTGTGTAATAAAATCTGCCAGCCAGTCATCAGTGCACCATTGTCACTTCTTTCATACTGTGTGATCCCACTCCCAAAGAAGTCAGTCATCTGTCATCTACCACCCTGTGCTCGCTCAGTGAGGTTTAACTTTGGCTCAGTGGGCAGGGTATTCCATCAAATCATGCAGAATAAATAAAAAATAAATAAATTCCTTGAAGGAAAAAAGTATTGTCAGAAAAGGTTAGGCCAGGCAGGGTCCCTGAATCTGTGTGGATAGCAGCTGCACCTGCAGCTGTGCCTTTAGCGTAGATGGTGTGTGAAATAAATTCTGTGTGTGTGTATGTGTGTGAAATAAAATCTACCAGCCAGTCATCAGTGCACCAGCGCAACCTCTTGCATACTGTGTGACCCCCTCAAGAAGTCAATCGCCAGTCATCTTCCTCCTTGTGCTCACTCAGTGGGGATCACTGATGACCTGAAATCATCCAAGCAGACCACTAAAGTAGTAGGTAAGGCTAGGGGGATGTTGTGGTGTATTAGTAGAGGTATCACAAGTTGGAAGAGGGAGGTAATAATCCCTCTTTACAAGACACTGGTTAGGCCCTATCTGGAGTACTGCATGCAGTACTGGAGGCCACACCTTCACAAGGACATTAACCAAATTTAGGCAGTCCAGAGAAGGGCAACCAAAATGGTGCAGGGACTGTATCAGAAAACATATGAGGGCAGATTAACAGAGCTCAATATGTATACCCTAGAACAAAGGAGGGAGAGAGGTGATATGATTGAAACATTCAAACACCTTAAGGGCATTAACAAGGGGAAAGAGTCTAACATGTTTCAATATAAGAAAAATAGCAGGACAAGAGGACACAGCATGACATTAGAGGGAGACCAATTAAGGGGTAATGTGAGGAAGTTCTTTTTCACAGAAAGGGTAGTGGATGCATGAAATGGCCTACCTCACTAAGTGGTGGATATGAATACAGTGCAGGGCTTCAAACATGCATGGGATAGGCATAAGGGAGCAATATAGATGAGTATGACTAGATAGGCCATTGACAGAGCAAAGGCCAATGGCACATTCATAAGGTAGAAAAAGAAATGGGCAGACTGGATGGGCCTTGCAGTCCTTATTTGCTGTCAGTTTCTATGTTTCTATGTATTGACTTTGGCTCAGTGGGCAGGGCATTCTGGTACATCACATGGAATAAATAAAAAAAATAATAAGCACTTTTTGACCCTGAACAAGTGACATGACAGACTGGCATTATGAGTACTTCAGAAAATAGTAAAGCAAAAGCTGGGGGCAAAGGAAGTAATAAGCATAAAAAAAAGTGTATTCAAGAGCCCAGAAAGTAATGGCCCAAAAAGTAAAAGTACAGCAAGAACAGCAAGCACCACAGTCTGTTGAAGGTGCTGAACTAAATGCTAGTACTATCCATGTGCAGGCTAACTCTCAAAATACTGAAAACCCAGCAAGGGATGATGGACTGTCTATGTCAGAAGGGTTCAGAAGTACAGCCAACAAAGTGTCAAAAGACAGTGGCAATAGCAAGTTGTCTGAGAAAAAAAGATGCAAAAACAAAGAGTATTCCAATTGTACATAAAGTTAAAGCACTTGCAGGTACAATTCGTAGTGGAGTTGCTCAATTTGCAACACATGCTTATGGAATAACTCAGTCTGTAATTGCAAATGTTAGCTTTACTGAGTCTGGTACTCATGATGGCGATGACCATGGTCATGGTGAGACTGATGATAATGAGCTTATGACTTTACCTTTAGCTATGTCTCATTCTGATTCTGACTGTGACAATGTGGATAAAAATAATGACAGTAGTACAGTGTCAAAAGGGAAAAAGAAACATCAAAGGCAAAAGCCACACTAAGTGAAACAAAGTCTGACAGTAGTGATGATGATGATGGCAGTGGTGCTGCAAAGGATTCTATGATTGTCTCAGCTGATGAACCTGAATCCTCCACTGATGTGTCTTCTCCACGTAAACCCAGCCACTTGACTCCTAGTCCTACTGAGGTCATTACTAGACATAGACACTCCACCTCTACTGTTTGGAATCATTTTTACGTAAATCCCAAGGATGTTTGCTAAGCTTTATGTGTGCATTGCAACACGTGTTAGTAGGGAAAAAAATAAAGGGTATCTCGGAACCACAACAATGATGCGACGTCTTTTGCCAATTTACCCTATTGTTGTATATGGTCAAAAAAACAGTCTAACATTGGTGGCTGGAAATCTAGCAGGGCTCTCGATGAACAGGAACATTCCACTGAAACAGTGGAAGACAAGCACCAGGCAAGATCCAAAAATCCACTTTCACCTAATGGTCACAGTCACGAAAATTCTGTAAGGTCCTCTGTTTTACTAAGCACAGCATGTAGTTGTACAACACCCCCAGAGAAATGTAACTTTACCCCCCCCCCAATAAGATGCATTTGAAGTTAAAAGAAGTTTTTGAAAGAAAGTCTAGATATTCACGAAACCGTCCCATAGCACTGGCAATAAATCATAAAATAGCAGAAATGATGGTACCTGATTTACAGCCATACTCAATTGTAGAAGATGTGGGTTTCAGAAGACTTATGGAATACTGAGAGCCACAATATTTAATGCCAAGTAGGAAATACTTCTCAGTAACTGCTGTGCCCAGAATGTATGACAGCTTAGTAGTTCAAGTAAGGCATGCTCTCCAAGAGGCTGAGGACAAGGTAGAGTAGTTCACTTCACTACTGATATGTGGACCAGCAGCCAAGCCATTGTCTATCTTTCTCTTACTGCACACTGGGTCAGTTTTGTGGGCAACTCATCATCATTCTCATGTACTAATCTGTCTGTCACCACTTCAACCAGTACTACTACTACTACAACTACTAGCTCTCAGAGATAAAAAAAAAATCACATTTCAGAAAATGGCAGTTCTCCATATATGTCATGTTCAAGACACACATACAGTACAGCACATTCAGCAAGAACTGGAAAAATTGCTTACTGCTTGGGTCACTTCACAGAGGAGTCTGAAAGTATTTTTTTTTTTTGTTGTTGCCAACAATGGTTCAAATATTAAAACAGCACTTCCTGGTGGCAACTATGTACATATGCATTGTTTTGCCCATTGTCTCAACCTAATCATTTGAAGCTTCCTGGATAATGACCAGCAAGTATCAACCACTGTGGGTACAGTGTGTAAAGTGTGTGGCCACTTCAACCATTCAGTAAAAGCCCATGACATCCTTGTTGATATCCAGAAGGACAAAGGTCTTCCTCATCTCCAGCTTGTTCAGGATGAAGCAACAAGGTGGAATTCAACTTACTTTATGACTGAATGCATCCTTAAACAAAAGGTAGCAATCACTGAGCATATCATGTACAATGATATCGGGGAAGAAATTGTACTCGATTCTACTCAATGGTCTCTGTTGGAATAGTTGTGTCACATTCTGAAACAAATCATGAGTACTACAAAAGAGGTCAGTGCAGAAAAAGCATCCCTTAGCCGAGTTATTCCACTCATTCTACTTCTCAAAAAAATGTTGTAGAAAATGAAGAGCAACTTAGATATGAACCAATCTCTACTCTACAACATGCTTATCAGACTTAGCAATGATGAGAGATGGTCAGCCATGACACAGAGCAAGGAGTATCACTTAGCAACATTGCTAGATCCATATTTCCAGAACAGACATCTTCCTGATGTGGTTTCTGACGATATGGAAGAGTTGAACTATAGGCAACTTTTGATTGATGTGGTAGATGAGGTTTCATAGGAGGACTGGCAAGCAGTACTACAATGACACCACCTCAAATTCAAAAGACTGCTCCAAAAACCAGTACAGAAGCAGATAATGAGGAGGATGACATTTGGGGTCAGCTGCAGGACATTGAAATTCTGCAAGTATTAAATACATGCTCATTAGTATGCATGGTAGATGCTTATCTGTCTGAGCCTAACATTAGTATTAAGGATGGCCCTTTAGCTTACTGGCAAGAGAAAAAAATCTTGCTGGCCAACGCTGGTGACCTTGACTTGTAAGTATATGATGTCTACCCTCCAGTGTCTGTTGCAAGTGTTTATTTAGCTGTGCTGGCGACGTCATGACTGATAAATGAACAAGATTAACACCAGACAATGTAGAGAAATTAGTTTTCTTGAAGGTTAACTTGCCAAACTTTGGCCACATACAGTATGTGATGCTGATCTTGAGGAAGATGACACTAACAGCAGTACCTGTGTTGCAGCTGTAAAGTGACACATCAGCTTTTAATTTTGAGACTGGATTGCTTAAAAGTAGAGATCTGGGACATGCTGTCTTTCAACCACATCATCGTCATCCTTTCAGTGGGTGGGAGGTGCAGCCAGTACATCACTTTGTCAGGAGGTCTAAACCTCACTTTCAGGTACTTGGCAATATTGAGAATGCAAGTAATCACAGACACATTGCATAAGAGTAATAAACTTGTTTAGTACTACCAAAAGGATAAAATCACAGTTGCCCTAAGCAGTTCTTACCAATACGAACTGGGAGCCAGTGCTAAGAGTTCCCTATACCTCGAGGTTTCTTTGTGTCTCTTGGGATCTCCGAGGTACAAGACTAGTGTCTCACATTATATACCTATGACAATTGCTATGGTTACTGTAAGATAGAAGGATTTCCAGTTACAGAGATGAGCCCTATTGGCTAAATTAGAGGTGGCTCCATGATCCAAGATAACATTATACAATTTTGTAGTAGTCAACAGTTTGTAAAACAAATGAGTTCTTATATAGAGTCTTGCATAACTCAGTGTAGTAGTACAAATCACCAAAAGGTGGCAATGCCAACTTACATATCATAATTATTCCAAGGACACAGGTGCCTTGGCATCTCACAAGTAAGAAATACACAGAAAATACATAGGAGAGTATATGTATTAGCAAGCAAAGTGTATTACAACAATATGCGTACATATCCTGACATCTACTCTTGTACAGTAGATGCCCTTAGCCCTATGTTAGTATAACATATACTTAAGGACTGGCTGTCTACAGTGTACCTCTGAGGGTACCAATTAGGGTGCAGAGACCTTTTGTACCATTCCCCCCTTTGTTGCCTCCAAGGGCAACACAAGCAAATCTAGTGAAAGGCCAGAGAGCAGTGGTCATTTACAAACCTGACGCGGTGAGCTTTGTAAAGGAACTCGAGCTGCTCACGATGTTGGCACAGTGTGCGCCCTATGCAGCAGAGCATAATAATCAAAATAAAAATTCAAAATGCTTGTATAATAACAAAACCTTTAAAAGTAATTTCCAACCAGGTGTTAGTCAGTGTGTCATTCATGTCACCATCATTAATCAATGAGAGGATAGCTTCATTGACCTTGGTCATATTATTGCTGATGTGGATGAGGTGTGTGTCTTTTCTGTCTAACAGTGATTTTAATGTAAGTGTGAGTGGGTCTATGTGTACAGTAAAATATGGTAAGTATTCAGACAGTGTGAGCAGATAATCGGGGCTACCATCAATGATGTCTGCATCGATGAGGGGGATGGGGGTTATGACAGTATGTCCAATCATAGTCTTTTGGTGGGGGATAAAACCAAAATTGGGGTTATCAATAACAAACGTCACAGATCCATAAGTATAGCTTTTAAAGTTAGTTACCACACAATACTCCCCATCAGAATTATACTGAGAGTGAACAGTAGGGAGTCTCCACTTTTGCAACTGGACAGGGTAGGTGTAAGCCATCTTTGAAATCCATGTTGACAGGCGATGAACCTCCTCATGATATGATTGATAGAGCTTTTCTGGAGCCAAAGTCAAATCCAAGGAATCTGTGCCATTCTTGGTGATGTCCTCATCCATGGTAAAAGTCCAATCAATGCTTTCTGGAGAATAACCACAAACAGGTTGAATAACATCAAATACATCACATCAGCATAAGTAAATGTATTGCTTCTTTGTATAACAGTCCCTGTGCGGAGCCACCCAGATGTCCAGGAAAGGATAGAAAACCAGTAGAGGCAGTAGATCCAGGCGTTCTCTGTAGATGTATTTGTCAAAATGCCCAACAGAGTGTACCAGTGCAAGCTTGTCGAACAAGGCTATAGTGGGATCAAAACGTGGTAAAGAAACAGTGAAAGAAACAAACATAGTATCTCTTATGGAACATTTCTTAGTAGTGAAACAAGGACCAGTGTTAGGATGTCTGGTCACAAACCCCAAGTTCCTAGCTGTGGAGAGAGGAATGGTTAAAGTTTGTTGCATACACATAGCAATACAGCCAGGGGTTTTACATCATGGACAATACCATTTTGAAAATGCGTCTGTCATGTATGATATCAGGGATCCTTCCAGATTCGAGATCACAGAAGAGATTGTTGATGGTAGTGATAATGTATGAGGCATAGGCAGAGCAGAGGATTTCTCTAGCAATGTATTGTTTATCTGCTTCTTTGTTGTTTTGTTGTATGAGTGCGTTAATCTTATCTTTCGAATCAGTGAATGCCTTAACAATGTCGTGCATGTTGTATACAGTGTATCTTTCTTCCTGACTAAGGCCATCCACACCATGCAATAATGGGGGTAGTATATTGTTAACCAAGCCAGTGGAGAACTTGGCAGAATGATATTTGATAGCAGCAATGTCTGCTTTATTCCAAATAGACATAGCTGTACCAAAAAGGCCTGTGACAGTACCTGTTGCACCTGTGACATCAGAACTGTCAACTTCACGTGTCTTACATTTATGAGTTTAATCATCAGGAGTGGGTTTTCACCTGAAGTTGCCTCTATGTTCAGTAGAATGGACCCCGGCAATAGGGTCTTGAGTACGAATCTGAAATGCACTAAACTATCAAGCAATAATGAAATATAAAATGCAGACGTATTAGTATTATGACACATACCAAATTCTTTCATATTCCAGTAAGTAAGATTAAACAAAACAGGTATATGCATAAACTGTAAGTTATTAATCAATGAACCTGGGAGGGCAGTGGCTGTTAGACCACTACAGGGACATTCCAAAAGCTGTTTATCAGTGGTTGGTAATGCAGAGAGGTACATGGCTGCAGAAGCCATGTGGTGTACAGCACATTTTCGAGCAGAATCCTTAGAGAAAGAATTACAGTAGGAGGGATCAATTAAGGCAGTAATGTTGTACAAACCAGAATGTCTTAATGCAGTTTGTAACAAGGACAGAGAACTATCTGGGGATAATTTAGCATTGGGCCAACCCTGGAAAGTTCCTTTGTAGAGTTTGGCCACAGGGAGAATTTGTCCTTGCGATGTGGTTTGCCACTCAATTTGTAGGGCAGAGTTATCAGGAGCAACAACTGAGGCAGTAAGGTAAGCATCGGAACCTTCCTCTACAGTAATCAGACTATCTGGTATATTGATGGATACTACCTCTGAAGAAGATGTTGGATGATCAAGGTGTGGTAGGAGGTTCGGTACCGTGGCTTGGATGCAGGGGATAACTCCTGAGATGAGGAGATAATGGAACAAGATAGCCATCTTGTCAGTGTATCTGAAAAGCAAAATCAAACATTAGTAAGTTAGTACTATTCTGCCCAATGGTGTGAGGAAAAGTAATTAAGCTCCTTTATACTGGTTTGCATGTAACCATTTGTCAGTCAACTTATTGTTATGCAGGAGTCTAACCTGATAGTCTGCTGGACTGATCTTGTTGACAAAAGGGTATGTGCCTTCCCACTTATTGGAGAAGAAATGGGTGGGATGTGCAAATCGGAGTACCATTACCTGATCTCCAAACTGCCAATCCACTTCTTGTGCGTGTTTGTCAAACTGTATTTTGGATTGTTGCTGTGCCTTGCCCATGCAGTTGGTAGCATACAAGTGTGTATGTATAAGGTCTTTTCTGAGTTTTTCCACATATTGGTCTACAGACACACGGTCTGCAGTGGGGGTGTGCAGGTCAAACAACAGGTGTTCAGGTAATCTCATCTGTCTTCCAGTCATCACCTCAAAGGGTGTGAGCTGGGTAGTGGCTGAGGGTGTACCCCTAATTGCCATAAGGAGTAACGGCAGTAGGGAATCCCAGGTTTTGCGATTGTCTTCAATAAATTTGGAAAGCATTTGCTTAATCTGTCTGTTGGCTCTTTCTACTTGACCTGAGGATTGGGGGTGATAAGGTATGTGGAACTTCTGTTGAACTCCAAGGAGTTCGAGGGATTCTTTCATCAACTCACCTGTAAAACTGGTTCCTTTGTTAGAGTCTACCTTGAAAGGTAGGCCCCACCTGGAGAAAATCTGTTCCACCAGGATTTTGGCAGTGGTCTTTGCAGTGCATGTCTTAGTGGGAAAAGCTTCAACCCATTTAGAGAAGAGATCAGTTACCATAACAGCTTACTTGTTATTTCTGCTGGTGTTGGTCAGGGGGCCAATAAAATCAATCTGTATGGCATGCCATGGGCCAGAGTGCCATTGTGGTAAGAGTTTGGCATTTTGCTTGGTAGGGATGGGGTTGTTTTGCACACAAATGAGACAATTGTCTATGTACTGTTTAACATCTTTGGTGACACCAGGTGGTAGTCTTAAACCTTTGGAGGGTGTTTTCCACTCCCTGGTGTCCACCAGTGGGTGTGTCATGCACTTGGTGCAGGAATTCAGACCTGAGGTGTCTGGGGACCACCCACAACTTGGTGGTGGAATCATCTGGTTGGTACCAGATAAGCTTGTCATCTAATGACAAGTGTAACTTACCTTCATGCCTCCGATAGGGGTTGTGTGTGGGAAGTTTCTCTTCAGTATTTTTGTCAAGGAATCTGAACACTTCTTTGAGTTCAGTATCAACATGTTGGGCTGCTGAGAGGTCTGGGGGGAAAAGGGTTTGGGTTTCTTCCTGAGTGCTGCAATTCATACGGCCGCATTGGCCTCTGGATGGTCCATCATCCAGGTGTCCCCCCCAGGCCCCTTCCTTGGCAAGGGTATCTGCTGTGTCATTGAAGGCATGATAGGAGTCATGGAGAGAATGAGCTTTGACTTTATGTGCATAGAGTTTGTGTGTATATTTTTGTGCCAGTGAATGTATGTATATTACCAATTCCTTGTACTTTGCTGGGCTGCCATCAGAGGAGAGGAAGGAGTTCTTCTGCCAGAAAGGAAGAAATTCTGTAAGAGAACAACAAACCCAGTTAGAGTCTATAAAAATGATAGTATCCTCGGTCCCATGCTGGATGAACTCGAGGGCACAGGCCACCGCTGCCATCTCTGCATATTGTGATGATGCTACACTGCAGCGCTTAGATATTTTAACAGTATTCCCATAAGGGTAAATCACTAGAATGCCCATCCCTGTGATTTGCTCTCCCTGATAGTAGGATGCTGAACCATCAGTAAAGATGAGACACAAAGAGATGTTGTCAAGTATTTGTGGCGTGGCAGGGAGGAAAGGACCTAGATCTAGAAGATCAGGTGACTGCAGTATATAGTCATGGGGTTCTCCTTGGAAAAGGAGTCCATGAGCCAGCATAGATGGAATTTTTGTTGGGTGTACCTGTATATGTCTGTCCTGGAGAAGAAGTGACCAGTGTGTCAGTCTGGTGTTGGAGACTGACCCATCCTTCATTCTGTCTGAGAGCAGAAAGGTAGTTGGGGTATGATTGGTATTGATGATCAGTGGAGAGTACCCAATGATATACAGGAAGTGCTTGACAGCCCAGTAGGTGGCCAGAAGGTTCCTTTCACAAAGGCTGTACTTCTGTTCCACTGGGGTCAAGAGCTGTGATGCATATGCAATGGGTCTCAGGGTACCATGAACCTTCTGGGCCAACACTGCTGACATGGCAATGTCAGAGGTGGCACATTCCAGGTGAAATGGTAGTGCTGGATTGGGGTTGACCACAGCTGGGATGGAGGCCAAAGCCTGCTTCAGTGACGTCACAGCGTGGGTGTGTATAGGGCCCCAAGTTCATGGGATGTCCTTTTTGAGTAGCTCATACAGAGGAGCAGCTTTCTGAGCAAAATCACAAATAAAATCTCTTGAATAATTCACCATACCTAGAAACCTTTGAACAATTGTCACGCTGGTAGGCAATGGCAAGTCTTGCAATCCCTGTATCTTCTTCTAGGTAGGGCTTCAACCTTGGTCAGTTATTTTCAGACCCAGAAAGAGTACTTCTTTCTGACATAGTTGTGCTTTTGCTGGATTGCATTTCAGGCCTGCTCTGGATGAGAGTCAGTAGTTCGTCCAAGAGATCCAGATGTTGTTCCTGTGTGGCTGTTGCCAGCAACAGGTCATCCACATATTGCAAGAGACATTGGGGAGTAGAGAAACTCTCGAGGGTGTCCATCGTGTGCAGATGGAACAGGTACTGGCTATTATGGAATCCTTGAGGTAAGCAAGTCCACGTGTACTGTCTTCCTTCAAAGGTGAAGGCAAACTTATATTGACACTTAAGGGCCAATGGTAATAACCAAAAACCATTGGAAATATCCAGGACACTGAACCATTTCAGGTCAGGGGTCAAGAGTCGTAGCACATTGGGTGCTGATGCCACAGTTGGAGAACAACTGGGGGTGACCTGATTCAGTTTCCTGTAGTCAATAGTAAGTCTCCAGGTGCCTGTGGGTTTTTTCATGGGCCACACTGGGGAGTTAGCAGTAGAAATGCAAGTTCTGATTATTACTTGCTTGAGGAGTGACTTGATTGTTTCTCTAAGAGAAGACAAGGCCTCAGCTGGAAAAGGGTACTGCCTTTGCCTCTCATGTGCTGGGCCTGGCACTTCGATGACAGTGTGCATTCTGCCACAGTCATGTTTGTTAATAGCAAACCCCTTCAGATGTCATTGCAAAATGGGGAGAAGCTTTGTGAAAAGCTCATGACCTTTGAACAAATCTATGACATCATACTCCTTGTCATAGGCAGAGATTGTCACCACAACGTGTGAATCAGGGATCAGGATGGTATGGTATTGACCCTGAATCTGTATCAGTAGCATGTTGGCTAAATCCACCACACAGCTGTGCTGTGCAAGGAAGTCAATTCCTATGATACTAGGATGATCATGCATTACCATTAGTTGGAAAGTGTGTGAAGCCTTTAGATGGCCTAGCTCTACTGGTAGGGGTAGAGAATGGTATGCAGGTAGCCTAGTACCATCAACTCCTGACATGTTGGTCCTCCAGCCGGTAGACTAAGGGGATGTGTCTCGATGTTCGTGTAACAGACACAGCTGCACCTGTATCTAACAAGACTACTAGTAGGTGGCCCCCGACCTCGGCCTCAGTGCAGGGCCTTCCATTTGTATCTAAGACTATCTTGTTTACAATCCAGACTGGGGCCTGTAATTGTTAATCTGTACTGCTAGGAGCATGGAGAGGTTGGGCCTGACTCCTGTGAATCACTTCACCATGCTGCACTGATGCTATATAGGGAGGAGCTTCTGGGTTCAGGCCTGTATGGGCCTGAAGGCCTGCACTTCCAGTATCCCCATGACCTGTTGGGGTTTGGGTCACCGGTTGTACTGCTGCAAGGGCCTGTGTGGGAACAGCTTCTGCTACAGAGCACACTTGTCCCAGGAGCTCTCGGAATTTCCGATTCTCTTCGGCTATCTCCCTATATGAAGGACCTGTTCTTTGTTGTTGTGGTTTACCTTTACCCTTATGCTTTTTATTCTTATGCCAATTCTGGTTCCCACCCCATTGTTGTTGCTGTTGTGGTTGTTGTTGGTGTTGGGTCTGTTGGGAGTGTTGGTTATCAGCTGAAGGGGCCTGCTGATGCTGGGCCTGTTGGTGTCGGGCCTGCTCTTCCTCAGTGTAGTGCGTTGTGGCCTCTGAAGCAGGCTGCACGGTGGCTACCTTCTTGGAACTGGAGCCCAGATCATGGATGTAGAGTTGGTAAACTCTCTCAGTTTTCCAAAGGATGTTGGCAAACCTATCTGTATTGGGGTAGGTGGTTGGCTCTACCTTTTCTCATACTGCAGGAATCATGTTCCTAAGGAACAGGGTCTTATACTCAATAAGATCTGCATCCGCAGATTCTTGTGCCAGGTGCGTTCCTGCTCCGTAGGCCATCCAAAGACTCTGGTGGTAAGTCGCTGGACTTTCCTTTGCATTCTGTTTTACAGGGTAAGCAAGCATCCGTCCTACTACACCTGGGCTGTGAGCAGAAATTAGCTCAGCTGCAACCTCATCAAAGGTGGCGTTCCCATCCTGGCGGATGGCATCGGGGTGTTTGGCCCACAAACTAGGATCGATGGTTTGGTGTAGTATTTGGACTTGGCATCCTGCAGTGAGGCTAAGCATCTCACATTTAGAATGCACCTTTTCTAAGTGACAGCTGAGGTTGTCGGACGGGTTCATCCGACCAATACTGTCAGCTATTTGCTGAACAGAGTAGGTCATTTGTAGGGGATTACTGGGTCGATCAGGCAGAGGTAAATTTTCTCGGGCACCGTCTAGTGCAGCCCAAGCTGTATCCTCAGCTGCAGTATGAACAATACCATCCTGAGTGCCAGCCTCCTGCAGAAGCTGCCTAATCTAGGTTTTAATAGCCCATTTACTTCTCTCAGGAAGAGGTACATTGCCTGTTGCAGTTTCAATCATCGTTTCTATCTCTTGCCTATCTTCCACATTAATAACAGCTATTGGTGGTGCCATCAGCACCAGGTCTGGGCCTGCTCCCCCCCATCATGGGGGCCACCATGTTGGCGTCTCCCATGATGGGCTTCACAGGATCGATGACGTGTGACATGGTGAGGGTGGACTGGGGATCTGCCATGTTTTGGATGGCTGGGTGGGGTTTCTGGGCCATAGTAGGGGTGTGACTGGGCGTTATACTGAGAAATGTCATCATCTGATACCTCCCCTTCAGATGACATGTGTAAGGCAGGGGCAATGCCTCCCATCACCTTAACATGTCCAGCCAGAACCTCCCGCTGATGGTGCAGTTTCACCATCTTGGTTTTACATTCAGCATGACTCACAGTTGCAACATCCATATCAACCTCATCTTGCATTTGCTTCTGCAACACTCTATACACGGCACTCAGTTAGCGATTGTCCCTAGTAGCCACTTCTAAGTCATTACATACCTGGTTCATCTCATCCTGTAGCTCTCCCATCTCCTCACTCAACTGAGCATTTGTAGCACTTAGCAAATCATTCATATTCAATGCCTGTCCCTTATCCTGTCTCAAACTTTCACACTCCTGCTTCAACATACAAAGTTCCTATTCTCCAGCTTGAGCTGAATGATGCAAAAGTGAATCCTTTTCACTCCGCAGAGTTTGGAGTTCAGACTCCAAGTTCTGCTGCAGTCTAACACATTCCGTTTCCTGCAAACCCATCTGTTGCTTAAGAGATGAAATTTGCAGATCAAGGGTTCAAAACCTCACTTCGGAGGCTTCCAGAGCAGCATAGAGAGCCGCGGCCATCAACCCTTTAGCCTGACGCTTATTGGTTGATTGTCTTGTCTCCGTGTACTGGGTTGAAATCCCCAGTGTAGGGTTTTCAAATTGACTTGCAACCTGTGCGAAGTCAGCCCATCCTCCATGGAAGGTAAGGAAGTTCGAGACATCGAGTCTCAGTTCTGCGCAGATATTTGATACGGTGGCCATTGTGTGGGAGGGAACAAAAAAAATCAAACTGTGAAAAAGGCACTGTGCAATGTATCGATCCACAGCAGGAGCACTTTATACACAGCCAGGCTACTGCATAAGTTGTAGGCTTACAATTCAAAGCTGTAATGGAGTGAGTCAAGTCGGCATCAACCACACCCAAAAGGATGACAGCCAGACTTTGTAAGTGACTACAAACAGGTTTTAAAATGGGAGAGGTGATACGGGAATGTACACCTACTGTCCCCATGGGAAAGGGAAAAGTTATAGCAACAAGTGAAAACTTACAAACACCAAATATCGCCTGCACGTGGTCGCCAATTGTCAGGAGGTCTAAACCTCACTTTCAGGTTCTTGGCAATATTGGGAAAGCAAGTAATCACAGACATGTTGCATAAGAGTAATAAACTTGTTTGTTTTTACTACCAAAAGGATAAAATTACAGTTGCCCTAAGCAGTTCTTACCAATACAAACTGGGAGCCAGTGCTAAGCGTTCCCTATACCTTGAGGTTTCTTTGTGTCTCTTGGGATCTCCGAGGTACAAGACTAGTGTATCACATTATATACCTATGATAATTACTATGGTTACTGTAGGATAGAAACATTTCTAGTTACAGAGATCAGCCCTATTGACTAAATTAGAGGTGGCTCCACAATCCAAGATAACATTATAAAATTTTGTAGTAGTCATCAGTTTGTGAAACAAAAAAGTTCTTATACAGAGTCTTACATAACTCAGTGTAGTAGTACAAATCACCAAAAGGTAGCAATGCTGACTTACATATCATAATTATTCCAAGTCACAGGTGCCTTGGCATCTTACAAGTAAAAAATACACAGAAAATACATAGGAGAGTATATGTATTAGCAAGCAAAGTGTATTACAACAATATGCGTACATATCCTGACATCTACTCTTGTACGGTAGATGCCCTTAGCCCTATATTATTTATTTATTTATTTTTTGTTGACCGGGTAAGTGCACTAGACAAATCCTGCCTATTTTCAGGCACAACCCGGGGGAAGGGGATACAGATGAATGCCAACTGACCTTGAACCACATTAAGCTGTTGGTGGTATTTTTAGTGAATGAGGGAAATTTGGCCAGAACACCGGGGAAATTCCCCTACTCTTTTTGATAAGTGCCATGGGATCTTTAACATCCACCTGAACTACCACCAATCCAGGCAGATGGGACCTCGGTTTAATGTCTCATCCGAAAGACGGCACCCCAGAAATGCAGCACCCCTCTCATGCTGCATTACAGTGTCAGTACTGGGATATTAACCCAAGTGCCAGATGTGGGAACTGAACCCACAGCCCTCTGATCTCCCAGCCTCAGAGGCGAGTGTGCTACCTACTGAGCCACTGACACTGACAAATGTTAGTATAACATATACTTAAGTACTAGCTTTCTATGGTGTACCTCTGAGGGTACCTATTAGGGTGCAGGGACCTCGTGTAACAATGCCATTATGTACTGGTAGTAACTGTGGCAGACGAGTCCCTGATCTCACACACAGTCACTTTGTCATTCTGATGAGATCATTTCTTTTATTACCTAATGCACCTAAGAATAATTAGTTCTTATATAACCATAGCTATGTTTTTCCCTCTGATAGTAGTGGTAGTAGTAGCAGTGGTAAAGTGGTCATTTTGGACTGCTTAGTGCTCTCGCTCTTTCACATTGCTTCATGTTGCATTCCATACTGAGACCCATTGCTATGCTAACATAATTGGCGACATACAAAAAACACATTGATCCCTTCTACAAAAAGTCAGACTCAGTAGATTTAAAAAAAAATAGAGATCTGGGACTTGCCTGCCTTTTGACTACATCATCGTCATCCTGGGGGTGGGTGGGAGGTGCAGCCAGTACACCACATCATCACATACTGGTAGCGACTGTGGCAGACAAGTCCCTGATCTCACACACAGTTGCTTTCTCATTCTGATGAGATCATGTATTTTATTACCTAATGCACATAAGAATAATTATTTCTTATATAATCATAGTTCTGTTTTTCCCCCTGATAGTAGTGGTTGTAGTAGTAGTAGTAGCAGCAGTGGTGAAGTGGTCACTTTGGACTGCCTAGTGTTCTTCTTTTACATTGCTTCACATTGCATTCCATATCAAGACCTGTTACTATGCTAAAATAATTGGTGACATACAAAACAACACATTGACCCCTTCTACAAAAAGTCAGACTCAGGAGACTGGTTAAAAACAAAGATAGAGATCTGGGACTCGCCTGCCTTTTTTGGACCGCATCATCATCATCATCCTGGGGGTGGCTGGGAAGTGCAGCCAGTACATCATGTCATCATTGTACTGGTGCAACTGTGGCAAAGTCCCAGTTCTCAAACTTACACAGTCATTTTGTCATTCTAAGGAGATCATTTACATGAATGAGCACAATGAAACAATTAAATAACCATATTGATAAAGGCTGCTAGCTCTGTTTTTCCCCCTGGTAGTGGTGGTAGTAGTACTACTAAAAAGAACAATTATTTAAACACACTATTATCCGCTTCTAAAACATCAGACTCTGGAGGAGACCATTTATTTACAAACTAGAGATCTGATCTGGGACTTTCTTGTCACCACAGTCACTTTCTCATTCTTTTCTATGCAGTCATTTTTGGTAAATATTTAATTTTTTTTTTATTTAAATAGTATTTCGGAAAGACCCTTGAATGTGAGCTCTTTTACAAAGGTTCCACGTCCGGGTGGACAATAAGACAATACACATATTCAGTGGTTACAGAGGCCTGATCATTAGACATTAAAGAGCAGTTACATGAGAATTAGACAAATAGGAGACAAACAGAGCAGTTGTAATAGAATACCAAGCCTATTTCTAATTGGTTGGCCTAGGTAGCACACCCCTGGAAACCTCCAAATCCATTGATAGACTATGACAGAGTAACTGCATGGGGTTTAACACTATCCCAGATGGCAAGAGGTTGGGTGACAGTGAAATAAGGGGACTGGGTTTGAACCTACCACAGAGAGCAAGAGGTGGGGGGATAGTGAAACAGGGGGCTGTAATGGCGGGGAGCAGCTCCAGAGGGCTTTGTTGAGTAGGGTGTGTGTGTGAGGGGGCTAAGGAGGGGCAGTACCAGCAGCATTTAAGATGGACTGATAGCTTACTTAAGCCCTTGGCTAGGCTGGACTGGAGGCAGGGTTCTCTAGGTAGCCCTGCTGGGTGTTACCTTGGGGGTAGGCCTGTCTATCAAGTGGGGCCTGAGAAGCAAGTACATTTTGAGCTAGGCATTAGGTGCTGTTTGAGGCATGTTTTGAATTGAGACAGGCTGTTGTTTGTTTGTAATTTCATTGGGAGTTAATTTATCCAGAGGGGGGCCCGATAGGAGAAAGCGAGCTGCCCTAGTGAGGTTCAGTGGAATGGTATGGACAGTGCTCCATTCTTCCTCCCTTTGGTGATGTGTGATGAGAGAGAAACCTTGAGCAGGTTTCCTATACAGGGTGTGTTTTTTCTGAGGAATGCCTTCTTTCCCAGGAGGCAGGTTTGGTATTTGATCCTGTCTTTTAGGTTAAGTCAGTTTGTACGCTTATACAGGGTGCAAGTATGAGTGTAGTGATTTGCACACAGGGTGAGGTGGCATGCCTTATTGAGTGCAATTTGCCTGTGCAATGTGCAATGTGCCTTAACCATATTGATTTTGGTGCTGGTAGACTACTTCTGGTTTTCCCCTGATTGTGGTAGGTGGCGGTAGTAGCAGACTGCAGTGTTGAAGTGGTAGCTGGCTGACTGGCTGTCTCTGACTGGCTTCCTTCTGCTCTAGATTGGTGCTGTTTTGTGCTCCTGGCTTCTTCTTCATCACTTAACTGTCTAAAACACATCTGGTGCCTGCCTGTAGCTGTTGAGAAATAGAAATCACTGCTGTTAATTATATAACTTATACACAGTATTAGTATTACTTTCTTAAATGTCAGAAACAGAAAATTGATTAGAGAGCATTCTCTACTACTAAACAGTGGTTTAATTGTTTTTTTTCTACAGATATGTTGATTAAAAGCAGTTTAAAATGATTTTTTAATATATGGTTACCATAAAACAGTAATAGCCATAAAAGATTCAGATAAGGTTCAGATAAGGATCCAATCCTTTTTTGCTTATCAGAACCTTTTAGAACCTCAGAACCTTTTGAAGTTCTCCCATTCCTAAAACAAATTACAGATAAAAAAATACTACTGTTTTGAAGGCATTTAATGGACTAACCATACCCACTATAGGGTACTGTGCACTGAATTTCCAGCACAAAGGCAAGGTCAGTAAAGACCACTTTGTAATTGTTACTGGGGACAAGCAGTCAATTTTGGGGCTAGAGACCTGTCAGAAGTTGGGTCTGATAGAAAAAATATTTACAATAGAAAATGACATGCCTCTCACTGATAATATCCTGTCTGAATTTAGTGATGTGTTTGAAGGACTGGGGAAGTTACCCATTATACATAATATCACTGTGGATGATAATGCATTTCCAGTAGTTCTTGCTGCATGAAGGGTCCTCGTGGCCCTGAGAGATAAACTGGAACAACAATTGCAACATTTAATAGATTTGGTCATCATTGAAAAAGTGGAGGAGCCAAACCCATGGGTTCACTCCTTGGTGATCATTGAGAAGAAAGATGGTTCACTTGTGTTTAAACCCAAAAGAGTTAAATGCATGCATTAAAAGAGAGCACTTTCACATTTCTACCAGACATGAAATTCTAGATCAAATGGCAGGGCCAAATATTTTTCAGTATTGGACACCTCCTCAGTATTCTGGCAAATACCTCTAACACTAGAAAATGTTTACTTCTGTACTTTTAACACTCCTGATGGGAGACACTGTTTTAAAAGACTACCATTTGAGATCTGTTCAACATCTGAACATTTTCATAGAACAATGGAACAAATGTTAGAAGGCTAGGAAGGGAATAAAGTTTATGTCAGTGACATTCTTATATGGGGGTTCATCACAGGAGCAACATGATGTCAGACTGAAACAAGTTTTGCAAGTTGCTAGTGAGACAGTCCTTAAGCTCAACCAGGCTAAGAGTTACATAAGGAAAATTGAAATTCTTTATCTAGGGAAAATCCTTTCAGAGTACGGAGTGAAACCTGATTACAAAGTACAAGCTGTAAGCAGGATCCCACAGCCCAGCAATAAGAAAGACTTTCAGTGATTTCTGGGGATGGTGAATT
This sequence comes from Neoceratodus forsteri, assembly GCA_016271365.2. Taxonomy (NCBI): domain Eukaryota; kingdom Metazoa; phylum Chordata; order Ceratodontiformes; family Ceratodontidae; genus Neoceratodus; species Neoceratodus forsteri. The sequence goes on from CM028133.1 coordinate 616,827,553, forward strand.
ATTTGTGGAAGTTCATTAACAATCTGTCCAACAATACATGCAATCTAAGAAAATTACTTACTGAATCAGCCACATGGACATGGATACCTGCTCATGAACAAGAATTCACAGAAATAAAAAGACTACTGGTGACAGCCCCTACACTGCAATATTTTGATATTATTTGTCACACCAAAGTTTCCGTGGATGCTTCAAATGATGGTGTAGGAGTAGTATTGCTACAACTCAGAAATAACATCTAGAAACTTGTTGCTTATGCATCCAGAACCTTTATAAAGAATGAGTACAAGTATGCACAAATAGAAAAAGAAATGTTAGTCATAGCATTTGGATGTGATGCCTTTCATAATTACATTTATGGAACTCCCTTTCCAATAGAAATGGATCACAAACCACTGATTGCTATTTCAAAGAGAGCCCTATGGTAGGCACCACCAAGCATTCAAAGACTTTTAATCAAATTGCAGACTGCAAGATGGAGTATACACCAGGAAACCATTTGATTGTGTCTGATGTGTTGTCCAGAACATGAGATGAAACACACCTGACCACAGAACAAAGTGGGGACACAGAGGTGGATATTCACATAAACAGTATTAAAACCTTGGGGGCTGTTTCAGACCAGATGTGGAACAAATTACAGATGGAAACAGAAGCAGATGAAACATTACAAGCAATGGTTTTTTCAATGCATAAGGGATGGAAAGGACAATACATTTCACACAGATATGTGCCCTTTCAGGCTAACTTATCTTGAGTAGATGAAGTGCTACTAAAAGGGAACAGGATAGTGGCTCCTAACACATTAAGAAAGGAAATGCTATAGAAAATGAGGGACATATGGGCATTAAAAAATGCAAACGCAGAGCTAGACTGGTGGTATTTTGGCCCTAAATCACCAAAGATGTGGAAAATACAGTTTTGTCATGTTGGATATGTCAGAAATACAGACATGCACTACAGAGATAACCTTTAATTTTGGACTCTAGGTGCAAATGTTTGGGAAAAAGTGGGAGTAGATTTGTCTACACTAGAAGTCAGAGAGTACATGACTGTAATTGGTGCTTTCTCAGGTTATCCAGAATGCATGAAGCTCAAGACAACCACCTCAAGCCAAGAGATACAGCAGCTAAAAATAACTTTTGCAAGATTTGGGATACCACAAGTTGTCAGGACTGATAACAGATCTCAGTTTACAAGTGCAGAATTTAAGGCCTTTGCAAGATCCTATGGCTTCAAGCTCATCACCTCCAGTCCTAACTATCCACAAGGAAATGGGCTTACAGAATGTGGGGTCAAAATTATCAAGTCTCTAATAAAAAAGATGAGTGAGGAAAACACAGACCCCTCCTTGCACTGCTGAACTGCAGAGCAACCCCATTAGAATGTGACAAATCCCCAGAGGAACTGCTCATGGAACATCAGGTTAGAACTCAACTACCTCACCTCAAACTTGACTGTTACAAGGGCAGTAAAGGTGTGCTGAAGAAAAAGGCAATGCAATTCAAGAAACAACATGAGACATATGACAGAACAGCAAGATATCCCAGGGAATTGCAGCCTAGAGAAATAGGGTGAGAAGTGAGGGTTGCTGAGGAGAACTGGCATTTGTTCAGGAGCTTGTGGCTCCAGGATCCTATCTGGTACTTACTGAAAGTGGACAACTGCTAAGATGAAATAGGAGACATTTAATGTTAGTGCTGACATGCTCAGGCCACTTCCCTGCACCATAAGAGACTGTTGTTACAGACACAGAGTATTTGCCTGGGGTACCCAAGACAGTGTAAGGAACACAGAATGAGGAAAGTAAAATCCCTATTAGTGTAGATACTGAACAGGAAAGAAATGCTATTTCTACAAACAGAGCTTTATCTGACTTCCTTGAAATGTCACAAAACAATACTGACCTGATGCCTTGTGCTCAGATGTCTGATGACACAGTCCCTCACAAGAGTCCTGAACAGTTGAGCAGGGTGAGGAGTGGTAAGCTAATAAAAAAAGGAAAAGAGAATCATTGAAACATTTTAAATGTGAAATGCTACTATAATCCTTTATTTTATTATCAGTGAATCCTGTCACAATGTCACATGATAGTGCATACTAGTGCAGATAAGCCATTGACAGAGTGAAGGCCGCTGGCACATTTATAAGGCAGAAAAAGAAATGGACAGACTGGAAGGGCCTTGGGTCCTTATCTGCTGTCAACTTCTATGTTTTTTATGTTTCATACTCTAGCTAGAACTTATTTAAAAGACTTGATTGAAATTTGCATTTCTTTTTTTTTAGAAAATGGGATGTGTTGGTAAGGTACTAGGGAGTCATAAATAAGGGTAATGAGAGTAACTGAAGGGAGCCTCAAAGTTACCATGGCAACCTGTGAGATAAGAAATCAGATTAATGCCAGCTCGATGTCTGAGTGCAAACAGTCAGTTGAATACTGGATGTTTGAGCAGATGCATTAATAAAGATTGCTTCAGACTCTGACAGACTCTTTGTTTTGATTACTACAAAACAAGACAAGCGCTAAGTCAGGGAGTGCTGCCCTGACATGGCTCCTGAAGTTGGCCCCAAGCATTGCTAGCACTACTGTGCTATCTGCAGTTTTCAAAGGTACCCATGCAAATGATCCCATTGGTCAAGCAAGGTGCTAAGGGGCCATTAGCATGCCCATTATGGGCCTATTTGCATGGGTAGTGGAGGCAGGTAGCACAGCTCCACCTCCCCAGGCCAGGATAGCCATAGCTATCCATGGTGCTACCCTTCACCCCTCCCTCTGATCCACAGCCCCAAGTGTATAATTAGAATCCCTGGTGCTAGTGGTCCCCTCAACCTCCCATCTCCAACCCCTTATTGTAAATATAATTCCCTAGTGCTAGTGATCCCCCTTCCTCTGCTTCCCAGCCACATATTATAAATGTAATACCTTGGTGCTAGTGGTCCTCCTCCTTCTGACACCGAGCCCCATATTACAATTATAATTCCCTGGTGCCAGTGGTCCCACCTCCCTCTGATCCCAAGGCCCAAGTGCATCATTAGACTCCCTGATGCTAGTGGTCCTTCCCCCACTGCCAGCTGGGAATTAATTAACAAACTCTCCCTGGCAGCCAGTGGTTCCCCTTGTGGCACCAAGCACCTCCCGCACTTACCGTATCTGTATGCATGGTGCTGTGGGTGCCTACAGTGACAGCACAGCCCTCCTCATACTTCCTCAATGAGCCTTGCAGCATGCCTTGTATTTATATGACAGGATGATATGAGGTGATACAAGAAAACTTGAGGAGTGGTCAAGGGTATGGCAATTGGGTTTCAATGCAAAAAAGTGCAAAATCGTGCACTTAGGGCACAGAAACTCAGAGGAGGAATATAAAAATGGGTGAAGAGGTATTGACAGTCACTAAAGAGGAAAGGGAACTTGGAGTAATCATATCGGATGACTTCATATCTGATGACCTCAAGGCAGCAAGGCAGTGCAACAAGGCAGTAGGTAGGGCCAGTGGGATGCTGGGGTGAATAAGGAGGGGTATCACCAGTAGATGGAGGGAGGTGATGTTACCACTGTATAGATAACTGGTGAGACCCCACCTGGAGTACTTATCTAGTTCTGGAGATCACATCTCAGGCAGGAGAGAGACAGGGTAGAGGCTGTCCAGAGGAGGGCAACTAAAATGGTGCAGGGGCTGCATCAGAAGCCCTATGAGGAAAGACTGAGGGATGATAATATGTACACCCTGAAAGAGAAGGGGGGGGAACATGACAGTGACCTATAAATACCTGATGCGGGTAAACATAGTACAGGGGGAGCATTTTTCAGAGGAGACGTTGCACAAGAATAAGAAGGCATGAAATGAAGAGGAATTACTTCATCACTGAAAGAGGGTATCATTTTAAAAGTCTGATACTCAAAATCCTGACACCCAGAAGACTGAGCCCAACATCCTTACATTGCATTTGCCTGACAGATCGCCATCCCAACAGATGAAAGCCTGACTCCCCAACTTGCAATGATGCAGAGTTGATTATATTATTTTAGGTTGGTGCGGGGGAGGCAGACCCCCCTGTCCACCTATGGAAATGGCATAATTGCAGTGTTGGGCATTCCACAGTTGGGATGGTGATCCATCAGGCAAACACAGTGTCAGGATGTCAGGCTTGGTTTCCTGGGTGTCACTGCCATAAAAGCGCATATGAGGTAACATTCCCTCATATATCCATGAAAGACTGGTTGATGCCTGGAACAGTCTTCCAGTGAAGGTGGTGGGGCAAAAGCAGTAGTTGGCATCAAACATGCATGGAAGAGGCACAGAAGAATCTTGGTAGGGAAGTAGGTGACGAGATAGTTGGTGATGACATCCCATGCAAATCATGAGTCAACAATAGCAAATACAAAACCGTGATTAAATTACAGCGAAAACATTATTGGCGACTGCCACACAACAACGCGATGTCAGATTAGTGATTCTTGCTGCACAAAAACAGCGACCCTGCAAATTATGATTGAGAATCTGTGCTTTACTCCACACTTACATGTCTACATGCTTACAGGTTCAGTTTCACCCACCCCCACCCCTGTACAGCAACAGCTGCAGCAGTGCTTTACTCCACACTTACAGCTTCAGGGTCATCCAGTCCCACCCATTTACTGCTGAATGCAGAACGCTATTAGTTGTAGAACTGCAGAACTACAGTTTTGGTAGACGCCTTCTTACCTCCTCACATCAGCTTTAAACCTGTACCTAGCAACCACCCTACCTAACTTTTTGCTAAAACATTAAGCAATCCAATCACAGCATTTGTCTTGGCATTTGCACTGTGTCAACAGGTTAACAAAGCATGGGCCACAATTGATGGGTTCTCCTCTTGCCCCCAAGATCAGTGGCTAAATGGGTTGCTCCTTGGTACACCCCCCCCAGATCAGCTGCTGCTCCTCAGATGCCCTTCAACAGAGGGGGCACACACAGACCACAGTCAGTGGCTACTCCTAGTCCACAGTACAGAGGAACATACTTGCTCCTCAGTCTGTATCTTTAAAGGTGTACACACACAGACAAGCCATTACTGCTAGTGATTCCTAGCCCCCCCAACAGATCAGTGGCTGCTCCTTGATTTCCCCAAGGCAGCTGTGGACACACTCACAAACAGGCCACTATCAGTGATTATTCCTGGGACCCCTGATTTGTGGATGCACCAATCTACCTTCCCTCTCCTCCCATTTGAATGGTTTCCAGTGAACATCAAACTCAGACCCAGCTTCCTCTAACTGACACCCTTCCTGAAACAATGGTATCCTGTAATAATTGCTCATTCTGTAGCCTGCTGTCTGATTTTGACAGGATCGCTATTTTTACACTGGTGATTTTCTGCAGGCTTCATGTGTGTGTTCATGGAATTGCACTCGCTATCAAATCAATCATGATTATATTTTCATAATTTTAACATGGAACCCTGGTGATTAGGTAGGGGCTATGGTGACAGTATTTGCAGGTAAAAATGGGCAAACTAGGTGGGCTAAGTAATCCTTACCTGCAGACAAAGTCTCTGTTTCTTTGTTTCTAATGAACACAGAGGCACGTCTATACTTGACAACATAGACAAATAGTAGCTCTAGTACAGATCCCTTGGAGAATCCTACACAATGTCTCTCAAGGCCCATTCATACTGTAGATGGTCTAGCAGTTACAAAGGGCACAGGTGCATGTCTGTAATTAAAATATAGGCAGAGGGTAAATCTAGTACATATCCCTTGGCCAATCTTGCAAAATCTTTCTCAGTATCATGTTAGAGTGCAAATGGTCCAAAAGTTCCAAAGTAAGCAATAAGCCACAATGGAGCATTGATTGTCTGGGGTTACTGCATCCCCAGGTGCACAGTGAGGCATGATGAGCTTACTCTGATTGCCAATAGCATCTGGAAGTGCATTATCACCAAGAAACCCATGACCTATTGTGTCTTTTTGTGCTCTTATGGATAAGCTGAAAATGAATGAGTGCCTTCAGCACCTGGAAGTGCATTGTCCCCTGACAACCAATGAGCTATAGTGTCTTATTGTGTTACATGGCTAAGCTGAAAATCAATTTTAAAAAACAAAAGTCAATTTGTTTTCTATTAAAAAGATGTATTTTCTTTTATTAAAACGAACAAGTAAAAAATAGTCCCTCCCCACCTGTCAATCACATGTCTTACCAAACACTCAGTTGATCTAATGTCTTTTCGTTTTGGGATACAGGAATTCAAACTTCTGCAGAAATCCTCTGGCCAAAAGTGCACCCACTCAGGGTGAAGGCCTCATATAAAGCCAAGGTCTCAGTGTCATGTGTGGCATGGTATGCAGCAGAGGCTTCTCTGGTGAACTGGTAAAGACAGAAGGGGGTTATGGTCACAAAGAAATAGCAGGAATTAAAATTGTGACTATCACTTCATTTTTGTTTGTTTGTTTGCTTATGTGTTTAAGGAGGGGATCATTAGGGGGAAGTATGTTTAGTTTTTAGTTTTTTTTTTGTTTTTTTTTATTTCTTGGAAATTTTACTTTTAGGTCCTTGGTGAAGATTTGTTAATGGTAATCAAGGATGAGAGAGATGAGAGAACTGGGTTATAGAAACAGAATATGAGAGCAGAAAAAGGCCCATTGGTATATCCAGTCTGCCCAATCTTTCCTATTGCGTATGGGCTGGCCCCATTGGCTATCCATCCCCTTATTTCCCTCCCCTGATAAAACATTGTTCCTATCTTATCAGGTCAGGTGCCTACCCCACCCTTGTATGAATCCCCCACACACAAATACACTATTTTCACACAAACTACCTAACTCAGTACTCTGTTCCACCTGCTCACCACTCTTTCCATGAAAAATTACTTTTGAATGTTCTTCCTGAATTTTCCCAGCCAGCTTCAGTGGACTACCTGTGTGCTTGTAGTTATACTTCAGTTGAACTTGTATATTCCATGGAGTTATTTATACATTTGTAGTATCTCTCCCTCCCTCCTGTACTCCAGGGTAAACATGTTGAGGTCCCTCAACCTTTCCTAATATGCTTTCTCTCACAACAGTTCACAGCAAAAAGGTCCGCCAAAATGCTCTTGTAATAGGACTGTGGGTAAGGATGAACTGGACACAGTATATCAGGTACAACACACCTCAGTGTGGCTTTATTTTATACAAAAGTGTAAAAATAATAAATAAACATAGTATTTGCAAAACAAATAAAGAAAAATAATTGCACAATGCTATTTTCTTTAAGAAGATTCTCCTTCCTTCAGGTTTCAAAGACAGTTCAAACAGTCAATTCAACTTTTCCTGCTGTGTTGCTACCAGTACCTATCCAGGTACAGGTCCTTCCTCTTAGCAAGTAAGTAGATAGTAAGTAAGTAAACTTTATTTATATAGCGCATTAAATAAATACAATAAATACAAATATAAAACAAAAAATTAATTAAAACCATTTGGGAACGCTTTTTGAAATAAGTATGTTTTAAATTCTGATTTAAACTTCTCAACGGTCAGGCATTCTCTCAACCGACGAGGTATAGAGTTCCACAGGGTAGGGTCCGCAAACGAAAAAGCATGTGCACCAGATGTCTTCAAACGTACCCTGGGAACCTCTAACAATCCCTCATCGGCAGATCGGAGAGGATGGATGGGATGGTAGGGCGTCAGGAGTTCTTGCAGGTAGTGAGGTCCCAGTTCATGTAGGGCTTTAAAGGTCAGAAGACCAACCTTAAAGGTGATCTGCCACTGAACAGACAGCCAGTGCAATCTGTGCAGCACAGGCATAATATGACTAGACCTGGAGGTCCCAGTCAAAAGTCTGGCTGCTGCATTCTGCACTAGCTGCAAGTGGTCGATATCAACCCCAGGAAGCCCTAGGCAGAGAGCATTGCAGTAGTCAAGGTGGGAAGAAACGAAGGTGTGGACCAATGTTGGAAGGTCATCCGGAGGAACCAGGTGTTTCACTCGGGTGATGTTCCTCAGATGGTAAAAAGAGGATTTGACAACAGCAGACACCTGAGATTTCAGGGTCAAACCATCATCAAAAACAACACCCAGGTTACGCACCCGGTCAGAGGTTATGAACTGGGCACCATCAAGGCATATCCCTGATGCGTGCCCAGCCCCAAAACCCACCCCAGGATGACCAGGATCCACAACCATCACCTCAGTCTTGTCCGGGTTCAGTCTCAGCCAGCTGGTGCTCATCCAGTTCTTGATCTCAGCGAGACAGTTGTTAAATACAGAGACCGCATCCCTCTGTTCGGGTAGAAAGGACAGATATAGTTGAGTATCATCTGTATAGCAGTGAAAACTCAAACTACATCACCTAATGACATCTCCTAATGGCAGCATATACACTGTGAACAACATGGGTGCCAATTTGGAGCCCTGCGGGACCCCACAGAACAGGGGGAGGGAGTCAGAAGAATAAATTCCAATGACTACCCTCTGAGATCTGCCTATAAAAAAAGATTGAAACCACTCTAGGACTGTTGCTGACAGTCCACAGAGACACTGCAGGTACTCCAAAAGCACACCATGGTCCACAGTGTCAAATGCTGCAGAGAGATTGAGAAGGACCACTAAGTACCCAGCCGGAATTGCTGAGACCCATATAGGGCACGCATTCTGATCCAGCCAGATCTCGGTGATGCAAGCCAGATCCACTGTTTCAACAAGATCAGCTATAATAGTTGTCTTGTTTTTAATGGATCTGGCATTGCATAACACCACCTGAGTGGGCTGGGCTATCGAGGAAGATCTCAACTCCTGCCCATCCATTATGGAGCCCTTGGGTATGCAATAATACAAGAGATACCTCTGTCCTGTCTCCATTTCACCCCAGGGCACCTCCAGGTCCCCACAACCTAAATCCTTCCCCCCTTTCCCCTTCCCCACCAGGTCCAGTTCTGCCCCTTCTCCTTTGCCTAACTATCCCCAAGGCTTGACACCTTACATAAATATCTGCTGACAATGGGGGATACTCAAAGGGGCACATTTCCCTAAGCCTGGTCAGGGAGCAGTACCTGACCTTCTTTATTCCTTCCCAACACATATCACCAAGAACAACCTCAGAGCAATAATCAAATCTAAATTAAATTAAGCAGCTACTTAATAGTCCTTATATCCCACAAACTACCCCTAACGTTTAGCACTGACAGGCCCACCAAAATCCCAATACATAAAAAAGAATAATTACACAAAAATTCATAAAATAAATACACAAAATAACTACAAAACAAACAGTGCATTCCAAAAACTAAAATATGAATAATGACATAAATAACTGTCTGAAACAATCAATAATAATAAAATCAAGTCCACTGACAAATGTGATGTTGTAAAGGGGGCTCTCACCTCCCCCTAACCATTGATATTTGTCCAAAATATTTAGCAGATTAAATAGGCACTCTCACTGCCAGTCCAAAATCACTAGTCACCAAAAACTGAAAGTCAGCAAAAAGTCTAACATGATCAATCTGTGGGCACTTAAGATATACAACCAAGGTGCTAGTATTGCAGCATTCAAATAGAACTCTTCTTTAAAACGTTAATTTATAAAGGTCTCTCTGGATACTACATCTCACGTTGATTCCAGGGTAAACCAAGCAGTTTATAATGTATGAACAAACTTAAGGGCACTCTCATTGCCCTATATCATTTAATCGAATATGTAGATAGAAACAAATCTGATCGCTTGATGAATTCCACCACGATGGTTCCGTAAATCCAAATTAATAAGTATGTCTGAACCCAAAGCTACACAGGTTTCCTATTGCATGAATCCCATGATAATCAACCAGGGAACTCCTCAGTATCGATCCCTAGGCCACGCCAGAAATATTGAGCAGCCTTCTTCGGCCACTATCACATCCAGCCCACTGGCTGCAGTTCAAGCAGTCTAGGGTGAATGAGGAACTGGAACCACTCTTCAGCAGACCCAATCCTCACCTCCCAAGGTTGTGCAAATCCAGTCAGACCCCCTGCCCGACCACCAAGAGAGTCCCCAATCCAAAAACCAGGACACAAACAACAATCCAATCTTGTCAGCAAGTAACAGACAATGCCAACATCCAATCATCTGGATAGAGTTCAACACAAATCATGGCCCCCAGTCCATCAGAAAGGGACGTTCAGGCTGAGCAATATTTCGTAGCACCACAGTTCAAGAAAAGCAGTAAAATATACCACCAGCTCCATGACAGGGGTCAAACCGCCATTACTCCCACTCCAAACTAACTCCCGGTGTTGTAGCCCCACTCAGCGCCATTCAAATCAGCAGACCGATAGTCCAGCCCACAACTGAAGATGCCAAGCTCCCGAAGTAACCTCCACAGTGACCACGGTGAAATAGTACTTATGAGATATGGGATATTAGACTTATTTATGGGATATTAAACTTATTAACAAACGAATAAATGAATAAATAAGCTTAAGATTCAAAACTCAAAGCTAAAAACAAACAAGCTAGAAAGCTACTGCTGCTAACGATGGCTGGCCCAGCCGCCATTTTGACACTCAAGAGCTCCTCAGCATCACAGAGCAGGTACTGAAATGGGTCAGTAACAGCTCTTGCCTTACTTCAGACAAGTGAGACTAGCTTCTCAGCTCATCAGCCTATGCATGGGTTTGGGACGTTTATATAGCCCTCACACTTAATTTTAGGACCACCCACAAAAGGCAATTAAACAGTTTGTCTCTCTAGAGGCTCACAACTAGGCCTATACAAAAAGAAAGAGTTGTTTCTAAGCCTGGATTATAGAGAGTTTTCCAACAATATAAACTAATATAAATAGCCATTTCTCTGGCCAATGTTATTGCCATTTTAAACATGAGTCCATTATGTAAGTAAGCTCCTCCCACTGGTCAGCATGATTATGCAACACTTCATTATAGATAAAGGCCACTAGGGGCTGCTATCTTCCTATCTCAGGGTTTTAAATAATTGATTAGCAGTTTTTTTCTTGGGACAAAGCTAACTGTATAGAAAGTATTTCTATAGGTTTTCTAGAAGTGGTATGTTTGTTAAACACAGTGAGGCAAGTGCTATGCATTTTCACAATGTTTTAGCACTTTTATGAGCAAAACGAGAAATCAGTTTTTGGAGTTAAATAAAACCCTGCTATTCACATGTCTGGACATGCCGTTTCATGTCTGAACATGTTGTTTCAGGGGACGCCCTGGTTCAGTCATTATTTATTAACCTAAGAACGTTTTAAATGCATATAAGCACTTTATATTGTTCCAAATGAACTTTAAACAGTTCTAAACCCACTTTTATTCATTCATAGGCATTTTATTCCCTAAAAACACCTTAATAATTGTGTTGCCAGCTGGCATGCTGGACTTGAACATGGTGCTACATGGGAATAGTAGTGAGGGACAGATAAACTGAATAGGAAAAATAAGGTAGTAGGAAAAAGGTATAGAGAGAAAGAAAAAGACTGGCATAGATGGCCAACCTACGTCAGGGCTAGAAAAAGGCAAAGGATAGGGCAAAGAAGTACTGTTGCGCAACAGATTTATAGTAGGAAGAAAAAAATGATAGAATATACATCCTTCCACTGGGGTTCAAGGCCTGGCAGAATGCAGTTCTGCCACACTCCTCCCTTTTCAAGAAAAAAACAGTAATCTACAACATACTGTTTTTAAGTAGCAAACCACCAGGATGTTAAGCATACATTCTGTACTAATGGGGGTTTGGGTTGGAGCTTCCACCCACCCTCGGTTTAAAAGCTCCACCCCAGGGTCTCTTTTCATAAATGAAGTAGATAATACAATACAGAATTAACTTTACTTACTGTAAATACTTCTATACCCTGGGACTTCATACAATACCATTAAATCATCATAGTACCTAACAATCATCATCAACAGTATATATTTCAAACATTTTGTTTTTCATTTGTTACATCTGCTCCATGTCTGGATTAGAAGTCTGCATTTTGGCGCTGACTCCCTGGTCGATGTTTTACCACAAGTCTATAAGGCTGTAAAGTGAGGTCCAGCTCATAATATGGGCATTCTGATCCTTCATCTGGGTAATCCAACAAAGGGGGTTGTGATCAGTCAACAGTCTAAACTCGGCACCCCATAAATAGAAACGTAAAGCTTATATGGCCGATTTTATGGCAAGGCACTCTTTCTTTATGGTGGCATACTTCTGTTGCCTGTCATGTAATTTCCTACTTATGCAGAGAATTGGGTGCTCTTCTCCCTCTACAGTTTGACCTTGTGCAGCACCAATTCCACTGTCCAAGGCGTCTGAATACACCTCGAAGGGAACATCAAAAGTAGAGCATTTCAAAACTGGGGACACACAGAGGGCTGCTTTGATGGCTGACAGGCTTCATCACACTCTAAAGTCAATTTTATTACATTGCTGCACCTTTTCTTCCTCAGATTAGTCAAGGGGGTAGCTATGGAGGTGAAGTTTGGTATAAACCTCTTATAGTACTCTGCCAGTCCCAAGAAAGACCTCACATGTGTTTTTGTTTTAGGAATAGGGCTCTGAGCTATGGCCTCTACCTTTTCTGGGCATACAGTCCCATTCCCCAACACGAATCCCAAATATCTATTCTCTGTCATGGCAATAGCACACTTGGCTGGGTTGATGGTAAGACCTGCCTGCTGTATGGAATGTAACACAGCAGTTAACTGTGTCATGTGTGTTAGCCAATCTGGACTGCATACTACCACATCATCCAAGTAGGTGGCACAGTATGAAGTATGGGAAGTCAACACTTTGTCCATTAATCGTTGAAATGTGGTGGGTGCTCCATGTAGGTCAAAGGTCAGGGTAGTAAATTGGTATGACCCTAGCGGTGAACTAAATGAGATCTTTTCCTTGGAATCAGGGGCTAATGGAATCTGCCAGTATCCTTTGATCAAGTCTAGGGTGGTGATGTATTTGGCATTCCCTATATTGTCAATGATATCATCTATCCTTGGCATGTGATAATTATCAGATTTGGAAACCTGGTTAACCTTCCTGAAATCCAAATGGAGTCTAATGCTACCGTCTTTCTTAGGGACCACCACTACAGGGGAGGATCAGGCACTATTTGACGGTTCTATGATGCCCAGCTGCCTTAATTTCTTGATTTCCTGCTTGACCCCCAACCTGACTTTTTCTGGTAGTCGGTACAGTTTTTGTCTTATGGGGGGAGCATCTGTCTTGATGGGGTGTTCGACCCCCATGGCCTTCCCTGGCACACTAGTAAATAAAGGAGCAAAGCTGTGCAATACCTGGAAAAGTTCTTTCTGGTGGACCTGCAGTGTGGTGTTAATTGTAATTTCCATCAGGCTATCTTGTTCATCCAGCCTTCTATATACAGTACTTCTTCTAATTCAGACTCGCCAGACTCAGGGAGTATGTGTAGGCTAACAGGGTTTTCTTCCCTCTCTACCTATTTTTTCAACAGGTTCACATGATACACTTTTTACCTGGATATTTATCGGGTGTTCTCAGCTTGTAGATTAATGGGCTGAGTTGTCTTAAAACAGAGTACTGGCCTTGCCACTTCATTAAAAGCTTGTTAGCAGAGGTGGGAAGCAATTACAAAACCATGTCTCCTTCCTGGAACTCTGTAATCTTGCAGTGCTGGTCATAATATGCTTTTTGCAGTTTTTGGGAATCAACACTATTCTGGTGGGCCTTTTTAGAGTACTCTACTAGTCTCTTTCCTAACTGTACAATGTACTCCATAATATTAGTCTGTCCCACCTTGATTCCTTTTTCCCAGAACTCTTTCACAATATCTAGCGGATCTCTGGGGTTTCTCCCATATAGCACTGCAAAAGGGGAGTATCCAGTGGCTGCCTGGGGAGCCTCTCTGTATGCAAACAATAAGAGGGGCAGGCACTTGTCACAGTCTCTCCCCTCATCATGTACAAATTTCTTTATCATCCATTTCAAGGTTTGATTAAGCCATTCCACCAAGCCATCTGTTTGTGGGTGATAAGGTGTGGTTCGTATAGCACTTACACCCAATAAATGGTATAATTCTTTTAACAGTTTTGCCTGAAAGTTACTCCCTTGGTTGTTTAGGATCTTCTTGGGTACCCCTAGTCTACTGAACACCTTGATAAGTTCTTCCACTATCGTAGGGGTTTTATCAGAGCATAAGGGTATGGCTTCTGGATACTGAGCAGCATAATCACAAATGACTATAACGTATTTATGGCCTCAGGTGCTTTTCTGTAGGGGACCAATGATATCCATAGCCATTCACTAGAAGGGCGTACTCACTACAGGTAAGGGCATTAGGAGCACCTTGTCCTTTTTTGTTATTTGGACTACTTTCTGACACTCCAGGCAAGCTCTACAATATTCAGAGACATTATCTTGAATATTGGGCCAAAAGAAATTTTGTAAAATTTGAGACAGAGTTCTGTCTCATCCTGCATGTCCTGCCCAAGGAAGGTCATGGCCAAACTACATCAGCTGGTTTCTAAAGGGTTCAGGAACTACCAATTGTTCCACCTTCTCACCAGTACATGTATTGGTACTTACCTATACAGAATATTATTTTTACATTCATATTCTGGGGCCCCTGGGTTCTTTGTCTGACCTATTTGCAAAAATAAGTTTGCTAACGTATATTTTCTACATTGTTCACTGCCAATATCACATTTTTGAAAAACATCATCAATTACAACAGGTGGTATTCCAATATTCTGCCTCCAGTTCTTTTGTACCTTTTTCTTCTCCCCTTTTGATTTGGTTTGTTTCTTTAGGGTTGCAAATACCTCTTCCTTAAAAGGAAAAGTATCCTCATGGTTCCAGATTTTAGTCTCAGACTTGTGGTACCAGCAGTAAATTATTCTTTGGGGGTAAGTAGTTCATCAAAATACAGGAAGTCCTGTCCAATAACCACTGGCACTGGTAATTAGGTACAATCTCCACAGTGATTATATTTTCTCTTCCCTTAATGTCTAATGTTATCTTCTATCAATCTGTCCCCGACAAATGGAAAACCGCAATTGTTGTCCCAGTTCATAAAACCGGCCCAACACACTTTCTGGGGAACTACTGACCTACATCTATCCTTTGTCCTATCGCCAAGATACAGTAAAGAATTATATACAACCAACTCCAGTCTTTTCTTGAACAAACCAGTGCCCTCACCAAACACCAACATGGCTTTTGAAAATCTCACGGGATTGAATCCGCACTTCCGAAGGTCACCTCCAGTTTATATCAGGCCATGGATCTTGCATGGGCCACAGGGGCTGTCTTTATTGACCTTATGAAGGCCTTTGATCTAGTTAATCACCCACTCCTCCTCTCAAAGCTCCACTGTCTCTGCCTTAATTCCACCTCTGTGACCTAGTTCTCTAACTACCTAACTAGTAGGTCACAATGTGTTAAATGGTCTGGTGTTCACTCCTTCTTATCTCCTATCACTGATCGGGTCCCTCAAGGGTCAATCCTTGGGCCCCTCCTAGTCGCCATCTTCCTGAATGAGCTGTCTATGAACCGTGGTGCGGCCTCAGTCCAGCTATATGCAGATGATGCCATTATATATAGATCTAACACCGATGTCTCCTCCATTCAGACTGACCTTCAATATGATTTCCAGAAGCTGGAATACTGGTTGAAGGAGAATCTGTTGGCCTGAATTAAATAAAACTAAAACCATGCTGTTCCGTCACACCTCCTTTGGTATAACTTCACAGCCCCCCCACTCCCCCAGTAATCCACACCTCCTCTGGTGAGCCACTAGAAGAAGTGAGCTTCTTCAAATACCTAGGACTGACACTGGATGTGCATCTATCCCTTGAATTACACACAACAAACGTCATCAAGGTAAGAAACCAAAAACTTGGTCTGTTATACCACATTGCCCCTGTCTCTCACCCCATGCTCGAAAGACCATTGCCTCAACTACTCTTCTCCCTGGGTTCTTCTCTGCTGCACCTATCACTCACTTGGCCAGGACCCCTGTCCAGGCAAAACTTAGGCATGCCTATCACAGAGTTGCCCACTTTGAGGCCCACTCCCGCACTCCTGCACACCACTGCGATGTTCACCGCATATTGAATTGGCCATTCTTCGAGGCCAAAATGGATTTCCCAGTACTATGTACTGTCTTTAAACTAATCCTCCTTCCCTCTTCTCCTCCCATCCTCTCCAGTCTCCTCTCACTGAAATCATTCTCTAGGACACTTAGATCCTCTCATCTCCCCATATTAAGTATCCCAAAACCCTGCTTAGCCATAGGCAACAGATCCTTCCATGTTGCTGCACCTCAAAAATGGAACAAACTCCCACACAAATTACTCTCCTGCACTTCTCTTCTTCACTTTAAGGGACTCTACAAGGAAATCTTCTTTTCTCCTCCTACTTGCAGCTGTCACTGATTTGCGATACCTCTACTGCATTCTCACTTTTCTCCCTTCTTCCTCACCCCTGCTCTCCCCATTATCCCCCCCCCCCCAGCTCATATTCTCTTCTTTTACGCTGCAGGCTGAGTTCCGACCTACTATACTTTAGGAGACTGAAACTCCCCAACCAGTATGAACTTGATGTTTGATTTAATATTTTGTTTGCACTTTAATTGTCTATTGTCCACTGTTTATTTGCACTTTTTAATTGTTAATTGCTTTATATGCCAATGCTGAAGAAGTGTCTGTGCACACTCCCCTTGTACTTGTGCACACTCCCCTTGTACTTGTTCTTGTTAAGTGTCTGCATAGACTTCCTTTTGCTCCCCTTGTTACCCCTCCCCTGGGTCACCCCTGAAAAAGAGACCTTGTCTCAGTGGGCCCTTCTGGTTACCAAAATTCAAATAAATAAATCTTGGTGGTAGGATACCAGTGTGTATCCCAATGGACACAAGCAACTCCTGTAAAAGCTACTACCATGTGGTTTCTCTCTAGTACATTCGGGTGCACTATGGTCTGTTTGCTTCCAGTGTCTATTAATCCCATCATGTTTTTAATCTGTACTTTTACAGTCATGGCAAAGTTACCCCAGTTCAAAATGACCAAATGTGTAGCCTCATTTTTGTTTTTGTAACAAAATCTTTCAATATGGTCTTTCCCATAGCAATATCGACAAATGATGTCAGGATTATGAGGTCTACCTCCTCTACCTTCTGGCCTCCCAGTCTTTCTTTCTGATGGGCATAGTGGAATATAAGTAGAGGTTTTTTACCAGTTGCTGGGTTGGGGTGATGGTAGTGTCAATTGTCTTATACCCCTTCTTGGCTAGTTTCCTGGCCACCAGGAAATCCTCCGCCAGTTTAATAGCGACCTCCACTGATTCTGGGTAATGTTTCCTAACCCAGATTTGGACATCTTCAGGCAAAATTTGTAGGAATTGCTCCATTATCCCAGATTCTATCACGTCCAACAAGATCTTTTCCTCCGGTTGTAGCCATTTGTTGCATAACTCATTCAACCCAGTAAATGTCTCTCACAGTGCATCATTACCTTGATGATTTAGGGCTCTGAAGCATTGTCTGCAGGTCTCCATGTTGATCTCAAACCACTTCAGGATCTCTTTCTTCACTAGGTCATATCTCTCTACACTTCTATGGTCCATATGGCTATATGCCACCTGGGATCAACCCGTGAGATAGGGAACCAGTCTTACCACCCATTGCTCAGGAGGCCATCCACATGCCTTTGCTACCCTTTCAAAAGTAGTAAGATAGGCCTGTATGTTATCAGTGGTGGACACATTTGTTATTTTTATGTGCTTAGGAATAGTTTGAACACTATCAGTGGTTCTGCTAGTCCCAATAATTTGTAGGGGCCCTCATCATATCCACCCATCTCTCATCTTGTTGCTATCACTCCTTCTCTCATTTCTGGCTGTCCTTCTATGGACGGCATTCCAAGTCTAGTTGTTTCTTGGCCAGCCTCTTCAGAAGATCCTGTCTGTTCTCCGGGGGCTCCTCAACTCAAACTTAATCCAATTCCTCAATCTGTTCTTTTTGCTCCTCCTCTTTTTCTTTGGGTGACTCCAAAGAATGTCATTTTGATTTGGTCCTTGACTTTCTCTCAAGTTCCAATCCTGGGAGTAGTTGTTCACCTGTCACCTCTGCCATTACTCTAGTCAGAGCGAGGCATACAAGGGTCATCATAATTAAGTACCACCATGCCGCTGGTTACCCTGGGGTATCAGGTCTGATGCCTACTGGAATCCAACCACCGGGTTTAGGGCTTCAAATAAATCTCACTTCTGACACCAAATGTCATAAGACTGTGGGTGAGGAAAACACAGGACACAGTATATCAGGTACAACACACCTCGGTGTGGCTTTATTTTATACAAAAGTATAAAGATAATAAATAAATGTAATAATATTTACAAAACAAATAAAGAAAAATAATAGCACAGTGCTATTTTCTTTAAGTAGATTCACCTTCCTCCGGGTTTCAAAGACAGTTCAAACAGTCAATTCAGCTTTTCCAGCTGTGTTGCTACCAGTACCTTTCCTCTTGTCTTACTTCAGGCCAGCCTACATCAGGGCTAGAAAAAGGAGAAGGATAGGGTAAAGAAGTACTGTTCAGCAACAGAATTATAGAAAGAAGAAAAAGATGATAGGATAGACATCTCTCCACCAGGGTACAAGGCCTGGCAGAATGCAGTTCTGCCACAGCTATAAAAGGAAAAGCTGCCAAACACAGTTTCTTGCAATTAAAAGAAAGATCCTTTAATGTATATATCATTCAAATACAGGCACACCACCTCCAGGGAAACAACAAGAACATCCAACAATCATTTTGCTCCTTTACAGAAGTTTTTCAAGAGATCTATTCTCTTTGTGAATACAGCAGTTGTTATACCAGTAAAACCATGTGCAAATCTCAACAATTCATTTAACAATATAATCAAAAATCCAACAGAAACATGTATCAGTCAATTTTCTGTCATTAAATATTAACTTCAATCATCCCTTCACCCACTGCTTGAAATCCAGCAACAATTTTATATCATTTAGTGTCATCATGGTTACCATCAACAAGTCCATCAGATTTCTTCATTTAAAAGGGTAAACATTAACTCCACTTGTATCTCATTTGGTGTTACAATGGTGACTATCAGTAAGCTCTTAAGTTTTTCATTGCAAGTCCACATTTCAGATTATCCTTCACTTTGTATTAAGTGCTTCAGTTTCAGTTCTAGCAATCCTGAAGCAGGCAGCATCCATCATTGTGATCGGACCATTCTTTTTTTCTTGCTGGATCAGTTTTAGCATAACCAGTAAGAATCTCATATTTCTTATTTCCATGTTTACATCGCAAACCCACACTAGAAGTAAGCATAACAATACATTACAAATACATTATTTCAATAAAAATGGCTTCACTTCTATCTTCCCATTCAAGCCTGGAGACTGTAACTCATTCAGGTTACAAATCCACCTTGCTTTCCTTTCTAGCAGCAAGTTATCCAAATCTCCCCCCCTCGCTTCCCAACCAGACCTTTTCTATCCTTGTATACATCCAGGTATAGGGTACATTTTTATTCACATATTTAATATGCATTGCAAGCACATTTTTTTGTTTCTTCATTAGCTATATCCCTCACATATTCTCCAACTCTTAATTTAAAAACCTGCCTTGTTTTTCCAATATAGAATTGACCCGTTGCCTTCCCTATAGGTCTACTAGGCAGACCAACCAACATTTCATGAATTCTTGGTAAAATGTAAAAAACTGGCAAGCACTGGATTGTCTACTGTCAAAAAATCTATCTCATTATCAGATATAAGGCCACAAGTCTGTGCAGACAATATAAATCTATTTTAGTTTTTATTACTTTAGTGGGGTCAGACTGCAATCTTTTATACATCTTTTCATCTCCCAAATGTCTCTGCACCCCTCCTTCACATATTCTGAAGTATCCATAATCACAATGACTCCAACCTTATCAGTGGGCTTAAGTATCAGACTTTTATTATTTTCCAATGCTTCTAGTTCCAACATTTGACAGTACTCATATTCACAAAAGTGGGCTTCTCCTCTCTTTTAAATAAATCTAATCTCTGCTTCACAGACTTGTTCAAAAGAGATAACTGCCGGGGGTGGAGGTGGACAAAAAGTTGATTTTTTTTCTGAATTTATTTGCAGCATTCTCTAAATTCTCAGTACCTTCCTGCCCCCATTCCACATCAGTTTATCTCTTTAAGAAAAAATGCTTTAGATTCAGTTTCCTTGTCAATTTATATAATTCTATGATACTTTCTGATAAACTACTATTCTGAGTGGCCACAAATGATAGCCCTTTTTGTATAACTGACAGTTCATCTTGACAGACTGAGTGGCTAGAGATACTAACCACTAATACTGATGTCTTTTCTTGCTCTGTTGCCGATACTGTGGAAAGGTCCCCATTTGCCTCTTGTATTGTACACCTTGCTGCTGTTCTCCTCTCTGCCATTGCATCCCCTGGGATCTTGTTTGGCAAATCAGTATTAGTTAACCTGAATTCTGGTTGTAATCTCCTTGTTGTGCACTCCTCTGCAATGGTGGTTGTCCTCCTTTTGCTCCATTGCCCCCTTCTGGTTCTCCTCCTCTTTCTTCTTGCTGGAAGTGTATTCTGGGACTCCTCTTGGCAGTACCTGCCTGTGGGGACATTTCTAAAAAAAAATGTTGTCAGAAATGTTCAAATCACATTCATTTGTAGCAGATGCTTCAGCATTTTTCATTATGATGGACTTAGGTTCAGATTGCAATTTATCTTTATTATGCCAGTCATATACAGTGTATGTCCAGTTTCCTAGTAATTTTGATCTCTGATAAATTTCTCATGTTTGGCAGCTCTTATTTTGATATCCCTTACACCAATCGCTTTTTCAGCTCTTCCTCATATAATTTAAAGTCCCGATGACTTGAAAAGCTTTCAAATATTTGCTCTGTGTTTTTTAACTTGGCCTGTACCAATTCCAGCAGTTTTTTTGACTCTTGTAACAGTACCTCCATAAACAATACACTGTGCTTCTATCTGGCATCATCCCAGAATCCCATCAAGGTTTTCCTATCAGTACCAAAGACTGGAAGCATCTATATTCTTACACCTCTTGGCACTCTTTCTACCACAATATATGCTTAAATTGTGGCTTGCTGCCAGTATATTCGGTAAGCATGGAATGCTAAATTCTGCAACTGACTTGAATGCAATCTCTATTGTTACAGTCTCTCCTGGCCTTCATGGCATATCATTAGTGCTAATATCTGCATTTACAATTGGGTTTGCTTCCCCTCTATGTAAGAATAAATCAAACATCATGTTTCCTGAGGCTTGATGTTAGCTGTACCACCATAGCTGGTTCCCAGTTGCTCATTATCCACTGACTCCATTTTTCATCCTCTTAGTTCTGGTGCATAGCACCAAACCAAACATCCCATAGAAACACAAAAAGAGTCACTCCTGGATTATAGCACAGCGTAAAACCTAAAGTCTATATCAGTACACAGCAAAACAGGTTCGCACAAAATACTATAAAAGGAAAAGCTGCCAAACATAGTTTGTTGCAATTTAAAAAATAAATATTTAATGCACATATATTTAAAATACAGGCAACCCATCTCCAGAGCAACAGCAAGAACACCCAGTGTTCATTTTGCTCCTTTGCAGAAGTTTTTTCAAAGGATTTCTTCTCTTTGTGAATACAGCAGTTTTTATACCAGTAAAACCATGTGCAAATCTCAACAATTTATGTAACAATATTATCAAAAATCCACCAGAAACATGTACAGTGTCAATTTACTGTCATTAAATAGTAACTTCATTCACCCCTTCACCCACTGCTTAAAATCCAGCTACAATTTTATATCATTTAGTGTCGCCATGGTTACCATCAACAAGTCCATAAGGTTTCTTAATTTAAATGGGTAAACACTGTTAAAACATTAACTCCACTTGTATCTCACTTGGTGTCACCATGGTGAATATCAGCAAGTCCTTACGTTTTTCTTTGCAGGTCCACATTCCATATTATCCTTCACTTTGTATTAGGTGCTTCAATTTCAGTTCTAGCAATCTTGAAGCAGGCACCATTCATCATTGTGACTGGACCATTCTTTTTTCTTTTTCTTGCTGGATCAGTTTTAGTGCAGCCAGTGGGAATCCCATATTTTTTTTTCATGTTTACATCACACACCCACACTAGAAGTAAACACAACAATACATTATAAATACATTATTTTAATAAAAATGGCTTCACTTCTTTCCTCCCATTCAAGCCTAGAGACTGTAAATCATTCAGGTTACAAATACACCTTGCTTTCCTTTCTAGCAGCAACTTATCCAAATCTCACCCTTGCTCCCCCAACCTGACCTTTTCTATCCCTGTATACATCCAGGTATGGGGTACATTTTTATTTGCATATTTAATATGCAATGCAAGCACATTTCTTTGTTTCTTTATTAGCTATAACCCTCACACATTCTCCAACTCTTAATTTAAATATCTGGCTTGTTTTTTCCAGTATAGAATTTATCACAGCTACAGTTAGCCATGTAAATCACAGCCTCTATGTCATATGTTATTGGGTATTTTATTTCAAACTTTTGTGTACCAGCTGGATGTTGGAATTATTTAGTTATCTTAATAAATTTAAATAACTTACACCTGCCACATACTGTACAACCTTTCAGTTTACTAGAATCAAAAATCATATTTGTCTGACCCTTAATGGTAGATTGTAAGGAGTGCACCAGCCTTTCTTTAAGATTTTTTCCTTTTTTGTAAACCATTTGTGGTGGTCTCTATTTACACATTCCACCAATTACTGGGTCTGCTGTTATAATATCCCAGTGTTTATTAATAATATTCCAAATGTCTTTGGACTTATAAGTAAATGTTGTTATATATTTCAATATTTTTGGCTCATTCTCCCTGTTGTCCCTCTCTCTATGTCACGTTGGGTCCAATAATTCCTGACAATCTTGATTTTGTACTTGTTCCAATGCTGTAGCTAACACTGTAGCACAATAACCTCGCTCCTGTAAATGGTTATACATCTTCCTTGCCCTTAAATCAAACTTTGCATCCTGAGTTCAGCTCCTATGGTCTGTTAGAAACTGACTTTTTGGAATGTTATTGATGGTATGTCTTGGTGAATACTAGAAGCTTTCAGTATCAATTTCCTATCTACTGATTTTCTATACAACTCTGTTTCTATTTTCCCATCTTCTTCTTTAGAAATCATAACATCCAAATAAGCAATTTTAGTTAAATCTGAGTTTACCATAAATTTCAAATGAGGGTTAGAGTTGTGCGGATGTTCAGTAAATTGTCCCATTTTTTCTGCTGTCCCTTTCCATATTAAAAAGAGGCAATCGATAAACCTATAATATTGAGCAAAATTATAAAACAAAATTGGTTAAATGGACAATTCTGTATACAACTCTGTTTCTATAGTCTCATTTACAGATTTACATAGCTTGGGGCAAATGATCCCCCCACTGCTGTCCCATGTATTTGTGAATAAAAATTATCCATAAATATAAAATAATTACTTGTTAGGACAAGCTAAGCCCCTTCCACCAAAAAACGACAAACTGTGCAGTATAGTCACTGTACTTTTCCAGATAATATCTCGTGACTCTAAGCCCCCTGCATGTGGCACACTCAATTATAAGGAAGCCACATCCATAGTAACTAACAGATCTCCCCTATCCATAGTCACTCCTGATAATTTATTTATCAAATCTGTGGTAGCATTAACATATGAAGGTAATCTCAATACTATAGGTCACAAATGAAAATCAATTAATTAATTAACACCTGGATCATTCTGGTCACCCTCCTTTGCACTCTCTCCACCCTCTCACAGTCTTTATTCAAGTGTGGGCTCCAGAACCTCACACAGGACTCCTGGAAGGAGGTGAACCAGGGCTCTATAATGAGAAAGGATCATCTCCCTGCTTCTACTGTTGATCCTTCTTACTATACATCCAAGCATCCTGTTAATCCTATCTGCTGCTCCATTGCACTGGGTCAATATTTTCAGGCTGTCTGAGATTATTACCTCTAGGTCTCTTTTCTCAGATGTTCTGTCTACTGAAGCCCTTCCCATCAGGTATTGTGTATTTGGGTTTTTGCTGCAATTATGCATTAACTTTCATTTTTTGGGCATTGAATTTAATCTGCCATATATATCAAGAGAAAGCCCAACTCTGCAGAATTCTGCAGTAGAGTTACTGCAGCAAACAATGCAGTTTTGATGGGAGTTAATTCCTTTTGTCATGCAGGAAATCTGTAACACTGTGCTTTGTCCTGGTGGGCTTCACTGTACTTTACCAAGTTCTAGGCTTCCCAAGTCCTTCCTCATTGTTCTGATCCTTTCCTCACTGACCACCCTACTGCAGATCTTAGTGTCATTCATGAAGAGTCAGATCTTCCCCTGAACTCCTACTTTTACATTGCAAATAAATAGATGTTAAATAGGATGGGCCCTGGGACTGAACCATGCAGCACTCCACTTATAATTTCCCTTACCTCTGAGTATTTCCTGTTTATGACCACCCTCTACATTTAGCCCTTCAGCCAGCTTTCTACCCATCATGATACCCTTTTATCTACCTTAAGATCTCTTAGTTTCTTAACCAGTCTGCTGTGAGGGACTAAATCGAAGGCCTTACCAAAATCAAGGTATAGTATGTCAAATGCCTGTCCCTTAACAAATGCCCTTATTACCCAATCAAAAAATCTGATCAGGTTTGTGTGGCATGACCTCCCCTCATGAAGCCATGTTATCTGTTACCATGAAGATCTTTTGCCTCCAGGAATTCTACCTTCCTTTCCTTTAGTATAGATTATAGCATTTTCCCACTATAGACATCAGTCTGACTGTCTATATTTTCCTGGATTCTCCCTATTGCCATTTTTGTGCTGAGGCACTACATTAGCTTTCCTGCAGTCCTTGGGTACCATCCTACCTAGAGTTTGTAGAGCAGTTGTAGGTATCTGCTAGCAGTGCTGCAAACATCTGTACCATCTCCCTAAGCAGTCTTGGGTGCATCCTGTCCAGTCGCATAGATTTACCCAATTTTAGCACCATCAGTTCCTCCAGCACCCTTTCTTCAGTGATGGGAATGTTATTGTGTCCTTCTTCATCCCTACCCTATGGTCCAATTGCACAGTAGGCAGTGAGCCATCATGTTCTATAGTAAAACCAAGAAAATAGGGGATCAGTATTTTAGCCCTACCATTGTCTTCTTCTTCCTACCACTCTCACTGTCTTAATCCAATTATTCCTTCTTCAGTCTTGTGCTTCTCCTTTATGCAGTATATCAGAAGAATGCTCTGTTTCCTCTCTCCACACTCTCTACTAATCTCAGATGTCACTTTTTTTCACTATTCTACTAGTTCTCCTCATCCTTATTTGGTGTGCATTCCTGATGCTATCTTTTTGTCTTTTTTTATCTCTTGAATGCATTCTTTTTCTCCTAACACCCTCTCCTACAGCTTTCATAAACCATATTTCTCTTTTTGCATTTATGCTCTTACTTACATTACCAACATGAAGTTCTGTAGTTTCTTCTATTCCTTTCTTAAAATGTCCCATTTGTTGTCCACTGCCCCTATTGTTGCTACAGTATTTTCTTTAGGCAACCTCTTAGTGTCTTCCACCTTCTTCCAAGGTTTGCCCCCTGACATCCCCACACGTTTGTCTGGCTATGTGTCTTGTGGTTCTGTAGTAGGATTAACATCCACATTGTCTTGTGATTGCTTATTACAAGCAGATCCAAGATTACGACTTTCAGAACCCTTTCCCCATTGCTGAAAGCCAGGTTAAGTGTCATGCCCTTATTTGTAGGGATCTGTACTAGCTACGTCAATGTTTTATAGCAGACTGTACCTCTACCATTAGCTAATTTTCTTGCACTGCTGATTCTTTGTACTTGCTGCCACTGGGACACTTCAGTCCACATCAGGCATGAGAAAGTATGCAATTAGCAACACCCCCCCCCCAAGTTCCATTGCCTTCCTAATGATTTTCCCCATTTTCCTATCCACTTCCTAGTTCTGGGATAGCAGTCTGTATGCCACTCCACTCTTGATCTTCCTCTCATTGCGGGTGATGCCTTGCACCCATAGGAATTCCAACACTTTAGTCCACTCAATGTTGTTTGTCTCTGTGGCATTTATTTGCTCCACAATGTATAAAGCCACACATCCTCTTTCCCTTCTTTCTGTCAGAAGAATGTATAACCTAATACAATCATATGCTAATCATGACTCTATGTTGCCCAGATTTGTGTGACTATTATCATATCCAGCTGTGCTTTGGTCATCAATGCCAGTAGGTCTGAATGTTTGTTCCCCATACTTTTGGCATTTATGTGCATTACCCCCAGTCCCCCTGCTCCTCACTGTCTGTGCATTTCTTCTGCTCATTTCCTGTTTTAGGTCCTGTCTTTGCTTAGGAAAGCCATTTAGGCCCCCCTTAGTTGGAATTATGCACATGACCCCAACTGAGCTGCCCTACTCTCTAGTTTAAATCTTCCTAAATGTGCTGTGCACATTTTCTTCTCAACGCTTTTGTATCTTTCTTGTTAGGATACAGGTCATCCTTTTTAAATAGCCTCCATCCTTTGCACATTGGATTCCATTCCCCATGGAAGCAAAATCCCTCTTCCTTGCATCACACTTTTAGTTACACAATGAACAGGTGCAGAAGTAGCCGTTCCCTCTCACCCAGGTGTGGCTGAAGTAGTGCCTCTGAGAAGATGAAAACTCCTTACATTTCCTTGACTACTCTGCCTCATACATGAAAGCTTGCCTTTACAGCTTCCATAGTCCTCCTCCTGTGCAGATCATTAGTGTTCATATACAATACCAGATCTGCCCCCTCCAGTCCTTTCTCTGCATGTTCCACTACACTGGACCAGAGTCTGTCTGCTGTAGGCACAGGGTAACAGCACACCACCTCTTGTCTGTCTAGAGTGAGACCCCAACCCTCCCTGTTCCCCTCACTGTTGTGTCCCCTACTGCTAACAAGTTCCCCTTACCCAATTTGGAGCTCACCTCCCTTCCTGCATGTCTCCTTCTGAGAAAGTCTGTTGGTTGGGTGTGCTTGTCCCTGTCCCCACTACGTGGACTTTCTGGGTCTTCTGGACCAACAGCAACACACACTTGTTGGATATGCTTAGCTCTTGTTCCTTAGGTTTTCCTCCCTTGTCTTTCTCCTCTTCCCTCTCCTACTGTCTAATCACCATCCTTGGCCTAGATGGGCCTCTGTGGTACTGACCCAGCAGCTTTAGCCTTCAAGTGGCATATTTCAGCCTTTGACATCCCTTGTTCCACTCTTATGCCATGGAATCTCCCACAGTTCAGGCAGTGGCCAAATTCCTAGAGCAGCCTCTTAGTCACCATTGTCCAACTTGCCCTGCACTCCTCCCACAAAAATCCCCCACAGTTCAGGCAGTGGCCAAATTTCTAGGGCAGCCTCTTAGTCACCATTGTCCAACTTACCCTGCACTCCTCCCACATGCCCCAACTATATCACCCTGCATGTTTATGTACTAATGTTCTAGTTATTTTTATGTTTACTTGCACGCATGTGCAAGAAACATAGTGCCATCATACGAGTTTTCTAGAGGTGTGTCAGCCTCTTCCAATTCAGTCAGTGTGTTTGCAGGCGCGGTCATAGTTCGCCAATCACTGCTCCAGCTGTCTATGACAGCTGAAAATGCAGTGGCATACAGTTGAAAGGGAGAGTTCCACTTCAGTGAGCAGAGCTCCCCCCAACATGCATGCACATTGCGTGCTGACGCGCCCCCCCCCACGCACATACAGTATAGCCAACAGGGTGCCCAATCCCCCATCGGCTCCAGCCCCCCCAAAACAGTGTTACAGCTGCCATGCTGGGAGCCCACCCAAGCGTGGCACATGTCAGCATATGTGATGGGGGTGCCCAATCCCCATCGGCTCCAGCCCCCAAAACATCCTTTCCAGCTGCCATGCTGAGCCCACCCATGTGGCAAACATCCTGCGTTGTCTTAACAATTAAAAAACTGTAAATAAAAAACGGTCCCTCGCCAGTCTCCCTGCCCCCACCGCACCACCCACTGCACACCCTGCCTCCCCACATCCCCCTCACTCCATACTTACCTCTGGAGTCCGGCCGCCAATCTTCCGTGGACCAGGAACACGTCTGCACTCTTCAAAGCCGACTGTGAACTGAGGAAATGCCGGTAAGCTGTATAATGTGATAGATAGGGTTTTTTCAACTTTGCTGCATATCTCGGGCATTTTTTGGAATTTTTGCACCCAATTTTCAATATGGGGGTTTTGGGACCCCTTCTCATGACTGCTGTCACAGTCATGGCATTATTCGGGCCCGAAGGGTAATTTTGCAGTCACTGCATGAAATCACCTTTCAGGACTGATTAACAAAATGACACTGCCAGTGTTCATAAGGTGGGCTCACAAGAAGCCTATTTTGAAAATTTGGTGGAAAAATTAAAAAAAAATTACTGTTTTATGAGCGTGTGTTGCGCAGTTCCTACGCATGCTCATAAGATCGCGAATTTTCAATATTTTCACTCCAGATTTTCAACATTGCCATTTTACTACACCTTCTTTTGAGTAGTACAGCTGTCATTTTTCACATCTCACCCAAAATGTGTTTCTGCCCATGTAGCGCACAATGGTGCAGTCGGTGTGCAAAATCAATGTATGGGACAAATTAAGAAAATCACAGTGACACTGTTCATGAGCAGAGGTCTTAAAATGGCTATGTTGAAAATTTGGTGAAAAAATTCCTATAAATGACTTTTATGAGCATGCATTGCAGAGTTTCTACCCATGCTCGTAAGTTCGCAAATTTTCAATATTTTCACTCCAAATGTTCAACATTGCCATTTTACCACACCTCCTTATGAGCAGTACAGCTGTCATTTTTCACATCTTGCCCACAACGTGTTTCTGCCCATGTAGCGCACAATGGCACAGTCGGTGTGCGAAATCAATGTATGGGACACATTAAGAAAATCACAGTGACACTGGTTATGAGCAGAGGTGTTAAAATGGCAATGTTGAAAATTTGGTGAAAGAATTCCCCAAAATGACTGTTTTAGGAGCACATTGCGCATTTCCTATGCATGTTGGCAAGTTTGCGAATTTGTAATATTTGTACACCAGATTTTCAACAGTGTCATTTTACCGTACTTCCTTATGAGCAATACAGCTACCGTTTTTCACATGTCAGCCAAAATTTGTTTCCGCACATGTAGCGCACAATGGTACAGTCAGTGTGTGAAAACAATGTTTGGGACAGATTAAGAAAATCACAGTGACACTGGTCATGAGCAGAGGTCTTAAAATGGCTATGTTGAAAATTTGGTGACAAAACTCCATAAAATGACTGTGTTACAAGTGAGTATTACGCAGTTTCCACGCACCCTCGTAAGTTCATGAATTTGTAATATTTTCAGTCCAGATTTTCATCAGTGGCATTTTTCCACACCTCCTTATGAACAGTACAGCTGTCATTTTCCACAACATGGCCAAAATGTATTTTCACATTTTCAGCGCAGAAATGCATGGTTGCTGTGGGAAATCATTGTTCGGGAGAGATAAAGAAAATCACACTGACACTGTTCATGGTCGGAGGTCCCAAACTGCCTGTGTTAACAATCTGCTGTAAAAAAATCCCCAAACTAGTTACATTACGGGTGTGCATTGCACAGTTTCTATGCACGCTCATGACTTCACTAGTTTTTTTAAGATTTTCACACCAGATTTTCCATTGCCATTTTTTACACCTCCCCATGAACAGTACCGCTGTCATTTTTCATATCCTGTTCGGAATGTGTTTTTGCACCTGTGATGCCAAATGCTGTAGTCACTGTGCAAAAGCAGTTTTCAGCTAACAAACTGATATTGACACTGTTCATGAGGTGGGGGTCACAAAAATAACATGTTGAAAATTTGGAGTGAAAATACCAATGAAAGCCTAAGGCGTTAGGGTTTCCGACCATAACGTCCCACCCTGTAGAGAATGACAGGCATCAGGGGTGTGACTTGGGATTCTTGCCTGTAATGCTCATACTATTCCACCCCCACCCACACCCTGCAGCCAGTGAGAGGCATCAAGGTGTGCCTTGAATCAGACTAAGCGTTACCCCATTCTCCTATACGCACCCATCTCACCATATTTCCTGATGGAATGGGGTGCGCATAAGGGCCAAAGACCCCAAGGCACACTGTGACACTTGTCAGTGTCTGCAGGGTAGGGTGTGGTGAAATGGCATGGTCGTTATGCCTGATGACCCAAAGGCACACCCCAATGCCTGTCACTCTCTGCAGGGTGGTGGTGGGGTTGGCTTCAGTTCAATACTTCACTGCCATTCCTATTATGCAGCTCTGTAACTTCTACACTACCACTACCAATGCCAATGCCAACAAGCAAACATTCGGCATTGACAAATGCTTGTTTCAATATGGTTTGTTCAATTATTTATAGTACTACTACCTGCTACCTCTGCAGTACTCACTTATGAAGTTGTCCTATACAGGCTTTTACCCAACTATCTATTGTTTTCCTCATTAATTCTTTATGGGATCTGTCCAAATCCCAAATTATAGTTCCCACTGCCTCAACATGTTCCAGCCTCTACATTCCTGAAGGATGACCACATGAGTCTCAAAACTTATTTACCTAGTCAGGAATCTGGAAATTCCCAACCCATTGTAAAAGGATACAGATGAAAGTCTATAATTGAAAATACAGACAGATAATAGCTTTATGACAGATCTCTTGGAAAATCCTGCACAATGTTTCTCACTGCCCTCTTACACTTAGTAGGGTATCATGTCATCTAAAATCACTGGTTATCTGTTGTATTTGGTAAAGCTGCCAAGGAACAATTGTATTTTTCTTTATGTTGTAATTTCCAGATTAGCCACTAGAGGGAATAAGTAAACA
This sequence comes from Neoceratodus forsteri, assembly GCA_016271365.2. Lineage (NCBI taxonomy): Eukaryota > Metazoa > Chordata > Ceratodontiformes > Ceratodontidae > Neoceratodus > Neoceratodus forsteri. The sequence goes on from CM028133.1 coordinate 616,858,439, forward strand.
ACAATCACAAAGCAAAACTATTTCCAAAACAGTGAGACATACTGTACAGGTAGAATGTATTTGAAGCTATTGCATGTTCTATTAAAACTGTAAAATAAAGTTATGAACTTCATTTAGAAAAACTTGTTTATTCAAAATCAGAAATTTAGCATGGTATTAGTAAATACGACATATAATATATACTGACCTGTGATTTTTAAAATTGTATTCTAACTAAATAATACTTAATTGGAAACTATTCCATTTAGTACTCCATACTATTTCAAAAAGATACAGTAGATAATATCCACCAGTTTAGTAGGCAAGAGATTCAAGTTATAGAGGCTATTTAAACAAATGGTTTAAACACATTGTATAAGCTTATGCATGAAAATATTACTTAGTTCAATAGTTACTCATACTGTATTATTCAAAACCGAGCTTAAGTAATTTTATATTTTTTATAAAGTGTTCATCTCTCACTGATCAAGAAAAATGTAGTCTGTTGATGCTTTACTCAGCATTATTTATTTGTATTTAGTCATTTAGTCACTAGACCACCAGGATGTGTGACAGTAATGCCGGGGAAGGGATCGGGGATAGGGCGGGACCACTAGACCACCAGGCTGTGTGACAGTAATGGGATGGTACTAAATAAATAAATACATGCAAAAGTTTACTTTCTAGCAAGGAATGTCAGGCGAGACCATAGCACTAACCCCAGCGCTTCGAGTCTAATCATTACTTAATCAGGGGGTGTGTCTATGGTGCATTGGCCATTATTTTATTTTGAATACTTAAAGTGATACACACATGTATCATAGCACGGAAGTGTAGGCACCAAATCATTGCAATATAAACATTTCCCAAAACATGTAACACCCAATAGTGCAATTAAAAATGACTTTAAAAAAAATGACTCTAGACTGCTGTCAATAAATAAAGTGTAGTTGAATTTTCTTTCAACCTTCTATAACTTGTGTAATCATCCAACTGCCTCTAAATTTCTGCCTCATATGATGTTTTGTTCATTATTACTACCATTCTCCCTTATCCACTTTTTTGATTCCTATATCTTTTATGTTTTTAATTTCCTCCAATTCATGAAGCTCTTGATGTGTTAAATTGTGCCTAATAGGAGCCCATTTTTGGAGAATAATTCATTGTAGTCCTATAAAACCAATGACTGATACATCATTAGGGCTGAAGACATGAAAGCAGGGGGATTAAAGGTAGATTTGAGCTTAAACAGCACTCTTTGTTCCATCAGTTGGAATTCCTAGTTACCATCCTGTTAGTGCATTGATTTTGCACCACAATTGAGGTTTGGAAAACATTTTCAACTTAAACATCTTTGTTAAGGTGTTTTTGTGATTCCACGGATTAGTGATAGCAGGACCATCCTCTGAAATTGGGACATTCTGAAAGCATTAATGTTTGATTTTTTTTCTTAGAACATTGCATCTAAGTGGTTCTGATAGGCACAATGGATTTGAATGTGCAGGTTTTTCATGCTAATTTATTGATAGCATTCTAGAGTAATTTTTTTAAAGTCATTTTTAATTGCACTATTGGGTGTTACATGTTTTGAGGAATTTTTATAATGGATTGATTTGGTGCCTGCACTTCCATGTTATTATGCATGTGTGTATCACTTTAAAGTATTCAAAATAAAATAATGGCCACTCACCATAGTCACACCCCTGATGAAGAGTCATGATTAGACTCAAAGTGCTGGGGTTAATGCCATGGTCTTACCTGACCTTCCTTGCTGGAAAGTAAACTTTTGTATGTGTTTATTTATTTAGTACTGTCCCAGTACTTTCAGCTGTAGAGTGTTGCTTTTTGTGTGTTCTTGACTGCCTTTTCTGGCAAGCACCCACTCCATTGTTTCTGAGTGCACCCCTGCCTGTACTTTTCTTGTGTGACAGAAATGCAGGGGAAGGGATCAGGGATAGGGAGGGATGACTAGACCACCAGGTTGTGTGTAAGACATGCCAGGGATGGGACCGGGGCTCTAGAGGGACACTAGATCACCAGGGATGCTGGAGATATGTGTGTGAATAGGGATCAGGGCTAGGGGGGGAATTGGCCCAGTGCACTCGGATGGGCGTTAGCATGCAAATGAGCCTGTAATGAGCATGCATATGGCCCCCTAGTGCCGTGCATGCCCAATGGGCTCATTTGCATGTTTGGGCTGAATATAGCCCATTGGGGCTGTGGCATTCACCAGTGTGTGCTGCATTTTACCCCTATGGGTGGTCTTCAGTCCCACCCTCTGGTAGTGCTGCACCAAACATGGTGACTGCTTGATGTAGACTTCACTACCAGAGTCTCATATTCAAACAGTTAGCTCAGTCAGTTTGGATCACATTATCTGTTTAAATATGACACCTGAGCCAGCTGACTCTATTTTTGTACACAGCATTCCTGTTTGTGTGAGCAGCTGGCCGGCTCTGAAAATGGGGCCCACTTATATTGCAGGATGTTTTCAAACACTTCATTTTAACCACTGCAAAGCAATAATTGCTCTGATATATATAACTGTCAATTCATGAACCATTAGAAACTTATTCTCTGTTTTTTCTACATTTTTAGTAATTTATTTCTGTTCATTTTTAATCTGTGTGGTCTCTTCTTCTAATTCCTTTATTTCAGACATAGATTTCTCTAAGGACTCTGTTCTGTTTATTATTGCATCTTATATATGGCATATGTTTTGGTGTGACACATGCTTGTAAACTTGCATTTTAATTATGCACTATGCATTTACCACTAATGTATTTGTACACTGTAACTATGCCTGCATTTTTTTTCTGTATCATTAATTGCACTGTATTGTGTTTCACTGTTTACCCTCTTTCACGTTCTCTCATCTTGCACCTGGAAATGAACCTCAGCTCAGAGGGCCTTTCCTGATCAGTATCTTTTGAATAAATAAATTATAAAATGAACTTCAGAATTCTCCATAATTCTAGCAACTTCATTGGTTGAAACATATCATAGGACCATTCATTTATTCCCAGTAGATACATGGTTTGTCAGTCTACCCTGCAATAGCCTAACTACAGTACACAAAAAATAAAACCTTTTTCATTAAAAATAATTTTAAAAGTGCCAATAACGTACTTCAGGACATGCATTTCTTGGGAACTAATGCACTTCCTTGTTGCGTTGGAAGGCACTCAGTCATTGGCCTTGGTCCATCCAATTCATCTAGGCATGCATTGATTTTCCAGAAATGCACACTGTGTTGTGGGTTATTGCTTACTTATTTACTATCAAAGGCTTGCAAAAGAGAAAACAGGTTAGCAAATGTGGCATTGGTCTGCTTAAATTCTTATCCTCTGTAGCTCCTTCTAACTTAGAAAGTAGTTCCATATGAACAAGTGTAGACATACAATAAAAGGCAGTTGTGATGCTACAGAGATATCCATTGTTGTAATAGGAGAATAAGCCACCTCCTGCTCAATCTCTTGACTTTCCAGTAAAAGTTTTATCTGCTCATTGAGTTGGTGCTTCTTAGGGATACTAACTCTGTAGGCTGTCCCTTCCTCATGTCAGTCACTATTGCAATTTCCTCCAGGTCTATTTGCTTGCTCAGATACAGTAGATGCCAACTGGGTCCTTCATTTTCTTCTTCCCCATCACCTTTGTTTGATGACACATATAATTTTTCTTTGGTTTCTGCTGTGTTGATGGGGATTTTTCCATCACAACGCATAAAAACACAGCTTTCAGTGGATATGGACTTAGATAGCATTCTTCATGTGCACCTGCACAGGCATTCATTTCAGAGCACCCCTTCTTGTTAAATTCCTTTTTGTCTAGGACAGTGGTGATTTCTACTCAAGATCACAACACTCAGGGGACTAAGCACTGCAAGGAACAACCTATTTGTTAATATCTAGAATCTTATTACAGTTCAAAAACTCTGAATGGCAAGATTTAGTCTCAATGTGTTTTAGTAGCAGAATGTAGTATCAAAAGATGATGATGATAATGATAGTAATGTCTGAGTCTGAAATTTGGAATTAGTACAGTTGTCACCTGTAATATTCTTCTATTTCAGGTAAAATCTCTAGTGTCACAGAACTAGGTGGTACAGTACCTGGTCTTGAGATTCTTTTTCTGTGTGTGTGTGTGTGTGTGTGTGAGTTGTATTTCCAAAGTCACTATGGACCTTCTAAATTAAGTGTGGTCTTGGATCATTACCTTGAATAAACCAGGCCTGAAATAATTTGTCAATGTGATACAAAACCTAGACTGGTGTTAGTCATTTTTATGGCTGCAGGGCAAAGTTCTGCAGATGTCTTGCTATCCTAGTAAAAAGGAGCTCACCAGATTCTAACTGAACCACAAAAAAAATTGGAGTTGCATCACAATCACTCCATTAGATGAAGCACTCTGTTGTGCTCAACTACTGGAACAGCCTTCCTGAGGAAGTTGTGGGGTCTAAAACTGTGGGAGAATTCAAGAATGCATGGGACAGACATAAGGCAATTCTTGTGGGGGGCAGGAAGATATAGGCTGTTGGTTAACTAGGATCTGCGGCCTATCCTGTAGGTAGGGAAATGGGCAGACTAGATGGGCCTAGCGGTCCTTATCTGCCATCAAAGTCTATGTTTCTATGTTTCTATTACACTGCACTATTGTTTTTCTCTCTCGGCAAGCACTTAGCCACCCTTCACTTGTGCAAGAGCCCATTATGCCCAAGATGGCCTCCATGAGTTCTGCATTGCTAGCGAGGCCATGATGCGCATGCATTAAAAAGTCTGTCTGCCAAAGATGGCCGCCATGGGCGTCAAGCGCATATGTGACTACCACTGCCATGATGAGCATGTGTGATTATTGCACTCAACTGCAGCTTTTATGGTTCTGACCAGAGTTTGTTTTACTTGGGTCCATTTCCAGCAAGTCTTTAATTCTATCTGTGTACTCAAATGCTGGTCTTTGGAAGTGTGAGCCATTACTAGGCTGTTATACAGAGCTAGGAGGCAAATGCAAAAAAAGAAAAAGTTTAGAGATACAGAATATGAAATACAGCATCATTATGCAGTGTGATAACAGGATAGTGCAACAGGGAAAATTATCCTTTAAAGTATGATAAAGTTGTCAGTGTTCAACATAACTTTGTATACAGTGTACTAGAATGGTGATCTCTTCTGAGACCTGTTATACTGATGTGTAAATGAACTGGCACCACTGGTGGTAGCACCACTATTGTTAGGGTTGAACTGGGGTTTCTATGTTAAACCTCAAATGTTGCACTTTAAAAACTTTGCAACTGTTCAATTCATTTGCATGGAATTTTGCATGTGTGGTCCCATGGGGGTAGGTCTTTGGAGTTGCTGAGTTTTGTTCTGGTCAGATGTATGGTTTCTGAGATGTGGATAGTGAAAAAAGTAAATTTTGTGTATTTTTTCCCATTGACTTGAATGAGATTTCTTTGAATTTTGCTATTACCTAGACTGCTTGGAATTTTGGTCTGATCTTCTCAGGGTAGAAGGGGGTTGGGTCACAGATCTGCCCTTTGCTGGTTAAGTGAACAAATATTAATCTGTTGCAAAGTTATTTAATTTTAGAATGTTAATAAATTGGTTCTTAGCATGCTCAGTAAGCATCTCAAAATAGCTGTATGAAATGAAATAAGAATATTTTTTTCATTTCTGACCTCATCCTTTGTATGAGTGGAAAATTCTGTTTTTTCAGAAAATTAAAATCTGAAAAGCTATGAACATGATATTGTGAGGAGGCAGAAATACATGTACCTTGCTTATCTGAACCCCCTTACAAAGATGGTGCAGTTTACTGCTCCAGGTGTGACCTTAAAATGTATTTTTTAACATAGTAAATCTTTTTTCATATTGCAAAAAAATATATTTTTTCGTCACTTGTGATATGAAAAAAGATTATTTTTTGTATTACATTATGAAAAAAGATTTATGCTGTTAAAAGAAAATACTTTTGAAAGAGCTGGTGACATGTTGTCTGTACCTGATATGTGTTTTTCCCACAAGTTCCTCATATGCTTCTGTGCTGAATCACATTGAGTTTAAAAAAAGTTAGTTAATTCGTTTTTAAAGTGGCCATCCTGAATATCAGAAGCTGGCTGTTTACCCTGCAGTTACATGCTTTAAATTCCCCTCACTGTACACCGTCTTGCACCATACATTAGTCAGTTCAGGCTATGGTGATTGTGGACCAGGAATCTCTCTGGATCATGAAACTTCTCTTCTGTCTAAGAACTCCAATATCTCTTAGTCAAGGAAAGTGAGAGGCAATGAATTCAAGTATGCTCAGGCTGCAGCAGTCATGGCCCAGGAAACTCTCCCAATCCTGAACCCTCTCTTCTATTTACTGACTTCTGGAAACTTTCAGTCATGAACCATCTCTTCCATAATTAAAAAAAAAAGAAGTGGTAATGAAAGAAGCATTGGGGTGAGATCAGGAGAGACAGAGGCAGTCTTCAGGGCAAAGCAGGCAGAGGACTTTCATGTTTTAATTTATGATTCCCTAGCAGTCTTTGTGACACAGCGATGGACTTTTACTTACTCCCATACATTTGTACAGTATTAATGCTTATGCATAAATGCAGTATGAAAAAGGACAACATCAAATTGCTGCATTTCTGAGACAGGCAGTTATATTATCAGGCAGAATACACCATACATTGGTAACAATTACAGCACATCTCAATGTGTAACTCAGGGACTATGCAATGTCCAATCGAAAAAAAACATTTCTTAATCTGCACACACATTAATGTGCTCTGGCTGGTTTTATTCATTCAGGTTTAAATGTCATTACGCTGTGCTTGATGACACAGTGTTCACAGGCTGTTGTTGATTTAACCTGTAAATAAAGAAACAGGTCCCTCAATGTGTTTTTTTTTTTTTTTGTTAACCTGTGACAAAAAAACTGGTCCCTAGCTGATCTGCCCAACCCAACCCTCCTCACCCCAACATCCACTGAACACCCCACCCACCCCCCACACACACCTACTCACCTGAACAGGTTATAAGAGGATGATACCCTCTCTTATTAAAGACACATCTTGCTGCTGGAACCAGTGACAGCAGTATAAGAAACTGAAGTAAATGCGGTTAATGTATTTCAATGGGGTTTTCAGTTGTGTGCCATAAGTTTGCCATTTTGGCTTATTGTGAGGCCAAATCTTCAACACGGCCTTTTTTGGGATGCCACCTCATGAACAATGTTGGTGGAATTCTGCAAATCTTACCAGAAAGACAATTTTGTTATTGCTTGGTGAAATCACCTTTTGGGCAGAATTTGAAAATTTCTGCCACCCTTGTTCATCAGGTGGGTTCCTAAGAAGGCTGCATTGAAATGTTGGAGTCAAAATATGTAAAAATACAAAGTTATGCACAAATATTGAAATTTTGCTACGCTCCCTCATAACTTTGGCAATTTAATTTTTTTTTTTGTTAAAGATTTTTATTTTCCAAAAGCAAAACATCATACATTACATGGAGACAAAACACAAGACCAAGTAATACATACAGGAGAAGCATGTTAGTAAGACAGAGTATACATGGCTCACATAAACAAAACACTGTGAACTTTAAACTGAAGCAGTAAGATATATCTTATTGTTTCAGACTTGGCCAAACCTAAAAAATGAAAACCCCCTTAATACTGAGCTATTACCATGCTTACCCGGTCTAACCTGTGGGAGGTCCCTTGTATTCAGGGTACAGCAGTGGGGTGACATTGTGACTTACCTTTGCTGGCCAGAGTATCAGCTCTAAGAGAGGATTACTGTGCCCTATTTGGAGAAACCTGAAAGGCACTACTGGGTCCAGCCTGCAACAGAATAAACAAAACATATGCAAAGCGCCTATTGTCTTCAAGAGATGTAAGTGTCAAGAGAACCTTACCACCACTAACACTGATAAATCAGTTAAATGCCAGTGTCGCTGTCACATGCCCGTTCACTGCTGCTGTTTTGCCCCACCTTCCTCCACAGAGGGTGTGGGCTGGGGGGTGTTCACCAGACTGTTAGGGTTCCTTCAGCCTATCCCCACCCTAGGTTTCAGAAATATGATAAGGGGTTCCCATATATCCATATATTGTGGAAGAGAGTTGGCTACCACTTGTGTCTTTCGGGTCAGGTTAGCCACATGTACCAGGGCATTGAGCACTTCCGTGAGTGACGGGACCACCTCTGTCCTCCATTTACAGAGTAGCAGCCTCTTTACCAGCATACTCAGGATAGCGATCAATTTTTTCTCCTGGTAGGTATAGCTGGGATTCTGTGCATGGATACCTAACAGCAGCAGTCTATGTTCTGTGGGTACTGGCTTCTGGATGATTTCTGCTCCCAACTCACAAGCCTTTTGCCACAGTGGATGAATTTTCTGACATTTCCACAAAATATGGGCAAGGTCTCCTCTGCTAGACAGACATCTACAATAGAGGTCTTTCTGGGAAAGTGTGGCTTTCTGCAATACCACCTGCATTCTGTACCAGGACTGCAGGATTTTGTTTTGAATTAACAGACTCCTGGTGTCCAGGTAGGCTCTATGGGTCAATTTCAGACAAGAGCTCCACTCCTGGTTCGATATTTGGCAACTAAGTGCATTCTCCTACTTATTTTTGGCCACCAGGGATTGCAAGGGGACACTTGCTTGGAGCTTCAAGTATATTACACTGCTCTGGCCTTTTGTGAGGGACAACCATTGCATAAGTGGAGAGTTAGGCCTGGCACTTTGGTGCCCATGGGTGCAATCCCCTATGGCACTTTAGAGTTGAAGGTATTTCCAGAAGTCTTGAGGGGGGACATTCCATCTGTCACACAACCCCTGAAAGGAGTCCAAAATGGTCTCAGGTGTGTAGGCATCCTGGATACACTCCAGGCCCATTTTGGACCAATTTTCCCAACTGATAGGTCTTTTACCTATAGTGATGTGGATGTTGCCCGGGGGCGGGGGGTAAGGCCCAAGGGGGGCCGGGTATGTGTTTAACATACTGTGGAGTCTCTTCCAGTACTGTATCGAGGGGCATATTGTGGGGTAAGGGAGAGGACCCCTTGTGGGTGAGGATTATACAGCAATAATGGTAGGTTCCTTATCCCACTGTATACCAAGTCATTGTGGAGATGCTTGAGTTGGCCTTAAAAACCAGTTAAACATTTGGGTAGCCTGGAAAGCCCATTTTTATCCTTCAAACCAGGGAAGTCCCCATCCTCCCTCTGTCCAGTGCACCCTTAGCTTATTTTAGCTGTAGTGAGGCTTCTTCTCCTCCCATATAAAGGACCCCAGCATGGCATCTAGCTTTTTATATCAGCAGGGTGGTAGCTTCAGGGGGATATGGGAGAGAAAATACATGACCTTTGGTGCTAGCACCATCATTATTGCACAGATTTTGCAAGCCAGGGTATGTTGCACAGCCTTCCACCTGTCCAGCTCGGTACGAATATTGGCCAGCAGGAGTTTCAGATTGGCCTCCCAGATTTTTGATAGGTCTGGTGTGATGTGTATTCTGAGGTAAGAAATCCTCCCTGGCGCCCAGCTTAGGCCATGCACCGCTGCCATACTGGGGGTGCACCTGTCATTCACGGGAGCACTTCGGTCTTAGACTGGTTTAGTCTCAGCCCAGAGAGTGTAGTGAAAAGTACGAGGGAGTTCAGAAGTGAAGGGGTGGCCTCCTTAATGTCCTCCAGGGGTCCAAGAGGTCACCCGCATACATTAAGGTAGTGTATTCCTCCATTCCTATTGTCACCTCTTATATTTGGGGGTTCTGTCTGAGGGCCACTGCCAGGGGTTCCACCACCATCACAAAAAGAAGTGGGGATGGAGGCATCCCTGGCGCATGCCTCTTCCTAACAGAAGGGGGGGGGAGGAGAGCATGGAGTTGGTGAGGATCTTTGCCATGGGGAGGTGGTATATGGCATGGACCCATGCCCAGAACCCATCCCCAATCCTCACTGCAGCAAGGACTTGCTGAATGAAGTCCCATTCAGTGGAGTTGAATGCTTTTTCAAAATCTATCACCACTGCTGCCACTTGGGTAGGGAGGGATTTGGCCTTATGTATTAAGTTAACCAGGGACCTTATGTGATTTGTGCTGTACCTACCTGCCACAAAACCCACTTGGGAGGGTTGAATAAGGGAGGGGAGAAGGGGGTTGTGTCTTGTGGCCAAGATTTTTGCTAGGACCTTACTGACCACATTTAACAGGGAGATAGATCTATAACTGGCAGCCTTCAGGGGATCGTTACTTTTTTTTTTTGGGCAGAATGGTTATAATTGCTTCCCAGAAGGATAGCGAGAGGGAGCCATTCTCCAATGCTGCTGTGTAGACTCACTGGAGAACTGGAGATACAATTGACTATAACAGTTGCCAGACTTCTGGTGGGAAGCCATTCCACACTGGTGCTTTACTTTCTTCAGGGACCCAAGGATTGCTGCTACCTCCTCCATTGTGAGAGGAGCATCTAATGCCTGAGCCTGTTGGTAGGTGTGTGAGGGGAGGTATAAGTCCTGCAAAAATGAGAGTGTTCCATCAGGGTTGGGGGATCCAGAGGAGGAGGAGTAAAGTGTGGCATACAAGTCCACCATAATCTGGTTTATGTCCTTGGTTTTGGTCCTGACCTTCCCCTGTCTGTCTCTTAAGCCAGCTGTATGCTTCTCCCCCTGCTGTTTCCTTAGATGGTAGGCTAGGACCTTCCCCCTTCCCTTCCCCTTCCCAGTATTTGTGTCTGAGCTGAAGAATGGAGATTTATGGCTTCCTGGATAGCAGCTCATTCACCTGCATTCTAAGGGTAGCCACTGTGCAGCCCACCTGGGATTGGAAAGAAGAGTTGGGAAGTGTCTTGAAGGCTTCTTCTGCCTTTTTTAGCTGTACTTCCAGGTTGGAGTGGTGTTTTTCCCCTCTGTATCCACTTTCTGCTCTCATACCCCATGATAGCCCCCAAAGTGTGGCTTTGAAAGCCTCCCACGTGTTACCCGCAGACGTGTCTGCTATCAGATTTAACTGAAAGAACTGTGTCACCTCCTGCTGGATCCAAGGGGGGAAATCAGGGTTGCATAGTAACAAGAGGTCCAACCTCCATGAGGGGGAGGAGAAGAAAGGGGGACTCTAAGTGACAGACGTAGCGGAGCATGGTCAGATATGGCCAGTGGTAGGATAGTGGCTTTGAGGGTGTCTTTAGTAATACCAGGGAGGCAAGCCAAAGATTAATATGGATAAGAGAGCTATGTACCAGGGAATGAAAGAAGTAATTACTCTCACGAGGGTGAAGGACCCTCCAGATGTCAGTGAGGTCCATGTCCTGCTGCATCTGAGCCACTGCCTGGGCACCCCTGCGGTAAGGTTCTATGTGCATGGGGAATCTGTCCAGGAAGGGGTCGAGTGTGAGATTGAAATCCCCTCTGACAAGAAGAGGGGTGGAACCATTTGTTGACTCATTTATTTTTTGGGGCAGCCCATGGAAAAAGGTTGACACATCTTCGTTAGGGCCATAAACATTTGCAAGGACTACCAGACCTTCTGGTGTATCCATCAGCACCAAAACCCATCTTCCCTCTGGGTCATGAATGACCCTAGTGACTGTTCACCTGAGGTTTTTATGAAGTAATATGGCCACCCCCTTTTCCTGGTTGGGGTGGAGGCATGGATGACTACTCACACCCAGTCCCTTTTTAATCTGTCGTGGTCCCCAGCTGTCAGCTTAGTCTTCTGGAGGAGGGTTATCCCTGCCCACAGTCTCTTAAGGTGCGATAGCACTTATCTCCTCTTGTTGGGGGTATTCAAACCTCTGATATTCCAGGTGATACATGTTGTGTCACCCATTTGATTGGGGAGGCAGCCTGATATTGTTAGGTACCATGTTTCTGGTAGTAGCAGCTGCAGGCAAGGGGGCAGCCCATCCCAGGAGTGATGGCATCGTCAGGTGTGCTTGACATGGAACAGGGGCTGGTGAACTAAGTCAAATGGACAACAACATGCTCAAAAAGTAGTGGCAGTACAGACAGACTTTCACTATCTGCGATGTAGAATGGCTAACACATAACACAGTAAATAACTCAAACTATATACGCTATACACAGTTGGTTCAATGAGGGGTACTGAGGACAATCCAGGGCCACAGCCATAGGCTGAAGGCCCACCTCTGTTCCCTGGGCACACTGATTAACTGCACTAACCATGCATTGTTGGCTAGTCTCTTCCAATCTAGGGCAGGGAGGGAGGATATCTCAGAGTAGGCCGAGATTTGCTCTACTCGAAAGAGATATGCGTACCCCTGCCCTGAGGGAAGGCAAGAACATATAGGACATCGTTGTAATATAGGAGTGAGAGTGGCTGGGGTGTGTCATCCTCCAGTCCAGCATGCCCCTGCCCATCTGGGGGGGACAGCCCAGGAAAGAAAAGAGAGAGAAAGAGAGGGGAGAGGAGAGGGGTTGCCCACTACTTGGGGGATTATTCTCCTTCCATGGCAGCTGTGGGGCCCAGTGAGTGTATAGTGAAACAGTTGGGGGTGGGCAGCCAGGGAAGCTAGTAGAGCATAGATGGTGCCACAGTATGCCACTGGGGGGGCTAACCTCACCCTCCAACGCACTCAGAAGCATCAGGCTATAAGGATCAGGATGACTCTCATGAGGAGAACTTGATTGAATGTAGCCTACTCCTCAAGCAGGAGGGACAGAGGTTGGCAGAGAGCTAGAGTATCCAAGCTACCTGCGCACTCCTCCACAGAGCCCCTTTCACTGCTTGTCTTCATATCCTGCCCTCTAGGCACCAGTTTGGGTCAAGACAAAAGCCCCAGTTCCCTCATTTCTGAACTGCTAGAAACATCACTGGCATCAACCAACATAATCAAAGAGTCAAAATCAGTCCTCATATTGGGGGGGGGGTCGCTTCCCTCTAGCTATCACATTCACAGTTACCACAGGTGGTGTAGTGACTCCCTCCCTGAGTACATATAATGAACCTTCAGGAAAGCCACAATGAGACCTGCCCCCTTGGATCCCACCTGGTATAGGATTGAGGCAGGCAGAAAAAAATACAGGAGCCCTGGTTCAGGCCCATACAGTCAGCCTTCAGAAGGTAGGGGTGAGCAGCCTAGCCATCACTCAAGGGTCATGGCTGTGGCCCAAAAGTTATAAACATGGGAGTGGCATCCCTGCTGCTCATCCTCCCGGTCCCTTCCTTCACGGACCCTCTCTATCGGAAGAGCTCAAGTTGAGTTAAGGCCCTAATAACAGACAAAAGAAAATGGATTACTTATCTGAAACCTCAGCATGTGGATTGCTCCATGGAGGCGTGGAACTCTACTCCAGGACGGTGGTAGTGGTCGGGCTGCAAGCTGGGCTGGATCGATGTAATGATGCACCGAAGGGGTCTTACAGCTGTGCCTTCACCAAGGATCCTGTAGTCACAGAGGCTTCTGCTTGCTCTGCTCACGAGGTGGGTGCCTTAGCTTGGGGATCTGGAGTAAGAGAGGGGCCATCAACAGTTTACTGGAGATTTTCAGTCACCGCTCCATGGATGGGGAATGCAAGACCTCATAACAGTTTCCATTTACAAACTCCTGGAGATTGTTTGAGCTGGCAGTATCCATCTGGATGTGCTCTCATTAAAAGGGGTGGGATCTCTCTGACTGGTGGCCTCTACTACCATGTTTCTTCAATGAGTGCCACTTTAAATTGGATTTAGGTGGAGCTCCCATGCATTGTTCACTACTCCTAGCCATTTGTTCCTAGGGAGAGAGCACTGGGAGGAGCGCCTGTCAAGCCCCACCATGCCCTCCCTACTGGGCACCATTTGCTGCACCTGTGATGTATATTCCTTGGGCCATATGCACCAAAGAGAGTCTTCTAAGGCCTCAGGGGTGGTGAACATCAATGGGATGTCATTATGCATGACCCTCATTGTGGCTGGGTAGTGCAACGAGAAGGGCAGGTCAATCCTGTGCATCATATGTCTGGATGCTGTATACGCACTTCTGAAAGTTCTTTGAAGTAATCTTGAAATATGCTGATGTAGTGTGGGTCCCAGCTGATTTGTTTGACTTCCCTAGCCCTACCGAACGCCATTTCCTTTTGTCTCCATTCCATAAACCTAGCTATAATAGGTCGGGGCCTGTCCCTAGCCCTGGCATCGGGGCAAGAGTATGATGCACTCATTCCAGCTGGAGAGGGTGGCCTGGGTCAGGATGCATCATTTCCATTGAGGCTTTTTGGAGAAAGGCCTCGGTGCTTTATTCCTCAACTCATTCTGGGAAGCCTAGGAACCGGAGGTTATTCCTCCTCCCCTGGTTCTCTAGGTCATCTATTGTGCCTTGCAAGTTGTGTATAGTTTTTGCTGGTCCCAGAGAGCTGAGGAGATTTCTTGTACTTTAAGCTCCATGGTGCTCACCCGGCACTCATTTTGGAACATGCAGTTCTCGAGGGATTGCATGACCTGGGTGGCATGGTTGGTCACTGTGGTTACTTGTGACATTTGGGCTATCAGTTGAGTGAACATGCCCTCAGCTGAAGCATGATCTCAGACTCTGGGCTGGGGGGTTTGGGTCATGCTGGAGGCTGTGGGCCTACCATGTCACACGGTGAATTCAGTTTGAGATTACTACTACAAAAATGATCAGCCAAAGTAAATGATGATATTTACCAGATCCAGAGGTTGTTCTGCACAGGTGAGATCAATAATGAAGAGGTTATTGCATCAGATCTTGCTGGACTTTGCTAGATGAGCTCCCAAGGCAGGAAGGGCAGTACCTTATGCTGCCATCTTGCTTTGCACCCCAAATGGCAGTCAATTTAAAATATTTTAACTCAAAATTTTCAACATAAGGTAACCATCTTTTTATACCACCTCATGAACATGACAACTGTCATTATTCAAACTCTGTCCAAACTGTGTGTTTTTGCACCTGTGCCATGCAATGGCATTGCAGTGGTATGGAATTACATTTTGGCCGAGATTTAAAATTTTCATTCTTGGGTTCATGAGGTTGGGTATTGAGAAGGTTATGCTGACAATTTCATTCCTGTTTTAACAGAAATGCAAGCAGAGGGCTCAGAGGGCCATGTGCTTTCTATAGCAACATATATGTACACATCTAGGGAGGGATGGAAGTACAGGGCCCAAAGGGCCCTGCACTCCCATAGACAAATGAGGATACAAGTATACTGTTTTAAAAAGTAAGGAAATTCTTTGCACTTTGTTAATGCACTAGTTAGGATTGAAGTGACAAAAGAAGGGAAATGTGGTGTCAGGGTTTCCAACCCTAACACCCCACCCCCATCCGGCAGGCTGTAAAAGGCATGGAGTGTACCTTGGGGTTGTAAACCTTAACACTCACTCCGTTCTCATGCACTGTATCCATCTCAGCTTATTTGCTCATGGAATGGGGTGAGCATTAGGGCTGACAACCTCAAGGCACACCCCACACCTGTTGCTGCCTGCAGGATGGAGTAGGGTGATAGGGTTGGAAACCCACTATTCTCTACTTTGTCACTTCAACTAGTTAATGCATTAACAAAATTTTTGTAAATAGTATATACACACACACACACACACACACACGCACATATATTTATTTTGATTTTACTGTATTGTTTTTATACAATGTGCTTCCAATCTGTTCTGTTCACTTCTCTTCCCCCTTCCCCCAGGATGCATCTGAAAAGGAGTTGATAACAACTCAATTTGACTTTTACGGTAAAACCTTTGAAATAGATAGACAGATAGATAGATAGATAGATAGATAGATAGATAGATAGATAGATACAGACATACATACTGTAGTGCAGCATGAGAGGGGTGCTGCAATTCCGAGGTGCCGTCTTTCGGATGAGACGTTAAACTGAGGTCCCATCTGCCTGGATTGGTGGTAGTTCAGGTGGATGTTAAAGATCCCATGGCACTTATCAAAAAAGAGTAAGGGAATTTTTATTAAAACTGGAAAGTAAACCATATACACAAAAGTGTTACAACACACAAATCATAATACAAAATCAATGATAAATATAAATAAGTATTAGAGCATACATTCAAATAACAAATCAGTTTGAAAAAAGTCCCTAAAAAATAATACATACTAAACCCCCACTAAAAGAGTAGGGAAAGTTAATATAAAACTTGAAAGGCAAAACATAGATGAAATAGTGATACAGCTCACAAAATCAGATTATAAAAACAAGGAAAAACATAAATAAGTATTACAGCATACATTCGAGCAAATTTCAGTGATATTAAAGTCCCATAAAGCCAAAAAAAAAAAAACTTGTACCCCCCAGTAATACACTAAATGAAAAAGTAACCGAAGGAACATTCAGATACTACAAATTCAGGTCAGTAGAGATCAAATCATATATAATTAACGTTAAGCAATCCCCCCACTAAGGAAAATAAAAAGACTCATGGTAAATTATATACACAAAAAATATAATATATAATTACGTAAAAAGCAATAATTATATTTAATCAAATAAGGCAAGATGTCGTCAACCCAAATTTTCAAACAATCCAGAATTGGGACAAAGAACACTAAACAGTCAGAAAAAGTTTGGGGCGAATATAGATGCATTAACTCAAAATAGCAGAACTGTATACGTAATGTAGGTACAGTATATAGCATCAATTTGAAAGATATACTAGGTTGATAGAACAATGAACTATAGAATACAAACAAGAGCAATAAGTCAATGATACAGTAGTCGTACTAATAGAATCCAGCCAATACCAACTATAAAGTTAGTAGTAAAGTAGGGTTTAATTAGAGAGCCCCTGACACCGTTGTGACAACTTTGAGAAAATGTTATGTTTAGCACAAGTGAGCTTATATTTTTAATATTATTTCTGTATTTCTCATTCTTCTTTATTACTAAAGACATTTGCATGTAAACAGGATCACTGCCCTATCTGTTCTAGCTGCTTGCCTACATATGACATCAGAGTTCTGTTTATGACTTCACTGTTTGTTGCTGTGGGGATAATTATGATACCATAAATGGGGGATTATTTATTTTATTTATTTCTTTATTTAAAAGTTGGTAAACAGAAAAAGTGCCATGACCAGACGCTCGTTTCCAGGTGCAACCTGGATTATGATGTCATGTGTAGGATAGCAGAAAGAGCAGATAAGGTCTAAGGGACAGTAAGCCTCTTTCATTCATCTGTCCTCAGTAACAAAGAAAAAGGTAAATAATTATAGAAAATACATGGGCCCAGATATTCAAACTGCACCCAAAAAGTGCTCAACAGCAGGAGCAAGCGCAAGTCTCCTGCACCCATGCACAATAAGCGTGATCTTAAAAAACTGCATAGGTCAAGATGTGCCTACGGCCGATGACTGAATATCGCACCACCTGCACCATAGCACAACAAGGGATGTTCAGCTGAACAGTCTGGATGCGCCATAGCACAACCCAGGATGCCCCCAGCAGCAGAGAAGCAATGCAACAGCACAACCAAGGATGCAGTGGCCCACCATCCATGCCACAGATCGGCAGAGGAACACACAGCAGAACAGACATCGTCATCCCACACCCCATGCACTGCACAACTGAGGGAGAGCTGGAATAACCACCGGCCCATGGATACCAGCAACCAAACCACAGCCAGGCCATGGTGCCCCATCACACCCCCTGGCAAGCTGTGACCGGCACACAAGGATGGTTGACCACCCCTTACCACACCATCCCACAAATGCAGAGCACACCCTGCACCATGATCCCCATACACCCTGCCCAGGAGTAGCACCCAACAGTGAAGGACACCCTATGCATGCCACCACTCCCATTGTGACAATGCAACCCTGTGCACCATGGAGCCATGCAAGGCAGCCCCACCATGGGCACCCTGCAGCAGGCGGCAGCAGACAATGATGCAACAGATGCATACACAGTGCCACCCTGCATGTCCCCCCCCCCGGGGTACAGCTGAGAGACCGACCTTGTGTCAGCACATGAGGTACCCCATATGCGACAGGGCATGCCCCGGACCCCACCTCCAGCAGTACAGCACCCTGCACACCCTCCCAAGGATACATCCCATCCCAGCACTGGCCACAACAGCCAGCACAGACACACACAGTGTAGCATGGAGGCATGCACCACACAGGATGCAACACAGTGCATGAATAAACACCCACCCATACCCAAGGGCACGCCAACACAGGGACACAGTAGTGGGTCAGCCAAGCCACTGGCATATGGCCATGGCTGATGTGTACACACAGCCAGCACTCCTACATTGCACAGGTATGCCAGCCACTCTGCGCAGGCACCATGAAGCCGTATGCCACCAGCATGCTGCCGGAGCATAGGTGACAGACACTGGAGCACATCCCCTGCAACAGACACAAGTGACAATATGGAGGGGGGACAACAACAGCAGAGGCCACAGTGCCACCGGAGGCAGAAGTGCACCATACTGGTGATGGAGGCAACCTGGCATTGTGCAGGTACAGTTGTTATCAGCATGGACAGCCACCACTGACCTGCAAGCAGACCCGTGCATATCACAGACATGCAAGGGTGTCAGCAGCACAGGCCATGGATGGTCTGACAGGGGTGCCATGCGCACAGTGCAGGCCCCATGGATCACTGCACACAGGCATCCAGTGCACAAAGTACAACACACAAACTGCAGACAGTGACTGATCCCCCAGCCCACACCAAAGGCGGTTCACCTCTGCACACACATACACACACACACACGCCCATGCGTGAACCACCCCTGATGCCATGCACACCTCTGCAGCTGAGCACCTGTAGTCCTCTGCAAATCAGAGAGCACCACAGTTGTCATAACAAAATGCTTATATTTAAAAGAAGTAACAAAAACTATTTACAAGTATTTACAAGGGGGGAAGGGACACATAACAGGTGGGGGCGGGTAAGGGACAGGGGTGAACATATGGGAGAGGGAAGAAGGGGTGTGAGGGTGGGTCAAAGGGGGGAGGTGGTAGTAGGGGGATGGAGTCCTCAGTGTGTGCCCTGGTCCTGCTCCACATGGCGCCTATGTCTGCCGCTCCTCCTCCTCCTCACCCCGTGGTGGTGGATGTGCTCTAACAGCTCCAGTGTCACCCTTGCCAGCTGGAGCAGCTCCCTCACACTCCTCTCCAGTGCCTGGAGTCACCATCCACCTAGGACGAGGGAGCAGAGTCAATAAGTGTGACCGTCCAGCCCCCTGCAGCCCACCCATTGTGCATGGCATACAGCCTTGTGCCACGCCCCTGTGATGGTGTGCGACCACCCACAGTGACCGTGTCCACAAGATCTGCCTACCCAGGCAGCCACAGCCATGTGGACTACTGCACACACCCACCGCACATGTCCTGCACAGCACCATCATGGCCGTACAGTGACTTGGCTATGCGGTGTGAAGGCAGTGCCACAGCCATGTGCCTGGTGCATGCATGGACCACCATTGATGCACTCCCAGACATGCAGTGCCACTGGACAGTGCTGACTGTAACAAGTTGCGTGTATGGCAGTGGTGTCAATGGATGGTGGCCATGCCCCGCTGCCTGCCCAGTTATACAGTATGCAATAGTAATCATGGATGTAAGGCACTCACCATCATCAGGGTGGTCCATGTGCCACTGACCACCATTATCCATCCTGGCCTGCTGCTCCTCTAGGCGGTGCCTCCAGTCTGTGGCCTGCTGGCATTCTGCAGGCCCTAAGGTGCAAAAATGGAGAAAGGAACATCAGTACAATCCGGTAGCAATGTCCTCCCGCCCCCATGTGTGTGCAATCCCACACAGCCAGACCCACCACCCACCCGATACCACCACCATGGCCAACACCGGACGGCCCCCCCATATGTCAGACACATACAACCGTATTTCCTGTATGGACGATAAAAGTGTACAGATGATGCACCTACCTGGCCATGGCACCATGCCCCTCTTGGCACGTACCCGCAGGTGGGCAAGCAGGTCCAGGTTCCTGCACCTCAGGTCCCCATATTGGTGGTGGCACTGCTCTGCCGTCAGCCCCATAGCGGTGGCCTCCTCCAGGGCGTCGGCCACCTCCTGCCATACTTGACTCCTGGCCCTGTCCAGGGGTGCCTCCCCAAACAAAGGCCCAACATGTGGCTCCACTATGGCCACAAGGTTTGCCAGCTCACTCTGGCTCCACTGCACAGAAGCCCTCTGCACCATCTCTGCTGCTCAGTTCAATCAAAATGGCACTCTGCAGCACGGTCCTGCCACGTGCAGATGCTGTGCAGTACAGCGCTGCCACTCCCTATCACGCTGTCACTGAACAGCATGTTAGTGGTGCACCCATGCCTGATGCATGGCGCCTAGGGGGCAAAGGTCGGGCACAGGGTCAAGGGTCTCTAGCGCATGGACACCCACAGTGCAATTGGAACCCAATGCATGTAGCGTGATTGGGTGCCTGTGTGCCACCTCCTGTAGTGGCCTACCATGCTGTTGCCCCAGTGCCACAGCATCATATAGGTGAACAGCACTGTAGCACCACTGGCACAATGGTGGCCATGCCCTGCATTGCCTCCCATGCACAGCATGTCAGCAGCACAGCAGGCACCTGCGTCATCAACCCAGGCATGTGCAGTTAGGTGTGTACCTGGCGTATCACAGAACAGCACCCTTGGGTCCAGCACGTTCAACACAATTAGCAAAAGCGCGGCAAGCGTGATATTCAGCGGCATATACCGATCAGCTAATCAGCCATTCAATGGTGCAGTCACTGCATTGCATCCACTTAAAGATGTGCCTTGCCTCATTTGCATGGGTTGCGCTATAAAAGTGTGACATTGGGCTGCACTGGCCATAGTCAGTTACTGCAGTCTATTGCAGTGAGTTGCATTCTGTTTGGGAGTGTGGACTGTGGATTTTGGGACATGCATGGGACTGCACAGTCACAGGTAACACCTGTCATTCTCACAGGATGAATCATGCCTGAGCGCATGGTGTAGGAAGAGGAACAGAGTCATGGGAGGAAAAGGAGGCCGAATTTCACTAAGGCCAAGACAGATGCCCTGTTCAAGGCCTACCTAGACCAGGAGCTGCTTCTCAGCGGA
Source organism: Neoceratodus forsteri (assembly GCA_016271365.2). Lineage (NCBI taxonomy): Eukaryota > Metazoa > Chordata > Ceratodontiformes > Ceratodontidae > Neoceratodus > Neoceratodus forsteri. The sequence continues at coordinate 616,879,442 of CM028133.1, forward strand.
TGCCAGGGAACACCACAGGCCCATGCTGCTGCATGGGAGGAGGTGGCATGTGCTGTAAACCTGCATGACAGCCACCAGTGCTCCATGCAGGAGTGCAAGAAGAAGATGGGCACAGATAGGCAAAGGATTAAGCAGAAGGTGTCTGCCATCAGGGCAGCATGGTCTGCGACAGGTGGGGGACAGCCGGAGGTGCTACACCTGACCCTACAGGAGGAACAGGTTGCTGGCAGCATGCAGCATTGCACCATTGAGGGTGTTCCGGGTGGTGGATTCCAGATGGGTGGTAGCCCGTCACTGCATGGTAAGTCATGGTCTGTCTATTGGGGGGGACAGGGTAGGTCACATGCAGTAACACGACTTTGTTTTCCCTTACAGCTCCTGAGCATCTGCATGGGTCAGCGGTGGTGGGCTTCTCCACTGAGGCCAGTCACATGGAGATGGTGGAGGGCCCATCCACCTCCACAGGAATACGCATGTCAGGGTGACAGTGGGCCCACCTGGACGTCCAGACTGATGTTGGTGGAGCAGGTGCAGAGGAGGCCCTGCCCATGTCCCAACATGCCAGCGTCCATGGATGCCAGCATGCTAAGACTCAGGCTGGTGCTGGATCCGTCACTGATGATGATGGCACTAACATCATGGGCAGTGACACATGTGCCACAGGATGGCCACACAGCAGGTTACATCGTGGCCATGGCTGTGGGTGGTGCCGCTGTGGAGGCCTGCATGTCATCACAGTCCCAGCCTGTGCCTGTCAGCACCGATGGGGCAGCACTGGAGTGTGTACAGGACAGTGGGACTGTTGCGGCCACTACGGTGGCACCATTGAGACCTGGGGAGCGGCAGCTGGAGGGGCAGCATCAGCAGTCGGCCAATGGCCATGGGGGTACAGTGTCAGGGGGTGGTGTCAGTGCACCACCTGTGGACATGGCCAGGCCTGGCCCTGGTGTACAGTACCCACCCTCAAGGGGTGATGAGCATCAGGGCCACGAAAATCCTGAGGGACAGCATGCCGATCAAGCAGATGACTTCTTGGATGAGCACACCCGCATACTGCAAGCATTAGTCAATCAGCAGATGTGGCATGTGACGGCAGTGGATGTACTGTGTGCGACTCTGTGCCAGGCAGAGAAGCGTTGCAGCAGAGACACCGCTCTGCTCCTGGCAGGGATGGACCGGTAGTGGGAGGATGTGACCGCTGCCATTGACAGGCAGACACAGTCATTCACTGCTTTCATGGCCACAATGAGCACACAGTTATTTTCCCATGCGTCGCAGACACCATGCAGTGCAATGTCCACCCCCCATTCTTGGCTTAGTGTGACACCATCCTCGTCGACACCGGGTTCAGCTGTGGGCATCCCGAGCATGCCTGGCACAGGCATGTTCGGTGTGCTGCAAACCCCTGCACAAGCACGGTCACGTTCATGCAGTGGAACCCCTGGGGGATCATCGGTGCCACCCCATGAGGCCAGTGGTCAGCCTGTCACTGCTGGCAGGTCTCGCTGGGGCCACCCACACATCCATAGTGGCCGTGGCACTGTGGCACGTGACTGACCTGTCTCCCAGCATGGCTACTGTCTGATGCTGCCCTGTGTGCATTGTGTCATTCAGCAGGCAATGCACAGGTGGGTACCCGGCCCTGCACGCACACACACAGTCCATCTGCACACCCTCCCGGCTGCTGTCTGCAGTTGCATGTGCATGATGATTCCTGCATTGTGCTGTACACCACTGTGCAATGGTGCCCAGTGTCTAACACATGCACAATGACAAGCAGTGGGCATGGTGGTCTGTGGACATGTGTGTGGCTAGGGGTGGTGTTCTGGGTCGGCGTGCCTCCTACCCTTTGTGCATGTCTGGTGAGGGGTGTGTGTGTGTGTGTGTGTGTGTCTGACTGCGTGCCATGTTAGACCTCATCCATCCCTGGCAGTGTGTGTAGTTCCATGCCCGGCCACTTCTCTTGATGGCATGCACCCCTGGTGTGTGTCCATGCATGTTTGTGGGTTGTGCCTTTGTCACTGGTGGTTGCACATGGTCCCATGACTTACCTGGGTTGGCTGAAGTGCTCCTCTGTGATGGTGTCCCAGTGCAGCTGTGCCAGCCAGAGGAGTCAGGGGTCCCATCACCCAAGGGGGAGCTGCCCACCACCATTGTCACTGGTGTCTTCATCATCTCCATCGCTGTCCCCCTCTTCGACCTGTACGGCTATCCCACATTCATTGGCCATGTTGTGCAGGATGCAACAGGCCAGAAAGCCCACAGGCCTTTGAGGGGCTGTACTGTAGGGCACTGCCGGAGGTGTACAGGCAATGGAAATGTGCCTTCAGCATACCGTACAGCCACTCGATGACATTACATGTGGTGGCATGTGCCTCATTGTAGCATTGCTGCGATGGGGTCGCAGGCCACTGGTATGGTGTGAGCAGCCAGGGATGGAGTGGGTATCCACTGTCACCTGTGTGTAGAGGGTGGAGGTTAGTTTGGTGATCAGCATCGCCCTGCCCCGGGCCATGTAGGCCACTACCCATGTCACCTCTGACCATGCCCCTCCCAAGCCCTATGTTTGTCTGTGTGGTTTGCATAATCACCCACTAAGTGGCCAGTGGGGATGTCCCCACTCTCAAATCTGTGGCACAGTGCTGACTGGTGCCAGATGAAGGCATTGTGTGCTCCCCCAGGGTGCATGGCACAGACATTGATTATGCCCCTGGCATCGCACACTACCTGGCAGTTGGCGCTAGCATAGCCCTTCTGATTAATATATGGGCCCCTCAGGGCCAGGTGGTATCACGGATGGCCACATGGGTGCAGTCTATTGCCCTAGCACACCAGGCATATGTGCTACCCTGTGGAACTCCTGTATGTTTGCTGTGCACTCTGCTGGTGTGCTGGGGAAATGGATGTACTCCGCAGCATGTGGCAGCAGTGCGCTGAGGAATTGGGTGAGGTGGCATGATGCAGCCAACTGGGTTATGCCTGTGGTGTCCCCTGTTGGTCTCTGGAAAGTACCCGTGGCGAGCAAACACATGCAAGCTGTTACTTTAGTCTCCACTGACACAGCATGGCTCCGTCATGTGGGTGTCTGCATCACATCACTGCACAGCTCACAAAGCCTCCTCAGAATTGCCCAATTCAGGTGGTACCAGCCCACGATCTCAGTATCGCTGTACAACTCTAAGCTGGTGCAGGCTCGGTACTGCCTGTTGGGGGCATACCACTGACGGGCCCTTCCACGATCATGCCCCCCTTCTGCCCACCTTCTCACCCCCTCATTACTGCCTTCATCTGGATGGTGGCACTAGCCATGTCCCTGGCTTGTGTTCACCCCCCGGCAGCTGTTTCTGTGTTCCCCCCGCTGTCCTAGCTGCTACTTTCCCTGCACTGGGAACACCTAAATGTGGTGGCCTCTGTGCTGTGTTGCACTTCCCTCTTCTGCACTGGCTGTGGCTCCCCCACCTTCCCTGTGCCTCTCTCTTCAGGGTGCCCTTTTCCTGGCCTGCCCTGTGTGTCCCTCCTGCCCTGTTTGTGCAGCTATGGTTCAGCTTCATGTGCCTTCCCTGTAGCCTTCTTGCACCTCTCCCTTGTTCTTTTTTATTTTGGCTCATTTCCGCTATCGTGCAACTTCTGCTTGCTCCCCTATGGCATATGGCGCATGTTGTTGAATATCACACTGCACCATTTATGCATGGTTCCTCCCCCTTCAGTTGCACATGCATTCATTATCATTGCGCTATTGCTCAATGTGATTTGGGGGGCGCATCTGTCTCCTGCTGAATATCGCAGAATGGCGCATTTTCGGACTTGAGTTGGAGCAACCCTATTGCGCATGGCACAACCCTTTTGAATATCTGGGCCATGAAATATAAACTGAACTATCTAAATCTTACATTTTTTCCACATTTTTCTAACGGTGTCAGGGGCTCTTTAATAACTCAGCATGTATAATTGCCCAGTCTCACATAATTCCTAGAAGAGAATTACTAATTGGTTCCCATACTATTAGTATAAAGAAGTCATATGTTCCATATTCAGTAAAACACACTAAGATAACTACACCTCTAGGTGTGCAAGAGTCATAACCAGACCATTGAGTCCCATCTAGATTTGAAAAGAAGAGGTGGCACCATATTCAGATCATGAAGCCATAAATTCTTAATAGCAGTACCCACCATATGGAACAATTCCTCAGTTGTAAAATGACGTTGCTGAATAGTGAGCCAACAGCGCACATACCAAATATAAAATTTGAAACAAACCAGAAATAACCACATTGTAACGCTATCATATTTGGTCCACAAATAAGGTAAAATTCCTACACATAATATTTCTAAGGATAGCTGAAAAAATGGAGATGTTGGCCACTTACGTTGGACTGTTTTCCAAAATTCCAAAATAAATGGACATTCCAAAAATAAATTTTCCATTGTTTCAATGATGTGAGAACAGGTTTCTCTTGGACAGTATCGGTCAGAAATCTGTGTGTTTCAAATTTCCTCTAATGTTAAGTTTTTCATAAAGTGACAACCATAAAACATTCCACATATGACATGGGATCGATCCATGGGGAGATCAACATAGTACCAATTGACAAGCGTTGGGGAGAGTAAATATCAAAAGGAGCCATATCTTGGAAATATTTTTGGATTATAAATGTATACAATTCTTTTCTATGAAACTAAATAAATGAACCTTTTGAAATAGCCCATAATTTAAGTTTCCCAAAACATACTCTCATTGAGGGAGAAAGATTAACTATAGGCCGTTGTCTTGGGATTGGAGCATGCTCTGGCCAAGTAGAAACCATATCCCCCACAGAATCTAGAAGCCATGGTATCCAGTTTTTGGGTGTACCAGCAATGACAGGCTGTAGATTTGTATACAGGAACATAGTGAAAAAAGAAAATAATAGTTTGAATCAAATTTAAACCCCCCATTTTCTATCTCGAAGAAGTAGACTACGTTTTATAGGGTTTAGTCTACTACCCCAAATACATGAAAAAAACAACTATAAATCTGTGTTTCCAAATTCAAGGGGAGACTAAAAACTGAACTTAAGTACAGAAACAAAGGTAACAAGAAAGTTTTAACCATAAAAACCCATTTTAATTTAGATAACTGCCACGTATTCCAAATATCTACTTTAGCTTGGATTTCTTGTCATTTAAACTCCCAATTGATATAGTCCAAGTCACCTGCCCCAAAATGAAGGCCGAGAATCATACAGGTATCCTGAACAACTGGTATACCTATGACAGTTGTAGCTGAAGCATCTAAAACTTGAAGAGGTATGCAGTTACATTTGTTATAATTTATTGCAGCTCCTGTATGTAACGAAAATTCTTGCAAAACCTTCTCTAAACAGTATGCAGAAGGTATATCACTTACAATAAAACATATATCGTCTGCATAGGCTATACATTTAATTTCAGGATTGCTACTGGAAAAAGAAACACCATATATAACAAAAGAGGTATGTACAGTTCTAATCAAAGGATCCAACGTAAATAAATACAAAAGTGCACTCAAGGGACAACCTTGTCGAACACCTTGTAATACAGCAAACTTTTTACCCAACCAACCATTACAATATGCCTGGGCTGTAGCCCGAGCATAACACATCCGTAACCAATGTATAAAGATGTGTGAAATTCCATACGATTCCAGGCAATCCCATAAATATGTATGCCTCACATTGGCAAAGGCCTTAGCCTGATCCAAACTAAATATTAGACCTGTAAGTTCCCCGGAGGCTCTTTTTTGCATAATTTCAAGTAAAAGAATTAAATTATCAGTGATGTTCCTATCAGGAATTGAACAAGTTTGTGAAGGGTGTAGAAGAAAATCAGCATGTATCAATAATCGATTGTTCAAAATTTTAGCCAAAATTTTAAAATTGGTGTTTAACAATGTAATAGGTCTCCAATTCAGCAGGTCTTCCCTATCCCCTTTTTTATATAAAAAAAAAAAAATCACCAAACCTTCATTCATACTATGAGGCAAAATGCCCGTAAGTAAAGCATTGTTCAAAACCATAGTCAATTCTGATAACAATATAGAAAAGATCATTTTATATAACTCATACAGATTCCCATCCATACCTGGAGCTGTTTGTGACTTAGTTTGAGAAAAAACCGTAGTTACCTCTAAAGAGGTAATGTCAGTTACCAACATCTGTTTATCATGAACAGATAATTGGGGTAAAGCACACTGAGCCAGCCAAGGAATATATGAAACTTCAGGGACCTCTGGAGAACTAAACAAGTACTGTATATGGAACTCAATAGAAGAAAAAATGTCTTTCTGAATCATGCACCTCTGCCCATGTTGATTTTTAACAACATACATGTATTTCTGCTGCCTCTGGTAAGCACAAAACTGAGAAGCATCCATAAAAGCTTTATCCCCTTGAGTCCTGAAACAACGTTCATTGTCCTAAGATTTAGCCTGATCAAATTGTATTGTGTTCAGTTGTTTCTGAAGTGCATATAAACTAGGGTGAATGGAAACATTCCCTTGCTTTGCTTGAAAGTGTGCATCTAAAAATTGTACCCTAGTAAAGGCATATTCATCAGATTTATGCCTACCATTCATTTTGCCTATATAAGAAAAATAAAGTTTAATATCTTGTTTTGTATCAATCCACCAGTCTCGATACGTATCATAAAGGCAAAAAAACTGATTTCCTAGCTTTCAATAAAGCTAAGAAACCATCTTCAACAGTAGGAAAAAACAAAAATTCTAAACTTAGTCTCCAGTAACCTGAGTCACGATGCAATTTGTTATGGCTGGAAACCGTGGCCTCTATAATGGCATGATCAGAAGGTGATACAGGTGTAGTTTTAGTGTGTATAACATTCAAAGAATCAGACAGGAACCAAAAATCGATGTGGGTAGCTTTATTACCCTGAAAAAATGTCTTAGCAGGCAGATACTGTAAAGCCATAACATCTATTAAACCTGATTGAAACAATAAATCATTAAGGCAATGTGCATCACAAAAGATTTTGTCTGTGCAAAGGCCACGATCTTTCTTATATCTACTGCAATTAAAATCTCCACCCATAACAACATGTCGTGATGTAAACAAGTATGGCAAAATTAATTTAAAAATCCCAATTCTATCAGATTTCATCTGTGGGGCATACACATTTATAAAACAACGTTTTAATCCATTAACCTCCAAGTCCAACAACAAAACACATCCAGGAAAAAGATCTACCAAGTGAGTTAGTTTAGCCGTAGGAGTATTCACTGCAATGCCAACACCACTGCATACCTCTTCACCAAAGGACCAATATGTAATTCCCCACCGCCACCCAGCCATTGCCGTATTCATGTGTTCCCGTGTATGTATGTAAGTGGGTATCCTGGAGGAATACCACATCATAAGCTCCCTTTTCAAACAGGGAATAAATCAATAACCTTTTCCTCTTTGACTGAATGCTATTAACATTCAGAGAGGCCCCAGAAAGATTATAGAACCCAGGCATACACAGGAATAGAAAGAAATAGCACCGATGAGAGAATACCCAAATTAAAAAAATGGTGGAAACAAAAACCCATATGGTATTCATTTCTTCTTACTAGATTTTCACATTCCAACTTATTTCTTTTTTTCTTAACAGTATCAGGATGCTCAAGGGGTTGGTCAACTTCAGAAATACCTTCTGGTTGTGATGATAGCACTGAAGCCGAATCAGATTCAGTGCCAGCATCATCCTGAAGTACCTGGTAGTTATTCTGTAAGACCAAGGGTTCAGTATCAGTCATAGGTTTCCCTACACTCCGCGTTCAGAGACTATGGCGTCTAGTGGAAACCACAGTAAAGTCCCCTTCAGGAGGCAAAGGCGGGGGCATAGAATCTGATTAAGTAGAGGGTACAATAGTGGATGTTACAGGGGGCCAAAAAACAGGTATAGGTACCGGATCCACTGCTGCTATCTTGGCTACAGCCAGATCCTGTACTTGGTTAGACTCCTGTACCTCATAAGGTTGTGACCTAGCCCTCCCGAGGGGGGGGGGACTCTGTCTTAATGCAGCCTTAACTGCAGTATTAATATAGAAATCTTGTATACAAAAATCCCCATTAGATTTATTTTGGGCTGAAAAAGGGCAATCCACATAAGCATTGTCATCTTCACAAAGGGAACATTTTACCAGATGATGACAATCAGTGAACATGACCCACTTCACCACACTGCATACACTTAACAATGTCACAAGTCCTACTAAGGTGCCTAGGAGAACCACATTTATAACAATGCCGTGGTTGTCCTGGGTAGAATATAAATCCTTTATCCCGACCCAGGTAAAAGCAGGTTGGCAAATGCTGCAGACCATCCTCTGTCTGGAGCAAATTAATCTTATACCTCCAGCCCCGATTCCAAAACCCCTCAGAATCTAGTATAGGCTCTGGATTACCCTGAATCGTACATTTCTGTTCCAACCAATAGGTAATGTCTTTGACATTTACCTCCTCATTCCTAAACAAAACAGTTATTACTTTAAAAGATTGTTTAGTAAGTGGAATGGGCTGAAAATGAGACTACGCCAGATTAGTTTTGAGCAAAGCATATTTCATCCAAAACCAATTCAATAAATCAGGGGTACGAACACTAATATCATATGTGTTGTCCCCTTGGGAATGAATAAGTGCATAAACTTCACTGGGAAAAAAACCCAACAACTGTTTAATCAAGACTTTGCCGACATAGAATCAGTCTGGCATATCATCAGTAGATCCCAGAAACTGTAAACGGACCGCATTCCGCCTTTTGGCCAATGCCACAGGTTTTTTAAACAAACTAGCAAAGGTAGCAGACGGTACAGTTAAACCAATAGGTTCTTTTTCAGGAACAGCAACAGACTCATTTATCCCCATATCATCACCCATACTTTGAACAGCATCAAGTTGCAAGCTAATAAGAGGGGGAAAAAGAAATTAGTCCATCAGAGGGAGCACAGTCCTGAGATATAAGGTCTACATTATGTAAGGAATCAGGGTTAACCGCAAACGGAGTGGCTCGAGAAGCAGGAAGCGATGTTTTCTGTAACATTGTGTCAGCAGGTATGAGAGCGTGTTGAGAGGGTAAAACCTCTAACAGAGTATCTGTAGGTACAGTTGACTCACCCACCCCAGAAACCCCAGGGATCGGAATCTCAGGATCAGCAACTCAAATTCCAGCCTGCATCCTGTAAAGCCTATTGTGGGGACCAAGTATCTCCTGAAGGAAAAGACTGGGGTGAGGGCAGATCAACACATTGAGTAGCAAAAAAACTTTTCAGCACTTTGCTTGTGTTACCTGGAGGGCCCGAGGGGGAGTCCGACTCAGGCTGTTTCCGTTTATTTTCCTCCTCCACGTAAAGCTGAGCTTGGTGGTAGTCAGTGAAAGCAAGTTCCAAAACCTGCTGTTTATGTTCCAGTTATGTACAGACATCCAGCGATGTAGAATTTGACTGATCCTCAGGCGCTGTAGTGTGAACGCCATCCGTGGTACTCACAACTCGAGTCGCAGGCTCCGCCTGGTGAACTGGGCCCTCACCCATTTCAGGGTTACCGATGACTCCTGCATCGTTTAATGGGGACGCCTGCCGCGAGGGTATAGGTTCATTAAGCTGGCCATCCCTCGGATGCATTCCTGCCATACCGTGCCCTTCGCATGCAGATTCTTGCAATGGCATAGCAGCTGTCCAACCTCCACTACTCTCAGCTGCCATCTGAACAGAGGCTCACTCCATCAACTCCACAGCGCCCACAGCCAACAAAGTAGGGGAATTTCCCTGGTGTCCTGGCCAAATTTCCCTCATTCACTAAAAATACCACCAACAGCTTAATCTGGTTCAAGGTCAGTTGGCATTCATCTATAGCCCCTTCCCCCGGGTCGTGCCTAAAAATAGGCAGGATTTGTCTAGTGCACTTAACCGGTCAACAAAAACTAATTAAAATAAAAATATAAACATACATACAGGCAGATAGACAGTAGTAATAGTAAAGTTTATTTCTATAAGGCGCCCTTCCCAAGCTCAGGGCGCCTTTACAAAATTCCATAAGCAGCATTAAAACGACAATAATAAATAACATTTTATACATAACAACTTTAACATAATTTACATCACTGAAATGCTTGATTAAAAAGGAAGGTCTTTAGGGCTCTTTTAAAACCCTCCACATTCAGGCTATTTCGTGTCTGGCAAGGTAGATAATTCCACTGGGTAGGAGCCGTAACGGCAAACATTCTTCCACCAGATGTTTTTAAGGTTACCTTGGGAATCTCTAGCAATACGTATAGCCATACATACATACACACGTACATACATAATGTATGTTGAGTCTTCATTATTTGCAAATATCAGGCCACATTTTTGCTGATCTACTTAATTCAATATATTTCATCCACTACTATTTCTCCCATCATCCTTTATCTAGAAACAGAGGAATCACAGAAAAAATCAGGCTTATTAGCCCATAATGACTGTCTCCTACTTTTCCATTATAACTCAGTAGATTTACCTCCATTGTACATTTATCTAGATAAATCCTGAATGAATTTAGAGTCCTGCATGCCACCGCTGTATAGGTAGGCTATTCCAGATGCTGACTTCCCTCTGTGTAAACATAAGAACACATAATTTACTTGCTCACTGTCCTGTCCAACCAGGAGCATTACCTGGTTTCCACACTTTCCTTTCCTGTTAATGGCTAGGTCTGTTCTACCCTTTCTTATTTGTGGTCTTGAATAAGCACTATCTCTCTCTACTCAGAAAGTTCTCTCCATATCATGACAGAAGACTCTCTACAGTGCCTAGGATTGGAAATGGACCAATACTTAAAGATCCTTCTGCCCCTACAGATGATGTCAGAGACAACTCTAAATGTAAGATTGACCACATGACTGCATAGTCACATCACTGAGTGCAGGGCTACTGAGTCAAGATGCTCTAACCATATCCCTTCTTTCTGGGCCCACAGAGACAGTCATGTAATGACAGAGGCAGACATCCCTTCCAGAGGCTTGGTATATCTCCTAGGAACAATAAAGTAGACCCCTACAGACTGGGCTTTTGGAAACAGGAATTCAAATTTGGTCCCCTGCATGATAAACAACTGTGCAAAGCACCTAGCCACTGAGCTTCCCAAGTGACAACTTTTTAAAACTAGTCTTTTTTACTTTTTCTCACTTCTGGATTCCATTGTTTCTCAAAATGCAGACAAGCCAGCTATATCTACAATTTTCCCCCAGTTAGGATTGTGGAGCTGTAACTGTCTTCACAACTAATGCCAGTGTATTTTGTGATTGACCAGCATGGAGTGGTCGAATGCTGGGTGGTCTTCACCACCCATCCTCAGGAGCTGAGCCCTTTCTTAACATGATGGTTCCAATCCCCAACCAGCCTTAGTGTGGGATTCTGAACATGCATACAGTACATGCACCAGTCTCCCATGTGACAGCATAAGGCTCTGTCACTGTGTCACTGGGTTAACATAGAAACATAGACTTTTATGGCAGATAGGGACCGCTAGGCCCATCTAGTCTGCCCATTTCCCTACCTACAGGATAGGCCGCAGATCCTAGTTAACCAACAGCCTTTATCTTCCTGCCCCCCACAAGAATTGCCTTATGTCTGTCCCATGCATTCTTGAATTCTCCACAGTTTTAGACCCCACAACTTCCTCAGGAAGGCTGTTCCATGCATCCACTACCCTCTCTGTGAAATAATACTTCCTCACATTGCCCTGAACTGCCCTCCTTCTATCTTTAAATTGTGTCCCTTGTTCTTGCAAGTCTCTTTTTCTGAAAGATGCTACCCTCTTGGACTTTGTTGATTCGCTTGAGGTACTTGAAGTTTCTATCATGTCCCCCTCTCCCTTCTTTCCTCAAGGGTATACATATTAAGCTCCTTTAGTCTCTCCTCATACGGCTTCTCTTGCAGACCCTGCACCATTTTAGTTGCCCTCCTCTGGACTGCCTCTATCCTGTCTATGTCCTTGCGGAGATGGGGTCTCAGAACTGGACACAGTATTCCAGATGAGGTCTCACCAACTGTCTGTACAGAGGGATAACAACTTCCTGTTTTCTGCTGCTGATGCCTCTCCCTATACATCCCAGTATACTACCCGCCCTCCCTACTGCCTTCTCACATTGCTTGCTTAACCTTAAGGTCATCTGATATGATTACCCCAGGTCCCTTTCCTGTTTTGTTGTTGTTACTACCTCCCCACCATTGTGTATTCTTCCCTGGGTTCTTGTTTCCCAGGTGCATTATTTGCACTTTTTGCATTGAATCCTAGCTGCCATACGTCTGACCATTCCTCCAACCTTGCCAAGTCCCTTTTCATCCTTTCCATGCCTCCTTGTGTATCAACCCTGTTGCAGATCTTTGTGTCATCTGCAAAAGGCATACTTTTCCTTCCAGTCCTCTTCAATGTCACTGATGAAGACATTAAAAGGACTGGACCCAATACTGAACCCTGCGGTGCCCACTAGTAACCACCCTTTCTTCAGAGTGGACTCCATTTACAATTACCTTCTGTGTCCTGTTGTCCAGCCAATGTTTTGCAGGCTACCACCCTGGGACCCACTCCCAGGCTGGTTAATTTGACTATCAATCTTTTGTGTGGGACTGTGTCAAATGCCTTGCTAAAGTCTAGGTAGACCATGTCCACAGTCCCTCCCTGGTCTACTACTTTGGTCACCCAGTCAAAGAAATCTATTAGATTAGTCTGACATGACCTTCCGCTGTGAACCCATGCTGCCTTGGATCCTGTGCTCACTGACTTCTAGGTACTCAACTATTCTTTCCTTCAGAAGTGACTCCATCACTTTCCCTACCACAGAGGTCAGACTGACAGGTCTGTAGTTTCCTGCCTCTGTCTTGGTCCCACTTTTGTGAAGGGGAATCACATCCGCCTTCCTCCAGTCCTCGGGTACCACACCATCCCCCATGATTTATTAAAAAGAGTAGCCAGTGGTTTCACTAGTTCCTTCCTTAATTCTTTTAGAATTCTGGGGTGAATTCAATCAGGACCCATTGCTTTGTCCACCTTCAGTTTTAGGAGTTCTTGCAGAACCCTTTCTTCTGTGAAAGGACTGGGATCGACCCCCCTATCAAGAGTGCTTCTGTTAATTGGATTAGGCACTTCCCCCTCCTCTTTTGTGAATACTGAGCAGAAATATTCGTTCAGTATTCCTGCTTTTTCACTGTCCCCCTCTGCCCACCCACCGTTCATTCTATTCAGCCTCACTATCCCTCCCTTTGTCTTTCTACGCTCGCTGATGTACCTATAAAAGGTTTTATCCCCCTTCTTAACTGAGTTGGCTATCTTTTCCTCAGTTTGGGCCTTTGCTATTCTGACTTCCCTCCCTGCTTCTTTCTGCCTTAACTGGTACAGCTCTCTGTCCTGCTCCTTCTGTGTTTCCTTATACTTCCGGAATGCTATCTTTTCTTCTGACTTTCACAGCCACCTCTCTTGAAAACCATAGTGGCTTTTTCTTTCGTTTTGATTTGTTTATTTGCTTCACACAAAGGCTTGTTGCGTCTGTGATGGCAGTTTTGATAATTCCCCATTGTTGCTCCACACCTCCTTCTAGCCTGTTTGCTAGTGCTTTTCTGAGGCACTCTCCCATCTTGCCAAATTCAGCCCTCCTAAAGTCCAGTACCCTCACTTTTGTATGGCTTGACTCTGTAGCTGGGTTGGTGAGTTAGCCACTTTTAAAGCATAACTCTCTGTTGTGTACAGCTGTTCATGTGTCAGTAAATCAATGGATTTGGACAGCAACAGGTTTCAATTGACCAAAAAGCTAAATTAAAGAAAGCAGAGTGCTCACTTTTATCCACAAAATAACAATAGGAAATCTATTGTGGATACAGTGTAATTTACTGAACTTGATTAAACAAGTATATATCATTGTAATTCCTTCTGCAAAACTTGAGATTATTACAGTGCCTCCCAGCTCTCCAATTCATTTCACATCAATAAAGGAAACTTCCTAGTTTTCTTTCTTTTCCTTTCATCCAGCTATTTGGCCTCTGAGCCACCACCTGTTCCTCTAGTCAAGCTCTGGTGCTGCTGATCTCCCAGTCCTGTCTGCTGCTTCAACCATTACCTAAGCTGAGAGGGATCCACTTGGGGCAGAGCCACAGAGTGCTAGCTGTTGTCATGTAAATGACTCACTGCACATTTTTTCCATTTTTGTTCGTCCCCCCTTCCACCACCCCTATGACATGCAGATGCCTTCTGACATTGGGGAGGGTATCCAAGGAAAGTTGTATCCCTTTGCTGATATCACAAAGCTATGTGGCAGGGTGGATCATGAGTAAGGGGAGCAGGAGCTTCAGAAGGACCTAGAGAAACTAGAGAAATAGTCTAAAGTCTGGCAGCTGAGGTTCAATACCAAGAAATGCAAAGTAATGCGCTTACAGTAGGTTGGCAACATCCACACACAGGATACCAGATGGGAGTAGTTAAACTGCCTACTTCAAAAGAGGAAAGAGCAATCTGGGGGACATAATCAGTGACTCTCTTAAGCAAACAAGTCAATGCAACAAAGTATACAGCAAGGCATTGAGGATGCTGAGGTGTATAGGGAGGGGTTGTGACAGTAAGAGACGTGAGGTGATTCTGCCACTGTACAGCTCTCTAGTGATACCTAATCTGGAGTACTGTACCCAGTTCTGTGCCCTTACCTGAGGAAGGATATAGACAGACTAGAGTCAGTAGAGTGAAGGGTCCCCAAGATGATCCAGGGACAGCAGGGCAAATCCTAAGAGGAACAGCTTGAAACCCTAAACATGTATTTGCCAAAGGTCATGCAGGAGTGGGGGGACTTGACTGAAACATCTAAATTTATCCGGGGTATTTACAAGGTAAACAGTTAGGACCTATTTGTAAGAAATAGAGATGCAGTCACTAGGGGCATTACTGAACACTGGGGGGAGAGGGTGAATTCAAAAGAAACTTGAAGACATTCTAGTTCACTGATAAGGTGGAGGAACTATGAAACAGACTGCCACTGGAAGTGATGGGGTTCAATGGATTCAAACACAGTTGGGAGAGGCAAGGGAACACATAGTCCTCAAGGGAGCAGCATGGATTTGAGGGGTGGGGTAGCAGGTGGGAAGGATACAGCCCAACAGGGTAGTAGGTCGGTAGGGTAAGGTAGTATGGTAAGGAAGACTTGATGGACCTTTGGTTTCCTCCTGCTTACAGACTCTATGTAACTTTGTTTCCATGCATGCATACAGCATCCCGCTGTGAGGGAGCTAGCTCCCCACATCAGGAACACTGTAGCTGTAGTCATTTCATCCTGAGCTGGAAGCATTGCCATTCAGCAGTGTCACCCCAGCTGTCCACATTAGGAAACAAGTCAGCTTCCTAATCAGGGGAGCATGATGTGCTGACAACTGAGCTGACAGGCAGCACCCTCTTCCTCATTTTGTTTTATTATTCAGTAGGGTTATGGGAGTGCATATTATTCTGTCTTTTTGGGCTTTCCCATCGTTCACAGCAGCACCTCTCTGGAACTTTGTCTCATAACTCTGTATTTTGTGCCTTTGCAGTCTCAGTGCTGCAGCTGAAGTAAGAAGACTTAGCACTGGCCAACAAGCAGGGACCAGACTATATTGGTACTAACATGGAATGGCAGACAAGTACTGGGTAGAGCTAGCTACATAAGGTACCCACTCAACAAACTAAAAGTTTATCAGAAGGCATTGGCTCATAAGTTCATATACACTGCATGGGATGTCTCTTATGGCATACGAGTGTCATCTCATTCCATTTGGGCAAGAGGACTGCTTAGTAGAGATGTGCAAAATATTCAAATTCTGCTTCTGCCACAATTTTGCAGAATTTCAGAAATTCAGACTCATTCCTCAGAATTCTGCTAAAAGCAGCATTTCAAAATTCTGAGAACGGATTTTTTTTAAACTGCAGCTTAGTAATCAGTAGTTTACCTAAACTGTGAATAGTATTCAGCAGTTTACATAAACTTCAGATTCATGTTTTTAATTTTTATTTTAGTCTTTGGTAACAGGGTAAGGCCCACTAGGCACAAATGCCTGTTTTCAGGGGTGACCTGGGAACACTGGGCGGTTAAGTGACTTGCTCAGGAAGTCACACAGTATGCAAGTGGAGGTTGTGAGAATCAGACTCTGGTCTGGTCTGCTGGATGTAACAAGCTCATTCACACCTCATTCCTCTAACCTCTAGGCTATACTGCCTAATTATGTAATCCATTTCTGCAAATGGATTACATAATCCACAGAATATTATTCCACAATTGACATAGAAATACTTTTCAGAATTTAGTGAAATTAAGAAAGAAACTCCAAAATGCATTTGCATTTAGTAAGTGGCAGTGCCATTCCACTCAAATCCCATGGTAGAATTCCACATTCCACACAGCTTTTCCACTGAGCAATTCTGTCTGCTGAACCTGTACAAATTATGCTTTTATACCATAACAGGCATCTCACACAGCACATGCAAACATATTGCAAGTCCTCCCAAAGTGGGGCTTACCTGTAAGGGTGAGTTCTATCTCTCTATCTGTTTCCCCTGCTGCCTTTCACCTCCTGCCCCCCAACATTCTAGTTTTCTGTTAGGGTGATCGGTAGGACAATGCCACATTTATTTCTTCCAAGAACCTGAGTGGCAGTCATTCCTGGCTCCTCCAGTTTGTGGCTGGAGCTGCACTGTGTGTCCCGTGAGCCTCGACACCAGGACTTGCATTGGGGCTAGGACCACGAAAAAGATACCCTGTCAACAGGCACAGCAAGGTCTCTTGAATCCAGGGTAGGCAGTGGGATCAGGGAGAGGAAAACACAAGCCAGTAACCAGAGCAAATGCTGTTGCACATGCACAACACAAATTAGAAGAGCAGGAGCTCCCATTGCAGAGGATGCTATGCACCTGGGACCCCATGACCTTCAGACTCTGCAATGGGCTAAGTACCCTAAAAAATTAAAACAATCCTGGCCCAGGGCAGGCAGCAGGCCCAGGTCATGAATAAAGTAGCCCTCAATGGGCTTAGTTAAAATAGCTAGGAGGCTGCAAAAGGAGTGGAGCATATTGTAAATGAACATGGTGATGGCCATAAGCATCCTCACCCTCTGACCCCAATGAGAACTGCTGGAAAAGGATGGAGGGATAGAGATCTTCAGCCTCAGAATCTGGGCCAATCACCTGTTTTTTTTAATTAACTGTATTATAATAATTTTCAAAAATACAAAGCCAAATCACAAAACAGGCAAATAACAAGGAACCAATACAAATAAAACATCAACAATAAAAAGGAAAACAAACTCCCAGAACAACAACAGCCACCCACAAAAGACAACAATAGAAAATGCCACCCTCATAACTGTCAGCCACCCAATAAAGAGAAAGAGAAAGTGAAAATAGCAATGATCACCAATTCACCCACAAAATCATAGAAAGAGGAAAAATATGATATAAATTACAACCAAACATATTCGAAACCGAAATTGCAATGTAAATAACCATGCATAAAGTGGACCCCATTTTTAAAAAAAGAAGAAGAATGCTTATGGCGAACATTTGCAATGTGTAACTCAAAAGTAAGGGCGTTAAGGAGTTCCTTATGCTATTCAGAACAAGCGGAGGATTGATCATTCAACCAGTGCCTCAAAATGCTGTAACAACATTAGAGGCAACCAAAACCAACGTGATATAATTCCATTGATGAACAAATGAAATATTTCGATACCAGCCAAGAATACAAATCTCCAGAGTGAAAAAATCATCCAGAGCAAAAGGAGAATTTAACTGTCACTTAATAGTATACCAAAATGGTGCCAATTTCTCACAGGACCAGAGCACGTGAAGCAACATGCCATCATCTTGGTGACACCTGGAGCATCGGGGTTGTTCAATCAATCAATCAATCAATCAAATCTTTATTTATCCAGGTGAACATCGTTGAGCACAGCTCATTTGCAAGATGGACCTGGTAAGGTCAAGGTTCAATTTACATAGATATATAAAAAATAATCAATATACACACACTCTAGGATACTACATAGACTATTCAGTATACACATAGTCTAAGGATACATTCTAATCAGACTATACATTAAATTCAGGTGTGGTGGTAATAAGGGGTGAGGGGAAGGGGAGCGGGAAGTGGTGTGCCTGGCTGGTGGGGGAAGGGAAGATGGTGGGGGCCTATACTGTGGAACGGATAAACTGTGGGCCTTATGAAGAGGGCAGGAGGCGGCACTGGGGGGTTTGTATAACAGGGCTATAGGGCTGTGATATATGACAAGGGATTAAGGGGAGGCGGATGGAAAGGAGGGGTGCATGGAGTGTGAGGGGTGGTGATTCTTAGTAAAGGTGGATACCTTCCGTGAGTTAGCTATCTGGGAGGAAATGGATAAGATTAGGAATACTCTACTGTTTGTGGAAACAATTACATTTTTCTTTGATAAGCCTCGAATACAGATATTTAAAGGATGTAAATGAGATGTATCTGTTCACTTTCAGGGTCTTCTGCATCGTATTCCATAAGGCAGATAAGACATAGTTGATAGCAGATCTACCATATCGAGAACTGAATTTGGGCACTTTAAGCATGATGAAGTTTAGACTTAGAGCATATTTACTTGATGTGATTTGTGTGAAGCAGTCTGAGACATAATTTGGTAGCATCTTTGATATCACTCTATAAGTTAGTGTTCATGTCATCCCATTCTAAGCAAGCATACTGGAATAAAATACATATTATGCAAAATCTTAAACTGGATTTGCTGATAGTGATCCTGCTTAATAATTTTATATAATCACCCCAAACCACTTTGGGGATTAGTAAGACTGAAGTGGGTTGGGCAGTTTGTGTGTGTGGGAATACAGGTATAGAGTATAAGAATAGCATTGATCCCTTATTAATTCCATGTTTTACTACTGCTCCCTTGTTTTTTCCTTACCCTCCCCTCTTAATAAGTAATGTCTGGAACTGCATTTTTTTGTTGGTGGTCATTTACTGTTTCTGTGTCTCGTGTTCTGTGGGGTTCTACCACTGTACAATGACACCTTCAATATCGATGGTGCTGACATTGACGTACACAATGCTGACAGTCAGCATTGTACCTGACTGGGAAAAATGTTTTTCTGCAGGGTGCTTCTCCCCCCGCACCCCTCCCATCTTTAAATAACCAACTCTGAGTCTGAGTTGGTTTGGGGTGGGGGCACAACACCAGGAGTTGCAATGTCAGGTTACAGCGGATCACCACAGTGAAATATCTCGACCCAGCAAGATTTGTCGCTGTGGGTGTATTTCGATGTGTGAGTGTCACTGTTCCGATGTGACAGTGTTCTGTGGAAGGGCTATTTGGGCAAATGTATTTTATTGTTCCTCAATGGTAATAGTGCAGTGTGTTACATCCAGGTGCCCTTTATTGCTACCCCAGGGAAAAGCACATGGTCAATGTTACAGCTGAGTGCCCAGTGTAGCACAGTCCCTGCAAACCCAGGCCAGCTTCCTCGGTGGGTCTATAGAGGTGGACCCCAAGGGTCCAGGGTGATCACTACATTACAAGTGACTTGAGCAGATTGCAGTGATTTGTAAGTTTTATGTTCATTTTTGTCATTTAAAAAAGCAGATGAAATGATCTCACCGCCCACTTCTGAAGTGAAACAGTTCTCATTTAACATTTTAGCATGAGAGGACATTACAGCTGTATGCAAAATAATGGACCCTGTGGGTCTAAGTGCTGATTGGCTGGATTGCTGTACATTAGTGATTTAGAATAGAGAATATAGAAGGTTAATAATAATTTTTGACTAATGTAGTTTGTAACTGTTGAAAAAAAAAGTCAGACCGTGAGCTAGTATAATTTTGTTTTGCCATGACTTAATGGTTCCTATCAAACTACCACCAGAGGATAATCAGTGTGTTAGGGTATTACCTAGTGCCTTGAGTAAACATTGTGTAAGATCTGGCATATGTTGAATAAACAATACAAATCTTTTCCCAGACTAGTACAAATCTGAATGACAAGAAAATTAGATCGAGTGCAGTTTGTATGTGGAATGAATATGGTAATCTTAAAATATATCACTTATATGATCTATGATTTTTTTCATTGGCGTTCCTTGCTGTTTGTGGTAACCTGGCTCTTTTTAGATTGAGGAAACTTCAAGAGTATGTTCATAACTATAAAATAACAGCTTGTTAAAGGAGCATCTTGATTGGATGGCTGCATTCAAAAGGGTTATGCAAATAGTTAGAAATCATTCTTTCTTTAGAATAATTATTTTAAAATATAAAAACATGAAAAAAATATATGTATCTGTTTAATACTACCATAAAGGCATTATAGGGGTCTGGTTACTTATAGGAAAATCACCCTGGGGGCATAAGACACTCAGCTTCATCAGGTTCCTTATGACCCCCCCCCCCCCCATAGTGTTGGATTACCTGCTAGTAACAAAACCTCAGGAAGTGCCTTAATTCTTAAACAGATCAGTCCCAACTGTTTAGAAAGTTTTGTATAGTCGGATGAAATCTTGATGGATTATTAGAATGCTGGTAGAACTCAAGATGTACAGGCTATCCCAATAGTGCAGTAATAAGAAGCAATGCTTCATATGCCAGTGCCTAGGAGTCACATCAAAAACTGAGACATACTGTAGCTATAGGTTGGTAGAAGGGGGAGTCAAAGGATCCTGATCAATGTCCTCCTCCTCCTCTTCTGGGGAGGGAGGTGGGACTTCACAAAACTTTAATATTTTCTAATGGCCCAGGAGCATGGCAGCAGAAGAAACAAATGTCATCCTGGAAGCCAGGTTGGTTGGTTTTAGCACAGCACCTTCTGAAAATAATAAAAAGAGTATGGGATTCAGTAAATAGCATATCAAGACTGCAGTCTGACTCTCCAGTTGGGTCCCTAGAGTGGATGGCTCCTATGTCTTCTCCTTCTGTCTGGAGCTGCTGTGTTTCAAATCCCCCCCCATTTACTGCACTGGGGAGGCCCTGCTGGGGGGGGGGGGAGATAAGCAGTGACCTGAGAAAACTAGAGGAGAGGTCAAGGGTATGGCAGCTGGGTTTTGATGCAAAAAGTGCAAAATGATGCACTTGGGGTAAAAAAAAAACAGGGTGGCAGACTACAAAATGGGTGGGGAGGCACTGATCACCACCAAATAGAAAAGAGACCTGGGGGTAATCATATCAGATGATTTAAAGGTGGTCAGGTTGTTCAGCAAGGCAGTTGGGAGGGCTAGTGGGATAATGGGATGCACAGGGAGGGGTATCACCAGCGGAAAGCGGGAGGAGGTGGTGTTGCCTCTGTATAGATCACTGATAAGACCCCACCTAGAGTACTGTGTCCAGATCTGGAAATCACGTCTCCCAAAGGATATAAACAGAGTTGAGGCAGCTGAAATGGTGCAGGGTCTGCATCAGAAGCCCTTCCAGGGATATGCCTCCTGTACAGCGACACTATTACAGCAAACATGTTGATGCAAACAACATCAACATTTTCATTGTAATAGTCTGCCTGAGACCCCAGCACTCTGTCTCCTGGTCCTGCACCCCCCTTCCTGATCCAATTCTGACTCAAAGAGACCCCCGCATGGGGGGGCAGGGTGCGAAACCTCTTGATGAAAAAACAGTCGGGGTCTCCAGTTTGATTTATGTCAACCACAAGTTGCGGTCAATATAAATCCATTGCTGTAATGGCAGTCGACAACTTAGTTGTCGAATCGGCATCATAGTGCCCCTTCCGGGAGAGACTTAAGGACCTGAATATGTATACACTGGAAGAGAGGTAGTAGAGTGCGGATAGGAAAAGAAGGGGGAGGATCTACGGTGATAAGGTAGGCAGGGAAAGATTGACAGACTAGGTGGCCCAAACAGTCCTTATCTGCCAGCAAATTCTATGTATGTTTCTATGTAAGCCTTGGGAGGTCAAAGCAGTGGTAGTAAGAGCACCACTGAGTAGCAGAAAGAGTGATGGAAGATGCCATTCAGGTCACAGAGAGAAATAAGAAAATACAGATCTACTTATGCAACTAGTTAGGACATACAGTAAGTGTATTACAGCATATGTTAGGGAATAAACTGGTGGTTTATTTAATTAATTATTTATTGATAATGAGGTAAGTACACTAGGCAATAAATGTCTCTTTTCAGTAACAGTCTGGATAATAAGGAGTACACAATATATGTAGAACATAACAGTAGCATAAAAACAATTAGGTGCAATGCAGAACACCCAGGAGGTACAGAGTACATTTACTTTTAATACAAGGCAGAGACAAATAAAACAAAAATTATGGTGCTTGAAAATAAGTTAAAATATAGATCTCTTAGGTTAGGGGGAGGTAAATTGGAATTTGTTACTGAATTTACATATTTGGGGTGGCTTTTGCAAGTAATACTAAATTGAATAGGCACATCGTCACAACAGTTAAAAAAATAGAAAATTCGGCTAAACTCTTAAAATGATTTATTGTGCTGAATGAAAGATGGAAATGAAACTAATAAAAGAAGTTTAAAAAAATGATTTAATACAATGTATGGTGGTAAAACTGGGGCTCCCATGATAAAGGTCATTAATGTAAAACTAAAATCTCAAGCAGCTTATGCTGTGGAGATTTTGGGACAACAAAATTCAAACAAAATTTGACATTGTACTAAATAAAATTTACAAACAATTGTTAAGAATTCTGGCCACTACATCTAATGTCCTGGTTAGGTCATAGTTAGGCCAGATAAGTTTTGCCTGGCTGGCGCAGGATCAAATTAGTTCATATTGGATCAAATTACAAACTCAATCCAAAGATTCCTTACTTTTCTATGCTTTAAGGGAAACAAAGCACCTTTTTTCGTATAAACAAACTGGATGGATTGCATTGGTATATTCTTTATTAATAAAATGTAACCGTCATCAGTTAAAAAGTTGGGTGGAGCAACATATAGAGATTTCTATCTCATATGTTAAGTATATCAGGAAAATTATACATAATTATGCTAAAAATAATGATCTTGCAAAGATCAAATTGATTAGGACATCTTGTTGGTTGGCTAATAATACAATTGAACATTCCCTTAAGTATTATCTGACTGCAGTAAGAGAACCAAAACATAGATACATATTGACACAGTATAGATCAGCAGCTTTTCCTAGTAATGTTTTGACTGCAAGATATGGTAAAAAAATAAATCAGTTGAATTTGTGTTTTTGCTCTTTGGCTGAGTCTGAGAACTTGGAACATGTCATTTTTAGATGTCCATGGTGCATAGTGGTCATACAAAACATCTGAATAAACTAATTGGCACACTTAATATACCTTATAGATTCCTGCTGGACTTACTATTTAATTCTGAAAAGGTTGATATGCTAACCAGACTTGCTGTGTATCTAACTGAAATCAGCAAAATAAGGAAAATAAATACGATATATTTCCAAGAATATCTATCTGGATAGGGTTTCTCTGGGTCCATGTAATAAAAAAGGCTAGAGTTTGCAAATATTTTTATCATGTAATAATTTGATAAATCATTAGCCCCAAAATTGTTATTAGAAGGGGGATGTGCTTTAGACAATTGAATGATGTATATATATAATTTATTTGTAATTTATGTCTTTTTGATATGAGATATATGTTATTTATATTAAGATAAGTTTTGTACTATGCTCATTCTGCTATATGTCTGGTTTTTCTTCTTTTATCTGTTTGTAATGGCTCTTCTTGTCCAACAATAAACTAAGCTAACTAACTACAAGGCAGAGTCCGAGAGCTTAGTAAATGATGTATTGAAGGTGATATTATGCAGTTTTTATACCCCTAGATGCTCTCTTGTCTCCCTTTTAGTATTTATCTAGTGTTCTGATACATTTTTAACTTTTGGAGTTAAACTAATAATCTAAGGTTTTAGCCTTTGTAAGTATCCTGAATCCCTCCCTCCTCAGAAGTTGCTGCTCTCTCTTTTCATACTACCTGAACATTCTACATTCCATGCCATTTAGATGAATAGCATGGAATGGTGTGATGCAATGGAATGTCTTAGAAATATTGAATGAATGAGAAGTAGCTGCTGAGAAGAGTGGAACTCTATATTGGCTTGAGGGCATTTCAAAACCAGATTATCTTTTTATCAGATATTAGTCAAAGCATATAAGAATACATAACTGGAATGAAAAGGAAAATGGGAGGACAGTTAACTATGTAAAGATACTTTCCTATCACCTTTATAGGATGAAGAATGTATGGGCATGTAACAACTTTTCTATGTAGGATATTACTGTACATATATTTGAGGTATAGCTGCTCTGTTTAGAAATGATTTCACTCATTATTTGGATGACTTGTTTAGTAATTCAACTGTTATTACAAATACAGTATAAGGTGCATTGAAAGAGGCACTTTGTTTCAATTTATTTTATTTTTTTTTACTTTTAGAGAGGTTTGTGAGCTACTAAATGAAACAAATAAACACAGGTTTGAAATGGATGGCCCATAACCTGGGTTTTTTAAATTATCCACTCAAGCAATTGCAGCAACATTAGCTAAAACCTTAAGTGCATCTTTTATTTCTGGAAGTGCACTTAAGCACTGCCAATGGCACTGGGTCATTCCAGTATTTTAAAAGAGTGATGTACAGGCATTTTTGAATTAACATTACATTTCTATGTTAACACAATTTCTAGAATAAATAGTACCCCTGTAACTGATGTCATTTGGTGGTGTGAACACAATATTGACAGAACGTTGGTTAGGCTTTAGACATAGCATTCTGCTACATCACCTCAATATTTACCAAGGTGACTAGTGATGGTATTATGTAAATTGTGTACCTTGTGCTGGAGGGTATATTAACACTTCAGTGGAGGGGGGAGAGAGACAATTGTGGGTAATGTGAAGAGGTCATTTTCACCCAGTGAGTGATAATGCTTTGGACCAAACTCCCAAAGGAAGTGATACAAGTGGGAAGTGTTAAAACTTTTGTGATCAAGTTGGATCAGTTTTTCATGGAAAATAACTTCGGTGGTTACATTATTTAATTCATTTGGGAAAGGGAGAGTGTTACGTTGGGCATACCTCATGACAGAACTATTATATCAGGAGGAAAAAAACAGATCACTTGACCTCGGGTTCCCAGCTGTTTTCACCCTTGGTGGTTTTCCTCTTCATAGAGCTAAAGCAGATCAAATTTATTGGACGCACTTCCCAACAAACAGTGGCTACTGCTGTTTCACCTAACATTGGATGCTGCTGGCCCATTGGTGCAGTGGTAGGGTTACCTTTTGCTACACCAGCGGTCTGACTTTAGGGAACTAGCCCAGGACATTAGAGGCTGACGAGGAGGAAGTGGAGCAAGAGTCCCACAGGATGCCCTCCTCATTTGGGAAGGGTGGGCAACATTCCCTGCTGTAACACTGCCACCTGGGTGACCTTAGGTGGTGATGCTGACAGAGAAGCTTGAGGGAGGGAGGGAGAATGCAGCCTGGCTCCAGAGTGCAGCCATGCAAGTGTATGTGCATGTGTAGCATGGAGCCTGGGCTGGCTGTCTCCTTGGGGCTGGGAAGAAAATATGAGGAAAATGCCTGGGGTACTGCAGCATGCCACTGGCACACTTGGGCCCACCACTCTGACTGGCTTCTGTACAACACATTTTGCAGACCGGAGGGAAGGTCTTTCTCTTTAAGGCCCCCCTGAGGGAATTCATTATGGGGTAAAAATGCCCCAGAGACCCCATATGGACAGTTAAGTGCCAGAAATGAAGTAGGATGATGCTGGGTGTTCATCTGGCAGAGACAGGCAGCAAAGGTGACCAGAGTTATTAGCAGAATTAAAAAAAAACATATTGGATGCTGCAGCTGTTTGGATGGCAGAATATGAACACAATCAATGGACTTTGAATACTTTTTTATGTAGCATTTCTTATGTTCCTGTGTACCATGGCACTTGTAAAGAGTGATCTGGTTGGTACTACATTTATAACTCTTCCTGGGACTTTTGAGTTAGTTAATGATGCAAACAATCAATTACAGTGTATATGAACCTAAGGGTGGCATGTAATTTCAGCGACTCCGAAATGGTGAGTGCACAAACCAGTGCAGCAATTAGGTTAAGGTTGAAATGGTGACATATGTTTTACTCCCTCCCCAAAGTGCTTTGACCTCAGAGTTGGTTATTTAATTAAGGGGGGTGTGGAGGAAAAGCCCCCGGAGAAAATAAACATTGCCACTTCTGTCATCCCTGAAATTGCATCACAATTCTGGACTCGCCATTCCAGAGTCACTATAATCGCATACAGCCACTTTAAGTGATATTTAGTGTTTCAAGGACTATCTGAATAATCACCATCAGTTAGTCCCACCAAAACATCCACCTTGTTTTCTCTCACTTACAATAAGAGTTCCTTAGGTAGTATTAGGGATTACTGGTTACGTCTATGTAAAAGCTAATATTTCAGACACCAGATGATAGATCTGAATGACATTTTTAGAGTTTGTAAGCAGTGTCAGAATCAACTATCCTAACAGTCCAGTATATTTTTGTCTGGTATCTAGAAACCTAATGGAAATGTAAAACAAATCTCAAAACAGTCTATAGCCAAAACTACAAAATGTTTATATTGTAGAAATTGGCAGGGTGGTAGTACTTACCTCCCTGTGTATTCCTTTTGTACAGATGCCCTAATTTAAACAATTTGATAGTTTCTGAATATTTGGGGTTTTTAAAGAGCATCCTGGGTGTGTGCAGTATAAAAGATCATGAAATAAGATGACCTGTACTGCATGTGCAGAATGACTGCTACAGTTGTGTTGATATTCTTAATGACAAATTCTTTGAGAATGTGTTGCTGAGTATGCTGACACATACTTATTTTTAATTATACAATGGTGTGTGAAAATCCTGTTACCTCATTGGTCAAAACATGTCACATGACTATGGGTAAACCCTGCATAACCCACAGCTGAGGAATGGCATTTATAAAAAACATAATTAAACATATTTTAAATGTATTTTGCACATGGGTCCATGGTATCATCGCAATAAGACACTCCAGAGTGTGAGTTATTGGGTGATTTATCCACTTCTTGTGTGGCTAAGTCACTTGGTTGCACCTTGTAACATACCACACAAGGCGTTGGTAAACCCCCAATAGCCCACACCCTGTGGTGCCTTATTGCAAAGTAACACCCCCCACCCACCCCACATCTCACCTACACTGAGAACCATCCCAGTGCCAAAAACATGCCACTAAAAGTGATTATTCAGGCACTATTAGTCCATCCCCAGCACTGGCAAATTCTTCCCCCAAATGATTAGACTGACTCTATAGCCCATCCTTGCTTATGACAAAAACTTCATCCAAGCAAAAAAGAAACTACCACCACTTCTCTTGTATGTTAACACTTCCCACTCCTAACAAATCTGTTCCTTTTAACCAAACAGGTTTTACTAGAAGCAAGGACTTCACCATACATTCTTTTGCCCATTATGAGATGTGAGCTGGCACTGCACAAAGCAGATGCACTGCGAGGACCATTTTCTTTATTTGCAGGTTGATTTGTAGTTTGCTGATGAAGTGGCAACCAAAGGGGGTTGGGTGGGAGACTGGGTGTTTGTATGAAAGACAGTGATATTTGGGTGGGGGAAGTGGGTGGAGTATATTTGGTGCATGGGTGGGGGGAAGGGATTACCTTTTTGTAGCTGCCCCAGGCAGGCACAGCAGGTTGATGTTCATGGAGGCAGGTGGAGGAAGAGTGCCAACAGGGAGAGTGAGTGGTTTCACAGCACAGTGAGTAGGGGGATATTGTTAAATTAAAAAAAAACCATCTGTGGGTGAAGTTGGCCATTCTGCTGCAGAATTCATGAATTACTTGTGAACTGTGAACAACACAGATTTGCAGCAACTTCACTGGCAAACTAAAAATTTGCAACAACTCTGGTATTTGCAATTGTCAAACGTCTGTGAAAATAAATAAGTCTTAAGACAGTTTCTAAAGCTACTATGTCAACCAAGGGACCAGACTGAAAGTTGCCAGGCAGAGCATTCTACAGTCAAGGAACAGCTACTGCAAAATATCTGTCCCCATCATACTTTAGTCTAGATGTGGGAACAGATATGTCAAGATGATCTGAGAACCCAGAGCCCCAAAATCATGTTGCATGGTAAAGATGTTGATGAGGTACAGAGTACTCAAATCATTCAAGTCTTTGTATACCAGTGCTGTACAGGCAACCAGTGCATGACCTGAAGTGAAGAGGTTATATGTTCCATTCTTCCTGTCACTGAAGCCAGCCAGGCCACTGCATTTTGAGAGAGCTGAAGGCAGTAGATCTGTATAAAGTCTGTTTTATTGCACCAGTGCATTGCTTTGTGTGTTTGTTTTCAAATAGTCTAAGCTTGTCTTTATTTAGAGCCACATAATGCTGCAGTCTTTTCCCCACCACATTATTCATTTTTGAATTACTTATCAATAAAGCAGTTCCAGAACCCAGTAACACCAATTGATCTGAAAACTACGATTAAATTGAACACAGTGCCATCTGATGCGCCAATGTCACTGAAACATAGAAACATAGAATTTGACGGCAGATAAGGACCACTTGGCCCACCCAGTCTGCCCATTTCCCTACCAGATGGATAAGCTGCAGATTCTAGTTAATCAACAACTTATTTCCTCCTGCCCCCCAGTAGAATTGCCTTATGCCTGTCCCATGCATTATTGAATTCTCCCACTGTTCCTGACTTGACAATCTCCTCAGGAAGGCTGTTCCATGCATCCACAACTCTCTCTGTGAAAAAATACTTTCTAACATTACCTCTGAGCTGTCCCCCCTCTATCTTCAAATTGTGCCCCCTTGTTCTTGCACATCTCTTCTTCTGAAAGATACTACCCTCTTGTATCTTGTTAATTCCCTTGAGATACTTGAAAGTTTCTATCATGTCCCCCTCCTCCTTTCCTCAAGGGTATACATATTAAGCTGCTTTAGTCTCTCCTAGTATGTCTTCTGGTGCAGACCCTGCACCATTTTGGTTGCCCTCCTCTGAACAGCCTCCACTCTGTCTATGTCTTCGCGTAGATGGGGTCTCCAGAATTACATGCAGTACTCTAGATGGGGTCTCACTAACTGTCTGTAGAGAGGGATAACAACTTCCTGTTTTCTACTGTTGATGCCTCTTCCTATGCATCCCAGTATCCCCAGCCCTCCTTACTGCCTTCTCACATTGCTTGCCCTCCTTTAGGTCATCTGATGTAATACACCTAGGTCTCTTTCGATTTTTGTTGTTTATTTTACTCACCCCCATTGTGTACTCTTCCCTGGGTTTTGTTTCCCAAATGCATTACAGTACACTTCTTTGCATTGAATCTGAGCTGCCATATATTTGACCATTCCACCAACCTTGCCAAGTCCCTTTTCATTCTTTCCACCCCACTTTGTGTATCAACCCTGTTGCAGATCTTTTGTGTCATCTGCAAATCGCATACCTTTCCTTCCAGGAGCTCTCCAATGTTACTTATAAAGATATTAAAGAGGACCGGTCCCAGTACCGAACCCTGTGGTACCCCGCTAGTTACCCTCCTTTCTTCACTGTGGACTCCGTTTACTATTACACTTTGTGTCCTGTTGTCCAACCAGTTTTTTTATCCAGGCTACTACCTTGAGACCCACTCCAAGGCTGGCTAACTTGTATATTAATCTTTTGTGTGAGACTGAGTCAAATGCCTTGCTAAAATCTAGGTAGGCCATATCCACAACCTGTGGGACCATGTCACTGTTTGTCCCTAGAATCCCCCCATGGTACCATCCAATTAGCTTAATAGGGGGTGCTGCGGAAATGGTGGGCATGCAGGGGGGTGATGTCGCACCCAGCAAGGGTGCCATATATATAACTATTAAGCTAATTGGATGGTACCATGGGGGGGTTCTAGGGACAAACAATGACATGGTCCCAGGTGGGCATAGCCCTGGCAGCAGCCCAAGCCTCCAGCACTGTTTGTCCCTGTATCCTCCCCTGCACTACCATCCCATTAGCTTAATAATTCTATAAACTGCGTTCCTGCCAAGTGCCACATCACCCCCTCAAATGCACACCATCTCCACCTATGGCAACCTGTGCCATTTCTGCCCCTGAAACCCTCCTGGCAAACATGTTTCACCTCCCCAACCATCCCGGCCCATCTACTGTTGCACTAGGTGGAGGGGAACTGAATCCCTTTGGCAATTACCATAGGTGCGCCAATTGCTTTGCCACTCCCAGGTTTTTGGTGCAGGGACTCCTGTTTATACAGAATTGGGTGCAGGGTCCCTGACACACTGAGAGTTCACCACAGCCCTAGATCCTCACAAATTGCACTGCTCTAAGGGCTCTTTGGGAATCGAGCCCATCATGTTCTCATATGCTAATTCTGTTCTCAGGGACAATTAAATTTCAATAACCAGAGAATGGAGACACTCCCAGGATAGTTACAATGAATAGTATGAACAATGACATTAAACTGAAGTAATTACATATATCCCTAACATCTACACAAAAAGAATTGTGTGTGGACATGGAAACAAAATTTACAAGATATGAGGGTGTAGTCTTCTTTTAAAGCAGTAAATCCAGAACAAATGTTTTGATACCTTTTAATGGACCAATAAGGATGTTACAAAAAGAACAAATAGCTTTAGCTTTTGGACCAACAAGTCCTTCTTCAGAAGTTTAATGACAGTTATTTAGAAAATTCCATATTATTAACATTTAGAACATGCAGACAAAAACAGGAATAATTATCATTGGTTTAAAACAGGCCTTCAGAACACAATTAAAGTGACATTAGAGGGCTTGAATATCTAAAGTGTGCTTTCAGCTGAACCAAACTTAAAGGGCAAAGGTTGTCCAGAGATAACAGCAGGCAGATAGTTCAACCCACATATATTATACCATGTATCAGTCTAAAGAATAACAACACACTAAGATTCTCTACTTACTAAATTATGTCAAATGAAAAAACCTCCCAAAGACACATACCTCAAGAGTGAGATAAGAGGTACACCAGTAGAAGCCAGCTTCAACTCTGCTCAGAACTTTTTCAGTTTGTGAAAACAATTGCTTGACAAAATGTAATATATTAGCAAGTAAAAAATAAGCTCCAAAAATTACAACAGAAATTATCTTTACATGGCATATGGAAGGATGAAAGTGATGTTTACCCAAAGTGAGTAAGTGTATCACACTGATGAAAGTACAGCTGGCTGGAGATATATTCCCAACATACTCTTAACCAGCTATTATGTTCCAGAAACCTTAAGGCCTTCAGTGTTGTAACAAAATGTTATACATGATGATGTCAATTGTCAGTGTAAGTGCCAGATACAAAGAAGTACTAGTCAAGGATCCCCAAGAAATTGAGACTATGCAGTCTGATATGTACAGATTTCAATAAATTGTCAGAGTATAATTGAAATAATACATATATAGAAACAGTCTAAGGAATATAAACAAAAATTCCTAGGAATTAAATCCCCCTCCCCCCCGGAAAGTAACTACTTAAAATGAAATGTATGTATATGTATCCTAATACACCATCAATTGCAATAATCACTGCAATAGTTACCCAAAAAGGAATTACAACTGTCATGAACTCCCAAGTAAATGAGACAATGCGTCCTAATAAGTACAGAATATAAAAACATAACAGTATGTACTCAAACTACAGAACTAGCAGAAGGAAGTAAATATCCACATAATAATGTTTTAGTAAGGAGATCTGGGATATGAAGGGGGGTCCATTGGACACCAGAGCAATGAGGGAAAATTAGTTAAATGTTTTTTGTGTTCTTTTTTTTCATTGGGTCCGCACTCAGCGAGTGGGGGGACCGATAGACACCAGGGAGTTTATGACTTGGGGCCAGTGATTGGTAGGTGGGAGGGGACCACTAGACAGAAGGGATTATTTTTTATATGGAGCAGGTGATCGGCTGGTAGGGGGACCACTAGACACCAGGTTTGTTTTTTATATGGGACCAGTGATCAGCGGGTTTGGGGGACCACTAGACACTAGATATTTTTATTTACATGGGGCCAGAGATCGGTGGATGGGGAGGACCACATTTTTTACATGGGGCCAGCAATAGGCAGGGGGCTGTGCAGTAGGCAGCGATTGGCTGGGGGGGGGGATTATTGCATTAAACTGAGGAGAAAAATCTGCAGAGCTTACCACTGAAAGTGATGAGTTCAGCTGAATTTTTTCCTGCAGTTTAATACATTAACTCACTGTTCGTACATTTATTCTACCGTTTTAAGGTGGAATTTTCACAAAAGTTGCCAAAATGATTGCCTAACTTTCACGTAGGCGAAAGTCTGACTTTCATGGAAGTTCTGCTGGTGGAATTTTTATTTTTTGCACACCTCTAGCAATTACCCCATTTAAAGGTTGTATGGATGGGTGAGTACACAGATCCTGTCCTCATAAACACTGAGGACAAAGGACAAATTGTTTATGGAACATGATTCCTGTACTATATTCCCAATTATATCATGGCACTCCATCTCCTGCCCCACTGTCAAACAGCACCTCAGTGCTCATTACTCCCCGGTCTGCTCCTGCCAGTAACCATTGCTTTGGTCTACCTCTCACCTAAAGAACACATGCACTGTTGCTATATAATTGTGCTCCAATAGGGTTTTAGTTATAGTTATTGTTATTACAGTTTGCTAGTTATTTGGTGAGTTAAACCATTGGTGTATCTTAGACAATAGGTAGGGAGATTTTCTTGTCTCTCATTGGCTAAGACCCTTGCTAGGGGAGTACATTGATTACCAACAGAGACTGGAAAATAACCAGTATCCTGCCAACCTTCTGCCTTACTACCAACCATATCAATGCCCCAAACAGAATTTAAAAAACTAAATCAGCCATGTGTTTTCCATAGGTAAGTGAGCCACGACCCCCATCCAAACCCCAAAACAAAATGGCAACATCCTTTTTGAACTGCCACACACTATGTCAGTTTTATTACCTTCCCCACCTCAAAAAAAGAAACAGCTTTTTTTTTCAAATTAAAAACACTAGCATGCCACATACTCTTTGCTACATGTACAAAGGGTTTCGCTTTCTCCCCAGCTCACCATGGCTTCACCCCTGCTCCAGCAAAACACCAAGAAATGTGCTTTTGGTTTTGTTTTCATTTTTCTTTTTTGTGGAGGGGGGGGATTGCCATGTCTGACTGTCCTGGAGCCACTGAATGCACATGTCTCTTCCACCATTCCCAATAGTGCTCCATCTCTCAATTTCCATGTCTCCGAACACACTCCACACAGCTGTGTCTCTAATGGTGCCACACCTGTCAGTTGCAAAGTCTGTCTGCTGTCAAGCTATAAAAAAATGTACTCCATTCCTGATCATGGTTTCTCAAAGAAAAGAAAAAAATGTACGAACACT
Source organism: Neoceratodus forsteri (assembly GCA_016271365.2). NCBI lineage: Eukaryota > Metazoa > Chordata > Ceratodontiformes > Ceratodontidae > Neoceratodus > Neoceratodus forsteri. Next base: position 616,912,856 of record CM028133.1, read on the forward strand.
AAAACAAACCACACATGACTGTGGGAGGGTCATGGTTAAGGAAAAGAGGAAGGTGTTCATAGCCCTGAAGGAAACAATATAGCACAAACAACTGTGAAAAACTATAGTGCCCTGTACTGGCAAGTACTGTACATCAGTAGATAGACTACGTTACTTCCAGAACAACTTTAAACTTCATTTTTGTCATTTTGTTTATATATTTTTTTTATGTCTTATGTTACATAAAAAGTTTATGTGTAACCTATTTTCTAAGCACAATAATACCCTCCACAGTGGGTGGTATTGGGCTATACCTAATCTTCAGGGGGATATAAGGCCCTCCATCTCTGGTGTCAGGCTTCATTTGGCCCCCTAGATAATCTGCTTTATCCTAATACCACCCACCCTGTTAGGTATTATTGCTTGCATAATTGCCCCTTCTGCTAATTGTTACAAAGTAATATTTTACTGCACACTCGTCTCATGTTTTAGGGGTTTACTGTGGTTTCTCTAAATTTATTGTTTTTGTACTTCTGCTGTCTCTGTGTGCTCCCAGACCACCATGGGTCACACCTGGAAAAGGGTCTTGGCTCAGTGTGCCTCACCAGTTACTAACCGCTAAATAAGTAAATAATCATGGACCAGTAAAGGCTGAGCTCACCAGGGATGTGATATGCATTTACTTATTTGAATCTTCTTTATACAGATGACCAGACGGCCACATGAGATGTAATATCTCAACTGAAACAGTCTCAAAGAGGAGTTACGTTGGGGTATTTTTCAATTATGCACATTTTCACAATCAAAGTATTTTCATATGCATATTCTGCAACAGCCGTCCAAATAACTAGTTGCAAAAGTTAAACACTGTCATGGGTAAAAAGTGGAATCACACAGAACAAGTAACACATTATTTGAGTAAGGTACTAGGAGGAATAGCTGCTGTAGAATCATATTTAACATACTGTAGACTTCTTAGGACAAAGACTATGGCAGTACTATGGGGGGTCAAAGGGTCATGCAGCCAAATGACTAGTGAATGAACCCATCATGTCAGACAGTATATGCACTTTATGCAGCAGAATGGTCCCCTTAATATGAACTGGTGCTTAACACGAGGAAAAAAAAGCAATAAGGGCTTCTCTGTGTTGGAGCAGTAGCTGCCTGTTGTTTTTTTTTATAAATATGAAACCCCTTTATTGGTGTTCAATACATGTATCAATGAAACACTGTTGGGCATGACTGACTGACTTGATGAATGCTGCAAAAATATCAAAGTACATTTCCTTGAGGGAGGTTCACAAGATGATCACTAAGCTAGTAAATTGTGAGATTAGCTCTGCACTCTTTGTCTCAGTCTGCGTAAAGTTCGTAAACCCATTTAAATAGTATTTTCTGTGGAAGAGATGGACGAAAAAAGGAAAGTCATCTATCCTTCTCATTAAAGGAGAATTTGTCCGCAAACAATGGGCCATTAACATGTTTTGCTCAGTTGTTTCCAGCCCACAGTGCAGTTGGAGTGTCAGGAGGGCATCCTTAAAAGAGAACAATCAGCACCAAGAGACCCACACCCAATTGTGATCTTGGCTGCAATTTGTACTTTTTTGTGAGATCAATTTTTTTTACTTACTGTTTACTGCAGTATAGTAGATTGTATCAAACTGATTCTGTTGACTCCCAAGTTGACATTTTATATGAGGGCTGAAGCCCGAGGTTCAATGTGGAGGAAAAGCTCCTCCCACATCCCAAATATAAGCCAGCCTCACCTAACCATCCATCCTCATTATTCTTTGTCCTGTGATTGGGGTGGCCATGTGGTCTGTGCGGCTGTGCACTTCCTGCTATCTCTGCTGCCTTGTTCTTCATTCCTTGCCTGTTTGCTTGTCTCCTCTGCTCTGTCTTGTGTCCTTGTCCTTTCTCAGTGGACACTTCACCATGGTTCTTTGCTTGTGTGCTCTCTCATCTCCCTCCTAATCTCCCCTTTTTTTCCCATTGTTCTGTGCTGTCTCACCCCTTTCCCTTGCCTTGTGTTTGGTGTTTACATTGAAACATAAAAAGTGACATCAGTAGGGGACCACATGGCCCATCTAGTCTGCCCTTAAGTCTACCTTAAGCACTACTCAGTGTCAATGTGCCCTTCTACCTATCCCATGCATTTTTGAAGGATCCTACTGTTCTTGCTTCCACCACTCCCTGCGGAAGGCTGTTCCATGCATTGACTACCCTCTCAGTAAAGAAGAAATTGTGTGCATTGCCCCTGAATCTGCCCCCCTCCAGCTTCATGTTGGGATCTCTGGTTCTTGTTTTGCTCTTGGTCCTAAACAGGTCCTGAACCTTCACCTTGTTTATGCCTTTTAGAAACTTGAAGGTCTCGCTCATGTCTCCCCTTTTCCTATGCTGCTCAAGAGATACATGTTCAAGTCTTGCAGATGTTCTTCATGTGTGTTGTTGTACAGACACTGTATCATTTTTGTAGCTTTCCTTTGCACTGCTTCCACTCTGTTGATATCCGTTTTAAGGTGTAGTCACCAGAACTGTATGCCGTATTCCAGGTGCAGCCTTATCGGTGATCTGTAGAGAGGCAGGATGACCTCTTTTTTCCTACTGGCAATCCCCCTTCCTATGCAGCCCAACATAATATTTGCCTGTAGTGCTGCTTTTTCACATTGTTTGGACATTTTCAGGTCATCGGTTATAATTATCCCCACATCTCTTTCCTGCTTGATGGATTCCAGTTTTACTTCTCCTCAGTAGTATTCCTCTCCTGGGTTTCCTCTTCCATTTTTTGCATTAAAGTTTAATTGCCATGTCTTTTACCATAGTTCCAGAGTCCTTATGTCAGCCTTCATCTTTTCCACTCCACTCCACCTGGTCCCTATTACATAACTTTGTGTTGTCTGTGATCAGACCCACTTTCCCTTCCCAGGCCATGACATACATACCTCTCAAGTGTCCCTGATTTTCAGGGATGTCCCTGATTTTGCCTCAAAATTATACTCTGTCCCTCCTAAGATTTGTGTTTTTGTGGCTAAACAGTGGGGACTTTAAGCACAAAACAATGTCAAACATCAAAGTTATAGACTTGTTCTTCTTTAGAAAATGCATTTTGCACTAAGCCCCATATTCTACCAGCTTTCTGGGTGGATATCTCTAATTTTGAACATGTGTCCCTGATTTTGGTCCTTTGTCCCTGATTTTTTTAAGCCTTGTCTCTGATTTACGAGGCAGGAGGTTGAGAGGTATGATGACATATGTCGTTAATAAAAATAGTAAAGAGGATCAGACCTAGTACTGACCCCTGTGGCACACCGTTAGTTATTTTCCTTTCTTCTGATGGGGGGGTGACGTTTACTAGAACCCTCTGGGTTCTTTCCACTAAGTCAGCTCTGTATCCAATTTAATACTTGTTGTCCTACTCCCATGTTGTCTAACTTGTTTATTAGCCTTCTATGTGGGACCCGAGTCAAAGACCTTGCTGAAGTCCAGGTATACTATATCTACAGCATTGCCCCAATCCACTACTTTGGTTACCCAGTTGAAAAAGTCAATTAGATTAGTTTGGCACAATCTACCTGTGGTAAAGTCATACTGTTTTGGGTCTGATTTGCTGCTTTCCTCCAGAAAGGATATAATCCACTCCATGAGAATGGTTTCCATTGTTTTGCCCAAAGTTGAGGTGAGGTTTACTTGATGGTAGTTGCTTGCACTCTCCTTGCTCCCGGTTTTGTGGAGCAATATAACCGTGGCCTCTTTCCAATCCGGTGGGAACTCCCTGAGTTCATATGATAGATTAAAAAGATGAGCCAGGAAAGCCGCTAGTTCTTCTCTTAGTTCTCAGAGCAACCTAGGGTGTACCTCATTAAGTCCCATGGCCTTATTTACCTTGAGGTTTTCTAGTTTCTTTAGGGCTCTTTCCTCTGTAAAAGGTGCTGAATGTACTCCACCTCTGTCTGAGCTGTTCTGTATGAGAGAGGGTCCGCATCCTTCCTCCTGTTTTGTAAAAACATAGAAACATAGACTTTGATGGCAGAGAAGGACTCCTTGGCCCACCCAATCTGCCCATTTCACTACCTATTGGATATGCTGCAAATCCTAGTTAACCAACAGCCTACTTCTTCCTAACCCCCACCAGAAATGCCTTATGCCTGCCCCTTGCATTCTTAACTTCCCTCACTGTTTTTGACCCCACAACCTCCTCAAAAAGGCTGTTCCATGCGTCCACCATCCTCTCCATGAAAAAATACTTTCTCATGTTGCCTCTGAGCCGTTCTCCCCTCTATCTTCAAATTGTGCCCCCTTACTCTTGCACATCTCTTTTTCTGAGAGATGCTACCCTCTTGGAATCTGTTGATTCCCTTGAGGTACTTGAAAGTTTATATAATGTCCCCCTTCTCCCTCCTTTCCTTGAGGGTATACATGTTAAGCTTCTTTAGTCTCTCTTCATATGGCTTCTGGTGCAGACCCTGCACCATTTCAGATGCCCTCCTCTGGACTGCCTCCATCCTATCTATGTCATTGTGGAGATGGGGTCTCCAGAACTGCATGTAGTACACCAGATGGGCTCTCACCAACTGTATGTACAGAGGGATAGTAACTTCCTCTTTTCTACTGGTGATGTCTCTCCCTATACATCCCAGTATACCCCCAGTCCTCCTTACTGCCTTCTCGCATTGCTTGCTTATCTTAAGGACATCTGATATGACTGCCCCCAGGCCCTTTCCATTTTTGTTGCTGTTAGTACCCCCCCCCCCACACACACATACACATTATGCATTCTTCCCCGGGTTTTTGTCTCCTAGGTGCATTATTTTGCACTTCTTTGCATTGAATTTAAGCTGCCATACTTTTGACCATTCCTCCAACCCAAGTCCCTTCTCATCCTTAACACCCCTGTGTATCAACCCTGTTGCAGATCTTTGCATCATCTGCAAAGAGGCATACTTTTCCTTCCAGTCCCTCTGCAATGTCACTTATAAAGACATTAAAAAGGACCAGTCCAGTATGGAACCCTGCGGTACCCTGCTAGTAAGACCCCTTTTTTTGGAGTGGACTCTGTTTACTATTACTCTCTGTGTCCTGTTGTCCAGCCAATGTTTTACCCAGGCTACAACCCTGGGACCCACTCCAAGGATGGCTAACTTGTTTATTAATCTTTTGTATGGGACTGTGTCAAATGCCTTGCTAAAGCCTAGGTAGGCCATGTCCATAGCCCCTCCCTGGTTTACTACTTTAGTCACCCAGTCAAAGAAATCTATTAGCTTCATCTGACATGACCTTCTCACTATGAATCCATGCTGCCTTGGGTCCTGTGCCCGCTAGCCTCTAGGTACTCAACAATTCTTTCTTTCAGAAGTGATTAAATCATTTTCCCTACCACTGAGGTCAAACTAACAGGTTTGTAGTTTCCTGCCTCTGCTTTGCTCCCACTTTTGTGAAGGGGAATCACATCCACCCTCCTCCAGTCCTCAGGTACCACACCATTCTCCCATGATTTGTTAGAAAGGGTAGTCAGTGGTGTCACTAGTTCTCCCCTTAGTTCTTTTAGAATTCTGGGGTGAATCCCATCAGGTCCCATTGTTTTGCCCACCTTCAGGTTCAAGAGTCCTTTTCTGAATCCTTTCTTCTGAGAATGGACTGGAATCGACCCTCCTATCCAGAGTGCTTCTATTGATTGGATTAAGTTCCTCCCCTCCTCTTCTTTTGTGGCTACTGAGCAGAAGTATTAATTTAGTATCCCTGCTTTTTCACTGTCATCCTCTGCCCACCCATCTTCCCTTTTATTAATCCTCACTATGTCTCCCTTGATCTTTCTTCGCTCCCTAATGTACCTATAAAAGGTTTTATTCCCCTTCTTAACTGAGTTGGCTATCTTTTCCTGAGTTTGGGCCTTTACTGTTCTGACTGCCTTCCTCACTTCCTTCTGCTTTAACTGGTACAGTTCTCTTTCCTGCTCCTTCTGTATTTCCTTATACTTCCAGAATGCTGTCTTTTCCTCCCTAACCTTTCCTCCACCTCTGTTGAGAACCATAGTGTTTTTTTCCTTTGTTTTGATTTGTTTATTTGCTTCACATAAAGGCTTGTTGCCTCTGTGATGGCAGTTTTGATGTTTCCCCATTGTTCCTTCACTCCTGCTTCTTGCCTATTTGCTAGTGCTTTTCTGAAGCAATGTCCCATTTTGCTAAAGTCTACCCTCCTAAAGTCCAGTACCCTTACTACAGCTTGACTCTACAGTTGTGTTTATCATGAACCATACTATTTGGTGTTCATTTGTTCCTAGATGGCTGCCCAGTTCTAAATCTGAGATCCTCTCTCCATTCCCGTTTGAGAGTACCAGGTCTAAGTTTGCTCTCTCCTGAGTGGGTTCTAACACTAGCTGTCTGAGGTATGCCCCCTGTAGGGCATCAAGAATGACCCTGCTCTTGGATGTGGCTGCAGCAAAGGTGCCCTAGTTAACATCTGGCATATTCAGTTCCCCTATCAACAATATCTCCACTTTTTCTGCCATTCTAAGGATGCCTTCTATCATTTCCTTGTCCATTTCCTCCCCCTGAGACAGGGGTCTGTATACAACCACCATGCAGATTGTGGCGCCATTTCCTGTCTCCAGGGTAACCCACAGTGCCTCCTCTCCTCCCTCTTTACCCTTTAGTTCCATTGCTTTGATCCCTTCCTTTATGTAGAGAGATACTTTTCCTCATCTTCTACCCTCCCTGTCCCTCCTGTAGACTGTGTACCCTGGTATGTTGACATCCCAGTCATGGTTCTCTGTATACCATGTTTCTGTGACTGTCACAATATCCAGGCTTCCCTCTTCCATCAAGGCCACTAGTTCAGGGAGCTTGTTACCCAAACTATGGGCATTGGTACTCATTGCCCTCCATTTTTTGATGGCCTTCCCCTTTTAGCCCCATCCCTGTCCTTACTGCCTTTGCCTTTTTCTCTATTTACCCCTGCCCTTCTCCTTATTGATTTCTCTATTTTGGTGTTTACCTCGTTAATTATCCTGTTTGTGGGGGGGGGACTGGGATTTTCCTGCTCCTTTTCAGTGCCTCCCCCCCCATGGCTAGTTTAAATGCTTGCCAATGAAGCATTTAAACCTATCACTTTGAATCCTGGTTCCCCTTCTCGACAGATGCAGACCATCGTGCTGGTATAGGCCTATATCCCTCCAGGTGGACCATCAGTCCCCAGTGAAGCCAAAACTCTGAGCTTTGCACCCGTTTTTTAACCGTTGATTGAATCCCATTGTGTGGAGCACTGTAGCCTCACCCATGCCATAAACAGGCAGCACCTCCGAGAAGGTTACCTTGCATGCTACTTGTCTAAGGCCCCTCCACAACTCCACAACTCCCCCTGCACTGCTCTGATCCTAATTCCAGCCAGGTAATTTGTCCCTAGGTGGACAATGATGTCCAGCTCCCTCCCCCGTGCAGCTGCTCCCACCATCCTGAGGATTCATTCCCTGTCCCTCCAAGCAATGGCACCTGGCAGGCACCTTAACTCTTTCTCCCCTACTTCCCCCAGTTATATTCCCCAACAACTGAGTCCCCCACCAGGAGTTGTTTCCTTTCCCTGTGGGGTCCCGTGCCACCCTCCTTTGGGTCTCCTTTGTGGAGGTTCCCAGCATCCTCCTTGGTCTCCATGGTGGGTGCCTCCATAGAGGAACCATGTTCTGGCAGAACAGCATATGAACTGTGGAGAGATGCAACTGGAGGAATGCACCTGTGTTCCGCCACCCTCCCTAAGCCCACTGTGGTCCAACCACTCTTCTTTCTTGGCAACCTCTGAGGCTGCAGCGGCAGCCCTGGTAGTTCTTGGGTGGGACAGGAGGTTCCCCCGAATCCTGGCCAACTGAACCTGGAGACAAGCAACCTCCTTCCTCAGCCCAGAGAGGTGCCTAAAGAGAGGACAACACCCCATCCTCCAGAATGTCTTCTGGAAGACTAACGCTCCACAGCCACTGCAGTGCAGTGCATCACTCCCATCAAGTCTTATTTGTGGCCCCATAACTGTTGTTTTGTATGCTTACTCTTTTCTCTCTCTCTGTTTTCTTTTTTTTGTTTGTTTGTTTTTTCTCCCTACTTTCCTACTGCCTCTGTGCCCTTATAGCTCCTGCCCTTTCTGTTCTGGGACAGGAAGTTCCTGTATTCCTCAGTAATCTCCATCTTTCTTGCTCAGAGACAGACCTCCAGTAGTTAACCCTTTTTTCCTTCTCCTTCTCTCCCTGTCTTTCTCTCCTTCAGTAGTGACTTACGGCGTCTCTCTCCTCTTGTATGTGCCTTTGTGGACCTAGGTGCTAGCTACACCCTTTGTAATTCTGCCTATATACCAGCTAGGCTATTGTTTGTGCTGTGCTGCCTAACTGTTCCTGTGTCTTTAAGTAGGTGTGGCCTGGCCTTCCACTATAGAGGTACAGCACCCAGGGGTGGTTGGGGAATGAGGGTGAGTGGGGGGGTTGTTTCTTTGGTACTCGGTGTCTACAAACAACAATCAACAATCTGTTATAAAAAGAATTTCCTCTGTAACCTACAGGGCATAACACACCTCTAGTTTAGGGTAGCTGGTAGCTACTCTCCCTCTCTCAGCTTCTGCAGTAAACAGAGTCCTCAGTCAACTCCTGTTTGTAATCCACAGTCCCTCAAGCCTTCTTCAGTTCCTCCCCTTATCAGACACCTCTTTCACAGAATTTCAGTAACAGCTCTAATCACAAATGACTGCAAATATTCTCCCAGCTAGATTACCTCCCTGTCAAATTAAAGTTATACTAAGTAAGGACAACCCCAAAAACAGAGAATCAAAATACTGACTTCTACTTACTATTACAGGCTCCAGAATTTAGAATTCAATTCAATGTACTCAGTAAATCACATCCTTGCTGTAGGGTAACTACTCTCCCTCTCTCCTCTTCTGTAGCAAAGAGAGTCCACAGTCCAATGGAGCAGAAATATCTGTTGAGGATTTCTGCTTTATCCCTATCATCCTCTGTGCCCCCCCCCATCTTTCTTAATGAGTCTGACAATAGCTCCTCTTGTTTTCCTCATCTCGCTGATATATCTACTAAAGGTTTTGTTCTATTTTTAACCTCCCTGGCTGTCTTCTCCTCTGTTGATGCCTTCGCTGCTCTGATTTCCTTAGTTGTTTCCCTTAGCTTCTCTTTGTAGTTATCCCTGTCCTTGTCGGAACCAGTTTCCTTGTAATTTCTGAAAGCAGTATGTTTTTCCCAGACCTTGGTGGCTACTTCCTTAGAAAACCAAAGGTTTTCTTTCTTCTTCTTTCTTTATCATTGATTTCTGTTAGTAATATTGCAGTTTAAGATGCATCCAGTACTCCTTAACATCCATTCCTCGTACAATATTTGCAAGCTTGTTTTTGAGGCCTTCTTTCATTTTAGCAAAATCTGCTTGTCTAAAGTCACTGGGCCAGATTCTAGAAAAGTTACACCTGGCAAAACACCACTTGAGCCAGGTAGATTGGCACATGTAGCAACTTATGCCAGCAGTTGTGACTTGTGCTATTCTACAAAGTGGCCTGCGACACTTGCGCCGAACAGCTGTTACTCCAGCAGTTGCACCATAAACCCCCTGCAACATGGTGCTAGGGGATTTACAGCAGCAGTTGCACCCCATTCCAGAAGGGCAGCAACAAAGTCCCCACTGTCAGGATTCTACAAGAACCCCCCCGGAGGAGACCAGCAAAGTAAGTTACACCTGCAATTAGCTGGTGTAACTTACATCCGTCCTCTGAGGGTCCTATAGAACCCAGTCCATGTGTCCTTCCCCCATGGCCAGACTCTGTTGTTGACCCAATGGGTATTGCACACCCCACCCCATCCCCTGTTCTGTACATGCCCCCCATACCCCCACATGGTACCAGCCCCACAGGGCTGCCCACACCCACTGCCCCTTGATACCCAGTGTATTCAACACCTCGCAGGGCTGCCCACACCCCCATGTCCCCGACTCTACCCTTCTGATAAGCCCTGCAGGGTGGCACAATCAACCTCCCCACCCATGCCCTGACCCCGATTTGCCAGCCACAACTGTGGCAAATACCCTGCCCTGGCAACCTAGTAGTCCCCTACCCAGCCATGAAAGGCCACCCAGCACCCCCCACCTGTCTCCTGCTGGTGACTGGCACAGCCCACCTCTCACCACCATGGCCAGCCACCGACTAAGTTCAGTATGAGTGTGTACTGAAAAGACACACTCAGAAACTAATTTCTGAGCATGTCTTTACAGTATGTGTTTATGAACTCAGTGTGATGGCAAAGTAATATGCTCAATCATATCTGCTAAGACAGGAGAGAAAGTGCTAAATGAGCTGGCACACAGCTGGGTGGGGGGCCACTAGACCACCAGGGCATGTCAGGGTAATTGCTGCATTTGCAGCGGGTGACTCAGGGATGGGGCATGTGTGTGGGATTGACTGTACCACCCTGCGGGGCATTTCTATTGGTGTTCTGTGGGGCAGTTGGTATGGCCAGCCCTGCGGGGCACTGTGAGGATGTTTCAGGGGCCAGTTGGTGTGGCCAGCCCTGTGGGATGATTGCTGGAGGCTTGGGGTGTGGGCAGTCCTGCGAGGCGGTGGTTGTAGCTTGTTGGGCAGGGGTGCACTTGTGACCTGCGGCTGCGGGTTGCAACATGCTGGCCAGGTAAGCCCTCTGTGCAGCATACCTAGCTGCCTGTTATGAGATGCAGGACTTTGCTGCGGAGACCCTGCCCCTTCCAGAATAGGGGGCAGGGTCAATGTCGCAGTTGCGGGTGGTGCAAGTTGTGTTTGGCAGCAACTTGCGCCACCCTTCTAGAATTAGGCCCATGACTTTGGTGTTTGAGTGCTTAGTTTCTGTTTTTGTCTTAACCTGGAACCACGCTATGCAGCAGTTACTGGACCCCAGGTGACTCCCAGTTTTAACCTTTGAGATTTTGTCCCCATTTGTGAGTAACATGTTAAGGACAACTCCCCCCCAGTTGGGTCCTTAACAAGTTGTTTTAGACCTGCTGTGCTCAGAGTCTGCAGAAAGTCTTTGCTTCTGGATGAACTTGCTGAACAGGTACTCCAATTTATGTCAAGTAAATTGAAGTCACCCACCACTATCATGTCCTCTCTATCGTGCATTTTTTGGTATGGATTCTAAGATTTCTTTGTCCCCTTCTACCCCTATCGACAGGTGTCTGTAGAACACTCCTACCCGAGTTAGTGTTCCATTACCAGTGTTTAGAGTAACCCAAAGTGACTCGACTTCTGTGTTGTCATTTTGGGCTATGGTAGCTTTAAATCCCTCCCTTATGTACATAGCCACCCTCCCACACACCTTTTTTCCCAGTTCTGTCTTTTCTGAAAAGACAGTATCATGGACTAGCTGTTTTCTAGTTGTGGTTATCGTTGAACCAGGTCTTGGTGATGGCAACCCAGTCAAGATCTTCTTCCGTGTTGATAGCAGTGAGGTCATCGATTTTATTAGCTAGACTCCATATGTTAGTGAATATAGCTTTCCAAACTTGAATTCCTCCTTTTTTTGGTACCATCCTATGTTTGATTGCGCTGTTGTATTGTCATCTGATCTTTTTCCTAATAATTGTTTAGTTTGTTTGCCCCCATTTAGGTTTAGTATTATATGTTTAACCCCTGGTTAGGTTGAGTTTTGGGGGAGAGGTAGCAGGTCCTTTTATTGGTGCCATCCTGTCCCCAGTGCCTAGTTTAAATGATTGATGGCGACATCCAACTTCTACCATAGTACTCGCATACCTTCTCTAGTCAGGTGTAAGCCATCATGTTTGAAGAGACCCCTGTCCTAGAAGTCCTGCCAGTTTCCAATGAAGATGTGCCCCCTTTCTTGGCACCAGCCCTGGAGCCAAATGCTTAATTCCTCTATTTGATCCTTCTGGATCCTTTGGGTACTGCCTCCTGTTCCCCACACTGGGAGGACTTGGAGAAGGTAATGATTGGAAAGTGAGAGTTTACAGTCTCTCCCAAGTGAGATATGTGTTTTTGGTCTCCTCAACTGTCTGGTCTGCCAGGTTGTTAGTACCTATACAGACGAAAACACTTACGCATTTACCCTCCCTTTGTATTACCTTGTTTATGCAGTTGGTATATCTTTTTGCAGAGGCCCCGGGTAGGCACTTGACTACCACCATTGTCTGAGGCCCCTGATTTAGGTGGGCCTCCACTCCCCAGATCATGTAATCACCAATAATTAGAATTTTTTCCTTTTTTAGTTTTTTTAGGTATGCCATCTTTGGATGTTCCTGTTTTAGATTCCTTTGGTGTGTCACCCTTGGCTGTTCCTCTTGTGAGACATATCTGTTAGCATTTATAAATATTGTTATAGCCCTTATTCCTCACATTGGCAAGAGGAGCGAATCTATTTGTTGTTTGGATTGGTGTTTGTTGTTTGGATTGGTATTTGTTGTTTATATTGGTGTTTGTTTCTTGCTCCCCCCTTCTCTGCCTGTTTCCCATCCTCACTCCTTTCTCTGTCAGCAGTTCTCCTCTGTTGCCCTCTCCCCACCTTCATTGTCCTTGTTTTTGCTCCTCTGTTTCGGTTGCTTTCTTTTTTTTTTAACTCTATTTTTTTCACCCCTACCATTCCACTAAACTCTCTCCAGCGACCTCTGGGACCTCAGTCTCTACCTCCCTACGTGGCTCAGCTGCCCCATCAGCTCATCTCCGGCTCCGGACATCCCACCCGGGTCTACCCTCTGGGGAAAGGTTGCCCCGCTTAGGCGCTTTTCTTTAAGTATTGAGGCCGGGCTGGGGGACAGTGGAAGGGCTGAATCCATTTCTGGGGTGTGGACTGCCAAGGGAGGTGCCTTAGCCTATCGGCGGAGGAGGGTTTGTTTTGTGTTCTTGATTATGCCCCTGTGGAGCTCGGCTGTCAAAGCAATGTATTGCCATGGCTCCACCCCCCTGGCATGTGCTATGATGCTACTATTGGCGACCTCCAACCTCTGCCAGTGGTCGCTCCTTGAGTGGTCATCTGCCCAACCCTCCCCAGGGAAGAGTGAGCAGTCCTTCAGATGCTCAATCTCTTCCCCCCCCAACCCCTGGCAGCCTGGGCTCGTTTCTGAACCACATGGCATGAGTTGTGGCATCCAGCGCCTCAGCCCTCAGTGCCACTGGGCTGGCTGCTTTCTCTTTTTTTTCCGAGGGATTTTCTTGCTCCTTTCGGAGTTGACATTCCATTCTTTCTCCTAGCATTTCTAGGTTTATGATGCCTATGAAAGCCTGGTTAAAGCTACATCTGCAAACATTTCACAGACTTGCCTTGTTTGCTATCCTTACTGATAAATACAGGCTTTCAGCTGGAAAGCACATGCACTGGCCATTTAATTGCCTTCACTGGGCTACAGGCACTTGAAGTTCAACATCAGCAGAGACAGCAGGATGAATCACCTTATGTCTTTATTTCCTTAACACAGTGACTGACAGTCTGACACAAGCACCTGAGCACATATGGCTCAGCAGGTATTCTGGATCATTAGAAAACATAGGAGTCAGGCAGAACTGCCACACTTTCATCTTCCTATTCTTCAGTCATATCTATCACCCATACTTCTCAATTTATTTCCTCATAAATCAGGGTCAGAGACCCAAAAATCCAGGACACATTTTCGTCATAACTCACACTCACTCAGACAGCTGTCAGAATGAAGGGATAAATGTAAGGTGTATGTTTTGAAGGCGATCAGTACATAACCATACACCATGCTGTTATTCATGCTTAATCCCACTGTTCAGGCTCAGAACCACAACATTTATGAGGGAGTTAGGAAAAGTTTTGAAGCAAAAGCAGAAAAGTCCCTGATCATCAAGAACAGTTGAGAGGCCTGCTAACACCAGTCAGATCACTCCTCTTTTACAGGAATAACAATATTTGTTTGTCTGATCGTTTCCTTGGAGTGGCAATCTACCCATGCATATTTGCATGTAGAACTATTTTCATTCAGTTAATATCCTGGTAGCTATAATCCTGCTCAATCATTCTGTATTGAAAGTTAAAATCTGAACCCCCTGAGTAAACTATTCTAGGCACTTTCAAACAACTTCTTTCAGCATTGTCCTAGAGACAAGTATAAGCCTTCCATGGTTTCATATTTTGGGATCCTGAAAATATCTTTCTTTTGAAATGCAACACTAATTACTTCATCTTCAGCTCCAGCAGGTGAAGCAAATAGCAGTTCCTGATCTGCAGAGCATCTAATCTATATTAGCATTCTAACTAACTAGCTAGAGGTGCCAAAGCAATGTCGCCATGACACTGCTGAGTTCAACATGTTTTTTTTTTACTTATATCACCCACATCTCCTCAAGATCATGGAAGAGAATTCTAGCATGCACATCTCTACATCAATGATGATATGCTGACAGCCCTCATTTGAGAACGATGTTGTTAACTCTCTATTCCTAGGATTCTGTCACATATTCAGTAGCCTGACCTCTAACCGAACATGTTCAGTAATGCTGTAGCAGCTTTCTTTTTCTTTTTCTCTCAGTCCTCACCAACAGCCCTCAGGGCACCATCTCCCTAATTTATTCCTTCAGGATGTCTTTGAGTGTAAGAAGGTATCGTCCATCCACCAAGGATGGGAGTCTCCAGTTTCTTTTCATTCATACTATTGCAATCTACAACTCAAACATAACATGAATTTACTGGGGCTGTTTCTTCTATGATAGCCCTGGGTGCATTCCTCTTTTCAGCCACCAGAGGTGGACACTTCCCCATGAACTTAAAAGAGAATATGTAGTCCCTATTCTTCCAAGGTTTGTAACAGGCTGTAATTCCTCTGCTCAGGGTTAATCCCTCTTAAATACAATATGTAGTCATATATTATCACCTAGATACCTCTGCTTCTACTAGTGTCATTCTTTTGACTTGAAGAAGATCTTCAGGAAGTCACCTTTGACTTCTTCCTACACACTGCAACTCAAAGACGGTCTTCAGGGAGTCTGCTTGGATGTCTTCCTATACATTTCAGCTTGAAAAAGGTCTTCAGAGAGTCCCTTTTAACTTCTTCCAACATGCCTCAACTCGAAGAAGATCTTCAGGAAATCTTGTACACTTGCAGTCTCTCAATGTCCTCTGTGCTAACAGTTGTACTATCAGTCATGCAGTCTCTTGACACTTTCAGTGCTAACAGTTACACTCCCAATCATACAGTACTCAGTACTAACAGTTGCACTCCACCTCATGCAGTCTCTTGACACACTCAGTGCTAACAGTCGCACTCCCAATTTTGAAGTCTTACGATGTTCTCTGTGCTAACAGTTTCACTCCCAATCATGCAATACTCAGTGCTAACAGTTGCACTCACAACCACACAGCCTCTTGATGTTCTCAGTGCTAACAGTTGAAAGAAAAAGAAAATAAATGGATGTCTTTTTCACTCAACTCGAAGACGATCATCAGGGAGTCCCCTTGAATGTCTTCCTACATGCCTCAACTAACAGAAAAATTTCAAGTAGTTCCCTTTAACTTTGTCCTTCACGCTCCAACCCAAAGACAGTCTTCAGGGAGTCCCTGTCGACATCTTCCTTCATGCTTCATTGCAAGAAGGTCTCAGGAAGCACACTTTGACTTCTTCCCGACACTTCCATCTCCAATGATGTTGCCTTTTCCATGCTGTTTCAAGGTTCTTGTACTACACATGATTTTTCTCAAATTAAAGAGCAGCAGACCATAAAGCTCCTCGAACTTCATCTGATATGTGCCAACCTTACAAACCTCCTTAGCCATAGTCCAGCAAGCCTCTGCTACTCATTTGGGTTTACTTTTCAGATCAAGATGGTCTTCACGGTCCCCTCAAAGTCTTCGGATGCAACATCATTCATACTCCATGATGTACTAGCCATTTTCTTCTTGAGTTTCATTCTTCTCACATGCCTAGTATCTCGCTTCCATATCCAGTATAGAAGACTGCATGTCTTAGTTACCATCTGGCATTTATCAGCATAGTGGAGACCCTGCACCTTCTAGCTAATTTGCTCAGTTCCTGCCTCGATCTCTGAGAATTCTCGGAATCAGATTCTGAATCAGATTCATCCAGTGACGTTCATAACAGAGACATCATAAGCATCTCGTTTTGCAGTTTGCCATTGCATTCTACTCCAGTTTTAGATGTACAGTTCCTGCTGCCTTCCTTACACCAGCTCCATTCTTCAACTGTCAGTCATCTATAGCTCTCCTTCCACATTGTAACCATGACAGTGGCAGATTTCAGACATATTCTCCACTATTATCTATGCATTCACTACTCCAGGTTGCCATTGTGAGATATCTGCATGAAATGGAAGCACTAAATAAGATGGGCCTACCCCTTCCTCTAGAAGCTTCTGATTTTGGGATATCTTCAGTCTCCAACTTTCTCAACCATTTAGTCAATCATCTTTCAGTTTACAACATCCATTGAGCAAGGCTTCATTGCATTCCATCATGGCTTTGTGAAGGCTAATTCATCTCTAACTTAAGCCTCCCACTGGCTTCTCATGTCCCACCAAAGTAACAGCTATGCTAACCCTGGAACATCGCTCACTTATCCCCAGCAACCTCCATTGTGTCTTCTCCTCCTTGAGGCTCCAATCTCATCAATTCAAAACAGAAGATCTTCAGCAAGACAAGCTACATAATGGCCATTAAAATGCTAGTTCCTAAACAACTTACATCATCACTTGGAAGATATTTTTCTCCTTCATGCCATCCTGTCATACCCTGGAAGTTCCTCCAAATGCTCAGATACTTTCATTTCCTTGGAACAAACTGATGTTTTATAAGTTCCATCTTAGCCATCTCCAATCTGATGCCATTCTCCTCTAGTCATACCATCCTCCTGTCCAGAGAAGATCTTCCTCAGTACTCACAGTCTCAAACTGCTACCACCATACTTCATTATTATGAGGGTCAGTAGTAGTCATTCAAGTCCCATGCCTTTCTATCTTCACCAGAAGTGCCTTCTTTAGCATGCCTTCATCTATCTCTCCCTCTTGGAATCAATTGGACTGCATCCAGAACCTTTTATAGATTCCCTATCAATGAAATAAACACCAATACTCCTCAAAGATCCATTTACTGCATATCATCTTACTGCATCTCATTGTGTGGTTTATTATGTCAGCATCTTCTGCTTAATCCTCTCAGTCACTAGCATCTCTTCATCTCAACTTCAACCAGCGGCAAATTTTCCAGATGAGTCCAGACTTCAGTTCCTGATTATAAACAACCATTGTTTATCAATTCCTTCACCATCCTAGCCTGAATGGACAAATCTGATAAGTTCTACACCTTGTCCTAAAAAACTGACTTTCTTCATACTGGCTTAAAATCTGAAATAAGAATAACTGAAAATGAAAAAAGTCCTAACAGAGTTTTACAGCATGTCAGTAAATTCTAATAAATTTCAAGCATTGGAAGCCACCTCATGTTCTGTATTAAGGAGATCTATATGCTTACTAGGAAAACAGAGCACCTAGAGAATCAGATTTGTCATTGCAATGTGTGAATTGTGGGTTTGTCAGATGGTTTGGATAATGAATTTCCATTTTTTTGTGTATTTAGTCATGGAGGTGCTCTTTTCTGTGTTTAATCTGCCACTGGATAAGTCTTTCTTGCTAACAAAACCTTTTTGGGTTACCCTTAACAAATGAACTGCTATGGCAGCCACAGATACTGCCAATGCAAGACCATCCGAGAAATCTATAACTGTGGCAACATTTACCTCCAAAAAGTAATTAAGGACTCATTTTCCAGTAGGTGAGATTGAAGGGAGTGTGTATGTATAAAAAGCAATGCTTTTATCTATAACCTGATCACTTGCATCAACACAACAACTACTTAGGAGGTTTTTGGCCTACAGGCATGACATCCTAGAAACAGGAGTGCAGTTAGCCTCCTGGGTCCCACAAAAGCAAAGGTAATATAAGATGGGAAGCCTTATGGTTTGTTTTCATTTTGTTTTTTAGGTGGATCAGCTTTCTGCTTTAATACAAGCCCAGTATACTCAGGAATCAGACAAGGGCACCACTATTTTGCCCATCTAATCTGATTTGGCAGACCTTGCTGAGATTATGGAGGCTATATATCCCAGAGTGAATGATTTTTCATGAACATTATATCCGGTAAGTTGGTCAGATCACAGCACCTTGGGGTTCACATTTAGGGCCCCCCCCAGATGGTCTTGCCCCTATGGAGATGGCCCAGTATCGCCCTTTGAGAGGGATTTCCTTGGTAGGACTATAGGCAGTGCTTCACCTATCAGGTGTGGAGGTTACATGTTTAATTGGGATGGAGGCGGCAGTGGCAGCCTGTAATCAGGCTGTTGCTGATGCCTTTGACTCAATTGCACCCATTCGTGTCTGGCCCTTGTCTACTCGGCAAAGACCTCCTTGGTACGATGATGAACTCAGGGGTTTAAAGTCTAGGGGCCAGAGGTTGGAGAGATGCTGGAGGAGATCTAGTCTAATGGAGGATAAATTGGCCCTGAAGTCACATTATGCTGACTATCAGGGGGCAATCTCCTGAAAAAAGGCAGATTTTTTTTGTCTAGGGAGATTGCTGTGGTGAGGAGCAGACCAGCTTAGCTCTTCCATATGGTAGATGGGCTTTTACATTATGCCTGTCTCCATGTTGGTGGGGCAGGTTCAAGTACTAGGTGCAAAGAACTTGCTCTGTTCTTCGCCCAGGGGCGTCACCGGAGTTGTAGAGTTGGGGGAGCTAATGCCCCACAGTTAAAATCTTAACTAACCTAGGGGGGTCCGGGGCCATACTCTCCTGGAAAATTTTGAGATTTTAAGCATAAAATGGTGGCTTTTCCTGCATTTTTATTGGCATTTTACAGCTATCAGGAGTTACTCTAGCCAACAAAGTTGTCATTAAAATACAATATTGTTTTCCGAAAAGCTCCACACACAAACACATATGAGTTGCCCAACATTAAAAGGTACATGTTACATTTCACCTCTCAGAACCACTCCTTTCCATATCCGTAACATATGGAAAAAGTTCTGCCCTCATAGCAAAGATGCTGCAAAGTTAAAGCACAAATTCAGAATACTCTGATGCTGATTTGCTGAGCAATTGTAGTATATTTTGTACAAAATAAAAAAGTCACTAGTTACCCGTGTTTTGAGCTAGTATCTCCATGTCTGATCACTGTCCCACATTTCCAGGACCAGTGATTGAGTTGTTTAAGATGTCTTGAATAAAGGTCCAGCAGTGGAAAGAAAAATAACTTCGGATACCTCTATGAGTGAGGAAGGCTCACATTTATCTTGCAGGCTGAAGTTTTAGTGTGGGAATGAAGAACACAGCACATGTACCTTAGTTAAGTTTATTCACACAGGAAAAACATAAGGAGGTACAATGCATCTCCTTGTCAGGGAGGTACATGTGTTTTACTTGTATAAGTATACTTAACTGAGACATTTTGTAAAAACAAATACAGTAAGTACAGTAGATAAGTGAATGAACAGTGTGTGGTGGCATGGGGGGCTTGGAAAGGTAGAGCCCAAGGGGTATCTTATCTTTCTTTTGTTAATAAAAAAAATAGACAGTGTGGCTGCTCCTTAATATTACTGAATTTAAAGCCGCAATAAATTACATTACAGTGCAGCTGCTCCTCCATAATTTTTATTGTGTTTACAAGCATCAAAAGTACATTGTGTGGCAGGCTGCTCCTCCTTATTGTGCTTAAAGCAACAGTTACTGCTGCTTTAAACATATTAAGCAGGAGGAGCCACACAGTGTATTTCAATGAAAATCAAAATTCCCCCTGCCTTTCAAGTCCTCCATCACCTCACCACACACTGCTCATCCACCCATCTACATATTGTTTGATTTTTTTTAAATTACTTTGGTCATACCTTTCTCTCTGAGCTCTGTCGACAGGCCAAGCAGGCAGCAGCATTGAAGCACTCTTTCGCTCCCTCCTCAGTTCATTCAACAGGCCCAGGACGAGTACAATTCAGTCTTTACTCTTTTTCTTCTCCTCATATCACAGCTCCTCAGGGGACAGTCTCCTTCTCCCATCCCTGCTCTGCTTTCATGCCTTCCTTCTGGAATCCATCACTCTCTCCCTCCCTCATGTGCCCCCTCCTGCTCCATTCTGGTTCCTTTCCCAGTACAAGACATGATGTGCAGCACTGTAACCCCCTCAATAACATTTTGTCCCCTCCCCATTCAGCCTTGGTGTGGCCTGTATCTCTCTCCTCCCTCACATAGTGGCAGCTAACCTGTTTGCTGTCCTCTCTCACCTCCCACAAGGCAAGGCCCACCTGCACCCACCCTGACCCCTCACACCGAACTGAGAAAGAAGCACAAAATTGCCCCCCTGGTGCTTGCTGTTGCTGTATGTCAAATAAATCTTACCTGCCAGGTCACATCGGTGACAAATAAAGTGCCACCCCAGACTTTGACCTCTCCCATGGCATTCTGCCGAGACAACTCTGGATCTCCTCTCCACTGGCTCCCAAACCGACAGAAGTCATGATATGACTCATGCACCCATGAGACAAAAAATTTCATATTTCTCTATTATACTTCATAGGCGTTTGATTAGTGGTTTACAAAGTCCAGTGGAGAAAAACAAAAATGCGCTCCATGTGGCGGCACTGTGAACCTGATGTCTTTAAGGAAAGTCATGGCTTCTTTTTCTTTCTGCTGCAGAAAAGCTGTGATTTTCATTCTTTGATGGGGGAAATGATTGGGGGCTTTAACTTTAATTGGGGGAGATATACACCCCCAAAAACAGCCTGATAATGCCAATGCTTCGCCGACAAAGTGTTCTCTGTCAGGGCTGAGGTCTCTTCGAGCGTCTCTCGAAGAGGATGCAGGGTTCATCCTGAGCCATGTCAAAACACTCCTCTTGTCTTGGATGAGTTTGAACTAGTTGGGGTGGAGGATGTGGTTGAAATAGTCTCGAGGCTGCGACCAAAACAGTGTTATCTGGACCCAGGTGCGACCCGTTTTTTGGTTGGATGTTTGGACCTGATTGGACCGGTGGTTGCAGAGATTGTCCAGAGTTCCTTGAGGAGTGGGATTTTTCCAACAGTCTTGAAAAAGGCTTTGGTTAGACCCCTTTTGAAGAAGCTTTCATTGGACCCGGACTGTCACGACAACTACAGGCCAATCACTAACCTCCCAATTTTAGGGAAGGTTATAGAAAAAGTGGTGACCATCCAGCTCAAAAAACATCTTGCCTCCTCCTCCACCTATGAGTCTTTTCAGTCTGGGTTCTGAGCCAAGCATAGTACAGAAACTGCCCTGGTGAGGGTGCTTAATGATCTCCTGATGGCAAGGAACAGGAGAGAGAGTGTACCATCCTAGTTCTCCTGGACCTCTCGCTGGCATTTGAAACTGTGAATCATGAGGTGCTATTGAACCGCCTGCAGTTCTGGTGTGGCTTGTCCATTAATGTTATCAACTGGTTCAGGTAATACCTGACAGACAGAGTGCAGAGGGTAATGATGGGGTTGGCATCATTTAGCCCAAAGCCTCTGAGCTGTGGGGTTCTGTAGGGTTCGGTCTTGTTGCCCTTATTGTTCATGGTGTATATACTGCTGTTGGGAGACATTATCAGGTGGTCTGGGCTGGGTTTTCACTGCTACGCAGATGATATCAAGCTACACCTGCCCTGAACACCTGAAACCCATTAGGCAGCCTCTGTATTTAACAGCTGCCTAGAGGAAAATTCAGATTTGGATGACTCAAAACTGGCTTAAATTTAACCCAGACAAGACTGAGGTACTGGTGGTGGATCTGGATCATTGTGGCAGTGGGGGCCCCTGGCTTAGTGCTGGAGGGATTCCCCTTGCTCCATCCAGATGGGTAAGGGATCTGTGCATGATCCTGGATGATGGCCAGACACTTGATGCTTAGGTGTCGGCCATTGTTAAAACTGGATTTTACCATTTTAGGAATATCGCCTGGGTCCAAGCCCTGATCCCGCCTGAGGACTTGATCACACCGGTGCATGCTTTTATTACATCCAGGTTGGACTACTGTAATGCCCTGTACTTAGGGTTATCTGAAGGCAACCTCCACCATCTGTAGCTGGTGCAGAATGCGGTGGCAAGATTGTTGATGGGTGTGAAAAGGAGTGATCATATCACCACGGTCCTCTGCAAACTGCACTAGTTGCTAGTCAAGTGGAGGATTGTCTTCAAGGTAGAGCTCTTGAACTTCAAAACCCTGCATGAAAGGGGTACAGTTTATCTGCAAGATCTCCTTTTTCCCTACTGACTATTATGGGTGCTCTGTTCTGCCAAGGGTTGCCTCCTTGAAGTTCCCAGTGTTAGGGTACGGCATTCAGGAGATCATGCCTTTTTGGTAGCCGTACTTACACTGTGGAACTCACTTCCTGGTTACCTTAAGGGGGTCCCTTGGTAGAAGCCTTTAAAAAAGGGTCTTAAGACCTATTTGTCCCAGCAGGCTTTTAACTGTTAATATTTATCTGATGGTTTTAAGGAGATAGATCATTTTAAGTATTGAATCCCAGTTAAATCTAATTATTTTCATGTTGATTATTACTGTAGTTTAATGTACAGCACTCTGAGTCCCTGGAAAGAGGTGTTTTATAAATAAAGTATCTGTCTATCTATCTATCTATCTATTTCTAAGTTTGATATGCTCAAGTGGTTTAACAGAAAGACAATTTGTTTAAAAAGGTTGCCTATTTAAATAGACTTCATGAGTTTAACATTCTTCTAAAGTAGCTAAATTATTAACAAAAGGCCATGTATATAGAAACAAACAACCATTAAACCATTTTAAAGGCAAAAAAAGACAAGGGACTGGATTTTCAAAGTGTGGCACCGGGCTTGCACCAAGCCCTGTGCCATGACACTTTGGTTCTGGCAGTGCACCAAACCCCGTCACCATAACTGGACCTGATTTTACAATTTCAGGTGCAGTTGCAACAGTTTTCATGATTTACACCATCTTGTGCCAAATATCTGGCACAAGCTCCATAAAAACAGGCCCCCAGAATTGCCGCATGTTAGACCAGAAAAAGTTGGTCTAACTTGGGGCAATTGCCAATTGAGATAGAAAATCCCATTAGAACCCTTCAAGCCCCATGCACCGTATCAACGGCACACCTGAGGCTTGCAGTGATCTAAGCCATTTAAAGATTTTGCCCAAAGCCCAGTCCACTTTAGTCCTACCTATTACCATGTCAGCCCATTGCTGGCCATGCTCTAGGCTGGGCCCCCTACTGGTAGTGTGGTCCTGTTCATAGTTGTGTCCCATTCCCATCCACAGCTCCCAGAGTTACAAACCTTTTATACCTGTCACACTCCCCCTTGAAACCCTGCACTGCTTTCTTTTCTATATGTAATCTGAGTTATTTGTTAGATTCAGATTAGGAGGCAGTATAGCACTTGGTTTACAGCTCTGAACTACAAACCTGAAGACCTAGGTTTGAATCCCACAGCCCCCACTTGCATCCTGTGTGACCCTGAGCAAATCACTTAACCTCCTTGTGCTCCCAGGTCACACTTGGAAACAAGCTTCGGCTTAGTGTGCCACTCCTGGTTAAACAATTTCCCCTTCCCCTTCTCTACCTTCTGGACAGCAATATGCATATCTTGAAGGAGAAATTAACTTTATGTTATCAGATTAAAGGTTTTATGGAGGAGTGCCCAGAGTTTCAACTGCCTGCAGGTGAGAGCTGTTCAGGCTGAGGAGGGCAGCCAGCAAAGATTACATCCTGAACTGTATTTGATGCTTCATTTTCCTGCCTAGACTAAACTGTCATCCTGTTTTTCTACTGAAATTGAACAGTTTTTTTTCTGCTGAGCACTTTATGAAAGAATTGCACCTGCTTTAATCTGTGCTGCTCTGAGGTGGAGGGGGTCTGGCTGTGGACCATACAGAGAGCGAGGGATCAAGGGGGCGTGGTGCTCAGCCACTTCAAAAGTCTTGCACTGCACGGCACAAGCACCATGGTGTGAGCAATGTGAGTGATGTGAGCAATGTGAGTGGTGGAAGCAGTCACAGGAACACCACAGGCAGTAGTGGAGAACTTTGTGGATTAGAAATGTTCCAAGAAGCACTGATAAGAGGCTTGTTTTTTCCTTATGTCCTGGGGATACCGATGGTGATATACTTAGGTTAAACAGATTGTTTCATTGTTTATTCTTGTTTATTTGGATCAGGGTCAGGTAAAATAATTATTACGTTTTGCAGTCCTGCTTGGAGGGTTGAAAATGTATTTTAGCTTTACAGTGCTGGGTTTTCTTCTTTTTTTCTGGAACTATCAGGCTCTTGGGCTGGGGGAAAGGAATAAAGATCTGTTTTGGGCATTACAAGAGCATACACTTATAAGGCACTGTACAAGTACTGTCTGTGATCCTGGTAGCCAAAATAATGTTTTTACTAAGGCCAATCTGTTAACTAACAGTCACTGTAGTGAATTTCTTAAATGGGGCTCCTTGGTTATGAGTATGAAATCAGTTGCACAGTAGAAATATGAAACAGTTAACTGGATTTGAAACAAAGCTCAAAGAGGCCACAGAACAAAATGTAAATTAATAAGAATAATGAAGTGCATGCTGTTGATATGTCTGGTGGTTTGTGGTGATGTCCATCCTAACCCAGGACCATTAACTATAGTCAAATATCCCAGAATAATTTAGTGTTTGAACAAATTAATGGTAAAGCAATTAGTTTGGATCCCAAGCAGACTGCTGCTTCTTTTTCAGGGAAGGCTGGGCAGGGTTTTACAATAATACACTTCAATGCCAGAAGTATGTTAACAAAGGTACCTGGATTGTAGATCATAGTTCAGATATTGTTATAATCACAGAAACTTGGTTAAATAATAGAATGGAAGATTCCCTGCTGAACATCATGGGGTACAATCTTAGGCAGAGGGATAGAAATAAAAGGCGTGGTGAAGTTCTGACTTATGATAAATCTGACCTAATCATGTCCCAAATAAACATGGACAGGGACTCAGAAGGTATTAGAAGAACTGTTAGCTATAGAGTTAAGATGACCACATGATAAAAAAAATTGCAGTTGTCGGGTTTTTTTGCCCACCAAAGATTAGCCCCCATGCTTTTAATTGCTTACAGGATTTAATTTCTGCATTTAACAACACTCATGAAGTTCTCATAACAGGAGATTTCAATATAAATTGGCAAAACATGAATGAAATTCACATTGGTCGATCTTCAGATAAACTTGGGATTTACTCAATTGATTTATAAGCCTACAAGAATAATTACGGTAACCCCTGAACTATCTGTGACCTTGGACTTAATTTTTACAAACTCTATCAATTACATCTTAGCCAGTGGTGTCGTACCAGATTCTATATCTGACCACCAGTTCTTCTTTTGTACCAGAAGTAGACCCCTGAAGCTGGAAAATAGTAAATACATCAAATGGCGCAGTTTTAAGAACTTTGATTATATTAACTGTATGTTGGAAGTGAGTAACAAACTGGGATCATATTCTCCTGATTCCAACAATAGATGAGATCTGGGAATACTTCTGTACTGAATTCATGGCTGTTTGTGACTGGCACACTCCCATAAAATCTAAGATTTTAAAACAATATAATGCCCTCTGGTATACTAATGAATTAAGGAACCAAAAAACTATTAGAGATAAGGCTTGGAGACAGGCTAAAAAAATTGGACTGGGACAAATACAAAAAAATTGTGTAATCTTTATGTAAGGGAGGTAAAGAATGCTAAGCAGAAGCATTATTCTTACCTATTGGATGGTAATTGTACTAAACAACCAAAGGACTTCTGGTGAAAAATTAGCATTTTGCTGAAAGGGCAGGGTAATGATAACTCCAATGTATTTAATGTCGATGAACAAATGACCCCAATGTCACAATTGGTGGTGGATAAATTTAATGACTAATTCAGTAAAATGGGTTCCATGAGTAATAGGGCTGGTGAACCAGTGCAGCAGGTGATTGTGGGTAGTTTAGTAAAACAATTTGTTTTTTCAGAGATTACAGATGATTCAGTAATAAAAGAACTACTGAAATGAAATACTTCTAAGGCCATCGGCCTAGATGGCATTCCATCTAAACTGCTAAAATACGCTACAGTAGTAATTGCTCATCCACTGGCATATATATTTAATTTATCTTTGAGTCTGGGGGGGATTTCCAATGCTGTGGAAATAGTCAGAGGTGTGCCCATTCTCAAAGGGGGTAAGAAGACAAAAATGGACAATTATCGCCTGATCTCACTTTTGCCCCAGACATCCAAAATATTTGAAAGGTTGGGGGAGGCACAAATAGTGAAGCATTTAGACTACCAGGGCTACCTTAATAGCATGCAGTCAGGATTTAGAAAGTGCCATAGCACTACTTCTGCCTTGGTAAAGGTACTAGGGGATGTGCAGGTGGTCCTGAACAGGAGGACTCCAGTTGGTGCCATATTTGTGGATTTATCCAAGGCTTTTGATTCATTGGACCATGGTGTCCTCCTGTCCAGGGTAGCATCACTTGGTGTGGTGGGGTCTGAACTAAGATAGCTGACTTCATATTTGAAGGGCAGAACACAAATGGTTTCCATGGGTAGCTGGGCCTCATGTTTTGTTCCTGTTGGATCAGGGTCCCCCAGGTTTCCATCCTGGGTCCTCTACTGTTTAATATATATGTAAATGGATTACATTTTTCAGATACATCAGTATCATATCATTTATATGCTGATGATACTATTATATATACCTCAGATCCTACAGTAAATATAATACAAGATAAGCTCCAGAAAGCATTTAATGAATTAGTTTTTTTTTTTTTAATAGTAGATTGGTACTGAACATAAAGAAGATACAGTCCATATTATTTCATAGAACATCAGAGGAATGGGAGAACTTGGCCCTGGGTATGGTTACACTGGGGGGATCCTCGATCCAGCAGGTGCAGTCTTATAAATACCTGGACCTATGGTTAGATGAATGATTGCACTGGGGTGTTCACATTAATGATTTAATAAAGAAATGTGGGAAAAATGATTGGGAGCCCTTTACAGGGTAAGGTCCTGCATGAGCATGGATATTAGAAGAAGGGTGGTAAATTATTGGATTATCCCCATGCTTGGTTATAAGGATATTCTTTGTGCATGTGGTAAAAAAAAAGTGATTTAGAAAGGCTAGAAGTCAGTTATGGCAGACTTGCCAGATTTATCCTAGAAGCTCCCGTCTTTCCCACAAGTGTTATCTATATAACCAGCTGGGCTGGTTAAAATTAAGTGAGGGTAGGCAGGAGCATTTACTGGCATTTATGAGCATGGGGTTATCAGGAAGTCATCCTAGCTACATTACTTCCAAGCTGATACACAGGATAAAACTTGATTCATTAAGATCTGTAAACACTTTAGACCTGGAAATTCCCAGATACAACCAGGAGATTGGTCACCAGTCAGTTTTTTGCAGGGACCCATTAAGATGGAATTATATACCCCCAACCCTGAGGGCAATAAAGGTGAGCAAACCCTGGAAGGGGATTAAGTTTTGGTTTAGAAATACAGAAGTCAGCAATACAAGACAATGCTATCTTATACAGTACTTCCTGTAATTTCCTGAGAATTCTACATTAGAATATCATGATTTGATGTAATGGATAAATTAAGGTACCCTTAGCATTGTGTAAGGAAAAATCAAAGAAAGCTCATATTGCATACTGCCATATGTTTCTTCTGTGTTCTATTTTACTTTGTATGAGAGTTTATTGCGATTACTTTTTGTTGGATTGGAATAATATTGTTTTTATAAAATTAAGTTATAAAATGATGTGGACCTCGTTGTAAATGAGTTGTAACTCAATCAAGCTAATCCTAATTCATATGAAGTTTTATATGAATAAAACATTGTACTACTACTATTTATGCATTACTGAGTTTAGTATAGATATATTGCACTGAAAAGTTATGATTGTAACTATTACCCAGTGAGCTAGAAATCATGTGAAATTGCTACTAGATGGCTTGTGAAATATTCTACTTGAATTAATTTATATATTAAGCCCTCTGATGTAATTGGACTTTTTCATCTGTGCTTGTTATAAAGTATACAATTATCATTTTGATTTCACTGTATCTCTTTTAAAGCATTAGCAAATGTAATGTAGTGTACTTTAATTTGAAAAGTAAATAAAACTTGAATGTGAAAGCAAATAAAACATTTCAGATTTCAAAAATACTGTATATTCCCTTTTATGGTTCTAATTACATAATTAAAGGAGCTAGGAAGCATACAATAAAGGTGCAAAATAAAGACATTTTGGGAGGACTGTGTGTCCTTCTGAAAATCATCACATACGAGAGTAATTCAGTATAGTATATGGATCAGTGCTGTTGTGTATGGAAATTCATACACTTCCAGATGTTGCTGTACAGGGTAGCACAATAATGATGCCAGAATGCTGTTGTACCACAGTAGCAATTTCCCACTCACTGCTGTGGTACCACAGCATGGAATCCAATCTGTAATAAAATTCATCATGCTTGCCTGCATGGCAGATTCCTCATAACAAATATATCAGCAAGACTGAAGACACCCCAAGTGAACTGTTCATTAAAATATCAACTATTAGAAATGTCGTCGGTTCATGTAACCACTTTTAAATCTTATGCTGATTTTCACTGTTTTCTGTTTTTTGATCAGAGTTCAAGACAGAGTTAGAAAGAAGGTAAATTATTTAATATAAAAAATATGCTATATAAAATTATGTATGGGAAACTACACACAGCAAGGCTGATGTTTCAGGCTAAGATGGCATCATAGAGACCTCATGAGCCTCGCTCTGGAGGTCTATGATGTCATCTCACCCCTCATGGAAGCACAACCCTGTTGTGTATGGTTACCCATGCATTATTCTATATGTAATGCATATTGTTTACTGTACATTAAAAAGAATATAGGAGCTTTAGCAGAAATTCACTGCACATGGGATTTTTTTAATAGCATACTCTATCATAAAAGGGGACTACTGCATAATACATTCCTGAGCTCAACTTAATAACATGGCTGAAATACAAGTATTTATTCAGATATTTTGGCAGACCTAGCATTATTGTATTTCAATTGAACTAACACACTTATTGCACCTCTTCTTGCCTTTTCAAGATGGCAGGTAAGATTTGAAATGAGATATAAGCTCACAACATCACTGTCTGATGTTTTCTTTTTATGTTGGCTCACGCTTGCGTACAAGTCAACATCTTGCGGTAGTAGCGAATTTGGAGTGCGGTCACTGTGAGAGAATGCAGGGCATGCATCAGTAGGTGCATCCCTCATTCCCCAATCAGCCAGCAGCAGGTGCTGACATCACTCATCCCTAATGTGGCCACCAGATCTAAGAAAAGGTCCGCTGCAATGAGAGTGAAGCTCTCATGCAGCATGACCATAACATATCTCCCCACATGCACGCAACATGGCAGCAGAGACTGCTGCCGCCACCTGTAATAATGCCAATGGGAGAGCCTACTCCCTGTTGGCATAATGACCCCCTTCCATTTTAAATGAATGCTATGGGGGTGCCCAATCCCCCTCAGCATCGTGTGCCCCCCAACAGTCTTTCTTTGCTGATGGGGGACCCAATCCCTGCCAGCTTTAATCCCCCTTCTTCGCTTATTTTGCCGATGGGGGAGTTGATTCCACATCAGCATAACATCCCCCCCTGCCTTTGATGTGTGCCGAGGGGGGTGCCCAATCCTCCTCGGCTTTTGTCCCCCCCCTTCTGTATGTGCCAATGGGGGTGCCCAATCCCAATTTGGCTACAGCATCCCTCCCAAAACACTTAGGTGGCATGCCCACCCCAGTGTGCCAAATCCCCTGAAAAATTAAAACCATCCCACAATGTTTTTTTTTTTAAACCTGTAAAAAAGGAAACAGTCCCTTATGGTCTCTCTGCCCCCTCTCCCAACCCAGCACCCACCCTCTGTGCACCCTGCCTCCCACACGCCCCCTCAGCCCATACTTACCTCTGGAGTCTGGGGCGACGATCTTCAGTGGACCCAGAACATGTCTGCACTCTTCAAAGCCGACCTTCGAACTGAAAAAATCCAGACAAGCTGTATAATGGCATAAATAGGGTTTTATCAACTTTGGTGCATATCTTAGCCATTTTGGGGAATTTTAGCACCAAATTTACAACATAGGATTATTGGGACCCCTCCTCATGAATTCAGGCACTGTCATGGCATTATTCAGTCCTGAAAGGTGATTTTGCGGTCATTGCATGGAATCACCTTCAGGACTGAATAACAAAATGACAGTGCCACTGTTCATGAGGGGGCTCTCAAAGCCTATGTTGCAAGTTGGAAAAAATCCCAAAATTGCTATTTTCAATAGCGCATTGCACAGTTTCTGCAGCTCGCTCTAACTTCATGAATTTGTGATATTTTCACTCCAGATTTTCAAAATTGGCATTTTTCCACACCTCCTTATGAACCTTACAGCTGTCATTTTCCATATCCTGGCCGAAATGTGTTTTTGCATGTCCAGCGCAGAATAGCATGGTCACTGTGTGAAATCAGTTTTTGGGATAATTTGAGGAAATGACCGTGACACTGTTAATGAGCAGAGGTCCTAAAATGCCTATGTTGAAAATTTGGTGATGAAATTCCATAAAATGACTGTGTTACAAGTGTGCTTTGTGCAGTTTCCACATACCCTTGTAACTTCACAAATTTGCAATATTTTCATGCCAGATTTTCAACACTGACATTTTTTCACAACTCCTTATGAACAGTATAGCTGTCATTTTTCACATCCTGCCCTAAATGTGTTTTCACACCTGTGGCACACAGTGGCATGGTCACTGTTGGAAATCAACATTTGAGACAAATTAACAAAAACATTTTGTCACTATTCATGAGGGGAGGTCCCAAAATGCCTATGTTAAAAATGTGGTTAAAAAAATCCCAGAAATAATTGGGTTACGGATGTGCATTGCACAGTTTCTGTGCATGCTCATGTCTTCAAGAGTGTTTCATATTTTCACTCCAGATTTTCAACGTTGCCATTTTTTTACATCTCCTCATGAATAATACCGTTGCCATTTTCTATATACTGCCCAAAATGTGTTTTCATTCAATTTCAATTTCAATTCATGTTTATTTTTAAAGCGCCTTTCAAAATCAAGGCGCTGTACAAATTAAATAAAACAGGGAAATCCAACACTAAACAATCATAACTATAAAGAATAAGCCAAAGTAAAAAGATATGTTTTTAGAGCAATTTTAAAACTGTCAATGGTCGGGCATTCTCTTAACCAGTGAGGTAGAGAATTCCACAGGGTAGGCGCTGAAAAGGCAAAGGCATGAGATCCGACAACTTCAAACGAACCCTGGGAATCTCTAGCAATCCCTCACTGGCCAAGCAGAGAGGGCGGAGGGGGCAATAGGGAACCAGAAGATCTTTCAGGTAACTGGGTCCCTGATCATGTAGGGCCCTGTGTCACTAAATGACATAGCCACTGTGCAGAACCACCTTTCAGCTAACAAACTGATAGTGCCGCTCTTCACGAGGCGGGCTCACAAAAAGCCCATGTTGAAAATTTGGAGTGAAAATACCAACACACACATATGGTGTTAGGGTTTCCAACTGTAGCACCCCACCCTGTAGAGACTGACAGGCATCAGGGGTGTGACTTGGAATCATCAGCTGTAATGCTCGCACCATTTTAACCCCACCCTCACCCTGCAGCCAGTGACAGGCATCATGGTATGCCTTGCAGTGTTCAGCCACAAAGTTCACCTCATTCTCCTATACTACATCCACCTCAACATATTTCCTTATGGAATGGGGGTAAGTATAACAGCTAAAGACCCCAAAGCACACCACGACACTTGTCAGTGTCTATAGGGTAGGATTAGGTAAAATGGCATGAGCAATATTGCTGACAAACCAAAGGCACATCCCAATGTCTGTTGGTCTCTACAGGGGG
Source organism: Neoceratodus forsteri (assembly GCA_016271365.2). Classification (NCBI taxonomy): domain Eukaryota; kingdom Metazoa; phylum Chordata; order Ceratodontiformes; family Ceratodontidae; genus Neoceratodus; species Neoceratodus forsteri. The sequence continues at coordinate 616,944,748 of CM028133.1, forward strand.
GGTGGGGTTGGTATCACTTTAATACTTCACTGCCATTCCTATTATGCACCTCTAATTCTGACACTACCAATGCCAATGCCAGCGAGACAACATTCGGCATTGACAAATGCTTGTTTTTATAAGGTTTTTATTTTTGAATTCGTTTTACAGTAGGGCCATCCAGGATAGAATGCAATTTCTCAAGTGACTGCATGGCAAAATGGATTAGCTGCCACTGAAATTACCTTGGTTACTGCAGTAACTCTGCTGCAGTATGCTACAGTATTCACTGTGTCCTGGCCAGCTCTACTGTAGATGAATTACCATTATAATCCAAAAATTTAGAGCTGCAGGGAAAATGAGATCTTGCTATTAATCTCATCTGTCACACTGCTGGAGAGGCACGATCAGCGCATTAGTTCTGAACTAACTATAAATTCAGATCTGCTTTTAACCACTTCCTCATGTTAGACCCATATGGTCAACACATGTCTGCTGTAATACAACAAACTATGACTAGGGATGTGTGGGTAGTACATTATCCAACAAAAGTAGTACTAAGGGGCAATCACAACTGCCCAACTAAGTAGGTACCATATCTGTTAGTCATACCCCATGTACTGTATTCAGGATAAGCGGTCTTATATATGCCATACTATAAACTATGTAGATGTGACTAATTAGCTAAACTTACACAAGAGAAAATGGGTAGGAGAGAATATTAAAGCAGAGGTGCATGATAGTGGTGAAAATTTTGACCTATTCTTTTTTGTTCTATTTTAGATTGCCCCTTATCTCCTTACTTATATGATACCCTTCTTTACCAATTTTGAGTTTGCTTTAGCACCTTCTTTCACATATGAAATAATAAAAGAGCATTCCTTTTAATATGGTTTGGATCAGATTTTCATCAGTATTCTTAGCTGTTTCTCTTAACGTGTTTTCCCGTAAGGTCAGGGAGTAGTGTTTGCTTTATGCCAATAGTTCTTAGACTTTGTCACAGTGAACCTCCCCAAATCCACGGAAAAGATTTTGAGCCTCCCCCAAAAACCAAATAATCTTGGGCCTCCCCAAAGAAAAATAACATACTGTACTTTGCGCAGCACACCATTAATACATTGAAACCTCTTTCAGTACTTGGCTCACATTCAGTTCTTTGTCTTACACTAACGTGGAACCTTTGAAAAAGAGCTTCTGTGCCCAAAGGTGTTATTTGAATAACAAATAAATAAAATAAACAAATATTATTACTAAGCTTATTGTAACCCCCAGGCCAGACTATGTGCTCCACTATTTTCATTCTTGAGCCATTGTTACCCCTTGTTGCAGTACCTTCAAGGGTCAGACTACTTTCTCTGTTTCCTCTCTATATGAAATAACCTTCCTACATACTTTGCCACTCCAACTCCTTCCCTGCTCCTAAACAACTTATCTGGGATTACTTTGCTCCTTCCTGCTATTGTTCTTAGCACTTCTATGCTCAACCCTTGTATTTGGGCTGCTGTACTATTTATCCATTACCACCACTCATTACAGGGTTTTAAATAACTGATTAGCAGTTTTTTTTTTCAGACTGTACTAACTGTACAGAAAGTATTAATATAGATTTTCTAGAAGTGTTGTGTTTGTTAAACACAGTGGGGCAAGAGCTATGCATTTTCACAAAGATTTAGCACTTTTATGAGCAAAACGCTAATCAATTTTTAGAGTTAAATAAATCCCTGCATTAAGTTTATTGTTCATATTTGTTTGCACTATTGTTTACTGTGTATTTCTTAATTGTTTTGCAGTTACCTTTTGAAATGTATTTACTCTCTACCCTTCCCCGGGTACACCTGAAATGAGCCTTGGCTCATTCTCCTTCCCTTGTCACCTATTAGTAAATAAATACATACAATTTGCCTATTATCCTCTTTCAGTTTGCTTCATCTCTTCACACAAAATATATAAAACTCAAAATTTAAATACCGTACTTTTTCAGACTTGCTTGAGCCTCCCCTGGAACAGGTTGGGGCCTCCCTAGGGAGGCTGGCCTCACCATTTGAGAACCCCTGCTTTATGCTAATTCATTATAGTCACATCAAAAGTGATCTTAAACAATGGGTGCTCAAAAACAATTGAGAATTTAAGTAAAAGCTGCTCTAAGTAATAATGATTGGGAGATCTTGAAAATAACAAAAACACAAAAGTAAGACACACACACCTCCAGTAACAAGGGCACAAGTCTATGAAAAATAACTTTTATTAACAATTGCCAATAACTGCTAGCATTTCAGATATAGATCCACATCCTTTATAATTGCTAATAAAAGTTATTTTTCATAGACTTATAATTGACTAATGCTCAACTGTGTTTTTGTGATTTGAAATGAGTATGGAAGCATCATGTCCTTGTGCTAACTCCACTGTGTTTTTGAGATCTTGAAAATCTTTTGCAGTAACAGTAGCACTAGCTGGTCTTGGCCAACAGGAGTACTTGGTTGAATGAGGAAATTAAAGTTCCAGTCTACAGCTTGCTCATAGAAACATAGAAACATAGAATTTGACAGCAGATTAGGACCGCTTGGCCCACCTAGTCTGCCCATTTCCCTACCAGATGGATAAGCTGCAGATTCTCGTCAATCAGCAGCTTACTTCCTCCTACTCCACACTAGAATTGTCTTATGCCTATTCCATGCATTCTTGAATTCTCCCACTGTTCCTGACTCCACAACCTCCTCAGGAAGGCTGTTCCATGCATCCACAACCCTCTTTGTGAAAAAATACTTTCTAACATTACCTCTGAGCCGTCCCCTCTCTGTCTTCGAAATGTGTCCACTTGTTCTTGCACATCTCTTCTTCTGAAAGATACTACCTTCCTGTGCTTTGTTAATTCCCTTGAGATACTTGAAAGTTTCTATCATGTTCCCCCTCTCCCTCCTTTCCTCAAGGGTATACATATTAAGCTGCTTTAGTCTCTCCTCATATGTCTTCTGGTGCAGACCCTGCACCATTTTGGTTGCCCTCCTCTGAACAGCCTCCACTCTGTCTATGTCTTTGCAGAGATAGGGTCTCCAGAATTGCACACAGTACTCCAGATGGGGTCTCACTATCTGTCTGTAGAGAGGGATAACAACTTCCTGTTTTCTACTGTTGATGCCTCTCCCTATGCATCCCAGTATCCCCCCAGCCATCCTTGCTGCCTTCTCACATTGCTTGCCTACCTTTAGGTCATCTGATATAATTACTCCTAGGTCTCTTTCGATTTTTGTTGTTGTTATTAACTTACTCTCCATTGTGTACTCTTAGCCTGGGTTTTTGTTTCCCAGATGCATTACCTTGCACTTCTTTGAATTGAATCTGAGTTGCCACATATTTAACCATTCCTCTAACCTTGCCAAGTGCCTTTTCATTCTTTCCACCCCACCTTGTGTATCAACCCTGTTGCAGATCTTTGTGTCATCTGCAAAGAGACATACCTTTCCTTCCAGGTGCTCTCCAATGTCACTTATAAAGACATTAAAGAGGATTGGTCCCAATACTGAACCCTGCAGTACCCCACTAGTTACCCTCCTTTCTTCACTGTGGACTCCGTTTACTATTAACCTTTGCGTCCTGTTGTCCAGCCAGTTTTTTATCCAGGCTACCACCTTGGGACCCACGTCAAGGCTGGCTAACTTGTATATTAATCTTTTGTGTGAGACTGCATCTAATGCCTTGCTAAAATCTAGGTAAGCCATATCCACAGCCCCTTCCTGGTCTATTACTTTGGTCACCCAGTCAAAGAAATCTATTAGGTTCATCTGACATGACCTTCCTGCTGTGAAACCTTGCTACTTTGGGTCCTGTGCCCCACTGGCCTCTAGGTACTCAACAATTCTTTCCTTCAGAAGTGATTCCATCAGTTACCCTACCACTGAAGTCAAACTAACTGGTCTGTAGTTTCCTGCCTCTGCCCTGCTCCCACTTTTGTGAAATGGAATCACATTTGCCTTCCTCCAGACCTCAGGTACCATCCTCCCATGATTTGTTAAAGAGAGTAGTCAGTGGTGTTACTAGTTTTACTCTTAGTTCCTTTAGAATTCTTGGGTGAATCCCATCAGGCCCCATTGCTTTGTCCACCCTCAGTTTCAAGAGATCTTTCAAAACCCTTTCTTCTGTGAATGGAATGGTATCGACCCCCCCCCATTCAGAGTTTCTCCCTTGTTTGGTTATGGTACTTCCCCCTCCTCTTCCGTTGTGAATACTGAGCAGAAATATTCGTTCAGTATCCCTGCTTTTTCACTGTCACCCTCTGCCAACATTCCATCCCCTTTATTAAGTCTCTGTATCCCTCCCTTGGTCTTTCTTTGCTCCCTAATGTACCTATAAAAGGTTTTATCCCCCTTCTTAACAGAGTTGGCTATCTTTTCCTCAGTTTGTGCCTTTGCTATTCTGACTGCCTTCCCTGACTCTTTCTGCTTTAACTGATAAAGTTCTCTGTCCTGCTCCTTCTCTGTTTCCTTATATTTCCTGAATGCTATCATTTTCTCCTTAACCACCCCTGCCACCTCTTTTGAGAACCATAGTGGTTTTATCCTTTATTTTGTTTTGTTGATTTGCTTTACACAAAGGCTTGTTGCCTCTACAATGGCGGTTTTGATTATTCCCCATTGTTCCTCCGCCCCTCCTTCTTGCCTGTTTGCTAGTGCTTTCCTGTGGCACTCTCTCATTTTCCCAAAGTCAGCCTTCCTAAAGTCCAATACTCTTGTTTTTATATGACTTGACTCTATGGCTGTGTTTATTGTGAACCACACTGTTTGGTAGTCACTTGTTCCCAGATGGCTACCCACTTCTAAATCTAAGATCCATTCTCCATCACCATTTGAGAGTACCAGGTCTAAGATTGCTCCCTCCTGAGTGGGTTCCAACACTAGCTGTCTGAGGCATGCCCCCCTGTAGGGCATCAAGAATGACCTGCTCTTGGATGTGCCTTCAGCAAAGGTACTCCAGTTAACATCTGGCATATTCAGATCCCCCATCACATACAGTTGATGTTGTTATTGCTTTCAGTCACAAGATGAGCATTGGGTTAGTTCTATTATATAATAGTTCATATTGCTATTTGAGCCAGTCAGTCACTGTGTTAACCACGCACACAGCAGCTCATCAATATCATCATTGTCTTCTCTGGTTACTATATATAGCACCTTGTATCATTTTGTTCATATTAATGTGTCTCCGCTTGTTCATCCCTCCCTTGGAACACACCTTGAAATAAGCATTGGCTCAGTTAGTGAGCCTTTCCCAATTAACAATTTCCAAATAAATAAGTAAAATGCACCGTACCAGTTATTTGTTATTTTTACAGGTCTGAATTTAGTATGTTGACCCCATCATTTAGGTATTCATCATCTTTGTGCACCTGCAAACTTCGGCCAGCATCAATATGGTTTTGAAGGTGCCAAGGTAGTAAACTAGTTCTAAAAGTGATACTAGAGCAGAATTAGTGCATGGTTGAAGCCATTTAGTCTATCTTTAATTCTGAGCCTATAATGTATATTATATTGTAATATTTTATTGGTTACACTTAGATGGATCAACACCAATAAAATGAAGCAACAGACATTCTAATTTCTAAGTGGACTGGTCTATTAGTGACCAAGTGCTGTCTTAAAATTTCCTTTCTTATTTGCAACTTTCTTTTTCTTTATCTAAAATCCTTTGTTACTTTTCCTTTTTATACTGTGTAGCATTGCTAGGAAAAACTTAATGCAAAAAATGGGAAAGTGGAACTGATGCATGCTATTTTTTACATCCATGATTCCATTGCAGCACCAAAATAAGTATGCAGCAGATAGTTACGCTTACTCCACCACTTCCCGCCCCCCCAAACTCTTTTTAGGATCTTCTTTCTCAGTCCCTAGGGATGCTGCAGATTAAAATGTTTCCAATGAAGTTGGTGCGAAGTTTGGAACTTTGTACTTTACATAGCTGAACAAAGCTGTGCGACTTCGCTTATGGGGGAGGGCAAGGAATAAGCAGGAAACTATAGACCTGTCAACCTTACCTCTATCATGGGGAAACAGATGGAGTCACTGCTCAAAAACAGACCTTCTAGACTATCTGTAAGGAAATGATCTCCAGGACAGTAGACAGTACATCTTTGTGCCACACAGGTTCTGTCAGGCTAACCTAATAGTTGTCTTTGATTGGGTGACAAAGGAACTGGATGAAGGCCAGCTATGGATCTACTTCCCTTTGACTTCAACAAGGCTTTTGACTCTGTGCCTCACAGATCCCTGCTGAGAAAATTGGAGGACCTGGGGGAGGCTAGGGATATAATTAGATAGGTAGAGAACTGGCTAAAATGGATGCAGTAGTAGGTTGTGGTAAACAGTTAAATCAGAAGAGAGAGATCATGAGTGGGGTACCACAGAGATCTGTCCTGGGCTTGCTCCTTTCCAACATGTTCATCAGTGACATTGGAGAAGGAATTCAGAGTATTACAAGCCTCTTCACAGATGACACAAAACTCTGTGGAAGAGAGGCTAGCACCAAGGGAATTGGAAAATTACAGGATGACCTGCAGAGGCTACAGAGGTGGTCAAATGTTTGGCAGCTGAAATTGAATGCCAAAGAAGTGCAAGGTGATGCACTTAGGAAAAAAAAACAAGGACAGAATACTGGATGGGAGTGATTAAACCTAGCACCACAGTTGAGATATGGGACCTTTGAAGTTATCATCAGCAACACCCTTAAACAGGCTAGCCACTGCAACAAAGCTTTTAGAAGATACTGGAGTGTATTGGCATGGGTATTAAAGAGAGAAAGAAAGAAAAAGAAAGAAAGAAAGAAAGAAAGAGATGCTACTCCTCTATAGATCTTTGGTGAGGCCACACCTGGAGTGCAATGCCCAGTTCTGGATCCCTAACCTTAAAAAATACAAAGACAGACTAAAGGTAATACAGTAAAGGGTGACTAAGATATGCCTTAGGACACTGAGCATGTATTTGCTGGAGACCAAAGGAGAGGGGAATATGACACTAGCTTTCAAATTCCTGAAAGGAGCCAGCCCAATGGTGCAGAGGGCTGAGGTGCTTAAGGTGCCTTACCAATCCTGTGCTGGTGACTTAAGTTCAGGAACAAGCCTGGGCCACCGGGGGTCGGCTGGGGTGGAGGAGGGCTGCGAGGTAATTGAGCAGCTACCTGACAGCTGTCCTCTCCCGGACTGGAGAGATAAGCCTTCCCGGCCCTTGGCTGCCCTGAGTGGAGACCCAGTGATAACATTGAGCGGTTGAGGGATTGGAGCTAGGCTGGGCCGGGTGGGTGGAGCAGGGCCACTGGTTAAGGAATGCATGTGTGCCTCCATGCACATGTGTGACCGCGTCTGCTGCAGCCCCAGGGTGTAGTGGGAGAAAACCAGGAAAACACCATGTCCACCAGTCACCATGCATGATGGCACCTCAGCACTTTCGAGTCCTGCACTGTGTAGATCTCAGCCAGACAAGATTGTGGGAAGGAGCAGCAGGTGGGTCTGGGGGTTCAAGAACTGGGCCTGATGAAAAGCACAAGGTGGTATACAGGACAAAAAGCTGTATGAGAAAGAAAGAATTTCTGAAAGAAATAAACAAAGTGAACTACGAGGAATTATTGTGGAGGAACACCATTTCAACAATACATGTGCATGACTGGAAGATAACAGGAGGAAGCTTCAGAAGGGATGTGAGAAAGTATTATTTTACTGAAAGGATGGTGGAACCACAGAACAGCTTCCTGGCAGAGGTAGTGGAAACTAAAACTGTGGAGGGCTTCAAACGGACTTAGGAGAGAGCAAAAAGAATAGTGCTCAGTTGTAGAGACAAAACTGGAGAAAGGAATAGGAAGATTGATAGCGAGGCTTTGAACACTGTATCTGCACTAAGTTGTGAGTTTATATGGGGCCCAATGGACAGACTTGATGGACCTTTGGTCTTTTTTACCATCACTATCTATGTTTCAATGTTTCACTCAGCTTCACTGTGCAAAGTTTTTTGTTTCTTTAAAAATTGTTTAAAAGCCCAAAGTCCACCCCATCCACTTTGGAATAGTATCCAGTATACTCCCACCCCCCATTACTATTTAAATTTCCCAACCCACCCACCTAGTACCACCCCTGTGTTCCTCCTCCCTCCCTGTCCCAGTAAACTGATATAATTGCAGCCTCATCCATTGGAGTTACAGAGATTAACCTACATCATTGCCCAGGATGGGTGCAGGCATGGCCAAGGGACCTCTTATGTCTCGGGGTATATGGTTTCTTGTTCATTGGGAGTTGCCTGTATGTAACTGTATGAGTTTCTGGATTGCCAGCTGAAGCTGCTGGATGTGGGCACCTTGTGGTAGGTGAACAAAATACACTAGATAACTAGCTTCAAGCACATGGCTCTACTAGGGGAACATGACAAAAATTCATTTGCACAATAAGGTTCTGGTCCTAGAACCTCTGTTCCTTAGATCATAGGCAATTCATTCCAGTTCACAAGTTTTCACAGGAAACCATCTCCATCCCAGTTGTCTGACTCCACGGTGTGCCAGCCACATGACAGCTGGCTGTTGCAGCATGTGGTAGCTCTGTTATGCTCTCAGCAGTTGTATCACTCTATGCAGACTTTTAGACACTAGGTATCATATTTGTTCATGAAGTCAGATACATAAGGATGGTCTATACTACTTCTCAGACACAGTGCCTGGGGGTACTCTATTACTCATACTGCTAAATACTAACCCCTTAGCTGGCCTGCACCCATCCTGAACCTCAAGGACTTCATTCATTGAGCACAGTACTGATCTGTAGCTCAGATCTCAAATAGTTTTTCTTCACGCCAACATACTGCTCTAAGATATGGGTGAATTCTTGGCTAGACGAGTCCATCTAGATTGGTACTTCCCACACCATACCCAAGGGTGCTCCCTCACAAACAGTGCGAGCTTGGCTCACAGGACATTTCCCAGGCTGTATCTCAGTGTGCTACCAGGCACACCCTGTGACCTGCACCAAACGGTTTTGTATTGTGTCATTGCAGGGAATAGGCACCCCTCTCTCACTTAGGAATCTCCTCTTCCCCTTACATATACTGAAGATCTTCCCCTTACATATCCTGAAGATTAAGTCTCCTACCTTGCTCTTTTTGACAGCAAAAGCAGTACCTGCTTCAACTCTTGTACTTTCAATGCTTAATGTTCTCACTCTTGTGCTGGTCTCCAGGGCCACCCTATCAACACAAAGTCCCACAATGATCTTCAGGAGAACCTGCCTCAGGCCCAAAATCCATCAGGGAGTATTCCCAAAGGGAATACCTCCAAAGTTCCTGCACCCTCTCAGTAGTCCCACTGAACTCTTAAGATATGGGCAGATCCGCTGATCTTTACCGATGAGTTCAATGAACACAGGATACATCTCAAGTGCCTGAGATCTCTCCCTGGAAGTATCTAGTGTCTTCATTAGTATCATGATACCCTCACCATAACGAGTTGTCTCAGACTTTGTGCCACTTTCAAGATCTGAGAGTGACTGGAACCTGTACTTCCAATCAACATCATACCTCAGTGATTTCCTGTGCCCCATGTCCAAGTCCTGCAGCCAGCTACATGGTGAGCACAGCAAGTTCCCACACCTGATGAGTATGCTGGAGTACCCTTGACACTCCAGTGCCTTACTAACAGTGCCCAGTTGCACTCTTCACCTAGCACCCATGCCTCTGGTAGACAAGTCAGCCCCTCACTTACACCACTGAGGTTGCTCACCCAGTGAGGACACCTGGAGCATCGATACTTCCTGCCAACTTACTGACACCTAGCTAAATAACTCTGCTACCTAGAACCATGGGTGGAACTATGGCTGAAAGGTTGGGGGAGACAGTGCTCTACTGAGCCTTTTATGCCAATACCAATGCTTATAAGCAGATGGCAGCTGCTGGCATTGCAAATAATTAAGCTTAAATATAGAGACCTCAGCCATCCATGACCACCACCCCCCACCAAACTCACTAGCAGCTTCTGCCTCATTTATGTACATTGCCTTAATAAAAAAAAATATTTTATCACAAGGTCCAGATATAAATTGACAGAAACATTGCACCAGCTTTAAAGTTTGTACTGCTGGAGTCAGGTTGGACCCTTATGGAGCAGTAGGCTGGCAGGCAACTGCTCTTCAGAAATGCCTGGTCACTGGTCAGCTCCAGCTCTGACAGATTTAAAGCATATTCTTTTGGCTCATATTAGTCTGTTGTGTATTATGCCATATGTGCTAGAATAGGATGAACTAGAAGAAATCAGAGTTACAACACACAACAGTCTGACTTGTCAACAGACATCTAATCAGACTTGGTCTCAGATCAATGTGGCGGGATGGGCATTCCATGGTTGAGCCACACCTCACTCCATGCTGCACTCTGACTGTTGGATAAGGCTGCAGGGCTGGGGTTGCTGCCGGTACTCTTGATATAAAGTATTAATATTATATTATGTAATAAACTCCCTGAACTCCCTGACTGTTATAACTGGAGGTTCTGCTCTTGGTGCTGATCCAGGATCCTGCTGACTGTTCTCCAGAGGGAATGCCGAGATGAGGAGGAGGACAAACCATGAAACTGGACCATCTCAGAATGTAGCAGTGATGACTGAGTCTGTAGCCAGCAGCTCTGGGTCACAGGAGGGAGGGAGGGATGTGCAGCTGTGGTACAGAGAGTGAGGAGACACAGCTGATTAAGGAGGTTCTGCTCTCTGTGGTGCTGATACTGCTAATCTTTTGCCATCCTATGTACACAACACTAGGAAGGAAAACATAAAAAATCAGTGGCCGAACAGGCCTTAATAATTAAAGTCAAGAAAGTTCACGGGTTCAAGCAAGCTGGAGATAATTTTTTGCATCGGTTGTGCCGTGAAAGAGACTACTTCCACTTGTTAAACTCCAGTTGTGTCTCAGAGCATATGGGTCTCTCTGTCTCCCAATACTTTGGTGCCTATTCCCCTAAGTTCAAGGACCAAGTCAGGGCACTTGAGGAAGGATGAAGGACACAACAGTATTTCTCTTGCTATGAGAAGGGTTATAGGGGAGATATCATTTTATTACCATTTAATCTTTTCCATAGCTTTTGAGACAAAAAAAACAGTTTTACCCAGAAGCAAATCCCTTCCTCACAGCATCAAGAGTGTTGTTACATCCAATGTCCATACAACTCTGCAAAGGCCAGTTCTGTTAGGTGCCCATAATACCCCCCCCCCCAATTCAGTCCATCAGTATTGATATACAAAGATTAATTCTAAGGCAATCTAAATTCTATGCATCCAAATCCATGTGTTCACTGAAGCTCACAGATTGAATTTGCCAAAAGCTATGTTAACTGTTTGTCAACGAATTCTGATATCGACTTTGTATCCATGATCTGCCTAAAAATCTCATGCCCAGGCTGCATTAATAAGCCTTCCCAAGTACTCATTGTGCATTGAGAAATACACTGGTGTTTTGCAAAACTAGACAGTGCTGCCACAGAGCCAAGTTTCCCACCTCTAGTTTATTTATTTCACAGTTCCTCTATCCAGTATAGCCCAACCAAGATGGGACATCTCATTTACAGCAGGGTCTTGCTTTTACCCAATTTTGCAGCTGGTCAGGAGGACTAAAGTACAAGAAGGTAGAATGACTTGCTCAAGGTCACACAGTATATCAGACACACCCAGTCCTCTGTTGGTCCCTGGATGGGACACGCAAGCCTATTCTCAAACCCAGCCCCTCTCTCCCCTGCAGAACAGAGAATGTCTTGCCACACCACTTGGCTAGATTATAGGAAACAAATTCACTAAAAGATCCCCAAAGTATCATTATGCCTGCCTATCTTAGGGAACATTTCATCTGTGATACTAAAGTTGTTTTATAAATATATTTACAGTAAGACTAGAAGCTGCCCAGAGGTGTGGAGGGTGCCCAATCCAGACTTCAATATAAACTTAAAGGAGATGGGAGGGAGCAGTTCAATGCCAAATATACTAGCCTCGGTGTTGTAGGCAAAAAGCAGAATACACCACTGTTTATGGGTGAATAGACCTGGATCCTGATGCCTATTCTGTTTTCTCCAGAAGGGATGCTGAGGCCAGGGAAGGAGGAGGCTGCACTATGAAACCAGACTATCTCGGAGGGGGATCAGTGGTGAGTCTACATAAAGCTGACAGCTCCAGGTCCAAGCACAGAGAGAGAGAGCAGGGGGCAAGGAGACATGGCTGCCCGGAGAAGCAAGTGGGACACAGCTTGCAACTGGGAGGGAATGGTGAACACTACTAAACTGAGTCAAGTGCACCTGCACAGAGTTGAGAACTAAGAGCTCAGAACTACAATGCAAAAACAAGCAAAGTAGGAACTCCAGCTGGAACTGGAAGTGAGAACAGGTACAGTGACATGAGGGAGCCAACCGTGCATCCAGACATTGGGATGGGATCAGCAAGGAGGAGTTGCCACAGACAGTACATGTTACAAGTGCACCCCCTCCAGAGAAACAGTGTTACACAAATAATCTGAGATGGAAGGCAGCCAAGTGTACTCATCTCTGTCTCAGACAAGTTTATTCAGACTGTACAGGCAGGATCATCACCCTCCCCAACACACGCTAGTTAAAACACTCCAATATTAGCCAATGGACCCGTCTCTCTGATCCCAAAATAGCCCCTTCTCCCACACAACAACCTAAATCAACTGCTATTTTGCCTACTCTATAGCACAAGTCTCCTCTAAGTAATGCAAGTCAGTTTGGCAGGAAAATGCTGAGTCCTCCTGCTAGTTTCTCAACAGGGGTCTGTACGCATATGAAAGACATAAGTCGGACCTCACTTCATCCACATGATCAAGAAGCAGCATAGCACAGGGGTATAGCTTGGAATTTAAAATTTGTACACAGAGCTGCCCACACTATTACATGCCCCCATGACACTGCAGCTTCTGATCAGCGATGTATACTCAAAACGAAAATACATAACACATACAGTACATACAAATTAGAGTAACCGAATTTGACTACTGTGCTCTGTACCCTATGATTTATTTACTGTATATGCATGAGAGACTGGTAAATATGACCCCACCAAAATTCCTAGAAAATTAGTTTTTAATAATTGTGGTACCAGTACAAGCATAGACAATGCTAATAAAATGTGAAACATCCTCAATCACAACACCATCAAGGGTATGGAAGGAGGGGGAAGACACTATCAAGTCTCTACCTTGTGCTGTAAGTCATGGAGATGCTTTATTGTGGCACTGAGGGACAGCTGATTAGCCAGGAACCAGTGATAGATGCTGTTGAAGTCCAGTTTGAACCAGGCCATAAGGTCAGAGGCAGAGGTGCCAGAGGCACAGAGTACTGTGTCATCTGCATATGTGTGAATAGATGCAGACATACAGGTACAGGGGAGGTCATTCATGAAAATGGAGAACAGAATAGTGCCAAGGATAAACCCTTGGGGTATGCCACAGCAGATAGGAAATGGAGAGGATATGGTGTCACCAATACGGACATCTTAGGAGTGGAACTACTCAGTTAAAGAGGTAGAGAGCCTGCCTGCATTAAGCTCGTCCAGAAGGATGGGATGGGCAATACTGTCTAAGGCATTGGCCAGGTCAACAAAAATGACTGAAGTGACCAAACCACAATCCATGCCAATTGAATGGAGTCAGTGATCTGTAGGAGTGAGGTGGAGGTCGAATGGGCCTTTCTATAACCAGACTAGTAGGAAGTGAAGTTGGAGGATAAGCCAAGGAAAAAGTATGGTTTGGAGAGAAAAATGTATATCTGGAGTTTAGCCAGAGTAGGGAGGAGGAAGATAGGGTGCTAGTTACCAATGAAGGAGGGAAGTGACCATAGTCTGGTTCCATGTGTTAGGGATGGAGACTAGGGAAAATTAGAGGTTATGGAGGGGGGTGATAGGGAAAGCAATGACAGGAACAGAGGGAGATTACAAACTAGGGTCAATGTTGTGAGGGTTTAGAGCCAGAAGGACTTTGAGGGAAGTGGTGGGGGAGTTGTAAAGAAAAGCAGAAAGGGAGAAGGTGGAATGGGAGGAGAGGTTGAAGTAAAAGGAGAGGAGAAGAGAAAGAGGAATGTAGTGAGGGGGCACGTGAGGTGAAAAAGGAGTTGACAGATAAGGCGAAAGCAGCTAGGCATGAGACAGAGGTGTCACCCACCTGAAAGACTTGGGGAAGAGACTGGGTCTGAAGCAAGTAGAGGGCATGAATGATTTTGCAGAACTAAGAGGGATGGTTAATATTGCTCTGGAATGTGGATGTAAAGAAATTGACCTTCACAAGCCTAGTAGCCCTGGTACAGGTGATGGAGAGGGCCCTACAACTAGTAAGGTTGGTAGTGGAGTCAGTGAACTTGTACGTATGACACGCAAAGTCATCCACTCGGTGGTAGACCAACAGTTTTGCTGAGATCCAAGCGAGGTGTAAACCTCAAGCCTAGTTTTCCCCAAGGAGGCATGATTGTCCCAGAGAGAGAGAGATATGAACTGTGAGTTAAATGACTTGAGGGAGGTGTTGATGTTGCTAGCAGCTGAAATGGGGGACCCATTAGTAGCCATCAGGTCAGTATGAAGGGAAGACAGGTCCAGAGATTGGAAAAATCAGAACAGGATGTAATTTGGGTGAAGATGAGGGGTACTGTATTGTATGTACGCAGTAGACCATATGGACAATGGTGGTCACTGAGGGCATCAGAAGGGCGCCGGCATCCACAATACAGTGGTGGTGAGAGGAAAGGATCCAGTCCAGGAGGGAATAGTTGAGGAACTACTACTACTTGGAATTACCAGAGCTTTACAGCATTATTTAAATGTTTATGGCATATATGAGGGGTGAGAGGGAACAGGACAGAAAAGGAATCTGCCTAAGGATGGTGAATTCAAATTCTTCAATTGTGTCTAACAGAATAGCATGTAGGGCCACCCTATCCAGAAAATAGAGACCAATGCATGAGCAAATATCCAGCCTGTTAATGAAGAACTAGCTACAGGACTTATATCTCTGAACAGCAATGCTTTTGTGCTGCTAAAGTATGAGGAGGCATTTCTGAGAATTGACAGAAAAAGCAGTACTCTCAAGTGTGACTGATTTGCTTAGACTATGTGAACAAACAACGTGCCAGAGTCAAAACAAACTGTACTCCCCCCAACAAAATTTGCCATTATCTAAACCAGTCACTCATGTTTCTAGCAGCCTGGTGCTTAAAGCTGTTTGTGCACAATTCCACTACCGCCCCTCCATTTTGCCCTGGAAACCCCCAGTGTTGGCATTTCCTTACCATGTTGGGGTGGGGTCAGTTAACTCAGACAAGGGTAAGAAAAAGAAGGCATGTCATGGCACTGGTTAAACTCCTTGACTTGTCAGTTAGGACTGGGAATCAGGGTGCTCCCTGTAGTTGTGTTTGGTGCTGTGAAAGCCTCTCTGTCTCCACCCACTGTTGCAGATCGGTCATCCACAGGCGCTGCCTTTATTGATGTCTGGTATCTGGTCCACTGCCACTCAAGTCACGCTACTCTATACTAAACCAAATAATTTGAATTGAAAGTTTGAAGAAATGCAGCTACAGAAGTATTTAATTTTTTTTTTTCAAAACCCACCAAAAGGCCATTGATCTGCCACCACCACCAACAAAACCAATCAGATATTGGCATGTAATTAAGCATGACAGACCTGTCAGTTTAAAGGCAGAAGGAAGCAGGGAGGGAAGTCAGAAAAGTGAAGGCCTAAACTGAGGAAAAGATAGCCAACTCGGTTAAGAAGGGGGATAAAACTTTTTATAGGTACATCAGGAAGTGTAGAAAGACAAAAGGAGGGATAGTGAGGCTGAATAGAAAGGACGGTGGGTGGGCAGAGAGGAACAGTGAAAAAGCAAGGATACTGAATGAATTCTTTTGCTCAGTATTCATAAAAGAGGAGGAGGGAAGGTGCCTAATCCAATTAACAGAAGTACTCTGGCTGGGGGAAGGTTGATCCCAGTCCTTTCACAGAAGAAAGGGTTCTGAAAGAACTCCTAAAACTGAAGGTGGACAAAGCAATGGAGCCTGATGGAATTCACCCTAGAATTCTAAGAGAATTAAGGGGAGCACTAGTGACACCACTGAATATCATTTTTAACAAATCATGGGAGGATGGTGTGGTACCTGAGAACTGGAGGAAGGCGAATTTGATTCCCTTTCACAAAAGTGGGAGCAAGACAAAGGCGGGAAACTACAGACCTGTCAGTTTGACCTCTGTGGTAGGCAAAGCGATGGAATCACTTCTGAAGGAAAGAATTGTTGAGTACCTAGAGGCCAGTGGGGCACAGAACCCAAAGGCACCATGGGTTCACAGTGGGAAGGTCATGTCAGACGAATCTAATTGATTTCTTTGACTGGGTGACAAAAGTAGTAGACCAGGGAGGGGCTGTGGACATGGCCAACCTAGACTTTAGCAAGGCATTTGACACTGTCCCACACAAAAGATTAATAAATTAACCAGCCTGGGAGTGGGTCCCAGGGGTGATAGCCTGGGTAAAACATTGGCTGGACAACAGGACACAGAAGGTAATTGTAAATGGAGTCCACTCTGAAGAAAGAGGGGTTACTAGTGGGGTACTGCAGGGTTCAGTACTGGGTCCAGTCCTTTTTAATGTCTTTATAAGTGACATTGCAGAGGGATTGGAAGGAAAAGTATGCCTCTTTGCAGATGATACAAAGATCTGCAACAGGGTTGATATACAAGAAGGCATAGAAAGGATAAGAAGGGACTTGGCAAGGTTGGAGGAATGGTCAGAAGTATGGCAGCTTGGATTCAATGCAAAGAAGTGCACAATAATGCACCTAGGAAACAATAACCCAGGGAAAGATTACAAAATGGCAGGGAGGTAGGAACAACAACAAAAATGGAAAGGGACCAGGAGCAATCATATTAGATGACCTTTAGGTTAGCAAGCAATGTGAGAAGGCAGTAGGGAGGGCTGGGAGGATACTTGGATGTATAGGGAGAGCCATCACCAGCAGAAAACAGGAAGTTGTTATCCCTCTGTACTGACAGTTGGTGAGACCCTATCTGGAGTACTGCATCCAGTTCTGGAGACCCCATCGCCACAATAACATAGACAGGATGGAGGCAGTCCAGAGGAAGGCAACTAAAATGGTGCAGGGTCTGCAAAAGAAGCCACACGAGGAGAGATTAAAGGAGCTTAATATGTATACCCTTGGGGGAAGGGGGGGGGGACATGATAGAAACTTTTAAGTACCTCAGTGGAATCAACAAAGTCCAAGAGGGTAGCATTTTTCAGAAATAGAGATGTTCAAGAACAAGGGGACACAATTTGAAGATAATGGGGGGATGGTTCAGGGTCAATATGAGGAAGTATTTTTTCACAGAGAGGGTGGTGTAAGCATGGAACAGCCTTCCTGAGGAGTTTGTGGGGTCTAAAACCGTGGAAGAATTAAAGAATGCATGGGACAGACATAAGGCAATTCTTGTGGGGGGTAGGAAGAAATAGGCTGTTGGTTAACTAGGATCTGCAGCTTATCCTGTAGGTAGGGAAATGGGCAGACTAGGTGGGCCAAGCGGTCCTTATCTGTCGTCAAAGTCCATGTTTCTATGACTCATTGAGCCACAACCGCCAATCATAAGCTCAGGTCAGAAAAGCACTATACCCACCTCCGCTGTCATTGTTATATTGCCCCCCAACCCCACCCATCCTTCAGGCTCCAGTGTATTGTGGAACCACCAATGACAGGGAGAATTCTGTAGCGGTTCTACGGAGGTCGGGTGGGCTTGCTCATCCCTCCACTGTGCAGTCTGACTCAGTTGCTCCAAGCTACCCCATGCATCCATTGCACAGTCAGGCTCAGCTGCTTCATGCTACCCCTGCATACTTTATTGTACACAGTTTTGTGCTATGAAACAGTCTGCTGCTATAGTAGCTGCAAATGGGGACTGAAGCCTAAAATATTGAGGAGGATTTGATGGCTGGTTTAAAACATTGAGAGAGACATTTTCCCCTCATCCCCCTTCCCCAGTGGTTGTGCCCATGTCCGGAACCCTCTAGAAATCTAAGACTCAAGACTAACTGGCACTATAAGAGCACCCTACCTGTATACTGCATATATCTCCAACCCACACTAACTATACCCACAACAAGGTCTTCCTTCCCTGCTTATCAAATATGGTGACAACCATTTCCCCTGCATGAAAGGAGGGAGTTGTAGCTTCATACAAGTCTCCCTTCCCCTCCAGTGCTGGAATTACAGGGGAACTTGCCAGGGCTGCCCTCCCTCCCCCCAGCTCTGAAGTGAGTCCCGGTAGCTCTCACATCACTGCAATTGACTTATAATGGAAAGAGGGGCTCAATTTAAAGATATGTTTCTTATGGGCCCCCCACCTCCCAAAGCTCATAAAGTTTAATTCCAACACTGCCCCTACCCTATCTAAGAACTGCCAGCACCATCCACCTCCCTCAACCCCATCCCAGTAAATACCAAAACCTTCCCTTCTCTCTCCCAGCCACACTCATACACTCCAAAGCTTCAACCTCAGTGTAAAGCATCTTAGGTAGCAGTATGCAAATCCTTGCATAGGACAGGCTGAAATGGATTACAGAACAAAAGTTGCCAGATAATTGGATTTTACTTTTGTTCCAGTTTGCATTGACAGTAACAGTTTAAAGTTATATCATTCCTATAGCAGAAGCTGGTAACAACTGGTATGGTGATATGAACAGATCTGTGGATTTTTGGGATCGATAACTGGGTTCCTGCCAAATAACTGGAGATTCTTCTGGCACCATTTCATACTGAAAACAAAAAAAGGTCATTTTGTGTTACTTCTGCTCTTTTAGAGCAAAAAATAGGAAAACAAAACAGCGAGCAGCATTTAAGAGTTCCTATAGTCCAACTTAATAGCTGCACTATGAAAGAGCAATAAGCATGTACTCTGTCAGAAGATGAAGGGTTGCCATGATCTGTTGCTGGCATGTTGCCAAGCAATCTTGCCTAAGCTGTATTAGCACTGAGAGTGTATAGATAGGTCTGTTGCTAATGTCAGCATCCTAAATACAGCCACAATGGTCTATACACTTGCATCCCCGCACTTCCATTTATTCAACTCGGTTTGATTCACTAATCTGACACAAACATTTAGTGTGAGGTTATCAGTATTGCATCGTATCTGGCAGACAGCAGTCTACACACAGTATTAATCACTGCATATGGCATGGTAAAGTGCATCTGGAAAGAAGATGTGTTTCAGGAAGGCGATCCTTCCCACACCAATACACATTCTTTATGCAGCAAAACAAGCAGTACAATCTGCATATACAGTATTACATTTATGAATCCAGATTTTTTGATTGCTGACCGCAACCCTTTTTTTATCACATAGTTGTGCAAAGGACTTTGTTGTATTGTACTGCATCTGATAAAACATGCCAATAAAGATAAACAAAAATACCACAGTGTATTTGCTATTCAACTCAGACATGTTGATGATGGTAACTGTAAGAATATAAAAAACACATTTTAAGTTGCAAGTTGGAATATCTATGAATATGTCCACATATTGTTGCAGTGTTTTGTAATTGTTAAAGCAAACTCAGCGTCAGTCATGCAAACTTGGATTATGTCCCACTGTAATCAGTAGAGCACTGCGTTACTTGTGTTCCCTTTGTTGCAGTGCTTTTGACTCTAAAAATGGGTCTTACCGTAGATGACATGACTCATCCCAGTTTACCTATATTAGGCAAAGCAATCCTGATTAAGTAAAATACAGCTTCCCTCTACATCTTAATGCCATTTTTAGTTTGACTGGGTGCATTTGCATAAGGCCCAGCAAGCCGGCGCAGCATTCGCAGACCGATACAGCTCCAGCTTGGCTCAAAGATGGGGCACCTGAGCACCAAGTGTCGCTGGTTGTATCAGCTGACAATGTGAGCTGCCCTAGTGACCATGTTTTTGTTCCCTTGACATATATGGTTTGATACACTTGACAGGTTTGATTATGAAGTAATTTATTTATCTACTCTTTAATAATTATTCATGTTAAGAAATATATATTCTTCATTTTTATTGTTAGTACTATATATTTTTGAAGTATGTCCTTCCTTTGTTCATATTCTTTTCTGCTTTATTTTATTTTTATGCTGACATTAAAGGCAATTTATAAAATGGAAGTGAATTGTTATGTAGCCAAAACCAAGTGTGGCAGATCTAGACCTATGCTAGAGGGAGGGCTGGTATAGTTTCAAGGTGGAAAAAACCACCAGCCATGAATAACATCTCCAGGGTTGTAATCACTAACCTCCTGTCCTGACATATGGAGCTGGTGATGTTTACCAGTTCTTAGTATAATAATATATAATATAGTAATCTGGCATAATAATCAGAATTTTGTTAGAATTTTATGATCAAAATCCAAAGTTTTCTGCTATAGAGAGATAGCAAACAGGATATTTAAGCAATAAGACATGACATGGTGGCCTTGTTATGGGATAATGGGGCATTGTATGTTATCAGGCATTAGGAGTTGTTGAGTACCTTTAACTACCTGAGAATTGAAATTATCCTGAAACAACTCACACCCTGGAGTGTCTTGCTGAGATTATAAAATGGATCCACATTTAATGGACAATGGACAGACTCTGATGCTGATTAGTATGTTGGTGGGCTTTAGAATTTTTACAGAATGAGCTGAAATGGGCTTGTACATAGGATTTCTATTAGTCTGCAATAACTGTCTCGTTCCAATGATGTCATCATGTCTCACATCATCGCCATCCTATGGCTAGATTGTGGCACCGACTTTGAAACTTGGGGCTCTTTGTTTACAATATTTAAAAGATGATAAAAATGGGTTCAACTTCAATTACAAATGTAAGGAGCAATATATTTTAAAATGCCCCCTTCAAGCTCTAACGCACCATGGTTTTGTTTTTTTAACTTAGCAACTATCGAAACATGCCTGTTTGGTTGTCCTTTAACAATAAGTAACAAAAAGTTTAACATAAAAAAATAGTTGCTTATTATAATTTTAAAATGTATTCTTAACAACACAGAAAAAGTAGCTCCTCTAACATTCCATAAGTAGAACCCAGCTGGAAAATATGGAAAATAGAAATAGACACAAGGGGCTGGATATTCAAAAGGGTTGCGCCATGCGCAATAGGGTTGCGCCTGTGCAAGTCTGAAATTGCACCATCCTGCCATATTCAGCAGGAGGCAGTTGCCCCCCTAAGTCAAGCTGAGCAACAGCGCAATGCAAATGAAGGCATGCTGAACCGGAGGGGGAGGAACCATGCATAAACTGCACAGCCCGATATTCAGTTGACTGTGCAAAGTTGCACAGGCACCTCCCCCAACCTGCGCCTGCACAACTTTGAGCCAAAAAAAAAAAGGAGTAAGTCAAGGGCCACCCACAGGTGAGCTGCCACATTGCAGGGCGCAACACAGCAGCTGCCACCTGTGAGTGGCCCTCAGCCTACTCCCCGCTCCCCCTGCAGCCCAATCGCTGGCATATAGGAACCCTCCAACTGCCCGATCGCGGGCATATGTTGAAAACACCCTCTCCTGACTGGCCGATTGCAGGAAAAGTGAAAAATAAAGCCCACCCCACCAGCCCGATCGTGGCACCAAAAGTGTCAACTCCCTAAGAACATATCCCTGGTGGTCCAGTGGACCAATAAACTGTCGTGGCTACCAAGTGATTAAACCTCCCCCAGAACATATCCCTGGTGGCTCAGTGGACCGCTAAGCCTGATCGCGCGCACCAAAGTGAATCGCTCTCCAAGAACATATCCTGGTGGTCCAGTGGCCTCACCCCACCCACCCATGAAGTTCCATCACTCCTCCCCTCCGGCGGCCGGCGGGTGGCAGCACCCGCTCGTTACCCCGACGCCCCGCCGACTGACTGCTCGGTGGTTGCATGCTTATTAGTAGAGTAAGAGCCACGGCCAGTCGATAAACAGATAAGGTAGTGTCCAGATATGGAATGAATGAATTAATTCATATCTGACTGCCTTCAGCGGGTAGGGCTGCATGCCCATTGCTCTGCTCTGCATCACTGGGCGCAGCCCTACCAGGCAGTCAGTCGGTGGGCGCATGGTGGCAGGCTGGTGAGATGCTGCCACCCGCTGGCTGCCAGGGGAGCGGGTAGTGGGCTTCGGGTGGGGTGGGATGGGGACACTCAGATCACCAGGGATATGGTCTTGGGGGAGGTTTAATCACTTTGGTGCCGCGAACAGGGCTTAGCGGCCACTGGACCACCAGGGATATGTTATTGAGGGGTAGGTTTAATCACTTTGGTGCTGCGATTGGATCGGGCTTAGCGGTCCACTGGACCACCAGGGATATGTTCTTGGGGGGGGTTTAAACACTTTGGTGCCGCAATCGGGCTTAGTGGTCCACTGGACCACCAGGGATATGTTCTTGGGGGGAGGTTTAAACACTTTGGTGCCGCGATCGGGCTTAGCAGTCCACTGGACCACCAGGGATATGTTCTTGGGGGTTGGACACTTGGTCGGTGATCGGGCTGGTGGGGGTGGTTTTATTTTCACTTTTGCCCACGATCGGGCCAGTCGGAGGGTGTTTTAAACATATGCCCGCAATCGGGCCAGTGGGGGGGTGGGGGGAATTTTTAACTTATGCCCTCAATCGGGCTGCAGGGGGCATCAGTCCCCGACGGGATCGGCACACCTGCATGCTAATGGCATGCAAATGGGGCCATAAATAGATGCAAATAGCCCCCCCCACACCTTGCATGAATTATGGCCCCATTTGCATGTCACCTTTTGAATATGGGAAATTTGCGCATGGAGCAATGGTACTTGCGCCACCGCAGCTTGAATGCTCCACTCTGACCACCTGCGTGGCACAAGTTCCACCGCGCTTACGTATTAATGGTTGTGGTCGGGTGAGCAGCAAAGGAGTTGCTCAATAGCGCAACTCCTTTGAATATCGCCACGTCCACACCCCAGCACAACTATTTTGTGCAGCGCAAGGGCTTGCACCACAGAATAGCGCAGTTTGAATATCCAGCCCATAGAATTTGTCGGCAGATAAGGACCTCTAGGCCCACTTATTCTGCCCATCTTTTCCCTGCCTATTCTGCCACTGCAGATTATATCTAGTCTCCAGTCACCTTTTCCACCTCCACTCCACTTTGATACCAGTTTTCCTTTATACCTATCCCATGCATACTTGAAGTCCAACACTGTTTTCACCCTCACCCCCCCCCCGCCACTGGAAGACTGTTCCACACATACATTACCCTCACAGTGAAGAAATACTTCCCCACGTCCCTCCTAAACTCTCCCCTCCACCTTCATTGCATACCCTCTAGTTCTTCTACACTTTCTTTTCTGAAAAATCCTCCCTTCTTGTACCTTATTCACCCTCTTGAAGTATTTAAAGGTCTCTATAATGTCCCCACCCCTTCCTCTCTTCCATGGTGTATTTGTTTAGATGCCTTAATATCTCCTCATAGAAAATTTGGTGAAGGCCTTCAACCATTTCAGTTGCCCTTCTTTTGATGGCATCTACCCTGTCTATGTGCTTTCTGATGTGTGGTCTCCAGAACTGGACACAATACTCCAGGTGTGATTTCACCAGTG
This sequence comes from Neoceratodus forsteri, assembly GCA_016271365.2. Taxonomy (NCBI): domain Eukaryota; kingdom Metazoa; phylum Chordata; order Ceratodontiformes; family Ceratodontidae; genus Neoceratodus; species Neoceratodus forsteri. The sequence goes on from CM028133.1 coordinate 616,968,330, forward strand.
ACTGATACAGTGTCAATACAGTCTCCCTCATTCTGCTGATAATATCCTTCACTGTGCACCCCAGCATCCCACTGGCTTTCCCTACTGCTTTCTTGCATTGCCTTGCCACCTTAAGGTCATTATGATTACCCTTAGGTCCGTTCCTGTTAAGTGACCATCGATACCTCCACCTATTCTATACCCCGTCTCTTGGTTTCTGCACTGAAGGTTGATAGTATAGCCTAGAGGTTAGATTAGTGAGATGTGATGTTTTGGTACATCCAGCAGACCTGGGTTTAATTCCCACAACCTCCACTTGTATACCATGTGACTGAACAAGTCACTTACCCTCCCCAATGTTCCCAGGTTGCCATCGAAAACAAGTACTTTTGCCTAGTGGGCCTTATCTGGTATCCCAAGAATTCCAAAAAAAAGTGCATGATTTTGAATTTTTTTTGCACTGAAACCCAGTTGCCATATCCTTGACCATTCTTTGAGTTTTTTAAAGTCTCTATTCATTCTCTCCACCCCCTCCAGAGTATCGACCCTATTGCAAATCTTGGTGTTATCTGCAAAGAGGCACACTTTCCCCTTCCAGTTTTTCAGCAATGTCACTTACAAAGACAATAAAGAGGACTGGACTGAGTATTGTGCCCTGAGGAACCCTGCTGGTCACTCTCCCATTCCTGAGCAAGTGCTTTTATCCACCACCCTCTGTTGTCTATCTATCAGCCAACTACAGTATGTACCCAGAGTACCAACTTGGTTCCCACCCACAAGCTTCTCAGTTTTTTAAGAGCCTCTTATGTAATACAGTGTTAAAGGCCTTGCTGAAGTCTAAGTAGACTATGTCCACCATTCCCCCGATCTATTTCTCTGATCACCCAGTCAAACAAATCTATCAGGCTTCTCTGACACACTGTCCCTCACATGAATCTGTGCTGCCTTGGGTCCTATAACCCACCAGATGCCAGGTAATCTAACACTCTTTCCTTTAGAAGAGACTTCATTAGATGCCATAGAATACAAGAATTCAAGGTTCTGCTTAAATCACTAGTAGAATGTTCTGCCCCTTTAGACACACACACACACACACACACATCGGAAGGTATGATGGAGCCCTGGCCTAAACTTTAACTGTGAAAGGGCAAGCAGCAGAGATTTCCCTGGCAAGCAGATAAGGATGGTAGGGGGAATTTTTTATGGTCACCAAAGAATTAAAACCGAATAGTATTTTTTTTCTAAATGTGCTTGTGTGTATATGGAGGGAGTCTTAAGAGGAAAGAAAATGTAATTATTTTGTTTAAAGTGGAGTTTTACTTAGCTGACAGTTTTTAATGCATAAAGGTGGCAGCCATGTTTGGTATGGCAATCAGGGATCAGTGAAGTGGAGTTTACCTATGCCAAATCAACAACACTGTTGTTGAAGTTCGGCATAGTGAGAGCCCCAATGTCAACAGGCAAAATTTCACCTGTCTGACAATGAAGTGTTTCTCTCAGGGGGCTGTGCCCCCGTGCCCCCCCAAAGGGCTATTAACTCCAAGTCAGACTTGATTTGAAGGGGGGCAACACACCACAAAAGGGCAACATTTCACCCTCAGGTCGCAAACAGTGACAATTTCAAAACCTGTAAAAATTGTAGCTGTGGGGTATTTCACTGTAAATGTTTTGATGTGCAGTTGGCACACTGTGAAGTGGCCCATGAGTTCTGCATGTGATTTGGCCAAATTAAAGATCACAGTGCCTAGACTGTGGATTCATGGAGGATTAGCACATGGGTCTTGGAACTTATTCAGCCAATCAAGAAGCAGGAAATTTTCAACCCATTTTCTAACACTGCCTGAGTGAGAGACAGGAGGGTACCAGTAGGAAACAGATGGAGGGACTGGTAAAAAAGAATTAGAAAAATATATTTTACTCCTTATGATGGTCAGAGCACCTCACAGTCCCTAGTGGTCCTCTTTCTGTCTTTCTCAGGCCTTTGCCACTGAGACCATCTGGACCAGCTTTGCTGCTATCAAGGTTCCCTCTTTAACTAGAGTGCAGACACCAGTACTCCGATGACCACTTTTCTGCCACCTTCTGCCATTTAGACTCAGCATAGCAAAGGTCTCTCTGCTAGGTAGAACACATGCCACTCTCTGTCAAGACTTTTATTGTGCACCTTTCTATCCAGGTACCCATATTTTAGAAAAGCAGTGTCAGTGGCTCAGTAGGTAGCACACTCGCCTCTGAGGCCGGGAGATCAGAGGGCTGTGGGTTCAGTTCCCACATCTGGCACTTGGGTTAATGTCCCAGTACTGACACTGTAGTGCAGCATGAGAGGGGTGCTGCACTTCTGAGGTGCTGTCTTTTGGATGAGATGTTAAACCGAGGTCCCATCTGCTTGGATTGGTGGTAGTTCAGGTGGATGTTAAAGATTCCATGGCACTTATCGAAAGAGTAGGGGAATTTTCCCGGTGTCCTGGCCAAATTTCCCTCATTCACTAACAATACCACCAACAGCTTAATCTGGTTCAAGGTCAGTTGGCATTCATCTGTAACCCCCTTCCCTGGGTCATGCCTGAAAATAGGCAGGATTTGTCTAGTGCACTTACCCGGTCAACAAAAACTAAATAAATAAATAAAAAGCAGCCTCTCTGGCTCTGTGGTGCCAAGCAGTGGTTCATCACTCTAGCTCGCTGGCAATCCAGGTTTGTGTCCCGAGTCCAGATGTCAGGAGTGTAGACTGGCAGAGAGGGGGTCAGAGAGTCACATGGATTCTTCCCTCCCATTGGGAGGGCCATATAGGACTGCTCTGTAGCTGGTCCTGGAGGTAACTTAGTGGAGGTGTTCTTGGCAGCGTAGGTGACCACATGCTGCCGAATGCCCCCGGACAACAACTCAGAGGCTGTATGATTGTAGGAGGTGGGAGGCACCCTAGAAAATGGAAAATTACCCCTGGCAACCCAGATGATGACTGCCATGTCCCCCAATGCACCCTTCCCACAGGTGCACCGCTTCCTCATCCACTCGACTCCTGTGGTTCTGCTCAAGGTACTTGGAACTGCCACTCCTCTCCTCAGGCCCCTGGGAGTGATAAGCCTGAACCCTCAGACCACAGGAAAGATCAGTGGGGGAATACCAGGAAGTTGGCAGCGGAGGATGAGAGCAGCAGACATAAGGGACAATGTCACACCTAATGGAGTGGCTGGCCAAGGAGGAGCAAAAAAAAGAGGAAAAGCAGTCTCAGACAACCAGTAACTCTAGTCTTAGATAAGTGTAATTTACTACTAAACACTAAAGGCTGGATTTTCAAAGGCCTCAGACTGATGTAAGGTGCTTGCGTCAATCAGGTCTGATACAAGAGGCACCTTACGCCAAGGGCTGCGCCAAGTGGTATTTTCAAAGACAGCCTGCATCACCCAGAAGGCTGCCTGGGCACTATCTGTGGGAGGGACACTAGACCACCAGGGTACAAGTGTGAGTTGGGGCACAGGTGCCGGTGGCGCGATGCTGTTGGGGGGCTGTGTCCAGTTGCTAGCCCCTGTCTGTGGGTGCCACAGACTCCTCACTACCATTGCAGCATTCCAGGTGGCTGCACCATACATTTGGAGCAGCACCACCTTTGTTGCAAGCCACTGGACTTTGGCACCGGAACCCTGTGGATTAGAAAATTGGGCACAAGTTCTTGGGTGCACCCATACTCGGCACAAGCTGCCACTGTTGCAGCTTGCATCTGGGTTTTGAAAATCTGGCTCCAGTTGTCCAAATACAGCTGAACTATACAGGTATTTACACTATTTGCACATAGTTAAACAGCACACATACAAGTTAATAAGAAAGCTTGCACACCTGTGCTGGTAAATGCTATCTTCCTACAGTTACAAGGTCCTGTTACTTCACTGTCCAAACTAGGCTCAATTCCTTAAGTCTCGGTCTCTCTCTCTGTCTCTCTGTCTCTCTCTCTCTCCACACAGTCTGGATCTCTCCCCTGGATCCATGTACCCCAGTGAAAATGGAGAGAAAAATGACTGTGTTAATCTGTTTATACACCTCCCTCTCCCTTTGGTGCCTTGGTCGAGCAAGGCTGTGAAGTCACTTTCCCATACCCAAGTTCATCAAACAGGCTGGAACTGCTTCAGGCCTAGGATTCTGTGTTATGGCTGCTCTGCAGTATTATCTGACATTCATCTCTCTGAGCCCCCACTCCTTTTTAAAGGTTATATAGCATCTCAAAGAATGTTCCCAGATAGTCTCTAGACATCTGTCTCTGAGCTTTTGTCTACTAGCAAACCTCATGCCCCTTTAAGAAAGCCAGTTAGAAAGAAAGAGTGCTTTTCTTCAGGGCTATTCGCACTTCAATCTCCTTTTATCCACCTCACCTTAGGATGTAGCATTCCTATATTCAGCGCCAAGGAGACAGTATTGTGCAGTGGTTTAAGACTCTGAGCTGCAAATCTGAAGACCTGGGTTTGAATCCCACAGCCCCCACTTGCATACTGTGTGACCCTGGGCAAGTCACTTAACTTCCTTGTGCTCTTAGGTTGCACCTGTAAACAAGCTTTCAGCTTAGTGTGTCTCACCTGGTTAAATAATTGGGGAAAAAAAAACTTTGTCAGTTTATGTGGGACAACATGCACCGTAATTGTTATTGATTGTCTCTACCCTATGTGTAGCTATTTTCCTATGTATCACCAATGTTGTTTTTGATGTTGCTGTTACAACTGGTCACTTGTGAAAACTGGAAACAGATTACATAGCTCATCTTGCTCTCCAGTGTAATAAATGAAATTAATTGAAAGTTCACACTACTTAAAAACCCTGCTGTGGGTGGGTGGGGAGAGACACCATACTGCTTGGTCAGAAAACAGTGGTGCTGCCAGAAAACATCCGGTGTGTGCCAGCATAAAAAAAAAAGAAGCAATGCACTCAGAGTAAGGTACCAACAGTGCTTTATTTATAGAAAGCATAAAATATCCAAAGTGCAAATCGTGCAAAGCATTGAAAACACACAGAAATCTGTCAAAGCCACAGATGGTGGCTGACCACACTCTCTGATGTTTTGTGTTGCTCTGACTCATGTACAGGGGGTCTGCTGGGCTACTGAGACTTTCCCAAGTAGGCCATTTATGCCACGTTGACCAAAGCATAATGCCCCCCCTCCACACAGCTACAGAAGGTAACAGTACTTGAAGACAGATATTCAAGGACAAATATGAGCAGGAGGGGAATCTGGAGATTGTAATTTCAGATAGCATTAAGGTGGGGACCTCATGCAGCAAGACAGTGGGCAAGGTGAACAGAATGCTGGCAGGCATAGGAGGGGTTATAACACACAGAAGGAGGGAGGTGCTGATGCCCCTTTACAAATCCACAGTGTGGCCTCACCTGGAGTATGGGGTCCAGTTCTGGAGACCTCACCTATGCAAGGACATAGACGGGATTGAAAGGGTTTAAAGAAGGGCAACCAATATGGTGCATGATTTGCATGAGAAGAAGCCCTATGAGGAGAGGTTGAGATGCTGGCTCTGTACCCGCTGAAGATTAGAAGGGAGAAGTGGGACATGATAGAAACATTTAAGTATACTGTATGTAGGGAATTAATAAGGTAGGGGGAGCTTATTCACAAGAAAGGTAAGTGCTAGAACTAGGGGTCACAGTCTAAGATTAGAAGGAGAAAGGTTTAGGGGCAATGTGAGGGGGCATTACTTCACTGAGAGGGTGGTAGAGCCCTGGAACAGTCTGCCAGAAGAGGTGGTGAGGGTCAAAATGGTGGAGGAATTCAAGCGGACATGGGACAGACACAAGGTGTTGACCAGTGGGTGGAGTGGGAGATCTCTGGACAAGGGGGGCAATTAGGGAAGGGGTGAGGGGCAGACTCGATGGGCCAATAGAGTCCTTTTCTGCCTCCAGATTTCTATGATTAAGTACAAGCAGTGAGAAGCAGTCTGATTGTCACAGTCTTTAACAGAATAACACTAGTATTTTCCAAAGCAACTGCTAATACAGTATTATATACTGTATTATAACGAGTGTTGTGTACCTGCATAGAGAAGCATGGCCTCTGCATTTTAAACATGTTAAGTGTGCTGACTCATTTTAAACTAAATAGTATTATAGCTGTGTGTACTGATGTATAGCAATGTATGTTGACCTGATTTTAAACTTTTATTTAAAAAAGTAAGTTGCATTCCCTTAGTTATTAAAGTTAGACCTTCTCAGATAAATACTTTTTTTTTAAGAAATGTATATCTTTGGAACATTAGGGCTAGTACTGTAACTTATTTTTTTAATGAATGCTTGGAGGCTGGGTTATATGGATAAATGCATCCAGAAATGAGATTTTCCCATTCAGTTTGCCTTTTCTGATAAAACTGTTGAAATTGATCAATCAGTCAATAAATTAATAAAAGTGCTGATATATTGAAAAGGCTCTTGTACTATATCAATATAGTAAACTATTTTTACTGTATTGATTTACATTGTTTTGCATCAATACATTGAAATTGATAATGACAGGAAAATCATAAACAGTATGATATTTATACTGAAAAAAATGAAGTAGACATGTACAATTTGTATATACAGCCTCCTCATTTCTACTGCATTCTGGATCTCAGAAAATATGTTCAAGCCATGACACTGTGCAACTAACAAAGCAATTGGATGTTTTGTATACCTTTAGCTACATGATGTAGCAGCTGTTATGGTCATTGCCATCCCGCTGAATAGAAGAAAAGAAAAAGTTGCATGTTGTATCTGTACTTCTGACACGGTATTTGTAATGCTGAGTTCTCAGTCGACCTGAATAGGTGTATTGGGCATTGCAAATATACACATTTACAAAAGAAGGAAGACCACCAGCCTTTTGAATTCTTTCCTCACCAACTCAGTTGAATACAATTGTCCTCCATTCTCCTTCAAAGTACTTTTTTAGTTTACACTTGAAAGTAGGAACAATGCTGACTAGTGCCTGTTCCAAGTGTCCACCACTTGTTATGTAAAGCAGATCTCTCTAATCTTCTTTCTTTCAAAGACATCCATTGTCCTGTTGTGTACAAATTCTTGGATATACCGAAGAGCAGTGTTTAGTCTGATGGTGTTATCCCTTTCACGTGTTTGAATACTATATTCATGTCACCACTGAGTCTTTTATATTTTATGGCACAGAGAAGAGCTCCACTTCTACCTATCAGCCCCTGAGCCTATGTTTTACAAGCCTTCAACAAACTCTGTGTCTTCTTAATCCTGTTGATATCTTTCTTCAGATATGGAGAGCATAGCTGAGGAATGTTATCTGCACAGGGTACACAGCGATAAGAATTGTACATGGTACATAAGATGGGACCAATTCCCAGGAGAAAACAAAGACATTTTAACTTCATATGTTAACTCATTGATTGCTTCAAAGATAAAATTGAAATCTGAGAAACAATATACTATTTTCACAGAGAAAACTTTCCAGAATGACCAGTAAGGTCAAATAATTTTTTTTTGGTGAAAGTTTATATATTCCAAAATAAAGAGCAAAACTAAGGAATTCGACAAAGAGGGCATTTTGATTGTTGACATGGGGAATTTACCTGAGAGAGGGACATAAGAACTAATGGCAGGACAATGACTGGAGTTAGACAACAGTAACACAATAGAAACTTCAAGAAATATTGTAGCCAGTGATTTATATACATATGGTTACAACATTTTATCTTGGAATATTGTGGGATTATCTAGCAAAATGTCAGATCATGGGTGTTTATCATTTGTAACTATACATAATATCATTTTGTCCAAGAGACTTGGACCAAAGAGGTTATAAATATTAATGGGTAGCAGGCGATGTCAAACTCTGCTATTAAGATAAAATGTTTGCCAGGCCAACAGGAGGATTGGCCAAATATATTAAAATAGGTCCCTCTTACAGTAACTGAAGTTTTTAAAAATACACATAATTGTATAACTATGGTAATATCTTGGGACCAATCCTTTTTTGTTCTTGTTAATGTTTATATTCCTCCTAAAAACTGTTTGCAATATTCCACGATAATATGGTAATCACTTGATGCAGACATTGACCTCACCTTTAAAAGATACCCACAGGGAGTTTTTCTGATAGCTGGTGACTTCAATGCTCATACTGCAAAATTTGACAATCTACCCATTTTAGAGACACAGTTAAGTCTTAAAGACTGCTAAGTTAGGCAAAGCAAGGATAAAGGGGCTAATGAACCAGGAATAGAATCTATGAAATTTGTCCAAGAAAGTGCTTTCTTGTTGTTTCTTTTTTGTCAACATAAATTTTATTGAGACAAAGGGAAGGGTACATCATCTACATTACCATCATATCAAATACAAGAGGTCCACATGCATAATACACAGCGTATGCAGTAGTCAGGCATATATACAGTTCTTAATTCCATAACGGTAATTTAAAGTTCTATGCATCCTATATTGGAAAGATATCTGCTTCAGCTGCCACCAACAGTGGCCCCTATTGCTTGGTAAACACCTCTATTTGACCCAAAGTGGTTAGCTGAGGCCTTTCTATTGACATACATTGCTTCAGATTGTTAGCTCACTGTTGTATACTAGGAGGACTAGGAGCTAGCCAATATTGTGCGATTGTCTTGAGTGTGTTCACCAGAGCCAATGACCACAAGGTTTCATGACCAGACTTGCCTGGGCATTCGAAGTCAGCTCCCAACATAAACTGAACAGGAGAGTTCGGTGGGGAAAATCCCAACACCTTAGTCATAATATTGTGCATTCCTATCCAGAAGGGCATAATTTTAGGGCACATCAGGGCCATGTGCAAGAAATATGCTTTGGCTGTCCGGCATTTAGGACACTCAACAGACTTGGAGGGATCTAACAGGTTAAGCTTCACTGGGGTGTAGTAGGCCTGATGTAGAAAGTAATACTGCACCTGCCAGAGCTTATTACTCCTTGAGCAGGTTGCGATATGTTTTGACGCATGCTTCCAAAGTTGCTCACTTTTTGGGATACCCAGATCAGCCTCCCATTTCCCAACAATCTTTTCTACGGTCTCCAGGTCACCTCCACTGATACAGTAGTGATAAGTGGCCAGTGGACCAGATCCCAGCTGTGGGAAATACAATTCCTCCTCCAGAGAGGAAAGAAGGGCCCAACCAGTACCTGAGCTTAGTTCAGTTCCCAAAATGAGCTGTAGTCGGAAATAGATAAAGAAATCAACTCTCTGTATGTTCCACTGGTCCCTCAGGTAGGAGAAGGACACCATACTATCTCCCACATAAAGCTGATGAACCCACTGTAACCCCCTAAGCACCCAATCCCTCAGTCTACCGGACATCACCTCAGTGGAAGCAAACCTCAGGCGAACTGCCTCAGAGATAAGGGTCATTTTTGTAGGGGAAGATGCCCTGCCAATCTAACAATGGGCACCTGACCAAGCCTTGATGGTTGCTGAAGTGAATGGATTTGAGTGTTCAGGCTGCAGTCTGGACCACAACATCTCTGCCAATACTCCCTCCTTGAAGTGTGTCTCTGTGCCCAGTTCCTCCAGTTCCAACCAGCTATTATTCAGATCCTCCAACCCAACCGGCAAAGCTGCTATCTGCACCGCCTGATGGTAGAGTTTAAAATTATGCAGACCAAGCCCCCCAAATAAGGGGGCAAACATAGTATTGATCTCTTTACCCTGGATGCTTTACCCCGCCAGAGGAACCTATGTATAACAGCATCTAGCTTCTGAAAATGGCATTTTGGGAGCCGTATCAAGAGAGACTAGTATAAATACAAAAACCTGGGCAGTACCATCATGGTAATCACTCCTACTTTACCCATTTGAGAGACTGGAAGTGCCATCCACCTTTCACAGACTGAAGTGAGTGTTTTCACAAAAGGCCTATAATTTAACCTATATAAGGCACGGGCTTTCCCAGAAATTAGGATCCCTATATATTTGAGGTTGGGAACTATCTGCAGGCCATTCAAATGTTGAAACAGGATATGTCTATGCATTTTGCCAATAGGCAAGATCTCGCTCTTGGTCCAATTAATTTTGTGGCCAGATATTGAGCCATATCCTAATAGAGCCTGGTATATCCCATGGAGGTCTTCATGGGGGGGTCTGCATGTACAGAAGAAGATCATCAGCAAACATGGCCAATTTATATTCAGTGTCATTAAGTCTAAATCCCCGAATCTTCAGATCAGACCGAATGTACCCAGCTAAAGGTTCTAGAGATATTGCATATAACAAAGTGGAAAGAGGGCACCCCTGTCTGGTTCCCCTGCCCAGAAGAAAACTGGATGTCAGGTGTCCATTCAACAGAACCTGGGCTGCAGGGTCCTTATAAAGGGTCCTAATCCATGATATAAAGTACAGCCTAAACCCCAGCTTAGCCAAAGTGGCAAATACCCCCACTCCACTCAGTCAAAGGCCTTCTCTGAGTCCAAAGCCAGAATGGCCGCCCCATGTTTATGTTTAATTTCCTTCCAATGGTGAGCACTGTTCAGTATTTTCCTAACATTATGCTTTCCATATCTTCCCCTTATGAACCCAGCTTGGTTAGGGTGCACAATACCATGCAATAAAGGATCCAACCTAGAAGCCAGAACCTTAGCTAAGAATTTATAATTGGCATTCAAGAGAGAAATGGGCCTGTAAGAGGAGCACCAGCTTGGATTTTTCCTGGGTTTTGGGAGTACTGTAATGACCACCCACCGAGTGGAGGAGGGCAACACACCCCACTTCATGGCTCTCAGCCAGCATGTCAGCCAATGGCTCCAAAAGTATATCCTGGCAACACTTCTAAAGGTCTATAGAAAGACCATCTGGCCCTGGAGCTTTGCCACCCTTGAGTTTCTTAACAGCTACCCTGATCTCCTCCTGTGAGATTGGGGACTCCAGCAATTCAGACAGGGGTCCCGAAATGGATTTCAGGGCTGCCTTGTCCAAAAATGCACCAATTTGCACAGGGGTTGGGGAGATCTCAGATGTGTATAACTGCTTGCAAAAATCCTCAAATGCTTGAGTTACCTCCCATGGGTTATCCACCAAGTCACCCATTGAAGAATGTATATGGGTCACCACCCTCTCCCTATCCTTCCTACGTAGCTGCCAGGAGAGCAACTTCCCCGCTCGGTCCCGATCAAAATATTGACCAGCCCGGGAGAGTAGTATTGCCTTCTCCAGCTGGGCCCCATAGGCCAAACTGTATTGCCATTTCAGCTTCTGTAAGTTTTTGTATAAAGCTGGTTCAGGATTTAGTCTGTGGGCATGTTCCACCAGGTCTATCTGGGATCTCAATTCTTCTAGAGCCCTAGATCTGGTCTGGACCTCATGCATTGCATAAGAAATAGTGTATCCTACAGACCTTCAAGGTCTCCCATCTGGTTGAATTAGAAGTATCCCCTTTCCTTTTAAATGTGAGGAATTCAGCAATATGAGCCTCATTATAATCGATGTAAGACTTATCCTTCAACAAAAGTGTATCTAGCCTCCAGGTTTTACTCCCATGGGGCAGGCTCCCCAGCTTAAGAACCACAGAGGCCACTTCATGGTCCGAAATCAAAATTGGGGAGTAGTCAGCCCCAACCAATGATGGTAACAGGTCAGTACTAGCCAACACCTTATCAATGTAGGCATATGACTTATGGGCATTAGAATAAATGCTATAGTCTTTGCCAGATGGGAATAAGTGCCTCCAAGCATCAACCAGGCCAACCTCTTGCATTAACACTGCCAATGGCTGAGCATTTTTTGTCAAAGACACAGGGGTAGTATTGGACCTGTCTAATAAAGTATCCAACATGCAGTTGAAGCCACCTCCCAAAATCCAACAGCCCCGCCAGGCAACCAGATCCAAAGAAAGAGTCTCTGAAAGAATTCAGGGTCATCTAGCAAAGGCCTTGAGCAAAGGAGGGAGAGAGGTGATATGATCGAGACATTTAAACACCTTAAGGGCATAAACAAGGTGAAATAGTCTAACATGTTTAAATATAAGAAAAAAAGCAGGACAAGAAGACACAGCATGAGATTAGAGGGAGGCCGATTAAGGGGGAATGTGAGGAAATTCTTTTTCACAGAAAGGGTGGTAGATGCATGGAATGGCTTACCACAAGAAGTGGTGGCTATGAATACAGTGCAGGGCTTCAAACAGGCATGGGATAGGCATAAGGGAGCAATACAAATGACTATGAATAGATAGGTCACTGACAGAGCAAAGGCCGATGGCACATTTATAAGGTAGAAAAAGAAATGGGCAGACTGGATGGGCCTTGCGGTCCTTATCTGCCGTCAACTTCTATGTTTCTATGTTTCTATCTACATTAGGGGTGTAAATTTATCCCAAATTATAAGCGCCAGTCCCCAGGAGCAAAACCCTAGCAAGGGCATCTCTACCATGGGGGTCCAATTTAGTATACAATACCTTAAAATTAGAACCTTTAGGTAGTCATATAGATGTGCCTCGAGCCTTAGAGGAAAAATTAGCTGAGATCCACAGCCCCCCCATAAAGGCCTCAGTTCTAGGTGCCTCCAGTCTGAACATATGTATCTCCTGGAGTAACATGGCCTGCCACTTGGCTCGTCTGGTCTCTGCCATGACTCTTTTTCTCTTGGGGAGCGACTTCAGAACATTAATATTCCAGGATGCAATAGAGATATGACTAGCCATAATCCCCTAGAAAAAAAAAACATCATTAACCACCTCCTGCATAGATAAAGCACAGTTATCATACAACTTCCCATGTCTCAGTTTAAAGTTAAATCAAACTAAACCCAATACTACACAGCCGAGGTAGTACCAAAGGGTCCCCAAAGGGCAGTCAACCAGTACAGCAAAGGTTGCCGACTGCTGATTCAAGTCCCAATCAGCACCACACCCAGATAACCCCCCTCTTCTACCCTTAAACTGCCCAAGAAACAAGCCCAAAAGCAGAATTGTGACCCCGCTCCAGTGGACATAAAGAGGCCCAACTTAATAACCCCTGCAAACAGTTGGTGAACATTGGTGTTAAAGTTACCCTGCACTCCTTAAACAATGCCATAGACATATGGGCATCTGAAATTATAAGAAGTTGCAAATAATAGAAAATAGTCACACAGAGGCATTGAGACATAATTTTACAATAAAGTAAACAGAAATAAAAGCCCCCTCGTAACAGTCCAAATGATGTAGCTGTGTATAGTCCCCACAGGATAAGGTCCATGAGACAAAACATAAATCCTCATGTAGGAGCAAAGTCATATTTCAAAGCAAACTTTCTGCAAGTTCAAAACAGCAAGCAATTTGTCCAGAACATAAACATAAACTAAATCACATTTGTGGAGCCCTGATTATCGCATCCAGGTTAATGTAACATTAGCACAAATGAAAAGGAACTTAGCTGAAATGATCAGGCGCAAAGTATAAAATGGCGGTCCCATCTCATTCTTGCTGCGTAGGTACCCAGACCCTCATGGATGATCGAAGATATGCACAGGCATAGACAGAGATATAATTAAAAGCTAAGAGGACCTGTGTACCCAACAAGACCACCAGACCAGTCATACATGTAGGAGAGGTCACTAGCCTAATATACGACCATAACCTCTCTCAGCACTCTTCCACCTCTTGCCATTGTGGTGAGCAGCTGCTTTCTCCATTTTTAGATACAGAATCAAGCCACTTCATCACCACCCCAGGGCATGAGAAGAATTGTGGTGCACCTCCTGGTCGATCAATTTTCAATTTGGCTGGATACATAAGAGCAAACGACCAACCCATTTTATGTAGACGACCCTTGATCTCATTGAATTTTTGCCTTCTTATCTGCAATTGCTTGCTAAAGTCTTGGAAAATGTGGACTTTATGGTTGCCCAGCATGATCGGCCCCTTCTCTTTGGCTCTCCACAGAATCACCTCCTTATCCATGTAACACAGATATTTTATTAAGCAATGCCTAGGATAAGAGTCCAAAAGCTTAGGGCCTAAATGATAAGCTTGTTCCACTTCATAGTGCTGTAGTGTAGGAGGAAGCTGCAGGTGCTCGAACAATCAGGCATGTAGCATCCTTTTGGGGTTATTCCCCTCCATCCCCTCGGCAAGACCAACAATCCTGAGATTCAATCTGTGAGACCAATTTTCTTGGTCCTCAATACTATCGGTAAGTTTCTCCACCAACTTGCTGAGATTCTGTTTATCTCCCATAGCTGCTGATAATGAATCCTCCAGGCTGCTGACCCGAGTTTCAAGTTCTTCCAGACAGGTATTGTGACTAGCTGAAGTCTTGGAGAGACATGTTACCACTGACTGCAAGTGTGAAATCTGGGAGGTAATATTGTCAAAGCCGGCCTTCATGTCATGCTGCATGAGCACTAGGGTAGTACGTACTGCTGCCAATGATCTTTCCAGGTCTGACATTCCCTCCTGCACCATTACTCAATTCATGGGGTGACCTGGTTCTGTTAGGCCTCGGGGTAGTTGTCTGGAATGTTCTGACATGCCAAATAAGAGCTTTAACTGCTTATTTTTGCTGCTGCTAGTCGCCATCAATCCTCTGACCAAATGCCACCACAGACTAAATTCAAGCAAAGACTGATACCACCAGATTTAATAAAAAAGACTGAGTACAGTGAGGAGCTCAGCTAGGTTGTGTCCACCATTGTCAGCATCAAGCCACACACCCTTTGCTTTCTTGTTGTTGAATGGGAGGATGGAGGGAGATGATGAAGGGGAAACTACTTTTTTCTTATCAGTAAGCAAAGCACAATTGATTATGTGCTTATTAATCAAGGGAATTATTAGGGTGTTTGTTTATCTTACAGTGCAAATGCGAACTGAGAATGATCATGCCTCCTTGAGCTTGCAAAGTAAAACAAAAATTGAAAATGAAAAAAAATATCAGTGAGGATGCAAGAAATCCCTTGGCACATTTGCGTTCCAAATGAAAACAGTGACCAAAATATAACCAAATTAAAGGTGGAGAGTAAGGAAATATATTGCATAATTTTGAAGGTTGTCCAGTTCTGTGGGAAGATAATTAGCCGGATGGTGCACAGTTATTTGAATTAAAGTTGCAAGAAATAAATCAAGAAATAAATAAAAATATGCCCCTAGCAATGGTAATCTAAATACTGAAGCCAAATCTTAGTTTGACTTTGATTGTGAAAAAGAAAAAAAGAACTTAAGAAAACTAATAAAGTGGACAAAAACATCCAATTAAGAAAAATCATAATCTGTTAAATAAAGCCGGGAAACAATATAAGTTTCTTCAAATAAAAAGATTAAGCCACCAACAAAAATCATGGGATGAGATGTACCATATTATTTTGGGGAAAGTCACCATAGCCTTTTAGAATGTGGTAGCTAAGAGAACCAATCAATACCAACCCTCTTTGGCAGATTATATTCCAATGGAATCCTGGGTCAAACACTTTAAGGAGCTTTTCTTTAAAATTCCTTCCATTGTGTTAGATAATAATAATTTGATAAATAATATTATGGAACAAGTGCCCCCTATAGTCTTTTCAATGTAAGAAGTGGAGTTGGCTATATTGACATTAAAAAACAATAATGCTCCAGGCCCTGACTTCATCCCTCCTGAGGTCTATAAGGAGTACAAAGACTTCTGGGTTCCAACTTTGACAATTTTCTTTAACTTATGTTCATCTCAAAATGATATTCCTATTACATGGACCCAGAACATAATAGTACCAATACATAAGAAAGGTTCTGTAAATTAACCTATAAACTTTCGACCAATAAATCTTTTAGACATAAGTTCAAAACATTTTGCAAGATTGTTATTAAATAGGTTAATGTTATGGTCAGAGTCTACTAACCAGATTTCCACATTTCAAGCAGATTTTAGAGGTTTTTGGCCATTGATAGCATTTTTTGCCTGGCCAATTTAATAGAAAAATATGTCCATCTTAGAAAATCAAAATTATTTTCATTATTTATAGATTTTTCCTCAGCCTTTGATTCTATTAAAGGGAAACTGTCATAAACCCATCCTCCCCCAGCCTCTACTCACCTGCCAACTTGCAGGGAGAGGGATTCATTTCTGTTGCAGGGCATGTCTTTAAGTTTAATTTGTGTTTTTAATGACCCGGGGTGATAGGCACCATTTCATAGATAGAAGCTGCCAGAGCCTCAACCTGTATGCAAATAAGCTTAGTATTGTTCTGGCTGTGTGCCGGAAGACTCGTTCATAATGAGTGGGGCACAGTGCCATGAAGTCAAAAGAAACAGTATGCCTTGTAGCAGTGTTTGAGCTGACTCTTTAGAAACAAGCCCAGTCGAAAACAGAGCAGTCTAACCCATTTAATTTTTTAATGTAAAATTGCAGCCTTGAGTTCAGGCATGCACATTAGCACTAGGGCACTAATGTGCATGCTTGAACTTAAGGTTGCAACTTTCCATTGAAAAATTAAATGGGTTAGACTGCTCCATTTTCGACTGGGTTTGTTTCTAAAGACTCAGCTCAAACACTGCTACAAAGCATACTGTTTCTTTTTACTTTGTGGCACTGTGCCCCGCTAGTCATGAACAAGCCTTCTGGCATACAGCTGGAACAATACTATGCTGAAAAGGTCAAGCTCAGTCTTCCAGTGTGGCATCACTTTCTAAATGTCACCTCCTAGACAGCACAATAAACCACCATCAAGGCAAGAAATGGAGCAAATTAAATAGCAACGGTTAGCTGAAAACTTAAAACAAACATTAAGGTTGTGCTAATTGGGCATTTCTGCAGCCCTAGTAATTGTCATAGGGGTTTATGACAGTTTTCCTTTAATAGAGAAAAACTATGGGAAACATTACTTGCAAGAGGCGTAAATTACTCCCTATTTAATTTAATTAAAATGTTTTACTTAGACACCACCGCAATCAGATTTGGTAATAAAGGTACATTAACACAGATTTTTGGTACAAATAGAGGAGTGAAACAAGGATGCTTCCTCACTCCAGCACTGTTCAATATTTACAATAATAACTTACTTGAATACCCTGATAATGATTTACTTGACTCCACAAAAATAGACAACTTATCATTGCATTCTATAACATATGCAGATGACCAGGTTATGTTTTCTCTTACAAAAAGCCGGTTTGCAAAAAAAAGGATAACTTATATCACAAATACAATTATTTAGAACTTAGAGTAAATGTTAAAGAAAACTAAACTAGTGTTTTTTGGCAAAAATCTTGGAAATTATAATAAACTTACATTTACTATTGATTCAGAAAATATAGAGGTAATTGTTGAATATTGTTATTTGGGAGTAAAATTTGTTTCATCAACCTCTTGGACTGAACATATAAGAGAACACTCTATGAAGGCAAAATTGGTAATGAAGGCACTCCTAAAACGTAATTATCAGTATCAGCACTAAAGGCAAAGGAGGCAAAATTACATCCTTTACTTTTATATGGGTCTGAAGTGTGGGGATATGTTAACAGTGAAGAGTTACAAAAATCTTTAGCATAGTTATATAAGGCATTACTAAAGGTCCCTAACTCAATGTCAAATACTATGACTAGGGCTGAATTGAGAAGGATTCCTATTAAATACTTTAAGAACCTTATGCTTATTTCCTACTGGCTCAAAATAATAAATTGCAATAGAAACATTATGCCCAATAAATGCCTTAGGGAAAAAAATGCAATGGCAGGAATATGGGCATTCTTCCTACTGGCCTAACTCTCTGTTAAAAAAACTTAAATAAAATAAACATGAGGCACTTATGGAATGATTATAAAAGAGAACTTTTAATTTCTACTCAGTATAGGGAACAAATTAAAAGAAATTGCTATAATTAGGAAAAAACTGATATTGAAATCATAAAGAATCAAAAGTGTGTCACATGGTTCAAAGAAGATAAAATGGATCATTCATTAGAAATTATTTGACCCTTCCCTTAAAACCAGAACATAAGACTTTAATCACATGAGCAAGATTTGAAATAATCAATTCAAAATATACTCATTATAATACAAGACAAAGAATTGAAAATGATAATTGAAAAACTGTGAAACATTTATGCCCATGTAATAGAGGTTTCCCAGAAACTTTAAAGCATATAATAATGGTTTGTCCTCTATATGTAAAAATAAGAAATCAATTCTCGTTGGATAACTTAAAAACTTAGCAGATTTAAATTATGATTTGGTCTATTTTTTTACATCCACAGTTTCAAAAAGATGCTGAATCAATATCTAATTTTCTTCTGTCCATTGTCAGACTTAAAAAGAAAAATTATTGGATGTTGAAATATCAAAATCTGAAAGCTCAATGAGACATGATACTGTGAAATGGTTTTAATAACTGCAAATTAATTCTATTAATCCACACTTGAATAATTGCACTTTATGTGATCTATTGTATGTTGGATGTTGTATGACTTATTGTCCTTGCTCCTAATGTGAACGTTGTTCAATTTTAATGATTTTTCTGTACAAAATGACTGTTATATATTTTATACTGCTTGTATAGCTCTTGAAAAAAACATGATAGTTGCATTATCTTGGTTGGTCAAATAAAAATAATTGAATTGAATTGAAAATGGGACCAATAATAATGACATTGTAATAAAACGTTAGCATTTACCATCCCTTATCCAAAACGTACTTTTCCTAGTAAGTTACTGTAGAATGTAATCTGACAGCAACATTGTGCCCAGAAGAGGGTAAAAAGAGTAGCCTTCTGTTACTAATGACTCTAGGCAGACTGACTGGAAGGGGTGATCTTTTGTTTGCTGGTCCTGCTGTCCTTCCTGACCTAGGTACAGTCACAGAGGATTGTACTTAGCCCAGGGAGAACATCAGGACCAGTAAATTTCTGATCAGAGCTTATAAATGCTCTAACATGCATTGCAGGCTACTGATTCGCCCACTGATGCAGCCCTCCTCTAACAACAGCTGCAGGGGATTCTGGGATTTGGAAGTCAACTGAATCAGTCTGATGCAACCTACTACACTGCCGTAAACCGTAAGTAAATATATATATATATATTCTTGCACACAAAGTATAAATTGGGACCAGCCCCACACTTATGTGTGGAGCTCTAGGTGCAAACTGTTCCCTTTTAAGGCTGACCACCTTACAGGCAGTAGAAATGTTATCATCTATAGCTGCAGTTTGATATAACACCAAGGCTGCTAGTTTAAATATACTGTAAGCATACTAAGGAAAAGCTGGCCCACCAGCACAGGGTTAGGGCTCCCAACTGTAACACCAATGGCCCAGGTTCAGGAACAGACCTGGGGATGTCAGAGGGCTGGCTGGAGGAGAATGATTGAGCATCCTAAGGACTGCTCTCCTTCCCAGGGAGGGAAGGGTAGAGTGTCCAGCACAATGTGGACCCCTGGTAGAGGTCAAGGGGTACATCCATGCCAGCATTGTTATGCATGGGTGGTGGGGCAGACACAGGACATCATTGCATGTAGCCACCCCCTGGGGAAAAACTAGAAAAAATAGCATCTGTCATCTATGATGCCCACTTACCCTGGCCCTAATCTCACTCTGTGGCACTACAGGGGATCTCGATCTATCCTGTCACCCGCTATGGCCAGTAGGATTCCGCACCATGCCTTGGGGGGGTAAGACAAGGAGGCAATGCTGGTGTGCTCTCCTGTCAGCACCCTTGCCCTGCATTGTGGGAGTCCTACTGGTCCAGTGGCCCTGCCCTGGGGGGGTAATCCAGGGGGTATAGATGGTACCAGAAGGTAAGTTCTGGGGTACGAGAAGGGGGCTGAGGGCTGGTGGGAGCTGAGCCACAGAGGTGGCTTGCACAAAAAAAAGCATACTAATGAATTTAAGGAATCTGAAGGTGGTATGGAACCGATAACTGATTTAACTGTGGAATCTACTAGAAGACTGGATCTGACATAAAAATGCTTGAAAGTCAACAGAATCAGTCTTGCACAATCTACTATACTGAAGTAAACAGTAAATTAAAACATGTTTTTACACCCGAAGTGTAAATACAGACCAGACTCACACTTGGATGTGAGGCTCTTAGTGCTGACCATTCATGTTAATGCTGGCTGGCTTATAGTTCCCAGTCTCAAGCCTATTTCCATGTTTTATTTAGTCCATATTTGTATAATAAATGTTATCCAGTTGATATTACCGTTCACATTCACATATTTTGAAGAAATAAAAACAACAACATTACTATCAAGGTAGTGCTAGGAAAAGGGATCAGTTTACAATATAGACAGGTAATTGTTCTACAAGTGAAGGGAACGGTAATCTGAAACTTCATGTAAGATCAGTATTAACTGTCCAACTGTGAGCATATTCTGGATGTAAAGGTAGAAGCGTTACTTGCAGGAAGTGGCCACTATGCAGTGTGGTTCCACCAAGACATTAACAGAGGAATTGCAGAACCATGACAAGGATTTTGGACTTCAGGAAGACTGACTTTAATAGGATGGTAGAAATTCTGGTAGGACACCTTCCTGGGATTAGAAAGGAGATGGAGGCGGATCAGAAATGGGCCATCGTAAATGAGGGAATGATGGAGGCCACTAACGAGTGCGCAAAATCAAAAGCAAGAAATCTAAGGTCAAAAAGCCTAGTTCATTCAGAAAGGAAGTGGCAAATGCAATAAGAGAAAAGAAGGCAGCCTTCCAGAAGTACAAACATACTCAGAATGAAGAGGATAGGGAGGTTTATTGTGCGAAATCATGGGTGGTGAGCAGAGCAGTTAGAGAGGCTAAGGCTACAAGGGAAGTAAAGCTAGCACAAGGAGTAAAATTAGGTGAGAAGGCCTTCTTCAAATATATAAGGAAGAAGTGGGATATTAAAGAAGGAAGTGAAAAGAATGCAGAGGTGCTTAACAAGTACTTTTGATCTGTTATCACTAGACAGGATGGACCAGTACCACAAGAAAGTGTGGCAAGGGTGGGAACAGGGAAGAGGGAGTCACGGATGGTGTAATACAGGTAGACAGTGTGCATTAGGGCCTAAGGGCCCTGAAGATGGACAAATCTCCAGGGACAGGCGGCATGCATCCTAGGATCAAGTGGAACTAGTAGAGGTACTTGCAAGCCCCCTGGAAGACCTGTTTAACAACTCTCTAAAGTCCAAGAATGTGCCCCAGGACTGAAAAACTGCACATGTGGTGCCTGTCTATAAACGTGGTCCAACGGATGAACTAGGGAGTTATAGGCAGGTAAGTCTCACATCAGTAGTATGGAAACTGATGGAGACTGTTCTGAAGGAAAGACTGGTGAGCTTTCTTGAGGACAATGGGCTGCAGGATAAGAGGCAGAATGGGTTTGTGTCAGGGAACTTTTGCCATGATAGCTTAAATGCAAATAAATGCAATGTTATGCACAGTGCAGGAAAGCAGCAGTAAGGGCAAATAAAATGTTGGGCTGCATAACCAACGGGATCAGCAGTAGGTGAGAGGAACTTATATTTCCTCTGTACAGGTCACTGGTGAGGTTATATTTGGAGTATGGAGTATAGCACTGGTGCCCATGCTTTAAAAAGGACATTAACCTGCTGAAGACTGTCCAGAGGAGGCAACTAAGATGATCAGGAGCCAGTAGGGTAGCGCTTTAGAGGAGATGTTGGGACCCTGAGCATGTACTCCTTGGAGGAGAGGAGAGAGAGAGAGAGAGAAGATATGACTGAGACCTGCAAGTACTTGAAGAGAATAAATAAGGTGGATAAAACAAGTTTCTTTCAGCTAAGTGGCAACTGAAATACAAGAGGGCACATTCTTAAGTTGCTGAATTAGGAGAAAGGCTAGGAAGCATTTCTTCACAGAGAAGGGTGGTGGCCAACTGGAATGCGCTGACAGAAGCGGTGATCTCAAGGAAGGTGGTGGGTAGATTCAAGAAAGGCTGGGGTAGACTTAAGGGGAAATTAAGTGTCAGAAAAGAGGCAGAGGGAAAGGATGGGAGGATTGGGGAGGGAGAGGCAGGGTCAGTAGCTTAAGCTGTAGATCCTGAAATACAAGCAGACTAGATAGACCAAATGGTCTTATTCTGCTGGCTTCTTTATATGCTAATATTCCAGATTAATCTAATTGACTTTATCAACTGGGTGACCAGGACAGTGAATGGGGGCCAAGTGGTTAATGTCTGTATCTGGACTACAGCAAGTTATGTGATTCTTTGCCTCGTAGGAAGCTGGTAAGGAAGCTGGAAGACCTAGAGAAGGGACTAAACTTGCTAGATGAGTCAAAAACTGGTCCCATAACTGTGCAGAATGGCTACAAAGTGATCCAAATGCAGTTCAAGTTAATAATGCACAGCTATAATTAATTATGTCTTTATATTTACTGGTTAGTGGTTATAAACTACTGCAAATGAGTGCCCAACAGCACCTTAAACCACATATGTGGTTTATGGAGCTCCATAAACCACGGGCAGAACAGTACCACAGCATCACCAGAAAAAACTTGAAGAAGCTGACCTCACACTGGACATTCACAAGCGCTACACAACTGGTCACTGAGCACAAGACAAGCGACAGTCTTGTCAGCAGTAACAAGTTACCGCATAGTGACAAAAAGAAAACTTACACCAAAAAAGAAAATATAAATATCGTAAAATATGAACATGGAGAAGTGTAGATTAGACGGCACCTTGGTGTGTGATGCCCATATAAACCCTCGGTTTTGCCCTGGTTTATGGGACATCACACACCTCGGGGGTGCATAAAATCCCCATAAACCACACTTCTTCATGCATTATTCTACATATAATCAATTGTATCCTTTCATACCTGATATCCATAGATTCTTGCTGCATTTGTATTGTTTGTTTCTTTTTTTTTCTGCTTTTTTTCTTGTTTGTTGAAACAAGGGGCAGATATAGGGGAAGGAAGTTGTACAAAACTCGTACATTTGTTTCTTTTCTTTATAGGGGTATTGACAGCTATAGATAAGAACCCTTTAAAAAATGATTTATCATTATGTTGCAGCTACTCAGTGTTTAATGCATTTACAGAGGTTACTTCTGTTGTGAGCTGATTACCTATAATAGTACATAATTATTTGAAGTCCCCCACTCTAAGGCCCAAGTCTACATTGCTATAATTTTCTTTTTGTCTTTTTCCCCCTAACTGTAATATTTTATTTTTCTATTTTTTATGTGTTTAACATATGCTTTCTTACATAATTATTATTATTCATAATTTGCAATGTGTGCAGTACACAAGTAACCTCAATATTACATACAATATGTATTGAAAATGCAAAAATAAAACTAATAAACTGGTTGCAGGACAGAAGTCCAAGCAGTATAGCCTAGAGGTTAGAGTAATGAGCTGTGAATAAGCTTGGTTCAACAGACCTGGGTTTGATCCCCCCAACCTCTACTTGCATACTGTGTGACTCTGAGCAAGTCACTAAACCAGTCTAAAGCTTCTGGGTTGCCCCTGAAAACCGGCAGTTGTGTCTAGTGGACCTTACCCAGTTAACAAAAGAAATTAAAAAAAAAAGTCAAAAGGTGGTGGTTGGGGAGGGGGATTCTCAGAAGCTAGGCTGGTGCCAAGTTGAGCCCCATAGGATTGGTGCTCAATATGGCTTTTGTTCAACATTTTCATCAGTGACATACTGTAGAAAATGGGATCAAAGGTAAAAATCTACCTGTTTGTGGATGACACAAAGCTCTGTGGGAGGGTGGGCACAGAGGAGAGGAGGCAGGAACTCAGGGAAGACCTAGTTAGGTAAGTGAAGTGGTCTGGCTTTGGTACCTAGGGTTCAACATTAAAAAGTGTAAAGTTATGCACATGTGAGTGAAAAACCTAGAGACCAAATACTGGTTGGATGGTGTGTAGGTAACCATGTCAAAGGAAGAAAGGGAACTGTAGGAAGTCATCATGAGTGGCCTGACACACTCAGCACACTGCAGGAGAGAAGCAGGAAAAGCAAATCAGATGCTGGGCTGCATAGCTAGGTGGATTACCTGCAAGAAGTTGAATGTCATCCTACCACTTTTGCAGGTCACTGGTGATGCTGCACCTAGAGTACAATGTGCAGTATCGGTGCCCTTATATTAAGAAGGATGTTAATTTGCTTGAGACAGTTCAGAGGAGAGTGACCAAGATGATCCAGGGCCAGCAGGGCATCATCTATGAAGAGAGGTTCAAGAAACTCAACATCTATGCTCTTGAGGACTGAAGGGAGAGGAGTGATATGATCGAGACCTTCAAATGCCTTAAAGGTATTAACAGGGTGAATAGTGAGGGCCTGCTCAACCTTACTGGAAACAAGTCCACTAGGGGACATAGCCTAATCTTCACTGGAGGAAGGTTGAGGAGAGGGATGTGGAGGCTCTTTCTCACAGAGAGGGTGATGATCAGGTGGAATGAGTTGTCAGAGAAGGTGGTCTCCATGAAAATGGTGGATAGCTTCAAGAGAGGATGGGACAGATTGAAAAGGAGAGTTTTTGCTAGAGAAAGGGGGGAGAGGGAGGAGGTGGGATGCAAGGGTGTCGGGGGATTTGGGGGCAGGTTCCTCTGTAGACACAGAGTGGGTTTGCACATTCAAGCAGACTGGATACACCATTAGACCTTTTTCCGATGGCATATTCATATGTTCATATTAAAAGCAAAACTCAGAAAGTTTGCATATGGTAAAAGTCAAATTAAGTGCAGTGCTGTACAATCTGCTAACACCATTCACTGGCATTCTATATACTAATAAAGAACTTTTTCAAATGCAAAAGAGCATCTTTATTTTGCTGTTCAAAATGTCTATTTAGTATAGTTTTTGCAGTTTTTAAACTGCTTGTTTAACTCCACTCTTGATTCAGTGCTTTCTTGTAGAAGTTGAACTAAGCAAGAAGCAAAGTAAAATAAGGCTTAATATGAAAAGTGGAATGAAATATAACTAAACAGCCATCTGTGTTATATTAACATAGTCATTTAAAGTTGTAAAAGACTCTAGATCCATCTTGTCCCCCTCCCCCCATGGTGGAATTATTATGCTGTGCAAACATGTTCTATTTATTTATTTGTTTATTTAATGTGTTCACTAACATCTGGTGAGATCATGAGCAGGAATCTGCCCATTTCCATGGGTACTAATTTGAAAGAATTCACTACCCACCCCACATTATTACCCAGGGTATCGTGTGATTCAGTTGGTATGCAGATATACGTCCAGATTAACTATAAAAGCCTGTACTTTCTTCTTGCCAACTATCTCCGCTGATCGGCAGTTCCATAATTTCAGCACCCCCAAGGAAAAACAAGACTCCTAGCATTACTCTTAGTAAATGCAGCAGGTTCATGAATATAGGCTGCCCCATTCCCGATCAAATTGTTTCTGTACTTTCAGGAATATGAGTATATTGGTGCTGCCAGTAAGAAGTTCTATTTGTAAGTGTAACAGACCCAATACTGTTTTGTAAGATACAGAGGCCAACAATTCACTTTATAATAAACGTCAATTAGCTAGAATGAATACAAAGAAATATGAACAATGTAATTATATGGCTTTTTCAACAGTTTCTATGGCAGAAGTATTAAAAAGGAAATTAAACTGATAGATGAAATTGCTTGGCTCCAATCTTCAGTATAGGTTGGGAATCCAAATGTGGGCCCCAGTAGAAATTAAGAATATTTACAAGTGTGGGAAGTGCAAGGATTTGTGAATTTCTTCCCAGTTTGTAAAGTCAGGAAACATAGAAAATTGGAAAAACCTGGTAAAAACCTGTAATAAAGACTAATGAAATATTCATAGCCATTTCCAGATGAGATACTGTTTGTTAAGACATAGCAATGGGCAAAAACGGAAACCAGTATTTTTTTATATAGGAGTTTCAGAAACACTGTAAGGGAACTCCATGTGGCTTTTAACCTCCTGGCTATAATACTCTACTAGAGTTATCTAAACCTGAAAGGATAGCTATCCAACTGAAATAGTAATGAGAATTTATAAACTGTTTCCTGATTTAAACTGAAAACGCATTAGGACTAACTTTTATGATGTCACAAATTCAGGAGTCTGGAGGGAGTTTGAATGGAAAGTTGGCACTAAATGTTTTTTAAAAACAACTGTTTCCCCATTCTCGGTTGTAATTAGGGTTGGTGTAACAGGGCATTTTATGCCCACAATACTGCACTGCCAACTGATACTGACATACACATATATGTACACACACATTACAGAGAAGTCCCCTCCAGGAGCCTAGCACAATGTAAATCACTCTTCCACATATTAGCAAGCCAGTAGGAAAGTTCACCCACTAGCATCCCACCATTGTGATGAGCTGTATTTCTGGATCCAGGCAGAGTTGTGCCCCCATCCCTCCAAAGTCATAGGTTACCTGGCAGTTTCCCTTCTGGCCCACATAAGAGAGTACCATTGCAGTCCAACAGTTTCCCATCTTACTCCCCTGTCACTTTCCCTAGTGATCCAGCCCTGCTTCTTCTCCCTCACTAAAAATCATGTTTATCTGGTGGTTCCTCCTCTCCAAAACATTGACTGACTGTAGAACTAGGCACTCAATAGCCATGCTTGCTCATACAACTGCAACCATTATAAACAAGAGAGGTCACAGTGACATATAAGGAGGCCTACAAAAGTCAAAATGTGCTAAGAATGATAGCCTCAACTCCTTTCTTGAGTGCCCACAATGACTTGTGCAAGTTCAATAGACAGATATGTTGCCCCAATTGAGCATAATCCAATGGGGTCATAAAGGTCACAGTGGTGCAAACTGATGTTTGCTACCACTTCATGCTCGCAAAACCAAAGATGAGGTCCCAAGTATGTTAACTGTATATGGTAAAGGAAATTCTAGAAAGTGATGGAAATATTGTAGTACAAAAAAAAGAAAAGCTGAGCACATACACACACATTGAAGCCATGTAGTAAGTTGGGGCAATATTGTCAGGAACTGGTGGTAGGTACAGAAGATATTTTAGGAACAGAAATTAATTTAAAATAGTAAGATAGTAATTTAAAGTTTGACGGAACACTAGATCCATCATATTCTGTGCAGACATGTACAGTACTAACCCATAGGGATTCACTACCTAGTCTCCTATGTAGGGTACTGTTGCTTTCCCTGGTAAGCAGAAATGTGTCTAGGCTTACCTTGGTGGCCAGTACTTCTTCATATCCACTGTCTCCAACTATAGGCTGTTCCACTGGTTCACTACGCTCTGGGAAAAATGTGTCTCTCAGTCATTTCCCCTGAATTTACCATCTCTGAAGTTCTGAGCACGTGCCTATGTTCTATTAGAGGACACCATATCAAACAGCTCTCTATGTTGAAACTTAATGATACCCTTGAGTGTATAAAATGCTGAGATTATGTCCCCATCTAGCCTCCTTTTCTGAAGTGTGAACATGTTGAGAGCCTTTGGACTCTCTGTATAGCTTTTGTACCCCATATTCCATGTCATTTTGGTGGTGCTGCATTGCACCCTGCTGACTGCTTCAACGTCTTTTTGTACTGTGGAATGTAGACCTGGACGCAGTTCCCTCAATGAGACCTGATAAGGACCGTGTAAATTGGAAGGAGTACTTCACTAACTCTGTTGGCCACACCTCTTTGAATATCCCCGAATTCTGCTGTCACTCATGTCAACAACCACAAAAAGCACGTCATTCTTCAGCCTCTAGTCCATTATAACCCCAAGTCCTTTTCTTCCTGCACTGCAGCAAATGGAGACCCATTCTGTGTATAGATCCTATTTCTGTTTTTGCTTCCCAAGTATAGTATCTTGCATTTGGATACATGGAATCTGAGGCTCCAGGAGTCTGACCAATCACCCAGCTTGTTCAGATGCTCCTGATGTTAGTCCACTTCTTCAAAAGAGTCAACCACCCTAGCTATCTTAGTATCAGTCAGTCAAACTAGGCAGCCTACTGGAGATCATAGCTTCCAAATGGTTATTAAAAGGGTTAAACAGCAGAGGCCCAAGTACTGATACATTGAAGGATACCACTGAGTACACCTCTCTATACATAGTAGTGCCTCTTCACCACTATGCACTACTTCCTACCCCAAGCCATTTAGCAATCCATCTTAACTATATCTCATGTCTACCACACTTGCAAACCTTGCCCAGAAGCTTGCCATATGCTACAGTATCAAAGGCCTTGCTGAAGTCCAGACAGACTACATTCATGTCCCTGCTCCTATCTGACTCTCTGGTCATAAATTCAAAGAAGGTGATAAGGTAGGTTTGACATGATCTGCCCCTTGTAAAGTTATGCTGAGAGTGGGCAAGAACATTGGCCTAAACCAATAGTTCTTAGACTTTGTCACAGTGAGCCTCCCCAAATCCATGGAAAAGATTCTGAGCCTCCCTCAAAAACTGAAATAATCTTGGGCCTCCCCAAAGAAAAATAACATACTGTACTTTGAGCAGTACAACATGAATAAATTGAAAACCCTTTGAGTACTTGGCTCACATTCAGTTCTTTGTCTTATACTGATGTGGAACCTTGGAAAAAGAGCTCCTGTGCCCCCTACTCTTGTACCACTTGTTACAATGGATTATATATCTGCATATCCTTAATGATGTACTGCATTGTACAGGAAGTATTAATGTTATGTATTTGCATAAAATCTATAAACAAAAAGTTAATAAAAAAGAGTTCCTGTGCTCAAAAGTGTTATCTGAATAACAAATAAATAAAATAAAATTTTATTATTCAGCTTATTGTAACCCCCCCCAACACACACACACACACACAAACACAAACACACAGGCCAGCATACTTGCTCCACTGTTTTCATTCTTGAACCATTGTTACCCCTTGTTGCAGTACCTTCATGGGTCAGACTACTTTCTCTGTTTCCTCTCTATATGAAATAACCTTCCTACATACTTTGCCTCTCCCCTTCCTTCCCTGCTTCTAAGCAACTTCTCTTGGATTACTTTGCTCCTTCCTACTATTGCTCTCAGCACTTCTATGCACAACCCTTATATTTGGGCTGTTCTGCCATCAGTCTACAAATTGATCAATTACCACCACTCATTATTAGTTTATTGTTCATATTTGTTTGCACTATTGTTCACTGTGTATTTCTTGATTGTTTTGTAGTTACCTTTTGAAATGTATTCACTACCTACCTTCCCTGGTACACCTGAAATGAGCTTTGGCTCATTCACCTTTCCTTGCCACCTATTAGTAAATAAATACATAAAATTCCCCTACTATTATCATCTTTCAGTTTGCTTAATCTCTTCACACAAAATACATAAAATTCAAAATTTAAATACAGTACTTTTTCTGACTTGCTTGAGCCTCCCCTTGAACAGGTTGGGGCCTCCCCAGGGAGGCTGGCCTCACCATTTGAGAACCCCTGGCCTAAACTAAATGCTTCATTATTTTGTCCTTGATAATGGCTTCCAGGACCTTGCCCAGCAATGATGTGAGGATGGCTGGCCTAAGATTACCCTGGTTCAGCTTTACCCCCTTCTTTTTTTTATTGAAACTTTTTATTTATATCTTCATTAGGCACATGGAGTATACATACTTAATGTAGCCATAGTTACTTCAGCAGTATTAGTCATGTAAAACTAATATGGGTAGACAATATAAATATCTCAAAGTATAGAGTAAAAATTTGTGTCTGCAATAAATAACTAAAAAAAATAAAAAGAGAGAAAGGAAGACTCTCCACCATGGGAGGCTAATCAAGCACTTAATATTATTATTTAAACTTCCCTCCAATTATATTTATTTAGGACTTGTACTTTCTATCAAATCCTTCCTCTCAATGGAAGGAGTTCTACAGCAGCCTGGCCAATGCCTGCTCTACTATAAAGAGCAAGAAAGCGCAGTCCCTGAATAACCATGAGGAACCCCACCCCTCCCATATTCTGTCTTCTCAGCATCCCAAGGTACAAATTCAGGCAATTTCTCTGAAATTAGGAGAAACCAAGAGGTCCATCTATTCATTAAGCTTGGAATTCTGTTTTGTAATCTGGCCATAAGATGTTCCATTTTATATATATCATTTATGGTAGATTCCCAGTGTGAGACTGCTGGAGGAGTGCACTTCAGCCATAGGCGAGTGTTAATTTTCTTTGCTGCAGCCAACAGGATAGTGATCTAATATATTTGTTATTTATCCTGAATTTGTTTAGGAATATGAAAGAGTAATGCTAAATCCAGAGTTAGGGTGTCCAATGCAGGAAAGAGTCGGGTCAAAGTCTCACCTACCCCGGTCCAGAAGGGAGTTAAGATGAGACAAAACCAGAAAACAAGAGAGTGCATTGCCGCTTCACAGTCACAACCTCTCCAGCAAGAAGAGTCACCCTGAACAGAGTATTTAGCTGTGATCTGAGGGGTATGGAATAATCTTGCACCACCTTCCAAGAGAACTCCTACCACGAATATGAATTTGTAATTTGGTGTTGGCGGTGCCAAATAAATGTTCAGTCTTGTAGAGTTAAATCTTCAGTAGTAGCCATAGACATTGCCAGCTATTTTACAAAATTTCTGAAGAGCTTCTCTCTGCTGCCCCTAGAGTGGAAATGTAGAAAGCAGGAGATTTCTCCAGAAATATCACAGAAATTTCAGGAAATAGCTGGCAGTGTCTGTGGCTGCCACTGTATCATTAATTCAGCTTCCCAATTAATCTGGACATTGGCCATTTCACTGGTAGGAGAGCTGAGTACAGCTTTGTAGAATCTAGACACAAGATGTCTTGGAGAGGTACCTCCCAACAACTGAGTGAGCAATGAAAACAATGGGGGAGGAGAAAGATCTGGCATGTCTGATCCCAGTTCTGTACTTAAAAGTGACAGATTTATAGATAAAGGAAAAAAATCCCTTTTTGGTATAGAAAACTCCACTTGGAGCTTTTGGAATGTTTTAAGAGTGCCTTTATCATAAAATTGAAATGTATGTATAAGCCCCAGCCCCCACCAGCCCTCAAATCCTCTACCCATATGG
This sequence comes from Neoceratodus forsteri, assembly GCA_016271365.2. NCBI lineage: Eukaryota > Metazoa > Chordata > Ceratodontiformes > Ceratodontidae > Neoceratodus > Neoceratodus forsteri. The sequence continues at coordinate 616,999,150 of CM028133.1, forward strand.
GAAGGAAGAAATTCTGTATTACACCCAGGGGAACATTTTAAAAATCGAATCCAATCTCGGAGCAATGCTTTAGTAAACATGGAGCTCCAGTCCATGGAGGATATCATGTTAGGCTGAAATAACAACTCCATGGTCAGAGGGAATGTCACCAAAGAGCGCTCAATAAATAACTGACTCAGGGAGTCAGATGGGGACAGGAGCCATTTCACCAGATGCATCAGTATAGTCGCTGTCGAGTATTTAGATAAGTCGGAAAGAGACAGTTCACCCCATCCTAGGCCATATGTAATTTTTTAAGAGCCAAAAGTGGTCTATCCCCCCCTCAAGATACCTAGCAATCAGTCTATTCCAATGTAAGATATCCCTTGGGGGAATCGGAAGGGGGATGTTCTGCATTACATAGACAAGTCTTGGGAGTACTATTATTTGTACTGAATGAACATGATTCATAAGGGAGATAGTGAGATGTGTCCATCTTTTTAGATCATCTTCAATCAGAGAATAGAGGGTATCATATTTCTAATTATATATTTGCCTGCTATCAGAGGAGAGACGAATTCTGAGATAAGTAATATGGGGTGTGATCCCATTTAAATGGGCATTTGTCTTGAACTACATGTGGGTTTATTTGTTGTATTATCAGAGCTTCAGACTTATCCTGATTAATTTTATACCCCGCTACTCATTCAATTAGAGTAAGCTTCTCTTGCAAGATTTGTAAACAGAACTCCGGATGTGTAATATAAAGCAATAAATCATTGGCATAATATGCCAATTTATGCTGCGTCCCATTAACTGTATAATCCTCTAACTGTTCAGTTTGTCTTAAATATTGTGCTATAGGTTATACATATATGGCAAACAAATAGGCTGATAAGAGACACCCCTGACATGTTCTCTGTTGGAGTGGGAATCTTAAAGAATGAGATCAGTTAATCTTCACTACCACTTCAGGGTGCATATAACGACCTTTAATATTATCCATAAACTCGGGTGGAAAACCAAACTGAGCATAAATATACTGTAAAAAAATGCACGGGGACACGGTCAAATGCCTTTTGGGTGTCTAAACTCAAAATCAACAGGTGAGTAGAAGTGAACTGGGCATGCTGAGTTATAAATAATGTATGTTTAATGTTATCTGTAGTCTGACAAGACTTAATAAAACCAGATTGATCAGGATGTTTAAGTGTTGGGAGGATCTCATCCATCCTGTGGGCAAAAATACTTGTATAAATTTTGTAATCTTGGTTAAGAACGGAAATGGGGCATTACGGTTCTCATCGGTGAGGAGGTTTCTGGGGCTTCAAAATTGCAGAGATAACCGCTTGCCTCCAGGAGACAGGATATTTTGCTGTGGTGTGACTTGCTTGCAAGGCAGCTAACAGAGGGTCACATATCAGAGCTAAGGTTCCTTTATAAAAGTCTGTGCCAAAGCCATATGGGCCCAGACATTTCACATGTTTTAAGATCCTAATTGTGGTAATCAGTTCTAGGGATGAGATTGGAGCAAAGTAACTTGTCTTTTTTGGGCCTCCAAAAGAGTAGGGAGCTTTAAACCCCAAAAAAGGTAGAGAAATGTTGAGGGTCAGTTGCAAGGGTGGGCCCTATATAAATCTTGATAGTATTGCCTAAAACAGGCCAGAATTTGCTCAGCAGAATATTTAAATTGGCCTGTTCTAAGATCTTTCACTTTATGTACTGAAGTCATCTGTATCTGTCATCGTGTTCTGTATGCTAGGACCCCCCCAATGTCTCTGGCATAACCATGTCAGAGCTTGCTCTGTATGAGCAGTCAAGAGGCATTGTATTGCCTGTTGAGTCTTTATCAACTGATATAAAACACTAAGGTCTCCTTGCATATGTTGTTCTTGCAAGTTTTTTAAGTTGATTCTGGAGGTCCCTCAGTCTAGCCTCACTCTGTTTCTTCTTCCTTGCTGCATAAGAAATTATGTAGCCCCAAAGAACTGCTTTTAGCATGTCCCATAAAAGTTGTGGGGAAGTCTGAGATGATATACTGTCTGCAATGATCTCTGGAATGTTGTATTTTAAGAGTTTGCTAAATTCTGGGTCTTGAAATATGGAGGGCTTAAGGCAAGGAAAAGGCAAAATTTATTTAAAAGACACCCAATCCCGAAGGCTCTGGGCGCCGTACAGGCATTTAAACAGACATATTTAACATAAAAAGAATATAAATTCACATATGAATATGAATCAGTACAAAAATTTAAAACCTAACAATAAATCCATCTCTAAACATTAAATGCCTTAGAGAAGAAGAAAGTCTTTAGCTGGGCCTTAAAAACATCCACCGATGAAGCCTCTCTGACCATAGTTGGTAAGGAATTCCACAGAACTGGGGCTGTGGCACTGAATGCTCTATCGCCAGCTGTTTTCAGCCTAGTTCTGGGAACGGTCAGTAGGCATTCACTGGATGAACGAAGAGGGCACGAGGAGAGGGCAGGTGACAGAAGGTCTAACAGGTAGCCAGGGCTCTGTCCGTGTAGGGCCTTATAGGTGAGAAGACCCACCTTAAGAGGACTCTCCACCTGACCGGCAGCCAGTGCAATTCACGCAGAACTGGTGTAATGTGACAAAACTTTTGCTGCCCTGTCAACAGTCGGGCAGCTGCGTTGCACCAGCTGCAATCTTCGTAGAGATCCTCCCGTGACCCCGAGATAGAGCGCATTACAGTAATCAAGCCTAGATGTGACTAAGGCATGTATCAAAGTAGGGAGGTCCAGAGACGGAACAAGGGGTTTAATTCTGGCAATGTTTCTGAGATGGTAAAAACAGGTACGAACCACAGAGGATATTTGAGCCTCCATGGTTAAATCTCTGTCCAGAATCACGCCAAGATCACGCACCCAGAGGAGGCTCTTCAATGCACAGACCCTAGACAAGCCCAAGTTTCTGTGCTCGTGAGGCCATCCTAATACTAACTCTGTCTCGACTCACTACTAATACCTCCGCCTTATCAGGGTTCAGCCGCAACCAGCTGGAGGCCATCCAGTCTTTAATCTCAGCCAGACAGATGTTATACGTCCACTGCATTGATGTTCCTGGGGCAAAGGAAAAATATAGCTGAGTATCATCGGCATAGCAATGAAAACTCAAGCCATACTTCCTAATGATCCCACCCAGAGGCAGCATATACACTCGCGAACAACATTGGAGCCAATACTGATCCCTGAGGAACTCCACAGAGAAGCAAACTGGGTATAGATGAGAAATTTCCCATCATAACCCGCTGCCTCCTGTTAGTAAGAAAGGACTCAAACCATTTGATAACATTACCGGTGAGTCCACATAGATCCCCAAGGCGAGCAAGCAGCACACAATGGTCCACAGTGTCAAAAGCTGATGAGAGATCGAGGAGAACAAGAATTGTCTTGTCTCCTCGATCTCTAGCCCTGAGTAGGTCATTCTGCACCCGAACAAGTGCAGTTTCAGTACTGTGTCTGGCACAAAAAGCCGACTGGAAAGGTTCATACAACTCATGAGAATTGAGGTGTTCTTCCAATTGAAGCGCTATCACTTTCTCAATAACCTTTCCTAAAAATGGAAGGTTAGAGATTGGACAGTAATTAAACTTCCACAAAGTGTTCTTTCATGGTCTGCCAAGCCCTAGTTCCAAAATTATTGGGGCATGATCAGAAAGGTGGATATTTAAAATCTTAGCCCAATGTATTGCTCCCCAGTGATGCATAAATAATCTGATTTGGAGTATTGTCTATGGGCTTGAGAATAAAAAGAAAATATTCTCTGAAAGGGATGTGCATAATGAGAAGAGTCCAGAAAACCTTTATATTGCAGCAAGCGGTGAATATGTTTTTGCCCTGTGGTCTGCAGAGGGTGTTGAGTAGTCGACATATCTAATGTGGGGTTTAAAGGGCAATTTAGATCTCTTCCCATTATCAAGATTCCCTTCTGATGTGTGAAGATGAAGTCTGCTATTAACTGGATAGTAGAAGTATAGCTATTTATAGGTATACTCATACTACACAGTCACGGTGTGTTCTTGATAAGTCCAGATAGCTATTGCTACTCTCCCCTCCTTGTCAGAATATTGTTCCTGAATTTGAAAAGGGGACATTTTGGGGATCAGAATCACCACCACCCGTTGGCTGCCATATCTGTGGGTTGATTTGACAATTTGGGAGAATCCAAAACCCAGCATTTTCTGGTGCTCAGCAGAAGACAGGTGTGTCTCTTGCAATAAGAGAATACCCTGTTTAAGTTTTTTAGTGCTGTTAGAGTTCTAAATCTTTTAATAGGGTCAGCCAGCCCATTCACATTGTGAGATACAATTCTAAAAGGTACCACTATAAAAAAGGGATTATCGGTTTATATCAATACCCTCCCCACCATGAGGAGTCAAAACTAAACAGCATACATTTATAAAGTATTTCCCAAAGAGAATCTGTACAAGCTATAAAAGAAACATTCCTTATATTCCTTAGCTCCAGTGCCCAGAACAAAAGGACCAAACATAGAAACCCTATAAAAGGAACAATGTCAAAAACACTGAAGAAATTCCAGAGTGGCCAACTAGGCCAACATTTGTAAAACCAATAACGACTTACAAAACCTATTAGAAAATTAGTCAACCAGACTTCTAAGCTCAGAGTACCTCTCAGAGGTAATTCTGGGAATGGCAGTAATAATAACTGCCTATGCGGAATCCATTTTCCCAATCTGTGATGGTATCCCGAGGGGTATCGTTCACCCTGTAATTTAAGGGGAAGGGAATGGTAAGCTGGGGGAAACCTTAAATAAAAAAGGAAAGGGGGAAATAAAGTTAAAGGGAATAGAAATACAAAAAGGAGAAAAAGGTGCAGTGGTATAACCTGTTCTATATGAAGTGTTCCCCCCCTGCCCCAGCACGTCAAATTACATGGGCCGAGAGAAAAACAGACCCAGTTGTAAAAGCAAAGAAAAAATTAAAATAGAGAAGCCCTTGACATAATTGGTCATCAGTCATCTTTCACCAGAAAGTCCTGAAATTGTCCACACATTATTAAGCTTTGCCCTCTTCTTGATGATGGGGAACACATTGCCCGGCTTTCTAGTCCTCCATCACCCCATCTGTCTGGACAGACGTCTGAAAGGACACAGTAAGCAGCACTGTCAGTCATTCTCTTAGCTTCACAATGAATTTGATTATATTCGTCTGCTCCTTGTGATTCACATGGCTTGATCCTTGCCAGGTAGTCAGCTACCAGGGAAGGAATGGTGTTTGCCAGCTATATTGTAGCCACCTCTGTTACCATAGGCTCTCCCAATGAACACCCCCCTTCCGTACTGGGTCCCATGTTGAAAACGTAAAGAAAGCCCTAATTCAGCACCTCAGCCTCGTGTTCCTGCAGTTCCTCATGTCAACAGCCACAAAAAACTTGTCATTCTTCAGCCTCTAGTCCATTATAACCTAGGGTCCTTTTCTTCCTCCACTGTAGCAAGTGGAGACCCACTCTGTGTATAGATCCTATTTCTGTTTTTGCTTCCCAAGTGTAGTATTTTGTGCTTGAATACATGGAACCTGAGGCTCCACGAGCTTGACAAATCACCCAGCTTGTTCAGATACTCCTGAGGTTAGTCCTCATTTCAAGTAGTCCACCACCCTAGCTATCTTAGTATCAGTCGGTCAAACTAGGCAGTCTACTGGAGACCACAGCTTCAAAATAGTTAATAAAAATTTAAACAGCAGTGGCCCAAGTACTGATCCTTGAGGAATACCTCGGAGTACCCTGTTCTATTCATAGTAGTACCCATTCACCACCACTCACTATTTCCTGTCACTAGCCACTTAGCAATCCATCTTAACTATATCTCATGTCTACCACACATGCAAACCTTGCCCAGAAGCTTGCCATATGCTACGGTATCAAAGGTCTTGCTGAAGTTCAAACAGGCTACATCCATGTTCCTGCTCTTATCTGACTCTCTGGTCATAAATTCAAAGAAGGTGATCGGGTAGGTTTGACATGATCTGACCCTCATAATGTTCTGCTGAGAGTGAGTAAGAACATTGGCCTAAACCAAATGCTTCATTATTCTGTCCTTGATAATGGCTTCCAGCACTGATGTGAGGCTGGCTGGCCTTTGGCTACCTTGGTTCAGGTTTACCCCCTTTTTGATGATGGGGACCACATTGGCCACTTTCTAGTCCTCCATCACCCCATCTGTCTGGACAGACATCTGAGAGGATACAGTAAGCAGCACTGTCAGTCATTCTCTTGGCTTCACAACAAATTTGGTTGTATTTATCTGTTCCTTTTGAGTCACAAGGCTTGATCTTTGCCAGGTAGTCAGCTACCAGGAAAGGCATGGTTTTGCCAGCTCTATTGTGGCTACTTCTGTTACCATAGGCCCTCCCAATGAACACCCCTTCCCCCACTGGGGGCTCCTTGTTGAAAACAGAAACAAAGTCTTAATTCAGCATCTCATCCATTACCCCTGACCTTCTTGAAAGTTGTCTCCCCTTTTTTGTCTGTTTTCAGGGGCAAAAGTTCCTCCTTCACCTTCCATTTATGTATTGGAAGAAAGACTTGTTATTGTTCTCAGCACTTGCTCCTTTTGGCTTTGAGACCCACCTTATTCTTATAAATTCTAATCTTTCAGTCCCTTGGAAAACGATTGCCTTAAATCCCTGTTTAGCTGGGGGGGCACCTTTTTGCCCTTTTTCACTTACTGCTTTCAGGGATGTTAAATATCTGCTGCTGCTTGCAGTACATTCTTCAATAAACACCACATGTTGTTCTGCATTACCAGCGTCCATCATCTGCTCCATACCCTTGGACACCAGTCCATCTTGACAATGTCCACCATTTGGAAGTTGCTGGCCCTGGTGGCTGAGATCTAGCTCATTTACTTGGTTTTACTTTTAAATTTTACCCATGTTGGAGTATGGTGATATAGTGTATTGTCAGGGCCGGATTTACAGTAATGCCAACTACACCTGCGTGTAGGGCCCTGTGTTTTTTTTTGGGGGGGGGCCAGGCTGCTCCAAGTTCCCTTTTTTCCTTGTTTCCTTTTTTCTCTGATGTGAAGACTCACTATGTGGGGTTGGGTCATCATCCGGTGTGAGTTACATGTGTGTCCACCAGCGCCAATGAAGCAGGTGATTGAAAAAGTCATGTCACAGTGTGCCCTCCCTCACTTGTCAGCACACTTTGCATGTGATGTCTACACATGAAGAACCACGCATGTGTGTGGCGCATGCACCCAGCAGTACCTGGGAGATTCAGTTTTGGTGCCAGTCACCATTTACTTACTTTGCAGCCCAGGGACTTGATTGGATTCAGAATGGAGAGATCAGATGGAGAACGGGAGTTGGGATGGTAGCAGCTGTGCGGCTGGCTGGGGAATTTATTTTTTTGTGTACCTCAGGTCCCCAGCAGTGAGAATCCTGAGTTACGCCATCAGTGGAGCTGTGCTGCCTGATGATGGCTCTTCTTGGAGACCCTACCTAACCTTTGTGTGTTTGTGGACTGACGTGAGGCTGGCTGGCCTTCGGTTACCCTGATTCAGGTTTACCCCATTTTTGATGATGGGGACCACATTGGCCACTTTCTAGTCCTCCATCACCCCATATGTCTGGACAGACATCTGACAGGATACAGTAAGCAGCACTGTCAGTTGTTCCCTTGGCTTCACAACGAATGCCAACTATGCCTGTGTGTAAGGCCCTGTGTTTTTTTGGGGGTGGGGGACCTAGGCTGCTTCAAGTTCCCTTTTTTGGAGTGGGCAGGACCAGATTAAGGCATAGGCAACACTGGCACTAGCCTAGGGGCCCCAACCTGCCAGAAGGCCCCCAAGAATCCCCAAAATATATTTATTACATATCCATTTCTTCCTGCCTGAGCTACATTTTTTTGTAATGGATATGACCGCTGAATAATCTGAGCAAGGCAGGAGCTGAACTCTGATGGGAATCTAACCTCCCTGATTAAGTGTTAAGTACAGTTGATAGCTTCAGGAGGCTCCAACCAAACTGACATTTAAGGTGTAAACAGGCCCTTTTCCTTTGCTTTGCTTGCTTGAATGTGAATCTCACTTCCAGTCTATGATTAGCTTCAGGGGAATCCAGCAAGACTGACCTTTAAGGTGAAAACAGACTATTTTCCTTTGTTTTGTCTCTCCCCCACCCCCAACAATATCCGAAGCAGGAAGAAGTAGCTAGAAATATCCCTGCCCCCCAATTGGTGTTCCTGAAAGGGAGAGTGACTGGTGCAAATTTAAAATGTGGGTCTCTTGCAGTAGTTTGTCCACTACTGGCCTCATCTTTTGCATTTGAGTGGGGTCCTATCATTCATATTGGAAGGATTGGAGAGCCAGCAGAGCCTGCGTATTGGAGAGCCTGTTCCAAGTTTCAGATGCCTCCCATTAGCATGTGGATATTCTGTGACATGCCGTGGCCATGGGTCACGCAGTATGCAGATAGAGGTTGTGGTTCACAAATCCAAGTGTTTGAGTCTACATGTTTTCCAGGTTCTTGGCTTGGGGCTATAACCACTAGGTTATAGTACCTAATGTATTAATTTTTACACTCCTTGACTGGAATTGGATTATCATTGTTAAATACAACTCTCCTCTCATCGAAAATAGTAGGATGGTTCATGTTTGAGTTTGGGTTGAGTTGGGCGATGAGCGTCATAAAAATGATCATCAAAGTTATGAAAAAAAAGAAAAAAAATAGGGCTGATTTTTCTAACAGTATATCTAAACCTGATCTTTAACACCACCTACAAAACTACATTTTAATAATCCATAGTAGCAAAGAGGCTACAGTGCTATTGATAGGTTTACAATGCCATCAGGGGCAGCAGTTGCCTTTAGACAGTTCATATTTATTTAATTTGCAGGCAATTCTTTATGTTTTGGATCAATATACATACAATATTACCCCCCCCATTATGCACAATTACCAGCAAAGTAAACAAATAGTATCTGAAGGCCACCACTAACCTTGACCATTATAAGTCTATCTATAGCACTACAACCTCTTCCCTATGTTGTTTTTTGGGTGGGGCTGTATCAGGAAGTAAGACTGCGCTCGCAGTAAGTAAAGTAGCATAAGAAAGGTGGCAATCATATGCTGAGAGTACTCTTGCATATACAGCGATCCGTCGATTATCCACCAAATGTTTGTACAACATGATAGCTATTCCATTGCCCCTTATTATCTCGCACCCTTGATTATCCCTCAGTTCTGCCTGTATGAAAATGGGTAGTTAGTCAAGGGTGCAATGTACTGTGGATTATCAGACTAAAATGAAACAGTATCAGACGCTTGGGGGAGGGGAGGGAAGGGAGACTAGAGAATAGCGTGCACTGTCGCTAATATGATTTTGAGAGAGAGGAGCAGAATTATATACTGTTGCTCGTATCTCTATACATCCAAACTGTATCCTAACATGAGATATAGTTTGTAAGTAAATGGATTCTCAATGTGCCTTACAGTCCATGACAGGGTCCCTTTGCAGCAAAGGGGATGGTCATGGCAAGAGGTGGCATCAGATTTTTCTTGGGCCAAGGGCAATCAAAGTTTTTTTTTTTTTAAATAAACTACAAGGCAATAAAACCATGCTTGAAAGTGACCATTGATTAGTGGCTGTGACAGTTTAAAGCAGCAGTGTTTGCCACCGTGTCATTTTTTTCAGCAATAGCGTCTTGCTCCATGTCTACAATACCTGCAATAATAGTGTATTTGGTAATGCCAAGTGGTTTCTCACTTTTACACTAAAAGGGGTGGTATAAGTGTCTCCCTGTTTTCGCAGTTATAGGGAGGTAAAATTGTTGCAAGAACTAGAAAGGGGGTATTTGTGAAAATTTTCAGACAAGCATGGGTGCTACTTTTTATAGAGTGCCACCACCAGGCCTTTGCTGATGTGATGCTTCTCTGCTCAACACTTAATGCTGTCTGCTGCAAACAGTTCTCTTGGTTATAATAATTTTTCTGTGCAGACTGATGTGAGAGAGAGTCAAGTGCAATTGAACTGTTAAAGGCAGGTTTTGGTGGGGTACAGATGGCCTGAGGGGGATGGCGCTGATGGCCATGGGGGCCGATGGCTGGGGGGGTGCATGGCCATGGAGTGGTGTGCAGATGGCCTGAGAGGGTATTTGGGGGGGCCTTGGTTACTGCTGTGCATAGGGCCCACAGCAGGATAAATCCATCCCTGAATGTCCCTTAAACATTTTGAAGCTCTGAACCCTTCTGAATACAATTTACTTTGCCAAAAAGAGTGCACTGTATTAAGGAACAACACAAGTTTCCAAACTTTGTGGATGTTATCTATGCTACCTGTGGCCTGCACAGCATCGAACTTGCCTACTCCTCTGGGCTTCAGTGGCCCCCAACTCTGAGTTCTCAGGCTCTGGTTGTTCCACTCCAAGAGTCCCAGTCCACAAACACACAGAGGTTAGGTAGGGTCTCTTAGAAGAGCCGTTGTCTGGTGGCATGGCACCACTGATGGCACGACTCAAGACTTTCGCTGCTGGGGATCTGAGGTACACAAAAAATAAAATTCCCCAGCCAGCTATGCCACTGTCCCAACTAACGTTCTCCATCCGATCTTTCCATTCTGAATCCAGCTGAGACCCTGGGCTGCAAAGTAAGCAAATGGTAACTGGCACCAAAACTGAACCTGTCATGTACTCCTGGGCACATGTGCTGCACACATGCATATTTTTTTATGCATAGACATCACAAGTGAAGTGTGTTGACAAGTGAGGGAGAGCACACCGTGGCATGGCTTTTTTTCTCATCTGCTTCATTGGCCCTGGCGGACATATACATAACTCACTCTGGATGAGGACCCCACCCCCCATAGTGAGTCTTCACATCAGAGAAAAAACAAAACCAAAAAAGAGAACTTGGAGCAGCCTGGGGGCCCCCCCCAAAAACACAGGGCCCTATGCACAGGCATAGTTGGTGTTACGGTAAATCCGGCCCTGACGCAGGGAGAACTGTCAGTAAGGAAGTAGACTAAGAGAACAGAGAACAGCTATTTTTTAGTATTTGTTCACTAAGCCATCACAATAATTCACTTTGATGTACTGGTAGTTATTAAATTCTTAAAGACAGGGGATCAGATATATTTTTTTCTATGTTCCTACCACATTATTGAGCTAGGGTATTACCTGAATAGTAACTTTTAGAAGTAGTCATGTTTTCTTTCTTATATCTGAAGTATTTTTTTCTGTTCTGTTTGGCTAATTTGAAGATTTTCTACCTGGCAGCACTAGGTGTGCGATGTAGAACAGCACTCTACCTGGAGGCTGATATAGTCAGTTGCTTTCCTTCCTATATATCATCAGCATTGTGACCTTACTGACTGTGATATCACTAGCAACCAAGAAGTGCCAATCTGCTGCTTCTTGATTGGCAGCTTGTGTTGTGACACATGTTACCAATCAGACAGCAGGGCTTATGATGCAACAATGAGTGAAATCACCTGCTGAAGATGAAGTGAGAAGAATAAAACTAGATATATCTGCTTCCAGGTAAAGCATTGCTTTTCACAGCACTTAAAAAGGAAAAAATAAAACTTCAGAAATAAAAAGCAATCAGGGACTACTTATAAAATTACTATGATCTTCTCCCTGCTGTTACTTGGTGCTACTATTTATATACTAACACTGTATGCTTTGAAGTAACAATTTCTGAAACAAAAATGCTCCATTTTAAGGGTCTTATCCACTGTGGAGGTCCAGATACATGCCATAGTCATTTGCCAGCATCTACAACACCCAGCCAACCTGGTACACACACTTAGAGGAGTGCGGAGGGTGCAGGGTCATGTTTTAACAGAGTGGCCACTGTTCAGTGGCATCCAATCAGCATAGATCTGGGGACTATGGAAACAGTATCCAGATTATTAATGAAAACAGTTAAAGTTAAGCATCAGCCCTCCATTTCAGCTTGGAAAGCTTGAACAAGTGGTGGGGTGTAACAGGCCCCAAAAAGGTCTGGGGGCTCCAGATAGGTATTGCACTGAGGGCTCGGAAGCATTTGTATTGGTTCCCCACACCATACACCCCTGTTCCCATGGTATGTAGTTTTTTTTTTTTTCAGATTAGCATGGAAGTGCACCACACCCCCATGCCACCCACAACATGACCACCCACACAGAAGCATTGATAGAGCAGAGATGAACACTGTGGGGCTGTGCGTCCATGTTTGTGGATGCTGTGTACTGCACTGCATGTTCAAAGGAGCTACTCTATGGCTGGCCTAGCCCTCCACACCTCCAGGATGCAAAAACCTTTTGTGGATCAGACCCTAACAGCTTACGGACTGATAAATCTACAGAGTAACTTTTATCAGAATTTGAACATTTGGGGAAAAAACAGCAGTATCCTCCTTGCAAGACTTTCTGAAGCCCAAAACAAGGTTGGGGAGATGGAAAAGCTGGCTGAAACATCAAGGTTAGAAAACAATGCAGTCATTCTACTTAGCCTTCAGCAGATGATAAAGAATAAGGACAATATTCTTGAACAACTGAATAGAGAGTTTGATGACTGCTATACTCAGAAGGTTGCACAATGTAGAGCAGACAGTGGAGGTTATTTGTACAGAAGTAGCACAGACTAATTCCTCATTGGGGAGGTCACTGGCTATTACTACAGCATGTAACACATTAAAGAAACTGGCCTATTTCAAACCAGCTGGAGCTTACAGTAACCCAGAAAATTGGCATCCTCCTCTTCCTCCCCCTTCCCCTCCCTAAAGGGCTTAGGGACATCTACCTTAATGCCCATAGTTTCCTTCCGAAAATAGGTTCTCTCAGACTGAACCCTCCAGATTAAACCAGACATTCTAGTCATGTTGAAGTCCTGGTTCTCACCCAGGTCCTATGACACAGACGTTCCCTTGCCCAGATTCTCTGAATACAGACTAGACTATGGCAAGAGGAGTGGGGTACTAGCTATGCATATCTCCCTCAGATTTTGCTGTGAGTTAGTACATTGAACCTCCAACAACTCCTCTCATGAATTCCTCCTGGGCACACTATACATCCCATTCTCCCTTCCTATTTTCCTTGGTAGAGCCCACTGTTGTCCAGGGCCATCACAGATGTCATTCTTAACCTCCTATCCTCTGTCTTTTCCTTGACATCCTCTGTAAGACTCCTAGTATTGGGTGATTTTAATATCAGCTGGTCCTCCTTGTCACCTAAAACATAATACAGAATATTCAGGCTCTTCATCTTTCAACACAGAAACATAGAAATTGATGGCAGATAGGGACCAAAGATCCAACTAGTCTGTCCTGTTAATATTTCTGAGCCAACCAGACTTGATCTTTCCACATCCAACCACTCCCTTTTTGACTGTGTTTTGTCCTCCTGCCCTATTACATTTTGGAAGAGAGCACCCTCTCCAGCGCACTCACAATTATTGCGTAGTCTACCGCAAACAGAAAGTTCACTGTCCCAAGGCCTGCTTCCCTAAAGGTTATACAGTTTTGTGCTTAAGGTTACCTTGACTTGTCTTCCTTCCTGGGTGACCTGTAAAACCCTCATTGGTTATTCATCTTCTGACATTGATGAAGTCTTCCATAATTTCCACAATAAATTTACCTCTGTCTGGGGCAAAACATACTCCTCATTGCTGTGTATGTGCCAAAGGTTCTGACCTCCCCTGGGCATTGCTGAGCTTATGGCCTGCATCAAAACTCAGAATGCAGCTTGGCACCTTTTTGAATCTTCTGTCTCCCTGTCAGATTTAGCATGGTACAAGCAGCTTCAGAACACCTGCACTAAAGCTACCAAGATGGCTAAGTATAAATATTTTGCAGCCAACCTGAAAACTAACATATGCAACCCCTCTAGGTGCTACCTGTTTACCCCCCCCCCAGTCAGCAGCTCCATTCCTCAAGCTAGTCTAACCCTCTTGAGGCTGCTACCATGTTTAATTATGTTTTTATTGCCTCTGCCTAACTGATACCCCTCCTCTCTCTAATCTCCTCTTCCCTTCTCCTCTTTCCTGTTATCCTTCTTTTTTTTTCATTTACACACCACCCCTGCTACCACACTGTCTGCTCTTCTGATGTTCCATCCCTCAAAGAATAACAGCACAGATGGGTTTGACCTCAAACTCCTTTATATATCTACTCCCACTCTTCTTATTCTCATCTTCCTTATACACAAAGTACCTAGGGCATGGAGGAGGGCTAAGGGGCTGCCCCTTCATAAGGGTGGTGATCCCTCTGCTTCTGGTAACAACTGCCCAGTTTCTTATAACCTGTGCTAGCTAAGCCCTTTTTGTAGTTAATGTGGCCCCATTCCTTTCCCACCTTGAAGTCTCCTTCCTTCTCAGCTCATTCCAGTTTAGTTTTCAAAAGATCTACTTCACTGTCATCCCCCTTGACATACTGATACTAACCAGAAGGAGATGAATAATGATCAGGTTACCAGTTCCATTTTTGCATTACCACTGAGTTGTGCCCCTCCTTATTGACAAGGTTATGAAAGCTGACATATCAAATTATAAAACCAATGGTTCAGTAGGTCCTACCTAGCAGACAGGTTCCAAGCTGTCCTAGTAGGTTACTTTGTGTCTCCTCCATTCCTCCTTAACTCAAGCATGCCAAAGGGATTCTTAACCCTATCATCTTTTTCAGTTTTTTCAACTACCTCCCCTCGGCCTCTGTAGCCTCGTCCATTCACATGTACACGTATGACACACTGATTTTTATATGTGGGCCCTCTGTCTTGGCAGTAGCAGCACAGCCTAACTTTCATCTGTTTCTGCTACTGAAATATTTGCTGACGTCATAATCTTCTGTTTTTGATATACCAGTTTGTTGCTGTGGAAATGATTATAATGTCACAGAGGATCAATGTATCTATCCTGGTCCTCAAACTTTGCATAACTAAATAAATACAATTAACTCAGTATTTAGGAAGAACATAAATAGCAATACAGAAAGTCTGGCCAACTATTGCAGTAGTAGTGTAACTGCCATCCAGACAACCTAGGTTCACACCCTGGGCCTGGGACATCTGTTGCTGAAAGATGAGGCATGGTTCAAGCCTCTGTCTAGGGTGTCTTTTCTCTCAGGGAGGGAGGGAGGAAGGGCAGCCTCCTCTGTTGCCTGACTGCCCCTGGTGACTCAGAGGAGGGGTGTCATTCAGTAAGGAATAAAGTGACCCCTTTTGAGAAGCCTTATGGTGGTACACACTCGGTCACCTGGCAAATGCCACAGAGGTGTTGCAACCAACAGCATGGCCAACAGAGGAGTTCTAAAGGAAAAGGGGACTCACATACCCATCTGTCTATGATAATAGACTGTGAGTCAAGTCACACCTCATTGACATGACTTAGGTGGTGGAATAAGGAGAAGGAATTAGAGGGGGAAATACACCCTAGTGGCCCCAGGCAGATGAAGCCCCCCGTAATACAGTAGGGTTATGCCAATTCTTTCCACTCCTCACCAGATCCTCATCTAAAACCTTTACTATCAAGATTCATTTAGGAAGCATTATGGTCTAGTGGTTAGAGTACTAGTTTAAAGAACCAGCAGATCACAGTTTGAAAACCTGCTAATGTCAAATACTTACTGTGTCATCTAGAGCAAGGCAGTTAATCTCCTGGTTCTCAAGTCCATCAAGTGCAGAAATGGGTAGAAGCAAGGCCCCACTGGAAACAAAATGTTACATCTCAGCTGGGCTATCCTAAGTAAATAAACTGAAAAAACCCACACATATGTTACTTCCAGTTTGGGGAATGAGGAGGTCCTACCGAAAGAGTTAAGCTAGAGGTTACAATCAGAGGTTCCAAACAGGAGTGTCGAGCAGAGTTTGGCATTTGACGACACACAAAGAGGCCTCATGCAGATGACAGAAAGACTTGGACATGTACAAGGAGGGACTGGTTAAAGAGGGACTCTGGTCAAAAGTACTACATTGCAGAATTAGAATAAGCATACCCATAATAAATCTCATACCAAACATTAGGTTTCTGTGTTACTTCATTTTAAAGTTATGGTCTATTTTGTAACTCTGATTTCACTACCTGTTCAAAAAAGCCAGTTTCAGTGAAGAGGTGCCGATGATGTCATCTCCTGAACTCACAGTCTAGTTCTCCCTGTCAGCAAGCTTACAGGACTTGCTTCTCCAAAGTTTAAAAACGATGTGCAAATAGTTTTCTCCAGTAAAACAGGCAACACCATTCTAAAAACAGTGCTACAGAATCTGTGTGTTTCAGGTTTTGTAACAAAGTTGACAAATTCGTATTTTAAAGCCTTTTTGGTGTGGTTCATTTCTCCAGAGTTGCAGGATGCTGAGTCAGCATGCATCCAGGCCGCTGATACCATGTAAAGTGCTACTCTACAGTGCCTGTTTGGAAGTTGTTTTGCTACAAGTGTTGGTAACTGCATTGCTGTTTGCCAGTGTCTGCTTTACAATAAGTTTTAATAGGGGCCTTATATGTGTTAATTCCTACTGGGGTGGAAGTGTTAGCCCTAGTAAAACAATCTTTGTAATGTGGAGTACAACGCAGATGAGCCTGTATATAGCTCGAGTAGTCTATCGATGGAAAACAGAAAATGAACTCTGCTCAGCTGAGTACCCCATTCATTCATACTTTGATGATGAATAAAATATTGATTGATTGAGTGCATGATTAAGCATTGAGCTGGCTACTGCATAGAAGCTCTTAGTAAGGTTTCAAAATAGCATTACCTCTCCCACCCCCATTTACAGGGTGATGGAATAATTGATTCAAAATGCCATCCTGAGAAATCACCTCAATTGAATGATAGGTGTGAATGATCACAGCCTTTCACCACATCAGAGATATCCAGTCTGCAAATCTCATATTAGTGTGCTGTGACTTAGCATCCAGCAACCCAGCAGAAAAGGACCACAACGAAAAAACACCAAAACAAAACTATGAATTTGTCAATTTTGGTACAAAACCTGAAACACACATAGGTTTCAAAGCAATGTTTATTGAATGGTGTTGCCTGTTTTACTGGAGAAAACCATTTGCACATCGTTTTTAAACTTTGGAGAAGCAAGTCCTGTAAGCTTGCTGACAGGGAGGGCTAGACTGTGAATTCAGGAGATGACATCATCAGCACCTCTTCACTGAAACTGACTTTTTTGAACAGGCAGAGAAATTAGGGTTATAAAATTACTTGTAACTTTTAAACAAAATGACTTAGGGATCCCAGCTTTGGCATGAGGGTGATCGGGGCTCTGTTGATCCATAGTCTGGATTTATTGATGCCAGTAATTTGTGACCATAGCCCCTCTTTAAGCAAAAAGAAAATGGGGAACAGAAACAGAAAGCATAAAAAATACATAGGAAGTCTTGAAATATTAGTTGAATTGTGTCTAAATATTATGTTTTTCAGCAGTTTCCCCATAAATGGAAAACTCACTGTAACGTCACCGGCCCCCGATATTCCTCATCTTTCAAATTTACCCTAAACAAACCATCAGCCTCAGATGAGTCTCAGTTGTGCAGCCGAAACATAACAAAGGGGATAACAACATAGGACCCAATTCTCAGTCACAAGGTGCTGTCAATAAATTGTTGCATCATGACTTGCCACCAGTTCCTAGGCTGAGAACTCTGAGCTGTGGTCAAAGGGTGCTGCATACCCCACAGAAACATAGAATTTGATGGCAGATAAGGACCACTTGGCCCACCCAATCTGCCCATTTCCCTACCTAATGGATAAGCTCCAGATCCTAGTTAACCAGCAGCCAACTTCTTTCTACCCCCAACCCCTAGAATTGCCATATGACTGTCCCATGCATGCTTGAATTCCACCACTGTTTTTGACTCCACAACCTCCTCCGGAAGGCCGTTCCATGCATCCACAACCTCTCTGTGAAAAAATACTTCCTTAAATTATCTCTGAGCCGCCCTCTATCTTCAAATTGTGCCCCTTGTTCTTGCACACCTCTTTTTGAAAGATGCTACCTCTTGGACTTTGTTGATTCCTTGAGGTACTTGAAAGTTTCTATCATGTCCCCTCTCCTCCTTTCCTCGAGGCTATACATATTAAGCTCCTTAAGTCTATCTCCTTATGTCTTCCGTAGACCCTGCACCATTTTAGTTGCCCTCCTCTGGACAGCTTCTGTCCTGTCTATGTCTTCATGGAGATTGGGTCCAGAACTGCAATTAGTACTCCAGATGGGATCTCACCAACTGCCTGTACAGAGGGATAATAATCTCTTGTTTTCTACTGGTGATGCCTCTCCCTATGCATCCCAGTATCCCCAGCCTGCCTTGCTGCTCCTCTCACATTGCTTGCCCGCCTTTAGGTCATCTGATATGACTACCCCAGGTCCCTTTCCACTTTTGTTGTTGTTAGTATCTCACCCCCCATTGTGTACTCTTCCCCTGGGTTTTTGTTTTCCAGGTGCATTCTTGCACTTCTTAGCATTGAATCTAAGCTGCCATACATTTGACCATTCCTCTAACCTTGCCAAGTCCCTTCTCATCCTTTCTACCCCACCTTGTGCATCAACTCTGTTGCAGATCTTTGTGTCATCTGCAAAGATACATACTTTTCCTTCCAGTCCCTCTGCAATGTTGCTTATAAAGACATTGAAGAGGACAGGTCCTAATACTAAACCCTGAGGTACCCCACTAGTAACCCCCCTTTCTTCAGAGTGGACTCCATTTACTATTACTCTCTGTGTCCTATTCTCCAGCCAATTCTTTACCCAGGCTGTCATCTTGGGACCCACTCCCAGGCTGGCTAACTTGTATATTAATGTTTTGTGTGGGACTGTGTCAAATGCCGTGCTAAAGTCTAGGTAGGCCATGTCCACAGCCCCTCCCTGATCTACTACTTTGGTCACCCAGTCAAAGAAATCTATCAGATTTGTCTTGCAAGACCTTCCCGCTGTGAATCCATGCTGCCTTGGGTCCTGTGCCCCTCTGGCCTCTAGATACTCGACAATTCTTTCCTTCAGAAGTGATTCCATCATTTTCCCTACCACTGAAGTTAAACTAACAGGTCTGTAGTTTCCTGCTTCTGCCTTGCTCCCACTTTTGTGAAGGGGAATCACATCTGCCCTCCTCCAGTCCCCGGGTATGACCCCATCTTCCCATGATTTGTTAAAGAGGGTAGTCAGTGGTGTCACTAGTTCTACCCTTAGTTCTTTTAGAATTCTGGGATGAATCCCATCAGGCCCCATTGCTTTGTCCACCTTCAGTTTTAAGAGTTCTTTCAGAACCCTTTCTTCTGTAAATGGGCTGGTATCAACTTCTGTATCCAGAGTGTTTCTACTGTTTGTTTTAGGTACCTCCCCCTCTTCCTTTATAAATACTGAGCAAAAATATTTGTTTAGTATCTCTGCCTTTTCACAGTTACCCTCTGCCCACCCTCCCCTTTATTAAGTCTCACTAACCCTCCCTTGGTCTTCCTTCGCTCCCTGATGTACCTATAAAAGGTTTTATCCCCCTTCTTAACTGAGTTGGCTATTTTTTCCTTGGTTTGGGCCTCTGCTGTTCTGACTACCTTCCCAGCTTCCTTTTGCTTTAACTGATACAGTTCTCTGTCCTGCTCCTTCTGTGATTCCTTGTACTTCCTGAATGCTTTCTTTTTCTCTTGAACCTTCACTGCCACTTGCTTTGAGAACCATCCTACTAAAGTTCTGTTCTGTACAGGAGGGAACACAGGCCATACTCAGAAACACTGGCTGCAGCATTCTGTGACACCCCTTAACCAAGAACTGTTTAGGGCAGATGGTAGAGGCATTGGAATTCTGCGCTTGGTGCACACAAACATTAGAGGAACTGGGATTATCAGGGAATGCTTACTTTACATGACATGTTTCAGGAAATGGGGCTAGGAAATGAGGATCCATGGAATGCCAGGGACATAATGGACTAGGGCTTGGGAGGAAGACCACTGTGCCACTAGGGAGGACTGTGAGTGGCCAACTGGAGGAGTCATTCCCTGTGTCCACAAGTGTGCCAAATCTATAAATTGGGTGGAGGGGACAGGTTTGTGTCTAGTGACTGATCATGCATGCATGTGCATGGCACTCTGTAATGCACAGATGTAACACACACACACACACCACACCACACACACCACACCACACTCCTCAGAGCCCTTTGTGTCTAGTTCAATTACTTAATCATGTTGCCACAAAACCTAATTACAACTCTCTCGGTGCTGTGTCTTCAAGTCCCACTACTGGCCCCTTCTCACACAATGCAAGGTCAGGTACTTGCTCACACTGTGCAGAGCCTTTCAAATACAAGAAAACTCTCAGTTGCTCCTGGTTACGTCTCTCATGCTTGGTATCAGAATCGGATTTACTTGTTAAGTTTGGTGCAGTGCTCTTCAGAATCAGATTATGAACTTTGCACAATAAAAATGGAGTACCCGTGCTTATTAAAACTCAGTAGTCACAGATTAAAGTTAAAGTATTTAATACTGCATGAACTTGCAAGATATACAGAAGACTAAAAGAATTACAATAGATGACCCTCGCTACACTCACATAAATATCTGTCTACTTAAATAATCGTCCTTTCCATGTCTTAGAGACTTGGTATTTGCCACACAGACCTTGAAATCCACAGGTTCGGTACTCCCTTTTAAAAAGTTGGCCTCCATTCAATACATGGCCTCCTAAAATGGATCTAAAGAACTATGGCAAAAACTCCTTCTAATATACCTTGCAGGGCCATCTCCCTCTCACCATCTCACTTGAGGATTCAACCCAGTGCTTCTGGAAGATTCACAATTGTTCATACAAGTCTAAGAATTAATTTATACCTGACTAACTTGTGCCAGGGCCCTGTTTATTAAGGATTCACTCTGGGTAAACAACTTATTTACTTTAATTGCCAGACACTGTAAAACTGGGAGCAAACACAATCAGGTGCCTCCATTGAGAGCTGGCTCAGAGTAGACACTAGGAACTCGATGTTCGAAGCCCTGTGAATGGCACAAGCCCCTGGTACACTGATCATTTAGTGCACAGGGCTTTCAGCATTCTCCTGGCCGGCAATCGGGATTTTCAATCCCAAGTGCAAAATGCTGCAAGTTAGACCAGCTTTTCCCTAGTCTAACTTGTGCCATTTGGGGGGCCCTTTTTATGGGGCTTGTGCCAAATCTTTGGTGCAAGCTGCTGCAAATTGAGGAAACTGCCACAACTGTGCCCAATGTACTAAAATCGGGTGCAGTTGCATCAAAGGCGTTTGGCCCAGTTGTGCCAAAAAATGAGTTTGATGCAGGGCTTGATGTTTCACCCTTTGAAAACTGAGCCCTAGGACTCTGTTCAATTTACATTTAAAATCCTTAATTTAAGGCTCCCTTAAACTGAGTTAAATACTTTGTTACACTTGAACAATGACTGCCTTCACCCAGAGTGAACTTAAACTGACTTGCATTTTAGGCAGCAAAATATTAAAAATATTGATAAAATGCATCCATTTTTGTTTTTTATTTTGTTGTGATTACATGTTATAGCAGACCAGTATGAGCTCATCATGTGTGCTGTTACTTTGTTCAAATACAGTTTGTGCAGGTTTGCAAAGTAACAGCCGGAATACCTAATTTGCATTCTGAATAATGTACCAGGTGCACCATGGGAACTTTTCCCTATGACTTATCACTGTATTTCTGTATATAGCAATTTTCTGGGTTAGCAAGTATGGGTGCACTTCACACCCCATTTTGTGGCCATTAAAAGTGTAGCTGAGAATCTGGCCCATAGTACTGCGGTGGCAGAAAGAACTTTGGGCTCGATTGTCAAAGGAAGAACTATGATGCAAGGTACCTGCACCAAAGGTGCATGATGCATGTGGCACCTGGTGTCAGAGTTTGCGGCATTCCTGATTTTCTAATGCCAGCTGAGGCAAAATCAGGATGCCGTGCAGCGAGCTCCTCTGTGCCACCCTTGTGGCAAAGGCCCCCTTCTGCCAGGTCGCAAGGGTGGGTGTACAACAGTGGGGCTGCACCATCCCCTTATTTGGGGTTCTGTAAACCCCACCATGGCTGCAACAGGGGGCTCACAGTAGACCAGCCAGAAAACGGCGTAAGGGCCCTGTGCCACTGCTTGACAGGGTGCTGAGTGAGCCAAGGGACTGAGAAGACGGGGAATGGGGACTGCTAGTGCAGTGAGGGTGCCATAGGGCATGAGGGGAGGTATGGCATCAATTACAGGGAGTGGAATAAGCATATAGCAGAGGTCCATATGGCCTATCTGGCAGCTGAAGGAACCATGTTGAGGGGTTGGCATGGCAAGACTGTTATGACAAGGCCCCAAGTGGAAGCAGTCCTGGAACCTGCCCCACAGGACTGTTGGTTCTGTGAGGCAGGTGCCAGGGCTGCATCCACCTGGGGCCCTGTCATAATAGTCTCGCCATTGCCAGTCCCCCTACCCAGTTCCCTCGGCTGTTAGATACACCATATGGCACCTCTGCTAGGTGCCTCCTCTGCTCCCTGTAACTGCTGCCATGCCTCCCTCATGCTCTATGGCACCCTCACTGCTACAGCAGTCCCTGCTCCCCACTTTCCAGCCAGAGTTCTCCCCCCTCCCACCTTGGCAGATCATGTAGGCTTGTGCCGGCGGGGGGGGGGGTTGACGGATCCCTCCATCAATCTCTGCAGGTGCACCCAATGTTTGGCACAGCCCTGCGGCTTCAGCAGCTCCCAGGTCTTCAGTACAGGGACCCCTAATATTACAAAATTGGGTGCAGAGTTCCTGATGCACCCTGAGTTCACCTACTCTAGATTGCCACAAATTGAGGTGATCTAAGGGCTCTTTGAAAATTGAGTGCTTTGAGTCCAGCTTGTTTGGATCAAAGTTACACCTGGCTACACAGAGAACAGCTGTAATTGCATGTAATCTCTCTACAGAACACACCAGAAATATATTTTACATACGGTGGGGGCATTATAGTTAGATACATTTTCATTGTTCTTCCAGATTCTTTCTTTATTTCTCCAATAATGAACTGTGAAAGCGTTCATAGTTCATTACTTCTGTAATCCTATTCTGTTGTTACTGTTCTAAAAAAAATCTTTCATTTTTTAATTCAGAAAAATACTTTCCTGCTAATTTCACACAAATAACTACCAATACATTATCTTTTGACCACCATAAAAGAGGTTTACAAACTTCTAATCATAGTGTATTGAGATCAACAGATTGGATATTTGAGAGAAACTTACTATTTTGACTACTCAAAGAGAAAAAAAAGCTGGTAGACACTACCACAGAAAAAAGGCACTTATACTACGAAGGAATTAATGTCAGAAAGTGCTTACTTTAGTCCAAACAAGTAAGTAAAGTAAGTAAAATTTTATTTAAACGGTGCCCAATCCTGGAGGTTCTGGGTGCCTTACAGGTATTAAAAGCAGGGTTAAACAGACAGCATACAGAATATATAAATACATAATAAATTAATAAATAAATCAGTTGTCTTAAAATCAGCAGAAACTTTCTGAAAAAGCTTTTTTAAAAAGATAAGTCTTCAGGCCCCTTTTAAATGCCTCCACTGATGGGGTCTCCCTCAAAGAAATTGGAAGTGAGTTGCAGAGGGCCTGGCCGGCCACTTCAAAGGAACGATACCCAAGGTGTTCAGCCTGCCCTCAGAACTGCTAGGAGGACCTCAGTGGAGGAGTGGAGGGAACGTACCAGGATGGAAGGTGTAAGGATGTCAGACAGGTAGCCAAGGCCTGAGCCATATAGGGCCTTACAGGTGAGCAAGCCCACCTTGAAGGCAATCTTCCACCTGATGGGCAGCCAGTGCAGATCTTGCAGGACTGAGGTTACATGACAGAACCTAGGCAGGCACATCAGTAACCTGGCCACTGCATTCTGCACCAGATGCAGTCAGCGGGGGATCCCTTCACTGACCTCGAAGTATAGAGTGTTACAGTAGTTGAGCCTGGATGTCACAAAGGCATGCACCAGTGACGGCAGGTCTTCTGGTAGAATCAAGGGTTTAATCCAGGCGATGTTCCTTAAGTGGTAAAAACCATTTTGGACAACAGACAACACCTGAGTATGAAGTGTCAGTCTGTCATCAAGGATGACACCCAGATTTTTCACCTTGGGGATGCCATCAATGGGGTAGATCCCAGGGCCAAGCCTGTCACCACCCCTGAGGCATTCCCATCACAACAGTGACCAGACTTAATCACCAGTACCTCTGTCTTCTCAGAGTTCAGCCTCAGCCAGTTAGAGGACATCCAGTTCTGAATTTCACCAGGCACATATCCAGCATTTCAACAGTGCCATTTGTTCCAGGGGCAAATGACATATACAGCTGGGTATCACATGCATAGCAGTGAAAACCCAGACTGTAATGTCTAATGAGCTCACCCAGGGGGCAGCATGTACACTGCGAATAACATTGACGAAAGGATCTAACCTTGAGGAGCTCCACGTGACAGGGGCTTCGAGGGAAAGGAGAAATTCCACATCATCACCTGTTGCCTCCTGTCACAAAGATAGGATTCAAACCATTAAATGACAGTTCTGGTGAGTCCACAATACACTCTAAGGTGATCCAAAAGTACAATGTGGTCCATGGTGTCAAATGCTGACGAGAGATCGAGGAGGATGAGAACTGACTATTCTCCTCTATCCCTCACCCTGAGGAGATTATTTTGTATCTGAACCAGTGCCATCCACATCCTATGCCTAGCCCTAAAACCAGACTGGAATGGCTCATATATGTCAAGGCTGTAAGGTGTGCCTCGAGCTGCAGAGCCACCACTTTCTCAACAATGTTCCCTAAAAATGGGAGGTTCGAGATAGGTCTATAATTCATCAGGATGTCAGGGTCGAGTGATGGTTTCTTCAGAAGGGACCTCATCAATGCCTCCTTCAAGACATCAGAGAAAAGCCCCTCTGAAAGTGCACACTGGACTATCCCAGCAAACACTGGACCAATGGCCTCAACACATCCCACTAGAAGATGAGTCAGGCCAGGGTCCAATTTACAAAAGGTGGGCTGCAGCTTTGAAATCAGCTCAATGACCTCAGCCACCTCCACTAGCTGAAACTCACCCCAGATATTAGGAGTGCCCTTGCTCCAACCAGGCCCACCACTGCAGTGCTGATCTTGCCCTGCTGGGGTGATCCCGGCCCAAATAGAGGACACCCTGTCTGAGAAGAACAGAGCAAAATCTTTGCACAATGCAATTGAAAAAGACAGACTGGATGCAACAGTATGTCCGTAGAAAGAGCTGAGCTGGTCTGTGCCTCCTTGCAGCAATCTTCCTGGACAGGAATTTTGCCTTCTTATGGTCGATTGCCTCTTGATAATCATTGTAATGATTTCTCAAGGCCAGTCTGTGCTCCATGGACAGGGCCCTCTGCCAACAATGCTCCAACTTTTGACCCATGGTCGTCATCTCTTTGAGAGCCCCATCAAACCATGGGAGTCACAAGCGAGAAGCCCTGGGTCATATACAGACCAGTGCAGTAGCAACAAGCACCTTGGAAATGGCCCCATTATAGGCCACCACTGCCTCCCCAGAGCCAATCGCACATGTAGCACACACGCCAGAAAAGTCTACTACCACCAAGAGTCCCTCTGGGGACAGTCCGCTTAAAGGGTAGTAACTGACCATCTCAATGGGAGGGACTATTGGGGGGGCCCAAACAAGAACTTCACCATGCAATGATGGGACCAAGTGACCCGATCAGTCCTGCAGTTAGTGACCTCAAGCCCCAGTGAGAATACCAAGTCCAAGGTGTAGCCATGGTGATGGGTCACAGAGGCAACTGCCTTTGCCAGGCCCAGAGATATCATCATCTGGAGGAGATCATGTCCAAAATGTGAGAATTCACCATCGATCCATGCATTGAAGTCCCCCAGAATTAACCATCTAGGCAACTCCCACACCCTGTGGGCGACAAAGTCCGCTACCTCCTACAGAAATCCCCTGTCCCCCATCCTGGAGCACGGTAAATGAGGAGAATCCTGCAGCTCACACCTGGACCTCTATGCACCGCCACACATTCAAATAATGAGGTAGAGCACACTGTGTGTAAGGAGAAGTTCAAGTTGTATCTAAACCAGATGGCCACTTCTCCACCCCTGCATGGTCTTCTCAGCCAGTGCACTGCTGAGTACTTGGTGGGGGCTGACACCTCCAAAATCAGACCTGCATCGTCCCCCAACAAGGTCTCCATAATGCAAGCCAGATCAACAGAGGAAATCAAGTCCATCATAATTGCGGTCTTGTTCCTCATCAATCTGGCATTGCATAGCACAGCCCAAAGGGGACCAGCGGAGGCTGCAGGCCCTCTAGCTGCTTGCCCACATGGTCCAGTATGAGCCTTGGGAACAGAAACAAACCACATTGGGCCTTTCTCAAGGCTCCATTTAATCCCAGGGCACTTCCTACTCCTAACCACTTGCATACTGTGTGACCCTGAGCAAGTCACTTAACCTCCTTGTGCTCCCAGGTTGCTCCTGTAAAAAAGCTTCCAGCTTAGTGTGCTATACCTGGTTAAACAACTAAATAAAAAGAACAAAAACAAAACAAAAAAAACACCGTAATACTGTTCACCGCCGCTGTACATACAACGGCACGCCAGCCTACCCAGCCCCTACTAATGCCCACCTCCCAACAGCATCTCTCTGCTGCAGCTGGGGGGTGGAATCCACAAAGGGGCAGAGGTCATGCAGCAGGGCTGTCATGTAAATGGTATGAGGGGGCCTGAAACTCAAACACATCTTACCAAATCCTGCTCAAAACAATTTCTAAATTTAAAACTATTCCTTAATCAACTTAATTAAAAAGCCTAACCTAAACAAACATTCAACATCCACATAATAAATACATAACAAAAAGCCTAACCACATACAGTGGCGTCCCCCAGGATGAAACCCAATTCTGCAGCATTTTGCAGCACTCTGCAGAATGCTGCAGCAGACCTACTGAATAACACAGAAACATAGAAACATAGAATTTGACAGCAGATGAGGATTGCTTGGCCTACCTAGTCTGCCCATTTCCCTACCTAATGCATAGGCTGCAGATCCTAGTTAACCAACAGCCTACTTCCTCCTACCCCCACTCGAATTGCCTTATGTATGTGCCATGCATTCTTGAATTCCCCCACTGTTTTTGAGTCCACTACCTCCTCAGGAAGGCTGTTCCATGTATCCACAACCCTGTCCATGAAAAAGTACTTCCTCACATTACCTCTGAGCCGGCCCCCCTCTATCTTCAAATTGTGCCCCCTTGTTCTTGCACATCTCTTTTTCTGAAATATGCTACCATCTTGGACTCTGTTGATTCCCTTGATGTACTTGAAAGTTTCTATCATGTCCCCCCCCCTCCACTCCTCTCCTCGAGTTTATACATATTAGGCTTCTTTAATCTCTCCTTCCTATGTCTTCTGGTGCAGACCCTGCACCATTTTAGTTGTCCTCCTCTGGATAGCCTCCATCCTGTCTATGTCCTTGAGGATATGGAGTCTCCAGAACTGGACGTAGAACTCTAGACGGGGTCTCACCAACTGCCTGTACAGAGGGATAACAACTTCCTGTTTTCTACTGGTGATGCCTCTCCCTATGCATCCCAGTATCCGACCAGCCCTCCTTACTGCCTTCTCACACTGCTTGCCCACCTTAAGGTCATCTGATATGACTACCTCCAGGTCCCTTTCCATTTCTGTTATTTTTATTATCTCACCCCCCATCGTGTACTCTTCCCCTGGATTTTTGTTTCCCAGGTGCATTATTTTGTACTTCTTTGCATTAACTCTAAGCTGCCATATATTTGACCAGTCCTCCCACCTTACCGAGTCCCTTTGCATCCTCTCCACCCCACCTTCTGTATCAACCCTGTTGCAGATCTGTGTGTCGTCTGCAAAGAGACATACTTTTCCTTCCAGTCCCTCTGCAATGTCACTTATAAAGACATTAAAGAGGACTGGTCCCAGTACTGAACCCTGCAGTACCCCATTAGTAACCCGCCCCTTTCTTCAGAGTAAACTATGGTTACTATCACCCTCTGTATCCTGTTGTCCAGCCAGTTTTTAACCCAGGCTACCACCTTGGGACCCACACCAAGGCTGGCTAACTTGTATATTAATCTTTTGTATGGGACTGTGTCAAATTCCTTGCTAAAGTCTAGGTAGGCCATGTCCACTGCCCCCTCCCTGGTCCACCACATTGGTCACCCAGTCAAAGAAATCTATTAGATTCGTCTGGCTTGATCTTCCCGCTGTGAATCCATGCTGCTTTGGGTCCTGTGCCCCACTGGCCTCTAGGATCTCAACAAATCTTTCCTTTAGAAGCAATTCCATCATTTTCCCTACCACTGAGGCCAAACTAACAGGTCTGTAGTTTCCTGCCTCTGTCTTGCTCCCACTTTTGTGAAGGGGAATCATGTCTGCCCTCCTCTAGTCCTCCGGTGCTATGCCATCCTCCCATGATTTTTTAAAAAGGGTAGTCAGTGGTGTCACTAACTCTACCCTTACTTCTTTTAGAATTCTTGGGTGAATCCCATCAGGCCCCATTGCTTTGTCCACCTTCAGTTTTAAGGGTTCTTTCAGGACTATTTATTCTGTGAATGGACTGGTATCGACTTCCCTATCCAGAGTGCTTCTATTCTTTGATTTTGGTACCTCCCCCTCCTTTTCATTTGTGAATACTGAGCAGAAGTATTCATTCAATATCCCTGCTTTTTCACAGTCATCCTCTGCACACCCTCCCTTCCCTTTAGTAAGCCCCACTATCCCTTTCTTCATCTTTCTTCGCTCCCTGATGTACCAATAAAAGGTTTTATCCCCCTTCTTAACTGAGTTGGCTATCCTTTCCTCAGTTTGGGCTTTTGCTATTCTGACTGCCTTGCCCACTTCCTTCTGCTTTAACTGGTATAGTTCTCTGTCCTGCTCCTTCTGTGTTTCCTCATACTTCCTGAATGCTACCTTTTTCTCCTTAACCTTCCCCGTCACCACCTCTTTTAAGAACCATAGTGGATTTTTCCTTCGTTTTGCTTAGTTGATTTGCTTCACACAAAGGCTTGTTGCTTCTGTCATGGATGTTTTGATTTTTCCCCATTGTTCCTTCAATGTAATTTCAATGGCAATTAGTCCTTTTTGTCATTCAGGAAAATGTGACACTGCCAGCATGAAGTGAATGCCAGTTTCCTGCATAACAAAAGGGACTAATTGCCATTGAAATTACTTTGCTTTATTCAGTAGGTCTGCTGCAGCATAATGCAGAATGCTGCAAAAGTGGGTTTCATCCTGGGGGACACCACTGTACATACCACATTCATACACTACCTAAACATGTATATACAATGCTAAACCACAAAAATACAAATAACTTAGATAAGCATCTATTACCTAATGTTTCACATCTCAGTAATAGATGCTTCTTCAGACCTCTGCACACTTTTTAATAAAGTAAGTACTTTTTTCACGTTAATTCCATTGTTATCTATGTACCTTTTTGGTGGTACTTAGTACACACTTTTTTCATTTTTAATTCTGTTCATGTTGGCTAGTATACCTTGGGTAGGATATTCAGAAATGCGCCAGGCATGGGCACATGCCTGGTGTAGCGCAACTGGGATGTGCCAGGGCAGGGCCCGGGCAATATTCAATGGTGCTGCACCATGGCTCAGCATCTTTGAATATGGCACTAGGGCCACCCACACTGTGCACAGCGCAGTGGCACTGTGCCAGTGCAAGTAACAAGTGAGGAGCAGGGGGATGCGCCAGTGCAAGTGCGGGTGCGCTAGACACAGCAACCATGATATTCAATGCTGGGCATGCAAATGAGGCCATTATGCATGCAAGGTGCAAATGGGGCCATTTGCATGTCATTATGGCCCCATTTGCATGCAGGTGTGCAGATCCCTGGAGACTTGCACCTGGCACCCTGCCAAGCTACAGCCGTTGGAGACCGACGCCCCTTGGCCCCTGTGGTTAACACGCCCCAATGCCCGATCGGGGAATGTGGTTAAATATTAAGTCCCTGGTGGTCCAGTGGACCCTAACCCATTGCTCGATCATGGGTGTATAATACAGAATCCTTGGTGGTCCAGTGGACCTGTTCCCCTGCCCGATCGCAGGCAAATGAATAATATAATTACCCTGGTGGTCCAGTGGACCTGCTCTCCTGCCCGATCACAGGCTTCAGTTGTAAATAAATGCCCGGTGGGCCATAGTTGCCCCCTCCCCACCGCCCACTCAGACCCACCACCCTGCTCCTCCCCAGTCAGCGGCAGGAGGCAGCTGCCCACCCACCAGCTGCCCGGCTGCCCACCGACTGACAGTGTACAGTATGGCTGTATGCCCATTGGTCCACTGCATGGGCCAATGGGTGTGCAGACCATACTGTACTACACAGTCTGAAAATGTGAATGGTTCAGTCACATTTCAGGACTGTGTAATACAGTACAGTCTGTATGCCCATTGGCCCATGCAGAGGATCAATGGGCATACAGCCGTACTGTACACTGTCAGTCAGCGGGCAGCAGGCGGGTGGGGAGCTGCCGCCCGCCACTGACCCAGGGGAGTGAGGCCAGGTCTGAGGCGGTGGGGAGGGGTACCGATGGCCCACTGGGGCATTTATTTACAACTGACGCCCGTGATCAGGCTGGGCAGCAGGTCCACTGGACCACCAGGGAACTTAACTATTCATATGCCCGCGATTGGGCTCAGCATTGAGTCCACTGGACCACCAGGGTATTTATGCACATTTATACCCACGATCGAGGGAGGGAGTGGGGTCCTCTGGACCACCAGGGATATAGATTCATTACACCCACATTCGGGCGGGGGGGGCACGATGCCCAGCCTGTGTCTGGGGTGGTCGGGTGGCCACCCACAGCTGGCGGCTGCCGTGTTGCTCCCTGCAATACAGCAGCTCACCTGTGGCTGGTCAGGACTTGGTCCTGCTTTTCTGGGGTGGATCTTTGCACCCCCCTGTGCATCGCAAGGTGGGTTTGTGCCTGCATATGCACCGCACATCCCGGGCTGAATATTACTGGTGCACCCTGGCACATCGGGAATTGTGCAGTGCAACATCCCCTTTTGAATATCACGCCGGGGTGCATCAGTGGGTTGCGCATGGTGCACCACTGTTACACCATGCACAACCCCTTTGAATATCCCACCCCAAGTAATTTTGGAGTGCTTATTTTTTGGTTTTTTCAGTTGCTTTTAGTATTTCTTGGTTCAAAAGTGTCAGTACATTGTTGCCCATAATAAAGTAACAAATTCTGATCAGAGCCAAGATGGCTGCTTTGCATTATCCTAGTGTGCATGCGCATCACAGCTGCAATATTCACCCATGTGCATGGAGCTCACTGAGGCCATCTTAGGCACAGTGGGCTGTGTCATGCATGTGCATCACAGCAGCTATACTCGCACATGCACACAGAGCTCATGGTGGCCATCTTGAGCATGGTGGACTCTTTTGCGCATCCACATCATGGCCTCGATACTCATCCATGTGCATGGAGCTCACTGCGGCCATCTTAGGCACAGTGGGCTCTGTCATGCATGTGCATCACAACTGCAATACTCGCACATGCACACTGAGCTCATGGTGGCCATCTTAAGCATGGCGGACTCTTGTGGAACTGATGGGCAGCAATAAAGTAGTGTACCCACCAAGAGGAGGGGAGAGGAGGGAGCAGTATGGCCACAGAGGGGAAGGCTGGTATGGAAAAAATGGAATAGCATTGACCACACCACTGTGGAAGGCTACAGTGGAGTTATCTGGTCACATGCTTCCACGGTCTCTTTTCTCTCTCCTGCTCATAGCAATACATCAGCATGATAACATCACCATGAAACCATAAAAATTAGATACATCAGATAAACAAGTATTCTCTTACATGTGTAAATATCTAGTGCTTCTTAAAAGTAAAACAATAAATAAAAATAATTTCAATAATATCTAATGAACTGTTTAAATTTGTGCAACATAACCAGTAAAGTAGGGTATACAGCAAAAGGTTTTGCTGCTGGGGGCTTGATTTGGTAAACATCTGTATCTGGAAGCAAATGCAAGACTATGGTGTCTATTGTTTCTGTCAGTGCAATCATTGCTGCTTGGAAACTGGCTTCTCACAAGCCCATGGAAAGTCAAATGTTGTAAGCACAAATGGTGTTGACTCATTGCTGTTGGATGCACTCATTTTTTTTTTCAAAACTTCCAAGCCACCAAAAATCAACAAGACTGGCTAACTACAGTATATGATGGGGTGGTTAGTAGCCTTGTCTGACTGCCATTTGTGGCAACACTATGAGGGTTCCACAGGATTGTATGTGCCTATAATATTGCCAACAAGACAACTGTCTGTAGAATCCCAAAGTGGTCCTTTTAGACCTATTTGGTGCCAGTACATGAGCCATCAGAACTCAAACATAGCACGCTGTCAGCTGGCTAAATGTTGCGAACAGCAGGAGGTTTTTTTTTGTTACTATAGCAGACTTCTTCTATTCTTGCCCATGACATCACTGTCACATTGTGTAGAAAGATAACATTCCCCCATGAAGTGGTGCAGCAGCAGTCTTCAGATGTTCACCCATCAACACTGTCTTCATTGGCTGCTGCTGTCAATGTGCATGTTGTGCGAGGTACTGAGCAGCTTTCAAATCAGTTTTAGACACGACCTGCAGCACAGATTCTGAAGAACACCACAGCGATCCACAATAAGCATTCACATCTTTACTGTTTATATTTCAAATAAATACTGGAGCCACTCCATTTGGATGCTGCATGTTTCACAAAAAGTTTATTATAATTTAATAAGTCATCATTATACTGTAGGTGTGCATCTCTTATCTGAATTATCTTAAGAGGGGCTGTCACGTGTCAGGCATTTCAGGCCAGTGTGATCATGCATTGTGACATTTTTAATTTACTTACCTGTCGTCAAGAGCCTGTTCAGTTTGTTTTTTGTAAATAATTCAATTTTTTGTATGAAATGGGCATATATTGTAGCTATCCTAATAAATTCCCATTAATAAAAAATATAAAAACTTTCTTAAAAAATAGACTGTATATTCTCTGAAAGATAAGTAGGACTACTATTTTTTATCGATCACTTCACTTACACATAACACGGGAAAATAAATCAGAAGTGTAGCAATCCCTCAACAGTCAAGAAAACCAACACCTAGGCTTTGTAACGAGTTGGTTTTAGTTTTTCTTGGTAAAATGAAACTTTCATTAATGCTCCCTCATTGTTTGTTAAAACTTAAAATTAATTGAAGTAACATAGACGTCACATAGATTCTGTTGCCAGATTTTCTGAACAGCAATACATTACATATGGAGCAAAATCTCCATTCAACATAGTAAAAGTAAATGTATTGTATGAAGGGTGCTAACGTACACTTTCACATCAGGCATTGAGCTGTCAGCAGTCTGGAGATATCTATGTCTAAGTCAACCTGATATTAAATTGAGGCAGCAGGTATTTCAGGTGGGCTTGATGCGGGAAGTGATTTTAGAATTAGGCAAGATGTGTGCTGTTAAGCATAACTGATCAAGTGATGCCATTTGTTTGCTTTAAGGTTCAACAAATAATGACTGCATATATTTAAAATTGGGGCTGACTGAGATTTGGATATTTCTGGACTGTTGACACCTAAAGGTAAGCCCTGTGCTTCATTTGAAAGCGCTTACTAGGGATCCTCAGGATTTGTGGGTCTCATTACACTTACATTCTCTTTTATGGTTGACTTTACATAGAGAAACTCTAATTGGATAAGGAATGAATGAATGAATGAATGAATGAATGAATGAATGAATGTTTGTCCTGCATGAGAAAACCACATTAGGCACCGTGGTTTCTGAAGCAGGTATCATCAGCAGCACAATACATATGTTGCAAGTTAAAACATTTATTGACTGAGTGATTGACTGATTGATTGATTGATTCATTCATTGATTTTTGCGGTGTCCAATTAATTACACTTGCAATGACATTGTCTAATTTTCAGGCATGACCTGGGAGGTTACAATGTGGTAAAAGGAATGGATGAGTTGCTGCATAAAAAGTTTAAACAGGGAAACAGCATTTTGAAAATCCAAGCAAGGTTCCAAGAACTTGCCAGAGTCTGTCGGGATAATGGATGCAACACTTCCTTTTCAGAGATATTGCCAGTACCAAAGGCCTCAGTGGAGAAAAAAATGAAGATCACAGAGGTTAATGACTGACTCAGGAAGTGGGGTGAAGAGAGTGGGTTGAGGGTGTTAGGTAACTGGAAAAGGAGTTTGGGAGGATAAGGGGCTATATGCCAAGGACAGGCTTCATCTTGCCCCATTAGGGAAGGGAGACCTTAAACAGGGGATGGCTGACTACATTCAAGAAAGGTGGGGTTTAAACTTGTGAGGGAGAGGGATAAGGAAGGGCTGACCAAAGCCCTCCTCCAGATGAGGGAGAGTCCAAACCCAAGGGGAGGGGGAACAGACTGGGGTGGAGGTTTCAGGAGGACCAGAGGAGGATGGAAGTATAAGGAACCTGGGTGGGGTTAGACAAAGGGATCAGGATAAGGGGTGGGGATGGTGTTAGTAAATGCCAGGAGCTTGGGGAAACAAGTTGCCAGAGTTCCAGGCCATGCTGTTAGGGAGGGTGGATGTGGCTGCGGTCACGGAAACGGCACAACAAAACCATGACTGGGACCTAAACGTAGGGAGTACACTATGCTTAGGAAGGATAGAAAGGAGGGCAGAGGGGTGGAGTGGCTATGTTCATTAAAGATGACATAGAAATTGCTAGGGTAGAAGAGGCAGAGGGAAACGTGGAGGCCTTATGGGTCACCTTATGAACCCCAGCAGGAGGTAAGGCAAGCTGGGTGTAGTATATAGGCCCCGGGATGGATGATGTTCTGAGGATGGTTTGTTGGACAACATCATTGCCCAGTGTGGACCAAAAGGGACAGAGTGGTGTTGATGGGGACCCTAATATGCCAGGTACAAACTGGGAACCATGTCCTCTATGGTGGCCAAGGAGCAGAGGCTGCTGGATGGCTTCCAGGATGTGTTCTTAACACAGCATGTGATGGAGCCCACAAAGGAGGGGCATGTCCTGGACATGGTTCTGGCAGATGGGGATCTGGTAAGGGACCTGGTTGTAGAGGATCCCCTGACTGGGAGCGACCACAATACTGCCTGGTTTCAAATAAGCATGGGGGGAGGGGGGGAGATCTAGGACACTGGCAGTGGACTTCAGGGGGGCAGACTTTGAGGGCATGGGAAATATTCTCAAGGATCACTTGAAGGGGATTACATAAATAACAAATGTGGAGAAGAGATGGGAGGTCATAAAATGGGGACTTCGTGAGGTGGTCAGGACCTGTGCTAAGGTGAAACGTAAGGGAGCAAGGTCACATAAACCATGCTGGTGGTCCAGTGAGGTTCAGGTAGTGGTCAGAGAAAAGAAGGCAGCCTACAAAAAATATAAAACAACAAGAGGGGATAGGGATAAGGAAATGTACCATCTTGCATCTAGAAAAGTCACCCGGATGGTGAGGCAAAGTCCAGTAAAGAGCAGCGGCTGGCACAGGGGATACATGGAGGGGAAAAGGGGTTCTTCCATTACATTGGGGAGTGGAGAAAAACTAAGGGCCATCTCAGCAGATTGAGATCAGAAGGAGGGTGGGTGGAAGAGGCGAGGGACCAGGCAAAGGTATTAAACGAGTACTTCGCCTCTGTGTTCACTAGGGAGGGGGATGGTCTATCTACAGAGCAAGACATGATGGGGATAGAAGCGGCAGTGAGTGGGATCAGGGGAGCAACAGAAATGGAGCAAGAGGGAGGGGGGGAGAGGTCCCCCAGGGGTGTCACATCAGGATTAGGATAAAAAGGCCAGTAAGGTGGAAGGGACGGATGATGCTATCTCCACTGAAAGGGTGTGGTTAGCCCTCAAGGCCCTAAAGAAAGACAAATCTCCTGGGCCAGATGGCATTCATCCGAGAGTACTATGGGAATTGGTGGACATACTGGTTGCACCCCTGGCGGAGCTCTTCAAAAGGTCGCTTGAGACAGGGAGGGTACCTAGGGATTGGCAAGAGGCACATGTGGTGCCAATCCATAAAGGGGGGTTGAGGAAAGTACCAGGTAACTATAGACCCATCAGTTTGACCTAGGTGGTGGGAAAATTAATGGAGAGTATACGAAAGGAATGATTGGGGGTGTACTTGGAGGAGGTGGGAGGTCTGGATAGTCGGCAACATGGGTTTGTGCCAGGTAGATCATGTCAAACCAATCTTGTGGAGTTCTACAAATGGGTAACATCAGAACTGGACAGGGGAAAGCCTGTGGATGTATTATTCTTGGACTTCAGCAAGGCATTTGACTCTGTCCCCCACAATGGTCTGGTGGAGAAACTGATGGGGTTGGGAGTAGGCCCTTTGATGGTCAGACTGGCTAGCTGGATGCACCCAGAAAGTAGTGGTCAGTGGGGAGCTCTCGAACCCTAGAGAGGTCGGTAGTGGGGTACCGCAGGGCTTGGTCCTGGGTCTGATCCTGTTTAATGCATACATATCGGACATCAGGGAGGGTATTGGGTGTGAAATGAGTCTCTTCACTGATGACTCCAAGACGGAAGCAGTAGTTGAGGGGGAAGAGGGGAGGTTGGTCCTGCAAGGGGACCTGGACGCCCTGGAAAGCTGGGCTCACATGTGGAAATTAAATTTCAATATCACCAAGTGCAAGGTGTTACATCTTGGGCGGGGAACCCTAAACACAGGTACACCCTGGGAGGGGAGACGCTGGAGGCCTCAATAGGGGAAAAAGACCTAGGGGTTATTTTGGATGCATGTATGAATAACTCTGAGCAGTGCAGGAGAGCGGCTAGCAAGGTAAACAGAATGTTGGGATGCAACGTAAGGGGGATCACCTCTAGGAGCAGGGAAGTGATTCTGCCGCTGTACAATGGACTGGTTAGACCACACCTTGCGTACTGTGTACAGTACTGGAGACCACACTTGAAGAGGGACATACAGCTCCTGAAGAGGGCACAGAGGAGGGCAACTAAGATGATACGAGGACTAGGGGATTTGACGTATGAGGACAGACTTGAGGAGCTCTGCCTGTTTTCATTGGAGGAGAGGAGAGTTGGGGACATGATTGAGGTCTTAGGCACCTCAAGGAATAAATAGGGTAAACATGGAGGGATCTTAGACTAAAGCAGGGAGGTATCACCAGAGGACATGGTTTGAAGTTGGGAGGTGGAAGGGTGAGGGAGGGAAAAGAGGAGGAGGTTTTTCACTGAGAGGGTGGTGGACCCTTGGAATGCACTGCCTGGCAAGCTGGTTCAGAGATCCACAGTGGAGGGATTCAAGAGATGGTGGGAAAGACACAGAAAGTGGATGTATTAGATGATGGCCTGGCCCAGGGGGGTGGGGATGGATGATAGGGATTTCTGGAACACAAGGGGGGAGGGCCTCGGCACCCAACTAGGGATCTGAGGTTCGAGCAGACTCGATAGACCATAAGGCCTAATATGCTGACAGTTAGTATGTTAGTAAGTAAATTGAGAAGTGAAGTGCCACAGTGATTGCAGAGATGCAAAACAATTAATATGCAAGAGCAAGAGTTGCATACAGATTTAGATACATACAAGTCGACAACAATATACTAGGTATTCCCTGAATACACAGCTTTAGGTCCAGACAGCATTTTTTTTAAATGTTTTATTGAGGTTTGCAGAGGAGTAAACGGCATTACATTTACATCAGTAACATTTACTGAATACATGTATGCCACAGTCAGTTTTCCAACAGTAGATATGATTGTTTTTTACATATGGTCACACAACAGTTGTACGTAGGGTTTCGTGATCACATTTATTTCAGCAGATTTGGCCCTAATTTGGGAGCTCCCTGCCTTAGTTTGTTATCTAATTATACAATTTGAAACTGGCAATTAGAAACATAGAAACATAGACTTTGACGGCAGATAAGGACCACTTGGCCCATCTAGTCTGCCCATTTCCCTACCTACAGGATAGGGCGCAGATCCTAGTTAACCAACAGCCTATTTCTTCCTACCCCTCACAAGAATTGCCTTATGTCTGTCCCATGCATTCTTGAATTCTCCCACAGTTTTAGACCCCACAACCTCCTCAGGAAGGCTGTTCCATGCATCCACTACCCTCTCTGTGAAATAATACTGCCTCACATTGCCCCTGAACCTCCCCTCTATCTTTAAATTGTGTCCCCTTGTTCTTGCACGTCTCTTTTTCTGAAAGATGCTACCCTCTTGGACTTTGTTGATTCCACTGAGGTACTTAAAGTTTCTATCATGCCCCCCTCCTTCTTTCCTCAAGGGTATACATATTAAGCTCCTTTACTCTCTCCTCATACGCTTCTTGCAGACGCTGCACCATTTTAGTTGCCCTCCTCTGACTGCTTCTATCCTGTCTATGTCCTTGCGGAGACGGGGTCTCCAGAACTGGATGCAGTACTCCAGCTGTCTGTTCAGAGGGATAACAACTTCCTGTTTTCTGCTGCTGATGCCTCTCCCTATGCATCCCAGTATACCTCCAGCCCTCCCTACTGCCTTCTCACATTGCTTGCTAACCTTAAGGTCATCTGATATGATTACCCCCAGGTCCCTTTCCTTTTTTGTTGTTGTTACTACCTCTCCACATTGTGTATTCTTCCCCTGGGTTCTTGTTTCCCAGGTGCATTATTTTGCACTTCTTTGCATTGAATCCTAGCTGCCATACTTCTG
Source organism: Neoceratodus forsteri (assembly GCA_016271365.2). Classification (NCBI taxonomy): domain Eukaryota; kingdom Metazoa; phylum Chordata; order Ceratodontiformes; family Ceratodontidae; genus Neoceratodus; species Neoceratodus forsteri. The sequence goes on from CM028133.1 coordinate 617,037,823, forward strand.
ACCATTCCTCCAACCTTGCCAAGTCCCTTCTCATCCTTTCCACACCTCCTTGTGTATCAACCCTGTTGCAGATCTTTGTGTCATCTGCAAAGAGGCATACTTTTCCTTCCAGTCCCTCTGCAATGTCACTTATGAAGACATTGAAAAGCACTGGACCACTGAACCCTGCGGTACCCCACTAGTAACCCCTCTTTCTTCAGAGTGGACTCCATTTACAATTACCTTCTGTGTCCTATTATCCAGCCAGTGTTTTACCCAGGCTACCACCCTGGGACCCACTCCCAGGCTGGTTAGTTTGACTATTAATCTTTTGTGTGGGACTGTGTCAAATGCCTTGCTAAAGTCTAGGTAGGCCATGTCCACAGTCCCTCCCTGGTCAACTACTTTTGTCACCCAGTCAAAGAAATCTATTAGATTCGTCTGACATGACCTTCCCGCTCTGAACCCATGCTGCCTTGGGTCCTGTGCCCCACTGACCTCTAGGTACTCAACTATTCTTTCCTTCAGAAGTGCCTCCATCACTTTCCCTACCACAGAGGTCAGCTGACAGGTCTGTAGTTTCCTGACTCTGTCTTGGTCCCACTTTTGTGAAGGGGAATCACATCTGCCTTCCTCCAGTCCTCGGGTACTACACCATCCTCCCATGATTTATTAAAAAGAGTAGCCAGTGGTTTCACTAGTTCCCCCCTTAATTCTTTTAGAATTCTGGGGTGAATTCCATCAGGCCCCATTGCTTTGTCCACCTTCAGTTTTAGGAGTTCTTGCAGAATCCTTTCTTCTGTGAAAGGACTGGATCGACCCCTATCAAGAGTGGCTTCTGTTAATTGGATTAGGCACTTCCTCCTCCTCTTTTGTGAATACTGAGCAGAAACATTCATTCAGTATCCTGCTTTTTCACTGTCCCCCTCTGCCCACCCACCGTTCATTCTATTCAGCCTCACTATCCCTCCCTTTGTCTTTCTACGCTCGCTGATGTACCTATAAAAGGTTTTATCTCCCTTCTTAACTGAGTTGGCTATCTTTTCCTCAGTTTGGGCCTTTGCTATTCTGACTTCCCTCCCTGCTTCCTTCTGCCTTAACTGGTACAACTCTCTGTCTTGCTCCTTCTTTGTTTCCTTATACTTCCGGAATGCTATCTTTTTCTTCCTGACTTTCACAGCCACCTCTTTTGAGAACCATAGTGGCTTTTTCTTTTGTTTTGATTTGTTTATTTGCTTCACACAAAGGCTTGTTGCCTCTGTGATGGCAGTTTTGATGATTCCCCATTGTTGCTCCACACCAACTTCTAGCCTATTTGCTAGTGCTTTTCTGAGGCACTCTCCCATCTTGCCAAAGTCAGCCCTCCTAAAGTCCAGTACCCTCACTTTTGTATGGCTTGACTCTGTAGCTGAGTTTAACATGAACCACACTGTTTGATGGTCACTTGTTCCCAGATGGCAACCCACTTCTAGATCTGAGATCCTCTCACTGCCCCCGTTTGAGAGTACGAGGTCTAAGATTTCTCCCTCATGAGTGGGTTCCGAAACTAGCTGTCTGAGGCCTGCCACCTGTAGGGCATCAAGAATGGCCCTGCTCTTGGATGTGGCTGCAGCAAATGTGCTTCAGTTAATATCTGTCATATTCAGGTCTCCCATCAACAGTATCTCCCCTTTCTCTGCCATTCTAAGAATGCCTTCTATCATATCCTTGTCCATTCCCTCCCACTGACATGGGGGTCTGTACACAACCCATGTGCGGATTGTGGTGCCCTTTCCAGTCTCCAAGGTGACCCACAGTGCCTCCACTCCTCCCTGTTTACTCTTTTGTTCAGTTGCTTTTATCCCTTCCTTTATATAGAGAGCTTCTCCTCCCCCTCTTCTCCCCTGCCTGTCACTCCTGTAGGTTATGTACCCTAGTATGTTAACATCCCAGTCATGGTTCTCTGTGTACCATGTTTCTCTGACCGCTACGATATCCAGGCATCCCTCTTCCATCAAGACCACCAGCTCAGGGAGCTTGTTGCCCAGACTATGGGCATTGGTACTCATTACCTTCCATTTCCTGATGGCCTTACTCCTTTTTGCTCCATCCCTGTCCTTCTTGCCTTTGTCATTTTCTCCATTTACCTCTGCCCTTCTCCCTATCGACACCTCTATGTTGGTGTTTACCGCACTTATTACCATGATTTTTTGGGGGAGCTAGGATTTCTTTGCTCCTTTCCAGTGCCTCCCCCCTTGGCTAGTTTAAATGCTTGCCAATGAAGCATTTAAACCTATCACCTAGGATCCTGGTTCCCCTCCTGGACAGATGCAGCCTATCATGCCAGTATAGGCTTGCATCACTCCAGGTGGACTCTCAGTCCCCAATGAAGCCAAATCCCTGAGCTCCACACCAGTTTTTCAACCACTGATTTAATCCTATGGTGCAGAACACCCTAGCCTCTCCTACACCATAGATGGGCAGCACCTCCGAGAAGGTTACCGTGTGTGCTGCTTGTCTAAGGCTCCTCCCCAATTCCACAAACTCTTCCTGCACTTCTCTAATCCCTTTCTTAGCCAGGTCATTTGTCCCTAGGTGGACAATGACATCCAGCTCCCTCCCCTGTGCAGCTGCTCCGGCAATCATGAGGATTCACTCCCTGTCCCTCCAAGCCATGGCGCCAGGCAGGCACCTTACCTCTTCTCCCTTCCTCCCCAGTTCTACCTTCCTAACAATGGAGTCCCCCACCAGGAGTTGTTTCCTTCCCCGCGGGTCCCCTGCCACCCTCCTGTGGGTCTCCTTGTGGAGGTTCCAACATCCTCCTTGGCCTCCACTGTGGGTGCCTCCATAGGAGAACCAGACTTTGCCAGAATGGCAAGGAATAGTGGAGAGGTACAACTGGAGGATGCACCTCTGTTCCACCACCTTCACCCTCCCTGAGTCCACTGTGGTCCAACTGCTCCTCTTTCTTGGCAACCTGTGAGGCAATGGCAGTGGCACTGGTGGTCCCTGAATGGAAAAGGAGGTCACACAAATCCTGGCCAACTCAGCCTGGAGATGAGCAACCTCCTCCCTCAGCCCAGAGAGGTGCCTGCACTTGGAACAACACCGCATCCTCCAGAACATCTCCCGGAAGACTGCTGCTCCACAGCCATTGCACTGCACCACTCCCATCATGTCTTATTTCTGGCCCCTTAACTGTTTGCAATCCTTACTCTTTCCTCTGTTTTTTTTTCTCACTATCCTTACTTTCTGCCTGTGTGCCCTTTAAGCTCCTGATTGTCCTGTCCTGTTCTGAGACAAGAATATCCTATATTTCTGAGTAGAACCCTTACTTGCTCAGAGACAGACCTCCAGCAGCTAGAGGGGGCCGGAGAGCTACTCTTGCCCTTCTAGGATGGTGGGTCTTTGGTGGCTCTGTGATCACTCACTTCCTGCTCCCAAACAGGAAGTTCCTGTTGTCAGTCAAATCCTGTGCCTATAAAAGTAGAACTAGCTTTGGGTGGGAAGGAGGACAATATAGTCCCAGTAGAGAAGTCCAGTCACACAGCAGTCCTTTCTCCTGGTGTCTTCTGCCAAGCTACTAGCAGAATCTTTCTAAGGCAGTCTTTAAATGTAGCTTCCTTCTAGCTAAGCCACTCCCCCTACTTACTAGATCTTTCTACAAGTAATTTAAACCTCACAGCTATCAAGTCCTTTCAATCACCTGAGATTTACACCTAGATAACTGTTCAGATAACCATTCAGTTCAGTTAACTCAGAGAAACACACACTTTTGTTTTGTTTTGTTTGTTAGTTTTTTTTTACCCTAAATTAAAGGTCCAAGTACAAGAGTTCTACTTCTTTAGTCCCAGTAAAGAAGTCCAGTCACACAGCAGTCCTTTCTCCTGGTGTCTTCTGCCAAGCTGCTATTGTTTGGGCTAGTGGATCCCATATTTGGTGAAAATTTTCTTCTAAGCAATTGGCCTTAAGCTGTTTTTTTTTCTAGTTTTAAACAAAGTAACAGGTTATGTGATCACTGAACAGTTTGGGGGATGTCCTTTGCCATCCATTGCTATTCAGTAGTTTTTCTGGCATCTATTAATGCTCTAGACCATAGTACCAATCCATTGCCTACCCCAGATCTAGATGCATCTGCTTCTAGGAGCAATTTCAAGGGGGCTTGGGCAGTTTACGTCACAGGCTCTGTTCTATGAGGTCATGAACCTCATGCCAAAAAGAGGCTATTTTCATACTAATGCCATGTGGTTAAAAAAGCCCTTCCTTATGCCACATTTAGGGCAGTATGGGGATTTTGCTGGGCATATGCTGTGCAGTTTTGTTGGTGAGATGCATGCATTGTACAAGAAGTTTAGCTGCACCTGCCTGAGTCTGTTGTTAATGGAGCACTCATCCAGGTGATTGGTTGCCAAGGACCACATCAGGGGGGTGTATTCAATGTTCAGATCAGATTCCCATCTACACATTATATCTTTACATCTAGGGTCATCCTAGGTATGTATCACTGGGGTTTGTTACATACCTGGGGCCTGTATAGTTCCACTTCCAGAGGTGAAAATCCTTAGGGACCAGGGTTGTCAGTAAAGGTTTTGCTAATGAAATGTCTAACTTGAAGGAATACAAAGAAATCTCTAGCATTCAGTCCCCATTCCCTCTGCAGTACACTAAAGGACTTCAGTGCCCCATCTTCGTGCATTTGGTCAATTGCTAGTTAGTAAACCCTGTTTTTTTCTACAGCAGGAGGCCCTGTTATAGGAGTATCATTTATTTGGTTCTGTCCCTGATGGTGTCAATAACAGTGGAGTTGGGAGAGATATGTGGTGGGTGCTTTAGCTTTCTATGAACAAGAAGCCATATGAGCACTGTGTTCTAGGTGAATGGGTTGGCTAGTTTAAACATTGTTAGTGTACTTAAGGAGGCTGATAAGCAGCCTCTCTACATATTTTAACCCATTTCCTCCACCTACCCCCAGATCTATCCAGACAACTGATTGTGGCCATGGATTTGTGGGAATGAAAGCTATCTGGGAAGCCCAGCAGTAGGGTCTAAAGTATGGTAGTGCTCCTCCTCCCATTTTTACTGGCATTTGCAATATGGCTCCACAAACCCAAGCAGTCTTCCCATTCCATAGGAATTTATGTATGGTCAAGTCTTACTGCTTGAAGAAGAGCACTGGTACATAGATGGGCAGAACCTGGAATGAATAGAGACATTTTGGGAGTACTGCCATTTTGACCACACTAATTCTCCCAAGTAAGGATAGAAGGAGAGTTCTTCTCCTGTCACAAACTTCTTTGAGAGGGTTTAGGAGGGGAAGTAGTTTTTCTAAAGTAACTAGCGCAGCTTGGTTGGGATGGGCACTCCTAGATATTTGATTGAGTCTACCACTTGCAGGCCCAGTATTTACTGTTCACCCCATGTTTAGTTTCCCAGTAGGCAGACGTTCACTCTTAATCTAGTTTATTTTGTGGCCTGACAGTAGGGTGTATTCTTTGAGCAAGGATTGAATTTCTGTGACGCCTCTGAGGGGGTCCTGCAAAGACAAAAGTAGGTATTCTGTAAATAAGACAATTTTATCACCCCCCCAATCCCTTTCTCCACTTTGTGGTGCCATATTGATTCAACCAGTGTCTCAAATGTTAGCACATAGAGTGTGTGGGGGGGGGGAGCAACCCTGATGGGTACCCTTGTTAAGCTAATGGGAGGGGTTAGTCCCCCATTCAGTAAAATTTGTGCAAGTGGGGCTGAGTATAGCTCTCCTATCATCTTCAGTATTTGGTCACCAAACACAAAATGTCTCAAGGTCTAAAACATGTACCCCACTCTACATGATCAAAGGCCTTTTCCACACCATAGCAAGAACTGCTGTTTCATGATTCCCTGCTTTTCTTCACCACCAATGTATAATGTTTAGAGTTCTTTGTATATTGTGTTTCCCCTACCTGCCCTTAACAAAACTGGCCTGATCATGGTGAATGCAGTTGGGAAGGATAGCTTTTAATCTTGAAGATAGGATTTGGGCTGCTATTTTGCAGTCAGATCATAACAGGGAAATTGGATGGTAGGAGGAGCATTGTTTCAGGCCCTTGCCCCACTTCGGAAGTACATTGATGGTGGCTGACCAAGTGGAAAGGGGAAAACTCTGTTATCAGAATTCTCCCTGATCATATAGCATATAGAGGATTCTCAAGTATATTGGCAAACATTTTAAAAAAATTGATTGAGAGCCATTCAGGTCCTGGGGCTTTTCCTTAACTAAGGGTTTTGATTGCCTGCATTACCTCTTTACTATATGTGAGGGAGGGTGTTGAGGTACTCCGTTTCGTCAGTTTTTAAGTAGGTTATCTGGGCTTTTTAACAAGAAAGTATAAAGTTGTGTGGCTAAGGGATTAGATTCCATTTATAGAGTAGTACAGAAGTTGCAGAAAGCCTTTCCTATTCATACCAGGTCAGAAACTGGCTTTGGTAATCAGTCTGAATGTGGGAGATAGTCTGCTCTTCCTTCTTGCCTTTCAACTCCCATGCAAAGAACTTCCCCCTCTGCCCCTGTCAAAGTATTGTCCGGCCCAGGCATATACATAACTGTCTGACCATTGAGAGTTTTAAAACAGAGTTGAAAGCTTTTTTATTTGTAAAAGCTTATGGCCTATGATTTTATATTGTTAATATTACAGCATATTTGTTTGTTTATTGTTACCTGTAAAGCGCTTTGATCTATGGAAAAGCGTTTTTAAATACATTTTTACTTACTTACATACATATAAGATGGCCCTCTCCACCTGGGTGCTGCTGAGGATATTTAGTTTCCATTTTAGTTTTTTCAGGATTTAGTACAGGCCTGGATATGGTCACTCCATGTTTGTGTACTCCCGTGATGTTACCTTCTCTTCCAGACTCTTGAACTCTTGTCCACTGCACCTCTTTTTATGTTTAGCAGAGACTATGGTTTGTCCACAAATGTGAGCCTTTAAGGCTTCCCACATCACTGAATGTGATGTGTCCCCTTTTTTTGAGCTCTAAATATACCCTAATAGTTTTGGTGGTTTGCTCTTGGAATTCCTTGCTCTTAGGGTCCAGCTTCCAGGCTCTGTTGGGATTGGGAGAAAACTGCCTTCCACAGGCATGGTGGGTGGGGTATAGTCTGACACCAAATTGGGGGAGTAAATTACTGAGGTCACCTTGTCAATGTGAGAAGGGGAGACTAACAGCCTGTATATTCTTGTATAGGATTGGTATGCATGGGAATAGAAACTGTACTCACGCCCCGTTGGATTACAGTGCCTCCAGATATCCATCAGGTGAGAGATCTCTAATAAGTTTTTCTGGACTTTTGCATTGCAGGATTAGGTAACTGGGGTTTTGTTTGACCTGTCCACAACAGTGTCTAGGGCACAATTAAAATCAACCCCAGTTATCCAAGGCACTGAAACTGGGCCATTTCGAGACCTAGTCTCTGGTAAAACTCCCCATCTTCTATATTCAGGCTGTATATGCATCCCACTTCAAAGGTTTATTTATTTATTCATTTACTTATTTATTCATTACAAATTAGGTTTACAACCTTTGAGTCAGAGACTCATTTACAAAGGCACCTCGTCACAGGGAGGGGCAGACATCAAGACAGCTATTACAGTGCAGATTAAAACAAAGGATTACATTATAGGTGCAGAAAAAGGAACATTTAACATAGATACACTTAGGTTACATAATGTAGTAGTTTGTATGTTACTTAGGTTACATAATGTTACAAAATTGTGAGTTACACTCATGGGTATAGTAGGTCCTCAGAGAAGACAGCGGGTTACATCCCTGTTTGGACCTAGTAGGGAAGGAGTGGGTCTGGGGGAGGGAAAGGCTGTCCAGTGGACGTTGTCGAGACGGGATGGTTTCCCTAGTGTTTAATGTTATCTGCACCAAGACATATCTACCCCATCTACATTGTTAAGAGTGATACCCCTGGAAAGGCTGGACACAGCCATAGAGCCACTCACCTTGTCCTGAAGCTATAACAGAATCCCACCCACCAACCTTCCAGGCTGCCATTTATTCTTTTGATTTTTTTTTTTGACCACATGTGTCTCCTGAATTAACATCATGGTAATTTTTAGCTTTTGTATCCTATTCAACATCTGCTTTTGTTTCACTACTTTCTTTAGCCTGTTTATGTTCTAAATTGTAACTGTGACTTTATCAGTCATGGAGTTGGAGATCGTGAAAAGATTCAGGCTGAAAGCCATGTGTGACAAATTCCACAAATGCTATAATGTTCTAGGTACATCTTTTGTGCTATACTCAAATTTAAAACAACCTCACAGTCTGATGCATTTCCTTTCTTATCTGGTACGCCCCCCCCCCATCGCTATCTCCCTCAACCTCCCAACCCTTCTTTTAGCCCCCCCATTTGTCTATGTCCAGAATGTTAAACTTAAAACTTACCCCTCCCCCCCCTCATTAGGACATTCCCTAATGAGGTCCTCAATTCCCTTGCAAAATTGACAGATATGTGGCATATGTAGTGATGCTGTGGGTGTGTACAGCAGTGACAATCCATGAGTTGAAACAGTACATTACCCAATGTAGTGCCCAAGTGAGCATTATATGGAAGCTTAATCATTAGAACAGTTGAAAGGAAAACCCATACAATCAGCAATCATTGCAAGACAAGAACATTGAGAACACTTATGAACATTTCAAGCCAACTTCATGTTTGTAGCATATTAGTTCGGGAACTTTTCGCAACTGACCACCAAGCAGTACATTACCCTCTGATGATTGTGACCTTACATTTCTGGTGTTTCCCTAAGCTCACGTCAACTTAGTATGACTGGAACCAAGTGGGAAGAGAGCAGCTGCACTCTACTCCCTTGAGGAAAAAGAGAAGAAACAGGAGTGTCGAAAAGCTTACCCCAAGTTTATAACAGGTATGCCACCGTTGCCTGTGTAAAACTGCAGAGACTTTCTGCTTTTTGTGTTTATAAACTTGGGAGGGTTTGAACCTACTTTGACACCTTTCTGTTTTTTCTTGTGCAGCTGACTTCCCTCAGGATAGCCTTCTTGCTCCCTGCATATTGCCCCTGGAAGCTTGGAGTCCTATTCAGTGGAGGAGCATGTCTGGAGTCAATATTCCTGGGGGCTTCCCACGGGGGGGGCGGCTGCATCAAGGGTGAACTGAACTGAACTGATATTCATGCTGAGGATAGTAAAAGACTTTTTGGCTGAATAAAATAAACCTAGCATCACAGGCAGTCTGCCTTACAGGATATACTGGCCACTCAAAAACTAACTCAGTGTTTTACGAACATGTTTTATTATCTGTGTTATTACAGAGAATTATGAACTGATATCCTGGTTTAGCAGTGATACCTCATTTTAGAGATTTAAGTGCATGACTGGCGTGATTGCCCTTGCATTTTGTGCATACTTTGTTTTTGTGTTTGTTCTTAAGTGCGAGCGAGCGGCATACTGTTTTGATTGCTTGACTGCTGTTGTTTTGGTGATCCTGACATTCTGAGTAAATGAGCAAATGAGATCTGTATTGTAAATTCAGTTGGTTTCTCTAACACTATCTAAATAACACAGACCTGTCAATGTTTGATTATATCTTAGCGTCTGATAGAGAAGTGCCAAGCAGTCAAACAGTGAACCTGTTAAAACAGCTAAAATAATTAAACTGACTAACTGGGCATTAGAAATCATAATGGTCTTGTTAAAAGACTTCAGGTGCTGTTATTTTTCCTTAATTAAAACCTAATCTAATTTAATTAGTTCTTAACTGAAAGCTGTGTGATACTAAATTCCACGTGCTGCTGTCTTAATTAAAGATAACTACCTGACTGGGAGGCATCAGCTCTGTCTTTTTATCCAGCAAGCACTAACAAGCTGTATGCCTTTCAGTCGGTTAGCTCATGGTTAGCTTGCAGCAAAGATGCACTGTTGGTATCTGTAGCCTCAAAGAAACTCCCTACCCAGCAAAAATAGTTACTCACGTTGAACTTAAAGTTTAGACCATCCAACTAGATTAAAGCTACAAATATTGGCTGGAGACATATAATCTAACATCACTGAGCACTTCAATTTGCATTTTTCTCGCCAAAACTGTCTGCTTGTAACCTTGCTGAAAAGCTGGAAAAGCTGGTGGTTATTGCGGGCCCACAAAACAATACAGACTCGCTCCATGATATGACTCTTGAGGTTTCAAAAAAACAAAAGTAAGCGTATTTTTATTTTTGCAGAAATTTTCTGATTTTATTTTTAGTTAAAACGTCATTGTTTTAAAGTACTTGGTTTTTGCTGTTTTGCTTGTTTTGTCTGCTTTTTTCTGCTTGGCTTTTCTGGGACTCTTAGAATTAATCAGGTGGTTTTCAAGTTTACTGGTATAGGGTTTTACTCAAATTATAGATAAGTAAACACTTTACTTTTAGGATCTTTCTACTTTCATTTTAGTGAAGAGCCCATCGTTGGAAAAAGAAGTGTTAATACCTAAAACTTCTGCCCACTTTTGGAGAACTTGGAGAATTTGGAAATTTATTATTATATTCATTATTGGAACTCTGAATAGTGGACACTTTTCTCCATTATTTTAACAGGGAATATGATTATAATCCCAGGAACTAGAGACTAACTCTCCCGGCGATGGAGAACAAGACTTATTCAAAGGCTGTTATAAAGCTCTTATACTGCCCAGGAAATCTCCAAGTTGGTGAAATAATTTTTTGTCTTCTGGGACTTATTTAATAATTTATTAAGAATATCTGGAGTTTTTACAACTTTTGAAATACTTGACAGTTCTAGAGTTAAACTAGACTTCTAAAAAAATGTTTTATGTTTTTGGATTTTATACCTTTTGTGTAACCCTGCAGGTTATATGTTATATTCTCTGCCAGGATTTCAGGCACTTTAGTTTGGCTTCACTTATTGCATTTAACCACAATTAACTTGACTTAGAATTTAACGCTCAGCACTTAGCATTCAGTACCTCTGGGCTTCTTCCAAAGATACTTCCCACTAAGGCAAGATCACATAATTTAATCTGAATTGCTAAGGAAGAATTTTAGAGTTCTTCAGACCTGTGCAGTATCTTGATTGAAGAACTTAATTCATTATTTTATTCAGTATATGGGTACTGTAGTAATTTAGTAATAAGTACTGACTTACCACTTTCTCACCCTAATATTTATTCGGGGAGACCAGGAACTTAATTACCTCAGAAACTGATAATATTGTTTAGCAATATTTACCCTTAGTAATTTGATTATTAATACTGTTTCCCAATTAGCATGGTCTTAACAATAAATGGTAAGATCAGCACCATAATGGATAAAATAAGCAGGGGAAAGCGGGAGAGTTATGGAGGAGCAAATGGAAATAGATAAACAGGATCAGCAATGGTAATGGCAAGGATAAGGGGAGAGAAGGCTACCAATGGTCATATGGAAGCCCCCAGAGAAGATCACCCACAAATTAAGATAATAGAAATGTGGCCTGCTTTTAAGAATGACATTAGTAAAGTGAGAGATTCTAAAGCTGACCATACAAAACAGATGGAGGGGACCATGGTAAAAAAAAAGAATGAAATACAGACCATTAGGGTAAGAGCCAACATGGGGAATCATAACCCCTTCCTCGGGGTTAATACCTCAACTCCTTTAGGACCAACTGAGTGTATCAAGATAGATACATATGAATGGAATACCTTTGTACCTCCAGTCTCTCCCTCGCTAGCCCCAAGCCCAGATCAAATGACCCCTGATGTTTACAGAGGAGAGTCTTATGCACCTTATAGTAGTGATAGTAGAGATGATTAAGAAGGGGCAAGTTTTTCCCCTGTGAGTACTTACAGAAGAAATGATCAAATTACTAAAAGACCTCTAGATAAAATGCCTGGAAAAGAAATCATTACTAACAAATGGTGTCCCTAAAGTAAAGGCAATAATGTTAGAAATGAAACTGATATTCAAGGTATAAAAGAAAACCTTAGTGTTATCATTGATGGTCTTAAACATCTAAACAAAACTAAAGGTGAACTCCAAAACTCTGAAACCCCACAGACTCCAGGAGATTATTCTAAGAGTGAAGGGTTAACAGTTAAAGATACAAAAGAGTCATGTGTCAGGAAGGAACTTTTAGTCCCCAGCAGTAAACAAACACAGGAGCCAATAAATTATCCAGTATTACTAGCTATAGTTGAGCAGCTGACTGCAATTAAAAAAGAAGTTACAGAACGTAGGCAGGAGCTACAAAGAAATATGGTATTTAGGCCTGGAAATAATTATACTGGAGAAAGGCCGAGTTCTGAGAATTCTAGGCAAGGGGAAAACAAAGCTGTTCAGGTACACTTGCCACCACCTTTTAATAAGAATCAGCCATGTACCTGTCACTTTGAATCAATTATTCAAGAAGTGTTAAAAGGAAAGTAAGAATAAAAAAATCAGAACTACTCAGTCAAAACTAAAAAAAGACAAAATTACCCCTAAACAAAGAAATAAGGTAATTTTGAAAGAATTTATGCAAAACTTACTAAAAAAAGACCAGAAGGGGAAAAGTAAATCACTTTCAAGTAATGGTGCAATTGAGCTAACACAGGATTTGCTCAATGTAACCCTTGATGGGAAAAAGGAAATGTCTGTCAGGATCTTAAAACAGAAAGAGGGAAAGGTAATGCATGCTAAAAAGGGGAAAAGTAACTTATTTACAAACAAGGACACAGTAGAGACAACACAGGATTTGATTTATGAGACCTATAAAGAGAAGATGGACAAGATTATTAGGAATAAAAACCAGAATGAGGGAAAGATAACAAATGTAGGGGACGAGGTCGAGAATGTCATAATGTCACCTAGGAAAGGAACCAAATCAGCTAATAACAAATTTGTTGATATAGATGGAATAAATATGGAATATCTACTTGAGATGTATGGAATATCTAGAATGACTAAGGAAAATGAGGAAAAACTGAAGGAATGGATTATCGAGGCTTTTCACCGCAATCCCTTTATTAAGGATGCATTTTATGTGATGAGACCTCCTAATAGTTCCTTCCAAGACTGTGTACTGCTATATACTAAAAAAGGACATATTCTGGAGGATATCTGGAATCAAAGGAAAACATTTAAATGTATGGGACTACATATTATGCCAACTCAAATCGTTCCATTTATGGAGCTTAAAAATAATTCAGAAATTAGGAAAGCGTTAGAAGGAGCTAAAGAAGCTCAGATAGAAAAATCAGAAGAGATTAGGGAAATAAGAGAGGGAAATCATGACAAAATCATAGAGAGCATTAAAAAAATTGAATGGAAACAGGAAGGGAAATGGGAAAATAAGACTCTAACCATATTTGGATGGGAGACAACAAAAAAGGTTACCATAGGCCAAATGAAACAAGAAATGGCAATCTTTTTTTCAAGAGTTCTTAAGGAGAATATAACAAAAAAATTCATAGGACATATTACATCACATAAAAGTAAAGAATTAACATCACAAATTGATGTTACATTTAAGAAAGCAGAGGCAGCCCAACAGCTATTAAACAAAGAACATTTGTTCAGGGAAATGGGACTCTGGTCTCAAGGGATGAGTGGCCAAAGGTAGTAAGAACAAATGTGATGGAAGACAATGGACTGAAAGAAATTGATGATAGTTGGAATCAATATAAAAGGCCTAACAGATATCAGTTTTTGGAAAAAAAGACAGAAAAAGAAGATTGATAAAAAATACAAAGGAATATTCAGAAGAGATTACAAGAAAATGACAAAGTAAAAATTAAAATATTATCCTGGAATATTGAAGGCAATTACTTAAAAATTGCAGATCCAGAAATTGAGTGGTTTATTGCAAACTTTGATCTTATCTGTCTTCAAGAAATCTGGTGTAAATCAGAAAATGCTCCTAAAATACCAGGATACGTAAATATTTCTAAATCTGCAATTAAAAGTAACAAGTACGAGAGACATAAAGGGGGAGTTGCTATATATTTGACAACTAAAACCAACTATAAAATCACCAGACAGTACCCTACTCCTGAAGATATGTTAATGGTGAGAATTGAAGATAGAAATGGTAAAGGTGAAGAGAAAATGAAACTAATTTTTGCAAATATATAGCTGCCCCCCATGATTAAAGATAATATCAAAATACTGAGTAGAATTAAAATAATATTCAGTCAATTAAGCTGAATACCCCTGTTTACATAGTAGGGGATCTCAATGCAAGGATTGGAAAAAACTATGAAGGTCCAGGATTTTTGGAAATAATAACAGAACTAAATCCCAAAATAACATGGATGAGAGCTTCAAAAGATAAAAGGGATAACTCAAGAGGGAAAATCATCAGTCCCTACTTAATTGGGAGAAATAAGCTCTTAACCAATGGAAGTGTAACGGGTGACATGGAAGAAGAACTGACTTATAATGGACCTAAAGGCTCTTCTATCATTGATCGTGTCTGGAGTAATTTAGAGGGTATAAAAATGCTCAAGGAACTGACCATCCTCACATAACCCAATTAAACTTTTAATTGAAACTAAACAAATTATAAGTGAAAATAAAGGTAAGAACAACTTACATATTAATAAAGGTTTGGAAATAATCAATCAAAAAAGGATTAGATGGGACTCAAATATAATAAAGCAATTTGATACTTTAAAGGACCGATAAATGACATAGGAACAATGATAGTTGAAAATACAGATTACCACCTGGTATTGCAATATTGGGCTGACATAATCAGTTTGGTACACCCTTATTTGCACTACCAGTAGGACTGGGACCCAATCAGTGACTAGATTTGGCAAGACCTGGTTTAATAGAAAATGTAGAGAAGCCAAAAAAGAATTGAGTAAAGTTATCAGAAAATACAAAAAAAACTATAAAACAAAGAGTAATAAAACTAATATAAATTTTAATAAAGAGAGGAAGAATATAAACAAATATTAGAACCTGAAAAATACAAACATTCTAGAATATTATGGGAAAAATTGAAGAAGACTGTGAAAGGAAAAGACAACAAAAAATTCTGGGTAATGGTTAGCCAAGGTTTTGACAAATATACTAGGACAATACATGCATATATTCACACTGATACTTGGGTATTCTATTTTGCAGAACTTTATTATTCACAACAAGATGAGGCCCAATTAAGAGAAACAGAAAAGACTCACATGTCATATATATATCCAATTCCACTTATAATAAATGTTGAAGAAATACAAACAGCAATTCTTCAATTGAAATTTAATAAAGCCTCAAGCCCGGATAATATATTAGGAGATGTATTTAGATTTTACGTCAATTGGTGGGCTCCAGTCATGGAAAAATTATTCAATATTATTGTACAAGGCCATGACTATCCCATGGGCTGGAAGGGGAGCATAATATTTCCAATTTTTAAAAAAGGTGACCCGAGTGACCCCAAAATGTACCGCTCAATAAGCCTAATAGATATTTTACAAAAAATATTCACTAAAATTATCTTAAAAAGATTAGAAGTATGGGCAGAAGATAATAATATCTTTCATGAATCTCAAAACGGATTTTGGAGAAACAGATCTACAATTCAACATTGTTACACACTTAAACATTTAATCTGGAAATACATAAAAATTAAAAACACCTCACTCTGCTGCTGCTTTGTGGACTTCATGTCCATATTTGATAGTATAGGAAGAGTTATTTTATGGAATAAGTTAAAGAAATTAGAATTATACCCAGAACTCCTTAACATACTCATAAGACTGCACTCAGATACCTGGGGTGCAATAAGATATGACCAACATGGGAATATCTACAAGCCATTTAAAATGACATGAGGGGTCAGGCAATGTTGCCTATTGGCACCTTTCCTGTTTAATACATATATAAATGACATCTTGAAGGAATTGGAAAATCCACTATTCCACGCACCCAAAATAGGAAATATTCGGGTAGACTGTCTGGTGTACATCGACGATTTGGTGTTAATCTCTACCTCAATTTTGGGACTACAGAGGAAACTTAACTACTTTCTAAATTGTGCGATGATCACAGATTAAAAATAAACATGTCTAAAACAAAAATCTTGACATTCGGGAATAAAAAGAAACATATTAATTTGCTGTGGATGAAATCAGAAAAAGTGGGAAGGGTCAATTACTATGACTACTTGGGTGTTAGATTTAATCAATTATTAAGATGGAAAGACCATATAGCTCAGATTTTAATGAAAATAAAGAAAACATTCAATGCCTTTAGGATATTTAGGATATTAGGATATTTAATTCAAAGATGGGACACACAATTATTGAAGGAGTCCTAAGGGCAGTTGAAGCCAAAATAAATTCTACTATTCTCTTTGCAGCTGAGATCTGGGGAACAGATGACTTGAAAAATCTAGAAACACTTTGTAACAAAATGAAAAGGTATATCTTGAAGGTACCTCAATCTATGCCAGCCGACATAGTGAATCTAGAATTGGGACAATTTTCCATCTCTATACTAGTGACTGAAAGATTAATTCTTTCCTCCCTAAAGTTATTTTTATTAGACAAAACCAGATTACCTAATATATGTCTGGAGGAAGAAATAAAATATACTCTAATGGGAAAAATGTTCCCAACTCTGGAAATTTTCAAACATTTTGTTTTCCCAAATGAATTAGGGGATATTTTGTGGAGAATGTTTGTATGTCCCTGGCAAATGACGGTTGAGGTGGTGAAGAATAGATTAAGGGACCAGGAAAAAATTAAGGAGTTGACTAAAATGAAACAATTAAAATTATACAGATGGCTCAATCAGATCAAGTCTACACATGGTTTAGAACCTTATGTAGTTAAGTTAACTAACCCATGTGAGAGAAGAACAATGACTAAATTTAGGTTTGAAATATATAAAGCCAAGTACGTACTTTACAAACAAAAAAGGGAGAATATTTCCAATCCCTATTGTAAATGTGATAGGTCATCTGAGGAAGACCTAAAACACATTCTACTTTTATGCCCTCTATATAAGGGAATACATTTGAAATGGCTAGGTGACATCATGGCGAATCTCGACCTCCCCCCAATGAAATGGTGAAATACCTAATGAATAATGAAAACCTAATTATATTGGAGAAAGTTGTTCATTTTTTCCAGGCCACTCATTTATGAGAATATTTGGAAGTCCTTGATAAATGTATTCAAGTTTGACAGAGATGCAATATCTCAAACTGCGATGTTGCTGTAATCTATACTGGTATGTTATTCTTGTTGTAATTGAATGGAGAGATTCAAAATGGGATTATCATTTGATTGATAACGTAATGCAATAATGGTTTGAAACCAAAATGAAAGCACTTTACTTACTGAAGCTTGAAAGCCAATGTCATTTTGTGCGTTGGACTTTTTATGTCTCTGTAATTTCTAATTTTTTATGTTGTAATGGTTTTTAACTGATCAACAATAAACGTGAACTACAACTACCCTCTGGTACGTCTGTAATTTCCTTTCCCATTTGTAACACCAGCAAACGATTAGGAAGTACTTATCGGTCCTACACCAGCTTTCATTTCCAGGAAAGCAGATAACCACCTCGTCAGTACTCACTCCTATGTGAAGAAGATAAGGCGACACTGAGGTAATCCTTCCTAGTGATGTAACCTGGCTATAGCCCAGTACTCGCATGCCCTACTTAACAGTTGCAGGTTACTCCTAACTTGAAAAGGACCAGCAGCCATGTTACAAAATGGAGAGAAGAAGGATTATCAAGACTTGCAATGTATGTGTTAAAACCCAATGCTTGATTCCACATGCCCCATATTTACAGATTTTCCTCCCCTCTGCAGAGCTGACCACAGTCTGTGTACTGCAAGCTGAGTACAAATTAGGCAGTAACTGTTTCAGTGAGTCCGTTCCCAGCATCATGTAACCATTTTTGTAAGCCTCTATTCTGAGTTCTCACCTGCACTGTAGATGCTGACTAGTAGGGTTCCATGTTGGGGCTTGGAGTTGGTCCCACACACTAGCAGATTATGCTATCTGTTAGGCCCTGTCTACACTGGCATCAGTTTAAAAAAGCATTTTTAAAAATGTTTTAATTTCTTTGCTTGAGCACAGTTGTCAGAGCATCCTCGTTGTGCTCTGACACCATGCTTGCCTGATTGAGTTCCCAGGCATGACTGCAGTAGTACTGCAAAGCATTGCAGGGGCCACAATGCATGCCAGCATTTTGTTCTGGAGATCATTGCAAGCTTGAGGATGTAAGTAAATAATTCCCTTTTCTTCTTGATAACATTAAAAAGACAACAGAACTGCTGTGAAGGTTCACTTAAACTGTGTTACAGCATGGCTAGCATCCACACTGTTAACACAGTTTAAGGCAACTGTGTTGGTCTAAAACTGTACTAAAGCTCTGCTCCGATCAGGGTTTTAGTATGGTTTTCAAACATGGTTTGTAGTATGGTTTTACCATGCTACAGTCTGGACACATGACTTTTAAACCATTTTAACAGAGTTAAAACAGGTTAAAACTTGATAAAGTCCTAGTGTGGACAGGACCTTGAGAGTGCAGTGATGCTATTTCATGCTAGGGTTTACAGTGGGCTCTCAATAAAGCATGTCCCTCTGTGAATGTGCAAGAGGTGAGTTAGCACCATTAGAATTCTGCTCTAATGTGCATGCAGTGCTGGGCAGCCTGTCGTGGAGTGGTAAAGCACATCCCTCTATGAGTGTGTGACAATCAGTTTCAGTCCATGGGGTCCCTGGGGTCTGTGATGAAACCATTAGGGTCCCCCTTCCTTTCCCTCTGTCATCCCGATGATACACACACATTGTTGCACCAGGCCCTTTTCTCCTTGTCTTCCACCTTCACTGACAGAACCTGCACTGTGTCAGGTAGTTGCTTTTGTTTCTTTTGCCAGTCTGCAGCTTGGTCTTCTACAACTGCAGTTCTTTCCTCCACCTTGATAATTCCTGCTGTACTGTGCACTGCTGCCATCTTGGTGAGCCCTTCCAGGATTCCTGGAAGTGGCTAATTTGCACTGACATATTGGTAAAGCTTGAGCTCATTTTAATCTGAAGGCTGTTTATAGATGTCAGCAGGGCACTGTCTCTCTGGTACTACCATAGTTGGGGAGCTGTCTCATGGCCTACTTCCCGATGTTTGGTTGGTGCACGACCAAGTTTCCGATGGCTGACTGGAGCTTGTAAATCCTCCAGGCACTGAAAAATTCAGTTGGGACTGTTTTTTTGTTTTGTTTTGTTTTGGGATCCTCTGACTGCTCATGCTGTGAAGCAATTATTCCTGTTAAAAAGACAAGGTTTATGGTTAAATTGCTTCCAATTTACCACAGTTTGTGACTGCTTTGGAGGGAGACTAGCACCCAAGCATCCACCATCTTCACTGACCAGGCCTCTCCAGAGAACAAGTTAATAAGAGAAAAAGATCAGGCCATAAGTATGGTTAAACACAGGAGCAGGAACTTCCCAGTGACAAATATTTCCCAAGTTCAGTGTTGAACAGTTGATGAGTAAGGGCACCAAGAATTCTGAATGTGAGTTCCAAAGTTTAGGTGCAAAGAAGAAAAAAGCAAGTTGCCTAATTTTTGCATGGCATTTTGAAACAGACAATATAGTCTGATCTAATAACATAGGAGTGTAGGTAAAGGACAGTTTCTAAGGAGTGTGGCTGAGGAAAAGGGGACCTCAGTGTCCCACTCTAGTAATGACCTTGTCTAGGTAGTGGCGCAAGTCCAAAATGGTATGGGCATCACCCTACTGAACCACTTTTTTTGTCCTTCATTTTCTTCCTTACAGCTGGCAAGGACTAAGACACACATGCCAACACCAGAGCTGTCAGTGTATGCTTGATCCTCTCCCCTTCCTTGGCCAACACCCAACAGCGCGAGTCTGCATCCAAACCTGTCAGCAGAGTGACAGGAGGTGTGGCATCCAGCACCTCAATCCTCCATGCCACTGGGCTAAAACATATCTTTTTTAAGGCATATATCTTATTGCAAGTCCAATAAAGTCTGGCCAAGTAAGACCCATTTGGCATTTTATACACTTGATCAGCATATTCAGTATTTTGCAATATGAATGGTTTGATCAAGTGCTTTCTTATCACAGTTTACAATCAATTTTGATTTCTGCATAAAAGTCCAGTTCTTTCTTGTTGTTAATGTTTTATTAAACATTTTCCAACAGGAAAACATACAGACATGCATCATATGAGCCATGGCACTTACAATCTTGGAAACTGATAAGCAGAAGAGTATTACAAGCATGTGGTGTACAGAGACGGAGTCATTTTAGCTTATTATTTAGTTTACTAACTAAAACTATATATATATATATATATATATATATATATATATATATATATATATATACACACACACCAGTGCACTTATTAGATGCACAAATACTGTAAAGGGATCAATAAGGTACAGGAGGACATCATCTTTTAGAAAAGGAGGTGGACAAGAACTAGGGGACATGAGATAAAGCTAGAGGGAGCAATAATCAGGGGTAATGTAAGGAAGTATTTATTTACAGAGAGGGTGGTGGATACTTGGAACAGTCTCCCTGTAGGGGTGGTAGGGGGCAAAAATGGTAGAGGAATTCAAAAATGCATGGGGCACACACAAGGGAACCCTAGAAAAAAGGAAGAGTAGAAAATCCACAGATCAACTACAGTCTGCAGCATAAGTTAAAGGTAGAAAAATGGGCAGACTAAATGGGCCAGGTGGTCCTTATCTCCTGAAAAATTCTATGTGTATCTATAATTATTATGGCGAGGTTACTTTCACTGTAACCTGACTAGCTAGATTGCAAATAATGCATGGACAATACATTATTAGAGCATAGTTTCATTATTTATTTATTTAAGAATTTCACCAGGAAGCGCACACTGAACAACAAGTTACTCCTCTCATGGTGCATCCTGGGGGACGGGGAGTGGAATAGACATAAACTTACAGAATATACGTAGCTTTACAAAAATTGGTAAAGACCCACAGCTAGCGTATAGCAACAATGATAATACACAAAATATACAAAATATACATAAGCTTTCATGACTGGAGAGTAGCAGCAACAACAATGCATAGGCATTCATAACATCATGTAGGACAGTAACAATCAGTAATATAGCAACAGCTGTACAGTTATTAAAATTTGGATTAGGAATAAACAGTGGACGTGAACCACTAGTACAATTGATAGGGCAAGAAACTGAGGGGTAGTGATGCAGCCAGGAGAGGTCAGTTACAGTTGCAGTTTATGGAGAGGAAATTCCGCAATGCAGAGGAGAAAGATGAGGGGGAGGAGAAGTGACAAATTTGGGAGGGGAGTGAGTTCCACAGTTTAGGGAAGTGATGTGAGAAGGCAGCCTGGCCTACGGAAGACATACGGCAGGGGATACCTAAGGAACAGGAGTCATAGGACCTAAGTGTATGGGAGGGAGGAGGGGGAGGCAGTTAAAGAAGAGCTGAGATAGGAAGGAAGAGAGCTAAACCAAAATGTATGTGATTGTATGAATATTTTGAAGTATTTAAGGAATTAGTGTATTGTGATTGTTTGAATTTTTCTGAAGTATTTAAGGCATTTATGTATTTGTCCTGTAAACTTTTTGTATTACTTGTCATGAATGAATGCAGACCCCACTGAAAATGAGCTTACACTCAGTTGTGCTATCCTTTTCCTTGAAATGTTCTTAAAATGTTATTAAGAAATAAACTTTTACAAACAAACAAATTTGGCACAGTGATAGAAACGCCTATTTTCTAATGAGGGGAATGCCAGAGGGTGGTAGAGTTGACAGCAATGAGTAAAAGGAGGCGCTTCCGAGGCTAAGCAGCAGAAGGAATTGAAGAGGGTGTCCAATCTGGCTAGGGAGGTCTTTGGAGTGGCACTGTAGACTACATCACAGTAGTCAAAGATGGGTAGGATCATCTTCTGTACAAGTTCGAAACTTGCCAGGAGAGGACTGCAATTCCTGTTCCTATATAGAGCGCCCATCTTGGGGAGCAGATTTTTTTAGGATGGTGTTCACATGGCCAGAGAAGGTGAGGTTTTGGTCAAGCCAAACCTCCAGATATCTGAATGAGGAGGTGTCCTCAAGGACCATCCCATCAAGGGTATGGAAGGTGGGCAGTGAGGGAAGCCTAGAGAGACTCTGCCTAGTGCCAAAGGTCATGGAGTCTGTCTTCTTGACATTAAGGAAAAGCTGATGTAAGCAAAACCAGTTCTGAACATTATTGAAGTTCTGCTGAAGTCTGTAAGCCACATTGGTGGGGGAATGGCCGGAGGTGTAAAGGACGTGTCATCAGCATACATATGTATTGAGGTAGATGTACAGATGGACAGTAAGTCATTGAGGAAGATGGAGAAAAGTATTGGGCCCAACACAGATCCATGCGGAACACCAGTGTTGATGGGGAGGGGGAGGATATAGTTAGTTGCCTCAGATATCAAAGAGCCGACTGTGGCCTGAGGGTGATGAGACTGGAAGAGAGCTAAAGGGCAGGCATAACAACTAACTAGAACTAGAACCTATGTACATACTTATTAGACTTATCTGGGTTTACAGACTACATTAACTTCAGTGCCAGACTGGAAAGGTTTAAAGGGATGCATATGACTATAAGCTTCTGCATGACCTCAGAAATAAGATCTCAAGCCTTGTCTGTGTGCACCAGTGACTCATGGAGTACTATGGGCATTGGGCATATCTGCAGATTTTGGGGAGAAAACATAGGAATGGGGCCCATATATTGCCAAACTTAGTGAGGCAGCCAGAGGAGAGATGGCTAAGCCTTTCGAATTTGGCCAGCTGGGAGATACTAGGTATTAATTCTGCCTGTGGGAGTATCTCAGTGGATCTCCACTGTCGTACAAAGTCCATTTTTCTGATTTACGAATTTAATAACAGAATCCACATGTGATTTAAATATCTAACAGCTATCTGACTCCTGGTTACAGTTCCTGCTATAAATGATTTATTAAAACAAAATTAATTTTATAAATAATTTGCCAAACATGGTTAATAGTGACATTGGCACAATGTGGTTAACACAGGTATTTATGCTTGTAACAAATCACTATGGGGTTTGTAAAAACCAACACAAACTGATTGTTTTTGCTCTTCAAAACTGGCTGGAAATAAACAAGCTTGCACTAAATGTAACGAAAACAAAAGTAATTTTCACATAGTTTGCCCTTCTTTTGACATAATTGCTCACAGTTGTGATGACCTAAAAGAAGATAATAAATGTTGTTGTGTAGGAACAGCTCCTGATTGGATGTGTGGTAATGTGGCAATAATTGCATGCTGCTGGTGGGTTGCAAGGCATGAGGTATAGCTGAGGGTCTTTCACAACTCAGAAAGTGTAATTATTCATTAACTTCATGCCAGTATGCTGACCATATAATTGCATCCATAAAATGTGGCAAATCCATGACTTTGAATCTGAAAAGTTATGAAATACTAGCATTTGGAAAATGGTGCAATAAGCATTGGAGTCTATACCCTAATTCCAAGCATTGACTGCACAGCACACTACATGGATGTGTAAAGGTATATGACCCTGAAACATGCATACCATGGCTATGCAGCCTGCATGTAGGGCATGCACAGGCATGCAAAGGATCCCACATGTAGTACCGCCGCAGCTGTACTGCATACGGGCAGAGGGGAGTGGCCATATAACACCATACTGTAAGTGTGCCCCACATATGAACATTCACGCAATACAATGCCCTAGCACATGGGGCCACATACTCAGTGCTATGTCATGTGGAGGGCTGCCACAAAATGCTGACATGCATGGCTGGCATACAGGGCAGGACAGAAAGCCTGGAGTGTATGGGCCAAAGCCACATGACTGGATGGACCATCACTAAGGATGAAGAGTAGAAGCACATAGGTCTAAAACTGAATAACACTGTGAAATATGCAATATAAACCAACAATGTAGGAACAGCACAGAGATACTGCAGGACACCAAGGAACAATGAAGTACCCTCTCAGGACTGACACTCCCAGCCAGCAACATGATACTGGTGACCAGAATAACAATGAGACAGGTATATTACTAAAAGTTTTATTTACTACACTGCTGCCATACAACATGTGCCACACATTGTACACGCCCTGTCAATGGTCAGGTGATACAGTGAAAGCATGCACTGTGACTGCCAAACATGGGCAAGCAACTACCCCACCCAGACCCTGCCTAGTCCTTCTCCACTTCTGAGTCACCACTGAACCCCTTTGGGGTTGTGGTGGTATACGCCCTCTCTTTCAGCACCATGCACTGTAGAGGTCCAAGACACCTCTGAAACTACAAGAACACAGAGGACAGTCATGAGTGGTTGCACATACAGTACCTCACTCCCATTGCACCTACTTTTGAGGGCTCCACCAGGGCCCACAGCTCCCTGATGTCATCCTTATAGTGGGCATCCCTGCTGTCCGTGCTTCAGGGGAGGAACTCAGGTATTAGCAGTGCCCACCATTGCTTCCTAGCCACTGCTACCACTGACACTGCATCTGGCTGCTCCTTTCTTTCCAGGACCAATCTACCTGGATGGCTATGGAAGCCCTGCAGAGACATAAAGAGTGGGAAAACATCCCTGACACAGCACACAAAACAGAAGCCATGCATTCACCACTGACTCCATGACAGGTGGATACCTACCTCCAATGGTTCGCTCACCTGCCAGACCACCACTCCCCTCAAGAGCATCCTGGTATGTTGAGAAGCACATCCTCCACAGCTTGTGAGGGTACACACCCACCCTCTACAGAAACACCCTGAGGCACTGCCATACTGCACCTGGTGACATCCATGAACACCACGTCACCCCATCGGCATGCTGGGTACACACCACATAAAGAGATTCCTGTCAGCATGGGATGCCTGTGCAGCTGCAGCAACATGTATTCTGGCTATGACTGGATTACAACATGCTGTGTGACACACACTGTCTTGAGAGATTCTGTTTGAACCATGACTTGATCAAACAGCTTTGTGACATGGTCTGTACACAGATGGAACCACATACCTTTCATCTTTGGTGACATCAGTGGAGCTCTAGGAACTATGTGAATTGGTGTAGTATGCCACAGGGTCCTTCGAGAGGGTGGCAGGGGATGTCACGGACGTCAGTCAGTTCTCCATGTCCCATGAACTGCACCAAGTCACTGATGACTTACTCCTGCATGTGCATGAGTACATACAATTCCCCACCACACAGGCTGACATATGGGTCATAAGAGACATTCTGTGCCATGCATGACATGCCAAATATTCTGAGTACCATTGACTGTATGCATGTGGCAATCCTGGCACTGGAGAAGAGGAAGCATACTGTAACTGCAAAGGGTATCACAGTATAAGTATGCAGTTCCACAGGTATCATCACCAATATGTATACCAAGTACCATGGTTCATGCCATGACAGCTGTATCTGCAACAGATCCAGGCTGAGTGCACTTCTCTGTGCCCATGGAGGCAGGGATGGATGGTTGATAGTTGGGTATCTGTACCATACACATATGGTACACTGGTGGAAAATGGGCAGCTGCACAATACTAAACCTATTTCTTACCCACTGCAGAGGCGACAGCTGATATCACTATAGCCATACTTTTTTTTTTAAACTTTCTTTATACACTCACTGCAGTGGGGAGTACTTACCCCCATCAAGCCTTGTACGCAGATGCTCAACTAACCCTAGGTGGAGCCAACCTCCACCACAATGGCTGAAGCAAGGAGGACCGCAGCTTGCCCCCTACAGAGGGGCCACTCCTGGTGGTGAGAACAGGGAGAGGAGACCACATCACCCTGAGCCCTTGTCTCCAATCATCGGGCTTTGTTTGGTCCACTGGATGAGGTCGTCCATCAGTGGCTATCATGCTACTGCAGGGAGAGGAATTTTTACTTGTAGTTCCCTGGGCTCGGACGTGCAATGATGCCCTGCTCAATGTGCACATACTTCCATGGCAC
Source organism: Neoceratodus forsteri (assembly GCA_016271365.2). Lineage (NCBI taxonomy): Eukaryota > Metazoa > Chordata > Ceratodontiformes > Ceratodontidae > Neoceratodus > Neoceratodus forsteri. The sequence goes on from CM028133.1 coordinate 617,063,743, forward strand.
TCGAAAGGTGTCCACCGCTGCTCTAATCCCTTGCATCTGCTGGCTGGGCAATGCAATCCCCCAGTTGCCACCAATGGCTGCTATTGCACCAACAAGAGTTAACCCCCCTCATGAGGAAGGAGAGCAGTCCTTGGGATACTCGATCCTTCCTCATCTCCGATGACCCACGGCGGCCTGTGCTTGTTCCCAAACACGGGTCCCCGGCATGGCGCGAGGCATGGCATCCAGTGCCTCAACCCTCAGCACTTCTGGGCTGGCTCTACTATAGCCATACTTGATGACACCATAGCTGAAGGCACACGGGGCAGTGAAGGAGGCGTACAATGAAGCACATCAGAAGACTTGCTCTCTGATCAAGAGAATGGTAGAACTACTGAAGATGCAGTTCCAGTGCCTGGATCTGACAGGTGACACAATGATACTTGCACCAAGGAAGGCATGCAGAGTGTTCACAATGTGCCATGCTACACAACATAACTTGGAGGCATCAGCAATCCATGCCACAGCATGTACAGGTGAATGTCTCACCAGTTGATGGGAAGGGGGCCTTCCAGGGACAGGGTGCCAAGTAACTTTCTGGATGGATGGCACAGCACAGACTCATGCAGGGGTCATTTAGCCATTAGTTGGGGGGTACAGGGTGACACTGTGATGTGACCCACCCTGAGTGCCGAACAGCCCCTGGATGGGGGGCATTGGTGTCCATGCTTGGGGTATAATGGTGGGGTTATGTGAGATAGGGATATATGTGATGGTGGTATGTGAGGTCAGGGTACATGCGATGGGGGTATGTGAGGTCAGGGTATATGTGGTGGGGGTATGTGTGTGTGTATGGTGTCTGTACAGTGTGTGCTTATGTGACACTTTGTGTTTGTGGTGTGGGTGGCTAGTATCACTTTTTCTTCATCTTCTGCTGCAACTGTATTGTGGAAGCACATGTGCCCGAGTGACGGGTCTTCACTGTGGCATTCCCCTCTGCTTGCCCATGTGTTGGTGAATGTACCTGACTGCTATGGTGGGTTGTTGTCCTTCTGCATCTCTGACTCACTGGTGTGGGCAGGTTAGTGGTTCATGACTGCCTCTGGTGGTGCCTAGGGTATAGGCAGTGTGGCCCTACTGGACCCAGCTATCAGCCTCTCCAGCATGTTTCCTGTGCAGTCTGTTCTGCGCTGCATGCCTCTCATCTTGTTGTCAGCTCCTGCAGTACCTCAGTGTTCTCCTCTTGTGTTTGGAGTCGATTACATTCCGTCTGTCTTACCCAGGGGTAGTACATGTGAAGTATACCCATTCTGAATAGCACCATATATGGAGGGCTGGGTGGCTTGATTGGCCATTGTCCTCACTGTTATATGGGTGTTGTGTGGACTTCCATGGCCCGTTCGTGTTCCACTGTCCAGTACAGGAGGGTGGATGGACAATCTCCTGTGTCTGTCCAATGGTGCTGGTAGGCCATGGTAGTGGGCACACAAACTGTGACTGCACAGCAGGGTTGACTGTGCCCTCTAGGCCATCTGCAGCCTGCTTTCCAGGGTGTGTTTGTGGCAGATAATCTGCCCATGGTTGGGATGACTGTTATGGTAGGTGTGTCCATCTCCACCTCATCCTCCTGTGTCTCTTGGTAGGTCTCCATGCCTGTTGTCTAATTCAACAATGCATGGGACAGACAGAAGGCAAAACTAGTGGTAGGAAGAAGGAGGTAGGCTGTAGATCAAATAGGATCTGGAGCTTGTACAGTAGGTAGGGAAATGGGCATACTAGGTGGGCCAGCATACTAGGTGGGCCAGGCGGTCCTTATCTGCCGTCAAGTTCTATGCTTCTATGTTTCTATTCCTCCAGCACATCCTCCTTGTCCAGTGTGGCCACACCCTCCTGTGGTGTACCTTGGGACAAGAGACAAGCCAGGTGTTATGGGCTGTAGCAGAGCTCCGGGTGTATCGTGGGTGTGTTGCAGCCATGGGTGTGCCACCTACCTGTGTTGTGCTCCTGTCCCCGGCTGGCAGATTCAAGTCTCTGGTCATGTATCTGCCTCCATCAGTGTTGCAGACTCATCGAGGGTGTTTCCCATCACAGGGTATGTAGGGTGTAACACAAGGTGGTTAGGATGGCTGTGTTGCTCCAGCACCCCCAGGATGTCCATGTAGTGTGCTACATACATGAAACTGTATCCATGCCTCCCTTCTCCCTGTGCAGGGAAATTTTGGTGAGAATATCCACTACCATACTCTCTATGGGGGATAGGCTGTGTTCCAGTGCTTCGGTGTGGGCAGCTCAGTGCCTGTGGTGGTCTGGGTATGGAACCGCTTGACAGACGCCAGCTTGCACTTGACAGCTGACTGGAGGTCATGCCACTTGTGCTTTATTGCCAACAGTGTATGCCTCCGGCCCAGCAGCTTTGACAGTTGCCTGAATGCCTGGCTTTGGTTTTGGCCAGCACCTTTTGTGATGCTGCTTTATAGAGGATACCACAGTTCTCTTATATATCAAAGATGATGGCTGCCTCCTGCCCTCATGAGAAGATGGAAGACCATGTCCATCTTGCACCACATGCCTGGCCACGTCCCTGCATATCTGTGCAGTCACATTCAGAGCCATTGGATAGGGCTGATGGTCCAGGTACCACAAGTAGTGCCTCTCCCCTGCCATTCTCCAAAGCTGCATGCCCTGCTAAATCCATTACAGCATGTATTTATTTATTTATGTTATTTAATTATTTATGTATTTAATTATTTATGTCTTTGATTACCCGGTAGGTGCAGTGATCCAATTGACCATTTTCAGGCATGACCTGGGCCAAAAATATGGCACATTGAAAAATACAAAGCAAATTACAAGGAATTGGATAACTACAAGTTACAATGAGTTAGAGGGTAAGCCATCTACACACAGTAGGAATACAGAACATGTTAAACTTAGTATAAATGCGTACAATAAGGAACATTACAATCCAGTAGTTTACTGAAAAATACAACATTGGATAACAAATTCAGAGGGCGGACACAAAATAAGTGCTATAATTAGGCATATTAAGGAGAAATGCAGAGTTGAGCAGAGAGTAGGTGGGGAAGCAACCAGGCAAGAGAGCCATTTACTGCCATAGAGTGCGTGAGGTGGTGTGGATGTGGGGTCAAGAGCATAGCTGCATACTGTAGGCTAGCCAGGTCTGTACAGCCCACCCATGCATCCGCATGTCCTGTATGCATATTTGTGCATAGTATGTAAATCAGGCTGCCTGCACGGCGCCGTGGGTGAGTATCACTGCTATGTTGCTTATAGGTGCGGTTCACATGCATTAGTGCATAGGCTCTACTGTAAATAGGTCTTGTGTTGACTATATTCTAGAACAGTATTTAATACCAATTTAGCTATTAACTGTTACTTCTATACACAGTTTGTTTTGCACATTGATTAGGGCTTTTTATTAATTGATATTCTTTGCTGCAATAAATATGAAAAGGAATTTAATGTTTCTACCACAAACATTTTTTAAGTGAAATAAAAAATCCTGTTGTCTATGAAGAATGGGCATATCCTCTTTGGGTCACAGAGTGCTCTTGAATTATTCTCTTAAACTGTGTATAAGGCCAAAACCATTAGACAAGTCACAGAATATGGCCCTTATTTTATAACCTTTATCAAGCTTGATAGCAATTCTTTTTTTTTTGTAGGCTTATTTTATTAAATTTTCAAAATACATAAAGGCATAAAACCATATACCTGGAAGAATATATCTTCATATAGACAACAGGCTATTCTGTGAATTTATATAGTATAATTAGGGAAGTTCATTTAAAGTCATAGGCAGTCTCATTATTACATGACCCACAACCTTGAAGATGGCTATGAATGTCACTTAGTGATGACTGCAGGTAAGAATATCCTGCAGAAGTCTAGCAGTTCATGTACCCCATTAAGGATTACTTCTGTATGAAAAACATACTGATGAACAAACATAACACAACATTAAAATTCATCATATTTGTACTTAAACATTGATCTTAATCTTTCAGAAATGGCTCTCGGAACCAAGTAACATCATGTAAAACTTTTGTCAAAATGTACCAGTTGAAGACATTTTCTAAATCCCTAGTGATAGTTGGATAATAAGCTTCCTGCACACCCCCTGTCAGCCATGGTGGTGAGTGGAGGTACTGTGCTGATCATGGTCCTGATGCCATATAGTGAAATGCCTTCAAAGAGTTGGGGTAAGGGAGATGTGGGGAGATGGGTGTTGAGTGGGTGGGTCTGGAGAGAGAGTCTGTAGCACAGGTTGGGGCATGGTGATTGGGGGTGGGAATAGCTTACACTGTCCAACACCAGGGTATTTGGTATATTTCAGTCTGCCTGGAGTGGCAATCAGGGTGTGAGGGTGAAAGTCTTACACTATCCAACACCAAGACATTTGGTATACTTCAGCCTGCCTGTAGTGGCACTTGGAGGGTGGAGGGCTTACACTCTCCACCACCAGGGCATTTGGTATATTTCAACAGTTATCAAGAGGTGGGGGTATTACACTATCTATCATCGTGGCATTTGGCATACTTCAGCCCACTTGGAGTGATGATTAAGGGTGGGGGGTGACGCTGCCTGGGACTGACAACTCCTGCTGTTTGTCCACTGTCCAGCCCCTGACTGTGGAGGATGGGAGTGTTCATGCATCTCTGTACACATAAATAAGGGAAGGGTTTTGGCAACAGTAAATAGCATTGCAACAGCAGCTGTTCAGCACTGCCAAAACCTCTGAATATATTGTACCTCTATGCCTTATAAGCAAAGGTGTTACCTCATTTGCATGGGTGCAGTGGTATGTTTAGTGCAATCACGCTGCTGTCACTGGTCAGTATCATGCAGCAGCAGACGTTGAATATGGCCCCTGCTTTGTCAGTTTGCTCTATTCTTGGTTAGCAGGACACTAAAATGATTACTACTATCCTACTCTTTTGAATAACAGGGCCTTTGCTCAGTAATTTTAGTTGTTACTCATCACTGAGCTAAATGTGTCTGTATTTTGGAAAGACTGTTTAATTAAGAGATTCACCCGTAATTTTCTATATTCTTTTTATCTACCAATTTATGAATTGGAAAAATAGTTTTTTTTTTTCAGGCTTGGGATACAGTACCTGTTACAAATGGATACATTTAGAACATTACTGAACTGAGGGGCTAACTCATTTGCCATTAGCTTTAGAAAAAAGGGGCCAAGACCATCCTCAGCACCCCTTTTACTTGTATTTCGGGTCACTGAGTAACTGTTAAACTGCAGTTACATTGAAAGGGCTTAATGAGACAGAATATAAAGATTGCACATTTTTAGTAACTAAAAGGGACAGAGACAGGAATGACAGCATTCTCCAGAGATGGTAACACACTGGCAAAACACGACTTGCCAACAGTCTGCAAATATGGGTATTAAATGTTTCAGTTATTTTTGTAAGATTTGCAAGGGCTTGACCTTCAATACTTATGCAGTTTAAATCTTGATTATAAGTCTAATTAATTATTAATAATCATATGGCACTCTGTGATTGGTTACTGGAATGGGTATTAATCCCCAAGAAATTCCAGGTGCAAGTAATAGAACTAGAACTACACCATAATTTTTCAATCAGTTTCCCACTAGCCGTAACTTGAAGGCACTGCTGTGCTATTAAGATACTAATCTAAAAATTCACAAAAAATGGGTCTTACTACTTTATACATTTATAATTACAAACTCTGTCTCAGCAAAATAAAAACAAAAAATACTTGAAAATTCTGGGTTACTGGCAAATGCAGAAAATGAAAGTCATAGTTGCTCAAACTGGCACTACAGGCACATAAAAAGCAAGTAAAAATGTTTTAATCTTTCAAAAAAATGTGCAAAGAGTTATAATCATAGTAATTCAGCTGCAAGTGGGCATTTGCTGGGTCTTAATACACAGACTGGGGTTAGCGATCCTCAGCAGTACATCTGACCCATCAACACCCCACCCCCCCCAAAACTGGGTGTTAATCCCCAGGAAAATGCATGCTTGTGTAGGAGTCAGTGCTTAAGTATTTGCTCCTTTGCCTAATATTTTATCACTATATGGATAAAGAGCCTTAGAATCCATAATCGTGTCATACCAAGCACCTTGACAGTACTACAGAAGCTACATAACTGGGACACCCCATTGGGCTTCTCGTCCTGATTAAGCAGCTGTCCCATTTCACAGATGTGCTGTATTTTGTTTTACCGTGGTTCCCCACAACGTACAGTATGTTAAACTGGATAGCTGTACTGTCTTGTATTTAACTTCCTAGCACTGGTACTTTGTAGTACTCCTCAGTTTGCTTTTCATGATAGACTCTAAGCAGCAGTGCACAGTATCTAACAGTGGGTTACCCAATAAAGTTTCCAAGGCAGAAACACAAAGAAGTTCACACAGCCCTATTGTACATATGCTTTTGAACTGTACACTACTAGCTTTGTTTCAAACTATACATTTACATTTCCTGTATGCACCTGCCCAGTTCATATCCTTGCACTGTACTTGAACACATTTTCCACAGCCTATGTTCCTATGTAATTTGGTATATATAATATATGACTTGTATACACAGAGTAATCATTCTGTTATCAGTAATTGTTCTTTCTCCCCTAATGTTGCCTCCCCCCTTCCCATGGCACATCTGGAAATGAGTAATTGGCTCAGTGTGCATTCCTGACCAAAACATTTACATAGAAATATAGAAACATAGAAGTTGATGGCAGATAAGGACTGCAAGGCCCATCCAGTTTGTTCAGTTTTTCTACCTTATGAATGGGTTCTGGGTGTTAACGTCTCTTGGTAAAAAATATTGTGAACAAAATAAAGTGGACCTAACATAAAGTGGAATAAAATAAAGGGAGTAAAAAATATCTCAGGACACAACTGCACCAACATGGAGGGGTCTGCAGATGCAGCAGGGCTAGAAAGGAGCACAGGACACAGCAGCCATGGTGCACACCTTAACTCAGGAAATAGTGACCCAGGATCCCATTGAGGCATGCACACACACACACACACACACACACACACAAACACACATACCCAGCACACCCCTCTACCCAGTGCATGTGTCAGAGTCACAGTCCTCAACCAATGGGCATGGTGGCACACCAATCCAGAGCCATGGGAACATCACACCTGCAGCTGGAAGTTGTATGCAGTGCCCTTTAGGAAGTAGTAACTGTGCGGGCACCATAGTCCAGCACAATGGCCTGTACATGCTGGGATGAGTCCTTGCATTTCCTCTTCCCCTGTGTCATTGCGGGCAGCAACACACTGTTCATTCTTAATCTCATTAAGCCACTGCTCACTCTTGAGGACATCTATGAAGTGCCACAGTGTGGGGTTGCAAGTGCCAATGAGCGAGTTGAAGGCACGTTGCCACCCCTCCACAGAATTGATGGTCTGTGCCTTCCCAGCCTTGCATAATTCATGGCAGTTCCAGAAGTCAATGAGAAAGGGGGGACAATGGTGAACACTGCCACGGATAAGCCGGCCCACCCACATGTCCTCAAGGTAGTCGATGACCAGTGCAAGAAGCTCATCATGCCACACATTAAAGTCCCACGACCTCAGTTCCTCAAATACCTTGCAGACATCACAAGGGGGCATGAGTGCAAGTGCTGGCAGCATACGGATATGGAGTGCAAAATCCACATCTGCCACATAGCACCGCTGGACATCAGGCACACTCTGCACTTTCCACCACATCACCTGGCGCAGGTGGAAAAAACAACCGTGGAAGCAGGCAGTAGGGAAGACAGATCCTAAGGCCTTGATTTTGGCCTGCTCAAAGTCTGTCACAATGGCATCAGGGTGAAGGTTGTCCTGCAGCCTAAGGAGCTCCATGAACACTTTGGTGTAAGCAGTACCTGTCTTGGATGTCAGCAATATGTACAGTATGCTGTTGAAATCACAGCACCGTACTGCACCCCATGCATGGTATACAGCTGCAAGAACATTTGAGGGGCAGCCTTGAATGTACCATCTGCAAACCACGTGTCACACTGTGCCATGTATTGTAGGTTTTTCTGTGTACTGAAGATCAGACATCTGTCTTCCTCACCACTGTCATGCAACAGAAAAGTTTCCCCAGCCAGTATCACTCTGCACCCCTTGGGAATGGAAAGATCACTGATGGTTATTGGTGTGGTGGGTGGTTACTTTGTTGCCTCCTGGCCCGCTGCACCCGTCATCTCAGGAGTTCTATGCTGGGCAACTTCCCTCTGACAACAGGCATCACAGAGCTGCAGCAGGCAGCAACAACCTGCTATGGGGTATCACGGGTGCAGACCTCCCTATCCTTGATCTCTGCCACAGTCACTTGGACCACAATGTCCCCCAAGGTCAGGGACATAGTTGTGGGCATTCAAGACCTTCACCAAGGCATTGCCTTCAGTGTGCACACATGCCCCTGCACTTGCCCCTGAAGTACTCTGCACACTTCCAGTAGGTCTTCCCAGCACACCTCCTCTCCTGGTAGAATAGGTGGTCATCATGCCACAGGAGTGTCTTCCCCTTCTGGATCTTGACAAATTGCAGAGCCATGGTGGGTGACAGCACAGATGTGCACACACAGTTGCAGTCAGTAGAGTGTCCTGCTGCACACAAGTCATGCTGATGGGTTCTGCTTGTGTGTCTCCACTTTGTAGTGCCCCATTAATTGGTACAGGAAGCACATGGGGGAGATAATGCTGGGATCTCTGCATGCATTCCAATGTGGCATCTGTTTTTTGCCCCCCCCCCCCAATATATGCTCTTTGTGCATTGGCTGGTCACGCTAGTGGTAGATACGGGGGGGGGGGGCTTGTGTGCATGCTCATGATGAGTTTCTGGCTGTCTGCCTCTGTTCCATGCAGCATGTTGCCATGCCCGTGTGTTGTGTGCTGTGCTCCATGAGTAGGGTGGGGTGGTGGCATCATTCCTGCTCACCACTCGCTGTGCTGCACTCTGACACTACTGCCGAACTGCCGCATGGACCAACTACAGGTATGTGTTTTTTAAGGGTGCGGGAACAATGGCAATGGGTTGCGGTGATTGTGGCCATCTGAGGCAGGCTGTTCATGGTGTCTTGGCCTGTGTTGGCAGCTGTGTTTGTGGTCTGTGGGGTGGGGGGTGCAGGAGCGGCACTTGCAGTGGCAGGGGTGGGCACTGAGATCCAGACTGTTGCTACCTGTGTTGTTTTGGTTGTCCTACCCCATGCTTGCTTTTCAGGGCATCCCGGCATCTCATGTCCATGGGGGTACCATGGGGGTCTGGCAGCACAACGCGGGTTGGTGGCATGTGGTATTGTAGACCGCGATATTGTGGCCAGGTGTTCTTTTGGCCTGCATTGTTTTGCCTATGATGTTATTTCTCGCTTTATTATGCGGACGTTGTTAACATCTGGAACCTTATGAATGTGCCATAGGCCTGTACTCTGTGAATGGCTTATCTATTCATACTCATCCTTACTGCTCCCTTATGCCTGTCCCATGCCTGTTTGAAGCCCTGCACTGTATTCATATCCACCACTTCCTGAGCTAGGCCATCCCATGAATCCACCACCCTTTCTGTGAAAGAGAACTTCCTCACATTCCCCCTTAATCTGCCTCTCTCTAATGTCATGCTGTGTCCTCTTGTCCTGCTATTTTTCTTATAGTGAAACATGTTAGACTCTTTCACCTTGTTAATGCACTTAAGATGTTTGAATGTTTCAATCATATCACCTCTCTCCCTCCTTTGCTCTAGGGTATACATATTGAGCTCTGTTAATCTGTCCTCATATGTTTTCTGATGCAGTCCCTGCACCATTTTGGTTGACCTTCTCTGGACTGCCTCCATTTTGTTAATGTCCTTGTGCAGGTGCAGCCTCCAGTACTACATGCAGTACTCCAGATGGGACCTAACCAGTGTCTTGTAAAGAAGGATTATTACCTCCCTCTTACGACTTGTGATACCCCTACTAATACACCCCAACATCTCTAGCCTTACCTACTGCTTTAGTGGTCTGCTTGGATGATTTCAGGGCATCTATAATGATGATGCCTAAGTCTCTTTCTTCCCTTGTGACTGCCAGCAACTCCCCTCCCAACCCATAGATGGCTTCAGGGTTTCTCTTCCCCTATGTGCATGGTCTTGCACTTCTTAGCATTAAACCCCAGTTGCCACTCTTCCGACCATTTTGCCGGGTTATCTAGATATTTTCTTATTCTGCCCACCCCATCTGGATCATCTGCTCTGTTGCAGATCTTGGTGTCATTTGCAAACAGACAAATCTTACCCTCCAGTCCATCTGCAATGTCACTGATGGAGATATTGAAGAGGATGGGCCCCAGGAATGGTCCCTGAGGTACCCCACTTGTCACTTGTATCTCTTCTGACTGTATGCTGTTTACCACCACTCTCTGTTTTCTGCCCACCAATCAGTTTGCCACCCAGTTGACTAACTTCTGACTCAGCCTGAGCCTACCCAGCTTATTGATCAATCTTCTAAGTGGAACAGTATTGAAAGCTTTGATAAAGTCAAGGTAGGCAACATCAACTGCTCCCCCCTTGGTCCACCACTCTGGTTACCCAGTCAAAGAAATCTATGAGATTAGTTTGACAGGACCTTCCTTTTGTAAACCCATGCTGTCTTGGATCATGTGCTCCTATGGATTCTAGATGTTGCACTATCCTTTCCTTAAGGAGTGCCTCCATAATCTTTCCCACTACTGAGGTAAGACTGACTGGTCTGTAGTTCCCCGCCTCCTCCCTGCTACCACTCTTGTGGAGTGGAATCACATGAGTCCTTCTCCAGTCATCTGGGACCTCTCCTGTGCTCAGAGATATACTAAACAATTCTGATAATGGCTCTGTTAATTCTACCCTTAGCTGCTTTAGTACCCTGGAATGTATGCCATCAGGTCCCATTGCCTTGTCCACCCTGGGTTTAGCGAGCTCTTGTAGGACTCTTTCTTTTGTGAAGGGACTAGTGCACACCTCCCTTCCTTCCCCCTGTGTTCATGGTGTTGAGCTGTGGGCCCTGCCCTGCCTTTTCCTCAGAAAATACTGAGCAGAAGTATCTACAGTGGTAGTCACAGAAAAGTTTTGCAGTACTGAGGTATACCTAGGTATATTGAGGCACAATGAGGCAGGATCACATTACAGTCAATGCAAATTACCTCAGTGGTACCTCGAGGTAGGAAACTTTTCGGTAACTACCATTGTATTTAGGATAGATGCTTTTCCTTGGTCCTCCTCCTCACACTCCCCCTTATCCCCTTTGATCTTAGCAATACCACCTCTGGACTTTCTCCTTTCACTAATGTATCTATAGAAAGTCTTTTTTTTTATTTTTATTTATGTCTAGCATTACAAAGTACCTTTGAGCCAAGGCTCTTTTACAAAGGTTCCACATCAGGCTGGTTACAGGGTAACAGACACTCAAACATAAGACAGTGACAGGTACAAGATTTCAGACAGTTACTTTGCTTGGCATAATCAGACTGAGTGATGTGTAATACAAGAAACAGACTGGAGGAAGAGGGCAAGCAGGGAAGAGGGTTGAGGGTCAGGGAAGGCATAGGTGTAGTGGGGTAGAGTAAGGCAGCCGAGGGGCCTTGTCAGGACAGACACAGGGCAAGTGCACTAGAAGTTGCACTGGACAGGTAAGTGCAAGTGGAGAGGACAGAAACTGACACCTATGGGGTTAGAAACAGCGTAGAGGATAATGATGTTATGGGGTGCAAGCACAGGTAATGGAGCCAGTTATGGAGTGGTGGAGCTTTTTTTTGAATGCACCAAGCATTGCTGTCAATGAGGTGTCACTAGAGAGCTCATTCTGCCAACTCGGGGTCCTGTATGCAAAGGATCTTTGGCCCTGGGATGTGCGGTAGCGGGGAATTTGAAGGATTTGGGGCTTAGAGCTCCTGGTTTTGCAGTTTGTGATTTTAGGTTTAAGGAAGGTGCTGATTCCTGGAGGTGCCTTTTCCATCATGATTTTCTTAGCAGTGATGCAGGTTTGGTATTTGATACGGTTGTTCAGGTGCAGCCAGCCTGTTTCGGAGTAGAGGTCGCGGGTGTAGGTGAGACGGTGGGAACCAGTAACGAGTGGGCAAACTTGATTGAGAAAAGTTGAAAGATGCCTAAGAGAGGAGGTTGTGGCAGATTCATAGATAATGAGACCATAATCAGTGATGCTGATGATGGAGCTCTGGACAGCGATGGACAAAGCTTCTGGAATTAGATGTTTCCTATGTCGGAATAGAAGGCTCATCCTGGTGTTGACTACTTTTGCCACATTATTGATGTGTGGGACATAGGAGAGATTACAGTCAAGGGTGAGGCCAAGGTATTTGAAGGAATGGAATTGTTCAAGGGTGAGTCCTTGCTTGGTTTTAATGGAGAGCTGATATTGTTTGCATTTGTTTTGGGGGCTGCAGAAGATCAAGGTCTTTGTTTTTTTCTGATTGAGGATAAGTCTGTGTTTTGTGAACCAGTTTTTGACTGCAGAGAAGGCCTGTTGGAGGTTACCTTGTAGATGTACTGGATCATGGTGGGATGCCAGGATGACAGCATCATCCAAGTAGAGAAAAATCTGTTCTGGGCAGGATTCTGGCAGTGTGTTCAGAAAAAGGCTGAAAAGAAGAGGGCCCAAGACTGAGCCCCGCGGGACACCAGATTGGACAGGTCTTTGGTCTGAGAGTGTGCCAGCCATTCTCACTCTTTGGGAGCAGTTGTCTAAGTAACTTTTGAACCAGTTCACCGAGTTGAGTGAGAGCCCTGCTAGTCGAAGCTGGGCAAGTAGGAGATTGTGGTTGACGGCATCAAAGGCTTTAGTTAAGTCGATGAAGGTGGACCCAGTAAGAAGACTGTTATCAAGTGAGTGATGGATTGTACCAGTGAATTCAAGTAGCACCATGGAGGTGCTATGGCCTTTTTCTAAAGCCATGTTACTCCTTGCATAGGATGTTGTAATTGTCTAGGAATTCAGTAAGCTGGTCTGATACAATGCGCTCTAGAGCCTTGGAGAGTGGAAGAAGGATGGAAATTGGACAGTAATTCTCGGTAGCTGTTTTGTCATCACTTTTATGAATTGGGGTTACCATGGTGGATTCCATATGTCAGGGAACTGGCCGAGGCTGAGGGAGAGGTTGAAAATCCTGATCAGTGGTCGGAGTACTTCTTCAAGGGTGAATGATAGCAGTTAGAGTCAAGGGAGTCACTGCTGCTTCTGGAGTTGCAAATGGCTTTGGTAACGTAGCTGCAGACTTGATGCATTTTTACTGCTTTAAAGTAGAAGGGAGGGTGGTTGGGGGGTGGCTGGGGAGGCAAGGGGAACCACTTCATTGAAAAAACCCTGTGGGAGAACAGCACTGAGGTCCATGAAAGTGTCATTGAATGAATTAGCAATGAGTTTCTGGTCAAGTGTAGTTTCACCATTTATGCAGAGTACTCACGAGGGTGATTTAGATTGCTTCCTGGTGACTTCTTTAATGTTATTCCAAAAGTACCTACTGTTGCCCCATGAGATAGTGAGAGCATTGTCACCTTCTTTTATTGTTTGTGCTAGTGTTTCCTTGGTTTGGGCCTTAGTCTGCCTTACTACCTTCCTTGCTTCCCTTAGGGAAGTTTGGTATGCTTCCCTATCTTCGTCCCGCTACATTTCCTTATATTCTCTGAAGGCCAGCCTTTTGGTTCTGACCTTTTCTGCTAACGTTTCTGAGAACCAAAGAGATTTCCTTCTTCTTTGCTCTTGCTTTTCTCTCTAACACAATGGGATGTTGCTTCACGTATTGCACCTTTAATGCTTGCCCACTTTACCTGTACCCTCTCACCTGTATTTCTTCTTGCCAGGGCTACCTTAAATCTGTTGGCCACTTATTAAAGTCAGCTCCTCTGAAGTCCCATATTTTTGCATTGGAATGGGATGATTTAGTTCTAGTGGCCAAATTAAACCATACCATATGATGATGGTCACTGGCCCCCAGGTAACCTTCCACCTGGAGATCTGTGATCCTTTCCCCATTAATGAGTACTAGATCTAGGATAGCACTGTCTCTTGTGGGTTGTTCTACCAGTTGTTTGAGGCCCTCCCATGCAGGGAATCCACTATGTGTCTAGTTCTGGTGGATGTTCCTGCTGGTATTGACCAGTCAGTATCTGGCACGTTCAAGTCTCCCGTTATCAGAACCTCCCCTTTAACAGTCATGTTTTATATATCTTCTAACAGTAATGTGTCTATGTCCTCCCCCTGGTCTGGAGGCCTGTAGACAACCCCAGTTCGTATGGCAGTCCCATTTCCTGTTTCCAGGGTGACCCACAGTTCTTCTTGCTCCTTGTGTGTATTCTGAATTTCTGTAGCTTTGATATTTTCATTGACATAAAGGGTCACTCCGCCCCCCCTTTTGAACCTCAGTTTCTTCTGAACAGTACATCGCCAGGTACTGAAGTCTCCCAACTGTGGTTACTGGTGAACCATGTCTCGCTAATGGCTGCTATGTCCAGTTTAGCCTCTAGCATTGTTGCCTGAGAGTCTGAGATCTTGTTTCCCAGACTGCGAGCATTTGAGTACATGATTTTCTATTGGCCAGATTTCAGTGTGTTAGTTGTTGGGCGAGATCCAGCATTTCCCCAGTGTGTCATATGGGGAGCTGGACCTTTTTCCTTACCTGATGTTGCAAATGAACTACAAACATACTGAACTCCTGTTTGATCACTAGCTGAGGGGGGAAGGGTGTTCTTCCCATTTGATGTACTGGGTGCTGCTCCCCTCTCCCCATTTGTTAGTTTAAATATTCTGCAAAGATGTCAAACTTCTGCCCCAATGCACTTACTCCCTCCTTAGTCAGATTTAAATAAATAAATGAATAATGTAAATATTTATGGGCATTAATAGTTCAGAAGAAAAACAAAGTCCATGCTGAGTTCACATAAGGTAGTAGGTCCACATGGTCCTGTCTTATGCCACTCACTCTATCAATTAATTTATTAATATTGACCTTTTTCAGATTTCTGGTAATTCTGTCTTGAGTATGAACTATTAATCTTACTGGACCAAATGCAGTAAGCAGCAGGATGATCATTCAAACTATCAGTCAATAAATCTGTCAATAATATATTCTCATTTCTATCTCTCAGCAACCAATCAATACAAAATTTCAATTTGTTTTAGGGGGTGCAAGTATTTGTAATGATTGGTTTGTGTAAATTTAAATCATCAACTCATTTCTTTGCTTCAGATGAATCTCTTGAGTTCTCTTTAACATAAACATCCCACAAAAGCAAAATTTCACCTTCATAACTTAATGATTTTTTTCATATACTGTATCACCTTGGATACACTGGCCAGCATTTTCAAATATTAGCATAAGACAGGAGCAGCCATGGACTTCAGTACAGTTGATGCACCTAGACCATTTGATACATTTGCACTGTATTATCAAACATTTATTAATGCCTGGATGTGCTTTACAGCAGCCTGTGTGAAATTGTAGGTGCAAACAACTTAGAAGATGCATGCAAGAGGCCCCAAATGTGAATCAGATTAGACTAGCAAGATGCCTCTAAGCCACACTACTGGACAATCCTGATTGCTTGATGAAAGTCCCAGTCAACAGAAATTTCATGCAATGGGGAATTATCTCAAATAAACTGTTTCTAAATTCTCACCTCCGGTGTTTTCCAAAGTATTTAACAAGGCATTAAGTCAGATCCCAGTAATGCAAGGAAAGGATGAGAAAAGTAAGCCATTGGCAAATGTCGTTTGACTTCATTTTGGGGCTTCAACTTTGAAATATGGCTGAATCACCTCAAATTCCCAGTGCAATAATTGGCATGGGGCACGGCAGACTACAAATTTAGAGGGGGGTAATAAAAGCCTTGTGATCAGCAATTAATATTCTTGGATACAGTGACTAGGGAGAGAAAAATTTCTCAAAAGTTGTGACTATCAGGATGGCAGAGGGTGAACAAGTCGAGTCAATGGGCCATATTTATTTATTTTGCTTTTGTTTACTGGGTAAGGCACACTAGACAGCCATGTGCTTATTTTCAGGTGTGACCCGGGTATAGCTTATCCTACAGTATGTTCCCCTGTTCCTAATATTTATTACTCTACCTTTCCTATGGTAGGTGATGTTGGTGTGCCATTGCCAGTGACTGATTTGTTTGTGGTGGCATGATGGCATTTGTCACCACTAAGGCCACAGTGGCACAGCCTCACTTTACCAGTGTTATAAATATGTATTGCTGACCTCAAAACTTTTACTGTAGTACACTCTGATTTACCAGCATACCAATAATTATATTTTCCCTGTCTCCATAGATTTTTAAGTCACTGTATATAATGATACCATCTCCCTCCCAAAATAAGAATGAATCTAGAAACATACAAAACAAATTTAAACTAACTAAATGTAGGGCATTATATTTTCCTTCACAAAATGTGACCATACATCAGTGGCATTTTGTTTTATATTTTACATACATTTATTTTTACACTGAACACAACAGACAGTTCTAGAGTAAGATGGCAAGAAGGAGGAGGAGGAGGAGAAAGAGGTAGAGGAGTGTGGATGGGTTGTGGGATAACAGATGGACCAGACACCAAACTTTAGGCTCAACACACAACCTCTGTGTGATGTTTATTCAAAATACAGGAGATATCCTTCAGCAATGTCATATCTCTTCTTCAGTACATCAGTTTGCAGCAACAGACTCTGTATGGCCTTCTTCTGTACTTAGCCAGCACCTACTGACTCACTAATCTCTGATCTAACTTATCAGTTGAGATTCAGCCTCCTCTATGTGGGCATTGTTTGCTTGGGTGGTGGGGGCTCAAATAAAAAAAAAAAAGAAGCTTAAGACAAAGAACCTCAGTGCAGAATCACTGAAACAAGGGTTACCCCAAAAAGGCGTCAACAATAAGCCAAGTTTCAAAGAAACACATCACACATACCTCCATAATGTAAAGCATCATGGGATATATGTAAATCACCATGACATTTCGTAAGTCTAACATCCGACATCCTTTCAGCCCAAGACAAAGGCCAACTTACTGGTGCAGTCTTCATAGACCTTACCAAGGCCTTTGATCTGTTAGACCATAAATTACTCATCTTGTAGCTTAGCTCACTCGGACTGGACAACCACGCAGCACAGTGGTTCAAAGATTACCTGCAAGATAGATCCCAGATAATCAGATGGCAGGGGGTGGAGTCAGGCAAGTGCTCCATTTCTGAAGGCGTCCCCCAAGGTTCAATACTGGGGCCCCTCCTATTCTCCCTGTTTATCAATAACCTACCAAAGCACTGTGATGGAGCCAAAGTGACCCTCTATGCTGATGATGCCGTACTATACAGATCTGCTTCAAATGCTGCGCAGCTAAATCAGCTCCTGAACCATAACCTCTCCATACTGGAAACCTGGTTCCTGACTAATAGGCTAGTCCTCAATGAGAAAAAAACCAAAGCCATCCTATTTGGACCCAATATACTGGGCCATGATAGAGCATGCTTACTATCCCCTTATCTGTCCAGTGGCCATCCTATTGAGGTGGTGGATTGCATCAAATACCTGGGAGTATATATTGATCAAGACTGCTCCTTCAAGGTTCATGTTGATCAATTAACCAAGACACTAAACCAAAAGCTTGGTCTCCTGTACTGTCTAACTCCTTTTTTCACTCAGGAATCCAAGCTAAAGATAGCCATGGGCATGTTTCTGCCCATCATATTCTATGGTGCCCCAGTGCTACATTCACTACAAAATACTGAGATGCGGAAGCTAGAAAAATTGTACCACAGAGTCGGACGCTTTGCCCTGGGTGCCCCACCCCTAGAACACCATTGTAAAATACTCCACTCACTAAATTGGCCCTCCCTGGAGGGCAGACTGGCTTACACTTCCCTATGCTTGGCCTTCGAGCTTCTACAAATTAATGTTCCCCCCAGTCTGAGTCGCACCTTATTACTCAAGCAAACAAAAAGAACATTAAGATCCTCATGTCGTCGACTTCTCCATGTCCCAAAAGTCCAAACATGCCAAGGTCTTCGGTCATTCACAACTTACATCCCATCCCTATGAAATGGCCTGCCTAGCAATCTTCAAGACTGCAGCTCCCTTGGGGGCTTTAAAAAAGGCCTAAAGATCCACCTGCTAGAGTTAAGTCTCTGTGCATGCCGCCACTGAGGACCGTTATAGTTCACCACCTCTGATACTAAAGCCTGCCGCCTAACATGCTGTTATCCTATTCAGTGGAACTTTATCAATTTTGAAACACTTGAAATTGTAACTTGTAAAATTGACCTGATAAATGAACTTTATGTAACTGTCATTCTTGTGAAACTATTGTTACCCCTCCTGTTATTCTCAACAGTACCTTACCTGGCTGTGATTGTACAATATGTCCTGATTGTAATGTCTGTATGTGCACACTTTCCCTTGAATTGTTCCTACTTTTTATTGTACTGTTGACTGTAATTAACCCCGGATCGCCCCAGAAAAAGGGACCATTATGGTCTCAGTGGGCCTACCCGGTTACCAAAATTTTAAATAAAATAAATAAAATACAAATTTCAGACTTGTTCAGTTTGCAGCAATTTACATGCATTTTAAATAGCACAACTAACTTAATTTTTATCATACAGTCCTCTAGTAACTTTTTACCTTTATCAAAAACATCTAGTGCCATGGTATTTTCAACATTTATAGGTTTTATACACATAAGGTATGTACATTAAATCATTTTATGACATAGTGCCATTGCATACTAAATCCAACAATGAGGAACACAGCCTGTTTTTTTATATCAGCTCAGAGGTCACCACAGTAACCTCACTATACGAGGACCTGAGAGGGAAAATGAAAATTTAAAGAGGACCTATAACATAGTCAAGAAATGGGAGGGGGTGCCCAGAGGTGGCCAACCTTATGGACTAGAAATTGCAAAGGATAGATTAGGCTAAGAAATAGAAGAACTGTTGCAACAGATTTAAGAAACAGTCAGTCCTCAAGAGTGGCAGGATCTCCCTGTCACAAGGAGAAGTATAACAGAGAGGTGAAGTAATGGTAACCTGACAAGACAGGAGCTGTGCAGTGTGTTGCCACTCCTCATGTTCATGGCAGATTCTTACTGATGACATCAATTAGTGACACACATCCTGATGAACTGGTTGGTGATGAAAATGTAATTAGGGTATCAACATGAGGACTTGTTGTGGTGTGTGCCAGATGAGTCCTTGTATTGCTGATGCTAACCAATCAAACTGTGTCCATGGCACCAGTGCCTGTGAGGTCACGTAAACTTGCTTCCAGGAGATGTGCGAGTGGTAATAATTGATGCCACTTCTTGGGCATGTAAATCACTGAATGCATAGTTAGAGTTGGACGATGTGGTGAAGTTAGTTTAGTTTAGTTTAGTTAGTTTAGTTTATTGTTCTAGGAATTACTACCTTTGAGCCAGAGGCTCTTTTACAAAGGTTCCACGTCAATTAGGTACAGTACAAAAGGTTACATAGATAACACAACAATTTGTGTTGTGTCAAGAGCAAGAAAACATATACAAATACATGAAGTAATAGTTGTACAGCAACATCTTCCTGAAGCTACACATTTTTGGAGGGTAGCCAAGAAAATACATTACAAAGCCACTTTGGCCAGTGCAAATGAAATGAGTTACTTGTCTCACAAAGCTGTATTAGATAAATAGTTCTTATAGGCATTGGCTCTGCTAGATAAGTCTGTATTCTGTACTCTTCTGACATACAGTATACAAGTTTTCCTCCAAAATGTCTGACAGTTACTTGCATACAGTCTGCAAAAGCTCTACATGCCCTTAGGCATCCTAGGATCATCACTATCAAAGTCTTCAATGTCACACTTATGCTTGATTCAGGCACCATGAGACGACAAATGTGGAGGATAAACAGTACATAAGGGAGAAGAAGAAAATAAGGGAAGGAAGAGCCATGCAGAAGCAAGGAGAGCAGTGAAGTGGGAGTGACAGAGAATAGGAGTGGGAAGAGGAAGACAAAGGAAAAGCAAACATTTTGACCAGATATTTCTGCTCAGCGTTCACAGTAGCGAACAAGGCTCCAATGCCTGAATGAACCGGGACTCCTGTTTCAGCTCTGGACTGCCCACTGAGCTCCAAAAGCCAATCTGAGCTCAAAAATCCCTATTTTTTGGACCTGACTGCAAGTGGCCCATCCGCGCAGCTGCCCATCCACGCAAAGGACCATACCCGCTAAGGACAATTGTCTGCCTGAGTCTGCCAGAGTCAACCATTAGACAGCCGGTCTGCCAGCCACTCTGCTCCACTTTCACTCTGGACCCTGGTCCTCAGCTTCAGCCTTGTCTGCTTTCCACAATGCTAATGTATTGCTGTTGCCCTGTGTTTTTCTTGTCGTAGTCCGTGTTGTATAGTTTGCTTCATCTAATTAATATCCTATTGCCTTATCTAATCGAGTACTATCTATTTATCATAGTTTCTTAATTATGGTTTACAACCATACATCAGTTTGCCTTGCACTAAGCTGTTAGATGTTTATGTCTTTACTGCCCATATTATTGTGGTCCTACAGTACTTGCTTCATATCATTATTGCCTAACTTAACTGTGGTTCTGCTATTCATCATTGTAAGTTGCTTAGCCTACTTAGTAATGTATTGCTTATTCTAATTGTGTTACACCTATTTATCAGTGTCACTTATTCGTTCATTACAACCTCAAATCATTTTGCCTTGCTCTAATTTACTTGACTCATATCATTATTGAGTTCAACATATATTTCTCCACTTGTGCTGCCACTCTCCTCTCTGCCCTAGCAAACCCTGCACCTATCGCACCCTCTACAGATGTAACGAACCTGACTAGGCCTCACTCCTTTTCCTTCAATGACATCTCTGCAGCAGATGCCCTAGATGCACAACTTTATCTCAACCCTTCAAAAGGCAAATTCTCAGATGGCTTGGACCCTAAACTCCTCTACCTCTCCGCCACCGCCATAGCAACTCTGCTTGCCAAACTCTTAAACCAATCCTTTGCCGCCACTGCCATCCCCCAAGCATGGAAGCACACCACTGTCCTCCCCCTCCCAAAAGGAGGTACCCCCATCTCCCCCTCCAACTACCACCCTATTTCCATCCTCCAAGTACTAGCAAAACTACAAGAGCACCTTGTGCTCACCCAACTTACTTCCTTCATCACTGACTCTAATTTCTTCTCACCCTACCAGTCAGGTTTCAGAAAGGGACACTCCACTGCATTCTCCCTGATAAGGCTTACCGACTCCATCCTGACTGGTATGGACAGTGGGCTGATCACCTCAGCCATCTTCGGCGACCTTGCGAAAACCTTCGACACCATCTCCCACCCCATATTGCTCTCTTGTCTCGCTGAATTTAGCCTCTCTGGTGCTGCCACCAACTAGTTCAGATCTTACCTCTCTGGCAGAACCCAGTCCATTAGAGTCGCAAATGCTATCTCCTCCCCCCTTCCCTTAACTACCGGTGTCCCCCAGGGATCGGTTCTGGGACCCATACTGTTCTCTATGTTCCTAAATGACTTACCACTCATCTGCTCTACTACCTTAATCCACATGTACGCGGATAACACTGTACTCTTCTCGTCAGGCTCCAACCCTGAAGTGGTACAAACTAACCTTCAAGCCAACTTCAACAAAGTACAGCAATGGTTCAGCTCTCACCAGCTCTCCCTAAATGTAAAAAAAACTGTCACGGTGACTTTTGGCACATGACAACGCCTGTCCAGACTCCCATCCCTTCCCTATTTCCACACCCTGGATGGTCAAAAACTCAAAGATGTCTCCTCATTCTGCTACTTGGGGGTATGGCTTGACTGCCATCTTTCCTTCTCAGACCACATTGATGCTATTTCAAAAAAACTACGCCCCATGCTTGGTGCGCTCTATAGGAACCACAGTAGCCTCCCTCCCCCTGTCCGACGTGAACTGGTCCAGAAGATGATACTTCCCTGCTTTGATTACTGTGACATTGTTTATGGTGCAGCCCCTAAGTCCACCCTATCTAAGCTGGACACACTTTTTAATGCCTTCTGCCGCTTTGCTCTCAATGCCTCACCCCTTACCCACCACTGCGACTTTTACCGTTCCCTGGCACTACCGTCCCTCGGAAACCACCGCATTTCACACTGTGCTAAATATGGATCTAATCTATGGCTTGGCACCATCCCTTCCTACCCCTCCTCCGTGCTCTCAGCTGCCCTCTCACCCACCCATTATCTTAGATCCTGCGACTACCACCAACTATCAATCCCTAGGCAGAAGACTACTTCTGGGAAAGCCATCCTCTCACACCAGTTACCCAAGCTATGGAATGATCTCCCACCTCAAATTCGGCATTCCTCCTCTACCCACTCTCTTTATACCACCCTAGCTAACTTCATCACCACTAATTTCTCCTGTACCTGACTCGGCCATGCGCCAATTGCTCCCCTCTCCACTGCCTGACCAGTGGCCTTAGCTTTGCTATAAATGCTGACATATAGCCCCAACCTATGCACTTTTGTTCTGTGCCTTTTTGTCCTGCACCATCATGTATTCTATGTCTCCTGTTGCTTATACCTGCATATTACTGTGTGCTAAATTTTCACTTGTATTGCTGCTATATGTCAAGTAATTGTTATATGCTCCATACAATAGCCAATGTACTCCATGTGTTGTTGCTTGTCATTTAATGCAATTGTATTCATATGCTGCTACTTGCCTGTTAGTTGCTCAGCTGATAACCTGCGTGTTATCCAACCCCCTTGTACCCCCTCCCCCCAGGTTGCACCAGGAGACGAGCATCTTGTTGCTCAGTGTGCTTTTCCTGGTGAAACTATTTCAATAAATAAATTATTGCCTATAATACTGTTCTTCCAATTATACATCACTACTGCCTGCTTGGTTATTGTAACCTCTCACCTCTCTAGCATGTTTTCATTTGCTCAGCTTGCTTCATATCATATTTGCATAACTTAATTGTGGTTCTGCTCATACTTTGCTACTGCCTGCTTGATTATATTGCAACCCTGTTATGAATCCTGCCTTTTATTACTGTGCTGCTCCTGTGCCACCTGCCCTTCTCCTGCTCTGCTTCCGCTCTCTATTCCCCTTCCTACTCCTCCTCCTCTCTATTTCCATTCTCAAGCTCTGCTACTAAAGCCACCTGCTGGCTAATATGTTGTTTATCACCCTTTCCCTCCTTCCCTTCCTGTTCTCCCTAACATCCCTTCCTCCCTCACCCCTGCCAGCTTTCCTGTTCCCGCCACTTCCTTTTCCCTCCACCCTGCCTTCTCTTCTACCCTAACCTCCTGCCTTCTCCCTCCTTTCCATTCCCCCAGCCTCCCAGGTTGCCCCTCCCCTACCATCTTCGCTCGACCTGGAAATCCTTAGAGACTCCTTTCTCCCATGCCCTTCTACCCCTGCTCATTTCCTCTCTCCTCCTCCTCACTCAGGCAAACACATCTCAAACACCATCAAGCTCATCATTTCTCTGCTACTCCTTATAGCAGGGGATATTGAGCCCAATCCTGGTCTGCACACTTCCCTCCCACTTGCCTCCCCAAAAGCTTACGAGTGGCCCACATTAATATCCATAGCTTTCTCCCTAAAATAGATCTACTCCAACCTGTCATGGTTATCCTTCTACCAGATGTATTTATAATCTCTGAGTCTTGGCTTTCCCCCAAGATCCCTGACTCTGCTGTCACCATCCATGAATGCACCCTCACCTGGCAACACCGTGCAAAGAAGAGCGGTGGAGTTGCCATTTACCTCTCTTCTACCATCCGATCCACTTCAGTGCCCTCCATCACCTCACCCTTTGCATATGAACTGCTCCTCCTCAAACTTTCCATCCCTTTCTCTGTCCCTATCTTTGTGGCCGGAATCTACTGCTGTCCTAGGTTGTCTCCTTCATTTGTCACAGAACTCCTAACCCCTATCTCTTCTCATGCCTCCTCCGGTAAACTACTCATCCTTGGGGACTTCAATATTAATTGGCTCTCCTCTTCTCACTTGAGACTCTGACAAAATATTAAATCTCTTCAACTTACACAATTTATCTCAGTCCCAACCCGTCATAATCATAGATCCCTAAACCACTCACTATTGGACTGGATACTTACCGCTCACCCTCACTGCTTCACAGATGCTGGCACCCTCCCTGATGCCTTCAGTGACTACCATATTGTCTACTGTGTGTGCAAAATTCATTGTCCCAAGTCCCTCATAAAATCATCCAGATCCAGTTCTTCAGTCAAACAATCAATCAATTTATTAATTGTTAGGCACCCAATCCCAGAGGCCCTGGACTTGTTCTTGCTACATGCTGACTTGCTAACCACCGACTGGTCCCCCATCTCTGCTGCCAGCAACATCAATACTGACCTCAGCTACTTTCAGTCCAAGGTCTTGTCAATCTGGGATCTGCATGCCCCCCTCAGCAAAACCAGGGTCCGTAGTTCTCACCTCCCATGGATCTCAGCCAAATTACTGGCCTGCCTCCATGCACATGATCTGGCCTGGAAGGCTCACAAATCCTTTGACTCCTCAGCTGACCTTAACAGGTAGATAACCCTGCAGAATACTTTCACCAGAGCCACCAGGCTTGCCAAGGCTGAGTACTTTTCTTCCTCCTTCCAGAACAACCTTAACCACCCCTCCAAGTTCTGAAAGGTTATCAATGCTCTCATCTCCCCCCAACCCTGTCCTCTCCCCTGTCCTCAACGTGGGAGACACCCTCATTTCTGACCATATTTCTGTCTCCTCCTGGTTTAACTCCTTCTTCACTTGCTGTGCCTCCGCCCTTCTCTTCTCCCTCCTCTCTAACCCCCCACCCACCCACCCCCTTCTCATTCCTCCATTGCACTCTTTCTCTCCTATCACTACTACTGCTTCTCTCAAAGCCATCTTGGCACTCAATCCCCTGAAAGGCAGGACTCCTGATGGACTCAACCCCAAACTCCTACACTTCTCTGCCCCTTCCATTGCCTTCCCTATCTCCTTCCTTCTCAGTCTCTCCTTCTCTTTTGGTTTTGTCCCTGTCTCCTGGAAGCATGCCACTTTTATTCCCCTTCCTAAAGGAGGTAACTCCTCCACCCCCGACAACTTCCACCCTATTTCTCTGCTCTCTACCTTAGCTAAAGTCCAGGAATACATAGTGCTGTCTCAGTTCTCCCCCTTCTTTGATTCCTCCTCTTTTTTTCACCCACTTCCAGCTGGCTTCCACAAACACCACTCCATCACCTCCTCTCTCCTTCAGTTTACTGACTGCATTCTCACAAACATGGGCCAGGGCCTTCTCACCTCCACAATCTTTGTTGACTTGGACAAAGTCTTTAACACTGTTTCCCAACTTCTCCTACTTGACAAACTCAAGTCGGTGGGACTCTCTGACTCAGCAACCAACTGGTTTCATCCCTATCTAGTGGGTAGATCTCAATCAGTTAGAATAGGCAAGTCCTTATCCCCCCCTTCCTGTCAGCACTGGTGTCCCCCAAGGTTTCATCCTTGGCCCACTACTTTTCTCAATATTCTTAAATTACCTCCCCTCTGCTTGCTCATCTGCATCCATCCATATGTGCCCAGATGTCACAGTCCTACTTGCCACTGGTTCCTCCCCTTTTGAGCTGGTGACCAGGCTCCAACATGATTTCAACAATGTTCAGTGCTGGAAACACCAAGAAAATGGTGTCCATGGCCTTTGACAGTAAGCAGAGGCCTTCCAGGCTCCTCTCCCTCCCCTCTTTTCATACCCGAGATGGAGTCACAATTGACAATGTGCCCTCATGTAAGTACTTTGGGGTCTAGCTAGACTGGCACCATGACTTTTTGCACCATCTGGATGACATCCATAAAAAGCTTCACCCTAAACTCAGTGTGCTATATAGAAACAAAAGCTGTACCCCTCTTCTGGCTCACCAAGACATCAGCAAAAAAATGATTCTCCCCATTTTTGACTATGGTGACATTGTCTTCAGTGCTGCACAAAAGTCCACCCTTACCAGAATGGACTCCCTCTTTCACTCCTTCTGCCACTTTACTTTGGACTGTCCACCTCACACTCACCACTGTTCCTTATACTCCTCCCCCCCAAAAGCTCATCACCCAGCCCACTGTGCATCCTTTAACTCTAAATTCTGGCTGACCTCACTCCCCTCTTACCTCATCTCTCTCTCCTCCCCCCCCACTTCCCTCCTCATACACCCTTCACAACTCTAGCTATCACTCCTTTGCGCTCCTCTCTTGGAAATCCCTCACTGATCAGGCAGCCTTCTCCTAATGCTTTCCTAAACTCTGGAACTCTCTCCCCTAACCATTCACTACTCCTCCCTTCCAAACACACCCTCTTCTCTCTTCTCTATAACCTCACCGCTCCCTCCTGCACTTGCCCTTGAGGTATGGCACTGCCCACTCCTATTATCCTCTCTCCCTTTTTTCTTCCTCCTTCCCTGACTCTCCCCTCTCTCTCTTCCTTTCTTCTCCTTTCTCCTCACCATTCTGCACTTTCCCTTTTCTCTGCTCAATCTGTTATTGTTTTCTCCCCTTGTTTCCTTTCTCATCCCATCAGTGCCCTACCCTCTCATGCCGACTCCTTGAAATGTATTCTCAAGATTCCAAGGGGCAGGACCGCCACCCTGTCTTTGTATAATTTTGTCTATTTGATGAAGCTAGATTTTTGTGCTGTATAATTTATTGCTCTGTTGATGTTTTATCATGTAACTTATTGTTCTCTTTTGTTCTTACACTCCTCTTCCCCCTTCCCCAGATGCATCTGGAAATGAACTGTTGTTAGCTCTGTATGTCTTTCCTGGTGAAACTTGTGAAATAAATAATAAATCATTCTCGAATCCCACTGTTATTAAGATGGTTGTCCAATCTTTTTTTGAAGCTTTCAAAAGATGTGCTGGAAGCTATTGACTCTAGTAGACTATCCCATAAGAACACCGGCCTCTGACTAAAAAATGTCCTATGGTTAGGTTTAACCCAATCTCCTACCAACTGCTGCTGAGAAGACTACAAGTACAAAATCTTTTATTGATCAGCTAAAAGTCATTACAATATACTACAGCAATAAATAAAGATAAACAATTGCATTAAAATCCACACATTCTTATATAAATACATAGAAGTTATGATTATATATTAGAATTCCATGACAATATCAATAAGACTCTCATTAATGATAACTATTTTCTGGAGCAAGAGGAGAAGAGATAATCATATATCATTATCCAAGTTCTTAAAACATTCTTAAAAGGAGCCCATTCCATCTATAGCCTTTAGGAATATAGTTAACAAACATTTTGCTACATTTTCTAATATATGTTTCTTTTGACAGATTAAAATATATTGTATTATCATTTCAGGAGGAAGACTGAGACCACCTAACAACCCACCCAACTATTTTCCTCTATTGTTCTTAGATAGAGGACACAGTAGTACAACATGCTTCAAATCATCTATGGAATTTTTCCCACATTTACAGTGGGGAGAGAAAATATTATTTTGTTTATGCCTGAATTGTATGTATTACACATTGTATATTTCCATTCCAAATCTAGTATAGATTCTTCTCAGTTTTGGGCAAATCAAATATGAAAGAGAAGGTTCAAGCCACCAAGTAGTCTTAAAGTATTTATAGTAATGATGTAATTTTAATGAAGATAACTGAATGAATAACTAATTAACATCCAGGTCCCTTAGTCTCTGTTTTACTGCATAAATTATTTCATCCCAAGGTCTTATGTAAATACACTGCAGTAAATGTCCCGAGTCAAATGGCATTAGAGTATTCTTAATTAATTGAATAAATGGATGAGTGTGTCCCATGGATGCCAACTTAATTCCTTCCTCTAAACACATTCTGGGGTATTGCTGTTCAGGAAGGAAGAAGGTTTTCAATAGAAACATAATTTGTCTTTCCTTTATTATTGAAGACAATGATTGTTGTCCTAATTCTAATTTAAGAATACAATTAGGAGTACCCTGATATAACAATATAATTTAAATATAATTTCCTAGGGACTGGAATTATAAATCCCCACACTTCAGTTGCATAAATTATACTGGCTCTAATTTTAGCATTGATAACTCTCAGAATCCCCCTAATTGAGGACTTCCCCATTTTAGCATGGAATATTTTGAGTGCATTGGTTGCTGAAGGCATTTTATTCTGTATAAGTTCCAAATGTTTTTTTTCAAATTTAAATTGTACGTACATCTTACCCCCAGGTAGTCATAACTATTTGCCACCTCTATCATGTTTCCATCTATCATGAACCTTGGTCTATATCCGGTTTTCTTTCCAAAAATTACTATATTTGTTTTACTTTGATTGATCTTTAGTTTCATTTGTCTACAAAGTGTTTCAAATAGTTGTAGCTTCCTCTTGAGTCCCAGTGCTGAGGCTGATAAAAGGACCAGGTCATCTGTGTAGGCCAGACTGTCAATTCTGTATTCGTTCACTTTTGGTGCATGAAAGTCAGGGTTCTAATTTGTTGCAAAATGGGATTAATATAGATATTAAAAAGAGTAGGGGCCAGAATACATCGCTGTCTGACCCCTAAATTAGTTTGAAAAGTATCTGTAACATACCCATATTGATTATACTGTATATGCGTCCAAGTGTATTCATGTAATCTGATTAAGATATCCAAGACAGTCTTCTCAAGATTCAATTCCTCCAGCGTAGAACAGAGGATTTTCCTTCTGATACTATCAAAGGCTGTGGAAAAGTCCACAAAGCAGCAGTGTAGCCTGGTTTTCAGTATCTTAGTATATTTCCAAGCTATGTGTTGCAACACATAACAGTGTTGTGCCATCGCCCTATTTCCTCTGAAGCCATTTTGTGCCTCATTGAGGACAGAGTGCTCCTTAGCCCATTCCAATAATCTGCCTAATATAATCCTAGAGAAGATTTTCTGGAACACATCAATCAGGCTAATGGGTCTGTACATTTTCGGGTAGTTTGGATTATCCTTTTAGTAGATGGAAAATATAAAACTTCCTGACCAGCTTGGAGGAAATTTTGAATTTTATATGAACCCATTAAAAATGTGAAAAAGAAATGGAATCCACCATTCCTGAAATGATTTGAACACATTACCAATAATCTTATCTGGACTGGGAGCTTTATTGGCTCTCAAAAAATTTAGTGCACTAAAGATTTCAGCCTCTGTTATCATAACAGGCCTTGGGCAAATTACTCCATACCTAATATTAATTTCCATTTCTTCTTCATCTGGGGAATAATGTAAATTTGAGAAATAAGAAATCCACATTTGTGGAGTGATATGGGATTCTACCTTTGTTTGATATTTATTGTATCCTTGTGCTACAATCTTCTAGAACAGCTTACTGTCCCTATTATGTACTGCTTGTCTTAATTTTTCCTGTAGAAAAAGTGAATATTTCTTCCTTTCCTCCTCTTGTACTTTTTATATTTTTCCCTTTTTAATACCATGTGGTCTGGGTGTTTTTTCTTTCTCTTCCTTCTGTACTGTCTGAGGATCATACCAAAGGAAGCTTTAGTAGTCCTACATTTTTGGTTAAACCATGATTTTGAAAAAGTGTGTTGTCCAATATTTATTATTTTGTTCATTTTACAAAATGAACTTAGAATTATATGCAGATTTTTCCAATTTTCATAGGTTTTGGGAAGCTGTGTTTCATCGAGAGTATGATTATAAATGTCATGTGCTTCTCCTAAATACAAAATGTCTTCCAACTGTGACTGATAAGTCAGGCTTCACTTAATTCTTCTCTCATTGATAACCTCTATCTCCTCTCCCACAATTACCTCTGTGTGGGACCAGCATAGACATCATCCAAAAGAAGAACCAGTGGTAAATGTGCCAACTCTATACAGTCACCTATTTGTAGTTTGTGGGCTAATTTAACCACCTCCACATTAGCCCAGACCAAATTAGGCGAGAAGGAGCCCAAGGCACCCACAAATGTTAGTTTTCCTACTCTGTCGCCATAAATCCTCACATTTAATATACAAAAATGTATTTTTACGTGACATGTAAGCAGCTCCCCTCCTCTGAAGTTGTTCCTTGAGTCTAATGTTTCCCTTTTAAATGTTATCCTAGGATTAACAGCATGTAAAGAGGAGACAAAATTAGAATATGTCCCTACTGAGGTCCCAGAGGCAATTCTAACATTAAAATCTCCTAAGATGAAT
Source organism: Neoceratodus forsteri (assembly GCA_016271365.2). NCBI lineage: Eukaryota > Metazoa > Chordata > Ceratodontiformes > Ceratodontidae > Neoceratodus > Neoceratodus forsteri. The sequence continues at coordinate 617,093,927 of CM028133.1, forward strand.
ATAGGCATATTTCCTTCATTTTAAACCAGTTCATCCAGGACCGACTTCAGATGTGAAATATGAGTCCTCAGTATTCCTATTCTTAAGTCTTGGAGGGAAATAAACATTACACATTATCATTTTTTGTGCCCCATCAGTGAGTGTCAATATAAGTGTATTATCAGTTTTAGGCTAATGTTCAGACACACTGAGATTTAGATGATTCCTGATGAAAAAAGACAACCCACCCTTAAATCTATCATATTTCCCATCTCTACAGGCTGGAAACACAAAAGCTGTATATCCTGGTATTCTAGGGGTAGAATCTTCTGTGCACCAGGTTTCCTGGAGGTCTATTATATCAAAGGCCTCCAAGAAGCCTGTTTCCTCTTGATCTGCCATCTTTAAATGCAGTGAGAGGACTAAGATGAACTAGTGGTGTCACCTGCTCCATCACGGTTATCATCAATACCACCACCAGTGCCACCACCAGTAACAGAATAAGGTTATCAGGGGCACACTAGCTCCAAGAAAAATCTGCCCTCCCCCACCTCCCATACACAGGGCTGTGTCTTTTAGTCTAGAGCAATCTATTCTTTCATTTTAATACGATCAGTGAATTAAGGTTTTTTAATGATTACACACTCACTATGTTTGTGATTGTAAAAAAAAAATGTCAGCTTCAGAATCTTTGTAAGCATTTCTCTTTCTCATTTACTTACTGATCCATGGCACATGTGCGTTTGGGGCGCCATTAAGATATTTGAATACTGCTGCTGACTCTATGTGATTACTACTATAGTACCTTACTTAGCTACACTAGAAAAAATAAGAACCCTTGAGTGGTAATACACAAAAAAATCTCACTCACCATTTGCAGCAATTGGACCACTAAGCAAAAATAAATGTTACTGTAGTAAACCACAATCAGCAACTCAGGAACTGCAGCCACCAAAAACAACCAAACAACTACAAGATGGATTTTTAATTTAATTCTCACACAGTATGTATCCCCTAGTTGCAGATAAATGCCAGCGTTATGGTTGTTGTATGAGAGAGACTTTTTACCACACCAAGCATGCACAAAACTCCATCACATACAAGGGCCCATAGGCGTAGATTGCGGGGGGGCAGAGGGGCAAGCTGCCCCCCCTGAGAAATTAGACCAGGACTTTTTTAGGAGCCCAGCCACCGTTCTCTGGTTATCATTTTTTTTTTCTTAATATTGAATGAGCTTGGGGCTATGCCTGGACTGCCTGCACCTCTCCAGGGGAGGGAGGGGGGGTGGCGGTGCGGCGCCATGTCTCTTAAACAAAAATGATCCGCTTTTCCAATTGCTGCAAGCCTGCAACCATAGTAGCCTGCATGTTACAGCCAATCAGAGAGTGCTGCAAGCTGGCGCCATCGCGTGAGCAGTACTCCGTTAGTTGCACCATTTAGTTGTCTGTGTGCCTTCCATGAAGGAGCAGCAGCAGCATCCATATAGCGTAGGGCTGAGGGGAGATAGCTATTCGAGGATGTCGAGCAGCAGTCGTTGGTTGTCTGTCAGGTGTCACCAGTGTCTCAGTCAGTCTAGTGTTCCCACCCTCCTCCTGTCCTGAACAGCCCAGTTTAAATATACCTCACCCGAGTCCTCTGACTACCTACTCTCTGTTTCTCAGTGCGGCCAGCTGTGCTCTGGGCTCTCCCACTGCCACCTGAGCCTCCCATCCCTGAGAGCCTAGGAGGCCTGTGGCCACAAGGCCTCTACCACCGGACAGACCAGGCGGAAGAGCGAGTAGTACAATTACAGTGAGTCTGAGGCACGGCCAGGCTTGCCTGCACACCCAGCTCCTGTGTCCAGCAGGCCAGGAAAAGATTTACCGTGTTGTCGGCGAGTCCCACACCATGCCCATTGCCCACCAGTTCCACGGTCCACCAAGAGGGATTATTCAGGTCAGTGAACTGCCAGGCCCAGAACAGTGAAGAAGCCGGCGGTCATGCAGGCTATAGCAGACCCATAATGCAACACGTTCATCTGATGTCAGAAAAAATGAGTTACTGTCTCATCGGGGGATTAATCAGGAGAGGAACGGGACTGTTGGGAGAGACTCGGCTACCTAACCTGCCTTCTTGGCCTTGCTGTGCCCTGCTGCATGCTGCCCTGTCTGTGCCCTTACTGATTTGGTGAGTAACTGTGCTGCAAGCTGGTTGTTGGAAAGTAATACCATTCACATCCCAGAAATGTGTCTTTTTGGAGGTTGTCTTAGCCATGGCCATGTGTCTGGGGGTGAGTGGAAGGTTGCTGTCAGCTTGTGTTTCTTTGGGTGAGAGGGTTTGCTGACTGTTGAGGCTGTCCATATGTTGGTGGGGTGGGTGGGGGCCTATTTGTTTGGTATGGTGTGGACACTGGTCATGTTGGTGGGGTGGGGACACTCAGTTACTGTGCTACTGGTGTGGTGGGGTTTGTTAGGGAAACTCACTGGATGGTCTGTGTTTGGTGGGGTTGGGGATGGTCTGTTTGTGGGGTTGGGGTCGGGGGAGACAGTCTGTGTGTTTTGGGGCTGACTCATTGAGAGGATGGTCAGTGTTTGGTGCTGGGGGAGGGCCTGCGTTTGGTGGGACTGGGGGGGACGATCAGTGTTTGGGGTGGGTGGTTAGTATTTGGGACTGGGAGGGCGGTCAGTGTTTGGTGGGGCTGGGGGGACAGTCTGTTTCCTATTCTGGGGTCTGGTGGGGTGGAGACACAGGCCATGGTGATGTGGGGACTCTGGCTGTGATGGTAAGGTGGTGACACTAGCCATTGTTTGGTGGACTTGGCTGGCCATTTGTCTGGGGGACTGTCCATGATAGTGGAAAAGGGGGACTGTCCATGTTTGCCTGTCGGGTGTCTTGTGGGGAGGGGGGACTATTTGCTGGTCAGGTGTCTGGGGATCTTTCCATGTTGGCTTATGGGGGTAAATGTCGGTGATTGCTGATCAGGTGTCTGAGGCGGACTATCAATGTTGTTGGGAGGGAACTCTCCGTGTTTGCTAGCCAGGTGTTTGGGATTGTTCATGTTGGTGGGGCGGAAATTCTGTGTTTGCTAGCTGTGTGTCGGGGGTGGGGACTGTCCTTGGTGGGATATGGGGGGACTGTCCATGTTTTCTGGCTGCCTGGGTGTCTGGTGGGACTGTCCTTGTCGGTTGGGGGCATTCTGTGCTCACTGGTGGGAGGGAGAACTGTTCGGGTGTCTGGGGACTGTCCTTGTAGGTGGGGTGAAGGGGACTGTCCATGTTTGCTGACTGGGTTTCTGGTGGACTGTCCATGTTGGTTAGGAGGGGACATTCTGTGCTTGCTGACTGGGTGTTAGCATATAAACATAAGTAAATGTTAAGCGTCATTTCCACCTCATCCTTTACCTGTCAAGGGATGTATCTCACTGACCTGTGCCATAGCTAGCATTCGAACATTAGAAAATGTTGAAACATTATTTCCCCCTCATCATTTACCTGGCTGTAAAAGTAATCTTTCACTTTTTTGATTTCTCCGATCATCCACTGTGGAGGGTGAAACAGACAGATTCCTTGGCCTTGCTGTCTCTGTCTTCATTGCCTGTAAAACACAACCAAAGGGGTAGCTTTTGTGTTCTCCCCATACAGTGTTACAAGACTAGCAAAAAATCTTGCACTAAAACATGCACCCTAAAAATGATTATACTACTACCTGGCTATTGTTATAGCGACTACTGACTGCCATGATTTTTTGGGGAGGTTGGAACACTGGTCGGTAGTGTGTGGGTGGGGTTGCGGACACTGCTGGTTGTGTGTGTGCGTGTGTGGTTGGGGACACTGCTGATTGTGTGTGTGTGGGATTGGGGATGCTGCTGGTCGTGTGTGTGTTGGGGGTTGGGGACACTGCTGGTCATGTGTGTGTGTGTGGTGTTGCGGACACTGGTCATTTGTGTGGGTGGGGTTGGGGATACAGGCATTGTGTGGGTGTGGTGGGGGCACTGGCATTGTGTCGGTAGGGTGGGGTTGTAATTGTATACCAGGCAAACTGTGCTGACCGGTAGCTCAACATATCTCTTTTCAGACAAAGAAAGAAACATAAACAAAATGCAGTATAAAATGTGGTTCTATTTATTTTTGTGTGCCTGTGATGGGGAGGCACAGACCTGGATGCCTGGAGTGGATACCAGATAAATGGAGCTGGAAATGGTGTTGGTTGGGTGAGGTGGGGAGAGTTGCTGTGCTGCTGTGGTGGGGAGAGTGGCTGTGCTGGTGGGGTGGACACAGAGTGTGGAGAGTGGCTGTGCAAGTCCATCAGATTGCAGAGAGTAGCTGAGCTGGCCAGTCTGGGTGGAGATAGTGACCTTGCAGGTCTGGGGTGGGGAGAGTGGGCTGTAGCTTTTTGCATGGACATTTAATTCACTGTTGCTTGCTGTGCCTTCTGCTGCCCTGCCAGCTTTGTGCTGCTGTGCTGACCAGGGCGGACTGGTACACATGCTGAAAAAAATGGTTCTGGCCACTGGTGATGGAGGAGGGAGGGGTGGACGGGCATACTGGCACAGAAATATTTTTTTCAACATGTATGCCAGTCTGCTGGGTCCATGCCATGCTTACCTCCCTCGTACAAGGGGCTTCTGAGCACTAAAGATAAGTTTCTGTGTCAAAATTAGGAACTGTTGGAAAGTATGAAATCCAACAGTATAAAAATTGTGCATGTTTATGTAGTTTCACCTTACTGTGTGGTTCGACAAGATGTTCTGTGGTCTCTCCTCCAAATTTAGCACCCTGACCTGTAACGTAGCCATCCCCCGGCAGGGGGAAGGTCCGTTGTTTTGTGGTCTTTTGGTGGTTTGTTGGGCATTGTAAAATGCATTGTTTCATTTACTGTGTTGTACTGCCTGGACCTGCTTTACCCTGTCTCTATCCTGAATGTAAACATGGTATTAAAAAAGTTCATTTTTTGGTGGTGAGTCTGTCTGTCTGTGTCTGTGTGTAGAAGAATAGAGACACACGCTCGGACAAAAAAAACTGTATTAAACCACATCAAACTGAAGCAACCATGTTTCATTTGTGCCCTTCAAAACTGTCAGATGAGGCGATTTTTGAAGTAGTCTGTGAGGGAAGCATTCCACGGCAACCTGGGCTACCACAACCGCCCACCACACACTGTCATAGGTGATGCTAATAAAACCACCAACCAAGTACTTACCTTTCAGGGTGGGTCCTGCGAGGCTGTGCACAGGTATCTGGAGTCGTTGTTCCAGCAAACTTCCTGTGGCATCTGTTCTCTTAGGTTATGTGATGCGACCACTTTTGTGCCAGGACAGTCCGTGTTTGCTTGAATGGGGTTGTGTAACCCTGGGCATGGACAGAGATGCATATTCCTTAGCAGCCCATGGGGAGGAGAGTAGTAGGGGTTGTGGTGTGACCACACCATGCCCATTATCATCTTAAACAATTAGGGGATTTACATTGTTCTGTTGCACTGTCCCAGGTACATCAGCATGCTTGTTAAGAGCACCGCCTGAGGGATATCAGCAAGTCCCATGCTTATGTATGCAATGCTTGCTTGCTTGAGAAGAGCATTATCCTCTTCGCTTATCTTACCTAACCAGATTCAGGCATGTGACATTGAATAATATGGGATGGGATGGGATGGGAGACTAATGAATTAACTTGGTTATAACAAAGAAATGTGTTAACACTGGGTGCAAGTAAGCAATAATGCCAGACAGGGAGTGTGTCATGCTGGGATAATGTCATGTCTCAGGTGGTTGGGCACGAGTGCATCCAATACATAAGGCATGACGTTATCCTACCATGACACACACCCTGGAGGGCATTATTGCTATTATACAATGGCGTGTTGTTATACAGAATTAAAAAAAATAATTTTAAAGATGTTTTGTTTGGTGTGGAAAAATATTTTTAAGAGAAGATACAAAAAAACACACTAATGCTAACAATCATCAAGAGGTTCACGAAGAGGCTGAGACTAGACCTGTGATGAATCGGGTATACTGGGATAACATCATGGGTCTAGCCCAAGACTGACCAATCAGAGGCCAGCATTCATTCTTGTCATTGTATAATCGCATTTTGTTATGTAATCTTTGTAAATAAGGGCTCATGCTGTGAGGATGCACATGCTGGGATGTTTCCCATACCATCCATGTTTATAGGTATACTGAGGTGGCACAGACATTTGCTGCACTTCCTTGAAACATGCTTTTTGCACTCCTCAAGGGTGGGAGGGCTAGCTCAAGCAAACATTTCAAGAAGTTCAGGATCCACTATAAGGGCTGGACTTGGAAGGGTTATGTATGCAGCAAAGGGGGGTGAGAGACTAGTGAGCTATCCACCTGGAGGTTCAGGTGGGGGCAAAATTAGGCCAAGACCGATTTGAATTGAAGCTGGGGAGGTCCTGTCCTCCTGAGAAGTTAAGTTCCTTACATATTTTCAACTTTACAAGCAAGTCCTCACTCCCAAGGCAGAAGAATGAGAACTGAATATAAAACAGATCTTGGTCAGTTTTTCGACTCTGGTCTCAGGAGGAGTTGGGCCGAGAGCAGGCTGCAGTAAAACTGGTGGGGTGGGGAAGTGCTCTGACTTGGCCTGGGCTGGTCCCTCCCAGGAGTTATTTAGCTGTAGTCTTAAATGTTTTTTGGGCGTTATTTGATGCTAGTTGATTTGTTTGCATTATGCAAGCCACCCGCCCTCTTCACTGTCGTGATACGCGAAAATCAGGACTTTTCTGTTACTTTGCCCCCCCTGTAAAAATAACAAACTACGCCCCTGCAAGGGCCCTAAGTTTTACAATAAACTACCCCCTGAACTTCAGGCCTGTAGTTCAATTGGCTCATTCATCTCCTCCCTCAAGGACCACCTCCGCCAATCCACCACCTGTGTGCCCCCATAGGTAATCCCCCTGGATGTCCACCAACCCTTGAGTTACCTTAGAGTTTATATGTATCTGTATATAGGCTCTATTGTTGTGTGCTCTGTATTTTTTTTTTATTTCGATTCTAGATGATCCTGTCATATACACTGTTCCTATTGTAAATACCATAAACTTTAGCAAATATTGTTTTTATCTTTTTCTCTGTATTATCCCATTTTTGTACTACTGGACATTTGTGAAAACAGGCATTTTTGCTCACATTTCTTCCAGTACAAAAATAAAATTGAATTGAATTGAAAAGACTCAATGGAGCTGTAGCCATGTGACAAATGCATAAATTAAAGAAAATGTAATATTAAAATAATACATAAAAGCAAGAAATGAAAACCGGCAACTTAGGAATGGCACTCACCAAAAATAAACAGTTCCAAGGATAATTGTTTTTAATTCTTATTTCAATTATCTGGTTTCAGCCATATACCAGTGCCATGGTGGATATGTGTGAGACTATATGGAGCTGTAGCCAGGGGATTCATGCAAGAATTTTGAAATGTATTCTCTAACTCAGTAGGCAAATGTGAACCCTTTTAGTATAACCAGTGTAACACGTACTACCAAACACCTCTTAAATCTGCACAATTGCTGTTCTGTGATCTCTGCTGTAGGGGTTATACATTTACTGATTTTGTAGTATCATTTATAATGGGTTGTATGCTAGATGAGAGCTAAGGATAGCCACAGTAGCCAAATGTGGGTCACCAGTATCATGGGCTGCCTCCTTCCGCTGCACTAACAGGCTGGAACTGTCCCACAGAGTTTCTGACCTTTTTTCCCTCTTAACTCTTCCAGTTGCCAGCCTGCATCTTTCATCCTAACATCCCATTCTAACAACCATCCCCCACAGTCCTACTCAGACACTGGTGTAAGGATCTAGAACAAATGTAACAAGAACCAAAACTATTTTTTAAATAACAAATCATGGCAATGAGAAACAGTTTTCTAAATCTTCCCTCAAATCAAACTCAGCTTGTTACCCCCCCACCTAATATTTATCCCAGTCTGTATGTTCCAGTCCTGACTCATTCCTTCTCCAGCATGGTTACTTGTTTTCATCACTGGACAAAGGGCACTGGGGGTTTCAAATTCAGTCAGACCTTGTGTGGCCTGCATTTTATTAATAGTCCAATAACTGAATTTTAAGCAATAGGGGCTAGTTCCCTAAACAAAAACTTAACTACAAAGCCATACTGTATAGTAAAATAAACATGCAAAACTTTAATAGTATGCACTTCAGTTATTTGTAGAACAAAAGCAGCAGGGGGCACCTGCTTATTCACCAGATTTTGTTTCAGTCTTCTAAATTCATGGTTTGATTCATATCAGGCTTATAAAACTATTTCCTTCCGTAGGTGAGGGTGAGGCATGTAGGCTGTGTATATTCCCACATAAACCTAAAATGTTAATAATATAAAACATAACATCTGGTTTTGTAGAATATAAATTCAAACTGGCTGGCACAAAGGCAGGCTTATGTTTTAATGGGCCCCCAGCAAGGCTAGTCATGGGGCCCCTACCTCCCTACTGTGGTATGCATCTTTATGTCATTGTGATGCCATTTTGGAAGCATTTGCACAGTTCACAAACTTGTGTGCTGTCTTAACAGGGCACATTAACACATCTAAGTAATTAAAAAATAATCTTGAATAATGCTACCTTGTACTGGGCCAGACTGTGGAGCCTTTGAATTGGTGGCCCCAGCAGCTGCTGGGATTTAGGGTGCCTGACAGCTCTGCACAGGCAGCAGCAAGATACAAATTAAGCAAAGCAGCCACAACAGTGCTGTTTCCCTCAGACTATTTACTATAGCAAGGAAATGGGGCTCAACTTTTAAGAATGTTTGAAAGTTTATTATGTTGAATCTGGTACCACAGCAACTTCAGACAAATCAGATTTCCTTTCTAGGTAGGGCAGATGGCCAGGCATGTAACTCAGAGGTGTTAATTGGTACATGATATGTTAATAGGTGCTATAACTGCAGTGCTTTGTTACAGAAATTAGGTTGAAGTGTCTCAGATGGGAATGATTACAAGTTAGACTGGCTGAGTTTGGTTTCTGTAGCCAGGGTGGTCCACTCAGGGCTGGACGCCCCCCTGGCTAGCAGTATCCCTAGGCCTGGGCTATGTTGGCACTGGCTGCCACAGTTACCACCATCAGCATTGCTTTATTGGGTTGCCATTTATGATCTGAAATAATAATGTGTGGCTTTCAAGCAGACACACCATGGGAAGGGCCATACAATGGGCTGCTGATTCTGCACTGAAGTATTTGTTTTCCTGTTCATAGTGTCACAGAAGGGTAATGAAGTTACATCACTGCACCCATGACAGATATCCAGCACAGTCTTCATCAACAAATTTTAAGGCACTGAACATAGCTTTTTGTTTCACAAGTCTCTCCACCATATAAGTGATGGATGTCTACTGTGTATAAACATCTTTAATTAAGCAAGGTTGGAGAGTGTTTTGCTTCTGCTGGTAATGACGGTGGAGCTCAGCACATTTGTGGAATGAATGAAGTATCTACTAATGTAACATACAGCATCAAGTATTCCTTTAAACTGCGTGTGTTGTCAAGGACATGACTTATCACCAGATTTAATATGTGTGAAAAGAAGGTACACACATTTAAAAAAGAGGCATAACAACCATACCAGCTAACCATAACTAGTGCAAATAATGTATCACACCACTATGCTATGCTATGCTGTTTATGCTGGTACAGAGTCCTAACCAATGCCATTAGCGGAACTCCAGAACGTTTTTTTCCACTGTTCATCCCCTCCTTTACTGATAAAATAAGGCACTTCCTTTATTGAATTCCGAGAAGACTGAGGTGCTGGTGGTGGATCTGAGTCGCTGGATAGAGAGGTCGGTAGCGGGGTCTTTGGCTCAGAAGTGCCCAGCTGCCTTTCTCTGAACAGATGCACAACCTGGGGGTGGTTCTTGATGATTGGCTGACACTGCATTTGCAGGTGTCAGCAGCCATCAAGTTTTCGTTTTATCATCTTAGGAACATTGCCAGGGTTAAGCACCTAGTTCTGTCCGGTGACCTGCCGACACTGATCCACGCCTTTGTGACTTTGCTCCTAGACTACTGTAACTCCCTCTACCTGGGGCTTCCAGGGGTTGATATCTATCACTTGCAGCTGGTGCAGAACATGGCAGCATGGTTGTTGACTGGGACTCCTCGTTTGAGTCACATCACTCCCATGCTGCGCAAATTGCACTGGCTGCCTGTACAGTGGTGGATCACCTTTAAGGTCAGACTTCTAACCTATAAGACCCTGCATGGACTGGGTCCGAGCTACCTGCAAGATCTCCTGATTCCCTACAGCCCTGACCATCCCCTCCACTCAACTGATGAGGGGTTGTCAAAGGTTCCCAGGGTTCGGCTGAAAACATCTGGGGCCCGAGCTTTTATGTATGGCGCCCCTACCCTGTGGAACTCTCTGTCTCATCAGATTCGAGAGTGCAGAACAGTGGAGAGCTTTAAGGCAGGTTTAAAAATTCACCTATTTCAAACAGCTTTTAGTGAGTATATTATCTAACTCATCTGTATTCTGTTTTGCCAGCTTTTATGGATTGTTATTAACTTATTGTTTTAATATTGACATTTTAATATGTGCAGCACTTTGGTTTGGAGAATTGCGCTATATAAGTAAAGCTTATTATTATTATTATTAATGTTGTTGTGCCTCAGTGAGGCTGGCTCTGTAAGGCTGTCTGCTTTACTGTAACTCCCACAGGTGGTGATGGTGGGATGAGAATGATGGTGGTGGTGCTTGATTTGGAGCCAACTAAAGGGGCGGTAAAGCTCAGGAATCTTTGGTTTCAACTAATGTTCCAGATTACACTAGTGATTTGCACATATACCACATCTGCCTCCTTCAGAAGTGTCACTATCTGTATGCATACTGCACTGTATATAGTAGACACAACATGCTGAGAAAGCATGAAGTGTAATGGGATGTTGTATTTAGATGTACTTACTGCAAAAGCCTTCAAAAGCCAGTGTCCCCCACATGGAGAATGGTTGAAAATCAAGGGCCATCATCTCACAAATGAGCTGTGTCATTCATACAGAACGTGCATAATTATGCAGCACTTTAGTGTGGACATAGAATGACTCTGGCAGTGTACTTTGTTTTGTTAAGAATTCACTATTAGCACCAGTTAGGTGGTCACTGGGTCTGATTCTCATCGGTGGTGACTGGACTCCTGAAGCAGCATCTGTGTCTGGGGAGTAAGTGTTGCTATGGTAGCAAGAGTTCTTAAATTAACTGTGTTATCCCTATTCCAGTACATGCCTGTCCCTGGTTCCCCCAGTTTGACTCTGACCTCAGTGGGGATTGTGCCTCCCTGTTAGGAGGATGCCATGATCGCATCTTAAATTATCCACTAGAAAACATGATTCCAAAGTTCAAGTAGACTGACCCAACTGATCTTTTTACCACACTAATTCCAGCATGCTTGTGTCATTCATTAAATACTCCCATACTATACTACAGGGGGTCACTGTGCCTTTTTAGTGACAATGCCCTGGGGGTACTTCTGTAGGAATAGGCAGTGACTGCATGCAGATGGCTTTTGTGGCAGTATGTAGTGATGTTGAGCACAAGTAGTAGGTGGTACTAGGGGACTGATGCAGGGCTAGGGCTTGGTGGTATATTTTCAGGCTAAGAAACTTCCTTTCATGCTCATCTCTTTTTTGCTATTTTTTTTATTTCACCACATCCTCCCATTAAGGCCTTCATTCTTTAGTAACACAGTTATTGCCTATAGCCAGTGGTATAACTGAGATAGTTCCTCTTATTATTTTCCTTCTTTCGTATATGTGCTTGCCCATGTCCCTTCTCCTCTCCTGCTTCTTCGTCCTGCTCCTCCTCCTCTGCTTGAGCTTCTTCCAGCTGCTCCTCCTTCTTCTCCTGTCATGCTTCTCCTCCCTGCCCCCTCTTCCTCTCATGCTTCTTCCCCTGTACCTCCTCCTGTTTTTGTGCTTCATATACTGTTCCTCCTTCTACTCCTTCCTTGTTTCCTCTTGCTCTTTGTCCTCTCTCTCCAATGAATCTTCTGTCTCCACTACCTTCTATGTTTCGGTTTCAATACCATGCCACCCTGACAGCTCTACTTCCATATCCTTCTCTTCACTGAAACTATCTCATAAAAATCACTTTGATGTTACTTGCTTAGCTTTGTAGAACTGCAGTATCAGCATACCTTGCCTTCCTCTCATAAACAACTGTACTTTTTCCTTTGCTGACAGGATTAAAGTAGTGTACGTGCCAGAGCCAGACTCAGTGTCACTTTCATCGAGCATAACAGATGAGTAGCACTGGGTTTTGTGGTGTTGCTGCATGATATGGAGGGGGGTCATGTGGTCATTGTAAGCAGACCTACAACTGAAGCCACCTACGCACAAGCAGCTGTGTCATCCATTGTCATGTTGTTTGTGTGAGATAGCAAGGGAGAGTGCTTGGTTTTTCAGTTATGCATGGATCATTTCTACCTCGTTATCATTTAGGGGAATTGGAGTAAGTAGTAAGTAAGTAAGTGAGTACATTTATTTGTTTGGTGCCGAATCACAGAGACTCGGGGTGCCTAGCAGTAAAATACAGCAGGGTGATGCACAACATTCACATACATTTATAATAATTAAACCAGATTCAAATAAACAAAATTATAACTTTAAAACATGTCAGCAGGAAAAGCTTTTTTAAACAAATGAGTCTTTAGGCCCCACTTAAATGCCTCCAATGTAGGGGTCTCCCTCAAAGTTCTTGGCAGTGAGTGCCAGAGAACCGGACCGTCCACCCCGACTGAACAATCACCTGAGGTTTCCAGCCTGGTCCTCGGAACCACCAGGAGGCACTCCGTGAAGGAACAGATGAAGCGGGCCGGGATAGTAGGAGTAAGGAGGTCTGACAGGTAGCCAGGGCCCGGCTCATATAGGCCTTGTAGGTGAGCAAGCCCACCTTAGAAAGAATCCTTCACCAGACTGGCAGCCAATGCAGTTCACGCAGCACTGAGGTCACATGGCAGGGCCTTGACAGCCCTTTCAGCAGCCTGGTCACTGCATTCTGCACCAGCTGCAGCCTGCAGAGGTTCCTTCCACTGACCCCAAGGCAAAGAGCATTACAGCAGTTGAGCCTGGATGTCACAAAGGCATGCACCAGTGATGGCAGTTCTTCAGGCAGAATTAGGGGTTTAATCTGAGCGATGTTCCTCAAATGGTAGAAAGCAGTTTTGACGACAGCTGACACCTGAAATTCAAATGTCAGATCGTTATCGAGGACAATACCCAGATTTCTCACCCTAGAGGATGCCAATAATGCAGTTACCCCAGGACCAAGCCTGTTGTTATCCCAGAGGCACCCTCATCACGTCTGCATCCTAGCTCAATCACTAGAACCTCTATCTTGCCTGGGTTTAGTCTCAGCCAGTTAGAGTCCATCCAGTCCAGGATCTTGGCAAGACATTTATTCAGCACTTCAACAGCAGCACTTGTTCCAGGCACAAAAAAACATGTACAGCTGCGTATCATCTGCATAGCAGTGAAAACCCAGACTGTACTGTCTAATGAACCTCTCCGGGGCAGCATGTATACTGCGAACAACATCGGCAACAGGATCGCACCTTGAGGAACTCCACAGGTCAGTAGCATCGGAGAGAAGGAGAAATTCCCCATCACTACCCTCTGCCTCCTGCCCAAGAGAAAGGACTCAAATCTGTTGATGACAGTACCATTGAGTCCACAATACTCTCTAAGACGATCCAACAGCATGATGCGGTCCATGGTATCAAATGCAGATGACAGATCAAGGAGGGTGAGAAGTTGACCTCTCCCCTCAATCTCTTGTCCTGAGAAGATCATTATGTACCTGAACTAGTGCTGTCTTTGTGCTATGCCTTGCTCTGAACCAGGACTGGAATGGCTCGTAGATGTCAAAAGTCTCCAGGTGGGCCTTGAGTTGCAAAACCACTATCTTCTCTGAAACCTTCCCTAGAAATGGGAGGTTGGAGATAGGTCTATAATTCTGCAGGATGCCGGGGTTGAGAGATGATTTCTTTAGAAGGGGCTTCACCAACGCCTCCTTCAAGGTGTCGGAGAAGAGTCCCCCCTCCGACAGCAAACACCCAACTATCCCGGTGTACACTAGACCAATAGCCTCAACAAAACCCACTAGGAGATGCAACGGGCCAAGGTCCAGTTCACAATAAGTGGGTTACAGCTTCTAGATCACCTCAGAGACCTCGGCCACCTCCACCAGCCAAAACTCCATGAAGACAATTGGAGTGCCCCTGCTCCATGCTCCAGCCAGATCCCACCCTGCAGGAATGATCTAAACCCACTGATGAGATCCTAGAAGAACAGAGCAAACTCTTCACAATGAGATACTGAAAAGGCTTATTTTGGCTGTAGACAGACTGGATAAAGAAGCCTGTCCACAGTCTGAAAGAGCTGAGCCAGTCTGTTCTTCCCTGCATCAATCGCCCTGGACAGGAACTCTGTCTTCTTATGGTCGATTGCCTTTTGATAATCAGCATAGTGATTTCTCAAAACCAGTCTATCCTCCACTGACTGAATCCTACACCACCTCACCCAACCCAGTCGCACAAACAACACTAACACCAGAAAAATCAACCACCACCATGAGTCCCTCTGGGGACAATCCCCTCAAAGGGTGGTAGCTGACATCTCAACAGGGGATGGACCACCAGGGGGGTCCTGAACAAGAATTTCATCATACAATGATCGGACCAAGTGACCCACTCAATCCTGAGGTTGGTGACCTCAAGACAAATTCGGAATACCAAGTCCATGGAGTGGCTGTGATGGTGGGTCGCAGAGGCAACTGCCTGTGCCAGGCCCAGTGATGTCAGATCCAAATTATAAGGATTCATCATTGACCTAGGTATTGAAGTTGCCCAGAATAAGCCACCTAGGTGACTCCAACACCCTGTCAGTGACGAAGTCCGCAACCTCCTGCAGAAATTCCCCTCCCAGCTCTGAAGGGGATACACTAGGAGAATTCTACAACCCGCACCTGAACCCCCATGTACTGCCACACATTCAAAGGATGAGGTAGAACCCATTGGGTGTACAGAGAAATTCAGGCCGGATCTAAAACAGATGGCCACATCCCCAACCCTGCATTCCCTCCTCGGGCAGTGTACCACAGAGTACCCGACAGGGATCAATGCCTCCAAACTTGGACCTGCATCATCCCCCAACCAGGTCTTCATGATGCATACCAGGTTGACTGAAGAAACGAAGTCTGATATAATTGCGGTCTTGATCTCATTGACCTGACATTGCATAACACTGCCTGAAGGGAATCAGTATAGGCTGTAGGCCCTCTAGCTGCCTGCCCATGTGGTCCATTGGGAACCCTGCTAGGAATGGAGACCAAACACAACGGGCCTCTCTCAAGGCTCCTTTTTCTCCTAGGGCACCTCCGATTCTTTACCAACCCAATCCCACTCACCACCGTTGAGTCCACGACACCCTGCCACAGACCTCATTGTCCCCTACAAATACCCACCTCCCTGCAATGCCTTACAGCTGCAGCTGGGAGGGGAGATCACATAAGGGGTGAAGTCATGCAGCAGGGCAGCTGCTTAATTAATTCAAAGGGGCCCAAGACTTCTACACATAGCTAAAACCAACTAAACCACCCAAACAAAATAAAACAATATCCCAATTCTCAGCTAAAATGTCCTACCTAATCATACAAACACCATCCACACAACAAATACAAATTCATCTAACTAACCAATCACTACCACACAATCATACACTACCTAGTCCCCTCCCACCTATAAAACTGCCCATAACCAGAACTTAAACAATTATATACACAAGTTTAACTAAATAAGTAAGAATTATCATATATCAGTTTGAGTTCAGAGGTAAAAACTGTTCCAAGGGAAATTTAATAACTAGTCCAAAAGGAGGAGAATCACCAGAGGAGCCCCCTGACAGTGATCCCACCACTGCCAGAAAGAGGGTGGTTTAGTTTGGAATATTAGCAGTTCTCTCACAACAGACTGATATAAATCCAAATCTGAAAGGGTATTTTTATGAGTGGTCCTCTCACTACCACTCACTTTAATACACAGTACTTACAAATAATTCCAGGATCTTGGGGGAGGATTAAAATCCAAAGCCACTCAGAATCACAGCCGTTCAATGGGCTAAATAAGGGAATCACTCCCAAGAGTTTCAACAGTCCCAAAATCGCTGCTGAAACTCTGGGCCTGGCACTCAAAGCAATCACCAGGCCCCCAGTCAGTCCATGGATCTACCGTCTGCTGACCAACCGCCACTTATCCTTTGGAGTAGGAAGAAACCAGCGTATTTCTGGATTATTCAGAGTGGTGTCAAAGGCACTGAAAGACCTAGGAGAGATGCAAGGAATGGAAGTGGAATTGGGTTCCTTTGGCCTGTCTATCACAGATCCAGCCTAGTTCTGCCCACCACAATGACTCTTAGTCCCCCCATGACCATCTTCACAACCATCAGTTGCAGAAGTCATACAAGGAACTGGCATAGTGGAGCCTTTATCTGCACCGTTCCTTCAACTTCAGCTACAGTATTTATCCTCCTGTTCTTTTCTTCAAGTTTTCTGCAATACACAACAGGTGGCACTAAAAACCATGATGTAGCGGAATGCAATACTGAAAATAATGATGACTCATTACGATAATGTGTATATTGATGATTCACTGACCATGTGCAGTGTGACGCAAAGTAAGAGGGAGGAAATGAGTGAGAGTAGGTCCTCTCTCTGGGTCCTGCTCAGCCCCACTGACAGTCCCCATTGAAAGACACTGATGCCTAACATCCTCTCAGTAGTCTCACAGCAGCTACCTTTTAAACTTTCACTTACTGTTCACTTTATTGACTGTGGCTCATATGCAGAAAAAACCTAAAAAGAAGGAAAATGAACTGTATAAGAAAACATAAAGAAATCCACCCTTGCCAGTCCCTCTTCCCAGCTAAGCTGAAACTATGTCCTTGCCCTGCTGCAAGCTGTAGCTGTAACAACCACACATGGCCCTATAACCCCCTCTGCAGCATCATATGACTTAACTGGCCTGCTCTGCACAGACACTTCCGTTAACTAGCTAACTATAATAATAGTGGATGATTCTCTAATGATTTTAAAATAATTTTCATTCAAAAACAACTTTTTAAAATATCTGAAGACCTGTACTTCTCATTGCAGACATATCCTCTGCTGGGAGAGAGATGGAAATAGCACTGAGACATTCACAGCATGAGTTGATCACAGTCTTCAACATTGTTGATTGGCATCTGCAGGTCACGTGACTTGCACAAGCTTGCAAAGACTCAGTGAGTGATTGACAAAAAAAACAAGCTGTATAAATGCCAAAGCGCCCAGAGAGTGGGTCCATCAAACCCAACTTCAGCATTTTCTCACCCATAGTGCAATGACTGCATGCAGTCATTTACAGCCAATGATCTCTATGCATATTGCCTACATAGTGTAATTACACCGCATACTGGCATCTTGGTAAACACATCTAGTGGCATTGGTATGTGGCATGGTATGTTTCCACACATACACAGCTCCCTTCCATTAGGACTGCTGTGTTCCCTGGCCCCATCCATCTATGCACATGCAAAACAGTGGTGATGGTCATGTCAGCTGCTATAAGGAGGACTGGATTGCCAGGCTTATGCTTGGATATGCACTGCCACCTGCACTGTACTTAGGGGGCATTTTTTTGGAGGGGTGCATGATTGGTAAAACAGTACCCTGCTTTTAGCTGTCTGTGTTCCTTGTCCCCTGGCCACAAGGCTATTCAGTGTTTGGGACAGACATCCTTCCCAGCCCTACAGGATCCATAGTAGAGCTGAGCAATGCCGGTGTATGTGCATATTTGTTTTTGGCGGGGGAGGGAGGTGTTGATAAGTAGCCTCTCAGTTCTTCCCCCTAGTGAAGTTACTTCTCCACCTTTTTTAATTTGTCTTCCATTTCCTACGGGCAAAGAGTCTCAGGCCTTGCTAAAGTCCACATATAGTATGTCTGCTATGTGACTCTTATCAGCTGTCTTCATGACCAAATCGAAGAAGTCTATCATATTTGTCTGGCATACTGCATGACATTAACGTGAGCAGCCTCTTTTTCTGAAGCTCATTGGTCTGGCTACAGCCATAACACTATATGCTCTTTTATAATGTTTTTTATGGGTGCCAGGTGTTATCACTTTGTTTAATCACCATGGTTGTTAAGAAAATAATGCTCCGGCACTGGATGGATCAATCTATTTCATCCTGTGTAGACTGGCACCAGGAGATGCTGGAGACTGCGCATAGAGCGCACACTGGCCTTTATGAGAAAATGCTGCAAATTATATGTGAACTACTGGGGTTTGCTGGATGCCTGGTAGTCCATCTTGGGGTAACACCTATACTATTTTTGGTAAATGAGTGTACCTGCTTTTTAAAATGTATATTTCGCTCCTGTCTCCTATACCTACTAAAATGGGGGACTATAGGGGTAGGGTGGGAGGGGCTAGCACTTGAATGTTCACTTGTACTTGCATTTCTGTATATTTTTGAATAACAAACTATACAAAATCTTTCAATAAAGATTGCTAAATTAAAAAAAAATATACATATATAAAGGTTTTTAGCACTTTCCCCAAGATCGAGATCTGACTGACCAGTCTATAGTTCCCTGGATCCTCTCTACTCCCACTCTTGTGGAATGCCACCACATTGGCCTCCCTCCAATCAGCTGGAGCCACCCCTGTTCTATGGAGCAGTTCAAGAGATCAGTTTGTGGTTCCACCAGAAGCTGGGCATCCTCCCTTAGCACCCTAGGGTGCAGACCATCAGGACCTGATGAACTGTCAACCTTCAGGGTCCTGAGCCCCTTTGTTATCCTCTCCACTGCTATTTCTACTATTGCTGAGCCATGTCCCTTCCCCTGGCTAGAATCCAACACTATGATAGCAGTCCTGCCTCCTCCTTCATTAATACTAAGCAGAAGTATTTACTTACAATATCTGCCTTCTTATTATTATTGTCTTTTTGATTTCCCCACCATTGTTCTGCCTGACGATTCCCCACCTCCACTACCTTTGTCCTCCGCTGTTTTTGATATAGCAGAAAATGTTTTGTGCTCTTCCTTGATACCCTCTGCTATTTTCATCTCACACCCTACTTTTACTTGTCTTACCAGTTTGTTACCTTAAAACCATCCTCTTTATCCCTATTGCTTCCACCACATCCATCGAGAACCAAAGTGGTCTTTTGTGTTTCTTTTTTTTTCCTACTTGACTGAGCCAGGAGCTACTTGCTTCTGAAATTCCCTGCTTTGCGATTTCCTACCCGGCTTCAACCCCCTCTGCTTCCCTCACCCCTACAAGTTT
The DNA here is from genome assembly GCA_016271365.2 of Neoceratodus forsteri. Taxonomy (NCBI): domain Eukaryota; kingdom Metazoa; phylum Chordata; order Ceratodontiformes; family Ceratodontidae; genus Neoceratodus; species Neoceratodus forsteri. The sequence continues at coordinate 617,113,240 of CM028133.1, forward strand.
CTTTTGAATTAACTTCCCCACCCTTCTGAAATCTGCTTTCTGAGATCTTGAACCATTGGCCTTGAATTTTAGGACTGGGTTTCCAACATGATGTTGAACCACACTGAGTTGTGATCACTGTCCTGAGGTGCTCCTCTACTCTGATCTCTCTTATGGTGTTCTTCATTAGAGAGTACTAAGTTCAGTATAACCCATTCTCTGGTAGGATCTAATGGACCTTTATGCTTACCTAAGAATAAAAAACATTGTCCTACCACCTTTGTTTTCTTGTTACGAGGTAGCCCCCCAGCAGAATTACCCTGCTCTTCCTTCTACCAAGCCCCACCCATCCCTTTCCACAGTCTCTTTCTCCCTTAGATACTTTCAATAGCTAACCTGAGGTTCTGACTGGAAACCCAAGATTTAGCAAGCCTCTGCCCATCCTCCTTCAAATCTATGCAGTTGTGCAAGGGGTGGTGCCAGAGCTGTGATTAGACTGAATGATGCCACAAGCGGACACACATGTGGCACCCTCCTGCTTCCTCACAGTCATCCACAATCACCTGTTCCTCATATCTATAAAAGGGGTAAGAATACTCTGTAAACATTTGTTGGAATGAGCTCCATATATGAAATACATGCATTGCTTTTTGAAGGGGCTGTGGCTGTAGTAAGCAGAACGTGGATCAGTACAAGTGAGCACAGTAAGTGCTTAATACACTCACCCCAATTAATTGTAACTTTGAATCGCACAAATATAGAAGACTTGATAGTAAGAATGATAGACTTTAAAGCAGCAGGGTCATTTTGGCTTAAAAGTTAGGAGAGGAGGTACAGTACACAACCTTTGGAGGATTTGACATTCCTTGCCAAACAGCAACTTGTGGGGCTACTTTACACATCAAGAAATAAAATATCCATGAAAGAATATCATTTCAAGCAGCACCCCTTAAAGAGCAGGAGCACATTTCATTATTTTATTTTATTTTTAAATGTTTCACCAAGAGATGAACACTGTTCTGTGACAGCTCTTTCCTAAGTTCAACCAGGAAGGGTTGAAAACATGGCCTGCTTACCAGTTTTATTGACAGGCCTTCGGTTGTCCAGGACAGTGGTGAATGTTCCTGTCTCGTATGATACTTGCCATGGGATCAGGCAATTTTCCATAGCTGTGTGTGAGTGCTGATGATCAGAATGGCTGCCACTACACATTTACAGTCACTTCAATATCAATCCTTTATAAAGCACTTTGGGATACAATGTGAGTGAGAGAAGCACTATATAAATACAAGTTATTTTCCTTAATCATCTTTATCTTCCATCTGGACAGTCAACAGAGATGGTTTGATATCTCATTTGAAGGATGGCACTACAGCAGTGCAGCACCCCCTAGTGCTGCATTATAGTGCCAGTACTGGGAATTAACAGGATTAGAAGGAACCCATGACTTTCTAATCTGCTAGCCCCAGAGTCAAGTATGTAACCAAGTGTGAAAGCTGCTGAACCACTGGCACTGTGACAAACAGCTCTGACTGATGCTGGTAGGACAGTAACAGAGAGACAGTGCCTCCTCGATTATCCTCCACCTTATTATTCTCCACCCTCAATAATCCACCAAAATGTGTTTGTACAAAATGTTTGCTATTCTATTGCTTCTTATTATCCACTACCCTCAATTTTCCACCACCCTCAATTATTTGCCCAGTTTTTCCTGGTATAAAAGTGGGTGGATAATTTAGGGTGCACTGTACCTACATACATGTGTATGGACAGAAAAGGACTCCTTTACTCACCTTTCCCGACAATGCAGTCTCCAGGAGACAATATTTTTTTTTAAATTCCTACAGGGCAACGTTACATATCTGAAATATTCCACAAAATTCCTTCCTTCAATGTAGGGACTCCATTTTTACGGTTGCTTAAACAGGTTCTCACAGATTACCTGCCAGAACATTTGATCTCTCTAATCTGTCTCTCATGTTTTCAAGATGACTATACTGATGGATCCTATTTAAATATGGGGGCAAAAGGAATAAGGGCATGGCATCATGGAGCAGCAATAGGTGCTGGTATTTGAGTATCTCATAAAATAACATCCAGTCACATTTGACCAGTTTTCATGTAAAAGTATATAATGCACTTCGTTATTACATCGAAGATACGTGGTAAATAACTCCCACATAATGAAAGATACTGCAGGTGGAATTGTGGGGAGGGAATGGGAACCCACACACATATCCTATGGAACTGCCCCTTTCCTGTAGCACATTAGAACAGATTTTTGAGATTGGTAACTCTGCAGTCCATATAATTTTTAGACATTTTAGGTACTGTTGTAAGGATCACTCATAAATCATTGTTCTGGATATGTTGTACTGCTGCAAAAAACATGTAACTGAAAAGGGATTAGAACCCCACTCTTGCATCTTTGCAAAATGTAATTAATGAAATTTACAGAATGGGAAAAAAATAACCTTCTTACTACAACATCAGCTCTCTAAGTTTAACTCAAAATGGCAACCCTGACTTCTTTATATCATGGAGCACTGAAGGGATTGTGTTCCGTAGCCCCCAACCCTTACCTTTACCTACCTGTTTACTTATTCTACTCTAGTACTTTTTTTAGCACAATCTGAGGCCCCAGACTCATGCTTGATGGTTTATTTAATGCCCCAATTGGATTCAGCATGATTATTAGTAGCTCTATTGTTTTTAAATGGTGTATTTATTTGTGTTAGTTATTGCCAAACAGTATTTCTGTTATGTGACAATGTATTAGTGTTTCATGTAATTGAAACAATTGTTATCCTTGATTTTTGGTTGTATTTCAAGTACAACTTCAATAAAAATGTGAATTTAAAAAGAAAAAGACACATGGTCCATCCAGTCTGCCCAATTCCTACCTAGGCCCTCAGTAGCCTAACACCGGCTAGCTCTATAGGTGATCAATTACCATATAGTTCCACTTGATATAACCCCCTCTCATTTACTCCAGTCCCTCCTATTGTGAACTTCACCAGTCCCATGTGTCGACCTATTCTTGCCATGTTAACACTGACCAGCTCCAAAGGCAAATTGTGACAGTTGCATGAGAACAGTATTTTTGTCCCCCAGACTTCATCAACTCCTTCTGCTTGACCCATTAAGGACACATATTTTGTTTTCATATAGTGTTCCTCAGTAATAATGAATGAAGGGAAATGAAAGCAAAATTGACATGTTCAACAACATCAAAGTGAGTGAGCTGTGCTAGAAATAGAGTCAGCTGCAGTGGAAACTTGGATTTAAGCTAGGAAGAAGAAAACCAAAACATACACGGATGTCAGATAAAAAGGTAATATTCCAGGTTTTGTAGTAATGTGGAGTTTAACTGCCTTTAAGGTTTTTTTTCCTTTTACACACACTGGCCCAGATATTCAAAAGGGTTGCGCATGGCACAACAGTGTTCGCCATGTGCAACCACTGATATGGCCTCCAACACAATATTCAAAGGAAAACTGCGTGGCACAAATCCCGATGCACCGGAGTGCATCAGTAATGTGTCTGCAGGCAGAGGTGGAGTGTACCCATGCATAACCTGCACAGCCCGATATTCAGCCGGGATGTGAAAGCCATGCATCATGCAACCCCTACCTGTGCCAGCACAAAATTAAGCAAAAAAAAGGAGAATGATGCCACCCACAGGTGAGCTGCCACATTGCAGGGCACAACACGGCAGCTGCCACCTGTGGGTGGCCACTGGGTTCCAGCTGCCTGGCGGCATTCCCCCATGCCCGATCACAGGCATGTGTAAATAAGACCTCGTCGTATCCTGGTGGTCCAGTGGACGCTTTCTGCCTGATCGCGGGCATCTGTACACAAAAAGGACCAATATCCCTGGTGGTCTAGTGGTCCCCTCCCCACCCGCCCACTGGGCCCCACCACCCCGCTCCTCCCGGTCAGCTGGCAGGCAGCAGCACCCACCACCTGCCACCTGGCCACCTGCCGACTGACAGCTCAGTGGGCTGCACACCCATTGGTTAACAGTGTGAGCCAATGGGCGTGCAGCCCAGCTAGCTACACATTCCAGATATGTGATTCATTCACATATCTGGAATGTGTAGTATGGTATGGTTGCACACCCATTGGCTCACGCCAGAACCACTGGCATGCAGCCCCACCGAGCTGTCAGTCGGTGGGCGCGGGTGGCAGGCAGGTGGGCTGCCGCCTGCCAGCTGGACCAGGGGAGCGGGCTGGTGGGCCCAGTGGGTGGGTGGGGAGAGGGGTACCCATTAGGATATTGGTCCTTTCGCTAGTTACAGATGCCCGCGATTAAGCAGAAAGCAGTCCACTGGACCACCAGGGATTTTGGATGGGGGATCATATTACAACAGATACCCGTGATTGGGCAGAGTATGGTCCACTGGACCACCAGGGATATTGGACAGATTTTTTTTTTATTAAAACAGATGCCCACGATCGGGCAGAAAGTGGTTCACTGGACCACCAGGGATATAGGACGGTTTTATATTTTACACAGATGCCCGTGATCGGGCTTCGGGGGGGTGCCAGTCCCCAACGGCTGCTGCCTGGCGGGGCGCCAGGTGCAAGTCATGAGATCAAAGCGCACCTGCGTACCGTCAGGGCCATAATGATATGCAAATGGCCCCATGCACCTTGCATAAATTATGGCCCCATTTGCATGTCAACTTTTGATTATCGCTGGTGCTGTGCATGGCACAATGGAACTTGCACTAGCGCATCTCCATGCTCCACTCTGGCCACTTGCGCTGGTGCAGTGCCACTGTGCCATGCACAGTGGGGGTGGCCAGGGTGCAATATTCAAAGCTGCTGAGCCATGGCGCAGCTCCTTCGAATATCGCTTAGTCCACGCCCCTGCGCAGCCAAGTTGAGCTGTGCCCAAGCTTGTGCCACAGCCTGGCACAGTTTGAATATCTGGGCCATTATATTTAATTACTGTCAGCATCGTCATCTTAGACTCAAGGGCAGAGTAATGGGTCAAGCAAAAAGTCAAGTATGGCTGTGAAAGGTGACAAGACAAACACATTAAGATTAGGAGTATGAAAAAAAAAACACTCAAAAGGAGATGTGATTATATAGTGCTTGTAAATTACAGTTAGTGCAAGTGCCCTAACTGTGCCCCAGTAAGTCACTTGCTCCACATGTGGTAAATGCCACTCCTGGTTGAAGCAGGTTGATGACTTTCACCATTGTGCATGACAATGGGCAGTGGCAGTGTGGAATTGCACCACCCAGTCCTTGTGCATAAACTTGTGGGTTGCAGGTTGAACCAGTCATTAATAGGGCTCAATAAGTGTTTGACATCCAGATATAAACATGGACATTATAACTATGTTTCTGAGGGTGTGGGTGTGTGAGAATCCTACAATACCACAAGGGGTAATCCTATTTTTGTATTATTATTAGTATTACTTTGCATATATGTTTGCAGTACTAAAATATTTTTTTATGGCAGCGTAGATGCTGACTGACAACTCAACAGAAATGTTGCAGACATGATGAGTCTGCAGAACGGTAGGCTTGTCTATAAAAAATACATGAATATGAATTCCACAATATGTCACAGTTGTAGTTTCAGTTTCAGTCTTACTGGAAAAATTATTCATGGCTTCAAATATGGGGCATGCTTTGTTGTCTTTTTGGTTTTTGTTGTTTTTGTTGTTTTTTTTGCAACAGATCTAGCTGATTTCTTTTTTTATTATGACTGAAAAAAAAAGAACTTATGTTTTTTGCATTCTGGTACATAATTCTATGTCTAACTGTCTAACTGCACAGTTGTTTTTGTTTTATTCAATTTACCTCTGTGCTTTCTTGGTTTTTTTTTGTTTTGTTTGTATGTTTGGTATTTCAAAATTATTTTAAATAACATTCCCCTTTTCTTATTGTAAAATGCCAGCTGACTTGTTACCTTCACCAGGGTAATAACCAGAGATATGCCAAGGAAACCTTGATTTAACATCTACTGTAAAGGATGGCACTGTCACCAGAGTAGCAGCGTCCAGTACTGCATGGCAGTGTCAGCAGTGGATATGAGCTTAGTGAGTTTTTCCAGGCCAGAAGTGAAAAAGCAACCAACTGTGCCACACTAACTCTTCTCCTTTGGAAGGTTGTACATCAATATTTTAACAGAGTACTGCTACTGTAGCCACAGACTGCAAGGGCATAGCTTGGTAGCATAAATAAGATACATTATCTGTTTCAAATAGCTGCATGCAATGTATGTATATCTATATAACCATCTAACCATGTCAGATTGAAAGGGTAACACATTGTTTCACCTTTAAAAGTAGTTCTGACCAAATGTTTTCTGTATTCTTAAACTGAAAGCATCTACATAGCCACTATTTATAAGGGTAACAAGAGCTCATATTCCTAATTTTACAAATTTCTTTAAATGTCAGGAATGTTTTTCTAATCAGCTAATCAAGTTGCTAATATCAGGGATCATGAACTTTAGATCTCCCAAGGAATACACCAGCCTGTTGATTCAGTAGCATTACTGCTGCCTGTGATGCTGGCATCCAAGTTCTGCACCCTGAACCTGGGCTGCCACAGAGGCAGCAGGAGGAGACCTTAACATCCGAGCTGATGGTGACTATTCCCTGGGTGTAACTGGGCATCAGTGCAGGCAAAGCAGTATAAGAAGGTGGATGTTGCTTGGCTCCATGTGTCAGTGTGCTCAGGGTTCCATAGGGGGCTCGGGGGCTACGCCACTGGTAGGTCCTGGTGCTGTCCTAAAAAGGGTCATGAAAGAACAATTTGCAGCATGAGGAATCACTCCCACACCAAGGCTGTCTACTGAATTATTTATTAAGATACCAGTTAATTTGTACCATAGGAAACAGAATCCCCAGTGCACTGAGGCCAAAGAAGCCTCTTTGTCAGAGGGTGGGGCTTGTCCAAGAGCACTGACCATTAACTAGCAAGAAGTATTTAATCAGGCTTTCCAAGTTGTGAAATATGATGAATTAACTTATTAATAAAGAAAAACAACTGGGCTCAAGTTAACTTCCAGTTAAGAGCTATTAGTGGTCAGTGCCAGGACTAAATCCCATTTCTCCAGGGTACATATCTTTAAAGTGAGTAAAAAGGTTCACTTGCTTTATACAAGTTAAACACACATATGAAACAGAAACATGGTACACATAAAACCATGACTGGGACATAAACATACCAGGATACACTATTTACAGGAGGGACAGGGAGGGTAAAAGAGGAGGAGGAGGAGTAGCTCTTTACATAAGGGAAGAAATCAAAGCAACAGAACAAAAGGGTAAACAGGGAGTGGAAGAAGCACCGTGGGTAAATTTGAAGACCAGCAATGGCACCACAATCCGCACAGGGGTTGTATACAGACCCCCTTCTCATGGGGGAGGAAATGGACAAAGAAATGATAGAAAGTATACTTAGAATGGCAGAAAAAGGGGAGATATTGCTGATGGGTGATCTGAATATGCCAGATGTTAACTGGAGTGCAGTTGCAGCAGCCACTTCGAAGAGTGGGGTTATTTTAGATGCCCTACAGGGGGCATGCCTTAGACAACTAGTATTGGAGCCCACTCGAGAGGGAGCAATCTTAGACCTGGTTCTCTCAAATGGAGATGAAAAGAGGATCACAGATGTAGAAGTGGGTAGCCATCTAGGAACTAGCGACCATCGAACAGTATGGTTCACAAAACACAGCAATAGAGTCAAGCCATACAAAGGCAAAAGTATTGGACTTTAGGAGGGCTGACTTTTGCAAAATGGGTGAGTGCCTAAGGAATGCACTAGCAAATGGGCAGGAAGGAGGGTGGAAGAACAAAGGGAATAATAAAACTGCCATCACAGAGGTAACAAGCCTTTGTGTGAAGCAAATAAACAAAATGAAATGATGTAAGAAACCACTATGGTTCTCAAAGGAAGTGGCAGTGAAGATTCAAGAAAAAGAAAGCATTCAGGAAGTACAAGGAATCACAGAAGGAGCAGGACAGAGAACTGTATCAGTTAAAGCAAAAGGAAGCTGGGAAGGCAGTCAGAACAGCAAAGGCCCAAACCGAGGAAAAGATAGCCAACTCAGTTAAGAAGGGGGATAAAACCTTTTATAGGTACATCAGGGAGTGAAGGAAGACTAAGGGAGGGATAGTGAGGCTTAATAAACGGGAGGAGGGTGGGCAGAGGGTGACTGTGACAAGGCAGAGATACTAAACAAATATTTTTGCTCAGTATTTACAAAGGAAGAGGGGGAGGTACCTAAAACAAACAGTAGAAACACTCTGGATACAGAAGTTGATACCAGCCCATTTACAGAAGAAAGGGTTCTGAAAGAACTCTTAAAACTGAAGGTGGACAAAGCAATGGGGCCTGATGGGATTCATCCCAGAATTCTAAAAGAACTAAGGGTAAAACTAGTGACACCACTGACTACCCTCTTTAACAAATCATGGGAGGATGGGGTGGTACCCGAGGACTGGAGGAGGGCAGATGTGATTCCCCTTCACAAAAGTGGGAGCAAGGCAGAAGTAGGACTCTACAGACCTGTTAGTTTAACCTCAGTGGTGGGGAAAATGATGGAATCACTTCTGAAGGAAGGAATTGTTGAGTATCTAGAGGCCAGAGGGGCACAGGACCCAAGGCAGCATGGATTCACAGTGGGTAGGTCATGCCAGACAAATCTGATAGATTTCTTTGACTGGGTGACCAAAGTAGTAGATCAGGAGGGGCTGTGGACATGGCCTACCTAGACTTTAGCAAGGCATTTGACACAGTCCCGCACAAAGATTAATATACAAGTTAGCCAGCCTGGGAGTGGGTCCCAAGATGACAGCCTGGGTAAAGAATTGGCTGAGAATAGGACTCAGAGAGTAATAGTAAATGGAGTCCACTTTGAAGAAAGGGGTTACTAGTGGGTACTGCAGGGTTCAGTATTAGATCGGTCCTCTTCAATGTCTTTATAGCTTACATTGCAGAGGGACTGGAAGGAAAAGTATGTCTCTTTGCAGATGACACAAAGATCTGCAACAGAGTTGATGCACAAGGTGGGGTGGAAAGGATGAGAAGGGACTTGGCAAGGTTAGAGGAATGGTCAAATGTATGGCAGCTTAGATTCAGTGCTAAGAAGTGCAGTAATGCACCTGGGAAACAAAAACCCAGGGGAAGAGTACACAATGAGGGGTGAGATACTAACAACAACAAAAATGGAAAGGGACCTGGGGGTAGTCAACTCAGATGACCTAAAGGTGGGCAAGCAATGTGAGAGGGCAGCAAGGAGGGCTGGGGGGATACTGGAATGCACAGGAAGAGGCATCACCAGTAGAAAACAAGAAGTTATTATCCCTCTGTACAGACAGCTGTTGAGACCCCATCTGGAGTACTGCGTGCAGTTCTGGAGAATGGAGACCCAGTCTCTGCAAAGACATAGACAGGATGGAAGCTGTTCAGAGGAGGGCAACTAAAATGGTGCAGGGTCCGCACCGGAAGACATATGAAGAGAGACTTAAGGAGCTTAATATGTATAGCCTCGAGGAAAGGAAGGAGAGGGGGGACATGATTGAAACTTTCAAGTACCTCAAGGAATCAACATAGTCCAAGAGGGGCATCTTTCAAAAAGAGGTGTGCAAGAACAAGGGGCACAATTTGAAGATAGAGGGGGCAGCTCAGAGGTAATTTAAAGGAAGTATTTTTCACAGAGAGGTTTGTGGATGCATGGAACAGCCTTCCAGAGGAGGCTGTGGAGTCAAAAACAGTGGTGGAATTCAAGCATGCATGGGACAGTCATAAGGCAATTCTAGGGGGTGGGGGTAGGAAGAAGTACGCTGCTGGTTAACTAGGATCTACAGCTTATCCATTAGGTAGGGAAATGGGCAGACCGGGTAGGCCAAGCGGTCCTTATCTGCCATCAAATTCTATGTTTCTATGTTTCTATGTCTTCTGTCCCAGATGATCAACTCCTTTTATGGAATACTGAGCAAATAGTAAGTTACTGCAGTTTCTGATTTGTACACAAATAGGAGTAATAATATTCCAAATTAAATTCCAACACATTTGGCCTTAAAAAGTTAATTCTATTTTATATTGCTGACTGATTAATACTATAGAATTGAAAAATTGCACATTCATTTAATTTAGCAGCCTAAGGCTATGCAACTTCTTAGCTGCAATTAAAGTTCACTGTCTTGTACTTCCATATAATAAGTCTAACATAGATAACTAACTTAGCTGTTCAATTAATTTAGCAGGTCTCTTTCTACAGTGAACATAGCAAGACTTTGAACCTCTGTGCGCAAACACTGAGGCAAGGGTTACCCCAAAGGGCATTTGGCTGGGAAGCCAAGTTTCAAAAAAATACAAAATCACACATGTCCCCACAATGCAAAGCATCATGGGCTGCATATGCAAATCACCACAGAATGTTATGCTGGTCCAACTTTAAGCAGAATTGCATGGTGCCGAAAGGCCTTTCATGCAGTTTACAAAGGGTGCTAACAGAAGACATAGACATTTGTTTCATCCGACCAGGACTCATCAGTATGCCTCATCTGTTGACACCCCAAGACTTTTTTTTTTTACAGTGAAATATATCAATTCTACAGTATTTTTTTCCCCCAATTGTTTAACCAGGGAGACACACTAAGCTAAAAGCTTGTTTACAGGTGCAACCTGGGAGCACAGGGAAGTTAAGTGACTTGCCCAGGGTCACACAGTATGCAAGTGGGGGCTGTGGGATTCAAACCCAGGTCTTCAGATTTGCAGCTCAGAGCCTTAAACCACTCTGCTACTGCCTCCCAAATCCCAATAGTAAATTCCTATCGAGCAACAGATTCATTTAAACTGTATTATTAATTCCCAGAGAATGCACATAATGAAAAATAAACAAAAATTAAAGTGCCACAGGATGGGATATCAGAAGGCTAATAGAAAAATGAAAAGGCAGACATTAAAACGAGCAGAAAAAATATAAATTGCAAAAAATGATGGTGGTGGTGGAAAAGAGCAAATAGTTAAATGCCTAGTGTAATTATGGAAAAGAGGGAAGTGATCAGATAATAGTCCAGTAAGAGATGGAGGGAGAGACATAGCATTGAGAAAAATACAGTATATGGACAGCAGCAATATAAAGAGCCCGAAACAAAATAAAAAAAGCTGGGCGGGTGGGTAGCGATGAAAATATAGGAAGAGCCCAGACAGTAAAACTAAGAGAAACAGTATCAAGTATGTCCAGGAACTACCATGCCATGTTCCAACATGTGTTTCTATGTATCATTGTGCTAGGCCTGTCCAGGCCCTGAAGCTCTAGCTGCCAATGTCTTGTGGGGATAGGAAAGAAAAGTAGAACTACTAAAGCCTAGTATGGGATGCCCATTACTCTTGGGACCATTTCTGGCACCAAAACCTTCTGAGTACTGGATATTAAACATATAAACATAGAATTTGATGGCAGATAAGGACTGCTTGGCCCACCTAGTCTGCCAGTTTTTCCCTACCTACTGTGTTACAGCAAACCCTACTTGATTTCTGGCTTATCTTCCATTGTCTTAACACTAAGGTTCCCTTAATGCCTATCCCAGGCATATTTGGGTCTGGATGGTAGGTAGGTAAAATTTATTGATCAACAATTGTCTTTGCAGATCCATGTAAAATTTCAATAAATAAAAAATGCACATTCTTTAAGATATTGCACATTATTGACAATGGCTTGCATACATTTTCAGGAAATAAGTCTACATCTGAGAAATGATTATTACAATTAATGTAAAAGCCAACATGATCAAAGTGCAATACAGGACATCTAAATATGACATCACATTTTAATAACTCTGCAGTAGATCACAAATTAAGAGAATGCAAGAATTTATACAATGGTGAAAGAATGTGAATATCACTAGAATTAAACAGATAGATTAATAATTCTTTGGAGGGTAGACCAAGGGTGCCCAATACCGGGGCCAACCAATGTTTCCTTCTAATTTCATACTGGGGATAGTGTAGTACAATATGTTTGAGATCATCCTCATATCCATATGAACACTTACAGTTGGGATCTGTAATTCCAGCTCTTTTTTGATCATATAGGATATAATTAGCTGCATATAGCTTTACCCTATATCTTGTTACCACTATCCTTTTCTTAGGGTTGGATAAAACGTACAAATATGGTTCCAGATTATAGCTGGTTTTCATAACTTTATATCACCTGTAACAACGTAATTTATTAATTCTCTCCTGGTCCTGTGATATTAATATATCTCTTCTCCATCTTTTAACCTGTTCTGCCACTTCAACAAAAGGAATAACATCCATTTTGTGAAGTAAATTCTCCAAACACCATGGGAGTACATTTTATTTAATAATTTTGATAGTACTTGATGTAAAATCTGATTGATGGTAATTTATTTGTTCCTCAAGACACATCCTGGATAACATGTTCAGCATCAAAATTATCCTTCTCCCTAGGGCCATTGTTGTTAGTGAAAATTGTCCCAACTCTTTTCTCAATATCTCTGCTGGTACTGACTGGTGCACTTTTAATATGTTGTGGTACATCTTGTTTATTTCTGTTTCCAATGGCTTCATGTTCGCAGGGCTCCAGATTTCTGTACCATATAAGATACTTGATTTCATTTTGATATTTATTACTTTTAATAAACCTTTGCTCAAACTCTGTCCCATTTTCAAATTAAACCTTTTAAAGGCATTGAAGGACGTTTTTAACTTCTAGGTCATTAATTTTATGTGTTATGTCCACGAAAGGTTATATGCGAATCTAAGCCCCAAATAATCATAATAGTCTGTTCTTTCAACTTTATTTTTACCAATATAAAGTCCATTTTTTTTGTTTCTATTACCAAAAATAACCAAGTTTGTCTTTTTTAGATTCAAAATTTACTTATCTTTTTTGCAAAGCTCAGAAAAATATGTTAACTTCTGCTGAAGGCCAAGAAGGGAGGTAGATATCAAGACAATATTGTCTGCATATGCCAGACATGAAACTTTTAGTGCAAAGATATTCAGAAAATGAAAATCTGGGTTGTTTAATTCCTTCAGAATTGTGTTTATATACAGATTATACAATAATGATGCTATGATACAGCCTTGGTGTACACCTAGGTTTGTTTTAATATTAGATGTAAGATTTCCTTTTTGGTTACATTTTACTTGAAGCCATGTATTAGTATATCATTTTATTAAGACATGTACAATGTCTGAGTCTATATTATACCTTCCAAGTTTTCCCAGAGTAGTTTCCTACTAATTGAGTCAAATGCTGTTTTCAGATCGATAAATCAACAATGAAGTTTTGACTGTTTCATCTTCACATACTGTATTTCCAAATGAGATGTTGCAGGACAAAACAATGTTGGATCGTTGAACATTTAGTTCAGAACCCATTCTGGAATTCTGAGAGTAAATTATTCTGTTCTACCCATTGTTGCAATGTATTCAATAATATCCTACATAAAATGTTTTTGTGATGCATCAAGCAAACTAATGGGGTGGTACATTGATTTTTTAAATGTTGGACACACTAAGCTTCCTTTTCAAGATTCTGGAAACTGATCACTGAGACCCAGATATTCAAAAGGGTTGTGCATGGTGCAACAGTGTTGACTAATATATAATGATTTTGAAAAAAAAAATTCCCTTGAATTTTAAGATGAATTTGTCTGTCTTCCTCAAGTTGTGAAAAATAAAGCCCCTTAAAATGTAGTTCCCAAGTGTCTGGTGTGATTGCTGCCTCTATTCCATTAGTGTACTTATCATATATTTTACTTAGTAATGTCCCAAACTGTTAAACATCTTTTTTAATCATTGAAACTCTTAATTTGTCTCATATTTCCTGATGAAATTTTAATCTTTCTTCCACCAATATTTTCGTATATGATTTCCTTGCTTTGTTTAACATTTTGTCACCTTTGTACTATTATTTTTATGTTGTCTAACCAACTTATTCAAATTATGTTTGGCTTTTTTACATATATTATTAAGCCTTGTATGATTCACCCTCTTACTTAATGTAGTTTGGTAAAAAAAAGGTCTAATACATGAACAGATATGTTCCCATTCGGTAATTATACTGGTTATGGTTTCAGGGTCAACTATAAAATTCCTTGATATATTCATGTTTCCAAAATATTCAAGATTTCTGAAAACTGAGATACAGCTGAGCTTTGCCATCTTATTCGTTTTGAGTTTATAATTTCGATGTCTTGTTGTTGATTGACATCCCTCAAGTTCATTGTTGCAATTGCGGTGTGCCAAGTGGTATGTACTGGAAGATGAGAAGACTCTGGCTGTAGAATTACTTCTAGGTCTAGTATTTTACCAAGTGCCATCCAATTTTCTCCAGACTAAATCAATTTTCCGATGATCCAAGTGGTCCTATGTAAGTACAATCTACTTCCAGGTCAGTTTTAGTTCTTCCATTAAAACAGACAATAATCTAAGTTTATCATCATATCCTTTAAAAGCATCTCATTTGTATTACTCACATTATCCCTTGACTTACATAGATAAGTTCGAATTTATTATATTTATTCTCTATACTAACTCTCGTTCTGAGGAATTATTTTCCTTAACCCTAGCATTAAAGTCCTCTAGGATGATTATCACACATTGTTCATATTCCTCTAATACATTTTCTAATGTTTATTTAAACTGTTTCCAATGTTCGTCTTTGGATGTTTTAGTTTTTGGGGCTATATATATATTAAGCAAAATTAATTTGATGTTATCATTTTCTAACCTGAATACCTGATAATTATAAAGGTCTACTTTAAGTGAAATAATTTTAAAATTTAATGTGGTTTTAATAAATATAGCTAAACTGGCATTTGGTCTACCATTTTTATGGTTTGATTGCTGGAAGAGTAAAACAAGAAAATTCAGGGAGCAAAGCGGGAGCACCATCCACCAACCAAATTTCTTGAAAACAGATAATATCTGATTTCAACAAAAAAGACTTAGTCGTCATCTGAAAATCTTGCCATTAAGCCCTCTATATTCCATGTTAGTAAGTGAAGATTGGATCATACATACCCTGGCCCCTCTCCTGTAGAATTTAATAGTCACCCTATATTTTGCTGCAAAAGGGGGGGCATAAGGATTAATAATTTAAAAAGTTGTTTGGACCTCTAAATCAGAATTTTTGCTCCTCCTATCACCTTTCATTGAAAGTGTCTCAACATTTGTAAGATAAATACAGTATGGATCCAGAACATAAGAAGTCTGTAATAACAATACTGCCAATTTACTTGACTGGAATGTTATATTAATCTGGGGTGAATCTGAGGGAGCCAGATGAACATAGATATACTTGATTTCACTTCTGTTAATATTCATACCTAGGGCACAATACAGAAAAGTTCAAATTTCCCACTTTAATAAACCTATTGTATAGCCTTTGCCCACTTCCCATCCAAAAAGTGACCATGTCCTATTCTCCCATTCTATAGCTCTTCAAGCATTATAAATTGTGATTACCTTCTTAACACTTTCAATCCATGAGTGGTCCCTTAATTTTTCTTGCTATCTCTGTTTCTTCATGATATGGAAATGGTATTGTTTGGGGGGGGTGGAGCATGTAAATTTCCCTATTATACATCTCCTTTTCCAGATCCCAGATTTTTTGTGCAGTTTCATGCTTCACACAGTATATCAGTACACAGTTCCTATAATCTAAATTTGGTGGTCTCATTACAAATATATCCTTCCTATCAGTAGAAATGTGGAGAAGTTTTATTACCCATTCAGTTAACTTATTTGGGGACTCATTCCCCAATCTATGGACCCCATACATTTCAATCAGGAATTCTTTAGTGGGAATTAATAAACTATTAAGGGGAGAATTATTAGGACCCAAATTATCACAGTTATTTGTTTCTCTAGGTACCACAATTTAGGACTTGAGTGGATAACCTTTGGGCTCCCCTCTGAGGTAAGTCATTTTTACCACATGTATATGATTATGGTTATTCAACTCCTCAGCAGGCTGAATTTAATTTTGAAATTCATTCTCCTTATCTCTGGTCCTGTTGGAAATTTCAACCATGTTATCTTCAACACTATTAAAGAGCAGCTGACACCATTGGGAAAACTTTGGGAAATTACATTTTTAGATACAATTTAGTTTGCATTTCATGTATTTTCTATAGATTTCTCCTCTCCATTATTTATTAATGAAGAAATTTCCAAAAAAAACAAGCTCATTATCCCTGAGAGTTCATCTGCTTCTAAAGCTTATTCTCTACTTGAAATTATAATGCTATGTTATGACATCATTGTCTGTTGCAGTGGGAATAACTGTGATGTCACAAGCAAAGTATTATGACATCAGCTTGGGAAGAAGTAATAAGAACTGATGAACCCTTAGGGAACAATTATCCTGTTTTGATGCATATGACCTCAGTAAGAAATAATGTGGATAAGAAATGCATAGCTGATGAGAAAAATAAGCTGCTTTGTGTGCAAATATTATGTTTTTCATAATTATTCTTGAGGCATCAGTGGTTCTTTAATGTTACTTAATATAATCTCCTTATGTGTTTTATTATCTGGGAAAACAGAAGTTCTATGCTCATTATTATTATTACTCTTCCTTTTCTTCCCATTCTTTCCCCTATTTTCTTTTGAATTAGTGGACCCCTTCATTTTCTTTTACCATTTTGTTCCCTTTCCCTTTCATATTCTGTGTTTCTTTTTCCATTTTGCAGTTCTCCTCTAAACCAGCAAATTTAGTAATAACTCCACAGCCTTTATGAAAAGAGTGGCAAATTGACCTGTATGGCCTTACTACTTCTAAAATCCAGAGGGACTTTTGAGGGAATAGTTTCCTCTATGAGGACTCAATCAGAGCTATTATTGGCCCTCGGCTTTGTTAATGAATCCAGTATAGCCCTATTATAAGCCACATCTCCCCTTAAGTTTTCTAGCTCTTGTTTAGGGGCCCACATATTTTCTAATATGATTATGTTTGCATAATATTGGTTCTTGATCATCTCCAGAATTTGCAGTGACAATGAGGTGTTTGAAGTAAAGTTGCTGTCATTTGTGAAAAAATCTTTATTATACTTTATTTCCTTATTTTGTATTAAATCCTTATCAACTTTATTTTGATTGGCTATAGAAGGTGATGATGTAGAAGAAATAATTAAGGATGATGATACAGAACCCAAACTATCCTGGCTTGAGTGCAACTGTTTTAGCCCTTGTAATGTGTAATTGAGGTCCTTTAGGACTTGAGACACATTATTAGACTTATGGGCTTTTGTGATGGTTTTTTTTCTTGTGCTTTTAAAGTGGGAAAATACACCATTCTAGGCGAAGTGGACTTTATATTACATTTTGTGGTCCCCTGTCTGAGCTTTGAGATATGCTTCCTCTCCTGGCTAAAATCAAAATGATTGTCAGGTTTAGGGGAAATGTCTAAGGAGGGGAAAAGATTAGGGTCAAAAAAGTACTCTGAGTCTGCTTCACACGAAGTCTGCAGACTAATGGAGTTTTCATTCCAGCCACTCATACTATTGCTAGATAACAAAGTTATCTTATCCTGAAGATTTTTTGTATCTTTAGTACGAGCGTATTTTTTTTAATAATCCCTTTTCCACTAGTCAGCGATTCAGATAAAGTATTTACTCCTGTTAGATTTGGTGTTGAGCTATCAAGCCCTAGTTGATCTACGTTCTTTAAAAAATAGGTTATTTTTAACTGATTGGAGTATGTTCCCCCATTGGTATTTCATACAGTCTTTAGTACAATCTGTTACCCCCATAATAGATTTCTTTCTTTTTTTTTATTGATTTTTGAGGGGAACATGTCAAACCACTTCTGGTATTAACCATCTTGAAATTAAATAACAACTAAATTTGTCTCTTTCAAATATCAATAAGACTGGGTTTGAATATAGCATAAACTAGCTGTGCTAGACAATGTGCAAAATATAACATTAAATGTACAAATTTGCAATATAAATAGGCAAATAAATACCAATACCAATATATAACAATACAATAATAAAACATTTAAGACAGTCTCTTCTGCCCTGCCATTCTATTTATCAAAGCAGCTCTTTACTTAAAAGCAAGGACTGAAATAAAAATACAAGGCCAGCATTCCAGAGCTCAAAGTTCTGTAGTTTGAGGTTCCAAGGTCGCTATAATCAGTCCTGATGGTCTAATAAAATGTAGTTCAAATGGTAGCCAGCACATAAACCAATTATACTTATCAAATCACAGGTTTCTTTAGCCATCTTGGAAGTGGTAGTTTCTGTATCGATTGATTTCAATAGTCCCACTCAACAAAGCATTCACCACAGTAGTTGTCATGCAGATATTATGGACATCTTCCACCGATAATATTAAATAAATAATCAAAATTAGATCCTTGTCAGAGACAGTACTATAAGTTCTAGGAATATCTGGAACTTAGTGAACCTACCTAAAAGCTTGAAATCAAATTACTGGTGTCTAATAATCTGGTGTATCTATATCTAGTGCACTTGGAGCATTAAAGTACACTAAAATTGTTAATAATACCGAGAACAAAATACCAATACAAATTCAAATACCAATACTACAGGGATTTATAGGCCTATGAATACTTATAAGCTTATAAGACAGGATTCAGAATATAATAATTACATTTGAAGTTCAATATCTTTAAAAGTGTTAAACAAAAAATCCTGCCTATAGCTTGAACATTTGAAAATTTCAGGTTTTCAGAGATTTTAAATAATTGAACACTCACTTTTTAAAGGTGGCATCCCAATTAAGCTAGATGAATACAAGCATCAATGTGCACTAAGGAGACGTTCCACAGCACAAACTCTGGTCGGCAAAGCCAAGCGAGGCAGCAAACAAAGACCTTGGTCGAGCAACCTGCAGCTTACTTCTAAAAGATGAACTAAGATCCAACTATATCAAAACAGGAGCACTTAAAAACTATATTTCAGGCCACCTTTAATAGCCACCAGGTCTCGAGGATATGCCTTGCATCTCCGAGGGAGCTAAATTATCAGACAGCTGTTGCACTTGGTTCAAAACTCACTGATGAAACTCACTGCCTGAGCAAAAAATATTCTGAAGGCTAACAGAGTACTTTTTTCAATTTACTTTAAGTGAAATCATGTGGTATCATATGGAAATAAAGGTCAAATTCATCTGTTCTGGCGTCCTCTCCACTTGTCTTGTAGGCCTGAATTGTGGGAGAATGCCACACATGCACAATTTAAAAGTCAGTCAGTGCCCTATTCAGCTTGCATTAATTTGCATATTATAGGCTCATAGGTAATTTCAAGCTAGTTGGACTTGCATCCATAGTGCTTGCCGGGGGGGAGGAGTGACAGATGTGGAAATCATGGAGGGCAGAGTTCGAGAGGGTTTGAAGGCACTGAGGCTGGACAAGGTGCCAGACCCAGATGGCATCCACCCCAGGGTACTGAAGGAGCTGGCAGAGGTCCTTGCAGGACCTTTGGCAGACCTATTGAATGCCTCACTACATTCGGAGTGTGCACCTCAGGACTGGAGGATGACTCATGTGGTGCCCCTCCACAAGAGTGGCCCCAAGGATGAACCGGGAAACTGCAGACCAGTGAGCCTCAAATCCATTGCGGGTAAGCTAATGGAGACTATCCTGAAGGAGAGGCTGGTGGCCCTCCTAGAGGCCAAAGGACTACAGGACAGCAGACAGCATGGCTTCATATGGGGCAGATCCTGCCAAACCAACCTGGTGGAGTTATATGACTGGGTAACTAGGCAACTGGACAGGGGCCATGCAGTAGATGTCCTGTATCTGGACTTCAGTAAGGCATTCGACTTGGTGCCGCATGGAAGGCTGGGAAGTAAGTTAGTAGGCACAGGGCAGGTGCAATACTGGTGAGATGGGTAGGAAACTGGCTTCAGGGAAGGCAACAGAGGGTGGTAGTGGGTGGGGAGATCTCACACCCAAAGGTAGTGACGAACGGTGTTCCACAGGGCTCGGTGTTGGGACCAGTGTTGTTTGGGATAGTCATTGCAGACATATCATGGGACATCAAGAGCAAGATCAGTCTGTTTGCTGATGATACCAAGGTAGGAGCAGAGGTGGATGACCTAGGGGGATGGCAAGGTTTGCAGGATGATCTGGCAAAGCTTGAAACCTGGTCAGACACATGGCAACTGGGGTTTAATGCCAAAAAGTGCAAGGTGCTGCATTTTGGGATGAAGAACCCAAGGAGGAGTTACCAGCTGGGGGGAGTGCAGCTACCCCAGACAGTGGAGGAGAAGGATCTGGGGTGCTCATTACAGGGTCAATGAACAACTCAGCACAATGTAGGAAGGCAGCTGCAAAGGCCAACAAAATGCTGGGTTGTATTGCAGGGGTATATCCTCGAGGTGGGAGGAGATGATTCTGCCACTGTATAGGTCATTAGTTACACTGCACCTGGAGTACTGTGTGCAGCACTGGCACCCGTATCTGAAGAGGGACATTAAGTTACTGGAGGGGGTGCAGCGCAGGGTGACAAAGATGATCAAGGGGCTGGGGGACTTATCATACGAGAGGAGGCTGAGGGAGTTGAACATGTACTCACTGGAGGAGAGGAGGGATGGGGGGACATGATTGAAACCTTTAAGTACATGAAAGGAATAAACAAGATAGGTACAGAGGTGCTGTTCAAAGTAAGGGAGGGGAGGGACACCAGGGGCCACGATATGGGAGGAAGGTTCAGGAGGGAGATGAGGAGACACTTTTTTACAGAGAGGGTGGTGGCTGGATGGAATGTGTTACCTGCAGAAGTGGTATCCAGTAGAACGGTGGACTGCTTCAAAAGGGGATGGGACAGGACAAGGAGGAGGGTTAATGAAGGAGAAGGGTGGGAGGGAGGGGCAGTTGCAGAATAAGGGGTGCTAGCTGCACATTCGAGCAGACTTGATAGACCTCTAAGCCTTTATCTGCTGGCAAATTTCGTATGTTCGTAATTGAAATTGTCAGCTACTGCATTCAGGTCAGAGATAATTTTATCCTGATCTTTGATGGCTAATAATTTTGCATCACACTTTTTTAGTGAATTTAAATAGTCATAGAACTGTTTGCTATTGCCCTTTGTTGCTGACTTTGCTAGATTCATTTCCATTCTTCTTTTAGCTCTTTTAATGGCAATTGTAAATTATTTTTTCACTTTTTTGAATTTTTGCCAGTCAGACACAACGTTGTTCTGCTTATATGTAGCATACACCGTTCATTTTATTTTTATTATTTTTTTAATCTTGTTGTTCAACCATTTTGGTTTGATCACCTTGTTGTTATATTTTTTACCCATTTCATGTGTTTGTTGCATATGCTTGTGAATGTATCTTTAATGAACTGGCAGCTTTCCGCAGTGTTTTTGTGCTCTTGACCATCATGCCATTCAATACTATTCAAGTCAGAATTGATCTTTTCACATTTTATAGATTTATGAAGGTATATTTCTGTACCTCCTTGTAGTACTTGTACATTCATTTGCACTGCAAATTGAACAGTTGAATGGTCACTGTTTCCCAAGGGATGGGTACATCAAAATCTTCAATGTTAATAGTCTCACTACCAAGTACTAGGTCTCATATGTTGTTATTTCTGGTAGGCTTGCTTATGTGTTGAATTAAGTTGAGTTCTTGACGACAAGTTTTTAGAAACATGTCACCTTGTGTAGTGACTGCAATGCTATTTTCCCAGTTTGTCTCCAAAGTTGAAGTCACCTGCTAATATTATATTGTCCCCATAATCCCCCCCCCCCAGGAATGATGGATGCTGCAACAGTTTAGCTTATTTATGGCACAAAGAATACATTTACATCCACAGATTTCTATGACGTCACTATTAAAATTCCACAGCAAATTTTCTTTCAACTTCCTAGTTCCGGCCTCTCTCCTTCTTCTGGTCATACTTCCATCTTGATTTTCAGGGCCCGGACACTGTGGATCCAGCCCCCTCCTCCACACCAGAACCAGGCCGGTTCCACCTACCTGGGCTTTTTTCCTCCAGGCACGGACACTTCTGAATCTGGCACCTGGACCTATCCCCCCTCCTCACTTTACCACCACGTCTGGGTTCCTTGTCCCCAGCCCGTGTATCCTACCCCTCCCCCTTCCTTCCCTCCCCTGCTCACCCCTTTTTCTTTCTTCCCACTCTCCATGGGCATCCTAGCCCCTCCCTGCCAGGGGACTCTGACCTAGCCCCCTGGCCCAATGCTGCCTCCCCACAGCGGAACACCAGCCCTATGCCCAGGGCCCCTAGGGCACTCAACCTGCCCACCATTCTTTCCTTTGCAACAACCATGCCCCCCCTCAGAGCCTTCCCAGCAAAAGAGGTCTTTCTGCCTGAGTCCTGGCCTAATATACCCCTGCAGGCCCCCGGTCAGGACCCCCTTGGGGCTCTGCCCCCCCAGCCAATCCCTGGAGCTCTGGCATGATCTTGTCATTTTGCACCTTACCTGCCTGGTGATTTCACCAGACCCCACCCATTCTATTCCTCTGCTCCCCCCTCCCCACCCTGCCCCTCCTGTGCCTCTTCCTGGCAGGGATCATTAGACAACCTGGCCTGCCTTTTAGTGGCAAGCCCAGTTGTCCACTGAATCCCAACCAAGAATGATGGACGCTACAATTTAAGTTGTTTGTTGCTCGTTGGCAAATTTATTTATGGCACAAAGAATATATTTACATCCACAGATTTCTATGACTTCACAATTAAAATTCCACACCAAATTTTCTTTCAACTTCCTGGTTCTGGCCTCTCTCCTTCTTCTGGTCATTCTTCCATCTTGATTTTCAGGGTCTAGACACTGTGAATCTGACCCCCTCCTCCACACCAGAACCACGCCAGTTCCACCTACCCGGGCTTTTGCCCTCCAGGCCTGGACACTTCTGAATCCAGCACCTGGACCTATCCCTCTCCCTGCTTTACCACCACATCTGGGTTCCTCGTCCCCAGCCCATGTATCCTATGCCCTCCCCCCTTCCTTACCTCCCCCACTCCCCCCTTTTTCTTTCTTCCACTGCCCCTCCTCCAGCTTGCGATGGACGAAGGGGCTCTCCCCTTGCAGGTTAGTATCTATGACCTTTTTTGGCTATCTGTTTCACTAGCTCCCCGATAGGCCTTAGGAATAGGCACATGCCAAACTCTGATAGGTGGACCCCATCAGACCTGTGCACTGCAGGCTGGTCAAAGGAAATGTTCTTGTGCTGCAGGTGTACCCCTCAATTTCAATCACTGCCCTGGCCACCCTTCTATTCAAGCACTTCCTGACTTTCTTGATCAGCTGGACATCCTGCACCTCCTCCAAACCCGCTGGGAGGTGATATTGGACCAGTCGATTGTCACCCTCAGCTACCACCTTCTCAATGTTTCTAAATCTCTCATGATGCTCTGCCCCAATGCACCCCATGGCAGGCCCCCCAAATCATTGCCCCCCAGGTAGATAATAATGCAATCTGGCATACCCCATTGCAACTTTAATTCTCCCATCAGAGGCATGAGCTGTGCCCACCTCATCCCCCTAATGGCTTTCCACACTACCCTGGTATGCTCGGTGTTATATCTAAACTCTGCTCCTCTGGAGGTGGCGACCACAAACCTTTCAGCCCAATATACAAAGGAATGCCCCACTATCCAGTTTTCCTCCAGGAACCTGCCATGGAAAACAAAATAAACAAAGTGAGTTGCTGTTGTCAATACCTCACATACCTCCTATAGCAGCTGGACTTCCAGTGCCCCACCTTCTGTACTTCTGCCACTCTAGCCCCTTATTCTGCTGCCTCCATGGCTGCCCCAATCTGAAACAAATGTGAGGCAAATTTTCTTGGATCTTCTCTGAGGAACGTCAGAGCCCTCTTAAGCACTGCTCCTACCTGAAGTCCTGTGACCGGTGAGCCATCCCCGTGTCAGAACAGAACTCCCCTGGCCCTCACCTGAGCATTCCCGTACACCTCCAGCACACTCACGGTGCAGCTGGTGGACTGTGGTTGCCTCATTAGTGATACCTGGGTCCCTTTCCCTCCTTTTCCTTCTTAGACCTGGCCAGGTTAATGACCACCCTGTCGTGTCCCCATAGGATGTCCTCATGCCACAAAGCCTGCCTGGTAGCTGTCTTTCATGGGGCCACCACTTCCCTCACCTGGAATGCCTCTGCTGCCATATCAGCAAACACGTCCCAGAATAGTGCCCCTTCTTGCGCTGTTGTGCATACCTTCTGGGTTGCCTCTAATACCTTTTTTAGCAATTCCCCTCTTATGGGTTACCTTCTGTCCACCCCGGCCACCATTCCCCTCCACCACCCTGACAGAATGCGCTTCATGGTCCTGCTGGCCCCTACATCAGGCCAGCCCTTGTCCTGGCATACTCAACTGATGCCAGCTAGGTGCACTACCATTGCGGCATGGGGCCAGCCCTTCTTCACTCATCTCCACCACGAACCTCTTTACCTGCTCGTCCCGGGCCAGTTCTGCTCTGTCCCACCCTTACTGCCTTCTGAAGTCCTGAAACCTCACCCATTCTGCCTCATATGCCCTCAATGTGTTAGCTGCCCCAGTACAGCACCCTGGCTGTGTCCTTCCAGCCTCGCACATCTGGTCCAGGATCCTGGTCCTGTGTGGTGCTGCCTGAGGTCTTAGCTCCTGAAACCTGTTGAGCTGCAAACAGGAAAGACTGTCAGCCACTTCATTCTTCAGCCCATCTATGTGCTGCACTTTGAAAGATATATTCAACTGCAGCCCTAACAAAACCAATCACCTGAGCAGCCTGCCCACCATCTCTGTCCTCCCACCTTGCCTATTAATGACTTCCACCACCCCTTTGTTATCACACCAAAACAAGATGCACTTCCCCTGCATCCTATAGCCCCACACCTTCAGAACCACCCATATTGGGAAGATCTCCAAGAATTTGATATCCTTCAGTACCCCCCACTTTCTTCCATGATGCCAGCCAAGGCTCTGACATCCATTCCCCTTGGAAGTACACCCCCATTCCCGGGGCACCTGAAGTGTCTGTGAACAGTTCCAAATCCGCATTCATTTCCCATTCTTCCTGCCAGAATGTCACCCCATTGTACTCATCGAGAAACTCCTCCCATACCCGGAAGTCCTCCTGCATGCCTCTCAACACATTCGCCCAGTGGTGCGGTAGTTGAGCCTTCCCCATTGCCCTTCCCAGCCTTCTTGTGAATGCCCTGCCTGGGCTGATGGCCTTGCATGCAAAATTAAGGTGCCCCAGCAGATGTTGCATTTGTACCAGTGGCACCCTCCACCTCCCTGTAACTTGGGCAAGCAGGCCTCTAAGGCACGCCATTTTGTCCCTGGGTAGCTGGAGACAACCCTTCTCTGTGTCCACCTCTATGCCCAAGAATTCCAACTTACAGGCGGGGCCCTCCATCTTGCCCTGTGCCAGTGGTATCCCCACCTGTCAGCACATTGCCTCAAAATCCCATAACATCCCCTGTGCCTCCGCCCTGGATTCCCTGATGAGGAGGAAATCATCCAGGTAGTGCACCACCCTCCTGTGCCCATACTGGGCCCTGAATACCCACTGCACCGAGGTGCTGAATATTTCAAAGGTGGAACACACTACCGAGCACCCCATGGGTGTGGCCTTGTCAAAATACATGCTCCCTTGAAACTGAAAACCCAAAAGGTCCCAGTCCTCGGGCTGGGCTGGTAAAAGCTGAAATTCTGATTTTACATCTGTCTTCACAAGCCATGCCCCCTCGATAGCCCTGATTAGCACTATTGCCTGTTCCAGCAAGGCATACGACACCACCCTAAGGTGATTGGGTATGCCCTCATTTACTGATGAACCCTCGGGGTAGGATAAGTGATGGATCAAGTGGAATTCCCCTGCTGCTTTCTTGGGGACAATACCCAGAGGGGAAACTCGGAAATGTTCATGGGGGGCCTCCAATGGGCCCTCAACCCTGCCCGTCCTGATTTCCTTCTCTATCTTGGCCCCCACTATTTCTTCTTTTCCCCTTACTGACCCTAGATTCTTGGCCCACATCCATACCCGCCCCCCTTGAAACCCTAGTGGGAAGCCCCCCCAGAAACCTGCTCTGAGCACCTCCGCAGCCTTCCTATTTGGATAGTCTGTGGTCCATTCCTCCACCACTGCTAGGGAGATGGGGGTGAGCACCAGCACGTAACCTCATTGCTCCTCCCCGTGTGCCTTGTTAATGCCATACCCCGGGAGCATAGTGTTGTCCTCTCTGACCGCTGCCCCAGCCCCTGCCCTGCCTCCCAGCACCCTGAAAGGACTGCTCATGGTACTGCCCCCCCGTGTTGCCCCCCTCTGTCCGCTCCTTGTCGGCAGTTGAAGACCAGGTGCAACCCCCCTGCACTTGGAGCAAATGTGCCAAAACTTACAATTGCCCCATGTACATGTGGCCTTGTTATAACCCCAACATGTCCTAACCAATGCAATAGATGCGGACTTCCTTACTTGCTCGCCCCCGGCTCCGCCCACTTCCCCAGATAGAGTGCTTACCCATAACTCCAAGTGGGTACAGTCCCACCTCAGATCCCCTTTGGCCACCATCCTCTTCCAGAATGCCTTGTCATATTTGAGCCAACCATACCCGACTTTTGCCTTGTATGCATCTCTGATAATGGACATGTACATCAGTAGGGGAATGGCGAGCTCTGGCTGCTTCTCCAGCACCAACACGCTGTATATGGTGAAGCCTTCTTGCTAGTTTTCAATGGTCTTCCCTTTGTACTTAGCTTCCTCCATCTTGTGGCCCACCACTGCCAGATCCACCGCCATTTCCCACCTCCCTACCAACTCCTTCTGTTTGTACTTCATGGCCGTGCCCTCGTCCACCAGCCCAAAGATGTCGACATACTCCCCCTTCCAGATTTTCTCTTTGATTGAAACCGGGACATGGTCTCCGACTGAGCAGCCTGGAGGTCTGTCGTACAACTTTTTGGCTGCCAGCTTTCCCCCCTCCCTTTTCTGCCTCAGTCCCTTTACTTTTCAAGGCCTGTATAGCCCGTTCCATTTTTTCAATCCCTGCATCACCCATGTCCCCCAGCAGCCCTTTTAAATACTCTTTCTGGCTGTTTTCATCTGAGAGATCCACGTCATTCTTACCACCATCCAGGCTCCCATCATCCAGCTCCAGTGTGGGCAGGGGCACCAGGATGAGTGCGGGTTGTGGTGCATCCCACATGGGCCTCTTGCCCCCTTTCCCTCTGCCTGAGCACTCCTCTCACTCCTTCTGCTTTCTCATCACCTCCTCTTCTGCCTTCCTCTGCTTTGTTGCTGCCACTAGTTCTGACATCTGGCCCATCAATTTGGATGCTTCCTGCATCAATTTTTCGCTGGACAGCTGGGCTCATTTGGGTGCCATGGTGTTCCTATGTCACTATAATCAAAGTGCAAACAAACACAACGTCAGCCATGCATAGCACCCCCCATGACATCCTTACTGAGTGCCATGGACTCTAGGGCTGTACTTGTCCCAGAGCCCCCTGTGGCCTGACCCCCACTTGGGCATCTGGTGCCTGTTCTTTTTGCTATGTAGCACAGCCCCAGCTGCTGTAACCTCCTTTGCACCACTGTGTGCCCCGCCTGGTGGCCTGTGTTGGCCCCCCACCATGTGTTTTTTTTTGAGACCCACACCCCCCTCCCAGAACCCTGCTGCATCCTGCCCTTCTTTGGACCTCTTGAATGAACATTGGGCTGCTGGTGGTAGTCATAGTTATCCAGTTGCTAATCCCCATAGGCACTGTAACCAGGTCAGGTGTGGTCTCCCCCCCACCCGTTTTGGCTTTCATTTCTTTGTTTGTTTGTTTTTTATTTATATGCCCCAAGCTTGGGCATGCTATCTACCCTGACCCTCATCCCCTAGTGAAGGATGCCACCACTGCCACCTCATGCGGTGTGTAGCCTCCTTCCCCCAAAATGTCTGTACCCCCACTGGCATCATAGGGCCCGCCTCGTTCCCATTCCATCGGGCCAGTGCCCTGGCCTCACAGTCCCTCTTGTGGCCAGTACTTGCTCCTTGCTCCAGTTAGGCTCCTCCAGAGGCTCCTTGACTCCAGACCTGTCTGGATCCACTCGCCTGCTCCTGACCCCCCCAACCGAGCCAACAAACCCCCAAATGCCACACAAATTCACCCCCGCACCTGATTCGAGATAGCTGGTGGCTCATTCACTTATTCCTGCTGCTTATTTCTTTTCGCATGCACTTGAGCCCCCATCACCATGTGCTGGTCAAATCCAGAACCGCCCACAGATGCCTCCTAGGCCATGCTGGCCCACCTTGAAGGCTCAAGACTCTCCCACAATGGTGCCACACAACATCTGCCAGCACACATATCCCCCCTGTAGCCACCGTGTGGCTGCTGCTCCTTGCCCCAGAAATACATTAAAGTGCCCCAGTTGGAACACCAAACACCTGTTTCAACCACTATGCACCTGGCCTTTTGGCCCATTGTAGCAGTCCTCCAAAGCACGCGGCACAGCCCATCCACTAGCTCCCATGGTAAATCCCGACTCTGAACATCCCCTAGCCATGCTGCGTAACTTTCGTTTTTTAATTGGTCTATCTATTTTGCTCCTCTTTCTTTGCCCTTAGCCAGTGACCAGAGAAAACAACTTAGTATCCCCCACAAATTAAAAGAGAGAAACAAACAAAGAAGAGCCAGCCCTCCACTGGGTTAGGCTGCCAGAAATTACTCCACATGGTCTCCTGACCACAGCATGCCACTTGAGCCAGCTGACAGGGCCCACCCTTGAGCCAGCATGCCGACCTGTAGTCCCACATTCAGGAAACTGACTCAGCCCCATGCACAAACAAAAGTGCATGCCACGTAGTGCCAGCTCTTCGTCCCTCTCCTTGAGACACCCAGGGAAGCACCACTCCCCCTGCGCTCTGCTTCCGACCAGCTAAAACCACTCACACAGATGGGGCGGCCCCCTCCTATACGCCGATCCTTGGTCATTGTGCAGGCCAACACACAAGCCTTTTGAGGCCTGGGCCAACTACTCAACCGCTTTCTATGAGATCTACCTAATCAGCCCATTCAGCACAATACTGCAAGCGCTCCCAGACCAGATATAATGCACCAAGCGCTCTTCTACTTTTCCAATCTCCCTGAATGAAAACAAAGCCACACTCCCATGAGCTCTGGTTCCAGCAATCTTATCAAGCTATCCAGGAGCCTGCACCACTAAGCATGTCCCTATGAAAACAGGCTTTTCTAATTTTAAAACCAATGCATATACACCATCAGACAAATTAAAAATTTAACAACCATCTACCTCCCTATCTAAAACACCATGCATAAACCAATATACACTGAAGAACCATTTGAGCTAAAAAAAACACCCTGGGCCAGGTGGCTTTTCAGGCCTGGTCACCCCCATGTGTCTTCCCAGTTGATTGTCAATGATGTGCTGAGATCTCAATCCTGAAAAAAATTCCCAGCAAAAGATGTCATCCTGCCTGAGTCCTGGCTTGATATACCCCTACAGGCCCCTGGTCAGGACCCCCCTTGGGGCTTTACCCCCCAGCTAATCCCTGGAGCTCTGGCATGCCCTTGTCATTTTACACCTTATCTGCCTGGTGATGTCACCACATCCCACTCCCCCATTCCTTCTGCTCCCCCCTTCCCCTCCTGTGCCTCTTCCTGGCAGGGATCATTAGACAACCTGGCCTACCTTTTAGTGGCAAGCCCCATTGTGTGTACTACTTACATTTGTAATTTATTTTATTACAGCATTGTTAACTTCTTTATCTGAATCTGAAGCCCGGTAACAAAGAACCAAAATGAAAGACTTCTCTTTATTTTCACCTATCTGTAGCCACAGGGTTTCAGTAATTATACTATGGGTGGGATATTCAGAAGGGTTGTGCCCCAGCATGATATTCAAAGGGGGATTGAGCCTGGCACGTATCCCGATGCGCCGGAGCGCATCAGTAATGTATGCAGCGCAGGTGGGGGGGCGTGCCCATGCATATTCCACACATCCCAATATTCAGCCCGGGATGTGCTGAGCCCATGCATGTGCAACCCCTACCTGTGCTGCACACAGGTGAGCCAAAAAGGAGCAACAGCTAGCCACCCACAGGTGAGCTGCCATGTTGCAGGACACAACAAGGCAGCTGCCACCTGTGGGCGGCCACCCGAGCTCCAGCGGAGCCTTCATGGTGGCACCCCCCATGCCTGATCACAGGCATATATAGTAGAAGTAATAGTCCTATATCCCTGGTGGTCTGGTGGACGCTTGCAGCCCGATCATGGGCGTCGGTAATAATTAACGACCACATTCAACCCTGGCGGTCCAGCGTTGCCCCCCTCCCACCCGCCCACTGAGCCCCACCGCCCGCTCCCGGTCAACAGCGGGAGGCAGCTCCCACCCTCTTGCCGCCCCACCGCCCGCTGACTGACTCCATACAGTAAGGCTGTATGTCCATTGGTCCACAGCGTGAGCCAATGGGCGTGCAGCCCATACCATACTACAGTCCAGATATGTGAATGGATCCATTCACATATCTGGACTATAAATCTGAATACAGGCTGCTGCGCCCATTGGCTCACACTGGGACCAATAGACATACAACCCACTGATGGAGTCAATCGGCGGCAGCAAACGGCAAGTGGGTGGGGAGCTGCTGCCCGCTGCTGACCGGGGAGTGGGGTGGTGGGGCTCCAGGGGGGTGGAAGGGGGTATCGCTGGACCATCAGGATTGGATTGATGTGTCATTATTTACTACATATGCCCGCAATCAGGCTGTGAGTGGTCCACTGGACCATCAGAGATATAGGACTATTCATTTTACTACATATGCCCGTGATCAGGCTGTGAGCAGTCCACTGGACCACCAGGGATATGGGACTATTACTTTTACTACATATGCCCATGATCGGGCGTCGGAGCGTGTTGCCGCTTGTGCAGGGGGCGTCGGTCCCCGACAGCTGCAGCCTGGCAGGGCGCCAGGCGCAAGTCACCAGGGATCGGTGCACCTGCATGCAATTGGGGCCATAATGACATGCAAATGGCCCCATTTGCACCTTGCATACATTGTGACCCCATTTGCATGTGCACTTTTGAATATCACGGTGGTTGCACCTATCGCAATGGCACTTGCACTAGTGCATCCCTCTACTCCACTCTGTCCACTTGTGCTGGCGCAGTGCCACTGCACCATGCACACTGCGGGTGGCCAAGGTGCAGTATTCAATGATGCTGTGTCATGGCGCAGCTCCGGTGAATATCACCCTGTCCACGCCCCTGCGCATCCATGTTGTGCTGCACCCAGGCTTGCGCCACAGCCTGGCACAGTCTGAATATCCCGCCCTATGTGTCTTAATTTTTTGAGATATGACTATGTCTTTAATATATGATGCAACATAAATTGCAATTCCTCCTCCTCCTTTCTTGTGCTTCCTATCTAGTCTGAAAAGATAATATCCTGGCAAGTTTTTGCTCAATTCATCATTCTCTTTCCACCATGTCTCAGTGACCATGACAATATCAACAGTTTTTTTCAAACACATCAAGGATTGTAGTTCACTAAATCTGTTGTTTAAGCTTCTGGCATTAATCAACATACTTATGACAGTTTTCCTTGTGACCTTTGTAGTATTAGTATTTTCCTTATTGTAATAGGTTTGATGTAATTTTGGATCTTGCAATTGTTCTCCTTTAATATCAGGAAATATGTTAATATTCTTGGTTGTGGCAGTTTTGGTGACCAATGTGTCAATCCCCCCCCATGTGATCCAGTTTAAAAGGTGGAGTTACATATTCTCTTGTATGAGCCTTCCTAAAATGAATGACCCATTTTGATTAAGGTGAAGACCATCTTTTTGATACAGATGGTGTTTTTGGAAGAAGTTTGACCATGTATCTATAAAATGTATATTTTCAATGTTGCACCAGTTTTTAAGCCTAGAATTGATCCTCAGTATTGTGTCAGTTTTTGCCTTTGTGGCCCTTGAGATAGGTAAAATCCCTGAAATTAAAACTTCCACTCCAAGGTTTTTAGGTCATTAACCGTGTCGATGAATTCTTGACATGCATCCTTTTCATGGTCCCATCCAATGTTGTTTGTGCCTACAATGTAATGTTATAATTGTTTTTTCTCCACTCATTTGAGCAATTTTTGATGCCACATTCCTGATGTCTTTAATCTTCGCTCCTGGCAAACATGAGATCATTCTGTTGTGTTTTGTCAGGCTCACATATAATTTTATCACAATTTCTGACTATCAAGTCTCCTAGTACTATCAATTGTCTTGGAACAGTACTGTGGGAATTAGTTCGTATATCCTGGTCAATATGCATGCCATGCTCTTCCCTAGCAAAAGGGCCATATCTATTTGTTACCACCATTCTATTATGTTGTTCTGATATTATCATATTTTTTTGGGTTACTAACTCTTCCTGACCTTACTGTAATCCAACCTCTCTCTGGTAGATTCCCTTTTTCTGCATGTCCTTTTTTGCCATTCTTTCCTCTATATCTGACTCACTACTACTATTATCCTTCCCCCTTGTTATTTTGCCTTTTTTCTTAGTGTGACTTGAGAACATTGTGCTAATAGGTCGTGTCTTAATGAGATGTAGGTTAGTTATTTCAATCTCAAGTTCGCTTAGTCTCACCTGTAGTGTTTCAAATGCTTGACACTTTATGTACTCATATGTACCAGTAATTAATGGAGATTTTTCAGTGTATATTTTACATGTTAGGTACTGAATTATAGTTCCTTCTTTACTTAACAACTTTAATAACTCATTTGCTGTGTCCATCCCCCCACAGAGATTTTGTCTTTATCAGGGTAACTGAATATATTTACAGGTTTTGATGATTTATTTCAAATGTACATATATGTTGAGCCTATATCCTATACCACAGTCCTTGAGGGTTAGAGGATGTTACCTATGGGTGGGCAGTTGGAACTATGTACTTTAAAACAAAAATGGCAAACCAAACATTGAGCCTTCTTTACATGAAGACCCTCTTGTCTTTTTACCAATAGTAATTATGGCCTGTTTGTGGCATATAGTTGTATATTCTTCGTCTGTAATCACACCTTGTGTGACCTGTTAGTCCCTTGTTTCACATTTACTGATACTACCCAGTTATTTTTCAGTCACTTATACACACACCACTATAAGATGTCATACATATACAGTACAAGTCACATTAAACTGTTCCCTCAACTCACTGGTGTAGCATTGTTCAATGAGCTTCCTAATCTGTGCAGGATTTAATTCAATGAATTAGTGAATGTTTAGTATTGGCTTGCATCTAGCTGTTATGAACTATAAGCTTTATTTTCAGCCGCGTGCATATGAGTTTCATTTCAGAAGGCAGACTAAACAACTCTTAAGGAATGCTGTGATATTTATAAACAATGCTCTTAAGGAATGCTGTGATATTTATAAACAATGCTCTTAAGGAATGCTGTGATATTTATAAACAATGCTCTTAAGGAATGCTGTGATATTTATAAACAATGCCATGAAAATGCAGCTACTGCCATTTCGCTAAACAGTTACATGTGAGCTGAACAGGCAGTGAAGGATGATTGGAAAAGAGTTGAAAGCTTCATGAGTTTGAGTTGCCAATCCAGCAGCATCACAAAAAAAACAATTCTACACCAGTGAGTTGATGGAATAGTTTAATGTGACTTGTACTGTACCTTTACTCACGGTCTGTTTCTCTGTTTCACCTGACACACCCAACATGTGCTACATGCAGTCTCTGTGCATGTCTCCACAAGAGTAGATGAGCACATGCCCCACTTAAGCTTGCTCTGCTCACTCCCGGTGAGTATTTATCTGCATTGTGACCCAGAAATGTCTTTCCCAGGCCATGTGACTGCTGCTCCCCATTTGGCAACTTTCAAATGATTTGCTTTTTAAAAAAAAGTGCTAAATGCAGCTTTGCAGTGTTATAAACACCATGGTTCTTCACTGCTACAGCTAGAAATATAAAATATCTGCCATTTGTGGCTCTATAATCCTGGCACTGATTGCCTAGAACTACCAGACACTTCCCCTTCCTGTCTGTTCAGGCTTATTTGCCCAGAGTATTCCCACAGCTCACAAACACTTACAAAGTTAAAATATTACAGCCAGTCTGCCTCACAGAACAAGTCTGTCATGCAGCACACTCAGTACATAAGAATCAATTGAGTCTGCTCTGACATCTGACATGCACTGGCATCCATCCATGCAAACGGCATGCATTCTAGTAGGTTGTTGATTTACTCTGTGCAGTAGCAGATCTCACATGAACTGGTGAGTCTAACCCCCTAGATTTAGGCTCCTACTCAGTGCTGTTACTGTACTGTAGTACTAGCGGTGTAGTACACACACGCACACACAAGCATGCACACACACACACACACACACACACACACATATGAACAATCACCAGAAAGGTAACAGAAGAGTGTCACTCAATATTTTAACAGGCTGCTAGCAGTTTGATTGCATGGTGGCCTTCTACATGGAAGCTGCTGTCAATTTTCCTTTGCAAATTTGTCTAATGGTAATGGTGTATGTAGTATGTCAATGTTAAAGGAGGAGCTAATGTTGGGTTATTTTGTGAACCCAGTCTTAAAAATTGTTATATAGTGCCGTATCACTACATTATTGTTAATTACCAATTTGTTAACACATTTATTTAAAGCTGAATGTAAGGCCTTAGGGCAAGATATTCAAAACCTTCAAGTTGCAATATGGATGCTGCTGCAGATTTGTAGGCATATTTTTGAACAAAAAATTGTTGTCAATAGTTAATCATCAGGATATATTGTATCATCGTTGTAACTTCTGATTTTGTCCTCTAAGTAGATAAGTTTGCCACCCCGCCCCCCCAAAAAAGGATTTAAAAATTTACAGAAGTAACCCGAGAACAAAATACGTTTTGAATATCTTGCCCATAATATGTCATATACATGAGTGCTATAATTAGATTAACAAATATATGTGTCATAGACAAAATCACACTGTATATTTCAGACTTGTACCCCAAAACATTTTTGAGCATAATGATTTTATTCCATTTTCATGCACACCCTTTAATGGATTCTATGTACTACTCTTTCTGCAAAATACCTCTTAAGTGCTCTAAATGTCTATAACTATGTGTTCATAACACTAAAAAATCTATAATGTACAGCCAAGTGGTTCAATACCACCAAATCTGTTTAAGTGAGTCAGACAGAGATAAACACATTGTCACATTGAAAAAACACATATATTGAACTCAATATGCCAAGCTTATGCCAAGAGAACAACTACTACAATATAAAGAAATGATCATCACCAACTGGATAGTCTTGGTTGTTACATACAACCCTGATCTGGAGCCCCTATGAAAAATTATTAAGGACCTGCAACCAATGTTCAGTGAAGATGACACCTTGAAATACATTTTTCAGGAACCATTTTACTGTCTTTAAAACAACTACCTAATTTATCCAGTCTAATTGTCAGGAGCAAACATACCTGACCAAAACATCAGAACACTGGGGGGCACTAAACCCTGCAGCATTCCTAAATGTAGAATGTGTCAGTACATTTCCACTTCAGACTTCATCCACACCCCTAAAATAAGCAATTCAAGATACAGGGGAGTTATACATGTGAATCCCACAATGTTGTCTATTGCATCCAGTGCAAGAAGTATCCACGTACAAGCTATGCGGCAGACACAAGGCAACCTCTTCACACAGGCACAACATAAAGGAGAAAAAAACTGAAAAAGCAGTGGTACAACATTTCTCTCAATCTGGTCACTCCATCTATGATCTCATTGTAAGTAAAACTTTACTTATAAAGCACCTTTCCAAAACCAAGGCTCTGTACAATCAATAAAATCAAACCACTAAAAACAATTTAAAACAGATAATAACATCCATAAGCAGCTGCAGATTTTAAAAGCCAAAAGTCAATTGAGACAGGTAGGTTTTAAACTCTGATTTAAAACTTAAGACGGTCAGGCATTCCCTTAACTGACGAGGAAGAGAATTCCACAGGGTAGGGCAGCAAAAGAAAAAGCATGTGCACCCGATGTTTTTAATCAAACCCTGGGAATCTTCAGCAAACCCTTGTAAGTGGATCAGAGTGGATGGGAGGGACAGTAGGGAGTCAGAAGACCTTGCAAGTACCAGAGTCTCTGTTTATGTAGGGCTTTGTAGGTCAGTAAACCAACCTTAAAGGTGACCAGCCACTGTACAAGCAGTCAGTGCAGTTCGCGCAACACAGGCGTAATATGACTAGTCCTAGATGTACCAGTCAAAAACCTGGCCACCACATTCTGCAATAGTTGTAAGTGATGGATATCAACCCCCAGAAACCCTAGGTAGAGTGCATTGCAGTAATCAAGGTGGGTGGTCACGAAGGCGTGGACCAGTGTAGGAAGGTCAGCCGGAGGAACCAGGTGTTTCACCCAGATGATAGTCCTCAGATGATAAAAAAAAGGATTTAACAATGGCAGACACCAGGGATTTCAGGGTCAAACCACTGTCAAAAATAACACCGAGGTTATGCACCCGGTCTGAGGTCATGAGCTGGACACCATCGAGCCATAAGCCTGAAGCCTGCCCAGTCCCCAGACCTGCCTCTGGACGACCCAGGTCCACAACCGGCACCTCCGTCTTTGTCCTGATTCTCAAAGGACACTTCAAAAATACACAAGAAAGGCAAACTGATGAGCTCAAACATATTCACCTTCTTGATGCTACAGTAAAAATTAAGAACTGGATATAGACTTTGGTTTTATGACACATTACGAATTTTAAAGGGAAACAATGGCAAAGTACCAGCTTTCACCAGCTGGTGAAAAAAACACCTGATTAGCACTTTTAGACAGAACAGGATTTTTGTCACTGTTATACTAATATGCCCTGCTGACTTCAGTCACTGATCAGCAGGGCATATTAGCATAAAAATAAGTGAGGGTAGCATGTGGCTGCTCATGAGATGGTGTTTGCCAGCAGTGAAAAGCGGAAGTTGTGGCATGCTGTTTCTAACATTAAAAAACGTATACAGTAAAACAAAAAATCTGTCTAAAAGTGCTATCTCCTGTGCATATATATTTATATGCATCATCTCTTACATTTGCTATATCATTAGTGTGCCTTGTACATTAGCAAGGTTTGATTTATATTGTTGTCTGTCACACACACACAAACAGTCTGTATTTAGGGTATTTGGGAGGCTCTTTAATTTACAGGCCTCCTGCTGTCACATTCCATTTTGGGAGAGGTGTCTATATCACTAAACTGATTTACTACCACTTAGTATTTTGAAGTCTGTTTTTTGTCTGTGCATATTTCCTTAACAAAAAAACTGTATACCAATGTTTAAAAGTTTGTTTACCTGTAGATTTCTCTATCCTAAGTAAAGGTGCTTGTTTTCTATAGAAGCTTCTATGCTTGATGAAGCACTCTGTGTAGCCTGAAAAGCTTGTGTTTTTGCAATGCCCTTCTTTTTTTTTTTGTACAATGCGTTATACTCCTCCCCGTACAGCCCCCATTTGACCTGCTCCCCCAGCTCCGTTTCCCCCAAAATTACCGGGGCTTACCTTATGCCCGGTCCTGGGATCAGTGCCTGCGGAGAGT
Organism: Neoceratodus forsteri; assembly: GCA_016271365.2. Taxonomy (NCBI): domain Eukaryota; kingdom Metazoa; phylum Chordata; order Ceratodontiformes; family Ceratodontidae; genus Neoceratodus; species Neoceratodus forsteri. Next base: position 617,150,808 of record CM028133.1, read on the forward strand.
CGGTCGCCATCCTGCCACTGTTTTTTTCCTCATTTACTTCCCATTTTTTACCCAAGGGCCCCCAGGAGAAGGTTGCATGTGTGTGGTGGCATGCTTGTGCCTTACAGCCGCAGTAACGACCCTCCTCCACCCACCGCATTGGCCTATCACTGGCATCCTGCTTGCACAGCCCCTTGGCCTCCACCAGGGATCAGCTGTGAATGAGGGATGCCATACCATCTCCCCGAAGAGGAAAGCTGCCTGTCGGCAGCTCCATCCAGCTCCCCCCTCCCCCCCGTGCCGACCTTCGATGACCCAAGATCACTCCCAAACCAGGGTCTCCAGCATGCCGCGAGGTGAGGCATCCAGCGCCTCACCCCTCTGCACCACAGGGCCAGGCTTGCAATTCCCCTCAGATCGCCCACTTTGTTCATCTACAGTAAATGTTCATAAGTAATTCTCTAGCACCACCTGCAGTGTATTTTGACAATTTTTTTAATATAAGATTGTAGCACCTCCTTGCACAGCCCCCCACCCCCAACCCACACACACACAGTGGAAGACAAGCATTTCAAACCATATGATCAGTGCCCATGCTGTTAAACGTGAGTCTACTATTGTAGGGGAACTGGCACTTGTATAGCACTTCAGCCTTATGCCTCTGAGCAGGTATTTGTACACTGAATGATTAAAGTTATTTGAGTAAAGAGATGGATATAAAAACATGAACATTAAGGAAGCGGTACAAAAAGAGAAAATGCACACCTTTGAAAATCAGACTTTAAATGAGAATGAACATTCCTTAGCTCCAGACAAAACTGTTGTACTGTAGTGCTAGACAAGAAATGTTGACCACCCACATTCTAGAATTGTTTGTTGTGAAAAGTAAACAGCTTTAATGATTTGCAGAAAATATCTCTAGTGGTATTTCTGAGCTGTGATCCTTTGTTTATTTTTTGTTGTTGTTCATAGCTATTTCTTAGAATTGCAGGGGAGTCAACAGGCCATAGCTAAAAGGTCAGAGCCTTCATTTCCATTTAAGAAGTCTGACTAACTCCCTCCTCCCACAAGCCATTCTTGGACATTCAGTTCTCACAATCCCGCTGACACTCTGAATTGCATAACTGTAGTGTATTTGGCACAGCAAACTGCAAGAGTGCACATTTTGTTCTTAGATTTCCTGAAACCTGTTTAGATTTTGCTCCAAACATTTTATCTCAGCAGTTTCTTTTAAGTTCTGTGAGGTGACTAAAATAAGCAACTGCAGTATGAGGAATGCACAGCCATGTGCATGCTGAATTACTGAAACTCAAGCAGTTGTAAAGCAGAAGGACAGGTACAGTACATGTGTTATATTTCTCCCATTCCAAAGTTAAACTGGTCAAGTAAAAGCGTTTTTTCTTTATAAGATACATCTTATTTTTGAATATGGAATATAAGAAAACCGTACATTCCACATAAGTGCAGCTCACTGTTACAGAATGTCCGATGCCTTGAAATAAGAAATCAACACAATGTCAGTTGTCCCCAGAACCCCACCAATAAAGACACTGGCAAGATTGTGTGTGGTTGCTCAGTTTGGTAATTAATTTACTGAATAATCAAAGATATCATAATTTACAATAACATGGTAACAACATGGTACATATCCACAATTTCCACTTACAATCTCTTCTCAATAATATTTGTATACATTGTATACATCCACATTCTTGTTCAATTCATACATTCTATCACTTTCTTCTTTTTCTTCTTTTTCTTCTAACTCCAAGATGTACATCATGGTGGGCCCGGCCTCTTCCTCTTATGTTGTAAAGGGGTATGAGCGTACACACCATGCCCCTGCCTCTTGCTTCTCAATCCTGTGTCCTTTTAGTGTTTTCCATTTCCCCCCCTTTCTTTCCTGTCCTCCTCCCCCCTTTTTCCTTTCTGCTGTCCACCTTTGGCAGTCCATATGCAACCTGCCACTGTGCTCCACCTGCCACAGTGCCCTCTGCTCCTTCCTTTAGGGTGGGTGGGTGAGAAAAACTCTTGGAGCAAATTTGTGAGCTCTCCTTGCTGTGCAGCCCCTTATAACTGCCCCCTTAGTTCCTCCCTCTTGGCTCCCCTTGGCCAATCACTGTTCCCACCACTTCCATTTGGCCCATCCCTTCTGTGACCTCATCAGGTTCTCCCCTTTCGTGACCTCATGTACTTCTTTTAGCCCCCTTTCCTTCTCCTATTCCCCCTTCCCCCTATCCTGAGCTTCCCACACCTCTTGTCAGGGCCGTGGGACAATGTGGTCTGCCCCTTTAATTGGGCAGCCCTCTTTGTCCCCAGAACCTCGCCAATAAAGACACAGACAAGATTGTGTGTGGTTGCTCAGTTTGGCAATTAATTTACTGAATAATCAAAGATATCATAGTTCACAATAACATGGTAACAACATGGTACATGTCCACAATTTCCATTTACAATCTCTTCCCAATAATATTTATATACATTGTATACATCCACATTCTTGTTCAATTCATACATTCTATCACTTTCTTCTTTTTCTTCTGACCCCAGACATACATCATGGGGGGCCCGGCCTCTTCCTCTTATCTTGTAAAGGGATACGAGCATACACACCGTGCCCCTGCCTCTTGCTTATCAATCCTGTGTCCTTTTAGTGTTTTCCATTTCCCCCCCCTTTCTTTCCTGTCCTCCTCCCCTCTTTTTCCATTAGTCCACCTCCAGCTTGTGACGGACAGTGGATTTCCCCCATTATTCCCCCTCCCCGACCCCCTACCTCCCTGTTTCTTGCCTTTTATCCACTCCTTTATCATATCTTATCTCTGATTCAGCCAGTCTTCAATGGCATTCGCTATTTCTGTGTTAAATAAGGCCAGGCCCAGGCCTGAGAGGTGTATCCCATCTCCTCATTAGTATTCATCTACCCATTCCAGAATTCCATGGTGGATGACTAATCCTCCCATGCCCTCAAACAATCTGCCCACCTGCGCATTTATGCACTTCCAGGCCCTGTCCATCCCCTTGTGGCTCTCCACTTGACACCACACCCTTCGAGGAGTGATCTCGGACCAGGCCAGAGTAACCTCTGGCCACTACTGTTTTAATTTTTCCACATCATGCTTTATTTGATAAAATATGTCCTGCCAGGGCCTTGCCCCCAGGTCATTGCCACCCAGATGTATCACAATTAGGTCTGGCCACCTATGGTCCTTCCTGATCTCCCTGAGTTCTGGTAGCAGCTGCGCCCACTTCATTCCCTGCCAGCCTTTCCACACAGATGGATTGTATCACTATCCAGGTACAGCTGCTTTCCCCCTTGTCTCCTGGCTACCCATTTCTCTGCCCAGTGGATAAAGGAATGCCCACAAATCCATGCGTCGAGCTTCCTGGATGTCCCTGCATAACCAGAAGCACACTGATTAGTATATTTTCTCTTCAGCCCCCCCCCCAACCCCTCCTTCTTCCCATTAACTCGTACACCTGCTATGGGAAACAAAGCAGAGATATCGTTATTGTTGTATATTGCGTATGTACTTTTTATAACAGTCAGAAGTCCACCTGCCTTTATGCTTGATCTCCCCAGGCCTGTTGCCTTGTGGTGCCATCATTGAGGCCACCCCAATCCTAAATGAGTGGAAGGAATATTCATTCTCCAGTTTCCCCAGAGGCCCTTGTGCAGCACCGCTGTCACCTGGTACCGGGAAACTGGCCTGCTGTCCCCATGTATGAACATCAGTGAACTTCCTGCTTTTGGGTGGTCTGCCACATACACCTGTAGGACCCCCACTAGGCAAATGGTTGTGTTAGGATGCTTTCTTAACCACACCCCACTGCCCTGCCCTGCTGATCTGTCTTTGATCTCTTTAGTAGCACTGCTATTGCTTCTTCAGCCCATTCTATGTCATCCCATTGTAGTATCCCTCCATCTGTCTTCCTGTCGTGACCCACCACCTCGCTCAGTCTAAAAGCCCCACTATACATGGTAGCGTACAGGGCTTTAAACAGCATTGCTTCACACCATGAGCTGCAGATATGGTGTAGTTAGACATCAACCTCACCATCAAGCCCTCTGATATCGGCTTTCTGCTCTCTTACTTCTTATCCATTCCCCATAACCAGCCCTGCATCATTCTGCAGACCAGGTTGCTGTTTGTTGGGTCCTCCCAACCCCTCAGCATACAGATCTGCCCTATGGCTGCTGAATGCACCCCCATGGTTACATGCACCATGTTCTGGTTCCACCCTGTTAAAATAAATCTAGCCACCTGCTCCCTTGTCACTGCTCCACTTAGCTGTCCACCGTACTGTTCCCGGAATTTTTGAAATGTCCTCCAAGCGGTTTCATAAGCTCTAAGGGTCCTGGGGGCCCAGGAGTTGTGAAACAGTACTTCAGCTCCCCCAATCCTGTCGTCCATACATACATCGAGATGGTGGTCTGCCAAAACTCAGCTCTGGGTGTGACGGTCCTGAATCTATCCATTCGCAATCAGGAGAGGCAATCAGCTATCACATTGTCCACACCATCAATGTGCTTGGCCCTGAATGACATGTTCATGGTCAGGTCTAGACACACCATCCTTCTCAACACCCTCATAACCCTGTCTGACTTCGTCCTTTTCTTGTTCAGCACTTCTACAACTGCCCATTTATCACTCCAGAATGTGAGTTGTCTGTTACTGAACTCCCCTCCCCAAACTGTCATTGCCACACATATGGGGAATAGCTCCAGAAAAGTGATGTCTCTTGTCACCCTTTCCCACACCCATTCCTCTGGCCATGGTTCTGCAAACCATTTTCCTTGGAAATAACTCCTCATGCCAATTTCACCAGCCGCATCTGTATACACCTGCAAATCAGTGTTGTATAGTCAATTATCCTGCCAGAATGTCTGCCCATTGTATTTCTAGAGGAAATGCTCCCAAACTACCATATCCTCTCTGGTCCCCATTAATATTTACCCAGTGATGGGGCTGTTTTGCCCCCTGGCTTGCCCAGGCTAAACACTGCATAAGCATGCACCCTGGAGCAATGGCTCTGCATGCAAAATTCAGGTGCCCCAGCAGCTGTTGTGTCTGTTGTAGCTGCACCCTCCTGTGCCCCCACAACCATCCCTAACAACTCCCATAGACTCATTACCTTTTGGTCTGGTAAATAGTACAGCTCCTGGTTCATGTCCAGCTCCAGCCTTAAGAACTCTATCATCTGACTGGGCCCCTTCCATCTTATCTTCCGCTAATGGCACCCCCAGTTCTTAGCATAGAACCTTGAAATCCTGAAGCATGGCTTCAGTCTCCCTTTCCCCTTCCCCGATGAACAGGAAATCATCTAGATAGTACACCACCATCTGATACCAGTACCGTGTCTGAAAAACCGATTGCAGCCAGGTACTGAACATCTCGAATGTGGCGCATGCTATCAATCATCCCATAGGCATGGCCTTGTTGAAATAATACTGCCCATCCACCTGTAATCCTAGCCAATCCCAATCCTCCAGCCTGACTGGAAGTAAATGGAATGCTGACTCTATGTTCATCTTAGCCAACCAGGCTGTCTGCTTAGACCTAAGGAGCCACACCGCCTCCTCCATGGTGGCATATGTAACCCCTGCTGTCTTCCTCCCCAGTAGAGTCATTGACTGAATCCACCTCCAGGTAGGATAGGTGACATAGCACCCGGTACTCACTTGGCTGTTTTTTGGGCACTAAACCCAACAGGGAAATCCACAGGTTCGGCAAAGGGGGGGAAGCAAACAGGCCTTCCACCCTCCCTGCTGCCACCTCCTTTTGAATTTTGTGTGCTAGAGTTGCCTCCTTCCCCTGTGTGGATTTGAGGTTCTTTGCCCTCATCACTTTCCTAGATCCTTAAAACTGTATACTAAAACCTACCCGAAAACCTGTCTGCAATTTCTTGGCTGCATCCTGATCTGGGTAGTCCCCCAACCACCTTTCTACTGTCTCCACTCTGATGGGTGTCGGAGCCAGCTGGAAACCTCCGCCTCTTGGGCTTTCAATTGTCCTGGTGTCATATTTGATAGGTGTGTCCCCTCCCCCTCCCACTGCTCTCCCCCTGTTTTCCCTCCTCCACTGCTGCCCCCTAAAGGAGCCTGGGTTGGTCCAAAAGGGCTGCTGGTTCGAGTCATCCTGGTTGCCAGACCCTTTTTCCCAGCTGTCCCTACATCTGGGCACTGGATAGTGCCCCCCACATTTAGAGTATACATGTTGTAAATGACAGCTTGTCCACAAGCAGAAAGCCCTGCTGTATCCTGAACAGGCCTTCTATGCTGCCCCCCCCCTTTATCTCCCTCTGTCTCCTTCTCAGTTGGGCCTATGTAAATTTTCAGCCACAGGTCTATCTGCCTGGCATCCCATTTCACATTCCCAAAATGTGCCATTCTTTTCCTAAATTTCTTGTCATTATCTTAACCAACTATGGCCCCCTTTTTTATACGCATTCTTTATAATGAGGGAATAGGTCAAGAGTGGGGTAACAAGCTCCGACCACTTCCCAAATGACAATGGCAGTGAAATAAGTAAAACCCGTGGACCAATTATTCCAGGTTTTCCCTTTCCAGGATTTGTTGTCCTCTCCCTTTCCTAATAACACTACCGCCACTGACATGTCTTTCTTCTCAAAACTGTCCTTCTCCTCATACTTATCCATGTTGTTAACCTTCACCAAGGCAAAGGTGTCGACGTATTCCCCCTTCCATATCTTCTCTTTCATGTCCATCGGCATGTGGTCTGCCAGCCGGAGCCCTGGTGCCCTGATCTCCCATCCCATCATGGGGCCCCCTGCTGCCGCCCCATTCCCCATCTGCTCCTGTCCCTTTAATTTCTCCTAATGCCTTCTTCAGCTGTCCCAAACCATTATCCCCCATACTTTTTAACATCTGCTCAACATATTCTTTGACACTGCTCTCCAGTGTCACCACCTGATTACCTGCTGTGTCTGGCTGTGGAGTGCTGGGCCACGGCTGTGGCACACCCAATGGGCCGGGTGTGGGTATCGGGACCTGTGGTGGCAGTACCGGTTCTGGCAGTGGAGGTGGAGACATGGGAGTGGGAAGCTCCATCACTGGCAGTGGGACTGGCAGGAGGCCCGGGGTCAACTCCGGGATGGAGTTACTAGTGGGTGGGATCAGAGGAGCCATCGGTTCTGGCACTGGGAAAACTTGTATTGCCCCCCCACCCATGACCATCGCAGCATGGGGGGGGCTCCTTCCCCTGGGGAAACCCTCACTGTCATCTTGCTAAAAAACCAGGCCTTGCAACTGTATGGCGATGACGTCAGATGCCAAGCCACGCAGTGCTTCTCCCAGGCCCAGGCTCCTGAAACTGCCAGATCTCTCCAAAATTAATCAGAAAGGGAAGAAAAGCTTTTTCTGTAGTTGGGAGCCCTCGGGTCTCCCCTGTCCCTTGCTACCACCATGCTTTCGTGCCCCTGGGCCCTGTACCGCATGGCGATGGCATCCACACCCTCCCTCGCTGTAGGTACAGGCCTTCCCCCCATCTCCATATCTACAGCACTCTTTTAGTTTCATTTGCTCACACTTCCCTTCCAATTCCTGGAAATTCCCCTTATTCTCCACCAAGATCCCCCTTCCTGTTCAAAATTAATCAGGAAGAAAGAAACTTAATCAGGAAAGGAATAAAAGCTCGGTCTGTAGCTGGGAGCCCTCAGGTCTCCCCCGTCCCTTGCTAGCTCCATGCTTTTGTGCCTCCTAGGCCCTGTGCCGCATGGTGGCAGCATCCACACCATCCCTCGTGGTAGGCCCAGGCCTTCCTCCCCTCTCCGTATCTACAACACTCCTTCAGTGCCATTTGCTCGCACTGCCCTTCCAATCCCTGGCAATTCCCCTTATTCTCCACAGAGATCCTCCTTTTCTCCCCTTTGCATTCACTTGTACCCTTGCCCAGTCCTTGGTTTCATCTTCCTAGGCCCCATACCGCGTGGTGATAACATAACACGCCATCCCAAATGGTGGGCCTGGGCCTCTATCCCTGCTGATTTCCCTTTTCACTTTCGATCCCCCCGAGCTCTTTTTCCACAAAAATTGCCCCGGCCCTTTCTAACTCCCCCACTTCCTTGCGATGATTGCTTCCTTTCACCCAGTTTCCCCATCTGTGCTCTCCTCCATGGCTCTGCGCCACTCTGGCGCAGTTCTCTCATTCTGTCCAACACTCCCACCTGCTCCGTGGCTTGTGCACCGCCACCTCTCTCTGATTCTCCTCCGGCTCCCCCCTTGATCTGCTTCCTCCCCCATGCACTCTTCTAGCGCTCTGCTCCCCAGGCTCCCAGAGCACTTGCCCAGCAATCCCCACTGACAACGCCATATCCTGGCATTTTACTCACCCCATGGCTCTGCTGCTCCCCCAAGCACAAACACAAATTACACACTGAAGCCCTTTGAACAACGTAAACATGCAACTATTTTCTTGAGGGTAGCTGTTCAGCAAAGGAATCTCACGGGTTGCAGCAATTATTTGGTACCATATTTTCACAGCCACTGGCATATAGTTACAGAAGTGAGATCCTAGCACAAGCATGAGATAGACACTGCAGCAATTATTTGGTACCACATTTTCACCACCACTAGTATATAGTTACAAAAATGAGATCCTAACACGGGCATGAGATAACTGCTGTTCCCATGCTCACTCTGCAGTCATAGAAACATAGAAACATAGATTTTGATGGCAGATAAGGACCACTTGGCCCACCCAGTCTGCCTATTTCCCTACCTACTGGATAAGCTGCAGATTCTAGTTAACCAACAGCCTACTTCCTGCCAACCCCCCCACTACAGTTGCCTTGTGTCTGTCCCATGCATGTTTGAATTCCCCCACTGTTTTAGCCCCAACAACCTCCCCAGGAAAGCAGTTCCATGCATCCACCACTCTCTCCATGAAAAAATTTTCTCCACATTACCCTGAGCCATCCCCCTCTATCTTTAAATTGTGTCCCCTTGTTCTTACACATCTCTTTTTCTGAAAGATGCTACCCTCCTGGACTTTGTTGATTCCCTTGAGGTACTTGAATGTTTCTATCATGTCCCCACTGTCCTTCCTTTCATCAAGGGTATACATATTAAGCTCTCTCAGTCTCTCGTCATATGGTTTCTGATGCAGACCCTGCACCATTTTAGTTGCCTTCCTCTGGACTGCTTCCATCCTGTCTATGTCCTTGCATAGATGAGGTCTCCAAAACTGCACACAGTACTCCAGATGGGGTCTCTCCGACTGTCTGTGCAGAGGGATAACCACTTCTCTTTTTCTACTTGTGATGCCCTTCCTATGCATCCCAGTATCCCCCTGGCTCTCCTTACTGACTTCTCACATTGCTTACCAACCTTTAGATCATCTGATATGACTACCCCCAAGTCCCGTTCTATTTTTGTTGTTGTTAGTACCTCCCCTGCTATTGTATACTCTCCTCCTGAGCTCAGTCCTCAGCTTCATCCAAATCATACCATTGGGTGCCTTACCTTGCTCTTGCAATTTGCTTGGTTTACTCACATAGCAAGCTTCCAGTTCCACTCAGCTTTGTAAGCCCACTGATCACCTCAACCTGTGATATATTTACTTTTAGTGTTATCTACTATATAACCCCCTTTTTTTTTCTTACTCCGAATACCTCAATAACCCAAAATGCCCAACGGCTCAAAACTTCCACCAAACTGATATGCTTCCAGAGGAAAAAACTCTTGGAGCAAATTTATGAGCTCTCCTTGCAGTGCAGCCCCTTTTAACTGTCCTCTTAGTTTCAGCCTCTTGGCTCCCCTTGGCCTATCACAGGTTGCCACCTCACTGTTCCCACTGCTCCCCTTTTGCCCACCCCTTCTGTGACCTCATCAGGTCCTCCCCTTTCATGACCTCATGCCCCTCTTTTAACCCCCTTCCCTTCTCCTGTCCCCCCTTCCCCCTATCCTGAGCTTCCCACACCTCTTGTCAGGGCCATGGGACAACGGGGTCTGCCCCTTTAATTGGGCAACCCTCTTTATGTGAAAAAGGCATGCAGTCCCTGCATTTCTCAAGCATACATGTTGCTCAAGAATTTGTTTGTGAAGTAAGGCCAAAGTGTAATTTTTAATAAGATGTTTGAGAAGTAAATCCATGATGTTATTTCTTGTTAGATCTGAGATCTCCTAAAATTAAACTTTATCAAAAGTGTATAGAATAATGTACGGGCAACCATGCACAACAACAAGGCAGTGTTTTCTTCAAGAGGTTGAGATGACAACATATGGACTTCAAGAACAAAGCTTGAGATGTTCATCATGTCACCTCGACCCTAAGATTGAAGCGCAAGCTAAGCTGGGCATTGTTGCCCATATTTTATGTTTTATAGTATATGGTTTTAAGTCAAATGTACAGTTTCAGTTTATATATAAAGAGGGACCTGCCCACCCAACTCCCACCCACCTACCAACCATTCGCTCATAGTTATATCAAAGGCAAATTACTATTACTATTATGCTGATCAGGAGGCTTAACAGGAGACAACCATACACAGCTACTTTTTGTGACAACAATGTTTCATGACCTTGAACTATGCACAACAACTTTAGCCATGAATAACAAGGATTTTGCGTGTATGGAAATCCATATATGACAACACTTAATCATATCCTATGAATAAAATAAGAAATAGTAGTCATCATAAAATACATGCTTAGACCTTTCCCCAGTAGAAAAATTGTAGACTACCACCCCATAATAACTAACAATAATTAAAACATTCTGATATAATCAATGAAAAACAGCCTTGTAATTGGATTGACTAAAAGGCCCAAGACTTAATTACACAAAATTATACATTTGCATTACCCTACCAAATACTGACTACTTGACCTTTTGCAAGTCACTTGACCTCCCAGTGCTGTAGTCCACTCAACTAAGAAAACAGTTAAAAAGCAGGACTCCAATGAAAATAAGATATTGCACATCAGTGGGGATATCAAAGAATATGAAATAACTTTATAAAAGCATGGCAACAAATATTTGTAATTTGTTTGACCAGGAAAGGTACCCTGAGCTGGGACACCTCACTTTCAGTTACATTATGAGGTTAGGTTACATGGCCCTTTTTTATTGACAAGGGAAATGTTGGCCAGGACACTGGGGTGCAAGCAGTTCAAATTATACCCTCCCCCCTCCAAGCACATTTCATAATGAAGCTAACCCATCTTGCCAACACAGCACTTGATTTAAAATACATAAAATGCAGGAATTACACCAGTTAAGGAAATTGGTACAACACAATGCTCTAAAAACAACATGCATCACACCTCTCAGTTTTAAATTGATACTTCAGTATAAAACACTGCTGAAAATAAAAATGAACATTTAAACTCAAAAGCACTAATGTGATTCACAGCAAAACACATTGAGACAGAAAATAAAGCCCCTAACCTGGCAGTCACTTCAAAACTCAGAAATTGAAATGTACTTTGAGACAGCAGATTTGCACACATCAATTACAAACACAATCTTGGTGTGACATCTGCATATTCATCAGGCATATCACATGCATACTAAGTTACAGCTCTGCTCAAACATAAAAGGCACATAAATCCAGTTGATTATTGTTTGCTAAAGGGGATATAAACCCTGTTGTTTACATGATTTAATATAATTATTTATCTGTGCATGTGTAAAGTCTATTTAATAACCTCACTGTGTTGTTTTATGTGATTGCTCTGAAATAGTCCTATTTTTCCTTATTTTAGGATCTTTTTCAAATGTAGTCTTTTTCTCACTCAGTATTCATTTTTCAATTATTTTGCAGCACTGGAACACTGAGTAGAATCCCTCATAGACAGCTCCATTGTAGTCTTCCGCACAACTAGTATCACTGGGTTCTGGAATGTATATGTAATTTAAAAAGAAATATTAGCCAGAAAAAAAGGCTACATTAACAAGGGACCCTAAATTATAAAATAGGACTATTTCAAAACAAAATACTCAAAACAATGAATACACTCAAGTTATTAAACAGACTTCACAAATGAAAGTAATCATTATTTTGAAAATACAAACAAGGTTTATGTCTCCTGTAATAAGCAACAATCAACAACCATGGCAACTTTTGTTTTAAATTATGATAAATGACTTAGTTATGAAGGGTCCCTGTATAAAATACCTGGATGATACTACAGTTTCAGATACTTGGGAAAATGTAGAAGAGAGCACCATGCAAAGTGATTTGGATTATATAGAAAAATGGTCAGAAAATAAGTTTATGCAAATAAATCCAAGTAAAACTAAGAAGATATGTTTTGAGAGGCATAGTAAATGGCAGGGGAGTGAAACAGTTGTATAGTGTATGGGAGAGCATTATTGAGGATGGAATTCCGCAAGTGGAATAATCGTGTTGTGCTGCAGTAGGGATGTCATGATGTTGTTGTGCTGCACTAGCTACATCACTACTGCAGCACAACAAAACAGAACGTCTTTGTGCAGGTGCAATGAAGCAGCCATAGTGGTGACAGCTGGCCCAGGAAATGAGCAGCACTGGAAAGAACCACTACAGCCAGCGATACTGTAAGGCAAATTAAGTACTGGGGGGACCTTTTTTATGGGCACAGGATTGCAATAATGGTTGATTATACACTGTAAAAGATTGTTTATGAGCAACCATACAAATACAAGGCTGTTTTTAAATCTCAAGGTTTCCATGGTAACAGAACCTCTTGAGCTGCTCTCTCAAGGTCTCTTGTTACCACAGAAACCTCTCGATTGAAAAACAGCCTTGTTGTGTATAATTGCTCCTACATAATCATCTATGCTTTGGAGGGGTGGAAATTGAAGTGGTAAATAAAGTAAAATTATTGAGTATTATTTTTCAAGATGATTTCCCATTGCTGTTTTTTCCCGCCAGCAGCACTAGCCCCATGAATGGGCTCACCCAGGGCTCCACAACCCATACCCTGACCCGGAGATGCCCCCCCCGAGTGGGGTCACTAAGGTGGAACTGAAGGTGGCTGGAAGGTTATGCCACTGGAGCCCCAGCTCATACACAGGGACCAGCAGATTTTTTTTTTGGACGATTGGCCCTGGAGCTGGGTATGTGCAATGATCCTAACGCTGAAGCAAACGTCCGTCCCAGCTCCATCCATGATGCGGCATGACTCCGTGCCTCCCAGCCTCTGCCAGGGGGGTGAGCAATGCTGGATCCAACTTTCCTACCCTCCCCAGAGAAGGACAGCAGTCCTCTGGATGCTCGATCCTTCCCCTCCACTGCCGACCCCCAGTGGTCCGTGCCCATTCCTGAACATGGGTTGCTGGCATGGCACGATGTGTGGCATCCAGCACATCAACCCTTAGTGCCACTGAGCCAACTTTTCAAGATGATTTTAGTTGGACAGAGCAAGTCTCAACCATGGTAAAAAAAAAAAGCAAACAGTAGGCTATATTTTTTGACTACTTTGAAAAGGGCTGGATTAAATCTATCTGATTTAATATATTATTATTCTACTGTGGTTACGTTGGTGATGGAATGGTCTGAAAAGTGATAAGGTCAAGGATGTAAGGGGTAAATTCTCTCCTACTAATACATGAACATGATTGTAAAAACTGAAAGGGCCACTTATGAAAGTGGTAGGGCCATGGCCATAGTGCCCCCCTCCCCCGTTCCTGCACCTATGGGTGGTTACGCCTGTATTGGAATACAGGGCAGCTGCGTGGCATGGCAGGCTTACAAAGAATGAAACAGAGAAACTGGAAAAGATACAGAAAAGGGCACTTAGAATTGTTTTGGGGTGTGAAATGAGTTATAGTGAGGCACTAAAAAAGTGTAGGTTAGAAAGATTGGAAGTTAGACAGGAAAAGATGGCAAGAAAAATGTTTAGAAAGATATGTGATCCAATGCTTAAATGTCATTGTTTGCTTTTACCAAAATAAACTATTGGATATCTGTTATGAAAACAGTCGAGGTGGAAAAAAAAGATTAGTGCCAATTCAAAGTTATAGCAAATCATAGTTTGTTCGCTGTTTAGACACTGTATGCTTTAATGATTGTTTTCTTCATGAGCTAGGACTGACAATGTATTATGATTTTTTTTATAATGTTAATTGCTGTACTTTAAATGTTGATATTTGATGTATCTAAATTCGTGAACTTATGTAGTTCTTGTGATTTTATGTATGAACTTATGTAGTCCTTGTGATTTTAAATATTAATATGTGCCTTTTTGAAAATGTATGAAAACTTCAACCAGCACTGTGTTGTGTATGGTTGTACAATTATCAATGAACTAAACTAAACTAAAACCATTAACATAATCTGTACATTACAAACACTAAAGCAGAAGTTACTGTCACTCCAAACAAACTGCTTTACAAGCTTTAATTCCTGGCCTGCTGAAAAGTTTTTAAAATCTGTAAAACTAATTTTAAATAAAGTTATTTTGACTCACCAAATATACTGTAATATATGGATAAGCCTCAGTAATACTATACTAAGTTATATAAACATTTTCCAGTAATACATCACTGCTGTCAATAATACTATCCTGAAAAGTGATAATACTGTTGTTTTTGCTGATAATGCAGTACTACAGTTCAAAGGTAATTTTCAACTGTAGTATTATCAATGGATCCATATATTACAAAAAATAACAGAAATATAAGTGTTTTACAGGGTAATAATACCATCGAGTGGTTTTGGGGACATTAGGACCTCTCAAACTTCACTCTCGAGGTTCCATGACCCCCAAAATCTCTCAATGGTATTACTGCCTTGTAATGCACACTTATCTATCTATTATTCTATTTATACAAAAATAGAATCTAGGAAAGTTGTAGTATACTTATAAAATATTTCCATGTCATGTTCAGGTAGGCTAATGGGGGGGGTCACTTGATCTTCGACCTTATGGTTTACCAGCTTATTTGACTAGTCAATAGAATTATTTTATGCATATAAAATAATGGCCAGGGAAGTGTGGAAGGGCAGGGGGGTGTGAGGTAAAAAGTCGGGGGTTATCTCTTTTGGGCAGACTAGATGGGCCGAATGATCTTTTTTTGCCTGCAGGATTCTATGATTCTATGATATACTACCACTTAACTAGCATTAATTTTATACATACATAAATACATACTGTATATATCAGCTTGTATTTAATGATATAAATTGGAATGTATATTTGGCCATTTAAAATTGATTATCAATTGTCACAATGATTCATGCTCTTGGGCTTCACAAAGGCACATTATTAATAAGATATATTTATATAAGAAGATGTTTTAATTCCTCAATAAATACTTATTTTACAGGACTGATAATGAGTGCAGATTTATTCTTCTTATGTTTAATATCATCAGTTATCTATTGGATTGGAATATTAAGGCAATCTCATTTTAATCTAAAATAATTTTTTAATAGAAATTGCCGTACAGTAAGTAGATATTTACATCTGTTTGTTTCTATGTAAATTGGTATCCAGTCATTGAAATTGACCTTGTATTACACAAATTATGAAAGACTATACTTCTAAAGGACACCAGTATTATCCCCCAAAGCTATTAGGGTCTTTTCATTTAAAAATTGAATTCCCCTGAAGCACAGAGTTTATTGCTGGATGTGTTTGTTGATTTACAGCTGTTGTCATTTTATTACAATTTTAAAGCTAAATATAGACTTAAAATGTTTTGTTCTGTATTTATTGTCTAGCTTTGGCAATCAGGGAACTCAGAAAAAAAACTGATGTAATAGGTTTTAATAGAATCTCATTATTTCATTGGCACCCAAGTTGCATCAAACAAAAATGGGGGTTAGTGTCTAGTGAGTATTTAGAAACACAGAAACATATATTTTTGTTGGTAGAAAGGACCTTTAGGCCCATCCAGTCTGCCCCTTGTCCCTGCCTATACCTGGTGAACAAGCAGACCTAGGTTTCAAACCCACAACCCCAACCATGCTACCTGGCTCAGAGCAAGTCATTTAACCAACCTATGCTCCTGGTATACTCTTGGAAAGGGGATTTGGCTAAATGTACCTTCCCTCAGCCAAAAATTCTAAAATAAAATATTTATAGGTCTCAATGCACTTTCTAAACATATTTTCCTACACAGTAGCTTTAATACATTTGGACAGTAAGAAAGTGCTTTCAACATAAATGTTTATGTTTGTGTAAATATTTATAGTCTAATGTGGAAGACAAATGAGGTGTACTTACCTTTCTCCCTGTGTTGCTTAGTTGTTCTTATGCCCAAGCCTATAATTTCTAAGGGCAGTGGGCATGACATGAAGTGAATAAAAGTTGACAGAAAAGTCAATATTTATCATTTATAGGTCTCCATGCACTTTAAAAACATATTTTCCTACACAGTAGCTTTACACATTTGGACGGTAAGAAAGTGCTTTCAACATAAATGTTTATAGTCAAATGTTGAAGACAAATGATGTGTGCTAACCTTTCTCCCTGTGATGGTTAGTAGTTCATATGCCCAAACCCATAGTAACAAAGGGCAATGGGCATGACAGGAAGTGAATAACAGCTGACAGAAAAGTCTCCTTCAGAGAAATTAGTTTATACATTTTAACATTTTCAATATGCTTTATCTTTCCAATCTCATTTCCAAATATTGCAAAACTGATCTGAAATAGAAAAAGGTATATTCATAATTGTTTATGCTAGTGTACTATACTGTGTTTGGGGTCTCAGAGGGGTGTACTATAAATACTAAAATAAGTAAATGGAATAGTGAATAAAATTGTGAGAGTTACACAGCATGAGTAATAGTAGTAGCATTCTGGTTGATAAGCATTGATATGTGTCCATGCTTAGACTGGGTACAGTCACTGCCATGTGGCTGGAAGCAGAGGCAAGATGAACCTTAAGTCTCTTCCATCTTTACAGTGCTATTGTATTAATTAAGTGATAATAAGACAGTGTGATCATTCTTTTAGGCAGTAATATAATTGTAGTGGATAAAGCACAAGGCCAAAGGCTGAGTACTTTATTTCCATGTGACAATCTGATTATTGATGAGTATAGGCTGTTCAGAGGAGGGCAACCAAAATGGTGCAGGGTCTGCACCAGAAGAGACATGAGGAGAGACTAAAGCAGCTTAATATGTATACCCTTGAGGAAAGGGGGGGGGGGCATGATAGAAACTTTCAAGTATCTCAAGGGAATTAGCAAAGTACAAGAGGGTAGTATCTTTCAGAAGAAGAGATGTGCAAGAACAAAGGGGCACAATTTGAAGATGGGGGGATGGCTCAGAGGTAATGTTAGAAAGTATTTTTTCACAGAGAGGGGTGTAGATGCATGGAACAGCCTTCCTAAGGAGGTTGTGGAGTCAGAAACAGTGGGAGAATTCAAGAATGCATGGGACAGGCATAAGGCAATTCTAGTGGGGGGTAGGAGGAAGTAAGCTGTTGATTAACTAGAATATGCAGCTTATCCATCAGGTAGGGAAATGGGCAGACTAGGTGGGCCAAGCGGTCCTTATCTGCCATCAAATTGTATATTTCTATGTTTAGTGATCACTCTGATTATCACAGTTATGCTACATATAATGATTCAGTGGTCCTCATTTTTATGTTAAAAAATGGGACTATTGTTGAACTGCCAGTTAGTCCTGTTATTTATCACCTATATAGGGTGGCACCACTTTATTCATAAAAATATATCAAAATATATCATTCCAGTCATTTTATTCTCTATAAAATAACTGTAATAACATTATCGCAGCCATTTTATCCAGGATAAGTAACTGTGGTTATGACATTGTAATGTATTCATTGTGAATGCTAATTGTAGTCAGTCTGTATTTAAATAAAGTGAGAGTAATTCTGTGTTCTGATTGGGAAAGAGGGTTCACATGTAATATAACAGGTTAAAATGATTAGATTTAGTTCACAAACTATGCCTTTATATAGAATATAAAACTAGAAAATTGTGTTTTTGTTCTGTAATAGAACAACTACTAGTAGTATCTTTTGACTTTGAATGTCATGTATTTATAATATGACATATTGTCCGTATCTAACTTTTATATTATCTCAGCTTCTAGTCTTATTGTCAATATATATTGGTAAAACAACAGGATTTAAAAAATTAAACCATTCTGTGTGTTTTTATAAACACATATAAGGAAGTTATAGCAACATGATACCTTGATATATCAACTTGGCTGACGCTAAGCTTTCTTTTAAACAAGTAATTTCCTAGCCATAATGGTTTCAAAAGGTATGTATTTTTAAATAAAATATCTTTTGAAGAGTCCAGCTTTCGAACCATTGGTGGTAGAAATTTATTTTTTTTTAACTGAAAGCTTGGAGATGGATTAAAATGAACAAATAATATCGAAATGGTTTTCATGTGTTGATACAGATCTATTAATGTTAATAAAATGGGCCAGATTTCCAAAAAGTGGTGCACAGCTTGCCCCAAGCCCTGCACCATGACACTTAGGTTCTGGTAGTGTGCTAAATCCCGTCACTGCAACTACACTCAATCTCAGGTGCAGTTTCTACAGTTTTAATGATTTATGGCAGCTTGCGACAAATATATGGCACAAGCTCTGTAAAAGAGGCCCCCAGAATTGCCACAAATTAGACACGAAAAGTTGGTTTAACTTGTGGCAATTGCCACATGGGACAGAAAATCCCATTAGATTGCCGCAAGCCCCATGCGCCGTATCGTCGGCACACCTGGGGCTTGTGGAAATCAAAGCCATTTGAAAATCCTGCTGAGTGTGTCTCTTACATTCAGAGCTGGCCATTAGTGGGTATGCACTACATTAACATGGCCCAAGGCTGAATATGGCCCACAGGAGAGTCCACTGTAGGTAGTACTGCCCCAAAAGAGACAGCTCTGAGGCTCCTGTGGACCATATTCAGCCCCAGCATGCTAATGATCTTATTGGGCATGCAAAGCACTAGGGACCATGCAGCATTGTTTCCCCTACCTACAAACAAATGACCCTGGCATATAGTGGACCCCTTTCCCTGACCACCCATGTTGTAATATAAGATCTCTGCACCCCCCGGTAGCCTAGTGGTACCTCCTCTCCCCATCGCCCATGCTGTAACAATATATTCCCTTCTCTGGTAGTTTAATGGACTGCCCTCCCCCCCAATCATTCATGCTGTAATAATATTTTCCCTTCCCTGGTAGTCTAGTAGACCCCCTTCACCTGCTCACACATGTTGTAATGATAGAGGGAAGGGGGGGCCACTATACTACCAGAATACAGGGATAATACATTACACCATGGGCAACCAGGGGGTGTGGTGACCACTAGATTACCAGGGAAAAGGAACTAGTATTACAACATGTGTGATTG
The DNA here is from genome assembly GCA_016271365.2 of Neoceratodus forsteri. NCBI lineage: Eukaryota > Metazoa > Chordata > Ceratodontiformes > Ceratodontidae > Neoceratodus > Neoceratodus forsteri. The sequence continues at coordinate 617,170,079 of CM028133.1, forward strand.
AGGGGTGGGCGCAGCCACTGCACCCGGTTAAGGCAAGGGTTTTGGCAGAAATAAATGATGGTGACTGTTTAGTGCTGTCAAAACATATAAATATACCATTGCATCTTTTATGCATGAAGTATCCCACATTTGCATGTACACAACTATACATTTTGCATGGTCATACTGCACAGTTAACGTGGCACTCCAAGGACCTCTGAATATAGCCCACACCCTGTCTACCAGTGCTATTCTCAGTTAGTGTGGCACTAACCCTATTAGTGCCGCAATAACCATTTGAATATTCGTGCCTGTGTCAGTAAAAGACATGTATATAGATACTATTTTTGACTTTTCAAAATCAGTGTTAATTTTAAATGTAGGCTATTTCCTTATTCGTACATAAATTAATGTATTGATATAATCTGATTTATTAGTATTAAAAAATAGAATGTTTTTCATGTTTTTTCATGTTTTCTGAATGTTCATATTACTATACCTTATTTCATTAGAAACTGTATAGTTAGCACTCTAATATTAATTCATTGTATGCAGTTAATCCTGTTGCAAACATTTCACTCTCCCCTCTAGCAATCCCTGCTCTTCCTTGCTTTCACAGATTTTTCCTGTGAAAGCATCAGAAGATAATAATGTGGGACTGACAAGAGTTTATTCTTTAGAGATGTTTTTTCCACCCAGGCCATGCTCATCTTTCAGGAATGTACCCTGGATCCAGAGATATGCCCTGTTGTGGCCCACTGTCCTCATCTCCCTGGGTCCAGTACCACCCCCACATCCCCAACAGATTCCTCTTAGTTAAATAGGCTCTGGGGGAGAGCAGTCATGCCCATGAGGTAGTCTGCTATGTGGACTAGACTCCAGTGTCAGCAAGCACTAGAGCCCGGGGGGGTTCAGAAGCCTAGGCCATCATATAGATGGTACACTTTTTTTCTCCCCAGTTTCTCCCCTTCTTCCCACCTCCTCCTGGTATGGGTGGAGCACTGCAGTGCCTCAGCTGCATGTAATGATATCCTGCAGAGGGAGCAAGCTTCTATGGCCCACTCCAAGGGTCACTGCAGCACAGGTTGCCTAGCAGCATCCTTCCCAATAACAATGCATCGCTGAGCAACAGCTGGTGCAGCCTAGCCTGCCTCCCAGCATAGTGTCTCGAGCTCACTCCTGTACTCATGTTCCTTGCACAGCAGCATCGCATGCTGCCACTGGGCCATCGGGTGGCCTATAACAATATATTATTTACTGGTCCTCATTTTTTATGTTTGGATAACCAGACTTTTAAATTGCATTACAACCACCCAGTTGATATTTTGCATTATAACTATGTGGTTGTAATCAGTGCCTATCAATCAAGCTCATGCTGTAGAAGGCGCAAGCAAACTGCACTTAGTAGTCACACTTAGTAGTCACAGTGCAGCTGTGAGGAGTGTCAGCGGCTGGGAGTGGGAGCAGACAATGACCAGGGACATTGTGGTCTTACCTGGCGTTGAAGCCATCCATCCCATTGGTTTGTTTGTGTCCCAGGTCTCCTTTGGTTTGCAACTTTGTCCTCAATGGCTTCTATTGACAGTGGTGTTGGCGGTCAGAAGCGGTGGTTCCATTGTCATCAGCGTGAGTCAGCAGACATGGTATAGGCTGTGTTTGCCCTGTTCCTTTTTTCATAAAGTTAAATCCAGTCCCTCAGTGGTAGCATGATAGAGCCATGGTGGCAGAGTGATGGCAAAGCCACAGTGGTGAGACATATATAAAGAGAGAAAGAGCACCAGGGCAGAGCAAGGAGGCCTCTATAGGACCTCAGCTGATCTCACAAGTGCCAGCAACTGCTCCTCACCTCTACCACAGTAAAATAAAAAAAGAGGACCAGTAATTAGATAAAATAAAACATGGGTGGGTGGATGAAAACAGAATTTTACACATACCCTCAGTGTAGAATGCTTTTATTAACCCCTCAAGCTTCGCTCTCAGGGTATATATTGCATCCCACACCTCATGTGTGTGTAAAATTCTGGTTTCACCCACCCACCATGTATTATTCTATATTTTTACACACCTGAGAGTTGTGATTATCTTATGACCCACAAATGAGAAACTCCAGAGGTCTGTAAGGTAATCACAGACAGAGGGTGTTTAAAAAAATTTGCTGACACTGCCTGCATATAAAAAAGAACTGCTACAAAATCAAATTTACAGGTCACAATGGGCCTAGGAGACATAGCTGGGTGGAGGATTTGGTTGAGGTACATTTGATGTTGAACAAGTAGGGAACAGGGCTGGAGAAAAGGAAAGAAAAAAAGAAAAATGTCAGACAAACATTCTAAGAATCCTGTTATGGATGGGTATAACATCACAACTGTAAATAAAAGGAATTGTCATGTGTAACCGCCAGGGGGTGCTATCCCAAGGGCTACTACCCCTGCCTGCTTCGCCACTAGCAGGTTGAGGGGCCTGGATCCAATGGTGGGTGCCTCCATCCAGAGGTCGGGGTTAGAACAGTCAAACATGGCTTGATCACAGCCCTCTGGGTCACTGCAACCCCTCTTTCCTTCTGCTAGTGGCCCATGAACCCTTCTCACCCAATGGTTACGACTTACACTTACCCCCAAAGTGGAATGACCAACTTGGTGCCAAGGACCCCCTGTAAAATAAGTTACAGTGACACAATAATCCATGCACAAAAAGGGAGCACAAATATACAGTTCAGACAGTGTACCTTGCAAACATCAAATCTGATTTATTGAGGGGGAAGTAACAAAGGTGGGGGAAATCAGGTTGATTAGCTAAACACTCTACTATATCAGGACACTGTGCACATTCCAGACCTATAAGTCTCTGTCTCTGGGTACCCAGGCAATAAGAGGCTAATCTATTCAGTGCAGCTGGTTGGGGCCCTGATGGAGAAAGCAAGTATTTGAGACCCAAATTGGTTAATCAGAGCCAGCAGGCTCAGTTCATGCAGCCAGTGGGGCGACCAGACAGATCTTGCCCTTACTATAAACAGATAACAGGGAGCTACCCTGATTTAGTACTCATGACTCCTGCAGAAAGATCCCTCTCACACCACTTGCAGGATATAGCCTGTGATCCAAACACTTCACCACACATTTATATGTAGAACAGAGGGGTACCATACCAGGCAGCTGCTTTAGACTCCCGACGACTTTCACTGCACAAATCGGGTGACGCAACGCAGCTTCACTTGTCCTGACAGACCAAGCATGATTGAAGCCGATTCTCCAGTCCTCTGCAGGGAGAGCCTGGTAGGTAGCTGTAATCATACAGCCTCCTCTGTCTGCAGTCCTCCACGGATCTTGTCTGCTCCTTACGGCGATTCTGCCGCCCGACTTCTTGGCCTGCACACATGCTTCCCGTGCAAAAAACTTGCACAGCGCAGGAGCCAGAGCTCCTTCTACCTTCATGATCACCAATGACTCTGACCCTTGGCAGTTTGGGCAGGGAATCATAGTTCGGGCACCACCCAATTCCACTGGAGGGCTGCATATGCCAGTCAGTCAATGCTGCCCTCATTGGTGGAAAAAGGCGCCATAGTTCAGAACTTCACTTCCCAGAATTACTGGTTGTATCCTCTATGGCCAGCCGGCTCCAAAGAGAGTCCTGATTCTGGTTGGTCGCTCAATACTCCATTTTTAGGTGCCCCCCCCTTCCGATTGGATCCCAGAGGCAGTTCTGATCCAAAATGGAGGGGCAGAATACACAAAGATCCAACTGCAAGGGAAACGGTTAAATAAACAAGAATTTTACTGCCACGCTACATTCATTCCAGAAAACAGTTATATCCTTCAATAATGCTCCCTCTGCTCACTTAGCAATGGCAGAAACGGAGCGATTCAAACAGCCACCCCTTGCAAACTAACAAAGCCTGCAGGCAGGCAGCTCTTAAAGAGACAGTACCAGAGGCTCTAAAAGCACTCACAGCTCCCACACTTAAACGTCATTACGCTGGACGCCAGTTGGGCAGGGAGCCTTAGGCAAGCTCCGGGAAGGCTTTTAGGAACCCCATTTGTAGGGGGGTTAGACATGTCACAACTTTGTCTAACAGCATTCTACAGCTTGTGAAAACTGGTTACTAACTCATCCAAACAGTTATAGTTGTTTTGCTTTTTACCGAGGAGAAAGATCTCTGTAGAAAAGGCCACAACCTTCTTTTAACCATCTCACACAGTAACTCTGTGGCAGCTGCTCAACATTCCTTCAGTGGGGCACAGCCTAATCATTAGACCTCAAGATAGTGAACAAAGTACCCCATGTCCAAATCCCAGAAAACCCAGTTACTGTACCAGTTGTATGAGCTGGAACAAGTCGTCCCTGTGCACCTCAGTCTTCCTCCTATCTTAAACGTTGGTAGAAGCAGGACCCTGTAGAATATGGATCTGAGTTAACAGGATGACTTAGTGGCACCAAGGGGAGAGGTCAGGAAGATGGCAGCAAAGAGTTTCCTAGTAGTAGGGAACTTTATTATTGGAGGGGTGGAAAATGTGGTGAAGGGAGGGAAAAGGTGAGGGGTGGTCACATGCCTTCCAGAAGCATTAGCCATCTGGGATATGGAAAAGAAATGGAAGATGGTAGAGGGAGGGGATAGACCTCATAACATAGATACACAGATATATAGACAGTGTCAGCAGATAAGGGCCTACGGCCCACCCAGTCTGCCAATATAAGCTTGTAAGTTCACTTTATGTTTTTATAGAAGTCTGTTGCCCCTTAACCCTGACCTCCAGAATTCCTTAATGTCTATCCCAAGCATTCTTAAATACCGTGATTGTTTCAGCCCCCACCACTTCTCCTGGAAGGGTGTTCCACTTGTCCACCACTCATTCTGTGAAGAAATTCTTCCTCACGTTTCATCTGAATCGTCCGACCTCCAACTTCATCCCATTCCCTCTAGTCCTGGAACATCTTTTTGACTTAAAAATAGTGTATTCCTGCACCAATCCTCCCTGTAAGATACTTGTATGTCTCTATCATATCCCCTCTCTCCCTCCAGGAAGTACGTATTCAATTCCTTCAACCTGTCCTCATAGGACTTGTGATGCAATCCATGAACCATCTTTGTTGCCCTCCTCTAAACCTTCTCTACCCTGTCTATGTCCTTACGTAAGTAAGGTCTCCAGAACTGTACACTGTACTCCAGGTGGGGCCTCACTAGTGTCTTGTATAGTGGAATTATGACCTCCCTTTTCCTGCTGGTGATGCCCCTGCCTATGCATCCCAGCATCCTATTTGCTTTACTTGCTGTCTTGTCACACTGTTTCCCCTGCCTTGAGGTCAGGGGTCCCTTCTCATTCTGTCTACACCCTCTGGTGCATCTACTCTGTTACAGAGCTTTGTGTCATCAGCGAACAGGGAAATTCTGCCTTCTAGGTCCTGCGCAATGTCACTGATGAAGATGTTGAATAGGACCGGTCCCAGCACTGATCCCTGTGGTACCCCACTGGTCACTCTTCCCTCTGTGGAGTGACAGCCATTTACCACCACCCTCTGTGTCCTACCACCCAGCCAGTTACCTACCCACCACACTACTGTCCTGCCCACACCCATATTCCCCAGTTTGTGTAATGGTCTTCTATGTGGCACAGTGTCAAAGGCCTTGCTGAAGTCCAGATAGGCTATATCCACTGCCCTCCCCGATCCACCTCCTTAGTCACCCAGTAGAAAAATTCAATGAGGTTGGTCTGACATGACCTCCTCCTGGTAAAACCATGCTGCCTTGGGTCCTGTAGTCCATTGACAAACAGATGTTCCACCAATCTCTTCTTCAGTAGTGCTTCCATGATCAACCATACAATAACAAAAACATGGGCCACTAGTAATAACAACTTGAACCTGGCAGTACTGGGGCAAGTACCATGCATAAGAGTGATAAGGGTAATAGAAAAGGAGGTGGGGTATCCCTCTATGTCAAGGAAGGCATAGAGGCAATAGATGATGGGTCCATCGGGGAGGAAATGGGGAGACAGAATCATTGTGGGTACAGCTCACAACAGCATTAGGAAGGATGTTCAGCATGGGGGGTGATCTACGGACCACTGGGATAGGTAGATGAGGGGGATAAGGAACTAGGGGCAGAAACTGAGACGGGGATACAAACAGAGAGGTAGTGGTTTGGTGGATCTCAATCTGCCAGACATGGATTGTGATATTCCAGCATCTTAGAGCACCGGAAGTAAGGCCCTGCTAGATATATTGTCTCCTGGTGCAGCTAGACAAGGAACCCACAAGACAAGCTTTCATTTGCTACATGGCACTCGTCAACTTGGAAATGGTAGCTGGAGTGAAGTTTTGGGAACCACTGGGGTCAAGTGACAATAGCAACATATGGGTTGAATTGGATCTATGTACTAGTATACCTCTGTCAAAGGCTGTGGTTCTGGATTTCAGACAAGCAGACTTTGATCAGATGATGGAAGCATTCAAGAATAACTTGACTGTAGTGGACAAAATCAAGGGAGTGGAGAAGAGATGGGGAGACATTAAAGTGGTGATTTTCAAAGCAACCAAAAAAATACTTGAGAATGGTTATGAAGCGTAACAGGCACAAGAGACCTATCTGGTTCTCAAAGATGGTCAGAGAGGCAGTGAGGGTCAAGAAAATGGCCTTCATTAGCTACAAGGAAAAACATGGGAATGAGGAATAGAGAAAATACCACGTAATAATGAAGGAGGCCAAGAAGGCAGCCAGGGGCTCAAAAGCAGGAACAGAACTGCATATTGTGGAGGGGATCAAGGGAGGGGAAAACAGTTCTTCAGATACAACAAGAAAAAAGGAAGGCATGAGGGAACACTGTTAGGCTGACAAAGGGGCAAGGTAGTAGAAAAGTATGGGTACGAGGCAGCCATTTTAAATGACTACTTCTGCGCAGTTTTCACCATGGAGGATAGCAAGCTTTTTCTGGAAAGCAGTATAAAGGATGTTACAAGGTGGATCCCAGAAATGAGGCAGGTGGTAATTACAGAACAAAGAGTTAGAAAAAGGCTTGCAGCTCTCAGAATAATCAAGACTCGAGGACCTGATGGGATGCAACAAGTAACTGGCATCAGAACTGACTGAACCCCTGGCAGGTTTATTCAGTAACTCACTACATTCAGGGGTGGTTCTGAGAGATTGGAGGATCATGAACATGGTGCTGCTTCACAAAGAAGGGGACAGGGAGGAACAGGGAAATTACAGGCCCATCAGTCTTACCTCTATTGTAGGTAAACTGACAGAGATACCAGTCGAAGGCTACCTAGTGGACTACCTGGAGAGATATGGGCTCTAGGATTGTAAGTTGCATGGGTTTGTTGCAGGGAGGTCTTGTCAGGCCAACATATAGTATTCTTTGACTGGGTAACTAAGGCAATGAAAAGGGACAAGCACTATGTAACCCCCCTGCAAATGGGGGTTCCCAAAAGACTTCCAGGAGCTTGCTTGACTGCTCCAAGCCTGAATGGTGTTTGGCATTTAACCCATTTATCAGTGAGTGTTTTTAGAGCCTCTGGTACTGTCTCTTTAAGAGCTGTCTGCTTGCAGACATAATTAGTTTGTATGGGGGGACTGTGTGCTTCTCTGAGTACCACTCGAGCTGCTGCCAATTCACTTCATTTTTGCAGTCACTAGGAGTGCAAAGGGCACCTGTCTGAAAGATGTAACTGTTTGCCAGAAATTATTTAGAGTAATAATGAAATTACAGTTTGTCTAACCTGCTTTCTTTGCAGTCAGAACTGTGTCTGCTAGTTCCCCATTCTAGTTTTGAACTGCTGAACTGGACCAATCAGTGTGGGGTAAGCTAGCTCTAAAATGGTGCCTTGGACGAATCAGAACTTGGACTCATAATCTGAGCCAGCCACAAGAGGATTGTATGAGCAGTGACTCTGGGAGATGTAGTTTAGACTTCAGCACCTTTTTGGACCAACAGCAGCAGTCTATTGTGAGTGACAGCCAATCCAGTCAAGAACTGGGAGGAACTCAAAGGAAGTGCAGTTTTGTCGGTTGGAGTTTCAGTTGAGCTTTGGCAGTGAAGAAGGAAGGAGCCCTGTGCTTTTCAGTGTGCAGTTTTAGTCAAAAACGTGTGTAAGGCCCAGAGTTCGGTCTGCAGCTTGTGTAACAGCTTGTTAGGATTGAATCCGTCCTGTGAAAAGAATCAAAGGATCTCTGAAGAGTAGAAACCAGGCTCACCTGTAGAAGACTGGAGGAATTGCTGAAAATGGCACTCGGTCTGTCAGGAACTGAATCTGCTGTGTGTTCTCCCGGGTATTGTGCAGTAATTGCATCGGGATACAGATGCAGCCTGCCTGGTATAGTGCTTTCTTTTATATGGATGTGTGAAGAGGTTTGTGTACCTCAAGTGAGCCCTGCTGACATTGAAGGACCCTATCTTATTTGGAGGTCGTGAGTACTAATTCAGGGTCGCTCCTGTTGAATTGCCACATTAAATCCAAATGGAATTACTGTACTGTGACTGTTTAATTCTCCTTTCTCTGTGTGAAAGGGCCCTACCAGCTGCCATGGTTTGACTAGCCACTAGGGCTTGGGTACCCAGGGACAGTAACTGATAGGGATAGGCCTGTGCACAGAGCCATGGAAGATTATTAGGTGATAAGCTAATTAACCTGATTTCCCCTGTCCTTGTTATATCCCCTAAATAAATCAGAGCTGCTTGTTTCAGCAAAGTTATACTGCCTGAGTGTATTGTCTATGTTAAAGTACTGTACTGTGATTGTTGAACTGTATCTCATTTCACAGGAGGTCCCAGTGCCGGAACCAGACCTGGGGTAAGTGTATACTGTGAAGGTAATTCTGATATATTGTGTGGGCCACTAGTGGGAAGAAATGGGGGTTGCAGTGTCCCAGAGGGCTGTGACCAAGTTAGTTTAACTATTGCAAACCCTGACCTCTGGGTGGAGGCACCCGCCATTGGATCCAGGCCCCTCAACCTGTTAGTGGCAAATCAGGCAGGGGTAGTAGCCCCTGGGATAGCGCCATCTAGGGGTTACAACTAGATTACTTGATTTCAACTTTGGCAGAGCATTTGCATTGATGCCATGTAGAAAGTTGTTGAAGCAATTAGAGGATCTGGGAGAAATGAAGGACCTAGTTAGATGGGTGGGAAGTTGAAAAAACAGCAGACAGTGGAGGTAAACTGGGTCAAATTGGGGTAAAGGGAGATCACGTGTAGGTTACCACAGAAGTCGATAACCAGACCAGTCGTTTTCAATATGTTCAACAGCTGCATTGGAGAAGGAGTACAGGGCAAGATGTGTCTGTTTGCAGATGACCCTGAGCTCTGTGGCAGGGTAGACAGCAAGGAGGCAGTAAGGGAATTGCAGAGGAACCTGCAAAGGTTAGAGAGGTGATCCGAGGTTTGGATGTTGAAATTTAACTCCAAAAAGTGCAAGGTGATACACATAGGGAACAAGAACCCTAGGACGGTGGTGGTAACAGTAAAGAAGAAAGTGAGGGGAGGAGGTGAGGGTGAAAACCTCGTCTAGATAATAGATTACATGGTAGAGTAGGGTTAAACTGGGCAGACAGGATGGACCAATGATCTTTTTCTGACAACATTGTTTAAGTTGCTTTGTTTCTGTAGTATCCTGGAGCCTCAGCGTATACTCAGCATATTTCATAAATGAAATGAGTCAATAAAGGAGGCAGAAAACTGCCTATTACGATCTCATGGATAACCACTTTCCTTGAAGATGACACTCAGCTGTGCCTTTCATTTTCCTGCACCCTAACTAGGGTGACCCAGTTTCTATACTGCGGAACTGTTTGGCCATGATTAGAGAATGCTGCGCCACCAGTTCACTGAAAGTAAACCCCTCACCCCTTTGCTGTATAACTACTCTTTTTCTTTCTCCTCCATCTCCTTCATTGCCATGCTGTCAGTCTTCTTTCTCCTAATCCCTGTAAGGGTCATGGTACAGACAGACGTAACCCTGAGTTCCTGCACCTATCCATGCCTGCAATTGCTTCCCTACTCACCACTCTGCTAAACCTTTTCTTTTGCCTTGGGCTGGTTGTCCATACTTGGGAACAAGCTTAAGTTATCTCCCTCTACAAAACATGTGCTTTCTCTTCATGGGGGAATTTGCATCCCATCTCTCACTCTCTCCCCCCCTTCCCCAGCTAATCTTCAGGAGAAGATTTCCCTCACCTCGTAATCCTCCTTCCTAGATTTCTCCTCTTTCCCCTCTCCTTTCCAATCTTGATTTGTAAAGACAATCAGCCAGTGTGGTTCCTGTACCTGCAGCATAAAAACATAACAGGAGAAGCCTGTTCCAACTATGGTGCAAATACGAGGTGAGAGCACTGGAATCACAGCTCACTCATCTTTTTTGTATGCATTCAAAATAAATGTATTTTATTTTCACTGTCACTCTTAAATCAGGAAATACCAAAATGTCACAAATAAGCACTCATGTACTTAATAATTCCATATTTTCTTCAGAATTGGAAGATTTCCACTTTTTTATCTGAGAATTGTTTGTAGCCATATAGGCCCTAGTACAAAAAGATGAACAAAGTGGGTGATTTGATACTTTTATTGGATTAACAAAAGGTTTACAGTCTATAAGCTTTCAGGTTACATAGGGTCTTCATCAGCTAAAGACAGACTATAGAGAGACACAACATTAAATACATCAGGTAGAACTGCTACAAAAAAAACTTTTACACATGGATGTGACATTGTCTGGTAGCCCTTCACTTTTCCTCCCCCTGAAATAACCACACAACACAGGTCTTGGAGGAAGTGGCCACAGCCATGCATTGCAGGAATGGAGACAGGCAGAGGTCATTCCTCTACATAAAAAGGGGTCTGAGCAAGAAGCTTCTATCTATAGGCCAATAAGCCTACCATCAATTTTGGGGAAAATTCTCAAAGGTATCATAAAAACTCACATTACTGAAGAGTTGACCTTGTTAGGGGACACAGACCAACACCAACACAGCTTCAGAAAGGGTAGGCCCTGCCAAACAAACTTGCTGGAGTTTTATGGCAAGGTTAACCAGGCACTTGACTTATGTAATGCAGTGGACATTATGTTTTTAGATTACTCAAAGGCCTTTGATAAGGTCCCTCATGGTCTTCTTATTAAACACTTAATCAGACATGGTATACAAGCAAACATTGCCCATTAGATAGAAAATTGGCTAGCGGATAGGAGGCAGAGGGAGTCTGTAAGGGGTTCCTTGTCAGAATGGGAGCAGGTGACTAGTGGAGTCCCCCAGGGTTCGGTATTGGGCCCTTGCCTCTTTTATCTGTCCATATCATCTATGCAAACTTCAACTTCTGTTTCGCTATCAAAGTTTGCAGATAATACTAGAATAGGTTTCATAATAAACTCTAAAGAGGATGCGGCAACTCTCCAATTAGCCTTAAAAGAACTAGAACAATGGGCAGTAATGAAGCAATCTACTTTTAATACCGACAAATGTAGGGTCATGCTCTTCGGGAAAAACATCAGTCATCACAAGTACAGCCTAAATGGAGTAGAGCTTTAGGCAGTTCTAGATGAAAAGAACCTAGGCATCCACATTACTAGCGATTTTAGTCTTATATCTCATTGTAATCAGGCTATTAAAAAGCCAGTGGGTTATTGCATTGTATAAATAAACATATTAAAAGTAGAGACAGATGAGTAATGATGCCCCTGTATAAAGTACTGGTCCATCCACATGTGGAGTATTGTGCCCAACTTTGGTCACCAGCGGGTAAAACAGAAATTAAAGCTCTAGAATGAGAACAGAGATGAGCAACCAAGCATATCTCTGGCTTAGAAGGGCTAAGCTATCACCAGAGACTGCAGGAACTGGGCCTTTATTCTCTGGAATTTCGAAGACTTAGAGGTGACATGTGCATGGTTTACAGAGCACTGCTCGATGACGACTTGTGGGCCCAGCTAGAATTTGAGCTAAGGACACAGACATATGTAACCAGGGCACATCCACTACAAAGAAAGAGCTCTACTTATCACACAAAAAAAGGAAGTACTGGTTTAGTATTAGGGTTACTAAAATATGGAACGAACTTCCAGTTGAAGTGGTAGCTAGTCAGGCAATAACAGACTTCAAGTCACGTCTATATAAATGTCTGATTAAAACTGGTGTTACAGGTTATAGTTAACATATGGCAAGCCACTATGGACTTTTAGTCTTATTAGCTTTGTATTTACCTATGAGATCTACTGTATGAGATCAATTTATTTAAATAAATCACTACCTTTTAGGAGCAGCGTGCGTTGCTGGGAGGATACGCAGGCTTCATGCATGCCTCCCACACTGTTGCCCCTAATTCCTGGACCACCCTAGCGTGGGCCTGATGACTGATGTACCTCTGGAGTCAAAACCCCTCTGACCAGAGTGGGTATAGTCATATGGACCAGCACCCTTGTGGCCGCCCATGTGTGGCGCCATTGTGCCTGAGGAATAATCCTGATTAGGTTGGACCACGACCCCCATCTGAGTCCGGTCTTGTAGTCCCCAGCCTCATGCCAACCAGAAGTGACAAGCCCTTCGGAGAATTTGACTTGTCTCCTCCTTCTTCCCCTTGTAGCCTCAGTCGGCAATCCTCCCAAGTCGCCACACATGGCTATGACAATTGCAGCTTGTTTCATCATCCAGTCTGAACAGATTCATTACTTCAGCATCTATCTTCCTTTTTAATAATTATTTCTTTATCAATTATCTTTTCACTCACAAATTTTACAACATTTTGGAGGAGGCATAAAAAACAGAAAAACCCTGTTTAACAGGAAAACTGGGAAAACTCACTCCCTGACCCCTAATGCGGTCACCCATAATGGGTTAAGGGGCCCTGCCACCCTGGCCCCTCACCCTGCTTTTACAAGGGTGGGCGGGTGGGAGTTTAATGAACTGACGGAAAGAAGGAGAGCTGCTGGCCCTCTTCTCACTTGACCCTTCTTTCTCCACCCTCCACCAAATGTCACCACCTTCAGGTAGCCTTGTGGGACCTCCCCTCATGGCCTTGCCATGGCATCTGTACTCCCCAGAGGAGATCCCCTATATTCCTTCCAGGTCCAGAGAGGGAGGGCTCCAAACAAATGGCCATCTGCTGCAATGCCTTGCAGTTTCTCTATTGTCTGGTAGCCCTCCACTTTCCCTTCCCCTGAAATAATCACACAACACAGGTCTAGGAGGAAATGGCTGCAGCCATGCATTTATTGAAATAAATAAGAAGTGACGAGCCCTTTGGGAGAATTTGACTAATCTCCTCCTTCTTCCCCTTCTACCCTTGGTCCCTTGATAAGGACGTAAATAACTGGTTATGTGCAGAGACAAAGAAAAAGTCTTTGAAATCCTAATTGGGTATAAATCCGGCTCCTCTGCGTGGATGGAATGCGACAGCAGGAGGCATATAAATTGTTAAATGTTAATGTTCCAAGGGCCACCTTAAAAACTGAGTGTGTGTTTCTGTGTGTGTGTGTGTGTGTGTGTGTGTGTGTGTGTGTGTGTGTATTACTGTCTTTAAGGTTGTTTCTCATTTAATTTTTTCTGAATAACAGCACAGAATACTTAAAATTTATCTTAAACCATAGGCAGGAGAAAATAATCTTTATAGATCTGGAGATTTACAGGGACAATAATTCCATTCAGTCAAGAGTGCAGCTTTCATCTACAGAAACTGAAGGAAGGGATCCTGATTGGACAATATTCATGTATAAAGCGAAACTGCTCTGTACAGGGGAAATATGAGCAGGCTGTTCAAAGGCTGGACCATAGGTTTTCAGAAAGGGAAGGTACTCTGTACAGGGGGAATATGAGCAGGCTGTCTGAGGATTAGACTATAGGTTTTCAGAAAGGGGCTAACCTAAGAAATGTATTAATGTGGCTAGGGAAAGGACAAACCTGACTCCAAGAAATAACCTCTTGACCCCAAAAGCATGGCATAAAAAAGGGACAAATTAATTTTTGACACCTTTTATGGGCCAACATAAGAAACAGTCTGAAACAAACATTGGAATATTTTAAAATCCCTCCTCAATGGAAGAACACTTTCAAGGACTAGCTATTCATTGTTGCAAGGATAGCACCAAATTTGCACATGAAGCTCTCAAAATCAGAAGATAGGATACCTGAGAGAAGAAATTAGAACTTTTTGACCACATTAAGAGAGACTGGAAACTATCCATACAGGAACAGTATCAACTGCTCTAACAAGTATAAACTCAAGAAAATCTAGATATTGAAATTAAGCAGTTAATAACTTGTCAATCAGACCATGTGGTCTATTTATTAAAATGTCCATGTGATCTAATCTGTATTGGAAAGCCCTCATGGCAGTTGAGGGTAAGGATATGTTCTCTTAAAGTGCTAATGGAAGAAATATCCCCACCTCCCCTGTTGCAGTACATTTTATTAAAAAACATGTTATAATGTATGGTAACTGCCTATTAACCACGATAATCAGCAGTCACACAGCTTTGTTTGCACTGTTTAGAATGTTAAAAGTTGCTGACCACACTTCAGAACTTCCAAACAGTGGCATAACAAAAAAGAATGCATCAGAGTTCCATAATTCTTAAGCATAGAATGCAAACAGTGTTTTTTTGACCATACGCTATAAATGATGATGGCTGGGGATCGGGTGACAACCACGCTGAAATCACCTCTCATGGTTGCTAGGGCTACAGTAAACCTCTTGAGCTGTGCTCTCAAGGTTTACCATGTTGCCCTAGCAACCACTCGCGGTGATTACAGCATGGTTATCACCCGATCCCCAGCCATTATCCTCTATACCATATTAAGGTTTTAAGGTATTGAACAGGTTAAATTGCCTGCCAGGGGAAGAGAGATGGAAAATGTATTCCTTACCAGGGAAGCTTACTGGATTCTCCAGTTTAAAGCCTATGGAAAAAAAAAATATGGGCTGAAGGAGGGCATTGATTGGCCAAACATACTTTAAAATAAAACTGTTTTTGTTCATCAGTAGAACTTTATAAAAAAACAGCTATGCTTACCTTTCCAATAAGTATTCTTTGTATGAAAATGTATTACTTTTTATTTGTTTGTACCAATGTAAATGAGTTTTTGGTTTCATAAAAACTTCTGATTTTATTTACATATCGAATGAACGGTGGCTTACATATGTGGAGCCTCAATAGCGATTAAATCTAATGGATGTCATTTATTTGTATAATGTAGGTTACTATATATTTTTTAGCAGACTAGTAGGTTATTTGATGCATCCCTAGTAGGAGATTCCAGGACTAGGTCTCAGAAGGATCTCTTGCATACTTTAGCATAACAGAATATTGTTTTCTCCAGATTTGGAGTTTCAGAAATGTCAACTGGCATGGTATAGGGCTTTGACCTTTAAAACAGCATTAGCTGTTAATACCGGGGCCAAACACAATGCGTCCGATGTCACTGTGACTGTCCTGGTCCAGTGATGTCCTGCTTTAAAATAACCCCAGTTGGACTGTGCTAGCTTTTTGCTACAAAACAGACAGGATCTGGAAGAGGTAAAGCACACCATTTGGATATTTACCTTTAAATTTAGTGTTATGTTCATGAAGAAGCCACATATGAGAACCGAATATATGCTCTGTGCTTTTTTTTTTTCATAGAACGCCATACAGCTCTGACTCAGAGAAGCCACCCTAAGATAATAGGGGTCAATGAATCAAATTCAAATCAGTACAAGGCAAAGAGGTTTTTAACTAGTCATTTAAAAGCTCATTTTTGTTAAGATAATTGTTTTTTCTGCATCTACCACATTTAGGGTCATATTAGAGCTGGCTGAGAGAAGAAACATAAGTAAATAGGGGTCATTGAATCCCATTTACCATATAAGTAAAAAGTTCTGAATTAATATTTCAAAGACAATTTTATTTATTTATTTATTTCAATCTAGGATTACAATACCTTTGAGCCGAGGCTCTTTTACAAAGGTTCCACGTCAGCATGTCCAACAGTCATCATTTTTAGTTGCAAACATATTTATTTATTTATTCACAATTTCGGAATTACAATCCTTTGAGTCAATAACTCCTTTGCAAAGGCTCCACATCAGTACACATGTACATACATACATACATAGCTTACAGACAATTAGTACATTCCGTACGAGGCAGACATTACATTAGGGCATAATTAAAGTCAGATTGTACATTGCTTACTATGCAAATATTGCATAATGTCAAATTATTCCTGTTACTCTATACAAGATTTTTACATTGCTTTGTTAGTTCTCTAGGGTTGTTTATTTATTTATTTATTTAGTTTTTGTTGACCGGGTAAGTGCACTAGACAAATCCTGCCTATTTTCAGGCATGACCCGGGGGAAGGGGATACAGATGAATGCCAACTGACCTTGAACCAGATTAAGCTGGATGAACCCTGGGTCTTTGCAGTGGAGAGGGGCAGTGTCCTCAGCTGGAGGTTAAGTCCAGTATGGGGTTATGGGATGTTTGGTGACATTAGGTTAGTTGTTGGCCTTGGTTTGGAGTTAAGGGAAACGCTAGCTTACCATCCCCTACCGTGTTTGTGAGGACTGGTTGTTACAGCTGCAGGTCTCTGAGTCAATGAGAAATCTCTTGACTCCAGTTTTGAATAGGCCAAGGCTAGAGGCCTGGGAGATGGTAGAGGGAAGTTTATTTAGCCAGAGTGGAGCATGATACCAGAAGGATCTTTGTCCTATGGTAGTCCTTCAGTTGGGCACTAGGAGCAGGGTGTTGGACTGGTGCCTAGGGGTGCTCCTGTGTGGGGTAGGTTGGATGAGGGGGCGGAGGCCCTTAGGAGCAAGATTCATTTGGATCTTTTTTGCAAGGAGGCAAGTGTGGTACATTAGTCTGCCTTCAAAGGTCAGCCAGTCTGCTCGTTTATAGAGCTCACACGTATGGGTTAGTCTATCGCTGCCCATAACCAGTCTACAGGCTTTATTTAGAGCCATTTTGATGCTGTTTAGGGCTGTGTTGTCAGCCATGCCGTATATTATTATGCCATAATCTATTACAGAGAGGAATGAGCTGATGACTGCCAGCCTTAGTGCCTGAGGTGGGAGGCAGTGTTTGTGTCCATATAGTATTCCAAGTTGGATGTTCACAGAGGTGGAAAGGTGCTTAATGGTGGGGGACTAGGAGCGCGGTGTTAGTCTGGTGCCTAGGGGTGCTCCTGTGTGGGGTAGGTTGGATGAGGGGGTGGAGGCCCTTAGGAGCAAGATTCATTTGGGATCTTTTTTGCAAGGAGTCAAGTGTGGTACATTAGTCTGCCTTCAAAGGTCAGCCAGTCTACTCGTTTATAAAGCTCACATGTATGGGTTAGTTTATCGCTGCCTGTAACCAGTCTACAGGCTTTATTTAGAGCCATTTTGATGCTGTTTAGGGCTGTGTTGTCAGTCATGCTGTATATTATTATGCCATAATCTATTACAGAGATGACTAAGCTGGTGACCGCCAGCCTTAGTGCCTGGGGTGGGAGGCAGTGTTTGTGTCTATATAGTATTCCAAGTCGGATGTTCACAGAGGTGGAAAGGTGCTTAATGTGTAAGTTGCAATTTAGTGATGTATCCAAAGTGATGCCCAGATATTTGAAGTTAGTGACTTCTTCTATGTATGTGCGCTGGGAAGTTGAGATTGATAATGGAGCATTACTGTTAGGGTTTTGACGGTGTGCAAAGATCATAGTTTTAGTCTTGTTGTAGTTAAGTATTAATCTATGATCAGAGAACCAGGATTCTAGTTCTTTAAAACTGCCTTGCAGTAAATTTTGTAGGGAGTTGGAATTGGGGTGTTTCCAGTATACTACTGCATCGTCTGCATAGAGCAATAGTTTACCACTGCAGGCCAGCGGGAGGGAGTTTAGATAGAGAGTGAAAAGAAGAGGGCCAAATATCGATCCATGTGGGACTCCTGCTCGAAAGGGTTGTATAGTTGAGAGGGTGGTGTTGATTTTGACTTGTTGCATCCGGTCAGTGAGATAGTTTTTGAACCAGGAGATAGTTTCTAGGGGCAAGATTGAGGGAGGGGAAGGAGTGTATAAGGAGTGAGTGGCTGACGGTATCAAAAGCTTTGGTTAAATCCACAAAGATTGCACCTGCTACTGACCCCTCCTCAAGCGCTGCATGAATGTAAGAGGTGAGTTGGAGCAGGGCAGTGGTAGTGCTGTGTCCCACCCTGAAACCGTGCTGTTCTTGACTTAGCAGATTGTGTTTGTTCATGTATTCAGTGAGCTGGTCAGCTACAATTTTTTCGAGTGCTTTAGAGAGGGGGGAAGGATTGTTATGGGCCTATAGTTGCCAGGGTCTGTTTGATCACCCTTTTTTAGGATAGGTGTGATGAGTCCTCTTTTCCAGAGGGATAGAAATTGTCCTAGGCACTGGGAACAGTTTAGGATTTTGGTGAGGTGAGGGAGGGTAACGTCAAGAGTGAATCTAAGTATTTCAAGGTCAAGGGAGTCACTACTGAAACAAGAGTTTCGGAGGGCTATGGACAGATAGTGTTTAGCCTCGTTGCAGGAGATGATTCTTAGCCGGAATGGAGGGAGAGTACTAGTGGTGGAGGTGATTGGATGGTCATTATGGATGGGGTCAAAGAAGTTTTGGGGTAGAATGTGGCTAAGATTGGAGAAGGAGTTGTTTTGGACATCATCTATGGTGGCTGGGTCCTGTGAGAGTGAGTCTTGGTGAAGAATTTGCGAGGGGGTAGGGGAAACGGGATTCCCACAGAGTTCCTTTATATTGCTCCAAAATTTATTCCCAGATCCCCATGAGGAGGTGAGCAGTTGGTTATAGCAGGTTGACTCTGCTAGCCGAATGGCCCAGGTGCACTTGTTTGTTGCCTCTCTGTAGAGTTGTCTGTCATGGGGAAGTTGGGAGTTTAGTGCCCTATGCCGGAGGTTATCTTTGTTGTGCATCTGCTCGAGGATGGCCTGTGAGATCGAAGGAGTATCTCTATTTTTAGTAACCTGTTTTTTGAGGGGTGCAAATACGTCACAGGCAGTGTTAAAGATTTTGATAAAGGAGGTGAGGGCAGAATCAATGGACTTGGCCATGTGATTTGGTGACCAGTCACAGGAGGAGAGATAGTGTTTAAGGCACTTATATAGCCATTGACTGATAGACATATAATAACCAGTAAAAGACTTGAGCTATGAGCAAGACAAGGGAAGGAGGGGTGGGTGGGGGAAGTGAGGTAGGAGATTGAGGGGAAGGAGGTGCAGAGGGTAAGGGGAATCGGGAGGTGGTTGGGGGCATGGGCAGGGTGGAGATATGGGGGAGGTGGGTGAGGCGGGAGACAGTGTAGTCAGGGGCCCTTGTCGAGGGAATATGACAGGTAAGGTGCTAGGTGTACAAAGACTGATTGTAAGTGCTGGGTGCTGGGGTCTGTGCAGTTGGAACTGTGGAAATGTTAAGATGGGAAATCGCAGGAGACAAGCAGTGAGAGGCACAGCTTGGACTTGAAGAGGCCGAGTGTTGGATAAATAGATACATAGATACATAGACTGTGTCGGCAGATAAGGGCCTATGGCCCACCC
Source organism: Neoceratodus forsteri (assembly GCA_016271365.2). Classification (NCBI taxonomy): domain Eukaryota; kingdom Metazoa; phylum Chordata; order Ceratodontiformes; family Ceratodontidae; genus Neoceratodus; species Neoceratodus forsteri. The sequence continues at coordinate 617,189,565 of CM028133.1, forward strand.
AGTCTGCCCATTTGAGCTTGTAAGTTCAGTTTATGTTTTCCTAGAAGTCTGTTGCCCCTTACCCTTGACCTCCAGAATTCCTTTATGTCTATCCCATGCATTCTTAAATCCCGTGATTGTGTCAGCCCCCACCACTTCCTCTGGCAGGGTGTTCCACTTGTCCACCACCCGTTCTGTGAAGAAATTCTTCCTCATGTTTCCTCTGAATCGTCCTTCCTCCAACTTCATCCCATGCCCTCTAGTCCTGGAACATCTTTTTCACTTAAAAATAGTGTATTCCTGCACCCTGTTCCTCCCTGTAAGATACTTGTATGTCTCTATCATATCACCTCTCTCCCTTCTCTCCTCCAGGGAGTACACGTTCAGTTCCTCTAGCCTGTCTTCATAGGACTTGTGATGCAATCCATGCACCATCTTTGTTGCCCTCTTCTGAACCTTTCTACCCTATCTCCTTATGAGGTATGGTCTCCAGAACTGTACACTGTACTCCAGGTGAGGCCTCACTAGTGTCTTGTATAACGGAATTAGACCTCCTTTTCCTGCTGGTGATGCCCCTGCCTATACATCCCAGCATCCTATTTGCTTTACCTGCTGCCTTGTCACACTGTTTCCCTACCTTGAGGTCATCAGAGATGATAACCCCAAGATCCCTTTCCTGCTTGGTGCATGCTATATCCTCACCCCCCAACTGATATATTGTGCCAGGGTTTTTGTGCCCCATATGCATTATCTTGCACTTCCTTGCATTGAATTTCAACTGCCAAACCCCTGACCATTCTTCAAGTTTCTGCAGGTCCCTTCTCATTCTGTCTACACCCTCTGGTGTGTCTACTCTGTTACAGAGCTTTGTGTCATCAGCAAACAGTGAAATTCTGCCTTCTAGGTCCTGTGCAATGTCACTGATGAAGATGTTGAATAGGACCGGTCCCAGCACTGACTCTCTGTGGTACCCCACTGGTCACTCTTCCTTGTGGAGGACAGCCATTTATCACCACCCTCTGTGTCCTGCCACCCAGCCAGTTACCTACCCACCACACTACTGTCCTGCCCACACCCATATTCCCCAGTTTGTGTAATAGTCTTCTTTGTGGCACAGTGTCAAAGGCCTTGCTGAAGTCCAGCTAGACCATGTCCACTGCCCTCCCCTGATCCACCTCCCTAATCACCCAGTCAAAAAATTCAATGAGGTTGGTCTGACATGACCTCCCCCTGGTGAAACCATGCTGCCTTGGGTCCTGCAGTCCATTGACAACCAGATGTTCCACCAATCTCTCCTTCAGTAGCGCTTCCATGATCTTCCCCACTACCGAGGTGAGGCTGACTGGTCTGTAGTTCCCTGCTTCCTCTTTGTTCCCACTTTTGTATAAGGGGACTACATCTGCTGTCCTCCAGTCTTTGGGTACCTCTCCTGTTTCCAGTGATCGGCTAAACAGGATAGCCAGAGGTTCAGCCACCACCTCTCTTAGTTCTTTAAGGACCCTGGTGTGCACCCCATCTGGCCCCATTGCTTTATCAACTCTTATTACTTCCAGTTCCTTCAGGACCCTTTCTCGTGTAAAGGGACTTGTGTCCATTTCTGCACCATTCTCACCCCTTGTACTCCCTTCAGACCCATTATCCTCCTCTTCCTCAGTAAAGACTGAGCAGAAATACCTGTTCAATATGTCAGCTTTACTGTTGTCATCCTCCATGTGGCACCCATCCTCCCCCTCCAGTCTCACTATCCCTCCCTTTGTCTTTCTTTTTTCACTTATGTACCTGTAAAAGGTTTTGTCCCCTCTACCCACTGATTTTGCAATGTGTTCTTCTGTCTGAGCTTTGGCTTCCCTTACTGACCCTCCCTGCCTCCCTTTGCTTCTCCTGGTACTTCTCCTATCCCTTCTGCCTGTGTCTTTTGTATTGCCTGAATGCAATCTTTTGGCTTTCACTTTCTTTGCTACCTCTTTGGAAAACTATAATGGTCTCCTCTTCCTTTTCTCTTGCTAACCTGCTTAATGCATAATTCTGTTGTTCTTGTAATCCCCATTTTAAATACTGCCCACTGTTCCTCAACCCCTGATTCTTGTCCCATTCCCATTAATGCCTCTTTCAAGTATCCCCATTTTCCCAATGTCTGCCCCCCTAAAATCCAGGATACGTGTTTTTGTGTGGTTTGGTTCTGCTCTTTCTGTGATTTCATACCACAATGACTAGTGGTCACTGTTCCCCAGGTGCTCCCCCACTGTTACTCCCATCACACTGTCCCTGTTTGTGAGCACAAGGTCCAGTATTGCCTTCTGCTGAGTTGGTTCCATGACCAGTTGCTTGAGGAAGGCACCCTGAAGGGAGTCCAGGATAAATGCCCAATAGGCGAATGATCTTTGTCCTCAGGTCGTGCGACATTGTGGGATATGTAGTAGATGGGAATTGGATCTCCTTGTAGTGACGTTCCTATGTCTAGGCTTAAGGAGAGCACAGACACCAGGTGGGGCAAGCCCCATTATAATTTTCTTGGCTGTCATGCAGGTTTGGTATTTTATGCGTTTGACCAGTTGAAGCCATCCAGATTGGGAATAAAGGTCACATGTGTAGGTACAGCAATGTGAGCCAGTGATGAGATGACAGGCCTTATTCAGGGAGGTCATGATACGTTTGAGAGCAGTGGTAGTTGCAGACCCATATATGATAAGACCATAGTCTATGATGCTGACGATGGAGCTTTGGACGGCCACTGACAGTGCTTCTGGGGTTAGGTGTTTCCTGTGCTGGAATAATATGCCTAACCTTGCATTGGCAGACTTTGCAACATTGCTGATTTGGACAGCGTATGAGAGGTGGGGATCAAGGGTGATGCCAAAGTACTTGAATGATTGTGTTTGCTCTAGGATGGCTCCTCGTTCAGTTGCAATGGAGAGGTGGAGTTGTTTGTTTTTGTTGTGGGGGCTGCATAAGTCCATAGACTTGTTTTTTTTTCTGATTGAGAAGCATTTTATGATTTAGGAACCAGGATTCAATGGAGGAGAAGGCCCGCTGAAGTTTATTTTGTAATTGGATTGGATCACGGTCCGAGGTGAGGATCATAGCATCGTCGGCTTAGAGAATTATTTGTTTTGGGCAGCTGTCCGGTAGTGAGTTTAAGAATAGGCTGGAGAGGAAGGGTCCCAGAATGGAGCCCTGGGGGACTCCCAAGCAGAATGGTCTAGGGTCCAAGAGTGTATCAGCGATTCTTACTGTTTGGGACCGTTCTTCAAGGTAGCTCTTAAACCAGCCAATGGAGTCGGTTGCCAGCCCAGTGTTCTGAAGCTGGACAAGCAGGAGGCAGTGATTGACGGTTTCGAAGGCTTTAGTTAAATCAATGTAGATTGAGCCTAGTAGCTCACCAGAGTCAAATGCATTGTAGATTGCGCAGGTGAATTCAAGTAGGGCTATGGAGGTGCTGTGACCTTTGCTGAACCCATGTTGTTCCTTGCACAGGATGTTGTACGTATCCAGGTATTCTGTGAGCTGGTCCGAGAGTATGCATTCTAGTGCCTTGGAGAGTGGGGGTAGTAGGGAAATAGGTCTGTAGTTATCGTGGGCAGTTTTGTCACCACTTTTATGGATTGGGATGACAGTGGCAGATTTCCATCTGTCTGGAAACTGGCTAAGGCTGAGGGAGAGGTTGAAAATTCTGGTCAGAGGACTAAGCACTTCATCAAGTGTGAGAGACAGGATTTTGAGATCGAGGGAGTCATTACTGAATCTTGATTTACCAAGGGCTTTGGTAACATATTTGTGTACTTGGTGAGCCTTGACTGCTTTGAAGTAGAAGCAGGGGAAGCTGGTGGGAGCACTGTTCATTGTGGACAGAGGGGCTTCACCATCTTTGAAGTAGTCCTGGGGTAGGACAGCTGAGGTTGGTAAAGGCTTTGTTAAAGGTATCCACAATGGTTTTTGGGTTGAGGGTTGTGGTTCCGTTGATGTTGAGTATTGATGGGGGTTTGGGTGGATTCCCGGTGAGTTCCTTTATGTTCTTCCAGAATTCCTGACCATTGCCCCAGGAGTTTGTGAGGGCATGCTTATAGTAGGCGGACTTCATTTGCCGGATGGTTTTGGTGCAGTCATTGCAGGCACGTTTGTAGTTTTGGATATCATTTTGCCTTCCAGAGTTTCTGGCCAGCTCCCATAGGTTGTCTGTTGTTTTTAGCATCCTGAGGAGGTCACCTCTGAGCCAAAATAGAATCTGAGTAATGCCAAAATAATCACAGAAAAGAAATTTATGAGATATGGTGTGAACAAAGTGGACAGCACTACTACATTTATGTAAATATGATTTGCTAGTTAATAAAAACTAAGGAGAGTTCCAACCAGTGTTGGAATTACACTTTAGGAGTTAGGGGGCCCATAAGGGTGCTGTCGGTAACTGAGCCCCCTTCCCATTTTAAGTCAATGGCAGTGATGCGTGAGCTATTGAGGCTCACTTAAAAGTTGGGGGGTGCTGAGTCCTGGCAAGCCCCCACTGTAATCCCAACATAGGTTCTAACCATTTAAACATATACGAGAATGGGAATTTACAGATGCAAGTCACTTTAGGGGACTGTTATTTAGGTATAAATGCATATACTGTATATGGAATTTAGTGGTTATCTCCAAATGCTACAGAAAACTTAATAAGGCCTCTCTACAATTTCAGGTCCAGTCTTTATATATACAGTAAGTGGCAGTGAAGAAAACATAGAACTTTTTAAGTGCACAAGTTTAAAGCTGTATGATACATTTGATTATTTGAATTAATTAAAATGTAGTAAACAGTAAAACCCATAGTTCTGTGCCCTTCTAAAGATATGTAGCTACCTTAGCTATAAAGTAATCCCTTTGAACTGGATAACAACATTCAGTTCCAAGGATGATTCTGGGGATTTTGGGAACTTGGGCAAAATGGATGGACATGGGGTCTTTTTTTGCTATCATTGTCTATGTTTCTATGTGTCTATCATAAAAATGTAATATCACTACGTGACTTAGCATAATGCAAATACAGTAGACGGTAGCTCATAAAACATGGTTAGGTATAGCGACCAGTATTTAAAATGTTTTTATTATATGGCCTAGATATTCAAAAGTGCTCCCAGAACTTGCACAATGGGATGCGTAGCGCAATCCAGTTGCACCCCAGCAAACACAAGCAATATTCAGCGGATGCGCCACAGAAATGCGCCTTTGCAAACCACACTGAATATAGCACAAATGCACCATTGTGCAAACAGATGTGCACCAGAGCAATCTGAACTGTGCAGAAGCAACAGTGCATGCTGAATATAGCAGGTGGAGCAAGGTGCACCATGCACAAGAGAACACAGGCAGGGCTGCGCAAAGGCACAGGACCATGGAAATGGATGCAGGGGAGAACCACAAGGTGAAAAAGGTGCAGGAGGTGCAGAACAGGTACAGAACCCAATGGCCATGGACAATGTGCAGAGCCCCACATAGACCCTGGGAACTAATGTGACAGGGCACAGAATGGCCATAGAACAGACTGCTGCAGGGAGTGAGCACCCCAGGAGCATAGTCCCAACAGCCAACACGGGATAGCCAGCCACCGTAGCCACTGTGTGAAGGCACCATGCATGCACAGTGTGCCACAGCCACACTGCCACACAGGTACAATGCCACACAGTCACACATGGACACAGGACACTGCACTGCATAGCACAGGGGAAGGGCAACACAGCTGGGGGTGCACCGTGCTGCACATGTGGAAATGGGCACATGGCACTGGCATGCACAGAGGAGGGCCACAGCCCAAACCCATGTTACAGTGACACACATGGATGTGACAGACAAGTCACTGGGCACCTACCAGACCCACACTGCAGGGACACCACTAGTCAAGACATGTACCAGCCAGATGAAAGCAATTTACAACACCAGCACAGAGCAGCACCAAGCATGCAAGGGAGACAGAGAAACACATGAGCAAACAGTAGTAAAAGGTTTAATCAAACAGAATGTAGAAAGCAAATCAACATGGTATGAAGCAGCCAACGTGGTGAATGCAGGAAAGGGTAATGAAATAGAACACTGTGCACAGTCCACTGGTGTACAAAATGGTACAGGGATGGGATTGTGCAGGGAGTGCAAGGGAGATGACACAACAGTCCAAGTGGGATGGGGTGAATGGGAGGGAAACGTGGAGCTACAAAGAGAAGTGTCCAAATATTATTGCCTCATCCGGCAGATGTCTGCCTTCATCCGGTGCACCTCCACCACCAGCTCCCTTGTCGCTGCCAGATGCCTCCTGGTCAGGCAGATGTGAAGTGCCAGTCAGGAGATGATGCACATGGTCAGACGCTATAGATGAAGCATGCCACCTCCCAGGACTCCAACACCTCGATGACCACTCCCTGGCCCTGGACAACCTATGCAAGGGAAATACAGAACAGCCACTAAGTGACAGGTCCCACACAGCAAATGGCCACCATCCCTCACCCAGGGCTGTGTGTGCAGGTGACTGGGGTGGGGCACACCCATGGATGATGCTGCCAACAGCACATGCACAGCGGACACCCACAGCAGCCCAGGACACCGTGCCACTCATGGACTATGTGGCCCACCATGGATTACCAAGCACTGTCACAGGGGCCCAGACACCTCACAGTGAGGGACCAATGTCCCCAGGGGCAAAACACGAGTCAGCTGAGCAGCAGTAGCATGTGTGCACCATTGGCCACACACAGCCACCACCAGTGACAGCAACAGGTTACCACCACACAGATGCCACGTGCATAATGTGACCACCACATGCTGCCGACCAACACAGGCAATGGCGACAGTGAGCCAGCACAAGCCATAGCACTGCATGCTGGCATTGCCTTGCTATGTGTCCTGCCCCCACCTATCCCCAGCAACTTGATGTAAAATGCATACTGCACACATTCAACAGCCACCTGTCCCACTGGCCCAGCCGCAGCACCATCATCCTTTTGCCTGCCCTGCCTATTGGCCTCAGCCCTGGCCTGCCTGCACACCTCTGGCCCTGAGAAGGAAACACATACAGAAAGGACAATGAGAGGCATGCCAACAACAGACACCCATCCCCCTGCCCATGCACAGTGCACCACGATGCAGAGTGCCATGCTGTGACCTGGGTCCATGAGACGGGCCCACTGTTGATGACCACTGGCACGGTGCAACAGAGGGTCACACAGAGCACAGAGTCACCAGACCACAGTACCCACACACCCTAACAGGGCTGGCCTGCCCTGTGTGCAGGTGCACAGGCACCATCTGCACACCCCAATACACCATGCCCGTACAGAGGCAGCATGCACCATACACAGACACACGTACCTGGTTGTGGGACTGCACCATGGTGGGCACAGTCCTGAAGTCTTTGCAGATCATGGACCCACAGGTCCCCATAGAGGTGACGGCACTGTTCCCCCATCCTGGGTACACCTGTGTGCCTTTCCAGGCCCTCAGCCACTCGAGCCCACACTTGAGACTGTGCTTCCTGCAGGTCCCCAGCTCTGAACAATTGGTCCTCCAATGGGGCCACCACTGCCACCAGGTTAGCCATCTCCACCTCACTCCAGTTTCTGGCCCAATGTCCAAGTCCCCCAGCATGTGCCATGATCACTGTGCAGTACACTGGACTGAATGAGCAATGTGGAGCCTAACAGTTACCCATATAGCACTGCTATGCCTGTTACATGACAGGAACACACAGCACACCATCTCACAGCACGTAATTGCATGATAGACATGCATAATTGTGACCGATTGCACAGTACCGTACATGCGCAAAGCCAGATGTGTGGGTTGGAGACTGGGGTCACATCTGCAGCCCACGTACATGCAAGGATGTGTATACATCATCTTGTGAAGGTCATGCATTGCCACATATACTGCACGCCAATGGCGCATTGACCACACATGCATGGACCATGCTAACGGTGCTGCAGGGTCAGATGCACGATAGGCATGTACAGCGCATCACAGCCGCATGTGCAGCATGCACCCATGGATGCATGTGTGATAGGACATGCATGATCAGCACATTCAGCTGCACGATAAGCAGACACATACAGAGCAAAGCTGCCTGCACCCATGGCAACTGCAGTACTGTGCAGCACGCATGCGCAAAACATGTGCCTGTTAATTGCTCTGGTGCATTCATGTTGCACATGACAATGTTTGTTGCGCATTGGGAAATTCTGCAATATTCAGACGGAATATGCAAATAGCCTCATGAGCCAATGCCAGGTGCAAGTGCTCACATTAGCATCTCATTACAGGTTGCTCACAAGCTCATTTGCATGAGTTGAGCCATAAAAGCAGCACCATATAGCAGTGGTCACTGACAGGTATTGCAGCTCTTTAAGGTAAGTCTGTTCGCGGTTTGAAACTGACAGTGTTATTGCAGTGCTACATCCCAATGCTGCACTGCAACAGGGAATGCGAACATGCAGCTCTTCGGTGCACCATTACTGTTCACAGGACACATTATGTCAGAATCAGAGGGTGCTGAGGAGCAGGTGCCTGCCAGGAAGAGCATGCCGAACTTCAGCAAGGATGAGAAGCAGGCCCTGTTTGAGGCCTACCTAAAGAGGGGGACCTCCTGAGTGGGGTTGCAGGGACCACACAGGAATGGACTAGTGGGTTGGATGAGGTGGTGACATATGTCAACGTCCATGGCCGCCACAACCGAAGTGCACAGAAGTGCAAGAAGAAGAAGATGGGCACTGACAGGAGGCATATAAAGGAGAAGATAGCTGCCATCAGGGCATCACGCAATAGGATGTATGGCAGACCATCCACAGCACCTGTCCTGTCAGCGGAGGAGGAGTTGGTGGCAGCCACCATCAGCCAGGCATCTGTTGAGGGTGTCCCAGGGGGTGGTTTCTAGACAGGAGGCAGGCTGTCACAGCACTGTGAATATGGCAGTGGGGGGAGCATGCTGTTTGGGGGGTGGGCATGCCTGTCATACATACGCATGTGCATCACACTGCTGTGTGTATGCACAGTTGCAGCCACATGCCCTGAGACACGCATGTGTCTTGCCAGGTGAGGCCTGGCACACATGTGGCATACATGCAGGCAATGCACAGAACACCAGATTACATGCATTGCTACCATGACACCATTAACACTACCCATTCTGTCTTTCAGCTCCATCATGCCTCAGGGGTGCTGTGCAGGACGAGACCATCACCATGGCATATGACGATGCAGTGCCATCCACCTCGACCGGCATCGTGGCCACAGACAGGGGTCACTGAACAGGTCTGGGATTGGTGGATATCCTTGGACTTGGGGATGAGGATCCACTGGCTGACCTCTTTCTCCCGGACAACCTACCGGTGCTTGTGCCAGCAACACAGGAAACACAGGATGACGATGCGTATGACAGTGATGATGACCTCAACCTGATTCTGGGTTGCACTGGTATCGACACCCCTCCCCAGGGTCAGGTATTGACACGGGCAGTGGCAGATGGCTCTGGTGGCCCAGCAAACATGCAGCCCCCCTTCCCCATTCGGTGGCATATGGCACTGCTGCCTGTGCTGGCCAGGGATGGGGGAGCAGGTGTGGTCACTGGTGCCACTGGACAGGTCCAGCAGGCTGCTGCCATGCTGCAGTGGCCTGCAGGGGACACTGTGCAGCAATCTGCAGGGGCCACCATCAGCACCTGCAGTCAGTCCCTACCACATGTGCAGTCCCCTGTGCAGCGTTCCCAGTTGGGGGATGTTGCACAGCATGCCACCACCACTCCACCCTGTCTGCGGCAGCACCGTGATATGCCCAGCTCTGACAGGCTGGATGATCACACCAGGCTGCTGCGGGATTCCTTGGGCAACCAGGCAATGCTTGGGGCAGAGATACATGTGCTGCGGGTTAAGGTGCATCAACTGGCTGAGTGAGGGGACATTGGACATGCACAGCTGATTGGTGAGATCCGGGCAACTGTGGGAGACCATGATCAAGTCACTGGACCACATTGCAGAGACAATCACTGCAAGCTTTGCAGCATTGGCACCCAATGGTCACAGCAGAGCACACAGGAATCCCTGTAGCACTACATCTACACCACAGACTTTGCGTCTGGGGACCCCATCTAGGCTGACACCAACTACCGCCATGTCCATCCCTGCCACACCCAGCAATAGTCTGTTTGCCAGTATGTACACACCCATGAGGATCCGGTCACATTCTCAGGCCTCTTCCCCCATGAATGTGTTGGTGACATCACCTGTGGCTGTTGAGCAGCCTGTGGCTGCCACACAGTCAGGGTGTGGCTGCCCACGTGGCTATGTCAGCTGTGGTTCTGCACAGTAGTCCTGATGGGTGTGCTTCCCAGTCCAGTCTCCTGCTGCTGTTGCTAGCTGTGAGCATGTCTGGGCATGGCCTGGTTCGCGTGCTGTGGCACACGTGTGGCCTGGGTCATGTACTGCATGTATGCAGGAAGTTCTGTTGGACCATGTGGCATGGGCATGATGAGGGCAGCACTGTGTTGGCATTGCCTGTGTTCTCTTGCACAGCCTGCTGTATTGCTGTGTGTGTATATCCCTCTCCCTGGCTGCACTGTTGTGTGTGTCCCACCAGGTGCTCTGTGCCCCTGCTGTGCACCCTGTGGCAGTACTGCTGTGCGTTCCTGTCCGTGATTGTCCACATGGGTATACAACACACAGCACGTGGGTGGTTGCATCTGTATCTGTTGCTCCATAGGTGTGTGTGTGCATGCGTGCGTGTCCACCTGTGTGAGCAGTGTGCGATCATGTGTCCCTGTATGCATCTCTGTGTATCTGTGCATGTGCGTGCGTGTGTGTGTGAGTGTGTGTGAGTGTGTGTGTGTGTATGAGTGTGTGTGAGTGTGTGTGAGTGTTGTGTGAGTGTGTGAGTGTGTGTGTGTGCTGCCCTGCTGCTGCCCTGTGTGGTGCTCACCTGCGGTTCCCAAAGTGCTCCTCGACTATGGTGTCCTTGTGCCTCCTGGCATGCGCGGCCAGCCTGGGATCCCTCCTCTCCATGGCTGGCTGCACACCCCATCCAGCTGGTCCTCCTCATCATCATCGGTGCCATTGCCCTCATCCACCTGGACAAGTATCCCACGGTCAATAGCCATGTTGTGCAGCATACAACAAGCCAGGAATATTCCACAGGCTTTCACAGGGCTGTACTGTAGGGCACCACCAGATCTGTCTAGGCAATGGAACCACATCTTGAGCATGCCAAAGACACTCTATGATGTTGCGTATGGTGATGTGTGCCTCGTTGTATCTCTCCTCAGCACCATTGCTTATCCACCATATGGTTGTAAGCAGCCAGGGTCAGAGGGGATACGCACTGTCACCTGTGGGGAGGACACATGTGTTGGTTACTGCCTGTCTTCGACTGTTTCTGTCCCCTTCCAGATCACACTGCCACCACCTGCCGCCCAGTGTGCCCATACCACTGCCTCACATGCACGGCTGCTGTGCCACCATTCACAACTTGCCATCTGTGTTCTACATGCCTGGGCACCTCTGTCCATGCTCCCCTGCACTGTTGCCAACCTCCTTTCCAGTCCTGTCCCCTCAGCTAGCACTGTCCTCATTCCCTCACTCCCCAACATGCTGCTGTGTGGTGCACTGCACTGCTGCTGGTTTCACCTCTTCCCAGGCCCTATTCATCAACTAGGTGCCCTGTGGGGATCACCCCACTCTCAAAACGCTGGCACAGGATGAAGTGGTGCCATATAAATGCATCATGTGTACTCCCAGGGTGTGTGGCACACACATTGATAATGCACCCGGTGGCATTGCACACCACCTGGCAGTTGACGGAGTGGCATCCCTTTCTGTTCATGTATACAGTGCCTTCTGGGCCAGGTGGTGCACATATGGCCATGTGGGTGCAGTCAATGGCCCCTATCGTGCCTGTCATGCATGCCACCCTGTGGAATTCCTGCATGTTTGCTGTACGCTCTGCCTGTGTGCTTGGAAATGTTATATACTCCGAAGCATGTGGCAGCAGAGCGTTGAGGACCTGGGTGAGGAGGCAGGACGTGGTCGACTGTGATATGCCAGCAGTGGCACCAACTAGTTTCTGGAAGGTACCCGTGGTGAGCAGGCACATTACCGCTGTCACCTTGGTCTCCACCGTCATGGCATGACTCCTTCTGGTGGGGTGCCTGCAGCTCATCATGGCACAGCTCACATAGCTGCCTCGGAATTGCCCTGTTCAGATGGTAACAGCCCACTATCTTGGTATCACCATAGTCCTCGAATGTGAGCCAGGCATGGTACTATCTGTGTTTTATGCATACCACCGATGGGCCCTTCCTTGGCCATGCTGTTGTTCCTCCATCCTCCTCACCCCCCCTCCATTACCTGCTTCATTAGGAATGATACTGCATCCATTGTAATAGTTCTCCTGGTTTGTACCTCTACTGTGTGTGTGGTTGAGCCACCTTCATTTATGCTCAACTTTGTGTTGCGCAGTCTGTAAGTTGCTCCACAGTTGCACTGAGTGTTTCAGCTGAATATGCCATTGCGCCACATATTCATGGTCACGCACCCCTATACTTGAGCAGCATACATTACTGTTGTGCAACGGTGCAACTGGAATTGTGCTGTGCATTACTGCTGTTTGAATATGGCTACAGGACACAATTCTCTGATTGTGCCTGTGTATTTTGGTTACGCAATGCGCAACTCCTTTGAATATCTAGCCCAATGTGTATAAATAAGAAATTTACTGAAGCATCATGTATTACTCATAGTGGTGTTCCGTGATAAGAGCTACTGCAAAATTGCGACTGTCATTACAGCGACGGCAAAATGGTGAATGCAAAAGAGCGACTGGGAATAATAGTGATCGCCAAAACAGTGACCTGTGGCTTTCACCTCTCCCCAAGTTTTGTCCCCTCTGGAGTAGATTATATACAGAATGGGGGTGCATGGGGCAAAGCCCTCCACATAAATGCAAAACAGTGTTGTCGTTTTTTCAGCCATCGCTGTTTATCAATGGTCGCCCTTTGCTGCCTCGCTTATTTGCCCTCGCTGTTATGCTGTTGCCCTTTTGCATTCGCTCATATCCCATGGAACCCTTCTAGTGGTACAGTAACCCTGAAGAAGTGAATGCTTATTTACGAAATGTCAATGGTTCCTCATTTGAGACTAACAGTGAAAATTAAGTTCATTTATTTGGAAGTATATACAAAAGACTGACTAACTTTCTCATATCCACAAATTTCCTCTCGCCATATCAGTCTTGGTTCAGAAAGCACCACCCCACCATATTCTCCCTCCTTCATGTCACCGGACACATCCAGACCGCCGCTGACCAAGGCCAAGTAACTGCTGCAATCTTCGTTGATCTGGCAAAGGCCTTTGATTCTGTTTCCCACCCCCTGCTCCTTGAAAAACTCATGGTAGCTGGGCTTGCCCCTCCTGCAAATCAGTGGTTCACATCATACTATGAAAATAGGCTCCAGTCAGTCAGGACTGCAGACTCCACTCTCCACCCCTCCACACACTAGCCAGTGTCTCCCAGGGCTCGATTCTAGGCCCCATTCTGTTCTTTCTATTTATTAGCAACCTCCCATCCATCTGTTCAAGATCCCTTATCACTATGTATGTGGACAACACCATCCTTTTCACATCTGACCAGTTTTAAGCGACATTCAGTCATGACTGCAACACGATTATCACAACATGCAATCTTGGTTACATGCTGACCATCTCAAAATAAACTCATCCAAAACTGTTTCCATAACCTTCGGGTCTGTTCAAAAACTCATGAGAATGTCCTGTCCACTTGATATTGCCTTCCTAGATAAACACTATCTCTACTTGCAAATATCTAGGAGTATGGCTCAACCCCAGTTAAACTTCTCAAATCACCTTGATGCCATCACATCGAAGCTCTGCCCTAAGCTAGGGTTACTATACAGAAATTGTGATGCCCTTCCACTACCAGTTAGACGCATATTATTAACAAAAATGATCACTCCCATCTTTGACTATGCTAACATAGTGTATGGCACTGTCCCCTCCACCTCGTTATCCAGGCTCAACTCCCTCTTCTACACTTTTTGCCGCTTTACCACAAATTCCCCCTCTCAGAACCAACCACTGCACTCTCCTTTCTTCCCTCGGGATACCACCCCTAGCCATTCATCGCTTCAGCCACTCCATCTTCTTCATATTTAAATTCTGGTTCAACCTGCTCCCCCTTTACCTGGCACAAAGGCTAACACCAGCTCCTATTTCCCCATACTCATTGCACTCAAGGGACTCACATTCTTTCTCCCTCTCCAAACCTTCCTCATCCACTGGCAAATCAGCCTTCACCTACAGACTCCCCTCGTTATGAAACTAACTTCCACCTCTCTTAAGAAACCCATCCTCTCGCAACTGTTTCGAATACCAAATCCAACAACTTCTATTCCCCACCTACACCTGCACCTAGCCAGTCACAGGCCCAGCCTCACCCAAATGTTTTTTGTGGATGGTAGTCTAATTCTCAGAATTGTTTGATACTATTTGTATATAGTCCATCTGAATGTACAATATTTTGCTGTATAGCTTATGCAACTGTATATTTATCTCATGTATCTATTATGTATTTTCTGCTTTATATCCCTTTCCCCGTTCCTCGGGTCGCACCTGGAAACAAGCCTCGGCTCAGTATGGTGAGTGTGCCATCATTCCAACATTGTCTCCTAGATTTCTAAAGACCCACACCACTGTTACCTCCCTCTTCTGTGTCAGTAACGCCAGAAAGGGATGAATCAGGGACATATTACTGCTGCCATTTTCACTGACATTGTTAAGGCCTTTGATACCCTTCTGTATAAGTTGGTGGAAACCAGACTATCTGCCCTGGTTTCATTCATATTTCTTAGACTGGCAGCAGTAAATCAGGATTGGTGGTGGCTCACCTTCCCCTCTTCCATCAGTTTTCATGTCCCCCAAGGTTCCATTCTGTGCCCCATCCTCTTTTTTAATACATACTCCTTAGACTGTGCCACCTTGCTAATACACACGTACACTAATGCCATGGTGCTTTTTAACACTGGTGACTCATTCTCTGAGCTGAGATCATCTCTGCAGTGTGACATCAGCAATGTCCAATGCTGGTTTCATTTAAATCAACTTTCTTCTAATGCCAGAAAGACTGTAATACTGAAAAGACTGTGTCTGTGTCCTGTGACACTACTCTACAGCAGACCAGGCTTACTTCCTTTCCTGTATTGAAGACTCTCAATGGCATTCCCCTTAAAGGAGTATGACAGTCAACATTTACAAAAACATGTATTGTGCAGAGTGTTTTGATTTGTATGTTTAGTCTTGGGTGTCCTTCCCATTGTTTGCTATTTGGAGTTTTTTCTCAATTTGCCTACTAGTTTTATGGCTTATCCTACTAGTTTTATGTCCTCTGGAGATCTCCATATTACCATGGTTTATTGCTTTTTTTTCCTACAATGCCTCCTGTCCCATGTGATGCATCCGGGACTGCAGATTCAGTAAGTACTGGTTTATAGTAAATTTTAAAACAGTACAGCTATGATGCTAAGTCAGTTTCCTTATCTAGGAGGCATTGAATGTTACATTTACAGCTTTACAATACCTTGAGGACTAACTGAGTGGGTATTCTGCAAGAAAACAGCTACAGTCTTTACTAATTATAGCATTGATGACCTGGGGTGATTTATGTTTTTTTTTTATGGCTGGGTGTTGTCTGATGAAATTAAAAGCTTTAAAAGCAAAACATTTACTCCTGCTGGCTAGATCTAGACAAATGTATAGAAAATAAAAATATTGAATTATTTAGTTGAGGCCAGAATATCAGGCTTCTATTACTGCTGCAGTACTTTCCCTCTCTGAATCAGTTGTCCTGGATGCATCACTGTCACATGAGACAGGAGGCATTGTAGGACAAGGAAGAGCAATAAACCATTCTAATATGGAGATTCCCAGAAGCCATAAAACTGGTAGGCAAATTTTGAAAAAAAATCCCAATAGCAGACAAAGGGAAGGACACACCAGGACTAAGCACACAACTCAAAACACTGCACAATGCATGTTTTTGCAAATTTTGACTGTAATACTACTTTAAAGAAGTCACTCACGTCAAGTACCTTGGAGTGTGTTTGAATAAGCGCATACATTTCTCATCCTACATTGATGCCATTGACAAAAAAACTCTTCCCTAAGCTTGATGTGCTAAATGGCATCGAGTCCTGCCTTCCATTCCTGGTTCACAATGAGACTGTCCTCAACATTATCTTACCAGTGCCTGGCTATACAGCATGGCCTTCAAGGTCTCCCTAGAGCCATACTGGACCCTCCCTTCCCCACCTTCTGCCATTACACCACTAACTCTCTGCCTCTCATGCATCATTGCTCCCTTTACCCGAACAGCTGCTATCCCTCCCTCAAATCTTTCAGGCTGATTCTCCCCTCCTCTATAAGTTTTGATACTCCTTACTCCATTTTGTCTCTCCACTCTACACCTCCCCATACCTCTCAACTGCTATGAATTCTGCATAGCGCTATGATTTTCACACTCAAATTTACCCCTTGCTCCTCATATGTTTACCAATGTTCCTCATAATGTTAGAGCTATTTCTGGACACACAAACTATTAAGTCATTGAACTAAGCTGATAGAAACATTCCTTATCACTTACTATATGGGGTCCACCATCTGTAAACATAACATTATTTAAAATAAGAAAGTGCTCCACATTCAGACCCTTTGCTGTGATTTTTGAAGGCCAGTGCTATGATTTTTAATGTTGAGAGGTTGAGAGGTATGCACCTCCCTTTAATCTCAGCTTCCTTCTGTCTTCACTTAATTGATGTTCACTCCTTCTTGACCCCCCTTCCCCAAGACTCCATGGGCAAATCTGTCTTCTCTGTCTGTTTTCCCAGCCTCTTGAACAACCTTTCCTCTCACATCCCACATCCCCTCATACTTCTCCCTAAAACAATTCCTAAGGGCACATTTTGCTCCTTCCTGCACGTATTAGCCCCCTTCTTCCCCTAGCTGTCCTCCTTGTGCTATTATACTGCCCTAGTGCAGCTTTTGCACAGTTTGTCCTAGCCACCATATTTGAAATTCTGCACTGTATTCATTCCCCAGGTTATTAGCCCTGTATTTTGTACTTTTGCACAAAATTCTCCTTCATGTGGTATTTCCACTCAATATCTCTTTGAACAGTTGTGTCCTATCCACCGGATATAATTTTTCCAGAGGTATTAGGATATCAGAAGCCAGTTAGTATACAAAGCAGGTTAGCACTTCACTAACAGGGACTAGCGCCCCGTAAGCAGAGTAACTCACTAAAAGTGTCATATTTGAAGGCCCAGTTAGAATGGCACTAACCCATTTGCAAGTGATGCCAGGGTGCCTATTGCAATGCAGCTGCTTATGCTTACATAAAGGTACACGGACATACTGTATACAAAAGTTTGGAGACAGGATAAATAGCTGTTAGTGCCACACTATATTATCCCCAAACCTGGTCATACGGGCATTGTATTTCCCCCCATCTCCTAGTTGCCTATCCACACTGCTCTTAATAATCCTTGGTAGTCCACTGCCCCCCTCCCCAATCACCTGTCCACATTGCTCTTTATAATTCCTGTTTTAGTGGTGCCCTGCTGATCACCTGACCACATTGCTCTTTATAATTCCTGTTTTAGTGGTGCCCTGCTGATCACCTGTCCACATTGCTCTTTATAATTCCTGTTTTAGTGGTGCCCTGCTGATCACCTGTCCACATTGCTCTTTATAATTCATTTTTGACTGGTCCCATGCTGATCACCTTTCCACATTGCTCTTTATAATCCATTGTAGTCTATTGGTCCCCCACCACCCAATCACCTGTTCACACTGCTCTTTATAACTCCTGGCAGTCTAGTATCCCCCCATGTCTGATCCTGACCACACTATTTACTGCCTCCTCAAACCTGGTCTGGGGGTTGTACCTCCCCATCCCTGCAGTTACCCATCCACATTGCTCTTTACAAACTGCACACCTCCTTATAATCTCTGGTAGTCTAGTGGGCCCCCTGATCACCCTTCTGCATTGCTCTTCATAGTCCCTGGTAGTCTAGTGGTCCTTCCACCCATGATCACATGTCCCTCTCTAATCCTGGTAGTCTAGTGACCCCCACCCCATGAACACCCATCTATATTGCTTTTTATAATCCCTAGTATATGTGTGTCATCCACTAAGGTTTGCCTCAGTTCACCCATGATTAAACATATTCAACTTGAGGCAAAGAATGTTGTTCCCAGTTTGAGTGTATCTCTGGATGGTGAACAGTCCCTGGATCCCAGGTTTCTGGTTGCATTTCTACCTTGACCAAAACAATTTGAGATTAATGGTACATGCTTTGATTATCTCACACTTGGTTTCTGCAATATGCATTAGCAGGGCCTACCAGTTAACCAGTTCTGCCATCTGCATCTGGTGCAGAACACAGCAACACAACTCTTGTCTTCCATATAGAGGTCAGGGTATACTGTCCCAGTGCTCCATGAACTGCACAGGTTACCTATTAAATTGCTATCTGGTTACATAGAAACATTGAAACATAGACTTTGATAGCAGATAAGGACTGCTTGGCCCACCTAGTCTGCCCATTTCCCGACCTACAGGATACGCTGCAAATCCTAGTTAACCAACAGCCTATTTCTTCTTACCCCCCACAAGAATTGCCTTATGTCTGCCCCATGTATTCTTGAATTCTCCCACTGTTTTAGACCCCACAACCTCCTCAGGAAAGCTGTTCCATGCGTCCACCACCCTCTCTGTGAAAAAATACTTCCTCACATTGCCCTGAATCACCCCCCCATCTTTAAATTGTGTCCCCTTGTTCTTGCACATCTCTTTTTCTAAAATATGCTACCCTCTTGAACTTTGTTGATTCCACTGAGGTACTTAAAGGTTTCTATCATGTCCCCCCTCTCCCTCCTTTCCTCAAGGGTATACATATTAAGCTCCTTTAGTCTCTCCTCATATGGCTTCTCTTGCAGACCCTGCACCATTTTAGTTGCCTTCCTCTGGACTGCCTCTATCCTGTCTATGTCCTTGAGGCGATGGGGTCTCCAGAACAGAATGCAGTACTCCAGATGGGGTCTTACCAACTGTCTGTACAGAGGGATAACAACTTTCTGTTTTCTGCTGGTGATGCCTCTCCCTATACATCCCAGTATACCCCCAGCCCTCCCTACTGCCTTCTCACATTACTTGCTAACCTTAAGGTCATCTGATATGATTACCAACAGGTCCCTTTCCATTTTTGTTGTTATTACTAACCCCCCCCCCATTGTGTAATCTTCCCCTGGGTTTTTGTTTCCCAGGTGCATTATTTTGCACTTCTTTGCATTGAATCCAAGCTGCCATACTTCTGACCATTCCTCCAACCTTGCCAAGTTCCTTCTCAGCCTTTCCACGCCTCCTTGTGTATCAACCCTGTTGCAGATCTTTGTGTCATCTGCAAAGAGGCATACTTTTCCTGCCAGTCCCTCTGCAATGTCACTTATAAAGACATTAAAAAGGACTGGACCCAGTACTGAACCCTGCGGTACCCCACTAGTAGCCCTTCTTTCTTCAGAGTGGACTCCATTTACAATTACCTTCTGTGTCCTGTTGTCCAGCCAATGTTTTACCCAGGCTGCCACCCTGGGACCCACTCCCAGGCTGGTTAATTTGACTATTAATCTTTTGTGAGGGACTGTGTCAGTCCCACACAAAAGATTACTAGTCAAATTAACCAGCCTGGGAGTTGCAATGTTGTTTTACTGGTTGTCAAAGCCATTTACAGTCTAGGTTCTCATTAGCTTGGTGATCTTTTTGTTACCTTCCCTGAAGAATGCATATTAAGTAGGCCACAGTAAGTGGTCAGCGGCAATTGAAAGTCCCCATGTCAGCCCGGTGGCACCGAGGGGTGAGCCACTGGATGCCACACCTTGCGCCACGTTGGTGACCTGGGTTCGAACATGAGCTCAGGTTGTCAGGTGTAGGTAGGGGAGGGTTAGGATTGAGCATCCGGAGGACTGCTCTCCTATTCCAGGGAGGGATCCAGAGTTTCAGAGCTCTGCAGTGGCCCCTGGTGATGAGCAGGGGCACTGCTAGAGCTGGTGCAGTTAAGGAGAAGTGCAGCAGATGTCAGCATGTATGTGCATCGATGTCATTGCATGTCTGCACTTAAGGGTGACTTTCAAAGAAGGAAAAGGCAGCACCAATCATAGCAGCTTGATGGTCGCAGCTTCCTGAGCTCGGCAGTGGCCTGGGGTGCCAGACACACCAGTATTAACCCTGACCTGGTGCGGGGACTGAGGGGGGGGTCCCTCTCATGGGTGCAGCAGCATATGTTAGCTGGCTGTGCGAGACATTCTCAGGGGCCATCAGGGGAAGTGGAGCAGTGGCTGGATGTAGGCAGATCAGTGGCTACTAGGAGGAAAAATACAGAAGTGTTAAAAAAAAAAGGAAAAAGTCCCTATGTCATGCCTAAAATCTGTGGAGGGAACATTTATTTCTCGCAGCTGCTTCTGGACTACACTATGCAACAAGTTCCTCAAAACTATCTGTGAATCTCCTCTCTGTTGAGTGTTTTGAGTCAAACTCAACACCTACAGTAGCCATTCAGAAATGCTTTCCTGATTGGTAAGATCCTGTGACTGCTAGAATTTTTTTATGTGTTTGGGTCATTTAATGAGTATTTGTAGACAACTTTTTATAATTCTGTGTATGAATTTATTTCAATGAGAAAGTAATTATAAGGCCTGCCTGGCGGCCCTGAGGGCTGAGGCACTGGACGCCTTACCTCGTACCATGCCGGCAACCCGTGTTCGGGAATGAGCATGGATCACTGGGGGTCGACCAGGGAGGAGAAGGATGGAGTGCCCAGTGGCTGCTCTCGTTCTCTGTAGGGGTCACCATCAAGCTTCTGCTGTGATAACACCACCTGGGGATGCTCGGATGGAAGGTGCAGCAGTGGGAGGCAGCAGTATGGGGACGGGACAGACACTGACAGAGGGGAAGAGCAGGAGGCGCATCTCAGTGCATCTCCTCACTCATAGGCCCTCATTGCATGCTGATATCTGGGGTTGAACAAGGAAACACCCCGTGTATCTCCTAGGCAATGACTCCTCGCTGCACATACTTGGTTCGTCGGGGTAGACTTCATTGTGCAGGTCCATTTCAGCACAGTTGTTGGGGAGGTTAATGGGGGTTCCCTACTCACCCCACACTGGAAGTCAAACTAGGCATCAAGGGTCAAGAAAGTGGAACCATGCACTCTAGGGGCGGACTCCGATAACGAGGGTCGTGCATGGGGCAGTCCGAGACAGTGGAAAGAAGGGGCAGTAAAGGTGCAAAAATACATAAAGTAATTAAAAAAATAGAAAGTAATTCTGTATTTGATTTGCTTAATTTTTATTTATGTACACACTGTTCAGCACTTTGAGCTCTTGAAGGCCACTTTAGTAATTATATCTATCTATCTGAACTGTCTGTCTGTCTGTCTGTCATCACAGTAAGCAATGTACATTATAAGTCTTAACTGATTATTCATGATGCCACCACATGTTCTGATTGGCTCTGAGCAGTGCAGGACATACTCGTCTAGAGCACAATATTTCTCTTTTTAAAAAGCCATTTTTTTTTTAAATTAAATGCCTTTAGACTTATAATTACTGTCTTGGGATTAACTCAATTGGCTGCACCATGAGCCAGCAACACCCCAGCTAGGTGTTAATTCCCAGGAAACGACTGTTGTTCTGGCATTATTACCTAAGTAAGTGATCAGCTCTCATTGTATCTGTAATATGTTATTTGATGTAGGTGCTTTTTTTCTCAATAAAAACTTTAATTATAACAAACCGTATTATCATATGCTAAATTGTAAATATCTTGATAGGTGACTCATACCAGAACAGTTATTCAACTGGGCCTCCAGTTGAATACTGTATAACTGTATCCGGCTGCATACATGCGTAATGGATGTCTCTCATATGTAATATTTATTTATGTTGTCCAGAAAAACTGGACTAGGAAACATTTCCTTTATTCAGCCATGTGCTGATAGAAGGCAGTGTATATTCATGACAGAAAATGCAATACAGTGATATTGTAATGATATTTATTTGAAATTTTCAACTGGGAAAAAAACATGCTGAGCTACAAACAGCTCATTTGCAGGTGGGTCCTGAGGGAGGGGCTTAAAGGAGAAAAGCAAGCATTATAAACAAAAAAGTACAACAAAAATTAACAGCAATACAGAAATGACTGGCAGTGCAAGTAGGTATGCAAATAAGCACGCATGCATTAAATAAAGACTATATAGGTAGAACACTAAAGTGCATTAACCAAAATTAACAAAAAGTAGCAAGATGTGAGCATTGACCCGAGCAGGAAGTCATGGTGTCCTAGGGGATTTAGATAGTGGCTTGATGCAGGTCCACTGCCGCATGGTTTGGAGATCCAGTCACAAATCAGGCTAGTTAGCCCCCAGACCAGTATCATGATGGTGAGCCCCAAGAAGGGACTGACAGTAACTGTTTTGTTGCACTAACCAGCAGAAAAATTGACTCAGCACTGTGCTAGCTTGTAAATTATTGCACTAGTTCCCAATTATAATGGAGAATTTTGAACTCACGTACCATAATAAAATGAAAGAAATGCACATTTATTTAACTTAGCAACAAATTAAGAAATGCAAGAAACATTTCAAAAGTAAAATATATAGCACTCAATAAATTGTACATCAAGTTACCGTGACTTAAATGAGTTTTCAGTTAATTGGAATTATCAGTATTTACAGTATATGCTCAGGATGTATGGTTAAAACCTGCATTCTGGGAAGTCAGGTTCATTGACCATAGCACTAACATCATTCCCACTGTCACTCCATGAGTCCTCTACTAATTTAGTCATCACATGGCCAGTCTGGGGCCTCAAAATCACCTCCTCTCACGTCCTGCAATTGGATTGCTGTCTGAGGCTCAGCTTTTGCAATGTCTGGTGAGTTCATTTGTATTGTCATCTGGTCTGTCAACCCGAGTGCCAATACTGAAAAGGAGAAGGAAGAGAATTCCAATGGGAGGGCATCTGGAAGAGAATGCAGCCTTCTCAACTGAACTGCAGCATCTGTGAGTTAGGAAGGAGTGAGGATTTGAACAACAGAGGGGTTCTACATAAGGAAGGAGGATAGAGAGTCAAGGACAGTGAATTCACCAGATTTAAAAGTTAACATGACACCATGCATGTCTCCTCCCTTCCAGTAAAGACCAGCTCAAGCTGGAGTACAAGTCTCAGTGGTGTGCATAAAGGGGAGGTGGCAGAAAGTACTGTATAGTCGCACTAAGTAGGATTTAGGAACTGCCCTATAGACAATGCTGCCATTGTTGAAGTTATTTTGTGAATATTCTCTTGCCATTTAGTAGTGGGGAAGGCAGAACTTGGAGGGTGCTAAGCCTTGGGAACTATTTTGAGCTCATTAGAATCAATGTGAGTGGAGAGATTGACGGATTCATCTGTCTAGACCTGGAGATTTATTTATTTGTTTGTTTATTTGTTTTGTTTTATTATGTAAGTGGACTACACCAATGGTCCATTCTATCCATGCCTGGGATCTCATGTAATAAACATGAGATATCCAAAGAATGTAACATGTTCCAGGATGGAGCTATCTAGGATCTTAAGGATTTCTTTAAGCTCAGAGCCAACAGCCATGGTTATTATTTTCTTGGCATTCAGAGTCAGTTGGTTTGAGTGGAACCAACTCTGGATGGTGCCAAGATCAGGCTGAATTTGGCTTTCATGTTGCACGATATCCAGACCACTGGCAAAAAGCACACTGTTTTATCTGCATACATGTGCAGGAGGCAGTGGTGAAAACCCTGTCTAGACAGCAGATATTGGGGTAGGATAGGGTGTTACAGGGCAGAATGGATGTATCAGTGGCCTTTTTCTGTCCATATTGTCTATGTTTCTATGTGTACGTGGAAGGACATGCAGACAGTAGAGAAGTCGCATAAAAAATGGAGTACAATATGAAACCTAGGACTGCATCTTGAGGGAATGGTATCAGTTGGGAAATGAGTGAGGGGGAACGAATCCACCAACAGGTACAGATTAAACATGATTTGACTGTTAGGAGCGGATTGTGTTGGTTGGATGGTCAGACAACCCTGCACTGTTTAGCTTGTTCAACAGGAGGAAAAGGGGGACTGTCTCTGAAGCTTTGAAAAAATTAAAAAACATGACTGATGTGAGGGACTCCATAACCTCAAATTTATAGGCCAGGGACTGTTACCTCCATGCTTAAGTATTCAGGGAAAATATATTGAGCATTATGACTGGCCAAGTAAGTCCACTTGCATATAAGTAAGACATGTAACCACACAACAGGTTGAGTTTTCTGTTGATATATACACACATCTAGTGCGATGTGAAAAATAATGTATTTAGGCCAAATGCCTTCAACTACCTTTGAAGTCTGTATTTTGGAGTATGACTGACATCCCCAGAGTGTATTACCCTCCATATAAAATGGAGAAATAAAATTAAATGATGTGTGCTTTTATAATTATTTGAATTTAAATAAAAATGTTCTTGGTTGAGAAAATCGTTCTTAAATAACTGTGACTGACACTTCCTGTAAGTTATTTGTTCTCTTGAAAACCTTGGTAAAATAAGTGAACATGTCTCATTCAGTGGCTCTCACATTGTAAGAAAAGTTGCCCGAAACATTTTTTCTCCATTGAATTTACTATATGGTGCCCCAGTGAAATTGGTGGAAATGGCACATTTTTTTGCTACTGTATAGTATAGTTCTGAGGTACCTACATGGCAGTTGTAAGGTCCTGTGCTATACTTTGAGTTGGACCAGCCAGTTCTTTGAAAATGTGTGTTAAAAAAATGAATTGAAAATGTTGTTTCTCTATCTGTGTAGTAAAACGTAATTGATAGCTCAGCTCGGTCTTTTCATATTGTACAGTGTGAACAATTCTCACACTGTGAGGAGATCACACTGAGTTATCTACTCAGTTTTACTATCAGTAATAGAAAGCTATGTTTTTGGTTGGGCTTGTAATACAAAATAAGTTTTTGTAGAACTGGTCAGGTTGTGGGGTACTGGTAATTTATTTTACCAGTTTAAATGTTTTTGCCCTACAGTGTGTCTCATGTCTATAGTACAGTGCTGTACTCCAAACCCAAGCTAAGGGACCAGTTTGTGAAAAAGGAATCCAGACAGGGAGACTTTGACTCAGAAAGGTAGCTCATATTTTAAAGGGAGTGTTTCTATGGTGGATTCGTGGTGAGTCTCTTTTGAAAATAACTAATAGGAAACACTTTCTGTGGTGGGTTGTGTGGTGGTGGGTTGGGAGTGGCAATGACTGTCAACTAGGAACTGAAAATTCCTAAGCAGACTATAGTAATTGCAGTGATGAGGCCAAAGAGATCTACTGCATGGTTAGCAGAGATTAAAACACACCTAATGGAATCTTGTTGGCCAACTGCATTGCTTGAGTTAGCCAACAATCCTGGGTCCATTAAATAACAAAGTTATAATGTGCATCCTACAGTCATACTGTATGTTTGGAAATCAGTGACAAGGTAACCTCCAAGGGTATCATTTAGGGGTAGCTAGGGGTTGCGGTCGAGACCACTGTGAGTGTTTTGCAACCCTTATAACGCCCACTGGAAACCATAAGAACCCATAAAGCAAGGTTTCTCTAGCATTTATTTACATGAATTTGGTGGTTAGAGGAGTTTGCAGCCCCTGTGATTTTGCTGAAATGATGCTACTGGTAACCTCAGAGTTTATTGGAACAAGAGCAAAAGCAGTTTATCACTGACAGTGCATGCAGCTGCTAGCTGAACAGTATCCTACCCCAACACACACAAAGATTCAATCAATCAGTCAGTCAGTTCAATCAATTTTTATGTTTCCTTGCACGTACACAGAAGACATCTTGTGGTAGAATGACATTTGAGAGGTGTGTCAGAGACAAGTCCAATGTAGAGACAGCCACAGTGAACTCATCCCTAACAGACCAATGCACATGCAACCAGCCTGTGACACTAGTCATAGTTTCACAGCTGGAAGCCATTCTCTAGTTGAAAGAAATAAAGTGCTCCAATGAGAGTGCTTCATTTCTTTCATTTGCATAGTGCTGTCAGCCCCCACCCTCCATTCTCATCTCAGTCCCCAGCATCTAATTAAACCCTCCCACTCCCTCCCACTGTGTGCTGGCCACTCCACTCCCTCCATACCCCCGGCATCTAATTAAACCTTCCCACTCCTTCCCAAATGCATGCTGCCCAGCTTGCTCCCTCTGATCCCCCTGGCATCTAACAAAACCCTCCCGGTGGCCTGGGCCTTTGAATTTCTTGAGGTGCACTACAAACATTGGAAGTTGGAATACACAATTGTTTGTAATTAGCCACAGCACCGTACCAAGTTGAAAATATTTAAAAGTTTTCTAGGAAGGTGCACTGCTGGACAGGTGAGGTTGAGTACTCGTGGTGTGTTTGTTAGCAGTCCCTCCTGAGTTCCATTTTCCCCACCTAAGCCATGGTCTGGGTAGCACCTGGCTGTAGGAAAGTAGCCTCAGTCATATCTGAGAGGTGCTGCAGGTGTATACTTAATTAACTAATTTCCTATTTTCCAAATATGCTGAAATGAAATGAGCTTATTCTATGATAGCAAATACATGAGTCTTATTTTAGAACCTTGATGATTAATTTCATTAACAGCAAATATTAATAAATAATATGATCCAAACTCCATAAGTTTGGTACACTAGGACTGATGTTGGTGTTAATATAGTGGTGTTATCACATGCAAACTGTCATTGTATACGACACAGAATAATTCAAGTTCTTTTTCTATGTGAGGAAAATTGTCTCAGGGTTCCTTTATGCTGCATAGAGATGAATCAAGCAGGATTTTGCAGAGCTGGAGCTTTCTCAGAAAAAATGACAGGCAGGGTTGTGCAAAATGTGTTGTGCATTGCTTGTGAGAAGGCTGTGCATATGTGTGTGTGTGTGTGTGTGTGTGTGTGTGTGTGTGTGTGTGTGTGTGTGGGTGTAGGGGGGAGGCATGGTGGCCCTAGAGCTTCCACTGCAAACAGCAGTTATCTTTATGCAAATATAGCAGGCACATGTAAAAAGAAAACAATGAGCTTTCCGAGGCATGAACACCAATGTGTCAATCCATAAAAATGGGGTTTGCTTTCAACCTTTTATGCAGAATTTTGGTGAAGTGAATTGAGCCTAAAAAACTTTTATTTCATTTACACATTGCCTGAAACAGTTGCATTTTCACAAGTCTGCATACCAGTGCCATTCATTGAGGGTTTATTTCTGTCAAAATGGGCTCCTCAGTTTACTTTAAATAATGAGCACAAAGATATGCAACACAAGTAATTTCTTATCATTAATGGTGCAAGAATTTCTTATCATTAATGGTGCAAGAATAAAAACAACAATCTACTAAACATTGACTAACCTTTAATTACCATTTTGTCTCAATGGCTGTGAATACCTATTACCGTTAATTGGTTGTCTATTTTGTTGTGCTAAACAGATGATAGATATAACACATTAACAAAAAAGTGAGGCATAAAATTGACAAACTTTACAGAAACTAGTAAAGGTTTGAAATACATTGTAATGTGTTTACTAGGCTTTAGCTGTAGCCAGAACACTAAGTGAAAATGGGGATTTCAGGACACCTCTAATGTAAAAGAAAACTGTGGGAAACTGAGAGATCTCCTGGATCTCATGTGGTTCTAAGGCGACTCTCTGCTGCTCCCCTGGCTTACTGCTTCTATGTAAGTTTCTGTGGCTATTTCTTGTAAAGGATTAATTCTTGGAAAGTGAAGCAGCTTTTATAGATTTATATGTGATGTGGTCAGTGTCAGGTGTGTCATTTTTATTACATTTTAAAGTACTTGGCAGGTTTTTGCCTGGTTTTAATGGTTTTATGCTCCGCTCCTCCTCCTAGTCATTGTTTTGTTTTCACTACTTTGAGTTTAGGCTCTGGCAGGGCTAGCCATGGCATGTCTATTTTGAGATAGCCTTACTTAACTACATGATGATCTGTTTCCCACCATCAGCTAACCACTCTCCCGCCCCTGCCATAGTAGACCCGGTGGTGTGCTGAACATGTCTGAACAGTGCTGATTCTGCTGAAAGTAAGTTTCTGCCCTGGCCATGTATATAAAAAAAGTATTTAAAAAACACTTCTGTGACAAAAAAATTTAAGAAGTGTTGTTTGCTTCTCGCCTGCTTAAAAAGGGTAAAAAGTGACTACCATAGCCACAGTGAAGTTAATCATTTTGTTAGTGATGTCTCTTGCTTGCAGCAAGTCAAATAAAGCTTTAAAAGCAGCCACTAAGTTTCAAAAGGACCCTCAAAATGCACTAGAATGTATCTAAGACCTGATAGCTTATGGGGGCCTAGGCAGCCCCCAAACCCCCAGCCTATTTGTTTACTGTTTCTCATGACAACCTGGATTTTTATCAATCTTTGCCTCCCCATCAAAAAAGCTACCTATGCCATTGCCTCCTGTTCCCTCCCACTACATTCAAACTGACTGTACAACAGGACACAGAAGGTGATAGTGAATGGAACACATTCTGAAGAAAGAGGGCAGTCACTAGTGGAGTACCTCAAGGCTCAGTACTAGGTCCAGTCCTCTTTAACATCTTTATAGGTGTCATTGTAGAGGGTCTGGAAGGAAAGGTATGCCTCCTTGCAGATGACACAAAGATCTGTAACAGAGTTGATACACAAGGGAGGGTAGAAAGGATGAGAAGAGACTTGGCAAGGTTGGAGGAATGGTCAGACATATGACAACTTAGATTCAATGCAAAGAAGTGCAAAGTAATTCACCTGGGAAACAAAAACCCAGGAGAAGAGTACACAATAGCAGGGGAGGTACTAACAACAACAAAAATGGAAAGGGACCTGGGGGTAGTCATATCAGATGATCTAAAGGTGGGTAAGCAATGTGAGAAGTCAGTAAGGAGAGCCAGGGGGATACTGGGATGCATAGGAAGGGGCATCACAAGTAGAAAAAGGGAAGTGGTTAACCCTCTGTACAGACAGTTGGTGAGACCCCACCTGGAGTACTGTGTGCAATTTTGGAGATCTCATCTATGCAAGGACATCGACAGGATGGAAGCAGTCCAGAGGAGGGCAACTAAAATGGTGCAGGGTCTGCATCAGAAACCATATGAAGAGAGACTGTGAGAGCTTAATATGTATACTATTGATGAAAGGAGGGACAGGGGTGACATAATAGAAACGTGCTCAAGTACCTCAAGGAATCAAGTCCAGGGAGGGTAGCATCTTTCAGAAAAAAGATGTGTAAGAACAAGGAGGCACAATTTAAAGATGGGAATGGCTCAGGGGTAATGTGAGAAATTTTTTTTTCATGGAGAGAGTGGTGGATGCATGGAACCGCCTTCCTGGGGAGGTTGTTGGGTCTAAAACAGTGGGGGAATTCAAACATGCGTGGGACAGACATAAAGCAATTGTAGTGGGGGGTGGCAGGAAGTAGGCTGTTGGTTAACTAGAATCTGCAGATTATCCAGTGGGTAGGGAAATGGGCAGACTGAGTGGGCCAAGTGGTCCTTATCTGCCATCAAAGTCTATGTTTCTATGCTGCCTGCCCCACTCCCTGCGTTCCCAATCCCTGTGTATGAACAAAATATCAACACCACACATGTCTCATCAGGAATGAAATGAAATAAAATGAACAGAAAAATGGGCCTATTGATGTTTTTGCTGAAATATACTTTCACCAAAAACTGTAGGATGAAATGTCTAGCTGACCAACAAATGGAGGCAGTTCTCAGCGACATGCTGCAAGTGTAATGAGAAGGCTCCACGTCTCTCTTTTCCCCTTTCTCTTTCAACAGATAGTAACTTTGTCCTGGGGAACACTCAAATACTGAACACCTTTCCTGTCATTTATTGTTCAGACAGATTTGGGGATCTCACTGGCTTCGCCCATCCAGAGGTGATGCAGCAGAGCTGTGCCTGTTCTTTTCTATATGGAGTGGACACCAGTGAGCTACTCAAGGTGCAGATTCAGAAGGCACTGGATGAGAGGTGGGAATTTAAGGTAGAGTTTATCTTTTGGGTATGTCAGCTGGAAATCACTAACCTCAGTTCAAATTTTTTATAACTAGTTTTCTTTATTTGACATCTGATCAGATACATTGACTTTCTGACATTGGGGTGCCCAATCCCTGTGTCGGCATTATCTACAACCTCCCCGGACACTGGGGAGCCCACTCCTAGTGTCATAAAATAAACCTTTTTTATAACCTGTAAAAAAAAAAGGAAAAGAAAACAGTCCCCAATCTTTTTTTACCTGAAAAACAGAAAACGTTCCCTCATCATCTCCCCATCCCCTCCCCCATCCGACCCTCCTCTGTGCACCCACCTCCCGCACCCCCTTCACCCCATATTTACCTCCTGAGGTCAGCAGCTGTGATCTTCTCTGGACAGGGACACATCTGCAGTCTTCAAAGCTGAACCCCAAACTGAGGAATCAAGGTAAGCGCCATATAATGGCTGTCAATGAGGTTTTAAACTTACATTGATATCTCAGCCATTTTTAAGATTTTGTCCCCAAATTTTTAACATGAAGTTCTTGGGACCCCACCTCATGAACACTGGCACAGTCATTTCATTACTAGGTCCCTAAAGGTGATTTTGCCGTCATTGTGCAGAATCACCTTTTAGGATCAATTAACGAAATGACAATACCAATGTGCAAGAGGAGAGGCCCTAAAAAAATCCATGTTGAAAATCTGGTGCAAAAAATCCTAAAAATGACTGTGTTATGAGCATGCATTGTGCAGTTTCTATGCACGCTCATCACTTTGCCAATCTTCAATATTTTCACTCCAGATTTTCAACATTACCATTTTTTCACACCTCCTCATAAACAGTGCAGCTGTCATTTTTCACATCCTGCCCAAAATGCATTTTCATGCCTGTGGCACAGAATGGCACAGTTGCTGTGTGAAATCATCTTTTAAGACCAATGAACAAAATGACAATGGCACTCTTTAGGAGGTGGGGTCCCAAAAAAGCCATGTTGAAAATTTGCTGAAAAAAAACTCCAAAAGATGGTACATGCTGTTGTTCAAAATTTTCTATGCACTAATGTAACTTTAATCATTTTCAGTATTTTCACTCCACATTTTCAATATAGTCATTTTATCACATCACCTGATGAACAGTACAGCTGTCATTTTTTACGTCCTGCCAAAAATGTGTTTTTGCACCTGTGGCGTGGAATGTCGTTTTCACATGGATTTGAACATTTTCACCTACGGGGTTCATGAGGTGGGGTGACGAAGACTATGCTTAACATTTGGAGTCAAAATATGAAAACATGACAAAGTTATGCACATTCATTGCAATTTTGGTATGCATACTCGTAACTGCGGACATCTTAAATATTTGCACCCCAGATTTTCAACATAGTCTTTTTATTACCCGAGTTTCTGCATTCAAATGCTGTGCAAAATATGGTAGTGTGTGAAAACATAGTTCAGGCAGGCTTTACCTCCCACCAGAAATTTAACTAACACAATACACCCCTGCCACATAAACCATGCAAGGAAATATTTGGCACTAAAATACCACCAACAGCATAATCTGGTTCAATGCCAGTCAGCATCCATCTGTATCTCCCTCCCTGGGATGAGGCTGAAAATAGGCAGAATTGCCTTGTCCTCCTTTCCCAGTCAACAAAAACTGACTAAATAAAAATAAATAAGTAAACTGACAAATGCTTGTTATTTTATACTGGATGGTATGTGAGCAAAAATGCCCGTTTTCACAAGCGTCCAGTTTTGCAGATATTTTAAAGAAAACAATTGGACACAAAAGTACAGAACAAGTAAGTTAAAAACATCATACAGTGAGGTGAGGAATAATGCAGTATACAGTATACACTTAATATATTTGATTGCAGCAGGTTTATACACAGGGAAAACATTTCCTACAGAGGCAAACAGTAATAGGGAACAAGCTTGGGATTTGCATACTCATGAACCTTAATGCTGGATTTGAGGCTTTAGAGTCTACAGTATGTGTGTGGTTTGGAGAAATGCACAGACACCAACCAGTTTGAAAAAAATTCTCTTCTTGCATACTTTATGGGGTCTATATACATTTCAGCTTCAGAACTGTCTCTCTAGCCTATTACTTTTGACGATATTTAATGCCTGTCTAGTAGGAAATCAAATTAAATGCAAGAAAAGTAGACTGAGCAAGGAGGACTGAAGCTCACAGTAATAATTATAATTAATTTATGAGTCTCCTTGCTTGCCAAGGCAATTCAAAGCACAATGCAATAAAACACAGTGCAATGCTAAATAATAAAAATTACAAGCACAATGTCAGTTAAATGATCTGAAAGCAATTGCATAAAGAGAGTTCTTTAGTATGGATTAAAAGAGGGGAATCAGGCAGCAGGAACACAAGTATAGTTGGTATCAGTTAAACTCAATCACATTACATTCTAGCAAAATTGAACTGCAAGCCCTTTCCATTTTTAGTGCTTAGGGGTGTATACAGTATATGAAAAAATTGTTCTGTCCCTTACAATTCATGCAGCACCAGGCTGAAATGTCACCAGTATACGATTATGACTCAGCTCCTGAATAAACGATAGCTGTAAGAAAACTGTAGGCATTAAAGATGCGGCTGTCATATAAATTTCCTTAGTAACAAAAAAAAAAACAGAAGGCCTTGAAATTAAACATTTTTAGGAGTGTTGTGTGAGAAAGTTAGCCAACTGTGACTTTTTGTTGATGACTTGGTCTCACTTCAAAAACAGACCTAGAGTAAGTGTGAAACCCCAAATGACTGTCTGAAGGTCAAAAGGGGGTGAAAACAAAAATCAATCACAGAAGGTGGAGAGCCTTGAGACAGAGCAGACAAAAAGCAGTAACACTGTATTATAATGAAGGAAGGAAGCTATAGCAGGGTCAATATTGTTCACACCTCTTTTTGCACAGCAGTCAATATCCCCAATTAGAATACTGTAGACACACATCCAAGCATATCCGACTGAATGTTATCACTACTCATGTTGTGTAACTCTCAATTTATTCTTGCTCAGTACAGAACCTGTCTTATCCTACTTTGAACGTGTGAACAGTGCTAGGTTCCACAGCCTTAGCAGGTAGACTATTAACATATTAACCACCCATTGTGTGCAGCAATGCTTTCTAACATTTCCTTTCCCTTATCCTGCCTCTCCCCTCTGTTTGACTGCATGTCTTCTATCATAGTTCTGCTTTCATTCACCCACTACGACATGTCTGTATACTCCACACTGTCTGTCCATAAGTGTTGCTGTTGTTATTTTTTGCTACTACTGTATGTTTATTTAGATATGAGACTTGGAAAAACTCTTCGGCAGAAGCTCATTTTCAATGGTGTTCAGGTCCACATGTTACAGTCATGTAAAGTAAGTGCATGTAAAAGTAACAGGAGTTATGTAACACAGCAACCTAGAGGTAGTACTAAAATGCATGAGCATTTTCCCAGAAATTATGAGGAATTATGATAATATTTGGAGTACTTTGATCTATTTACCTGTCTATATTTTTCTTTGAGCTAAATAGTTTGAGTACCTCCAGTGTCTTCTAATAGCTGTTGCCCCCCGTCACTCCCATCACTAATCTGCTTAATATGCTTGCTGGCCCCGTGTGGAACACTTTTGATCTCATCAGTGTTCCTTCTGTACTACCATGACCAGAACTGGACACAGTACCAGAAATGGACACAGTACCCTAGGTGTAGTGCAAGAGGGGATCATATCCCTTGACCTGCTTGTTAGCCCCTCCTAATACATCCCAATATTGTGTTTGCTCTCTTTTCTGTATACATGGCTTCATCGTACTGTCCAGTTACCCCTAGATCCTTTTTCCTTAGTTAGGCAGTCTACTGTTGCTGCACACAGGATGTATGTGTAACCCAGCATTCGTACCCTACTTTGCATTTTCCCAGCATTAAACCTCAGCCCTCTATTTTCAATCCATGTGCCTAATCAATGTAGATTAAACTGTAGTACACCCCCTTAATGTGTCCTCTTTTTGCCATGCCCTCCCCCTCTGTCTCTCTCTCCCATATCAAGCACTCCATGATATCCAGTGGCACACCTTGCCTCACCCCACCCTGTGCCAAGCACTCCTTGTTGCCCATATCCCACCTCACCCTATCTTATGTCAAACAGTCCCTGATGTCCCATGACATCTATCTCCATCCCCTGCCAAACTTTCCCTGGTGTCCTGTGGCACCCCCCCTTCCTCACCCCATCCTGTGCAAAGCTTGCTCCAGTATCTAGTGGGCCCCCTCCCTCTCTCCATCCCATGTCAAGCATTCACTGGTGTCTAGTTTCACCTCTTCCCTCTCCATTTTCCATTGCAAAGTACTCCCTGGTGCCCAGTGGCACCTGTTCTCTTACCCCCAACACATGCAAGCACTTTTCAGTGCCAAATAAAAACCCCTCCCTGAAAACAATTTAATCCAGGCTGTCATATGCCAGAAAACAGAAGGCACAGTGATTTGCCATGGTGCAAATTCCTTCCTGCCACATTACTTTCAACTTTAAGAGCATGTTCTCTTGTGCAAGTAGTGGGAAAAGGAGCCCCATGGGTTGACTCTGACAAGTGTCTCTCAACTCTAAGAAACTTGCATGGATTTTTTCACTCAGTAGGAGTTGTGACTTCTTTCCGTAGGAGGATCCCACAGTTTCAAGCTGCTTGTACAGTAGTAACATGGCAGCAATCCAGGAGAATAGTAGCTCTCACTACATTTCTGAAAGGACTAGCTCCCATAGCTGCTACTGCCCTCTTACCTCAGCCCATGAGCTATAGGTATAGTTGACTGACTGCAGCAGCAACATGCCAGTTGGGGATTGACAGCACTAGCAATGGGTGCCCAGTACAGCACTTAAACTGAGAGGATTGGGGATCTTCAGTGGTACTGGGGATGGTCTACTAGAGCCACATTCAGTGGTTTGGGGTCTTCTGCAACACTGTGGTAGGGCTCCTGGTGCCACACTTAAACTTGGTGGGGGTACTTTTGTGGCATCAAGGATGGACTCCTGGTGCTGCATTTAGTTCCAGTGTTTGGCTGCATCTGGGCTAGATTCCCAGTCCCACACAGGCAGTAGGCTGAATTTTTTTGCAGCACTGGGGATGGACTTTTTTTTTTTTGGTTAGTTGTTTAATCAGGACTAGCACACTAAGCCGAAAGCTTTTTTACAGTTGTGACTTGGGAACATAGGGAAGTTAAGTGACTTGCTCAGCATCACACAGTCTGCAAGTGAAAACTGTGGGATTCAAACCCAGGTCTGGTCTGCTGGATGTCACCAGATTTGCAGCTCAGAGCCTTAAACCACTGCACTAAACTGCCTCCCCTTTTGGTGATATTGTTACAATTGGGGTGTCAGTAGCTAAGGACACTTGTCCCAGTACTGGAACACATTGCAGATGGACAGAATCCCCTAAGATTTTGTGATGAGACTTCCCCAACTGGAGACATATGGGAACTGCATTACTTATGGATGCTCACCAGTTTTCTGTCATTTTCTAGCAGCTGCTATTGCACATTTGTAAACCCTGCCCCTGAGGATTGGCACAATCTGGTAGATGTTAATAAATGACCTGTACATTTATACCTTAGGGCAGATAGCCATGTGTTACGATTAGTCTCTGGGTCTTGAAATGTTGAATACAGAAGCCTGGTGCCTGCACTTGATGTGTTCCTCCCAGCATTCAAAGTGTGGCCTACTAGGAATTTAACAATATTAAACTCACCCCCACTCTTGGAGGATAACAACCCAGCATACAATAACCACCATACAATATGTAATATGAACATATGGATGCAATAGAAACATATAAACATAGAAGTTGTTTGCAGAGAAGGATTCTTGGCCCACCTAGCCTGCCCTATTTTCCCTACCTACTGTGCCACTGCAGACCCTACTTGATCTTTGGTCTTTCTCCATCTTGCTTTATTTCTAAGGTCCACTAGTGTCTATCCCATGCATGCTTGAATCCTGTTACCATTTTAGCACCCACCACCTCTGCTGGAAAGCTGTTCCAGGTGTCTACCACCCTTTCCATAAAGAAGTATTTCCTCACATCTCCTCTGAGTCCCCCCAGCTTCATATTGTGATCCCTTGTCCTCGAGCATAATTTTCTATGTAAAATGCTACATTCATGTACCTTATTAATACCTGTGAGGTATTTGAACATTTCTATCATGTCACCCCTTTCCCTCCTTTCCTCTAGAAAGTGCATATTTAATTCCTTGAATCTTTCCTTGTAGGAATTCTGATGCAGGCCCTGCACCATTTTGGTTGCCCTCACCTGTACCGCCTCTTCCCTATCTATGTCCTTCTGGAGATGGGACCTCCAGAACTGAACACAGTACTCGAGGTGGGGCCTCACTATCGATCTATAGAGGAGTAACATTACCTCCCTCTTTCTGGTGGTGATGCCCCTCCCTATGCACTCAAGCATTCTGATAGCTTTCCCCACTGCCTTATCACACTGCTTTGCTACCTTCAGGTCATCAGAAATGATTAGTCCCAGGTCCCTTTCCTGTTTTGTGATTGCCAATATCTCCCTGCCCAATTAGTATGTTGTCCCCAAGTTCCTGTGCCACAAGTCTATGATTTTGCACTTTTTACATTGAAACCCAGTTGCCAAACCCCTGACCAGTCTTTCAGCTTTTTCAGATCATCACTCATTTTTTCCACACACAACCTCCCCAGTGTGTGCACTCTGTTGCAGATTTTTGTGTCATCCATGAACAGACATACTTTCCCTTTCAGCCCTCCTGCAATGTCACTAATAAAGACATTGAAGAGGACTGGGCCTAGTATTGACTCCTGCAGCACCCACTGGTCACCTTGCCTTCTTCAGAGTAAACCCCATTTACCACCACCCTTTGACTCCTGTTACTTAGCCAACTTCTTACCCATTTTATTACTTTTGAACTTACTCCTAGGCTGCCCAGTTTGCTCACCAGTCTTCTGTGTGGAACGGTGTAGAAGGCTTTACTGAAATCCAGGTAGGCCCCATCCACTGCTCCCCATTGCTGTGTCCAATTTTAGTTGTGAAAGTTCCTTGAGAACTCTCTCCTCTGTAAAAGGAATAGTGTCCACCTCCCTTCCTTTAATGCCCTTGTCCCTTATTTGTGGTCATCTCCTACCCCTTCCTCTGTAAATACTGGACAAAAGTATTTGTTCAGTATGTCTGCTTCTTTCTGGTCTTCTTCCACACAAACCACTCCTTCTTCTTTTCACCTTACTATATCTTCTTTGCTCTTAGAAACATAGAAGTTGATGGCAGAAGGAGACCGCTAGGTCCATCTGGCATGGGGTCATAATGTGTAAGACATTATACCTTATGCTTCATCGCCCTGCCAATACAGAGCGATTTATGCCATGCAGCATAACTCTTTTTTCGTACACTATTAAGCATACGATATTATGACCTGGTACAGGTCCATCTAGTCTGACCATTTGTTACAGACCTATTTTGGCACTCTAGTTGCCCTTGCCCTTTGTAGTCAGGGCTCCCTTGTGTCCATCCCATGCATTCTTGAATCCCGCCCACAGTGTTGACCCTCACAATCTATTGGGGCAGGCTGTTTCAGGCGTCCACCACTCTTTCTGTGAAGAAAAACTTCCTGGTGTTGGTAGAGAACCTCCCTCCTTTCAGCCTGACGTCTTGTCCCCTGGTCTTGGAGCACTTCTTGAAGCGAAAAAGTTACTGTGCCTGTACCTTGTTAATGCCTTTTATGTACTTGAATACTTCACTCATGTCCCCACTCTTTCTTCTCTGCTCCAGGGAGTACATATTCAGTTCCCTAAGTCTTTCCTCATAGGGCATGTACTGCAGACCCTGAATCATTTTTGTCACCTTTCTCTGTACTGTTTCCATCTGGTCAATGTCCTTCTTCTAGTTTCTTGAGATCAGCTTCCATCTTGCTCACTCCTTCTGAGGAGTCCACCCTGTTACACATCTTGGTGTCATCTGCAAACAGACACACCTTCCCTTCCAGTCCAAGAGTGATGTCTGCTATAAAAACATTGAAGAGCAGAGGCCCCAGCACTGAGCCCTGGGGCACCCTGTTGGTCACCCTGCCTTCCTTCGATTGCATTCCATTAACCTGTACCCTCTGGGTTCTGCCTTGTAACCAGTTTTATACCCATCTGACTACTTCTGAACCAACCTCTGTGTGGTCAAGCTTCTTTACCAGCCTTCTGTGTGGAACTGAGTCAAAGGCCTTACTAGGTCTTCCTGTTTTCACTTAAATACTTAAAGAATGTTTTATGTTCCTTTTTTACTGACTTGGCAATATTCTCCTCCATTTGCACGTTTGCACTCCTAACTGCTTTCTCTGCCTCCCTTTGTTTCTCCTGATATCTCTCCCTATCCTCCTCCTTCTGTGTTGTTTTGTACCTTCTAAATGCTAGCTTTTTTGACCTTACAGTCTCTCTCTCTCTTTTCTTATGCCCTTGTTAACCTGCCTGATACAGAAGTTTGCTACCTTCTCAATGCCCTCCTTTATTTTTGCCCACTGTTCCTTGACTTCACCCAGTTTCCCTAACCCTGCTAGGGTGTCCCTAAGGCATTCTCCCATTTTCTTAAAATTGGTTTTCCTGAAGTCCAGGACCTTCATTTTAGTGTGGTTCGATACTGGCCCAGTTCTTACATTGACACATGGCTTTCGAACCATTAGGGCTCAGAACTTTTTTTTTTTATTAAAAGCTTTGAACCAATGCTACATATTTCAATACATCACTGTTTATAGCTATATGTCACAATTTATTGATGCACATTTTTCTAGGATTTTAATTTCTCACATATGAAAAAGTGTATTTCAGTGTATAGTGATACATAGTTGTATGTTAAAACATGAAGCATTGACCCAAATGTATTTTTTTAAATATCTACATATCCATTATAGTTCTAAAGCTATACCTTTCTAAAGCTAATTACTTCAAGAAAGGATACCTTTGTAACTATTAGGGAGTTATTTTTTTTTAAATGAAAGCTTTGTGTCAGTGCTGCATGATGTATCATATCAATATATAATGGTACACATCAGAATTAATCAATATACATTTTTATGGCTGTTTAAAACATTTTAAAATATATATTTTTTTGTAAATGATCATATTTTTGGTTCACATTCAGCATAAGCAAATATAAATGGCATACTTTTTCAAGGGGCACTCAATTGCTGAAGTACCGTGATTGCATCTCAAAAAATCTATTTCCCCTTGACTGACCCAATAATCTTCCCATGTTTTCTCCAGCTATACAATCAAAATCTTCAGAAGAGAATGATTAAACAAAATAAATCAATACATAAATAACTATTTGGTTCCATGCCACAGGTGAGAGCCCCTATAGTGGCTGTGATCTTCAGTGTGCACCTGGCAACATGAAGAAAGATATTTTTTCATATTTAATATGCTCACTATGTCAACGGCCACATCCATATATAAAAATGCTTTTGCAACATCAGCATTTTGGCTATTCATCCTCTATCTCGTGGCTGAGACATCCACCCTTACAAAGATCCACAGACCATGGTCATGTGATTAAAGAAACGTTCATCCTTATGAGGGTTCCGGAAGCACCAAGGGAGGTCGACAGTGAAAATGCCAACCTCCCACACAGCAATGGCCCAGTACCGATGCAGGTATTGTGCCGCCCATTCTACAAGTGTTTTCTGTTGGGGTCTGCACCTCCACACCCCCCATGAGGGGGGTTGCCCCTGCACCCCTGGACTGGATTATCAACTCCAGATTGGAGTTGGTCTGGGGAGGGGGCAGAACACTGGGGGAAAGTGAAACATGGAGAAAGGACCATTACAGTGATTGTCGCCGTAATGGTCTTTTTTCATGTTTCGCCGTCAGGGTGTCGACCTAAAGGGGTGCACCAGAGGGTTCAAACACCACTGTAGAAGATACACTTCTGGGTTCCCTTGTCCTCGCAGCTTGCCCCAATGAGCCACTTCACCAAGTAACACACAAAATTGGGCAACAAGGAGGAAAAGATGCTAAGCAGGCTAAGGTATCTTTCAAATAACAAGCTTTATTGCAGGCCAGGCATGGTGACTCTGACTACCCTGGCACTTCACTTTACACTCAGATTTCATCAGGAAGCCATTCCACCCTTGCAAGTGCCACAGAGCATAGCTTTGTGGCTGTGGCTGTGGAACCTTTAGGGAATGTGTAGCAACCCTTCAAGGTAAGAGAGAGCCAAACAAGGCAGAAAGTAGGGTGGAGGAGAAAAAACAAATGCGTATCCAAATGGCTGATTGTGCAGGAACTTTAACAACACTCAGTGGAGGTGGGATATGAGTTGCTCATCACCCAACCAAACCACGGGACATAGGTTCTTATTCACTGGGTCAAAAGGCACTTGTGTATGTCCGAAGGCTTATGCAGCATTTGGATTTTGGCCATTCATATTGTGCATTACGGTTGGGGCATCCACCCTCACTAAGTGTCACAAAGCCCAGTCATATGACTAAAGGAACCCCGATCCCCATGTGGGTTCCACTCTTGGGTGTGTCACAGTACACAGCCCTGTAGATGTGGAGCCTTAGGGGAATGTGCAGTGGTCCCCTGAAAGGTGAAAGAAAGTATGACTGCACTAATGTCGATGATATTACCTTAACTTGGTCATAAATATTTTGGTCAGATGAATGTTTAAGGAGAAGAGAAAAGCCCCCTGAGGAGGAAATACTGTGATTCAAAGCCTTCAGTCACTGTTCCTCTAGGATGGTGTCAGAGAAATTTTTATGATATGCTGCCTTTAGGTCTAAGAATATTAAGGAGTCCTATTTTCCTGCATCATGACCCCAAAAACCTACCTCACAAGACTGTGGCAGAGCATGGCCCAGCAACTGAAGGGCTTCCTGCCTTGGTGATGATTCCAGCACTGGAGATGCCAGAAGGACTTGGCCCTGTTGAACAGAGATATGTCAGGGAATAACCCTAAGTAGGAAAAGTAGACAATATAGCAGCAGCAAGGCAGCTTGGCTGAACCCTCTACCTGACCTGCCAAGTGACAACCACCATGCCTGAGGTGCCACAGGCATAGCCATGCAACTGAAGGGACCACCCTGTATGGGACCACCAGCCTTGGGGTGAGTCCATTGAGTATACACAAAGCACACATTAAGGAGTGAAAGAGAACAACCATTAACACAAGCTGACTAG
The DNA here is from genome assembly GCA_016271365.2 of Neoceratodus forsteri. Taxonomy (NCBI): domain Eukaryota; kingdom Metazoa; phylum Chordata; order Ceratodontiformes; family Ceratodontidae; genus Neoceratodus; species Neoceratodus forsteri. The sequence continues at coordinate 617,230,831 of CM028133.1, forward strand.
CTTTTACTGATGCAGCTAACAGATGACCAAAAGTAGTTGTGCAAGAGAAGCGCTGATCCAAGTTGGTAGAAGGCATTGATCCAGTGTTGATAGCAGGCAGTAAACCTGTGTGATGAAAAAGTTAAAAGATTAAGATGGGACGCTAAGCCAAGTTATTTGGGGCGTTGAACCCAGTTAGGTAAGATATGGTTATGCTGGGACAGTGAGTCCCTATTGACTGAGCCCATAACCTGCGGTTTTTGAGGAAAGAAAAGGTGCTGAATCCATTAGAGGAGGTTGTTGTGATAGGGGCGTTGAGCCCTAATAGGTGAGGGGCACTGCACCTAATGACTGAGGGGCATTGAGTCCAGTGATTGAGGGGTATGGAGCATAAACTGGTTGCTGATTAGGAGGCACTGAGCTGAAAAATTTGTAGCACAGAGCCCATGTTGTCATGGCATAGGGCCCATATGTTATAGGAGTGACACTGAGTTCATGTAGGTGAAGGACACAGGCCCAGTGCTCTACATGTTAGGAGCAGGACCCAGAAAGGTCCAAAAGACAAGAGGCCTGCATGCAATGATGGGAGGTGCAACCCAGTAGAGGACAGGGACACCAACAACAAACAGTAGTAAGAAGAAGACAACAGAGGCAGGAGTAGAGAAGGGCCAGAAGCAGAATAGGCAGCCAGTCTGCAAAGTGTGAAGTCTGGGAGTGTAGATGGACTCCTTGAGGTTATAGGCATGGAGCTCTCTAGGAAGCACCACCCAAAAGAGAGGAGAGACACATACAGCTCTGCTGGGAGTGGGCAGCAGTGGGAGAACAGAAGTGGCCTTAGGTGCAGGCTGGAGAATCCAAACTGGACTCCAGAGGAAGCAACCATGGCTGGAATACAGCAACACGAAGAGTGAAGCCACAAAAAGAGTAGTGAGTCACTGCCACACCAGTGAAAGACTGATTTTGAGGAGCAACTGTAAAATCACCTTTCAGGCCAAGTTTGAAAAATTTCACCTAACTTGTTCATGAGGTGTGGTCCCAAAAAGACCATGTTGAAAATCTGAGGGACAAATATTAAAAAATTACCAAGTTATAACTAGAAGTTCAAAATGCACTGAAATACATTGACCGCATACTGGATTTCCTCAGTTCCTGCTCTGGCATTGAAGAGTGAAGACATGTCTCTGGTCCAGCCTTGGACCCCTGGTAGGTTAGTCAGGGGTAGGGGTGAGTAGGTGCCGAATGGTGGGTTCAGACGGGCTTGGGTAACTATGGCATGGAGTGGCCGTGGCAACAGACATCGATGGACCATTTTCTTTTTTATGGGATGTAAAAAAAATTAAAAAAAAGATTACAAGAGATGATTTTCTTTATTTCAGGTACCAACACTGGGAATTTGACACCCCAGTGTTGTTTTAACAATTATGGGGCACGGGAAATGAGAGGGAGAGGGAGTGGGAAGGGATACTTTGCAGAGGTTGGGATTGTTCAAAAGGAGCACTGAAAGTGACAGGGAGGTGGGAGGGATACTTTGGAGAGGGTGGAATTGTTCAAAATGTGCTCAGGACATGATGAAGAGGTGGGAGCGATGCTTAGCAGAGGGTGGGATTGTTCAAAATTGGCATTGAAAATGATGGGGATTTATTTGTGTTAAAACTCTGTTCAGGTGGGTGTCAAGCAGTAGAAGAATTGTCCCACGGTGGAGCTGCTTGCACTTATCTTCCAGCTTGCTGTGAATGAATGCTGATGTCTTCTTGCTCCCATAGTAACACCTGATTGACCAGTCAGGTGTAACTAGAAGAGGACATTAACATTCATTCACAAGTCAGAAGAAGAGTGCAAGCAGCTGCACTGCAGGACAAATTTCTTGCAACCTGTGTGTTGGGGGGGGTGAAATCTACAGTATGTCAGATTTACTGTGATGCTTGATGAGTGAGGCTGATCATGACAATGCTCAGCTGTTTGCTGGGCAGTGTCATGCAGGTGAAGCAAGCCAGCTGCTCTCTGATTTAAGGAACTAGCTCTTTTCAACTGCAAAACATTTCCACCCACAAGCACTGGGCAGTGTCATGATCAGCTTGGCTAGCCACTGGATTGTCACTGTCGATCCTACTGTAGCCTGAACTGCAATGGACCTCCCAGTGACACATTTCTGAAATATAGCTCTTTGTTACAAAATATTTGATGAACATGCCTGTGTACACGAACATAAAAATGAGTGTGCAGGTGGTTGCTTGCACAGGCACTTTCATTGCACTCAGCGGGAGGTGGTGTTAGTTGCGCATCACACCAAACTTTAGTATACAGTAAGTCCTCTACTCCCATTATTCCAATCCAGCTAAGCATCCAGTTCTTCAAAAGTTTCCATTCTTACCTGCATAACCCTGCATAACAATCCAACTACCACAATATCCATCTGACATGTTTATACCCTAATTCCCCTTTTGCTCCATATGATATGCTTGTGCCCTTCTCTGAACTCCTCAGCCACTTTTCACCTGTTGGGGACAGGGTTTTTTCCACTTATTGTCCTACCTACTTTCTGAAATAGATAGAAATGAGAGGGGCTGATTCCAACTCTACCTTTCATTCCTCAGATTTGTTTTGTTTTGTTTTCTCCCTTGCATTTGTCTGAAAGTGATCATTGTCTCTTACTGTATAAATGTATAATGCAGGAAAAAAGCCAGAAATGTTCGCAGTGTTGAAATTGGGATGTCTTGCACCAAAGCCACCCTGTGCCACCCCTGCTCCAGAGGTGCCAGTGCACCAGGTCGTAAGAGGACTTGCATCACAGTGGAATTGCACTACCTCCTTTTTGGGGATTTTAGAAGCTCCACCTTAGATACATGAGGGGGCTGAGCTTAGATCAGCCATGAGCTGGTCTAAGGGCCCTGCGCCACTGGCTCAGAGGGAGGTGAGTGCGGGGGGGGCCAGCAAGGTCAGGACCTGGGGAAGAGGGGTCAGTGAGTGTGCCATGATGGGTGATGGGGCACGGCAGCAGTGTCAGGATTCAGAGGTGGCACCTTGGAAGAGGTGCCATGGCCACTGGGACAGAACCACTTGGTCCATGTACAACAAGGTTGGCACAGACAGACCCTGTCTCAGACCCCAGGTGACAGCAGCACTGACACCTGCCCCAGAGGTGACACAGTCCCCAACCTGTGGTGGGTAGTATAGGGTGCAGTCAGTGGGCAGGAACATCCCCTGGGCACCATGACATTCCACTGCTAAACAGCCCACTGCATAGAGTCAGGCTGATGCCCGACTACACTGTTGGGATTGTATCATCTCGGTGGCAGGGGCCAGGGCTGTTGCCATCTGGGGTCTGGTATAGGGTCATCCATGCCAACTTCAGTGTACCCAGGCCAAACAGCTCTGTCTCATGGGACCTCCTCCAGGTGCCCCTTCTGAACCCTGTCATTGCCACCATGCCCCCATCACGGCACCCCCCTGGTCCCTCTGCCCCTTGTCCTGACCTTGCAGGCATATTCTCCTCTCCCCCACCTTTGCAGCTCTTGGGGGGGCTTGATGGGACACTCCGTCAAACCTCTCAGTGTGCCAAAGGTTTGACACAACCCTGCAGCTGTGGCAACTCTCAGAACACTGGTGAATGGACCCCCATTTTTCTAGAATAGGGTGCAGGGTCCCTGATGCACATGGAGTTTGCCACAGCCTTGTATCAGCACACCCTGTGTCAGTCTAACATACAATAGAAAGTAGATCCCAGCCTCTGTGTCCAACTGTCCCCCCGCCTAGTTTTTGTGTGGTCATGTATAACTGGGTAATTTTATGCATACAGTAGAAATTGGGTCTTAGCTTTAAAAAAATATAAACTGTGCCGTTGGATTTTTTCTTATTTTTTTAACTGTCTGCAAAATTTTAATTAAAAAACATTTTTCCATCAAATCTAAAAACTGTTTTCACATTACCCTAAACAACAGCATTTATAACTGTCACAGCCATTAAGGTGACTTTAAAATATAACAGTGGCATGCTCCCCTTTAGTCCACATTAGAAAAACAATGGTTAATATGGCATATGGCTTTGGACAGGTAATTATAAAACTATCCACAAATGCATACAGGGAGCATGCTTTGCCTACCAGCAGTCTTATCAAGTGTGCAGTGATGCATTCACCTTGTTATGTAACCGAAGGAAAGCACCCATTCCAGAGCACTACATCCTGACCAGACTTTGTGTGTTCCCAATTCACTCCCTGTCTGCCTGGATAAGTCCTGTGGTATTTCCTGCTGTAGCAGCCTCCTCAACAGCTGTACAGCTTTTAGATGTAAATGACTTTCCCTGGCCCTTCTTCTCTCATAGCTGCTACTGCTACTGCTACAGTATCACTTGCAACAAATCTAATAGTAGGGTTACCGGACTAGTTCCTGCAGACGATTAAGTGCTTTTTATTTATGTATTTCAAGATCTAGAGAAGTGACAACTGCTTGGAAAGCAGTTACTGGGACCAACGATTGTTCACTGCACAAATATAAGATTCTTGGGGATGGAAATTCAGTAGTGGATGTGCACAATAGAACTGAATCACTGAAGCCGTTCAGAAAAAAGGCAGAGATCACATAGTGCTCTTGCTTGTGTATGAAATTATGCCAGACCCACACTGTCAATGATTCCAATGGCACTTTTCACTATTGTGAAAAAAAACCCATCATTGACGGAATTTGGAAAGCTCATTATATTTCCTTTACAGTTGTGAGCTGAGAATATTGTGGATTCATCAGCACATATCTACCAAGAGGTAAGATGATTTCTGTAAACATTATCTTCTTGTTAGTAAATAATCTGCTATATTTGTCTACTGGAACCTGTTTACCCTAACTGTGCAGCAGATTTAGAAAAGGTATGAATCTGAAGCTTCTGCTCACTCACTGTGGCTTGATCATTTTTCAGTAGTCATTAGGGGAATTAAATCAGTGCTGGAAATGCTGTTGGTGTTAACAAGTGAATAGAAATTTTAAGTGTGGAATGTGATGCTATGAATGAGTGAAACACTTAAAGAGCTGGTGACACGTTCAGGAGAACTTTTACAAAACATAATATTTAGACACAGTCCAGCTTGTATTTCCCATTAGTCCTGTATTTGTCCTCCCATTATTTATTACTGAGGTCATCTGCATGAAAACAGGATCTTTACTCCTGAAGAGTTCATCTATTCCTGCTGCTTTCTCCCTACCTGAGGTCATAGAGTGGAGAGCTGCTTGTGTCCTCACAAGTTACTCCCATGGCAACAGATTGTGATGTCACAACAGAGGGTTATGACTTGGAGAAGGGACTAAGCTATAGATGCAGTTAAACTCAAAATAAACCCTAAGGTACAACGATCCTATATTTATACACATTTCCTTAGTAAAAAATTATGGGGAGGAGAAATATATAAAATATAAATAGAATGCAAGCAGAATGGTATCTAATTATTATGCTTTTTAAAGTTTTCTTTGAGGCGTCAGCTGCTCTTTAAGAATGCCATATTTGTTTTAAATACTGTGGTTATCGTTATTCTTTCCTCAAACTCCAGTTTTCCCTGAGGACAAACCGGTTGACGAAATGTGGAAACAACCATATTTGTTAATGTCTGGTAGATATGTTAAAATATATTTTACTCAGAATCTAGCACAAAATATAGGCTGTCTTTTTTTTTCTCAGCTTTATTTTTGTATGTTATGTTTGTTGACAGTTAAGGAATGACAATGGGACTGAAATAGCAGTTAATAAAGTGCAACTCTCTGTACAATCATCTCTGGCACCCTTCATATGTGAAGTCAATTGCCGGCACAAACTAAGGGACAGTATAGACATACCAACTGTAATTAAGAAAAAGTAACTATTGGTAAAAGGAAGTTCAACAAAGATTTATACAGTACTATAGTTCTGGTACAACCAGTATATTTCAGCTGTGTCTTATTCAGTTATTTTTGCATAATATAAACCTGAAAAAAAACACTGAGATTGATTTAAAAATATGCAAAGTCTAACAGTTCCATGTGTGGGAAGTGGATTATGCTTTCACAATGGTTTGAATTGTAATAGTGGGTGTCTGTGGAAAGATTACTCTTTGCGGTCCTTTAATTCTGATGAGCAGTAATGAGCCACTTGATCTGTGGCAAAATTCCTCACTTATTTGGAAGCCAAAGGTCTTAAGAATGAGTTTTAAAATGATGCGTGAGTGGAGCTCTTGTCCCTTGAGTGAAAAGAGTACACTCTTGGACAGCGTGCATGCCATCATTATTATGGAAATAGTTAGACATAGACAGGACCTGTAATAAACATTTAACAGATGTATTTTGACCACATCTAAAGTACCATCGGGGCAGATTCAGAATGTTTTCAAAGTGGTAGCAGTTTAGTCAAGGGGGTAGGTCTTTCCACAAGAAAATGTAAAATATTCCCTTTTAAAACTCAGATTAGGTTAAAATATTTGTTGTCTTCTGATCTAAGGGGCAATGTGTGGTACTTGGCTGCATAGCTGGATTCACTGGAGCCTACCACCTGAGCAGTGCTGGTAAAACTGCTCTTTGCAAAGCCATCCTTAGCATAGTGTAGGCTATGCATCTGCTCATGGCCCTGGGAACATAGGGGGCCCTCAAAAATCTTCAGCTGCCCAGTAACCTCATTTATTTCTGTCCCTCTATGTCTCTGTCCAGATTTCTCCAAAATGTATTTCTGATGTGCGCATCTCTTCGGGATTACATTCTAATTCAATTAGAGCACAAAAATGGCATATAATTAGCTCAACCGAAAAGATATAGTGAGGCCACAGCATGGATGATGATGCTTCTTGGGGTTCCATGACTCCTGATCTGAGGCCTCAACAAGAAGGTTCACATAGGGCCCCGGGACTGCTAGAGCCAGCACTGGCTCTTTGTGCATTATTGCTCTTGGTAATGGGCGTGCCAGTATTGGAACCAGTAGGCAGTGACATTGCCACCATTTATCTTTTTTGCACTTGTTGGAGTGTGCAGCAAGTTGGAGAAAAGCAGACTGAAACTCTCCAAACTAAGGGGGAGAGGTAGGTCGGTTCAGGGATGTGTGCATTGCTGAGTTCCCAATTATGTGGTGTACAGTACATGCACAAGCATTTCATTTGGGCCGGCAATATAGCCTAGAGATTAGAGTAACAAGCTGTGAATGCGCTTGCTATATCCAGCAGACCTGGGTTTGATTCCCACAACCACCACTTGCATACTGTCTGATTCTAAGCAAGTTACTTAACCACACCAGTGCTTCCAGGTTGCCCCTGAAAACAAGCACTTGTGCCTAGTGAGCCTTTCCTGGTTACCAAAAGTAAAAATAAACAAAAAATAAAATTTAGTGCAAGCACACTAGCACTGGAAGGTAGGGTTCAGTTAATTCTGGTTCAGAGGTCAGGATGTATTTTTAATCCTGAGCAGTCTATTTTCTGAACAGTCAGGATTGTTTACACACCCCAACACAATAAAAAATGTCCTTCTTTGAAATATTTTAACCACTGTCGTGCCATCCATGTTTTTAATTTATGTTCCAGTGGTCAGTCAGCTTCCTTCTCAGTAAAATCCTTGATCCACCCTGGAACACTCTGGCAAAATGTAACCTATGAAAAGCAAGCAGTATATACCATTGAGAATCTCTAAGGGAAGATGATTTTATTTGAATGCAGAGCTGTACAAAAGTATATTACATCTTCTTTTCATAAGGAACAGCATCATTACTCTCATGTGTGGTGATCATGTGTTTAGTGTTATAGTAGTTGAACTGGAATTAATACTGTACTGTGCTTCAGAAGATATATAGTGTTTCATTGTATTATAACGTAAATCACATAGGATTTTTTGTGTATTAAAGACCCTTTATAAAAACTAACTTCTGTCCAGTCATTGTTGTATTTTTTAGGATATATTTGATGTAGTTTATTGTACTTTTTCTGTCTGTGTTAAATACAAGTCACAGTCCAATGCCTGTATGATCAGAATTTCCCTGAAAATTACCTTTGGTTATATTGATGAATTTCCTGAAATTGCACAATAGGTATTTTACTATTTACTACTACTATTACTACACTATCATACCCTATACATTTGGCACAAGTTAAACACTTGAGAGGTCAGAGAAAATTGGGTCAACTCTACACTAGACTGTACAATTTTACCACAGGTGACAGAGTGTAGATGTTTATGAGTATGTCTACACTCATATCTCAAGTTTTAAAAATAGCCTGTATTGATATACGTCCACAAAACTAGTAGTTAGCAGTGCCAGTGGCTCAGAAGGCTGCATTTTCACCTTTGGGGCTGGAAGATCTGAAGGTCATGGATTCTAGTCTCACGTAAGGAATTTGGGCTAATTCCCACTGCTGACACTGTAGTACAGCACTAAAGGGCCACAGGATAATTGAGGGGCTGTCTTTCAAAGCAGATGTTAAACTGAGTTCCGTTCTTCCCATTTCTGGTTGCTGTTCATGTGCAGGTTGAAGATCCCATATCACTTTTTGCAATAGTAGGTGGTTTTCCCTAGTGGCTTGGTTAACATTCCACCTCTCAATAAAACAGGGCCATGTAACCCACCCCCATGACATACCTGGAAATGAGCTAGAACTGCACACTGTGCTTTTCTTGGTCAAAAATTACAAATAATAAAAACTGTGCTATAACACGGGATTCCTGTTTTAAAACAGAAAATGTTTTAACTTTATAAGTCTGTGGTGCCATATTAGTCAGGGTCAAACCTAGAATGTAATTTTCAAATAATTCCTTTTATTAGATTAACCAAAAGACTGTTCAGAATCAAGTTTTTTTGACCAACACAGGGTCCATCGTCTGGTGTGAGGAAAACTAATCAGAATCTCAGAGCTTACTTTATATACATGAGTTCTAATAATAAAAAAGCCAGTTTACCAGAACAAAACACATAGGCCGGGATATTCAAAGGGGTTGCACCTGGTGCAACAGGTTTGTGCCACGGCACAACCCCGCATTGCGCCCTGGCGGGATAGAGAGAAGGCTACCTGGCACAGCGCAATTCATGATGCACCGGGGCACAATGCAATTGTATGTGGTGCAGATGCAGGGGGCGTGCCCATGCAAATGTAGCACATCCCGATATTCAGCCCGGGATGTGCGGCGCATATGCCAGTGCACCCCTGCACTGCACCACATAGGGGGGCTCAAAGTTGAGACCGTGAAACAGTGGAACATCTCCCGGCCACCCACAGGGGGGCTGCTGTATTGCAGGGTGCAACACAGCAGCTGCCAGCCGTGGGTGGCCGTCCGCCCACCCAGAACACCATCAGGAAGCACCCACATAACTCTAGTAGTCTAGTGGTACCCCCCCCCCGTGTTGCCGATCAGTGGTTAAAGAAGATATACTGAAGCCCTGGTAGTCTAGTGGTACCCCCCTCCTTCCCATTGCCATGATGATCGTAGGTGCGGCTCCATAAAACACTTCCCTGGTGGTCGGTGGCATCCCCACCCCTTCCACCCACACACAGGAGACCCCATGCCCACCCCTGTCCCTCCCGTCATCAGTGGGTGGCTGCAACCACCACGCCATACCATAAGCCCTTCGCAGGAATGACAGGTACAGTATGGTTTGTAAGCCCATTGGTCCAGGTGGCAAACCAATGGGTTTGCAGGAGCACACTGTACTAGACAGTCCCGATATGTGAAAGACTCCATTCACATATGGGATTGTCTAGTACATATGTTTCATGCTTCCATTGATCCACACTGTGGACCAATGGGCTTACAGCCCATACTGTACCTGTCATTCAGCGGGTGACCGGCTGATATATGGGCAGGTTGCAGCCATCCACCGATAATAGGAGGTGCAGGGTGGGCATGGGGTTCTGTGTGGGTCGGAGGGGTGAGGGGTGCCACTGGATCACCAAGGAAGTGTTTTATGGAGCTGTACCATGATCGTGGGAACAGCAGGGGTGGTTCCATTGGACTATCAGGGCTTAAATAAGTCTTCTTTTACCACTGATTGGAGACATGTGAAGGAGGGGGTCGACTAGACTACCAGGGCATTGTTGTACTGTGATTTTTCAAGTATCATGGCTAAGGGGGGAAGGGGATGCCCCAGACACTTCACTGTGCACAGTATCATTCTGCAGGGTGCCAGACGACTTCACCAGGTTGCCTGGCAAGGCAGTATGCAAATAAGGCCATAATGACATGAAAATGGCCCCAGTTGTGCCTTGCATGTATTATGGCCTAATTCGCAAGCCCTCTGCTGAATATCGTGTGTGTAGTTGCCAGCGCAACTGTGTTTGCGCTGGTGCATCCCCGTGCTCCCTATCTGTGGCTTGCGCTGGTGCAATGCCACTGCACCATGTGCAGTATGTGCACCAACCTTGCCATATTCAACAGTGCTGCACCATGGTGCATCACCGTTGCATATCGCCTGGTCCTGGCCCTGGTGCAGCCCAGTTGCACTGCACCCAGGCTTGCTCCACTGTCGGGCACAGTCTGAATATCTGGGCCATACTGTAAATGTCAGTTGTTAAAGCAGATGTGATTGTCCGGAGGGGTCCAAAAATATTTGCCTTTAAGGATGGATATAACAAAAGTTTGACCTGACAGTCTAGAGTTACTTAGGTAATTAAGTCTGCACTAATGCAAGCTCATTAGGTTCTATTAAAAAAATAATTTTCAATGGGTCTTTAAAAGAAACAGAATGGTATAAAGTATTTCAAACAAAGTTATTAGAAGAAATATTCTTTTTAAAGTCAGCCTGGAATACCAGCCCATCTGTGCAGTGGTAGCACTACACTCAGGACACTGGTGACCTGGGTTCAAGTGAACCCCAGTTGTCAGAGGGTAGGCCAGGAGGAGGATGATCAAGCATTCCAGAGGATGCTGTCCTCTGGGGAAGGAGGGTCGTTGACTCCACTGCAACCTAGGTGGCCATGGGTGGCAGCACAGTGAAGATCAGCAGGTTAAGCAGCAGTCAGCTGGGCTTAGTTGCAGCATGCCATTGGGCATGCTCATGCTTGAACCCCACACACACATTATGACCAGGAAAGAAACAATGTGGATATATGGCCCTGACACCCTACACGAAAGGAGTATGTTACATCCAGCCCCCATACATCCATCACACACAACCACTTAATGAAACCATAATACTCAAGGTACATCCCCTTATCTCGGAAGCTGCCCGGTGGGCACAGCCAAGGTTCTGTAGAGGAGGACCGGCCAGACATTGAGATACAGGTGAACCATAGTGGGCAGTATGAATCTAGTGAGAGTGGGTGCCAGAGATGCACAGGGCTTAGAAAAAAATGTAAGTTAAAAAAAAGTCAGGGATTTTGTAGTATGTGAGAAAGACTGTTTTTTTTTTTTTTTTTTTTTTTTGGTTGGTTGTTTTTGCTAAGTATTTGTTCATTGGTTCCAAAGATAATTAAAACTCTAATCTTCCAGAGTAGCTTTTCCCAGTGGTCTCTGAAGTTCCAGTTAAGGGCTGTCACTTTAAAATCCATTAGGGAATGGTCTACCTGGCAAAAATATGCACCCACAGAAGTATCTTATCTGGGTAACCAAAAGTGAATAATGTTTCCTACGGGGCACTAAACCAAGCTGGCAGGCATTTGTGGTATCTATCAAGTAGATCACATTGCTGGTGTCATTTGTTAAAAACTCTTTTATTTTGTATTCCCCCTTGATTCATTGGGAACAATATTTCAATTATTGTGCATGTTTTACACTTGAGTTTATTGCATTGCTTTAGTCCAGGAGTATCATTCTGTGTAATAGGAGTTATGTTTCTCGCTGAGCTCTCCTTATGTTAGGTGGTTGTCTGCATGCTGTGCCTAGTGGCTCACTAAATATTTTGGCTATTCTCTCATCATGCTATAGGAAAAGCTGCAGGTTGGTATTTTTTGTAGCGGTCTGACAGATGGGTTGTATGTAACCACCAGTGGTACCTGCTTTGGTCCCTTTTTGTGCTTTCATTTTAGTCATCATGAGATCTGTTTCTCACTTGTGTAACATATTTTTATTGGTAAAAGCCTCTCATGGTACTTCCAGATTCCGATCCCTGTTAGACAATTCTGAGCATTCTGGTAACTAAGAGCCTGGCTGTAAACTTTGGCTCTTGACGTGAGTTAAGGGTTTGCACTTGAGTGTTGTAAATTGCTACAGAGTGTTGGTTTTCTGTAGATTGATGGTTTCATTCTGTCTTGCTCCAGAGTAACCATGGTTTTCAGAAGACTGATTTCTTTCATGAAAATGATCTATTTTTAGGTTTACTGTGGTTTGAAAAGCAGTGAATAATGTGTGGAACCCATGCAGCTTATCATCAGCTTCAGTCCAGATCAGGAAAATGTTGCCAATGTTTTGGCCATATATGTAAGTGATAACATTCAGTTAGTGGAGTATATGAAGGAATAATCGACTGATGTGGGTGATTAAATGCCGAGGCTGAAGGCCAAGATGTTTAATCAACCACAGAACTAGTGATTACATGTATACTGTGACTAACTGAATGTTCAATGTGCTTATGCAACTGGGTACAATATTTTATTTATTTTATTTATTTATACATCAGTTTACAACCTTTGAGCCAGAGGCTCATTTCCAAAGGTACCTCGTCACAAAGAGGACAAAACACAGTACAACATTTAGTTACATCATTGTAGATAACAGCTTTTTACATCATAGTGGTCAACAGTTTAGGCAGATATATGAAGTAATTACTTTGTTTACAATAACAGTGTTACAAGTTTGGTATTCACAGGTTATTACAGTTATTCAGATAAGATTGAGAGGTAAGCATACATTGGTTAAGCAGACAATTAGTCTTGAGCAGGTACTGCTAGGTTAGTAAACAATTGGTATGGGACAGGGGTGGAGTAGAGTAGGTTGGGAGGCCACTCTGGGAGTTTTGTCAGTTGTTGTTGTGAAGCTACTCAGAGAGTTTTGTCGGGTACAATGAGCTGGAACACCTATGGCTGAGGACAAGCACACAGCTACACATGTTAAATAGCTGACTTCAAGTGCGGTTTTGAAGCTGGAGATTGTACGGTATCGGTGGATGGAGCTGGGGGAGAGTATTGTACCAGGAGGGGGCTCTGTAACAGAAGGACCGTTGACCATGTGTAGTCCTGGTTCTAGGGACAGACAGGGTGGCCTTGGAGGAGCTATGAGTTTGGACCAAGGGTTGAGCTAGGTGGACAGAGGCTGTCAGGCTGGGAGGGGATAGTCCAAGGAGTGTTTTTTTAGTTATGAGGCAGGTTTGGTATCTGAGCCGTTCATCCAGGTTAAGCAGCTTAGCCAAGTCATATAGCTGGCAGGTATGGGTTAATCTGGTGGCTCCCATAATTAATCTACAGGCCTTATTCAAGGTGAGTCAGATTTTATTGAGGGCGGTCATGTCCATGGCACCATAGACAGGCAGGCCATAGTCCACAAGGGACATGATTGAGAAGGTGACTGCTAGTCAGAGAGCATCGGGGGGGGGAGGCAGTGCTTGTAGCGATAAAGGATACCTAGCCATGTATTTGTAGCTGAGGCTAGAGTATCAATGTGGTCGTGGAAAGTAAGGGCAGAGTCAAAGGAGACCCTGAGGTACTTGTACAGGCAGACTTGCTCGAGAGGATGCTTAGAGCCAGGGAGGATACGGAGTGGGAAATTACTGAGTTTATTTTGGGGATGGGCAAAGAGCATGGATTTGTTTTTTTTTAGATTGACTACAAGTTTGTGCTCTTTGAACCAGGCTTCAGCATCATTGAAGGCTAGTTGCAAGGTGTCTTGAAGGGAGATGGGGTTTCGGTGGGTGGCAAAGATGATGGCATCATCTGCGTACAGCAGGATTTTACCCGTGCAAGCTCTGGGCATGAGGTATAGTGAGAAGAGAAGTGGACCTAGGATGGAACCCTGGGGGACACCAGATCAGATGGGACATGTATTGGAGAGGGTCCCATTAATTTTAACACTCTGAGAGCGGTCAGAAAAGTAGCTGGAGCACCAGGAGACTGGGCCGGTGGCAAAGCCTTTGAGAGGTCAATAAACACTGCCCCTGCTAGTGAGCCCGAGTCCAGGGAGGAATGAAGAAAATTTGAGAACTCAATAAGGGCAGTGCTGGTACTGTGACCTGCACGGAATCCGTGTTGTTCATGGCAGAGGATGTTGTATTTGCTCAGGTAATCTGTGATTTGGGTAGCCACCAGTTTTTCAAGGGCTTTGGAGAGGGGTGGAAGGATGGCGATAGGCCGGTAGTTCCCGGCTGAGGACCTGTCACCTCCTTTGTGTATGGAAGTGCCTGTGGCTGTTTTCCAGACTGTAGGGAATTGCCCAGGCAGAGGGACTTGTTGAGCAGGGTAGTTGGGGGGCAAGGACCTGATCCAGGACCCGGCGGAGGATACTGGGGTCCAGGGAGTCGCTGCCAATATTATTGCTCTTTAGAGCTTGAAGCAGGTGTGGCCTAGCCTCCTGGGGAGTCACCCTGTGTAAGTGGAAGCTAGGATATTGAAAGTCAGGGGCGGGTAGAGTTGAAGGAGGGACAAAGAAGTCTCTGGGGAGGACCGAACTAAGGTCTGTGAATGATGTGTTGAGGAAGTTGGCTATGTGGGCAAAGTCGGTGGAGATAGAGCCTTCGATGGTGATCTGTGAGGGGGGAGGAGAGCGCACGCTCCCATTTAGTTGTTTAATGTTGTCTCAAAAAGTTCTGGCACTCCCCAGGAGGAGGTAAGCGCAGCCTGATAGTGATCGGCTTTTGCTTTCCTGATGGCCCATGTGCATTTGTTTCTAGCGGCATTGTAGGCCTGTCTGTCTGCAGCATGGCCTGTTTCAGAGGCCAGGTGCCACAGGTTATCCCTGTGTTTGAGTAGTTGCAGCAGGGACGGGGTAATCCAGGGGGCATTACGAACTTTGGTGTGGACTACTGTCATGGGAGTGAAAATGTCGCAGACATTATTGAAGGTTTGGGTGAAGAAGGTAAGGGTGGAGTCAATATCAGGGGCATGGTGTATGGGAGACCAGTTAATTTGGGCAAGATGTAGCTTAAGGCCTTTTAGTCCACTTGGTCTGAGGCGCCGCCGTAGAGTGGGATGAGCCGTGGGTTTGGGAGTGGGGGTGGCCCAGTGGAAAATGATAGGAGAGTAGTCACCAATAGAGTCCGGAAGAACCTGGGTATCATGGATTTGTAGAGGGCGGTTGGTGATGACCACATCTAGCAGTGTGCTGGTACCTTTCTTTGTGTTAATTCTGGTGGGTTGGGAGACTAGTTGGGACATGTCTATGGATGCAGATGAGTCACGGGGTGTTGACGGATGAGCTGAGCCAGTTAACATTCAGGTCACCCACAAGGACTTGGTCAGCTGTGTGAGGTAGGGTTGAAAGATAATCAGTTAGCGAAGCCAGTGCCAAAGTTTGGTTTTTAGGGGGAATGTAGGCAGCAGTGAGATAGAGGGGACCCCTGGAGGGGTCGGGAGTCAGTTTGAGGGTTAGGGCCTGCGTCCTATGGGTGAGAACAGGGGCAGGGAGTGTCAGTCCAGTGAAAGATTCCCTGGTGTAAATCGCACAACCCCCCCCACCTACACGATCCTCCCTGTAGAGGGAGTACCCTGGAATAGTGACAAATGAGTCTGGAGTGGATTTTGATAACCAGGTTTCCACCACCGTGATGACATCTGGCCTATGTGAGGTGACCCAACATTGGAGGGAATCTAGTTTTTTCATCAGACTGCATATATTCATAGATGCAATGCAGACCCTGGGTGACCCTGTAGGAGGGTTTGAGGGAGCTGGGCCAGGGTTGGGATGGATATTGCCTGTCAGAAGTAGTAGTATAACCACAGCCCTGGCCAGGGGACGGTAGAGGGTGAGCTTTCGATAGGTATGCCGTGGGGAGGGGGGGTGCTTTTGGGCAAAAGGGGTGGGCAGGGTTTTCCAGGCTGTGAAAGTGAGGAGGATAAATCTCCAGTGGGCGCCTGAGGAAGTAGTAGTAGGGAGAGGACTGGGGGGAAGGTGTTGATGACTGGGGCAGATGATGAGAGTAGGGTATGGCAGGCTAGCTCCAGAAAAATAGCAGGATCAGGTACCATTGTGCCTGGGGGTATTGGTTGGTGAGACAATGGTGCCAGGGTGAGGATGATAGGGAGGCATTGTAATAAGAGAAGCTAACATATTGCTTGTGGCAGCTGGGTGGTAGGTTGAAGTTGTTTTGTGTCACTCAGCAAGTGTGGATGCCACTTTGGAATAGTGGTAGTGACACGGACTCTGGTGGCCAGGGTACCAGGTTCAAGACCAACTCATGGCAGTTGGTCACAGGACCTAGGTGAGAGCCATGCTCCATGTTCTGGGGCCAGGACACAGGGTATGTTTGGGACCAGACAAGGGGTGCATAATAGCGACTCCTAGTAGTCACTCGATGAAGGCTCAGCTGTGATGGCAGGAGGTCCAGGCCAGATTTAGTACAGCATCAGGTGTGGGAGGGGGACCGGGTAGAGCCTCTGTAGTCAAGGAAGAGGGATAGGTAGTTGGAGGAATCCAAGATAGGTGGTCAACCAGCATGGGCTTGGGGGTGGAAGGGAGGGGGTCCAAGAATAGGCTAGTTTAGGATCGCGTGTGGAGGTGGAGAGGGCAGAGGGCTGGGAGAGGAGGGAAGAGGACAGGTAGTTAGAGGGGTCCAAGTATAACGCGGGGAGGCTTTCTGAAAATAGAAGAGCTAGAGGCAGTAACAAAGGGTCCCTCTAGTGGCTAGCAGGTATAACCTGCAAAAGGGAAAATGGGGACTTAGTATTTCAAACAGCAGGAAGTGATGTAATCAGGCAGGGACTATAAAAAGGGATGACGGTGGGTGGGTGGCGGGCGGGGCAGTCGATGCGCAGCACGTCAACGGACTAACCCCCCTCACAAAGGTGCTGGTAGAGGTTGTTTAAATTACCTCTGCTAGCACCACCACCGAGTGTTTCAGCTCCAGGAGGGTGCTCCGATGCTTCAGGGCAGGCAGCGGGCTGCTTCTTGGCCATGGGGGGAGCAGCAGGCCTATATTGCAAGGGAAACAAAGGATCCTCATTAGTATGCAGTGGGAGACCCCACAATATGATAATGCGTGTGTAACTTGAATTGAATGTGGCTTTCTGCCTCTCTATCCATGGGATATACCTCCTGTAGGGGTACAACGTAAGGAACCCTAGTG
Source organism: Neoceratodus forsteri (assembly GCA_016271365.2). Lineage (NCBI taxonomy): Eukaryota > Metazoa > Chordata > Ceratodontiformes > Ceratodontidae > Neoceratodus > Neoceratodus forsteri. Next base: position 617,247,940 of record CM028133.1, read on the forward strand.
AGGGTTCCCCCCTACAGGTGCCAGAAATTAATGAGTCAGCTAGAGGTAGGTTAGGAAGAAACCCACGGGTAAGAGAGGCTAGCTGCTGGAGGAGGAGGGGTGGATGGTGGGCAATGAAAACGAATCCTGAGGGCGTCCAGGAAAAGTGACATCTTTAAGCTGAATGGGGGAGTGACGTTGTTGCTCTGACCATTGAACCTCGGGCTTAAAGCCCTCCCATTCAATGTGCTTATGCAACTGGATACGATATGATAATGCTTGTGTAACTTGAGTAACTTGAATTGAATGTGGCTTTCTGCCTCTCTATCCGTGGGATATACCTCCTGTAGGGGTACAATGCAAGGAACCCTAGTGAGGGTCCCCCCCCCCACAGGTGCCAGAAATGAATGAGTCGGCTAAAGGTAGGTTAGGAAGAAGCCCAAAAAGAATACCTGAATTATCGAGCATCGAAGAGAGAAGTGATTAATGAATTCTGTGAGAAGGGTTAACTTCCTGAGGAAAGAGGGGAAAGCCAGGCCACCATTTGCCTCCTCCAACAGTAGAACCTAACTAGCTAAACAGAAAATCACTAATTTTAACTAATATTATGACCATTGGCATGGAGGAAAGGAAAAACCCCCTTTGAGGAGGAAACCTCTGGGGATCCAAGGCCTAAGTCGCCTTCCCTCCAGGATGACGATGTTTGAATTGAGGATGTATATTTTTAGAAAGAAAGGGTTTGGTAACTAGAGGGATACGAGTAGTGAGGATAATGATGGAATACGGAAGATCCCTAAAAGGAAGCACAGATCAAGGATGGAACATAAGGCTGTGCGTAGATCGAATGCGAACGTGAGGCACTTTTAATACTGATGATGATGATCACTGAGAGCGATCGGTGGGTCGATGAGGTAGTGTAAGATCTAAGATAGGTATGATTGATTGAGTGAGGCGAGGAAGTAGAAATTGAGGATGATGAGGCATGAATGATTAGATCCTGTTGTTGTGGTCAGTGAGTAGCATCAGTGTTAATAATGGAATGCTCGAAGGAACGATAAACTAGATACACCTTGTTGGAACTAAGAAGGGTATGCACGAGTAGTTGATATAAGATATTGGATCTAGAAGCAAGGATAGGAAGGAGTAAGTCCATTTATGAGTCAGAGCAGCAAGGGGTATCTGGATGTGCTCACGAGGATATTCCAGATGAGTCAATGAGACCACCAATAATGTTGCAGACTGGCTTAATGGAGTGATGCGTTTGATAGAGTTATGCAAGTGAGCAGGCACTGAGGTTGAAGAGGCATTCTTAATTATGCAATGAAGACGATTAGACCCTGAATGATTAGATCCTGAGGTTGTATTCGAAGAGGTAGACCGGTATTGAGTGATAGGAATGTTAGAGTAGGTGATGTAAATGGATGAGCTGTGAAGTAATACTGAGTGGAAGATGACTGGATTCATGAACTCAATATGACTGGAGTTATGAACTCGATGCATTCAGCAGGATGGCCACAGCTGATAGGTGGCATAGGAATTATGATAGGTATGCCCCCCCCCCCCAAAAAATGTCTAGAGCAGACTGAGGGTGGAGGGAAGCCTGGATAGCCAGAAGGGAACTAGAAGGGGAGGAGATGGGAAAGAACCAAAAGAAATCAGCACGAAAGAAGTACACTGATGAGCACCTTAAAGAGATAGATTTGGAGGCCAAGAAGGGAGATTGAGAATCGTGGGCAACTCAGCAGAAGTGATCAAGAAACAAAACTCGGACAAGGTAGGAAGAAGAGTAAGCAAATCGAATGAAGAATGATGACGAGCGAAGAGAAGGGTGGAGAGAAGCTTATGAGGGCAGAATCCTGGAAAGTAGGTACGGAACTGGAAGAAGATGAGACGGGAATGAACGGGAACAGAACTCAAATGAAGGTATCAGGCACCAGGGAGTGAGATGAACGATGATGCTCCTCATAAGGAGACTGACGCTGAGGCCAAGAAGGCGCATCAGGAACCAGATGATCTGTGAACCAGAAGGCAAACACAGGATGGCGATCAAGGGGAGGCAAATCGGATGAAATACGAGAAGGGAAGGCAGAGCGGAAAGAATCCATGATGGGCAGGGCGAGAATAAGCACTAGGTTGAGGAAAGGAACAGGAATGGATGAGGTATGATGAGTGAAGGATGCCATGAAGACAGATACTGGAAAGCAAGGTATGAAAGGACGATAGGGAGGGCATTAGGGAAGCACAGGACACAGCCGGAATGAGGGGAGAACTGCACAGGGCGAGTCGGATTAGGCCACATGCAATACAGGATAGACATAGCCATACAGAGCAAGGGAACAGCACAGACTTGGCAGCAAATGAAGCAAGGCATGCCGAGAGAGGGATTGAAGGAGAAGAGCAGGTCGAGGCCAGGCATCATGGAATTGAGGGGTTAAGGAGAAAGTGGATCATCTGACGGAGGGATCAACTACAGATGACATAGAGCAAATAGGCTCCTGAAGGAGGAAGGCACTGCAAGGGGGCAGGAGGGCGAGCTGTATGAGGTGGCATGTATGCCCGGGTCAACCGAAGGTGGGATGGAGTTAGCCAGGGAAGGCCAGAGGATATGGATGGCAAAGGAAATGAATAGATATGTCATGGCATGATGAGATAGAAGCCATAACTGGATTGAAACTAGGACAGATTAGTTTGCAGAAAGAGCCCAGGAGAAGGAGCAGAATGAGGGACACCAAAGCAGGTGTAGTTGATGGGGAAAGTGAGGTAGAAAAACTAAGCTCAGGGTCAATGGAAATAGATGAGCACATGACAACCAAAACGATTGGTGGCAGAGGGAACAAGAGCCATGCAAAACAATGGAGATGAACAAGTAATCAAACCTAGTAAAGAGACGGGTGAGAAGAAACATGGTCAAAAAGGTCGGAATACTACGAGGAAGAGACTTGGGAAGCATACGTACCTGAGGAAGCTGGTGAATGCAAGCAGAACTACAGGGCATATCCCCAGAGCTGGGGGGGTAGTGGAAAAACATCAGAAAGCACCAAGATGCGCAGAAGGCAATAATCAGTGCGTGAAGCGGGCTACAAGGGGAGAGACTGGAAACTAAGAAGGGTTAGACCTACAGTGCAGAATTAGACAGACACCCAAGGGAGACTAGTACCCAGGATAACACAGAAGGATGCAGCTAGTAGTTTTCAGATTCTAGTGGTGCAGGTAGATGAGGTAGCCAAAGGTGAAGGAAATAGGGGCAGCATCCAAAAGCTAGCAAGCTGCACAGTTGTAAAAGTCTGAGAGGCAGCTGTGGAGGAAGACCCCGAGGATGTGGAACTGTTCAGTCCTGGAGTAGGCGTGCTGGCACACTGGGAGGTTACAGAGCTGTGCAGAGGTCAGAGGAGCCAGGATCGCAGCCGCTGCCAGTTGGGGCAGTCTGAAATCTGAAGTAGGGAGCAGAAGATTGATTGAAAAGTTGAGCAAGATGAGGAAGTAGACACTGAGGCCGAAAAGGCATGAACTGCAATATGAATGAGTAGATCTGGATGTGGGGGTGAGGAGAGATCAGAGGATTCGATAGAGTGATGCAAGTGATGAGGCTCCTCTAAAGGAGACAAACTTTGAGGCCAAGAAGGCACATCTGGGACCAGAGGGTATGTGAACTAGGGGGGAGATGCACTTGACAGAGCAATGTGACCACATAGACTTCTCAAATTGAGGTAGAGCCGTAAATGAATAGAGTGAGGAGATGAAGTAGGCCTCTCGAAATGAGGTAGATTTGAGAAGAAATGCAAAGGAAACTGGAAGAATAGCAGATGGCCTCCTGCAAGGGGTGATGGATGGGAAGGCAGAGCCAGGAATGGAGGCAGAGTTGAATCAAGGTGATTGATGCTGCAGGCTATAGGGAGGCAGCCAAGGCATGTCGACGGAGTGATGGAAAGCGATGAGCAGGTTGATGCAAAATATGGTGGAATGCGAGCAAATCAGATGAGAAGGGGTGAAATCATGACTGAAAGAATCCATAACAGCCGATGACGGAATGTATCCAGGAAGGGAGGCTCGATGAGATAGGAAATGGACAATAAGGACTGGAGTCAGGAACCCAATACATGGACAGGAGGGCCTTGGATCAAGGAGGTGGCATATGAGAAGTGATCGGTATACCCAAAGAAATATTGAATGGAGCTGAAGAAAGTAACATAGGAAAGGAGGAAGTACAAAGATGGACTGATGCCATGACGATAGGTACTGAAAAGCGAGGTAGGAAAAGACATAGGACAGGAAGGATTGAATTGGATGAGCAGGCCGAGGCAAGGTATGGCTGGTATGGAAGGAGAACAGCAGGAGGGATATGATTTATGAGAGGTCTTGATAGGTACGCCAAAGGGAAGTCTTGATCGCAGGCCATACTGAGGCGGCCAGAGAGGGCTCAATGGTGAGAGGGGTAAAATTGTAGTAAATGGAGGCGGTGCTAAGGAGAGGAATGACAATGGAGCGAATCTATGATTGGAATGAGCCATGATGGCTGTCACAAGGAAGGTAAACAGGAACGGCAAGGTACGATGAGGGAGGGAAGTTCAGAAGGCCAGAACGGGAATTGCCCGAGGCTGATCTTTCATATGCAGACAGTGCCACCTGCTCGTGGACTTGGTCATGACAGAGCAAGAATACCCCAGATATAGGCTGGACTGCAAGAAAGCAGATAGGTAGAAAAACGTTCTTCCAGGAACAGTATGCCCCAGGAGGCAGCGAAAGTGCAGAATACCCCCCCACCAAAAGTTATTATTTTGTTTTTGGGTGAGGTACAATCAGAGACCTGAGTAGGGAACAGATGGATGAATGCAGAGTCCCAATATACATGTATGGCAACCGGGGACCCAAGCCTAGTCCTGTGAGATTGAAACAATTCAGCAGATAAGCCCTGATAGGGAACAGTGGTTGAAGAGACACAGATCGATCAGGAGAGAGGGCTAAAACCCACAACATAAGAAATATGGCGAAGCAGGTGGTTGGCAAAGCCAACTGAGGAGGCTGAGGGTTGTGCGACCGAAGCAGGAAGGTGAACGAGGGAAGCACAGCGCTGAAGCAACTGCAGAAAAACAAGGGAGGAAGTAGGAGCGAGAAAGCCAGTGGCAGGGGTGAGGAAGCACTCAGAAGCGTGGCTAAGAGGTGAAGAGGGAAGCGGGCAGTAGGCAAATGAGAACCGCAAGCAGCCAGCACCTCTTTGCCAACGATGTACGTAATGTCGGGAGGTGAAACAGCAGAAGTAAGGGTAGAAGGGGAACAGGAGTGGGGGGGGGGGGGGACAGGAGAAAGGAATGTTTGAAAGCACTGATGGAGGAGCGCTAGTCACCTGGGAGAGCATTGCACAAGCAATGCAGCTAGAATAGAGGCAGGTGAGAGCTGGAGCGGTGAAATTCCTGGATGAATGAGCAAGCTACGAGGCATAAGCAGGCAACAGATCAGACTCCAGCTTCAGGATAGCTGCAGGCTGAAGGGCTAGCGGAACAGATACAGGCAGAAATAGGTGAGGCAGCTCCAAACCCTCTCCGGCGGGACTGAGCGAGGAGGGTCGACAGAAAGAAACAGTCACCTGAACGGGTGAAATCGCTGTGTTCCTACGCTATCACAGGCAGCAGGAGAAAGAAATGTGCGACCTAGCCTCCAGCTGCAATGAAAATGAATCCTGAGGACGTCCAGGAAAAGTGACGTCTTTAAGCTCAATGGGGGAGTGACGTTGTTGCTCCACCCATTGAACCTCAGGCTTAAAGCTCTCCCATTATTATTATTATATAAGTAGGAATTTTGAATCCAGGATTTTAAAAATTCTATAGTAGTTAAAGTGGAGCATGCCTTTCTCCCCCCTTTTACTGAGGACTAAATAGATTACCTATTGTGGGCACGCCTGAAATGAGGATGACCTACTATGGGCATGTCCAAAATATGGATAACTTACTGTGGGGGTGTCCAAAAGTGAGTTGTAGTAGTTTGTAGGGTATTAAATGACCATTGTCCTGTGTCCTGATTGGCTGACAAGAGATTCCTGTCATATAATAGAGGTTTAATCTGCTGCTGTAAAACAAAGCTGTATTCTAATGCAGCCATAACACTTATGGCATACTGTGGTGCCATCCTTGTTTCCATAGCTGTGCCAGTTTTCTGAAGAAACATTTTAATGTTGAACTCAAAATAGTTGTGTTTTAATATTAACTCTGTTCGTTCCAAAAACTGTGCCCATAACTGACTGAGATTTGGGGTCTTTTTTTCTGCTGATACCATTATCTGGTAGCCCTTTATAACCCCTTTCCCCAGAAAGAGAACACTGACACATGTCTAGGAGGAAATGGCTGCAGCCATACATTTATTGAATAATATTCCAGATTAACAGCAGAGTGTGCATCTAAGAGGATCAACTCCCCATGGTCGTACTGGCCAAGGCTGTAATATGGCCGCCCCTGTCAGGCACCGTTTACCTTGCAGTATAGATGTACTTGCTGCAGGTGGACTATGACCCCTCCCCTGGGTCCAGGTACTTAGATCCACCTCCGTGCCAACTGGAGGGTGTCACGAGCCCTTCAGAAGAACTCGGGTCATCACCGCCCCCTTACCACTATTCCACCTCCTAGTGATCCTCCCGGGATGCCCCATGACTGTGACATATTGCAAATGGACATATGGAGGCAGTTTAGTGCAGTGGTCTAAGGCTCTGAGCTGCAAATCTGGTAACATCCAGCAGACCAGACCTGGGTTTGAATCCCGCAGCTTCCACTTGCATACTGTGTGACCCTGAGCAACTCACTTAACCTCCTTGTGCTCCCAGGCCACTCCTGTAAAAAAGCTTTTAGCTTAGTGTACAATGTCTGGTTAAAAAAAAAAAACATATTGTTATTCACAATACCCTGACTATTTATTCTTACCCATTTAGTTTCTCCCACTACTGCCTCAGTTTTAACACCCTTTTGGAGGAGGTGAAAAACCTGGGAAAAAGACTGCTACAGGGAAAACTGGGAAAAGCTACTCCCCAACCCCTAGCACAGTCACCCGTCATGAGTCAAAAGAGGGGACCTAATTACTTGACCCCACAACCCTGCTTTTACGAGGGTGGGTGGGTGGATGGATGATCCTTGTAAGGGTAGAGGAAAAAGAGGAAGGACTGCTGGTTAACGTACCACTAAATTCCTCCTTCTCCTCACCCCTGCAGGATGTGACCTTCCCCTCCCAAGTGGGGGGCCCTGGTGGTCCCACATCCAATCCCTAGACCTAGCCTATTTCCCTCGGGACCACCTCTGTCTTCCCCCTTCCCTCCTCCTTCCCAGGTCCTGGGGGGAGGATGACCCCAGATAAATTACGGCTGCTGCCACCTGTTGCAGCCTCTGTATTATCTGGTAGCCTTCCATACCCCCTTTCCCCCGGAAAGAAAACACTGACACATGTCTTGGAGGAAATGGCCACAGCCATGCGTTTATTTAATAATATTCCAGATTAAAAGCAGTGTGTGCATCCAGGAGGATCAACTCCCCATGGTCGTACTGGCCAAGGCTGTATGACCACCCCTCGTCAGGTGATGTTTACCTTGCAGTATAGATGTACCTGCTGCAGGTGGACAGTGACCCTCCCTGGGTCCAGGTGCTCGGATCCACCTCCATGCCAATCAGAGGGTGTCACCAGCCCTTCAGAAGAACTCAGCTCATCACTGCCCCTTCCCCTATTCCATCTCCTAGTGATCCTTCCAAGATGCCACAGGACAGACAACGTCTAACCCCCCCCAAGCCATCTGGTCACCAGCTCCTCCAAGACCTTCTCCAGTGTACCTAGCCACAACTGTAATCCCCGCTCAGTCAAATGCCTAGTCTTGGCTACCATGATTTAACCGAGGCCTGAATCTAAATATGTTTCATCACTGTCCTCCCTACTGTCTGCATTACCATTCTCATCTCCTGGTTGATCCGAATGCAAGCCTTGTTGACAAGGGCAACCCCCTTCCTGCTCAGCCAACTGGACCTCTGCATCAGCTGGGACCAGATGAGTATAGTATGAGGCCACCAATCCCTAATGGTTTGAAAGTCCTTCTTCATAGCCAGCAGCAAGTCCACCATCTTCCGACTTCCCAGATCTTTGCCTCTGAGGTGTAACACCAACATCTCAGGGATACGTTGGGTCTGCCCTTCCTCTCACATCAGGGGGACCATCTCATCTTAGTGCATGTGTTCTAACCCCAGCCTTAGTGCATGTGTTCTAACCCCAGCCATTGGATCTGAACCCTCAGGTGACCTTTCCTACAGCGCAGCCTCCCTACCCAGGCTGCCACCCTAGCTGCCGCTTGCTGTATGAAGGTCTGACCACAAATCCAAATTGAACCATTGGCTCCTGGGGACCCTGGCAGAAACAGCAAGCTGTTGTTGCAAATGTGGGCACACATACCTCAAAAAAGCCAGGGACCTCCAGCACCCCAGCACCAGGATCTGCCCATCTGCCCACCCCAGGCTCCTGGCATTTGTGGCTGCCCCAATCCTGAAAGAGTGTGTGCCAAACTGTTTAGGGTTCAGCCCCATCTCCTGCACTGCCCTGCTCAGGACTGCTCTAAACTGATAGGCCATGACAGGCCTACCATCTGCATGTTGAAAGAACACCCCCCCCTTTCTTGGGGTTTGCAGCCATGTAAGCCTTCACCCTTTCCTGAACATTCCAGGACACCCCCGATGGTGCCTCTACCAGGCACCAGTGGCCCTTCTGCCCCTGGTCCATTTTACTCCAACTAAGCCTTACCCATGTGCACCTCTCAGTTATCATGATGTCCCCGAACTCTAACCCCATGCCTTTCAAAAATCGGTTGGGCTGCATGAGTTCCGACACCCAGAGTATGGGTGCACAAGTACAGAGACAAAAAATACAAGAAATAACAGCAATTGGTCTGGCTATTCACAATTGTAAGCTATCTCATATAGATGTACAGCAAATTGCAAGTAATATAGCCCAAGGTACGTGGTGAGTGCTGTGGGTTTAAGAAACTAATTTAGCAGGAAGTAAAGCAGCCAAGGGAGGCATTGTCATTATTTCATGTAAAGTCTTGAGGGGAGAGACTCAACATAGGCTTTCACACCCTGTATATTAAGGCAGCCAAGAGGAGGCTTTGCCATTAATTCTAGTCGGGGGGGGGAGTAATTTTCTGTGCAGTTATAAATCAGCTTTTTGTATCAAAAGCAGTTGTCTTAGGGTTCCTGTTGAGCTGGACGGCACCTTTTGGCCATGTTCCCTTTTTACTTTTTGGGATGCAGACTGCTGCTGCTTCAGTCAGCTTATTTCATAAACTCTTCAAGTCTTCTGCATTACTAGGTTCAGCTGCTTCAGACCCTTGGACATGATGTCCTTAATCTTAGCAAAGTCCACCCTTCTAAAGTTTCAAGTCCTGGTGGCTGAGATCTGCCTGATATTCCCTGTCACCTGGCTGGAGATTACCTTACTGAGGACGCTGCCTCACAACAGTGCTTGGACATTCATGTTAAAGATGATCCCATTTGCTTTGCTCAGAACAAGGTCAAGGGTGGCCTCAAACTTACTCCCCTGTTGGACATGCTGTTCTATGAAGTCATCCTTGAAAGTGGACAGGAATAAAGACACAGCCTTGCTGTTTTCTTTTTAATTTAAAGTCTATGCTCTAGAGATTACACTCCCCGCCCTTCCCAGATTACCATGGCATTTGACTTTGCTGCTCTGCAAATTTCCCCAACCAGCTGGGCATCATGCTCCACTAAGTTGTTTGGGGGCCTGTAGCACACCCCTAGGTGCACTCTGGAAGTGACTTGGGGGGGGTCCATAAGGTTAAATTTTTTCCCCTTTCTCCCAAAGCTTGACCTGAAGAGACAGTGTGGTTCTGTTTGCCAAAATGTCCTCCTTGTCCTCCACTGTGATGCCCCCTTACAAAGAGAGCCACTCTGCCCCCTTTCCTATCAGGTCTATCCATTTAGACTAATCTGTATCCCCCTATCCTTGTTTCCCAGTCATTTTCATTAATCCTCCACCAGGTCTGAATAAGTTCAACTAAGTCATGGCCTTTGAAGGGCATATGGCCTTTAAGATTGCCCTTTTTTTGCTGGGCTGGGCTTCTTTAATTGACCTGTGTGCATTTGCAAATTGTCACTCCTCTGTGCTTCCTCCCCTGTCTCTCTCCTCCCTTAGAGTCTCCTCTCCATGTTCTCCCTTGCTCTTCTGTCCTTCTCTTGGTGTTCCTCGACACATATATCCTGTCCTTGGTGATCACCTATACCAGCTCCCCCCCCTCCTGTTTAAATCCCCCTCTGACTGTACCATCCATTCTCCTGATAGCATCCATCTCCCTTCTGGCACAGAAGCAACCCCCTTTAGGTGTAGAGATGCATTGCCCCAAAAGGTCCTCCAGTTGGCCAGAAAATGAATTCCATCTCTCTAACCCCAGACAATGAGTCAAGCATTGCCTGCCTGATGGTCTGCTGATGGTCCTCTAAAAGTGGTAAAATAGATCAAGTGTTTGGCCACCTATTGACCCAGCAGGTAGAGCTGTGTACTCCCTAGACCAGTGTCCTGGGTTATGGAGAGAACTCAGGAGCTTGGTCGGGCTGGCCCAATGTCTGGGAAAGTACAGTTGCTTGGTTCCTCTCTTAGCTCGAGGAGGGTAGACATCATGAACTGCTGCTGTGGTGACCTTTGCAGTGGGTTAAATAGCTTGTTCCTCCACAGAGGTATGTCAGTTGCGAGCAAGGGCATCACTGGGCTGTACCCGACACTGGGGAGGTTGCAGAGCTAAGGTGGAAATAATGAGTCTGCATTTGAAGCCTGGACCATTCTCCAGTTCATGATACCACCCAGACTCAACAATGTGTATGTGAGTATCAGGTGTGGGGGAGGATGGACCCACCACTGGGAGCAATCCATGAGGAATCATGTTGATAAGTCTGGTATGTCAGCGAAACAGTGACATTTGGACGGCGAAGCTCATTGCAGCCACAGTCTTGACAGGTTTCAAGATGGTCACTGTGATGGACTGCCAGCAAAATTTCACCATTTTGCCAGTGATTCCCCCCCCCCCGCCATTTTGAACAAACTCCGACTCAGAGTTTTTTATATAGAAATGGGGGGGTTCGGGGGTGCAGCCCCCGATAGAAAAACCCACAATCCACAATGTCTGAAAGGCGAAATTTCACCTGATGACATTGAGAATATCACCAGTCTGCATGTCGACAACTTCAGTGTTGATGCAGCTTGGTGGAACCGGTAAGTATTGAGGGAGGTATGTGCTGATTGGGGTGGGTTGGGGCTGATGGCTGGTCAGTTCTGGCAAGAAAAACCTTTGTGGAAAAAATATATCTAGTGCCTTCTGATGATAATGTCTGATGTAAAATATTTTGGTGAATACTATTACCTCTTATAGTTAGGCACTGGGTCATACCGCCACATGACAAAACAGCGCAGCTTAAAATGCCACAGCCAAACAGCACTGAACACAAAGTCAGGCAAAACGCTGACCTGTTTGTGACAGTGCACCCATTGAAAACAATGGGTGTTTACATTTTTTTGCGGAGGGGAGCTTCATCCACCGCACCCCTGGCGTAGGGGCTTTGCCCTCCACACCTCCCCTGAATTTAAATAACTAACTCTGGTAACTCTGGGGAGGGGAGGACTTCAGGGATGGGAAGAAACTCGGGAGGGGGGAAGTTTGATTCAATAAAAAAAAATGCCTGCAAATGCTGCAGCAGGGGAGACCTGTGGGAAACCAAACCATGTCCCAGGTCTCCCAATTGTGCCATGTGTTGGTGCTCTAGCCACTCCACTACAGGAGTGGCTTGACCAGGCACCCAGCACATGGCTACTTCTCCTCTCTACACATCAGCATGCAGAGACAGGGATAGCGGTGTATCCCTATCACTATTCTACCCCGTCACTGTAAATCCAAGTGCTGTATATGCAGAGCAGTTAATACCGCACTGTCTTGGGGAGATCACGTGATATCTACAGTGCCATAGCAGCTCATCTCAGGAGCTCATGCCACTCTGCTAATCTGTTCACCTCATTTACTGGCTAAACTCATTTTTTGAGCTAAATAACCATCCATCTCGTTAGCTGCCTGTCTGCTGTTGCTACCTGACCACCTTGGTGCATCGACATTGGTGACTACTCACTGTGACGGAGACGGATATGAGACAGACCCCACTCCGCCATACTCCACCAATGACTCCAGAGAAGATGGCTAAAAAATCTAAAGTGCAAAGTTTACCAACTGCTTTGCAATGTGGTCCCTCACCCTCTGCAGTACCCTTAACACAGGACCGCTTCTTGCAGGAGCTGATGCCATTCAAAGAAACTCTAGCCGACATGTCAGTGGAGCTTAAGTCCTTTAGGTCAGAAATGGGGGACTTTGGCCACAGAATTGGTGACACAGAAGCCCGGACTGCCTCCTTAGAGGGCTGGTATGACAGGACTGACCCAGAGATCATAAAACTCAGACAACAGATTGTCAAACTTCAGCTAAAAACAGAAGATTTGGAGGGTTGTAGCCTTAGGAACAATATCTTGATTTTTAGACTGCCCAAGGCTGCAGAGGGACCCTCTACGCTCACTTTTGTGCAAAAGCTGCTGGTCAAAGTCATAGTTCCTTCTCCCCATAACCCAGCTTACCAAATTGAGAGGGCCCACCACTCTCTCCATCCTCGGCCTCCTGAAAATGCACCTCCTAGACCTCTCATTGTGAAATTTCTGAACTACTTAGAGAAACAACACATCCTGATGAAAACTAGGGTCTTACAGGCGATCCTCTGGGAAGGGAAACACCTCTGTATCACCCAGGATCTACCCTTGGAGACAAGACAAAAGAGAGCTGCATTCCATCCAATTGTAAGCAAGCTCATTGCTGCCAGTATTAAGTTTAAGATGTCCTACCCAGCTCATCTACAGCCTTTTGTTGCCGGCTCCTGGATCTCATTTGATACCCCAACCCAAGCCTCCAAAGAACTTGTCACCTGAATGCCTGACCTATTCAAGGACACCTGAACTGTTCTGGCCTTTCACTGCGGTGGTGTTTGTTTAATATCTATAGAGTGTATACCTTGATTGTTTTTCCTTCCAATGTAGGGGGTTGTCTGTCCTGGACTTTTATTCTGGTGGTGATAGCCAAGGATCCTCCTTCAAGGATGGTCACCCCCTCCCCTTCCAGTCACAATCGCTTGGCATTTGCCTTATAGCCATGCTGGTGTGGGCCTGGAATGGTGACTGGTGTTATTGTGACCTTCTTGCCGGCATGGAGGATCTGCCCTGAACTTTTTGTCCAATGCCCAGGATTTTGGGAACACCTTGTGCAAGTTGCTGATTCTGGGGTGGGGGGGCAGATTTAAGCGGACCTAGTCCTATTCCTTTTTGGTTCCCACCTGCCACATTAGAGACTTACCAAATGACTGTTTTTCGGGGGACTATTGGGTTCATGATTATTTTGCCTGTTAGTTTGTGTGGTTTTATATTTGTTGATTGGGGCCTTAATTCGGTCCCTGAGTTGAAAGTCTCTTCAAGATCTCACTGGCGAGTGCCCTAAGGAAACTTCCTTCCCTTAATTAATCAATGTTGCCTTGATCTGGTTCACGGGGTAGCCCCCTCCAAGTGCAATCTGCTTGACCCTGCCTTAATTTTCCTTCTCGATTGCCTTCCCTACACTGAACTGTCTTCTCCCTTTCTCTTCTGCACTTCTACTTCTCTAATCTTCATTTCAGCTTGCATCCACTTTATCTTCACTTTTCTCTCCATTTCCCTTGGTGCTTGGTTATCGGGAGCCTTCCAACAGGGTATTCACCATTATGCTCACACCACAGTATTAACTGCAGGTCACTCCCTTGTCAGGTAGGCCTGCCCTTGAACCATTGATAAAAATGTTTGTTTATCTGGTTAACAAGCCAGATAAACAAAGCAGCAGGGTTAGCAACTGATGCTGGAGGAGTGAATGGGTGGGGGAAGAGTTCTTGGGATGGCCAAGATTCTGAGGGTTGGAACGCTTCACATCCTGGCTAGTTGGGAGGATGGCTCTGAACCTTCTCTCTATTATAATGCACTCATTTCCATACTGTGGCCCGGGAATAAGGTTTGAGAAGTTGTGGGGAGAGCGACTTTATAATGCTAAATTAAATACACATCACTTTCTTGCTCCACCATGGCTTCTCTCAGCCAAATTAACTTTGGCATTCCCTATGGTGAGAGAAGGTGTCTTCAGGGCCTTAGGGGCATGGTTCTTCTTGAACCTTCTTTTAACCCATTCATTGGGGACTGGGTTATATCGAGGGACCATTGTATAGTTATGGGGTGGGAGGGGGGAGGGAGGGTGGGGGACTTGTCACAAAATGTTAGCTGTTCAGTCCCTTTAGTACAGGTGACCAGGTCAGGGTTCCAGGACATGCCTTGTCATGCTTTCAAGGTCTTGGGTTTCTGGGAGGGTTTTCTGTGGGGATGAGGGATGGGGTTCTCTTATAAGCCATTCATCTGGTTATATGGAACACTTACCTAGTGATGTTTTCATAGGGTCTTTTCTCCTGCTACGTTTCCTTGATATTCTACTGTTCTGGTTGAATCTATTGATCTGCTGCTGGGGGAGAGGGAGGTTGGGGGTAGGACAGAGTGTGCCTTATGATATCTGTTTTTTACTCAGTGTCTATTGTTTACTATGACTACGGCTAGTAGTGTTCTCAAATTCCTGACTTGGAATGTTCAGGAAGTCAGAGAAAGACTCAAAAGATACCAGATATTTAAGCATCTTTCCTTAACTCAAGCCCCTATCTCTTTTCTCCAAGAAACACACCTTCTCACTCAGGAGGCTAATTGGCAAGGTGTCAGCCAGGTGTTCACCTCCGGCGACTCAACCTCAAGCAAATGTGTAGGCATCCTAATAAACCATAATGTCTCCTTTCAAGCAGACCAAGTTGTCTCTGACCCACTGGGAAGGTATGTATTTGTTAAGGGCCTACTAGATCACCGGGAAGTAACCCTGCGTAGCTTATATGGCCCAGTTGGAGGTGATCCTGCTTTTTTCATGGAGCTGGCAGATCGGCTTGCCCCTTTCCTCTCATCCCCCTTAATTATGGGTGATGACTGGAATATTCCACCTACACAGGATCTAGACCGATCCAATCAAACTATCAAACCTCTCTCTCCCCTGCTCAACGGACCCTAGGGGATTTTATGTACTCCTTGGGACTCTGTGACCCCTGGTGGATTCTTAACTCATCTAGCTGTACCTATTCCTTTTATTCCATGGTCCACCATACTTCATCTAGATTGGATTACATCCTTACCAGGCTATTTTTCCTGCCTGGGCTGTGCAATGCTGGCCTTGAGCCCATCGTGCTCTCAGATCACGCAGTGGCCTGCCTCCTGCTTACCCCCTATGGATTTTCAACGTGACACTCTCTGGAAGTTAAACATCCAAATTCTCAAAGATGACTTTGTTGTGTCCAGATTAAAGTACCTTATTCAGTCCTATACCGAGTCTAACCAGAATTCAGTCCCGAGAGGGAATCATGAGTGGTGTGCCATGAAATGCTTCCTACAGGGCAAATTGATTCACCTTGCTTCTAAACAGAAGCGACTTCATGAGGCAAAAGCCCTTTCTCTACTAGCCCAGATACGATCCCTTGAACAGTCTCTCTCTCTTCCTCCTCTTCCCCAGACTCTCTAGCAGCCCTACTGTCTCTTCGGTACAGATACTTTGATCTCCTACGGGAAAAAGCAGAGTATACCATCTTGAAGACCCAGTCCAAATATATTGAACAAGGCAAAAGGGCAGGATGGCTGCTTGCTCTTTGTTTGAGGAAGCTAGAAAGTTCGAGAATTATTACTTCTATCTTAGCCTTGGATGGTTCTGTTAAAACTTTTTCCGGGGATATTGTCTCGGTTTTCGAAAACTTTTACCGTTCGCTTTACAGCCAGCACTCCTCACCTCCACGTGCCAAAAATATTACAACATATCTGGATTTCATCTTACTTCTCAGGCTCTTGGATCTGCATCAAATCTTCTTATTTGCTCCTATCTCTTTATCAGAGGTGGAAGCAGCCATTAACAGTTTAGCACTCGATAAAGTGCCCAGGCCGGATGGCTTCCCCTTGAATTTCTACAAGGCCTTCATAAAGGAAGTGTCCCCTCTCTTACTTTGTCTTTACCAGTATATGTTTTTGGCTGACTCATTGGATCCCTCACTCCTAGAGGCAGCTATAGTTCTTCTCCTTAAACCAGACAAGCCCCCTTCCCAACCAGCTAGTTACTATCCTATTTCTTTGCTAAACTGTGACATTAAAATTCTTACTAAAATTCTTGCTACAAGAACTAGGAAAGTATGGTCTTGCTTGCTTAGCCCAGAGCAGGTTGGATTTGTTCCAGGTAGATCTTCTGCTGACCACCTACACAAGCTGATTCACATCTTCCAAACTGCTAAAACCTCTCCTCTCCCTATGGCTCTAATCTCACTTGATGCCAAGAAGGCTTTCAATAGAGCTGACTCAGCCTTCCTCTGGTTGGCCCTGCATAAAATGGGATCCCCCCACGTTTCTGCAATGGCTTCAAGTAATTTATTCTTCCCCATCTGCCAGAATCTACTACAGTGGAGTATTTTCTTCCTCTTTTCCCCTTCACACGGGTAACCGTCAAGGCTGCTCCCCCTCTCCCTTTCTTTTTAATTTATACTTAGAACCTCTTATTAGGTAGCTTAAAACTTCTCCCAACATACACAACATCTCAATTGGCAACTCAGTACTGTCTCTCTCAGTATATGCTGATGATATCCTTCTACATCTCCCTCAGTCTGCCACCTCTCTTACCGAAACCTTGAATGTGATTGAGCAATTCAGTCTTTACTCCAATCACAAGCTGAACTACAACAAAACTGAGATCTTTCTCCTTAACTATCTTACTTACAGCTCTGACTTCACTGAATTTGGAATGAGATGAGCCCCAAAGCCTATCAACTATCTGGGAGTTTACTTGGCTACTGATCCTTCTCTCATGAAGAAGCTAAATCTTGATGATTTAATTGCTGTCATACAACAAGAATTAATTAGATGGAAAGCTCTTCCTGTCTCTCTCTGGGGCAGAATTAACATTGTCAAAATGAATATTCTCCCCACACTCTTCTTTTACATATGTTTAACGTCTGGCTTCCTCTCTCCTTTTTCAAGTGCATTCACTCACTAGTCACATCATTATCTGGTTAGATAAGTCTCCTAGGCATTCATATCTCAAGTTGGGGCTTCCCAAAGGGTTGGGTGGTCTCAGATTGCCGAATCTTCTACTTTATTTTTGGGCCAGCCATCTTTATAAGTGTGGTAAATGGCTCTCTCCCTCTCAAAATTTGACAGACGGTGACTATATCCCCATCTGGTTGCAGATAGGGTCCCATTTACTTCATACTCACAATCTCTCTCTCCCGCTGCCATCCTTTTTTCTTCTTGGAAATCTCTGCTGGTGCCCCTACATTCTTCTGTAATTGGAACGACTATTAAAGTTTCTCACAAATATGTGCTTCCTTAAAGATTCTTCCATCTAAAGACACCTCTCAGCCTATCTTATCTAACCTAAACATTAAAATTGGGGACAGTACTCTCTCTCCTAGTTGGCTCTCACAACTTCACATGGCAAGGGTCTCTGATATTTACTCTCAGAACTCGTTCCTCTCCTCCTCAAAGATATTAGTGAATTTTCAGGTCGGCTCAGCTTGCATTTTCAAAATTTATCAGTTATGACATCTGATATTACAACAGTTTGGCCCCATTCTGAATGCCTCTGGTCTTGACAGTTTATTGGCTCAAATTCAAGATATAGCAATTGCACCCTCTGCAAACTGTGTGAGAGGCCTTTCGGCACCATGCAATTCTGCTTAAAGTTGGACCAGCATAACATTCTGTGGTGATTTGCATATGCAGACCATGATGCTTTGCATTGTGGGGGCATGTGTGATTTTGTATTTTCATAGCAATTAGACCCCATGGGACTTTCCTTAGCATATTCGCTTCTACTTGCCACCCTCCACCCCTCCCCACCTGTTGACACCAAGGTCTGTTAGACCTTGATTCCAGACTCTACACTCAATTGGGCTCGCATTTGGAAAGACCTATATACATATATAACCCAGGACCAGTTACATCTTACCCAATACCACATACTAAACAATATGTACTATACCCCTGTCAAACTAGCTAAGATGGGCCGTTTCTCCTCATCCATCTGTTCTAGATGTGACAAGGCAGATGGCACTATCTTACATGTTCTGTGATCATGTGAAAAGGTCTCCCCTCTATGGGAGCTCATTGAAACATGGGTTGACCCCCTACTAGGGCTGGATGGTCTTTTCACTCCAGAAATCTGTGTCATTGGGGATTACACAAAGATTGGGGTCAAAGAAAGGAGATACTATATGGCTCTTATTTCCCTGGCTGTCAAAAAACTGGTCCTTAAACACTGGTTGGACCAATCAACCATCTCATACTGTGAATGGCTGCATGAGCTCTCCTTCTGTCTTCAGACAGAATGCTTGATTGCCAGTACTCGCCATAGAATGCCTCTTTTCAATAAGAAATGGGGCAAACTTTATGCCCTTTATCTGAATTAAGGTTTTCTTCTGGGCTCTCTCTGGTTCCCCGCTACATCTATATGTTCACCTTTTGGTCTGGTAGTATTCTTTGTTGTTTGTTTTGCTTATTGGATTGTATGACACACTCCATGGGGCGTTAAGGGGAGGGAGGGAGGTGATAGTTGGTCATGCTCTATATTCTGTGTTAATTACCTTGCAGATGGTTGTATCTAAAAATTCAATTAAGTTATTTTAATTTTTTTTTAAATACTGGACTGTCTTACATGTGCGATATTGACCTGGTACCTTATAGTTACAATGGACTATCCTATGCAGACTCGTAACTGTATTTTATAACTATACAAATCCTCACCATGTAATACTTGATCATATAGTAATTCTAGCTTGCCCTTTTATGTATTTAGAGAGACTGTTAAATAATGGGATCATACAGTACATCTAGTCCGTAGCCTAATAAGGATTAATAGTACTATTCTGTGATATTAATGTCCCTGTCTACTAGATTTGTATTTAGACTATTTCTTATTATGATGACATGCTTCATTTATAGAAATATATTTTTCAGTTCTTCATAAATATTAAAATTAATAGTTTCTAGTCACTCTGTTTATTTTAAAAGGTTTAACCAAAAGTAAAGACAGTGACTTTGCAACAGGTATTACAACATTTTGGTAATGGGGTGAAAAAAGGAACAGTTCCACTAGAACAATAATAAACACAAATACAGTGTTGACTGATTTTTAAAAGAAATGTACCCCATTTGTCAACACAAAGGGAGGCAAGTGCAGTTCATATACTGGCACATTTCTGTGCATGTTCCTTGAATATGTTCAGCTGCCAGCAATAATAACACAATAAGGAAGCACAGACCATACTTTATTTATTTAATTTTGGTAACCGGGTATGCCACTGAGTCCAGAAATGGTCTCTTTTTCAGGGATGGCCAGGAATTAATTACAGATAGTGCAATGTTTACAGAATATAACATTTGCAGAGTTACAGAGACAGTATTCTACAAATCACATGGTAAGGTACAACATTTAACAATACACAACAATTTAGAACACTTGTCAATACACTTAAATACATTTGTGACTACAACCATTCACTGACCGATTTATTTGGATCATGAATCCAAGCACTCAATGACAAGTTTAAATGCTACATTGACAAGCATTTAAACTAGCAATGGGGTGGTGACAGGCCAGGAAGGAGGGTATCTACTTGTTCACCCCCACAGCTAGCAGTGGAACCAGTGAACCAGAGGAGTGGCTATCTCTACAAAGCAGTGTGCAAAAGATGGAGATTAGTGCCCAAGAGATGGATAGGCAGAAAGGGCAAAATTCAGCAGAAGGGCAGACAGCAAGGAGAACCAGGGATAAAGGACAACCAAGGAAGGGGCTGGAGTAGAACAGCAAAACAGTCTAGGAGGTCAAATCATGGAAAGCTATGTGTGCAAATGCCAGGAGCCTTAGCAACAAGATGGAAGATCTGGAGGCTGTCATGGTGCAGTCAGACCTGGACATTGTGGCCATCACTGAAACCTGGTGTAATGATAACCATGACTGGGAGATGGCCATACCTAGCTACAACATATTCAGAAGAGACAGAGCAGGCAGAAAGGGAGGAGGAGTGGCAATGTATGTGAAAAATGACATAAGGGTCACAGAGATCCAGGAGGAACAAAATGGGGGAGAGATACTGTGGGTTAAGCTGGAAAGGAAAATGGGGCCAGCCATCTGCACATGAGTGGTCTATAGACCACCAGCCCAGGAGGAAGAAACAGATAGGTAGCTGATGCTAGCCATCCAAAGGATGGCAGACAAGAGTGAGGTAGTACTGGTTGGAGACTTCAATATTCCAGACGTGGACTGGAGCATCCCAGCAGCAGCATCAACTAGGAGCAGATTTATTCTGGACTCCCTTCAGGGTGCCTTCCTCAAGCAACTGGTCATGGAACCAACTCAGCAGAAGGCAATACTGGACCTCGTGCTCACAAACAGGGACAGTGTGATGGGGGTAACAGTGGGGAGCACCTGGGAACAGTGACCACCAGTCATTGTGGTTTGAAATCACAGAAAGAGCAGAACCAAACCACACAAAAACATGTATCCTGGATTTTAGGGGGGCAGACTTTGGGAAAATGGGAGATACTTGAAAGAGGCATTAAGGGGAATGGGGCAGGAATCAGAGGTTGAGGAACAGTGGGCAGTATTTAAAATGGGGATTACAAGAGCAACAGAATTATGCATTAAGCAGGTTAGCAAGAGGAAAAGGAAGAGAAGACCATTATGGTTTTCAAAAGAGGTAGCAAAGAAAGTGAAAGCCAAAAGATTGCGATTCAGGCAATACAAAAGACACAGGCAGAAGGGGATAGGGAAAAGTACCAGGAGAAGCAAAGGGAGGCAGGGAGGTCAGTAAGAAAGCCAAAGCTCAGACAGGAGAACACATTTCAAAATCAGTGGGTAGAGGGGACAAAACCTTTTACAGGTACATAAGTGAAAAAAGAAAGGCAAAGGGAGGGATAGTGAGACTGAAGGGGGAGGATGGGGGCCGCGTGGAGGATGACAACAGTAAAGCTGACATATTGAACAGGTATTTCTGCTCAGTATTTACTGAGGAAAAGGAGGGTAATGGGTCTGAAGGGAGTACAAGGGGTGAGAATGGTGCAGAAATGGACACAAGTCCTTTTACATAAGAAAGAGTCCTGAAGGAACTGGAAGTAATAAGAGTTGATAAAGCAATGGGGCCAGATGGGGTGTACCCCAGGGTCCTTAAAGAACTAAGAGAGGTGGTGGCTGAACCTCTGGCTATCCTGTTTAGCCGATCACTGGAAACAGGGGAGGTACCCAAAGACTGGAGGATAGCAGATGTAGTCCCCTTATACAAAAGTGAGAACAAAGACGAAGCGGGGAACTACAGACCAGTCAGCCTCACCTCGGTAGTGGGAAGATCATGGAAGCCACTACTGAAGGAGAGACTGGTGGAACATCTGGTTGTCAATGGAATACAGGACCCAAGGCAGCATGGTTTCACCAGGGGAGGTCATGTCAGACCAACCTCATTGAATTTTTGACTGGGTGACTAGGGAGGTGGATCAGGGAGGCATGGACATGGCCTATCTGGACTTCAGCAAGGCCTTGACACTGTGCCACATAGAAGACTATTACACAAACTGGGGAATATGGGTGTGGACAGGACAGTAGTGTGGTGGGTAGATAACTGGCTGGGCAGCAGGACACAGAGGGTGGTGGTAAATGGCTGTCACTCCACAGAGGGAAGAGTGACCAGTGGGGTACCACAGGGATCAGTGCTAGGACCGGTCCTATTCAACATCTTCATCTGTGACATTGCGCAGGACCTAGAAGGCAGAATTTCACTGTTCGCTGATGACACAAAGCTCTGTAACAGAGTAGACACACCAGAGGATGTAGACAGAATGAGAAGGGGACCTGCAGAAACTTGAAGAATGGTCAAGGGTTTCGCAGTTGAAATTCAATGCAAAGAAGTGCAAGATAATGCATATGGGGCACAAAAACCCTGGCACAATATATCAGTTGGGGGGTGAGGATATAGCATGCACCAAGCAGGAAAGAGATCTTGGGGTTATCATCTCTGATGACCTCAAGGTAGGGAAACAGTGTGAGAAGGCAGCAGGTAAAGCAAATAGGATGCTGGGATGCATAGGCAGGGGCATCACCAGCAGGAAAAGGGAGGTCATAATTCCACTATACAAGACACTAGTGAGGTCCCACTTGGAGTGCAGTGTACTGTTCTGGAGACCTTACCTATGTAAGGACATAGACAGGGTAGAGAAGGTTCAGAGGAGGGCAACAAAGATGGTGCATGAATTGCATCACAAGTCCTAGGAGAACAGGTTGAAGGAACTGAACATGTACTCCCTGGAGGAGAGAAGGGAGAGAGGGGATATGATAGAGACATACAAGTATCTTACAGGGAGGAACAGGGTGCAGGAATACACTATTGTTAACGAAAAAGATGTTCCAGGACTAGAGGGCATGGGATGAAGTTGGAGGAGGACGATTCAGAGGAAGCGTGAGGAAGAATTTCTTCACAGAATGGGTGGTGGACAAGTGGAACACCTGCCAGCGGAAGTGGTGGGGCTGAAACAATCACAGGATTTAAGAATGCATGGGATAGACATAAAGGAATTCTGGAGGTCAGGGGTAAGGGGCAACAGACTTCTAGAAAAACATAAACTGAACTTACAAGCTCAAATGGGCAGACTGGGTGGGCCATAGGCCCTTATCTGCCGACACTGTCTATGTATCTATGTATCTATGAAGTACAAAGATGAGATGCTGACGGTGACAAGTGCATTGGTTTAGCTCCAGCAGGTGGGTCTTAAGTCCACTTTTAAATCCCCCTAATGAGTTACACTCCTGGGGATTTGTTGGAAGTGTGTTCCAGAGAGGAGGGATGAAGGCCAAAAAAGGCCGAGACCCTTTGGTGGACTTCACTCTGGGTACCATAGGAGCTGTCTACTTGAGGACCTTAGTGTCCTGCCATTCTTTTGTTGTCAGCAACTCTGCCTGACTTGAATTGGGGGGCAGGGCACTGGCCAGGCTGAGCTTATAAGCTAAGCAGAGATTGGTATTTTAGTCTGCCTTCCAAGATGGGCCAGAACAGGGTTTGGAAGACCTGACAATGATGTTCTCTGGGGGAGGGGTGCTCTTGCCACAAACCTGCAGATCCTGTGATATAGGGTTCTGAGCTTCTGCATCTCAAAGATTGTAACAAAGAGCAGTACTGGGGAACCATAAAATAGGGTGGGTAGAAAGGTACCTTGTGCAACCTTGAGCTGGGAGTCCTGTGTAAGATAGGGACTAAGGCGATACAGAAGTCCAAGCTTCTGGTTCAATGACTTAGTGAGCAGGTCAATGTGAGCCTTGAAGAAGCAATCCTGGTCAAGGATAAATTCGTAGATACTGGCCCATGGATACAGGATAGTGCTGACCATGAGGAATGTCTGCTGGGGGAAACTGATTATGCAGAAAGGGGGAGGAGGGATACATGCTCTAGAAATGCCTATATGCCCATACACCAAGTGGACCACTGGTATACAAAGATTTAATTAAGGAAGCCAGGAGGCTTTATTACAATGCATTATACTATATATAATTCAGGGAAGGAAGTGGTTTGGAGACATGTCAGTAGCATCAGTTGCAAAGGTTGTTTTTTTTTTTTTTTTTTTTTTGTGGCTGATTCAGGACACCACAGATAATATTATTTGTCACTATGTACATTGAAAAGTATAATATTTACTGATCTGTTGTAACTATAAGTAATGAACCACAATATAGAAATACAAATGCCCAGTGACATGCCCAGTGACTAATGATTGTATTGTGGCCTAATTTCCTCTGACTTCACTGTAATAAATGTTTTGAACTTATTTAGTTTAAAAAGGAAACTGATTTTTCTTTATGTTTTATTTAGTGGGGGACAGAACATTTTAAGCTAAATTGCTATATTATTAAGGAGGGGTTGAAAAAACTGTTATCAACTAAAGGTAGATAACTTAGCTTTGCCGTTTTTGTGTCCTTCTGTAAGTAATTTGGCCCTTCTTCAGTCATTAAATATACTACTGAGGAAACAGATATTCTATGTTCAATATATATTGTAGACCCTTATGATCTTTTAAATTAATTTGTTAATATCTCAATTGATTTTTTTCATATCCTCAAACAATTGTGTATGTTTGGTGTTCTTTTACTGGTATACAGATACTGAATCTTTTTTCTTCTACTTAATGATTTTATTTAGAGGAGTTGAATTACATCCCTTCTAAGAATGATATATTACAGACAAATGTATAAACTGTATAATAATTAAAATACATATAAAGTTTAAAAAGACAAGTAAGTTTAGTGCTGTCAGATTAGGTGAATAATTCTTCCCTGGGTTCCAGTATGCAGCTCTTTCCCCTTTTGCAAGAAACAGCTGAAAATGAGACTCTTTATATCTCAATTGTTAACTTTTATATGATGTAAACAATTCAAATAAATAACAGTAATATTTATTCCTGTGTCAGGAATCAAGCAAAATACAAACTTCAGTATATGTGAGCACAGCTGGATTGGCCTCATTTGTGTGTGTTCCTGTTCCTGTGGACTGGGAACTCCTCCTTGTCAACAGTGCACATCGAGGTAAAACTGATAATTGTGGCCCTTCAGGCTAATGGTTTAAAATCAGACCCTAAATGTTTCCAGAAACTATGAGGTACAATATTAGGTCCTGCTTCCAATTGTAAAATCTTGTCTGATAATTCAACAAAAATTAATTGGGAAGCACCGTCTTATGATGATGGTCTATTTCAGTACTACTGTGATAGTTGTCCAAGCCCCACACTGCCATTTTGTGTTTGTATTAATTTATTTCCTTAAAGAGTATATGTTTCCCCATTTTTTGTAAGAAGTCCCCACCACCACCACCAATTTGGTTCTGCTTCTGGAGTGCTTTTTGAAGTAATTAAAAGCAATCCTCTTTCAATACAAGTAAGGCTTCACCCTATGGTTCAGCAGCATCTTTAGTTCCTTTGGGAAATAGACTGAGCTATTGTAGACAGCAGAGACAACAGATTGTAAACATTGATCTGCTGGGGGTACTGGGAGGTAACAGGCCCAAGAAAATTGAACCAATCATGACAAAGATGAACAACAAAATAGAATCAAATTTGACATCACAGAAATTAACTTGAAAATTAAAATGAACAGCAAGTGTCAACATTATGAGGGTTGGCAAGAATGTTTTATGATAACGTCAATAAATTAAATTATTTTTTACATGGACTGCTGCTTAAAATTACTTTATGGAGCAGGGTCCCAGCCTCAGTAACAAAGGGTAATGGTGGTGTAAAACAGGGCAAAAACAGTGACCCCACTGTTAGGCGCCCTTTTGAAGCCATACATAGAAACAGTCCTTAGTCGCACAGGGAAAGAAGTCCCCCTGCAAAAAAGACCCATGCAAATCCATTGCCCAGGCATTACAAACCAAAATCTAATGCAACAATCATTTCCCAAAGTGCTGGGTTGTTACTAGTGTGTCTGAAAAAGCATTAAGTGCCAGTGCATCAACCACTTTGATCTTTAGTAGGAGTCTAGGGGCCACGGTATAAGTAGTTGGACAGTGTGGGTACCCTTTCCTGAAAATTCAACTGAATATTCAGTTCACAACCATCAAATATTTGGGTACTTGGTATTCAGGTATTTGTTATTCATTTTGAAATGTAAAAAGACCCTCCCCCTGACCTTGATTATTTCCCAATGTTCCACCCCCCCTTCCTAGCCCAAACCCAGTAAATCAGACAACCCCATCCTCCTGGATCAGCTCATTTGTTACTGTTAGACTGAGCAAGTGTGCTAGCACTTCTATTCATTTTGAAGGTGGCCAACTGTGGAGGAGGGTGGGTTGGGCCAGTTCCCTTCAAACTTCAAAATTGGGTGCTGGGGGGAAGGAGGGATCAGGGTGCTGCAAGGTAGGGGAGATGGGAGGATATTATGGAATCAATTTGTTTGGTGCAAACAAGCACTTTTTATTCAGAAAGACAGTGGCCAGCTGAGAAGGTGGCAAGTTATGCTGGGTGCACATCATTGGATTATAATATGAAAACCTTAAGAGTAAGGGGGAAGGAGGTGGGACTGGGGTCCTGACAGAGGGTGGGGGATGAAGGGTTGCATTATTTCATTGGGCTTTGGCTGGAGAAGAGGGCGGGAAACTGGTCCTGGTTGTGTTTTTTTGTTTGTTTGTTTGTTTTGCTTTGTTATTTCAGCAGTTTCCTGAATAGGAATCCCTATCATGGTTGGGTGCAAGGGTTGGAGTAGCATATGGTCACATGTCTTTCAATATACTGTTAGGAATCTGAGGGATTTGCTGCTCTCAACTCAGTGGAATGGTGCCTGGGTTGGCATTGCACAGAACCCTTTGATGGACTCTTTATGCTCATAACAATGTGTGTAGAGGGATTCAGAGTTGGCATATTTGTTTTTTTGGAGATTTGGATGAGTATATGAATAGCAGTGGCAGTCACATATGAATAGGTATGAACCATCAGGCATTCTAAGTGGGTGTCAGCCCTCTTATGCCTGCAACATTTCTCTGTTTTTCTGTTTCTATGATTTGAGGGGAATCTGGTAGCCATGCTTTTACATGGCCAGATCCAATCAGAAATCCTTTGAAAGAGGGGCCATGGTTCAAGGGAATTAGTCTTCACTGTGCATCTCTGTTCAAGCTGTACTCTTAAGCTTATCTGAGGGATTCTGGGTGCTCAGTGCTGGATTCAGAGGCTTCTGGGCAGATGGTGTGAGTGGGCAATTAGTGGGAACTATGGATGGTGGGGCATTGCTCGGTACAGTAATAGCAGGTTCCTGTGTGAGCATCCCCTCAAGGAATGTTTATTGATGACTTTCAAGTGTGAAGGATTCCCTGAAGATGCCAGTGTACATGATGGAACAGGAACTGATAACAGTTTCAAGAGGAATGGACCAGCAGAAAGGGGGAATTTGGGGGGGGAACATCTTGAGGTAACAGCCAGACTAAGGTAAACAGGCTGTTTCCTATCTGTTATGAATGGACCAAGGCTAGTTCAGGGGAATATGGTCCACAACAGTGTACCAGACTTTGAGTTAGGTATGGTATCTTAATGAATATCCATATTGAGGTATCAGTAGCTCTCACAGCAGAAGGAGTAGCACACATGGGTGCCAAAAGTAACATTAAGGGACAGGAGAGTCTCATATGTAGTAGTAATAAATATTTTCATTCATAAAATTCAATCCTTATTGAGAGAAACATTACTACTATAAATATTGAATAACAAAGGGCCCAATACTGATCCTTGTGAGACTCCTGATTTCATTTTAGCAAGGTCAGAATCAAATTCTTTGACAGAAACAAGTTGCTTCCTGCCTCTTAGATACTCATAAAACCATCTTGGGGAAGGGGTTAAGTGCAACACCCAGGAGTTTTAGCCTAGTCAGGAGAACACCATGGTCCAAGATATCAAATGCAATTGGTAGAGCTGTAAAGATTGCAGCCATTGACAGTCACCTGTCCAGAGCTTCCAGCATATCCCCAACTACTCTAAGACTGAAGTAGTGTTATGTTTTGGTTGGAACCCTGGTTGAAAACCACTTAAGACATTATTTCTATCCAGGAAGGACCTCAATTGAGCACTCACAAATCTCTTCAGAAATTTTAGACACTATAAGTTAGAGTGAAATTGGTCAATAATTGTTTATGTTAGATTTTGTTCCAGATTTAAATACTGGGATAACTTTTGCAGTTTTCCGAGCTAAGGGAAACTCTCTAGATGATAACGACTAATTAAAAATGGTAGTCAGCAGACAGACAATCACTGGGGCAGCATATTTTTAACAACAAAGACAGAATGTTATCCTAGCCAGTGGCTTTAGAAGTATCCAGGTTCAATAATTCTTTCCTCATATTGTCTGCCTCACTGTTCTCAAATTTAAATACAAGATTGTACATTTGGAGATGCCAACATTTTTTCCCTTGTGTCCACGCCAGTCAAAGGAAGCCCTTTATTCTTGTTATCAAAAAATGTTTCTAATCTTCTTTCTTAGCTTTTTTGTAATTTGCTTAATATACAGATTTTTTGACTGCTGATATTTGGTCTAGTCCAATTGTGTTTTAGTACTTTGTGTATGTGTCCACAGTTTATCAGTTTGTTTTTTTCAGTGCAAACAGTTTTGGGGTATACCAAGCAGAACCGTTTGTGTTTGCTTTTTTTTTACTGGTGTGTGCAAGTTACACACTGTCATAAATTCCTGATCAAACTAGGACTAGATGTTGTCTACCATTGACACTACGTCCAACCTTGACCAGTGAATTTTTTCTAACTTCAGTATAAATAATACATAGTCAACATTTTAATAGGCTCTCTACAAGATAATATTTTTGTTTCACATGCTCCGATCTTTAGCCTGAAGGCAAAAGATAACTTAGTGGTTGCTGAAGAAGTCTGATAATACTCAGTTCAATTAATAATTGTCTAATTTATTTGTTAAAATTAGATCACTTATAGTTGATGAGGATGGCACCTTGTGATTACTTCTTGCAGGCTCATTGATCAGCTGTCACATACCTAGATTGGTCTGTAGATCTTTTAAACTGTGGAAGAAATCTATTGTCTGCCAATTAACATCAAAGTCTCCCACTAATAGTAATTTGTGATTGGATTTATAGCAATACAGTGTATCCTGGGGCACAACAAATACATTAATATTTTGGAGGGTGATACAGCCCCACCAATAGTAGAGGCTGTTCATAGGGCAACCTGAGTTCTAAACATAGAATTTCCAGACTATTACTTTTGATATGTAGGCCAAATTCTACGATGCATATATTTGTTCTTCCATATATAAAACCTCGTCACTTTTTACTAAGATTTTTATGCTGTATCTGGTATCCTTCTATACCAAGAAACATGTTAGAAATTTTAGAATTTAACTATGTTTCATATACAATGATCAAATATGGTTTGTAACAAAAAAAAAGACATTGGGCAGGATTCACAAAGGAAGCCAAAAATCCTGCAGCTGCAGGAAAAAGGCCTGCGGCACAGCGGAAACGCAGTTGCGTGATATTCACAAAGAAAAATTGAGCAGGTGCAGAATTTTGTAAAATCCCCGCAGGTACGGAATTTCAGCAGCTGTGGAAATTGCACACGTGCTGAAAATCCGCAACTGCGGATCCACAGCTCCAGAAATAGCTTAGGAGGCATAGCAACAGGAGAACTTAATTAGCTGAAACAGCAGACTGTAACAGGGCTGCCATAGAATGAAGCTGAAAGCACCCACAAAGAGATCAGCAACCAGTCCCTCAGCTGGGACTACTGCAGCACAACAGGTATCAGTAGTACAATGACAGCACAGTGGCCAACTGTTACTGCTGGTCCTCCCCTCCCTTGGGTGTTCCTGTTGCCTGCAGAGGTAACACTCACTGCAGGCTGGCCAGGCTCTACTGCCTGTGGGGCTCCATCATGGGCTGCACTGTGTCTGGTGGTTGTTGCCTGTTGCCATATCATGGCAATGTGTGCATTTGTTGCTGTTACAGCAGCTACTGTTATACTATCTGTGATGCTATTACCTGTGCCTCACCTCCACCTTAATTGATTCCAATTGCTGGGGCACTATTGCAGTTTGCAGAGGGAGAGTTACACCTCATTCCACTGTGTGTAACATTTTTTTCTGCAGCTGAGGAAAAAATCTGGTTGTGAATAGCCATTCAGGGCTGTGCCTTACTTATCTCACACCTTTTTTTTCCTCAGGGACTTCCACAGCTGCACTTATTTCCACAGTCCTTAGTGTTGTTTTCTGTAGCTGCAGAGGGTTTTGTGAATAGCATTCAGTGCAAGTTCCCCTTAGTTTCCATAGCTATGGCAGTTTTGGGGACTTAGGGAAGGTTTTGCACCTTCAGAAAGCTTTGTGAATCCAGCCCATTCTCTTGTTTGGTCAATTTTTGGGGCAAAGCTTCTAGCATTGAAATGTACAGTGCTAAAACAATTGTTGGACAAAATATCAGTTGACAAATCACTATAATTCAGAGGACTGGGATTTGGGCCATTATTGCCACACAATAGTAGAGACAAACACATCTCAGTTTTTAGGATACAGTATTTATGGGATTTGTGAGATGACAGCTTTCTAAGTAGGCTATAATGCAGGTTTACCATCTTTGTATTTCTTGGTTTAATGGGCTTGCTAACAGAATTATTATTGCATGCTTTTGTGGCCACAAATTTAATGAGGCCCTTTTTAGAGCAACATCCATTATACCCAAGGGTAGAATTTAAGGAAAAAAGTGGTATTCTTGGCAGATTACCAGAGCCAGAAATTTGGTATTCCATCATGCAATTTGGTATTCTGCCCAGTTTCCATAGATTTTCATATTTTTAAAGATAGAACACTTAAAATACACTGAATTTCTTTATTAAAACCCAAAATAAACACACTTTTCCCTTAAATGCTACCCCTGATTCCTGGTCTCCTCCTCTCCAGGCATGCTATAGCTGCACTTTGCTGTGACTCCTGCTCCGCTGCTCCACCTGGACAACACGTCCCCTTGCCCCCTTACCTAACTTGTCTCATCCAGTGACTGAGTGATCAGTGATGCACTGACTGACCACCCATCACCTAGCATTTCCTCTGAAATTTGAGTCTCTTTGCTAGCCTGCCCACAGACAACTCCAGTGACCTTCTGCTGCCCTGACCACCAGTCCCGAGCTCTTGCCAGGTGAGTCATACTAGGTCCTCTGCTATCCTGAGCAGGCTGCTACTACTCTTTGTTCAAGTACTACAACACCTGGCCCCCTTGCCCCCTTCCCTGATGTGCTCAGTACCATGTGGATAGCATGACCATGAGAAAAACAATGCCATTGAAATAAATGGGCCCCCATTCATGTCAATGGTGTTTTTTTTTTTCTGCACATAACTTTATCTTTTGATATTTTGTAATGACAAAATGTGTGCTTGTGAGGAGGGATCTAAATGACACCAACAGCAAAAAGTAGAAAAAAATATCAAAAGGTAAGAAAATGATGTACATAAGAATAAAACAAAACACCATTGAAATGAATGGGGTACCATTCATTTCAGTGGTGTTTTTTTTTTCCCTTGGCATAACTTTCTTACCTTTTGATTTTTTCTACTTTTAGCTGTTGAGATGTCATTTAGATCCCCCACTCACAAGCCACAAGTGTTGCCATTACAAAATATCAAAAGATTAGAAAGTTATGCCCAGGACAAAAACACCATTAAAATGACTAGGGGCCCATTCATTTCAATGGCATTTTCTTCTCAGATGGCTGCATTCACAGAACCAGAAGCTCAATGTTTTAGGAAAATTGTGCACATTTTGGAGTAAGAACAGTGCCACCACATGATAGGGATCTGGTACTGCATGCAGCTAATGGGGGGATGGTATTTTCGGCAGAGTACTAGGGCTCAAATTGTGGTATTCTGGCATGAAATTTGTTATCCAAAATGTACTGGAATACCACTAAATTCGAGCCCTGACACCTGATTTATTTTTAAACTCTTATTCAAAAATACCATCTCACAAGATAAGCAGCTTTTAGGGCTGGACATTAGCCATATTCATGTTTCTGTATGTAGATTGGATCATCCAGATTGCAGAATTGTTTTAGCTGTTAATCCCCAACAAAACAACCCCACCTGGACCCAAAAAGCAGCCTCTATAATACATTATAAAATAACTAAAGTAACAAAAATAATCTAAATGGTTTATCCCAAATACAATTACCAAAACTTATCTAGGTTCTTAATCTCTAAAGAACTAGCATAATGATAGCAGTAATGTTTGATTCTGTAGTGTTTTAATCTGTACAGTGCTTTGAAAAATGAAAAGCGCCATATCAATAAAACTATTACTATCATTATTTAGTATTATTATATGGCAAGCCATAAAATGCTAATCAACAAAATTTAAAAAAGGCAGTCCTAGAAACAGTCACTGAGTAGAGCCATTCATTGGAGCACTAGTATAAATTACATGCACCAGCCCTTCACAATTCAGCAGCAGCAATTTTCAGAATATTAGCAGCAGTTCACAAGCTATGATAAGGCTGCTGCAAAGTGTTGAATCAATAAGGAAGTTGTTGCTCACTCAGTCTGTCAAAGACTGGCAGTTCAAAGGTATGGCAAAGCAAAGATGCTCTCAGTTGCTAAGAAGAACATTTGACAGAAGGTATCAAGAGCATTTATACAGTTTGCTAACTCCAGTTTCAATGTAAAGCATGAATACAGGAGATGGGCAGACAGCTCCAGCATATCTTAGGCCCACAATTAGCTTCTACCCAGTGTCAATGCTTGAGCAATATTGATGGCTTATATGCCAGTTAGGGGGCAAATGCTATTACATTTGATGTTTAAGGCTTTTTTACTGAATTATGCTTCACATAAACTACTGTACATGTAACTGTGTTTGCTCAAAACATCAGAATATGGATAAGTACTAATGAATTATATTGCAGGGTGCTCCCACAAAATGTGTTAGGAATGAATTGTGAGGTGCAGGATATGACTGACATTTATCACTTGTCCCCCCAAGTACAAGTGACTATACAAGAACTATTGATCTTTTGTTAAGAGTAGTTATTTAAGTAACATTGTGACTGTTACTGATACCTGAAGTAACCACAGGAAGGCCATGCATACTTAAGCTGTTTGCAAGGGAACTCCTGACAAACCATAACATCCACATACCCTTAAACACGTGAGTCACCCTGGGCAATGCTCACCCCCATCCAGGCAGAAGAGACACTAGGCAGGACAGATCATGAGGGGTTGCACTAACATGCTGGAGTGTGACTCACACACAATTCCACCCTGGCATAGCACCATGTTGCAACTGTGTGAAATGGGCAGTGATGTCCAGAAGTTGAACTGCCAACCACTCCCTCCTAATTGTATGCCTTCTTCAGTGTATGGTTGATCACAAATCACATGTATAACACCTCCTACTTCAATTCCCGGTAGTCTAATGTCACCCCCTCACCTGAAACCTATCTGAAAGTTCTCCTACAGTATATCTACCTAGCCACAGACCCATTAAATTGCAGTTTGATGGATTGTGTC
The DNA here is from genome assembly GCA_016271365.2 of Neoceratodus forsteri. Lineage (NCBI taxonomy): Eukaryota > Metazoa > Chordata > Ceratodontiformes > Ceratodontidae > Neoceratodus > Neoceratodus forsteri. The sequence continues at coordinate 617,281,133 of CM028133.1, forward strand.
CATCTCCCAACATCTTACCCACCAGCACTCTTGTGTCCCTTTTAATTTAGCTATTGTACAAGGTTTCATTTGTTAACTATTTGTAGTTAGAAAACTTAACAGTGCAAACTGTGTAGTCCTTATCAGGTACACTTTATGCTGAAATAAAATCTAATCTGAGTTCTAAAACCACTTCTTCTTTAGTGCAGAAAAATGTTTCTGTTTTGTCATGGCCTCTGGGGATCAGGCTAACTAGTTAAGAAAATAACATTTTCTAGGGGTGTTTTAGTGTCACTTCACTTCTGCCTATCTCTTTCTTTGCCCAGTCCTCCTTCTTTCCCTTTTGCCACCAAAATTAAGCTGTTTAGAAAACAGAAAATGCTCACTGTAGAAAAACAGGACTATGTCTCTTAAAAAAAACACTGGTTGCTTCTCACTAAATAATGTTTTTCTTTTTATGTAGTAGGTTGACCATGATAAAATTTCTGTAAACAGAACCCAAGATCAGTCAAGAAACCATTTTGTTTTAGAAGACATAATGGGACTAAATGCAACATGATCCTAATGCCTTTTTGTGATCTGTGATCTCAAGGCCAAAGGCCGAGTGACTTCAGCTGCTGGACGTGCTGTAAAATATGTTTTACACACATCCCTGAATGCCTTATTGCACTTATAAAATTGCCTCTTTGTTTTACTTTTTACTATTGGGAAAAGCATGTTTATATGTAGAAACAATAGATTTAGTTGTGTGCATTTGTGATAAAATGGTCCTTCTGCACACTGCAAGTGATGTCATTGATGATGTCATTGTATTATTGCCTACTTTCTTCTTCCTGTTTATTTATGTTTGCTTGTGCGCATGCTCAAGAAACATGTTGTGACAGCTTGCTGGAGTAGTAGGTTGTGGAGGGGTGGCAGTGTGTGGCCAATGCTGCCACTGCTTTTTGCGGCTTGTCTCTGTGGCACCAATGAATGAGCGTGCTGTCTATGACAGCAGTGCAGAAGCGAGCCATCAACTTGAAAGAAATCTGCCGCTGTAATGAGAGACAGGCTTGTCATTATAGAGGCAGATCTGACACACCTTCATTATGTGCCGTTCTTGGTGAAACAATTTCAATAAACATGGCAGCGGATCCCACCATCCGCCTCTCACAGTGTCTAGTAAGCCGACATCAGAGGTGCCCAAACCCCCATCAGCATGCCCTCTCCCCAGTTCATTTGCCAATGGAGGAGTCCAATTCCCATCGGCATAATGCCCCCTTACTTTATTTGTCTGCCAAGAGGGGTGCCCAATCCCCCTCGGCATCATGCCCCCCCCAAACACAGACACACCTTCTTTGCTGACGGGGGGCCCAATCCCCATTGGTTTCAGTCCCCCTTCCCAAAAAACACAGGTGGCATACTGAGAGCCCACCCCAGTGTGCCCAAAGCAAACCTGTGGGAAAAAAACCTTCCCACGACATCTTTTTTTTTTTTGGTCCCTGTAAAACCAAAAACAGTCCCTCATGGTCATGATGCCTCCTCCCTCAACCCGCACCCACCCTCTGCACACCCCACCTTCCTGCACCACCACCCCCATCACCCCATACTTACGTCCAGAGCCCGGTGCAATGATCTTCGATGGAGCGGGAGATGTCTGCACACTTCAAAAGCTGATTGTGAACTGAAGAAAATCATTGTAAGCTGTACAATGGCATCAATGGGGGGGTTCAGCTTAGGTGGCTATCTCGGCCATTTTTCTGACTTTTGGCTCCAGATTTTCAACATGGGGTTCTTGGGATCCCATCTCATGAACATAGTCACTGTCATTTCATTATTCAGTCCCAAAAGGTGATTTCGTGGTCACTGCATGGAATCACCTTTCAGGACCAATTAATGAAACAACAGTGTCACTGTTCATGAGATAGGCTCCAAAAACCAATGTTGCAAATTTGGTGAAAAAATTCCAAAAAATGACTGTGTTATGAGCATGCATTGCGCAGTTCCCATGCACACTCGTAACTTTGAGAATTTTTAATATTTTCACTCCAGATTTTCAACATTTCCATTTTTCTACATCTCCTTATGAACAGTACAGCTGTCATTTTTCACATTCTGCCCAAAATCTGTTTTCACACATCTGGCGCACAATGGTGCGGTTGCTGTGCGAAATCAATGTTTGAGACAGGTTATGAAAATCACAGTGACAGTGTTCATAAGGAGAGGTCCCAAAAAGGCCATGTTGCAAATTTGGTGAAAAAATTCCAAAAAATGACTGCGTTACCAGCGTACATTGCACAGTTTCCACACAAGCTCGTAACTTCACTAATTGTTATATTTTTATTCCAGAGTTTCAGCATTGCCATTTTTGCGCACCGCCTTATGAACGGTACAGTTGTCATGTTTCACATCCTGCCCGAAACATGTTTTTGCACCTGTGGCACACAATGGGCGCGGTCACTGTGCGAAATCTACGTTTGGAACAGATTAAGAAAATCACGGTGCCACTGTTCATGAGTGGGAGGTCCCAAAATGCCTATGTTGAAAATCTGGTGTAAAAAATTCCCCAAATAATTGCATTATGGGTGTTCATTGTGCAGTTTCTATGCACGCTCGTGTCTTCACCAATTTTTTTATATTTTCACTCCAGATTTTCAACATTGCCATTTTTTTACACCTTCTCATGAACAGTACAGCTGTCATTTTTCACATCCTGTTTGAAATGTGTTTTTGCACCTGTGGCACCAAATGGTGCAGTCGCTGTGCAAAATCACCTTTCAGCTAACGAACTAATAGTGTCACTGTTCATGCGGTGGGGTCACAAAAAGCTCATGCTGAAAACTTGGAGTGAAAATACGAAGAAACACCCAGGGCATTAGGGTTTCTGACCATAATGCCCTACCCTGTAGGGACTGACAGGCATCAGGGGTGTGACTTGGGATTGTCGACAGTAATGCTTACACCACTGCAACCCCTCCCCAATCCTGCAGCTAGTAACAGGCATCGAGGTGTGCCTTGGACTCTTCAGCCCCAAAGTTTACTCCATTCTCCTATACTACATTCATTTCAGTGTATTTCCTTATGGAATGGGGTGAGTGTAAAGCACAAACACCTCAAGGCACACCTCAACACTTGTCAGTGTCTGCAGGGTAGGGTGAGGTGAAATGGCATGAATGTTATGAGCAATGACCAAAGGCACACCCCAATGCCTGTCCTTCTGTGCAGGGTGGGGGTGGGGTTGGTGTCAGTTCAATACTTCACTGCCATTCCTATTCTGCATCTGTCTAACACCTGCACTTCCAGTGCTAATGCCAGCAAGCAAACATTCAGCATTGATAAATGCATGTTTTCTCTGTTTTTCTCCACATTCAAGATATGGAATGTTTACCAAGGAATACATGGATTCAAAATTCTGCTCAGTTGCACTGGCAGAATGTTTCTCTCCTAACACTCTGTACACACAGAGAACAAAGGCCTTTGTTACAGCCAGAGACTCAATTATCTCACTGTCAGGGCAAGAAGAAGAGAGTTCCCTGATGATCAGGTAAAGATAGAAGGGGGATTTTTCACTGTCAGCAAAGAAACAGATGTAGTGAAAACTATAAACAATACTTATTGTTTCTAATTTGTTTATGTATGTAAAGAGAGTGTGATAATCAGGGAAACAACATTTAATTAATTTGTTTTATTTTTTATTTAAGGTAGTTTTATTTTTAGGACCCAGTTGAAGTTTTTTTTTTTTTTTTACAGTGTAAAGGTAGTAGCCATGTTTGTGGTGGAAGATCATTTCTGGCTGTAGGGGTTAACTGAAATGCTTGTGTTCCAAATGCCTGATGATCTGGGTTCCAGACTCTTTACTGCTGAGCAGTCCTTTTTTTTAACCATATATAAACCATATTTTACACACAAATAAGAGCCAATCAGATTATTGGATTTCACCCTGCTATTTTATAACATGAGCTAAATGTCTATGTATATGATTTCTACATAAGGATTATTTCATTCATCTTATTGTTAGAATTCCAAATAGTTTCACAACAGACAGTTTAAGGGGACTACAATGTTATAATTGTGAATACTATGGCTCAAAGACTACATGACGTTTTAACTGCACTCCACTGTGGGCTGGCCCATTCGCATAGCAGGCAGGGCTTCTGCCCGCGACATCATGATCTCAGGTTCCGGAATGGACCAAAGAGTCAAAGGGCTGGCCAGGAGAAGAAGGATCGAGCATCCCAGGAACCGCTCTCCTTCTTTGGGAGGAGGGGGGTTGAGTGCCTAGTGCATGACTGGCCCCCTGCAGAGGCTGGTGTGAAGCAGCTGTCAGTACCTGCATTGTTGCTGGAGGTGGGACAGATGTCAGCAAATGTGCCCTAGATGTCATTGCATGTCCTGCCTCCTGTGGTGGAAAACGTGGAAAATGTGGGCTGAGTGAGATGCTCACACTGCAGGTCTAGCACCACTGTCTGTGGCACCACCAGAGACAAATCCTACCATCTGACAGAAGGGTGAGCCCTGGGGGGCATGTCAGGGTATAACCCAGGGATGGAAGCATCCCAGAGCCATATACCAGTGTCCAAAAGGTGATTGGGCTCCCTTCCATGGCCCTGCTCTGGACGTAAGCCAGAGTGTATCTCCAGCTGGGTAAGTCCATGGCAGTGGGTGACAGGGCCGGGAGTGGGGATGGGCTGATGGGAGCCAGTTCTGGGAGAAGAGACAAAAGTAAAGCAAATTTAAACAAAAAAATATACTCCACTGCATCTGTAGTACTGTTATTTCTGCAGTGTCTACAGCCTACAGTTACTGAATTTGGTTACCAAATTATAACATGGTGGCAACTCACATTTCAAGAAGGAATCTTATGGCATGACAATTCTTTGGGATAACATCACGCCTCGGGTGTGCTTTAAGGAACAAGGCACAGCTGAATGCCTTCAGTCACCTAAGAAGTGATGCTATCCCAGCACAACCCATACCTTGGAGTGCCTTATTGCAATTATACAATTGCAGTAGTGTTAAAAAAGTCTTTTAAGTAAGTTGTTCTTTTGATTGGTTTTAGACTGTGATGTACAGAGATAACATCACTGCTGGAACTGCCTCTAGCTGGCTGTATGGTGCCAGTTCAATAACTAAGTTGTCGACTGCCATCACAGCGATGGATTTATGTCGACCGCAACTTGTGGTCAAAATAAATTGGACTTTAGACCCTGGCCGGTTTTTCATCCGGAGGCTTTGCCCCCCTGACCACCCCTGTGGGGGGCTCTGCCCCCACACCCTCCAATCACTAGGATTCTAACTCTGAGTCAAAACTGGATCAGGGAGGGGGTGCAGGACCAGGAGAGAGAGAGAGTGCTGGGGTCTTAGGTGGTCTACTACAGTGAAAAGGTCAATATTGGTGGCATCGACGTTTGCGCTGTAATGATGTCGCCATCCTGGGTGCATACCCTTATGGACCACTCAGCTTTCAGTATTTTATCTATCCATTTTATAATGCTTTAAAAATCCTACAAGTTAAAAGCCAGAATTAGAGGAATTAAGAAAAAAGACCATGTTTAAATAGAGAGTTTGTTAACTGTATGTATAGGCAGCATCAATGTGATTTGATCTTAATATGATTTGTGATGTTTGCCCATATGCAAATGTCTCTATTTAACAGCATTATTTAGTCTATTTTAGTAGCATATTGGCTAATTCCACTGTCTAGCAACAGTTCAAAGTGTTAACAAACGACAGACAGAACTTGCCTTCGCTCATGTCCCCTGTCCAGACCCCTAAAGTAATGTAGCCAGCTCCTACAGTTTGCTGTCAGCACCCTATAAATGGTTATTTTTATTTTAGAGCTCATCTGTGATTCTAACAATGTTAACCAGAGTTGAAAGCATGCTACTGTACACACATTTCTTTTTTTCTTATGTGCAGTGTATACAAACTTTAAAGGGAGATAACACATACTTCTGGTGACGTCACGGATCTGCAAGGAGCTTAATGGTTAGAGCTCCCTACCCAGTCTACAAATCTAACCTCCTAAATCTTAGAAATTCAGTGGAAAAATGTCACGAAACTCAGGGGGGAAACATATAGAAGGCTACAGAGGCAGAAATTGAAACTGGGGGAAAGATAAGAATCAGGATGATACCCGATTAGTAATGGATCCCTCCAGCAGGTCTCTCTCACCAGCGAGCTCCCACGTGGCTGGCTATGACACGGACAGAGAGTCAGAGCAGCTATCTCGAACTAGATTTGAAACTCTCCTTAATAAGATTCGGGAATCCAGAACGGAGAACAAACAACAATTTAAAGCTGTACACAAACAACTAACTAACTACACTCAAGACACGCATAGGAACAATCGAGGAGTGGGTGTCGGCAAATGAAGAGACCACAACACAGCTTACTGAAATTGTGCAGGCCCTAGTACAACAAACAGAAGAGCTGCAGTCTAAATGCCTCGATTTAGAGGGGCGATCTTGCCGTGATAATCTCCGGTTGTACAGCCTCCCTGAAGGCATGGAAACCACCCCAATAGCCCCTTTCATAGAGAACCTATTAAAGGACATACTAGATCTGCCAAACTCCTATACATTTCACATAGAGAGAGCACACAGATCTCTGCAGACAAAACCTACAGATCCTTCAGCTTGTCCACGCTCTATCGTGTTTAAACTATGCTCATTCAGTGATAAGGAAGACATCCTATGACGAGCCTGGGTGAAAAAAGAAATAAAGTACCTGACACACAGAATATTCCTGGACCATGACTACCCACAGGAAGTGCAGCAGCAGAGGCTTCGATACCTCCCAATCCTGAGGACACTCCGAGAGAAAGCTATCCGCTTCCATACCCCATACCATGCTAGGTTGCAGATTTTTTGGGAGGATGGGGTGAAGATTTACTCTACAGTTGAGGAAACGACCCATGCCCTAAAGGAAAGAAAAATACAAGTGTCAGAGAACCAGAACCTAAAGGAAGGGAAGAGCGGACAGATTTGGCAATGCAACCCGAACAGGAAGAAGATGGTCTCCAAAATACTGCAACACGGGGCAGCGCTACACAGATTACAGAACATACTCGGCAGAAAGAGAGAAATGGCAGATAAACCGACCTGAAAAGTAGTAAACTGTCTCATTTGCTCTGCAAATAGGAAGTGACTGTGGCGATAACCCCTTGGATCTCTATTCTACCACCAGAGGACTAGCAGGAGATAAGTACTTTCCCGACATCATGTTTACTAGTCCGCACTGGGAAAGCTGAATGGGATGGGGGGGGGGAAGCTGAGCTAGTCATCAGATTTACAAGCTATCCTTTTGTTTTGAGTAGTAATTAGCCTTTCACAGTTACTGTTTCTTGGTTGTGGATGAACAACAGAGGTTTGATCTCTACACTGGACTACGATCGCTCTCCTCAGACAACCATTGCCTTGAACATGCTGAAAGACATTTATCTCCCACTTTCCTTTTTTTTTTTTTTTTTTCTTTTCTCTTACAGTTTGGGCAAAGTCAAAGTAATACATATTAGGTAGATGGGAGACCTGGCAAGATCAGCATGTTTTACAGGCTATGGAACATGGTTATCACATGGGGGGGGTTAAAATAAGAGGGGGGAAGACAAAAGAATCAAGAGGCTCCTGAAACTGTGTGGGAATCAAATAGCTCTGCAGTGAAATGTGTGGTCCTTTGAGCTCCTTTCATACCACCAAATGAGTAATCCTAATTAAAGGAGGGGGGGAATTTAAGCTATGGCATGCGGGGGGGTGGACGCTGAATTGCAGTTAGAGACTGAACCACATACCACCCTTACTTACCACTGGTGTTTAGGCTCATAGTACTTTGAACCCAAGAACAATCCCCCCTGTGCTCACTTCTCCAATGAATTCTAGTTTGGATCTATCTACAATACTACTATCATCATTACTGAAATGAGCACTCACATCTTCTGGGTTTATGTGACATGGTCACTACAAGGCTGAACGCGGATACAGAACATATAAATTAAATAATTTTGAGAAATGGGCAGAATATGGATGCCAATTTGGGGGGAGGGACAGGGGGAGTAACAAATAAGGAGAAGAGGAGTTCAGTGAGTCAAATCCTGGTGAATAGAATGTTGCCCCGGTTACCCTAGAGACCTCTGAACTCTGCTATACCTGGAAATATCAGCCTTAAAACTAATCAAATGATCTTTCTGTACTCTGATCTAGATTGGATTTTGTTTTAAGTGTTTCATGGGTGAGTAGACTGGATATGGGGACATGATTGGCTTAGTGCAGTCCGTGTTCTAGGTGCCAATTGGTACCTGATTTTTCATTAAACCCTTTTTTTGCTTTTATCTCAGGAGCCCAATATCAACTACGGCTCTGGAGGAGGTCTTCCGGAAATGGAAGCTCTAGTATTCCTCCTCGTTCTTCTCTAAATAGAGAAAGGACACAGGGGCTAATTCAATATATTAGCCCCCGCCTTGGAAGCAACCAGTTATTGTTTACATAGTTGACACAGTTCTTGTTAAAGCCAAGTTGGCTCATTTAAATAGTTATTTATTTTTCGTGTCTAGGAAACAGATAAATGGGGATTCTAAAGTATTATGCTGGAGTAGCTTTAGAAGAAAGTGGAGGCCACTACATCTATGGAACCAAAACTACGGGGCAGATAACAAGCAGGGTAAAATAGGTAAAATATGAATAGGACACAATCTTATACCATATGCACATATAATGTGCATGGAATTACTAATCCCATTAAGAGGAGTAAAATCCTCCAGAGCATGAAAAGGGCAGGGGCTAACATTGTTTTGATGCAGGAGACACATCTTTCTCTGGCTGAACATAAAAAATTTGAATGGCTGGGTTTCTTCCATGTGGTGGTCTCTTCTTATAAAGGAGGGAGAAGAAGTGGAACAGCAGTAATGATTAGACAGGGTACCCAATTTGAAATAAAAGACCGGATAATAGATAAGGAGGGGAAATGTGCTATGATAAAGGGATATTTGGATGGACAAATAACAACTTTGGCATCCAAATACATCCCCCCTGCCTCAGGATATGAAGTGTATAGAACATTCTTTACAAAATTAGAAGAATGGTCAGAGGGGCAAGTGATATGCGGGGAGACCTCAACCTAAATATTACAGAAGGGGTCTCAAATCAACAATTTCATGGTTGGGGGAAGAAAATGACTAGTCAGGTTAGAAAATTACTTCAGGAACTTGGCTATCAGGATGTATGGAAGTATATACATGGCACAGTCCCCAGACATACCTTTTACTCCCAGACTCATAATACCTATTCATGCCTGGACTTTTTTTTACCCCTAGGGAACAATTGAGAGAAGTACAAAGGATCTGGGCTGGAGACTTTGTATTATCAGACCATGCCCCTATTTTCTGCTAATTTCGACCACAGTTAACCAGGAAAACAACCTTTTGGAGATTGAACCTCTCCTTGTTAAGAGACAAACAGGTCCAAGAGTCCATTGAGGACACGATTGTCCAAGCCCTTATACAGAATGAAACTAAAGATACTACTGTATCCATTCTCTGGAATACCATCAAAACAATCATTAGGGGGAAATTGATAGGTATCTCAGCAAACAAGAAGAAACAAAGAGAAGCACACCACCTTTCCCTGGAACAAAAAATAAAAGACTTAGAAGAACTTCAAAGCATTAAAGCGAACAAAACCAGGAGTAAAGAACTAGTCACTCTAAGGAAGGAACTCAATAAAATATTAGCTTATGCTATAGAACAGAAACTAGTGTTCCTAAGACACAAGTATTACGATGGAGGTCCCCAATCGCTAAGAATAATAGCACATCAGTTAAGGACACAAAGGATAAAATCTAACATTATGAAAATTAGACACCCACATTCAGGCAAAACACAGAATACTGTTAAAGGGATTTCTGAGGCATTCCTTAATTACTACTCTTCACTTTATATGGCACCAGTTACCCCCTCGGATCAGAAAATTCAAGAATTCCTTTTGTCTTTGAACCTTCATACCTTATCCAGGGAGCACTGCCACCAATTGACCACCCCAATAACATTAAAAGAGACAGAAGTAGTAATAGGTAACTTAAAAACAGGGAAATGCCCAGGGTTGGACAGACTCCCAGGGGAATTCTACAAGTCCATCTCCAAAATCTTAACCCCACTACTTAGTAGGGTATTTTCCCATGTCACTACATAAAAGGGGAATATCCCCCCATCATGGAATGAGACCATAGTCTCAGTTATACCGAAGCCAGGCAAGGACCTCACCTACTGTGCATCCTACAGACCCATATCTATATTGAATACAGACTATAAAATTGTAACTTCTATTATGGCTAGAAGACTCATTCAGTTCACGCCAAGTAAAATACATATGGACCAGTGTGGTTTTATCCCAGGCCATCAGGCCCAAGACAATGTTAGACGTACTATATACCTACTGGAACATATCCAGTCACAGAACATACCTACTGTCCTCCTTGGACTTGATGCAGAAAAAGCATTTGATATGGTCTCATGGAAATTTCTTGTGGAGGTTCTTGCCTGCTTTGGTTTCCCAGATCAGTTCATAGAAACCATATTTAAATTTTATAATAAACCTTCTGGATATACTGTATCAGAGCAAACGGATATATATCAGAACGTTTTTTGCTCCATAGAGGAACCAGGCAGGGCTGCCCTCTATCCCCACTCCTTTTTGCCTATTATATTGAACCCCTAGCACAATACCTAAGGCAATCTCCTGATATTGAAGGTATTATGGTTTCAGCAACAGAACATAAAGTAGCACTCTTTGTAGATGATCTTTTAATATATCTAACCAACCCAGAATCCTCTATGCCCACTGTTTTTCAGAAAATACAGGACTTCTCCTACCTATCTGGGTATTCCCTCAATATTAACAAAACTGAAGCCCTTTCAGTAGAATATGAGCTTACATCCACACTCTGATCCAGATATCCCATTAGATGGGATAGTTCCACCCTTAAACATTTGGGAATACAGATCCCAAAGGACCTATCCCAATTATTTATACAAAACTATAATCCCCTGATAGAGGCCTTGCAGCACAACATGAGAAGATGGAATCTTCTCCCATCTTCATTTTATACTCGCACTATGTCTCTTAAGATGAATGCATTTCCTTGCTTTCTATACCTCTTTCAGTGTGTGCCCTGTACCATTTCCCCTAAAGAACTTTTCTCATGGCAGAAAGCATTCAACACCTTTCAGTGGAACCGTAGGAATCCCCGGCTCAACTTACAAAAACTCGCTCTCCTTAAAGCTATGGGACAGATAGCTTTCCCTTCCCTGGCTGACTGCTGGAAGGCAGCTCAGATGTGTCTGGCATTGCTATGGGATATTAAAACCTACCAAGCAGCCTGGAAACAAATAGATATGTCCAGAGGGATATTTCCCCTTTTGCCAGCGTTCTTATTCTCTCCACCACTATTACTAAGAGCCCAGCAGGTTGTTCCAAAAGCCACGTCTACAATATTAGAGGGTTGGAAGAGAGGGATTAGAAACAAACAATCACGTTAGCACCTTTGGAAGTACCAGTGGTTCTTGGTGAATCCACAATTTGACTTCCCCATACTGAAACCCTGGTATGACACTCAAACAACAAGGGGCCTAGTAGTCCCATGGCAGCTTATCAGAGGAAGTATGGTAATAAATTTTGAGGAGGGTCAAAAAAGATATGCACGGAGGGAAAGAGATAGGCTTTATTACTACCAAATTAGGGATTATGTTAATAAACAAATCAGCATTAGAAAGGAAGGGTCCCAGATGTGGGAAGGCTAAACCCCATTTACTCAAATCTGGTCCTCATTACAGGGTGAAAAAGCCATATCAATAATACATAAATTTTTAATCCAACAGAATGCACACTCCATGGAACCAGTTAAAGCTAGCTGGAAAAGAAGTTGAACCAAGCAATAAGCAATAAGGATTGGCCTAAAATATGGACGGGTACATGGTTCGCCACCTCCTCCCCAACCTGGAGAGAGTTTGTATAGAGGGTCAGAGTGAGGTTTTTTTTTTTTGGTACCCACAACACTAGCACAGAGAAGCCCAGAGACCTCCTTGGGTTGCTGGCGAGGGTGTGGGGAACATATGGCATTGCATAAACACATTTTTTATGATTGTCTGAAAATAAACACCTTTGGGACTTCGGTCTCTCACCACATTACTAATATACTGGGTTATCAACACCCACTCACTGGGGTCAATCTCTTGTTAGGTATTCCACCTGATGAAGTAAAAGATAAAACTGTTCTTTATTTATGGGCCATTCTGCTATGTGCAGCATACAAGTCCATCACCAAAAAATGGTTCCAGAATATCCCACCTACAATAGCTGAATGGCAATCAGTGATCCTTATCATACAACATAACTAACAAATGTCCCACGCAATAAGTTGGAAACATACACTATGTACTGGACCAGATGGATACTAACCCAAGATCAGATTCAATAAGATGGGGGGGGGCGCGGAGCTACAAGGAATGGGAATTTAAGTATTAACTAAGATAGTATCCTTCTGGTCCTCATTACAGGGTGAAAAGGGTGGTGTCAGTGTGGCTCAGTTGGTAGCACATCTGCCTCTGGACCAGAAGGTTGTGGGCTCTCGTCCCACACCGGGATTGGAATTGCACATAAAAATCGCTGGCATCTGAGTGCAGTATTGGGGGGTGCTGTACTGCTGGGGTGTGCCGTCCTTCAGATGAGACATTAAACCGAGGTCCCTTCTGCCCATCCTGGTGTTGTCCTGGTGGGTGTCCAGGTGGAAGTGAAAGAACCCAGGGCACTCTTCGTAAAGAGTAGGAAACATTCCCGGTGTCCTGGCCAACATTCCCCTTCCCATAAACTGGTTCATGCAATTATCCAGGCTGTGTGTGGGTGATGATGTGCGATATGGCCGCCACCACACATTCAGTCACTTCACTACCAGTCTAGCATTGCTTGTAAAGAGCTTTGGATGTATGAAAAGCGCTATATAAATGCTGATTCTTCTTCTTCTTCTTCTTCTTCTTCTTCTTCCCTTAAGCTTACTTATTCAAACGTGATGTGCCCCCTATCAAATATCAGAAATTAACTTAAACAAGGGGAACTGAGGTAGAATACCTCCCTTGAGCAACTGATTTTACTCACTGAATTTATTTAACATATATAAGTTCCTAACCCAATGCTGTTACATATTTACCTGTATGCATTTTAATTTTCTTTTTTAGTTTTTTATTAACCTTAAGACTTGTGCATTAATAATAACAAGCAAATAGCTATAGTTTCAGATAGCTATGAACCGTTAACTCTGTATGTAAAATCGTAACAAAGGAATGTTATACCAGAGGATATGTAAGTTAACTCATTTTCTAATAAAGGAAGTATTAAAAAAAATAAAGGGAGATAACACAATAATCAATTTCAAGCTGCTGAGAGGATTTTTTAAACATTACACTGACAATCTTTCATGGCTCATTTCCTCCCAAGGTACTTTGCAGGACCACTGTTTAAGTAGAAAGTGAACATTAGACTAGGGTTTTGATTTATATTGTACTGTACATATAAATGCCTGAAAGCATTTTAAATAGGTACTATAGATACTAGAAGTGCACTGACTGGGGAAACAAAGGGATCAATCCTTTTATGCTCCATAGCATCCTACACATAGCCTTGGATAGTTGTATCAAATCTGTTTTATTAAAGCAGTGAGAATTACTACTAGCTGGGACACGTAGGATATCCTCTACTCTTCACTGTAGTCACTTCTGTCTCTTTACTGTCTAAACTCCCTTCCTCCCCTTTCCCCTCTCCTCAGGCACCTACTTACTAGCTCCTGTCTTGCTTACTGCTAGCTTACAGCACCCCAGCTGAGCTGCCTTTTTTGTAATTAGGTAAAATCTCATGTTGCACTGTATTTTGGGGTCCCATGTTTAATTTTGCTTGGTCATTATATTTTTCTCGCATATTTTGTACCCTGTACAATATTTGCTGTTTAGCTCACCAGATTTGCTGTTTGAGCTTTTCCTGTCCCTGTTGTATCCTCCTCTCCTGCCCTAACAGAACACACCTGAAAATGAGGCTTATCTCAGTGTCCCTATCCCAATCCCCAAATTTTAAATGAATAAAATTGCAGTGTCAGTGCTGGAAATGTGCCAAGGTCCCAAGTTAGGTATGACAGAAATCTGTAAGTATGCCACTATGCTCATGATATTAGCAAGCTCTAGCCTAAACCATCACCACTACATGAGGTCTCGTGTTAACAGATTCATGTCAATAGCATTCCATTACTACCAAGCAGAGACATACTAGAGAACAGGGGGTCCAGTGCACATTCACAGTTGGTTGTGGAGGATTTTAGCAGCATGTCTAAGTCCCCATGTGAGCAAGAGTGACCCAGTTGATGTTAACCAACCCAAATTTTGAAGCAAAATGCAAGGGAGGCAACTGTATTGATTATGAAGAAATACAAAATCGTACATACCCACGGAATGCAAAGCATCATGGAATATATATGCAAATCACCATGAAAATGTAGGCTGGGTCAGCTTTAGGCAGGAATGTATGGTGCCAAAGGCCCTTTCACACAATCTGCAAAAGATGAGAACAGAAGATACAGACATGTGTTTCGACCTGCACAGGACATATCAGTGTGCCTCATGACTGTAACTCACCCCAGGGGAAATGAACCAGCCCTAATGTGGTCTAATGACTTTGGGCCATGGTGGGCCCAAGAATAAGAAAGCAAGCCAAAAAAGACAAAGATCCTCAATACAAAAGCACTGAAGCGAGGGTTACTCAAAGAGGGCAGCTTTTGCCTCAATGCTTTTGTGCTGAGGTTCTTTGTCTTTTTAGCTTGAATTTAGTATGTGCTAGCCCAAGAGCAAATCTTAATCCCCATTAAATGGTTCTCATATAAATCATACAATGTAATAAGTTTCACAGGATAAAGACAGATGGCTTCATGACAGGAGCTTGACAAAAGTTTTGTCAAACGACCTGTCAGCAACACCGGCAGGTCGACCGCATTCTGCAGTTGGCTGCCGGTTCGCACTGTCCATCCTTGTTTTATTCAGGAGGGCTTTACACCCTAAACCCCCCACTTAAAGATTATCAACTCCAAGTTGGAGCTGATTGGGGGGTGCAGGACCCCTGACAGACAGCACCAGGTTTCAGTGGGTTTCCCACAGTGGCATGGCACTATAGTCGCCGTGGAGGACCTCGCTGGCGAAATGTCGCTGTTGGGGGAGGGTAACTGAAAACAGATAACAAGAAACCTGTACTGTATCATACAAGAAAAATCAAGTTGGCTTTCATTTAAATAACTCAGAAAGAAAAATATAATAGGCAAGGGGCTGATGCATGACAAGCAGTGCACGGCTACTGTTAAGAAAGTGAGTAGAATGCTGGGTGGAGTGCATCACTAAAACATGACCAGCAGTGCAGGGGAAACCAATCTTACAACTATACAAGGCTCCCACCTAGCCCCACCTGCGGTACTGTATACAGCTCTGGGCTCACCAGTACAGAATGGACATTGAGTCAGTTACGGAATATGAAAGACAAATGCAGTAAGGAGAGACTGGAGACTGTTATCATGTTCACCCTGGAGAAGAGGCGGCTGAGGTGGGAACATTACCTCAGTCTTCCACATCCTGAAGGATATTGACAAGGTCGAACAGACAGAGTTGTTTGATCTTCTGTGCTCCAGCAGAATGCTGAGGCATGCTCTAAAGCTCAAAGGTGGTAAGTTTAGGGGTAACATTAGAAGGCACGTCTCCCAAAAGGTGGTGAACCTATGGAACAGCTTACCAATGGAGAGAGAGTGGACATAAAGGCATTCCAGAACTTCAAGGTAAGCCTGAGCACATTTCAGCTTATCAAAGGAATCACAGGATGTATTAGACATTAATGTCTGTGGGAAATCTCTATAAATTAATATATGTTTGTACAGCATATTTTTTGGTCCTTACTTATAAGGTGGGGGGGGGCTGGAATGGACTTGATGAGCCTTGGCTCCCTTCTGACCTTAAATTACTTTGTTACTCTGTAATGCAATGTGATGTAACACAGACTGCTGCTGTACTTGGCCTCCATGACCGAGTTGGCTAGGCCAGTGTGAGAAAGTTATAAATAAATAAGGGTATTCTGTTTCAGTTGGGAGACCTCAATGGAATCGATTCTTAGAACGTAAATCACGTACCTAATTTGCATCAGTGCACAAAGCCACTGCACTTCTTTTCCTGTAAACGGTGGTCTCTCACGCAGGAACTTTAGGAGTGGCCCGTTCCACTTCAGTGCTGGGGTGTGACAGGCTTTATTTTGACTTTTTAAATAAAAAGACTTGAAATTTATATATTATGCAAGCTAACTCAAGGGATTCATAATAAATTAATTGAGCCAGTGCTGAGTATCTTTTTAATATGTTCTAAGAGATTTCTGTCTTGAGGTTCGGGCAGGCAGAAGTGCTTAGCTTTGCATCATGGTCCTCTCACCCAAACTTCACCGTCAGAGTTTCTTACACCATAAGAGTCATGCAGAGGAGACTTTATTATCTTATAATGTTTCTCCCAGTCTGTGGCTATGGAAAAACTCATTGAAAATTAGGTCTTTGCTTTTGTAGCTCAGATCTTGGAGTTATATGGAGCCAGAAGTTTGCATGTCTGCAGGAAGCAGTATAGTGCAGTGGTTTAGGGCTCTGAGCTGCAAACCTGGAGACATGGGTTTGAATCCCACAGCCCTAATTTGCATGCTGTGTGACCCTGAGCAAGTCACTCAACTTCCTTGTGCTCCCAGGTCGCACCTGGAAACAAGCTTCGCCTTAGTGTGCCTTTCCTGGTTAAATAATTTCCCCTTACCCCTTACCCCATGTTTATTTCCAGATGTAAGGGGAATATGATCCAGCACAGAATAACAAAAAAGATTCAGGGCCAACAAGGCAGGTCCTACGAGGAGAACCTCAAGGCAATAAACATGTACTCACTGGAGAACAGAAGTGAGGGGATATACAATACATTTATTTATTCATGGTTCGGAAAAGACCTTTGAGCTAGAGGCTCGGTTACAGAGATTCCATATCAGAAACAACAACAACAAAGGAATGCAGTTACAATCAATAGCATATATACAGTGGTCCCATGTCAGAAATAACAGCAACAATAAAGGAATGCAGTTACAATCATTAGTGTATATACAGTGGTCCCATGTCAGAAATAACAGCAACAATAAAGGAATGCAGTTACAATCAATAGCGTATATACAGTGGTCCCATGTCAGAAATAACAGCAACAATAAAGGAATGCTGTTATAATCATTGGCATAGATACAATGGGGATATAGAAAAGACTAGAAACAAGCAGGAATATGTTTTGCAAATACAGACCTTCAAGTTCCTAAAAGGAATTAATAAGGTGAACTGCAGGGAAAGATTTAGCTTGAATAGATCATGGTCACATGGCCATGAGTAGAAACTGACAGGAAGGAGGCTCAGAAGGGACATGAGGAAGTATTATGTTACAGAAAGGGTATTGGAGTCATGGAACAGTCTGCCTGCCAAAGTGGTGGGTGCTAAAACTGTTGGTGGGTTCAAGCATGGTTGGGATAGAATGAAGGGTATAGTGGTTGCTCAGGGTGGCAGAAGAATGGGAAGGACTAAGATCCTAGAGGGACAGTTGGTCCCAGGGCTAAATAGGGAGCTCAGGCAGAGTGGCTAGACTGTTGGTCTTTTTCTGCCATCATTGTCTATGTTTCTGTATAAATCATTGTGGCATGATGTGATGCCAGTCCCTTGCCTGCATAAACCCCAAGCTATTCACAAAGGAGGATGGTCATTCCTTTTGCACCAGTGCAAATTAAAGTGTTCTGAAGGGGTGAAGTTGTAATGTAATTGACATGCCATTCACAAAGCCAGCGGCCAGTGGTGCGGCAAACACAGCACTTTTGTGACGCACACTGCCAAATAACTTTTTTAATAAAATAATAGGCATATTGGATGACTGTGCCAGCTGCTCACTTATGTTACAGAACCACTCTGAAAAACAGATCTGCATGGAGGAATAGAACTAGGGAGGGGGAACCACTGGAAAACCAGGGACTGTTTGTGACTTAGGTTCTGTTTGGGATCCACTGGGCTATAAGGGACATCACTGAGTGCCAAAACCAGACATCACCTTCAGCCCACAAGCAGCCCAAACGTACAAGACAGAGGTGGAAGGGAGAGGACAGATGTATGGGCTCATTCATGTCTTTGTATGGCAGTGCACCATGTACAGACATGCATGGCTTCTTAGTTGGCACAAACTAATATTCCAAGATTTACACTGGGGGCTCCACCCACTGGTACAAATCTAATTTGCTCAGTATAACAATTTTACAGGTCAGTGCGATGGAGTGAATCTTATGCCCCATTTTATGGTCAGTAAAACTGGGGCTGAGAATTGCAGCCAGGATGCCCTTGTTACAGGGTAATTATTAACTGTGCTAATTACTGTGGGGAGATTTCAGTGTTTGTATGTTAAGATTCTCTCAGTGACAATCTACAGTATGTGCTAAAACATTCACCAGTTTTGTATTCCGAAAGTACAGCTGGCAATGATACCTACTCAGAACTGGATTCTAAATATATTTTTCAACATCAGTTTCGTTTGGCTATCTTCAGTCTATTCAGCTAGTGCAGTCCTACCAGTGATTCTAGAGTATTGTGTTGCTGACTGTTTTGTATGTGGCAGGAGAGTTGTCTGGTTTTGGATAGATGCAAGTCATTTTGTGATTCATGCAGCACGAAATGTGTGATGTTCAGCTCAGTTTGGAAAGAATATTTCCCCAACTTTTTATTAATTTATTTATTTAATTCTTTGGTGACTGGGTAACTGGCCACAAGGACTGTTTACAGGGTGACCTGAGACAATAAGAAAGTCAACAAGGATTAAAATCAATGAAGAAGACTATTTATAGTTCACTGATTGCTAAATAGTGAATTGTATAACAGACATGTAAAGATGAAGGGGCAAAATGCTTACAATCCTTAAAGATAGGCAACTGCATTGTAAAACACATACTAGTATACATAAAGATGAATGGGACAAAGTACATACAATTTATACAACTTGCTAAATGCACTGTATAAGAGACATTTAAAGACCAAAGGGGTAAAATGCATACAATTCACATACGTTGCTAAATACTGTCAATTCTGCTGGATCTTTATATATCTTGATGCAAGCGCAGCTCACAATTTTCAGCTGTGTCTGTGTGAAAATAAATGTGCCAAAATGTTGGACTGATGTTTTTTAAACTTTTGTTTTCCAGATTTGTGACAATTTCTGTGCTTTATGGAATTTTCTATGTGCAAATTGTGATGCTTGTGGCAAAAAGTTAGATCACATTTTATGCAGGGCTAACATTTTGATGCAAGTAGTGCAACTCTACTAAATTCATGATGTAAGACATTACGCACATCTGGGGGGCCTTTGGAAACCCAGCTCATTGTGCAGCATTGTGAAGACAGTGTTTGTGGTTCATACAGTTCTCTATAGAATCTCCTTCTTTCAAAGGGCTAGTGACCAGAATCCATTACAAAACCACATAAAAGTTTACTTTGAAATTACAGGTACATACATTGGAGTCTAATAGTGCCATCTGAGGCTAGATGTTCAAAATTCCAGAAACCCATGATGGTGTGGGGAAAACTGTTGTAAGTGGGGCTTCACTTGTGGAGCCACAGTTTTTCCCACATGCACAGGATTTTCAGAGAGCAGGGCAGTTTACAACAGTCTCCCCAATTTAAAGCAGCCTGTGGCCTTTTTTTGATGCAGCTGCACTGAAATGTTATCCTTAGTGGGACCAACCATGACATTTCCTGCAGCTGCATCAAGGAATCTGCACAGATGCAGAGATTTTGTCATCCAGCATTGGCTGTGGAGTGAAAGTAAGGACCTGATTCCAAGATGGGCTATGCTGGCATAAGGCGGGATACACCAATCCCCATGGCGTATCCCATGACTTGCGTCACGCGATATGCCCATTGCTATTCCAGGAGGGCACCTTCGCCATTGCATCTGTAAGCTGCGACAATCACAAGATACAACCACACATACACAACAGCCCACAATTCCAGAAGGCTCGCTGTCGCAACCTGCAATTGTGATTCCAGGACATGCAGTGGTGTAGCTGACTTCCGACAGCTCAGAGCTGTCATAACTGGTATCTGACAGCTGGCACCATCAGATGCAGCCTTGCAGTACTGTGGTAATGGTGCCATGCTGTCCCCCCCGGCCCCCACTAGCACACCCCCACCCCCAAAACCCCTGACCATGATGGACCCCTGGAGTTCCATGTCAGTACTGTCCCCCGGATTCCTGTGCCATCTGTCCTTGCCACCCCATGCCCCTGATGTGTTCTGCAGTGGTCCAGGATGGGGGGCTCCAGGGGAGCCACCTGACGCTCACTACGAGATGTGACCTGCGGCATTGATATGCCATTCGTGGGCTACCTCCACATGCATGGCGTATCTTGCAAGTCTCAATTTCCGGGACCCTGCCACTTCTGGAATGTGGCATAGGGTCCATGGCATAGAGGCAACTGGTGTAACTTGCAGCTGCGTGTGAGTACACTGGCCATCTTGGAATCAGGCCCTAAGTCCCTGAATGGCTGAAAATACAGCCTCTGATTTATATCAGTTTCTCTTTCACTACATGGCATAGAAGTGCTCTATATTATAACATTTTGATTGCATTCGTTCCAAACACTCCTGCCTTGCAGCTCTAAATTTACTTACATTTGCCAAACCTAAGTAGTTTTCAAATTATCCCACACCCACGTTGCTTCTGATGACTAGCATTGTTTGTTGAGTAATAGAGAAACTTCAGCTCTGCAGCAAATTGTTGGTTTGGCCAGGTACTTTGCAAACACATAATGGTTTAGCGTTCCTGTTTCTTCTGTTACCATGGTAGCCATAAATAGAACCTTGTAGCTGTCTCTGACAACACCCTTTTTAATTACTTGGCTCAGAGTTTTGCTTCATATTGACTAGTGGAAGGTAGCATGGATTAGTGGTTAGAAAGCTAAACTGTGAAACAAGAGATCCTTGTGTAAGTTGGTGTCCCACCATGGTCACGGACTCACAGTGTGCTTTTGAGCAAGACATTTGACTTTCATTATGCATTTTCTTAACAGCTATAAAACTGGGCAGAAGAAGGAAAACATTGGTTGTGTTTAGGGTCATCTGAACAGAGATCAAAGAAGGAAAAAAAAACACACACACCTGTAGAAAAACATAATCACAGTCCACAAAAGTAAACATGGTTTTGCCTTTAATGTGCCATATCAAGTGCCAGTACTACAGATAATGCAATATATATTATGCACCCACATTCATATACATATGAGAGGGACCCACAAAGATGCCAAACAATATTTATGAACCCAACATTTTGTTCTATCCCCCAACAGAACTTCATCCGAGGGGACCCAAATGAACACAAGGTTCTGGATTTTCAAACCCCCCTCCTTATGTCCATGGCTATTTGAGCTTTGTTGGACCATATATCTAGAAACAGGCAGGCAAGAGGCACTAGCAGCACACAGTTTTACATCCAGCTAAGGACACATGCACCTGGGGTCTAAGTCCACTCAGACCAACTTTTGGTAGTCTAAGCAGACTCTGCAAATAGCAGCAGCTGCATCAAGTGTTGGAAACATGTTGCTGAACACTCCATTACAAACCTCAGAAGGCACGCATAAAAGAGGGAGACCTTCAGCAAGACAGCTGTGCCATCTTGAACCCTTGACCTAACATTTCACTCCACCTCCTGAGGTGTCACTTCTGATGAAGTTTCAGAGGTGGAGTGAAATGTTAGGTCAAGAGTTTGAGACAGGACAGCCATTTTGCTGGAGGTCCCCCTCTTCTATGTGTGCCTATTTCAAGAATAACAGGCCGGAGGTTGGCAAGCAACCCAATGAGATTAGTAACTAATAACGGGTGCATCACATTGCACTCCCATCATATAGTTGTTTTAAAAGCAGTCACATTTATCTGTGTAGTATTGTTTGAGGAGAGAGTGGAAATGAGAGGGCACATCAGGGTTGGAAGCTTAGCTAGTTTTTGTAAGGCATTCCATGCTGTAGGGGCTGCCCAGCTAAAGGCCATTTTCCCATACCTCGTGAAGTGCCTTGGGATTTCAAGTATAATTGAATTATGCTTTCTGAGTGCATAAGGTCCTTGGGTCCTGTTAAAGAGTGAGGAGATATAATTGGGCACAGATCCACATAAGGCTTTATAAGTCAGGAGGTGCATATGTCTCAGTCTCCTAGTACCTAAATATGGACAGCCTACCTCCTTATATAGAAGGCAGTGATGTATGAGGGCTGGGAGCTTGCAAACAAATTGGATAGGTCTGTGGCAGAGTACGTCCAGACTACCTAGATAAGAAGATGTAGTGTTGCTATAAATGATGTCGCTGCAATCCAGTAACAGGAGATATGTGACCTGGACCAGTATTCTCTTATCATCCTTATTTAGGTATGATTTGTTGTGTAAAAAGAAAACAAGTTTCTGCTGGAGTCTCTTGCAGAGGGCATTTATATGGGCATGAAAAGTGAGTTTATTATCTAGCCACATACCTAGGGACTTGAATGTATGTACAGTTTCAGTTGATTCATTGGTGAATGTGTTTATGTTTAACAGTATGTTGTCAGCACTCTTTTAATACTATTCTTGTTTTTTATCACTCTACTGTATACATGTTTGTTATGCACTTAAGACAGTGAACACCATAATAACTTGATGCCATTAGCCATGTTATTGTCTCTTTCAAGACTTGCCCTATGAAAGGGATTACCTGTCCAAACATGACAGCATTTTGAGAAAGCATGCAAGCGTGAAACGTTTAGGCAGTTTCTGTAGTTGTCACTCTACACTGTTGCTGCACTGTCAAGGGAAATAAAAGTTACTGAGCACAATCAGCCTAATTGTGTTTGGTGTATCTACTGCCGATCCTACAACCGTTTAGCGTGAGTGTGTGCATTCAGCTTTCTTTTCCTCATTGTACGAGTTTTCTGCTGGTACCACAATTCCAGAAGAGAGTCTCTTTCTTGTCCAGGACTCAGGATTAGAAACATATTTAATTAAATTCTGCTTAGTGCTCAACAGCTTAAGACAGCTACTGTGTGGGACAAAAAGACTTTGGTTTCTGGGCCTGAAAAATATGAAACTCCTACACCTCATATTTTGACTACAAAAGCCCATGCTGCCATCAAATCAAGGCTTAAGGAACATCCATCTGTGAACACATCTGTAACTGTCCCTGATACACTGTATAACTCAACTGCAATTTACTTTGTATTTTATCCTACTGTATGTTCCTTTTACTTCGTCTCCTCGGGGTTACTGTGAAATAGATTTTGTTCCAGTAAGCTCAACTGGTCAACAAAATAAAGAAAGTATTGGTATATGCTGCAGTAAAATTGACTGTACTGCTGTCTGTGGCTATACATATGGTTGTTTTATTTATTTATTATTTATTGAAAACTTCAGAGAGTGCCTTTAAGCACAAGTGCTCATTTACAAAGGTTCCACATCAAATACAAAGTCACAAAAAAATTACAATAAGCAGTTCCAGAGGAAATACAGTCAAGTTAGTCTCAAAGTACTTAAGGCAGAACAATTACATACAGTTTTGAGAAAAATCTGTACAGGTTATTGTATAAAAAGTTGCAGGTTATGTATAGTGAGAAACCAAATGCAACTCTTGAATGGTTATAATTGCATTGGACAGCAAAGGCTGATCGCAAAGATCTCTTAAACTGATTAAACCTGGGGAGATTCAGTAGTGTATTAGGCAATTTGTTTAACCAGTTAACAGCCCTGACAGCAAATGACCACTTGCACAGCTGAGTATACCAGAAAGGAGCCTTAAGGGCTTTCCTGGCCAGGTTCCTGGTGTTAGATTGGTTGAAGACAATGCAGAAGCAGTTTGTTGAAAAAGAGGGTTCACTGGATTTTAGCAGAACGTGGTGGTGGCCAAGATTTTGGTCATGCATCCTAAAGCATTTGGGCTGTAGTTAGGAGCTTCAATAGAAACAAGATCTGGCCAATGTCAAATATTCACTTGCTTGTATTTTGCTGTGTAGTCATTGGGCACACATGGTGCATTAGTAAAAATTAATAAATTAATAACAAGTTATAATAATGAAATTGACATTATCAGGAAATGAAGAGGTTCACATATAACATTAGATTGTGATCCTGAATTTTCAAGATAGTATTTTTATTACCCCAGCATACAGTATGAACATGACAGGTGTCATTTGTTAAATGCCACTGAAAATGTGATTTTGAAGAAGTCCATGTAAACAAGTATTGGAGGGAGATTTGAAAATGATACTTGCCACCTTCATGAGAAGGGGTAAAAATGACTATGTCGAAAAATTGGGTTCAAAAAGTAAAACAATTGCAATGCTAGGAGTAAATGTTGAAAAATATTAACATTTATTTATAACTTTGTTGTTGGTTGAGATTTTAAGCAAATGTATTTGTTTATTTAGTTAGTTTTTGTTGACCTGGCAAGTGCACTAGACAAATCCAGCCTATTTCAGGCATGACCCAGGGGAAGGGTATACAGATGAATGCCAACTGACATTGAACCAGATTAAGCTGTTGGTGGTATTTTTAGTGAATGTTCAACATAGTCTTTTTATGACCCCAGTTTATGATCAAGACAGGAGGAATTTTTTGAATTCTGTCCAAAAGGTGATTTCATGGATTGACAATGAAAGTCAGTGTAGAGTTCTGACATGTCGATTTTGACAGTCAGTTCACCTACTCTACAGGTTTGGGAAAATCAGCAAAGTAAGTGTAGCACTTTGAGTTTGTAATTGCCAACTCTGCACTAAGACTTCCCATATGATCATTTTTAAAAGATTCATAGGATAATATGAGCTAAGAGGTCATAAGACCCAGTATTGCTCGCCACTTGGTTCAATGGTGGTACTCATATTTTTTAATTCCCATGCATTGGTCCAATGATTTCTTAAAGGACTCCATGGTTTTACTCATAACTATAGCTTCTCAGAGTCTGTTCCATACTGTAACTACTCTTTGGCTAAACCATTTTTTCCTCTTGTTAGTTCTGCTTATTTCACCCTTTATTTTCAGTCCATGTGTGCACGTACATTTAGTGGGATTTTACAATGTTAGTCCAATAGTTTCTCACAGATAACTGTCTTTGGATGCACAGAATACTAAGCATAAATCACCCCTTAACCTTCTATAATTCATTGAGTGCATGCCCAAGTCCTTCAGTCTTTCACCATAGCTCTTCTGGTGTACTATCTCAATTCTTTTAGCCGCCCTTCTCTGTATCCTCTCAATCAGTACTTCATCCATCTTGTTTTGTGGGGCACAGAAGGGTGAGCAGTATTCGAGATATGGCCTCATGACAGATGTATATAAAGGTACAATCACTGATGGGTTTCTACTTTTAATATTTTTAAAAATATATCCTAATATTTTATTACCTACTTTGACTTTGGTTCTAGTGTGAGAGTTAAAGGACAGATTATTTGTAATGGTCACCCCAAGATCCTTTTTGTTAGTTGTTTCTCCTAAAAGGGTACTATTTAATTTATACATAAATGTCTGATTTCTTAAGCCTAAGTGCATGACCTTGCATTTGTCCAAATTAAAGTTTAGTTTTTGTTGTTTTTTTGCTTATTGATTAAGTTGACTCAGATCTTTCTGCAGCTTACTGGCTGTGTCCTGATTATTAACAATAGCTCCCACTTTGCTGTCATCAGCGTACTTTTCAAGGCAGGCCCCTTCTAAAACCTTCATGGATGCAACCACTATGTTAAAAAGCATGGGCCCCAGGACAGAGCCCAGTGGCACTCCACTAGTCACCACTCCCCAGTCTGAACAGTAACCTCTGGTGCTTACCCTTTGATGTCTATTAGTCAACCAAGAGTCTACTCAAGCAATTACATTATAGGGGAAATGCAAAAGAGTTAACTGCTTTAAAAGAACCTCGTGGGAGATGGAGTTGAACTCTTTTGAGTAATCCAGAAATATAATATCAACAGGCATTCCTTTGGCCAATGCTGCACTTATAGGCTCAAATAAATTCAGTAAATTGATGAGACAAGATCATCCAGGGCTGAAGCCATGCTGAGATATGTCTATGTATCCATATTTTCTATATGTTTGATTATATATTCTTAAATTAGACTCTGAAGTATTTTTACTTAGGATAGCTGTAAGGCCGATGGGCCTATAATTCTCCAGCTTTTTTATCTCCTTTTTTGTAAATTAGTGTAATAGTTGCTTCCCTCCAATCCTTTAGAGCATCTCATTCAATCAGGGATGCAATAAAAGCATTGTAATAGGTCCTACTAGAGCTTTACTTAGTTCCCTGAGGAATTTGGGGTTTACTCCATCTGGTCCTGCTGATTTATTAGTTTTTAACTTATTGTTTTTATCCACTGTTTCCATTTCTTCAAACTATATAATCCTTTTCTCTTTTCTATTATGCACTATTGAGTTGCCAATCATGGTTTTTGGTTGAAATATACTCAGAAAGTACCTGTTTAGTTCATTAGCTAAATGTTGTTCATTATTTATGATCCCCAATTGTGTTTGTCATGGCACTATACCTTTTTGGTTACCCTTAAGTGAACCCACATACTGTAAGTGAAAAATTTATTTTTATTGTCCTTCACTGCCATAGCCATCTGCACTTCCACATTTTGTTTTGCTTTCCTTATTAGTCTTTTTTGTTTATTTGCCTCCTTTTTGTAACTTGCCCAACTTTCCAATGTCTGTTCCTTTCTGTATCTGCATATCTTCTCTTTCTTTGTTCTGCAGCTTATCCATTAGGTAGGGAAATATGCAGACTAGGTGGGGTAAGTGGTCCTTATCTGCCATCAGATTCTATCTTTCTTAATACTGTTTTTAGTTGTTCTTCCCCACCATGCTGGTATTCTCCCTTCCTTATTGTATTTCTCTCACTTAAATTGACTACTGTGCTTGGGAAGATCTTTAATCTGCCTCTTTAAAAGAAAACGGGTCCCTAGAAGTGTTCTAGCTCCAAGAAGCAGTCAGTTTTACATGTTAGTGCTAGGAACTCTGCAGCCAGTTCTTTGCTGGGGTGTTGAAGAGGCTAGTTGCAGCCAGCTGAAGTCCCTGCTGTAGTCCTTCCATCCTTACAGACGCTATCATCCTCAGATTGTATCATGTGAGGAAATGTTTATCTTTTGTACTACCTTTGGGTTTTGTTGCTCACACTATGTGGACTCTATTCTGATCGCTGCTTAGCTAGTTGGGTTATAGAACCATAGAAAAATAGAAATGTGTCAACAGACAAAGACTTACAGTCTATCACATCTGCCCATCTTTATACCTGAACCTTTCCAACCTATCATTAGACAAGCCTTGGTCAACATTTTAATGATAGTTCAACACCTTCACTCCAGCCCCCTCCCCATTCACTGCTGTATCATCTTAGTAGCTCCACTTTGGGTAGCCTGTATACAGTGCTTATCTTTTTTCTGGTGTGTGCTCTAGAACGGTACACAGTGTGGTCTCACCGAGGCCCCATAGAAGGACACTTCCTATTGGAGAAACCCTTCTCTATACATCCCGTCATCCTTTTTTGCCTCCCTAAGTGTCCAGCTGTACTTGGCAGATGCCTTGAGATTATCAGTATGACCCCCAAGTCCCTTTCCTTTGTGGTTACACTGACTCCACCCCCACCTCCATCCAGTAAACCATTCTTGGATTACCCCTTCTTATATGTATACCTTTATACATCTCAACATTAAACTTTAAGTGCTATGCTTTGGACCACCCTTCCAATACATCCCCTCTGTGGTGTCTATCCTGCCACATAGTTAAATAAGAAGATTATACCTTTGATCTCTTGACCTATGTTACAGACAAACATATTAAACAGTACTAAACCCAACATTGATCCTTGTGGCATTTCACTTGCAAACTCCCTGACCTCTGCATGTTCCCTATTTACTAGCACCCTCTAGATCCTTTCTCCCAGTCAATATGATACCCAGCTTTGCAACCACCTCTGTGTCCCCTGGCATTTTAACTAGCTTTCTGTGGGACACTGAGTCAAAGGCAAAGAGCCTCTCAGACCTCTCAGTATTCCATACATTCTGTCTCCTGCCATTAGCAAATTAATGTAATATATAAAGGGAACTGCAAGACTAGCAGAAATCCTTCAGTAAAGTCCATTATTAAATCTTCCAAGTGCTGTAGCCTCAGAAAAGATTGGAATAACTGCAAAATAGGAGTGTTAACCGTACATTATTTTAAAGGTCTAGATATACAATAGAAATAAAATGCAAATAAAACTGTACCTATTTAGGTGAGCCCATCTTAGGTAACATACAGTTTTGAGTGCATCAGATAGATATGCTGTATGACAGTTGTACGGTTCAATACTTGGCCACATGGTATCCCACCTTGATATCATGATGAATGATCTATTTTATGTTTCAACTGTAATGTAAGGAAATTCATGAAATGCATTTAAGAAACTGCAGTCCTAAACTTAGCATCACTTTGCTAACAAGATTAATGCTTACAGGGAAGAACTTGTCCTTTCACAGGCATCTATTGAGAGTCATAAGAACATAAGAACATAACGTGTCTGCAAAAGCGGACCGTGTGATCCATCTCGTCTGCCCAGATTGCCTAACCCCCTATTCTGTTCTTCTTTTGAGATTACAGCAGTACTTGTCCCAAGCTATCTTAAAAACAATGACTGATTTGGCCTCCACAACCTCTGGTGGTAAGCTATTCCAAGGGTCCACCACCCTTTCTGTGAAGTAGAACTTATGAAAGTTGGTTTTAAACTTACCCCCTGTTAGTCTCAAACTGTGCCCCCTCGTTCGCGTGATCTCGGTTTTGTGAATGAGATTTTCTGCTTGTACCTTATTTATGCCCTTTATGTATCTGAAGGTTTCAGTCATATCCCCCCTGTTTCTCTTTTGCTCGAGGGAGTACATTTGCAGTTGCTGTAGTCTAGATTCATATTGCTTCTGGTGCAGTTCCTGTACCATTTTAGTAGCTCTCCTCTGTACAGCCTCCAAGCGGTCTATGTCCTTTTTTAGGTGTGGCCTCCAGAACTGTACATAGTACTTGAGATATGGCCTCACCAAGGACCTGTACAGAGGGAGTATGACCTTTCACTTCCTACTTGTAATGCCCCTGCCAATACATCCGAGGATGCTACTAGCTTTCTGTGCCATCTTTTCACATTGTCTACCCACCTTTAAATCATCAGAAATAAGTCCTCCAAGATCCCATTCAAGTTTTGTTTTTGTTAATTGTTCACCATAAAGTATGCATGTATGTTTTCCTTGTGCTTCCATTACCTAGGTGCACGACCTTGCACTTTTTGGCATTGAATTTCAACTGCCAGTTCCTAGACCATGAACAGTCATGATGATCCAAAGAAATACATCTACTTCACAAAGAACTTGCAGTGCATCTGTGACAGTTTAACTATGATTTATTTTATTTTGCCAAAAAAATAAACGGTGCATTGTGCTGTGTGTATTTTTCAGTGCATACACATACGATGCAAATTAATGGGTTGCAACTGTCTAAGGTGTCTTCCCATGTGGCCCAGCACTTTGCATTCTGGATCTTCATCTGAGGATTATAGAATATAATGAGCACATTTTCTGGAAAAGGTGAATCCACTTTGGAAAATGTGCCTCCAGCTTTATCACCTCAGGATCTGATGCTGTCAGAGCTCAGAAGCTAAGCAGAGTTTGGCCCAGCCAGTAATAAGATGGGAAACCTCCAATGAATGACAAATGCTGCAGTAAGTGGTGTTGGTAGCTCTACAGGAGTCACTTTCAGTTTGGTTAAACAACCATACTGATGCCCTAGTATGGTGTTTGGGGTACACTGTGTTTTCATAGGTGCTCATCGTTTGGATGACACATTTAACTGAGGCCCCATCTGCCTGTTTAAGTGGTTGCTCAGATGGATGTTAAAGAGCCCATGTCACTTCTCAAAAAGAACCAAAACAAATTGTAACCACATTAAATGACAGCGTTACATACAAAATAACCAAAACATTACACCAAAGGAGACTAGATGATACTCCTCCAAAAAGAAATAATCAGAAAAGATTATGTAGACATTCAAAAAACAAACAAGGAAAAGAAAAAAGTAAAAATGGGAGTATATCATAAAGAAAGGGTTAGCTCTTATGCTTTAATTCAATTCACCTTTCATTCTAAATTGTCCCAATACATATGAAAGCATCCCTTGGAAGGTAACCCTATTCCAATACAAAAAATTGATGTAAAGCCTTCATACTAGTAGCCAGCAAGGACTGTTGCTTCAGCTCCTTCTGTTTCAATACTACTTGGCATCTGGTTTCCCAGATGTGGAATATGATGCATGCGAAAACCAGTCACACAGGTACTTGGGTGATTATTCCTCCAAGTGGGGAGGAATCCCTAAAACTTAAACTGGGGTATGCAACTGAGGTTAAGAGAGGCTCCCACTATTCACTGGCAACCAAATTCCAAAGAGTTAAAATAAATGGACAACCGAAGTATAAATATTATTGTGCCATACAGAGTTGAACATGGGGCTATAGATTAGCTGCTGTCCCTTTAACTAGGAACAGTAATGGGCAACCAGCTATAGTCACATGTTATGCTAATTATTGTTCAGCATGGGTTAGGAAAAGTCAAATTCCTTTGTCCTCGGGGCAGTCTAGTCTATACCCTGTGCAGATGAGATGTTCCTGTCTAAGCTCCTGAATAAACCTTATCTTGTTTATTACATTATGCGTCCAACTCAATTCATTCGGTACCTACAGTCTACTGTTGCAGAAGCACCAGATGGGAAGGCAGAATACCAGAGAAGGTAAGGGGTCCTTTAGTGGCAGACCAAATACCAAAACACCTCATTATAATGCTTTAACTTGCTGATGACAGCATTCTTTTGGACAAATTAATAACATTCCTCCAAGGCCTTATTCTTGTAGTTTCCCCGGACACCACGACACCTATGACAACTCAACCAAAAACATCCCACACCCTGGCTGAAATGCATTTGTCAGTTAGTTGCATACGTACCTCTGCAGACTGCAGATCAGAACAAAGGGGAAATTCATGAAAAGAGTAAGGGTATTTTCCTGGTATCCTGGACAAATTTCTCCCATTTACTAAAAGCCACCAACAGCATAACCTGGCTTAATATCAGTCTGTTTGCATCTGTTACTTCACTATACCTGATGCAAGGCTGAAAACAGAAAATATTTCCTAACCCTCCATTCCCAGTCAAAATAATAGTAATAATAATAATAAAAAAAAACTTTCTATGTCAAACCTTTTGTGGATCTCCCAATTTCTGTGTCACTGACTCTGACCAAAAATTATGACATCTGGGGGTATCCACAAAGCCCTATGGATTATTTTCATTGCCAATTGGTTTGTTGACTCTAGCCTCATTATTGTTTGTAGAATGGTTCACATGTTGTGATAAACCTACGGTACAGTATGTATTTATTGGTATAGCAATATATCTCTTCAACATAACTTGTATGTCTTGTCATCTGCAGTACACTTATTTTATCTAGTACATCATTGCCATTTTATCCTGAATTAATAAACTGAATTGTACTGAAGTACTTACTCTTTCTAGATTGCATTATTCTTTCCCATGCAAGTTTCATGTTGGAATTATAGGATTTGTAAGATTTTGCCACAAAATACTGTTTTATGCTTTAAATAACTATTCCTTTTTAGGAAAATGTTGTTCCCATGTGTCAAGGTAAAGCATAGCAGCAACATATTGATTTGAATGAGTTAAGTGGAAAAAATGCCACTGAACTTTTAAATAGGAATGGCTAATTATGTATTTTGAACCACTGGACACAGTAGAGAAGGAAGCAGAAATGTGTGTTACCAAAACAAAATGGGTTCCGTCTCTCCAAGAAGGTCAGGCACAGCTCTAGGAGCACTATTGAAAGGCTATGCCTGTAGTTCAGTGGGTGAACAACCAACCACACCCCCTTCCTGAGCTATGTAAGCAGTTCCTTCCATCCTCCCTCTGAAGCATTTTTTCTTTGAAAGATGGAGGCTCTGTCAGTCTGTCTTCTCGCTTGGGGCCTGCTGGGGCCTTGCCCCCCCCCACTTTTGCTTGCACTCTGGGCTCTGCTGTTTGTTTTCCTGTGTTTGAGTTTTTAGGGTTTGTGTTTTCTTTTTGGGGCTTTCTTGGTTTTCTCAGCATCTTGTTGCCCTTTGTTTGCACTGTGTTTCTCTCACGTGTCTGTGCTTCAGGCTCCTACCTAATCTCAGTTTTCCTCCACTTGTTATTGCATATTTCAGCTTCCACTGCAGTTGAGGTCTCCTGTGCTTTCCTTAATTGATTACACCTGGTCCTGGCCCTGCTGCTCAGCTAGCAGCTTCTCACTGTTCTATCTTACCATGCTCCATTTTGTGCAATACCTATTTTACCTCAGCAGCTTTGCATTCCAGTAATGTTTATTTCCTGCTTCCTTACCTCAGCATTTCTTTATTTGCTACAGTTTTCCTTCTGTAAGCCCTCAGTTTTCATATAGCTTTTTGGGGGATTTACATCTGCTCAAACATATTTACTTACACTCAGTGGGAATCAAACTTGAGTCTACTGCAATTCTATATTATTTTATCCATGGGATTCAAACTTGCTTATATGCAATAGTACCAAGCAATTATTACTGTTGCTTTTTCAGAGCATTATTGTCTTTGCCTACAACTCCTATGCTTGTTTAACTGTTCGGCTCAGCTACTGCTAGAAGCTATAACTAATTACTGCTGGAAGCTGTTAACTACTGCTTCATTATATTCTGGAGGTCAGTTCAGCTACAGCTGTCACTGTAAACTAGTTTAAAAATCCACATGCGGGTCACGTTGCTCTACTGTTGCTTCTTTGTTTTTTCCTACAGTGGAGGATGGGGGGGTGATAGTGGAGAGTCATGGCCCTTATATGGTTCACATACCTCATGTTCAAAAATTGCCTTTGCCACTAAAATCGTCTCAGTATTTATGTCATCTTCAAATTGCCATTGCTTGATGGACTGGTTAGCCTGTATTCCTTCCTCTTTACTTGTATTGATTGTCCTATAACCTTTGCTCAGCAAGTGCCTCGCACTGGATAAGGGACTAGGTTCACCTGAGCTGTTGGACTGGTTAGCTTGTATTCCTTCCTGTTTACTTGCATTGATTGCCCTATATTATTTGACCTGGCAAGCACCTCGCACTGGATAAGGGACCAGGTTTGCCTAAGCTGTTTATTCATTTCTTACTGATTAACATACTTCAGCATATTATTTGCTTACCATGTTGCACATTGCTATACTATGTTGTACAAATGATTGACAGAGCTGGAGTACTGGCCACTGCAACTCTATGTTATAAAAATGATTTTTTGGCGTATCGACACTTGCAACAGTATTCTGTGAAAACAGTTGAAGTGTTGACGTACTGGCCATTGCAACACTACATTGTACAAACAGTTTGTTGGCATACCAGCCCTTGCAACACTACATTGCAAAACCAGTTGACAGTTTTAGCATACCAACCATTGCAGCACTATGTTGTAATAATGGCTGTTGGCATACTGGTCCTCGCAACACTATGTTGTGAAAATGGTTGACAGTGTGAGTAATCTACAAAAAAAAAAAAAGGAGAAAAAAAGGGAAAAATGCTTCCTAGATATCAATTATTATAACCTCACCACTGCTACTCTTTACTCATTTGCTTCATCTGACTCTACTCATTTTTAGCCTACCTAGGAACCTAATATGCTCCTTTTGTGCAAGACCTATTTTACCTCAGCAGCCTTGCATTCCAGTAAGGTTTAGTTACTGCTTCCATACCTCAGCATCTCATTATTTACTATACTTTTCATTCTGTAAGCCCTTGGTTTTCCTACTGCCCTTTTGGGGATTTAAATCTTTTCAAACGTGTTTATTTATTTTAATTGTAATTTTAATTCAGATTTTAGCATAACAACACAAACAAAAATACATTAACAATTTAAAGAAAAAAAATCACTACCTAAGACAAGAATAACTACAAGGACTGCCTCAACCCCCACCCCAACCCCATCCTGGAGCAGCAGAGACATGGTATCAGCATATCAAATTCATAATCCAGATAGTAAGAAAAGGATAAATGATTAAATGACTAAATTATTAAATGAGTGGATAATTAATTTTGTGCAATAATCTATGGAGGAACTGTCCCCAGCCCCACCATCTTATTGTCCCTCAGTGCTGGGTGAAATACCCTGGAGTGGACTTTCAACCAGGTCGACCAGAGCAGCCTGGTCAAATTTATAACCATACTCACTGGCCCACTGCCTCCCTAGCCAGCATATCAAGGAGTCCAACTCCCTCTTGATTACTCAAAAATTCAAAGAAGAGTAGCCACCTTGCCTGAAATTGATCTGTCTACAGGCAGAGATGGGCTGTCAGCCTCTCTATGTCTTTAATTTGTTGACAACATGCAAGCCACTGCATGATCCCTGAGGGTTTATCAGAAAGCCACTGTTTGATGATGGCCTTCTGTGTGGCTGCAACCATTATGTTGAACAAATATTTTGCTCCAGCACTGTGTACCCCAAGAGGAAATTCTCCAAGCAATATTACTTGGCAGTGATCTGGGATTTGAATTTTCAATGTGGTTCCAATTCAGTCATGAACCTTCTCCCAGAATCTTTTAAGCTTGGGGCATCCACAGAAAATGTGTTCATGAGTCCCCTTTTGACCACGCCCTCTCCAACATCTATCTGTGGGGAATTTTCCATAATGCTTTCTTATGACCAGAGTTCTGAAATATCTAGTTAGGACTTGCCATCTGAATTCCCTCCACTGTGGGAAAGCAGTGATTTTGTGCACTTGTTCCCAAATCTGGTCCCATTTTTTCAAAGGCCGAGTTATTTCTGCCTCATCCTCCCATTTCTGTTGTATTACTGTCCTGTGGCCCAGGTGGTCTCCCCTGTACAATTTATACAGTTTTGAGATCAGGTAAGTCTTTGCCCTGTTCCCTTCAGCAGCCCCAAAAGAAGCTCTATCAGTGGGTGGTGGCTGAGATGCCCAAATGAATCCCAGTGGCCTCCAGACATCAAATATTGCCTAACCTGCAGACAGTACAAATCCTTATGATGTAGGCCAAATTCATCTTGTAGTGGACTGCAAGTTTTTAGGGTGTCTCCAGCAAAGAGCTGGGACATTCTAGCCAAACCTTTTCTGCTCCAATGGACAAACGTTAGATTGTCTCTTCCTGGAGGAAAGTCCCTTCATGATTGAAATGTCATGAGCCTAAGCACATCACTTTCTAACTTCAGATCCTGTACAACTTCCCTCCAGGTGAGCAACAAAGTCTTAAGCCATGGAGTGGGCAGGGTGCCCACTAATTTTGAATCCCATTTGTTAAACAGGATAGTCGTTAATGTAGTAGAGCCCATAAAGTCCCACTCCATCTACACCCAACTCAGTGGAAGGTTGACTCCACTGTAGGCTGCCAGGAACTGTAATTGTGCTGCCCAATGGTATACTCTTAGGTCTGGAATTGCCAACCCACCTTTTCCCTTCTCAAGGCCAAAGATTGACCATTTTGGTCTTGTTCCCCTACGCCAAACAAACTTTTTTATGATTGTATGAGTAGTAGACCAAAATATCTGAGGAAGACGTATTGGTAGGGTATCAAATAAAAAGTGCAAGCAGGGGAGTATATTCATCCAGACAGATTCTGCATGACCCATTAATGAAAGATGCAGAGCTGCCTATCTACTGCAATCCTGCCAGAAACTCTCCAGAAGTCGCATGTGATTAGCTTGGAATAACTTGCTTATGTCTGCTGTAATCTGTACTCCCAAGTATTTAAAGCCTTTAGGGGATCATTTTAAATCCATCAGTGTTTTAATTTCAGGTGCAACTGGAGCTCCTATGGAAAGAATTTCTGATTTAGTTTCATTAATTTTAAAGCCAGAGATGCTGCCATATTCTGCGAGGAGGGATAATGCTTTGGGAAGTGAAGTGGTAGGGTCTTGTAAATAAAGAAGAGTATCATCTGCATACAGGTATATGAGGTTGTCAATGGAACCTATTTTGATACCTGTTATGTCCAAGCTGGACCTGAATGCCTCCACCAGAAGTTCCATGTTCAAGGCAAATAAAAGCGGAAGAGGGGCTACCCCTGCCTAGTACCCCTTTTTATTGGGAAGCTAGAGGACAGGACCCCATTCAATCTATTCTGGGCTGATGGCTTGGAGTATAGCATGCAATCCAAGCCCAAAATTTATCCCCAGAATTAAACTTTCATAAGACTGCATCCAGAAAGTTCCACTCCAGGTGATCAAATGCCTTCTTGGCATCCAGTGCTACTATCACACCCTGCTGCCCACCCAGGGCATTCCACATGCCAGCTATGGTGGTGAGCAGCCTGTGAATATTATCATGGAGGTGTCTTCCCAGCATGAATCCGGCCTGATCAGGATGTACCAGCAGGGTAACGATCAATTGCAAGTGGCTGGCTATCATCATGGTGAAGATTTTCACATCCAAATTCATGAGGGATTGGCCCATAGCCTCCACATGTGGAAGTATCCTTTCCAAGCTTTGGTAACACCAAGATCAGGGCTCTTGCCCATGGGTCAGGACTGGCTGCTGGGGTATGGGAGGCATTACTAACCTGTAGGAGTAGTGGGGTAAGCTTGGACAGGAATTTCTGATAAAATTTGGCCACAAAGCCATCTGGGCCTGGAGATTTATTGTGTTTGAGATTTGTAATCACCGTGGTAACCTCACCCTGGGAAAAGGGACTGTCCAGCAGGTGAACCTGGTCCTCCGACAACTTGGACAGCCGTAATTTACCTTAACATTTTTTTGTTTTTTTCAACTTGTTAGGCAGGGGCCTCTGATGTGTAAAGCTCAGAGAAGAACTGTCTGAAAAGTTCAGCTATTTTGCTGGGCTTAGTTGCCAGCTTTGGGCATCTCTGAGTCTTCTTAACTGCTGGGATAAACTGATCTGCAACCTGTTTTCTAAGTCTGTAGGCAAGTAGGCGCCCAGCCTTGTCCCCCGCCATAATATTTCTGCGCTAAAAATCATAGGGCATCCTCAGTTTTAGATTTAAGGATTTTTTTTTTCTAGCTGCACTCTCAAAGATTTTATTTCCTTCAATAGAGCCCGGGCTCCTCCCACCCAATGCATGCTTTCAAGTACCTTTATTCTCTGTTCTAAATTATTCTGTTTCTGGTCTGTTGCTTTTCTCTTACAGGAAACAAATGAAATAGCCTCCCCCCTCACTACCGCTTTTAAACCATCCCATAGGAATTTAACCTGGGAGACTGTACCAGTATTTTCTTATAAATGATTAGTGATGGTCTCTTTTATTTTTTGATTGAACGTTTCATCCTTAAGAAGACCCACATTCAGTCTCCACATCGATTGCTTTTCTGATGGTCCAAGTTCTACCGTAAGACTAATCTTGGCATGGTCACTTAAGTAAATGGGATGAATCTCTTGATCCCTGATCATATGACCCCATGCTTTTTGGATATAGAATCTGTCTATGCATGAGGATGAATTCTGTGCATGGGAGTAGAAGGTAAAATGCTTACCGGAAGGGTAGGCATCCCTCCAGATATCCACCATCCCTGCTTCTTCAATTAGGGCCCTTAGATGTTTCAGGCCAACCCTTTCTCCTTGTTGTGTACTAGGGAATCTGTCTAGAACTGGATTCTCCACAAGTTCCCTCCAATTATTATCTGCCTCTTAGGGAGGGAAGCCAGGTAGCCCAAAACAAATCTGAAAAATTGTGGTCTGTATGGCGTGAAACCATATACATTAACCATGTGGATAGTGCGGTCAGCAATTTTACCTGAGAGGGTGACTACCCTTCCCCCTTGGTCAGCAAAGGTTCCAGTTTTCTTGAACAAGAGGTCTTTCCAAACCAAAATGACTACCCCAGCCTTTTTAGCATTTGGATGTGAGGATGAGATCACCTCTCCCACCCAAGAGCAGCGCAGTTTCTCATGCTCTGCAGGTGAAAGGTGCATCTCCTGGATGAGGCCTCTATTGCACTGAGCGCGGGCCAGATTACAGAGCACATTATATCTCTTGACAACCAAATTTATCTCCTTAACATTGAGGAATATCACTTTGAGATGCCTCATTTTGAGTGCTATTCAATAAAATCCAGAACCTCTGGTACCCCTGATATCACATGCGGAAACATCTCCAGCCCTCCAAGATCAAAAAAATCCATAATACTGTACATTACAGTGGGTGTTCCTAGCAGGAATTCTACAATAGTAGATTCAATGCTGCCCCCTTCCCCAAACTTAACCAAACAAATACCCCATCCATCCCACCCTTCCCCTTCCCCATCTTTAAACACCTAAAAAACCCAAAACACTAACGACACGAAATGATGTACATAATATCAACACTCATAGACAGTAATATGAAACATTGAACATGAATGAGTGAAAGTTATCAGAAGGAAGCCCCATTCTGTCCTAGAGCCTGTGCCCCTTCTAGAGACCCCACACCCCAACCCAGAGACCTGATGAGCAGAGAACTAGGAGTTAGGTGGTCTTCAGGAATTTGCTAGACTAAGAGAGAACAACACCTCCCAGTGGAGAAAACCATATGGTCAAAGGCCAACATACCTGGTGAAATCAAGGGGGGGGGGGTTCTCCCCCAGTTCGAACTTCAGGTGGAATTGGCTGAATTGATGATATAAAATATTGTCTGGCATAAAGAACAGCTTCAAATGAAGCACTTTTTCAAAAAGCACTGCAGGTCTGTTGGCAAACACAAAGGCAATACATGAGGGTACAAGTTCTCTAAAGAGGAGGTCACTGTAAAACTGCATTCTTTTTACCTTCCCTCAAATCTTTACCATTTTTCCCACTCCCCCACCCCCAAGTACCGCATGACCCCACTGCCCATAGAACCTGAGGATTGGAAGTAACCTTTACCCACAAAAAAAACCCTAAGACCAAAACCAAACAGTGACTGCATAATAAACCTGGTACAGACTTGAACAAGCATTTGTCAATGTCAAATGTTGTCTCGCTGGCATTGGTAGTGCCAGAGTTAGAAACACATAATAGGAATGGCAGTGAAGTATTAAAGTGATGCCAACCCCACCCCCCACCCTGTAGAGACCAACAGGCATTGGGGTGTGTCTTTGGGTCGTCAGCTACAACACTCATGCTATTGTATTTCACCCTACCCTGTAGACACTGACAAGTGTTGTGGTGTGCTTTGGGGTATTTGGGCATTATACTTACCCCATTCCATAAGGAAATATGCTGAGATGGGTGCAGTGTAGGAGAATGGGGTGAACTTTGTGGCCGAACAGTGCAAAGCACACCACGGTGCCTGTCACTGGCTGCAGGGTGGGGGCGGGGGTGGAATGGCGTGTTCATTACAGCTGATGATCCCAAGTCACACCCCCTGATGCCTGTCAGTTTCTACAGGGTGGAGTGCTACAGTTGGAAACCCTAACACCGTAGGCATGTGTTGGTATTTTCACTCCAAATTTTCAACATGGGCTGTTTGTGAGCCCACCTCATGAAAAGCAGCACTGTCAGTTTGTTAGCTGAAATGTGGTTTTGCACTGCAGCTATGCCATTTGGCGACACAGGGATGAAAACAGATGTTGGGCAGTATGTGGAAAATGACAACTGTATTGTTCATGAGGAGATGTAAAAAAATGGCAACGTTGAAAATCTGGAGTGAAAATATGAAAAATTGGTGAAGTTATGAGCATGCATAGAAACTGCAACACACGTCTGTAACCCAATTATTTTTGGCATTTTTTTAACCACATGTTTAACATAGGCATTTTGGGACCTCCCCATATGAACAGAGGCACTGTGATTTTGTTAATTGGTCTGAAACATTGATTTCGCACAGTGACCTCGCTATTGTGTGCCACAGGTGCGAAAACACATTTAGGGTAGGATGTGAAAAATGACAGCTGTACTGTTCATAAGGAGGTGTGAAAAAATGCCAGTGTTGAAAATCTGGCATGAAAATATTGCAAATTTGCGAAGTTACATGGGTGCATGGAAACTGCGCAACGCATACTTGTAACACAGTCATTCTATGGAATTTTATTACCAAATTTTCAACTTAGGCATTTTAGGACTTCTGCTCATGAACAGTGTCACTGTCATTTCCTCAAACTGTCCCGAAAACTGATTTCACACAGTGACCGTGCTATTCTGCGCTGGACATGCGAAAACATATTTTGGCCAGGATATGTAAAATGACAGCTATACTGTTCATAAGGAAGTGTGGGGAAATGCCAGTTTTGAAACTCTGGAGTGAAAATATTACAAATTCATGAAGTTACGATCGTGCATGGAAATTGCGCAACATACGCTCATAAGACAGCCATTTTTTTTATTTTTCCCACCAAATTTGCAACATAGGCTTTTTGAGAGCCCTCCTCATGAACAGTGGCACTGCCATTTCATTAATTGGTCCCAAAAGGTGACTCCACGCAGTAAGTGCGAAATCACCTTTCAGGACCGAATAATGCCATGACTGTGCCTGAATTCATGAGGAGGGGTCCCAATAACCCTATTTTGAAAATGTGGTGCCAAAATTCCCAAAAATGGCTGAGATATGCACCCAACTTGAAAAAACCCTATTTATGCCATTATACAGCTTACCGGCATTTCTTCAGTTCGTGGTCGGCTTTGACGAGTGCAGACATGTTCCCGGTCCGCCGAAGATCGTCGTGCTAGGCCCCAGAGATAAGTATGGGGTGAGGGGATGTGTGAGGAGGTGGGGTGTCCAGAGGGTGGGCACAGGTTGTGTGAGGGGGCAGGGAGACCATGAGGGACCATTTTCTTTTTTACAGGTTTAAAAAAAATCGCAGAACTTTTTTTTTTGCAGGGGATTTGGCATGCTGGGGTGGGCTCCCAGTGTGCCACCTAAGTGTTTTCTTTGGGGGGAATGCTGTAGCCGACAGAGGATAGGGCACCCTCATCGGCACATACTGA
The DNA here is from genome assembly GCA_016271365.2 of Neoceratodus forsteri. NCBI lineage: Eukaryota > Metazoa > Chordata > Ceratodontiformes > Ceratodontidae > Neoceratodus > Neoceratodus forsteri. The sequence continues at coordinate 617,322,129 of CM028133.1, forward strand.
AGAGGGGGGACACACGAGCTGAGGGGGACTGGGCACCCCCTCAGCACATAACAAAAGTGGGGGGGCATTATGCTGATGGGGAGTGGGCTCCCCCATCAGCAAAATAAACTGGGATGGGATAAACGCCAATGGGGATTGGGTTCCCCGTCGGCAAAGAAAAACTGTTGGGAGGGCGCATGATGCCAAGGGGGAATGAACTCATTTTAAATGGGATGGGGGGTCATTATCCCAATGGGGAGTGTGCTTCCCCATTGGCATTGTGACAGGAGGCGGCGGCAGTCACTGCCGCCATGTTGCGTGCATGTCGGGAGGTGTCCTGTGGTCCCGCTGCATGGGAGCTTCGCTCTCATTGCAGTGGACCTTTTCTTAGATCTGGTGGCCACATTAGGGATGCGTGATGTCAGCACCTGCTGCTGGCTGATTGGGGAATGAGGGACGCACCTACTGATGCATGCCCTGCATTCGCCCAACAGTGACCGCGCCTCCAAATCTGCTACTAACGCAATATGCTGGCTGCGCATGAGTGAGCCAACATAAAAAAAGGTAATGTCAATCTCAGTCAGCCTAGTCTCTTAATAGTAGTACTGATCCAGCAAGGCCAGCTGATGGGATAAAGATTAGAACACTCGGGTCTCTTGATGTCTTGCGTCAGAGTTAATGCAGCAAAATCCTGAAATCTGGGCCATCTTCCCTGACATGGAAATGGCCAAAAATGGCTGGAGAACATCCCAGAACATAATGGTAGCCACCTGCAAATTTGGTAGTACTGGTGGAAGGCCCAACGCCCATAACCCCATGCAATCCAGAGTAGGGTAGGTCCTAAGACCCCTGCTGTCATGCACCCACCAAGCATGCAGGAAATGAATATACTCAGGATCGCCCAACACAAAACCATATTCTGCATGATGAACAAAGGCCCGCAAAGTCCCAGGCACTACTGCCAGTGTCAGTCATCAGTAGGAGCACCAAGGCCCAGGTCAGACCCTCCAGAAGGAAATATTCTTTATCGAACCAGGCTGTGCTGAGAAATCCCGAGATCCAATGCCTGAAAATTAACTGACTAGTCCAATAAGAGGCCCAAACCAAGCAAAATGCAGTAACCCCCTTTTCAGGTTTCGAATATACTGGGTTTGGATACCAATTGGTTTTTAAATAAGCATATTATAAACCATGAGGCAGAGGTGGGGAAGACATGAAATCGTAAACTGGCCTGCATATGCTCATCTCAGAGAATGAAAGACACCTGGATCCTGAGAAAGTCCCGACCCAGAGGTCGTGAGGGCTACCAAACCTGCCCTCCCCAACCCCCAGAACAACACCATAAGGTAAGACACCTGGATCCTGCGAGGATCCCGACCCAGAGGTCGCAAGGGCTACAAACTACCACCCCACCCCCAGAGCAACATTATAAAGTAGGACACCTGGATTCTGCGAGGATCCCAACCGGAGGTCACGAGGGCTACCAAACCTGCCTCCCCACCCCCAGAGCAACGCCCGTAAGGTAGGACACCTGGATTCTGCAAGGGTCCTGACCCGAGGTTGTGAGGGCTACCTAACCTACCTCCCGACCTCCAGAGCAATGCCATAAGGTAAATCGTCAAACAAGTCTGAGCTCCGTACTACAAGCCACATTGTGTACTGCAAGCCAGATTTCAAAAGCAAACACAATTACCTTGCAAAAGCATAACTGGAAAGTGCCATTCTCAGGAGCCTTGCTAACTGCCATTTGGGGTGCTCCACTGCCTAGGAGCTGCGTGCAATATTGGACTTATTTAAAGGGGCTTAATTCTTTTAACGTCCCCACGCATGTGCTGATAGTTTTTTGTTGACTTAAAGTTCAGAAAAGCAGCATGGTCTGTTTGTTAAACCTCTGAAGTCATTTTGCATTGTTTAAAGAGTTTGCAGATTGGCGGCAAAACACAGTGCAAATTTTTATATTTTTCTCTCTCTCTGACCAAGAAGTTACTCAGTCTGCTCAACGAACCACCTTTAAAGTAATTTTACTCTAGTAGCTCAAATTTCTGTATGTGTCTTGGCGCTAAACCCCCTTTTAAAAATGATACTTTAATTTAATCCTGACTGAGTCATTCTCATAGTCTGTTAGAAGAACTGCATTTAATTTCACTGAACTCCAGTAGCTCAGTCAATCGGGTTTTTCCACCAACACAGGCTTAAAGTATATGTGTAGCTCACTCTGAGTAAACTCTGCCTGCTTAAAGTCCAATCGAGCGTGATAGCGGAGTGGCAGGCATTTGCTCTGGTTTTAAGCGGGTGCCTCCATTGCAGCTTGCCTGCGTTCTCTCTGCACTGCATTGGTACCTTGGGGGGAAGGCATTCTCTCTTCTTGTTCAGTGAACTGGAGACTTGTTATTTTATTAGAGCCATTTTAACTCTGCTAATGTCATTTAAATGTTTTACTCGGTAAAAGTTGATTTTGGGGGTTTGGGGATTCAGTTACCAGAGTTACAGCCATTACAATCTGAGCTACTGTAAAGTGATATTAGTATACTGCAAGAATTCAGCTCCTTGCTGACCCATCTCTGTCCACTCAGGCCTCCCCCCTCCAATCTCTCTCCTTCCCTATCTCCTCCCTCTTACCACGCTATAAAAGTTCTTACCTCAGCTCTCTATCTTCCACAGGTAGGACACCGGGATCCTGCGAGAGTTCCGACCCAGAGGTCATGAGGGCTACCGAACCTGCCCTCCCCCAACCCTCAGAGCAACGCCATAAGGTAAATCACCAAACAAGTCTGAGCTCTGTACTGCAAGCCACATTGTGTACTGCAAGCCAGATTTCAAAAGCAAACACAATTACCTTGCAAAAGTGTAGCTGGAAAGCGCCATTCTCAGAAGCCTTGCTAACTGCCACGTGGGGTGCTCCACTGCCTAGGAGCTGCGTGCAGTATTGGCCCTGCCAGCTGCCTGGCTGCCCCAATGCCCCCACCACCACCCATGGTCATCACCTTGTTTTATAGCTGACATCACGTGTTGTGCAAAAACCCACTGCCCCCACCACCACCAATGGCCATCATCGTGTTTTATAGCTGACATCACATGTTGTGCAAAAACCTATCAGTCCACTTTGCCATTTGCAGGCTATACATATTCACCACTAGAGGCCTCCTCTGTATTTACTGCCTATAAGCTCAATCCTGTAAGCCAAAATCAAATGAATGAGCCAGATTTCTCCTAAACAACATTGTTTCACATTTTCAAAATCTAGCCCTGTCCCCTGGCCTCTGCTACTCCTGACTACCAACCTCCAGGGTTCTCTCTGGAAGGTCCACCCCTGACCTGACACTTAGGGTGGGAGCACTAATTGCTCCCTAAAGTGAATTTGCCTTGTCCTTCTGCTAGCCTGTGCCTGGCCAAAGACAACCACACTGTGCCAACACCTGCTGACCCTGGCCACGTTGCCATTTCATTTGGGATCTCTCCTCTGCCAGGTACCTCATGCACTCCTGCTGCCCAATACTGCTGTGGCCTTGGCTCCACTTGCACAGGCTGGGAACTTAACCAGCTGTCAAGGTCCTCCGACAACCCCATACTCCTTAAAGCCTCCCTCAGCCTGGCTATCCGCCAAAGTCCTAAAAATAGTGCACCTCAGTATCCGCAGCATCCTCCAAAACCTAGCAGAACTAACGGCCTGGGTGGCTTACTACAAGCTGGACATTATGGACATCAGGGAAACCTGGCTGAAGCCTCGCATCCCTGACTCCACGTGTGCCCTCCCGGGCTACAGCCTCATCCAGCAGGACAGAGCAGGCAGTAAGCGTGGGGGAGGTGTACTCCTATACTTTAGGGTGCACCTTAACGTGTCTACAGTGTCTCATTCACCTCCTGAACCCCCAGCCTGTGAGTTCCTTCACTCCCTCCTCCTACTTGGGAACACTGAAAAGGTGCATCTTGTCTGTGCCTACGACCCTCCAAAGGATGGTGTTCAAGGACTCTCATCACTACTTGACCACCTTAAAGAAAAGGTTGGCTCAAATGAGCTTCTAATCCTGGGGGACTTCAACCTCAATTGGCTGGGGCCAAATACCAAGCAATTTGAGCCTCTTCTCTCAGGCCTTGCTCTCAGGCAGATCATCAAGGGACCCACAAGGATCTCCTCTGGGGGGGGACAAAGGGTCACTTATCAACTGGGTACTAAGCAACAGATTGAACAGAATTGTCCACTCGGGAACTCTTCTGGACGTCATCTCAGATCACACTCCAACCTACTGCATATGGGGCACCTCCTCGCCCAAAGTCCCCAGCACAGTGATCCAGATGAGGGACTATTCCAAACCCATCCTCAATGACTACCTCGAGGATCTATGATGTGTCGACTGGTCTAGGGTCACTGCTACAAATGACCCTGTTGCAGCCCTTGCTCATTTCCTTGCCATATTTGTCCCCTTGCAAAACAGGCAAGCACCCCTTACAAAAAGGAGGGTGAGGGGCACGGTCACGAAGTGGCTCCATGGTGGACTATTCTCCCTCATGAAGCAGAGAGACAAATGCTGGGTGAAACACAAGATTTCCTACAACAATAACAACCTCCTCGAATACCGGTGGCTCAGAAACTCCTGCAAGAGAGCCATATGCACCTCTAAGAGTGAGTACTGCAAATCTGCCCTGCTTGCCTCAACCAATAACCCCCTGTGCTTTTGGCAAAATGTCAAAAACCTAGTCGGAGGGTCTGCCAAAGAAATGATCGCTGACATGAATATTGGCGGGTCCAGCTGCAATAACCTCCATACTATTGCCACTGCATTTAACTGCATGTTCACTGACCTGCCTGCTCCTCCTTCTTCCCAACTCTCTGCCCCTATACCACCAGATGGACACCCCCCCTCGACCGCCATTCTATCTCAAATGGATCTCAGTTGTAGAGACCCAGGAACTCCTAGCCGGTCTCTCCCACCACATGGGGGCAGGTCACGACAGCCTCGAACCAAAGCTGCTGAGCTTGGGGGCTCCTCTCCTCGCCCGGCCGGTCACTCATATATTTAACTCTTCTCTTATCTCAGGGATCATACCTGAAGTATGGAAGGTGGCCAAGGTTGTCCCTGTTTACAAACAAGGTGACCCCAAGGATATGAAAAACTATAGCCCAATCGCCACACTCTCAGCTACCTGTAAGCTCCTTGAAAAGGCAATTGCTTCTCAACTCTCCCACTACCTTCAGGGTTATGCAGTTCTCTCCCCAGCTCAGCATGGCTTCAGAAAGGGGCACAGCACATTGACTGCGCTTGCCGTGGTTATCTCTGAGATTAGGTCCGCGACTGACCAAGGCAAACTGATAGGAGCCATCTTCATCGATCTCGCTAAGGCCTTCGATTAGATTGACCATTCCCTCCTCCATTCCACTCTTCATTCCCTCAGATTCTCCCACCAAGCCCTTGCCTGGTTTTCCAACTACCCTGGGGAAAGGCAGCACTACACCTGCTTCAACCACGCCTTCTCCGCCCTCTCCCCTGTTAACTGTGGGGTTCCCCCAGGGATCCATCCTTGGACCTATTCTATTTTCCCTTTTTATAAATGAACTGCCCTCTGTTGCAATCTACAGGCACCTTACTCTATACGCGGATGACCTTGTCGTACTGTCCAGTTCCCAGGCTATTACTAGCATCAACTCCCAACTTAACTCAGACTTCGATCTTATCCAGAACTGGCTTGAGGGACACAAGCTCTCCATCAACCTAGAAAAGACCCAGACAATGCTCTTTGGTTCTGTGGCCAAAACTGCTTCCCGCCCTGCTCCTCTAACGATCTATGGAGCTAATGGCTCCCTCCTGCCAGTCACTGATGCCATCAAGTATCTAGGAGTTACCCTTGATCCACATCTGGATCTCACCGCGCATCTTCAGAATATCTGTAAAATCACAAACGGCAAGCTTGGACTTGCCTACAGAGCCAAAGATTACCTCACCTCGGCTGCTTGCCTCACCATAGCCAGGGCTATACTCCTTCCCATGCTTTGCTATGGGCTCGTAGCCTTTGCCCAAGTCCAGAATTCTAGCCTAGTAAAATGGGATACTGCTTATAATAACATATGCCGCTTCGCACTCTCTGCACCTCGCCTTATGCATCACTGTGAGCTCTACTCTCGGCTGGAGTGGCTCCCCCCAGAAAAACACCGTGCATTTGTCCTTGGCAACTTCGTTGATAACATAGTTAGAACTGCCACTCCTTCTGCACTTGCTCTTCCCCTCAAATATGAAACCCCCTACCTACCACTTAAGATCTAGTGCTGCTCAGGTCTGCCTGGTTCCTAAGACCCGCACCCTCACAGGTGACAGGGCCTTCTCCATCTATGCACCTGGACTGTGGAACTCCCTTCCCACCCTTGTTCGTGCCTCTCCCTCTCATCCCTGTTTCAAAACATCCCCTGGAACTTCCTCAAAACCGCCTCTGCCTGTCTTTGTACTATATAGACCCAGAATAGTCTCCCCCCTTCCCGATACACTATGGGATTCTGTGAGGTGATACACTGACCGCTGTTAATCTCTGTAGATAACCAGCATAAGGCACTTTCCGCCCTCCTGTTGGTGGGGCACTCTTGTCAAATCAGTTCCCGCTTCTAACTGCACTATTTTGAAGTGCATTCTCTCTCTCTTGATAGGCGCTCATGTACTTTCTTGTAATTTTGATGTATTCTCTGTCATGATGTTATCTGTTGTTATTCTACCTCTCAATTGCTGTTTTGCATCTTGTTGTCTTACTGCCAACCTTACCATTTAAAGCCAGTTGTACCATTTGCTGTTCCACCCACTTGTTTGTGGCCCCGTATGTTACCCTGACTCTGTATTGTGTTTCTTATGTACTCTGTAACCTCCCGGGTCACACCTGAAAATAGGCACTTGTTGTCTAGTGTGCTTACCTGGCTAACAAAAGCAAATAAATAAATAAATAAAATAAAGACTGTGGAATCCAGTCAGATAGACAAAGAAAAAAGTCTCACCCCCATATGAAAGTATTGAGGTCGGAGGGCTGCTTTGAAGAGCCTAGTAAAGGTGTGCTAGGTCCTTGTATAGCTGCTCATCTGGTCCCAACCCTCTTTTTCCTAGCCACAGTGGTGGATTTTCCTGCAGTCTCCCATTTAAGCTGAAGAAGCGACTGTTCAACCACATCCTGCAGGCATTTGGGAAGGCTAATGCAGAGCTTCGGGGGAGTTGGTGGCTTGTAAAAGGGAGTTATATAGCTTCTGACCATTTTTTTAATTCATTTTTTTATTTATTTATTTACTTCATAATTCGGATTTACAACCTTTGAGTCAAAGACTCATTTACAAAGACACCTCATTGCAGGTAGGGTAGACAACAATTGGTGGTGGAGTACAACAATGGAGAACATTACAGGTGAGATACAATAAAAGAACACACAAAGCAATTCCAGTAATACAAAGGTGTACAAAGGCTTCAATTAGTTACAATTAGTCTAGTATATAAATAATAAACCCCCGCTAGGGGTTCTAGGGAGCGATACCTGTGGGAGAAGGGGTGGTTGCTTGGGGAGAAGGAAGTCCGGAAGGACGTTGTCTATAAATTGGGCCAGGTGGAGCTCTAGGTATGGGGCAGTCAGGGGCCTTTACAGCTCCGAGTGTCAGTGAGGTGGTTTCAGAGGGCGATTTTGAAGGGGCTGATTTTGGGGATGTTTGTGATATGAGTGGGGAGGGAGTTGTACCATGCGGGGGCTCTGTGGTGGAATGATCTTTGGTCGAGAGAGATCCAGGCTCTCGGGACCTTGAAGGTGGCTTTGGTTGCACTACAGGTGGTGACCAAATGGGAGACCAATTTAGGGGATGCAGCAACCCCTGGGGGGAGAGCCAAAGTAGTGATTTTATTTTGCCAGTATGCAGGTGTGGTAGCTCAGGTGCTCATCAACGGTGAGTCAGTTCGAGGAGGAGTAGAGCTGGAATATGTGCGTTCTGCTAGGGATGCCAGTCAGGAGCCTGCAAGCCTTGTTGATCAAGGTCTGGACTTTGGTGAGGGCGGTGGGGTCAGCAGCCACATAGATCGGGAGCCCATAGTCGACCAATGACAAGATTGAGGAGGTGATAGCCAGCCGGAGGGCATTCTGAGGGAGGCAGTCTTCGTGTCCGTATAGAAGTCCAGTCCGGGAGTTTATGGCAGTGAACAGGGAATTAAGATGAGAGTGGAAAGAGAGAGCTGAGTCAAAGGTGATGCCCAGATATTTGTATGCAGACACCTGTTCAAGGGGGTGTAGGGTGCTGGGGAGGATGAGAAGGGGGGCATTTCTGGAGTTACTCTGGCAGTGGGCAAAAAGCATAGATTTTGTCTTCTTGAGATTCAGAAATGGATGATGGTCGAGGAACCATTTTTCAGCTTGGCTGAAGGTGAGTTGCAGAGAGTTCTGGAGGGTGATGGGGTTGGGGAAGGAGGCAACAGAAACCACATCATCGGCATATAGGAGCATACTGCCCGGGCAGAAGCTAGGAAGGGTGTTTAGAAAGAGACTGAACAATGTGGGGCCCAGGATGGAACCCTGGGGGACACCTGAGTGAACAGGTAGGGCAACTGATAGGGTACATTTATCTTGACCCGTTGGGATCTGGCATGGAGGTAACCAGGCAAGGGGGCCAGATGAGAAGCCTGGTTGATGGAGGGAGTCAAGCAATTGGGGGTGACACACAGTGTCAAAGGCCTTAGATAGGTCAAAGAACACTGCCCCAGCAACATCCTCAGAGTCAAGTGCAGAGTGTATTTGCTGTGAGAACTCTAAGAGGGCTGAAGTGGTGCAGTGTCCAGGGCGGAAGCCATGCTGTTCTGGACATAGTATGCTGTATTTGGTAAGATATTCCATGAGTTGGGTTGATACTATTTTTTCCAGGGCTTTAGAGAGTTGGGGGAGGATGGAGATCGGTCTGTAGTTATTTGGTAATGTGCAATCTCCATTCTTATGAATTGGGGTAATTTCAACTGATTTTCAGGCACTCAGGAATTGACCCAGGCACAGAGACCAGTTTAGCAGGTCGGTAAGAGGGGCTAGCATGACATCTAGAGTTAGACGGAGAATTCTGGAGTCAATGAGGTCACAGCTGGGGTTGTGGCTGGAGAGTGCTTTTAGTAGGAGTGGTTTGGCTTCTTGGGGAGATATGGTACAGAGGAGAAATGGGCAGCAATTCAGGATGGGTGGTTGAGGTAGGGATAGGGTCAAAAAAGTGGACAGGAAGGACTGTGCTTAGGTCAGAGAAAGCAGTGTTGAGGCAGTCAGCAATATGTGGGGGGTCAGTGGTAGTAGCACCATTGACAGATATCTGAGATGGGGGAGGAGTGAGTTTTTCCATTGAGCTCCTTAATATTATCCCAGAACATGCGTGCAGAGCCCCAGAAGCTGGCCAGGGTAGTTTGGTAGAATTTGGACTTGGCTTGCCTTATGATCCAGGTGCATTGGTTATGAGCGGCATTCTAGGCCTGTCTGTCCACTGTTCTACCTGACTTGACCGCGACATGCCAGAGGTTGTCTCATTTCCTCAGTTAATTAATAAGGGAAGGGGAAATCCAGGTGGCATTATGTCTTTTGGAGTGGGTAATGGTAAAGGGGGCAAAGAGGTCACAGGCAGTGCAGAAGGCTCTGGTGAGGTAGGCTAGCACAGTGTCTATATCAGTTGTGAGTGAGATCGGGGACCAGTCAAGTAGGGCTAGGTACTGGTTCAGTTTACTGAGGCCCTCTGGGTGAAAGTGGAGGCAGGAGGTGACTTCGCGTGTGGGTTTTTGCATGGGGGAGGACAAGAAACAGAGGATAGGGAAGTGGCCACTGAGGAAGTTAGCTAGGACATTAACAGTCTTGATTTTATGGGGTGGTTGGAAAGTATTATGTCAAGGAGGGAGCTGTTGCCACTTGACTGGTTAAATCTGGTAGGAAGAATGACTAATTGAGCTAAGTCAAGGGCAGTGAAGGAGTCCTTTATGTTTGCAACAGTGGAGCCTAGCCAGTTGACACTGAGGTCACCTAGGATGAGCTGCTCAGCTTTGTGGGGTAGGGCAGAGAGATAGTCAGTAAGGGAGTGGATTGCTGGTCCTTGGGCCCATGGGGGTATGTATGTAGTGATAAAATAGATAGGACCCCAGCCCAGGTCAGGGGAGATTTTTAAGGTGATGGCTTGGGCACCATGACCGAGCTTGGGGGCAGGGAGAGAATGGCTAAAGAGGGAGTCACGCAAGTAGACTGCACATCTACCACCACACTTACCAACTCGATCCTCTCAGAACAAGGTGAAACCAGGAATGGAGACAGCTGAGTCAGGGGTTGATGCAGAGAGCCAGGTCTCCACAATGGCAATGATGTCAGGCCTGTGTTGTGCGACCCAGCACTGAAGTGCAGCAGTTTTCTTTGGGAGATTGCAGATGTTCATTGTGGCAATGTGGAGGCCACACCCAGCATGGTGCAAGGGGGGCTAGAAGACCCAAGACCAGGGTTGGGGTGGACGTTCCCGGACAGCAGAAGAAGTAAGGTGATAAGTCTGAGGAGTAGGCTGCAGCTTTTGGGGTTGATACATTTGAGCTGATAAAATCTGGTGAGCAGAGTGTGTGATGTGCCAGATAGGATATGAGCTCCTAGTAGCAGCTGCATATAACCTGGTAATAGAGAAGCAGACACAGAAAATGTCACTGCTACCAGAGATATAGCCCTCTAATGGCAAGAGGATATAATCTGCTAATGGAAAAGACAACAAAAAAAAAAAGACCAGCAGCTTGGCAGGGTAGCGTAACTGCGCCTTGATCTGCTTCTCCCATGGTTGATCTATCACTGTCAGGACGCACTTTCTTTTTCGTATCATAACTGACAGGTAGTCTTGATCAACATAGCTTATTTTTCCATCCAAATTAAGGTTTCATTTTCCCCCAGGCTTTTTTCAGAGCCACCTCTTTCATGGGGAAGCAACTGAATTTAACTAATATAGAACTAGGAGGGGCCCCATTCTTCAGCTTTGGGCTGAGAGCCCTGTGGACCCTTTCCAGTTCAAGCAGTTCAGAGTCAGAGATATCCAGTTCTTTTCAGAGCCAGGTTCCAATAAACTCCAGTGGGTCATCCTGCTTGCTGCCCTCTGGAAATCCAAAGATGCGGATGGTCTTTCTCCTACCTCTCGATTCTGCATCCTCCATTCCTATAGTCAGCTATCTGTCTCTTTTCGCCAGGTATATGATGGCCCAGCCCAGTCTCATGGTATCCTTCCTCACATCATTCAGACCAGTCTCTGACTCTGTGGTTCTGTGTTTAAGACATTTCATGTCTTGCTTAATGTATTTTGCATTGGAATCTATCCTGTGTAGCATCTTTAAGATATGACGTTGCCTGGCCATCGAAGGAGCTGCTGTGAGAGAGAATGCCATCATCCTCACCCCGGACCCTGCTACTGACTCGGAGGCCCTGAATGATGATGCACTGGGGCTACAGTCAGGCCGGGATCCCCAATGTATGGCTTGTATTCCTTCCTTTTTACTTGCATTGCCTGTCCAATAACCTTGCCCAGCAAGCACACCTCATACTGGATGAGAGACCAGGTTAGCCTAAGCTGTTTGTTCAATACTTACTGCTCATTATCTTTCTGCATGCTATCTGTTTGCCTTGCTACACATTGCCTGTTATTCCCTGCACTACCAATGTTCTGCCTACTCTATTGCTAAAGGAGACTATGCTCATCAGTTACAGCTCTGAGCTTGCTCTCAGCCAACTGAGACCAAGGAGGATGCTGGGAACCTCCACAATGGAGACCCATAGGAGGGTGGCACAGGACTCCACAAGGGAAGGAAACAACTCCTGGTGGGGGATTCAATTGTTAAGGGGGTAGAACTGGGGAAGGGAAGGGAAAGGGAGGTAAGGTGCCTGCCAGGTGCCATGGCTTGGAAGGACAGGAAATGAATCCTCAGGATCATGGGAGCAGCTGCAAGGGTGGGGTGAGCTGGATATCATTATCCACCTAGGGACAAATGACCTGGCTGAGAATGGGATCAGAGCAATGCAACGTGAGTTTGTTAAGTTGGGAAGGGGTCTTAGATAAGTAGCACACATGATAACTTTCTCAGAAGTGCTACCTGTCTATGACATGGATGAGGCTAGGGTACTCTGCACCATGGGATTCAATGACTGGTTGAAAAACTGGTGCAGAGCTCAGGGATTCGGATTCATTGGGGACTGGGGCTCCACCTGGAGGGATGCAGGCCTATACAGGTGTGATGGTCTGCATCTATCCAGGAGGGGAACCAGAATCCTAGGTGACAGGTTTAAATGCTTCATTGTCAAGCATTTAAACTAGCCAAGGGGGTAGGCACTGAAAAGAAGGGAACTCCTAGCCCCCCCAAAAAATCAGGGTAGTTAGTGAAGTAAACACCAAGACAGAGCAGTCGATAGGGAGAAAGGCTGGGGTAAATGGAGAAAAAACAAAGGCAGCAAGGACAGGGATGGGGAAAAAAGAAATAACGCTATAAAAAAATGGAGGGTAATGAGTACCAATGCCCGTAGTCTAGGTAAAAAGCTCCCCAAAATGGTGGCCTTGATGGAAGAGGGATGCCTGGATATTGTGGCAGTCACAGAAACATGGTACACAGAGAACCATGACTGGGATGTCAAACATACCAGGGTACACAATCTACAGGAGGGACAGGGAGGGAAGAAGAGGAGGAGTAGTAGCTCTCTGTGCAACGGAAGGGATCAAAGCAATAGAACTAAAGGGTAAACAGGGAGGGGAGGAGAGGAGGCACTGTGGGTCGCCCTGGAGACTGAAAATGGCACTACATTCCGCACAGGGGTTGTATACAGACCCCCATCTCAGGGGGAGGAAATGGACAAGGAAATGATAGAAGGCATCCTTAGGATGGCAGAGAAAGGGGAGATATTGCTGATGGGGGACCTGAATATTCCAGATGTTAACTGGAGCACCTTTTCTGCAACCACATCCAAGACCAGGGCCATTCTCAATGCCCTACAGGAGGCATGCCTCAGACAGCCATTTTTGGAACCATCTCGGGAGGGAGCAATCTTAGACCTGGTACTCTCAAATGGGGACGTAGAGAGGATCTCTGATCTTGAAATGGGTAGCCATCTGGGAACAAGCATCCACCAAACAGTGTGGTTCATGATAAACTTAGTTGTAGATTCAAGCCATACCAAAGTGAAGGTACTGGACTTCAGGAGGGCTGATTTTGTCAAAATGAAAGAGTGCCTTAGAAAAGCACTAGCAAACAGGCAAGAAGATGGGGTGGAGCAACAATGGGGAAACATCTTAACATCCATTACAGAGGCAATAAGCCTTTGTGTGAAGCAAATAAACAAATCAAAATGAATGAAAAAAACACTATGGTTCTCAAAAGAAGTAGCGGGGAAGGTTAGGGAGAAAAAGATAAAATTCAGGAAGTATAAAGAAACACAGATGGAGCAGGCCAGAGAACTGTACCAGTTAAAGCAGAAGGAAGTGGGGAAGGCAGTCAGAATAGCAAAGGCCCAAACCAAGGAAAATATAGCCTACTTGGTTAAACAGGGGGATAAAACCTTTTATAGGTACGTTAGGGAGCAAAGAAAGACTAATGCAGGGATACTGAGGTTGAATAAAGAGGAAGGTGGTTGGGCAGAGATTGACAGTGAAAAAGCAGGGATACTAAATGAATACTTCTGCTCAGTATTCACAATGGAAAAGCTGGGGGAGATACCTAATCCAGACAATAGAAGCACTCTGGATAGGGGGTTGATGTTAGTCCTTTCACAGAAGAAAGGGTTCTGAAAGAACTCTTAAAACTGAAGGTGGATAAAGCAATGGGGCCTGACGGATTCACTCCAGAATTCTAAATTAACTAAGGGAAAGAACTAGTAACACCACTGACTACCCTTTTTAATAAATCATGGGAGGATGGGGTGGTACCTGAGGACTGGAGGAGGGTGGATGTGATTCCCCTTCACAAAAGTGAGAGCAAGACAGAGGCAGGAAACTACAGACCTGTCAGTTTGACCTCAGTGGTAGAGAAAATGATGGAATCACTTTGGAAGGAAAGAATTGTTGAGTACCTAGAGGCCAGTGGGGCACAGGACCCAAGACAGCATGGATTCACAGTAGGAAGGTCATGTCAGACAAATCCAAGTGATTTCTTTGACTGGGTGACCAAAATAGTAGACCAGGGATGGGCTGTGGACATGGCCTACCTAGACTTTAGCAAGGTGTTTGACACAGTCCTGCACAAAAGATTAATAAACAAATTAGCCAGCCTGGGAGTGGGTTCCTGGGTGGTAGTCTGGGTAAAACACTGGCTAAACAACAGGACACAGCGGGTAATAGTAAATGCAGTTTACAGTGAAGAAAGTGTGTTACTAGTGGGGTACTGTAGGGTTCAGTACTGGGGCTGGTCCTTTTTAATGTCTTTATAAGTGACATTGCAGAGGGACTGGAAGGGAAAGTATGTCTCTTTGCAGAGGACACAAAGATCTGCAACAGGGTTGATATACAAGGTGGGGTGGAAAGGATGAAAAGGGACTTGGCAAGGTTGGAGGAATGGTCAAATGTATGGCAGCTTAGATTCAATGCAAAGAAGTGCAAAGTAATGTACGTGGGAAACAAAAATCCAGGGGAAATGTACACAATGGGGGGTGAGATACTGACAACAACAAAAATGGAAAGGGACCTGGGGGGTAGTCATATCAAATGACCTAAAGGTGGTCCAGCAATGTGAGAAGGCAGTAAGGAAGGCTGGGGCTATACTGGGATGCATAGGGAGAGGCATCATCAGTAGAAAACAGGAAGTTGTTGGTCCTCTGTACAGACAGTTGGTAAGACCACATCTGGAGTACTGTGCACAGTGCTGGAGAACCATCTCCACAAAGAAATAGGCAGGGTGGAGGCTGTCCAGATGAGGGCAACCAAAATGGTTCAGGGTATGCACCAGAAGACATAAGAAGAAAGACTAAAGGAGCTTAAGATGTATGGCCTCGAAGAAAGGAGGGAGAGAGGGGACATGATAGAAACTTTCAAATATGTCAAGGGAATCAACAAAGTCCAAGAGGGTAGCATCTTTCAGAAAAAGGGATGTGCAAGAACAAGGGGGCACAAGTTGAAGGTAGTGGAGGAACGACTGAGAGATAATGTGAGGAAGTACTTCTTCACAGAGAGGGTTGTAGATGAATGGAATGGTCTTCCTGAGGAGGTCATAGAGTCAAAAACAGTAGGAGAATTCAAGAATGCATGGGACAGACATATGGCAATTCTAGTGGGGGGTAGGAAGAAGTAGGCTGTTGGTTAACTAAGATCTTCAGCGTATCCATTAGGTAGGAAATGGGCAGACTCGGTGGGCCAAGCGGTCCTTATCTGCCATCAAATTCTATGTTTCTTGCCCTGTGGCCAACAGTCTCACTCTGCACCCCTGAAGTCCACATCTTGAGTGTGTGAAATATGTGGCGCAGTTGTTCTCATCTGGCCCATAGTGGGAATCTCCTCACTCTAGGTAGAGCTTTAGCCATTCAGGTGTATTTTCTGATGTAGAAATTAAGATTCAGCTAAGGGGGTGTGGCCCCGTGCTTAAAAAGGAGCTTCTTTAGCTAGCCTATTTTTTTGGCGGTGCTTTCTAGCTATCCTCCCTATGACTACTTCTGGTTTACCTGGTTAGTTTTGGGGTAGTCATAGCAGATGACCTCAAGGTAGGCAAGCAATGTGAGAAGGCAGTAAGGAGGGTTGGTGGGATACTGGGATGGCATCACCAGTAGAAAACAGAATGTTGTTATCCCTCTGTACAGACAATTAGTGAGACCCCATCTGGAGTACTCTGTGCAGTTCTGGAGACCCCAGCTCCGCAAGGACATAGACAGGATGGAGGTAGTCCAGAGCAGCGTCTGCACCAGAAGCCATACGAAAAGAGATTAATGGAGCTCAACATGTATACCCTCAAGGAAAGGAGGGAGAAGGGGCACATGATAGAAACTTTCAAGCACCTCAAGGGAATCAACAAAGTCTAAGATAATAGTACCTTTCAGAAAAAGAGATGTGCAAGAACAAGGGGGCACAATTTAAAGATGGGGGGGTGGCTCAGGGACAATGTGAGGAAATATTTTTTCACAGAGAGGATGGTGGATGCATGGAACGGCCTTCCTGAGGAGGTAGTGGGGTCAAAAACAGTGGGGGAATTCAAGAATGCATGAGACAGACATAAGGCAATTCTAGTGTGGTGTTAGGAAGAAGTAGGCTGTTGGTTAACTAAAATCTTCAGCTTATCCAATAGGTAGGGAAATGGGCAAACTGGGTGGGGCCAAGTGGTAGTTAACTGGCATCAAAGTCTATGTTTCTATGATAGATCGGTAGGCTAGCTGAGTGCCTCAGCATTCATTACTCTCCTCCTCCCACCTTGGAAGAGCCTGTTGCAGAGAACCCTCACAACCTTTCAAGGCATTCCCATTTGAGGGAAATTGGACATTTTCCTTGTTTTGCACACACAATTAGGAATGTGTGTTATTTTGACAATTAAATATTCCAATACTTTTAAATGGATCACTCATATTACACAATATTTATTGTTAAAAATTATTTGGGGGATTGATCTCTGTAATTTTTATTCTTAAGAATTGCACTTAATTATTCTCCCACTGAACTCTGTATTTTTTTTATTAGTAAGGAATGTACACTTTTAAATATTCTCCCATTGAACTCTATATTTTTTTTTTGTAATTGCACTTTTCAATATTTTCCCATTGTACTCAGCATTTTTATGATTAAGAATTACACTTTTAAATATTGTCCCATTTTTATGAATGTGAAAGGAAATGACAGTTCATGGACAGGAGAACAAGGGCATTCTAAAATACAATTAAAAGGTAAAGGTACACAATTTTCACTGTATCATGTGCTGCTGCTTTAAACTGCAGCATTAGACTGCATTTGCATGTAAGCACAATTTTAACTTTTTATCTTCTGGTGGTTTCTCTCTCATTTCTTTTTGTTTGTTTGCTTTTTCTGGTACATTTTAGTTCTGCTGAATGGCGCCAGAATGACAACACTTTAGGCAGCACTGTGCAGTACTGTGCAGCTGCAGTAAAACGCTTCATTATATTTTCCATCAGTGTACCTCTCCTCTTCCTTGGTGGGGCCACCTCTAGTAGGTAACACACTAGTTCAAACTCCATACCCAACTATTTCTTGGTCTGTCACGTGAGACAGGCAACAAGAGTACCAACTGGTGCCTACTGCTGCTATTTTTACAATATAGACACCCTTTTACTAGGAATTGGGTTATGGCCACCATGACTCATTTCACATAATCCACCAAACAATTATTAGGCGAGTTCACTTTCAGTCATTGATATCCTGGATGAGATTTGAAACAATGACCAAGAGTTGGAAAATCTCTACTAACAGTCTACAAGCAATCCACCCCTGTCTTTTTGCCTTGGTAACATCTCCCTTGTTGGCACTGTATAGTGTGTCATTTACTATCTTATGGTGGACTGCATTATCCCCTTTATAAGTTTTTTTTTTTCTCACATTCAAGTAAAGACAGACAAGCATGACTGACTACTCAAAGCCTATGACACTGAACTGTTATTAACTACAGGCCAGTGCTGGAAATTAACATTGACATCTATCTACTGGCAAATCTGTTACCAATACATGAACAAGCCTCTAGCTTACAGACAGTGCATTGTTCCATATAGTGCAGGCAGTTGTTAATGACTGTAGTCGTGGCAGAGAGAGAAAGAGAGAGAGGAAGAATATTGTCTTCCAGTCCTGGAGGCGAGCTGGCTGCCATTCAGCATGCCTTTGGCCTGAGACAAGAAGTACTGTAGTGAAGAAGTGGAGGGATCTCAACCAACCATGGTCACAGTCTAGTTTAGCCTATGTTTGGTATACTTTCTTTATAGTTCCCATACTTAAGAAGAATGAGTATCTGATAATGGGATAACTGTCACTTGACATAATCTACCCCTGTTGCTTATCTACTGTACAAATGAAACCATGTGAAGTCAACATTCTCTGATAATAACATCATAATTATTTATGTTGCAGAACACCAATATCACTAGCAGAGAATTACAAACCAATGTGTAGACTGGAGCAGCAAAAGATAAAATCAAAATGATGAATAATCTGTTTTCATTGCAAATGCACTTAGTAGTAAAGAATGAGTGGATCAGAATATAGAATATAGATTATTTAGAAACTGAATTATGTTTAAGTATTATAATTTGCAGTACTTTCTCTGGAGGGTAGGTGGGACTTTAGAATACCACATTAGAAAGTATGCTAGGCTGGTACTGATGTGTTTAGTTGCTTTTTATAGCTACAACTAATCTTTGAGCCAAGTCACAATACAGCAGACAATTTCCAAACACAGTTGCCAGGTCTGAAAAATTAAACCTTGTCCAAGGTCAAACATAATGAAACACTGTGATATGGATTCTGAGTTTGTAAAGGTCAGAGAATAGCAGAAGAAAGTAGTTATACCTTTAAAGTATTGCACTGTAGGTAACATTATAACTTTCTTTACTTTAGTTAAATTCTCATTTTGATGGAAAATGTGGAATATAAAACATACACCACTTCTTTTATGATTGACAGGTTCTGGGCAGTATATATATTTTATATGGAAAAATATGAGACTAAAACAAACATCTTCTCACTGCTGTAACCATATATGTGGTAAATATGAGAGGGAAGACTTGATTTTAATGTTGATGTAAAAAATGTAAATGACTCAAGAGTAATGCTCATAGCTAGAAATGCTGATTGCTGCAATTAAAATATTAATCACAATTTTTCAGTAATGCAGTGAGAGACTGCAAAGTGAAGACACCATGAAAGCAATATAGCTAGTTAAACATCTAGGCCCAGATATTCAAAAGGGTTGCACAACCCATTGATGCACCCCGGCGCGATATTCAAAAGGGAAAAGTGCGCGGCACAAATCCCGATGCGCCAGAGTGCATCAGTAATGTATGCAGGTGCAGGTAGGGGGGGCATGCCCATGCATACTCTGCACAGTCCGATATTCAGTCCAGAATGTGTGGAGCCATTCATGCGCACCCCCTACCTGTGCCAGCACAAAGTTGATCCCCCCCAAAAAAAGGAACAATGGATGTCCACCCACAGGTGAGCTGCTGGATTGCAGGGCGCAACACGGCAGCTGCCACCTGTGGGTGGCCACCCGAGCTCCGGCTGCACCTGGTGACACCCCTCCATGCCCGATCGTGGGCATTTGTAAAATAAAAGAACCCCTATATCCCTGGTGGTCCAGTGGACCGCTGACTGCCCGATCGTGGGCATTTGTAATAAAATAAAAGTATTCTGTCCAATATCCCTGGTGGTCCAGTGGACCGCTGTCTGCCCGATTGTGGGTTTATGTATTAATAAAAAGAATTGATTCCAATATCCCTGGTGGCCCAGTGGACCACTGTCTGCCCGATCGTGGGCATTTGTAATAAAATAAAACTATTCTGTCCAATATCCCTGGTGGTCCAGTGGACCACTGACTGCACTATTGCGGGCACTTATAATACAAAAAAATAAATGTGTACAATATCCCTGGTGGTCTAGTGGTACCCCTCCCCACCCCACTGAGCCCCACCGCCCGCTCCCCAGGTCAGCGGTGGGTGGCAGCACCACCCGCCTGCCCCCCACTGCCCTTTGACTGACACCGTAGGTAGGGCTATGCCCATGTGGTCCAGTGTGAGGGCAATGGGCGTAGCTCAGTCAGATACACATTCCAAATATGTGAATGGATCCATTCACATATCTGAATGTGTAGTACGGGTATGGTTGCATGCCCATTGGCTCACGCCAGGACCAATGGGTATACAGCCCTACCTACAGTGTCATGGCGGTGGCAGGAGGGTGGTGTGCCACCCACCAGCTGACCAGGGAGCGGGCAGTGGGCTCAGTGGGCGGGTGGGAGGGGTACCACTAGACCACCAGGGATATTGGACATATTTTTTTGTATTACAAATGCCCGCAATCAGGCAGTCAGTGATCCACTGGACCACCAGGGATATTGGAATCAATTATTTTTATTAATACTTAAGCTCGCGATCGGGCAGTCAGCAGTCCACTGGACCACCAGGGATAATGGACAGAATACTTTTATTTTATTACAAATGCCTGCGATCAGGCAGACAGTGGTCCACTGGACCACCAGGGATATCGGATTATTTTTATTTATACTGAAGCCCGCAATTGGGCTGTGGGGTACAGTGCCGCGCTGTGTAGGGGCATCGGTCCACAATGGTTGCTGCCTGGCTGGGCGCCAGGCGAATCGCCTGAGGTGGTGCACCTGCATGCAAGTAGGGCTATAATGACATGCAAATGGCCCCATTTGCACCTTGCATACATTATGGCCCCATTTGCATGTGCACTTTTGAATATCGTGGTTGCTGCGCATAGTGCAATGGAACTTGCGCTAGCGGATCCCCCTGCTCCACTCTGGCCACTTGCGCTGGTGCAGTGCCACTGCACCATGCACACTGCGGGTGGCCAGGGTGCGATATTCAATGATGCTGTGCCATGGTGCAGCTCCATTGAATATAGCCCAGTCAACGCCCCTGCACAGCCAGTTAAAGGTGCCTAAGCTTGCGCCACAGCCTGGCACAGTTTGAATATCTGGGCCCTACTGTTAGTACTAAAAATATGTGTACAGCAAAACATCTCTTTGAACAAAACTTTTTGATTTTAAAGAGGCCCTCTTCTTTGTTATGGAAAGATGATGTGTAGAGAAATAAGTTTTATTAGGGAAAGCTTTTATGAGTACAGTGGGTTTAAATGACAAGGAACATTACACATTCAAACTGTAAACACAGTAACACGGTAACATAATTTAAGATAAGAAGGGATTCTAGGTCCATCTTGTCAGGCTGGCTAGCAGATATGATTGTTACGATAGTAGACATAGGAGCACTAGAATGTTTATTGTCAGTTTTGGTTTTGGCCAGATAAAGAGTCCTAGTAATCAAGT
This sequence comes from Neoceratodus forsteri, assembly GCA_016271365.2. Taxonomy (NCBI): domain Eukaryota; kingdom Metazoa; phylum Chordata; order Ceratodontiformes; family Ceratodontidae; genus Neoceratodus; species Neoceratodus forsteri. Next base: position 617,343,050 of record CM028133.1, read on the forward strand.
CCACACAGAGGAGTATGTCCAACCTTAGCAGATTTATGGTGGTACATAGACACCCTGATTCTTCCAATCAATTTTGATCTTTCTAGCAGTCTGTTGCTCTGCTTTGTCAGATGTGAAGCAAATAATTGTATCTGGGTAAAGAAAAATCAAACAAATCTCATTAGAAACTGATTGCAAAACAAAAACATAGCAGGAAAAAAATGTGTATAATAGAAAAAAAGGAAAAGAATAGTGGTGAGGAAGGCATTGTGTTGAAAGATTGCATTTACAGAGTAACACATAGCTGTATGCTTGACAACTGCCTGGCAAACATAATGTGTTATCACAATGGTTACAAGTTCTGCAATCCAATGAGGCCATTTTTAGTATTAGACAAAAATATGTTTAGGTTGCTCTAATATTTAGATAAATGTGTATATTTTGGGTCATCCACTGGCACCAAAAACTAGAATTTAAATAGAACGAATGAACTCCACAGAAAAAAAAAATTCCTTTATTCAATCTTCTTTTATTTTCCATAACACATTTCTGGCTGGGGCAACAGTTTCATAGAGCTGCCACTTCCTCAGGCCCCACAAGTCTCCAGTATATTTTTTTTTAATTTTTAATATCTAGAATTTAACATTTTCAAAGTTCTTATATTTCACAATGTTGTGCACCCCTCCACCAAACCCACATCAGTCCTATGCTTATAGTCACCATGATATCATAGAACCAATGTCAGTTGTTACTGGACAGTTTTCAAATATTCATTCCTAAGTCTATGTTCAAAACAGTTTCCCTGAAATCACCAAAATACATAAATATCCTCAATATAGGCTTTTCTCTATTGCTAATTCATACTTAAATAACATTTCTATCAAAAATACATATATTTCTGATCACCCTGAAACATGGGTGATTTTTACTTCTCAAAACCCCTTTGTTTCCTAATATTTATTTGTGCATTTTTGTTTGGGGTTGACTCCATTTTTGAAGCCACTATCCAAATACATGGACTTTTACATTAACAGTGAAGTGGCCAAGAATGGGAAGTTTGTAAGGGATTCAAACCACATAATATATATTATTTCAGAATTATATACTGATATAAGGGAATGGAATGATACAATTGTGATAACATTCGATATAAAAGATTTGTATATAAGCATATATAATGAGGAAGGGATAGATTCTTTATTAAAAGCACTATGGGGAAGGGAGTACCCCCTTCCTCCAAGTGAATTTAGCAGAAAATGTCTTGAAACCAATTTTTTTTTTCAAATCTGAGGAAGAATTCTTCCTACAAGTAAAGGGTTAGGCAATGGGGAGCAATATGGCTCCCTCATATGCCAACTTCTACATGTGGAATTTTAAACAGACACACATATTAGATCAAGTGGAGAATTCATTTGCAGAAAGTATGATAGCCTGAAAATGCTATATTGATGATATCCTCATGATTTGGGGAGGAAGTGAGGTGGAATTAATGATTTTTCATGAATACCTCAACAGTCAGAATAGGAACTTAAAATGCACAGTCACTTGGGATCGGACAAAAATTACATTTTTGGATCTGTGAATTTACAAAGGCACAAAGGGCCTAGAAACAAGTCTGTATCATAAAGAAACAACCAGGAACATTCTATTACACAGTACGAGTTATCAGGATCCTAAGTTAAAAAGGAGTATTCCAAAGTCTCAATTTATTCATGCAAAGAGGAACTGCAATGAATCAATAGAGAATTCCAGTAGCGGAAAGTATGACTAAAAGATTTGTTGAGAAAGATTATAATTATAATCGAGTCAGGGACACAGAACGGGAGATCATATCACATCCAAGGGACAGATATCTTATGCCTACACAGAATGGGGATATTAGTGACAGAATTTTCTCCACACATTTGAATGCCATTTTTAGTATTTCCAAAGGGCTGCTGCTGTATACAGAAAGAATCTCCACATTTACTGTATGATGGTGCTACATGCATGCTACATCATGAGATGGTGATGAAATGAAAACATTATGCTTGTTGCACATTGTATGAATTAAGTGATGCAAGTTGCTGTCACTGAAGCAGCAGTTCTAGCTACAGTATACCTACAGAACTAATACACTAGGCTACTATTTATTTATTTGTTTTGTTGTTTATTCATCAATTGATTGATTAATTCTTTCATTCATTACTGGGAGGGTAAGCTTTGATGACAGTCCTGATTTCAATTATGTCCCAGGGCAACAATCAAAAGTTAGCCCATAGATTATACAGAATAAGTAAACAGATAAATGTTATAATTATTACAGGTAATAACAAGGATATAGTTGTCTATTAGCAGTAGGAACCTCCCTTACATCAGTCAGTGTTCTTAAACTTGTGGTCAATTCATTCCAAAGTGAAGAAGCATATAGAAAAAAATGCAAAGGCACCAAATCTCCTCTTCAGATTAGGTTCTGTAAGGAGAATCACAGTAAGAACATTTGAGATAGTAACAAAAATGGGGTATACACTTAAACAAGTAAGTTAGCTATGACTTCAGGAAGGGCCTTGGTAATAATGTTAAATAACAGCATAGTCCAGCTGCAAGTACATCTAACCCTGGGTGGCAGGATGTTATGCTAGTGTATAATTCACAGTGGTCTGTATTCTATGGACACAGTAACCAAGACATCTATTTTGCTAAAACCTTTATGAAGCTTGGACATTTCATATTCAGCAATGTCTTATAACATAGTGTTACCATACTCCAAAATGGGAATGAGTACATGACTGACAATTATTTGTTAGCATGATTAGTTAAGGAGGATTAAATTCAATACCTAGCTTACAGTTTATAGTCTTAGTGGTATGCTCTAGAATCATAGCCAGTAACAGGATGCATGAAATAATGTGTCTGGATATATAGAGCAATATCTTAGAAATCCAATTATAATAAATGAAGAGCTCCTGTGTTATGCATTGTAATATATCTGGGTACCCTGCATCATGTCACTGGCTACCACAATATGCAAACATTAAATGTTTAACTAGGATCCTAGTACATGCCAAATATTTATAGTTTTCAGCCATTTTCAATGCAGTATCATGAACACATTGAATATCCAGTGCACTGCTTTGTTTTTTAATCTGAATTTGGAGTCAAATAGTAAAACTTTAGTTTTCTTTTCATTAAATAGCAGGACATTTGTAATAAACCCTGGTGACGTTTCTCCAATATCAGAGCAGAAAATCTGCCTCAGTAGTAAATTGTAGTAAATTACTGTATCATCTCTGTATGTTTCTATTTTTACATCCTGGCACACTAATGGTAAGGTACTGATAAATAAAGAAACTAGGCTGAGTTCCAAGACTGAGCTGAAGGACTACAAAGGTTATGTGAGTTCTTTCTGACAAACTAGCTCCAATTTTAACCATCTGGGTTCTGCATGAGAAAAAACTTTGAAATCAGTGCACAATAGTTTCACCAAGGTCCAAGTCTGATAGCATCTCAGTAACTTTTGAGTGAGTCACTGCCAAGATCAAAGGCTTTTATAAAGTAATCAAACTCCAAGTAGCTGGCCTATATCAATGCCTAATAGAATTATATGAGGAATGTGTATATTAAGGGCATTATCCAACATGGAGATTTTAAATTCACTATTCATCCTGATGTTTCCTACACAATGCAGCAATTCAAATTTAGATTCCTTGTTAGCATACTGATGTTCAGGTGCTAGATAGTACATTCTTAATTACAGAGACAGCAAAATGTAGAGTTAAGATTAATGACAAATCTGATAGATTTTTTAGACCAATCAACTTGAAGACATTTTGCAAACAAACCAAGCACTGGGTATGAGCTCAATAGATTTCTATATATTCACTTGAGCCAAATATGATGGAAAAAAGACTGGTTAATTATTAAAATTATATATTGATGTCAGTCTCAGATAATTCTAAAATAATTTCAAATAGAAGAAAAGACAGTCATGATTGTTTATAAGAAGATTCCTGAGTTTGCTTTGACCTGATTTTTTTTCAGATTTTTTCTTTCACGTTCTTTTCTTGTCTTTCTTTTATTCCTTTCCTTTTCCATATGAATACTGAAATTAGCTAACATAGTTTTTGTATTTTAAATAATCTGACCAGAATTTATGATAGATTTTAATTCTGAGAATTAGTATGGACTTTTGCTCTAAGATATAACTTATCAGAGTTGACTGGCTAGGGTTCAAGGGGATGAATTCTCCCTTTCTTCTTATAATGGCACTAACATATGCTTAGAAACTTAAGATTTTATTTACGTGATTGATGTTATCTAGGTTTCGCTTTCTGCTTTAGGCTAAAGTGCAAAGCAACTGTGCGGTAAACAGTTATTTTATGAAGATCCATAGACTGAATTGAATTTTCTTTCTTTCTTTTTTTAATTTGATACTAGGACAGATTGATCCTTTATTATACTACATTCTATGCAATGTTATGTACATTTGAAGATAAAAACAAATAAAATAGTTCTAAGAACAAACTGATAAAAATAACTGGATAGATAGCAATACAATGCTATGGTGCTATGTAAACATGGAAGTGACTTTCCTTCATAGAAGTGGTTAGCAATTATTTCACTGTATACCCTTTCTTCTCTGTAAAGTATATGCAACTGAGATCAAAAACTAACAGCAGTATTCTAAATGTATTACATTACTCCTTCATTAATCCACCAACCTCAGTACTGTACATCCTAAATTTTGGTGGATAAAAGAGGGTGGTGGATAATAGAGGGTGGCCATTTCTCCATCAGTGACAGTGTATTTAGAGATCAAAGGCAAAAGTGTAATGGATGTAATTACAACAGGTATAAGTATAATGATAATAAATATGAGTGTAATGATCAAAATTTTATCTCTTTAAACAATCTGGGTGTCTTCTTTTTTCTTTTAAATTGTCACACTACCTTACAGTATTACCTGATCACTATTATCCCCTGCTGTCTAACCTCAATACCATTTATTATGCTGAGTTGTGAAAACATTAACTGCCCCCCCAGTTCAAACCTCTGCACTAATGAAGCTGGGGAGAAGCACCATGAAGATTAGAATACAGCAATACGAATGTATGGAGTGCATTCTAAAATGGAGAACAAACCTCCACCATAGCTTGATAGGCTAACCATAAAGAAAAAAAAATCTAAACACTTTACTGTACATCTTATTCTCACATAATGAAGCTATGTGACCAGGATGAAGATGTGAACCTAACTTGCTGTTCTTATGGCAAAATGAATTTCTTATCACAAAACAAAGCATTGCAAGAACACTCAAGAGGGACTGTTACACAAACTGCTGAGCAAAATACCTGTGTTATATTCTAACGTATGCAGTGCCCCCCAGCTTCAAATCTCCACACTAACCATCAAAAATGGAACATGCACCTCTAATTAGGTTTTTGCTGACAGTGCTCTTTCCAATAAAAAGAATTGCTCAACCTGAACAATTTGTACCTGTGATACTACAGTAAATTTTGGATTTACTGTACTGTGATGACGCTGTTGATGTCAAGAGTCTCAACAGTTTCTCAGCATTCCTTGTTAGTGTGGAAGTGTGAAGCTTGGGGGAGCAGCAAATGTTAAAGTCCACTTTGAGTGTTTTTGCTATGCTTTCTTTTGTGTAAAGAAATGAATTATGCCATTAGAACTGCAAGTCACTGCTTCATCCAAGTTGTTGAGTTTCACCATGTGAGGGTAAAAGCTGCAGTAATATGTTAGACTTCTGCTTCTTTTCAGATAGTCTATTGAGCCATGTTGTACACATCATATAAAGTAAAATCAGTGTCATTAGGAAAAGTCATATTAATATATGGATCATGAATTTAATAGTCTACTAAAGCATACAAAAAAAAGTCGGTAATACCATTGTGCCTCCAATGTTAATACTATTGTCAATCAGTGTTAATAGTATTGTCAATCATGAGTGTAGCCAGGCATACTTCAAGCACTCCATGACGTGCAATTTTATTTAAGGGGTAAATAGGTTCTGAACTGCTTCCCTTTTTCCATGAAAACTAACAAAGAAAATGTTGAACCTTTCTGTAATTTTATTCATAGGATCGAAACTAGAAGGACTGGTCACTAATACTGTCTTTGCATCCCAAGGATAATACAACTTTATAGGCTCTGGGCTGGTATGTGGGTGTCTTAGGGAGCAATGTATGGCATTTGTATTTACCCATGCATAGCAACAACCATTGTCATGAGATACAAAAGTTGTATTTATTGTGCCAAATGAGGCAATAAACACGGTCCCGGTGTACATTTGTATATTGTCTGGCTACACCCCGAGGGGGGGTAGCACACCCTAACGGGGGGGTAGCAGTGAGTCCACTTGGTGTGCAGATCTGAAATCCCTGGCTACACCCCTGTTGTCAATCAATGTTAATACTGTCATTCCACAGCTGAACTATAGTATTAACACTGACACCAAACAGCGCAAGTGCCCACAAAAATGTCTTCTGCCCCCCACGTTGTCATAAGCTTGCCTTCCGATTGGCCGCTTTTCTTGTGTGGGTGGGCAGAACGAATTCAAATATGACAGCTTGTTCTCTCACTTAGCGAGAGAAATTGGTGATGTTGAACAAAGCATTTTTTTTACTCTGCTGCCTACTCGGGGCCATCTCCCCCTACTTTGACATGCCTTCCTCGACGAAAAATCCTTCACTTTCACCCAGCTCCTCACTACAGTGCTTGATAGATACCACTGCCAAATGAAAAAAAAACAGGTTTAAACACAGGCCACATTGCCAATGGATCCATATGTGTGATGCTTGCAAGAAGACTGCCAACAAACACATGGACTTGTGAACTGGAGGTGAGTCAGTTCACCTCACATCCACATATTAAAAAAAAATAACAGATGCCTTACTATGCATGACAAGACAGAAATCTCATTTCAATGTTCTGGGGACATGGAACCTCTCGAGTTTCACTCTCGAGGTTACCTATGTCCCCAGAACATCTTGATGGGATTACTGCCTTGTAATACACAGTAAGGTATCTTATTATTCTATTTTTGTTATCACAACTCAGCATAAGAATGGCAGTGAGGACAAACAGCGGGGAAGGCAGTTTCTTTGTGACTAGTCTATTGAGTGCAAGCCTGGCATATAAATGGGGGAGATGAACTACTGTCTTTATGGATACAGTACACGCTGATCCCTGGTGGATGGCAGACAGCAAGGGTGATAAATAAAGGAGGAAAATAACATTGCAGGAAATCAGGATAGCAGCTTACACTGGCAGTAAGGGAGGGTGGCAGATAAAAGAGGGGCAGATAGACAAGGGAGCACTGTATAGCTAATAAACAATAGGCAACTATTATGTACAAGAAAATATGCCATCAAGGGGAATGTATGAGTTAACTACTACCGCCCACTCTTCAAACCCTCATAACCTTCCCTGAATGGTAGATTTCCTCGTACACCACAGTTGACTATATTTTATTCTATATATACATGTTGTCCAGTCATTACTGATATGTAGGATTTGTGTGTGACAAAATATGCTATCACTGAAAATGCAGTGCTAAAATAACTGTACTTAGGCTATTGGTATGCACCAACCAGCTAACCACAACTCCAGGCGAGTCTCAGTTTCTTCTGTAAGTTGAAAAACATGAAGCATAGCAAATTCATACATTTAAGAATGATGAGAGAAAGTGGCAACAGGTCCACAGCAATGTCAGTATTGGAATGTTGCTGAAACATTGTTGAATACATAAAATGTTTTGTGCAGAAAGATGTAAACCTTTAAAAAGCTCAGTGTCCTCCATTTGGAAGTACAGGGTCTTATTTCCTCATGCTGCAACACTTCAGTGCCTCACAAACCTTGTTCACACAGCTCCCCCCCCCCCAAGAAAACTAATGCAATTACAGTATTAACTTGTGGTTGTTTGACTTTAGGGTAAGAGTATAGACAGAAGTTTTTAAAAACTATTCAAAAAGATACAATATAAAACTGTCACAGTTCATATCAGTGAACAGAGGCATATTGTAAAAACAATGCAAAGCCCGAATAGCAGCAGAATCAAGCTGTCAAAGAAAACAGCAAACTGTTATCCCAGGTTAAGCCCTGTTTGAGCAAGTATTTCTTCAGCTTTATCTGAAATGAACTCAAAATAAGATCACTCTAAATAAAGGAAGCAACATCATTCCAGAGTTTTGGACCTTAAGCACAAAAAAAAAAGTTATTTTCTTGTGATATCAGTTTTAATCAGATTTGGAAATGGAAATAATTCACTGGGGGAACCCACTACATTTGATGTAGGATTGACCATACCTTACAGGGGTCTGAGGGCAAGTTTCCTCAGTTTATATGATGTTGTATTTTAACACTTTATTAAGTCAGTTTTATGGTCATGGGCATTTGACACAGGAGAAGTTCTTCCCCCCTTTGTTCCTAGAAAAGAGTGTGACTTGTAATTTCACTCCCAGAACTGAGTTCCCACAGGCCCACTGATTTCCACCACTGATTTCAATGCAGGACCAAATAGGTGGCCTTGTGAGTTGAACTGTGTGGTCATAGATGGTAGAACTGGGGCCAACCAATCTGCAGTTTAACCAGTGGTAGAACCATGAAGGGCCTGTGCATAACTGACAGACCCTTGAAATCAGTTCCCTTTTGGACTGGAAGCCAATGAAACAGCATCAGGGTAGGGCTAGCATGATTGTGAGATTTAGTTTTGGTTTAAACACTGGCTGTAGCATTCTAAAGGCACTATAGTTTATCTAAAGTGAATTGTGGCATGCCAGTCAGCAATAATCATGGTAGCTTGTAATAAAGGCATGTATAAGGGTGACATGCTGGACACAAGACAAAACATCATATAGCTTGGAGTTGCTTCTTAAGTTAAATAACCCCATCCCCCTTGATAATTATGCTAACATGCAGATTAAAGGAAATGTTTGGTTCAAGTAGTACACCCAAGTTCACGATCATAGATTTTGACATAATATAAACATTGATAGAAAAGTTCAGATTCATAGAGCACCTTACTTACAGATGGAGGAACAAACTTATAAGATCAGTTTTGTTAGCACTGGTTGCAAAAAATGATGGCTCATCCAGTACTTTATTTCCTTTAAGTATGCAAAGCCAAAACATCAGTCAACTAATTATAGTAATATACACCTGTGTATCATCTGCAGAGAGGTTAAACCATACCCCTAAATGGCACAATAATTTCACTAGAGTCTGCATGTATAAGCTGAACAATATGTAACCTACAATCAATCAATGTGGGACCCTCTCAGTTAACACACATGGTGTAGGGCTATATTATTCCATGGAAATGAAAGATGTTCTGGACTGAGATAAGACTTGGACAAAGTTAGAGCAGCACCAGACATGCCAATGACGATCACCAACCTATGAAGAGACCATGGTTCACTGTTTCAGATGCCTCACTGAGGTCCAACAGCAATTGGAAACAATTAACAGGTAATTTGTAACCACAGTGAGTGTTGTCTCAGTACTGTGACCAGCACAAAACCCTCATGGAAGGCTATCCAGCAAGTTTTTGGACTCCATGTAATCAGTAAGTGGGTTTGCTACAGCACATTTAAACAATCTAGAGGCAAATGGAAAATTAGAGGTCAGTCTACAATTATTCAACTGATAAGCAAGCAAACAAGCAATTTTATTTATCGAGTACATCATCCCATGTGCTCCAGGTGCTGGACAAAACAAAATTGTAAAGTAAATATAGGCAAATTAAACACAAGTTGCAACATGCAATGCAAAAAATACTGGATAAAGTAAGGCAATTAGCCAAATTCACTAAAACCCAGGGAGAACAAGTGAGTTTAAAAGCCTTTTAAAAGCCTCACTGAGGAAATGTTCAAGAGTTGAGAAGGAAGGAAGGAAGTTTTACAACTGGAGGCCATCACTGTGAAACCCCTGTCACCAGAAGACTTTATGTGGGCAACATCTTACCCCAGAAGCCCTGACTGTTGCTGTTCAGAACTCTGTTGTCTCCATCATTCACTATGGGCTTATCATCTATGGCTCTGCCCCTGCTACCACTCTTAGACGCATATCCACCTCCCTCAATAAGGCCTGTTGACTTCTCACTGGATCCCACCACCTCTCACATATGTGCAACCTCTATGCACAAACTGGATGGCTGCAACTCACCAACTGGATAAAGTACCTAACCTGCACCATGGTGAAGAAAATAACTATGGGCATTGCGCCCCCTGGAGTGTGTGCACTCCTGCACTCTAGCAATAACCCCCATTGAACCAGGGGGTCTGAATCACAGCTCCTGCAGGTTCTGCATCGTTGTACCTCACAAGGTCAAAGATATTTTGTTTACAGAGCACCCAGCTGGCTAAATGGTTTAAACAGTTACATCTTCTCCACTCCTACCCTTGGTGCATTTAAATCAAGGCTCTGCCTCTCTCTCACTGCTTCTAGCTCCTGTGACTGCCTCCACTAGCTGACCCCATGGATATTTCCTTAACCTTATGCAGTTCTCTCTCCTATTAACACTTGGTTAGCCCTTAGCATACACTTCCCCATGTTATGTCTATGGCAATGCCTCTGGCTGCACTTTTCCTCCTCTGTAGCGCTCCATCCCCCCTCTACTCTTCCTCTCTCTTGTCCTCTATCTTCTCTGCACTTCATCCACTATCTCCTTGTAACCTAGCCTCCAAAACTTATTTTGTTTCTCAGATGCTTTGTAACTCTGTTTAGCCTGCACTTTTGTAACCTTGTCCTATGTATTGAATTTGTAATCTGATATATGTCTTATGTTTTGAATTGTAACCTGATGTGGAACCTTTGTAAAAGAGCCCTGGCTCAAAGGTATTGTAATCCTAGACCTAATAAATAAATAAAATAAAATGAAATAAATAAATAAACATGGGACCACCAGAAGACACTCTCCAACGGAGCAGAGAGGACAATTTGGAGCATGAGGTGCAGGTGGTCTTTAACACAACAAATACCAAGACTGAGCAGGGCCCTGAAGATCCCCCAAGCAATTATTGAAGGAGGTACACCATCTAACCAGAAGCCATTGCAGATCTTGCAGCAGAGGTGTGATATGATGAACAGTGCTTCTACCCAATATCACCCTGGCTGTGGCAATCTGTGTCAGATGGAAATGGCACACCAGACTTCCAGAAAACTCCAAATAGTGAGTATTACAACAGTCAAGGTGGGATGTCATAAAGGCATGCCCCACAGTCTGCAGATCCTCATACTGAAGATATGCTTTCAGCTAGGTGTTATTTTAAGATGAAAAAATGTACAGTGGACAACTTCTGCCACCTGTGCATTTAATGACAGTTTGCCATCCACAATAACACCAAGATTTTTGGCCCTATCCATAGCTGTGCGAAAGTTGCCTTCCAAGGAAGGCATGATGATATCATCCCTCTTCTTTGCCATTTTCTCTGTGAGCAGCAGTTCTGTCCTACCTGGATTGAGGCTCAGCCAGATGGCAGCTATCCTGTTACTCATTTCAGTTACACTTTGATAAATCACAGTCACAGAGTGACCCCAGTCTGCTGCAAAACAGCAGTACAACTGTTAGTGTCAAAACGTTTTTTTTTCAAGAGAAGGGATATCCACAGCTACTTTAAAAGGTGCAGGAATAGTATCTTCCATTAGGGAAAAATTTTTAAGCTCTAAAATAACACTAACAAATTCTCGAAGGAGATCTTTCAACAGAAAGGATTGGAAGAAATCAAGTAAGTGAGGATTTAGTATTAGCAATTAAGCTTTGAAACTTTAACTTTGGTAGGGTTGGAATACATATGGTTCCGGTAAGTTTACAGGAAGAGTCGAGTCTTTGTAATCTTTTCGTAAGGGACTGTTAGAGCCACACATTATAGTAGCACTGAATTTTTTTAATTTTCTCCCAGAAAAACAACTCACATTTCTCAGCTGACTAATCAAGATTATGTGAAACATCTTTGGAGACCAAAAGGGAAGCTACAACCTGAAATAGCTGGGCTTGATTTTTGCACTATTACACAAGCAGCTTAGAGTAATAAGATGATCTACAGGTTCACAACATTATGTAACAATCCTTTCTAAAATTAAGCAGAATTTAATGGTGGACTTCAAATCTGTCCAGGCCACCAATGAAAATGAAACTTTTGTTCTATTTGGCCTACCCAGTTACTAAAAGCAAATACATACATATGTAAAGAAATAAATAATCCAGTATAGCTTAATTTGCATCTGTGTTTCTTTATCTGAGACTTGACAGGTCTATGGTAATCAGAAATCAAGGAGATCTACTTAATTTATGACTGCTCTAGTTTTCTTTGGGGCCAGTCTCTACATACTGTAAACTTAAGTAGGCATTTAATAGAAGGACCAGTACTCTCTTTGTAAATATTTAAAGATGTTATTCCTGCATACAGTTCAGTGAGACTTGTTTTCCAAGCAGCAGGACAGACCTGTTTCAAAAGACTATATGACATTACAAGACTGCAGCAAATAAAGGGTAATGTAGACAAAGAACAAATAATGACTACTAAAGGGTCTCTTTATACAGTTTGGAATTAGCTACTGCCAACTTCTGCTCAGCAGTAAATGAAAACTAGTAACCTGTTTCTGAAGCAAGCCCAGGTTGGGCAATTTAAGAATGCATTGCTTGTAATCAGTTTTTAATAGAATCATAGTAGGATACCAGAGGAAAACATATAGAATAATAAACACTGAGTGTAGTTTTTTTTTACACACTCAAGGTGTGTGATGCCACTTAAACAACAAAAGCAAGCTTCAATGCTTTAACCAGGCCCCCACACTAAAGGTATTTAAAGTTACCACATTCCCCATGTTTTGTTGTGTAATATTATTATTAGTTTTCAAAGTAGCAATTTCCATTGCTTTGAGGAGAAAATTATTTTTTTTGGGGGGGAGGGGGCATGTCCTAGCAGATAGCTAGACAAATGAGCAGACTAGGTGGGCCTGTCGGTCCTTTTCTGCTGTCACACTTCTATGAATTTATGAATCAATCTATGGGCTGCAGCTGTTTGTTGCTCTGTTGTACATGAGTATGATGTCACACATTTGCATAACAGAGAACTACACTCACTGATTTCAATGTGTAATAACAGCAAACTAATTATTACAGAATGGTTAAGTGTCCATGCTATAAATAATCCTTTCCATTTTATCCATACAGTCCAACAAAATTAAGGTCTACTGTGTATGTTTTCATTACCTTAAAGACGTTAAAGATCCCATGGTACTTCTCGATAAGAATACGGGAATTTCCCTGGTGTCCTGGCCAAATTCCCTCCATTCACTAAAATACCACCAATAGCTTAATCTGTTTCTGTAAATCAGTCTACATCTGCACACATATTCACTTTTTCTGCCCCTGGGTCACACCTGGACACAAGCCTCATCTTAGTGTGCCTCTCCCAGTCACAAACGTTCAATCAAATAAATAAATAAATAAATCATCCTAATATCTCTTCTTCCACATACTACAATCAGCTACCTAATCTAATGATAATTCTCCTGGCTTCTGTTAAATAGTGACTTGTAATTAAACAGAGATCCACAGAAAATCAATACTGCTCTGCGTTGAAGCCCTTGATATATCTGTGCCAGTATTTTTTCTCATTTTAATGGGCCATTATGGTATCACAATGAGATGTTCAACTCTGCTCAGCTGTACTGCTTCACTTTATATACTAAATATAGGTCAGCTGATAGCAATGTCATTTTTAGGCAAGATAGTTATGCCAGGTGTTGACATTCCAGTGTTGTTTTACCGGTGCTGCACTAAAATGTCTCTTTTTCCACTTCTACACCAAGTTGTAAGACAGAAGAAGGCCTTGAGCCCATGCCATGGAAAGGACAACACCTTTTATAATTTACCACTTATTGTACATTGCTTGAGAGCTGCACAACAGAATACTACTGAAATTCAATAAAAAAATTGCTTTTTGAGAAAATAGGTTAAAATCATAGCTGTCCTCCCACACTGGCGTTCAGTTCCCATTGCCAGCTATAGGAGGATTAAACCTCAGGGAGGAGGCACTCCACAGGTCATTAATGTTACTCAGGTACATCTGAAACAAGTTGATTACCTGTTGTGCAACTAATAGCAATAATGAACTAAATATACTGTAACTTCCCAATGGGAAATCTTATCTTCACCTTGGACTACTCTAGAATTTTTGTTTGTACAAATTGATACATTCATGGTCAATAAAAAGGCAGTTTTAATGACAACAGACAATTCAGAAACATTACAGAAACTGTCTTCAGCGTGCCAGACTGAAAGGACTTTCAGCTGGCTGTCTTTCTGCAACCAAACCTGCAATTACTTGATAGAATAAAATGTTATTGTTTTTTTCTGAGCTATGAAGTCTTTGGAGATGTCATTAAGTACAAGTTCCATTGAGCGTGTTTATCACTTTAGCAGTTCAAGTTTCCATATCACTGCCTTTTAATTGGTACCATGGGATGTGCTGAAGTGTTATACAATGAAAATATGGCAGCCTGTCTTTTCTGTGACACATGTGTAAATTGTATTTGGTGCAAAAGGTTCCCTTGTTCTTTATCGTCATACTATATTTATATCCACAGACAGCACTGCTTATGATGGGACATGTTCATTGTTAATAAATATATAAATTGTCTATCAGTTCTGGAGTCCAAAATCCATGTATATATCCACTTTCCTAAACCCTGTACCAAAGAAATACTGTAATTTTGCAATCTGTTCATTCACTCTCAGAATGAAGGAGTTTTATTCCCTATAAGTGAAAATAACAAAGGCAAATTAGTACTTCACCAATAAGGAATCTCAGAAAGCCATGAAGCTAGGGATGTGCTTTTCAAGTATATTACAGTTTCACAAAGAAGTGCACAAATGTTTCTCTTTCAGTCTGAAGCACCCAAAATAAGGCACCCAGTTTTCAAAAGAAATCAGGCTCCTTTAACTCTGTATCAGATGCAGGTTTGTATGAGTGCAGAGCAATGATGCCTATATGTCTATTGTGTATTCACAGAGATGGATTTGCCCATGCACAGACACTGCATATTCCCAGTTCTATACCACCAAGACAGGCAGAAGCTTGATTAGGAGTGCAGTGTGGTTTATTAGCTATACCACCAAACTGTGAGGCAAGAGATCATGGGTCTGAATCCAATCAGAGCCACTGGCTCACTATATACCCAAAGCAACCCATTTTGTTCTCTTTATATTTACATCTTACTAGTTGTACAATTTATAGGTGACCAGCAGGACCCCACTGAAAGTGAAGTGGTGCATCTCAGCCGGGCTCTCCTGAATAAAAAAAAAAATCATACAAAAAATGGTTTCAAAGTCTCCAAAATTATTTTCAAACAGTCAAGTACTACTGGAGATCACATTGTAACCACACTTTAGATGGGGATCAACCTAGTTTCTAATCACTTTTAATGATTACAATCATGGGGTGATGGGATAGACAAATCAGCAACAGCCCTTCTTGCAACTGGTATGTTTCCAGTAATGATAAAGCACGTTAAGGTCTTGCCATGAGCTGCTGAATAAAAGAGTTCAAAAATTACTTTTTTATTGCAGAATGATCAAATAATCAGTTTAAGGAAAAGAATGCATCCCTGGGGTATATCTAGGGCTGTCATGCACACATGCATATTTCGAATGGGTTCTAAGTCATAACAGTGACCACCAAAAGGCGATCACTGTTAGGGTGACGTCACATCACCGAAAAGCAGTTTCAGTGATGTGCCCCCTGGTGCACAGCAAAAGTGAGCCAGGGACTTACAATTTCAACTGTTACGTGGGGGGCTGAGAAAAAAGTATATCAATAGCATTTGGCAGTGCTAGTCTCTATAGACACTTAAAGGCAACATTGCACATAAAAAAAAAAATCAGAGAACCCTGACTGGGAACTCAGGACCCATAAGCAAGGGAAAATAGTTGGGTTTCAAGGTGGAACTTGAAGAGTAAAGGGGAATCAGTGAACAAGAGGGAGGAAGGGAGACTGCCACAGAGAGAGTAGGAGTGAATCTGGTTAATGATCACCCTCCAATGGTTGAACAGGAGACAACAAAGGATAGAAAGAAGCCTAGAACTGGAGGAATGGAGAGTACAGAGTGAATAATAAACAATGTGGAGGTGAGAGAGAGAGAGATAGAAAGGGGAAGGGCAATCCAGCCTGGTGGCCCTGAGCCAGTCTGGTGGCACTGAGGGTTGAGGGACTGGATGCCTTACCTTGCACCGTGCTGGTGTCCTGGGTTTGAGAACAATTTTGGGTCATTGGAGAGCCAGCATGGGGGGGGACAGGACTGAACAGCCCAAAAGAGCAGCTCTTCTCTCTGGTGGTCCGCCAGCCACCCATAGTTCTCTCCCATTGGATGGAGGACCGTGGGTAGTATATTTGGGAAGGGGTGGTGTAGCAGGAGGAATCTCAGGGTGATGTGCGCATGCTCTGCACACACTCGCACATCCAGGGCATGGGGGTGGGGAGAAAATGGAGAAAAAAGCCAATACAAATCTCTAGGAAAAAAAGAAAGGGGTAGGCCATGAATATTTTTGAAAACAAGTGGGGCAATTTTATAATGGATACAATATTAGATAAGGAGCAGTGCACATGACCAAATGGGAGTGATGTGGTCCCATTTCAAAAATTGGTAGTGAAGCAGCTGCATTTCAAATTGTTTGAAGCTTAAGAAGGAGGGATCTGGCAAGTTCATACAGGAGGGAACTGGAGTAGTCAAGGCAAGATGTGTTAAAGGCATACATAAGGGTTTCAACAAAAGAGTCTACCAAGTGAAAAATATGTGCATAATTGCAAAAAGTTTAATTGTCAGATTTACAGACCATAGATATAAGGGGATTAAAGGTGAGTTCTGGATCAATCCAACAAAGAAGGCTGCTCCAGTACTAGTTGTGCATGACAAAATGTTAAAACCAAAATGTGCTGGTGCTCACTTTTCTAAATTTTGAGTTCTAGATCATGCCAGATACTTTGTTTCTGATATAGGGGACAAAGGATTGGTAGGCATCAAGAAGAGTGGCAGAAGATGTTGATCTGTGGGAGAGGACATGTTTTGTCGAGCAGCAGAATCTCTTAAACACAAAAAGTTGAAGGAAAATAAGTTGGATACAGGGGTTGGTTTTGGCTAAACATGATGAAAGGAAAGAGAGCAGGATTAAAGAATGATTTGAAAATAAATGCATAGTTGGGTATCAGTGGTATAGATGTGATACCTTAAAGTCAGAGAAGAGGAGGCTTAGGAAGAGGAGGTTTGTGAAGAACCATATTACAGTTAAAAATTCTTGTCCTACTACCCCTTTGGCAGAACCAGTATCTCAATTTATAGTATGTCTGATAGATTGAAATTTCACATCATTATTACTCAGTTGCCCTCTCTGGTCAGGGGATTGATAGAATATTATTTCCAGTAATGTTTTACTTCAAATCCCCTCATTTATCTCCATGTAAGTATTTAATTCCCCCTTCAGTTCTTTTAATATCCTCCCTTTCCCAAATGGCTTGATCCTGCATAATATACAATGCTAATCCTTCCTTTCTTTTTCCATTTAATCTCTTCTGAATACTTTATACCTCTCAAGGTTTGTAGCCTATCGGTTGGAGTCATATCATTAAGTCTCAGTGATACCTCAATCAATCAATCAATCAATCAAAGTCTTTATTTAACCAGGTGATCACCGTTGAGCAAGCTCATTTTCAAGGTGGATACTGTATCAATAATTTCAAACATATCTACCCCAGCTAGGGTTTTTAACTCACACATCTTATTGTTGACACTCCTTGCATTCATACAAGTGCACCTCCAGTGTAATCCTCTTGCTCCTTTTGTTTGTTTGGATTTGCTATGTGATTTGCCATCTTGCACTGGACTACTCCTTACTTCAATTTTGTGAGTTTTACAAAAGTGAGTATTGATTTCCTGATCCAGAGGGCATAGTTGCTTTTCCTCACATGATCCAGTCATCACTTTATCTAGTTTAAATGCTATTTCTCACCAGTCTGTCTATCCTACTTGCCAGGATGTCCACTCCTCTTTTGATCAGGTGGAGTCCATCACTTCTGTATAGGCTGTACCTGGTATAAAAGGCTCCCTGACTGCTTAGGAACCAAAACCCTTCATCCTTACACCATACACTAGTATTTAATTCAATTCAATGTTTATTTTACCAGGAAATATACCATTGAGCAGACTCATTTACAAGGTGGTCTTGGAAGGATGCAACATGAAGAAGATTACAAAACAGCCTTAGATACAGAATAAGGACAATACATATTTACAATGCATAGGCAATACAGAGATAACATTTGGTATAACTAGCAATACAATGCATGACTCATAGAGGAAGCAGGAACAAGAGGATAGGTCTCAGGAGTATTGGAAAGGTAATTGTGGGAACAGAGGAAAGGAAGGGGAAGGGGTACTCATGAGGATTAATGGTTTAGGAAAGGACAGAATAGGTAGCGGCCAAGGTGATAACAGCAGTAACCTGCTAGAGGAAGACCCAATGACTTTCTGTTTTTCCTGACTTTCATGTGGCATAGGTAGCATTTCTGAGTGTACTTTGCAAGAGGTCCCAATCCTTCTCCTCAGCTCCCTAAATTTTGATTGGGGGACCTCTGGCCTACACTTTCCTGAGTTGTTCATGCCAGCCTGGATGACCACCACTGTTTTCTCCCTCACCCCCATCCTCTAGCAATCTATCCGTAGGAGGCATGACAACTTCCGCTCTTGCACCCAGGAAGAAACAGACCATCTTGTACTCATGGTGCAACCTCATAGAACCCTATCTGTGAATTAAATTAATTAATCTCCTACCACCATAATCAGCCTTCTATGCTCACTTTTTTCTCTTCCTTTCTAACAGACTGTGAGGCAGGTTCAAAGTATTTAACTGGGACTGCCCACAAAGATCTGAAAGTTGTGGCAAGGCTTGCTCCAGATCAATGAACAACATGGGATCCTGATACAGTATTCTTGTGCACAGAGAAAGTAACACTGCAACATCCATCAGTATAGATCAAGCACCAAGAGCTGTGAATTTTTTACCATCAGAAACAGACATCCCCAAAGAAAAAGAACCAGTCAAAAAAAATAAAACCAGGAGAGGTGGGAGGGGTAGAAAACATAACAGACACCTGCCCACTTCGGCTCCTCAGGAACAGGAGCAACAAGTACTAAATGTGTCACAAACTGTACTCACAGAAATGCAGTTAAGATTCCTTAGCAAAGGACTTACTTTTATCCCCAGCCCTTTGATTAATCCATTCCAAACAATGTATTGACATAAGGAAATTCTTTTGCAAACCAAATCTGTGTAGACATTTTTCAAACATATGTTTCCAGACTGCTCAGATGCCATCAAGTCAATATGGCTGTTCTCAGTTACCCCCACACTGCTTAACAGAATTCTGATAATTTAGACCTGAATGAAGACCTTGAATTGTGGTTGGATTTCATTAACAACCCACTTAAGGATTGGGAAGCAAAATTTATAAATCCAGAAGCAGAGCAGCACCAGGACATTGTTGACACAATATACAAGGAACACTATGTTTTGACCAAAATCAACCTTCTGCCCACATATCAGAGACTTGTACTGAAGGATTATGTGATAAATTCCAAATGGCTTTACTCTAAGAAGAATCTAACTCCAGAGGAAGAAACAGTGTTACAAGAACTATTTGAAAATAAAACAATCAAAATTTAACTAGTTGATAAAGGGGATGATAGTGGTCATAGAAAAACAAAATATGCAGAAGAAATGAGCAGACAATTATCAGATGGAGGAAATTACAGGTTATTACTGGAAGAACCAACACACTTCAAATGAAAGCCCATGAATTTCTCATATCTGCCTGTGAAGAAAACAGAATATCAAACAAGCATTTGTCAACGCCGAATGTTTGCTTGCTGGTATTGGTATTGGTAGGTGGAGTTAGGGAGATGCATAATAGGAATGGCTGTGAAGTATTGAACTATCACCAACCCCCACCCACCCTGCAGATACTGACAGGCATTGGGGGCATTTGTCCCAACGTTTCATGCCATTCCACCATTCCCCACTCCCCTGCAGACACTGACAGGTGTCGTGAGTGTGCCTTGGGGACTTTGGTCCTTATGCTCACCCCATTCAATAAGGAAATAAGCTGAGATGGGTGCAGTATAGGAGAATGGGGTGAACATTAGGGCCAAAGACCCCAAGGCACACCTTGATGCCTGTCAATGGCTGCAGGGTTGGGGTGGAGTGGGATGACATGAGCGCTATGGTCGATGACCCCAAGTCACTTTCCCGATGCTTATCAGTCTCTACAGGGTGAAGTGGTACAGTTAAAAACCCTAATGCCCTAGGAATTTGTTGAAATTTTCACTCCAAATTTTCAACATGGGCTTTTTGTGACCCCACCTCATGAACAGTGGCACTATTATTTTGTTACTTAATCCTGAAAGGTGATTTTGCACTGCAACTGTGTTATTCAGTGCCACAGGTGTGAAAACACATTTTGGGCTGGATGGGAAAAATGACAGCTGTACTGTTCATGAGGAGGTGTGAAAAAATGGCAATGTTGAAAATTTGGAGTGAAAGTATGAACAAGCATTTGTCAATGCCAAATGTTGTCTCACTGGCATTGTCATTGGTAGTGCAGGAGTTAGAGATGCATAATAGGAATGGCAGTGAAGTACTGAACTGACGCCAACCCCAACCCCACCCTGCAGAGACTGACAGGCATTGGGGTGTGTCTTTAGGATGTCAGTTATAACGCTCATGCCATTTTACCTCACCCTACCCTGTAGATATTGACAAGTGTCATGGTGTGCTTTGGGGTCTTTGGGCCTTATACTAACCCCCATTCCATAAGGAAATATGCTGAGGTGGGTGCAGTGTAGGAGAATGGGGTGAACTTTGGGGCCGAACACTCCATGACACACCTCGATACCTGTCACTGGTTGCAGGGTGGGGGAGGGTGTGGAATGGCAGTAGCATTACAGCTGATGATCCCAAGTCACACCCCTGATGCCTGTCAGTCTCTACAGGGTGGTGTGTTACAGCTGAAAACCCTAACACCGTAGGTATGTGTTGGTATTTTCATTCCAAATTATCAACATGGGCTTTTTGTGACCCTATCTCATGAACAGCAGCACTGTCAGTTTGTTAGCCAAAAGGTCCTTTTGCACAGCGACTGCGCCATTTGGAACCACAGGTATGGAAACACATTTTGGGCAGGATGTAAAAAATGACAACTATATTGTTCATGAGAAGGAGGAGTAAAAAAATGGCAACGTTGAAAATCTGGAGTGAAAATATGAAAAATTGGTGAAGTCATGAGCATGCATAGAAACTGCACAACACATGGCCATAACCCAATTATTTTGGGGAATTTTTAACCACATTTTCAACATAGGAATTTTGGGACCTCCCCTCATGAACAGTGGCACTGTGATTTGGTTAATCTGTCCCAAAAGTTTAATTTCTACAGCGACCACGCCATTGTGCACAATGGGTGCAAAAACACATTTTGGGCAGGATGTGAAAAATGACAACTGTACTGCTCATAAGGAGGCGTGGAAAAATGCCGGTGTTGAAAATCTGGTGTGAAAATATTGCAAATTTGCGAAGGTACATGGGTGCGTGGAAACTGCGCAATGCACACTTGTAACACAGTCATTTTATGGAATATCATCACCAAATTTTCAACATAGGCATTTTAGGACCTCTGCTCATGAACAGTGTCACCGTCATTTTCTCAAATGGTCGCAAAAACTGATTTCGCACAGCAATCACGCTAAACTGATTTCGCACAGCAATCACGCTCTGCCAGACATGCGAAAATACATTTTGGCCAGGATATGTAAAATGACAGCTGTACTGTTCATAAGGAGGTGTAGTAAAATGACAATTTTGAAAATCTGGAGTGAAAATATTACAAATTCATGAAGTTACGAGCGTGTGTGGAAACTGCACAACGCATGCTCGTAAAACAGCCATTTTTTGGATTTTTTCACCAAATTTGCAACATAGGCTTTTTGAGAGCCCACCTCATGAACAGTGGCACTGTCATTTCATTAATCAGTCCTGAAAGGTGATTCCGTGCAGTGACCGTGGAAATCACCTTCGGGACCGACAACGCCATGACAGTGACTGAATTATGAGGAGGGGGTCCCAATAACCCCATGTTGAAAATTTGGTGCCAAATTTGCAACATAGGCTTTTTGAGAGCCCACCTCATGAACAGTGGCACTGTTATTTCATTAATCGGTCCTGGAAGGTGATTCCATGCAGTGACCGTGAAATCACCTTTCGGGACCAAATAACGCCATGACAGTGACTGAATTCATGAGGAGGGGGTCCCAATAACCCCATGTTGAAAATTTGGTGCCAAGATTCCCCAAAAATGCCTGTGATATGCCCCAAAGTTGAAAAAACCTGTTTATGCCATTATACAGCTTACTGGCATTTCTTCAGTTTGTGGTCGGCTTTGAAGAGCGCAGATGTGTTCCTGGTCCACTGAGGATCATCGTGCTGGACTCTGGAGGTAAGTATGAGGTGAGGTGAGGTGGGGAGGCAGGTACGCAGAGGGTGGGGTGCGGGTTGGGGGTGGGGCAGGAGACACTGTGAGGGACCATTTTCTTCTTTTATAGGTTTAACAAAAAACCAAAATGAGGTCAGTCTTCTTTTTTGCATGTGTTTTTTTGGTACACTGGGGTGGGCTCCAAGTGTACCACCTGCATAACAGGGAGGGGGACCACAGCCAACAGGTATTGGGCCCCCATCAGCACAGAAATGGGTGGGGAGGGCACACATGATACAAGAGGGATTGGGCACCCCCTCGGCACACAGCACATATCAGGGTTGGGGACATTATGTCAATGGGGAGTGGGCTCCCCCATCAGCAAACTAAACTAGGCAGAGGGGACTGAAGCTGATGGGGATTGGGCTCCCCGTTGGCAAGGAAAGACTGTTGTGGGGGCACATGATGCCGAGGAGGATTGGGCACCCCCTTGGCACACACTTGGAATGGAAGGGGGGCATCATGCCAACAGGGAGTGGGCTCTCCCATCAGCGAATGAAGTGGCTGCGGCAGTCAGTGCTGCCATGTTTAGAAAAGTGCTTCATAAGCAAGGGCACATTGGGAGGCATGTTCTGGTGCTGCTGCTGCCTGATGAGCTTGGCTCTCATTGCAGTGGATCTTTTCTCAGATGTGCTCACCTCATTAGGTATTGCTGGTGTGGTGCCTGCATGCTGGCTTATTGGGGAAAGAGAGATGCACCTACTGATGCATGCCCTGCATTCACCCACATTGAGCGTACCTTCAGATCTGCTACTAATGCAACATGTTGGCTGGCGCGCATGCATGAGCCAAAATAAAAATTGGAAAGTTACGAGTGTGCATAGAAACTGTGCAACACATGGCCATAACACAATAACTTTTTGGAATTTTTTTCACCAAATTTTCAACATGGGCTTTTTGGGACCCTACCTCATGAACAGTGGCACTATCATTTCAGTACTCCATCCCGAAACTTGATTTTGCACAGTGCCCGTGCCATTCTGCTCCACAGGTGTGAAAACAGATTTTGGGCAGGATGTGAAAAATGAAAGCTGTACAGTTCATAAGGAGGTTTGAAAAAATTGCAATGCTGAAAATCTGGAGTGAATAGATAAAAAATTGGGGAAGTTACAAGCATACATATAAACTGTGAAACACATGCTCGTAACAAAGTCATGTTTTTGAATGTTTTCACCCTTGAGGAAAGGAGGGAGATGGGGGGATATGACTGAAAATTTCAAGTACCTCAAGGGAATCAACAAAGTTCAAGATGGGAGCATCTTTAAGAAAAAGATGTGCAAGAACAAGGGGCACAGTCTGAAGCTATGGGGGGATGGCTCAGTGGCAATGTGAGGAAGTATTTTTTCACAGAGACAGTGGTGGATGCATGAAACTGCATTCTGGAGAAGGTTGTGGGGTCAAGAACAGTGAGGGAATTCAAGAATGCATGGGACAGACATAAGGCAATTATAGTGAGGGACAGGAGGAAGTAGGGTTCTGGGTAACTGGAATCTGCAGCTTATTCAATAGATAGGAAATTGGCAGACTAAGTGTGCCAAGCAGTCCTTATCTGCCATCAGAGTCTATGTTTCTATGTTTTGGGACCCCACCTCTTGAACAGTGGTACTGGCATTTCATTAATTGGTCCTGAAAGGTGATTTTGTGCAGTGACCGCAAGATCACCTTTTGGGACCAAGAAACAAAATGACAGTGCCACTGTTCATGAGATGGGGTCCCAAGAATCCCATGGTGAAAATTTGGGGCCAAAATTCCTGAAAATGTTGGAGATATCAACCTACTGTAAGTTGAAGTCTCCAATTGACTCCCATTATATGGCTTACCTTCATTTCCTCAGTTTGCTAGTTGCCTTTGAAGACTTCAGACGTGTTCCCAGTGCAGAGAAGATGACAGCGCCAGACCTTCTGAGGTAAGTATGGGGTGAGGGGGGTGTGGGGAGGTAAGGTGCACAGAGGGTAGGTGGGGATGGGGTCTGAGGAGGTGACGAGGCACCGTTTTCTTTTTTCAGGTAAACAAAAACAAAAAAAATACAATGGGGATGGTTTTCTTTATTTTATCAGAAAAAATTAAATAAATACTTTTAGACACACTGGAGTGGGCTCTCTGTGTGCCACAATAGTGGGGTGGGGGGCATGCCAATATGGGGCTTGGGCACCCCGATGTTGGGAAACATTACAGATGGCTTTGGGGGGAGTGCATCCGACACTGGGAGTGGGCATTCCAGTGTCAGAAACTGGATGATTTTGGCACACTGGAGTGGGATCTCAGTGTGCCACATTAATGGGGGAGAGGAAGGGAGGATACATGCCAACACAGGGATTGGCACCCGATGTCGGCTTTCAGGGAAGTGTGTAAGTGGGGGCAGCAGGAGCCGTCAATGTGCAAAGCCATGGCGTGGCTCATTTATTATCTTTATTTATTGATGTGTTTCACCATGAAAGGCACACTGAGCAAACAAGTTGCTCATAACTCCAGCCATGCACATTTTACACAGCTATGCCATGAGTTTGGACATTTGGCTGTTTCCAAATGTTCTGCCACACTTTCAGCGGTGACTACCTGCAAACTGGAGCTGGGTGAGGGACGAGTTGCCGCTGCAATGATGAAACTGTCCCTGATTGCAGCAGCAGATTTCTTTCAACTCCTTGGCTCTCTTTGAAACTGCTGTCATGGACAGAGTACTCACTGATTGGTGGCTACCAGAGAAGCCCAAGAAAGCATCACCTGCATTGGCCACAACACTGAAATACCTCTGAAATGTGCTACTACCACAAGAGGTCTCTTGTACATGCGTGCAAGCAAACATAAAAATGAACGGGACTCTGTACTTATCACAGACCCTAAAACACAAGTGAGTTACATCCTTGAAAAGGTACACAAAGACTAGAAGAACCCCCTCCCAGCAGGCCGACTTTCTGACCAAGGTTCACTCACTTAACAGTTGAGTGTCTTTGTTGATTTTTTTTCTTACAACTTGTCACCAGACTACCCCTGTACATATGTTACAGTACTTATGTTTTACATCAAACTGAGGGGTTGATCTGGTCTAAGCATCACCTTTGGATGTCAGTGGATGTGATGTCACTCTATATGTCCATTTAGCATAACTTGGGACTTATGACCTCCTTCAATCAACTAGAAGTATTCAATTTGTTCCACTGTGACTTTCTATTAGAAGCTGTTGAAGTTGAAATTATACTTGTTTCAAACTTTTTCATGTTTCATAATAAGTTTTACTTGCAAACTTATAGTGCATATAGGGGGACCACCATGGCCCCCTCTTATGCCAATCTGTTTTTGAGTTGGTGGGAAGGGGCTGTGGTGCTCAACATTAACTTAAACTAGTATCTGCCACAGACTGTATGCTGGGGCAGATTTATAGATGATGTGTCAGTCATGTGGAATGAAAATATGGAATCAGCTGGAGGTTTTGTAGCTTTCTTTAACCAAAATTAACATAATTGTAAATTTACTCTAACTAATGATCTGGAGGAAATAATCACTTTTTTAGATTTACTTTTCACTGCAAAATCAGGGGAAAATACAATCAAAATGTTACAGGAAGCCAGTATCAGGAAACATGCTCTTACAGGCTTCCAGTGCCCACCCATGTCATCTCAAAAATTCCATACCATATGGTCAGTTCATGCATCTGCATAGACACTACTCCACACTGGACAAGTTTGAACAACGTGCTGTGAATTTAACAACAAAATTTCTATTTGGTGGCTATGACCCTAGAGTGATTGAAGAATTATATCAGAGAGCATGTCACACTGACATACAAACATTATTGTAACCATGGCCCCAAAAAAAAGCCTAGAATCTGACAAAGTGCTTTTGCTACTGAGTTTCATCATATGGCACCCAAGATACTGTCAGTGTTAAATAAATACTGGCATGTGTTAGCTGGATACCCAGCATTACAAAAGCTTTCTGACTAGAGACCTCTGATCTCATACAAATAAGGCAAAAGCCTTGGAGACATATTAACCCACAATGTGTTATTAAAAGAACCAATAAAAAATAGACCCAGTTAGTTACCTCCACCTCCCACGGGCAGTTATCACTGTGACAAAGGCAACTGTTGTAATTTCTGTATTACAGGACAAACAATAACAGTACCCATTACTAATCGTACTATCCATATAAGGCAGTATATTAACTCCTCCATGTCATACATGGTCTGCTGTGTTCTGTGTACCTGCCCCATGATTTATGTCAGCCACACCATACATGCTTTGTGACATAAAATGCAGGAACATATTCATTTCATTATGGCTGCCATACCGAACACTCAGTTGGGAAGTCACTTTGCAAATCATCATGGGACTAGACCAAGTGACTTCAAATATTGCTGGATTGAAAATATAACAAAAAGAATGTGATGGAGACAGAACAAATCTGCTACTCCCCATGGGAATCCCATTGGATTTATAATCTTGAAACATTACTTCCGATAAGCCTCAATGAACACATTGACATTATTCCATTCCTGTGAAATTTTTTTTTTCTATTTAGCTATAACACTGAAATTGATCTTTTACCATTTCTTGTAATACTAACCAGTTTTCATTCAATACACAATAAAAAATCCTTTGAATAGTATATTTACAACAGAAGGTTATAAGCTTCAAGATTCTGATATTTATGTCTGAAATGCTAGAAGTAAGATGGGACTAACTGTTCATGTTTAAATGTTCACTGCTCAATATTTGTTGATCCCTCCTGGAATACTCGAGGAGATGGTGAGACTCCTGGGGCCCAATATTCAAAATAGCGCAAATTGGAACACAAACTTCTGTGCTGTACCTTGCAATTGCCTGGGAGTCTGTGGATGCTATAATCATTCTAATAGTGCACCAGTAGTGATATAGGGCCATGTCAGCGCAGTGCTAAGTCAAGTAGCACTGCCTTAACTTGAATCCTGAAGTGCACTGTCAGAGTGAATAGCACCAGAGTGCTGTCTGCACTACTGAAGAGGACCCATGCAAATAGGTCCATTGGGCATGCAAGGTGCTAAGGGTCCATTTGCATGCCCATTATGGGCTCATTTGTATGGGTAATGCAGCAGGTTAGCCCAGTGCCAGCACCCCATTACCCAATCCTAGATATCAATAGCTATCCCTAGTGCCAGTTAGGCCCCTTACCCACCAATCATCAGCCTGTAGTAAAAAATAGAACCTCCCTGGTGTCTAGTGGTTTCTCCCCACCCATCGGTCACCATCCCCTGGGAAAAAGTACGATTATCCCTGGTGCTAGTGGTCCCACCTCCCTCTGATTGCCAGCCTATAGTATAAAGTACAATCCTCCCTGGTGCCAAATGTTTCCTCTCCCTCCGATCACCAGCCTGTAGTAAAACATGCAATCCTCCATGGTGCTAGTAGTCCCCCCTATCTCTGATTGCCAGCCTGTAGGAAAACTTGCAACCCTCCCTGTCTCCATGGTGTTCAGTGGTCCCTCCCTCAGGCATCAATCCATGATACCTCTGGTTACAATTCTTTAATACTTGTCATCTAATGCCCCCCAATGCAGCACTAATCCTCCTAGTTACTTTACCAGTATTCTCTGTGCCATGGGTGCACATAGGGCAACTGGCACATCCCTCCTCACACCTCCTCAGCTGGCCACCATATGTCCAGGCAAGGAGAATGCATCTTATTTATAGGACTGGTGATGGGCCCTGTCCTATAAATAAGACATGCTTGGAAAGATGGTGGCTTCCTGAAGAGGTATGAGGAGGGCTGCCATCAGTTACTGTATGCACACTCATGGCACCAAGGACACTGGTAATGTGACTGGGGTGAGTGAATGTTCAGTGCCATGGTGGGGGGGCCACTAGACACCAGGGTTTATGGAATTGAAATTGGCAGTACCATGGATCGGTACCCAGGAGAGGAACCACTGGACACCAGAGACTGTAAGTTTTCCTACAGGCTGGGGAGGGTTTTACTTGTACTATGGACTGGTGTTCAAAGGGAGAGGGAACCACTAGCACCAGGAAGGATTGTACTTTTTACTATAGGCTGGCAATTGTAGGGAGTGGGGCCACTAGCACCAGGGAAGGTCATACTTTTTACCATGGGCTGGAGATCAGAGGGGGGGTGCCATGGACCACAGGGATCGGGTGTGCTCCACCCACAGCTAACTGGCTAGTTGGCTGCATTTCCTATGGCAGCTGCTAGGGTTGCCCGGAGTAAGTTGAGGTTTTCTTTGGCAGTATTTGCACTGCACAAAAGGTCCATACTAATCCATTTTGTGCAGCACAAAGCCACTGAATAAGGGGTAGCACAGCAATTCATGGCAACACCCCTTCCCTCACCCATCCACATACATTATGGTTTTTGTGCACTAACCTTCTTTGCCCACACAAAAGCCCCTTTTGAATATGGGGATCCAGCTCAAACCCCAGTTTGCATGGGCAAAGACCCATTAGTGCTTGCGGTATCAGGCTCCTCGACTCTTACACCAATGTTTAAATTTGTACTGCACAAACAGTTTGTGTTTGGTTAATGTGTTGATCTTTAAAATTGAGAATCTGCAAATTTACAGCTGGCTAGTAGATACAGAATGGTGCTTTGAAAGAATGATTCACAGATCAGATGCTAGACAGAGTGGGAATCATACTCTGCCGAATAATAAATGCTACACATTCCAGTTTAATTCTAGCACTGGTAGTAGCACAAAAGAAGAATTCTCTAACAAATGTATGTTATCTTGTTGAATTATTATAGTAGTTATCTTTAAGATTAAAAGGTGCTCCCTCTATAAATAGACTAACTGGCTGTCATTAGGGGGCAGGATCAAATTTCAAATCTGCCTCCTTGGAAAGAAAGCACTGCTGGGGAAAGCACCCCTGAGCATATCTGCCATGTTTTCAAAATCATGCACAGGATATGGCACCAGAGGCAGAGAGTAGGGGGCACTATTGGTGCCATTTCAATGAACCGCACTTTGTCAATGTGCCTTTTCCAATAGAGACCCCATGTGGCTAAATGAGATTCCTGCCATCACTCACAACATGAGTCTATCCCACTTCAAATCTGAACTCAAGCACTACCTTACCTCCAGCACTACATGTGCCTGTTTTCTGAATGCCAGACACACCACCCACTGGTAGACTGTAATGCCTGGCTTAATGAGCTGCTCCCCTCAAGCAGGGCCCGGGGCCACCACCCAGTTCCTACCATACTCAATCTCTTCTCCCTGGCAATTCCACCTCCCTCCCTTCCTTGCTCTCCCTCAAACTTCCTACATCCACCCCTCCCCCACCTGTCCCTTTCCTACCTCTTCCTACTCCTTTGACACACTTGCCTCCCTGTTCTTCACAACCTGCACTCCAAGCCCCCCTCCTGTGTGCTGTTGACAAAGCCTTGCATGTAGACTGCTTACTACCCCTCTCCACCTCCCCCCTCCCCCTCTCCTGTGGGGTGACCCCCCTCTCTGGTTCTCTGCTCGGTATTGGGCAACTTCTGGGGGGGTCTCTCTCTGCACCTCCCATAACTTCAAGCCTCATGACTACCTGCTGTTGTTTCAAATGCTGTGGCAATGTTTAAAGATGTGTTTCTCTGATTTAACTCTGTTTTAATTGTGTATTACTCTGTAACTGGCCTGTTTTCATGTGTTTGTTACTGTTATATGATGTGGAACCTTCATAAAAGAGCCTCGGCTCAAAGGTTATTTTCCAAATTGCTAAATAAATAAATAAAACACAGGGGTGTAGTATTTATTACCCAACTGTATAGCAGCAAGCTGTCTATCTGTTGCCTAGGATGATTAATATCTTATGTGGGTTATGAAGGAGCAAGCCCTACTGTTCTTATTCAGGCTGAACAGTGCTGTATATTCCATAACTGTACGTTATCACCCACTCATGGAAGTATTTGGTCATTCTTCTAAAAGTCTGGGTAGTAATACAGTAATTTGTAAGTAACAGATTCCCCCAATGGAGGTACCAGGGTCTGGTGCATGACATTTCCCTGACTGTCAAAATGATATAATCTCAGCTACTTTCATGAGTATATAATTAAAGATGGGCAAAGTTGGGAAACGTCGCTATGTGAATCAATCTGCAAATTTAGCACAATTCATGGATTAATTCACATATGCGAAGTGCGAAGTTCATCCCGTGAAATGTGAAATTTTGCCACCAGTGATGAAATTTCACAATTTGTGGATGAAATTCAACAGTTCATGGTCAAAATGCCACACTTCATGGCACAATTCTGCAAAAAAACAGTGACATTACATAGGCAAATTTTGAGCCCAATATGAAAACTTCATGGATTGCTCTGTGGAGGCAAATTTGCCAACTTCACTGCATCTCTATACATAATTAGTTGTAACAATGCCTACTTACACGTTATTTAACTAAAATTTAAAGAAAAGAACCACCCCATTTCATAGTCCCCATTTGTACTGTTCATTGGCAATTTACACCAAATCTGAGGGGTTTTCGCCAAAGGTTTGCCTACCCCCAGACACATGTGCAATGCATAGAATCCACCATGATTTTTCAAGAACTGCACTGAAGACAGTCCTTGTGTTTTTTTTCTGCCCCTCTTCCCTGTACTCTTACTTTTTGCCCTATTGCAGTAGGTGTCCATTGAAAAAGCTGATTAGGGAATGTCATCAGGGTAGGGTTAGCACTAACAGGCAACTTTCTTTGGACCATCCCTTCTCCAGGAAATAAAGTTTGGACCTGGCAAGAGACAGAGTGGGCTGTAAATGAAATTGCATGCATACAGTGCTTTTCCAGGTTCCTGCAAAAAAAAACGATAGTTGGCACTGACTGGACAAAATCTCATAACATACCAAAAGTTTATTTCATGACATTCCATTCTTAATTACTAAACACTTTTGCATGGAAACAGGCTCTGCTCATAAAACATTATCTTTCTGTGCTGCTGTTTCTGACCTGAAGACATAAGACATCAAAACCATTCCAAAAGTAACATGTTGCAATGTCATAAGCAAAGGATTATGACTTCATGGCAGGAATTAGCAACCTGAACAGATTAAATCTTTGTGGAAAAATACATTGCGGTAATAAAAAAATTTTTGGGGAAATAAAAATGGATGTTCTTGAAATTATTTTTTTTTGGGGGGGGGGAGTTCTACTGGTGTCAACCATGAATATCTTTGCACGAAACCAGAAATTCTCTTTAACCATGAACACCAAGCTAAAATTAAAAAAGCATTTTATCTAGTGCTATTCATACTATGCTATTAGTGTTTTATTTTTTTCCCATTATCATGAACTGCTGCTTTTGGAAGCTTAGGCATTTTTTGCATTATATAAAGAATCCACTCCTCAATTTCATAAACACTGTTTACTTTTTACTCAGGATTATGTTTGTTAGGACACTAATGGTTTGATTTTAAATAAAATTCTAGCAAAATACCCAAACTGCTTTTGGGCCCATCCTGCATCTGAAATGTGAGTGAGTGAGGAGAGTGTGTGTGTGTGTGTGTGTGTGTGTGTGTGTGTGTGTGATATACTAGACAGCTGATAAAGAGGGGGGAGTACATCTAAATGGCCACAGAGTTAATTTCAGAACTGGAGTTACTTTCTAGTAGTATGGGTCGGGTGTAGTCTGCCATAAACCTCAGCTACCAGTCTTCACATTCTCTGGACCAACAGGGTAAGACTAATATTAATTTAGTTTTTATTTACAAATGATATTTATTTTTGCTTTATGAAGGGAGAGTGAAATAGTCCAAATCATG
The DNA here is from genome assembly GCA_016271365.2 of Neoceratodus forsteri. Classification (NCBI taxonomy): domain Eukaryota; kingdom Metazoa; phylum Chordata; order Ceratodontiformes; family Ceratodontidae; genus Neoceratodus; species Neoceratodus forsteri. The sequence goes on from CM028133.1 coordinate 617,375,332, forward strand.
GAGTAAAGATACATCTTAAACCCCACACCTCACCCCATTTGTCCTAAACAAGTACTTATTTCAGTGTCAGAAGAATATTGAGAGCCTAAGAGACACAACTAAATACTTTTTGAGGCACAGTAGATGGTTATTAAAGTATCAAAAATCTAGACTTTAATGTAATGGTGTTTCTTTAATAAAGACAGCATTTGATTCTCATTTTCAATTCAGAGAGTATTTTCACTTCAAAGTTTGTCAGATTGTCATGTGAAGCCAGGATTTTGAACAGTCTCTAGAGTATCATGTGGGCAATGCTGTAAATTTCTTCCTCTACCACACCTTCCAAAAACTGATTCAATACTTCTAATAGCACTAAATATAGGAGGAAATAGCCGAAAACAGTTTATGATTGACCACTTCATAAGGTAATCTATTTACCAGAGTAAGGAAGGTCAGTATGACCTAACATACAGAACTTGGTTTGAATTAGTAAGACATTCATTAAGATGCCATGTGGTCTGGTTAGGTTAGCAGGCTTAACTCACCTGGGGTTCCAACCAAGTTAGATCCATCCATCAGTTTAGTGTAGTGTAGTGTAGTGTAGTGTAGTACAGTGCACCACAGTAAACCATAATCCAATGATGAAAGCAGAAAACTTTCTGCCACTAATTTTCTGGTGGTAGGAATAAATACGGAGTTTAATCGAAAGAGGACTCCGAGCCTCTGATGCAAAATACTGATTGTGAATTATGTGCTTCATAAGTTAAGGTGCTGTCAAGGGGGAGTCCTAGGTATTTGATCTCCTTAACTTGCTACCCCTTGGTACAGTAACCTCCCTCCATAAATTCCTGTTCTGTGTGTTCCCCTGCAGTGTTTTTTGTATTTGTTTCTGTTTTGCGGCTGGAGTGCCTCACTAGCCTCCCCCCCTTCAACTTTGGTTTCCCTCACAGCCATTTTTCATGCCATGCTTACCACTTGACTTTCTTGGTAATTTTCAACTCTTTCATCATTCACAAGATCCCTACCCTTTTAAGGATCCTTTCCCTGGAAATCTCATTCAGCTACATTTGCCTTGTCTATGTCTTTATTTCCTTACATTACACTCTCTACAGCTATTCTGAAAGAAGCATCCACCTTGGGTACTACCAAAATCTCATGAAAACTGAAAATGTTGTGTCAGTTTCATATGGTGGAATCAGGGGAGCAGGGTCAAAGCTGTAGTCAAATTTATTATGCTGCTCAATGCAAGTCATTAATAACATCCAACCCGAGTGGATTCAGTAAGATAAACATAACCATTCAACTGTTTGACAATGTACACCACTGAAGAAATAGAACTGGAATGTTCAAATAACAACAGAGGTGTAGAAGGTAAACAAAGAACAACTTGTCCTGTTAATGTTTAATCTACTGAGTAACAAATAGTTTACAGAACCAAGTTATTAAATCATGTTGGATAGTCTACACTACTGAGTTTCACATAATGTATTAATCAGCCCAGATCACTATCTGCAGACAGTTCAAGCATCTGTACCTGGGCAGAGTGACTCAGATAATGGACAGTTCTGTAATAAAAACAATGCATGACAAAGCCTTGTCAGACAAAGCGCTGGGGCACTGGGCTTTGAACTGGTGACTTGCGCCTTGCTCTGCACATTGATTTTGTTACTGAAGTGGGACACTGGCAAGTGTGTGTGTGTGCGTGTGTGTTTGTGTGTGTGTGTGTGTTTATGACCATGTTTTTTGTCTACAGAGTACAAATTTCAGAAACTTGTGACTAGCTTTGGGGGTTAGCCACCCCACTAACTGTACCAACCTGGTATCCGCTGAAGTGTGATTGCATCCTTTGATGTTTAAACCTGGACCATCAGGATCCTTTATCAGGACAATAACACTGAGACTTCATTTTCTATATCTGACAAAAAAAAATCTCACCCTAAAATTGCCAGTATCCCAGCTATCAAGAAGATACAAGGGGTTATCTGAGCCTTTCTGGTTTGTACACTGAAGCTTGAGAACTCAGCAAAGGCCATCAGTACAAGTCAGGGTGAAATCTTCTGCCACTGGTTCTCCCCTAGAAACCCTGACATCTTCCAACAAAAGAGAAAAGAGGAAACCAGTTATCTAAGTACTGTATGTCAATGGCTGGTCATGAGAAAGAGTTGCCTCTCACTCTTATTAAACTCCCATTGAAAACGGTGGAGTTGCTGCAGCATGCATGCCTCACTTGCTGCAGCATTCCACAGTAGAGGGACTTTTTTTATTTATTATCACCAGGTATGTGAGCATTGAGCAAATATAATTTTGTGTGGGAATGAGAATGAAATGTTACATTTATGGAGAATTGTAAACATTTTGTCAGTAACATCTACTAAGGAGTATGTTCTGAGTTGATTGGATGCTATGATATGGTTAACAGATAGAAAATTTCAATCCACACACCGTTCCGCTGGTTGCCATTTTCACCACAGATAATCAAACAACATCTGGTACTGCTCTGAGCTGGTTGCTTAAATAACTAGCTGAACCTCTAAGTTGTTTCTGACTGCTCTGATTGTTGTATATGCCAAAACAGCCTGTGGAAAGAACCACCTAGTTCTGAGAGGTTATGAGATGTGTCAAGTGTTGGTAGGTTGCAACAGATGGGAACATTCAAGGGGGAGTTCAACCGCTAGTATAAATAAAATCACAGTTGATGCTAACAGGACACAATTGCACTGTATTTCAAATAAAAACTTGAACTTAAAGTCATTACATTCATTATTATAAAATGTATCTGCATGAAAACAGTAGCTTTACACCGTGTAGTACATCTGCAACTGAGGTTTATTCAGGAACTGATGTCATAATGCCCTACTTGTGTCATCATAGTAATTCCCACAAGAACATAGTGTGATATCACAAGCAGGAGATTTTGACTTTAGCTCCAGAATACAACTCAGTTGTAATTTAACTAAAGAAGAATTAATAACAGCAATAAGACATGCCAGTGAGTTGGTTGTCTGGAGTTAATGCATGCCCAGGTGCATTGTGAGGTATGAAGCACTTGGGCCGATAGCCTTTAGCACCTGGAAGTACACTAAACACAGACAACCAAAGATCTGTAATGTTTTAGTGTGCTTATGAAATAGGTAAACTGAGAAAGCAATTCAGTAAACAAAAAATACCATTGTTTTCTTAATAAAAACAGATATTTTCTTTTGTTAAAGGATACTAATAAAATATAGTTTGTACCCACTTGTCAGTCCTCTGTCCTTCCACACATTCAGTAGATGGAACGTTTGTTTGCTATGAAACACAGGAATTCAAACTTGTGCAGAGTTTCTCTGGCATAATGTTCACCTCTCATATGCAACAGACGGCCTTACATGGAGCCATGGTCTCTGTTTTATCTGTGGCAGGGTAAGCATCAGAGTCTGTCTGGCAAGCTTGTAAAGATAGTAGGGGGATATAGTACATTGTCACCAATGAAACACCAGGAATAAAAAGTGTGAGTAGTACTTCATTTGTTTTAATCTGTGTATGCACATAAAGGTTTGATCCTTGTGTATGTACATAAAAATGAGATCATAAGAGGAAAGGATGTTATTTTTTTTTTCAATTTATGGGAGTTTTTGTTTTAGGGCCTGTAAAAGATTTTCAGTGAATAAAAATGGTAGCCATGTTTCTGATGGCAGTTGGGGGATGAGTGAAATGAGTCACAAATTCTGTATATGATTGGCCCAAATTCTTAATCTCACTGCTGAACTTGTTCCATCCAGTTCATTTCTGGTGAATTAACATATGGGTCACAGAACTTCTATTACCAGTTAAGAAGCAGAACATTTACAACTTATTTTATAACCAATACTAGAGAACAGAATTGTCTGAAATTCAGATTCTAAGGAATTTTGTGCAGCTGTGTTCTGCTGCATATACTGTTACCACAGCAAAATTTCAATATCAAAATCTTTTGCAGTGACAACTTTGAGGTTGTCGCTGTAATGGACCAGAAGTCAGAATTTCGCCATTTCGCTGCTGTTGCCCCCCCCAAAAAAAACACTCTGACTCAGAGTTTATCTAAAAGTAGGGGATGTGGGGGGGCAAGGTGCAGGGTGCAAAGCCCCCACTACTAAAAACACTAAATGTCTGACAGGTGAAATTTCACCTGTCAATATTGTGTGTCACTGTGCCACATTTCAACAACTTAGTTGTTGATGCAGCTTGGTGGAAGCACTCTGCTGATGTTGACTGTGATTTTTGTACTGTTGATTGAAGATGCTTTTTAAATGCTCACTTACGACTGTCAGCTAAAGGAGGTTCCTCATCATGTCTTGAATTTTTCTCCTGGTCCCCCCCCCCCAACCAGACCCCATTTGGACTAGATCTCCTGCTCTATCACTCAAGTTTCCTGAGACTTTCCTTTACTCAGTGTGTCCTCCCCACAGGACCTATTCCAGAGGTGTCTAGTCATCAGTTCAGGGTCTGTGGGGGACTGGACCATCACCCAGCTTCAATCATAGTATTTTGCCTTCTTTTTTTTCCCTGGTCCACGCATGAAAAATGATGCAATGTGCATGCTCCCCCTTTGTGGGATGCCCCAGTATCCAGGAATAGGGTTCCTTCCCCTGTGTCAGTGGTCCTACTGTGCTGCCACCTAGATACAGCCAGGTGGTATCCAACCTGTAGGACCCACATACCCCACTCCCTGAGGGAGAAGAACTGTCCCAGGGATGCTCAATCCTCTCCCCCCCATCCAGCCCCTGAGTGAACCTAGTCTGTTCCTGAACCTGGGTCACTAGCAAAGCAGGTGGTAGCTCTACCACTGTGAGAGCTGCACCTTTTCTGTAGTTCAGCCCCTCTCTATTGTTCTTAATCTGTCCTGTCCAGAAACAGAATATGCTGATGAGTGCTGCTCCCCTAGTACTTTGAGAATATATTTTAGATATAAAAGATCAGGCAAAGTCCCACTAAACATCAGGTTTAGCTAAGTTTGAAAACTATTGTGACGTACCGATACACAGGTTCCTGCAGTGGAAAATAATGTACATCTGTGTCTGCCCTCAAGTATGCAGTTTTTGCAGATAAATCTCCAAGCCCGGAAGGCAAACAAAGTTTATGTTCCATGTCTGTATGTAAAATTAGCAACTCTGAATGTGATAATTATTTTTAGATTCCAAATCATTTTTTGATTAGCTTCATAGGCCTTTACAAAATCCATAAAATTACACATAACACAATTCTGACATTCATTTACAAGACAAGAGATAAAATATAGAAAAAAATATGCACTAATTATGTTTAGTGGTCTCCAAAATATTATCACCCTTGTCATATCCTTTGACAATGGTTTAAATTAGCATTTGTCAATGCCAAACATGGTTGCTTGCATACTGTTAAAAGTTAGATCGATAGTATCTTGAAGAGTACATCCAGACCATTCTTATCCCCAGTAGGCATCTTCTCATGGACTATGGGTTCCAGCAGTGTAAAGGGTATGGGGGTGACAGTTACATTCTACCTAACCTCTTTTCAGCATAAAAGTGAAGAATCAGATTGTACATTTTCAGCAGATGGGACATGGTGTTTTGCCACAATGCTCCAAGGTACTGCAGCTCTTTACTGACAGAGGTTCATTCTGTTAGAAAGTATTTAAAGGGACACTGTCAGTTTTTTTATTTTAGTTCAAAAGCATGTGTTAGCAGTCATCCTGTTGGCATTGCTATGACCACAAAATGCATAAATGCCCCTGGATTTAGATATAAGTTCCATTTATTTATTTTTGGGCTAAAAATAAATTGGAAGTGACCCAACTAGAATGGCCTGTTGGCCAATGCTACCACGTGTCCATGACACAGAGCTGCAGGTAAACTCACCCATGAGCAAGTTTGGAATTTCTGAATGCATATGAGCAAAATACATTGTGGATTACTATTCACATTACGAATTTCGGCAAAGTGACTCTCTTTTCAAAATTAGTGCTCTAACCTGGTTAATTTTGTGTTTGAAAATTGAAGTCATGATTCCAAGCGTGCTCATTGGTGCTAACATGCATGGCTGGAGTCAGGCTTCAGTTTTCAAACACTGAAGTAACTATGTTAGAGCACTTACTTGGAAAACATAATAGTTATCTTGCCAAAAATCAGTAATGTAAATAGTTACACACAATGCATTTTGTTCGTTTGCATAAAAACATTCCAGATTCACTCAGAATGAATTTGCCCGTGGCTTGGCACTGTGGATTGAAGGGAGCATCAGCTGATGATCTTCAGGTAGGGTCAATTAATACTCATTTCTAGTCTACAAAATAAATAAATGGAACTTAATCCTGAGGTATTTACATATTTTGTGGTCATAATAATGTCAACAGGACAAGTGGTAACATGTGCTTTCGAAATTTGAAAAAAAGGATGGCAGTGTCCCTTTCAAGGTTTTAGAATAGTGCTCAGCAAACACCCCCCTCCCCCATTTCTGGCTGCTTTGCTGGATTTGTTTCCTATCTGGTTCCCAAGTAGTCCTGAGCACTAGCTATATGAACAATAAAAAGGCCCAGTTTACACTGTTGCCTACTTATGGGCCGCAGGCTTTTTGCCCTGTGTAGGCAGCCATTGCAAAGTTTTATTAGAACACTCAAAGGAGCTTCCTATGGTTACGTGTTCTGGTTAAGTTAATTGTTTACTTTATGACACATACTTATGTTAGGATCCCCCTCAAACATAAAAAACACACTTCAACCAGATTATTCTATATGAATTCCATTTGCTGACACATCCCATATGGAAAATATATTTTGTTAATATGTAAACTACAGTATGTCGGAATATACCTAAATATATCACAAACATAATTCAGATACATGTACATTTTTCCAGCAATATTTTTGATATTTGCAGGATTCAATATGTCTTATACAGTGGTGCCAGCCAGGATGCAACCCAGAAATGCAGCACTATCTCACAAAATGCTGCAGTATGTCACAACATGTTGCAGTATGCTGCAGGTAACAGTGTAATTCAATGGCAGTTAAGCACTTTTATACCTCAATGTTTTGTGACTTGTCATTTACTGCAAGTTATTGCACTGCATCATGGCTGGCTCTGCTACAGTATACTTGGCACAGATATATTAAATACCTGTAAACAGAACTTTTGTTCTAGAGTGCTAACTTGTTAAGCTAATAAAACAAACAAACATACAGATATTTTAGTTATACTATCAAAAATGAGTTTTTTTATTTTGTTTTATTTTCAATGTTCTTATGGACTGTAATGACAAATTCTTATATCTGAATGCAAGTTTAATTTTACTCTGTAATGTCTACAATAAGTGCATATTAACAACCATATATTTTCAATATATTAGAGATATTCTCTGCAAACAAATTTGCTAATGCACTAGTTAGGGTTAAACTGAAAAAGGGAAACATGGCATTAGAGTTTCCAACCCTAACACCCCACCCCACCCACCCACCAGCGCAGGCTAGTTGCAGTTACAAGAGCGGACATTGAGGAGGTGGTTGAGGTGAGTGACTTTGAAAGGGGCAATCTTGGATGTGCTGGTGATTGTGGTTGGGAGTGCATTAAACCAGCAGGGGCCCTGTAGTGGAAGAATCTCTGGGCAAGGGAGGTTTTTACCCTAGATACCACCAGTATAGCTTTGTCTGAGTTGCAGGTGGAGATAGAGGGGGTGGAAAGTTGGAGAGAGGCAATGACTTCAGGAGGGGAAAGACCAAGCAGAATTTTCTTGGTCAGTAGACAGGTCTGGTAGTGGAGTCTTTTATCAAAGTTGAGGAGATTGGGAGTGGAATAGAGGTGTGGGTGAGCCTAGGGGCACCAGTTAGTAGCCTGCAGGCCTTGTTGAGGGAGATTTTAATTTTCTGGAGAGCAGAATTATCTGCTGCCCCATACACAGGGAGCCCATAGTCCACTAGGGACAGTATAGAGGAAGTAACGGCAACTCTAAGAGCATCAGGAGGGAGGCAATCCTTGTGCTGGTAAGGGAGTCCAATCTGAGTGTTTGCGGTGGCCACTAGGGTGTTTATGTGGTCATGGAAGGTGACGGCAGAGTTGAGAGTAAGCCCAAGATATTTGTAAGTGGATACCTGTTCATGGGGGTGCTGGGTACTGGGGAGGATGAGGAGAGGTGCACTTTTTGCTTTATTTTGGTGGTGGGAGAAAATCATTGATTTAATCTTTTTTAGGTTTATGACCAGTCTACGGTCCTTGAACCATGTTTCAGCCTGGAAGAAGGTGTGTTGGAGGGAGTTCTGGAAGGGAGTAGGTTTATGTTGCGAGGCATAGAGCACTGCATCATCCACAAACAGTAGGATTTTTTTCAGAGCAGGCCTTTGGCAAGGTGTTTAGGTAGAGGGTGAAAAGTAGTGGACCCAGGATGGAGCCCTGCGGCATCCCGGAGCAGACAGGTAGTGTGTCAGATAGGGTCCCGTTTATTTTGATGCATCATAATGCCTATGTCTGCCCCCTTTTGGGAGATACCAATGGACTGCCTCTTCTCAACTAAGCCAACTTCTGGCTGTTTCTGCCATCTGACAGAGCAAACCCCTGGCTGCCCTTACTAACCTGCAGTCCTGCTAGTCTCACACTTGACTGTAACAGTGAAACCAGATAGCTCTTATTAATTTGTATCTACCTAGTTTACTTACTGTTAGCCTTCCTATTGCAACTTGTATGATGTCATTAAGGTTACTTGAACTACTTATTTGTTCTCTGTATGTTTTGTATTGTTGAAACTGATGTGGAACCTGTATAAAAGAGTCTGTAATTCATAGATATTGTAATCCAAGAATTCAATAAATAAATAAATAAATAAAATAATATGGCAGCAGACAAAAAAATAGGTTTTCCCTCATGAAAAAGAATTGGCCCCATACGAAAAAGGATTCCTTTTTCATTAGAAGTGCTTACTGAGCATGGTCAAAACCCCAAATTTCAAAATTTAACAACTTTTGAACAGATTAATATTTTTTTACCAAACCAGGAAAATGCACATCTGTGGGCCAGTCCCTTTCTACCCTGAAACTTTCAGACCAAAAGTCCAAACTATCTGAATGCTACAGGTGCCACCAAACTGAATATTCACTTTTTCGCTACCTGGATCTCAGAATCTTCATATCCAAGAGGAACAAAACTTGACACATCTGGAAATCTTCCCTACAAGACTGTGCAAACAAAATGTCATGCACATCTGTTGAATGGTTGCAAAGTTATTGAAGTGCAAAAATTGGGGTTTAACATTAAACACTCTACTCAACCCTAAGTAGTGCAACTGCACCATTATTGTATATTCTGAGAAATATTTTTTATGTCGTTAAAATAGGTTTGGCCTGATATACATCTAGAAAGTATCTGGAATATGTGTAATATTTATCCCAATTGTATACTGTTAATAAATGTTAAATATATGTTTTACGTAGCAAATTGATATATTTTTCCAGTTAATAAATATGATTAGTATATATTTTACTTTCAAATATATATACTACATTCTGCACATATATATTGAATGCATTATTTCTACATATATGAACATATGAAGAAGCCAGCAGAAAAAGGCCATTTGATCAATCAAGTCTGCTTGTACTGCAGAGTCTACAGCTTGAGCTAATGTCCATGCCCTCCTTCCCCACTCCTTCCATCCTCTCTACTCATGATCTTTGCATTCCCCTATGGCTATCCCAGCCTCTCTTAAACCTGCCTACTGTCTTCAATGAGATGACCTCTTTTAGCAGTGCATTCCAAGTGTCCACCACCATCTCTGTGAATACGTGCTCCCTGACCTCCCTCCTAAACCTCCCACCCTCCAGCTTAAGACTGTGCCCTCTCATGTTATGGTTGCCACTCAACTTAAAGAGACTCTCCTTATCAACTTTATTTATCTCTTTCAAGTACTTGAAGGTCCCAAACATGTCCCCTCTCTCACTTCTGTCTTCCAGGGAGTACATGTTTAGTGCCCTCAAACTCTCCTCGTATGCCTTACCCTGCTGACTGGCTATCATCTTTGTAGCCCTCCTCAGGATCATCTCCAGCAGGTTAATGTCCTTTTTGAGGTGTGGGCAGCAGTACTGAACTCCATACTCTAGATGCGGCCTCACCAGTGACCTGTACAAGGGCAGTATAACCTCCTCTCTCCTACTACTGATCCCCCTAGATTTGCATTCTAGCATCCTGTTTGTCTTTGCTGCTGCTTTCTTGCATTGAGTGGAGTGCTTCAGGTCACTAATGATCATAACTCCCAAGTCTTTCTCCTCCTCTGATGCAGATACTCCGGACTCCACAGAGGTAGTACTCTGTCCTGGGATTCTTGGCTCCAATAAGCATAACTTTGCATTTCTTGGCATTGAAGCCAAGCTGCCAGATCCTGGACAACCTCCCCAGCTTTTCCAGATCTTCTGGTAGGTCCTGTATCACTTCAGCTGTGTCCACTCTCCCATAGAACTCTGTGTCATCTGCGAACAGGTACAGTTTGCCTTTAATGCCATCCCCAATGCCATTGATGAAGGCATTGAACAACACAATCCCCAGCACTGAGCCCTGCAGGACACCACTTGTTACCTCTCTGGTGCCAGATAACTCTCCTCCCACAGCCACCCTCTGGGTTCTGTCACTCAGCCAGTTTTCCACTTATCTGCCCATCTTTTCCCCAACCCCAAGATCCACCAACTTCTTGATCAACCTTTTGTGGGGCACATAGTCAAAGACCTTGCTGAAATCAAGAGAGAGGATGTCTACCACTTGACCCATCTACTGTCTTAGTGACACAGTCAAAGAAGTCAATCAGATTTGTTTGACACAATCTACTTAGAAGTATATCTATTTATAGTAAAATATTTCTCTTGTTTACATGCAAGAAACAGCATATGTAGACTATATGTAGAATATATATATATGTCAACTACACGAAAAGTTTATCTATTAAGTATTCAAGATGTAGCAGCATATATATATATATATATATATACACACACATATACATAATTTATAGCATATCATGCACCTACTGTATAAGTCTCTTACTTGTGGTATTCCGCAGAGGTCAGTCTTGTCACCCTTATTGTTCACAGTGTACATGCTGCCATTGGGAGACATTATCAGGTGGTATGGGCTGGGTTTTCACTGCTATGCAGATGATACCCAGCTATACCTGTCCTGTGCACCAAAAAGGTCCAGCTCCCCATACGATGCACAAGAGAAACGCCGGACCTCACCCAACAACTAACACACCGAAATCTGACCAATGGAAAATCATGTACACAAATGCTCACAGTCTGGGAAGCATGATCCCAGACCTGCAAGCAATAATGACAGAGGCTAAACTGGACATAGTAGCCATTAGCGAAACATGGTTTACCAGTAACCACACTTGGGAGACTTCAGTACCTGGCTATGTACTGTTCAGAAGAGACCGAGGTGCAAAAAGGGGGGGGTGGAGTGGCCCTTTATGTCAATGAAAATATCAAAGCTACAGAAATTCAGAATACACCTAAGGAGCCAGAAGAACTGTGGGTCACCCTGGAAACAGGAAATGAAATAGCCATACGAACTGGGGTTGTGTATAGGCCTCCAGACCAGGGGGAGGACATAGACATGTTACTGTTAGAAGATATATAAAACATGACAGCTAATGGGAGACTTCAACATGCCAGATACAGATTGGTCAATGCCAGCAGGGACATCTGCCAGAACTAGACACATGGGGTGGGATATTCAGAAATGTGCCAGAAACAGGTGCAAGGGTGGTGCAGCACAGGTGCACAACCAGTGTGATATTCAAAGGCTGAGCACCAAGGCAAGTGACAGCACAAGATGGCTGAATATCGCAGGGATGCATCATAGCGCAACAAGGGCTGCACCAGGGAGCAAGTCAGCAGGCACCATCGAGCAACCATGGGTGTGCAATGGAGCAAGGCAGGAAGTGCAGGAGCACAGCATGGGCAGGGCAAGGGACAGAGGCACATGGGTCTTAGCACAGGGCACCTGGCACAGTGTGGAGCAGGCCACAAGAGCAGGACACACTGCCACCACAGGGCAGGGGATGACCAGAGGGGGGCAAGGCAGATGCACAGCTGCATGCCCTGACCACGCAATCCACTGCAGTGCATGGAGGTGGCGTGACACCCATGGCCACTGGCAGGCAGCCATGGGCAACACCCACAGGATGGCATGGGACATGGCACCTGGACCAAAGCAGACATCACACAAGCTGACAGCACACAACACACCTGACACATAGCCCAGCAGGGAACAAACGCATGCCACGGGGTATACACACACAAGCCACTGTGTGCAGACCACCTGACAGAAACCCCAGGCAACCACAAACATACCACACAGCCACCATGCACACCACTGCAGCATGGCACCAAAGCCAGCTGCAAAGCAGACACAGACACATATGGCTACCAAAATAAAAATGTATTAAAAGCAACAACCAACTACAACAACAAACTATTTACAGGTGAACAAGGATAGGGGGCAGGGAATGGGGAGGCCACAATCTGGAATGTAGGTTGGAGAAGGGGGGTGGTGAGACAGGGGACATGGTAGGCTGTGTACAATGGAGGAATGGGAGGGGTGTCAGTGGAAGGGAGGGTGATGCAGGCCAATGGACCCCTTGGGAGGTCCACAACTACTGGTGCCTCTGCTGCCTTCTCCTTTGTGGCTGGAACAGGGCCCGTCATATGATGCGGGTCACCGCAAGTGTGGCCATGCTGAACCTCAAGATCCACTCCAGCAGCCTGGTATGCGCATCCACCAGATGGGCACCTAGGACAAAGGAGGGGACATGGATGAGTGCACACCCACATGACAGTACTCCACCCACCATGTGCAGTGGGCAGTGGTGGCATGCACCCTGTAGGTCACACACAGCTGACCACAGCATGCGTGCCCACACGAGCCAGCATCCTGACCATCCACAGTCACATACAGCACTGCACACCACCACCTGCCATGCACAGCATGCCACAGCCATGGCAGCCAAGTGAATGGCCATTGCATGGGGCTGTCAGTGGCCTGGCTGGGACCTGGATGCACCCACAGCCCACCTGCATTGGCCACACACATGTGCCCATGGCACAGCATGGTGCAATGGACCACGCTGCTGAAGCACGGCATGTACTGGCCATGTGCACGGGAGGCTGTGTCCCACCCCTACCCCACACAACAGCATACACCACCAAAGTGCCCACCTGCAAGCTGCGGCCTTACTGGAACCTGGCCACCTGCACCTCCTGGCTGGGCAGCATCCCTCCACTGTGCAACACCACCGGGCTGCTGCCATCCAGCAGAGGAACCCACCATCTGGGCTCTGCAACAATCTTCAGGGCTTAGTAGGGAGACAGTGAGAGACAGACATCAGCACCATGCAGCAACACACGGCCCTCCCAGCACAGTACACCCCATGACCCAGCCTAGCGGCAATGTCATGGCACAGCTCACCTATAGTGCACTGCCATGGCTGATGGCATTCCCAGCCACTGCCCTCCACCCACAGCAGCATGGCATGACACCCACTGGCAACCCACACAACACTGACATGTCATGGACAGGGATATGTGCACTCACCTGGCCGTGGCACAGTGCCCCTCTGGACGCATGCCTGCAGTGTCCAGAGATGGTCCAGGTCCCTCCTCCCCAGGTCACCGTACCTGTGGTGGCACTGCTCCCTGCTACGGTGTGATCCTGTGGCCTCCTCAAGTGCCTCTGCCACCCCCTGCCACACCTCAGGGGTGGCTGGTCCAGGGGTACCTCCCCATAGAGGGTACCAATATGTGGCTCCACCAATGCCACCAGGTTGACCAATTCCACCTGGGTCCAATTTGGTGCTCTAGGCATGCTCCTGTGAGGCATGGCTGTATCCAGAACCACAGAAGCATAATGGTGCTGGTGAGTGCATGAGATGCACATGCAATGGATGTGCGACATGCCTGGTGATGTGCTGCCATCCCCAATCACACATCGGCAGGGTATGCACAATACGGCTGGCATGTGCCACCACAGGCAGTGGACAGCCTGAGGTGCCACAGCTGACACCGCAGGAGGAGCTTGTGGCAGCGACTATGCGGCACAGCGCCATTGAGGGCATTCCCATTGGTGGATTCCAGATGGGGGTAGACCTTCACTGCATGGTACGTACAGCGGCACATGGAGATGTGAGTAAGGGGTGCAGTGGAGCAGGGGTGCGTGGTGGCGGCACTGACGTGTATATGTTCCCTTACAGATCCCGAATGTCTGCATGCGGATGCACGGGCAGCGGTGCCCACCCTGGGTGATATTGAGGACCTGGAGGAATGCCCATCCACCTCCACTGGGGTCCGTGGTCTAGACCACACCGGACCCACCACACTGTCTGCACAGATGCCTGTGGCATGGGCGCGGACGAGGCCCAGGCAGTGTTTCAGCTGGATGCCAGCCATTTCGTCCAGTATGCTGAGACAGTGACTGGGGCATGGTCCACGTCCAATGATGACATGACTGCTACCCAGGACAATGGTGATGCTGTACAGGGGAGGCACCCCTACCACGCACCAGACACGGTGGCACCGATGGTGTATGGATGACACTGGCAGACCTGCCAGCCGCACCACCTGGTGTTGTGGTGGCCAGCGTACCTTCGGCACAGTCACGCCCATCTGGTGGTGGGGATGCAGCCTCCCTGCTGATGTTGTGCACACAGTGGCTGGAGGGGCAGCAGGACGGTGCTGAGGGTGGACTGGGTGCAGTGTCCACTGCCAGTGCACTGCAGACAGTAGAGGCCCATGAGGGCCCCACTGTGCAGCCCCCACCTGCATGGGGGGGCTGTGCCATGGGGCTGCATAACCCCTGTGGGTCGACACAATGCCCAAGCTCCCCAGGGCACTGACCTGCTTGACATGCCATCACAGCACCAGCCACCACAGTGCGCCGGTGTTCAGCGTATGACACACACCTGTTGGTGGCCTCAGGGTGTGCATGTGTGTGTGCCCGTGTGACTGTGCCTATGTGGGTGTGGGTGTGTGGGGCTGTATGGGTGGGGTCCACTGTTCTGTCAGGGGTGCTTCCACGGTGACCTGTCCCATGTCCATTGACGCCCCCCTCTAGCCGTGCCTGTTGGGGGTCCCTGCCAGCCATGCCTGTTTACTGTGTCTGGTCCCTGGGACATGTGTGTGGACCTGTTCTCCTATCTGCATGCACCATAGTGCTCCTCTGCAATGGTGTCCTTGTGCCACTGGGCCATCCTGCGCAGCTGGGGTTCCCGTCATCCAGGGGGGATGCCCACCACCACTGCCCCCGGCATCCACATCGTCCCCACTACTGTTCCTCTCTTCAACCTCAACAGCTATCCCACAGTCAGTGACCATCTTGTGTAGCACACAGCAGGCCAGGAACAGGCCACAGGCCTTCGAGGGGCTGTAGTGTAGGGAACCACCAGACCTGTGCAGGCAACAGAAATGTGCCTTCAGCAGTCCAAACACATGTTCAATGATGTTCCGTGTGATGGCGTGTGCCTTGTTGTATCTCTCCTGTGCTGGGGTCGACAGGTGCCAGTATGGGGTGAGCAGCCAGGGACTGAGTGGGTATCCGCTGTCACCTGTGGGGGAACATGTTGGGTTAGCACGTTGGTCAGTGTGGCTGCCCCCCCTCCTACACAGCCGAACCCTCTACACCCCATGCATAGCATCTCCCCCCCACGCCCTGCCCTGTTGCACAGGGCTGCCCTTTCCTGCTGCATACTCACCTACTAGGTGGCCGGTGAGGATGTCCCCACTCTCAAACCTGTGGCACAGTGCAGACTGGTGCCAGATGAAGGCATCATGTGCTCCCCCAAGGTGTGTGGCACAGACATTGATTATGTGCCCCTTGGCATCACTCAACGCCTGGCAGTTGACACTGGGGTAGCCCTTTCTGTTGATGTAGGCCACCCCCTCTGGCCCCGGTAGTGTGCAGATGCCTACGTGGGTGCAGTCAATGGCCCCTAGCATGCCAGGCATATGTTTAACCCTGTGGAACTTTTGCATGTTTGCTGTACGCTCCGCCTGTGTTCTGGGGAAGAGGATGAATTCGCAGCATGTGGCAGCAGTGCATTGAGGAATTGTGTGAGGAGCAGAGATGCGGCTGACTGGATTATGCCTGTGGTGTCCCCTGTTGGTCACTGGAAGGTGCCTGTGGTGAGTAGGCACATCATGGCTGTGACCTTGGTCTCCACTGACAGGGCGTGGCTCCGTCTTGTGGATGCCTGCATCTCGTCACTGCACAGCTCACAGAGCTGCCTCAGAAATGCCCAGTTCAGGTGGTACTGGCCCACAATCTCAGTGTTGCTGTACTGTTCGAAGGTGGTGTGGGCACGGTACCACCTGTTTTGGGCATACTGCTGCTGAGACCTTCCACGGCTGCGATGCTCAGCCACCTGCCTCCTCACGCTCCTCATTACCGCTTCCATCTGGAATATTGCATTGGCCATGGCCCAGCCTGTCTGACCCCCCCCACAGCTGTCTCCCTGAGCTTCCCCGGCTTTATGCTGCTGCTTGGGCCCCTGCACTGGGTGCACTTCTGTGTTGGGGACCCACACGCACGGTCTGGCCTGCCCACAGGCTCAGTCTGGGTCAAGCACTCTGTCCCACTGCCCATTGCACCTCCTGCCTCTGTGACTGTCCTGCACGTCTGCTGCTGTCCTACCTGGCCAATGGCCCTCACCCTGTCACTGTCTCACACGGTATCTGTCCCTCACTCTGTCTCTCTCTCTCTCACTCTCTCTCTCTCTCACCCTTGCTCTCCTGAGAGCAAGCCACCATCCCCTGCTTGCTCCATCCTTTTATAGGCTCAACTTTGCTCCATGCATTTCCCTGTTGCTCCGTGCTTGCGCCATCGGCCTGCTGTTGAATATCACACTGCACAGTTTATTCATGGCTATGCCCCCTGCACTTACACTTGCATCATTAGGGTTGCACACTGGCACACTTCGATTTGCGCTGCGCATTGTCACCCACTGAATATCACTCTTTGGTGCATATACACTGTTGCGATGGTGCATCTCACTTGTGCCTTGTGCAACCGCTTTGAATATCCCACCCATGGTGGATATCCTGCAGGGGGACGGCCTCAAGCAACTGATACAACAACCCACTAGAGACAGGGTTATCCTAGATCTAGTACTGACTAACAGGGAAAGGATCACAGATCTCCAGGTAGAAGGTCACCTGGGGGCCAGTGACCATCACATGGTATGGTTCAATTTGACCACTAGAACAAAATCATCCCATTCCAAGGCAAAAATATGGGACTTCAGAGGAGCTGACATTGATAAGATGGCCAACAGAGTTAAGGTAGCCCTGGTAAGAAGAAATACAGGCAAAGTGGGCGAGTATTACGGATGCAATACTTGAAGCAACATTCCATTGTGTTAGTGAGAAAAGGAAGTGCAAAAGAAGAAGGAAACCACTTTGGTTCTCAAACACAGTAGCAGAAAAGGTCAGAGTCAAAAGGCTGGCCTTCAGGAAATATAAGAGAACGCAGCAGGATGAAGATAGGGAAGCATACCAAACTTCCCTAAGGGAAGCAGGGATGGCAGTAAGGCAAGCAAAGGCCCAAACTGAAGAAACACTAGCAGAAACAGTAAAAGAAGGTAACAAGACTTTCTATAGATACATTAGTGAAAGGAGAAAGTTCAGAGGGGGTATTGCTAAGATCAAAGGGGATAAGGGGGCGTGTGAGGAGAAGGACCATGTAAAAGCATCTATCCTAAATAGATACTTCTGCTCAGTATTTACTGAAGAGAAGGTAGGGCAGGGCCCACAGCTCTGCACCATGGACACAGGGGGGAGGGAGGTGTGCACTAGTCCCTTCACAAAAGAAAGGGTCCCACAAGAGCTTGATAAGCTCAGGGTGGACAAGGCAATGGGACCTGATGGTATACATCCCAGGGTACTAAATGAGCTAAGGGTGGAACTAGCAGAGCCATTATCAGAACTGTTTAGTGAGTCTCTGAGCACAGGAGAGGTTCCAGAAGACTGGAGAAGGGCTCATGTGATCCTGCTCCTCAAGAGTGGTAGCAGGGAGGCGGCAGGGAACTAAGAACCAGTCGGTCTTACCTCAGTAGTGGGAAAGATTATGGAGACACTCCTTAAGGAAAGGATAGTGCAACACCTGAAATCCATAGGAGCACAGGATCCAAGACAGCATGGGTTTGCAACAGGAAAGTACTGTCAAACTAATCTCATAGATTTCTTTGACTGGGTAACCAGAGTGGTGGCCAAGGGGGAGCAGTTGATGTTGCCTACCTTGACTTCAGCAAAGCTTTCAATACTGTTCCACATAGAAGATTGATTAATAAGCTGGGTAGGCTCAGGGTGGGTCAGGCATTGGTCAACTGGGTGGCAAACTGGTTGATGGGCAGAAAACAGAGAGTGGTGGTAAATGGTATACAGTCAGAAGAGATGCAAGTCACAAGTGGGGTACCTCAGGGATCAGTCCTGGGGCCAGTCCTCTTCAATATCTTCATCAGTGACATTGCAGATGGACTGGAGGGTAAGGTTTCTCTGTCTGCAGATGACACCAAGATCTGCAACAGAGTAGATGATCCAGATGGTGTGGGCAGAATGAAAAGAGATCTGGATAAACCAGCAAAATGGTCAGAAGATCAGAAGAGTGGCAGCTGGGGTTTAATGCAAAGAAGTGCAAAATCATGCACATAGGGAAGAGAAACCCTGAAGCACCTAAAGGCTGGGAGGGGAGTTGCTGGCAGTCACAAGAGAAGAAAGAGACTTGGGTGTCATCATCACTGATGACCTGAAATCATCCAAGCAGACCACTAAAGCAGTAGGTAAGGCTAGAGGGATGTATGGGTGTATTAGTAGGTGTATCAAAAGTTGGAAGAGGGAGGTAATCCCTCTTTACAAGGCACTGGTTAGGCCCCATCTGGAGTACTACATGCAGTACTGGAGGCTACACCTTCACAAGGACATTAACCAAATTGAGGTAGTCCAGAGAAGGAAGGCCAAAATGGTGCAAGGACTGCACCAGAAAACATATGAGGACAGATTAACTGAACTCAATATGTATACCCCTGAGCAAAGGAGGGAGAGAGGTGATATGATTGAAACATTCAAACACCTTAAGGGTATTAACAAGATGAAAGAGTCTAACATGTTTCAGTATAAGAAAAATAGCAGGACAAGAGAACAGAGCATGAGATTAGAGGGAGGCCAATTAAGAGTAATGTGAGGAAGTTCTTTTACACAGAAAGGGTGGTGGATGCATAGAACAGCCTACCTCAGGGAGTGGTGGATATGAATACAGTGCAGGGCTTCAAACAGGTATAGGATAGGCATAAGGGAGCAATACAGATGAGTATGAATAGATAGGCCATTGACAGAGCAAATGCCCAAGGCACATTTATAAGGTAGAAAAAAAAATGGTCAGACTGGATGGGCCTCGAGGTCCTTATCTGCCATCAACTTCTATGTTTCTATGTAACCAGATTGTGGATTCTGTACTTAACAGCTGCCTGTCTGAGATCCAGACTTGGATGTCCTATAACTGGCTGAGACCCAACCCAGACAAGACAGAGGTGCTGGTGGTGGACCCGGATCATCATGGGGGGGGATAGGGGTTTGTGGAGACCACCTAGTCTTGTACTGGGGGGTGCCACTGACCCCATCTGAACAGGTGAAGAATCTGGGTGTGATCCTTAACAGTGGCTTGACACTTGATGCTGAGCTGTCAGCCGTTGTCAAGAATGGATTTTATCATCTGAGGAACATTGCCCGGATTCAGAACCTGTTACCCCCCCGAGGAACTAGCCTCACTAAAACATGCTTTTGTAACATCCAGACTGGATTATTGCAATGCCCTATACCTAGGCCTATCTGGAGGTAACCTCTGCTGACTGCAGCTGGTGCAGAATACAGCAGAAAGATTATTGATGGGTGTGCGTAAGTATGATCATATCACATCAGTCCTCCGCAAACTGCACTGGCTGCCGGTTAGGTGGAGGATTGCCTTCAAGGTCAGGTTACTGACCTATAAAGCCCTACATGAAGGGGGACCAGTCTACCTGCAAGAGCTCCTTGTGCCTCACCACCCATCCCGAGCTCTCCGTTCCACCGAGGGTTGTCTCCTGGATATTCCTAGGGTGAAGTTGTGCCACTCGGATGATTGAGCGTTCTCAGTGACTGCACCTACCCTATGGAATCTACTACCGAAACAGCTACGGGAGGCACCCTCAGTGGATACCTTCAAAAAAGGTCTAAAAATGTATTTATTTAACCAGGCTTTTAATTTTTAGATAATTGAGTTTACTGGGATTGATTAGATAGATAGTTTTATTTATTATGTCTGATTGGATATTAGTGCTGATTTTAATTGTATTTTGTATACTTATAAAATGTTGTATTGTATTGACTGTGAAGCGCTCTGAGTTCTTGGAAAGGAGCGCTGTACAAATAAAGTTATCTATCTATCTATAATAAACATATGGGAATATATTTATAATATACATTAACTGTACACATCACATATAGTTTGCACATAAATCAAATATTTCAGATTGACCAATTTGAGATATTTGCATATACAGTACTTCAGGCATATGATGAAAATATATTTCATAAGTTAATTTCACATGTATTTGAAATGTACATTAATAAATATGTTTAAAATATATGTCTTTTCCAGATGGGATCACTTAAGCATATCATTTTTTCCCCAGAAATCAGTGGAGGAAGGCCTCCTCCCTTTAGTTTTTAGCAGTCAGTGACAGCCATGTGACATCCACTCTGAATACTCTTCTCCAGAATGCACACTAAACCCAGTCTCAAAGAACAGTGTCTGCTCAGGACAGCCTCCTCCACTCCTCCTCCACTCCTTCCTTACCTAGTCAACACTTCTTTCCCACGCTTCTGTTTTCCCATCACAACTAGTGCATGCTGCTGCACAATGGCAGGATAATGAAGGACAGTATGACACATGACTTACAGAATTCTCAGTACTGTTTGAGACACCGTTAGCCATATGTTTCATCTTGGGCATGCCAGACCCCTGTCTCACAGAGGACATCCAGATACTGTACTGTAGGTGTTACTGCTCAAATCTTCTTTCTTACAAGAAAATACTACAGTAGCCAGCTCTCATCATTTAAGTTCACATAACATTATAACATGGATTAGATCCCTGATGGTGTAGTTTTAGTTATGTAAAACATACAATCAAAAACATTGCAGTCTCCTCATGTAGAAAACTATGTCATTCAGTACCAAGCCTTAGAAATTCATCAAAATGCATTGTTTTTCAGCAGATGCAAGGATTGTACAAAGTTGTCAAACCATCAGCGATTTAAGGCTTTATATCAAACATTACAATAGAATCACCTTTATCTAATCAATGTCATTGAAACAGTAATGATAGACAATGACAGGCTAACAGTATAGCTTAGAGGTTAGAGTAACAAACTGTGAATGAGTTTGGTACATCCAGCAGACCTGGGTTTGATTTCCTCTACCTCCACCTGCATATACTGTGTGACCAGAGAAAATGATTTAACCTCCCAGTGCTCCTGGGTCACCCATGAAAACAGGCATTGTGCCTAGTGGACCTTACCTGGCTACCAAAGAATAACAAAAATGTACTTTTACATTTATCCCATTGAGCAAGCAAGAAGAATGAAGAGGAACTGCAGATTCAGCTACTGGCAATTCAACTAGGCATAAGGAATGCAGGTCATGGCACAGTGCCTCAGAGTTTTTTAGGGCTGCTTTTGCTCAAATGTAAGTTCAACTGCATCCAAGCAAGGTTCTCACAAATCTGTGTGTGTGTGTGTTTTGTGTGTTTCTCTCTCCAGTACAGCAGTAGCTCCAGGTCTAAGTCTGGTGTATCAGCACCAGAGTTAACCTATTGTTGGATGTTGCACTGCTTGGTTTTATACAAGGGCTTTCTCAACATGTTCAGAGGTTGGACAAGGGATGATGAGCGAAACTTCAATTCAGGACCTAAATAACATAGGAACCAGGAAAGGTGAACACCAAAGCAACCCTGGGGAGAGTAAAGGCTGACAGAGTACAGTTCTCATAACATGACGCCACAAGTGTATCAAGTTCCTAGGCTTGACTTCAGTAGAGGTGTTCAACAGCATTCACAGGAGCTCCCATTTCCCATCACATAATCTATGTCAAGATTCCCAGCTAGGACGCTTGTATCTCGGCCCACACTAGCCTACCCCAATCCTGATTAGGCTCTTCCCTCTTATCTTTTGCATTTACAAGACCCCCACCAGGCTTCCTATACATTGTGGGATCTAAACTGAGTGCATAGTCTACCTGCTGCGACTGCCTGTCATTTGCCTATTGCCTCGGTCAATTACTCATTACCCAGACCCATTACATTTTATTTATTTTTTATTTTTTTATTTATTAAGGTCTCAGATTAATACCTTTAAGCACAAGTGCTCATTTATAAAGGTTCCACATCAGTGGGAAGGGATTACACACATAAAGGGAAGACTAACAGAAGAACTCTTAAATGAACAAGACAACAATTTACTCTATATACAGATTCAATCATGATTAGGTATACACAATTAGAATTGTGAGGAGAGGTGGTAGGATCAAAGTGGAAATAAGGGAGGAGCAGGGAGAGATTAAGTAGGAAGGTAGAGGGGAGCAGCCAAAGGCCTTGTCAAGATAAGCTCAGAGAGAGGGAAAGTGGCAGAGGGGCCAGGGCAGATAAGTAACAGGGTAGTGGGGGCAGTCAGAGCCTTGACATGCTAACATACTGGAGTAAGTAAGAAGGTGGGGGGCAACAGTAGCAAATGTGATGCTAAGGTGGTAGAGGGTGGGGGTAGAAGGAAAGGGGAGTAGATGGAAAAAGAAAAGGGGACTGGGAGTAGGGAAAAGAGGAAACACATAAGGGAAAGAGGGGAGGGGAACAAGGGGGAGGGGTGGAAGTGGGGAGGGGAGCACAAAGGAAAGTTAGGCAAAGGTAGCAGTTAGGTTAGGATAGGGTGATAGGCAGTGAGAGAAAATGGGAAGTAAATCTAAGGTATCAGGCAGACATGGCCAGTGGAGAATGGATTGAGACATCTATTGTGTGAATTTGTGTGGCTGCAATTTCCTTTTTCCCAAAATACCCTCTGACTGCATTTTTTTGTGTTGAACTATACTTGAAATCAGAAGACAAACAGAAAAACAAAATAGAAAAAAAGTTTCTCATTTGCTAATTTGGGTTTGTCACCATAGGAACTATTGGGGAGCCTGGGTATTGTAGTTCCCTAATCTCAAAGGGCAGCTACACAGTGACATTATTTTATTTTTTAATATTCTCTGCCTCACTGGTACAAGGGGCTATAGTGCTGGAGAACAGCAAGTGACTTTTATCATTTTAATAGTAGTGCTGGAACGGCGTGTTTTTGACCATGGCAGCACTTTTGGGTAGAGGCCATAAATTGCTCAGCCCCTGCATGCAGAGCCAAGCACAAGTGGAGGTGATGCGAGCAGAGGCAAAAGTTATTTTGGAATTGCTCCAACAAGAAGTTTCTATTACTAGATGCACAAGTTGTTTGATATATACAATTGATTCAGTGTATAAAAATGATTCACTTCTCATGCATGCAAAATGCTCTCATTTAGCATCACTACAGAAGGAATAGGACTTACTAAAAACTAATAATCCATATGACAGGAAAACAGAAAGAGTACTTGGGGAGAAGATAACATATTCACCAGCCTTAATTCTAATGAACAAACTGTGAAAACAGACTAAGGAGACAGAGCAGATGAGTGGAATTTAGTTAACCAACAACAACATAAGAAGGGTAGAAGAGTACTACTGGCTAGTGATACACTTGAACTGACTCAAAACAGACATGTCCCACTTGTAGTTGAATCAGAACCCAAAATAAACAATATATCTGTTCCTCCTGCAGTGGCACCTTACTCAGATGTCAAAAGTACTAGTAAATATAAATCACTGCTGCCTCAAAATATTGCAATAGGAGACTCAGTAGTTAGATTCACGGACAGCTATGTTTGCAAAAAATGATAAACTAAATACAACAGTTGCTTGTTTACCAGGGGCTAGGATTGCAGATGTAGACAGGGGTGTAGAAAAATTGACCATCCCAACAAATTAGTCAGTCATTTTGCACATGGGAAGCAATGATGTTGGAAGAAGCAATGAAAAGCACATCTGTTGTGAACTTTTAACATTAGGAGTTAAATTACAGGCAGAAGGTTGCAAGGTAGCCATATCTTGTATTCTCCCAATTCCAAAAGCCCATCCTGAAAAAAAATCTCACCGTTAACAGAATTAGTATTAGGTTATCAAACTGGTGTAGGAAGAAAAACATAAGGTTTGTAAACAAATGGGACTGTTTCAAACAAAAAATGAACTTTTTATTGAAATGGAGTTTATTTAAACAAATTGAGGGATAATATACTAGGCAACAATTTTAAACAGTGCTAAGGTGATTTTGATTTAAACTAAGTAAGAAGGGGGAACATTCAAAGTGTATTCAATCTATTACACCTCATCATAAGCAAAAGACTCATTAATATAATATGATATGATAAGGTATTACCTAAATTTTATACTTTTAAATGCCAGAAGCATGAACAATAAGTTAGACAAATTACAAGCATTACTTACATGCCAGAATACTGACATCATAGCTATTACTAAAACTTGGCGGACCGATAAAATTGCTTGGGAAACCAAAATAGGTGGATGTGAGCTCTACAAATTTAATAGAGTAAATAGGAAAGGAGGTGGTGTAGCAATTTTTCTGAAAAATGGCATCACCTCTATTGAAGTTTCTGAAAAGATTAAGAATAACCTTACTACTACCGAATCCATCTGAATAAAATTGAATAACAACAAAGTCAACCTCTTAATTGTAGGTGTTTGCTATAGGCCACCTAACTGTTCAGTGGATACATATAATGAGCTACTATCTGGGATTGAGGCTGCAGTGAACTGGGTGACCTAATTATAATGGGAGACTTTAACCTGGGAGAAATAAATTGGGAAAACAACTCTGCTACTAGCACTTTTCGGAAAAAAACTCCTCTATGTGAACGTACCTTGTTAAAACAATATGTGAATAACTCTATGAGAGGAGGAAATATTTTGGATGTATTGTAGTGCTCTGCTCTGATTATCTTTGAGTCAGTAAGTGTAAAACAGGCCCACATGGGGTAATAATAATCACAATGTGGTATATTTTCAAATAAATCAAGATTACATCATATGCAATGGCAAAACCACATTTATCTTTATAACAGGACTAATATAGTCAAAATAAAGAGAATAAATCAGTAAAATAAATTGGAATAGAGAGTTGAAAACAATCCACTGAATATATGTGTGATACTATTAAAAATATAATTTTAAATTTAAGTGATAAATATATACCAAACATACACAAACATCACAATAATAAATTGAGACCAAAGTGGCTCAACAACAAGATTAAAAGGTTACTAAATAAAAAGAATAAATTATACAAGACTCATCTTCTTACAAAAAAATCAGGCCTCTTGGCCTCTTTAAAAGAATAATGGAACAAAATGTGGCTATGAATGCTAGAAATGATAACAATAAATCATTTTATGCCTACATCAATTCCTTGAAAAAACATCAAAGTAAGGTAGGTCTACTATTAAACAGAACTCTGATTTATAATAATAAAAACATGGCAGAAATATTAATGGTAATTTTTGTTTGGTTTTTAGTCCCAATGATAAGCCAACCTATCATTTAAACTTTCCATCTAGAGATAGATTCATCATTTCAACAGAACAAAATACTGAAATTAAAAGGAACTATATCTCCTGAATCAGATAATATTTGGGGGCACATTACTCTCTAGGTATTACTCTCAGTGTTAAGACAGATGAAGGCACTAGGCCCAT
This sequence comes from Neoceratodus forsteri, assembly GCA_016271365.2. Classification (NCBI taxonomy): domain Eukaryota; kingdom Metazoa; phylum Chordata; order Ceratodontiformes; family Ceratodontidae; genus Neoceratodus; species Neoceratodus forsteri. The sequence continues at coordinate 617,401,187 of CM028133.1, forward strand.
CGTGACTACCTCCTACTCCTAGTGGGTGTATTGTACTATGTTCCAAATAAAAGTCTGTCTAATTCAGACTTAAATTTAGTAAATTCATGGATATTAACCAAATACTGGGGTAGGTTATTCCATAGTCTACAAGCCTGAACTATAAAGCAGTTGTCCCTTCTATTGGTTTGTACATGGCAAACTTGTAGTTGTTTATTATGGGATCACAAATTTGTTCGTCTTGATAACAGTGTGATGTTAAATTGCTTAGTTAGTTCTTCGTCATGTAGGACATTAAACATCATAAGTAGACCCACCCCCCCATGTCTTCTTTTGGTATTACTCTGCTATGCATCATGTCAGAATTTTTGTTAAATCCATTAAAGATTCTGTATGAAAAGTCAAGTCAATACTGGTACTGTACCTGAAGGCTGGAGAATGGCATATGTGGTGTTCATACATAAAAAGGGCTCAAAACAAGATCCAAACAACTATAGACCAATAAGCCTTATATCCACTGTCTATAAAATAGTAGAAAACATAGTTAAGGGTATTATAATTAACACAACACATAATCTGGACTATGAACAACACAGATTTAGGAAGGGTAGAAGTAGTACAACACACCTGATTGAAATGAAAAGATTATTGAGATGTTGGACAGAAATTTGCCTTGTGATGTGGTGTATCTTGACTTTAGTAAGACTTTTGATTTGATACTGCCACTGGGCACTCATTGAGAAAATAGAATATTTTAACCTTAATATCTCCATTATAAACTGTATTACTGAATGGCTGAAGGAGAGCACAGAGGTTAATGGTAAATGGCCATCTGCCGGGGGTGGAGAGGGTCACTAGTGAAGTCCTACAGGGCTCTGTTTTGGGTGCGTGTTATTTCAAGTTTTTATTTCTGACTTAACTAAGAATACGATAAATTGGTCAGCTAAATATGCAGATGATGCAAAAGGGGGGGGTCTTGCGAAACTTTAACACAAACTAAAGACTTTCAAAGAGACCAGGATCAGATATCTAGGTGGGTCAACAGCTGGAGCATGAAGCTGAATATGGACAAATGTAAATTTATACACCCAGGAAAGAGAAATCAAAGGTATACATATATGCAGTGTGGGAGAAAAATATGCATCACTGAAAATGAATGAGACCTAGGTATAGATATCTCTCAAGACTTTGGTAGCCCTATCCAGGTAAATAATGCTATTACAAAAACTGATAGAGTAATATGGGCTACTAAGAGAAATCGTGTATCTAGAGATGCAAAAGTCCTAATGTCCCTATATAGGGCCTCTGCACATCCACATCTTGAATATGTGTCTCAACTCTGGTGTCCCTCAAAAAGAGAAACAGAGTAAATCTTGGAAAATTACAGAGAAAAGTCACAAAAAAACATTTATGAAATAAAAAACAGAACATACGAAGAATGTTTATAGGATTTAAACCTCATGCCATTGGAGACAAGAAGGCTAAGAGGTGACCTACTCTTCAATCAATCAATCAATCAAATCTTTATTCAGGTGATTATCATTGAGCAAGGCTCATTTACAAGATGGACCTGATAAGGTCAAGGTTCGAGTTGATGCACAGCAATTATATCACATACTTATGAGACAGCTATGCATACAGAAGAAAAGAAAATGTTATTTATAACACAATAATATACAGAGAATTCACATGTTAAAGCTTGGCTAAGAGAAAGTTAAACTAACCTCTACAATACGTACAGTACATATATATCTCAATGAGGATCATGACAGTCACTCACATAATGAGTACAAGGATGTTGAAGGGAATATTGGGTGCCATATACTGGCGGTATCTGACTGGAAGGAATATGCCATATGTGATTGGAATATGGTTTTGTGGGATGACTATTCTATCTCTAGCGATAGCAGCTGCATTTCTCTGTGAAGAAGGCTGTACAGTACTGCTTGAAGGAAGTAAATGGAATGATAATGGACAGTTTAAGGGATTTTTGTAGGGTGTTCCATACTATGGCTAGAGAATAGCTGATTGCTGCCTCCTATTTTGGTGTTGACTTTGGGCAATTTGAGCAGGATGATATTGTTGCTTCTTAGGGCATAGGAACTAGGAGTGGTCAGGTTGAAGCAGTCCAGGATATAGCTTGGGAGTTTTTGATAAAGCTCTGTAGATCCATAGAGCTGCATTTCTGCTCCTCCTGACATGAAGGTAAACCCATCCAGTTGCATCATAGAGAGAACAATGGCGAGTATTATATGGCAGGTCTGTAATGAACCTTATTGCTCTATGATATAAGGTATCCAACTTTGAAGGTAGGGGAGTGGGGCAGTGACTATAGAGGAAGTCTGCATAGTCAATGACTGATAGAAAGATGGCCTGGACTAATCTCATCTTTGAATCTCTATTAAGGAAGGGTTTTAATCTGTAGAGGAGGCCAAGCCTTAGGCGAAGCTTTTTCAGCAGTTGTTCTAGATGCTGAGTAAAGTCAAGTCTGTTGTCAATCCACACACCTAGGTATTTGAAATTTTCAACATACTCCAGATTTTCTCCAAGTATAGTGCATAGCTGGGGGAGATTGATTGAAGAGGATGTGTTGGTGGAGTTTTGGGTTGTGAACATCATTGTTTTGGTTTTCTTTTCATTTAGCAGAAGCTTTTTCTCGAGAAGCTGATGTTGTAATAGGGAGAATTCTGCTTGTAGGATTTCATGAGCAACTTTAGGCGAAGGGTTGCTAACATACGGTACAGTGTCATCAGCAAAGAGATGTACTGAAGACTTGGTAAGGGTTGAATCAATTTTATTTATATAAATGGCAAAAAGGATAGGACCCAGAATAGAGCCTTGGGGGACTCCTCTTGACAGTGGTCTTAATGGGGATCGGTCACCTTCAGCTTTTACCTGCTGTGATCTACTGGAGAGGTAGCAACTGAACCACTTAAGGGAGGATGGATCTAGGCCAATGGAGTGTAGGGATGGGAGTAGCAGTTCATGGTCCACAGTGTTGAATGCTTTGCTCAGGTCCAGGAATACTGCACAGACATTGTTCTTTTTATCTAATTCGGTTTGCCAATCATTGGTGACCTTGGCTAATGCAGTGATAGTGCTATGTTTGGCCCTGAATCCAGATTGAACTGGATTTAATAGATTAGCATTGTCCAGATATTCCCTTAACTGAATACTCACTAATTTCTCCAGCATCTTGGATAACACAGGTAGGATGGAAATGGGCCTGTAGTTATTAAGATCCATAGAGTCCCCTGATTTTAGAAGGGGACCACTTGGCTGTCTTCCAGTGTGGAATAGAGCCAGAGTTTAGGAAAGGTTAAAGAGGTGAGTTAGGGGACTGCAAGCACATGACATGCAATCTTTAGAAAGAATGGGTCCAGAAGGTCTGCTCCTGCACTTTTTTTGGTATCAAGATGCCATAATAGATCCTCAACTTGTTTCAACAGTATAGGTTTGAAGCTAAAGGAGGAGTCAACTCTTTGATCACCAGTATAGTGGGAGCTTAATTGATCCCTTAATATGTTAGCTGGGGAGGAGTCAAAGGCAAGGCCAGCTGTTGTGAAGTGGTTGTTGAATGCATCCAGAATTTCCATTGTGCCAGTAATGGGGCCATAGTTACTGTGTAATTGGGTTGGAAGGGGGTTGTTAATATCCTGGCCCATCATACCCTTGATGGTGCCCCAAAATCTAGCAGTATTATGGTAGGAGGAGTCAAGCTCGGCCAGGTAGTAGGCAGCCTTTGCATTCCTAACTTTCCTGGTGCATTTATTCCTGGCTTTCCTAAAAATCATCCAGTCCATGATATTTTTAGTTCTTCTTGCTACTTTCAAAGTTTGTCTCTCCAGCAGTGCAGCTTTGAGGTCAGCTGAAAACCAGTGACAGGATTTGTTTTTTATTCAGATACTAGAGATTGGGGCATGGGTGTTAAGGGCATTTATTATAATGCTATTCAGCACCTGCTGAGCTTTTTCTACAGAATGTGCAAGATAGAACTTTTGCCAGTGTGGAGAGTAGGCTGGATCATGCAGATATCCTTCAATATTGGTGTTTTTCTTGGATCTCCTCATGAGGAATTTTGCAGGATCTGTTATAATGCTGTTGGATCTTATCCCTGCAATGGGGCAGTGGTCACTTATGTCGCATAGGAGCACTCCAGCATGTGTGAATAGATGTGGTTTACTCACTAGCATGATGTCAAGTAGAGTACTGTTACTACTGTTCCTTGCATTTAATCTTGTTGGTTCATTAATTAACTGTGTGAGCCCATAGGTGTCACAGAATGATACCAGAGGTGTAGCTGCCTGGGTGTTACTCTTAATGTTTGCTATCATAAATGACCCCTATCTTTTAACAGAATTGGGCATTGATTTCAAACATCTGACAGAAAAGCCAGAGGCCCCCCTTTACAAATAGTGGAGAAAACATTAAAAACATTAAAACTGAAATATTTCTTTACACTGAGAATTCCCAATCTTTGGAACAGATTAGCTCTAGATAGAATTATCAATAAATCAAAGGGAAAATTCAATATAAACTTGATAAGTACATCTTACCTGGAGGAAAACTTTTTTTAAGTATTGTCTGCAATAAGCCCTGTATTGGAGCACTAATTGGTGACTTTGCCTCCTTTCTCCTCAACTTCCTTAGCATGATCCTTAGTACATGGTTTCTGGCCTATCAGAGCAGCATTTGGGAAACTAGAGAGCTGGGGTCAGTTTTCCACATCCTTAGACTCTTCCTGCTTGTTGGACAGGTTTTACTTGCTGTTTGATCTTCTTGACAGTCAGGGGGATGCCAGGGGGAGTGCTCCATCTGTCATTCAGTTCCAATGTTGGTGCTGCCTGTGGGTGGGACAGGGGTACAGGATGGGAGGTGCTGTGTGCTCCAAATCTTTGTATCTCTCTCCCTGGTGCCTACAAACTGTTGCTTGTAGCTGGTGCCAACAACTAGGCAGTAGGCTGCAGGTCTGGAGCATGGGTGTAAAAAGAGATGGGGGTGATTGATGAGTTCCAGACACATGCCACTTCCTCTGAAAATGACAAAGCAGGCTCTGGGCTTGTTGGCCATGAAACAAGGTGTACAAGCAACAAATCTGAATCCTTCAGAGAATACAAAACACACACTGGCCACAGGGGACAGATGGCTAGCCAGACAAGGAGACAGGCCACCACTCTGCTCCCAAATGTCCCCAGAACCAGCCACTCCCCCTTGTCAGTAGAGCAAGAATTTGCAGCACAAACAACTGGCCAAAAAGTAGCCCTAAAAGAAAAAACACAGAGGCAATCTGTCATCATCTACATACCTTACACTCCGGGTTTACACTCCACACAGTGCCAACCCTGGAGGTTGACGTGTACTGTGAGAGGGAGGGCAGGAAGCCACAGGAAGCTGAAATCAGAGAGGCGTAAAAGATCTTCTGCCATTAAAAAAAAACTAAACCTCACCACAAGGTGGTAGCTGAGTGATGGGCTTAATGCCTGGCAAGCAGAAGGGAGGGAGGGAGGAAGCTGCTGGGAACAGTTACTGTAGCTGACCAGGCCAGTGAGAGTTAGGAAAGCAAAATGCTTTGCATTTTGTTTGGTGCATTATTAGGCATTTAGATGGGTAGAAATGTTCCATACAATAATATATATATATATATATATATATATATATATATATATATATATATATATTCTTTTAAAGTTTTATCCTGTCTGCCAACATTGCAACAGCCCTTTCCTAATCATTTCTCAGAACTGAATAAGATTTTTAATGTGACTCTGAAAATTGTGTTCCCTGTGCACTTCCGTCACTGCCTGTACCTTGTAATTCTTTGATTGCTGTACCTTGACTCTGTATTGTCTTCACCTGAACCTGTAATTCTCCCGGGTCGCACCTGAAGATAGGTACTTGACTGTCTATTGTGCTCACCTGATTAACAAAAGCTAAATAAATAAATAAATGTATGCCCATCACCTCTGGGAATATTGGAAATACAGTACTGTACTTCACTCTCAATTCTGGGGTGGAAGGAACCATAGTGAATTCTCACATTTAGTATGGATTTCTCCTATTTGTTTGGATGACATTTAAAATAAATAGATTGATGACAACTGACAAGTCATTACACATAAATTAAATACAGTTAGATCTGGTTAATCCATGCCTTGGTATTACATATACCTGAAAATCTGAACAGGGAACCTCTGAAACTGATTTTTTGCCATGTTAATAAAAATTCTTTGGACATTGTCTGGTTACTACATATATTTTTATTATGTAACAAAATGGGCAAAAACAAATGTTTTCAGATTAACCAGGCCTGACTGTACCAACCTTTAAGTGTCAGATGTTAGTTAGATTCTGCTTCAGTTAAATCATTAAGAATCTCCTCCCAGTGACACTGTGGCAATTCTATGTGATTTGGGTGACTCAAACACAGCAAGCCTAAAATGAGCGAAAGCAAAAGAGCGCGGCCATAAACAACAAGGGGTACAAGTCAGCGATTGCTGAAACAGCAGAAAAAATGAAAAGAGGCTTTTCTGTTGGGGGCTTTGCCCCCCACACCCCCTTACTAAAATAACCAACTCCAAGGGGGAAGCAACTCAGGGAGGGGGAAAAGCTGTTGATTGCCATTTCGGTGATTGCTGATTTGTACCCCTAGCCATTTGTGGCCACGTTCTTTTGCCTTCACTCGTTTTGGGCTTGCAGTTTTGAGTCACACAGACCACAGGATACTCTCTGTTGCCTACTCCTGCCACACCTCTCACCTGCTTCACAATCTCCCACACTCACTCCTCTGTGGCTGCCCCCAGATTAAAACAACCTTACCAGACTGCTGACCCCCACCCTTCTGAAATATCAGTTCCTCCCAACCTGACCTTTTCTTGTCCTGACTCTGCTTTTGGAAGGATAGGTCATGGGAGGTCCTCCAGACCTGTCTCACTTACTCTATTGATGCCAACCCCATCTCTGTCTCAGGGTCACTCCTCTGACCTCTACCTCTACACCCAAGTCCTAACTCCTCCAACCCAACTTGACTCTCTTCTCATCTGAGTGTCACCTCCTAGGCTCCACTGCTCATGATCTGAACTCCTATACTCCTCATGATCTGAACTCCTATACTCCTCATGATCTGAACTCCTATACTCCTCATGACTGAATGACTGACTGCAACCATGTGGCACCTCTCTCTCGCTCTCTCTCTCTCACCAACTGCTCACTGAAGTACTGTGCTCACGTGGCTATCTCTCTCACATAGTGCTGCAGCATGGCATGACTGGCCAGTAACATGGTGGGACACTCAAGAGTAAACAGAGCAGGAAGGGTGAGCTGAACTGTCGGGTCAGCTTCCTGCTGGTGGCACTTTATATGAAAAGTGGTACCCATGCTGGACTGCACTTTTCAGAAATACCCCCTTTCCTTGTTCTTGGCAAAGAATTTCACACCCCTTAAATATGAATGTAAAGAAACAATTATGGTAGAACCCACCCCCGTAACATAAAGTGAGGAACCAGCCCAACCGGCATGTCAAACAGGACAAAAGAACTCAGTAAATGCAAGAACAGTACACAATTATTTGACTGTATCCCTGGGCTGGTTCTTTGGACTGTTTCTTTCCTAGTTAAATGAAGAATTACATTAAGTGATAAAATTAAAAAATTTCCATTTAAATGTATGCAAGTCTGAAGTGCACTGGATGGATTGCCTTATGTTACTTCTACAGAGATAAATCATGTTTATTCTGATGTTTATGCATTAGGTGATTTAAGATCCCAGTTCCTGGATCCCAGTTTCAAATCATGAATCTGTGCCACTGGGGCACAACATGGGGGATGGAGGACTCCCCAATAGGAGGGCATCTTGAATGCCCACTTGTCCGGGTTGCCCATATAGCATGGGGATCAAGCCTGGAGATCCAGGCCAGAGAATGAGGTAGTGGGGCCAGGCACAGTAGTGAAGCTTCTTGGACAGATACCCAGAGAGCAAAGAATGCAGTCTGGTGAGTGTGGGCAAGAGTTCTGCAGTCTGGGGATCCAGCCCAACCCTGAAAGACAAGTTCCTGTCCCAGATTCAGACACAGATTACCACTGAAGTTTCAGAGGAAAAATCCAGCAGTAGGAGAAGTCACTGAGACATACCAAACAGCCTGAACCTGGGGCTGGTAACACTGGCCATAAACACATGTCTAAATAAACAGACCTAGGGCAATAGATGCCAAGTTATGTACAAATCTGTCAAGGAAACTGGGGCTTTAAACAGGATTATACAGGAGATTTGGGGGTCCAGATCAGGGGGAGCTTATCCTGGGGATAAGACTTGTGACACAGACATTATACCACCATTCTGTGAACACCGCTTAGCTGGACCATTTATAGCAATGCTAATTCCCAGGCCTGCTCCTAAGCTAACTTAGCAACCAGTCAGGCAACTGGCCTGGCCAACCAGGACTGGCAACAATGAGGGGATATCCCTGGATCCTCAATTCCTTAAGGAAGGATAGATCACCATAAATCATGTCTGGCAAAGGCATAAAATAGACATCAGCTCCACATATTTCATAAAAATTCCTCAATAATTTATTTATCATGCCACCACAGTATCCAAAGCAAATGACATTTCATGGCTATTTTACACCACGTTCTCAAAATGCAAAGGTGGCATCTAATAAAGGAATAATGCATGACAGGGTGTGTGTTATGCTGGGATAACGTCACACCTGGAGGGGTCGGGCACAAGGCCACAGGCTGAGTGCATCCAACGTCCCAGGCGTGGCGTTATCCCAGCATGACACACACCTTGGAGGGCAATATTCCCATTATACAATATCTTGTTGTTATATGCAGAATTAAAAAAAAACTTATTTTAAAGAATGTTTTTGTTTGTGTGGAAAAATATTTTTGTTTCTTAAAAGAAGATGCAAACAAAGATGAACAAATCCAATCTATCATCAATTGATTCACAGTGCTAAGACTAGACCCGTGGTGTTATGCTGGGATAATGCCATGGGTCCAGCCCCCAATTTAACCAATCGCAGTCCAAGAGTCTTTCTTGCCATTGTATAATAAAGGATAAAAAATACATAGAAATGGTTATACGCAATAAGGTAATTAAATACCCAAGTCTGGGTGTAGAGGTTCAGCCTGTACTATTGTGCCTGATGGTGTTATTAGTGAATAAGAAAGTGTTATCCATCTTATTGTGGGCTTATCTGACTTGAATGGAATATAAAGCAACATGTTATATATACTGTATACATACATACACATATACACACAAAACAAGGTGTGCTACTTTTGGGTTGTCCAAGCACAGTATTGGAAACTGCTAAATGCTGTACAAAAGAAGAACATTTTTAAATGTCATTGTTTTAACATTTTTCACAATAGTCATTCTGTTTAAATTTGTCACTTGTTTTTCACTTCTAATTCTGACATGTCAGCACTGATTGCTGTAACTGCTAAGCTTGAAAGAAATGCATTGTTTGCTTAGAATTAATCATGATGGTCTCCATGGAGATGTGGATGGCTAAAAATACCATCATAGTCCTCTGTACCCCAACTCTGAGGAAAGCATGGTTTGGCGCCAAAAGTCAATGGTCACGTGGTGCATGAATGCACCCACTCACACCCATTCTGCCCTGTGCTGCTGTTACCCCAGTTTTAGGAACCTGCAATTTAACTATGGCATAAAAATAAAGAATCAGAACTATAGTACAGACAAGTGAGCTATGAGGTATTACTGCTGTTTTTATTGCTTACTGAATCTAGAACTGCACTGACTGCACTCTACTGTAATTGCACTTTTCAAAAGTAAACACAGGTTGGGTAAGAAAAAAAGTCTCCTGAATCTATATGAATGCCAAAAGACAATTTTAACTTTCACTTATGGGTATATGGTTGGGATCTCTACCTAAAATCATTCCCTGCTTTTGAGCACTCTTCGATTAACCCCAATACAACTAATAGCCTGGATGAGCAAAACATTTGTCTTGTGGCTTTGTTTGATAAAAAAATACTGTGTTACCTAAATCATTTTAAAGTATGTAATTTCTGAAGAGCTCTTACAATCTTAAGTTTGACTTATATACTGTAACCACATATTGTAAATGCGCTGACAGATTCTGTTTTTTTTAAAGACTTAGACTGTGAATTGTGTGCAGATAAAGATCCTTATGCATGTTATAGAAACTTTTTCTTTTTCAAATCCCACTTAGCTACAGCCTGGTTTTATTTAAAATGTTACTTTGCAAGTCTCCCAACAAGCCTGCTCAACTTATTTAGTGACCCCTGCAGTAACCCTTTACGTTCCTCTTTTTTTTTTTTTTTGTGGTCCCAGAAAATAATGAGGATGCACTTTCAATTCAAAGTCTAGTCAGCCCTTGGAGTCAGGCTTCTGGTTCTGGGTGTCAGTTCTCTTCACAGTTCCTCTGGAGTTCTATCGTCAGTTCTCCCAGCCTGGTCCAGGTGGTCTTATCTCCCAGGCACAGGCCCACTCAGTTCTTACCTGGGTTCCTGGTTTTCATCTGTTTTATTTCTCTTGGCCACTTCTCCTGGGTTCTTGGCACACTCAGATTCACCCAGTTATTGGGATATCTACCCGGGGTCTAGTGTTCTAAGAGTCTGGCCCAGGGACCTGGCCTAAGAGGGTCTATGTGGCAGTCTACCAGTCCTAGAGCTGGCCCCATGCTCAAGGCCCACATCAAGTCCAGGCATCAACTTCACCACGAGGTCCCAGTCGAGGGCTGGCATTTAGAATGGGAGTGCTGTGGGCTAGACTACAAGAGTGCTACTTGCCTGGCTACCTACATAATTCTTGGGCTTGACTACTTGCCCAAAATGCAAGTACCTCAGGGGGTTAAAATATGGTTGCATGCAGCCAGTGAGTAAGGTTGGCTTCAAGATGCCAATACTAGCCATAAGGTGAACTGATAGGACTAAGACATAAAAACTTGTGAAGAAGGAGGGAAACAGACAAGGGTCAATAAAATAATTGTGGGAATGGATGACTCAGTTTATTTACTTATTTATTTTATGTATGTATGTTATTTATTTATTGTATTTATTTGAAACATTTTTACCAGACAAGCACAAAATGCCCAGGGTTCATTTCTAGTTGTGACTTGCTGAGGAGGGATAGGGAATGAAAGAGTACAAATATACATAGTGCAAGCAGTGTGTCACCAAGCAATTACCACATAGAAAGTAAATGATACATTCAGAGTATGAAACATAACAGAAAGCAGCAAAGATACAGTACAGTAATCTCACATTTCAAATGAACAGTTTACATGACAGAAACTAGTGTGTCTCAAGCTCACATCCTACCCCTATGGAAAGGCTGCTGAGCTTCATGGGAGATTTTTGTATTTCCAGTGGATTACCAGGGGTATACAGCCCTTCGTGTTTACATTCCTGTTTTAAATTCAGGCCAGGTCAGTAGTGACCAAAATCTGCCCTCAACTGATGGCTATGTAGGCTGTATATGTGTGTGGTGGGTCTCAGTCCAGTTTGCTACTGGATAGGGGTCAGCATTAACCCCCACAACTGGCACTAATTGTTGCCCTTGTTGATGGTCTCCCTTGAGATGCCAAAAACTGAAATCATGGGGTCTTTAAGATGCCGTCTTTTACTTTCTTGAGATAATCCCTACATGACAGATTTGAGTTAAATTTGTGGAACAGGTTGGATTGACTTGCAATGGGGTCACCTGTACTATTATGCATGAAGGCTCAGCGTAGCCAAGATCTAGTCCACTCCCTTACCTTACTCCACCCCATCACTATCTATCCAGCTCTGTAGGCTGATAAGGTCTCACTTGGGGCACTGAAGGGTTAAGGGGATTCCACATGGAGAGAAAGAGCAGTGTTGGGGTTCATTTCTGGGTGAGGAAGCCACAGAACTGCCACTCTAGGAAATAATGCCTTAAACAGTAAAGTGCAGAGATCTCAAGGCAGAATAGACTCAAAAAAGTGAATGTTTAATTATGATATTACCTGGTTTCCACTAGGGAAACCAGGAAGGATCAAAGTTACATAAAAGAACTAATGTTCTGCCTATTTTTTTTTTATTTTTTTTTATGGCATATGTTTGTCCCCGTATGATGGCAAGAGCTCCGTGGCAGCGTACTGGCCATACAGGTTCCGTCCCATCCCCCCCCCATATGGTAAGGCAGTGGGGAGCAGGAATTTTCATGGTTGCAGAAGTAGCTACATTATCCCGTATCCCCAACCCTGAGGATTTCAGTGCCAAGGACTGAGGTCCAGGCATGCAGTCATGCTGAGGACACGGCTGCAGCCAAGCATCTAATGTCATCCTCCCCTCTTCTCCCCACACCACATCCTGACAGAGCAGTGCCTGAACTCCCCCCCCCTTCCCGGGAGAGGACAGCTGATGAACGGTGGCTCCATCCAGCTCCTGCCCTCCCCCCAGCCAAACCCCGACAACCCAGGCTTGTTTCCAAACCCGGGTCACCGGCGTAGCACAAAGTGTGTCATCCAGTGCCTCAACCCTCAACACCACTGTGCCGGCATTCTGCCTGATCTTGACCATGAACTCCATCTACAGGGACAGGTGGAACTGCTCAGGGAGACTCAGGCATTCTTGTAAAAGAGATTTTTAATCTCAATGAATCTTATTGCATAAGCAAACATTTAGATAAATAATAAAAGAATCAAAATACCATGTGGAAAACATTCCAGCAGTGGATAATACAATTTAACACAATTCTGCCTGCAGACAAAAATATTTCAAGGTCCCACAACACTTTTAACATACAATACCATCCCATTTCCACAGGTGTTCTCGAGATGTAGAATAGTACAAATTGGCAATCACAACCCTTACATTACGGGAGAAGTTACTCAAAATTATGACTTGAGGTAAAAAATAAATCACAAAGGTCATCATAAATACATGGCATAACAGAATATGTCTCTTCCTGTAGGTTGTGGTACTCTAAGTGGTAGGATCTTTGTATTTTACAAATGTTATCCCAGTACTGCTGTTGATCTGGGGCATGGCAAACAGTTTATAGGTGAATGCAGTGAATAATTATAGGCTATCAACTGAAGATGTTGTATGGCAGAACTTGGCCAAACAACAATTATGTCTACAGGAAAACCAATGCAGGTTTCTTTTTTTTTTTTGCAATGGCCAGTTTAGAAATCTAAGCATTTGACAATAAAGTACTGCTTTCAGAAGCAGTGCATTAGGGAAAGCAGAGGGTACAGCTAGCTAAAGATCATGAGGCTTAACAGGGAGTGAGCCAGTTGCAGAGACCATTGGGTGCTCTCCTTCAAGGTTACGCTCTGGAGGAGGGGTCACTGACCCTTCTGCAGGATCTTTGCAGAGCCCAATGTTCAGCTGGTAGCAGCACAGGAAGAGATATCTCTCCTATGGCACTTGTTCAGCTGGAGCCCACAGCCCACGCCCCCACTCTCACAGAGGCCCACTGGTCCAGGGGAGGTGAAGAATGGTGGGGAAGGGGAAATGGCATTGGGGCAGCCACAAGGAGGTCAACCAACCCTACATCATCCTGATGGAAAATTTCTTTGCACTCCTATACGAGATTCAGGTACTTGACTCCAACTGGTGGGACTCTGGGTCAGTTGGGGAAAATGGGAGTGACGGCCTGGTGGCACTCAAGGTTGAGATTAAGAAGAAGGCAGCTAGGATGGTCTTAGTGGTCAGGTATTCTATGATCACGGGAGTAGAGAGGGTGGAGTTTGGGGGAAAAGAGTGGTGGGGGATGGTCAGATGCCTTCCTGTGGCATCAGTCATCTGGGATATACAGAGAATAAGGAGGACAGCAGAGAGGGAGGGAGGGGGAACTGGGGATGGTGGTACACTTGGGTACCAATGATCTGGTGAAGCAGCCCATGCAGCAAGTGAAGTAGAACTTTTAGAGGCTGGAGGAAAGATTGAAGGCACGTTTAGCTTCCCTTGCCTTTTCCAAAGTCTTCCCTTTGTGGAGTGGGGGAAGGGTAAAATAGAGTAATGAGGGGGAGAGATAGAGTAATTAAATGGGTGGCTAAATTGATGGTGTCAGGAGAAAGGATACCCTCTTTACAGGAAACTGGGGGGACTTCTGGGACAGGAGGCTCTTCAAAGGGAATGGCCTTCAACTGACAAAAGAGGGGACCAGTGGCCTGGGGCAGAAGTCTGGCATCTACATTAGACAATTAAACTGATTGACTGGGACACTGAGATTAGGGGAACCACGGTAAAGGGAGTGAGGGAGGAGAACCTAGCTAGTGCTCCCATTATTCTGAGGACTAGTAGTAGTAAGGTGGATAAAAATAAGGATGAGGTTTAAAAAGGAGTAATAGAAGAAGAAAATAATACTCTTCAAAATACATTATCTCAAGAGAGAAAGAGATCATGGCTGAGGTATATTAGTTTAAATAACAAGACTGTGTGTGGGTATTGTCAAGAAAGTTGGTAGACTACTGGTGTGCATTAAAAAGGGAGTTGCCCACTGAGAAGGAGAAGTTATCCCCCCTCTTTACAAGGCCATAGTCATGCCCCACTTGGAGTACTGCATGCCATTCTAGGACCCTTAATACAAAAAGAATATTCAGGCAGTAGAAAGGGTGCAACACAGGGTCTCAAAAATGATCAGGGGTATGGGGAAATAAAAGCTAAGAGAGGTTGATGACTCCTAACATGTTTAAATTATTAGCTTGGTAAATCCAGCAGACCTGGGTTTGATTCCCACGCCCTCCTCTTGTATACTGTGTGACTCTGAGCAAGTCACTTAACTTCCCCAGTGTTGTCAGGTCACCTCTGAAAGCAGATGATTTTACCTAGTGGACCTTACCTGGTTATGAAAGAATTAAAAAAAACAAAGCTGGAGAAAAGGAGGCTAAGTTGGGACATGATCTCAGTTTTCCACATACTCAGTGGTATCGACAAGATCCAATAGCCAGATGGTTGTTCAGGTGTCCTCCAACAGGACACAGGGACACACCCTGAAGCTCAGAGGTGATACATTTAGGGGTACTATCCACAAACACGTAAAGAGTGCCCCTTACCTCATGTTACGTCGTTACTACATTACTAAAATCCCCAAAATACATAGTCGCTGGACAATTTTTAATATGTACAAGAGTAGTTTTTATTCTCAGACTGTGTTTAGCTTGCTACTGCTTTTTGTGGCTCTGATCTTTACGACTGGCTAAAAACAGTCCTATCTGAACAGGTATTTCTCTAATATGCATCAAATAACATTTATATATTTGCTTTAATTGTACTGTGCAAATGTGCAATATTAGCTGCCAAGTCAAGTGCATACATCCATCCAGCAGTAAGTTATTTGTAGCACTTTCATAAAGTGTTGAAACTTACTCTGCATCCATCTAGTAACTACGCCAGGTAATATGTCGAAATATGGGATAGTTCACAGTAGAAGCTGTAGCACATAATTCCATGTCCAGTAACCCCACTGGAGCTGAATCACATGGAAAACTGACATCAACAGGGTTGATGCCCTCAATATATTCTGTTGAACTACAGGCTATGTCATATCCTGCAAAACAGGGGACTGGGGATCTAATCCCCACAGGAAATTTACCTTCACAAATTGTTCTTAGTTAAATTTACTTTTCATATAATTTACTATTCCAGCTCCACAGCACCATGAATTGCCACACAAGTGAGTTTCTATCTTACAAAAAATTTGAAAGAAATGCTTAAGTCTCTGCTCAGATCTGAGCCACTGATCATTTACCTGCTAAGCAAACACACATTCAGTTTGCCAGTGAACTACTGGTAAGTGAGTTGCATTTCCAATGATATAGAAATTATGTCAGACCTGCAAAATAGGTGACTGGGGATCTAAGTCTAGCAGGCAATTTGTCTTCACAGGTTGTTGATCTTAGTTAAACTTACTTCTCATATAATTTACTATTCCACTCCACACCACCATGAATCACTACTCAACTGAGTTTTTATTGTACAAAAAAAGTTGAAAAAATTGTTTAAGGTGCACCCAGGAATCACACTCTGTCTACCTGAAATTAAACCACTGATCATTTGTCTATTTCAGGCTGTCACTGGGCTGCAGGTAAGGGAGTTGCATTTCCTATGGTGTAGGAAATGTGTCACAACCCGCAAACAGGTGACTGGGAATTTAATCCCAGCAGGTGGTTTACCTTCACAAATATTTTTTCTTAGCCAAATTTACATCTCATATATTTTCCAGTTCTAATTCTACACCACTATGAATCACCACTCAAGTGAGTTTCCATCTTACAAAAAAAAAAGTTTGAGTCCTGCTCGGATCTGATCCACTGATCCCTTGCCTGCTAAACAAATACACATTCAGTGTGCCCCTGAACTACAGGGAAATGAGTTGCAGGTCCTACACTGGAGAGGTAATGTCACAACCTGCAAAACAGGTGACTTAAATTGTATTCAGCCCTCCACAAGCCTCAGCTGGGACTTATTTAATTGACTTAAACATACTGTTGAACTAAGTTCAGTTCTCTGAAAGTCTCCTATTTAGCCCTGCTGAAACATTTAACTTCATCAGCAATGACTTATAACAATTTTTCTCATACAACAAAAGTTGTAATGAAAATAAAATGTCCTATACAGGGGATCAAAACACTACACCTAAACCTAAAAGCCCTATCACTGTCATCATCAATTACATCAAGCAGCCAAATCACCTACACTAAATGTAACCTTAAACTTGACTAAATGAATAAAAGTGTATGCATGAACACAATAGGTGCTAATAGCTATACTTTTGGCTGCTAATGTATTTTCAAAACACAAACACCTGAACCTAGGCAAACAGGACCATTTAGTTAAATTCTGGTGTTGCTTTTTTGGAAATGGTCTTGGAAATAAGGTTTCTGGGTGTCCCAAAATCCTGGCTGCCCAGGTTAGTGAGAGGAGCCATTCACCTTCATTCTTTGTATGAGAACAGTGGGGCTTTCTTGATTTCTGAAGCCATGGATGGAGTGCTGCTGCCAGCTTGAGTGGCAGCAGTGAGTGGCAATAGCATGAGGAAAGGGGATATATCTATGTATCTGTCTGCCTGCCTGTCTGTCTGTCTATCTAGTGAACTAAGGTGCCCACCCCCAGTACCACTGTATTGTACCCCCTCCACTCCAAAGCACCCACTCTCATCCAAATATATAACTGGTGGCACCAGGGTGCCCACTCCAGGTGCCGCCAAATAGTATCCTGCCATTGGGATACCCAATTCACTGTGCCAGCCACGTCCCCTTGTAAATAAAGAAAGCCATCCCTCACTGATCTTTTTTTTTATTTTGTTTTTTTGTGTAAAACCTGTAATAAAGAAACTGGTCACTCACTGATCTGGCCCCCGACACACCACCCCACGCCACCCCAGCTCTGCACCCAGTAGCACACACATCCCACACAACCTCACTCACGTGAACATGTCCTACAGTGTAGATCCACTCTCAGTTTGAAAACACATCTTGCTGTTGGAACTGGTGACTGCAATATGAGAAAATAAGGTAAGTCCAGATTAATGTAGTTCAATGGTTTTGAACTTCTACTCACAGTTTTGTTGTTTTTCAATATTTTTACACCAACTTTTCAACATGGCCTTTTTGGGACCCCACCTTATGAACATGTAAGATAACATTTTTTTAAATCCATCCCAAAAGGCGATTTCATGGTCTCTGTGTGAAATCACCTTTTGGGTGGGATTTGAACATTTTCACCTGCCAGTTTCATGAGGTGGGGTCATAAGAAGGCTATGTTGAGAAGTTGATGTAAAAATATGGTAAAATTATCAAGTTATGAGTGAACATTAAAATATTTCAATGTACACCCATGTTCATGCATAACTTTGCTAATTTTCAATATTGTTTCACCAAATGTTTAACATGCCCTTTTTGGAACCCCACCTCTTGAACAAAGCAGTTGACATTTTTCAAATACTCCCCCCACCAGCCCACTGGGAGATCATCCAGAAGATGATCCTCCCAATCTTTGATTTTGGAGATGTCATTTATAGTGTTGCCACTAAGTCCACCCTCACCAGACTGAACACTCTATTCAACTCCTTCTGTTGCTTCACTTTTGCCTGTCCTCCATGTACATACCACTGTGACTTCTACACTGCTCTCTCCTTCCCCCCTCTTGGGGTAAGAAGCCTTGCCCACAGTGCCTCACTAGTTGGGAAGTTCTGGTTTGGCTCCCTACCACCCAATCTTAACAGCCTCCTCACCACCCCTCCTACCCTGGCCTACTTCCTCCATAACTTATCCTATAGGACCCTTGATCTCCCTGACTGAACTTCCACTTTAGGATGAGCAGCCTATTCCTATCATTTTCCTAATATTTGGAACTCCCTCCCCTTAGATATCCACTCTGCTCTGTTCACTTATTCATTGTCCTATCTTCTTTGAAATTACAGTATATCTTTCCATCCTGCAATTGTTTCTGACTCTCATCTTCATCACTACTGTTCTCTTTGCTCACTTCTGTCCTATTCCCCATTCCTACTCTCACCCCTTATGTACCTTCTAAGCATGAAGAAAGCCTACAGCACTGGCTGGGTATGCATCAAGCAGTGTTCATACCCTAGTGGGGCTCCGCAGTGAAGGGTAATAGCTTTACCTCCCCCCCAACACACACACAATTTATCCCACAAAAAAGGTTTTGTATAATTAAACCATTTTCAGTTGTTTTGTTATTATACTTGTTTTTTTATTATTAATATTATTATTATTATTGTGGAACTTGATTGATCTGCCCTTCATGTCACAAATTTGTATCTGGTTCAGTTTTCTTCTTATTAGCTCTATGTACATTAGATCCTGCATGCACATTGCATCCGCTCCTCCCCTCTCCACCAGAACATATCTGGAAATGAGCTACTGTAGCTCAGTATGCCTTTCCTGGTGAAACTTTTCAAATAAATAAATACATGACAAAAGGTGATCTCACAGTCATTGCATGAAATCATGTTTTAGGCAGTATTTGAAAATGTTTGCCTACCAGATTCATTAGGTGGTGTCATAAAAAGACTATGTTGAAAATTTGGTGTAAACATATGGTAAAATGACCAAGTTATGAATGAACATTGAAATATTTCAATGTTCACTCATAACTTTGCTAATTTTCAATATTTTGACTCCAAACTTTCAACATAACCATTTTTTCACACCACCTCATAAACATGACAGGTGTTGTTTTTCAGATTGGGGATGAAATGTGTTTTCACACTTGTGGTGCAAAATGACATTTAATCCAGTACTGTACAAATGCTACATGTCATGTTTATAAGAGGGAGTCATAAAACAACTATCTTAAAAATATGGGGTTGTCCCAGCCTGGTGGTGCTGAGGGCTGAGGCACTGGATGCCTTACCTCATGCTACGCCGGTGACCTGGGTTCAGCAATGACCTCAGGTCACCATGGTGCCAACATGGGAGGCAGGGTTGGAGCAGGATGGAGCATTAGCTTTCTTCTCCCGGGAAGGGGGTCACCTACCCATAGTCCTGCAATCATCAGATGGAGGTCCAGTGACAGGCGTAGGCAGTTCCAGGTGCGACTGGTAGGGTGGGGTGTCTGTCAGCATGCATGCATGTGCTTCCATATATGTATGTCATGTTCAGATGCATGGGTGTGGGAGAACATGGGAAAATGCTGGGGCTCCAGAGGACCTATAATGGCATGATCACACCGGAGAGTCTGCTCCCACCACCAGATTTGACGTACCAGGGTGGCTTGGGAACTTCAGCACCTCCCACCTGGACCTGCTGAGGAGGGGGAATCCATGGGGGAACCTCGGGGGCAGAAGGAACTGGGGGTTGGGCCAGAGGATGAACCCTTCTGAGGGAGGGGTCATTGCCCTTGTGGAGCTCATGGAGGAGGAGAAAATATATATATGGAAAAATATGGGGTTGAAATCTTAATAATTATTATTAAGAAGCTTTGTATGTAGTGCCAGCCATTTCTCCAGGTGGTAGTGCTCTGTGATCCTGTGCTGGTGATCTGAGTTTGGGGGTGAGTTCAGTGAGCCAAGATGGGCCGAAGTTGTCATTGATACCACCTCTCAGACTATGAAGGGAAGGTGCAGGGCTGCCCACAGGGGCTCAAGTACTATATAGTGAAGAGTACTCTTCTTTTGATATAGAAACCTGCATCTCTATACCCATGGGTGCCAGAGGGCCCTGTGCTTTGGTTACTTGCAATATTGACTCTTTGCCCTGTGCCTACCTATCCAGAGGGCACTATACTTCCTCAGCCCACCAGACAGTCCCATGAATTCCTGACATCCATTGCTACATGGACGTGCAGGGCTTGCAAGGCTCTTCCATAGGCATATGGAGTCTTCACTTGATCTAGGGCCCAAAGGGCCCGGGCATATGCATCTGTTCCTGCAGGTCTCAAAGAGACCTGCATAAATGTGGATACAATTCCACTATTTCAAAAAGAAAGGAAATTATTTGCACAAAAACTGCATTAATGCACCAGTCAAGGTCCAACTTAATGCCACAAATGTTGGAAAATGTGGCATTAGGATTCCCAACCCTAACTCGCCACACCCCCAACAGCAAAAGGACAAGACAACACAAGCAACTACAGACCACCATTACCAGGCAAGACAAACTACATACAGCCATTTCCAGATGACACAAATGCAGCAGTAACACTGATGTGCTACCTTTGTGGATTTGTATCTGAGGCTGCATAAGCACAGGCTCCACAGGAGCCTGAGGTTATGCAGCCACACCTGTGTGTGTATGTCGTATAGCCTACATGAATATCTGTGGCTGCAGAAAGCTCAATGGGGCCTGATGTTCTGCAGCCACAGGCACTCATGTATGCTATATGAGGTGCCTCTTTAAAGAGCGTGATCTGCTAGTGCATGGTTTTCTATATGCAGCTGTATAACTGAAAAAGTGCCACCCCCTTGAACAATTTCTAGATCCACTGCAGGAACCATGATATCAGCATTGCAGCAACACTTCCAGCTGCCATTCTTAAGCCAAACATTGGTGTGTACGTCTTATATCTGTGCTAAAAATACACAGGCCCCTAAGTGGCCTGCACTTCTGCACGCAGAAGTACTGTTGCAATATTGGTATTATGGATTTTGTGGCACCTGCATTTCTGCAGCCAGAGGTTGGTATGTATGTCTTACACCTGTGACTGCAGAAGGGCAGGCCCATCAAGTGTGCTGATGTGTTACAGTTTGAATGAGTACATGAGGCTACAGGAGTACTGGCCACATAGCGGCCTATGTTTCTGCAGACAAAAGGACTCATGTAATTTGGGCATCATGGATTTGTATCTGTGACTGCAGGGGTCTGTGCTTGCACACAGAAGCAGTGTTGTGATTAGAGCATCAAAGATTTCAATCTGCAGTGACTAGTCAGTATATATGCCTTGCATTGTACATACCACAGATACAAATCCATGAAGGCAGCACATCAGTGCCACATTTGCCTCATCTGCAAACTACTGTATGTTGTTTGTCTTACATGATGATGACTGTCTGTGGTTGCTTGTGTGGTCTTTTCCTTTTGCTGCTTGGGGGGCAGTTAGGGTCTGAAATCATAACATCACATTTCCCTATTTTTATGGTGTTAAGTAATACCCTAACTGGTGCATTAATGCAGTTTTCGCAAATATAAGATATATATATATATATATATATATATATATATATATATATATATATATACACACACACAGTATATTCATTGCAAAAAATGATGTTAATGCAGACATTAAGGTTGTAGAATGCTACGCACACAGAGAAGGGAAATGAAATAAAAATTAGGAATTTGAGTCTATGAAGTAATGCCCACCTTCTCCCAGCCCATAACCTCCTGTTCAAAGCATAAGGTACAGCTCCAAGCTAGTGTGCCACAGTGAAACAGTATGGCCAACATAATCTGTTATAGCTGTCTTCACACAGGGCTTGCATCACATCTGAGCTTGTTTGATAAGGGGATGGGTTGGGCATTAGGGTTGACAACCCCAAGGAGACCCCACCACTGATTCACCAATGCTCCATAGACCCAAATCCCTAATTTTTTTCCCATTTCCTTTCTTTGTGCACTTTGCATTCTACAACTCCAATGTCTGCATTAATGCTGTTTTTTGCAATGAATTTCTCTTCTTTTTCTGATGGTGAAAATGTATCCTCATTTGTGCAGGTCCCTTTGGGACCTGTGCAAAATCAGATAAATACAATATTGAAGATAGTCCTGATCCAGTGCATGGGCCCAGCAGGCCATGGCACACAAATCAATATCTTGCTGGTGAGGTTCCCAGACCCACCACAGGGTATGGTGTTTGCACCAAAACACAGCTCCAACCCTACCCAGGCTGGAGCTGGTGCTACATGCTATTGCACCTTCCAGATCAACCTTGTCCCAGTAAACTGGTTCACTGAGTTCACACATGAACTCAGATCACTGGCATGGTAAGGCAGCATGTTCCGGAGTGATGCAATGGACATCTCTGCAAACAATGTTACTTAATAAAATCTATGTTTTTTTAAATATTTTGGCTCCAGACTTTCAGCACAGTTTTCTTATGACCCCACCTCATAAACCCCATAGGTGAAAATGTTCAAATCCATGCTGAAATGCCATTCCGTGCAACATGCATGAAAACATGTTTTGTACAATATATGAAAAATGACAGCTGTACTGTTCAAGAGGTGGTGTGAAAATATGGCTATGTTGAAAATTTGGTGTCAAAATATTGAAAATTACTACAGTTATGCACAAGCATAGAAAAATTTAAATGATCGGCCATTTTTAGGAATTTTTTCACCAAATATTCAACATGGCCTTTTTGGGATCCCACCTTATTAACACTGGTGGTGACATATCATTATTCTGTCCCAAAAGGTGATTTTGTGCAGTGGCTGGGAAATCTCCTTCTGGGCCTGATTAACAAAATGACAGTTGCAGTGTTCAATAGGTGGAGTCCAAAAAAGACCATGTTGAAAATTTGGTGAAACAATTCCAAAAAATGGCAAAGTTATGAACATAAGTTCAAAACGCCATTGAAATTCGTTATACAGCACTTATCTTTATTCCTCAGTTCACAGTTTGGCTTTGAAGAGTGCAAGCTTGTCTCGGTCCACAGAAGATGACAGCATACAACCTCCAGAGGTATGTATAGGGTAAGGGGGGCGTGGTGTGGTGTGTGCTTAGTGGGAGGGTCAGGATGGGGAGGGGGACAGCGGCGATGATGACGGATGGTTTTCTTTTTTTTTCAGGTTTAAAAACAAACAAAAGACATCGAAGGACATATTTTTTTCAAGTAATGTACTTAAGATATTTCAGGACACTGTGGGTGGGCTCCCCAGTGTCTCACACTGCTGGAGGGGGGAACTTGTAAATGCTGACATGGAGATTGGGCCCCCTGATGTTGGCAAGTACATTAAAATAATGGACTACGGGGGGTGGGAGACATCCTATCTTGGGGTGGGCATCCCAGTGTCAGATTATACAAAAATGTAATAAATTGTTTCTGGACACTAGGGGTGGGCTCCCCAGTGTCTCACACTGCTGGTGGGGTAGGGACTTGTAAATGCCAACACAGGGATTGGGCCCCCTGAAGTCAGCAAGTATATTAAAAGAACAGGCTGTGGGGGGCATCTGAAAATGGAAGTGGGTATCCCGGTGTTGGAGTATACAAAAGATAAATAAATAAATGCACTACCACCAGGGATTGGGCACTCCAGTGTGCAGATAATAGTTTAATACACAGCACAGTCAGGATGTTGGGGCTACAATACAGTAGCCCCGTCCCTGACATATGAGTCACAGCAACAGCCGGTTACACTATATGTTTAGTAAAGGACAGCTGTGTTGTATAGTGCAGTCAGCTGTTATTTAAAAAAAAAACTATCCATAGAATGTTGATTTTTTTAAGCTGCATGTGTTCACACACTGAATTACTTACGTGTGAGACATGCAAACCACAAAAGCACACACCTTGGGTCAAACTCTGTCAAACCTGAAAATGTCAGGTTTAAAATATTGATATTTTTTTAGTTATTGGAGTGCAAAAAAAAAGTCTGAAAAACTGAGACTTCTAGGGTTCTTGCAGCTCTGTAACTTTGCCCCCACTGAACCAATGTACATGCAATTTGCAGGAACTCAAGATCCTGGATCCTGAAACAAATGCTGTGTTTTCCAAATTTCACGTAAATGGGTTGAGCGGGGACAAAGTTATTAAGGTACAAAAACTGAGGTTTAATATTAAAATGCCTCCAAACCCTAATATACAGGCACGGTTGAGAAAGAGAGAGAGAGAGAGAGAGAGAAGGGAATATTTGAGTGTCTCAGTTCAACAGAGATCACTTTTTCTCCAGTGTACAAAGAAGAAAAATTAGCTTAGACCGAGCCAGGCTTACTCCTTCAGATTCTGACAGGTGACATCATTACATATGATACTGTGATGCTACAAAGCAAAAAAAGATTCTATCTCTTTGAATACTTCAAACAACTGATGGGTATATTGTATGCACTGTCACTTAAAAACATAATTTATTAGATGTTTCTTGAAGCAGGCAACCCTCTAAAATAAAGACCCCCTCTGCTTACAGTATATCTTAATGAGTACATCTTGCTATGATGGTACTGGCACTAGGAAAACATCAGTCTAATGGTTTTGAAGTGAGCAATACAAGCCTATGTTCAATGTCAGCTGTCAAAATTCAGATGTTGACTTATCAAAAATATGTTACTATTACTGACAAAAATCATGGTTAATGACTGGCTAGCATTCAGAGCTCAATGTAAAATTAGTGTATTTATTGTTAAATCTAGTCTTTAAAATAGAAAGGCAATATAATGAGATAGATACTTTATTATTACCAGCATCCCCCAAGCACGCACTTTAATAATATACGAACATACGAATAACATTTTGTCACAAAAACCAATAGTTGATTGTGGGTAGTAAATCATACAACCTGCTGCCCTTTAAAGAGGGGTTCTAACCAAAATTTCTAACACCAATAAATTCAGAATTAGAGTCAACATATCCCAAATAAACCTCATACCAAAAATCCGATCTCTATGTTACTTTGTTTAAAGGGGAACAGTCAGCACAAAGGGTCTCACTCTCAATTGTGGGACTTGTCCAAATGTGCACTTTGTGTGCAAAAACACTTTGGTTTGCTTACTGTTTACAGCAGTGTAGTAGATTATATCAGACTCATTTTTCATAATTCTAGGCTGACATCTTCTTTTATTACGCATCCCAGAATACACTACAGCTGACATCAGAACAGTAGGCAGCTGTGGGAGATTCAATATCCCAAACTGTATGTTAGAGCTTTTATGATCTCCCAATCAGATATTTTCTGGGTTTGCTTTTCTCCAGGGGCTAAGTACACTCCTCTGTGACTCTACATAGCCCAGGGAGGACAGAAGGACCTGCAAACAAATGATCAGAGCTTATATAAACTCTAACATGCACTGCCTGCTATTGAATCTTCCATTGTTGCCTACGGCTCTGATGTCCACTGCAGGTGATTTTAAAATGTGTAGTTAAAGATGCCAGTCTAGAGCTAAGCAAAATAAGTCTGATATAATCTATTATACTACAGTAAGAGCACATTAAGACCAGATCCACACACAAGTGTGGGGCCCTTTGTGGTGACTGTTCCCCTTTAACATTTACAAGTTGTTTTGCAACCCATGGTTTTGGTGAAGAGCTACTGATGATATAATTTCCAGAACTCAGATTAGTCCTCTATGCCAACAACATTATATGGCTTCTTTCTTCAACGTGAAAGAAAACTGTTGTGTTTTTTAAATATTCGAAAAAGGAAAGCTGGCACTGGATGGGTACAGTGCGTGCATCTCACAACCTTGTGCCTCACAACATAAGAGTGCAGTGTTCCTTATGGAGTGTAAATGTATTCCTCATACAGTACTATGTTATGTATTTATGATAGTAAAACATATGTACTATATGAAACTTGAGTTGTGCTTTGCATTTAATTTGCTGGCTTCAAAGACGTGGTGGATGAGGTGGGTGGAGATACAGGTCAATAAAACCTAATGCCGCAGTTCTTTACCTTTGTAACTTGAATAATAAATCCTAACGTGTGCATTAATGTAATTTGGAATACATACGTTATCTTGGCACAGCAGCACCAGTATGTTAAGGCTGCACTAGTGTTTGTGTCCAAACTCCTGTTTGTAACAGCTTATAATTCGGCCGTCTTTGAACTGAGGGTTTTGAAAATTAGAATGCATCTTCTCTATCTGAGATGCTAGGAGCATAACAATTGAAAGAAAGCAGTTCAGTAGTTATTAAGTTACAGATTGTACAAATTACATAAAATACCCCCAATTTAAGAGGCGTTTTTGGTGCTCACATAATGAAAAAAATACATTGATTTAAAACCTGAAACATTCAGGTCTATTAGATATTGACCCAGAACAGGACCTTTCATTTGTTTCTGGATGAAAAAAGGTCAGATGTAACAGCTGTCTGTTTACAAACTACTGAAGTCTGTGCAATCACAAACAAAAATGTATGGCTGGAACAATATATGAAAAAAACTACTTTTGTTTTTCTTTCATAACTAAGTCAATCATGAATAAAAATAAACACTGTGTTGCCTCCCCGCTGCTGGAACCCTGCCCAAACACAAACACCATCTTTTATTCTTGTTTGCCTTGTAGGTCCCTTTACACTGTCAGCCCCATTAGGCCTCACAATTTCCTAGTTTAGAAGCACTTTTTATGATTGTTTATTTTCTGTAGAATGTGTTGAAGCAGCTGGTAGTTTGATTCTGATTCATGTTGTCTTTCTAAAAAGTGAAAAACAGACTGCCCACCATACTGGTGTTATCACAAAAATGTGTTTGTTTACATTCTTTGGTCAACTCCCACTGCATCGTTCCTGAACTTTGGAACACCTGCAACACAGTCTAGCATCTAAAGATGCTGTGGGAGCAGAGGACACTATTGCATTTTAAGTAGAAGCACTGTTTGGGGTGTTCCTAATGTTCAGAAAGTGTGCAATAAGAGTAGATCAAGTATTATAAACCAAACAAAGTTTGCATAGTTACACCATTAGCATACATTTCAGTTCTACTAAGAAAAGAAGCAGATAAAACAACCAGCAACATCAAGGAATTTTAAAAAGGGTAAGCAATTGTAAAATGTGGGTTTTCAACTAAAATTAACACTATGCAACAAGCATTTGTCAATGCCGAAAGTTCACCATTGGTATTGCAGCTGTACATGCCTCCCATAGTGGTGCCTTGCCTTGTAGGAACAAGTCTCTTCTGTCCTCCCCCCAAAAAAGCTTTACTACCACCACCACCATCCCCCCTATCGTAGACAAGCAGCTCTTTATTTCAGTAGCGAATGAGTTTGTTGGGAAGGCATGGTTTACCCATACCACGGTGACACCAAAGTCGTCGACATCCCCAACATCGCCAGACACAATGCCAGAGTATTGGTATTTGCTGTCGGCATGCCAGTGTGTGAGCTTTCTTTTGGGGGCCAGCCCCTGAACTCCCATGTGAGGGGCTCCACCCCCGCACCCCCGGTATTTATATAATCAACTCTGAGGTGGAGTTGTCTCGGGGAGGAGGTGCAACACGGGGAGATGCAGTGCCAGTGTCAGCAGGGACCATTACAGTGACCTGTCAATTTCTGTCACTGTAATGGTCTTCACTGTAAAAGTTTTGTTGTTCAGTCAGCATATGAGAAGGCATTGTAATACAAGCCCCCCCCCAAAAAAAAAACATTCCCGCAGCACCTTCACTCCCAAGTCTTCACCATTCCTGACTGGCACCCAGTACTCCCAAGTTCCCACCACTGCTGCAACCCCCGCAGGCATCTTCCACCCCCCATGGTGACAGGCACAGTCCACCACTCACCTCTCATGGCTGGCCACCCTTTGCATGATCAGGATCTTTAATTAGTCTTACATAAGCAATAACCCATGACAGGGTGTGCATTTATAGGCATTTAATGCACACCTGGGGTGTATTGTGAGGCACTGTCTGTGGAGGTACAGGCATTGGGTACTTGTCATTATAACATGGCTCTTAGGAAACTTCAAATGTCATTGGTGGAGTCCCATTGCATGCCCATGCATTAAAATCTATTTTTAATGCACAGTTCCACAGAGGGACTCAGTGAAAGTCCTGTTGGGTCTTGTTCCCTCATACAGCAGCAGAAATTGAAACAGCTGCCATGACTGCATGTGGGGAAGCGAGAGAGACAACCTGTTCACATAGTGTGTAGCTTCTTACTGTGTTGGTGGTGTCATGTGTGTGTCTCACTGTCCACTGTGTTTTCTCACATTACAAAATGCAGAGTTATTTTCATAGTCCAGAGAGGCTTTTATGTCCCCTGGCAGCTCATCCCATATAGTGTATCTGACTCTCCACCCTCCCACTCCGCTGATTTCACAGCACCATGCCACATAGTGCTACTGTCACACTTAGTTTCCCCAACTGAGGTCTGAGGTGATGGAGAAGTTGCCCCGAGTAGTCCTGACAGGATTGTATGTCCCTTAAAATCTGGTCCCAAGATGTGTGTGTCTGACTCCCTACCTACCCATCCTGTAGATCTCCCAGAATAGTGCCACACAGTGCAGCCCCCAGACTTAGTTTCCCCAACCAAGGTCGGAAGTGACCGAGAAGTTGCCCCAAGGATTTGTGACAACTGCACGGCACAGTGCAAACTCCATTCTTTGCACCATGCAGCAGCTCACCTTCCTGTCCAGGTGCTCTGACAAAAGTTGACAAGTGGTTATGTGGTGACCCAGCTTGGTGTTCCATTGCTGTGAGTGTGCATCCACCCGCCTGTCTAAATCATTTAGCAGCTGAGGTTGTTGTCCCTGCCCTGCAAGAAAAGTGGGTGAGTGGAGCATTTTGTGTTTCAGTGTCCATGTGCCACAATTCCACTTTGTTTGAATTTCCAGAGTAAAGATCCCACTCATATTCCTACCACTCTGGTCAAGTCTGCCAAATACCAAATGCCTTCATATCATTAGGAACGATAAAACAGCACAGTAAGCTGTACCGAAGAAAGGGTCAAGTGATTAACAACTTGGGCTGTTGCATATTTAAATCTGGATTGAAAAGTCAAGCAGTTATCAATTTGGCAGACTTGACCTCAGTGTCAGGAATATGAGTGGGACCTCTACTGTGGCAAATAAAGCAAAGTAAGACTAAATAAAGATCCTGATCAATAAAAGGGTGGCTACCCATTAAGGTGAGTGGTGGGACTGTGCCAGTCACCATGGAATGGTGAGGATGCATGTGGGGAGGGGCAACAGCGGTGGGAACTTGGGAGTACAAGGTGTCAGCCAGCAATGGTGAAGACTTGGGAGTGAAGGTGCTGAGGGGATGTTTTCAGAGGGGAGTGCTTGTATTACAGTGCCATCTCAACAGACTCATTCACTACTGAAATAAAGAGATGCTTGTCTACGATGAGGGTTTGGGGGGTAGTAGAGCTTTTTTTGTTTGGGGGGGCAGAAGAAACGTGTTCCTATATGGCAAGGCACCACTATTTCACTTGGACACACGGCTCCATGCAGTTTTAGTACACTAGCTCTTCAACTACAGTAATTGGCCAGGCTGATCGGAACTGCTGTGTGCTGAGCGGTGTCCTGCAGATGATAAGAAAAGATCACTACATGATTGGTGCAGCATTTTCTATTCAAGTACAGGCCACTTCACCCAAAACAGCATCACAATCAGCCTTGCTGATGATTTGTGTGATACTGTTGAGCCCCTTGCAGAGCGCTATCTATTGGGCAGACAGTGCCACACCCCTCAAAAGCAACTCATTTCAAGAAGTTCACTGAGTGTGCGCAAATGGCAAACTTAAAAATTGTACCATCAGTTCAGGAAGCCCTCACAATAAACATTTTCTGAAAGAGAGCTAGACAGTAATTGCAATGTCTGGCAATTATATATTTTAAGTTGCACTTTTTCCCTAAGTGTTACCACTTTTGGGTTGCATATTGTGCTGCTAAACTCCCTCACCCCCGGATGCAGCTGGAAACTAGATGATTTGGGTTGCTCTGCTCTTCTGGATTAAATGAAGGAGAAATATGTTGAAGGACTGCTTCAGTCTAAAATTCATCTCCGGTCCTAAATATATGGTGCACAAAGTGTAAAAATTCAACACTTTTTGATGAGACAAGAAACATCCCTGAAGGTCAGGGGTGTTTATTGTTTCCTCATCCTAGTAAGCCCCATTAAATTAGAGATTTTCAGGCCATATACTAAACCAAAGGTTGCGGAGTCATTTCTTAAAGTGATTCCCCCATCCCATTTGCACTATTTGAATAATTTTATGCTACAAAATGCATAGTCTTCAGTGACACAAATGCCACATTCAACCTGGACTAGGGGGGTTGGGCACAGCTGTGGAGCCGAGGTTGGAACTCAGGCCCTTGATCCTTGAAAGGCATTTATTTAACTTTACCTGCCATTCTTTCCAAATCCCATCGCCACCCCAATATGTCTTTTCAGCCCACAGTGACCGGACTGCCAATCAACGATGAAGAAATGCTCAACCGCACACTTGCACTCATCTGATCAAAATGAGTGATACGGCTGTCTCCTATAGTTTCATGTGCTTGCCGTTCCAACCTTTACATGGCTAATACAACATTCCATAGCTCCTCCCTCCATGCAGTAGCCTGTTCTGCAGCCACTCTAATAGTGCTTCGTCTGCTGTGCAGGGGGATCAGCAAAGGCAGTAACAGCTGCCCACACATCTGCATTTTACACAGAACCAGAAAGAAAGAGTATTTCTTTTGAGTTCTGTGACCTTGTATATGACCAGCAATGAGCGTCAGGAGGAGCGGTAGGCGGTGAGAGCAGCATGGACAGAGGAGAAGCTAGCGTCAGGAACAGCACAGAGGGAGGAAGCACCAGAAGGAGACAGCCACTCCAACATTTCCGATGCCTGCGCAGTGTGGAAGTCATGATCGACCGCTTTGGACGGAAGCATCCCTCAACTGTTTTGAGGTACTGACCCAGGAAAGGTAAGGAGGGCAACAGGGAATGCCTCCACAGCTGGGGGCTGGGCTGTGATAAGGGGGCATGACCAATGACAAGGCACTACTGTTTCAGTTGGACACACGGCTTCATGCAGTTTTAGTACACTAGCTCTTTAACTACAATAATTAGCCAGACTGATCGGAACAGCTGTATGTTGGGCGGTGTCCTGCAGATGAAAAGAAAATGCTACCACATAATTGGTGAGGCATTTTCTTTTCAAGTACAGACCACTTCAGGCAAAGCAGCATCACGATCAGCCTGGCTGATGATTCATGTGATACTGTCAAGCCCCTTGCAGAGCACTATGTATTGGACAGACAGTGTCACACTCCTCAAAAGCAATTTATTTATTTATTTAGGGATTCGGATCATACCTTTGAGCTCAGAGCTCTTTTACAAAAGTTCCATGTCAAACAGTGACAATGACAGCAATAACAAACAGTTTACATACCATACTCAAATAGTAGATAGCTACTATACAATAAGGTTACAATGTCATTCATAGTACCAATGGTGATAGTACAGCATCAAGGGCATTCAACTAGGGTAAAGGACAGTGTTTATATGTAGCAAAGGAGATAAAGAGGTGTGACACCTAGTGTGAGAGTCCAAGGAGGAGTCAAGGTGAGGGGAGACTCGGGGGAGGACAGTGGGCGGCCAAAAGAAGTGGCTTTGTCCAGGAGGTTGGGAGGTAGTGGTAGTAGGTTCATCCAGTGGTAGAAAAGGCACAGAGGTGAGAGGAAGACAGAGGGCTAGGGCAAGAGGGAAGAGTGGGGGTTAAAGGAAGGGGAAGGAGAATGTGGATGAGTGGGCATTATGGGTGTTAGAGTCCTAGTGGCAGTCACAAACTGTCCTAGTAAGAAGGTGTTGCCTTAGGCCATTTTTGAATTGCAAGATGCATTGGGAGTTTAGAATGTGCACTGGTATTTCACTGAGCTATTGTGGGGCCCTATAGCTGAAAGCACGCTGTCCCTGCACAGTTCATCGGAAAGGTGTTGATAGGGCCCCTCTCATCCTGCCTCTGGTGGTATAGCTGGTAGCACTTGGTGTTAGGATGCTAGAAATGCATCAGGCGGTTTTACCCATTAGCGCCTTTTTTCCAAGGAGACATGTTTGGAATATAATCCTGTTCTTTAGTGGCAGCCAGTTGGTCTCCTCGTATAAGGGACTAGACGCCTGGGCACAGACCAAAGCGAGCTACTCCAGCTCAACACAGCCCAAGGGAGGAAAGTAGCAGTCACTAACCAGTTCAAGTATCTTGGGGTTCTCCTTGACCAGGAGCTGACCTATAAACTACATAGTGACACTTTAACTAGATCTATCCACCAGAGGCTCGGCCTTCTCTACCACCTGGGAAACTCCCTCTCCGGGGAGGTGCGACGTGCCATAGCAAACTGCAACCTTCTCCCCTCCATGCTTTATGGTTCTTCTGTACTACAGCCCCTCCGAGAGTTGGAGCTAAACAAACTTTCATGCTCTACCACCGAGTAGCTCACTTTGCAACCAACTCCTCCCTGAGGAGGCATCACTGTGAGGCCCTCTATGACCTAAACTGGCCCTCCCTCCAACATAAGCTGGCCTATTCTGTGAACTGTCTGGCCCTTAAATTCATCTCCTTAGGCCACCCGCCCCACCTGAGTGGGCTGCTCACCCCTAAAGTCCATTGCCAAACTCTCCGGTCTACAGCAAGTCATCCCCTAGCCATCCCTCGCGTTCGCACTGACCTAGGAAAGCACTCCTTTCAATACGTGGCTTCCTATTTATGGAACACCCTCCCAGCAAGCCTACTTGCCAAACCTACTCTCCTAGGGTTTAAATCTGGCCTCAAAGCATACCTTCTGGAACTCAGACCTACCCCCTTGCTACCTTCTGCTGACCCATGCCTTCCACCCTTGCATCACCTATGGAAAATGCTAAAAATACTGTTTACGTGACTTAAGCACCTGTTTAACCTTGTGATTCCTGCTGTCTCTGTAGCCCATGTATGTTACCCACTCCCTGATCTGTACCTGCTATTAATCTACTGCACCCCAATGTTTATGTATGCACTCACTGCAACTTAATATGTATTTCACTCTATTATACTGTGTTTTACATCTATGCATGTAGTCACTGTAACTAACTCCGGGTCGCCCCTGAAAAAGGGATCTCTGGTCTCAGTGGGCTTACCTGGTTACCAAAATCTAAATAAATAAATAAGGAGCAGGTGTGGGTATTTCGATCTGCAGCCATTGTGAGCCTACATGCCTTGTTGAGGGCAATGTGAATCCTTTTTAGTGCATTGTCTGTTGCTGCGCCGTAGACCACCAATCCATAGTCGATGGTAGAAAGGATGGAGCTGGAGACTGAGAGACGGAGGGCCTCTGGAATGAGATACTTTTTATGCCTATATAGTACACCCAGTTTGGTGTTCACTGTCTTTACCACTGTGTCGAAGTGTTGGGTCAAGGTGAGACTGTCATCAATGGTAACCCCCAAGTACTTGAAGGTCTGAACTTGTTACAGTGGCTCACTGACTTTATTGGAGATGGTGAGGGGATGGAGCTTCTTTTTGTGCTGTGAGCTGGCTGTGAGCATCACCTTGTTTTTTTTTGTAGTTTAATAGAAGTTTATGGCTACAGAACCAGTCTTCCAGCTTGTAGAATGATGCCTGCAGCTCGGGGTGGAGGGCGACTATTGATGAACTGCTGGTGAGAAGCACAGCGTCATCTGCGTAAAGTATCAGTTTAGTGTCACAGGCTTCAGGAAGATTCTTTAGGAAGAGGCTGAATAGTAAGGGCCCCAGTATTGACCCCTGTGGGACCCCTAAAGATACCTAAAGATTCATTTCAAGAAGTTTGTTGCACGTGCATGCACGGCAAACTTAAAAAGGATTAACAGTATCCCTTTAATGCACACTCTGCCATGACATTTTGCACTTATAAAAAGGATCTCTGCTTATATGTGATGCATGTAATGCTAAACCATTTTAATATTTGTTTGGCATAACAACATGTGTAAAGTAGCCCCAACTGTGTAGCTAAGAAGTCTTTTCTGCTTTGGTAATGAGCACTAGCACATGACCATGCACTGACATTTTTTAATGCATGGTAAGGTGCTCTCTCAGCCAATACAGTTTCAGGATTTTTCCTTCACATTAGATGAGAAAAATCAGTAAAAACGCAATTGCCTGATTGGACAAAACACCACATGGCCATGTATTATCCCACAACAACTGCATGCCTGCACTTCTTTCTATTTTCAGACCCCTCCAAAGCAGTTTTGTTCATGTTATAACACAGACACTTCACTACAGGGAGTTCAGTTCTGCTCTGATATATTCACATCTTGAGTGGTTGAATGCACTTGGCCTACATCCTCATGCCTCACAATGCACACCAAGGCATGCGTATATCACAGCACAACTGCACACCATGTGGTGGATTATCATTTACATGTGTGTATAGATAGATCAATAGATGCATATATACATACATTCATACATACATAGATATAGATATAGATGTAGATATAGATATAGATATGGATATATATATCAATCAATCAATCAATCAAAATCTTTATTTATTCAGGCGAACATCATTGAGCAAAGCTCATTTACAAGATGGACCTGAGTGGTCATACAAATGAGGATACAAGTATTATTACATAGACAAGAATAGAATAAATAGCAATACAATGGCATATATATATTTTCTTTAAAACTTCATTAATGCATCAGTTAAGATTCAAGTTAATCCACAAAAGTAGGGGAAATGTGGTATTAGGGTTTTGAACCCTAACTCCCCACTCTCACCCCCAAGCAGCAAAAAGAAAAATCATTAAGGTTTTAAGTTTCCAGAGTCTTGGTGAATCTGTGGGGGGTCTTCCTTGGGGTTGTTAACGCCAATGCTGACCCCTCCTCCAGCTTGTAGCCTCCTATCCAAATGACAAGGTACAACTACAAGCCAGTGCCTCATATTGATAACACTCTTTAAAGGTAGAGAAGTACATCTCACCACATGCTACCAACACAAACTGTTGTAGGTTTCTTCATGCAGGGCACTGTGGGCCCTGGGTGAAGAAAGGAGATCATGTCTGAAATTTTTGCTCAGGGAACAAGGTGGGTGGTAGGGTTGACATCCCCAAGGAAGATGCCACCACTGATTTGCCAAGACTCCAGGGACCCAAAATACTAATGTTTTTTTTTTTTTCCTTTTGCTGCTTGTGGGTGGGAGTGAGTAGTTAGGGTCAGAAACCAGAACAGCACATTTTCCTACTTTTGCAGTATTGACTAGAACCTGAACTGGTGCATTAATGAAGTTTTCTGCAAAGAAGTTCCTTTCTTTTTGAGATAATGGAATCATATCCTAATTCATGCAGGTCCCATCAGGATCTGCATGAACAGATGCAGATGTGCAGGGCTCTTTGGGATCTGCACCAAGGGAAGACTCCATCCTCTGATGGGTACAATCAGAATGTGGGCCATGCACTTCCATGCAGCGGTGGATGAGGGTGGGGGGATGGTGCTGTTATGTGACACCCACTCAGTCAGGGAATAAAGAATGGGGCCTTGGATGGGCCCTTGATGAATGCCAGCAAGGATGGGGGGAGGGAAGAGGAGTTACCCACCAGCACTGACTACTACCTACCATGAAGATAGAAGCAGAACCAGCTGATGGTGGGGGTGGCCAGACAGATTGTGTGAAGCTTTTTTAGCAGGAGTGGGTGGGAGGGCTGGTCTAGGGGTACTTAGAAATTTGCCCTCTGAGTGAGATGAGTACTGCGTCATTGTGCTGCAGACCCACCCCTGCCTTGATCTCCCCCTGCTGTACATAAGATAATCCCTGGTAGTCTAGTACCCCCCTCTAGATCCCCGCTATCACCAGTTATTTATAATAATTAAGTAAATTCCCCTGTCCTGGTGGTATAGTGGTCCCCACCCCCCGGTCCCCCAATAGCACCTTTTACAATAATATTTAATAATTCCCCTGACCTGGTAGTCTAGTAGTCCCCCCCTACCTGAACCCCCAATAGCACCGTTCCGTTATTGTACTATTTACTATTGTCCCTGATCTGGTGATTCAGTGGTCCCAGATCCTCGATAGCAACCATTTAAATAATAATTAATAGTTGTCCTTGTCCTGGTGGTCTAGTGACCTCCAACCCTAGCAGGTAGTGCCCACCACCCTGCTCCCACATCCAAATCCTGCAACGCAGCTGGCAACTGGCACAGACCATTCTCACCTCTGCAGCTGACTGCCAGACCGAACTGTCAGTGGGTGATACAATATAGTGTACACTCTCTGCACTCTGTGCGTACACTATCACCCACTGACAGTTCGGTCAGCAAAGCCTGAAGTGAGGTGGGCTGTGCCAGTCTCAGCCTTCATTGCGGGATTTAGGGGCTGAAGGCAGAGGTGGTGGATACCCTGCTAGGGTGGGAGGGTAATCACTAGACCACCAGGGCAGGATGACAATAATTGTGTTAAAAGAGGCTATTGAGATGGGGACCACTGAACCACCAGGTCAGGACATTATTAAATATTACAATGGCAAGTGTAAGGGGTTCAGAGAGGACCACTAGACCACCGAGTCTGGGGACTTAACTAATATATTTATAATGGGTGCTATCAGGGATCAGGTAAGGAGGGCCACTAGACCACCAGGGAAGGGGGCAAGGATGCTTCCTTTATGGCAGCAGCTTGAGGCACACCCCTCCGATGCACCAGGTGTTTGTTGCATGGGAGTGGTTGCTGCATGTGTGGTGATTTAGATGCCGGGACCCCTCCTGTACCTGAATCTGGTGCAGGGTGCCTTGCACACCATGCTTCAGTGCAAGCTGATGTTTGGCGCAGCTTGCACCAGTCTAAGCCCCTTTTGTGAATTGGCCCTTGGTCTTTATTTACAAGCAACATCTATGTTTCAAAGACATGTCTAGCATGTTGCTGGGACGGTCATACAGATGAACAAATCAACCAGGCTAAATCACAAAATCTAACTGAACATACTGCAGATGCAAGCACTGAAACCTAGCTCTGTAGTGCCATAATTTGTACACACTGATTTGTCTATCCATTTGAATCACTGTATCATGCAAAATAAGGTCATCTTGTTCTTGTTCTCTATCTCACTCTCTATCCAGGCTTTGAATGTGTCTAATCAGACAATATCTCCCCAAGGCATTTCAGTCCTTTGATGAGAAATCATTTTCAGTTCACTTCTTATTAAAGTTCAATGTACTGCAGTGTCACAGGAGGATAATATATTATGAATGTTTTTTCCCCTACTCTCTTCGTAGTCTGCACGTGTAGTGCAAACATATCTGCTTAAGTTGTTATTATTACTGTACATGACTGGAGTTCATATTTAAAGCATACATTTGATGTACTCATACAATACTTGATTAGACCTGGTTGGCAAATCTTTTGCACAGCATTACTACACAGATTTTCCCCCAGAACCAGTTGCAAGTCACAAAACATCAAATTAAGATGAGCAGCTTGTTAGATTTAATGGATGAAAAAGCTTTCTAGGCCTTGTAATAAAACCATGCCTCTTAAAGTGTGATATAGTCTGTAGTCACAACCAAGCATGAATTAGGTACTGTATGTCATCTGTGTTTATTTGCTTTAAAACAGCAGTCTTTGGGGAAAAACATTTTAAATAATCTAGTCACCAGTAAGGAGAAACAAAAACAGAAGGGAAACCTAAATTTCATTCAGTTTGCCTCATTCTTGAGATGAGATACATGTTTGAAATATTTTGACTATATTCTCTACCATACTGTAATACATCCAAGTGGGTTTGGGGGATTCTACGATGCTGGTCATCGGAAACACATGCTACAGTTGCACCACTCCACCCTGGTGGTCATATTGTGGCTAATGTGTGTACAGCTGAAAGAAAGCGTCGAGGTGCAGGATTGTTATAGTCAGTGGCAACTACCGTTGTTATTAATTTGAGGCTTGAACTTCAAATCAAACAATACAATCTGTTTAAATATTGGTTGAATTAATTATAACACCGCAAGAAAGGTTTTCAGATATTTTGAATGCACTGTTGTCAAAAGGTATGATGAAAATGTGTAACCCGAATAAGCAACACAGCTGCTGCTTCATTGTAATAATACTAATGGTTGTGCCCTTCCCAAGATTAGACTATAATTAGCATTGTTTGTATGGTACAGTTCAAAAATCCCCATAAAAATAAACACTTCCCTACAAAGATCATTCAGAGATCAGTCAAACATTAATCTAAATGTTGTCATGTCAAAAATTCTCTAGTGTGGATGCTTCTAACATGTGAGTCAGCGAAGCATTTCAAAAACAGAGGGTCACAATTGAGAAAGCTCAACATCCCTACATGGTTATGAAGCTCAATAAACAAACCTTCTTTCACAGATATCTATGAGTGCATGGGGTGTAGGGCACCAGGAGGTCAGAGAGGAACAATACACTGGCCCCCTTTAAAAGGAAGTTCTCAAGTACTAAGCACCACAAACCCAAATGTTTTTAAGATTAAAATTTTTTTATCAATAAATCCATAACTTATCACTAGAAAAAGGAAGCTTTATTTGTGGTGATAGGTGACACTGTAGCTCAACCAGCCTATCTAGTTTACTATGTGAGCCCTAAGAGGAACTACCCAAAAGCACTTCCTGTTAATAAAGTAGTTGCCATCTTTTCTTCAATCTGTGTGCAGCATAGTTCTTAATAATACACACGACCTGGTGTCAGAAGTGGACAGAATCAGCCCCCATCTGTAATTCTGAGCCCTTCATTGAGTAATGTGTTATTGGAGAATAAGTAGGTGCCTGTAGGAATGTGTCTCATCAGGGGCATCAAGGGCACTGTCAAGTAGCCGGGATGGCCCTTGAAGCCCATCCAACTCGAGCGGTGCTATGCAATGCCAGATCTATTAAAAATAAGACTGTTATTATGGCAGATATTATTGAAACAACTGATCTGGCTTGCATCACCGAAACCCGGTTGGGTGAAAATGCTGGCCCTATTTTGGATGCTGCAATTCCGACCGAGTACTCGGTGATACACCGCTAGAGATTGGATCGCGGGGGGAGGAGGTGGCGGTCTGTTTTAAGACCAAGTTGGGCCTCATGAGTGTACCAGTTGGGGAAGCCGAATCATTTGAGTGTACCATGGTGGCTGGTGTAGGTTGCAGGTTAGCTCTCATTTACCATCCACCCGGGGATGAGACACGATTCCTGCAGGAAGTAGCAGACTTCATCACCGACATGGCATTGCAGTCTCCCAGGTTGATGGTACTCGGTGACTTCAATGCCTGGGTCGATGACAAACTCTTGCAGTTAGGACAACACTTCCTCCAGCTTATGGCATCTCTGGGCCTTACACAGGTTGTTATCTCTGCCACCCATAAACACGGTCACTCTCTTGATCTGGATTTCCTCCTGGGGATTGAGGCCTCCGACTTGGAGGTGGAACCTGTCAGTTGGTCTGATCACTACACCTTGAGGTTCAACTTTTTGCACCCCCCTTCGGAGGCCTGCCCCTGTGGAGATGGTCAGTTACCGCCCTTTACGGCAAGTAAGTCCTGAAGGCCTAGTGGCAGTGATCAACCTCTCAAAGTTTCCTGTGACCAGCTTGAGTCCAGAGACTTTAGTGGTGGCCTATAATAAGGCCATCTCGGTAGCCCTGGACTTGATTGCTCCCATCCGTGTTCGTCCTCTCCCCCATTGCCTTCGGGCCCCCTGGTTTGATGGGTCTTTGAGGGAGTTGTGGTGGGTAGGATGTAGGTCAGAGCAGTGCTGGCGAAAATCTGCCCTGACAGCCACCACCTTAGATTGGTTGAACATTATAAGTTTTACCACTCAACAATCTCCCGTAAGAAGGCAGAGTCCCTGTCCAGGGAGATTGCTGCCACTCAGAACTGACCAGCCCAGCTCTTCCAAACTGTTGACAGGTTGTGCAATCCAACCTGTCTGCAGCTCCGAAGCCCTTTTTCGCAAGTGGAGTGCAATAAGCATGCTCAGTTCTTTGCAGATAAGGTGGCTGACATCAGGTCAGAAGTTCATTCGACTTGCTCTATGGGGGTTGCTGATGATCAGTGTTTGGTCACCTCACCTCAGGCTTCCTGGAGTACATTTGCCTTACCCCGAGCTCACGGATGTCATGCAGATTGTCCAGGGTACGTGCCCTATGTGCTGTAGTTTGGATCTGGGCCCAGCTTCCTTGATTATGGGTTGTTGGGATATGATCGGCCCAGTCCTGCCGCAGATAGTCCAGTGTTTCTAGGAATCTGGTGAGTTTCCAAGCTCCCTGAAGGAGACAGTGGTAATCCCCCTCCTAAAGAAAGCTTCTTTGGACTCAGATTCTCTGGCCAACTACAGATCTATCTCAAATATTCCCTTTATAGGGAAGGTGATTGAGAAAGTAGTAGCGGTACAGCTGGACAACCACTTGATCATCCATAACATCTATGAACCTCTCCAGTCTGGTTTTTGAAAGAGGCATAGTACTGAGATGGTGCTGGTTCGGGTGCTCAATGATCTCCCGATGGCGAGAGATCGGAGAAAGTGTTCTATCTTGGTGCTCCTTGATCTCTCCTCAGCTTTTGACACTGAAGACCATGGGATGCTGCTTGGACATCTGAGGTCCATCTGTGGACTGTCAGGTACGGTCCTTAGGTGGTTTACATCTTTTCTCACTGGCATGAGTCAGAGAGTGGTGTCTGGGATTTTTTCCTCTGACCCCTTCTCCCTGACATGTGGGGTCCGTCAGGGTTCAGTGCTGTCCCCCATGTTGTTTGCAGTGTATATGCTGTCCCTCGGAGACATTGTAAGACAGTATGGGCTGAGGTTTCACTGCTATGCTGATGATAACCAGCTCTACCTGCCTTTTGCTCTCGACCAGGATAGAGCTGTCTAGGTGCTTAATACCTGCCTCACTAAAATCAAGGACTGGATGAACTCAAGCTGGTTAAAGTTGAATGCTGGAAAGACAGAAGTGATGGTAGTGGACTCGGGTCACCGGATAGAGGGGTTTAGGGTTGATCAGCCCTCTGGACTTTTTCTTGGGGGCTCTCATATCCCATCCTCTGAACAGGTGTGAAACCTGGAGGTAGTGTTTGACGACGGGCTGACTTTATGATCTCAGGTGTCGGCCGTCATCAAGTCTTCCTTTTATCATCTTAGGAATATCTCCAGAATTAAGCACCTGGTTCCAACTGCGGACTTGCCTACTTTGGTCCATGCTTTTGTGACTTCGCATCTTGATTACTGTAACTCCCTGTACTTAGGGCTTTCTGGGGTTGAAATCCACTGCCTGCAGCCCGTGCAGAACGCAGAAGCACGACTGTTAACTGGGGCTTCTCGAGCATCTCATATTACGCCTGTGCTGTGCGATCTGCACTGCCTGCTGATTAGGTGGCGGATCACCTTTAAAGTTGATTTACTGACTTATAAAGCCCTACATGGACTGGGCCCAGGATACTTGAAAGAGCTTCTTGTGCCTTACCGCCGATGTGACAGTTGCGTTCAGCTGACGAGGGGTTGCTAGAGATTCCGAGGGTGTCTCTGAAGTCTTCTGGGGCCCATGCAATTATACACGTGGCCCCAACCGTTTGGAATTCTCTACCCCATCAGCTTTGGGAGTGCACAACTGTGGAGGGGTTTAAACAGGCATTGAAAACCTTCTTATGGTGTCATTCTCATGATGGCACCATATAACTTTGATCCCCTACTATTTATTTTATTAATATGCTATTTATTTTATTATTACGCTCACTGTTTTATAATTATTGTTTTTATCTTTTTGTAAAGTGCCTTGATGGCCTGTAAGGTGCTTTTGTGAAATAAAATTTATTATTTATTATTTTTGTGAAGAAAAAATCCAGGGTCCATTTTTGCGGGTAGCATATGGTCCAGAGTGAGAGCTGAGTCGTCAACAAGGAGGCCACGTGAGATTCAGAGCACCAGTCTACCACTAGGACCAAAAGCAGGATAGCAACAAAAGCAGGACCAGAGAGAGAAAGAAAGCAGAAGTAGAACTGAAGCCCAGGCAGCTGGTAAGGCCACTGTATTGTTTTTCTTAACCATCATGGGAGTAGTCAGTTGGTAGCTGGAGGTGCAGAAAAGGCAGGCTGTTTAAAAGTAATAAGTGAAGTAACTTCCCTCACAGAGAGTAAAGAGAAAGTGAAACTTGGCTGGACTGAAGCAAGTTTGCAAAACAAAAATGTTTTGAGAACTGAACATTTTTTTTTATTATTCAGCTTTTTAACCCCCGTCACCAGCTCCCACCTACTTATCAGTGGGGGTACATGGCATAGCTGGCAGGTGGCTCCACCACCCCCTTTGTGGGGCTCAGTCTTGTACCTTCACTTCTCCCCGCACCCAACCCTCCCAGCAATCCCCCATGGCAGGGCCATGGGTGAAGGGTGTCAACTTTCCCTTCTCCCTGGAGACCAACATCAAGACTCCAGGGAGGCCAGCGCGAGCACTGTGGGGCCATCATGGAGCCAGCCATCTCTATTTTTTACTTGCTTGTTCCCTGCCCCTTGCCATGGTTGCTCACACATGCATGCAGCGACCTGCGGTACCCACCCTACTCTAGTTGCTCTGACTGCACTACCTCTGGGCCTCAACCCGGGGGGTAGCCCTGCAGTGGGAGTGCCTTACAGCTGCTCAATCCATCTCATAGCCTCCCCTCCTGCTGACCCACAATGGCCCAGGCTTGTTCCCGAACCCGGGTCGCCGGCATAGGGTGAGGTGTGGCATCCAGTACCTCAACCCTCAGCACCACCGGGCCGGCTCCTGAGAACTGAAAAATTTGAAGAGACAGTCACCAATTTTGCTTAAGTGTACACTATAGCTTAAAATGACTTTATTCAGTGCAATGTGGCTAAGCAATAGCAACAACAGCAACTTATCAGATCCATCCACCTTAACCTTTCGATTTTGACAACCTAGATGACAATTCAAAATGGATCAGATGTTTCAGAAGGTTTCATCTAGCTAGTAGCCTAGTCGAGGCAGCAGTGGGGAATCAGATGAACACCCTAATATACTGCATGGTAACAGATGCAGAAAATTTAACTATTATATAGTCCATGAAAAATTAAGTGCATACTTTACAGGACAAATTTAATGTGAATAGATAGGAATCGGAGGAACCCTTTGATGACTTCATTACAGCATTGTACACCCTAGATGAGCACTGTAACTATGGAGACCTATGAGAGGAACTGATCTGGGATCAGACTGTCATGGGACTCTGAGACAGCAGATTGGCCAAACACCTGCAACTTGGCAATGTACTCACTTCGGAGAAAGCTGTCACAATAGCCGTACAGAGTGAGGCTGTACAAAAATAACAGACAGACCTCTGACCAGGAGTGGGCTGAAACACAGTACAAAGCTCCCTGCAAGTGGACTCCATAAAAGGCAGACATTTTTCCATTGGAAGTAGTCTAAAGAAATCCAGTGCAGCTCCAAAAGTGAAACAGGACTAGCAGTGCAGATTGACACAGCACAATAGAAAGGACATACAAAAGCCATGTGGGAGGCACAAGAAAAAGCTGCCACACCCATGAGTTCAGAGTCAAGCAAACGATGCCAGTTGCCATGCATGCCGCAACACAGGCCATTACAAGAGTGTACGTTGGTCGAAAGCAACAGTATACAAAGTCCAAGATGAGCCAGACTATGACACAAAGAATGCTTTTTGGGGGGCATTTGTTCAGGCCCAAGGAACTAGCCAGAAAATGACAGTTCTCATCAACAAGATGCTTGCCCCACAGTTTCTTGTAAAGGATTTCTGGTACAGCTGTGACATCTGCACCTGTGTTTATCTTTAACTCTGTTAAAGCACCTGTGTTTATCCTTAACAGAGTTAAGGATAAACACAGGTGCAGATGTCACAGCTGTGCCAGAAACCCTTTACAAGGAACTGTGGCGCAAACACAACATACCTTTGAGGGCCACAAGTAGGTCCTGATGGGGCCAGGAAGATAGACCTGGGATGTGTGCAGAGTGTTCACTGCTACTGCAACTAAACAGAAAAATACAAGTCAAGAGGACATTTATGTTGTGAAGAACCACCATACCCCATTGCTAGGCAGATAAACAATTGAGAAACTTCGTTTTCTTGCCAGACTCAATAGTGTGGAAGAAAAAAGCAAGTGGAGTGAAAAGTCCCCAGCATTTTTCAATGGCCTAGGAGAACTCCAATAAGATTACCTTATTCAGGGGACATACCATTTTCACTGACAGCACTGAAAAGGATCCCAGTTCCACTGATGTCCAAGATCAAAGAGAAACTTTCCAAAATGGAGAAACTGGGCATGATCACCAAGATCGAGGGACACACAGATTGGTGTGCCAGAATGGTAGTGGTCTCAAAGTCATATGGCACCATAAGGATCTATGTTGACCTAACTAAGTTGAATGAGTTGGTTAGATGGAAGAAATTCATCCTTCCCTCAGTGAAGCAGATGCTGGGGATGCTGGAAGAAGAAATTCTCTAAACCCAGCTGGATGCCAATGCAGGGTTTTGACAGGTACGTCTGTCAAAGGCATCAGAGAAACTGACCACGTTCATTACCTCCTTTGGATACTACTACTTTTGAATATTGTCTTTTAGTATCTCATCTAGCTCTAAGCACTTCAGTGCAGAATGTGTCAAGCCCTGGAAGACTTGGATGGGTAGTGTGCCACATGGATAATATCCTTGTCTTTGGTTGCACAAGAGAGGAGCACAACCAGAGAGTTTATGCAGCCCTAAGAAAGGCCCAGACTGCAGGGTTCACAGTGAGTGCCAAGGAATGTGAGTTTGGGAAAACCAAAGCATGGTTCCCAGGACATATCACGTCAGAGAAAGTTGTAAAACCTGACCCATATTGATTTCAAGTTATACAGAGGATGACATAGAAACAGAAACATAGACTTTGATGGCAGATTAGGACTGCTTGGCCCACCTAGTCTGCCCATTTCCCTACCTATTGGATAAGC
Source organism: Neoceratodus forsteri (assembly GCA_016271365.2). NCBI lineage: Eukaryota > Metazoa > Chordata > Ceratodontiformes > Ceratodontidae > Neoceratodus > Neoceratodus forsteri. The sequence continues at coordinate 617,446,134 of CM028133.1, forward strand.
TGCAGATCCTAGTTAACCAACATCCTACTTCCTCCTACCCCCATTGCCTTAAGTCTGTCCCATGCATTCTTGAATTCCCCCACTGTTTTTGACCCCATGACCTCCTCAGGAAGGCCATTCCATGTGTTCACCACCCTTTCCATGAAAAAAATATTTCCTCATGCTGCCTTCAGCCATCCCCTCCCCCATTTTCAGATTGTGCCCCCTTGTTCTTGCACATCCCTTTTTCTGAAAGATGCTACCCTCTTGGACATTGTTGATTCCCTTGAGGTACTTGAAAGTTTCTACCATGTCCCCATCTCTCCCTCCTTTCCTCGAGGGTATACATATTAAACTCCTTTAGACTCTTTTTGTATGGCTTCTTGTGCAGACCCTGCACCATTTTAGTTGCCCTGCTCTGGACTGCCTCCATCCTGCCTATGTCCTTGTGGAGATGGGGTCTCCAGAACTGCATGCAGTATTCCAGACGGGGTCTCACCAACTGTTTGTACAGAGGGACAACAACTTCCTGTTTTCTACTGGTGATGCCTCTCCCTATGCATCACAGTATACCCAGCCCTCCTTATTGCCTTCTCACATTCCTTACCTGCCTTTAGGTCATCTGATATGAATACCCCTGGGTCCAGTTCCATTTTTGTTGTTAGTTTGTTGTTGACAAGTCCCACATAGGTGTCCCAAGTTTGAGGTTTCCAACCAACTGGGGAAGTTCATACCTGCCTTAGTAGAGAAAATGAAACCCCACAATAACTTTTGTCACAGGCAAACCAGTGGGATTGGGTCCAGTTCAAAAGCAAGGGTTTACAGCTCTCAAAGCAGAACCTGTGGCACCACTTACCCTAGCCTTGTTCAATCCCAGCAAAAAAAAAAAAACAGAAGGGTAGATACATTATCCATCAGACTAGGAAGAGTCCTGAAGCAAAAGCATGAAAACCACTGGAAACCTGTTGGGCATGCCTCAAGAGCACTGACACCAACAGTACTGCACTATGTGCAAATTGAAAGAGACACACACCCTAAGTGTGGACATGTGAACTCTTTAGTTGTTACCTTGTGGAAGCATGCTTCATTCTAGATGCAGCTTGCAAACCTCTGGTACTTCTGCTTGGCAGCAGAAGCCTAGATGACCTTCCTCTAAGGATACAGAGGTTCTGCATGCAGTTGATGAGATATGCCTATACCACTGTTTATGTTCTAAGCCAGTTTTTCCTCACTACTGATGCCCTGTCAAGACTGTCTCTCAAAGAACAACTTACAGAAAGAGATGCAAACCTCATGGAAGAAACAAATATCTATTTCACTCAGATACAAGACACCCTTCCAGAATCAGACAGCAATCTTGAGCAAGTAAACAACTACAGGAAGATCATGTATGTAAACAAGTCATGAAATTTGCCAACATGGTTGGCCACCAAGGGTTCAAGTTCCAGATACTATCAAGCCATTCTGGCATGAACAACACACCTTGACACTTCACGATAGCTTGCTTCTGAAGAGAACCAGAACTGTGATTCCTCAGTCTCTACAGGATGCTACCCCGAAACAGCTCCAAGAAGGACACAAGGGCATAGAAAAATGTCACAGGAGAGCACATTGGACTGTGTGGTGGCTGGGGATTGGTGCACAACTATCAAGCCTGATAAACGAGTGTGAAGTCTGTACCAACCTGTGCAGCAATCCAGTAGAACTATTGACTCCATCTAAATTTCCAGTCAGACCATTCGCAAAAAGTTGCTACAGATCTCTTCAACTTGAAAAGTCAGAAATTCCTCATAGTTGTATGCAATTATCTGAGGTAAGTTGAAGTGTCTCATCTAAATTGTATCACTCCAAGTCATGTTATTGGACACTTGAAAGCAATTTTCACTCACCACAGAGTGCCCAAGACTGTAGTATCAGACAAATGTCCACAGTTCACTTGTTCAGCCATGCTCGATTTTGCAAAAGACTATGGTAGCCGGCCCGGTGGCGCTGAGGATTGAGGCGCTGGTCGCCACACCTCGCGCCACGCTGGCGACCCGTGTTCGGGAATGGGCATGGGTTGCCATGGGTCGGCGGTGGAGATGGTTGGGCGTCGAGGACTGCTCTCCATCTCCAGGGGAGAGATTTGGGTGGCCAGGGCTTGCCTGACCCCTGCGGAGGCTGGGGGTTGGCAGCACATAGCTACAAGCTTGGGAGGCGGGTGGGCGTGGCAGGCGGCTTGATTGGGGCATGCGGGGAGCATGCATGCACCCAGTCACTGGCGTCATTGCATCATGACCGCCGGGGAAAACATGGAGCCGGCAACCGCAAGTTGTTCCCCACGGCACCACTCCTGGAAAGGCACCTCCCTGGCATGGATCCGTTGGGGTGGGTTGAGTCGCTCCCCACCACCCTGCCGTGAAGGGTAAGTCGCAGGGTGCACAAGGGAGGGGGTCTGATGTCCGGGGATGGCGCTGGGAGGAACAACAGAGGGCGGGGGTCGTGGCCGGAGCTCTGGAGGAGAGAAAATAATACCAAAAAAAAAAAGACTATGGTTGTTTTACACCTCACAAGCAGTCCAAGACATCTGCAAGGCAATGGAAAAGTCAAAAGAGCAGTACAAACAGTAAAAGAGATTTCTCAAGAAAGCTAATGATCCATTCAAAGCTTTACTTGCCTACCAAGCCACACCACTTGCCAATGGCTGCAATCCAGCAGAACTGCTGATGGGCTGAAAGTTGATAAAAACCGTATCCATTTTGCCATCTCTTTGGAATTCAAAACTTCCAGACCAAAGAAAACTTAAAGGCCATGAGCAGTTTTCAAGTTTCAAGTGCAAACAATCATACAATTTAAGACACAGAGCTCATACGTTACCACAGCTTCAGCCTGGGGAATGAGTCTCAATTCTGGGCATGAAGATTTCAGCACAGGTCACAGAACAGCTGTCACCATGTTTCTATCTTCTTCTGAGTTTGCAGGGACAGTTGAGATGCATCAGGAACCACTTTTTTCACCTTCATTCTAGAGAGGTATAACACCGGGGATCAGAAGACGGACTGTCACTGCCTCTAGGGGATCCACCAAATGATCCACCAGAAGGGGTACAACCAGTAACATACTAACATACTAATTGCCAGCAGATTAGGCCTTACGGTCTATTGAATCTGCTCGAACTTCAGATCCCTAGTTGGGTACCGAGGCACTCTCCCCCTCTTGTGTTCCAGAAACCCCTATCATCCATCTCCACCACCTTGGGCCAGGCCATCATCTGATACATCTGCTTTCTGTGTCTGTTCCACCCTCTCTTGAAGCCCTCCACTGTGGATCTCTGCACCAGCTCACCAGGCAGCACGTTCCAAGGATCCACCACCCTCTCAGTGAAAAACCTCCTCCTCTTTTCCCACCTCACCCTTTCACCTTCCAACTTCAAACCATGCCCTCTGGTGATACCTCCCTGCTATAGTCTAAAGATCCCCTCTGTGTTTACCCTATTCATTCCCTTGAGGTACTTGAAGACGTCAATCATGTTCCCCCGTCTCTCCTCTCCTCCAATGAAAACAGGCAGAGCTCCTCAAGTCTGTCCTCATATGTCAAATCCCCTAGTCCACATATCATCTTAGTTGCCCTCCTCTGTACCCTCTCCAGGAGCTGTGTGTCCCTTTTCAAGTGTGGTCTCCAGTACTGTACACAGTACTCAAGGCGTGGTCTAACCAGTCCATTGCACAGTGGCAGAATCACTTCCCTGCTCCTAGAGGAGATCCCCCTCACGATGCATCCCAACATCCTGTTTGCTTTGCTAGCCACTCTCCTGCACTGCTCAGAGTTATTCAGCATGCATCCACCATGACCCCTAGGTCTTTTTCCCCTGTTGAGGCCTCCAGTGCCTCCCTTCCCAGGGTGTACCTGTGTTTAGGGTTTCCCCGCCCAAGATGTAACACCTTGCACTTGGTGATGTTGAAATTTAATTTCCTTATGTGAGTCCACCTTTCTAGGGTATCCAGGTCCCCTTGCAGGGCCAATCTCCCCTCTTCCCACTCAACTACTGCTCCCATCTTGAAGTCATCAGCGAAGAGACTCATATCACATCTTATACCTTCTCTGACATCCGATATGTATGCATTAAACAGGATCGGACCCAGGACAGAGCCCTGTGGTACCCCACTACTGACCTCTCTAGGGTTCAAGAGCTCCCCACCAAAAAACACTCTCTAAGTGCATCCAGCTATCCAGTTTTCAATCCATCTGACCATCAAAGGGCCTACTCCCAACCCCGTCAGTTTCTCCACCAGACCATTGTGGGGAACAGAGTTAAACACCTTGCTGAAGTCCAAGAATAATACATCCACAGGCTTTCCCCTATCCAGTACTGATGTTGCCCATTCATAGAACTCCACAAGATTTGTTTAACACCATCTATCTGGCACAAACCCATGTTGCTGACTATCCAGACCTCCCACCTCCTCCAAGTACACTCCCAATCGTTCCTTTAGTATGCTCAGTACCACTAGAAAATCATGTACCATTACTGTGATCCCAGCAGAGGCTGTTGAAAGAAGACAAGTCATAGAACAAGCAGCTGTGAGACACAGTGTCACGACCTGATCAGGATGGGTGTTGGTCCAACATCAAAGATTGGACTTGTAAATAAAAAGGACTGAGCGTGTTAAAATAATTTCATGGCAACTAACCTGGAGGCAGAATAATCCTCCCACTGAGCCAGAAGTGTTCAGGCTATATACATTTAAGTGACTGAAACTTGGAATCCCTAAACTCACGGGACCAAGTTCAGTATCTTGACATGTACAAGTCCAACAAGGAGGAATGTAATGCCAACAGGGTACTGTAGCAGATGTGACGAACCACTACCCTACCCCTTGTCAGGCACCACAACACACTGGAGGTTACAGAAGCTGGCCAAGCTGCTCCCGTGGCATGGAGAGCTAATCTACTAGCAACTTGGCCAACATGGTCTGTAGACCCGGGTTCTGTTTCTGGCTACCATTTTGCTGAAACATGATTTATCCCCGCCCCATAACCTTTTTTTTTAACTCTGAGGTCTGCTCCCCTCAGAGTTGGTTATTTAAGTTCACAGGCGAGGGGCAGAGCCCCACGTGGGCTGTGGGGTGAAGCCCCCGCATACACTTAAGTGCCTGTCAGGATTTTGGGATTCAGTTATCCTGAATTCAGTCTTGTGGGGTTCAGGATACTGAATTTATAGATTCCATAGGTATTCATTTCGAGCAGTCTACCCTTACCTACATTAACAGCCAACAGTAACAGCAGCAGAAAAGTTTAAACATAGTTTAAAAAGTTAAAGCACAGTAGTAAGTTGTTAATATAAGAGTGCTTGAACTTCTGTAGAAATGTGTATCTGTCCTGAAAGGGGAGATGTGGTGATAGGTGGTGCTGCCATGTAGCCAGCCTATCTGGTTTACTGTGTGTAACCCCTGGAAGGAACTACCCAGAGGAACTTCCTGTTAATAAAGTAATTGCCATCTTGCCTTGAATCTGTGTGCAGCATGGTTATTAACAGCGCACACAACAGTACTGCATATGGCATAAGTTTAAAGTTACAGTCTAGAATACATATATATATATATATATATACAGTATTTAAAGTATCATGCTGTTCGGTAGACATAGTATAAACCCCTTAAGAGTTCAAATAAATCTGCTTATTGCCAGTTTTGCTATACAGACAGTTCAGTTCATTCTGATTGCCTTGTATCCCCAGTAATGTCATTTGGCATCATTACAGAAATATCAGACAGAATGGGAACTGATTTGCTAGTAGTATACTACTGAAAGGCAGATGGGTGGAAAATCTGTGCCAGTTCATCAGTAGGCAGATGAAAAAGTAAAACTGCTGATTCTAGCAAATTCCATCTCTGAATATTTAACAGTTATGCAGATTCATGTGAAAAACATGCCATTGTTGCTTGCAGAGGAGGTAATTGTAGAGTAACAGTAATGGGCATCTCTTGATCTTTTTTCTTATATAGATGTTGCCAGCATTTTAATGGGTAGCAGGCAAGTAAAACCAAGGGCTAACAGCATCTGGATTTAAATATGCAATTTAAAAACATTCCTAGAGTAATCAGCTAGATAAAGCCTTTCTAGGATTAGCAGAGGGATACTGTGCACATCACATTACTCAGCTTAGCAGGCCATCTTTCATTTTGGGAGGAAGTATCACGTTTAATACACTAACTCCTGAAATGAAAGGTTGCTCTCTAAGTTACGTAACATTTCTATGAAGAAGCCCTCTCCCCATTCTATTGCATTTTACACTGAATACATGCTGTAGCTCTGTCCCTCACATATCATCATCATCATCAAAGTGCTGTTTTGGAGTAGAGCTACAGCTTAAGATGCCAAAGCTTACTGAATACAAGCTGACCCTACACAGGCTTTTATCTAGTTAATTACTCTAGGGAATGCATTATTTCAAAACTGCGGGCCTGATTTTCAGAAGACCTAGAATGCTGTAAGCCCTGCGTGCTCTGAACATATGGCGCATGGGGCCAGCAATCAGGATTTCCTACCTTGTGCACTGATTGCCACGAGTTAGACCAAGTTTTTGTGATCTAACTTGCAGCAGTTCTGGGTAACCTTTTTACGGGGCTTGCATCAAATATTTGGTGCGAGCTACCGTAAATTGAGTAAAGTATCGCAGCTGTGTCCAATGTACCAATATCAGGCATAGTTACAGCAAAGCTGTTTGATGCAGCTGCTCCAAAATAACGGTTTTACACAGGGCTTGAGGCAAGCCCTTTGTCACCCTTTGAAAATTAGGCCCCATATATTTAGCCCTTGGGGCAGGTACAACCCTGAAGTAACTTACCTGCCCCAAGCATTTCAGCTGCTCCTAAATATATATTTGATTTCATTTTGAATTGTGTTTTTCTTTTATTTTTCTCTTGGACTGTGCTGTCATTATGTGACTATCTTTCAAGCATGCAGTTTTCATTTGGTACTGACGTACATCACTCAATCTTTCCTCTAAGTACTGGTGCCTGCTGAGCACTGGTAACTAAGCCTGTGCTTCCTACCAAGTATACCAGCAAACTGAGTTGTCTACAACCAAATGGTAGTCAGAGTAGTCCTTTTACTGTAGATGGGGCCCAAAGAGTGCGGTCGCATCTCACCCCCACGTTTTGACTGCTGATGGACTCCAGTTATGGTTCTCTGATTTCTTCTTGGCAAAAAAGAAAAGGTGATGCACTGCGAACTATACATACTGTAGTCATTAGAGAAACCTAGATTTGTAATTATGCTACATTATTCCCAATGTTGGCATTATTGCAACTGTGGTTCATATGTAGTTTCATCATCATTAAACTTGAGGTATACAATATATATGTATCATTCTGTCAGTTTAAAGCTGAGGTGTACAGTATGTGTAATTTAAATGTTGCATGTACAGGGCTAGAAATTCGGTAGTAAATGTGGGGGTTCGGATGTAATACCAAATGTTATATTTCAATATTTATTTGAAATTCCAATGTGTCACCTCAGGCTAAGTATAATATTACTACACTTTTGCACATGCTGAAAATTTCTTATTACAAACATGGGGCTTGATTTTCAAAGCTCAGAACTGGTAAAAGGAGGCTTGCGGCAAGGAGAAATGGCACAAGGGTCTCCTTGTGCCACACCTTGTGCCAATCCTGATTTTCTAATGGACCATCTTCTTCTGGGGGACCACTCGTGCCAACCAGGCTTGTGCCATCCTTGTGATGGCTGCACCAGTGCACCATGGCAGAAGGGGACTTGCACTGTGCAAGGATGCAATATCCCCATACATTGGCATTTTTCAGCCCCCCAAGGGGCACAGGAGCCCAGCAGTTAGACCTACCCAGTGCAGATCTAAGCTGTTGTGTGCCACTGCGGCAGCCCTCACTGAGTAGGTGGTGACCATGTGCCCCCCTTAGAATTCACCAAGACAGACCCCAACACCTGCCAGACTACTACTGGTGCAGCCAGTGGTACATGGGAGGTAAGAGCCCACAACCCCATGTGGTGGAGCTGGTGCATTTTCCTGCCCCCTTCCCCCACAGAACTATGCTCGCATCATTGTCCCTCTGTCGGGGGCAGTTTTCACCCCTTCCCCAGCCAGACCCATCCCACCCCCACCCCATAAGCTTGGGCATCCTCCGGACAACCTGCCAGCCACCAGGTGACAGCCCAGAGGGTTGCCATGCCTGGTCACAGATGCCAAAAACCTGTGCCGCAGCTTGTGGCAGTCCCCTTCCAAGTGCCATTAGGTCAGCACATGGGTCAGCTTGTGGCAAACTAGGGTACTTTGGTGCCAGGTAATCCTGTTCTTTGAAAATATGGTGCAGGGTGCAGGGTGCCTGGCGCACCCAAGTTTGCTGCAGGCGGTGGTGCACCACACCCTGTGTAATCATTTGAAACTTGAGCCCCTGGTATTCAAAATAGAATACTGGTAGTCAAATATTGGTATTCTCCAACAAAAGTCTGGCATCTTTCAAGCACAAATAAATGTAAAGTTTAAGCCCTGCTTGACTAGACAGTGTGTACTATACTGTTCAAAGAAAAGCTGTAGGCAGATCTGCAGTTCAGATGTCACTAAACTTTCATACAGAACTGTATGTGCTCAAATGATTAGTAAACATGGGGGTTATGAGTAAATTTTACAAGATATGGTTTAATGCTATCTTTTAAATCAAACAGTAGCCTTCCATTATGCAACATGTACACTGTTATACATGTAAGTCTTTGAAGTGTTTACCAGCATTAATTATAGCAAGACGATATATCATGTATTTTAAAGCCAAATTATTCAGAAATTTCCGCAAGCTAATTCAACTTATCACAAACTGTTAACCAGATTAGAAACATAGAAACATAGACTTTGATGGCAGATAAGGACCGCTTGGCCCACCTAGTTTGCCCATTTCCCTACCTACAGGATAGGCCGCAGATCCTAGTTAACCAACAGCCTATTTCTTCCTACCCCCCCACAAGAATTGCCTTATGTCTTTCCCATGCATTCTTAAATTCTACCACAGTTTTAGACCCCACAACCTCCTCAGGAAGGCTGTTCCATGCATCTACCACCCTCTCTGTGAAAAAATACTTCCTCACATTGCCCCTGAAAAGCCGCCCCCATCTTTAAATTGTGTCCCCTTGTTCTTGCACGTCTCTTTTCTAAAGATGCTGCCCTCTTGGACTTTGTTGATTCCACTGAGGTACTTAAAAGTTTCTATCATGTCCCCCCCTTCCTTCTTTCCTCAAGGGTATACATATTAAGCTCCTTTAGTCTCTCCTCGTACGGCTTCTCTTGCAGACCCTGCACCGTTTTAGTTGCCCTCCTCTGGACTGCCTCTATCCTGTCTAGATTAGATAATATGTATCAATAATAGCCTCACACTGGAGAACTGGGAGCCACATGCAATTCACAAGTCACTGGATTCACATCCCTATGAACTGCAGAACTTTAGTTAAGATGTCTTCCTTCGCCCGCCTATCACACACTCTTTAATTGTGCTGGACAGGATTTATGGCTATAACTATTATTACCCAAAAACCCTATTGCCATTTGATTATGACTACAGTAAGCTATAATATTTATTTAACATCTTACCACCAAGAATAAGCTACTTGAGGCAAAATGTGCAGTTTCTATGCAACACTTGGTGTGGCAGCTGATTTAATTTACGTACACTGGTGGACCATATGATTAGGTATGGATGGCAGTCACTTTTTAGACTTTTCACCAAAATAATCTACACTTTGAAAAATAATTTGCTTTGCAAAGTGCACACCACAAAAGAAAAGTTGTTGGCACTTGAGTGAATATTCAATTCACAACACCTCTACTCATTAACAAAGGCCCAAACTGAGGAAAAGATAGCCAACTCAGCTAAGAAGGGGGATAAAACCTTTTATAGGTACATTAGGGAGCAAAGAAAGACTCAGGGAGGGATAGTGAGGCTTAATAAAGGGGAGGGCAGAGGGTGACGGTGAAAAGGCAGAGATACTGAACGAATACTTTTGCTCAGTATTCCCAAAAGAAGAGGAGGGAGAGGTATGTAAACCAAACAATAGAAGCACTCTGGATAGTGGGGGGTCGATACCAGGCCATTAATGAAATAAAGGGTCCTGAAAGAACTCCTAAAACTCAAGGTGAACAAGGCAATGGGGCCTGACATGATTCACCCCTGAATTCTAAAAGAACTAAGGGGAGAACTAGGGACACCACTGACTACCCTTTTTAATAAATCATGGGAAGATGGTGTGGTGCCTGAGGACTGGAGGAAGGTGTATTCGATTCCCCTTCACAAAAGTGGGAGCAAGGCAGGAAACTACAGACCTGTTAGTTTGACCTCAGTGGTGGGGAAAATGATGGAATCACTTCTGAAAGAAATAATTGTTGAGTACCTAGAAGCCAACGGGACACAAAACCCAAGGCAGCATGGATTCACAGCGGGAAGGTCATTTCTTTGACTGTGTAATCAAAGTAGTAAACCGGGGAGGGGCTGTGGACATGGTCTACCTAGACTTTGGCAAGGATATGACACAGTCCTACACAAAAGATTAATAAACAAGTTAGCCAGCCTGGGAGTGAGTCCCAGGGTGGTAGCCTGGACAACAAACTGTATGGACAACAGGAGGCAGAGGGTAATAGGAAATTGAGTCAGTTCCAAAGAAAGGGAGGTTACTAGTGGGATACTGCAGGGTTCAGTACTGGGGCCGATCCTCTTTAATGTCTTTGTAAGTGACATTGCGGTGGGAATAGAAGGAATAGTATGCCTCTTTGCAGACCACTGCTGCACAAAGATCTTCAACAGGGCTGATACACAGGGTGGGTGGGTGGGTGGAAATGATGAGAAGGGACTTGGCAAGGCTGGAGGAATGGTCAAAGTATGGCAGCTCAGATTCAATGCAATGGTGCAAAGTAATACACCAGGGAAACAAAAACCCAGGAGAAGAGTACACAACGGGGAAGGGGGGGAACTAACAACAACAAAAATAGAAATGGACCTGGGGGTAGTCATATCAGACCACCTACAGGTGGGAAAGCAATGTGAAAAGGCAGTAAGGAAGGCTAGGGGGATACTGGGATGCACAGGGAGAGACATCGCCAGTAGAAAACAGGAAGTTGTCATCCTTCTGTACAAACAGTTGGTGAGACACCATCTGGAATGCTGCGTGCAGTTCTGAAGACTCCATCTCTGCAAGGAAATAGACAGGATGGAGGCAGTCCAGAGGAGGGCGACTAAAATGGTGCAGGGTCTTCACCAGAAACCATACGAAGAGAGACTAAAGGAGCATAATATGTATACCCTCAAGGAAAGGAGGGAGAGATGGGGACATGGTAGAAACTTTCAAGTACCTCAAGGGAATCAACAATGTTCAAGAGGGTAGCATCTTTCAGAAAAAGATATGTGCAAGAATAAGGGGGCACAAGTTAAAAACTGAGGGTGGATGGCTCAGGGGCAATGTGAGGAAATATTCTTTCCATGGAGAGCATGGTGGACACATGGAACAGCCTTCCTGAGGAGGTAGTGGAGTCAAAAACAGTGGGTGAATTCATGAATGCGTGGGACAGACATAAAGCAATTATAGTGGGGGGGTAAGAGGAAGTAGGCTTTTGGTTAACTAGGATCTGCAGCTTATCCAATAGGTAGGGGAAATGGGCAGACTGGGTGAGCCAAGCTGATCTTATCTGCCATTAAAGTCTATGGGCCAGATTTTCAAAGGGCCCTTAGATCCACTTAAGCTGCATCAAACAACTATCTTGAGTCAGCTCTAGGTGTGCCAAATACTGTGCACCATATGTTGCAAGAAAAGCATTATCTGTGACAAAGTTCCCCAAACTGACACAAAAGATCCACTGTGTTAACAAAATGGTGTAAGGGATGAGAATAATGCATGCTGCACCAAAATAAATGGTGCAAGTTGAGTCAAAAAAATGACTCAAGGAACAAAATGATGCAAACTTAGTAAACAAATGGTGCAAACTGAGTAAAAAATGGTGCAAGCTGAGTCACAAAAATGGTGCAAAGGATGAGAATGACACAAGCTAAATAAAAAAAAAAAAAGGACAGATGAAATGGCCAAGACTAAGCCCCTAAAATGTTATAAACTAGCCCTGCAGGAGAATACTGGCCCTTAATAGTAGCATAGTCAGGTCTGACCACCTGCTGTGGATCTCTTTATATGCTCTAGTGTCCCTTAGACCAGCTCTGGCTGGTCTAACAGCGATATGCATCCTAAGCACAAGGACAGAATTTGCATTCTTTGAAAATCCCAAATAAGGGGATGGTGCATCATTTCGGTGACGCAGACATCCCTTCCGACATAGTGCAGGCATTTTTTTTTAGTGCAAGCATGGAGCAAGCCACTCTGGTGCATGCAAACCTGTTTTAGATGCAAACACCATTTGAAAATCAGTTGATACATCCTGCTCCTTGCATCATGTGTTTTTGACGCAAGCACCCTGCGTCATTCTGTGACCTTTGAAAATCTGGCCCTATGCTTCTATGTTTATGTTTCTATGTTTCACGATCAGCATCAAGTCTGTATTTGAGACACTAGTAAGCCTTATCAAATTTAAGTATATATTCTTCATTAGCAAATCTATAAATTTGGCTAGCAGTCAAGTGTTGCTAAAACAAATTACTTAACTAAATGCTTTCTTATCTCAGTCTTTAACCAGTGTTTGCTATCATACTGAGGCCTAGTTTCTTCCTTAGTTGATGTAATTATTATTATTTTTTTTTATATTGTATTTCTCCCCCATGGTCCCAGCCATCTCTTTCCTTCTTTAATCCCCCCCAGCACCATCCCCCGAGGATCATACCCCTTCCTTCCATGCTCCCATGATTTACCCTTTGTGGCAGGGTGCTGGGGAGTGACTCAACCCACCAGGAACAGATCCAGCGCCGGAGAGGTGTCATCTTGGGGGTGGCGCCTGCAGAGAATGGTGTTTATGCCACTCAGCCAGGCCTTTTTTTCCACTTTTCTTGTGGAGGGGGAGCATGCAATGCCAACAGTGGCATGCAGTGCGCATGTCCACATGCTGCACAGCAGTCAGCTGCTCCTCCTACCCAGCCCTATGTACAGGACTCGGCATGCCAACTCCTAGCCTCCACTAGGTGTCAGGCAACTGCTGGTCCATGTTCCCTGCCCTCCCCAGGAGAGGAGAGGAGAGGACAGCTGTCCCCTGGATGCTTGATCTTCTCCATTCCCTGGCCAACCCCTGGCAACCCACTCACACCACGAACACAGGTCACCGGCGTGACAGGAGGTAAGGCATGCTGCCTCATTCCTCCATGCCACTGGGTTAGAAGTTGATGTAATTATTGACTCAAAATGCCTTTTCAAAGGTTACTGTAGTCTTAAACCTAAATCTAGCTCCAAGGCAACAAAATAAGTAACTGTTCCAATGTGTCTTGTGTGGCTACAGATTTTAAATTGCACATCTCTGTTTGTTGTACATTGAAACACAAATTGTGAAGAGAAAGAAATAATGTGACCTAACTGGGAATTGAACCCAGGTCCCTGGAATATAGTCCCGTTGCTCTACCACTGAGCTATTTGGTTCACATTAGGTGTACGTCTGACTTATAAGAGAAAGAAATACTGTGACCTAACTGGGAATTGAACCCAGGTCGCTGGAATATAGTCCCGTTGCTCTACCACTGAGCTATTTGGTTCCCGTTAGGTGTACATCTGACTTAGTTGGTAGCACATATGCTTCAGGGCCAGAAAGCTATTGGTTTTACTTCTATACTGGGATTGCACATATACCATAAAATGTTTGCACCCTAGTTCAGTATTGAGGGGGAGGGGCTATATTTCAGGGGTGTGCCATCCTTTGGATGAGACTTTATACTGAGAGTCTGTCTGCCTTTTCTGGCTGTTGTTCAGATGGGCATTAAAGAGCCCACATTTTTTTTTGAAAATAGTACAGGAATTTCCCCAATATCCATGCCAAGTTTCCAAATTCCCTTGTTCAATAAAGTACCACAGACTACTTATTTTGGTTCAATTTCAGTTTCATTTGGTTTGCATTGGTATTCCCCTCTTCCAGATGAGGCTAAAAATAAGCAGTATTGTCTAATCCCCCTTTCCTGGCCAACAAAACTGACCACCCATCTAACATTGCTGAGCCTGGGGTTATCATCCATTTTGTTCTCTAATTACAAATCTTGCAGCTAGGAACAACTGAGATAGTAACTAGGTAATGGTGCAGTATTATCCATTGCTTTGGATTTAAAACACAATTTGTAATAAAAAATAATGTGATCTATCTGGGAATTGAACCCAGGCTCCCAGAATAGCAACCTCATGCATTAACACTCAGCTATCTGGTTCACATTGCAACTTGGGCAGTGTGGTTTCAGAAGCTGAGCGATATGCCATATCGCCATAGTCCAGAAGATGAAGTAGGAAATGTCTCATTACCATTTCAAATCCTATGAGATGGTCATCCCTAAAAAAGTAATCTATGTTTTCCTACTGGCCAAAATTCCATTAAATGGATAGGAGGCAAAATACATCTGGCCCTTTTTGCAGTGAAACAATTTTCTTTTGTCCCCTGTGCATTAATTATCATACAATTTTCCTGGCTCCAAATATATACCTCACCCAATAATTGCTGTGTATTACTAGCATTTTCTCTTTGACATATTTTTACCACACAGGTGTCATCTACATACTTCCTCATCAACAAAAGAGGTCCATGTAACTCACTCCCCAGGACACACATGGAAACAAATCACCACAGCTTAGTATGTCTCTCCTGGTCAAACACATACAAATAAAATAAATAAAACTTCAAATTTGTAATTAAAATTTGAATAAAATGAGTTCTAATTTAGTACCCTGGGGAACCACCATTAATTAGTAGTAGTATAAAATGTTAGTTTTAAACAGTAATACATACTAGGACCAAAGCCTACTCTCAGACTCATACAGTTTCCATCCACACATATCATATTTATGCCAAATGCAAACCAATTATACCACCAGTATTAATTATACCACACTCAGAGAAAACTCCCCAAATTACCATGCCATGTGCATTCTTTTAGGAATTATTTTACCGATCTGATTAATGCAGGATAAAAAATTATTGTTCAGTCAATTTCTGCACTAAAAGTGTTTGATTAGTAATGTCAAAGGCCATTAAAATGTAATAAGGACCAACCTACAGATGTGGCCCTCTTCTACAGTGATGTGCACTAAATGCAAAAATTTTAACAAGACCATGAACTGTGGACTATCCCCATTGACCCAAACTGATTAGGGCCAACCATGTTCTTAAAATGCTTCTAAAGACAGGTATATACAACTCGTTCATATAAAGTACCTTGGCAATGGTAGATGTAAGAGGAATTTGACCTAAGATAGTTGGATGCATTAGTATTAAGGGACATTTTAGGAACTGCAACAATACTGACTGTTTTTGGTGCCCAAGAAACTGATGTCCTCCAGCACTGAAAAATTAAAAACTGAACACAGGGCAAGGGCTAAAAGTTTTCCCCCTTATTTTAATAGCCAATTAGGGATTTCTTCAGATTCACCATTTTACTTTCAAGTCTCGCCTTGACCTGTTTAGATCTATGTGAGTATTAATTCTGTACCTTGATAAGAACCATGTAACAATATCATTGTAACAGGACAACTTTGTAAACAGGACCTCTAATCTTAACAGTTACATCTTGTATAAGCATAAAGGTCTTTATTACTATTACTATTACTACTACTACTACTACTACTACTACTAGACTTTAGTCACATTATACTTCTTAGACCAGTTTCCATCTATTTAGTAGAAAGGAGATATTTATCCAGAATAAAATGAACCTCACAGTGCACCTTCTCCAGACCTGGTAAATTGTTAGGCATTGACAAAAAACTTGTGTTAAGGACTTCAGTTAAATCAGACACACACAACAAGTTTCATTCCATAAATACAGAGGGAAAATGTCTTGCTGATTTTCAAAATGTCCCCAAAAAGGAAATCACAGATTCCCACCATTTACTAGGATCTAGCTGTATTACACTACCTATTTTAGTCTGGAGCTATTTTTGCCTCCACTTAATTTCATGACTGACCTGATTCCAATGCTATATCTTTTAACAAGAGGGTTATTTTCTTCCCTAAAGGCTATCTGCCTCTTAGCAATTAGCTGTTGCACCTCATCAGTCACTCTGGGCTTGTCAGTACATAGGCATACAGCTTTTATAGGAGCAACTCATCTAAAGAGGACTGAATTATATAATAAATGTATTGCCATAACGCTAAGCAAGGAATAGTACATTTTAACCCTTTGGCTGTCACCGACAGGTATACTTATCCTAAAAGCCTATACGTTCTAAATCATCTGTCAGCCTATGGGTTAACAAAGTCTCAAGTTAGAATAAATAGCTCTGAAAATAATTGTCTTGTAGAACTCAGTTACTTTCCTTGATAAGGTGACAACATTGGTAGGTTTGGGATACAAACTGGCCTCATTACTACCACAGTGTGATCAAATTTCCTCAACAGACACAAGATATTCAGAGCCTGATTGTAGGAAGGTATATTTGTAAGATTTAAATCTAAACAGAAGACCCACTAGTAGGGGATCAAACTAACTGTTCCAACTTAAAGAGAATGTCTACAATTATTACAAAGGCTTTTTAAACACCACTGCCCATTACCTAATACTGGTGAAAGTCTATTGAGCTAAAAAGTTATAAAGTGAAATTGTTCAAGTGTTCCTCTTTGGGAGGGAAGGGATCATAAATTTGCCAAAGCAAGCAGCCAGCCAATCCCTTCCGCTTCCCAATCTGCCAGCACTGCCCCGCAATAAGATGTTTTGTGCTGTCTAACTAGGGAGAACAGAGGGGCAACGTCCATTGAAGTCAATGGAGCATTTTTTCAAACCCATTTTATGTGTGTTAAGCCCACTTTGATAAAAAATGTAAGCTACCACTTAACTAATACGGTCCCTGTTAGTTAAGTGGTAGCTTTCATTTTTTATAAAAAAAATAATTGGCATGCTCTCTGTGCTGTGACTCTCTCTCTGTCTCTGTCCCTGTCTCTGTCTCTGTCCCTGTCTCTCTCTCTCTCTCTCTCTCTCTCTCTCTCTGTCTCTCTCTCTCTCTCTCATACACACACACAATAATATACACCTGCCAGAAAGTTTTTAAAATATCTAAAATAAAAAGAAGCATTTTGTTTGGACTACCCAAGTGCATTATAAAGCAAACAATAGAAAGGTTCTGTATACTTGAAAAATGTTGCCATCTTGGAGCGGTGTTAAGTGAATTCCACTTACTCTTCAGGCTTTTGGATTATTATCACATTACACCTGCTCAATGGCATTATTTTCCTCCATACAAAATCTTTCAGTCATTTTATTCCCTACATAATTACTGCTTAAAGTTGATATCAACTGGAAACCAGTATGGAGCAAATTCTGCATTGCACAGTTATAATGTCACAACCATGTAATACAAGATTTTCAAAACATTTTGGTTAAAAAAAGTAAATGCTGCCATTATGCAGCTCAGTAACCTCTCTACCACCTCTTCTAATAGCCAATAACCATTGTACTTTCACTTGCAGCCACCCAAATCTTTTTTATCATTGGAGCATCATTACAGTTTTTTGCTGACCTCTCAACACAAGTCAAGAACATAACAGTCTAATACCTCTTTCTTGGTGACCACACTCCTGACTGAATTGTCATCCCTGTTGATTTATTCAAAACCCAGATAATGTGAATCTTAGTTACCAGCCTTCTCCAGTATATTTGGAGCTGCTGCTGCTTATGGTGATTCTGTTTGTTTACGATTCAGACCTACATATGGAATCCATCCTATGGTACCCTGATAGGTCTCTGGGTGGAGATATTTACACCAGTAATTATGAAAAATGAAAGATGGGCAACTGTGTGAAAAAAAATTTTTTTATGTTGGCTCGTGCTTGCGCAGCCAACATACTGCATTACTAGCAGATTTGGAGGTGCGGTCACTGTGGGCGAATGCAGGGCATGCATCAGTAGGTGCATCCCTCATTCCCCAATAAGGCAGCTGCAGGTGCTGACACCAGCAATGCATAAACTGGCTCCCAGATCAAACAAAAGGTCTGCTGCAATGAGAGCCAAGCTTCTCACGCAGTAGCGTGCCTTTCCTGGTGAACCAGTTTACAAAACATGGCAGCATGCCACCGCAAGGTGCCCTGACCCACTTCATTTGCTGACGGGGAGACCACTCCTGGTCAGCATAATGCAACCCCCTCTCCCATTTAAAGTGTGTGCCAAGGGGGTGCCCAATCCCCCTTGGCATCATGTCCCCACTTCCCAGTTTAATTTGCCAACAGGGGAGCCCACTCCCCATCAGCATAATTTCCCTCTGATTTGTTGTGTGTAGATAGAGGTGCCCAATCACCCATCAACTACAGAACCCCCCCAAAAAAAACACTCAGGTGGCATGCTGGGAGCCCACCCAGCATGCCAAGTGCCCCTGTTAAAGAAAAACCATCCCGCAATTTTTTTTTAAACCTGCAGAGCAGAAAATGGTCCCTCGTTGACTCTGGTGGCCCTGCCCCAAACCCACACTCACCCTCTGTGCACCCTAACTCCCCACACCCCCCATACCCCATATTTACCCCTGGAGCCTGGTGCGAGGATCTTTGGTGGACCAGGAACACGTCTGCACTCTTCAAAGCCAACCATAAACTGAAGAAATTCCGGTAAGCTGTATAATGGCATAAATAGGGTTTTTTCAACTTTGGTGCCTATCTCAGACATTTTGGGGAATTTTGGCACCAAATTTTCAACATGGGGTTATTGGGACCCCTCCTCATGAATTCAGTCACTGTCATGGCATTATTCTGTCCTGAAAGGTGATTTCACAGTCACTGCGAGGAATCACCTTTTGGGACTGATTAACGAAATAACAGTGCCACTGTTCATGAGGGGGGCTCTCAAAAAGCCTATGTTGCAAATTTGGTGAAAAAATTCAAAAAATGGCTGTTTTACGAGCGTGCGTTCTGCAGTTTTAATGCACTTTCGTAACTTCATGAATTTGTAATATTTTCACTCCAGATTTTCAAAATTGACATTTTTCCACACCTCCTTATGAACAGTACAGCTGTCATTTTACATATCCTGGCTGAAATGTGTTTTCGCACTTCAGGCACAGAATAGCGCAATCGCTGTGTGAAATAAGTTTTCAGGACAGTTTGAGAAAATGATGGTGACACTGTTCATAAGCAGAAGTCCTAAAATGCCTAAGTTGAAAATTTGGTGATGAAAGTCCATAAAATTACTGTGTTACAAGCGTGCATTGTGCAATTTCCATGCACCCTTGTAACTTCACAAATTTGCAAAATTTTCATGCCAGATTTTCAACACTGGCATTTTTTCCCATCTCCTTATGAACAGTACAGCTGTCATTTTTCATATCCTGCCCAAAATGTGTTTTCGCACCTGTGGTGCACAAAGGTGTGGTCGCTGTGGGAAATCAACTTTTGGGACACATTAACAAAATCACAATGCCACTGTTCATGAGGGGATGTCCCAAAATGCCTATGTTGAAAATGTGGTTAAAAAATCCCCAAAATAATTGAGTTACGGGTGTGTGTTGTGCAGTTTCTATGCCTGCTCATGACTTCACCAATTTTTCATATTTTCACCTCAGAATTTTCAGCATTGCCATTTTTTTACACCTCCTCATGAACAATACAGTTGTCATTTTTCACATCCTGCCCAAAATGTGTTTTCATGCCTGTGTCACCAAATGGCATAGTCGCTGTGCAAAACCACCTTTCGGCTAACAAACTGATGTGCCGCTCTTCATGAGCTGGGGTCACAAAAAGCCCATGTTGAAAATCTGGAGTGAAAATACCAACAAATGCCTACAGCGTTAGGGTTTCCAACTGTAACATCCCACCCTGTAGAAACTGACAGGCATCAGGGATGTGACTTGGGATCATTAGCTGTGATGCTCATCTCATTCCACCCACCCCCACCCTGCAGCCACTGACAGGCATTGAGGTGTGCCTTAGAGTGTTCGGCCCATTCTCCTATACTGCAACCATCTCAGTGTATTTTCTTATGGAATGGGGTAAGCATAAGGCCCAAAGGCCCTAAAGCACACCACAACACTTGTCAGTGTCTACAAGTAGGGCAAGTAAAATGGCATGAGCGTCATAGCTGATGACCCAAAGGCACACCCCAATGCCTGTCAGTCTCTGCAGGGTGGGAGTGGGGGTGGGGTTGGCATCAGTTCAGTACTCGACTGCCATTCCTATTATGCATCTCTAACTTCTGCACTACCAATACCAGTGTGACAACAATTGACATTGACAAATGCTTGTTTACTCAGCCTTGGTGTGCGTTACTTTTATAGATCACTCAACATTCCCTCCTGTGGTTTATGTGGCAACACACACCATGGACATATGTTGAAAAAAACACTTTGCACACAGTTACCCATACATACTCTATCTCAAGCACTTGTGGTTGGAAGGTACTAGTGGTTGTTGCTGAGAAACAAAAACATCCTTTTCCCTGGTATGTGAGATGGCCTTCATGACCATCTAATTGGCAGTTATTGGAGTCACTGTCTGATGAAACAACCAAGGTCCCGTGGTTTATGGAGAAGCAAAATCTGCCCCCCCCACCACAAGTACTAGCTTTTATTTGTGTTATTTAACCAATGAGCAATGTTCTTAATTCATCTCATGTTTTAATCTAATTAGTTGGTCTGAGTGAACGTTATTCTCAAGTCATTGGTGCAATATGATGGATGCAACCCCAGAATTTCTGAAGAAACTACAGTGAACCCCTGAAGTTCAAGTCTGAATGATAAAACTGCCAACACACACACACACACAAACCTGCTTTTCATGGGGAACTCATCATTCCCCCAACAAAAACATGGGACCTATACGTCTCAATTAGGTAAATCATATATTCTAACCTAATTAGTTGGTCCAAGTGAGTGTTATTCTCTAATCATTAGTGCAGAGTGATGAATGCACTCCTAGAATTTCTGAAGAGACTATAGTGAACCCCAGAAAATTATGCAGCAACACACACACAATGTAGAATTATATGTTGAAAGCACTTTCCTCAGTTGATCGGTACTGGAGCTAGAAACACAAACATGCACTGTATATCTTTTGATATTTCCTAACCACTATACTGTCACATAGGAGTCCCCCGTGGCTCTGCCTTTCAGTCTCATTATCAAAGGACTTGCTGTGGGGGATTGTGAAATAGTAATGGTAGGCAGAATGTCACAGGATCAACCAGATAAATTACAAATAAAAAGATTTGTAACATTAAAAAATTACCACCAGTGCAATTTACCTACTCCGGACCTATAGATCCCATGTTTTTGCCAGGGGAATGCTTACAGTTCCCCTTTAAGTACCTGCTCAAAATTATTTTTAAAGACATCAGTACCCTCTCTGAAATTTATCGATGTGTGCATTTGTATATGCAGACATGTGCCATACTTATAAGGAACAATCACCTGGAGTACTGCATCCAGTTCTGGAGACCACACCTCAAAAAGGACATAGAGCGACTGGAGACTGCAAAGGAGGGCAACAAAGATGGCGCAGGGTCTGCATCATGAGCCATATGAAGCAAGACTAAATCATCTCAACTTATACTTCCTAGAACAAAGGAGGGACAGAGGAGACATGATCAGACCTTAAATACCTTAAGGGAATACACTTGGTACAGGCTCAGAGGCTCTTCCAGGAGAATAAGGGTGCACAGGCAAGAGGTCACAACAGGCTGTTAAAGGGATGTAGGTTCAGAAGCAATGTTAGGAAGTTCTTCTTCACAGAGATGGTGGTGGAACATTGGAACAGTCTTCCCCCAGAGGTTGTAGAGGCAAAGACGGATACAGAATTTAAGCTAGCATGGGACAGTCAGTGTGGAAACCTCAGGAAAAAGACAAGCTGCAGAGGGTAGACTTCACTGGCAGACTAGATGGATTGCACAGTCCCCTTCTGCCATCACATTCTTATGTTCATAAAACATTTAAATATTTGAAGTGAAATGATCCAGGTGTTGAAGTCCAGTAACAGTGAAAGTGGAGTGGAACCGGCACCTACCAAAAGGTTCAAACACAGTTCCATTGCTTCACTTCAAAAAGACCGTGCTAACATAGAATATCTTAAATTAGTGCAGATATCTTTAATCTTCTGTGCACACAATAAATCAAAACAAACTCACAATTCCTGTGTTACAGCACCAAGATCATGTATCTTTGTCCACAGAAATGTCCATAAAAAGTTCCTAGTCCAGTATAAATGTTTAAAAGCTGAAAGCCAGAACAACAAAAGCCACTGACAAAGCAATCAGAGAAACACGTCAGGAGACGGAACAGGGAGGGGCCTTCGCTCTTGCTACCAGGAAGTACTCCACCACCCAGTTTGCTCTTCCGGGTTGCAGCTTTTAAACTTTTCTAGTAGTCCAGAACACTTTTCAAATCACCATTAAAAGGGCCCATAATACGTTTTAAATATGTTGCTTCTTCTTTTATGTTTACCCAAATCTGTGTCTTCCAGATTTCAGACTAAAGTGTAGAAAAGCTTGGCTACCACAAAAGAATTCTGTTTGATACCTGGGGGCCGATTCCAGGATGAATGTCACAACTTGCAGGCGTATGCGAGTTGTGACATTCGCTGCTAAACTGGAGACTCTGTACCGCATATTTTAAAGAGTGGCATGATCCCAGCACTTATGATGTCCAACTTGCGACATGCGTAGGCTAATGGCACTGGCATGGCATGGCAGCCCCACGCATGTTGCAAGTCATAACTCTACAGACTGCCCCCACCCGGAACAACATGGCATGCACGGGGGCATGGAAGGCTAGACAGGTTACACAGGTGTCTGCAAGAGCACATGAGAAAATGGACCCCCAGGGTCCCCAACATTTGGGGGTGGGGGGAACGGACATGTTCGGGGGGCACGCGGAGCACTGCAGGACCTTTGCCATGGTGCTGTGAAGTGGGCATCCATCAATTGGCACTGAAGGATGCCCCTTAGAGCATGTCTGAGATGTTTTAACTTCGCTCCACCATTGCAGCTCCTAAAATAGTGTAAGTGGGTTACGGCAGCACCCTTTTGGAATAAGACACAGTTGCTGCCGTAACCCACCCTTGCACCATGTCATTGAGGGTTGCAGTGTAGTGGGTGGCGTAACCCACATTTGGTGTAACCCACATATGACATGGTGCAAGCAACCTTTTGGAATCACAGACAGTGTAACACATGACACAAGTTGTGATTTACACCATGGGGTTTGACGTAAGTTGGCTTGCTCTGGAGTACGCTGTCTTGGAATTGGGCCCCTAGTCACTAAATGGCCACTTTCCTAATGTAACAGTGCCTTTGTAAAAAAAAAATGGATTTGAAATGACAATAAATGTAAACAGAATAAGTGAGCCATAATACTCATGTTAGACCAGAGCATGGAGAACGTAGCTTCCTTTCAACACAAAACAGAAAATCTAAAATTGCCACAGTCTAGAACAAGACTATTATTACAGCAAATGACTGGACCTGTCAATAGGATTTGCTGGTGCAAGTTTTACTGTGGAGTTACATGTTGCAGAAGACCAGATAACTATTTATGCAGCAAGGTACAGTAGGATTTGTTTAAAACTGTTGTGTTAGTATGCTAAAAGTGTAAATGACAGAAATTTATTTTGTGTGTTTCGATGTAGACCACCAGGTACCTGTGATGGAGGATGTAAGTTGTTTACATACCTGTTTTAGAATTTTAGCAACCAGTCAATTCCACAGTTAGGCACAGTGCTGAGCAACTGTAGACCAATCTCACTACTATCAAGTATAGGCAAAATACAAGAGAAGCTGGTGCATGGCCAACTGATGGAATACTAATAGAATACTTGGCTGCACAACAGTTCCTCACAGATTCTCAGTTTGACTTCAGGAGGGAATGTTGGACCACCACTGCCCTTGCCAGATTCACAGATGACCTGCACCAGGATTTGGAGAAGGATGTCCTAACTGGCGTGGTCTTCATGAGCTTGACCAAGGCATTTGATTTGGTGAACCACCCCCTTCTGGTGACAAAAATGAGAGTTTTGAAGTTGGCCCACCAGCACTGGAGTGGTTTACTTAAGCAATAAGGCATGACGGGAGGGGGCATTATGGTGGGATAATGGCCCACCTTGGAAGCATGAGGTGAAGCCAAGTGCTTCCACCACCCAAGAGTGTCTGTTAGTCCACCATAATGCCCCCCCTGGAGTGCCTTATTGCGATTATGAAATGGGTCCCTATCAGTACTTTATAAATAAATAAAATACTAAAATCAATATTTTAGTTGCCAAAAAAAATATAAGATGTTAAAATTAATCATTAAAATGAAAAAAAAAAGTCTGATTTGGACATTGTGTTTTGACCAGTTTGCCAGTAGGTGACAGCATAGTTTCTTTTTCTCACTGTAAATAATGGAAGTACTACTGTGCAGTGGCTTCAGGTTGTTTGCTTTAGTTCAGGTCGGGGCAAAGCAGGTCAGGTTAGAAGCCTTGGTGTGCAGAGTATTTCTTTGGGGCACAGCTGGATTTTGTCCTTAAAAAAAAGTAAAATGTTTTTCCTAAGGCACTAGGGAAGAGAGAGTAGCTCAACAGTCATGAAGTAGCGAGAGTTCCGCTGCCGCTCACGGCAGCTATGGAGATCTGAATGCAACTTAGTATGGATCATGTCTCTTCTGGGCACATAGGGCTTTTGTCTTTAATTTAAAAAAAAAGGGAAAAGATTTGTCCATGGCACCGGGAAGGAGAGAGTAGCTGTGCAGCTTTGAAAAAGAGAAAAGATTTGTCCACAGTGCCGGGGAGGAGAGAGTAGCTGAGCAGCCTTGTGGTAACAAGAGTTGTGGTGTTGTGAGAGGCACCTATGGAGATCTGAATTCATCAGGGCTGCCAGAAGATTTATTTAGTTTTTGTTGAGTGGGAAAAGGAGGTCTAGGCAGTTCATTTCTGCTTATACAGTACAGTAGTCTCCATCCGTTTCCCCCGCCCCCCCCCCGTGTGGTAAAAGAGTGGCGCTTGATAATTTAAAAAAAACCAAAGTGCTATCCACTTCCTGTGAGGCAGGCAGTGGGAGATGGTCAGTTAAGAGGTGGAGGACTTCAGAGGTGCATGCTGAGTTTGTTGGTCTGGGAGTACTTTCAGTCGGGCTGTTGTGCTGGGATATCAGCTTGGCTGAAAGTACCCTTCAGCCAATCAGGATTCAGTATTCTTAGCACCCATTTCATAATGATTATTTAATGAACTGAAAGCAGGTCAGGGTCGATTGTGCTTTGTCTTCCTCCTGTTCAGTTCAGCAAGGTGTACCGCAAGGCTCAATTTTGGACTCACTGCTATTCACAATATTCATGAGTGACATGCTGAGCATCTGCTGATGAAACTGTGCTATATTCTACTGCTCAAACCATATTGATGTGTTGAATAAAAATTTAGTAACTTAATTTGGTAAACTGCAAAAATGATTTGAGGTAAATAAGCTGTTACTAAACAGGAGGATGATAAAGGCCATGCTCTTTGTACATCACACAAGTTTAACAAAAATACAACTAAATTAAGTATTGAAATGCTGGACAGGTTGGTCTTGGCTATGTTGAGCATATAAAATATCTAGAAGTAACAATGGATTGGTGTCTTAGCTATGAAAAGCACATGGAATTGAATCCGAAGAAGGACGTGCTGGTCCAAAAGCTAAAGCAATTTGTTGTTTTTGTAACATCTTTGTTGGTCCAATAAAAGGTATCGAACCATCTGCTCTGGATTTGTACAAAATAATGACATTTTACAGAGGTTGTTAAATGTGCTGACATCTGAAACTAAAACAAAAATTGCAAGAAATTGTTTACTGCCTATTGTGGACTTGGGCAGTTTAATCTTGGAGTTCTGCCTCAAATGGAATTTTGAATAAAATGCAGGTACTGTACAATGCAATGTGTAGCTTTGCGACTGGAAGTTTTTATAGAGAGGAACATTGTAACCTGTATAAAAAGGCTAAATTGGTTGCCCTTGGCACAGAAAGATGCTTTGAGTGTGACTTAGTTTATTTGTAAAATAAAATTAATCTCTTGATGAGAAAGATCCATTATCAGATCTCTTTGTTAAGTTTTGAAAGGACAGTTAAGATCATCTGAAAAGAAGTCATTGGCAAACCCTGCTTATGTTCCAAAGAGCACTTCCGTATTCTGCTATAAAACTGTAGAATAATTTAACCAGAGAGATATGCACCTTGCACCCAATTCTAGAAGGGTTACACCTGGTGTAACCTGACTTGTGCCACATGAAATGGCGCAAGTAGCAAGTTACGCCAGGAGTTTCGACATACGGTATTCTACAAAGTGGTCTGTGACATGCCGTAGGCCACATGCACCAAAGTGGACTTACGCCAGCACTTACACCCTAAACTCCCTGCGACATGGCACTAGGGGATTTACGGCAGCAGTTGTGCCTAATTCCGGTCGGGCAGCAACAAAGTGCCCAAGGTCGGTATTCTATAACAACCCCTGGAGAAGAACCGGCAATATAAGTTAGACCAGCATCTAGCTGGTGTATCTGAACGTATGCCCTTCGGGGGTTGTGTAGCCCCACCAACAGACCACACCCAAGCCACGTGCCCACCTCCCTATGCCCAGAACACTTTATATATAATTTCAGTTTATTCTACATATACTCATCTATATTACATGTAGTCATATATTTTCTTTGTTTTGTTTTGGTTACTATATTTGCCTAGTTCATTTTATTTCTTTACGCCCCCAAACTTTTTGCAGTGTAACAGAGCCTTTTTATTCATAGATTCATAGAAGTAGCCAGCAGATGAGGACTGCATGGCCTACCTAGTCTGCCCATGAAAACCCCCAAGTAGTATTCATCTACTGGAGGGGCCCTCAAACTTGTCTCTCCCATCATCAGTATACCCATATATTTATCCCATGCATGCTTGAACTGCATAATCATTGCCACTCCCACCACCTCCTCTGGCAAACTATTCCCGTCATTCACCATCCTCTCAGTGAAGAACTTCCTCACATTTCCCCGGACGCTGCCCCCCAACAAGTTCATACAGTGCCCTCTAATGTTAGAATCTCCACTCCATTGAAGCAGACTTTCCACCTGTGCCTTATTAATCCCCTTCAAATATTTAAATGTCTCAATCATATCCCCCCTTCTTCTTCTATCCTCCAAGGAGTACAGGTTCAGTATCCAAAGCCTCTCCTCACAGGTCATCCCCTGCATACCCAGCAGCATCCTGTCAGGCCTCATCTGCACTGTCTCCAACCTGTCCTTGTCCCTGCATATATAGGGCCTCCAAAACTGCAGGTCATACTTGAGGTGTGGTCATTCCAGTGATACATTTAGGGAAGAAGCACTTCTCTCCTCCTGCTGGTGATCCCCCTTCCTATGCATCTGAGCATTTGATTTGCTTTTTTCCACCACTTTCTCACAATGTTTTGTCACCTTAAGGTCATCAGTAATAATTACTCCCAGGTCTCTCTCCTCCCCTGTGGTGATCAACACTTCCCTCCCCAAGTACATATTCTGCACCTGGGTTTCTATTTCCCCAGGTGCATGATTCTGCATTTCTTAGTATTGAACCTCAGTTGCCACCTCCTGGACCACTCCTCCAATTTCCTCAAGTCAGCCCTCATCTTGTCTCCCCCCTGTATGTTCACCCTGTTACTGAGCTTTGCATCATGTACAAACAGGCATAATCTCCCTCCCAAACCTTCTGTAATATCACTGACATAGATGTTAAAAAGCACGGGTCCCAACACGGACCCCTGTGACACCCATTGGTCACCCTCCCTTCCTTTGAGCATACCTTATTCATCACCACCCTTTGACTCCTATCCCTAAAACAATTTCCCACCCATTTCTCTATCTTTGTCCCCACCCCTAGGCTCCTCAACTTCATTACCAACCTACGTGGGATGGTATCAAAGGCCTTGCCAAAGTCTAGATAGGCTACTTCTACTGCCCCACCCTGGTCTACCACCCTAGTTACCTCATCAAAGATTTTTTTTTTCTGTTACTCCTTTTTTACCTGCCTGCCACTCAGTCTGCTTCATGTCCTGGCATCCATCCCATCTAGCTACCGTCCAGTCTACCACATCCCTGGAGAGCCCCCACTGCTTATTACCCCCATGGCTTGCCCCCGCTGTGGGGTGGCGGAGAGTCTCCCTTACTCCCCACCAAACCAGGATCCAGTAACCACGGTGGTGTCCCCAAGGCCATGCATCACTTGACGGCCATCAAGCCACTACGACCGTGCATCATATTTTTCCCCATTTTCTTGTGCATGAGAGGGATATGCAATGATGCCAAGGGGGGAAGCACGCACACTTCAGCACGCACTTCCTCCCAGTGCCATGCCCCAGCTCACCCACCCTCAGTGAGGTACCAGCGCACCAACCCCCAACTTCTGCCAGAGGTTGCAGGAGCACCGACACCTAGGAACCCCGCTCCCTGGAGAGAGAGAGAGAGAGAGAGCAGTCCTGCGGATGCTCAATCCCTCCCTGCCCCTGCTGACCCCCAGTGACCCGAGTCTGTTCCAGAACCTGGGTCACCAGCGTGGAGCGAGGTGTGGCGCCCAGCACCTCAACCCTCAGTGCCACCGAGTCGGTACCTCATCAAAGAATTTGATCAGGTTGGCCTGACAGGACCTACCCCTGGTGAACCCATGTTGTCTCTGGTTTTGCAGCCCACTGGCTTCCAGGTAATTCCCAATTATTTCCTTGATGAGTGTCTCCATTACCTTGCCAGCCACCAAAGTAAGGCTTACTGGCCTGTAGTTCCCTGGATCCTCCCTGTTTTCCCCCTTATGTATCGGAACCACTTCTGCTGTTTTTCAGTCCCTTGGCACCTACTCTGTGTCCAGTGATCTGTTGTACAAGACAGCCAGGTGTGCAGCTAGAACCTCACTGAGCTCCCCCAGCAGCCTGGGGTGCACTGCATTAGGCTCCATGGCCCTATCCACACTGAGCCTGGCCTGTTCCCTGTGGACACTGTCCATAGTTAAGGGGCTAGTGCCCACCATTGGGTCCGTTGTTCCACTCTCATGAATTTTGGGCCCATCCCACTCCTCTTCAACTGTACAAACTGAGCTAAAGTAATCTTTCAAGATTTCAGCCTTCTGTTTGTCCTCTTCTACTGGGACTCCTCCTTCCCCCCACTAGCCTGAAAATCCTCCCCCCGACCTTCCTTTCTTCCCCAATATATCTGAAGAATAACTTATGACTCTTCCTTGATGTAGTGGCTAACCTCTCCTTAGTTCTTGCCTTGGCCATTCTAAGTGCCTTCCCCACCTCCCTCTGCCTCTGGTACATTTACCTAGTCACCTCTGTCTGCTTTGCTTTGTACTGTCTGAAGGCCCTTGTCTTAGCCCTGACCTTTTTTGCCACCTCCTTAGTATACCAAAGTGGCCTCTGTCTTCTCCTCTCTTTTCTAACTTGTCTCACACATAGGCTTGTTACAATTTTTTATTCCCACCCTGATTTTCTCCCACATCTCAACTTCTTGTAGTTCCTGTACTCCTTCCAAGGTCTCTCTCAGGTATATGGCCATTTCCCCAAAGTTTGCCATCCTAAAGTTGAAGACCCTTGTCCTTGTGTGGTTCCACTCTACCTCAGTACTTATCCCAAATGTTACAATCCTATGGTCACTGCTTCTCAGGTGGCCACTGAGAGGCTGGATATGCTATCCCCATTTGTAAGGACAAGATCCAATATTACCTCTCCCCAGGTGGGCTCCATGACCATCTGTCTGAACTCCATCCCTGCAGTGCATCAAGGAAGTTTCTACTCCTGACCGTTTTTGCTGCTAGAAGTCCATGTCCAATAGATTAAAATCGCCCATCAGTAGTACTTCCCCCCCTTTTTTTTTAACTCAAGTTTATGCAAAAAAGTAAGAAATTACAGAGTACACTGGATTGCTTATGGCACATGAGTCATGGATTAAACTTCTATACATAAAAAAGAATAAAAGAAAAGTAATTTGCATTATACCCATACTCCATGAGCCAATTAACATTAAAACAGGTAAATGTTAGGATACCTAATTTCCAGTGCCTCCTAGGAGGCAGTATAGCGCACTGGTTCAAGGCTCCAAGCTGCAACCCTGGAGACTTGGGTTTGAATCCCACAGCCCTCACTTGCATACTGTGTAACCCTGAGCAAGTCACTTAACTTCCTTGTGCTCCCAGGTCACACCTGCAAACAAGCTTCAGCTTAGTGTGTCTTTCAAGGTTAAAAAAAAATAATAATCCGGTATGTCGATGTATACTATCTGTTGGACTGCCTCCTTTATGTCGGTCCAGAAATGAATGAGCTTAAAGAACTCCCCAAAAATATGACAGTGGGAACCCCCCCACATGTGTGCCAACAATCCGCCATATTGGGTGTGCAAAAATGCTTCGTTACTGTGGGGGTCCGAAAGAAACTAGCTTAAATTCCCCAATAAAATTCCCTCCACACAAGGGAGGAGGTCATCTGCCAACACACCTTCAGTTTTAGGAGCCAATCTTCCAAGGAAATCTGACACAGGACATCCCCCTCTTATGCAGACTTAACCCCCTCTAATGGTACAGGATCCACTGGGCTGAGCAACCTGTATAACTCAGAAATATATCTCATTTTCACATTTAAAGTGTCCACCCCATAAAGTCCTCCCAGGGAGTTTCTGATCTGCTGAAAAGGGCCTCATGATTGGCACTCTTAATAAAATGCTGAACCTGCAAATATCTATGAAAATCCTGGTTTCCCAAATTAAATCTGGTTCGTAGCTGCTGGAATGACACACAAGAGCCCCGCTCCAGAAACTGAGTAAATCTGGTAAGGCCCTTAAGCTCCCAACTGTCATAACCTTGATCAAGGCATAGGGCAATGAAGTCTGGATGATAATGAATAAGGGACAAGGGGCCCACTAATGATGTGGAGGCCAGAAGGCATCTAACCCGGCCCAGTATTTTTAGTGTATGTATTATCCAGAGGTTAGTGATCACTCCACCATGATCTCTCAGCGTATCTGACAAAGCCAATGTGAACAGTGGCTGACCTGGGAAGTCTCCATCCAAGAAGCTACCATTGGTGGGCCCAGGACCCAAGGAATGAGAGCCTTGCCTATCCCTATGAGGAGACATCACTGTGTTGAAATCTCTGCCAATGATATAGAGGACAGTAGGATCAGTGAGAGATTCCGAAACAGTTTTTTTAAGAAATAACTGGTTCTCCTTCTCATTGTTGGGGGCATAGACATTTAAAAATACACAATCTGTATCATAATAGGAGGCCCACAAACAGACAAACTTCTCCCACCAGGTCTATTTTTGCCTCATAGAAACATAAAAACATAGAAACATAGATTTTGAAGGCAGATAAGGACTGCTTGGCCCACCCAGTCTGCCCATTTCCCTACCTAATGGATAAGCTGCAGATCCTAGTTAACCAGCAGCCTACTTCTTCCTACCCCCACCCCCTAGAATTGCCTGATGACTGTCCCATGCATGCTTGAATTCCACCACTGTTTTTGACTCCACAACCTCCTCTGGAAGGCCGTTCCATGCATCCACAACCCTCTCTGTGAAAAAATACTTCCTTAAATTACCTCTGAGCCGCCCCCCTTCTATCTTCAAATTGTGCCCCCTTGTTCTTGCACACCTCTTTTTTTGAAAGATGCTACCCTCTTGGACTTTGTTGATTCCCTTGAGGTACTTGAAAGTTTCTATCATGTCCCTCCTTTCCTCGAGGCTATACATATTCAGCTCCTTAAGTCTCTCTTCATATGTCTTCCGGTGCAGACCCTGCACCATTTTAGTTGCCCTCCTCTGGACAGCCTCCATCCTGTCTATGTCTTTGGAGATTGGGTCTCCAGAACTGCACAGTACTCCAGATGGGGTCTCACCAACTGTCTGTACAGAGGATAATAACTTCCTGTTTTCTACTGGTGATGCCTCTCCCTATGCATCCCAGTATCCCCCAACCCTCCTTGCTGCCCTCTCACATTGCTTGCCCACCTTTAGGTCATCTGATATGACTACCCCCAGGTCCCTTTCCATTTTTGTTGTTGTTAGTATCTCACCCCCCATTGTGTACTCTTCTCCTGGGTTTTTGTTTCCCAGGTGCATTACCTTGCACTTCTTAGCATTGAATCTAAGCTGCCATACATTTGACCATTCCTCTAACCTTGCCAAGTCCCTTCTCATCATTCCACCCCACCTTGTGCATCAACTCTGTTGCAGATCTTTGTGTCATCTGCAAAGAGACATACTTTTCCTTCCAGTCCCTCTGCAATGTCACTTATAAAGACATTGAAGAGGACCGTCCTAATACTGAACCCTCATGGTACCCCACTAGTAACCCCCATTTCTTCAGAGGGACTCCATTTACTATTACTCTCTCTGTCCTATTCTCCAGCCAATTCTTTACCCAGACTATCATCTTGGGACCCACTCCCAGGCTGGCTAACTATATTAATCTTTGTTGGGACTGTGTCAAATGTCTTGCTTAAAGTCTAGGTAGGCCATATCCACAGCCCTCCCTGATCTACTACTTTGGTCACCCAGTCAAAGAAATCTATCAGATTTGTCTGGCATGACCTTCCCACTGTGAATCCATGCTGCCTTGGGTCCTGTGCCCCTCTGGCCTCTAGATACTCAACAATTCTTTCCTTCAGAAGTGATTCCATCATTTTCCCTACCACTGAGGTTAAACTAACAGGTCTGTAGTTTCCTGCTTCTGCCTTGCTCCCACTTTTGTGAAGGAGAATCACACCTGCCCTCCTCCAGTCCTTGGGTACCACCCCATCCTCCCATGATTTGTTAAAGAGGGTAGTTAGTGGTGTCACTAGTTGTACCCTTAGTTCTTTTAGAATTCTGGGATGAATCCCATCAGGCCCCATTGCTTTGTCCACCTTCAGTTTTAAGAGTTCTTTCAGAACCCTTTCTTCTGTAAATGGGCTGGTATCAACTTCTGTATCCAGAGTGTTTCTGCTGTTTGTTTTAGGTACCTCCCCTCTTCCTTTGTAAATACTGAGCAAAAATATTTGTTTAGTATCTCTGCCTTTCACAGTCACCCTCTGCCCACCCTCTCTCCCTTTATTAAGCCTCACTAACCCTCCCTTGGTCTTCCTTCGCCTCCTGATGTACCTATAAAAGGTTTTATCCTCTTCTTAACTGAGTTGGCTATCTTTTCCTTGGTTTGGGCCTTTGCTGTTCTGACTGCCTTCCCAGCATCCTTTTGCTTTAACTGATACAGTTCTCTGTCCTGCTCCTTCTGTGATTCCTTGTACTTCCTGAATGCTTTCTTTTTCTCTTGAACCTTTACTGCCACTTCCTTTGAGAACCACAGTGGTTTCTTACATCGTTTTGTTTTGTTTTGTTTATTTGCTTCATACAAAGGCTCGTTACCTCTGTGATGGCAGTTTTTATTATTCCCCATTGTTCTTCCACCCCTCCTTCCTGCCCATTTGCTAGTGCATCCCTTAGGCACTCACCCATTTTGGCAAAATCAGCCCTCCTAAAGTCCAGTACTTTTGCCTTTGTATGGCTTGACTCTATTGCTGTATTTATTGTGAACCATACTGTTCGATGGTCACTAGTTCCCAGATGGCTACCCACTTCTACATCCGTGATCCTCTCTTCATCTTCATTTGAGAGAACCAGGTCTAAGATTTCTCCCTCTCAAGTGGGCTCCAATACTAGTTGTCTAAGGCATGCCCTCTGTAGGGCATCTAGAATAACCCCACTCTTTGAAGTGGCTGCTGCAACTGCACTCCAGTTAACATCTGGCATATTCAGATCACCCATCAGCAATATCTCCCCTTTTTCTGCCATTCTAAGTATTCTTTCTATCATTTCCTTGTCCATTTCTCCCCTGAGAAGGGGGTCTGTATACAACCCCTGTGTGGACTGTGGTGCCATTGCTGGTCTCCAAATTTACCCACAGTGCTTCTTCTCCTCCCTGTTTTCCTTCTGTTTTGTTGCTTTGATTCCTTCCCTATGTAAGAGCTACTCCTCCTCCTCTTTTACCCTCCCTGTCCCTCCTGTAGATAGCGTATCCTGGTATGTTTATGTCCCAGTCATGGTTTTGTGTGTACCATGTTTCTGTGACTGCCACGATAACCAGATGTTCCTCCTCCATCAAGGCCACTAATTCAGGAAGCTTGTTACTCAGACTACGGGCATTGGTACTCATTGCTCTCCATTTTTTGATGGCTTTACCTTCTTTTGCAGCATCCCCCACTGACCTTTCTACCTAGGTCTTTTTCTCATTTAGTACCCTGTTTTGTAGGGAGAGGCTGGGATTTTCCTGCTGCTTATCAGTGCCTCCCCTTGACTAGTTTAAAAGCTTGCCAATGAAGCATTTAAACCGATTGCTCAAAAGACTTGTTCCCTTCCTGGACAGATGCAGACCATCCTGCCAGTATAGGCTGATGTCCCTCCAGGTGGAACCCCAGTCCCCAATGAAGCCAAACCCCTGTGCTCCACACCATTTTTTCAACCATTCATTAAACTGCATGGTGCAAAGTACCTCGCCTCCTCATGCCATTGACAGGCAGCACCTCAGAGAAGGATATTGTGTGCTACTTGTCTTAGGCCCCTCCCAATTCTACAAAGTCCTTCTGCACTGCTCTAATCTCATGATTAGCCAAGTCATTGTCCCTAGGTGGACAATGATGTCCAGCTCAGACTCCGTGCAGCTGTTCTCATGATCCTGAGGATCGCTTCCTGTCTCTCCAAGCCATGGCACCAGGCAGGCACCTTACTTCGATTTTCCCTGCTCCCCCAGTTCTATCCCCTAATAATTGAGTCCCCACCAGAAGCTGCTTCCTTTCCTTGTGGTGTCCTCTGCCTCCTTCCTTTGGGCCTCCTTGTGACAGTTGTCCTCAGCCTCCTTAGTCTCCTCTGCGGGTGCATCCATAGGGGAGCTATGCTCCCCCAGAATGGTGTATGGATTGTGGTGTGGAACAACTGACTGGGTGTGCCTCTGTTCCACCATCCTCACCCTCCCTGAGCCCACTGTGGTCCAACTGCTGTGCTTTCTTCACAACCTCTGAGGTAGTGGTGGTGGCTCTGGTGCTCCCTGGATGAGGGAGTTTCCCTTCCTACTGTCCAGTGTGGCCTGGGGGAAGGTTCCCTTGCTACTGTCCAGTGTGGCCTGAAGATGGGCAACTTCCTCCCTCAGGGCAGAGCGTTGTCTGCAAATACAGCAGCATCTCAGCCTCCAGAAAGACTCCCGGAAGACTGCTGCCCCACAGCCATTACATTGCACTAGTCCCCACATTTTTTTTTGTGTGTGTGTGATTGGTTTGTAATATAGAAATATATATATATGTATATTGTACAATGTGTATGCTTATATTGTCAGTGCAGTGTGCTACAGAGGATATGACAGTGATATGCACCTTGCACTCTTGAGGAAATGATGTCAGAACCCCAGGTATAAAGGAACTGTTTCCTGGGGTGGGTGGGGTGAGGGGTGGGAAGGGTTTGGGCCTAAACTGTGCCCTCACAAAACAATCAGCTAAAAGCTCTGACCCACCACTGCAATGAGTGCCTTCCTGTCAGCAAGATGCCCTACACAACAATTTGACAGAGAAAATACCCTGCTAATCAAACAGAGAAAAATCCACACATCCAAGTCAGACACAGGTAAACCTCCCAGCCCCAAAACAGACCTGGTGGTTTGTGCTCTGAAAGCTATCAACCCCAAAATAAGTCAGCTGTGCTTTAAACTCTTCCTGCACTGAAAATGTTAAGAATTGTAACAAACAAACGTAAACCTAGATCCACCTCCCTCTGTTGCTTGAAAGACTGTCTTTTCCTGTTTCACACTGCAGGTTTTTCTATGACAACTCCTTAACCACAGTAACTTATTTAAAAATAGTTTAACTATCACAAACTCCGCACCAGTAAATTATTTAAAAATAGTTTCTGTCCCAAAATCCTAGTAGTCAATCCAGCTACCCCCAAGGGACAACCAAAATGCAGTATTCAAACACTTGTGAAGTTACTTCCAAAATAAGCAGAGTTTGCAAGCTCCTTTTTCAACTCCTCAGCCACCTGTAATTTATTTAAAAATAGTTTAACTGTCAGAAAATCCTAGTAGACAATCTAGCTACCTCCAGAGATCTACCCAAATGCAGTATTTAAATCCTTCTGAAGTTACTAACAAGATAAACAGAGTTTGTAAGCCCCTTCTTGGTTAAACACTAAATAAATATGTGAATAATAAGCAATTACCAAGGGTAGTTAGTTTCACCTCCCACAGAATTAAGCAAAAGTGCACGTTTGTTGCAGATATCAAGTGCAATATAGAATTTCTCACACAGCTCACAGCTGAATAAAGAAATAGTGTCCTTCCAGGTCAAGAAAATGTGCTTTGTGTCTCTAAAAATTGCAGCCTCCAGTAACTTATAGTAATCTGATCTCGTCTGGATATCTCCACCCAGGGCTATTTGTTGACAATGGTTATGATGCAGCCCTTCCTGTTCCAATACAACACTTTTTGGTCTGAAAACAATGTCCTGCACCTAAGGCTGTCTGTGTTTCAATTCACACTGCAGGTTTTGCTATGACAACTCCTTAACCACAGTAACTTATTTAAAAATAGTTTAACTATCACAAACTCCTACGCACCAGTAAATTATTTAAAAATAGTTTTTGTCCCAAAATCCTAGTAGTCAATCCAGCTACCCCAAGGGACAACCAAAATGCAGTATTCAAACACTTGTGAAGTTACTTCCAAAATAAGCAGAGTTTGCAAGCTCCTTTTTCAACTCCTCAGCCACCTGTAATTTATTTAAAAATAGTTTAACTGTCAGAAAATCCTAGTAGACAATCTAGCTACCTCCAGGGATCTACCCAAATGCAGTATTTAAATCCTCCCAAACATTGATGGGGAGTCTCGCTTTATAAGGATTTCCACCCCCTTCTATGAGGGTGGGCACCCAAGAGGCAGCATAGACCTCCCCCACCCAGGACCACCTCAGCTTAGTATATTCCTGCTCCGAGAGGTGGGTCACTTGTAGAATGACCACAGAGACCTTATGTCTCCCCAACTCCTGTAAAATGTGGGCCCATTTAATAGGATCTATCAGGCCTTTACAATTAGAGGATATTACAGACAATTCAGCCATCCCTGTTTGCTATCCAGATGTGGCCAATACTTGCTCCAAGGCAGCCCAAATGTCCCCACATACCCCCACCAGATGCTCCCCCCTCTCCATAGCATGAGCAGTGCATTGAAGAAAACTACTGAATGAGGATAATAAACCAATGAACCATAACCTTTGAGAACTTTGATGTAACAAAATAACTGTTTCCACTGACTGCCACCAAGGACCTCCAATTGTGCCCGTCCCCTAAGAATCTGATGAGAGGACAGACGACACAGTCTTAAAAATTCATGCCTAGCCAGAGTCATCCTTCTGGAATACCTCAGCAAAAGATGGGGTGTACAACCCCAACTATGGCAGTCCAACCCCCAGGAAAGAAAAATCTCCCTCAGAACCCCCGCCCCAGCACCACCACCAAAAATCCCAGTAAGGCTGGGGGTGGGTCCTCCCATCTCCCCCACAGGAACAAGCAGCCCCAAAAAAGTAGAAAGTGAGTCCAAATACATGGCCGCCAATGCTAGAAACAAGGAGGGAGGGCAGATGATCCCCCATCCTACTTCACAGTACCAAGCAAAACGAAAGCCCCCTTCCAAAACCAGCAGCAGCAGCATCCCTTGTCCTGAACTCACCCCACAGAAACCCCAGCAAGTCATTACCTGACAAGTACTCATTTAAATCAAAAACACTATAGGCTATGGGCTAAAAGGACTATAGTAGCCAAAATCAGACTCTTAAGTCTGGCCTGTCCATAAGATCATGAAGAAGGATGAAAAAACAAATTAGTCCAGCCAGTCGGTGAGAATCTTACAGTCTTTCATTGCCATAATTCCCCTCCTGAAACCCCAGGGCTAACTGGGGCAGATGAAAGACTTCAAACCTCCAGTCCCTATGAGACAGACGAGGGCATCAAAGCTGATTTTCACTTCCAAAACAGTAAGAGAATTATTCAGTAGCTCACAGGACTAGTGGTTGTCAGTAATAGGTCACTCATATGGGGACAAACCCCGTGGCTAGGAGGCTACATAGTAGCGCATTTTCACAGCCCCCCAGAAAATTAAACCCTGTAGGTCCCACTCTCCCTCAGTGTCCATTGACTCAGCTATGGTAGTCTATGACATGTTAAGGGAATCCTACTTCTAGGAGTGTCCCAAACACACACAGTTCAAGTGCAGTGGTGGATGCACAGGTACCCATGAACAGAAAATAAGAGTTCTTACTGTAGTTTAAGAGCCATCCAAAGCAACAATTGACCACCAGTCTCTAGTCTGTAATCTCAGTGACCCCCGTCCCAGTTAGGAGCCAAACCCAAAAAGGAGGGAAGAGATCCACCTTTCAAGTGTCTGAGACCAGAGTTATAGCTGCTGCTTGCTCTGACTTTTGGTGGCATTTCTGCAGAACCACTGTCATCAGGACACTGGACCTGCACTGGGTGCACACCTCCAAGATGACAAATGCAGTGCTGGCATTGGCCGCCACACCTCCACAACCCGCTTCTCTCCTAAGCTGCTGCATAATGTTTCTTGTGCATGCACGCAAGCAAACATAAAAATTAACAACTACTTGCAGTTGTATTTTCTGGAGCTTCTTTTTCAATCATGAAACATTACATTCTAATCTTGTTACAAATAAACCTGAATCCCTGGCTTTACTGAGGCCTCCTGTTCTTTGTGTTTATGTAGGGGGGAGAGGTGGTGAACTTTCTGCCAGTAGAATTTTGCAGAAGTCTGAACTCCTGTATTACTACTACCTGTTTGTAATTTAACAAGTTAGCATGTTTTAATGTTCCCAGTTTACCCATTTTATAAGCACAATAAGACACTTCAGGGTGGGGGTTGGTATGTGATAACTGCACTTCCAGGTGCTGAAGGCACTCAACATAAATGCCTTGTGCCTCACAACACACCTGTGCATGGATTTGTCATGTAACACCCCCATACCCTGTTGTATCTTGTTGCTTACTTGTTCATTAAAAATGCTTTAGGTGGGCCAGCGGAAGGAAGATTAAGCATCTCCAAAATGTCATCATTTTGGTTGGGGAGGATCTTTCATCAAAGCACTGCCTCATGGCACTCCAAGGTATGTGGTGTTGCCAGGAGCAGACAAAGTAGGCTTGGTAGGAAAGGATTATAGCATTATCCTAGGAAAAAGTGCAGGAAAAACCAGAAAAGTGCAGTGTCACCCTTGATGATAAAGGTCCATATTCAGTACTACCTCCATTGGGTTAGCCAAAACTATTTACCTCACAAGATAAAGTATCCCTCTGAGTCAGGTGAAGGAATCCCATTGGAGTAGATAAGTTTGAGTGTGTGGTTGGGGGTGTTCAAGGAAGTTGAATGATGTGAGAGGTTTGGGGTTTGATGCTGGGCTCTCTAAATAGGCTGTGGGAAGTCCCTCTTTGGGCAAAAGGGGGTTTAGTGGTTTCTAATGACCCAATCTGCAAGGACACTACCACTGCACAAAAATGCAATTATACTGTGCAGTTATACATGCCTGATAGCTGTACTGTACACTTGCCACTATCCTCAGCTGATCCCTTTTTGTACTCTTAGTGAGGAGTGGTAGCAGAGTTGTGCACACAGAACAAATGACAACCTTAGAGCAGTGGTCTCATTGACAGTCCACCCCTTGACCCCACAATTTAAGGCACATCAAAGCTTGGTACAAATCAAATGCACATCATGGCAAAAGAGAATGCAGCTGGGATACTCACCACGGTGGAAGTTGTATGTAGCGGGGCCAGCTGCTGAGGCAGGAGTCCCCTAAGGATGTATTAGACCATTGTACAACATCAAGGTGTTTGGTCATCCATGCTCTAGTCTGCATCACTTCTGCCATTGTAATTTTGTACTTTTCAAATTTGGAAGATTTGTATAAATCTCCACAGTGTGCAGACTGATGTTTCCTTTATATTCAGACAGTGTTCTAGCTTGTCAGGGGCACCATGTGAAGCAGTTATGCATCATTCCTTATTGCTGTTTACCAGGGTTGATGTTCTCTGCCACACTAGACCAATTGGGCCACCCATGGTAATGGGCCATGGACATGAGGCAGAGAGGCATCCACAGATGGCTAATTTTGCCACAGAACAGACAGCTATCAAGGTCCAGCATCAGTACTGGATATTATACAGGGCAAGTTCTTTGATGAGATAGGCATTAAAGCGGGTATCCAATGAACCACGAATACTGCCGGCTACAGAGCTTTGTAGCCATAAAACATAAGTGGTGGATCCTCTGTGTAGCCATGAAGAAGAAGTTGTCCCTCTGGAGGCAAGCTCAACTGGCAACAAGTGGCAGTTGCCTGGACAATGTGCTTGAACTGAATCTGGCTGAGGACTCTGAAGACCATACTGGAAATTAAATTTTTGTCTCAGTGGTTTTATCCCGTATCCATTTATAGGAAGGAAGGAAGGAAGGAAGGAAGGAAGGAAGGAAGGAAGGAAGGAAGGAAGGAAGGAAGGAAATGTGTTGTGGTCAACACCTTCTCACAGCAGTCCACTGATAGGAAAATAATGTGGCCGATGGATGGTGAGCAATGCACATAAGCAACTGCATATCCTATAAGAACACACTTAGGTACACTGATGGTATGCACCATCTACCCACAAGCACTGTACTACTGGAACAGGGAACTGCAGTGGGGGGTGATAGCCAAGCTCCAGTGGTGTACAGGAGCAGCCACCACCCAACACCATTACCACCCCAAGGCCCAGTGGAAAGTAAGCACCAAGCTGACCCCAAGTGATTATGCAGCACACATTTACACTGGATATCCTGACTAATTCATACCCTCTACCTGCACAGATGCTGAAGGAGAGACACCACTATAGGGCAAAGAGAGAATGGCCATACAGTGGCGCACATGGTAATGGGCAACAGGGCACCTTGTATGGGCACTGGTGACAGTGATGTTGCTTCACCCAAAGTCAGACACTGCACAGACAAGCATACTACTTTGTGTACCCTCATACAACACTCCATTGAGCACACAGGATACCAGTTTCTGAGTAGCGCTGGATAAAATTTAAATTAGCCTGGGGAAATAGTGCAAGACTGCCAGTTTTACAGTTGAGTAGTTTTTATGAAATTGTGCAAAAAATACAAAAATTTAGCTGCTGTGCTATTTTTTTAATAGAACACTTTTTAGAAATGTTGTACTTAAAAAATGTGCTATTTCAAACTTGTGCCGCTTTCCTTTTTGAAAAAGTATGCAGTTTAGTAGATTGCATGTCCTGTGTAGGATTGTCATTTTTCAGATTATTTGTAGTTGTTTTTTGCTGAGCATACATCCAATGTGGTTGAAGACAGCCTCTGCAGTCAAAAAAAAGAGCTCTGAGAGGAGTCAGACATAGCTCTATGGATCAGTGCACTTGCTGTTTTAAAAAATGACACAACACTATGTGATAGCCTTATACCCTATCACTGATGCTGCTACAGTGGTAACCATGGCCACCTTTAGTTATGCGCCATAGCCCAATACCAGTCCAAAAAGCATCATTCAGATGAATGCAATTTTTCTGATGTAATGCATTGCAGTAGCACAGCACCATTAGTCATGGCGATGGCTACCACTGTACTTAGAAAATAAATGTAGGGTTTCCACCACTGCTGCTGCTTGTTATAATACTATCTAAAATATTGTAGAAGAGGTTATATTTGATGTAAAATATGTATAGCTATATTTGCTTAAGTAATAATTGTGTTAAAATAAAATGGCTCAAATTGACCAAAATTGCATATTTTGAATGGACACCAATTAGGAGCTAATTACAGAGCATGAAACTAAATTTGCACAATTACAGTGGATTAGTGCCATGTGCTAAATATAACTTGCACAATAATAAACAGTTCCACAGTAACTGATGGTGCAATTACTGCAAAACGCTAAACACATGACAGCTTGTTAGCCTAATGCTTATGTTGCTGCTCAAAAAAACTATAGCTTAAACCATTGCTTTTGCTGCTCCTTACCATATACAGTAGTCTAAGGTAAACTGATAGTATAATCCTAGGTGGCATGCACATGATGAAACAGTCTGATTGCTTCATGCTCATACTGCAACTTAGAAAAGAAATGTATGGTTTACACCACAGCTGCTACTGCAGCTTGTAATACTGTCTAAAATTAACTGATAGTATAGTCTAAGGAGGGAAGTACACTGCATGACAGTCTGATACTCTTCTGCTGATGTGTCTTCTTAGAAAATAAATTTACTGTTCACTGCACTGTGTAAGACAACAACTTTTGCTATACTGCTGTTTAAAAATAAACTGACAGTATAATCATAGGTGGAACTTGCACTGCATGACAGCTTACTAGCCTAATGATGTGTTGTAGACTGCTGACTAAAGTCAATTGAGGGTGCAAACTGTTGCTGCCTAGCTTGCTGGATGGACTGTTAGGCTACTACTGCTGATGGTTATTATTAGGTGATGATATTCAATCCATAACTGATAAAAGCCTTGTAATACCCTAAAAAGTCCCAAAACTAACTTCTGATGCATTTGTTTTTAAAAAGATTCTAAATTAAGGACTGTGCTATATTGAGAGAGGTCTTACTTCTCCAAGTGCTTTCTCTCAGCTGCAGGGACTATCTGTGATTGAGTAGGATACACGCTCAGTGAGAAACACCTAGGAATCAGTGGACAAATGGTGCTGGACATGCTTCTGAATAAAAGAAAATGCTATTTGTTCAAACTGCACTGTTTTTGTTAAGAAAATGGGCAATTTAAAAATTGTGCATTTAGACTGTGCAAATTTAGTAGTTTAAGCAAAGCATGTTTGTTCTAGAAACATCATTTGAGGATCCCATGATATCTTTGGGCCAAAGTCAGCAGTTCCCCCCCAAAAAATATGAAAGTACATTTCTGCTTCCATTCAATGTCGCTTTTTTGAGAGTACACATTTTCATATGTAGAAAAAGTACTCTTTGTGAATCTACGCATTTTCCCAATGCAAAAATTGCACAATTTAAATACACTAGATATTGTGTGTAATTTAACATTAAATTGTAAATTGTATGTAATTCCAAAAAGTGTGCAAAACTGAATTTTCTAATGTTACCATCTTTCCTTCTGAGTGCATCTTCTAGACACTATGCACATAATCATACTATTTTACAATCACATACACAGCCAGACAACAGAGACTCTCCAGATGGTCCATCTGGAATTGTATCAGCACCTGGAAACTGGAAGCAAGTACTGCAGGTTATATCCTACACAGTATAGCTACAGGAGCAGCAGCTGCAGACTGCAAGTGACACCCATCAGAAGGTATGCCAGCTGTACATGAAGGTGGTTGCTGAGTGCTAAGATCTAGGAGCCATGCATAATGAGCAGTATACAGTGTGCAAGACTGTTGAAGGGGACTTGGATTTCTTTACAGATGTACTAGACTATTACTTCAGTGCACTCACACAGGCAATTGCAGTCAGTCTGGGCATGCAGCCATTGTCCTCTAGGGCACTTACCTGGGAGGAGTATGCTTTGGACGCACCATCAGTACAGTTTGTTCCAGAGTCATAGTTTTGGGCTGGTACAAATGAGCCACCTGTCAGTGCTGACCAGACTGACATTCCCCTCCCCAGC
This sequence comes from Neoceratodus forsteri, assembly GCA_016271365.2. NCBI lineage: Eukaryota > Metazoa > Chordata > Ceratodontiformes > Ceratodontidae > Neoceratodus > Neoceratodus forsteri. The sequence continues at coordinate 617,489,844 of CM028133.1, forward strand.
TATGTGAAAAGCCAAAACTGTCACTGGTCCAGTTTTGTACAGGAATGTATCATTGGATGCTACAGCTCCCAGTGTAGTGTGACTGTGGCAGCCTGCATCGGCATTGTTACGCATGTACTGTAAGTGTGGATTACTATACATGGCTACACTCTGCTGGCACAAAAGGGAGATCATGCCCAGAGACGTCACTCGACATGACACACCTGCATCCCTGTTTGTGCACCATGTCTGCAGTCTTCTGTTTGTGTGCTTTGGATAGACTGCTAGGGAATGTCCAGTACTTCTGGAGCAACTGTTTATGCACTGCCCTTCAACAGCTGTTCCACACATGCCAAATCTCTTTGATAACTGCTAGCAATGAAAATTAAAAAACATACATCTGGTTCAGTGGTAAATTATGTTATGACTTTTATTAACTTGGGAGCCATTTTTTAAAGTTCTGTAATGAAGAAACAACAATTAAGTAAGAGGAGTACATCCTTATTAAGATTTGTGTAATGTTACCAGTCATGCATTTCTTGGCTATTTCCTCTGTCAAAAATATTGCCAGTGTGCTGTGACTGTATCAAGTGTCCTGGTGCTCAGCTCATGAAGAACTTGTTTGGTAGTATTTTGCACAATTATTTTACTCATTATTCTTTAAGTACATTACCAGTTCATCCCGGCAATAACTGAGAGGTTCTGCAAGTTTTACTCTGTAATACTGGGAGGAAGTTTGGCTTAGTGATTAGAGCACACAGACCGACGTTAACCTGCAGGCATCTCAGGTTTAGAACCCACAGCTGCCACGTACTCTCTGTATGTTCCTGAGAAATAAATTTTACCTACATGCTCTGTCTCTCTGTCTCTCTCTACCTCCCTCTCTCTCTTTCCCTCCCTCTCTTAGATCTCTCTCTTGCTGTCTCGTTTCTCATAACTCTAATCTATATCTGTACAATTTGAATCTCTCTCTGTACATAAAATTGCAACAACATTCTACCACTTTCCTCACCAGGATTTGAAAGTGTTTTAGAACACAGTTCATATAAAAATCTTTAAAAAAAAAATACCTATCCTTCATTCTCCTATTCTTTAAAGGGAAACAGTTAACACTAAGAGCCCCACAATGAAGTGTGGGTCTGGTCCCAATTTGCATGTTGTGTGCAGAAACATTTTTTTTTTTACTTACTGTTTACTGCAGTGTAGTAGATTGTATCAGGCTGATTCTACTGACTTCTAGCTGACATTTTCTGTAAGTAGAAATCCCAGAATCCTCTGCAGCTGACATCAGAGCAGGCCTGGTGGTCCTGCTGTTCTCCCAGGGCTATGTACAGTCACAGAGGACTGGACCTAGGCCTGGGAGAACAGCGGAACCAGCAAATATTTGATCTGAGTTTATAAAGCCTCTTAACATTCATTGCATGCCATTGTATCTCCCACTACTGCAGCCCTGCTCTAACATTTACTGCAAAGGATTCTGGGATTTCTGCTTATAGAAAATGTCAGCTAGAAGTCAGAAGAATTAGCATGATGCAATATATTACACTGCACTAAAAACAGTAAGTTAATAAAATGTTTCTGCACACAATACTCAAATTGGGACCATCCCCACACTTGGATGTAGGGCTCTTGGTGCTGACTGTTCCCCTTTAAAGAATAGTAAAGTAAAGGAATGATATTTTATTTTATATAAGATTTTTATACAATCTACTATACTGTAGTAAACGGTAAGTAAAAAAAAATGTTTTTTCTCACAAAATGCAAATTGGAACCAGCCCTACACTTGGGTCTGGGGTTGTTAGTGCTGATTGTTCCCCTTTAAGGGGTTAACATAAAATTTGTGTGTCCAGTTTTCACAAGTTACAATTTTGTGGATGCAGACCGTGTGAACTCTGTGCATCTATTTTGTGACTTGTGCAAGTGGCTAAGTGAGATAATGCCACTAGCCACAATTTTTCCAAAGCACAAATACTTTTATTATGTGCAATGCCCCATTCTCCAAATTCTTGTATTTTGCTGTTTTGTTGCTTAAAAATAATGTATGAGGCCCTGATCTGAGTAGCAAAATAGTGACATTAAAGAGCAACTGATGCCATTAGGACAACTTTAACAAAGCATAATATTTAGACACAGTTCAGCTTGTACTTCACATTAGTTCTGTATTTCTCCTCCCCATTATTTATTACTGAGGCCATTTGCATGAAAATCGGGTCTTTGCTCCTGAAGAGTTCATCTATTCTGGTTCCATGTGATAAAAGTAAAGAAAATAGAGTGACAGACACATCAGTGAGTACACATCACCCAGAAACAGAAACGGTGACTGTACACAACAGTAGACCCAAAGTCAGCAACGATCCGCAACACACGCTCCAGGTGCAAAACTGACTACTCTTTTTATGCAGGGGGTTACTCACCCCTGCACACCCACTTTACTATTATAACCAACTCCAGGGGGAGCCTGACACTGGGATACAGAAGACAACTCAGGAGGGGGCCATTTGGGGGGTGAACTCAAGGCATCAGAACAGGGGACCACATGCAGGATGGCAGAGGACCGTGGAGCACAAATCCAGGAAATGAGGAACATAAAAAAATTTACAAATACCCAACACACGAAAACAAGACAATCTTTTACCCACTTGTAGCCAGCTCCAAACCCTGGCTCTTCCCCTGTAGGCATGAACTTCCACCACTAGATCAAATGGCCAGCTGGGAACTATCTGGCCAAGCTACCTCCCATAAGTTATTCCCTACAGCTCCCTCTAGCAGTGGCTGTATATTTCAGTTGCAGTTCTTTTTCTATCACAGTTGCTCTAACCATGCCTCGCTAACCTTTCACAGTCGTTCATTTCACTGGCGGCCAAATTAAGTCACTCAAATTGATTTGTTCAATTTGACTTGCCCATGTCATGAGATACCATCTACTCCTGTTGCTTTCTCCCTACCTGAGGTCATAATGTTCTACTTGTGACATTACAATTATTCCTATGGCAACAGATTGTGATGTCACAACAGAAGACTGTGACATGAAGTAGGGAGTAAGCTAAAGAGGCAGATGAACTATAAGGGATATAGAGCATGTTTCCATGCAAATTTCTCAGTAATGAGTAATGAGGAGCAGAAATCTGCTGAATACATATGGAATGCAGGGTAAATTGCACCTAAATATTACGTTCAAAGTTTTCTTTGAGGCGTCAACAGCTCTTTAAGGCTTTAGAAAATGGACCATCGAACTGAATGAAATTGTCTCCTCCTAGTGGCCCAATTTTCAAAGGTCCTGGCATGCCCAGGGAAGAAGTCACTATGCACAACTCGCTGATGCTGGGAAAAATTCCTACACCAGGAAAATGCCATTTATAGCATTTTTTGTACACAGGCATCATTTTCTGTTTTTTCACAAGCTGACTAAAAACATGGAAAAGGTCACAAATTGTTTGCACACAGCACCCTTCCTCATAAAACTTGTTTTGCAACACATGTGCAGTTTTTCTATTTTGGAAAATCCAACCCCATGTCTTCTGTCTCTTCTTTCCCCTTTCTGAACTGTTATATTTTAGAATATTTCTAGTCTCTATAAAGTTTTAACATTTCAAAACAAATGACTTACTCTGGTGGTCCAGTGGACATAGAGGGGAGTAAACATAGTTTACACATAGATGTGCATATATGCACGCTGCCCCTCCTGAAGGAAGCATTTTTCAAGTCAAAGATAGCATTTCTGCAGGTTACTGAATCCTTCCTCTTTATTTAGTGTATAGGGCACACTTCAGCCTCCAGTGTTGATGGCTCATAGGGGCCTTCGTATAGTTACAATCTAATAAGGGAAGCCCAGCTCCACTAGGATGGCATACTAGTGAGCTCACAAATGTCAAGATGTCAGGCTCTTCTGACTTTACTCCAGCTTCATTTGCATTTATACCACCACAGAAGAAAGGATGCCTAGAGCTGGTTTCTTTTCTTTCTAGGTCACGCTGTACAAAGGCTGTTTCAAGCAGCTCGTATTTTACTCTAGTGAAGTTAACAATTCATACTAAGATAATGGGGCTTCACCAGGGCACATTTTTTTCCTGTTATCTAATGGGAGTTAAATGAGGACATTCAACAAAAGGCAAAAATGCCACAGTCAGGCTACCATTTGTAATAAAACAAAAACAGTTGTTATGAAAAAGGAATGTTTGTCATATACTGTATTTACGGTACTTTGGAGGTTGTCATGGCTAGTAACATAGGCCCTGGTTAAAGAGTATGCCATTAAAGGGCATGATGCTACTAAAATAAGACACCAACAACTACAGTATGATATTTACAATTATGTTTAAATTTATTGTTTTCTAGTTTTTTTTTTCATTCTCCAGTTACTGATCTACTACATATTTCAGTTAAAAAGGCACACAAGGGAAAAAGATGCACCAGAGTACAGTGGTACACATACATGGTCAAAGTCTCCGGCACACACAATCACAGAGGTGGTGTACAGACTGCAAGTTAGAACCCTTCAAAACTTTATTTTATATGCAAACAGCAAACAGTTGAAGCACATTGTCACACAAAACATTGGGGCTGCCAGTACATTTCCCCTTTTGGTGTTACCTGTTTGATGTTTTTGGATAAAAAAAATTATGATGGGATCCAACTATTTGTCTGTAAATCATCTTTGTACTCCTATGTTTCAGACAATGTAGTACCAATGTTACTGTCTTTCAAAAAATACTCTGACTGTCCTCGACTGAGCTTACAAATACAGTTTATGACATCACAGTCTGTCACATGCTTTGTATATACACTTCTTCAAATAGGCTTCCAAGATACATTATATACCCTTGAAAGAAAAAGTGAACATCATCTGAATTTTGTTGAATACACATTCAGGAGCATTCAAAACTCTCCCCAATCATTTAGGGTAACTTAAAACAGCCAGCTTGAGGCCACCTAATTGCCAGATTGTCAGTGCATTTGTGCATCATGCAATTCAGTTGGCTTTGTGGTCGAAAGTCAGGATGCTGTACATTAGGTGGTAGAAGCAGGATACGTGTCTGTCTAGGATACTTGCTGCCTCAATGAGGGAGGAAGGCCTCCTGCCAATGCAGATAACCCCTTGGCAGTCCAGGAGGAGGGTGCCATGTGAGTGGGAATGCTGGACTCCATCAGTCCTTTCCAGGATTCTGAAGCAGCTCTGGCCATTTGAGACCTGATGCAGAGGCATCAGGCATTAGGGCAAGAAGTGAGTATGTTATGATCATAAGGAAGGTTGATGGCATGCTCAGTTGCCCTATAATCTGCAAACAGGATCACCCACAGGATCCTCCCAAAGGGATGGTGGGGTTGAGGAACAGATAGAGACAGCTGGTACAGGAAATAAAGTCCCTCCCACCTCATGGCTCACCAGGGCCTACAGTCCAGATCTCCACCGCCTACCCCTGAAGTTCCCATCCTTCAGTATTTCCCATTATGGGGTCTGAGCAATCCTCTAGAAGGCTCCAACACTAGTCTCTTGGGGCCTTCCATGGGAGCAGGCCACAGACAGAACTACATGTAGGATCTGGCTGAGGGAACCTGTGGAGGGAATGAGGCTCATTGGCACTGTGAGGAGCTCCTCAGGTGGGTAAGGTAGACAAGAGGTGAATGTAGAAGGTTGTGGCCAAGCTGGAAATAATGAGCAGAGAAACAAAGTGTGAAAAAAACAGCCAGCTTAGGCTGGCTCTGTGGGGTGGTGGGAGACTAATCTGGCACACTGGAGATTAGAGTTCACACTCCAAGCCTGGGACATCAGGATTGGAGACCAGTAGTGAGGGTAAAGAACATATGTCTGGGCTCACTCCTTATGGGTTGGGGAGGCTCCACTGCATTTCTCTTTTAGCAACACCTAGAGAAGGCCTGCGGTGGTGCTGCTGACTTCATGGGTGATACGCAAGAAGTGTCATTCCCTAATGAGCTGTCACAGAAGCACATTTGTCAAAGGGAGGTGGGTGGGACCTTAATGAGTAAACTCCCTCCCACTGGACAATATGAAGGACTGGCAAATATTTTTTCATGTTCCAAGGATACATTAACATGTTGTTCCCACCACTACCCCACTACTCGAGTTGTACTGATACTCATTCCTTTATTACGTAGCAGTCATGCAGAAAGGGGAAAGGAGAACCCCATTTCCAGGGGACAAGTTAAGGAAGGAAGCATGGTTGATGATGCTCAGTGGTATCTGACTCAGAAGAAGTCCCATTTGCAATCAGTGAAATTCCAAGACTGGTAGCAGCCTAGGCAACAGGACCAAGTGAATCACCTGTAGCTGAGAAGCCAAACAGTTAAATTAAAGACCGCTAAATTGGAGATTAAATTTGATGGCACCAATCAAGTAAGACAACTGGCTGGCTCAATCAGACTGCTGAAGCACTGAGCTATTCACATGGAGACAGGAAGTAACAGCACAAAATAATACAGCAATGTAAAGTGCAATACACTGTTATATGGAAACATAGCTGAGGTGGAGAAAAAATAAGTGGTAACTGCAGAAACATTTACAATACCAATGCTACAACAGGTGCAATAATGCAGTGGTAGGAGAAAGAAGATAATACTGCCTCAGTACAGGTTTCTAATAAGTTCACACCTGGAGTACTGCACACAGTTATGAAGGCCACACCTCAAAAAGACAGAGACAGTATAGAGACCATACAAAGGAGGGCTACAGAGGTGATCTGAGGGCAGCAGGGAAGGTCATACAAGGAGAGGTTGTCAGATTGTAATGTGCGTACACTGGAGACCAGTTTTGAAAGAGGTGATATGTTTGAGATGTACTAGTTCTTACAAGGAATAAATAGGCTAAACAGTAAGGATGTGTTCATGAGGAACAAGGGCACACTGCCCATAGGACATGGATGGAGACTGGTGAAGGAAACATTCAGCAGGGACATAAGAAATTTCTTTTTCACAGAGCAGATGGTTGTTGAATATAATAAACTACCCAGAGAAGTGGTTGAAGCCAAGACTGTGATGCGGTTTAAACTTGGCTGGAACAGATACAAAGGCACAGCTGAGCTACTGTAGCTGCCAGTAGGAGAGAAAAGAGGCTGAATTAGCACTTTGACCTTAAACCCTTTCTAATTTGATGTTCATTTGTTTTTTTCCTTCTCTATTAATGTGCTCCTCTTTTTCACATCTCTGTTCCTTGATTGCTCAACTCCCAATACTGTGCCCATTCAGATTCTGCTTGGAAGTCCAGTGAAGTGTGTTCTGGTTGGCAGAATAGAAATCTATACCACTTGATTTTTAGACTTTTGCTGGATCCTTACTATGAACATTTTAAAATGATATATTTGATTAGTTAATGGCAAGCCATCTTTTTTCAGTATTAGCAACCTTAGAACCTGGTGCACAGAATTTCTTGAAAGTGGGAATAAATTATATGATGCCTAAATGTATAGTATCACAATGGGTTTTATTGACTTGCTGTCACTGTTTTATAGATTGAACTGGGTGCAACTTTCCAGTTTTAACCACCCTTGTAGTAGAGCTATATCTATAATGTAAAGTTTGACTTGAACAATACCTATATGCCACGATTAAGTCAACTAGTCAATAGATATTGTGATTTTCACTATTTCAAGACATTGCAATATTATCCAATAACTTGTTTTGTTTTTAATTTATCGTGTTCTGTATGTGTTGAATCAATGTACCAGCCAGGTCCTTGTGTTCCTGTTATTATTATTATTTAGTTTTTGTTGACCAGGAAGGAGGACTAGACACTTTTTTTGCCTATTTTCAACCTCGTCCCTGGGGAGGTGGAAGGGGGATGCCAACTGAAATTGAACCAGATTTTAAACTGTTGGTGGTATTTTTAGTGAATGGGGGAAATCTGGCCAGGACACAGAGGAAATTCCCCTTCCCTGCCTGCAGGAGTGCTGTCACTTCCTGTGGACAGGATGAAGGGATCCATTTTAGAGCTGGACACAGGAGGAGGTGGAAGTGCTGCTGTGGCAGGGGAGATGGCCTCCTCCTCTGCCTCAATACTGATGGAGATTGCAGAGAAATGGGAGGAGAAGGAGGAGGAAACCAGAAAGGAAAAAGAATGAGAGCAAGGAATGCAATCTGCAAACCAAAAAGAAGGTGAACGGCAGATTAGAAACATAGAACATAGACTTTGATGGCAGATAAGGATCGCTTGGCCCATCTAGTCTGCCCATTTCCCTACCTACAGGATAGGCCACAGATCCTAGTTAACCAACAGCCTAGTTCTTCCTACCCCCCACAAGAATTGCCTTATGTCTGTCCTATGCATTCTTGAATTCTCCCACAGTTTTAGACCCCACAACCTCCTCAGGAAGGCTGTTCCATGCATCCACTGCCCTCTCTGTGAAATAATGCTTCCTCACATTGCTACTGAACTGCACCCCTCTATCTTTAAATTGTGTCCCCTTGTTCTTGCACGTCTCTTTTTCTGAAAGATGCTACCCTCTTGGACTTTGTTGATTCCACTGAGGTACCTTTGTTGATTCCACTGATTGTTTTGCCAGCAGCAGCAGAGACCTCTGGAGAATGAAAGGAAAAAACAAACTGTGAGTCAAAAAAACTTTTTCTATTAAAAGAAATAGAAAAATAAAAAAGGCTGTTAATAAAAGAATTAGAAGAAAGAAACACAGAGGACAGTGATACAGAGGTAGCCCGTCTTGAGAGGCAGGAAAGTGATGATGTGGCAATAGCAAGGAAGACCTCTGATGCAACTGAAAGGCCGGAAGGGAAAAAAGCTGCCCTGAAAGGAATGGTTTCTAAAAGTCGAAAAAGACTTAGCCTAGGATGGGCAACATCTGGAAATACAAAAAATAAAGGGAAAACTGGTTTAAAAGGAAAACTAAGACATCTTGAAAGTTTTAAAGGGGGCCCCTAGGAAAATAATCAGCAGTAGCCTTTAGAGAAAGGAAATACATCGGTACCCACAGACACTCTAGAATGGGTTGTTACAGCTCTCAAAAATGCTAGATGGAAACAAAAGGAAGAAGGATCAGGGTGGGACCCGAACAGGCCTGGTTGTTCTTTTCAGCAGAAACCTGAGGCAGAAACAAATAAAGAGTCAATAACCGGGTCTGAAAATGCAGATGATACTAAAGATTTAGAAGAACAATTAGAAAATGATATTGCAGAGACCTCAATGGAGGTTGAACAAGAAACCATACAAACAGAGAAAGAACAAAGTGGGAATGAAAGAGGGGAAAAGGGAAATGCCTGGACAGGGAATACAAGAGGGAAATGATTCTCCTAAGAGCAAATGAAATAGGCCAAAAGAAGAAATGTGGTACATTTAAAATTCAAAGGAGCTACAGCAGATGCACCAGACAGAAATTACATTGGAAGAAACTTACTGAAAGAAGCAATGAAATTTTATCCATATGAGATTTATGCACTTATACATGTGCCAGGCAGTACCGAATATGATATTAGTTTTAAGCATACAGGAGGTCTGGATAGATTTTGGAAATTATTTCATCAATTAAAAACCACACCTCATGGAATAAATTTTTGCAATACCTTTAACCGAACCTGCTTTCAAGATTGTGATGGCTCTCTTTAGAAATGAGGGTGTAAATGTCTCTGATATAACTTTCTGGCTAAATCAACAATGTGTGGTACACAGCCCTCCTGAACCTATATTAGATGAAGAATGCATATGGACAGGGGGATGGAAATATAAAATAATGCTGAAACAGCAAGATGGGGAAATATAGCATTTATCAAACTGCTTTTACTTAGGCAGAGACAGAGCAGTGGTATTTTACACAGGCCAACCAAAAGTCTGTTACAGGTGTGGGGATAAGGGTCATTTCAGCACTGTATGCGAGCAAGTGAAATGTGGGTTATGTGGTCTTACTGGACATTATGGAGCAGACTGCAAAAACAAGAGAAAATGTAGTCTTTGCGAAGAAGAGGGGCATTTTTTTCAGAACTGTCCTTGGGCAGCACATAATAGTCCAGACCCAGGAGAAACTGTGGAGCAGAATGTTTATCTAGCAGTAGCTCAGAAAACAAAAGGGAAATAAGATGCTGTGATATATGAAGCAAGAAATAAAGAAAGACCTTTCCATAATCCTCAGAAGGCAGGAGAAACACAAAGTCAAAGAGAAGTGGTAGAAGAAAAGCAGTAAGGAAGGAGGAAAAGAAAAAAGAAGACAAAATACCAGAAAAGTCAAAAGGGCAGTCAGAGTTTAAAATGGTTACAAGGTCCATGAAAAAGCTACAATCGAAACCACAGAAAGAATTGCAAGTAGAAAAAGATAGAGAGGGCATTGAACTTAAAAATAAATATGCCTTATTACAAAACAAAGACTGGGGAGATATAGAAGATGTTTCTGGATCATCATGTATAGATATATCTGACCTAGAAGATTCAGCAGAAGGAAACACCACAGACACACAAGTATCAAAAAAGAGAAAGAAAGCAAAGGATGGTTGGGGTACAGTTAAAGGATAGAGAAAAACCAAAAATCCTTTGACACACATGACTTCATTGGCATGTTTCTCATGCAGTGTTAATAGATAAAGGACAAAAAGAAAAGAACCATTACCTTTAATATTTTAAGTGAACTTAGGAATGATGCAGTTATTTTTCAGGATACACATTTACACACCTTGGATGAAATAAAACAGGTATAAAAAGAGTGGAAATGGGGGCCATCTTTGTGGTCGATAGGAAAGGAAAGGTGTTCAGGAGTGGGGATTGGGTTTATGTCCCAAGAAATTAAAGTTACAAAGGTAATAGATTTAGTTCCTGGTAAGGTTTTTTATAGTGGATGGGATCTTAAAAAACATAGGTGTAAGGATTATTAAAATATATAATCCACAACTCAAATCAGAAAGGAGTAAAGTTATGGGTTTGATTGAACCATATGTACACACATCCAAATTAGTATTTTGTGGAGGAGATTTTAATTGTGGGCTCACAGGGAAGGATTGGGGGAGACAGACAAAGAAAATTATTTGTGATACACATAGGTTAAAAAATATTTTAGGAAGTGGGGTTTAGAGGATTCTTATAAAATAATAGGGAAGGTGCCAGAACATACATATTACAGAGGTAAACTATGAACTGGAATAGACTTTTGGATGGTTAAAAGAGAAGCAAAAATACAAGATATCGGAACAGTTTCTATAGAAACATCTGACCATCTAGGGGTTCAAATTAGGATAGACTTAGGAAAACATATGAAGTTTGGTAAAGCATATTGGAAAATGAACATAGAAAGACTGCAGGACCCGGACTGTAATGAAAAAATATTAGTTATTTAGAGCTAGGCAAACAGTTATAGATTTATATGATATGGAAGTAGAATGGTGGGAAGGTACAACATATGATTTAAAACAGCTAATGTTAGAATATTCACAAAGGCAGGAAATGACAAAATATAAAAAAATATTTAAACCTAAGTGCAAAGTTATACAAATTATTAACAAGGCAAGTAAAAAATAAAATGGATAAATCAGGACAAATAGCAGAAAGTAAAGCAGAAATGCAGAAATTTCAGTATAATCGAGTTAAATCTTTAATAATGGAGCAGAAAAGTGGTACACAAGGGTCTAAATTTCATACAAATCCATTTGATAGCAGTAAAGAAAGAGAAAATAATAGAATAATGTTTGACTTAAGGGATCAGGAAGGTGTCATACAAACAGATATAAAACAGATAAAACAGATAGTGCAAGGTTATATAAAACAAAAATACCAAGAAGAAAAAAGAACTAAAAGAAAGGAATTTCTTAGAAATAGTAAGTTGCCTAAACTAGGAGAGAAAGAAGCTGTAGCCTTAGAAGCGAATATTTCAAAAAAGGAAGTAAAAGATGCAATTAAATCTTTAACTATTAACACAGCACCAGGTATAGATAGTATACCTAATTCTTTTTATAGAAAATATGAAGAAGTGGCCATTAAGGCCTTAACTATGGTCTTTAATAAAAACCTTTCAAACTGGAAAAATGGCAGATAGTATGAAACAAGGTGTGATAGTTTTTCTTCACAAAAAGGTGGATAAAAAAGATATAAAAAACTGGAGACCTATAAGCCTCTTGACATCGGATTATAAAATTCTAGCAAAAATAATTAATAAAAGATTATCAGCTTTTTGGACCTTCTAATATTGCAAACACAGACCTGTGCCATTCCTGGTAGAGATATTAGGCAAAACTTAGTTTATATAAGAGAATTAATGAATGAAGCACAAGAAAGTAGGGTAGAAGGATATTTGTATGCTACAGATCAAGAAACTGCTTTCGATACTATACAACATGAATACATGTGGGATGTTTTAGAAGAATATAGTTTACCAGTGCAGTTTATAAAACTAATTAAAACACTATATTTAGAGGCACAAGTATGCCCTATGATAAATGTTTTTTTTAGGAATACCAACTTATGTATGGAATGGGGTTTGACAAGGATGCCCCCTATGTCCTTTACTATATATACTATGGGCCCGATTCTAGAAGGGTGGTACAAGTTGCCACCGAATGCAACTTGTGCCACCTGCAACTGTGACAATGACCCTGCACCCTATTCTAGAAGGGGCAGGGTCTCAGCAACAAAGATCTGTGACTTGCGACATGCAGCTAGGTACACCACACAGAGGCGTACCTAGCCAGCATGTCGCAACCCGCTGACGCAGATCACAAGTAAACCCCCCACCCATGCCCTGACCCCCGGGTTGCCCACCACAAATGCAGCACATCACTTGGCCTGGTAGAACAGTGCCCCCGAACTGTACATTAATAAAATTAACAATATCCCTGTTTCTCTGGTAGTCTAGTGTCCCCCCTTCCCAGACTGTACATAAATATAACAGAAAATCCCTGTTGCCCTGGTAGTCTAGTCCCTCCCCAGACTGTACCTAAATATAACAGAGAATCCTAGTTGCCCTGGTAGTTTAGTGGCCCCCCCCAAACTGTACATAAATATAACAGAGAATTCCTGTTGCCGTGGTAGTCTAGTGCCCCCGAACTGTACATAAATAAAATGAGAATCCCCATTTCCCTGGTAGTCTAATGGCCCCCCACCCAGCCGTGCCAGCTCACCCAGCTCCCCCCACCCATCCCCAGCTGGTGACTGGCACTGCCCACCTCCACGTCCAGCAGCCGACTGAGTGCAGTATTAGTGCTATTGCACAGACATGCTCAGAAATTAATTTCTGAGTGTGTCTGTGCATTAGCTCTAATACTGCACTCAGTCAGTGGCTGGCCATGGAGGTGAGAGGTGGGCTGTGCCAGTTGCCTGCTGGGGATGGGTGGGGGGTGCTGAGTGGGCTGGCATAGCTGGTTGGGGGGCCACTAGACTACCAGGGAAATGGGGATTCTCATTTTATTTATGTACAGTTCGGGTTGGCACTAGACTACCAGGGCAACGGAGATTCTCTGTTATATTTATGTACAGTTTGGGGGGGTCACAAGACTACCAGGGCTGAAGTATTGCTGCATATGCGGCGGGCGACTCATGGTTCAGGGCACGGGTGGAGGGGTGGCACCGCCACCCTGTGGGGCTTTTGCCAATGGCTGTTTCATGGGGCTGGGGGTATGGATAGCCCTGTGGGGCCCCACTGGGGTGTGCTGGGCATGGTGGGGAGGGAAACTGTGCACTGTCCACTGGACAGCTGATGGGTCTACAGGACCCCTTGGGGTGTCCATAAGTTATACCAGCTAAATGCTGGTATAACTTACATTGCCGGATCTGCTCTGGGGGTTCTTGTAGAATCCTGATGTGGGCACTTTATGACTGCCCTTCTAGAATGCGGTGTAGGTGCTGCCGTAAACCCCCTAGCACCATGTCACAGGAGGTTTATGTGGTGTAACTGCTGTTTGATGCAAGCGGGCTGCACCATGTCGCAGGCCACTATGTAGAATCACGCATGTCGCAACTGCTGGCATAAGTAAGCATGCGCCATTCTACTCAGGCGAGTTATGCCAGGCGTAACCCTTCTAGAATTGGGCCCTATGTCTGGATCCTGTTCTAAGAGCTATTGAAGAAGAAAAACAAATTAAAAATATTATTTGACAAGGGGAAAAACTCAAAAAAACCTGTGCATATGCAGATGACTGCGTAATAACAGTTAAGGATCAACAATCAGGAGAACATATACTTAAATTAATCCAAAACTTTAATGACTATACAGGTACAGGAGTAAATAGAGGGAAAAGTAAGGTATTTCATTTGGGGAAGGTAGGTAGAAGTCAGGAAGGTGAATTAGAGTTAGTTCAGGGAGAAATAAATATACTAGGAGTAATATTTGGAGATAAGTCCACGAATATTAAAAACTAGGAAGAGAAAATACAAATAGAGCAAGAGAAAGTGACAAAATGGAAAGATTGGGACATGACAAAAGGAAAAAAGGGTTTACCTTTTAAAAATCTTTGTAGTGCCTATCTTTTTGCATATTTCTTATATTTTTCCACGACCTGAGATGTTGCAGACAAAGCTTTTAGGTCTTTTTTTTTCAACTTTTATGGGGTACTAGGTTAGACCCAATTAAATTAGCACACATGTACAGACCAATTAAAGAAGATGGGCTGAATATGTTGCAACCTGTTGTCTTCTTTTTTAGTACATTTTTATCTGCAAACATTGTTCTGATACTAGTTAAAAAAGAAACGCTTTGGAGTTTATTTGCAAATAGATGGAAACACGTTTTTTTAAAAAACATTGGGAAAACAGGGAATATAAAACAAACAACTGTTACCAGACTACATAGAAATCTGTAGAAAATATATAGTACACTGGGGACTAAACATAGAGGGCCAGATATTCAAAACTTTAACCAGGGGCTAAATTAGCACTGCCCGGCGGGCAAACTTAGCCGGGAGCACAGAGCAAGCTATATTGAAAGGGAAATAGCCTGGTGCCAATCCTGCTGAATATGCAGGCTAAGGAAGCCAGGCAAACTGGTCTGGGAGTGCAGGGCAAAAATAGCCTGGGAATAAGACAGCACTGAATAAAGCAACCAGGAAGTGCAACCCACAACAACAAAAGAGTGCGCAGCAACGTGAGGGCAGGTACAGATGAACTACATGGCCAATGTGTGTGCCAGCAAACACATGGACTCAGTACAGCTGCAGGAAGCAGCAGATGTGAAAGAACAGTGATCAAAACTGTATATTATTCCCCGTACCATTAACGCCACTCTAACACATTAGCACAGCATTGGCGCGGAGCTAAGCAGTTAGCCCGGTGCAAACACGTTTGCCCAGAGCTAAAATGTGCCATATTCAAAAGTGCCATGCAAATGAGCCTACTTAGGTAGTCTCTGGGCAAACAACCAGATTATTATCTCATTATACCCTGATTTGCATGCCTTTTGCTCAGCATTACTGCAGGGTCCCACAGAGCCACCTGTAGGTCAGTCTGGAAGTGCAGGGGCTGACCAGGTCCAACCGCAGCTCCACCTGTAGGTCAGTCTGGCAGTGCACGATGATAGCTGCAGGCTACATGTAAGCAGTACAGCATAGCATAGCATATTGTACCCCAGGGGACAAGACAGCATAGGCACAGGTGGTGGTGGTGCTGCATGCAACTGTCACACTGTAGGGCATGCTACAGTGCACAGCAGACACCACAGTAGCAAGGTGGCCAGTAGTGTGAGGGACACAGCACTGCCTATGGTGTGTAGGGCAGTGATGAAGACTGCACTGTACACAGTGACAGGCCCAACCTGCAGGTGTTTACTGACAGTGGACATTACTGTTACACTGTTGTGTGACCTACAGATGCTGTACCTGTGGCATGGGATTCTCACAGTGACATGTACATTTCTGGCTTTGTGTGCTGTGGCAGTTGTACAGCTGTGCGGTATGTGGGGGGGGGGCATATATTATCCAAAAGGCACACTGGTGTTGAGGTATTTCCAATACTAGCCCATGTTCACTGCATGATGTGTCCCAGCCTTGTGGCCACACCTGGTCTGTGGCACAGCCTCGCCACCCATACACGCTCCCCTCAACATCCTCCATGCCCACAGTACAGCATGTGTGTGCTGGCATCTGTTCATGTCCACAGATGTGTGGTCTGCAGGTGTGTGCTGTATGGTCACACTGCCATGCTGTCCACTGGCGGCAGGGTCACCACTTACTGCCTGGCATGGCTGGGACTGGTGGCAGATGATGGCATCATTGTGATGCCATCGGTTACCAGCATGCTTCCTCTATGTTTGGCTTTATCTATGTGTCATATTTCTTTGTTAGGGTCGCGCAAAACCTGCGCTAAACCCGTGCAAACACCGCACAAAGCCATAGTGTCGCACAAAGCTGATTGCCCAGGATTAAGACAAGCTTTTCCTGGGCGGTAATGTGCACCGCGCTAAGTGTCGCGCTAAGTCGCGCAAAACCACTTAGTGTGGCGCTAGTCGCTGAATATAGCATTGCGCCTGTATTCATGTCAGTTTGCCCTTTGCATACATTATAATTTTGCCCAGCGCTAATGCAGTTTGCCCACGTTATTTGGCCTTTTGAATATAACAGACCCGCGCTAATCCCGCGCTAAACCTGTGCAAATGGTTTTTGCCCAGCGCAAAGTTTTGAATATCTGGCCCAGAGTCTCTAAGACAAAAAAAAAAACAGGAAATTGATTTATAAAGAAGTAATAGAAAGAAATTATTATGAGGAACCTGTTTTTAATGTAAATGAAAATGTACAAATAGATTGAATATTAGAAATGACTTTGGAAAAAAGGATTCCTAAGAAAATGAAGAGATGGTTTGGTTATACAGCCATGAAAAACTTAATGTCAAAGGTAACCAAAAACATAAAAAGAGAGAAAAGAGAATATATATGGAAACTTCATGTGGACTGGTGGAAGAAAGTATGAAACATCTGTTTTTTGACTGTATCTATATAAAATCATTTTGGGGGAATCTATCAAAATTCTGGGACATGGAAAACTCTGCAAAAATGACATGAAATTTTAATATATGGGCAGCTAACAAAAGATTGGAATAATATGAACAGGGGGACAGTATATGTGATCCTTGCTATTATAAAATGGAGTACATGATAAGTTAGGTGCCAAAGGTTCTTAGAGAACAATGAAGTGCAACAAAATGACTTGTTATTTAAAATACAAATGAAACTAGACAAAGCATATCAAAATGATTGTATTCTGTATGGGGAAAAAGAGCTAAAGATCTGTGGAAACATGTAAATGGTATAGGTTAAACATAGAAAAAGATATATGGATGGTATAAATAAGTATGGTTCTATGTCCTGGATAGCTATGTAAAGAGTATTTTTTCTTGTAATGTTATTTTTTTGGTTTTAAATAAAAAATTCCCCTACTCTTTTCAAGGAGTGCCATGGGATCTTTAATATCCACCTGAACTACCACCAGAACAGGCAGATGGGATGTTGATTTAACATCTCATCTGAAAGACGCACCTCAGGAGTTCAGCACCCCCGTCATGCTGCACTACAGTGTCAGTATTAGGATTTAACCCAAGTACCTGGAGTGGGGCTAGAACTCCCAGCATTCTGATCTTCCGGCCTCAGAGGTGAGTGTGCAACCTACTGAGCCACTGACATTGCTGTTAAATAAAGAGAAAACTGGGAGGAGCCTTGCAAAAAAAACAGAACCCAATCTAAACTATCACCATTTGAAACATTAGCCTCACTCACCAGATTTGTTTAAGTATTCTGAGACACATTATATGTCTTAATTATTCAGTTCTTTCAATCATGACAGTATGATCTGCTTGTCCTTTTGAGGACAGTATGATCTGCTTGTCCTTTTGAGGACAATATGATCTGCTTGCCCTTTTTTAATATTGCAATCAAAAATAGATGCCCCTTTCCCTTGACTTCAAATGGCTTTTAAACGGAACACATGGAGGCAGTATACACCAGATACAATTGAATATTGAAAGAAAATAAAATACTGAAAGATGGTGATACTAGAGGGAATTACCATTTAGAAATGAAAGCATAACTTCAGGAGGCAATAGAAGCCTTTTGAAAAAGGCACCGAGACTGTAATCTTTAAAGTAAACAAAAACAGTCCTTTAAATAATATTTCTTGAAAAAGATCTATTCAAGTCAAGAGAAAAGGGGTGTCTATTTCTCACCCCAGTAACAAAAAGGACATTCAGATCACAGTGTCCTGATGAGGTTATGAGATGTAGCGAAATGACTATAAGTGGGATCTGATACCTTTATAAAGACCTCAAAATAACAACTGAATGATTAGGATGTACTGTATAATGTGTCTCAGAACATTTAAACAAATCTGATGAGTAACGCTAAAGATCCAAATAGTGATAGTTTACATTTCGTATGTGTCACATATTTAGTATAATTGTATTATATTTATTACAAAGTTTTACGTACTGTCACTATCAATCAATCAAATTCTTTATTTATCCAGGCGAACAACATTGAGCAAGCTCATTTACAAGGTGGACCTGCATTACACCAGTCAAGTAACAATGCATTTATATTCAGACAAATAGGCAGTAGATGCAAGAGTACAACAGTACAAGTATTCCTGCAATAGACAAGATAAGTAAAAATACATTTGGGTTCAGGTAAAAGGTAAGGGTATACATAACAATAGGGCAGCAACTCAATAAAAATTTATACCAGATACAACATACATGGTTTAGTATTCCTGTAAGGTAAAGGCATTATAGTCCAGCAAAGAGATTAGTTGAAGTGGATGCTACAAGTGAAGAGACTTCGTAATCAGTTTAAAAAGACCCAGGCATATCAAGGGGCAGACATGTGTCGGGAGAAGTGGGCAGCCAGTGGGGGGAAGGGGTGTCTGGAACTGGGATAATAATAGGAGTGAAAGAATGAGATGCTGTGGGTATACAAGGAATAGGTGGGTGAGAGAGGGTGAGATTTAGGGTGGTAGATAAGTAGGTGGCTCAGGGACAAGTTATGCACTGATACAAGAAGGAAGGAGGAAGAGAAAAGCAGGGAGGATGTGGAAGGGGGGGTGTAAGTAAGCTAGGATCATTGGAAGCAGTTGCAGGCTTCTGTAATGTATTTTGAGTATAAGGACTTAAACACAGTAATACTAACAGAGAGTCCTCAGTTTCAGTGATTTCTGTAGCACATTCAGAGTAATGATGAAGCGAATCCTATGGCAGCTCTCCCAAAATGCGTTAGGGCTTTGGGCACTTTCAGAGGAATCAGTGAACAGCTTCTTAGGGCATAGGTTCCAGGCATCTTGAGAGTCAGGCAATCAACAATGTACTGCAGAAGTTTGCCAGTGATAGCTCTGTATGTCCAGAGAGCTGCATTTTTTATTTTGTCTGTAGTGTAGGGAGGTCCAACCTACAGCCGCATATAAAGAGCAGTGATGGGTGGAGAAGGGGAGACCAGTGATGAAGCGCAGTGGTCTGTGGTAAAGTATGTCCAATTTACCGAGGTATGAAGTAGCACATTGGCTGTATATAAAGTCAGCGTAATCAATTAGGGAAAGGAACGTAGACTGAACTAGCTGTCTCTTGGCCTCTGTAGTTAGTAGCCCGGTTTAACCTGAAGAAGAGACCTAGTCTCCGCTTCAGTTTTTTTAACAAATCCTCCAGGTGGTCTGCAAAGGAGAGTCTGAAGTCTAGCCAGACCCCCAGGTATTTGAATTTTGGCACAAATTCCAGGGTTTCTCCTAGGAGGGTGGTGATGGAGGGTAGAGCAGGGTAGGCTGCATGGTTAATAGGTGAAAATAGCATCACCTTTGTCTTTTTGGTGTTAAGTAGCAATTTTTTACTAAGGAGCTGGTATTGAAGGATGTTGAAGTCAGCTTGCAGGTCACTACAGGCAGTTTCAGGAGTTGTACGGCTTAGGTAGATCACTGTATCATCTGCGAACAGATGAATTTTCTCCTCGTTGATGCCTGAGTCTATATTGTTGATGTAGATGACAAATAGGAGTGGCCCCAGGATGGATCCCTGTAGGATGCCTCTTTTTAACAGATTTGAGGGGGGAGAGTTCACCTTCGGCCTTGACCTGTTGGTGCCTATCAGAAAGGTAGTTGTGGAACCAATGCAAGGAGGTAGAATCTAGACCAATAGCTTTTAATGAAGAAAGAAGGAGGCTGTGGTCTGACAGTGTCGAACGCCTTACTTAGGTCTAGAAAAATGGCACAGACAAATTTTTTGTTCTCTAGCTCACACTGCCAGTCATTTGTCACCTTGGCCAGGGCCATGATTGTACTGTGTTCAGTTCTGAAACCAGATTGCATTGGGTTTAGCAGGTTAGTATCATCTATGAAAGATTTCAGCTGGGCATTTACGACTTTTTCCAGAAATTTTGATAGTACCGGGAGAAGGGAGATGGGCCTGTAGTTGTTTAGATCGCAGGGGTCTCCGGATTTAAACAACGGAATAACATGTGCAGTCTTCCACAGTTTGGGGAAGGTCCCTTGAGAAAGGGACAAGTTAAATAGATGCGTAATAGGTACGGCCAAGACATGATAGGAAATCTTTAGGTAGTATGGATCGAAGGTGTCAACGCCAGCACTTTTTCTGGCGTCCAACTGGAGGAGGAGATCTTCGACCTCTTTTAGTGAGGCAGGAGAGAATAAAAAGACTGCACCTGAGGGACTAGATTCTGAAGGTTGCATGGTAAGCTGGGAGTGTAGGTTGCATGCAGGTGAGTTATCAAAAGCTAGCCCTGCAGTAGCAAAGTGATTGTTGAAGGCTTGTAGTATCTCTTTATTGTTGTTGATAGTTACATTGCCAGAAATAATTTTTGAGGGGAGAGTGTTTCCTGTGGTATTACCAGAAAGTTCTTTTATTGTGGACCAGAACTTGATAGGGCAGTTGGAGGCAGTGTTGAGTTCAGAGCGATACAAGTTGGACTTGGTTTCCCGAATTAGCTTTGTACAGTGGTTTCTGACTATTCTGAAAAGATGCCAGTCTTTGGCTTTGTGGGATTTGTGTGCTAGCTTCCAGAGCTTGTCTCTTTTTAATAGTGCTGCCTTGATGTCTGCTGTAAACCAACTGCACTTACTAGCCTTTATGCAGGTTTTGATTAAGGGTGCGTTGGTGTTAAGAGCACTGGATACAATTTTATGGAAAATGGCATATGCTGTTTCTACTGATTTGACTAAACAAAAGGTCTGCCAAAACAGGGAGGCTTTCAGGTCATTGATATATGCAAGCAGGTCAAAATTCTATTTTGATCTTTTGGTAGAGAACTTTGCTGAGGCTGTTGGTTTAGGGACTACTCTTATGCCAGCAATAAAGCAATGGTCACTAACAGCGGCAGAAAAGATCCCAGCATGGGAGAAGAAATGGGGTTTATTACTAGAAGTACATCTAATAGTGTACTTTTCTAGGGTTTTTTCTTTGATACTAGTAGGTTCATTAATAAGTAGAGTGAGCCCATGAGAGTCAAGGAGAAGGATTTATGGAAGAGATGTGCTTGACAGCCAGTTGTAGTTAAGGTCCCTAGTATAATTGTTTCCATTGTGTCGGTACTCATAGTAGATGATAGGTGGGACAGGAGCTGTGACCCCGAGGACGGGGGTCTATAACATCCTATGCCATGGATGGCCATTGATATAGATATTTTAATTTTTAAGGACAGGCATTCAAAGGCATTGGCAATTGATGTAGTGTCGAGGGTAGCGACCATAAACTTGTCCTTAACATAGATGGCCACACCACCGCCTCTGGTTAGTCTATCAGCTCTGAATAACAGATAGTTGGAGATATTGACCTCTTTGTCTGGCATGGTTAGACGAGGCCAGGATTCAGATATGACAAGTACATCCAGCTCTGTGTGGATAGCCCAAGTCTGTATTGAGGTGAGTTTCTTTAAGAGGCTACACACATTAAAATGCATAAAGCTGATACCTTTATACTTCGTGACTTTTCAGACGGTAAAGGAATTGCTTGTATCGGACCAGGGTTAAGTTTAATATTACCTGAGCATAGCAAGAGGAGGAGTACAACTTTCCTCAGGGCAACAAGTGGTAATTTGGAAGAACTAAACCTTCTTTGGCTAGTGGAGAAGTATTGAGGCGTAGGATAAAGGACCTATTCTTTGTACTGTTCAGTCCTAGTGATACACATGTTAAGACCCTAGCCGTATGACACCAGTAGATGCAGGTACTGGGCTGAGTAGGTAACATTCCTTGGGTAGGTAATGAGATGCCGGTGGCTGTCTGAGAGGGAGACTCAGCTGAAAGTGGGTACGACACCTTGGGGGCATAGCACGAGTTGTATAGGGACTCCATGAGTAGACATTCTTGTGGTAGGGGATATGAGTCCTCTTTGGGGTAAATTCCATCTGGCGTGTACCCTAATAAGGGTAGGGTGCATAAGGCAGTAAATAGGTAGAGCCAGATTGCAAGTTCCATGGTTAAAGTCTAGGGGTCAGAAAGAGAAACAGTTGTAAGGGCTTAATCTGGGCAAGGTATCACCAGATAAGGCTACGTGCCACGGGATCTGAAAAGGGATATAGGTGCCGATACCACTTGAAGGGAGCAAGGAGATGTTTCTATGGCACAGTGACTAAAGATAGTTACGAGAAGTCGTAAACCTGATCTAAGAAGTATCATCAGCTAAGGCTACACACCACAGGATCAGCAAAGGGATGTAGGAACTGAAACCACTTGTAGGGAGCAAGGAAAATTTACCATGACACAGCGACTAGGGACAGTAATAAGAAGTCACAAATCTGATCTGAGATGAGTGATAGGGGAGACTGCAGTGGGTTAGTTAGGATGGGACACTTGAACCTGAAGTGTCAGCCCAAAATTTATATGTCTGTGGGCATCCTAGGGAGGTGGGGAGGATAGATTTGTAGGAAAGCCAATAGCAGGGGAAGGTGGGGCAAGGAGGTCTATATAATAATGGTCAGGGAGATGGGTGTGTGTGGGCATACAGTTTGAGGCTTTGCCATACCTCTCTGGGTCTGGAGTCTGAGCAAGTGGTCTCGGGCGGTGACTTCGGAAGCACCGACCGCCCGGTGGCCACGGTTCTTGCGGCAGATGAGATGGGAGCCCTGGAAGGTTCTCAGCTGAAGGGGAAGAGAAAGCGAAGCCAATTAGTACTGGTCCCAGACAATGGTCGAGCTACCCAGTGACAAAACTAATTTACAAATGAAAGGGGTTGATTTCCTTGACGCCGTGAAGTCTGGGTGGCAGTTACAGAGGCAAAGGAAAGGGCTGTTTAACTTAATCAATCTAGAAAGAGCAGTTTGCAAGTATTACAGCTTTTTCTAGGCAGTTTACAGGCAGATTCTAACAAAATAGGCATACATTAGCAAGCATAAGTAAAAAAAAAAAACAGCACCCTTTTAGCTCAGGAGACAGAGAAAAGATAAGAAGGGGTGAAGGACCAACTGGAGCAAGTCTGGAGAAGGTGCTCACACTCCGATTGGTTTGCAGCTTTGCCGTACCTCTCTGGGTCAGGAGTCCAAGCAAGTGATCTCGGGTGGCAGCTTCAGGAGTGCTGACTGCCCGGTGGCTGCGGTTCTTGCAGCGGATGAGCTGGGAGCCCTGGAGGGTTCTCAGCAGAAGTAGTAGGACAGAATTAGCATGGTTAGCCTTATGAAGGGGAAGAGGAGGGAGTGGTGAGGCAAGGGGCTGTTAGAAATGTAGCTCTGTGGGGCAGGACCGCACTCTAGGAGGTGTTCTGCAGCTTTAAATTCATGTAGGGCATGATGACCAATGGGAGAAGGTGCACAGAAGGGGGAGTGGTTTAGGTGTACTTAAGAACTTGTGGAGATGGGGGTGTGGAGGAGGGGGTGAGGGAGGGCCAAAAAAATCACACAAAGACACACAAAAGAGAGAATGGGAAGATTAAGGGGTCTAGCTAGGCTAAAACAAAGCAAACAAACAGAATTTTACTCTCTTTTTTTTCTATCAGAATGAGCAAATACAGGCTAGTAACAGTCCTTAAACAAACAAAAAATCAGCAGTAGGAATCTCGGTTTTCAGTTTAGCTATAATTGGCATTATGTGCAAACACTTGTAGCGAGGGCCAGGCAGCACAGATTACAAAATTTGAGCATGGGCATGCAGTTAGTTCTGGGAAAGCAGCCACCCTGGATTCCAGAGCTAGCCACTCAGGGAGTTCACCAAGATGGTGAGCAGCCAATGGGGGGCACTGCAGTCAGATGGCACCAGGAATTCAGAAAAACAATCCAGGATCTTCGCTGCAACAGCCACTGAGGGCTGAAGATCTGGCTTCAGCAATTACCTGTGCTTGGAGAACAGTGGGCGGGTGGCAGCAGGCAGGCTCCTGGTCTCGCCGTTGTAGTCGGTGGGCAGCTCAAGCTTAAATGCAGCTACGAGGATGGGGTGCTTGCCTGAAGTGGGCAGCAAGCCTGCAGAGAAAGGAACAGAGGTCAGATATATATAGTCTTGGGACTCAGTGGGAGGGTTAGGAAATTAGCAATAAAACAAAGGAGTAATGCACAGAAACAAGATTAAGCTAAATCAGGGGGCAGATCACAGACCTCAGGCAGGTGCCAGCCGAGGACTGCTGGGGGAGGGAGACACAGAAATCACACAAAGAGACACACAAAGGAGAGAATGGGAAGATTAAGGGGTCTAGCTAGGCTAAAACAAAGCAGACAAACAGTATTTTACTCTCTTTTTTTTCTACCAGAATGAGCAAATACATGCCAGTATCAGTCCTTAAACAAACAAAAAATCAGCAGTAGGAATCCCGGTTTTCAGTTTAGCTATAATTGGTATTATGTGCAAACACTAGTAGCGAGGGCCAGGCAGCACAGACTACAAAATTTGTGCACAGGCATGCAATTAGTCCTGGGAAAGCAGCCACCCTGGATTCCAGAGCTAGCCACTCAGGGAGTTCACCAAGATGGTGAGCAGCCAATGGGGGCACTGCAGTCAGATGGTGCCAGGAATTCAGAAAAACAATCCAGAATCTTCACTGCAACAGCCAATGAGGGCTTAAGATCTGGCTTCTGCAATTACCTGTGCTTGGAGAGCAGTGGGCGGGTGGCAGCAGGTAGGCTCCCGGTCTCTCCGCTGTAGTCGGTGGGCAGCTCAAGCTTAAAAGCAGCTACGAGGATGAGGTGCTTGCCCGAAGTGGGCAGCAAGCCTGTGCTTGGAAAGCAGTGGGCGGGTGGCAGCAGGCAGGCTCCCGGTCTCGCTGCTGTAGTCAGCGGGCAGCTCAAGCTTAAAAGCAGTGATGAGGATGAGGTGCTTGCACTAAAACTAGCAGAATATAAGGTTGTCTACTGTGTGGTATTATAGCCTCTTTAAGAGAATGACACAGTCACCAAAATGACAAGAATTCTCTGTACAGCTGTTGCTGCATATATAAGTGTCTCTTATCCATTTGCTTTGCTATATGCAATTTAATACATATGGTCACCACTGTTTATTGGTTGGTTTACTTGGAGTGGTATTTGAACATAAATTGTGTGTTTGCTGGGGATGTGACAACCTGGAAAGTATGGAGTCAATCTGAACATTAAGTTGCCAAGTTATGACCAACATTTTAAAAATACAAAATAAACAGACTAAAAATGCTTCTATTGTACATGCTTACGGTCTTATTTATTTATTTTTTTTTGGGGGGAGGCATTTTTGTAACTTCTGGCCATAACATGGCCATTTGTGGTTCAACAGACCCTAAATTTTCATGGTGGCCATATCACCACCTGCCCTCTCGAAAACAAAAGTGTGATTTTGTTAATGTGCCCTGAAATGTGTTTTGGGGGGCTAACCCAAAAGCATATTTTGGGACACATTAATAAAATGTCACTTATGTATTTATAAGGTGGGTAGCAATATGGTCATGTTAAAAATGTGAAGTCAGTCAGCCTACAAATGGCCATGTTATGGCCAAAAGTTAAAAACATTATTACATTCATAAACATTTTCTAACTCCAACAGAAACAGAAAGCTTCAAAAATGGCCATCAATAATGTTCAAGGTCATAATGCAAGTTAGGACTCGGGTATATTTTATGCAGGGTCAAAATGATTGAGGTATGTCATGTTTTGCAAAGGGCCTGCCAGGCTAGTATATTTATACTTTGCACAAGTGCCCTGAGCAACTCAAGTTAGGGCATGGCTCCTCTTTCATGCAGGGTCCAAAGGACTCTGCACATTTTGCTTCACTCAAGGCCCAAAGGACTCTTTGTGCACTGCTTAACCAAGTTAGGACTTGTCTCCTGATTTGTGCAGGGCTCTATGCATCTTGATTCATGCAAGGCCCAAAAGGCCCTGTGTGAAGCAAGTTTGGATGACCTCCTGTTGTGTATGTTTTCTCCAGATTGCTTCATTTAGGGCTCACATGGCCCTGTATGATGCATGCACTAAGGTACTATGACTATCTAAAAAAGATAGGAATGTCATGACAAACATAACTACATTAATGCATAAGTTAGGGTTTATAAACACATCAAAAGCAAGGAAATACAATGTTAGGAACTTTCTGAACCCTCACTGCCCCATCACCATATGCAACCCCCATGAACTTTGCTAAATTGGATGCCAATGCACAATCATGCAAAGCAGCATAGAACTCATGTCCAGTTTTGTTATAGGGCCCTCAGGTCCTGCACAAAGGCACCTAGGACTCAGGTCCTGTTTCACACATGGCTTAGATGGCCCTACATGAAGTATGTTAGGAGTCAGATCCCGGTTTATGCATGGCCCAAATGGTTCTTCTGTGAAGCAAGTTAGGACTTAGCTCCTGCTTTGAGTAGGGGAAGCAAATTACAATTACACTTTTTAAAAAAGTAAGGAGAGTTACTTGTTTCATGCAGGGCCCTTAGGGATTTGGGATTTGAATTCTGCTTGGGCATTTATTTTGGTGGAGCTCATGGAGTGGTGATTGAGGTAGGGGGAGTTAGGTTTATAAAAATCCCTAGCATTGGATTTCCTTATTTTTGATGTTTTAAAACTCTTAAATGGTACATTAGCATATTTTTATGTCATGAATATAGAGTATATAGGGAAGGAACACTACAACACTGATTTGCCAAGCCTCCCAAGACTCCAAACCCTGCTATTTTTTATTTCATTGCTTTGTCTGTTTTGTGATCTTCAACCCTAATGTCTGCTTTAATGATGCCTTGCATTAATATAGCTTTTTGCAATGAATTTTCTTTCTTTCTGTGATAACAGAATTGTATCCTCATCCTGCCTGAAGAGATGCAGATGCACAGGGTCCTTCAGACCCTGCAACAAGGGAAGAGTCCATCTTCCTGTGGAAGCAAAGACTCCATGGCACTGTCTGGGGGGCTGAAGAAGCACAGGGCCCGGCACTGCGCTTCCATGTGGCTACAGATTCAGACACATGGGGACAAGAGTCCATTTGGCCAGAGAAGTGCAAGGTCCTCTGGGCCCTGTGCTCCCATGCAGCTATTGATGCAGAGAAACAGGGCCATCTAGGCATTATGTCAACAGAAGAGTTCTCATCACTATATGGTTACTTGTTGCCTGTGCTGTCAACACTGTCCTTCCCTAGGATGGGAGTGGTGCAGCATGGCAGTGCTGTCCCCCCAGTCTTGGCCCATCCAGCTTGCTTACTGAGCTTACTCCTGAACTTAGCTAACCATCATAGTCACACAACATGCTACCAACTAGGCCAGTGACCGGCCCCGCACACAGCAATGAACATGCCAGGTATTGTTTAAAATGCTGGCTGAAACATCATTTCACGTCACAAGTCCAATTCACATTTTGGCCATGGTTTGAAAAATGACAGCTAGCACATTCATGAGGTGGGGTGAAAAAATGAATACTTTAAAAAAGTGGAACCAAGATATTGAAAATTACTGAAGTTGTGAGTGAACATTAAAAAAATAATTGTTTTCTAACATTTTGACCCCAAATTTTCAATATAGTCTTCTTATGACCCTTAACTCATGAACATGGAAGGTGACATTTTTCAAATCCTGCCAGAAAGCTGATTTTGTGGAGCAACTGAGACATCACCTATCGGGCCTGATTTGAAAAATGTCATCTACCTTGTTCACGAGGTGGGGTCCCAAAATGGCTATGTTGAAAATTTGGTGAAAAAATATTTAAAAAATGATAAAGTTATGAGTAAAAGTAAAAAAGGATTGAAAATACATTGCCCGCACTTACCTTGTTTCATCAGTTCCTGGTAGTCATTGAAGGAGTAGGACATGTGACAGTTGAGAGATGAGACTGGGGAATTAAACCACTCGGCCCAGTGTTGGAAGGCAGCGGCTAAGGCTAACAGGATGCTAGGGTGCATAGCAAAGGGGATTACATCCAGATGTAGCGATACCAGAGGGCACTCCCTGAAGTTAAAGGGGAGCAGATTCAGGAGGGAAAGGAGGAGGCACTACTTCGCTGAATGAGTGGTAACAGGGTGGAATGCACTGCCTGAGCAACTCATATCATTGCAGACTGTGAGGTGATTCAAGATGGGGTGGGACTAGTTCAAGGGGAAATTACATACCGGGGGAGCAGTTGGGGGAAGGAAGACTTAATGGGAGGAGGGAAGCTGCAGGCTAATGGGCTGAAGTGCTGCACACTCGAGCGGACTAGATAGACCATACAACCTGTATCTGCTGGCAATTTTGTATGTTCATAACACAGACATTTAACAGATGGTGTGTCATAAGGTTCTATTTTGGGTCCCTTCCTTTTTTCCTATTGATCAATGACATGCTGGACAACTGTGGGGGAGGGGTTCCTACAACTTTATGCAGATAACACTGTCTTGTACAGGTCCTCTATGAACATCAATAGGACTACTTTAGAGCTGGAGAATGATTTTAAACTGTTACAGGCCTGGCTGCCAAGATGCAAGCTCGTGCTAAATGCTAAATTAAAATTAAAGCCATGCTCTTTGACTCCAGAAAGTTGGGTACAGACAGGATAAATCTGTTCAAATTGTTTACCTGGAGGAGCTCATCTGGACATGTTGGATTTATTGAAATATATGGGTGTAATTTTTGACCATAACCTGATCTGTGCCTATGTGGATACTGTTGCCAAACCAATACATCAGAAGCTTGGAGTGCTATACAGACTGTTCCCCTATCTATCAAGGGATGCCCAGTTTGCCATTGCAAATAGTAGCTTTTTGCTGGTCCTTCTCTCTGGTGCCCCCATTCTGTAGTCCCTCAGGGCCACAGAATAAAACAAGCTTAACTGCTTGAATCACAAGGTGGGACACTTTGCAGAATGAGCCCCCCCAAGGAGTCACCACCATGACATTCTCACTGCCATAGAATGGCCTGCTCTTGCACTACTTATAGTGTTTCTGCTGCTCTGCCTAGCTTCTAACCTAACAAAAGTCTATAACTTTCCTGCCTTGAGGGTGGCCTCCAGCCCAAAACACATTTAAGATGCTTCCACTCGGCCGGCCCGGTGGTGCTGAGGGTTGAGCGCTGGGCGCCACACCTCGCTCGCGCGACCCCGAGTTTGGGAATGGACTTGGGTGGCGAGGAGTCGGCTGAGGAGAGGAGGATTGAGCATCCCAATGGATGCTCTCCTCCCCCAGGGGTGGGAACCAAGAATGCACTCGCATTTTGCATCCCCTTCGTAGCCGGTGGAAGCACCGACAATTGAAGGGGATGGAGGTGGCTCCGTTCGTTGGAGCTGGGGAGGGGGGACATTGATGGCACATGAGAGGTCTGGCGTGCATCAGCACGCCACCTACTCGGGACGTACGTCCTAGCGCTCAACGTCCCTGAGGATAGGGGGAAAAAATAGGGAGAAAAAAAATGGAAAACACCTCCCGGCGGCCTAGATGATAGCCTCTCCGGTACCATCCGGACCACCAAAGAGGGACAGACCCCAATGTGCAGGAGGGGAGAAAGAGGAGGCACTCTAGGGGCAGATCCCACCGCAGGTGGAATGGGGGGGTTAAGAGGAAGGAAGGAGAGGTTTCCGGGAGCAGGCAAGGAGAGATAAAAAAGGAAAATAAAAAAAAATTAAAAAGATGCTTCCACTCTACATCCAGCCCATTAATGGAAAACCTTTGGGCAATTTCAGCCACTGGTAGACATGCCATATTCTTCACTGCCCCATCAATGTGGAACTGGAACAATCTCCAGAGTGAGATCATAAGCTGTTCCACTCTAGCATCTTTTAAAAACAAGTTTAACACTTACTCCTCTGTAGCTACTCATTGTAGGTGTAACCATTGATGTCCCATTCAACTACCTACAGCTTCAAGATCCCTGACAACAACTGCCATCCTCGGTATAACTTGATGTCTTTAGATTAGTGTAGTCTTTGTATATATCTTCCTAATGTGTTTTGTGTGTGAATAGTCCATACCAAATATGTATACCCGATGCATGTTATAGCTGCTCTGCAAATTATTTCATGTACAATACTTCCTATTGTTGTATATTGTATGTAACTAATTCTGGGTATACGTGTACAATGTCCTAGCTTTATATGGTAGACTCTGTGTGCAGTAGCCTACATCAGTCATGCATATGTACTCTGTAGTAATGTTTCCTTACCACTGATGTCATATGCAATATTGCCACTGTTCGCATATTTGAATGTAACCAATTCTGGGTCACCCTTGAAAAAGTTACATACTGTCTCAGCGGGCCTACCTGATTATCAAAATTAAAATAAACAAATAAGAAAGTATTTTGCTCACACATTCTGTGGTGGGCTGGACTGGGGCCCCTCCAGCCAACCATTTACCTTTGAATCTATCCCTGGAAGAGTTCATTGCCATATTAAGACCGGATCCATTTGTCATCATTGGAGCACCTATGGCAACCTGTGAAGTCATTGTTGGCCCAAGAGGACCACTAGTTGGATTTGCTGTTCCCAACTGACTTCCAGCTTGGCTACAGCAGTATCCAGACATCCCAATCTCCAATGATCAGCATCCCAACAGAAAAGCAGCAGTGCAAAATATGCAGGCTAAATGGGACTGCACTGGATGCTGGAATTGGCATTGTATAATTTAACTATTTTCTCCTCCCACAGGTGTTACACTGGGACTTGCATTAAATGTTTATTACGGGACTATTTTTGAGAGGCCCTGGGGAGTCACTGTTAAAAACTAAATGCATTTCCTCTTCTGCACCTGTGCCATGGCCTGTTATTTGTCAGGTTCTGTGCAGCCCAAAAAGTGAAAGTAACAGTGATAAGGACCCCACGTGACCCCATAGACAGTCAGGTTTCCAGTTTAAGAGTGTAAAGGACTGTCATGTGGACATTCTGTGCTGAATGATGAACTTAATAATGTGCAACTGTGCCTGTTGTAATCATTGTCACTATGTAGCACTTAGTTTCAGGAACAGTGTTCCCTTGAATGATAATAGAAGTAAAGGTGCAATGAGTTTCTGTTTGCAAATGTTTGTGAGGGTACAAATCTGATATGTCACAGGTGAGTGCAACCCAGCTGTCAAAATAGGTTGCCAGTACCCAACAGGTTGCCAGGACCCACTTAATGTGTTGTGAAATAAAGTGTTACATTGGGGCTATAAGATATGGCTTGCAAAGTTTACAATAATGAGCCAGTGAATTAAGATGTACTTATGGGGTTACGTTAGTTCAGCCAAGGTTCTGAAATGTTAACAAATTACATCCTGTTTTGCAATATGTGTTCTGCTTAGTGGCAGTCAGTTTAAGTGTCACCAATGCGCCTGCAATTGCCCACTGGTAGGGGATGTTTCCAGGTAATGTTTCCTACCCACTACGGGCATATAAATAGGACTATAGTATACCAAAAAGCAGTCTTGAAGTGTATTGTTCTAGTCCAGAGCACCTGTGTCAGTGTTCCAGTTTAGAACCTATGGGTATGCTTCTCCAACTGCCACTGGCTGAGGGGGATGGCTGGTCAAGTAACAGTAGCAGGGTTCCTAGGTCTGGGTAGCAATGGTGCCCTCTGATGTGGGTCTCTGGAGGCTCAGGATCTGGTTGGGGTTCTGGACTGGGGATAGTCGAAGCCTGTTCATGACACCCTCAAGGAGGGTACTTTGATGGCTTCTGCACAAATTGTCCCAGGTTCCTCTTAATGGCAGTGAAGAAATGGCCATAATCTTGAGTTGGTGAAGGACTGCAGCCAAGATGGGCCTGTGTCAATGGTGGAAGACCAGGGCAGAAGGTGCTGAGTATCTGGCCCCAGGGAGAAGGGGTGGACCTTGTTGGTTGGTAATCCATTGCTGCTGTGATAGCATTAGGTTCACATTCTGACCCCCATATAGGCATGGAGATCAAGACAGGCCAACCGTGGCAGCCTGTACCTTATTTATGCTGTGTGTGTGTGTGTGTGTGTGTGTGTGTGTGTGTGTGTGTGTGTGTATGTGTTCAGAAGGGTACACCACTTCAGTTACCCTCCACCAGAGGCATGACTGCTATTTCTTATTTCTGTGTCATGAAACAGAGTTCAGTGCAAACCCACTCTACCCCCACCCCCACGGTAAACATGAGAAGTTAACTTTCATTTTGCATACATTGGGTATTTTCTTACTTTTAGTTCCATTGAGAAGGCATTCTTTTGTCTTCAGACTAGATCTGCAATGTTAACAAGCCAAACCATCAGACAACAAGGTGGAACCCTATGGTCTGGTCCTCACTATGAAATGCCTACAGTAGCTACTCTTATGTAGAATGCATTGTCTAAATTGGCTCCTTTAAAGTAAAGAGCTTCCACCTAGGGAATTCATGAGTGATTTATTTATCTACTTATTTATTTGAAAATTGGTGACCAGAAATGCACACTGAGCTGAGGCTCATTTTCAGGTGCCACCTTGGGGAAGGGAAAAGAGGACAAAACATTGTCCAGAGCATTTGATTGTGATCAAAAGGAGCATGCTACAGGAGTACCACACACCTCCCAAATTAAATCCAGAAGCAAATTGATTTGATACCTTTTAGTGGACCAACATAGATGTAACAACAAGAACAAAGTGCTCAAGCTTTCGGACCAACCAGTCCTTCTTCAGAAGCTCACGTCAGTTGTTACAACTGCCATGAGCTTCTGAAGAAGGACTGGTTGGTCCGAAAGCTTGAGCATTTTGTTCTTGTTGTTACATCTATGTTAGTCCATTAAAAGGTATCAAATCATTTGCTTCTGGATCTATTCTTGCAAGGACCAATACGGCAACTACTAAATCTAGATTTCTCCCAAATTAAACAAATTCCAAAACTAGCACGCTGTTCCCTTGTTTTATTCACAAAGCTCAAATTGCATTTCTAATCAGGAGTGCTGCCCCTGTGATCAGTCCAAGAAGTTAACGTCTCTGTCTGCCTAATCTGGTTATTTTCTAGCTTTCATCTCCGTGGAAAAGAGGTTCTCTTTGTCTTGATATTGAAGTTCCAGTGTGAACAAGTTAAACCACCAAATATCAAGGTGGAACTCCACAGTTTGGTCCTAACTATAACATGCCTGTGGTGGCTACTCTTGCATATAGAGTGCACTTCCTAAATGGCTCCTTCAAAGTATAATGCTTCCAACTAGAAAATTCACAGGTGATCAAATGGAGCATGCTACAGGAGTACCACTCTTCCCAAACTGTAAACAAAATTCCCAAACTAGCATGCTCTACCCTTGTTTTATTCACAAAGTTCAAACCATATTTCTAATGAAGGTGCTGCTGGCTTTTTGGTATGTAACAACAAACAAAGTCCAGTTTACCCCACCCCAGCCCACCCCCATGGTAAATCTGTGAATTTAAAATTGTTTCTGCCTAAGTTGGCTATTTTGTTACTTTTATCTCCATGAAAAAGAGGTTCCTTTTGTCTCCATATTGCAGCTCCAATGTGAACAAGCCAACCCCCCAGATGCCAAGGTCCTAGCCATGAAATGCCTGTAGTGGCTACTCTTACACAGAGTGCACGGCCTAAATGGGCTCCTTTAAAGTAAAATGCTTCCACCTAGAAAACTCACAGGTGATCAAAGGGAGTATGATGTAGGGGAGCCACACACCTCTCAAATGCTAAACAAATTCCAAAACTAGGAATCTCTGGTCTTGCTTTATTCACAAAGTTCAAATCAAATTTCTGATGAGGAGTGCAACTGGTTTTGTGGCATGTGGCAATAACCCAACAACATTCAGTGTATAACCCCCATGGTAAATCTGAGAGGTTAACATTTCTTTCTGCTTAAATTTGCTATTTTCTTACTTTTATCTCCATGGAAAAGGGGTTTTGTCTTCATATTAGAGTTCCAGTGTGAACAAGTGAAACCACCAGATGCCAAGGTGGAATCCCACAGACTGGTTCTAACTATGAAATGCCAGCAGTAGCTACTCTTCTGTACAGTGAATTGACTAAACTGGCTCCTTTAAGGTAAAGTGCTTCCACATAGGAAATTTGCAGGTGATCAAAAGGAGCATGCTACAGGAGTACCACACACCTCTGAAACTGTAAACAAATTTCAAAGCTAGCATACTCTGCCCTTATTTTATTTAGAAAGTTCAAATCAACAAGCAGTATTACTCCCATGGTATAACTGAGAAGTAAAATTTTTTTTGTCTAAATTTACTATGTTTTTATTTTTATCCTCATGGAAAAGGGATTCTTTTTTTCTTCTTGTTAGAGCTCCAGTGTGAACAAGCCTAACCACCAGATTAAAATGTTTCCACTAAAAAAAGAAAGCCAGGTAGGAAATGAGAGTGATTCCAGGTAGTTTCTATGTGCTGCCACACCCCAGATGCACTCTCATATCAGTGGAGGTAGGGTTGGGGGGGCACCAAGAACAACCTCTTAAGCCACAAAGTCCACATTCAGTGTATATATATATATTTATTAGTTACAGTGGTGTTCCCCTCTAGGTTTTGCCCAAACATACAAGGTTTTTCAGGAGACCACCTTCTTTAATGACTGATATTGTATTCTCAATTCATCTGATGATGTATTTTGACTTTTTATAGTGTCCCTCTCTTGGCTGCACTTTAGTCATTAGCTTTTAGAATGGCAGTTTATTTATTTATTTATTCATTTGGTAACTGGGTTGGTGCACTGATCCGAAGACCTTCTTCAGGCACGGCACAGGCCGCAAATTGGCACAAACAATGTAAAAATACAGTGAGAGAACAGCGTGGAGAACACCCAGTCTTTGACTGGGTGACCAAAGTAGTTGACAAGGGAAGGGCTGGGTATGTGGCCTACCTAGACTTTAGCAAGGCATTTCACACAGTCCCACATAAAAGATTAATAAACAAGTTACCCAGCCTGGGAGTTGGTCCCAGGGTGATAACCTGGGTAAATAATTGGCTAGACAACAGGACACAGAGGGTAATAGTAAATGGAGTCCACTCCAAAGAAAGGGGGAGAAAGCAGGGTACCGCAGGGTTCAGTACTGGGATTGGTCCTCTTTAATGTCTTTATACGTGACATTGCAGAGGGACTGAAAGGAAAAGTATGCATCTTTGCAGACGACACAAAGATCTGCAACAGGGTTGATTCACAAGGGAGGGTGGAAAGGATGAGAAGGGACTTGGCAAGGTTGGAGGAATGGTCACAAGTATGGCAGCTTAGATTCAATGCAAACAAGTGCAAAGTAATGCACCTGAGAAACAAAAATCCAAGTGAAGAGTACACAATGGGGGAGGTATTAACGACAACAAAAATGGAAAGGGACTTGCGGGTAGTCATAGCAGACAACCTAAAGGTAGGCAGGCAATGTGAGAAGGCAGTAAGGATGGTTGGGAGGATACTGGGATGCATAGGGAGAGGCATCACCAGTAAAAAAAAGGAAGTTGGTATCCCTCTGTGCAAACAGCTGGTAAGACACCATCTGGAGTACTGTGTGCAGTGCTGGAGACCCCATCTCCACATGGACATAGACAGGATGGTGGCAGTCCAGAGGAGGGCAGCTAAAATGGTGCAGGGTCTGCACCAGAACCCAGACAAAGAAAAACTAAAAGAGCTTAATATGTATACCTTCAAGGAAAGGAGGGAGAGGGAGGACATGATAGAAATGTTCAAATACCTCAAAGGAATCAACAAAGTCCAAGAGGATAGTATCTTTCAAAAAAAGAGATGTGCAAAAACAGTGAAAAGGCAGAGATACTGAACGAATACTTTTGTTCAGCATTCACAAAAGAAGAGGAGGGGGACATACCTAAACCAAACAATAGAAGCAATCCGAATGGGGGGGTTGATACCAGTCCATTCACAGAAGAAAGGATCCTGAAAGAACTCCTAAACTTCTGGTAGACAAGGCAATGGGGCCTGATGGGATTCACTCCAGAATTCTGAAAGAACTAAGGAGAGAACTAGTGACACCACTGACAACCCTTTTTAACAAATCATGGGAGGATGGATGTGGTACCTGAGGACTGGAGGAAGGTGGATGTGATTCCCCTTCACAAAAGTGGGAGCAAGGCAGAGGCAAGAAGCTACAGACCTGTTACCTTGACCTCAGTGGTAGGGAAAATGATGGAATCACTTCTGAAAGAAAGAAAGAATAGTTGAGTACCTAGAGGCCAGAGGGGCACAGGACCCAAAGCAGCATGGATTCACAGTAAGAAGGTCATGTCAGATGAATCTAATAGATTTCTTTGACTGGGTGACCAAAGCAGTAGACCAGGGAGGGACTATGGACATGGTCTATCAAGACTTTAGCAAGGCATTTGATGCAGTCCCACATAAAAGATTAATAAACAAGTTTGCCAGCCTGGGAATGGGTCCCAGGGTGGCAACCTGGGTAAAAAACTGGCTGGACAACAGGATGCAGACGGTAGTAGTAAACGGAGTTCACTCCGAAGAAAGGGGGGTGACTAGTGTGGTACCGCAGGGTTCAGTACTGGGACCGGCCCTCTTTAATATTTTTAGAAGTGACATTGCAGAGGGACTGGAAGGAAAAGTATGCCTCTTTTCAGATGACACAAAGATCTGCAACAGAGTTGCTAGACAAGGGGGGAGGAAAGGATGAGAAAGGACTTGGCAAGGTTGGAGGAATGGTCAAAAGTATGGCAGCTTAGATTCAGTGTAAAGAAGTGCAAAGTAATGCACCTGGGAAACAAAAACCCAGTGGAAGAGTACACAATGGGGGGAGGTACTGACAACAACAAAAATGGAAAGGAACCTGGGGGTAATCATACCAGACAACCTAAAGGTAGGCAGGCAATGTGAGAAGGCAGTAAGGAGGGCTGGGGGGAATACTGGGATGTATAGGAAGAGGCATCAGTAGTAGAAAACAGGAAGTTGTTATCCCTCTGTAGAGACAGTTGGTGATACCCCATCTGGAGTACTGCGTGCAGTTCTGGAGACCCCATCTCCAAAAGGACATAGACAGGATGGAGGCAGTCCAGAGGAGGGCAACTAAAATGGTACAGGGTCTGCACCAGAAACCTTATGAAGAGAGGCTAAAGAAGCGTAATATGTATACCCTGAAGGAAAGGAGGGAGAGGGGAGGACATGATAGAAACTTTCAAGTACCTCAAGGAATCAACAAAGTCCAAGAGGGTAGCATCTTTCAGAAAAAGAGATGTGCTAGAAAAAGGGGGCACAGTTTGAAGATAGAGGGGGGGGATGGCTCAGGGGCAACGTGAGGAATTATTTTTTCACAGAGATGGTGGTGGATGCATGGAATGGCCTTCCTGAGGAGGTCATGGGGTCAAAAACAGTGGGGGAATTCAAGAATGCATGGGACAGACATAAGGCAATTATAGTGGGTGTAGGAGGAAGTAGGCTATTGGTTAACTAGGATCTGCAGCTGAACCAATAAGTAGGGAAATGGGCAGACTGGGTGGGCCAAGCAGTCCTTATCTGCTGTCAAAGTCTATGTTTCTATGTTTCAAGGGGGCGCAATTTGAAGATAGAGAGGAGACGACTCAGGGGCAACGTGAGGAAGTAGTTTTTTCACAGAGAGGGTGGTGGACTCATGGAATGGGGTCAAAAACAGAGGGAAAGTTTAAGACTGCATGGGACAGACATAAGGCAATTCTAATGGGAGGTAGGAGGAAGTAGGCTGTTAGTAAAACTAGGATCTGTAGCTTATCCAATAGGTAGAGAAATGGGCAGACTGGGTGGGGCCAAGCGGTCCTTATCTGCCGTCAAGGTCTATGTTTCTATGTTTCTATATTTCTATGTTTCTATGGATCAGACAGGGAACATAACATGGAATCCAGTGCAGGTCAAGTTATACAGAGAAAATATTAATTAAACAGTACCAGATATGTCGACAATTGCGCATACCATGTATATAAAATTTAGATAAACAAGGTAAAGTTACTCCATCATTCAATCAATGGGAATGTTAAACATCAGCAGAGCCAGCAAAATACCTGGAGGTACACAGAATTCATCAGGGAAACACTTAGGCATAAAAACAAAGCCATATTACAGAATAGAAAGAACGATCTGTGAGCCAGTATTCGGTGGAAGAGAAGAGTGGAGCACTAGAGATGGAGGGGGTAAGGGTGGGCTGTAGGGAAGGTGCAACCATGTTAGCAGCCTGTGGGCAGATGTGGGTTGTACAGGACAGAAAGTGCATTCTTAATAGTGAATTTAGATTTAGAGGGGAGTCGGGAGAACATAGGGAGGAGGAGAGGACATTCCATAGTGAGGGTCCGACTGTGCCGAAGGTTCTTAGGCCCATCCTTGTAGTTACATTAGGACATTTTAGTTGGAGGTGAGAAAACTGACATAGATTATTGCAGTAGGTTCTGGACCAGAAAAGAAGGGATGGTAGAGAATAGGAGTGATTATGCAAGGTATCAGCAACAGTCTGGGCCAGCAGGTAGGAGCGCTGCACTTGTGGAGGGAGCCAGTTAAGGGACTGGTAAAGAGAGCAGTGGTGAGTGAGGAGAGGCACATGGAGGGAAAGGTGGCATATACAATGGTAGGTAGCATCCAGGCAGTTCAGGTTGGTAATGGAGTTCATTGGGAATGGCACTGTGAGTGTTTCTAGCAACAAAGCCTTAAATACTTTTGGGCAGACAAATCTAAATAAAACAGTTTAAAAGTCAATGACTAAAGCACAGCCAGGAGAGGGACACTATAAAAAGGCAAAATGCATCATCAAGTGAATTGATCTTACAAGAAAAAAGGTGGTCTCCTGAAGAAGTCCATATGTTTGGGCAAAACATAGAGTGGACCACCACTGTATCTAATAAATACATAGTGAATGTGAAATTTGTGACTTAAAAAATGTTCTTTGCACCCCAACCCCCATCCATACCTCCATGGAAACCACCAGATGCCAAGGTTGAGCCCCATGGTTTGGTCTGAATCAAACCTATAACTGGAATGTCTAGAGACAGTGTACAGTAACAGTAATTATGCCAAATGTGATTATTGCTGAATTACTTGGATTTATACTTGGCGTGAACAAGATAGTAGAAATGAATATGTCCGTTTAACACTATCTCAAAAATTAAATATTCTTTTAAGTGACCCCATCCATAATTGCCTTTAACTTGTGTTTCAAAGTCACAGTATTACTGCTTCAAATTATTTCACTTGATAGTGTGTTCCATAAATGTGTAATTCTCAGAGTATATTACATCTTTCTGTTATTTGTTTTAAAATTTGTGTTTTGGATTTGCCTCATGTGACTTCATGTGTCTCAGTATGGAAAGTAATGTTTACATCATTAAGTAAGTCACTGTCTTTCTGTAGATTACAGAATAATAGGAGAGCCCTTCTAATATGCATCCTATGTAAACTGCGCAGTGACAGAGTTTTAAGTCTGTCATCATGGGGGAGTCACGTGATGCAAGTGACCTAGAAGCAGCAAAAGTTTGGAGCTCCCACTTCTCTACTCTTTCCACTACTGTTTTTACTACCTTCTAATCACTTTTCTGCTGAAATACTTGCATTACATCAGGGTTCCTCTTTCAACAGTAGATTTGTGCATTAATCTGCATCGCTATTGGGACGTTAGCCTCGCGATGGATGTTGACATGAAGCAGGCCCAATTAAAGCATACGACGCCTCCCTTGCATGAGAAGATGCCCCCCAAAAAAACCAAAGCCCAGGGAGGTAAAAGCGGAGCATTGCCGACTCAGCCAATCCCACTTATGGAAGAATTCTTTCTGAAAGAACTAGAACCCTTCAAGGAAACTTTGCATGATATTTCTGCTGAATTAAGATCCCTGAGATGTGACATGGCTGATCTTAACCAGAAAGTAGGGGACTCGGAGGCTCAGATCAAATCGCTGGAGACCAGGAGAAACAAACTGGATCCTGAGATCGTGTTGCTATGCCAACAACTTCAAAAGTTACAAATGAAGACCAAGGATCTCGAGGGGAGGAGTAGGAGGAATGATATCTTAATTATGGGCCTCCTGGAGAAGGAAGAATGCCCCAACACTGTTTTATTCATCCAGAATTTCCTGGAGAAGGTGGTAGGCCCCTCGCCACTCCATACCAACTATCAGATTGAACGCACCCATTGCTCACTCAGACCCAGACCCCAGCCAGGGGACCCACCTCGACCTATTATTCTAAAGTTTCTGAGCTATATAGAAAAGCAGCATGTTCTCTCGAAGGCTCAGGAGCTGAAAGCAATTATGTGGGAAGGAGTTAAGCTACAGATCTCCCAAGACCTGCCCTATGAAGTTTGACAAAAGCGAGCCGTGGTCCACCCCCACAGTTACCAAGTTAGTGGCCCCCAGCATTCCCTTTAAGATGTTATATCCAGCCAAACTATAGGTTTCCATTTTAGGCAGCTGGGTCTCCTATCAATCGCCACAACAAGCTTCGACTGACCTAATTACCAAGCTACCAGAACTGTTCAAGCCAGGCTGACCAATCACACTTAAAATATTCTGGAGTTCACCTATTGTGGGACTTACTTTCTTATTGACTTTTTAAATTATCGTTCTTTTGATATTTTTTTCTGCATTTGAAATGTTGTCTTACCAGGGCTCTGGGGCTTCTCGAAGGGTGGGGTGACTCCCAAGTATTCTGCTCGGCCATTTTCTGGTTGTCAACACTAGGGGTAGCAGTACACGCTCTGGGCTCGAGCCATCTGGCTGGAACTTTTATTTGGGGGCAAATTTCTAGGGGACAGATTTTTAGTAGGACCGCTTTTGTTTCCGACCTTATAACTTTCCCCTGGGCATTTCCCCTACTCGGTCCACCGAACAATCTCTGTTGGCAAGTACACCCCACACCACAAAATGTGGTTGTTTTTTCTTCTGCAATTCACTGTTATTTGTTTTCGAGGGCCCTTTTATCTCAATTAGAGTACTTGCTGTCTTTAAGCTCAGCTTTGATTTCTAATGCGAGCAGGTTGGGAGGGACAGTGAGCTTGTTTCTTGAAGGATAACGTTTTTGAGGGTTAATGCTTAGGTCACTGCTTTTGGGAATACCTCAGGTCATTTGGGGCTCTTTCTTTTTTATTTTCCTGCTTCTAAGTGTTTGTTACCTGCCCCATTTTGGAGTGCTTATATATTTAGCATGCAGGACAGGGGATACAGTCTCTTTTAAAAGCAGGTGGTGAGGAGGGGGGAGCAGGATGCTCTGAACTGTGCAAGCTCAAGGTAGAGCTGCATAGTGTACTAATTTATGGGAAGGTTCGGTCTCCTAGCACTCCATTCACTTTTAATCTATTGGGATGGGGACGTTCATAATTATTACTTTAGGTTAGGCTTAACCTATTATCCCTATTTTTAGACCTGGGGAGAGTGTTTACAGAGGCTGCAGAGGGTTGGTCTCCCATTTCTGTGTTAGTCCAGTCCAGCTTTTTCATTTGGATCAAGGAGGTGACCGTTGTACATAGTTGTAGGCTACTGAAGAGAGAGGGCGGGATTTGTTTAGTAGTGGGTAAGATAGTTGTTAGGAGGTTTTTCAAAGGTGGGGAAGGGGGGTCTTATTCTAATGTCGTGCAATTTTCATGGGTATTTCAAAATATCTGATATTTTCCTTCGATATGCTTATTTCACTAGTTTTTTCCCAATTGTAGAATACCCGGTTACATGGTTATCACTGCATGAGTTCGTTGTAGAAGGCACATGGAATATTCTACATAGGGGGAGGGGGAGGTGAGGCATTTATTCTGCTCACCTTCTTGTTATAATCATCCATACTGCCTTTACATAGCTAATGCATCATCATTTTATATGCCACTTTCTTACTTGTAGAAAGACATGCCACTTTTTTACAGTACCACAGTGGAATTATGCCTCCATTATACACTGGTTTGTGTGGAACAAATTTAAACCGTAAATCACATACCTTCTTTTTTGAATAATTCCCAGCAATCATTAGCACCTTAGTTATCCAGCTCTTTTTTCCAGTACCATCTAGTGATTTCCTCTTCATTATTTCATAGGACTTTGTTGCCAGCTCCCAATTTGGCCTCCTCTTTCTCACTAATTTATAATTGTAGTGGATTGATTTTCCCTTATTATGGTATGTACTTCTTCCTATTTTTAACACCACTACTGAGTGGTTACTCTATTCCAATGAGCCAATTATTTTGTAAGAATAATTATCAATGTTACTGGTGAGTGCTAAGTCAAGGATGTTGTGTCCCCGTGTTTCGTGCTTCATGAATTGCGTTAGGCTATATTCCCTAGTAACATCTAAAAAGATGTTCCCCTGTGTTCTACTCAATACCAGGACAGATTAATTCAGTCAATATCCAGCAGATTAAAGTCACTTAAAATGGGTACATCCCCCCAAACTACTGAAGTATGATAACTCCTCCCTGTATCAGTAAATTGGTCTTTACTGATACCCAGTGGAATGTAAGTGTTTCCATTAGTAGTTTTTGTGGTTTGATATATTGAGACTCACATAGTTTCTAGTGAGGGTGAACGTTTGTCATGCAGCTCAGTACTTAAAAGTTCATCTCTGAGATATATTGCCACCCCTCTCACCTTTCTATGCCAAAGCAATATTGAAAGGGAGAGCAGTAACCACTAAGGAGACAGGTATATAGATATAGAGTGGTCACCACTGAAAAATTGTTTCCTGTCACCTTTAAGGTCAGAGAGGATTCTAGGTCCATCATATCTGCCCCTCCCTCCCCCATGTCATAAGCAGGAAGGAATAAATAAGGTATCCCTTGAATATAGTGAGTCGATTTTAGTGACTCCTGTTGGGCAATGTAAAAATAGTGAAAGCAAAGTTGGTGATGTTTGCATTATAGAGCATGTCAAGTTCAGAGCTTTTGCTTTGTAGGGAGTACTGATTTTGTGCAGCGTAAAGTGCTTTGTTCATTGGGCCAGTTCCGAGCTGGCTGTGTGTTGCAGTGGCTAGAATCACTGCATCTGTGGTTGGTGGACCTAGGTTCAGGGCTGGCTATGGGGGATACTGTGGGGTTTCTTTTTGGTGCTTCATTTGGTGGGGGAGGTTCAACTCCCATTTCCCCAACCTCCCAACTTTGTTTCCCCAATGTTCTCCCCTGCTGACAGACCCGCCCTCCATAGTTGTCCTTTGTCCCCAGTGTCATCCCCCCATAATGATGATATTAGTATGGGTGTGCGGGGGGTGAACCCCATGCAAAGGGGGGCATGGGTGGCATAGCCCTCCCTGCATTAAAAGCATCCACACTGTCCCATTCTTCTTGTGCATAATGGCCAGCTGT
Organism: Neoceratodus forsteri; assembly: GCA_016271365.2. Lineage (NCBI taxonomy): Eukaryota > Metazoa > Chordata > Ceratodontiformes > Ceratodontidae > Neoceratodus > Neoceratodus forsteri. Next base: position 617,533,219 of record CM028133.1, read on the forward strand.
CGTTGTTTGGGCACCACACTCTAGTACTCGTCGCTGTTTTAGTGTTTCAGCAATGTGCACTCACTGTTTTTGTCATCCCAATTTTAGTTTCACTGTTATCATATAGATGTGTTGCACACCCTCCACTACCTCAATGTCCTAATTGTATTGAGGAGTCCATAACTGTACCCAGCACTGCAGGTGGTGTCTGGATGGCACCTTTTACAGTGGTCGGATTACTTTCACTGCCATGCTGGTCACCCCCCTTTTTAATGCACCCTAATATTCTGCTGGCACTCTTAACAGCTGCAAACTGTTTATCGTGCCCTAGCTCCTAGTCTACAATACTATGGGTCCTAGGTCCTTGTAATCCTCCATAACAATATGGGGATCTCCACATAGTGTATAGCTCCTATCTCACTTTTTCCTGTCAAAGTGCAGCACTTTGAATTTAACTTCGAATCTGGGATTCCAGATATCCAGTGAATTGCCCACCTTGTTCAGATCCTCCTGAAATCTGTTCCCATTCTCAAGGGGCCAGATTAATGTTATCAACGAAAGTTAAGTAGCTTCCTGGAAACCCCAGCTTTAAATCCAGTTTGAATATGTGTGAAGGATACAGTAAGTGCCTTATATCTTTGCTGTTTCATAAAAGATGTGCATGCTCAGTGGGATTGTGTGTGAAAGGTATGTTGCATATCACATGGTAACATGTGAGGAAGATCTGTGTGCACTGGGAATGCACGAAAGATGCGAGCATGAGAAACAAATGTGTGTGATGGGTATGTTTTCCATGGAACTGAAAAATGAGGAAAAATAATATATTTGAGCATGGAATGTGAATGTATGACAAATTTAGATAATCAGAATATCGTTATATCCAAAGGCCCAGGCTAGTAATAAAGAACATTACAAACTATATTAATCTGACCTACTTACTTCTAGGCTCTCTTAATGTAGATAAATAGTAGTACAACTACTGTGCTAGGTTAATCATGCACACCTTCATACTTACAGTGAAGTAGTAGAGAGTAATGAATGATGCATTTTGCATTTATTCATGGTTTCGATCCTGCTTTCCTAACTGGCTAGTGAGAAATGCATGAAACATAGCAATAAGCCTCACCACATATTTTGTCTACAGCCAAAGTGTATGGTTTACTATATAGCACAAGCCTTCACACTGCAGGACTAGAAAAGCCAATACCTTATGTCTGAGGCAAATGGACTAGAAAATTGACCTTTGTTGAGATTAGAAATTGTAATTTTCCACATGCACAGTGACAGATTATCTAATACATTTTTTTAATTCCTGGAGTACGTTTCCTGGGTCTATCAAGTTTGAGGCTTTGTGCGACCTGGCAGTAACAGCATAGTCGCCCAGTAGAAAGCATTCACTAAGATGCAAATGAATGTTGAGTAAGGTAAATACAGTGCCTTTTCACACTGCAACTTTTCTACAATATTAGTTTTGCTAATATTTTTTATGAGTAACTAATATTTTTGAATGTGTTGCTCCAAAAAGAAGAGGACTGTAGCAATTGAGCACAAAGATAACAAGGGACATAAAGCATGTCTCCGGACATAGAATAAGAAATAATGATACTGGAAAAGATCAAATGATGCCAGACCACAGGGAACCTTAAGATAAAAATCTTGAATTTGATCCTTTGATAAGGAGTCAATTAAAATCTCAGAAATACAGGGTTAAGGTTCTGATGATGTCTGATGCCAGTCATAATATAGACAGCCAAGATCTAATTGAGCAGTAGTTTGGACAGTATCTTCTTAGAAGGTAAAGCTATAAGGAATTTCAAGAATCCAGACCAGATAAAATAAAAACATGCCCTGGAAAAGTATCATAATGGCAGTTTTATCTAAAGGAAACATAACACGCATACAGTACTGTAGCTCAAAAACATTTAATAGTTCAAATATGAGCCTCAGAATTTAGTTCCAAGTAGCAAGTATAGTAAATTTCCTAATGACTAGATACAAACCAAGAGGACATGCTCACCAGACTGACTGTTTAGTTGGTGAACTGACTAAATACTATGACGTTAATAAGAATTGCCCCTATGGTTAATACATTTAGCTTGAAACAGCTGCAGTACATTTTGAGTCAGATATAGAGGTTGACTTTGGTTGACGGCAGATAAGGACAGCAAGGCCCATCCAGTCGGCCCATTTCTTTTTCTGCCATATAAATGTGCCTTGGGTCTTTGCTCTGTCAGTGGCCTATCTATTCATACTCATCTGTATTGCTCCCTTATGCCTATCCCATGCCTGTTTGAAGCCCTGCACTGTATTCATATCCACCACTTCCTGAGGTAGGCCGTTCCATGCATCCACCACTCTTTCTGTGAAAAAGAATTTCCTCACATTCCCCCTTAATCAGCCTCCCTCTAATCTCATACTGTGTCCTCTTGTCCTGCTATTTTTTTTTTTGTATTTAAACATGTTAGACTCTTTCACCTTGTTAATGCCCTTAAAGCGATTTACCAAGTTTTGATATATAAACACATATACTGCAAGGTGACTGCATATAGAACTGATTCACAATGTATTTTGATAGATGCATAGCCTATTTTAGCAAATTAAATCAGGTTTTCACCCTCACAAACCAGGAAGTGTCATTTTGTGTATTGGAGCCTGTATTTGGTGACCTTTGACACTCATTACCTTTGCAATGTCACCACAGGGAGATCTGTGCTCTGCAATTAAAATTAGTTCTTGGTCACAGCAATTCTGTCTTGATAACAGAGCTCTTGGTTGCAGCATGAAGCACGACAATAGCAGTGTCAAATAGTTCATTTTCAGGGTCCGATGATGAAAGCATTATATTGTCCTGCACCAACAGTGATCTTTCGGACACTGACATAGTGCCACAGTTTGACAGCCACTGCATAGTAGATCCCTATAGGGATGACCCTATGACAGTAGCAAGAACGATGTGGGCAGTAGCTCAGGCAGCCACAGCAGTAGTCCTCATCCATTCCAGTACAGCAGTGAAAGCAGACTTAGTAACACAGACTGTAATTATTATATTGTGCTATGGTTTGGTTCCCATCATTGCTGTCATTTTACTGTGCAAAATTGAGGTATGGTGTGTGTTCTGTTACTCCCAGCATCGATGTACCCACATAAATGCTAGTGATAGTACCATGGGTTTTTATATTTCTATTTTTTTGGGGGGGGGATTGCTTTCCCTATGCTAATGAGTTGCTGGCCACTCCAGCTTGACACTGAGAGCATAGCTCGATCTGGTGGCATTGCTTGAGCAGGATAAATGGCTCACAATTTGTCCAAATCCAATTTGTCCAAAATTCCTCACCTGGTATTAGTTAGTAGTGACCTCCTGCCAATTGATTTATCAGTCACTCACTCTGATGGAGCACAGGGTGGAAATTACAAGCAGGCACCTTGTACCCCAACCACTCCAACCCCCCCCCCCAGCTACACTCATACACTTAGAAAAATACTGCAGCATAGAACTTTTATTATCGGTAAATTATTTATACTGTTTGGGTCTGTCTTTGCCCTAGTGCTAACTGGTCTACACTATAGCTTTCTTCTCTGTGTATATGTGTGTTTGGGGGTGGGGGGCCTGCTTGTAGTTTCCCCTTTAGAGGTATCAGTGATTGAGTAACGTGCTGAAGTCACCAGTTCCCCTGTTTACGGCATGTTATAAATCTAAAACTGCAAATTATTGCACCAGCTTTGTGTTACCTCTAAGCACTCAGGAACTATACAGACTGCAGCTGTCATTAGTGTCTGCATAAGCATCTGTAATACCATCCTGGCATTGGCTTATTGCCGCTACATGTGTGCCTCCAGGTGCATTATGAATTGAACAAAAAATACACAGTACAGTGGGTGATCATCCCCCACCCCCCAAGGTTAAAAATGACACTGCCAATACCCTTCTCATGGAGAAAGAGACTGCATTTATGTTTAGATAGCACAAATACTGTTTGATTGGTCCACTACAAAAAGGGACATATCCTTGCAGTAGGTACTCAAGTGTTAGACTGCATTTGAAACTCCTTCCTCACTTATGTCACCATACTTCATTACCACTTCGGTCTGTGTCAAACCGTTTTGTGTTTTCCCTTTTTTTTCCATTACAGTGGACCTCTGATGCACATGCATAAAGTGTACAGCAAATACAACAGATGCTGCACTATACTGTCTCCCATGCCTTACCGATGTCATGGTGCATTGTGTAGACTCCCTGCATTCATTGCTGTGTAGTCCATATTTTGGTTCAGACATTATTCCCTAAGTATGCTGAACTGACTAGCACACTTTGCAATATAACACCATGGAAGCTGTACATTGGTACCACAGTGTCGGGAGAGGATGGTAACTGCATTCTCTTCTTTTGCTGTTGCTCCGGAGCACATAAAATGATGCTATAATCCTAATTATAAATAAAGACTGTATGTTAAAATGTTAAAAAACTAAGTGTTTTTAATTTTGAGATACACTGTAAACTATGTACAGTATAACTATGTACAGTATATAACTGACTTTATTGCATTCATTTATAAACTTAGCGAGGAGCTGGCAAGCTGAAGAAACAATTCAGCACATCATGTCCCTTTATTCGTGCACATCTAAGCATACTTTGGTGATCAGTGTTATGGTGCTTGCATGAGAACACCAAATGAGCCCAAGAAAACACCGGAGCACAAGAAAAAATATAAACTGTCTATAATGATGGTGACAATCAGAAATGCAATAGCAAAGGCAGTTTACTGAAGCAATCACACTGGAAGCAGCACTTGCCAAAAATACACAGTTTATTGCACTGTTCTCCTGGGATTGGACTATGTAGCTCAGTGCTTATACTCTTGCTGCACATTACAATTCTGAACTGTTGAAAAAGTCATCCATTTAACACAAACCTCTATATAACGATACTGAAAAGCTTATTTCAATTTATAGATCTGCCCAGTTCAAAAAGTCGTCCTTTTGTGTCCCAATACGTTACAGATTACAGTTCCACTCAGTTAAACAACTGTATTTTTTATACAGACTTGTTGTTATAATTATGTACTTGCAGCACTTATTAAAACTGTACTCAAGCAATGTAGATTGTGATGTTCCTAGAACCGATGGACCTAGGACACAGAGCTTAGTCAGATGAGTAAAATTGAAAATCAGGAGAAATCACCACTTCTGCAATCCCAAAAGCAAGGATAACAGCTGCCAATATAACAAACAGTTTCAGTCATCAGTGCTGTCATTTTTGCCAGTTCAGTTTTGGATCTGCACTCACTGAGGCTGGGTCCAGGAAAGATGAATGAACGAGCAGTGAGAAAGGTGCAGTGGGAACACCTTCCTTGTGCTGATGTCACTCATGCATGTGGATGCACTGCTCATGTGCGAACTTCAAACAAAGAAAAAAACATGCAGAGACAACTGTGGTACAAAAATGTTAAAAAACTAAGCATCTGAATATATTTAATACTTAACTTCAGGGCAGTTGAGCTTTGCATCATACAATGAAGGGAAGGTGATCTGCAAACATGACATCAGGGGAAGTTGGTAAATCACTTTAAGACATTTGAATGTTTTGATCATATCACCTCTCTCCCTTCCTCCTTTGCTCTAAGGTATACATATTGAGCTCCATTAATCTGTCCTCATATGTCTTCTGATGTAGTTCCTGCACCATTTTGGTTGCCCTTCTCTGGACTACCTCAGTTTGGTTAATGACCTTGTGAAGGTGTGGCCTCCAGTACTGCATGCAATACTCCAGAAGGGGCCGAACCAGTGTCTTGTAAAGAGGGATTATTACCTCCCTCTTATGACTTGTGATACCCATACTAATACACCCTAACATCCCCCTAGCCTTACCTACTGCTTTAGAGGTCTGCTTGGATGATTTCAGGTCATCGGTGATGATGATGCCCAAGCCTCTTTCTTCCTTTGTGACTGCCAGCAACTCCCCTCCCAGCCTATATGTGGATTCAGGGTTTCTCTTCCCTATGTGCATGATCTTGCACTTCTTTGCATTAAATCCCAGTTGCCACTCTTCTGACCATTTTGCTAAATTTATCCAGATCTCTTCTCATTCTGCCCACCCCATCTGGATCATCTACTCTGTTGCAGATCTTGGTGTCATCTGCAAACAGACAAGCCTTACCCTCCAGTCCATCTGCAATGTCATTAATGAAGATATTGAAGAGGACTGGCCCTAGGACTGATCCCTAAGGTACCCCACTTGTGACTTGCATCTCTTCTGACTGTATACCATTTACCACCACTCTCTGTTTTCTGCCCGACAACCAGTTTACCACCCAGTTGACCAACTTCTGACCCACCCCAAGCCTACCCAGCTTATTTATCAATCTTCTATGTGGAACAGTGTCGAAAGGTTTGCTGAAGTCAAGGTAGGCAACATCAACTGCTCCCCCTTGGTCCATCACTCTGGTTACCCAGTCAAAGAAATCTATGAGATTAGTTTGACAGGACCTTCCTTTTGTAAACCCATGCCGTCTTGGATCCTGTGCCCCTATGGATTCCAGGTGTTGCACTATCCTTTCCTTAGGAGTGCCTCCATAATCTTGCCCACTACTGAGGTAAGACTGACTGGTCTTTAGTTCTCTGCCTCCTCCCTGCTACCACTCTTGTGGAGCGGGATCACATGCGCCCTTCTCCAGTCTTCTGGAACCTCTCCTGTGCTCGGAGACTCACTAAACAGTTCTGCTAATGGCTCTGCTAGTTCCACCCTTAGCTCCTTAAGTATCCTGGGATGTATGCCATCAGGTCCCATTGCCTTTTCCACCCTGAGCTTAGTGAGCTCTTGTAGGACCCTTTCTTTTGTGAAGGGAGTAGTGCTCACCTCCCTCCCCACTGTGTCCATGGTGCTGAGCTGTGGGCCCTGCCCTACCTTCTCTTCAGTAAATACTGAGCAAAAGTATCTATTTAGGATAGATGCTTTTACATGGTCCTCCTCCTCACATGACCCCTTTTCTCCTTTGAGCTTAGAAATACCCCCTCTGGACTTTCTCCTTTCACTAATGTATCTATAGAAAGTCTTGTCACCTTCTTTTACTGTTCATGCTAGTGTTTCCTCAGTTTGGGACTTTGCCTGCCTTACTGCCTTCCCTGTTTCCCTTAGGGCAGTTTGGTATGCATCCCTATCTTCATCCCGCTGTATTCCCTTATATTTCCTGAAGGTCAGCCTTTTGGCTCTGACCTTTTCTGCTACTGCATTTGAGAACAAAGTGGTTTCCTTCTTTTTTCGCACTTTCTTTTCTGTCTAACACAGTGTGATATTGCTTCAAGTATTGCATCCTTAATGCTTGTCCACTTTGCATGTACCCCCTCACCTGTGTTTCTTTTTGCCAGGGTTAGCTTAACTCTGTTGTCCATCTTATCAAAGTCAGCTCTTCTGAAGTCCCATATTTTTGCTTTGGAATGGGATGATTTAGATGTAGTGGCCAAATTGAACCATACCATGTGATGGACACTGGCCCCCACGTGACCTTATACCTGGAGATCTGTGATCCCTTCTCTGTTAGTCAGTACTAGATCTAGGATAGCCGTGTCTCTTGTGGGTTGTAGCACCAGTTGTTTGAGGCCCTCCCCCTGCAGGGAATCCACCATGTGTCTAGTTCTGGCAGATGTTCCTGCTGGTATTGACCAATCTGTATCCGGCATGTTGAAGTCTCCCATTATCAGAACCTCCCCTTTAGCTGTCATGTTTTGTATATCTTCTAACAGTAATGTGTCTATGTCCTCCCCCTGGTCTGGGGGCCTGTAGACACCCCAGTTCTTATGGCTGTCCCATTTCCTGTTTCCAGGGTGACCCATAGTTCTTCTGGCTCCTTATGTGTATTCTGAATTTCTGTAGCTTTGATATTTTCATTGACATACAGGGCCACTCCACCCCCTTTTTTGCACCTCGGTCTCTTCTGAACAGTACATAGCTAGGTACTGAAGTCTCCCAAGTGTGGCTACTGGTAAACCACATTTCACTAATTGCTACTATGTCCAGTTTAGCCTCTGACATTATTGCCTGCAGGTCTGGGATCTTATTGCCCAGGCTGTGAGCATTTGTGTACAGTACATGATTTTCCATTGGCCAGATTTCAGTGTGTTAGTTGTTGGGTGAGGTTTGGCATTTCCCCTGCGTGTTGTTTGGGGAAACAGACCTTTTTTCTTAACTGGTGATGTAAATGAACTACAAACATGCTGAATTCTAGCTTGACCACTAGCTGAGGGAGGAGGGGCGTTCTTCCCATTCAACGTATGGGGTGCTGCACCCATCTCCCCATTTGCTAGTTTAAATATTCTGCAAAGACGTTAAACTTCTGCCCCAATGTACTGACTCCCTCCTTAGTCAGATGCAGTCCATCAAATTTAAAGAACTTTCGCTCCCAGAACTGTTGCCAGTTCCCTACAAATCTGTGTCCTTTTTCCTGGCACCAGCCCTTGAGCCACATGTTTAGCTCCCCTATCTCCCTTTCTCTGACCTTCCATCCATCTGCCCCCCTCTCCCAGACTGGCCAGATCTCAGAGAAGGAGATGTCAGATGAAATGAATGATAGTTTGCCACCCAGCCTGGTCAGGTGTTCCTTGGTCTCCACAACTGACTGACTGGCGAGATCATTAGTCCCTATGTGTACCAGGACATCAATTTTTCTCCTGCTTTGTGAACAATTTTAGCAATGCGGTCAGTATCTCTCCATGCTGATGTACCTGGGAGACATCTGACCATTACCCCTGGCTGGAGATAGGTATCAACTCCCCGAATCATGGAGTCTCCTATGATCAGAAGTTTTTTGGATTTCCTTTTTGCTTTTTTTGTTTTGGTTCCTGATTTGGGTGAGTTTTGTTGTGCTAGCTCCTGTGATGCAGTGTCCTGCTCTGCAGTGCCCTCTGCTGCTTTGTTTGATTTCGGAGATAGAGGCAGATACCTGTTTGTAGTGTTTATATGGTTTTTGGAGGTAATATGTTGGAGACCACAGAGTGATGGGTCACCTGATTTGTCCCTCCTAGCCACCTGCCAACCTCCTGGACCAACTACCCTCTGCGGTCGAGATTCTTCTGTTGGATGTTGAAGAAATAGCGGGTGGTTCTTATAAAGAATAACTGAAAATGAAATTTGAGGTGCACAATCTCTGCCCATGCTGCCCGGAGCTGAGCCCTAAGATCTTCAATGGCCCAGCATGTAGGGCAGTGTCCTAAATCCTGTAAGACTGTCCTTCTGAAAAGTGTTCCACAGTACCTGCAGTTAATGATATCCATTCCAGATAAGTTGCTGGGTTTATAACCTGGTCAGAGTAATTAGAAGGAAGAAAATGCAAGTAATGGTTTGATTTTGTGTTTTGTTTTCATATAAATTGTTATAAAAAGTTAAATTACTAGTGACCCTGTAAATGAGCTCACCTTGTGGATGCCCCACTGATCTGCCCTTTCCTGCTTTGCCACAGGAAATGTCACAACTGTGGTACCCTATAAAAGGAGTGTAGTGGGGGGTGGTTGTGGATGGGGGTGGGTGGCGGGGCCCTTCCCCTGCCAAAAAAGAAGAGCCATGGATGAAAGAACAAGGAGGTAAGAGCAGAAACAATCAGTCAACAACAAATGCAATGCAAATATCAATAAGGTATCCTCACAATATCTATAGACTAGAAAAAAGAGGGTTCTCATGGAAATTAAATTCTCTGTTGTCAGCATGCATTGGAAAATTGATACTTGAAAGGAAAGGGTATCACTCAGTGTAAGCATGTACATTAAAAAACGATTAGCGCCAATAATGGAATCCTGCGGTGTACAAAACTGTAACCAATAAAAGGATGGAACACAGCTACCCAATGAAACAAATTTGCCACATCTATGCATGAATAACTGAAATTAGTCCAAAGCTATATCCATAATACCCACAAAGACTCCACACAGACCAACAGAACAGCATGGTCCACTGCATCACATTATTTATATATCTACACCCAGTCTGATGAAAAAATAAAATGTCAGAAGGAACCCTACAGATCCTAGTCAAAATGCTGAACTGGCATGTAAATTGCTTAATGGCTTTTTTCTGTTTATACAGTACTTTTACTAGAAATATGTTGGAATGAATACAAGCTCTACTGATATCAATTAATTGCTTTCCTGTGGGTCTTGCATTTTGGTTAAAAAATATATTGTGGCTAACATAGTTACTGTATATCAAAACAAAGAAATGTAATTATATTTTAGAAAATGAAATTAAATGTGTTCTATATGTAACACAACCCCCACTTCAGGCCTTCCCTATAAAAAAGGCCCTTTGGTAAGGTGGGGGGGCAGGAAATAACCTCAGGGATGACCACTATGTCTAGGGTATTTAGCTGAAATGTTTCAGTGGGAGCACCCTCCCCCCCCCGTGCCATTACACAGTTCCCAGGCTTGGCAGTTGGACTGCACCCCTAGAGGCATGATCCACTCTGGCATGGCTATAAAGTCTATGTGCACCACTGCAGCTGTTGTTCTGCCATCCTGACTACCTGTGTCCCTTCCGGGAAGACTGCTTATCTTCCTCCATTCTGCAGTCTCTGTGTTTCAAGGATGGGATCTCACCCTGGCTACTCTTCTCTCTAAACCAACAGTGCAAACTTTGTACCTCACTCAGTTGTTCCCATTCCAGCTGCATGTTGGTGACCCTCCACTTTTTATCAGACGCTTTGCCTTCCCCTTGAATCCAGGGGCAAACTGAGTCATTTTTCTCACAAAATAGAGCTCGCTATCTGTTTACACTGTATACTTATGGCCCCACAGGGCAGCTTGTGTAGGCCATACTTCATTTAAACTGTAAACCCACAACTTTATTCAGTTTGCATTTACTGTTGCACTTACAAGTTTGACACAATATCCCTGCAGAAAATCCCACAGACACAGAGCGTGACACTTTAGGCATAAACTTCTTTTGCCAAATGCCAAACATTTGCTTACAGGCTGGTGTACACACATCATGATGTAATGGGTAGTCTGCAGCTGCAGCTCCCAGTGTTGTGCCCAGTTCAAATCAGCATCAAAACAGTCATAATGGTGGCAGGGGATGTGATTCTGGCTGTATACCTGAGGATACCAGAGGCCTTTTAACACGTACTGTGTGAGCGTGTCTGTCTCTTTTCTCATTGTGTGTGTTTTAACAGAAATATCTCAAAAGGACCAAAAATATCCCCTCCATCTTGGTGTATCATCTGGCCAAGTGGGTACTGAGATTCCCCAGCAGGGGAACCTGGGATACTGTGGGAGGCTGGATCGGGAGCTAGCAACTAAGTCCTCAAACTGTTCAAGTCTCTGGCACAAATATAGTAAGGAACTACCTAATAGGAATAACCGGGGCATAGTTATTCCAGTCTGTTCACTATTTCAGCCGACACCAGTGTGAGCATGAGCATGAGTGTGACAGGGGGATGCGATTCTGGTTGTGTATTTGGGGGTACTAGAGGCCTTTTGTAAAATGGGGAAAGAAAATCCTGCATATTGATTGGTTGTTAGTTGTGCATTAGAAGTGTCTAATGCACGGCTAAAATCAAGTGCTGGCCAGCTGGACGCAGGACTGCAGAATTTTCAAAACAATTGTAGCTGCCATTTTTCTAGTGCTTGCCCACTCACCCGCTCAACCTCTGGGCTAAAATACATCACTTGACTCATTAAAGAACCCCCACCCCCACAGTCCTCAGTTGTAGCCCTTCAGTTAAATCAGCAGGTCATCAGGCAGACGCGCTGTTTAAACAGACATCCAAATGTTGAGTTTAATTTTTTCTTTTCTCATATTTTTACTGGGCTGTCTGCCTGTTCATCCGCCCACTAGCCACCAACTGCTCACACACTCCTAACATCAACCGCCATATATCAAGCACCTATATATTTTGTTTCCCTTCTGAATATCAAGATTTGTCAGTTACTCAAAACAGTAAATTTTTATTCTGTAGCAGTGCTGTCAACCATGGCACCAGCTTCTTTCAGCACATCCAAATCAGATTCTTCATCATCATCCAAGGAAGATTCAAGTCTGGCAAGTGCAGTCTGTCTGTTTTTAATAAAATCTGTCAGATGGTCCAGAATATGAAAGAAGATATATTTTGTTGCACTTAGTATGATTCTAGTTTTACGTGTGTATATAACAATCAGAAACACCTGCCATTATTTATGTCAAATCTAAACTGTAGAAAGCACCATTTTTGAGTGTCAGACTGTAGGCTCACGTCTAGATAAGCGTAAACTTTGTTATTTCTAGAAGTCAGAACACCCTTCTGATGAGCCCTTTTAATTATGAAATCACAGTTACTTTCTAATGCAAATTGAATAAGTACTGTGGTAGATTCAGCAAAGTCTCATACAGCTTTTAAATTTGCAATAGAAAATGAAACTTGCCTACTTTTACTTCCTAACGCAAGATGAAACTCCCTAATCAGGGTGGCATTGACTGTTCCTCAGCCTAGCCGCTGGAGTGATCGCTACTACTCCGCTCATCATCTCTGTACCTGTCACCTACAGCAACAATAACAGCCCATACATTACATTTACATTTAATGTTTACATGTAAGTTACATTTTGTATAAAAGTCAGTGTATAATATCATCATTTTAATTTATGAATACAAGGGGATATACCATGGCAACCAGTCAAATTAATCTTCAACTATGGGGGCCATAGCAGGACAAAAATCCTGAAGTCAAATGGAGAACTGCATTATGTTCATACAGGCAGAGGAACTATTTTAGGTCAAAATACATACAAAATTGCCTTTTTTGGTATTTAAACCTATCAGTTTTAATATGTATATGCATGGAAACAAGCCACAGTCATTCCCCTAGCCGAAGGTGGTGACCTTTCCTCCCCTTCCAACTACCGTCCCATATCACTGCTCCCGATCCTAGCCAAAATTCAAGAGGGCCTGGTACTATCCCAGCTCCACCACTATCTAGATACTAGATCTTTCTTCACCCCCTTCCAGGCTGGTTTCAGAAAAAATCATTCCACCACCACCTCTCTTCTTCGTCTCACTAACTCCATCCTTACGGGTATGGACAAAGGTGAAATTACTGCTGCTGTATTTATTGACCTGGCTAAAGCCTTCAACACGGTCTCGCATCCCCAGCTGTTGGCTAAACTCACCCAAGCTGGACTGTCTGCAAATGCAATTAACTGGTTCCATTCTTATCTGTCAGGTAGGTCCCAATCAGTCCGTATTGGCTCGGCTAGATCCACCTTACTCCCTGTCACTAGTGGAGTCCCCCAAGGGTCTGTACTCGGCCCTCTGCTGTTCTCTATCTTTCTCAATGACCTGCCTGTTGCCTGCCCACATACTGCTATCCATATGTACGCCGACGACACAGTACTGTTTGCCTCTGGCCCATCCCCAAATGCCGTGACAGCCTGTCTACAGAAGGACTTCGACTCCATCCAACGTTGGTTCCTCTCAAATCAACTATTCCTAAACTCAAAAAAAACAGTCTCCCTCACCTTCAGCTCTCGGGCCAAACTAACCCACCTTCCTGCCCCCACTTTCTACACTCTGAATAGCTCCCCACTAGAGGCATGTACTTCATATAGATATCTCGGGGTCTGGTTAGATCAGCACCTTGACTTTTCTGTGCATATAGGTGCCTTACAAAAAAAACTGCATCCCATGCTGGGAGCTCTCTACTGGAACAAAAACTGCATTCCTCTACCAACCAGTCTAGAAATAGTCCAAAAAATGATCCTCCCGATTATGGATTTTGGTGATGTCGTCTACGGTTCTGCCCCCCAAACTTCCTTATCTAGGCTCGATCCCCTCTTCAACTCCTTCTGCCGGTTCTCCTTGGACCGTCCTCCAAATACTCATCATAGTGACCTCTACCAGTCCTTGGACCTCCCCTCTCTACATAACCGGCGATTGTTACACTATGCCAGAACCACTGCTAAGTTCTGGTCGCAGACACTCCCATCCTACCTGTCATCCTCCCTAACTGCCCTCCCCCCACCAGCCTACGCTCTCAGGAACCTAGACTCTCAGCTTCTGCATATCCCGCACAGATCCACCCAGTCTGGCCAGGCTGCCTTCAGCTTCAGGTTGCCCAAAATATGGAACTCCCTGGCAGCCGATATTAGGCACGCCACAATTACTACACACCAGAATGCCCTTCTTAAAACACACTTCTCACTAATTGCTCCTGTATCCCCCATTGAATTATTCACAACCTCACTATCTGCTATTAACACCAGTCTGGTTTCTCCATTTTCGGTATTTGTGAAGCTGTCTGCACCAAACGTTTATTGAATTGTTATTGAAAATGTACCTTCAAATCGTATCATGACTGTCTCATCTATTGTTTTGTACCACACTTATTTATGTATGTTTTCTCCTCTGTATTACTGTACCATTTGTAACCCCCCCCCCAGGGCACATCTGGAATCGAGCGGTACTCTGCTCAGTATGCCTTCCTGGTTAATCTCTTAAATAAATAAATAAATAAATAAATAAATAACATACACAGTCTCGTTTTATAATCGCAATAAGTGGTATATGTGGTGAGGCTTATTGCTATGTTTAATGCATAAGACACTCAGGGGATGTGCACTAGATACTTCTAATGCATGGCCATTTACCCAAATCCCTGTGGTACATGCACACCTTTCAAATACATTCCTTGGCATAGGTGGAGGACTACGGATCCTCCTTGTAAGTTAACATAGGAGTGGGCAGTGCAAGAGTTAGCATTACATGCATTGTCTAGTAATGGCAACACTAGCGGAATGGAACTTGCAAACTTGGCTTTTTTAATTTGTTTATGTTGGGGGTTTTGCACCACACCCCTTTATAAAAGATACACGGTGTGGGAATGGAGCCCCCCCCCAACATAAATACAAGCAAATGTAAAAATCTAAGTTCACAAATGTGAAAATACAGTTGCTTTGCTCCCACTCTGCTCCACTCTTGCCAGTGTCATGGCCTCTGTAGCATAACTTACATTTACTCCTATTCAGGGGGCTCTTCATAAGGGACTTAGTCCTCAATTATGCCTATTCCTTTCATACTTTCACATCTTTCACACAAATCTTCATGATACATGCATGTAGCATCTGCCACACAGTACATTTCCATGGTACACAAGTAACTTTACCACACAGTCTTATGATATATACACATCATTTACACATCCCTATATAAAAACACACCTTTCCTAATTGACTTGTAACTCACGTGTTTTCGCCTTGCTATTCCTTATTTGAAATAATGTTTTATTGTTCCTTCCAATTTTTCTTGTCTGCCTCCCACCAGTGATCAGTATCATCACAGCTGCTCCTTCCTCAGATAGGAGAGCAGCTGACCAACTGCCTTCCCAGCCAATCCTGCTCTTTGGATAACTAGCAGTGGAAGCAAAAATGTTAGGTGGCTCCCTCCTTCCCTCTCTCCTACATTCCCTCAACGAGTGCTGGGCATCTCCCCTCTGGAACTAGTTTGAAACCATGTAAATTTAACGGTACCTACAGTACAGCAGTTCACTTATTGTGAAACTAGTTAACAGCCGGTTAGTGTTTGAGCTGTTAAAGCTAGCACAGGAAATCGCTTTATCAAAGAACTCAAGTTGTTAACCGAGGGGAAAAACAAATTGTTGGCAACTCATTGCATTCCCATGAAGGGAATGTATTGCTAACTGGCTGAAAATATAAGTTTAATTTTAATTGTACTGCACTTCATTACTTTGTTTCATTTTCATGTATTTTTCTTCCTCAACATGCCTGTTATCTGGTGTAATATATAAAAGTTTATAAATATTTGTTTTCTTTCTTCCCTCCCTTGAGTTCCTTGACCTTCTCCTGTAGGGTGGAAACTAACTGGTTTAGATAAGTAGTGTTATCTCACTGGAAAATGGTGATCAGTGAGATAAATGCAGTTATATAAACAGTAGTGTTTACCACAATAGTTGCTATGTAGCCCCTCCCCATGAGTCAGCACTTCTTCCAGCATTTACACAATGCTTTCATTATTTGCTTCTGGCATCAATATTCCTCTGCTCACTCACCATCATGCTTGTTTCTCCCACTACTGCTCAACCTGTTAAACTCGTACCTCCATACATGTTGAGATCATCCTCAGACATGAACTGCTGTTTTTATTGTTTGTTTTAAAACAAAACATCCTAAACCACCACATCAGGAAGCTGCACTCACTTGTTGTAAACTGTAACAACCCCTCCCAACAGCTGCCACTACTGCTACCTCCACGTCTTGTGATGAACTACTCACCCACACACCAACAAATTATAATACTAGCCATCAAAAGCAAACCGCAGCATCTGCAGCTTCAAGGACTGACCACATTTTACTTTCACAGTGGCATTTCCTTTTTTTGAAAGCCATTCCCTAAACCCTGGTGCCAGTTTTCTTCCCTTTCTTTTGATTTCACTGCTGCTACACCAGTTAGCTACCATGTTTGGACATTAGTGCAACATCCTCATGACACTTCCGTAGCAATGGCCATAGCGACCAAACATTAGAGAGGCAGTGATACCAGCTTGTCACAAAAGAAAATCAGACAACTTCAAACATATTTTTTATTCCACAAACAAAAAACATATACACAAGTCCCAGTCCTATTACATAAATGAAATATGCAATGGGAACCAGTATGATACCTTATTTATCTTCACTTGAGCAGCTTGAATTTGGGCACCTTACTCATGGCTTACACCACTCGTGAGGTTACTCAAGGTCAAACTGCTCCAGTGAAGATAAATAAGGTATCACACTGGTCCCCACTGCATATCCCTTGGTTGGGCCCTTGTCCCCATAGAAAAAGCCATCATATACTTCCCCATAAATGAAGATAGCCAATTAACATATTATGATGTTAATTAGCTAATAACCATGGATTAATGCTTTAATAATACTGTAATAGCACATTGATACTCAACAAGCACTACATATACCTGTATACTACCTACTGTATATATTATATATACTACCACTATATTAATGTGTTAGTAACTCCTTATTATACAATGGCAAGAAAATTTTCTGGATTCTAATTGGTCAATGTGTGCCTGAAACAGTGATGTTATTACACAATAACATCACTGTATTGATTTTTTGGATGATTGTTAGGAGCCACTTTTTTTTCAGAAACAAAGATACACTGCCTCACTAAAAATCTACTAAAAACATTTTTATTTTTTGTTTTCTATAACATTTAGCCATTGTATAATTGCAATAAGGCACTCCAAGGTGTGAGTTATCGTGTAATAACGTCACTCCTGGGGTGGTGGAAGCACTCGGCTTCGCCTCGTGCTTCAACCCACCCAGGAGTGACGTACACATATCCCTGCTAATCATCTATTTGCTTAAATAACATATTGCTACCCAACACACTATGAACAACCCCAATAACACATGTAACATGCCTCTTAACAACACATGCAACAGCTACCCGACCCCCCCTAACACTATGGCAAAACATAGAACACAGCAAAAAGTGTTCAACCTAATGCACTATATAAAATAAATGATGGCAAAGTCTGGCATACTCATGAAATAATACCATTTTAGGATCGAACAATCGAACAATCTCATAAAGTCACCTTGCCCTTCAGGCCCATGGCTTTAAGGGTTTTTCAAATCTCAATGGTATTATTTCCCTAAGTACCACATATTGTCATTATTTATTCTCTCTCTCTCTCTCTCTATATATATATATATATATATACATATATACATATGTGTATATATATATATATATAAGAGTGAGATATCCAGAGCTCACGATGCAGGAGTGACAATATTTGCCATAGCATACGATCTGACCATAATGTACTCGATATATACAATACAGCCAAGAGTTTGAGAAGTTTTGTTATGCTCTCTTGTGTTCTGTTCCTGTTTATGTGTTTGCTCATTCTGTGTGTGAGCTTTTCTGAATGGGCTGGCTGTGTTATAAACTCTGGGAGACACATGAGTGTGTTTTGCAATGCTAAATGAGTTAGTTTTAGGTAGGAGTGAGAAACATACTTTTGTGAGGCTGTATTGTTTAGAAGTCTGGCTGCAGTGAAGCTGAGAGCATCACAGAAATTGTAATGAGCTGAGAGGCAGAGTGTCAGCACAGCTGATATTGTTTTCAGTAGTAATTAAGTTAGCTGCAGGCCAAGTGCGGAGTGTTCTGTGAAATTGTGCTCTTTAGGATTCTGGCTGTAGTCAAGCTGATAGAATCATAGTAATTGTAATGGGTGAGAATCAGAGTTTGAGGAACAAGTAAGAGTGTGTTTCAGTGGTAGTTGAGTTGGCTGCAGGCAGTAGTTTAGACTGTTCTGTGAATCTGTGCTGTTTAGAATTCTGGCTGCAGTCACAGTAATGAGCTGGAAGTTGGTGGGGGGGGAGGCAAGTGTCTTTTGCAATGCTCACTGAGTTAGCTGTAGGCAGCAGTGAGACCTCTGAATTAGTTCTGCATTTGTGTCTATGGTAACAGCACTGGTGTTTCTTGCATGCTGAGGGGAAAGCTGCCTAGAGTGATGACCTTTTGTGACCTGTGTGCGTAAATGGCTGATATCATCACAGTAGAGCAGAGGATAAAAATATCACACTGCAGTGGATGATACACTGTTTTATCTCACTCATTTACCTCTCACCCCTATTGTGTGTGTGTGTGTGTGTGTGTGTGTGTGTGTGTATATATATATATATGTATATAAATACACACACACAAGGCCCTGGAGATCTCTCCCTCTCACAGTTGTTCCTGACATGTTTCTTCATTAAATATGTAAGTATTTCTTGATATTTTTCCAGTTGCTGCCTTGGTTTATTGTTTATATATTTTAAAACATTACTTTTGAGTGTATTTATATTTGTTTTTGGCTCCTGGCGGTTCACAGGGTCCAGAGGGGAACCGAGATTTGTTTAAATTTAACCGGAGTGTTTATTTAGTGCTCCGGTTACTGTTTGGGTTATTTTTATTTAATTTGGGGATATTTTGAACCGAGTATATCAGTTCCTTTACCCTGGTTACCAGTTTCCGAACCAACCGCAGTCAAGAAGTTTTACTATTTTGCTCTGTTCTGGAACAGACCGTAACTGATAACTTTGTCATATTTACTGTTTGCAATTCCTGTTTTCCTCAGATTTATCTTGAATATATCAGAAGAACCTAGAAGAAAACAGGACCCCCAGGGTCTTAAAAACTGTATTAAATGTTCTAAGGTGCTTGCCAAGGCAGATAAACATGACTTATGTGTTATCTGTCTTGGGCAGCAACACTTTATTGTCGATTGTGATATTTGCAAGTCTTTCCCCCAAAGGACATCTGAAAAATGTTTGGAAAGGCTACAAAATAGATTGAAAAAGGGTACCATGGCCTCTGACCAGTCCACACCTCTGAAAGCTGCGGGTAAAACTGTTAAGGCTTTCATACCACCCCTGATATGTGTGAAAGCTCTGGCAAAAGAGGCATTGAACTGGCTGACTCCCCAGTGCCTGCAAAGAAATTAAAAAAGACTAAACACATTGAGACCCCTGCTGGAATGCAACAAGAGGCTACTACAGTGTCTGGCAGTATGCCTTCGCCTAATGACATTGCACAGGCTTTAAAAGTTATGCAGGTGCTGCAGGGCTTGACAATCCCCCCCCCAGCCACCTGCACAAGCCCTGACAAGGCAAGCAACTACCTCTGTTGCCCCTCCACTCCTGGAACAATTGGAGTATGAGGAACAAGAAGAGTTTGAGGTAGATGAGGGAATTGAACCTGAAGTCTCCCCTGAACAGGAGTTTGGTTCACCCTCTAGACCTACTGAGGATTATTCCTCACATTTTTCATTTGTCAGAAAAATCTTGGGGACTTTGGATCTTGCAGCCACTGAGGAGGTGCAAGATTAAGAAGATGAATGCATGTAGGTGATGGGGTTGACACCCACTAGAAAGTTGTTACTCCCTCTGTACATGTTTTTCAAGAAGACATTATGGCTGTACTTCAAATGCCTCATACTGTCTCTCCCATTGACAAGAAATTTGACAACAAGGATCAGCTGGACAGGGCAGACACTGAGTTTCTTTTTACTCACCCTGACCACCGGGGTATAATTCGGCAGGCAGCCTGTGAAAGGGCTAAGGTGCCTCTGGCTTCACACACTCCTGAAAAGGATTCCAGAAAATTGACAGCATGGCAAAAAAAAGGCTACCTATCTGCTTCTTTAGCAATCAGACAAAGCAACTATCAGGCCTATGCAGTCCAGTATCAGAAATCCTTATGGCACTCAGTACTGGCTATGTCAGAGAAGGATCTGTCCAGCATTTTGCTCAGACCTAGCTGAAACTGCTAGATTGGGTCTGGAAGCCTATAATGACACTGCTGCCAGGTGGATGACTGGCAGAGCATACCTAAGGAGATTTGTCTGGCTTAGGGACACTAACCTGACTCAGGACACCCAGGGTATGGCCACGGATTTTCCTGTGGAGAACAACTCCTTGTATGGTGAACAAACAGAGGCTCACATAAAAAAGGTGGATGAATATAAAATCACCTTTAGAAATAATTCAGCAAAGGAGAAGCCCTCTCCCTCTTCCAGGCCCTATGGAAGAGGAGGTAAGGGTAGGTCTACATACACAAGGCCTTTTTACTAGGCCCAAACTGTACCTCAGCAACCACAATACCACCCCCAGCCAACTGGCTATTACAGGGGTTGGGGCAGAAGGGGTTCCAGGCATGGCTCCCAGGTTGGCCAAGTCCATCCACAAATGAAACAGAACCCCTGACTATATTCATCAGGCTGCCTCCCAAGTACCTGTAGGGGACAGACTGACTCATTACTTCCAGGCTTGGAAGAACATCACCACAGACAAGTGGATCCTGGAAGTAGTGGGTCAGGGTTTGTCTCTAACTTTCAAATCCTTCCCTCCCTCCCTCCCTCAAGAACAAGAGTGTTCTGAGCAGCTTCTCTTTCAGAAAGAGAGCTACTAGAAAAGAAGGTACAGGCCCTGCGTTTATCCAGAGCAATATAGCCTGTACTCCCTCCAATGCAGAAGGGAAGGGGTTTTTACTCAGGGTACTTCCTTACTACAAAGAAAAATGGGAGTGGGGCCTGTTCTAGACCTCGGACTGTTAAACAGTCACCTGGTCAAACCCAGGTTCAATATGCTCACACTAACAATGATTCTGTTTACAGTTGCAAAATTGTTGTTAATGCATCAGTTAGGGTGAATAACATAGCAACAAAGGCAGGGAAATGAGGCATTAGGGTTTCCAACTGTAACGCCCCAACCCCAGGGTTCCCACTCCACCACCCCACCCTCCACACACCAACAGGCATCAGGGTGTGCCATGGGGTTGTCAGGATCAGCTCTCACCCCATTGCATATGTAAACAACCTTACGTGCTACAGTATAGGGCAATGGGGTGAGAGTTGATCCTGATGACCCCATGGCACACCCTGATGCCTGCTTGTGTGTGATGGGAGGGGGGATGGGGTGGGGTGGTGGAGTGGGAACCCTGGGGTTGGGGTGTTAGTGTTGGAAACCCTAACACCTCATTTCCCTGCATTTATTGCTATGGTATTCACCCTAACTGATGCATTAATGACATTTTGCAACTAATTTCCTTACTTTTTGAGGTAGCATAATAGTATCCTCATTTTACTGTGGGAGTGCAGGGTCATTTGGACCCTGCACTCCCATCCCTCCATCCAGATAGTACAGTGGGAGTGCAGGGTCTGAAGGACCATGAGCTCCAATTCCTCCACAGATGCACATATGTATGTAGCTGTGGAAACACAGGGCTCTGTGGCCCCTGAGCTTCCACATATAAAGTTACGAGTAGGCGTAGCGAAATTACAACAAATAGTCATAACTGTGCCATCTTAAATCATTTTCACCCCAAATGTTCAACATAACCTTCTTATCACCTCACCACATGTACTCAGTACAGAAAAGTTTCAAGTCCCTGTCAAAATGTAATGCTGCACAACCGTAATGTTGTTTTGTGCCACAGGTGCCGGAAAACATTTTTGGCAGGATTTCAAAAATTGCAGCTGTACTGTTCATGAGGTGGTGTGGAAAAATCATAATGTTAAAAATCTGGAGTGAAAATATGAAAAATTGGCGAAGTTTCAAGCGTGCATAGAAACTGCACAATGCACGCTCGTAACACAGTCATTTTGTGGAATTGTTTCACCAAATTTTCAACATGGGCATTTTGGGACCTCCCCTTATGAACAGTGCAACTGTGATTTTATTAATCCATCCCAAAAGTTGATTTTGCACAGCAACTGCACCATTCTGCACCACAGATGCGAAAACATGCTCAGGGCAGGATGTGACAAATAACAGCTGTACTGTTCATAGGAATGTGTTAAAAAAATGGTAATAATGAAAATATTAAAATCCGGTGAAATCATGAGTGTGTGTTGAAACTGCGCAACACACGCTCATAACGCAGTCATTGTTAAGAATGTTTTCTTTGCAACATAGGCTTTTTGGGACCCCACCTCATGAACAGTGGCACTGTCATTTCATTAATTGGTCCAAAATGTGATCCCATGCAGTGACCGCAGAATCACCCTTTGGGACCAAGAAATGAAATGACAGTGTCAGTGTTCACAAGGTGGTGTCCCAAGAACCCCATGTTGAAAATTTGAGCCAAAATTCCTACAATTGGCCAAGATATCAACATAAGTTGACCCCCCCCATTGACTCCCATTTTACAGCTTACCTTGATTCCTCAGATCACAGTTTGGCTTTGAAGAATGTAGGCGTGTCCCCAGTCTGAAGAAGATTGCTGCTCCTGACCTCCGGAGGTAAGGGTAGGGGGTAAGGGGAGGTGGGTAAGCAAAGGGAGGGGATGGGAGGGAAATGATGAGGATCATTTTCTTTTCTGCAAGTGAAAAATAAAAGATGTCGGGAGATAGTTTTCTTTATTTACAGGTAAACCTCTGAAAAAATAAATTTGAGCACACTGGGGTGGGCTCCCAGCATGCCACATGAGATGAGGGAATCATGATGCCAGCAGGGGGATTGGGCACCCCCATTGGCAATAAATGTGGGCTGGGGGGTAGCCAACACCAGAAGTGGGCATCCTAGTCTCGGAAAGTAAAAAAAAAAAAACACCATTTATCTTGGCACACTGGGGTGGGCTCCCAGTGTGCCACAATACTGGGGGGGGGGATGCACACTGACATGGGATTGGGCACCCCAATGTCAGTGAGAAAAATAGGAATGGGGGGCAGAATAGTTTCATGCAGGATTCTGCATCAGAATAATTGTAAATTTTCAATGCAGGATTCTGCATCGAAGAAAAGACATCGGGGGACGGTTGTCTTAATTTTACAGGGTTAAAAATAATGTAGGGCACACTGGGGTGGGCTCTCAGTGTACCAAATAAGTGTGAGTGTGGGGGGATACATACCAACAAGGGGATTGGGCACCCCAGTGCTGGTGTAAACAAAACGGGTCTTCCTTGACTCTGCAGCTGGCAGCACAAATTCCAGTTCTGGCTACAGAAGTCAAAACAATACCGCTCTTCTCATACAGTGAATGGGCTGTAAACCATTTTCTGTATGCTGGCACATGACAAAAAAAAACTTTTTGGGATCCAGCTTAAAACAAAAGAAAAACATCAGAATACACCTGAAGGGGTCCTCTCTAGCTGTGTTCTGATGTTTTTTTTTTCTTTTTTAAATGTTCTGTACTTGAAGATCCTCGCTAAGCGGCAAACAAGATAGCTCACGCAACACAGCTCAATCGATCGAACAGATTTGAACTTTATGCAAAATACCAGCCTTCTTTGCTAAAAGAAGCTGGTGTTTTGTGCAAAGTACTTGTATTGTGTGAAAAATATATTTTGCGTGCCTGACATATAAATTTTCTCATAGGAAATAATGGGAACATTTAAAATGGCATGACTTTTGAACAAATTAATATTTTTCACCAAACCTTCAAAAGGCACATCTGTGACACAACAACTTTCTTCCCTGGAAATTTTAGTCCAAAACCTAAAGCCATTTCTGAGATCCAGAATGACAAAGAATTGTTAAAAAAAACTGATTTTTCTCTTTTTTCAACACTTTATATCTCAGGCACCACTCAACAGATTCCCACGAATTTGACAGGTCAAGAGATCTACCCCTATAGAGTATGCATGCCAAATTTCATGCAAATCCATTGAAGTTATTAAGGTTCAAAGTTTGGACTTTAAAGGAGATCTACTGCCTAAAATGTTCGAGCCACTGGTGTATAGATTGTGGCTCGAGCACCCCGATCTCCCCCCCTCCAAGTTCCAAAAGGTAATAAAGAATAAAACTACCTCATCGCTCGTACATTTTCATTTTCCTAGGGGTGCAGCTGGCATATTGAGAACTGGAGCACTGCCCCCTGGGAGATTGCGCTGGAAAATACTGTGCTATGATGATGCAGTTTTGCCTCTACCTCTCCATTGCCAATAAGGTACGGAGAAATGAAAATCTCAGGTTTTAAAATGCCGGGTGTTATTTTTACAAAAGGTGCAAATATGCCACGTGGGTGCACACCCATAGAAGTGCAGTTTCACCCTAACTATACTGGCACGACCATGCCAGTGTACATATATATGGAATACATAATGGACTGCAGTGGAATAACACATTTATCTCCATTAGTGAGTGGTAAGACCCATAACTCATGAGTGGCGAAGCCACAAGTTAGTTATAAAGGTCTTACCAATCATGTGCGGAGATAAATGTGTTGTTCTACTACAATCCATTATGTGTTTGATATATACCACACCATTTGTAGTGCTTTTACTGGTGTTTTACCTTGTTTTAGCTTAAAAACTGCCTTTCTTTCCATTGTGAGCTCCCTATCTGGCCCATTGTTCTCTGTGTTACATTTCCAGATTCTAAGTGGAAATAACATGTTCTAAGTTATATAAATGGCATTCTAAGTTATAAAATGGTGTTCTAAGTTGTATAAATGGTGTTCTAAGTGAAAACAAATATCTATCCCAAAATAACATGATTTATTAGACATTTATTAGATTTATTATTATAACATGATAGATTAGAGCAGTGCAAGAGGACATTACAGAGTTGAGGAGGGGCCTAAGACAAGTAGCACACACAGTATCCTTCTCAGTGGTGCTGCCTGTCAATGGCATGGGGGAGGCGAGGGTAATTAGCACCTTGCAGTTTAATGAATGGTTGAAAAAATGGTGTGGAGCACAGGGTTTGGCTTCATTGGGGACTGGGGTTCCACCTGAGGACACCAGCCTATACTGGCAGGATGGTCTGCATCTGTCCAGGAAGGAACAAGTCTTTTGAGCAATCAGTTTAAATGCTTCATTGGCAAGCTTTTAAACTAGTCAAAGGGGCAATTGAGCAGCAGGAAAATCCCAGCCTCCCTTACAAAACAGGGTACTAAATGAGAAAAAGACCGAGGTAGACAGGTCAGTGGGGATGCTGCAACAGAAGGTAAAGCCATCAAAAATGGAGAGCAATGAGTACCAATGCCCGTAGTCTGGGTAACAAGCTCCTGAATTAGTGGCCTTGATGGAGGAGGAACATCTGATATCGTGGCAGTCACAGAAACATGGTACACACAAAACCATGACTGGGACGTAAACATACCAGTATACACTATCTACAGGAGGGACAGGGAGGGTAAAGAGGAGGAAGAGTAGCTCTTTACATAAGGGAAGGAATAAAAGCAACAGAACAAAAGGGTAAACAGGAGGAGAAGAAGCACTGTGGGTAAATTTGGAGACAAGCAATGGCACCACAATCCGCACAGGGTTGTAAACAGACTCCTTCTCAGGGGAAATGGACAAGGAAATGATAGAAAGTATACTTAGAATGGCAGAAAAAGGGGAGATATTGCTGATGGGTGATCTGAATATGCCAGATGTTAACTGGAGTGCAGTTGCAGCAGCCACTTCCAAGAGTGGTGTTATTCTAGATGCCCTACAGTGGGCATGCCTTAGACAACTAGTATTGGAGCCCACTCGAGAGGGAGCAATATTAGACCTGATTCTCTCAAATCGAGATGGAGAAAGGATCACAGATGTAGAAGTGGGTAGCCATCTGAGAACTAGCGACCATCAAACAGTATGGTTCACAATAAACACAGCAATAGAGTCAAGCCATACAAAGGCAAAAGTACTGGACTTTAAGAGGGCTGACTTTGCCAAAATGGGTGAGTGCCTAAGGAATGCACCAGCAAATGGACAGGAAGGAGGGGTGGAAGAACAATGGGGAATAATAAAAACTGCCATCACAGAGGTAACGAGCCTTTGTGTGAAGCAAATAAAAAAAAACCAAATGACATAGGAAACCACTATGGTTCTCAAAGGAAATGGCAGTGAAGGTTCAAGAGAAAAAGAAAGCATTCAGGAAGTACAAGGAATCGCAGAAGGAGCAGGACAGAGAACTGTATCAGTTAAAGCAAAAGGATGCTGGGAAGGCAGTCAGAACAGCAAAGGCCCAAACCAAGGAAAAGATAGCCAACTCAGTTAAGAAGGGGGATAAAACCTTTTATAGGTACATCAGGGAGCGAAGGAAGACCAAGGGAGGGATAGTGAGCAAAAGTACTGGACTTTAGGAGGGCTGACTTTGCCAAATGGGTGAGTGCCTAAGGAATGCACTTGTGAGGTATAGCTTGGCAGAAGACACCAGGAGAAAGGACTGCTGTGTGACTGAACTTCTCTGCTGGGACTAAAGTAGAAGAACTTTTGTACTTGGACCTTTAATTTAGGGTATAAAAAACTAACATACAAAAAAAAAAGTGTGTGTTTGGGTTAACTGAACTGAATGGGTATCTGAAGAGTTATCTAGGTGTAAATCTCAGGTGACTGAAAGGACTTAACTGCTATGAGGTTTAAATTACTTGTAGAAAGATCTGTAAGTAGGGGAGTGGCTTAGCTAGAAGGAAGCTACATTTAAAGACTGCCTTAGAAAGTTTCTGCTAATAGCTCGGCAGAAGACACCAGGCTGAAAGGACTGCTGTGTGACTGAACTTCTCTGCTGGGACTATATTGCCCTCCTTCCTCCCCCACCCAAAGCTAGTTCTATTTTATAGGCACAGGATTTGACTGACAACAGGAACTTCCTGTTTAGGGGCAGGAAGTGAGTGATCACAGAACCACCAAGGACCCACCATCCTAGAAGGGCAAGAGTAGCTCTCTGGCCCCTCTAGTGCTGGAGGTCTGCCTCTGAGCAAGTAAGTGGTCTACTGAGAAATATAGGATATTCTTGTCACAGAACAGGACAATCAGGAGCTTAAAGGGCACACAGGCAGAAAGTAAGGAGAGAGAGAAAAAAACAGAGGAATGAGTAAGGATTGCAAACAGTTAAGGGGCCAGAAATAAGACATGATTGGAGTGGTGCAGTGCAGTGGCTGTGGAGCAGCAGTCATCCGGGACATGTTCTGGAGGATGCAGTGTTGTCCCATCTGCAGGCACCTCTCTGGGCTGAGGGAGGAGGTTGCTCATCTCCTGGCTGAGTTGGCCAGGATTTGTGGGACCTCCTCTTCCATCCAGGGACCACCAGTGCCACTGCTGTTGCCTCAGAGGTTGCCAAGAAAGAGGAGCGGTTGGACCACAGTGGGCTCAGGGAGGGTGAGGGTGGTGGAACAGAGGTGCATCCCTCCAGTTGTACCTCTCCACAATTCCTATGCCATTCTGGCAAAGTGTGGTTCCTCTGTGGAGGCACCCACAGTGGAGACCAAGGAGGATGCTGGGAACCTCCTCAAAGGAGACCCACAGGAGGGTGGCAGGGGACCCTGCAGGGGAAGGAAACAACTCCTGGTGGGGGACTCCATTGTTAGGAAGGTAGAAATGGGGGAGGAAGGGGAGAGAGAGGTAAGGTGCCTGCCTGGTGCCATGGCTTGGAGGGGCAGGGAGCGAATCCTCAGGATTGCCAGAGCAGCTGCACAGGGGAGGGAGCTGGATGTCATTGTCCACCTAGGGACAAATGACCTGGCTAAGAAAGGGATTAGAGAAGTGCAGGAAGAGTTTGTGGAATTGGGGAAGGGCCTTAGTCAAGTGGCATGCACAGTAACCTTCTCGGAGGTGCTACCTATCTATGGCATAGGAGAGGCTAGGGTGTTCCGCACCATAGGATTCAATCAGTGGTTGAAAAACTGGTGTGGAGCTCAGGGATTTGGCTTCATTGGGGACTGGGGGTCCACCTGGAGTGATGCAAGCCTATATTGGCATTATGGGCTGCATCTGCCTGGGAGGGGAACCAGGATCCTAGGTGATAGGTTTAAATGCTTCTTTGGCAAGCTTTTAAACTAGCCAAGGGGGGAGGCACTGGAAAGGAGCAGGAAAATCCTAGCCCCCCCAAATAATCATGGTAGTAAGTGCGGCAAACACCAACATAGAGGTGTCGATAGGGAGAAGGGCAGGGTAAATGGAGAAAGTGACAAAGGCAAGAAGGACAGGGATGGGGCAAAAGGGAGTAAGGCCATCAGGAAATGGAGGTATTGAGTACCAATGCCCATAGTCTGAGCAACAAGCTCCCTGAGCTGATGGCCTTAATGGAAGAGGGATGCCTGGATATCGTAGCAGTCACAGAAACATGGTACACAGAGAACCATGACTGGGATGTTAACACAAGGGCACATAACCTACAGAGGAGAGACAGGCAGGGGAGAAGAGGGAGGAGTAGCTCTCTATGTAAAGGAAGGGATAAAAGCAACTGAACAAGTAAACAGGAGGAGAGGAGGCACTGTGGGTCACCTTGGAGACTGGAAAGGGCACCACAATCCACACAGGGTTGTGTACAGACCCCATGTCAGGGGAAGGAAGAACAAGGATATGATAGAAGGCATTCTTAGAATGGCAGAGAAAGGTGAGATACTGTTGATGGGAGACCTGAATATGCCAGATGTTAACTGGAGCACATTTGCTGCAGCCATCCAAGAGCAGGGCCATTCTTGATGCCCTCGGTAGCAGGCATTAGGCAGCTAGTTTTGGAACCCACTCGTGAGGGAGCAATCTTAGACCTCATACTCTCAAACGGGGGCACTGAGAGGATCTCAGATCTAGAAGTGGGTTGCCATCTGGGGACAAGTGACCATCAAACAGTGTGGTTCACGTTAAACTCAGCTACAGAGTCAAGCCATACAAAAGTGAGGGTACTGGACATTAGGAGGGCTGACTTTGGCAAGATGGGAGAGTGCCTCAGAAAAGCACTAGCAAACAGGCTAGAAGGAGGTGTGGAGCAACAATGGGAATTATCAAACTGCCATCACAGAGGCAGCAAGCCTTTGTGTGAAGCAAATAAACAAATCAAAATGAAAGAAAAAGCCACTATGGTTCTCAAAAGAGGTGGCTGAGAAGTCAGGAAGAAAAGATAGCATTCGGAAGTATAGGAAACACAGAAGGAGCAGGACAGAGAGCTGTACCAGTTAAGGCAGAAAGAAGCAGGAGGGAAGTCAGAATAGCAAAGGCCCAAACTGAGGAAAAGATAGCCAACTCAGTTAAGAAGGGGATAAACCTTTATAGGTACATCAGCGGCGTAGAAAGAAAAGGGAGGGATAGTGAGGCTGAATAGAATGAACGGTGGGTGGGCAGAGGGGACAGTGAAAAAGCAGGAATACTGAATGAATATTTCTACGCAGTATTCTAAAAGAGGAGGGGAAGCACCTAATCCAATTAACAGAAGCACTCTTGATAGGGGGTCGATCCCAGTCCTTTCACAGAAGAAAGGGTTCTGCAAGAACTCCTAAAACTGAAGGTGTACAAAGCAATGGGGCCTGATGGAATTCACCCCAGAATTCTAAAAGAATTAAGGGAGGAACTAGTGAAACCACTGGCTACTCTTTTTAATAAATCATGGGAGGATGGTGTGGTACCCGAGGGCTGGAGGAAGGTGGATGTGATTCCCCTTCACAAAAGTGGGACCAAGACAGAGGCAGGAAACTACAGACCTGTCAGTCTGACCTCTGTGGTAGGAAAGTGATGGAGTCACTCTGAAGGAAAGAATAGTTGAGTACCTAGAGGCCAGTGGAGCACAGGATCCAAGACAGCATGGGTTCACAGCGGGAAGGTCATGCCAGACGAATCTAATAGATTTCTTTGACTGGGTGACCAAAGTAGTAGACCAGGGAGGGGCTGTGGACATGGCCTACCTAGACTTTAGCAAGGCATTTGACACAGTCCCACATAAAAGATTAATAGTCTAATTAACCAGCCTGGGAGTGGGACCCAGGGTGGTAGCCTGGGTAAAACATTGGCTGGACAACAGGACACAGAAGGTAATTGTAAATGGAGTCCACTCTGAAGAAAGGGGGGTTACTAGTGGGGTACCGCAGGGTTCAGTATTGGGCCCAGTCCTTTTTAATGTCTTCATCAGTGACATTGCAGAGGGACTGGAAGGAAAAGTATGCCTTTTTGCAGATGACACAAAGATCTGCAACAGGGTTGATACACAAGGAGGCATGGAAAGGACGAAAAGGGACTTGGCAAGGTTGGAGGAATGGTCAAAAGTATGGCAGCTAGGATTCAATGCAAAGAAGTGCAAAATAATGCACCTGGGAAACAAGAACCCAGGGGAAGAATATACAATGGGTGGGGAGGTAGTAACAACAACAAAAAAGGAAAGGGACCTGGGGGTAATCATATCAGATGACCTTAAGGTTAGCAAGCAATGTGAAAAGGCAGTAGGGAGGGCTGGGGTATACTGGGATGTATAGGGAGAGGCATCATCAGCAGAAAACAGGAAGTTGTTATCCCTCTGTACAGACAGTTGGTGAGACCCCATCTGAGTACTGTGTCCAGTTCTGAGACCCCATCTCCACAAGGACATAGACAGGATAGAGGCAGTCCAGAGGAGGGCAACTAAAATGGTGCAGGGTCTGCAGAGAAGCTGTATGAGGAGAGACTAAAGGAGCTTAATATGTATACACTTGAGGAAAGAAGGAGAGGGGGACATGATAGAAACTTTTAAGTATCTCAGTGGAATCAACAAAGTCCAAGAGGGTAGCATCTTTCAGAAAAGAGACTTGCAAGGACAAGGGGACACAATTCAAAGATAGAAGGAGGGTGGTTCAGGGGCAATGTGAGGAAGTATTATTTCACGGAGAGGGTAGTGGATGCATGGAACAGCCTTCCTGAGGAGGTTGTGGGGTCTAAAACTGTGGGAGAATTCAAGAATGCATGGGACAGACATAAGGCAATTCTTGTGGGGATAGGAAGAAATAGGCTGTTGGTTAACTAGGATCTGTGGCCTATCCTGTAGGTAGGGAAATGGGCAGACTAGATGGGCCTAGTGGTTCTATCTGCCATCAAAGTCTATGTTTCTATGTTTTGTGAGGCTTAATAAAGGGAGGGAGGGTGGGCAGAGGGAGACTGTGAAAAGGCAGAGATACTAAACAAATATTTTTGCTCAGTATTTACAAATGAAGAGGGGAAGGTACATAAAACAAACAGTAGAAACACTCTGGATACAGAATTTGATACCAGCCCATTTACAGAAGAAAGGGTTCTGAAAGAACTCTTAAAACTGAAAGTAGACAAAGCAATGGGGCCTGATGGGATTCATCCCAGAATTCTAAAAGAACTAAAGGTAGAACTAGTGACACCACTGACTACCCTTTTTAACAAATCATGGGAGGATGGGGTGGTACCCAAGGACTGGAGGAGGGCAGATGTGATTCCCCTTCACAAAAGTGGGAGCAAGGCAGAAGCAGGAAACTATAGACCTGTTAGTTTAACCTCAGTGATAGGGAAAATGATGGAATCACTTCTGAAGGAATGAATTGTCGAGTATCTAGAGGCCAGAGGGGCACAGGACCCTAGGCAGCATGGATTCACAGCGGGAAGGTCATGCCAGATGAATCTGATAGATTTCTTTGACTGGGTGACCAAAGTAGTAGATCAGGGAGGGGCTGTGGACATGGCCTACCTAGACTTTAGCAAGGCATTTGACACAGTCCCACACAAAAGATTAATATACAAGTTAGCCAGCCTGGGAGTGGGTCCCAAGATGACAGCCTGGGTAAAGAATTGGCTGGAGAATAGGACCCAGAGAGTAATAGTAAATGGAGTCCACTCAGAAGAATGAAGGGTTACTAGTGGGGTACCGCAGGGTTCAGTATGAGGACCGGTCCTCTTCAATGTCTTTATAAGCGACATTGCAGAGGGACTGGAAGGAAAAGTATGTCTCTCTGCAGATGACACAAAGATCTGCAACAGAGTTGATGCACAAGGTGGGGTGGAAAGGATGAGAAGGGACTTGGCAAGGTTAGAGGAATGGTCAAATGTATGGCAGCTTAGATTCAGTGCTAAGAAGTGCAAGGTAATGCACCTGGGAAACAAAAACCCAGGGGAAGAGTACACAATGGGGGGTGAGATACTAACAACAAGAAAAATGGAAAGGGACCTGGGGGTAGTCATATCAGATGACCTAAAGGTGGGCAAGCAATGTGAGAGGGCAGCAAGGAGGGCTGGGGGGATACTGGGATGCATAGGGAGAGGCATCACCAGTAGAAAACAAGAAGTTATTATTCCTCTGTACAGACAGCTGGTGAGACCCCATCTGAAGTACTGTGTGCAGTTCTGGAGACCCAATCTCCGCAAAGACATAGACAGGATGGAAGCTGTCCAGAGGAGGGCAACTAAAATGGTGCAGGGTCTGCACCGGAAGACATATGAAGAGAGACGAGAGGAGCTTAATTTGTATAGCCTCGAGGAAAGGAGGGAGAGTGGGGACATGATAGAAATGTTCAAGTACCTCAAGGGAATCAACAAAGTCCAAGAGGGTAGCATCTTTCAAAAAAAGAGGTGTGCAAGAACAAGAGGACACAATTTGAAGATGGGGGGGTGGCTCAGAGGTAATTTAAGGAAGTATTTTTTCACAGAGAGGGTTGTGGATGCATTGAACGGCCACAACGGAGGTTGTGGAGTCAAAATCAGTGGTGGAATTCAAGCATCCATAGGACAGTCATAAGGCCATTCTAGGGGGTGGGGTAGGAAGAAGTCGGCTGCTGGTTAACTAGGATCTGCAGCTTATCCAGTATGTAGGGAAATGGGCAGACTGGGTGGGCCAAGCGGTCCTTATCTGCGATCAAATTCTATGTTTCTATGTATTACCCAATTTATTTGCAACTGGTGTGGTGTGTGTGTGTGTATATATATATATATATATATGAGACAAAGAACCTCTGTGCGTAAACACTGAGGCAAGGGTTACCCCAAAGGGCATTTGGCTGGGAAGCCAAGTTTCAAGAAAATACAAAATCACACATGCCCCCACAATGCAAAGCATCATGGGCTGCATATGCAAATCACCACAGAATGTTATGCTGGTCCAGCTTTAAGCAGAATTGCATGGTGCCAAAAGGCCTCTCACACAGGTTGCAAAGGGTGCTAACAGAAGACATAGACACGTGTTTCATCCTACCAGGACTCATCAGTATGCCTCGTCTGTTTGACACCCCAGTGGAATGGACCAGCTACCCCTAAGACAGTGTGCCTGGGATATATTGTGGTGAACCCATTAAAATAAAAAACTATGCTTTGCATTGTGGGGGCATGTGTGATTTTTGTATTTTCTTGAAACTTGGCTTCCCAGCCAAATGCCCTTTGGGGTAACCCTTGCCTCAGTGTTTACGCACAGAGGTTCTTTGTCTTTTAAATTGTTTTTTATTTTAATGGGTTCACCACAATATATCCCAGGCACACTGCCTTAGGGGTAGCTGGTCCATTCCACTGTGGTGTCAAACAGACGAGGCATACTGATGAGTCCTGGTAGGATGAAACACGTGTCTATGTCTTCTGTTAGCACCCTTTGCAACCTGTGTGAGAGGCCTTTCGGCACCATGTAATTCTGCTTAAAGCTGGACCAGCATAACATTCTGTGGTGATTTGCATATGCAGCCCATGATGCTTTGCATTGTGGGGGCATGTGATTTGTATTTCTTGAAACATGGCTTCCCAGCTAAATGCCCTTTGGGTAACCCTTGCCTCAGTGTTTACGCACAGAGGTTCTTTGTCTTTAAAATAGTTTTTATTTTAATGGGTTCACCACACTATATCCCAGGCACACTGCCTTAGGGGTAGCTGGTCCATTCCACTGTGGTGTCAAACAGACGAGGCATACTGATGAGTCCTGGTAAGATGAAACACGTGTCTATGTCTTCTGTTAGCACCCTTTGCAACCTGTGTTAGAGGCCTTTCGGCACCATGCAATTCTGCTTAAAGCTGGACCAGCATAACATTCTGTGGTGATTTGCATATGCAGCCCATGATGTTTTGCATTGTGGGTGCATGTGTGATTTTGTATTTATATATATATCTGTGTATATAGAAATACAAAATCACACACATATTCTCACAATGCAAAGCATCATGGGCACCTCTCATCTCCCTGAGGCTTCTGTATTTCAACTTTTAAGCAGAAATGTATGAGCAAAAGGCACTCACTGATTTGCAAGGTTCAAAGACATGAACACATTTAATCTACCAGGACTCATCAGTTCACCCTCACCTATGTTTGCCCCAGTGAGAATGAACCTGCTACCCTAAGACAGACTATCTTAGGGTAGCTGGTTCATTCCACTTGTGTGTCAAACAGACAAGGCATACTGATGAGTCCTGGTAGGACAAAACATGTGTCTATGTCTTCTGTTGGCACCCTTTGCAAACTGTGTGAGAGGCCTTTCGGCACCATGCATTTCTGCTTAAAGTTGAACCAGCATAATATTCTGTGGTGATTTGTATATGCAGCCCATGATGCTTTGCATTGTGGGAGCATGTCTGATTTTGTATTTCTTTGAAACTTGGCTTCCCAGCCAAATGCCCTTTGGGGTAACCATTGCCTCAGTGCTTGCACATAGAGGTTCTTTGTCTTTTAAATTGTTTTTTGCCTTAATTGGGTTCACCACAACATAACCCAGATAGACTATCTTAGGGTAGCTGGTTCATTCCACTGGTGTGTCAAACAGATGAGACATACTGATGAGTCCTGGTAGGACGAAACACGTGTCTATGTCTTCTGTTGGCACCCTTTGCAAACTGTGTGAGAGGCCTTTAGGCACCATGCCTTTCTGCTTAATGTTGAACCAGCATAATATTCTGTGGTAATTTGCATATGCAGCCTTTGATGCTTTGCATTGTGGGGGCATGTGTGATTTTGTATTTCTTTGAAACTTGACTTCCCAGCCAAATGCCCTTTGGGGTAACCATTGCCTCAGTGCTTGCACATAGAGGTTCTTTGTCATATATAAAACTCAGCCATCTTAGGCAATAAGACTATGAAAACTGGCATGCACCACCTCAGTATTAAGGTATATTAGCTTTTCATGAAAATGTGTTTATTAGTTTTTAAGTTAAGTATTATATTTAGTATTTTTGCCTAGTTTGCTCCACATATTTTATTGAAAAGGATAGAGAAAAAAATAACAGAGTTCAGGTAAGAAACTTATAGGTTTGTTAGGGATTAATGAACTGCTGCTGTTAACCCTCCATTGAGTTTTGTTCTGCAGTTCCTTTTCTTTGTACATAAATAATTATATGTGATCACAGCTAAATATGGCAACACCCTTGTTTTCTGTTTTCCCTCCCTGGCATTCATCACAGATGATTTTTGCCAGGATACACCCAAAGAAAGTAAAGTTGGCATACCTGACAAGCATCTGTGAAGAACTGCAGACTTTTTTTATTTTTATTTTTTTATTTCTTCAATCTTGGATTACAATACCTTTGAGTGGGATACCACTCTTTTACAAAGATTCCACGTCATAAAGGGTGGGTATACATACATTGTGGTTTTAGGAGTATCTAGCTAGGTGAGTAAACATAGACAAAAATACATTGTAAATAGGAAACAGAGATGGTTTTAACACTAGGATAATTCAGGTTACAGTAGCATCCTACTGTAGGTGGCATTGTCAGGTAAAAGACAGTAAGCAGCTATCCAGAAAGGAGAGTAGGGGCACTGAGTGGGGGTTGTATAACTTACTTAACAGTAAGTTATAAAAAGTGTTTTTCTAACCACTCATGCACGCTTGCACACAGTAGCAAGGTATTTAGGACACCATGGGCTTCTGCTTTGAACTGTAGACAAAAAAAGTTATATATAGTTGCAAATGTGCATCCCCTATCTGGTGAATATGCATTTTGAAGAATGGATTATAGTGCTTTATGTCCCTCATCAAACCAGAGTCAGCTTACTGGCATGGCTCATGACTGCCTGAGGTACATGCCCAATGACACGTGCTCACTGAAACAATTCTGTTTGGGGCCTGTCTTGAACACTTCAAATCTTGTAAAAAACAAGTTGTCATGGAAAATGGAGTGCTTATTCTTATTTTTTTCATGTATCTGTAAAAACACTAGTAGATATTCAGAATCCTGGCAAGATGTAGTCATGTTGAATAGTACTTCAACTTTCTGCAGCTCTGTGTTGTTTTTGCTTTCAGTTTTTCTTCAGTAAGACGATTTGTGGAAATAGTGTGTTCATTGTGTTATGCATTATGCTTGACTAAGCATTTCCAAAGCATGTCAAATGTAATTTTGATCCAAATGTTCTCTGGTACATTTTTGTAGTAAGACACACTATCTGAGAGATGTGACATGTTTGGAGGCTATAAATGTATTCTTTGGGGGAGTAGGCATTATAAATCATGTTTCTATTTTTAATAGTATGTGAATTGTGGTTATTCCCTGTGGTTAGAGTTGACTTTATTCCCATTTTGCCACTGACTTTTCATTTGTAAAATAAAACTTACAAGGTAAAAGAGGAGGCAAAAGTGGCAGTTGGTTCAGGCAGAAAAAGCACTGGAATTGACAGCAGGCCAGATTAAGGAAATTATTATCCTCTGCAACCACCTTGAGCAGTTATATAACACACTGGTTGGGCAACAACCATATACAGTACTGTACACAGTCAGATTACCAGAGGGGGCAGAGGAGACTGATCCAAACAGTTTACTGCTCAGCGGCATGTTTCAGATTGTACGTGCTTTGACCCATGAAATGCCACTTCTGATACTCTGTACTCATCAGTTTACTCTGCAATATGCTGTCACCAGTGAATAAATACCCAGAATGCTACTCTTGGTCTTGGCCACAATTGCTCAGTGAGACACAGTGGTACAATCAGCAAAGCAACAAGAACATCTGTTGTACAAAGGAATCCAGGTCAGGGTTTTCACAGACCTGAGTTAGAGCACCAGAAACAAAAGGGAGGCCTTTAATGGAGCAAGGATCCACATCTGGGAGTGGGGCATAAATCTCTATTTAATGATCCTGGTCCATCTCAGGTTCAGAGGTGACCTCGGGTCACTGGAGGCTGGCTTGGGGAGGGGGCTGGGAGATGATTGTAATGGCCATTGGGCTGCTCTTATCTCCCAGATTGGGAAGGCACTGTTCCTGTCTTTTGGCAGACACCTGCTGAAGGCTGGATGTCAGAGCAGAGTGGAGGACTTATGTAGGGAAGGGTAGAAGGACCACTCAGCTTCCGGGAGCATGTGCATGCCTCCACGTAAGCATGATTGGCAAGTGCTGTGCTCTGGGAGGGTGGGGAGCAAACCAAAAAACTCCATGTCTTCCCTTGGTCACATATGATGGCTTCATCCATTCCCAAGCCCTGCTGCTTGCGGATCCCCCCCCCAGCCATGACAGTGGGGGGAGAGGCAGATGGGGCTGGGGACAGTGGGGGGCCGATGACAGGATCAGGTGGTCATAGGAGGCAAATAGCTGAATAAAAAAAAGATCCATCATGGAGACAAAGAATGCCTTTTTGTTCAGCCCAAAGAGGCTCTGAAACGTGTAATTAAAATTAAAGAGGAATTTGAAAACAGATGATTCAGTAAAATTTGAAACTCTAACTCAAATTACTCACAGAACTGTTTTTACTTATGCACTACACTAAATGTTTGCAAAGGGAACTCACTGATCTAATGTACTGCATGTGATTAGGACTTATTTGTCTTTACTGAGGCGGAAGGGAGCCTGAGATAGCTATTTCGAAGCACCACTGGAGGTCAACAGTAAATTTGCCAACCTCCCGCACAGTGATGGCACAATACCAACACCGGTGTTGTGCCATCCAAAAAGGAAGTGTTCTTTGTGGGAGTCTATGTACCTCACACCTCCCAGATTTTTATATGATCAGCTCCAGCTTGGAGTTGTTCTGGGGAAGGAGGCAGAACACCGGGAGAAAAGCATCACCTGAAATCAGACCATTACAACGACTGTCATTGCAATGGTCTGTTTTCAGGTTTTGCTGTCGGGGTGTCATGCTGGAGGAGGTACCTGAGCTGTTCCTATGCTTCTCCAGTAGCAGCAAGCTTTCTTCCTCCGAGACCCTTCCAGGCCAATCTCTGCTTACCTGTGTCATCATCATGGCGGCAATATGACAATGTTTTCACAGAATAACTCACTGAGTCCCTTTATGACTGTTTGCATGGTTGACTCTGAAAGTATGATGTTGTCTACATATTTTCCAACATTGGCTAATTGCATAAGCTATTGCTATTTAATGCTGAAAAATTCCTGCTATTAAGTGTGTTACACCAGAGTCATTTGGAATGATTACATAACTAGTTCATGTAAAAAACCCAAGTTTTATTAATGTTTATTTATCTACAGGGAGTGTTTTCATATGGCCCACATATGTGTAAAAAAAAGTGAAGAATGGGTCTTACTCCTACATATGTAATCTGACTTGTTAACTCTTAGTATCTTACCTCTATGGAATACTTATTATTCTATATGCAGATGAAATAAACTATGAGTTAAAAAAAAGTATTGGAAAAGAAAAAATATGATTTGCATCTGAAAAGTGTGCTCCAAGACTGATTATCTTAAACTATAGTAATGTGAATGTCTACTTCAAATGCCTGGTGTATAATGTGATGCAGCATCTTCTCCATGTAATACAGTGCTTTTTTTCTGAGTAAATAAAATGAAAGATGTCTCTTCTAATGCAGGGCAGTTTAGAGGCATGCATGTTAGCCATTACATACAGCTGTTATCCCACCTGTTAAGTTCTTCACACCAAAGCCAGATGCTCCTAAACACATCTAAGGTATAGTTTGAGCACCACTGGGAATTGTCTCCAGGAAGAACTTTTGATCAACTACAGGGCAACATCAGAGTGATAGCTTTTAGAGTATAGAATAATTTGGGTGAGATGGAAGCATTCATAGAAGTAGGCAAACAGGAAACAGTACATATGTTAAATCTGTATGGCAACTGGATCCTCTTTGGGGGATAGGTTTGTAGTAGCTGGCTGATGGGGGTGGAGATCATTTATTTTGTCAAATAAAGACTATTTCACCTTACTAACATACTAAGTGGTTGGTTGATGCATGAGGCAGGATGCCGGATGCTTTAACCACAGTTGGTTATGATAACAGTGTATACCACAACACTTTGGAGTGTTATATATATGTTGTTTATATACAGTTTCTGTGTCTCATAGTTATACTAGTGCATTCTTGACTTATTTTAGTACAGAACAGCAAAGTGAAGCACAGCAGTTATGGTGCACAAAGGACTTGAGAAGAAAACTCTTACAACCATAAGAGACGCAGGAACTGTATCCATAAACATATCATAAATCATGTTGAAGAGTTCTGTTTTTTTAAAAAAATTGAAATTTGAATTTAAAATAAAATTGTTTGACTTTGTAGAAAATTAGAAAAACTCCTGTGTGATTAAATGGACTATGCTAACAAATGTAGAACTGTAGCATTTTAGAACTGTTTGCATGAGAAAATCTCTTGTGTATGTTAATACCTCAGCTGAGACCACTATTATGGTTATAAGACTGGTCTCACAAGCATTCTTAAGGTGCTGTATGAGAACCATGAACTGAAGGTGAGCAGGTCTGATACCATAAGAATGTAGGTGAGACCACTCTTACAACCATAAGAGTGATTTCAGCTGAGGTATCACTATACTATTGATTGAGGTCAATCAGTACTATATTAGGATTTTTAAAATGTCTCCCTGAACATATCCATTTCCAGGGCAGCTGTGCATGAGACACTCTTCACAGGATAAGAGTGTCACACCCACAGGGAAAATGAGTGCTCCTGTTTGTCGAGAGTTCTCCCTCGATCTATAATAGAAAAAAAAGAGTACTTGGAATGTTAGAAATAAAAATCCTGATTAGCCAAGAATGATGTTATGATTTATAATTTCATTTACAGAATGGTTTGTAAAGATAAATGAATCTGAGCGTTTTTCATGGTTAATTTTAGTCAATCAATACAGTAGGTTGTGCATAGTAGTACTGCTTCTTGAAGAGTTTTCTGCTGGACATTAATAACCTTCTGCATATGCATGTGCTCATCACCTGCCAATTGGATTGGATAGCACCACAAATGACATCTCCAGCATTCATTTTAAACAGTTTGATCTTTGAAGCAGTTTCACTCAGCACTATGGAAGGACACATCAGTAAGTCTGACATGTATTTGATGGTTTCCTTCCTCAGTCTTTGTTGTTTTTGCAGCTTTGGCCAGTGTGGAATCTGCAAACCTTACCTTCAGGTTGTATTCTTGTGTGACTTTGGTAATTGCATGCAATCAAACGTTTTATCTAGCCTTCATTTCTCTGCAGAGGGATGGAGGGATTTTACTTGAAAAAAGTTGTAATTTCATGTGAAAGTAGACACTGACTACAATGAACATTTTTAGCTTACCTTTTGCTCCATGTGAGGGGTGGCTGGTGATTTTGCAAGTGGATAAGTTTGATTTACTAACATACTAACATACTAAAGTGCCAGCAGAATGGGCCTAACATTCTCTGGAGTCTGCTCGATTTTCAGCACCTGCACTGAGGGTCGATTTTGGTGTCCCCCCCTTGGGTTATACTGTCCCCAGTCCCAGATGTTCCAGCTGTACTGGGCCTGGTCAGATTTTCTCTCCCCCAGTACCTGTCCCATCCCCATTTAAACCCGTTCACAGTCTCCACCTCTACCAGCTCCCTGGGCAGTGCATTCCATGGCTCCACCACCCTTTCAGTGAAATAACATCTCCTCCTCTGCCCTCTGAGCCTGCCCCTTTGCAGCTTACACCTGTGACCTCTCATCAGCCCAACCTCCTTCCTTTGAAGCACCCTGACTGGGCCTCCTCTAGTGAGCCCTTTCATGTACTTAAAGACCTCTATCATGTCCCCCCGTCCCTCCTCTCCTCCAGGGTGTACATGTCGAGCTCCCTGAGCCTCTCCTCATAGGTCCTCTCCCCCAGGCCCCAGATCATTTTGGTTGCCATCCTTTGGACCATCTCTAGGAGTGTAATGTCCCTTTTTAAATGTGGTCTCCAAAACTGCACACAATACTCGAGGTGTGGCCTAACCAAGCAGTTGTACAATGAAAGGATCACTTCTGTCTTTCTGGAGGTAATCCCCCCTGGTGATGCATCCCAGCATCATATTTGCCCTTGCTGCTGCCCTCCTAAAGGTTTCTGAGTTGTTCATTTTGACATCTACCACTACTCCCAAGTCCCTCTCACCCTCCATGACTTGAATCATGTCTCCTCCCAGGGATACACCCCTGGCCTGGATTTCTGACTCCCAGGTCCAGAACCTTGCACTTCCCCACACTGAATTGTAGTTTCCATTTTCCTGACCACCTTTCCAGTGCCTCTAGGTCCTCCTGCAAGGCCACCTTGCCCTCTTCCTCATCCACCAATGCACTCAGCTTTGAGTCATCTGCAAAGAGACTCATCTCACTCCTGATCCCCCTCCTGATGTCCGAGACATAGGCATTGAACAGGAGTGCCCAGCACTGACCCCTGGGGAACCCCACTAGTAACCCACCTTGGGGATGAGGCTAACCTTCCAACCACCACCTTCTGAGTATGCTCAGAGAGCCAATTTCCGATCCATCTTAACAACTGTCTCCCTACCACCATTTCCTTCAGCTTAGCCAGCAGGGCACTGTGGGGTACTGAATCAAATGCCTTGCTAAAGTCCAGAAAGAGGATGTCCACTGGCCTACCCCGGTCCAGGGCCCTCATCACCCAGTCATAGACCTCAACAAGGTT
The DNA here is from genome assembly GCA_016271365.2 of Neoceratodus forsteri. Lineage (NCBI taxonomy): Eukaryota > Metazoa > Chordata > Ceratodontiformes > Ceratodontidae > Neoceratodus > Neoceratodus forsteri. The sequence goes on from CM028133.1 coordinate 617,575,144, forward strand.
TGTCTGGCAGGATCTTCCCCAGGCAAAGCCATGCTGCCTATCATCCAAGAACCCAGTTTGCTTCAGTAACCCCCCCAGCCTTTCCTTGACAATACCCTCCATCACCTTGCTGACCACTGATGTCAGGCTAATGGGCCTGTAATTTCCCACCTCCTCTCTTGATCCCCCTTGTGGATCGACACAACATAGGCCACCCTCCAGTCTTGGGGCACCCACCCAATCCTCAGAGATATGTTGAAAAGCTCCACTAGAGGGACTGCCAGGACATCTGCCAGTTCCCTCAGCACCCTGGGATGTATCTTATCTGGCCCAGGTACTTTCTCCGTCTGAAGGGACCTGAAGGATTCCTTTGCTCTCTCTACTGGGATTTCAGCCTCCATGTCTTCCCCTTTTTCACTGCACTGCTGGCCCCCTACCTGTTTGTGGTGGCCACTCCCTTTCCTCTGACCTGTCAGGGCCCCCTGGTCTCTACCGATCCCACCCCTTCCTCTGGTTTTCCCCCACTCCTCTCACAAGACATAGCTCCTCCATCCCCCCTGGTAAACACTGAGGTAAAGTACTCATTTGGGACTTCAGCCTGTTCCCCCGCCTCCTGTGCCCAACCATCCCCTACCCTTATCTTGCTGATCTTCCGCTTTACTTTCCTTTTCCCCCCTATGTATCTAAAGAACCCCTTGTCCCCCCTCGGGATCCCACTGGCCAAGGACTGCTCTTTTTTTTCTTAGCTGCTCTCATCACCCTGGTGACTCTCTTGGCTGTCAGTTCATATTCCTCCTGATCCCTTTCACTCCTTGAACACTTGAAGCATCTATAGGCTGCCTTCTTGTCCATCATCACCTTCTGTACCTCCCAGGTCCATCAGCAGGGTTTTCTGGCCTTACCAAACTTATGCCTTTACCTTGCACAGGATCTGGTAACCTCCTGTATTCCCCTCCTGATGATCTCCCACCTGCTGCCAATATCCATATCCAGCCTTATCCTGTCCAGACGATCTTTAAGGATCCTTCCCATCTCCCTGATATCTGCACCCCTAAAGTTGGTCACTACCATCCTTGTTCAGCTTTCCTCCCCCACCAGGTCCAGAAAAAAACAAACTGTGGCATGATCACTCCCCGCCAAAGGGTCCCTCACCTCTAGACCCCTAATCTGATCACTGTCCACCAGGACCATGTCCAGTGTCCAGGCCTCCTTAGTTGGCTCACCCACCTGTTGTGTCAGAAATGCATCCTGGAAGACATCCAGCAGCCTCTGCTCTTTGGCCACTGGTGACATCATAGTCCCCCAGTCTGTTTCTGTCATGTTGAGGTCCCCCATTATCATTACCCTTCCCTTTCCAAATCCACAGTGTCCCTCAAGATTTGCCACCAAACTTTCTTTCAGGACCTCTGCCAGTGCTGGTGGTCTGTACACCACTCCGACCTTTACTGTTTTACTCCCCTGCATCAGCAAGGTGACCCAAATAGCCTCCATGATCCCCTCTGCCTCCTCTACCCCCTCCAATACCCATGCTATTTCTGACTAACAGTGCTACACCACATCCCTTCCCTCCCCTCCCTCCTATATTTTCCTATTTGCATAATGATCTTTTGCTTAGAAGCATTATTTTATACTTTATGATCATTTTATCCCCTCACAATGTGTTATACACCATGATAAAATGAGGTCTCACCAGTTCTGCCTTCTCTTTTCGTAAACTTCCTGTTTATTGATTTTTTAATCTTAGTTTAATACATTTCTTCCCTTAATGCAACATACAAAGAAAAAGACAAGAAAAATCCAAATGCAAGCACATATGATAAAGACCAAACATATGGAGCAGAGAAAAACTACAGTAATAGAAAAAGAAAACAAGCATTTGTCAAAGCTGAATGTTGGCTTGCTGGCATTGGCATTGGTAGTGCAGGAGGTAGAGAGAAATGCATAATAGGAATGGCAGTGAAGTATTGAACTGACGCCAACCCCAACTCTACCATGCAGAGACCAACAGGTGTTGGGGGTGTGCCTTTGGGTGTCGGCCATAACGCTCACACCATTTCACCTCACCCTACCCTGTAAACACTGACAGGTGTTGCGGTGTGCCTTGGGGTCTTCAGGCCTTATACTCACCCCATTCCATAAGGAAATATGCTGAGATGGGTGCAGTATAGGAGAATGGGGTGAACATTGGGGTCAAAGACACCAAGGCACACCTCAGTGCAAGTCACTAGCTGCAGGGTGGGGGTGGAATGGCATGAGCATTACGGCCGACGATCCCAAGTCACACCCCCAACACCTGTCAGCCTCTACAGAGTAGGGTGTTATGGTTGGAAATCCTAACGCCCCAGCCGTTTGTTGGTATTTTCACTCCAAATTTTCAAAATAGGCTTTTTGTGACCCCACCTCATGAATAGTAGCACTATCATTTCGTTACTCAGTCCCGTAAGGTGGTTTTGCACAGCAACTGTACCATTTGGAGCCACAGGTGTGAAAACACATTTCTGGCAGGATGTAAAAAATGACAGATGTACCATTCATGAGCTGGTGTGAAACAATGGCAATGTTGAAAATCTGGAGTAAAAATATGAAAAATTGGCAAAGTTACGAACGCGCATAGAAACTGCGCAATGTACACCTGTAATGCAATCATTTTTTGGAATTTTTTCACCACATTTTCAACATGGGCATTTTTGAACATCTCCCCATGAACAGTGGGACTGTGATTTTGCTAATCTATCCCAAAAGTTGATTTCCCGCAGCAACCACACTATTCTGCACCTCAGGTGTGAAAACACATTTCAGGAAGGATGTGAAAAATGACAGCTATACTGTTCATAAGGAGGTGTGAAAAAGTGACAATGCTGAAAATCTGGAGAGAAAATATTAAAAATAGAATTGGTGAAGTTACGAGCGTGCATAGAAACTGCGCAATGCACACTCAGAACGCAGTCATTTTTGGGAATTTGTTCACCAAATTTGCAACATGGGCTTTTTGGGACCTCCCGTCATGAACAGTGACACTGTTGTTTCGTTAATCAGTCCCAAAAGGTGATTCCGTGCAGAGACCGTGAAATCACCTTTCAGGACTGAGAAACTAAATGACAGTGACATGTTCATGATGTGGGGTTCCAAGAACCTCATGTTGAAAATTTGGGTTCAACATTCCAAAAATTGGATGAGCTATCAACCTAAGATGAGGTTCAGGTCACCGTCAGGTGATCAGGTGACCAGGTGACCGTGGCGATCTCAATAACTACAGGCCAATTTCCCTCCTTCCGGTCCTGTCCAAGCTCCTAGAGAAAATTGTAAATGCACAGCTGAGGACTCACCTTGAGTCTAGGGAACTGCTAAATCCTATGCAGTCCGGATTCAGAGCTAAACATAGCACTATCTCAGCCCTCGCCAAGTTACTAACGACTGGCAGCGTAATCTTGAGAGACAAAACTTTATTTGTGCTGTTTTCCTTGATCTAAGCAAGGCTTTCAACACCGTCGACCATAGTCTGCTCCTCTCCGCCCTTCAAGCCATAGGTGTGGACCCCTCCTCTCTGCGTTGGTTCACTGACTATCTTACAGGGCGCCTTCAACAAGTTAAAGCCGAAGGAGGACTGTCCCCCTTAAAAACTCTGCAAAGAGGGGTACCTCAAGGTTCTATATTAGGGCCCTTACTTTTTGCAATCTACATTAATAACATCGACTACTGTATAAAGAAGCCAACATCCATCTGTTTGCAGATGATACAGTTCTCACGTGAGTCGCCAACACCTGAAGCTGCCTGCAATGACCTACAGTCAGAATTCAACCTTTGCAAAGCCAACTCCTCCAAAAAGCTACTCCTTAATGCCAAAAACTAAAGCAATGGTCCTCTCTCCTTTTATCCGTAGACAGCTAACCCTGTGTCCAGTGACAGTTCCCCAAATTACCACAGTTCTAGGTGAAAAACTAGAATTTGTTACAAAATTCAAGTATCTGGGAGTTTGGATAGACCAAAGACTCTCCTTCATTGAACATATCGAGGACTTGCTAAACGACTTCGGCAAAGGCTTGGACTGTTTTTTAGAATCAGCCAATTTCTCACCAGAGATGCCAAGAAACAACTGGTCCAATCCATTTTCCTATCATTGGTTGATTACGCTGACTTCCTCTACAGCCAATGCCCCAACTCTTACATGGCTAAACTGGACACACTCTACCATCGAGCACTGAGGTTTATAACGGGACTCCCCTTCGACACACATCACTGCACCCTATATGCGGCAGTGGGATGGACATCACTAAAGTTCAGGCGCCACAGAAACACCGCTCTCTGGACCTATAGAGCCATCTCTAATAAGCTGCCTTACTATATCTCCTGCTGTCTTCCCCTGAGTATAATTGGGAGAAATCTGGCGATTTAAAAGTTACTCAGCTATTACACTTAAAAGTACCCAAAAGCAAAATCCGGCCGGCAGGGCAGCCATAAGCTTCGTGCTACCTACCTTGTGGAACAATCTACAAAAACCCCTCAAATTAAGCACTCTAATCGGTATAAATGCTTTCAAGATGCTTTATTTCCATACAATCAGAGAAGTATATAACTGCTTCACCCACTCAGACTCAGTACCGGTGTCTGCACTGGTATATAGCCACGCCTAGACCCAATTTTAAGTACTGACCCCCCAGCTTGCTCCTCACCAGCCTAATTGTTCTCTCTCTTATCCCCCTGTCTTATCAACACTAGGCCCATCCATCCCCTTATTCTTCCTTTCCCAACCTCGGATAGGAGCTCACTACCCTGGGTTGTGACATCCTACCATGCCCTGTACTTTATAGCATTCAATACTGGGGCTCACACATACTCCTTTTCTCCATCCAACTTCTCTACATCCAGCTTTACCAACTCCTTTCTGTGCACCGTGCCCTTCTAGCCTTTCTCCCCCTACTTCCCTCCCTCTCCCCCCCCACCTTCACCTCTACATGGTGTATATTTTTATTTTTATTTTTTTCTTCTATTACTTCCTCCTGCAACCTTAGATAACCTGCTTTATCTTCCTATAGACACTTCTATGTATGTAAATACAGTGTAATCTGTACAATATCTGTATAATTCTATGTACATATGAACTTCCTTTTCTTCCTCTCTGTAAAGAGTATTATCTGTATTGCCTTGTAAATACCTGTGTTGACCTGTATATACAATTGTTCATGCTCCACCCAGGTCCATCTTGCAAATGAGCTTCTGCTCAACGATGAACGCCTGGTTAAATAAAGACTTGATTGATTGATTGATTGATTGATTGAAGATGAAACCTCCCCCCCCGTTTCCCCCTTTCATTATAAAACTTACCATCATTTCTTCAGTTTGCAGTTCAGCTTTGAAGAGTGAAAATGTGTCCCGGTTCAGAGAAGATCATGGCTCCCGACCTCCGGAAGGTAAGTATGGGTGAGGGAGGTGCGGGGAGGTGGGTGCACAGAAGGAGGGTGGAGATGGGGGAGGGGGACAAGGGAGACAGTGGTGGACCATTTTCTTGTTTGCAGGGGAAAAAAAGAAAAAAGACCACAAAGGAAGGTTTTTTTTCATTCACAGGTTACACACAAAAAACATAGGCACACGGAGGTGGGCTTCCAGTGTGCCACAATTCTGGGGAGATGCCAACATGAAGATTGGGCACCCCAATGTCAGCAAGTCATATAGACAGGTTTGGGGGATGCGCATCCGACACCATGAGTGCGCATCCCGTGTTGGAAAGGAAAGGGGGAACTGTTTAACCAGAAAAGACACACTAAGAGAGTGATGCCAACATGGGAACTGGGCACCCCAATGTCGGCTTTTCTGGAGTGTATCATGGGCAGCAGGAGCCACCATGTTACAGTGTGCCACATAATGAGGGGGGGACATGCCGACATGGGGATTGGGCACACCAATGTCAACTTTACGGGGATTGTGTGAGATGTCAGGAGCCGCCACATTTATTGAAATGTTTCACCAGGAAAGGCACATAATGGAGGTGTGTCATCTGCCGCTGCAGCGATGAGCCTGTCTCTGACTGCAGCGGTAAATTTGTTTCAACTCTTTGGGTCTCTCTGAAATTGCTGTCATCGGCAGCATGCTCACTGGTTGGCGGTTGAGGGATGCACCGAAAGCATCCCCTGCATTCACCAGAACACTGACACACCTCTGAAATGTACTACTATCATAAGATGTTGCTTGCGCGCGCGCACAAGCCAACATAAGAAGTAGTACTCCTATCTGTCAGCACCTTCAAACAAATTCAGCTCATTTAGTTCATAGGAATTGTTTTCCATCATCTGCATAATATTATAACTTGGCTTTTGTCCATGTGCTAGCTTTACTGCTTAAATTCAGCTTTTACATCTTTTATTAATATATGCCTTCTTCCAGGTATTCAGGAACTACATTTTCAATCCATTATCAAATTTAAAAAAATCTTGGATCACATTTTTATGCTAAATTCAAAACTATGTAAATTAATTCAGAAATAAATAATTAAATTGGTGCATAACAGACCTATTAGTTACTCTGATTATTTCAGTTGCCTCTCATACACTGTACTACAAATCTATTCTAACACACTCCAACACAAATGAAAGTGTTGTAGTGCTAAAGGGAGTATGTTTTCAAAAACAAACTTGTTTAAATGGACAAATCTTTCTATTAAAGGTTCATAGTCTCTGATACATCTGCAAGATCAGAATGCTCTTCATCCAACAGTATGGGAGAAATTGTTGAATCTCTATCAGACTGCTACACATTATGAGCTAACAAATAAGTGGCAGTCTGATTGATCTTAATCCATACTGTATGAACCTGTAGGTCTTGTTGTCCTTATCAACTTTTGCTTTTGTTGGGCCTAGCAAATTAAACAGGGTCCCAGGCTCCAAAAACACCCAAGCAAGTCCACCTTCTCATTAGTTAAGAGCTGGTCACATGGGGCTGCTTTAGAAATAAGATAATGCCCTGCTAAAGCAATATACTTCAATTCAGACCATCCTCATGTGGCAAAATTCCCATTTATCCAACATAGTCCTTCATTAGACACAACCACTTAAAAAACTGCCACGTAACTGTCTCCACCATGAGACACAACCACATGACAAATGTCCATCTAGCCAGCCTCCCAAAATAAAAATCTAGTACAAAAAAACTGCAAAACCACATCAGGAAATACAACAGACATAACATATAAAATAGTCCCACACATATATACACACACACACACACACACACACACACACACACACACACACACACTATAAAAGAGTAAAAGCCACAAGTCAAAGCTAAAGTGTGTGAATCAATCAGTAAACATGCTTCCTGTTGCTGCCTTTAAGACTTCTCTAAAACAGAGCCTCAGCATGCAAGCCCTCATATGTAGACAGAACAAATTGCAAAGGATAGAAAATAATGAGAATTAAGGTTTTAAATCAGGAAACACAAACTATAAAACATGTTAATATTTTTTCCATACTTTCATCATACTGCTTCAAAAATATCTATGAAACAGTACCTGAGCACACACGTACTATAAGACAGAACATAGAAACATGGACTTTCATGGCAGATAAGGACCGCTTGGCCCATCCAGTTTTCCCATTCTCCCCTACCTGTACTAGTACCACATACTGTACCCGATCTACAGCTCCTTCTACCTCCCACTTCCTTTCCACTATGATTCCCTTGTGCTTATCCCATGCATTCATGAACTCCACCACTGTTTTTGCCCCCACTGCCTCCGATGGAAGACTGTTCCAGGAATCCACCACTCTTTCTTCCAAAGAAGTACTTCCTCACATCTCCTGAGTCTACCTCCTCCAGCTTCATAACATGTCCCCTTCTTCTTGAGCACCTTTTCTTCTGAAAAATACTTCCTTCTTGTACCTTATTTACCCCTATGAGGCATTTAAAAGTCTTCACCACATTCCCCATCTCACTCCTCTGTTCCAGAGTGTAGATACTGAGGTTGTTTAGTTTCTCCTCATAGGGTTTTTGACAAGGGCCCTGCACCATTTTATTTGCCCAACTCTGTACTGTCTCTACTCTATATCCTTCTGGTCTCCAGAAATGGAAACAGCCAACACATTCAAAAGCACTGCAACACAGTCTCACATAACATGGTGACTCCTTCGTGGCTAATTACACTGATTCATATAGGAAATGGGTAATGTCATCAACAATAACAACATTCTGAGTGACCCTTACTCTAAAAGCTGCAATACCATGCAAGACATATAGACTCATTTAAGCTAGTAACATGGTGACATAGTATTTTGATAATGTAATGGGCCTATGGTCCATCTTTCCCACTCTCCTACCATATGGCAGTGACTATACCCAATTTAAGTATGGGCACACATCCAAGCTAAACAGCTAAAAAGGCAAACAACTTCAGCACAAAGGCAGTGGGGCAAGTGTTCCCCAAAAATAGCATTGTCAACAAAGCCAAGATTCAAAGAAATACAAAATCACATACCACAATAATGCAAAGCATCATGGGATGTATACACAATTCATGATGAAAATTTAGACTGGTTCTACCTTAAGCAGGAGTGCATGGTGCCAAATAGCCTCTGAAACAAACTGCAAAGGCTAAAACCTGAAGACACAGATATGTGTATTCATCCTTCTCAAGATTCATCAGTGCAACTCATTTGTATTTCAACCCAGGGAAAAAATGAACCAGCCTTTATGTGGTCTTATGGGTTTGGGTTATGGTGGGCTTAAAATAAAAAAACAAGATAATAAGAGAAAGAATCTCAGTACAAAAGCTCTGAGGCAGGGGTTACCCAAAACTAGCATTTACCTTAGGTGGATGGCCGACAGTTCAATATAAATCTGATAGGTCTCTTTTCTCACCAGTCTTTCAATGTCATGAAGATTAACCCATGTTCAACTCAATGTCACCAAAGCTACAGCAAGTGCTACTGCCAGAGTACCTGTCTTGCAGGATAACTGCATGCTACCCACTGTGCTGATGTCTCATTTCCTTTCATACCTCTCAATATAAAAGCCTTACTGAGGATTTTAGACTCTATACATCCAACCAGGGACTCATCATGATGTTTAAAGTCTCTAAATATGATGATCTACTCTGCTTAAATCTATCAAAGATCTCTACACAATAGCTTTCTTTTCAACTTTCTATTTCTCGCTATGCAGGCTCAGTCCTCCCTACTTCCCCTCTAAAGTACTTGCTGGAATACTCATGGACTCATGCTCCTCTTGGATTGATGCTTGGACCCCTGCAGAAGTACTGGTGACAGCCTCTGACATTCTTTCTGGAATGGAATGTCATTCCCAAAACCTAAAGGTCTCTGGGCCTCCTGGGCTGGGAATTGTTACTACAGTATCTTCTCTTTCTCTCTGCTCTGCCCCCAGAAAAAACTCACTGCCATGTCTTGCTGTCATGGTTTTTTTTATTCCAGTACCTCAGTGGACCTCCTTTTTGAGTGCCTTCTACCACTTTTCCAGATTGCTGCTCTAGACACCTCCTCTCTGAAGGAGAACTGACATAATAGGCTCTGCATGGAGACCACTCTGCTCCCTCAAACTGGCTGCTACACGAATCCGAAATTCCTGTGTCTGAGGGTCCCTTCTCTCTGTTCTAACAGATTATTCCACATGCTGAGCACTCCGTCACATGGAAGTATAGGACTATACAAGTAGCCCCAGAATAGAATAGGCTACCTGTGCTTATCAGGTAGTTATTCATTCCAGGGTGTACACTCTCATCTCAAGTAAATATGGACTCCTTCAAACTGCACAACTGCAACTGGGCCTAATAAGGGGAACAAATAAAACAACAAGTAATTTCTTAGTGGCACATACACACAGAAAGTATGCATCTGTGAGCCACTGTGAAGCAGCTCCCAAGGTGGTCGTTAGGGCAGATCGAGGTAGCCCTCATCCATGCTGCATCTTCGGAGCCACTGTGAAGCAGCTCCTGGAGGTGGACGTGAGGGCAGATTGAGGTAGCTCTCCCCCGTGCTGCATCTTCAGAGCTACTGTTAAGCAGATCCTGAGGTAGTCGTGAGGGCAGATTGAGGTAGCCCTCCCCCATGTTGCATCTTCGGAGCCACTGTGAAGCAGCTCCCAAGGTGGCCATGAGGGCAAATTGAGGTAGCCCTCCCCCACACTGCATCTTTGGAGCCACTGTGAAGCAGGTTTGAGCAAAACTCCCTCCACGGGCACGGCAGAGTACAACAGGCACCGCGAGTAGCATAGGACAGCTGGAGTCTTTGTTCATTTTGGTGCCAAGTTCAAAACTGTGTTTCTGTGTGTCAGCCAACAAATGGAGATAGTTTGTTCTGCTGATGTTTTTGTGTAAAGTCTTCCTACTACATCTCTACAGCGTGGTACCTTAATTTTGACTTTTAATGATTTCCTGGGATCTGCAACTGCTGCTAGTGTTCCTTAAGAAAGCTCTCAAGAAAGCTGTGCCTTCATGTGTTAAAGTGCTAGTTTTTATTTTATTTTAAAAAACACATTTCAGGCTGTAGCTAAAAGTAATTTCTGCTAATAGAATTAGCTGCACTTCAAAGAGCGTTTCTAGCCAAGGAGCCACTTCTAAAGTTTAAATTTTCTATCCTAAAGCTATAGTGTTTAAACGTAGTAAAACATAGTAATGTTTGCACCTGAAGGAGCATTTATAGCCAAGGAGCCATTTCTAAAGTGTAACTTTCCAAGGAGCCATTTGTAAAGTTTCAGCCTCCTTCCATAAAGCCACAGCATTTAAGTGTAGTGCTAACCTCAGGAGCCATTTTAAAACTAAAGCAAATACAATCTTTGTTTTCTTATTGCCCCCCCAAACCCTCCTCCCAGTCTCCAGCCTGGATAAATGTCTGACCTGAATCTCTGTTTTCCCTTCAGCTCCTGAGGTGGTCATGAGGGCGGATCAAGGTAGCCCTCCCCTGCGCTGCATCTTCAGAGCCACTGTGAAGCAGGTATGAGCAAAACTCCCTCCATGGCCATGGCCGAGTACAATGGGCACCGCAAGTCACATAGGACAGCTGGAGTCTTTGTTTCGCCCCGCCACCCCCACTGCCATTCTTGCTGAACATTTCCTTATATTAGCACAATCACGTGATGGCGATAAACCAATCACCCAACTTTCTCATTAGCAGCTTATACTCAGTCACCACTAGATGCTGTTAAAAGTGGTTTCTTACTGTACTCCCCTCCTCTGTGCATTTCCCCTTTTCAGCTGCTGCAGTTTTAACCCTTTGTGCAGACTACTCAAATGGCTGCACCTTTCTACCTCTTCCTCCTTATTGGTCTCTTGCCCACTGTATCCTCCCTCCTCCTTCACAGTCATCCCCACCCCTCCCCCTCTCTCTTCTCTCACATCTACACATGTCTCTTGTACTTGTCTTTCCCAGTACCAACACTACAACAACCTAACCCATAATATCTTTTACCACCTCTCTCTCTGCCCCCTTCCCCTCCTTGTGGCACCAATCATCCTCTCACTTCCTGTACCAGTACATAGCCCCATTAGGAAAGCATCCGCTGTTGCCAGGGAACACAAACGCATTAAGGTTGCCATAACCCGCCACATCCTCCTCCTCCTCCTCCTTCTTTTATCTGGGAATGTTCACCCTAACCTGGGGCCAGTTCCCCAGATCACTCCCATTGGTGATAAAAGGAAATGCCTTATTGCTGCTTCCCTAAATATCTGTAGCCTACTGAAAAAACTTGACTCTCTTCAAGGATGGATTATGCACAACAAGCCAGACGTCCTGGCTTAACTGAGACCTGACTCTCCAAAATCACTATGGACTCACATGTGGCCCTTAATGGCTACTCCATCTTTCGATCAGATCACCAAGGCAAATGGGGTGGTGGCTGTGCACTCTATCTTCGAAACTCCCTTCAAGCCATACTTGTCCCTCCCCCCACCCCCACCAATGGGGCCCAAGTACTCACTGTAAAGCTTACTCTGGGCAACCCAGGTAAAACCCTCAATGTTTTGGTGGTTTATATCCCACCGCGAAACCAGAAGGCAGCTTTCGCAGCAGTTGCTAACTGCATCTCATCTGTCCCTTATTCTAGTGAGATTATTGTTTTGGGGGAATTTAACACAAATTGGCTAGCACCATCAGCTACCCACTATAAAGATGTCTCATAGGCCATGGGCCTGACTCAAGTTGTCTAATCTCCCACACGGACATAACCACAGAACAGGGACCGCTACTTTTCTGGACCTAATTTTCACTAACTGCCCTAAGAGAATCTCAAAGGTCTTAATGCTCCCGGATGTCATCAGTGATCACTCGCCTGTACTCTGCTGGTGGTCCTGTAAGGCCCCTAACCCTCCCCCCCAAAACCATATACTGTGGGTGTTTAAAATGAGGTTCAATAGCCAGGTTAAAAAAAACACCTCTCAAACTGCGACTGGTCGCCCATTGATACAGCAAGTAGCATAGATGATGCCCTCAGCTATTTCATAACCTCCTTCAACTCTGCGTGTGACCTTTTTGCCCCAGTTACAAAGAAGGTTGTAAACAAAGTGATACTCCCTGGCTATCTCAAATACTACCTGACCTCATGCACCATTAGGATAATCTCTGGCATAGAGCTCTCACTTCAAGTCTGTCTCAGTACAAACAATGGTACAGGGAAACTAGGAACAAATGTACCTGTGCCTTGCGTCAGGCCAAAGCCATTTATTATCATATGTCTTCACCTCCTCTAGGGGCTCAGGGCATAAATTCTGGGATACTATCAAAGAACTAAATGGTAAAACCCTATCCCCCTCACCCTCCCAACTCTCAGTCAATGGGACCATATCTCAGGACCCCATACAAATTGCCAATGCCTTAAACTCTTCCTTCTCTGACCTTAGCAGTGTGCTCCCCCTAACTTTTTTGCCCCCTAACCCTACTGCTTCTCCATCTTCATATGTTCCCTCCTCATCCACCCCACCTTTCAGGTTTCGAGTAAAAACTCTAAAAGAGGCCAAGTCTTACATCTCTAATGTCCTGGGTAAGAGTCACCACAGTGGAGACTCCCTGGACTTAAAACTCATCCACCTATCTCTCGAAGCTGTCCTAGTCAGCCTCACTAAAATCCTTAACCACTCCCTCTGTCTGGGGGAGTTCCCCACCCCCTGGAAAATGGCTGTCATCACCCCGCTTCTGAAAGGTGGTGAGCTCACCGCCTCTACTAACTACTGGCCGATCTCTATTCTGCCCCCTCTCTCGAAGGCCCTTGACAAATAGTAGCTGATCAGTTCTCTGAACACCTCTCAAAATTGAACCTCTTGTGCTCTGAGCAGCATGGGTTCCGCAGGGGCCACAGCACCACCAGAGCTCTCCTTGAATATACCTCCTACATCCACAAGGCCATGGACCTTGGGCACTTAGTTGGGTCAGTTTACATCAACCTAACTAAGGCATTTGATACTGTCCATCATGCCCTTCTCCTTAGATCCCTGACTGATGTGGGACTGTCACCCGATACTACAGCCTGGTTTGAAAATTACCTGTCCAACAGGTCACAGCAGGTCAAGCTTGGCACCACCCTCTCCTCCCACCTCCCAGTTCACTCTGGGGTCCCTCAAGACTCCATTCTAGGCCTCCTTCTATTTAGCCTTTTCTTAAATTCACTACCCAGATCCTGTTCCGGTCAGTTACTTCTTTATGCCAACGATGCAGTCATTTTCTGGAACAACCCTCAGCCTCAACCATTGCAGGATACCCTACAGAAATCTTTCACGGAAGCCAAGACCTGGTTCATAGAGCACAGACTAGTAATAAACTGTAAGAAAACTAAGACCATGATCTTCGCACACCATCAGAACCCCTACCATGACTCCACTCTACTTGTCAACACCTCCCAAGGCTCCCCACTTGAGCAGGTAAATGCATTCAAATACTTTGGCATCACCCTTGACTCCTTCCTTACCTATCATGCACATATCCATATCCTCTGTAACACCATCAACTCCAGAACTGACTTCCTTTATCGGATCAAACACTGTCTGCCTAATGAGGGGCTGCGCCTTGCTATGTCATCCTCTGTCCTCTCTGTGCTAGACTATGGAATTGTGTTCTATGGCTCAGCTGATAACACTGCTGTCTGTCACATTAAGACAGCAAAACAAGGCCTGTCGCCTGGTGACAAGCTGCAATAGAACTACCCACATGTGTGACCTCTACAGTCACTCTAACTGGCTAAATTTCAAATGTCACCTGAAGTAACACACATGCCTCCTGGCAAAGAAAATCCAGTGGAAACTCACCCCACCTAGTCTACAGGGCTTTGTCCAACCCTCCTCCCCTCAAAGATTCACCAGAAGTACCTCCAAGGTCCCTTTCTTGGTCCCCCACTGCAGGACATCCATGGGTCAGACAGCCTTTTATCACAGGGCACCAAGCTGGCTAAATGACCTACCTGTTGCTCTGACTGCTGGTACCAAAATATGCCCTTTTAAAATCTTACTCAAGGAATTTCTCGCTAACAACTCTACTTGTGACTGCTCCTAGTAGTACTATACTAACTCATCTCCTGCCACCTCCTTCACACTGACTAATATGTTTCCTTGCATCGTTATCAGTTATTATGATTGAATACCTGCCTTACAATCTGTATCTTTGTTTTCTGTAATTTTTTGCTGCTGTTTTGCACACGACGCTGGGCTGTTTCTGCCCTTTGCTATGGAATGTTACCCAGTCCTTTACCTTACCTAGTAATGTAATATATGAACTGATTGATGTCTTGCACCTGTACTTGTGATGTTGTACTATGTCTGCCGACGAGGAGCCTTTGCAAAAGAATACGTTGACTCAAAGGGTGTAATTCCAATTTCTCAATAAATAACTAAATAAATAAAATATGAGAGATAGTCTGTGAGTTGCTCTGAAACTGAATGGTTGTCTCCAAGTGTTTGCATATTATGTAAACATCCCCATTAGTGGTAAGGGTAACCTCAGACACCAAGTTGGCTGACATCCAATTGAGTCTAGTTAGTGGAAATTAAAAGCTAGCTATTGTCAAAGATATGATATGCCTCCAACAAAATCGTGTCTATTTTCTTCAGCAACATTTGTAACTGACATGAGATAACCTGACAGATGCACACGATTACCTACCAAAGAAAATGGAAGATAAGTTGCCATTGGACAGAAAAAGGCTTTGGAGCATATTACGTCTTACAGTTGCTATAGTTGTGTTTTAAAACATTCAAATTGCTAGCAAGTACTTCAGCAGTGGTCTTAGATATCTCAACATAGAGTCAACATGTTGGTGTTTCAGTTGCAGTGTAGAGCCACCTAGCCAGTTTGTGGCTTATGAGACTAGAGCTAAGAGAGAATGGACATCCTAAAATTATTTAGCCTTAAAAAGATAAGGCTGAGAGGGGACATTATCACAGTTTTCTAAATATTAAAGGTGAAGATTGGGTTGAATACAGTATATCCAGTACATTCAGCATTAAACGTTAACTGCAATAAGTTAACTCATTGTTTAATGAGTTGCTTATTGGTTACATAATTTAATTATAGGATTAAAAGCATTCAATCTGAGTATAAATTGAATGAATACCTATTGAGATCTTTAAGGTATTGTAGAAAATATATAGATGTAAAAAAGCTGACAATTCATTACCAACTGGTTTGGAAAGTCACTGAATGCTATGCTTTAAACTCAGTGCTTTTGAGTTTAGATAATGGATTAGCAACACCATAGAAATGAAGATGCTTTATATTTTAATGCTGATTGTACTGTAGTACACAGATGTTTGAGATGGTGTGTGCAAGCAGACCTACAGGACATGCACTCAAACTGAGGGGAGAGGCAAAATATGTGGAAGCATTTGAAAATATTACATCACACAGAGGGTGGTTAATATGTGAAGTACTATACCCAGTGACATTGTCGAAGTTATCACTGTTCATACTTTCAAAGAAGGACCAGACAAATTACCACAGGAGAATAGTATGGAGGATTACACAGCATGAGTGGGGAAACATTCCGACTCTTACACTTATCCGTGTGCCTATATACTCAAATTGTGTATTATGCTATGATGCAGTAGGAGGGGAAGACAAGATGCAGCCTAAGTCCCTTCCATCAGACCAATACTATGTTACTATGTAACATGTTTTGAAAGTAAAAGGTCACATTCTGCTGTATGTCAAAGTAATAATGCTGAGAAAAAATGTTGTGCTCCTTAGGGCCACATTTGCAGTACATTTAGTAAACAGGGGTGTATGGTGAAACATGTGTTGCAGGCTTGTGGTACCATATTAGTCTCACGAAAATCTAGTACACTTTTTTTTGTGGTAATACCTTTCATAAAACTAGCTGAAGAATTTCTACTCAAGCTTTCAAGACCTCCCTGGTTGTACCATTTACTGGCAGTAATTTGCCAGTTTTAGAAGGTTTATATCTAGTTCTACAGTTCTGAAATAGGAGAACCATTAGGTGTTGTAGATACAGTAATTGAAACCAATACTGACTCTGTCATTAGTGAAAGAAAAGAAAAAACATCACATCTGTTGCACGATGACTGACTCCCTAATTGCTGAATAAGTGCATTCTACATCTTGTAAAATATTTTCCACAGGCTGCCAAATGATGTTCTGCCCTCTAGAATATACTTTGTCTAAAATCAGAAGATTTCTTCTAGGTAATGAGTAAAAAGAGAAAATTAATGTATAAACTTGGATGAAATTTGCTGCTGTTGCATCATTTTCTGGTCAGCATGAAACCTTTAATGCTTTGCATGCAACCTTATAATGAAGGTTCATGTTAAATAATAAGCTTGGCAACTGACACCATTCAGTTAGTGCATTAGAAAGTCATTAACTCATAAACAAAGTTGGGAAGTGACTATTTTGAAAAGTTAATGATGACTGTACTAGTTTCCTTGTTTGTCTGTCTGTCCATCTGTGTTGGTTTGTTTGTTTGTTTGATTGATATCCACCAGGAATATTTTGAAAGATTAAGAATATTTTTTCTTTATATTTAACAAATTATTTGACTAGATGGTTTTGCCTCAGAAGAGAACCAAATGTCCGTGTGAGATTTATGTCTCTTTATCAAAACAACTTTTTTATCCTAATGTTTATTAGTCACTGCAATCAGAGCTAAGGCTTAAGATTACTTCCTACTAGCAACATCTGTTTGTTTTTAGGTTATGAGGGAATCAAACATGGCAAAAGTCACTAGCAGCAAATAGAGAATATGCCTGCACCCCTCCCTTCGAAATTCTATACTCTTGAAAAGGGTTCTCAAGTGACTTGATGATATCTGAGGCTGATGTATCCTAAATGTTCTATAACATCTTGGATGTGACAGGGTTAGTGTGGCTTATTTGATAACATCCTTAATTTTGAACCAGACAGGACTTGGATATGGATACATATATATATGTGTATATATATTATATAAAATGGGAAAGAAAAATCAGTGGTAATCCAGTATCCTGATTGGCTAAAACATGTCACATGACCATGCATTATTCCACAATGACCACACACCTCCAGCACAACCGCACACCTGTATTACTTTCCAGCCCCTTTCAGTCCTTAGAACCTTCTCACTAGTAATGAGATCACTCCACACCTAGCACAGAAAGGCTGCCACACACACACATTTTGCACAGGCAGGTTGCCACAAACAGCCTGGCATCAACAGCCTTAGCAGATCAATACTGCTGACCCACACTGTTCTCATCTGGGTGATCCTGCCATAAATTTCATATGTTTTAACCAGCAACATTCTTAAAAAAACTTATCTGGTTGATCCTGCCATTTTCACTGTCTATTCCAGTTTAAATACTTTCTCTTTCCTACCTGTCCTGTAGAGTGACCAAGTGGTATTAATTCTGGCAATGGATGTGGTGGCTGATGTTTAAAATGAGGTATCTGATCCCCAAAAACATGTACATTTGTTTTTTTTTTTAAGTTAAGACTATGACGGTTTTTGTCAGTGAAGCCACCGACCGTAACTCCCTCATGCTTGCGTCTTCCCTTCTGAAGTCACCAACTCACTTACTCTCCTCCCTCTGCAGTTGGCAGCTTCACTGATAAAAAACTGCAGAGCATGACCATACACCCTGTAGTGGGTTATCTATTAAGTACATTTATTCTTTGTAAAAAACTGCATTAACGCACCAGATAGGGTTCAGATTATAGTGACAAAAGTAGGGAAATGTGGTGTTAAACTTTCCAAGCCTAACTTCCCAACCCCAATCCCCTCCCCAAGTAGGAGAAGGAAAGAACATTACAGTTTTTGCTGTCCTGACTGTTTATGAACTAGGAGTGGGTCTTTCTTGGGCATCTCAACTCTAATGCTCACCCCATTGTGATATACTGTAGCCTTCAAACATACAGAACTGTGTCTCCCCACATGTCCCAACAACCTGTATGCCCTGCCTTAAGAAAACCTATCACATGCCACCTTATTTGGTCATGGAATGGAGTGAGCATTAAGGTTAAGAACCCCAAGGAAGACCTCAGCCCTGTTTCGTCAACAGTCAGGACAGTGAAAACCATGATGTTTTTTTCCTTTCCTGCTTGGGGAGTGAGGTTGGGGCATTAGGGTTTGTAACCTTAACAGCACATTTCCCTACTTTTGTCACTTTAATCTCAACCCTAATTGGTGCATTAATGCAGTTTTTTTGTAAAGAATTTCCTTACTGTTTGAAATAGTAGAATTGTATCCTCATTCATGTAGGTCTCTTTAGGACCTGCATGCACATATCCATTTGGCTAGAGAAGCACTGGGCACTCTGGGCCCTGCACTTTCATGCCTTCAGAAAAGCAATTTATGTGCTTGGTTGTAATTGTTTTTTGTGGGGCTCACATCAAAGGAGAACATATATTAAGTGCCCCTCTTAAGTGGCAGCAGATGATTGTATATGGGCAAAAATTAGTTTTTCAGTTTTGTACCCATAAGTCAGTAAGTCTTTGTTGGTTTGCTCTGAAATTTGCTACAGTTATGGTAGAGGGCGGCCAGATACATTTTGTCTGCATTTTTGATGATGATCAGACTTTCATTGTGGATTTGGCACCATGGTGAAGGTTGGAGGTTATTTTGGAGTGCAGTGCGTAACCCAAGCATGTTCAGGGGATTATGTTTAGGGGAGATTACATGTTAGCATTGTCCTACTCATTGACATTCTTTTTTTATATATACATTCTCCCTAACTCCAATTATAGACAAACGTATGGCTTGTTAAAGTTGCAATGTTATCCTATTAACATTTTCATTGTTTAATTTTTATAGGGTTTTTTTTACATGGCCCCGAATCCTTTGTGGGGGTATTATGTGTTAGTGTTGTGACCTTTGTATCTATCTATATATGTATCTCTCTCTCTCTCTCTCTATATATATATATATATATATATATATATATATATATATATATTGCCCTTAACTGCAAATATTGATGGAGTTATGGCTTGTTAAACTTGAATTGTGAAAAAACACTAATTCCCAATTCTTTTTTCCTATGAAGGAATCTTTTTTTCATGAGACTGTGTCATTCTCATGAGAAAAGATTCCTTCATATGAAAAAAGAATGGGAAAAAAAATTAGTCCAAATTCTTTTTCGTATAAAGGAATCCTTTATTGTGAGACTGTGTCATTCTCAAGATAAAAGATTCCTTCATATGAAAAAGAATGTGAAAAAAAAATTAGTCCAAAATCTTTTTTCGTATGCAGGTAATCTAATTTTGCATGGCCCTATTCTTGTTTCATATGGCAAGACAAGGCAAGTTTTATTTACATAGCACCCCATCCAAAGGCTTAGGGTACTTAACAAAGCAGCAGTAAAATGCAAAAATACAAGCACAAAATAAGTTAATTCAGAGCAAGTTAAAAACCTTATCAAATAAATAGGTTTTAAAAGAAGTTTTAAAAGTCTCCACTGAGCTGGCAGCCTTAATATATGGTGGAAAAGAATTCCATAGGACTGGAGCAGCCACCCCAAAGGCCCTGTCTTCCGATCTTTTTAAGTGGGAGGATGGTACAACCATTAAGCCAGCTTTGGTGGCACATGGGGCAGATAGGAGAGTACAGAATCAGGAGCTCTTTAAGGCAATCTGCTCCCAGACTGTGTAGGGCCTTGTCTGTTAACAAGCCTATCTTGAAGATGATATGCACACTCATAGGCAGCCTGTGCAGAGAGTGCAGGACAGGAGTGACATGGTCCCTTATAGAGGTGCCAGTCAACATCCTGGTCGCAGCATTCTGCATTAGCTGCAGGTGATGCATCAAGCCTTCAGAAAGCCCTAGATACATAGCATTACAGTAATCAAGTCAGCCAGTAACAAAGACATGGATAACTGTAGCTAGGTCAGTGGGAGTCAGAATTGGATGGATCCTGGCAATATTCCGGAGATGGAAAAAAACTACTGTTATGACCTACGAGACCTGTTTTTCAAGGTCAAGCCAATCATCAAGAATAACACTCTAAGATCCCTGACAGCCTTTATTACCGATGGGTGACAACCATCAACTGCAAGGGTGGGCAGTCTCCCATCAGCAAAAATACCCCCATGACTGGCTTGATGACCATGACCTCTGTCTTGCCGGGGTTGAAACATAGCCAGTTGGCAGACATCCAGTCATTTATCTCAGCTAAACAATGACTCAGCATATCCAGGGTGAAAAGATCATCAGGGGCACAAGACAGGTACAACTGGGTAATATCTGCATAGCAGTGAAACCCCGGATAGTACTGCCTAATGATCACTCCCAGCAGCAGCACATACATGGAGAACAACAGGGGCACCAAGATGGAATCCTGTGGAACACCTCAAGGCAGTGAAAAAAGGAAAATATTCCCAGGACAACGCGCTGCGATCTTTCAGTTAAATAGGAGCAGAACCGGCACAAAACTGCACCAGTAGTGCCCACATAGTCCCACAGATTTTCCAACACTCCAACAGCATCCCATGATCAGTCATGTCAAATGCTGAAGATAGGTCCAACAGCACCAGAATGGTATAGTGCTGTCAGTTCCTTGCCATGAACAGACCATGTGCCACCTAGCCCAAAGCCGTCTCAGTGCTATACCATGGCCGAAAACCCGACTGGAGCAGTTCATAGATGAATAATGTCTCCAGGTGCTCAACCAGCTGGTCAACCACCACCTTCTTAATAAGCTTCCCAAAAAAGGGAAGATTAGAGATAGGTCTACAGTTTGCAAGAATGTCAGGGTCAATAGATGTTTTTTTTAAGGAGGGGTCTAACTAAAGCCTCTTTCAGAGATGCAGGATAATGTCCCTCCCTTGATGAACCATTGACATCTCAACAAACACTGGTCCCAGAAAATCCGTGCAGCTGATGGCAAGCCACATTGGACCTGGGTCCAGGGCACAGATGGTGGGACCCATGCTGGTGAGTACCTGAAAAATCTCATCTGCCAAAACTGGCCAAACTTAGTCCAATACGGCAGATGATGATCACCAGCAAACTGATCACCTCCAGTAAAAAGTGGACTAAAGGAGATAATACATGTCCTGATAGAAGCCACTTTGTCAGCAAAAAACTGCATAAACTGCTCACACTTTACTGCAGAAAATGCTGTCCCAGACTGGAGAGAGGAGGGATTTAACCAACTATTGACAGTGTGGAACAGTGCAGCTGGATGGTTTCTTGCCACAGCAATTGATCATGACAAAAATTCAGTCTTCTTAAGATCAGTTGCCTACTGAAATTCCAGATAATGGAGTCGCAGCACCAACCTGTCCTCCTTAGAGTGTGACCGCCTCCAGGAATGCTCTAACCTACACCCCATAGTCTTCAACCGGCACTGCTCAGCACAATACCATGGTAAGTAATACCAGGAAGTCAAGGGGTGAAAACAGTAAGGTGCAGTTAAGGTTGTATTATAGGCCTCAACCCTGGCTTCTGAACCCTAAGCACAAGTTAACATCAAGCTCGAGAGAACCAGTGACTCATGGAGTTGGCGAGGCTTCAATTTATTTTTCAGATGACACTGGATTGACTCCATGAGGGGGTAATTTACAGAGGGCCCCACACTGGAACTCAACCACATGATGATCCAACCAAATGACCAGATCAGCCTTGTCTGCCATAATGTCAAGTCTGAGTGTGAAGACTGTGATAGGGTCAGGGACCCTATCCCAGTTTGAAAACTGTAATGATGGTTAAAGCAGCCCTGCTACAACAAAGTTTACCCCATGGTGCCAAATTATTTTTTTCATTTATTTATTTTTATTTATTTATTGAGGTCTTGGATTATACCAGCAAGCAGATGCTCATTTATAGGTTACACGTCAGTTACATAGACAATACAGTACATATGACAGGGTTACATATGGTACAGGTAAGTTGCAGGGTACAAAAGCATTAAACAGCTTAGGCAGTATAGCAGCTAGCCGATGTCAGAGGTTAACACCCTACTTGGAAGCTCTCTGAGGTGAGAAGAAGAAGGGGTTGCAAACATGGGTGGAAGGAGTAAGGTAGTTGGGAGCATCTGAGGGGGTTAGGAAGTGGGAGCAATGTCACGATTGGGGGGGTAGGTGTAACCTAAAGTGCTGGGATTGGGGTCCCTCAACCCAGTGAGTTGTCAGGAGGTAAGTGCATGCAGTTGGTTGATGCTCCAGGAGGGTGCTAGTAGTAGCAGTCAAATTTATTAGATTTTGCTAGGTGCTGCCACAGTCTGCATTTGAATGATCCAATAGATCTGGCTTTGATAATGTTAGGAGGTAAGGCATTGGTCCATAGTGGAGCATTATAGTAAAAGGCACGTTGTGCCAGGGCTGTGCCGCATCTTGGAACTTTGTAGGTCTGAGTGGAGGAGTTCCTTGTGGATTGAGTGCTTGAGTGTGAACGTAGGAGGTTCTGGACCCCTTTGGGTAGTTGGTTGAGGGAGCATTTCTTGACAATGAGGCAGGTTTTGTAGTTTCTTGTGTCCTTCAGTTGTAGCCAACTTGCCCAGGTGTAAATCTCTCAAGTGTGCATTAGTCTTTCCGCACCTGTGAGCAGTCGGCCTGCCTTGTTTAGTGTAGTGGTGATGCAGTTTAGGGCTGTGTCTGTCACAGACCCACAGATTACCAGGCCATAGTCAACGAGGAAGACTATCAAGCTGTTGATGGCCATGTTCAATGCCTCAAGTGTTAGGCAGTGTCTATGCCTGTATAGGATCCCTCTTCTTGTATTAATCACCCTTGCTGTACTGTCGATGTGCTGGGCACACGAAAGTGTAGAGTTGAGTGTGCTACCCAGGTACCTGAACTGCTGGATGTTTTCCAGTGGGTCCCAATTGGCAGTCCTGCTTTCAATGGGGGAGGCCTTATGCTTGCTTTGTATGCTGGTGAACATCGTAGTCTTAGTTTTTTGCAGTTCATGACTAGTCTGTGACCCATAAACCATTGTTCAGCGGCTGAGAACCCCTTTTGGAGACCCACCGCCAATTGTTTGAGATTAGGGTTGCTGTTGAATATGACCATGTCATATGTGTATAGGAGCAATCAGCCTGGGCATGCAGATGGCAGATTGTTTAGGAATAAACTGAACAGTAGGGGTGCCAGAATTGGTCCTTGTGGGACCCCTGAGTGGACTGGTCTGTTTTCGGAGGTGATCCTCCCTATTTTGACCTTTTGTGAGCAATTGTGAAGATAGCTGCTGAACCAGCATAAATCCAGGCAAATATACCTGTGCTAAGTAGTTTACAGGCTGCTGCTGATTTTAGGAAACAGCTGAGGCTGTCTTCCTTTGAAACAAAACATGATATAAGGAAGTATTTGATAGCTTTAGAAAAGGAGGTATGTAAAAACTATATAAACTATAAAACTACATACAGGATAACTGTTAAAATTGGTTGTTTTTTTCCTAGAATGAATCTATGCTTTTTAAAGGGAGTCTGTACCTGGAAGCTGTGAGTTCAGAAGCTGCTGGGTCTGTGTTCCTGCTAGTGCTACATCAGCAGCTGCAGCCATTTTAGAAAGGTGTTCCCTTAGGGAAGAGCTGGCCCTTAATTGCATTGGTATATAAGGAAGGCTTGGGTCTTGTCCTGTTAGGAAGCGACTAGTCTAGAGGAAGAAACTTTCTGAAAAATATATTTCTCTGTATTTTCTTGTGTTTATGCTTATGAAAGGGGTTTAGCTTTGTGTAACAATTGCCCCGTATATCCTGTATATTTCCTTGAACAGAGTGCAGCTGTGTGAATTATAAACCTAGTATTCCTCTAATTGTTTGTTTAATAGAACATGATTGACAGATCACATGACACCTGAGCAGTATATCAGGGCTGCTCAGGTAACCTACAGTCAGTTTACCTTGGACTGAGGAGCAGAGAGGAACGTTGGGGAGAAGAAGCGTGGAGCCAGAGAAGCAGCCAAAAGTGAGAGAGACATGCCAGTGCTGAATTACTGAGATCCTGGTTACCCAAGGGTAAAAGTGAGGCAAGATAAGGTGCAGCTCAGGTTGAAAGTCCTGTAAAGCCTAAAAGCAAGGAGGAATCACTGTGGCCTGGGATTGGCCCTGGACTTCCAAAGGTCAGGTTTGGGCTGCCTGGATGCTAGAAGCTGCTTATCAAAGGAAGAGGACTCAGACTGGTGAGAAGCTGCAGAGGCCTGAGTGTGCAGATACTCAGACTGCAGAGGAACTTGGAGAAATTGGCAGGGTGGCCATACCATGTGATGGGGTCAGTTTCTGGTCTCTAGAGGGCATCATTAGGTCCACCTGCAGTGCAATTGTGAGAGCTCTCCTAGCTAAGCTCCTAGCCCAATACAACTTGTACATAACTGGCAATAAAACAACACCTCAGGGTGTTTTGCACCATATTTTATGATTTCTGCTGTCTTCCATAGCTGAACCCCATGACAAAGATCAGGTCCAGTGTGTGGCCATATGTATGTATACTGGAGGCAACAACCTGAGACAATCAATCCCATTTGAGATATCAGCTGAAGGAGCTCTCATCCAAAAAGACAGGATTCATCATCTACCCAGGCATTGAAGTCCCCCAGGACAAGAATCCTAGGGGACTCCAACACCTCCTCAGTGATGAAGTCTGCCAGCTCCTGCAGAAATAGACTCCAACTGCCTGGAGGTTGGTAGATAAGAACTATTCTGCATTGACTCCCGATGCACATTTAGCAACCACACACTTAAAGGACACTGGTGTTCACAATGGGAATGTGGTGGGGCCCAGGGTGGATCTAAAGCAGAAGGCCACCCTGCCCTCTCTACAGTCCCTCCTCGGACAATGCAGGACCGAGTAACCATGAGGAACTGATGCCACCAGCACAGGGCTAACATCATCGCCCTACCAGGTCTTGGTGATGCAAACAAGATCAGCTGAGAAATCGGCTGAATCAGATGAAAGATTCCATCACCATGGGCATAAGGAAAAAATAAGTTTGGCTCATGAAAAAAAGATTGTAAAATGTCTTAATAACATTTTTATGTCTTTTTGTTTTCAAAACCCTAACTGCAGATGCCAGCTAATGGGGCCATGCCACCACGAGCATTCGTATACCACCATGAGCTTACAAAATACAAGATTGGCTCATGAAAAAAAGATTATAAAATGCCTTAAAAACACTTTTCTGTGTCCTTTTTAAAAAAAAAAAAAACTAACTACAGAAGCCAGCTAATGGGGTCCCAATTAATAAGGTACATATGTTGGTGTATTTCCACAATAGGATTTTTATGGGTTTTCAAAATCAAAAATAAATAAATAAATAAATAAATAAAAACTGAAACAAGATAATGGCCATATAAACTAATAATTTTTTTCTCATGAAAAAGGATTACCCCCTATATAAAACAAAATCTTTTTTTGTATGGCCACATTTTTTTTCCCATAGGAAACAGCTATCCAAAAGAGCATATTGAGCATGCTCAGAACCAAAATGTAAAATCCTTATAACTCTGAAACATATTAATATTTTTTCACCAAACCAATGAAAGGCGCCATTCTGTGCCAAGCTCTTTCCACTCTGAAAACTGCAGATCAAAACTCCAAACCGTCTGGGTACTAAGTGACAACAAACAAAAAAAGCAAAAACACCAGATTTGTTTTCACTTCTTTCACTATCCAGATCTCTGGATCTGCACATCTGACCAGAACAAAACTTGGTACTTCAAGAGACCATGCACCCAAGACTGCACATGTACAATTTCATGGAAGTTCATTGGATGGGGCAAAGCTATTAAAGTGCAAATGTAGGAGTCTAACATGAAACAGCCTACTCAACCCTAACTATAGTGCACTACCATGCCACTATAATATACAGCTGTTATATATATATATATATATATATATATATATATATATGTGTATATCTATATATATATATTATTGTCAGCACTAAGATAGTCTTATTCAGGTGCATCATGTAGTTTTTAACAGGGTTCAAAAGCAACATTAGAAACTGCAGCAGCAGATTCTACATAGATTATATATGTGCATTGGTTAGATTGGTACATGCTTTGGGTTTCATAGATATGTAAATACGACTAAGGCAGGAGTTCATTTTACAGTGAAACGGTGTACTCAGAACTTTTTAACCCATTTGAGATGGCCCTTTGTCTCTTATTTTATAACATACCCCATTTCTCTATTTTAAATCTGCTTAAGCATTTAAATAATTGAGAGCTCTATTAAACATAGCTGTACATTTTCATCCATATTCTCTGCGTATTTCAACCCTCATTCTTTAATATCACGTTTCCTGTAACTGAGGTAAATGGTAATGTAACTGAAACTGTTCCATAATTTTATGGGGCACTAGGGACATCAGGGCTCATTCTTGGCGACACAATCTCGAGCTCTAACAAGGTGAACATCATAATGAAAAGTGCCACTGCATAAATCGATTTAAAAAGTAAAAGGGACTATAGGGCTTAATACAGGTGGCAGACTCACAGCTACCTGATCTGTTCATCCGCTCTCCTTCTCTGCTGGCTCCTGTAGAACTACAGCTAGCAAGCTCACAAACAGCTGCACCACTTAACACAAAAACACAGGGAAACAATCCCCCAAAAAGGCATGACATTAATTTCCACTGTCAGTATAGATCACTATCCAATGCAGCAATCTCCATACTCCCCAAACTAACTGGCCATATGCAACATTTCAGCATCACTAAGTTACCTTAGTACCTCCACTTATGACTTATGAATTAAAATTGGGTGTAAATTATCTCTTGTGAGAGCGGAAGTTGGTGTCATGTCATTTTGAGATTCTTTGCCATGTATCATTGCTGTGAGAGGTGCTGCTATTGATGGGTTTGCTAGCTATAGTTCTGTAGGAGCCAGAGGAAAAAAGAGAGGGGAATAATGGATCGACAGAGTGGTGAGTCTGTTATCTGTTTTAATTTGTTAGCCCTGGCAAGCACTCTCACTTAAAAGTGACAGAAACACTGTAGTTCCCCTCTTTTTGATTGTGGGGATGAATATTGGGGAGGGGTCAAAAATGTGTGCATGAAGTACAAAGAAAATATTTTACATGCTGGAGTAGGCGAACCTCTGATAAGAGGTGGTGATTAAATTGCTAAATAACTGAAATCTTTTATTGCTGTACTATTTAAATATACCATATATGCCAACTGTGTTGTCTTGGTACCCTTCTACTAGGGGTACTGTCTCAATAGCAGCTGCTGGGATTTGTGGAACACTGGAGGGATTTTCCCAGGTCCAGCACATCTTGAGTGTAAAATCAAGCAGTCTAGCCAGCTGTGGGGCACAGAAACAATGTTTTAGCCCTAATATTGGGCTGGAGGTGTTTGTAGCACTTGTATAGTGCTGTTTTCAATTACATTTTATATTTTTAAGGCTAACGCTGAAACTGGAAGTGCATGGCCACTGACTTCCGTTTTTTTGGCTACTTAAACAGCGCCTCTAGTGGGCGGGCCACAGAGGCATTTTACATGCTGGAGTAAGTGAACCTCTGGTGAGAGGTGGTGATTAAATTGCTAAATAACTGAAATTCTTTATTGCTGTACTATTTAAATATACCATATACACCAACTGTGTTGTCCTGGTACCTTCTAGTAGGGGTACTGTCTCAATAGCAGCTGCTGGGGATTGTGGGACACTGGAGGGCTTTTCCCAAGTCCAGCATGTCTCGAGTTTAAAATCTAGCTGTCTAGCCAGCTGAGGGGCAGAGGAACAATGTGTTAGCCCTAATATTGGGCTGGAGGTGTTTGTAGCACTTGTATAGTGCTGTTTTCAGCTATATTTTATATTTTTATGGCTAGCGCCGAAACCGGAAGTGAGCGGCCACTGACTTCCAGTTTTGTGGCTATATAAACAGCCCCTCTAGCAAGCAGGATGAGTGTGCGTTGGGCCAAGGGTGTAGGCGCATGCACAGACACACACGTCTGCGTGTATCTGCTGTGTCCGCTGGGCATGCTGGGATAGCTGGTCATCTGAACTTACCTATAAACTATATTTCAGGAGGTTAGTGTTTTGCTTTGGGAGTATATATTGGAGTATATCATTGAGTGGGAATACACAAAATGTGTTCAGTGTTGATGTACTGTGAGAGGATTCTCGGGGTTGATTTTGTCTGTAGTAAATGCCTTCTAATTTCTACACTACAGGAGGAAATAACACTTATGTTAGATGCTAAATAAATGCCCACAGACATAAGGGAATTGGAAAGCTTTATTGACTACATGGAGGAAAGGTTACATCCCGCTCCCCTTGCTGCTACTCCCTTAAATGAGGAGACATCGCAAACCCTCATTAAGAGCAGTGGCTCATCCTCTGTCCCCACTCCCATTCTCCCAAATGAAGAGAGACCACAGTCCCTTACTGACAACGATGGCTGGGCCTTTGTAACTAAATCTAAAAAGAGGAGAGGTGGTCAGATTTATAATAGTGCACCTGTTGAAACTTACAACAGATTCAAGCAATTGGAGGATATAGAGGGTGATTTAGTCAATGGACCATCCATCGACTTACTACCCCCTAAACCATTTGTTCCAAAAAAGGTATCTGAACATAGATCTATATTCACTCCCTCCAGCACTTCCTTTAGTAAACCTCATATTATAAGTCCAACACTATGTGATGCACCCGGAGTCAATTTCTCTGTACCCCATCCTTCTCCAGAGCTTGCCCCTTGTGCTCCTATTCCCCCTAGACAAGTCTTTATACTGGGGGACTCCATTATCAAATACGTTGACAGAGCAGTTTGCAATGCCGATAAAGGGAACTGAACATGTTCTAGCTTCAGAGGTGCCAAGGTATCAGACATTACATCAATGATACCCAATATTTTACATCAAGCCAGAGATAATCCACTTGTTATCATCCAGGCTGGAACAAATGATATTAACTGCACTGAATTTAAACAATTACAGCAGGGTTATGTCTCATTAACTAACATTTTGATACAAAAAGGATGCTCTGTTTGTATTTCTGATATCCTACCTGTACCAAGGGCTACACCAACTATGACATGACAAATCAAAGCCATAAATGAATGGCTGAGGAAGTGGTGTCTGAAACAGGACATCCCATGCATTACACACTGGGAAACATTCCAGGATAGAAATTCCTTATATTGTTGGGATGGTTTTCACCTTAGCCGCAGGAGCAGTACATTACTGGGGAAGAGTTACTGCTATTATTAATCAGTGTTTAAACTAAAGCTTGAGGGGAAGAATGGGTTTGTACCCAAGCCTCTGAAACAGCATTAACAAACTAATCATAAAACACGTAAATGTTTGGCTCTCAACACAAGATCACTAAACCAGGTTAAACTGGCAGAACTTGAGGTGAAATGTAGAACCTTAAAGATAGGTGTGGTAGGGGTTACAGAATCTTGGTGGGAATCAGCTTCAATGTGGTCTAAGAACATTCCTAACTATAAACTTTATTATAAAAACAGAACTAATAAGTAGGGTGGTTGGGTATACATATATTTATTTTTTATTTATTTAGCTTTTGTTGACCGGGTAAGTGCACTAGACAAATCCTGCCTCTTTTCAGGCACAACCCGGGGAGGGGGATACAGATGAATGAACTGACATTGAACCAGATTAAGCTGGTGGTGGTATTTTTTTAGTGAATGAGGGAAATTTGGCCAGGACACCGGGGAAATTCCCCTACTCTTTTCGATAAGTGCCACGGGATCTTTAACATCCACCTGAACTACCACCAATCCAGGCAGATAGGACCCCAGTTTAATGTCTCATCTGAAAGACAGCACCTCAGAAGTGCAGCACCCCTCTCATGCTGCACTACAGTGTCAGTATTGGGATATTAACCCAAGTGCCAGATGTGGGAACTGAACCCACAGTCCTCTGATCTCCTAGCCTCAGAGGTGAGTGTGCTACCTACTGAGCCACTGACATGGGGCATATATGTTAGATATGATATCCCATCCTTTGAAGTTCATCTTCCCTCCACTTCAGAAAGTATTTGGGTCAAAATACAATCAAAAGGCCACTCATATATCACTATTGGAAATGTACGTAGACCCCCATCAGTAGACCTGGAATATACATTTAATATGTTAATAGAGATCTCAACCTTTTCAGAAACTGAGGATGTTATTGTCCTAGGAGATTTTAACATGCCCATATTAACTGGGACTCCCTTTTGGGCCATTCAAGTGCAGATAAATTCTTAGTAGATGTAGTTATCAACACAGGGCTACAGTAGTTGATTATGGAACCCACTAGAGGACCAAATATACTGGATTTATTACTTACTAATATAGAAGTTGAAATCAGTAAGCTTCACATCTGGGATCCACTGGGTGCAAGTGATCATTTTTCTATATTTTTTGAAATTCAACAGGAAACCATTAACCAAAGAAAATCTACAAATATAAAAAATGATAACAAAGCTAATTTTTTGGATATTAATAGAGAAGTAGTTAATATAAACTGGGAAACACTTTTTTTATAACCTAACAACCCAGCAAGCATGGACTATCTTTAAAAACATAATTCATAAACTGGAAACCCTACATATTCCAATAAAAAGAAAATATAATAATAAAGGTAAAGTTTAGCCATGGTTTATTAAAACTATTAAAACTCAGATTAATCGTAAAATTAAACTTTTCAAGAAAATTAAAAAAGTATCCAACCACACAAAGACATTGTACTTTATAAATACAGGTCAGGAGTTACAATTTTGAAACGATCCATTAAATTGGCAAAAAACAAACTTGAATTCAAATTAGCACATACTGAAGACTGTCATAAGTCTCTTTTCTCATATATAAACAATAAAAAGGGCAACTCTAGGATTATAGGACCCTTAATCAATAACAGAACCAGATTATCAGATATTTACATGGCTAACTTTTTTAATAATTACTTTTGTTCAGTTTTTTCAAACAGATGTCAGCTACCTCCGTTTATCCAAACCAATCTAGTTTCCATAACATTACAATATCTGATATTTCTCAGGCTTTAAAAAACTGAACAAAAATATCAGTCCTGGTCCTGATGACATTCATCCTTGGTTTTTGATTGAAACTTCTCAGGCTATCTCCAAACCTTTATCACTTATTTTTAATAAATCATTGCAAGAAAGTTCCATATCCAATGAGTGGCCACAGTGACTGCTACCCCAATATTTAAAAAAGGCAACAGAGGCAGTGTTCAGAACTATCACCCCATTAGCCTGATCTCTGTAGTTGGTAAATTAATGGAAAGGGTTATCAAGATGAAGACTGAACAAGAGTGTTCTAGACGAGGGATTCAAGACTCTTTACAGTATGGGTTTATATCAAAGCACTCATGCACAACTAATTTGATATCCTTCTATGATAATATTAGTGCATTATTGGATGTGGGTATTCTAACTGACGTAGTACTACTTGATTTCAATTGGGCGTTTGATAAAGTTCTACACAATAAACTCATAACCAAAATGTTTAATTTGGGTTTGTCCCCAGAAATTGTAAACTGTGCATCAGATTGGTTAACCAACAGAACTCAGATAGTTAGGATTAATGATATGCTGTCTGACTGGGGCACTAGTGTCAAGTGGAGTCCATCAGGGGTCAGTTTTGGGACCCACATTGCTTAGTCTTTTTATTTGTGATTTGCAGCCAGGACCCAACAATTACAGTACATGTCAAAATTTGCTGATGATACAAAACTAGAGGGTTGGGTTAATAATCCAGATAAATTAGCATCATCAGAATCAGACTTGGAGAAAGTTGAACAATGGGCTAAATATAATGATATGCACTTTAACCAGGATAAATGTGTGGTAATACCCTTTGGTAAAAACAACCTGAATAATGTATATTATCTAAACAAGTCAGCACTCAAAACATTTAACTATGAGAAAGATCTGGGCATATTCATAAATAATAAACTTACATCAAGGGATCAATGTACTAAAATTTCCAACATGGCAAACAGACTCATGAGGCAAATTAAGCAAACTTTTATAAATCACTCTGAGCAATACCTCACCCCCATGTTCAGGGCTCATATTAAACCTTACCTTGACTGCGGGTCCCCTTTCTGGAACCCCAGTCTTAAAAGAGATATAGCCCAGCTAGAACAAGTCCAAAGGAGAGCCGCCAAAAAGGTGCCTAGACTAGCACATCTTGATTATCACTCTAGACTTATGCCCACTGGACTCTTTTCACTTCAAAACAGAAGAATAAGAGGTGACATGCTCTTTACAATTTGCTTCAGTCATCTGAGCTCATGAAACAATGTGGACTGTCATATTCAAATAGAAGATTAGTCGCGAGGTTACATAATAGGCAACTTGAGGTTAAGAGTTATAAAACCAACAAAAGGTGTAACTTTTTTACCCTTAGGGCTTCCAGAATATGGAACACTGTACCACAAGATTTAATTGAATTAGAAAATATTACCAGCTTTAAAAATAAACTAGACACATGGATTGGGGAATATTATTAACAATGTCCCACACTGTGTGGGGAAACAGTCTCGATGGGCTTTGCCTTCTTCTGTTCAATTACACCAAGTTATACCAAGTTAATACATGAGTTACACTGTTACACAGTTACTTACATAGACACACAGTTTAATCTTAAATGTTAAACAGTTATGCAGCATGTTACCAAATGTGTTCCTGTCCTGGTCTTGTTAGAGTGTATCTTGGTAGATAGCTAGTTGTGAGCAACATAGGAGGTATGTAGAGCTAGGTATGTACTTGAATGCTAGGCAATAGGTTATGACAGCTGATTGGAAGTCAGTCATGCACAATACAGCTGGTCACCTTTATGCTATGTGCCAGTCACATGGTTTGTCTAAAATGCTTGTATGTGACTAAACCAAACCAGATAAGATTACACTCATACTTCTGGTGACCTGGTCAAGTATTCCAACTTTTCTGTACAGCCAGTGCTAATGTATATTCGCCTACCAGAACATCCATTATCTATGACGTTAGCCTGTATATAGAGCTGGTTGTGGTGGGGAAGACCATGTTGGTAGCCTGGTGGTGTGCACTAAGTAAATGTATATATAGACTTCACCTAGTTCTTGTGTTTGTACAGCATCATGCAGTGTTGCCATTGCAGTGCAGTATTAGAGGGTTACTGCCCTATTGGAGTTGCTATCCTTCATATGTGATAGTAAACTGAGATTATTTCTGCTCTCGTCTGGTGGCTGTGTCCAGTGGAAGCAAAATATCCCATGATACATTTAGTAACAGTTATCTGGCTAACATTTCCCCCATAAAACAGGCTGCAATGCCGCTGTTGTGCCTGTGTGTGGAAATGTCAAGTGTGCAACAGCTGCAAATAACAATGTAAAGTTTCTACACTACTAGTGTGTACAGTAATGTATATTTTGTAAAGTGCATTAAGGTATGCATTATTCCTAGTTTAAATTAAAGTTAAATGCAAACTGAAAATAGAAAACATAGAATCACTGTTTTGACTATTACTTCATGTCTTCAAAAATAATCAGTAAAGAATAACTATGCTTACTTTTTCATGGGAACACAAGGGAGGGTCAGACTGGGGTATGGGGGGGGCATCTGGAATGATGACACAGGGGCCCACCAGAAAAATCAATAGGGGATGATCCAGGGTGACTCATTCATAGATACCAGTATTCCACTTAAATTTGATACACTAGCTTTTCGTTTGCATCTTACATTTACTTGCAGTCCCAAAATACCCCATTTAATTAGAAAAATAGATGATAATATCAAGTATTTTCAGAATTTAGAAGATGGCTTGGTACCCAACCGATGGGATCCACCTGGAAAGTTCCTGGTATCCTGGTAGGCCAGTGTGACTCTAAAAAGTATCAAGGGTCCATCATGTTCATGTCCCACCGACCTAGGTAACCATAACATTCAATATTATTTAAAACATTGGAAACATCTGGGAGCACTTCCCTTCCTCCAATAAATTAAATTCTGCACCCAGTAATGTTATTCTGCTTAAGGATCTGATTCAACTTGATTTTAAGGAATCTATAATCCACACCTGCTTTGTTTCCTTTGGGAACTCATTCAGTTTGTACAGTACTCTTCAAATGAAAAATTGTTTACTCTCCTTATCCCTAACTCTTTCCACCTTAAAGGAAAACTAAGTGCAAAAAAGATAAAATCACATGTTGTGCATTGAGTTT
This sequence comes from Neoceratodus forsteri, assembly GCA_016271365.2. Taxonomy (NCBI): domain Eukaryota; kingdom Metazoa; phylum Chordata; order Ceratodontiformes; family Ceratodontidae; genus Neoceratodus; species Neoceratodus forsteri. The sequence goes on from CM028133.1 coordinate 617,609,646, forward strand.
TTGTTTTTCTGATGACTCCTGGCATTCTGTTCAATGAGTCTGTGGCAAATATTTTTTTCACTTTTCCCTTCCAGTTTTATGGTCCCAGGGGTTAGCCATGTGGGATTCTTTTATTACCTTTGATCTGTTTTGAATTTTCCTAGAATGTTTTTTGGAATGATGTGAATAAGACTTAAGATCTCAAAAGGAGTATTGGTTTTAATATCACCCAGTAATTGCACTTTACAAAGAAAATTGCCACATATCCACAATAAAACAGTTGTCACTTAGAGAAACCTGGTGAAGGAAGGAGGGCATACACTTTTTCAATGTGGTTAACGTTCACAAGCAGTTGCAGTTTGATATTGTGGCTAGATTATAACTAGGTTCCTAGGCTCTTTAGTTCTAGTGCTAGGTCTAACTGACATCATTCCCAGAGGCATTCTGGGAAAATTCCAACAGATCAACTGCAACAAGAGAAGCCTGCATGGCTACCCCCAGAGGCCATAAAACTAACAGAGAAAAGTAAAAAAAAAAAATTGCTATAGACACAGGGAACAGAACACCAGGGACCACCAGAGAAACAAAACCCAATGCATAGCATGATTTTTAAAACTTTTGCATGTAGTTTTCTGATAAGCATATGGGCCCCTATGCACTAATGGGCATAAGTCATCTGTCAAAAGTGCGTAACCTACCCATGCAGCTCTGCACCTACAGACAGGTGCACACCAGCCGTTATTCACTAACTGTTGCCACTTGTCCAAGGCTCCACCACCCTCAGTGCACAGGTCTGTGCAGGGTGGCCATGGGTGGCATCATGGAACCAGCTGGGCATACAATCAGATGCCTGGCATGGGTCCCACAGTGGATCTCTTGCACTACAGCATGGGTCCAGATGCATGAATGCCTACTGCAGACACCCAGACCCATGCAGCATGGCACCATCATCTTGTGGACCCCTGCACCAGCCTTCTCTGCAAAGCACCTTTTTCCAGCCCCCCAGCAGTGGAACTCCACTCTGTCCCACAGGCTACCTCCAGCACAGCTGTGCCCAGACACTGCAGTCGCATCCTTCCCGAGACCCTGACCCCATATCCAGTGCTCCCAAACCCCACTGTTTGTCAGGTACCCTCCGTACACACACACACACACACACACACACACACATATATGCACACACACACACACACACACAGCTGCTCCAATCCTAAGGGTCCACAGTCCACCCCCAATACCCCCACTGCCACATTGGTGGCCAGTGTACGCCCTGACACACTGTGGCATTGACAACCTCCCCCCCACCCTCATAACTGCCCGTTATGTGCTGTGTCCATGAACAGCCAGTGGCACAGCCCTCCTCACATCTCCTTGGCCACTGACCATCCAAGTGATACTGGGAGCACATTGTCTATTTATAGGGGTATGCTCCCAGCATCACTCGGATGGCCAGCAGCCAAGGAAGTGCAAGGAGGGCTGCGCTGCTGGCTGTTCTTGGTCACAGCACCAACAGACAGGTATGGGGCAGGAGGAGAGGTTGTCAGTGTCACAGTGGGTGGAGGGGGTCCTGTGATGCCAGGTCCAGCAGGAGCTACCTTGTTTTGGGGTGGGGGCACATGATCATATGGGGGCTGAGTTGCATGTATTGTTGGGGGCATGTTTGGAAGGTCAGGGATTGGCAGGATGGGCGTACTGCCTGGGTGTGGATCTGCGATGGTGAACCACGTGTGCCATGTTGTGTGGCACTCACCTGATCAGCTGCCCCAGCTCTCCTTCTCTGCCTTGTGGGCTGGGGCAGCATGGAGGTTTGCTTCCAGGTCCCGCTGCATCTGGTGGGTGAAGTCTGTGGTGGTGTGCAGTGGGCTACGGCAGAGTCCCTGCTGCTATAACCTGCTCCACACTATGCCCCACCTGCAGACAGCACTACATGCCTTTGTGACTGGCATGTAGTACCAGCCCACCTCCTTCTGACTCTGGTGTGTTGCTGTCTGTGAGGCCGGGGGATGGGCACACAACTGTCTTGTGCCTGGTTTGTGAATGCCACATGGGATCCATAGGACCCTGCTTCGCATCATTCATGTATATCACTGCCAATGCACCCAGTTTACGTGGATCGTTGGCATCGTACATAGGGCCCATGGTATGTGCTCCAGTTCCACTACCATATAAAAGCTAAAATGTTTCACCAGATCCACCTTATACAGTCCCTTTGAAATTTAAAAAAACTTAAATCATATATTTGTTAATCCTCCTTTTATACATGGAAAACATATCTTCCCTGTCTAAATGTTTCTGACAGTTTAACACTTCCAGACTTTTAATCATTTTTAGTTGCTCTCTGCTGCACCATCTTGAGTGCTGAAAAAATCTTTTATACTGTGTTAACCAGAGACACACACGGTGCTCCAAAGCAGCCCTAGCTGTGCTCTACAATGGGACAGAACCACACCATGTAAAAAATGTTATGTCCCTTTTTATTAGGTGCATTATTCAATTTGCCTTACCTACTGCTGCTACACACTGCTGTGACAGCTTTGGCTCACCATCAGTGATGACCCCAAGCTCCTTTTCATGGTCTGGACCCCATATGCATTCACATTAAATTTCTTTTGCCACTTGTTGCTCCATTCCAAATATTCAGAATTCAAAACCAAATAGGTACTCATGTACTTTGATTTAAAGGGGGTAGATGTGTGCCATTAGGTGCCTCTAGGCTACCTCCCTCACTATACAGTGGTAATCCAAGACCCCTCCCAGGTGTCCATGTGATCATTCAATCTTTTTTTTTTTAAACATTCAATATCTGGGGCATTGATAACATGTTCTAGCTATTGCTTCCAATATTTCACCATTCTTTGTGTAACAAATGCTCCTATTCTGTTTGTTTTGTATGGTATGCCTCTGAATTGTTTAGGGTGGTTTCTTGTATTATGCATTTTATCTTTTTTTGTCTAATCCCATTTCTGCCAAAAAGGTATGCATCATTACTAACATTGCACATTAATATCAGATCTCTTATTTGCCTTATTTCCAAACTGCAGTCCAACACTAGCCAATCTGGAGTCATAAGTTATTTGTTTGAGTCCATGAATAATTTTGGTAAATTTTTTTTGTACCTTTTCAGTTTGCCACCTTTCACCCTTTTGGTGTGGTGACCAAAGTTGTGAGCAGTTATCCAAATAAGGCCTTGCCAATGGTCTATACAAAGGGATGACCACACCACTGTGAAGGCTTTTAAAGTTTTTCCTAATGTAGCCCAAGATGTTAATAGCTTTCGTAACATGGCAAAAATGAAAGTGCTCAAATGGAGTGTTTCTACTGGTCAATTACTAGTAGCTAGGCTTGCATTAATTCCTAAGTAATGCACAGTTGGTCTTGTAGTACTGTACACACCCACTAAAAAAAATCACAAACCCACAACAAATGCTCTATTTGACCACGTTCTGTTTTGCCATGTAAAAATCAAGGTAGACACAGCATTAATAATATAAATTAGTCCTGTTGGACACATAGAAATCACAACCAGGTGCGTTATTTTACAGTAGGCATTTTTTGTCAACATATTTTGTATCTCCCACCCACCCATCCATGGGATCATCACAATCAACGCAAAAGCTGTACTGTTGGACAGCCAAGCAATGTAAAGAAAGATGCATACCACAGTGACTGAGAACAAAAGCCGTGGTGTTCGGCACCAAAGCAAAGTAAACAAACACACATACCGCAGTGTCTGAGTATATAATGCACAGGTCATCCCTGAAAAAATGTAGTGTCAGTCAGTTCAGCCACTTCAATTCGAATAAAAAGATACTCTTCCTGAATACAATCAATAGGGAGATCCCCAAACAGAGCAAATGTGTTGCTCAGAACCACAACAGGCTACCAAGGTATCTTATCTGCTATGCACCTATGTCACTTGTAAATACTCACTGTGTCCTTTTGTGTACTATTTTCTTTCATTTGGCAGTGTCTCTCTTATTAGATCCAGTTAAAAGTCAGCTAAGTAGGTGTTCCATTGACATCTGTGTCATTTTTTTTAAGAATGACCACAATCCAGTGCAGCAGTAAGGAAGCGAGTGTTGAAATAAATCCCAGGTCCTTCACAATCGGTATAGAAACAAATATACTGTGTCAAATGTAAAAATAACAAGTAATACCAGTTACTATAGTATAGAACTGTTAAATAAGTGTGCCTTTGTTTCTGCACCATAACTTTATTAATAAATGTTCCCTACATGATTACATGGTGTGCTCAAAATGTTTAAGTTTTTCAATCATTGTTTCTGCTTATTGTTTCTAGTAACATTATGTGATTTATGTGTAACAATAGTACACATATTCCACAGCACTTGCTGTGTTACAAGTGCATTAAGCCACTCCAAAGGAGTGTTCTACTGTGGAATTAATGCATGGTTGGGTGCTTGTAGGCACTCAGCCTATGGCCTCGTGCCACAACCCCCCAAACATGCATTGATTCCACAGTAGAACATTCCTTTGTCTTGGCTTAATGCTTACTTGTTACTGCCTTAGTGTTATTTGATTTAAAGGTCATATTAGATTGTATACTTACACATAAGTTTCTTGCTTCTGAAACAGCTTTTAATTCTTCACCCTCCTCTCCAAGTTATATCTACTGCAGCCATTGTTGTTTCCAATGTGGAGCACTGTGCATTTGCCAGGATTGAACTTCATATTCCATGTCTTTGCCCATCCATCAAGGGTGTCCAGAGCTGATATGATATTCACGGTGTCCTTACTAGTGAGTGCTGGACCATCTATCTTAGTGTAATTAGCAAATTTGTTTATAAAACCCTGTAGTCCATTGTGCATACCTTTAATATAAATGTTAAATAACATGGGTCCCAGGACTAAGCCCTATGGGACTCCACTCGTGACCCTAATCTCCCCCAATGTGTCTACCTTTACTCTTGCCCTCTGCTTCCTATCCCCAAGCCAGTTAGCCACCCATTTAACTTCTCTCAAATCTAGAACAAGTACCAAAATGAGTGATTTGGCAAATCCAAACCAGGGCCAGAAACTCCATGCTTTTGTCCACCTAAGTTATTATACCCTTTAACTCTTTGAGTACTCTCAAATGCATACCACCTGGTCTTTGCAATTTTTTAAAATTTCAACTTACCTTGCTGTACGGCAGCTAAGCTAGCTGTGATATACCATGTATTGCCCTGCAATCATTTACTACAAAGCCAATCCCTTAGAAACATAGAAACATAGACTTTGACGGCAGATAAGGACCACTAGGCCCATCTAGTCTGCCCATTTCCCTACCTACAGGATAGGCCGCAGATCCTAGTTAACCAACAGCCTATTTCTTCCTACCCCCCACAAGAATTGCCTTATGTCTGTCCCATGCATTCTTGAATTCTCCCACAGTTTCAGACCCAACAATCTCCTCAGGAAGGCTGTTCCATGCATCCACTACCCTCTCTGTGAAATAATACTTCCTCACATTGCCCCTGAACTGCCCTCCTTCTATCTTTAAATTGTGTCCCCTTGTTCTTGCAAGTCTCTTTTCTGAAAATGCTACCCTCTTGGACTTTGTTGATTCCACTGAGGTACTTAAAGTTTCTATCATGTCCCCCTCTCCTTCTTTCCTCAAGGGTATACATATTAAGCTCTTTAGTCTCTCCTCATACGGCTTCTCTTGCAGACCCTGCACCATTTTAGTTCCTCCTCTGGACTGCCTCTATCCTGTTTATGTCCTTGCGGAGATGGGGTTTCCAGAACTGGACACAATACTCAGATGGGGTCTCACCAACTGTCTGTACAGAGGGATAACAACTTCCTGTTTTCTGCTGCCGATGCCTCTCTCTATACATCCCAGTCCCTCCCTACTGCCTTCTCACATTGCTTGCTAACCTTAAGGTCATCTGATATGATTACCCCAGGTCTCTTTCCTTTTGTTGTTGTTACTACCTCCCCACCCATTGTGTATTCTTCCCCTGGGTTCTTGTTTCCCAGGTGCATTATTTTGCACTTCTTTGCATTGAATCCTAGCTGCCATACTTCTGACCATTCCTCTAACCTTGCCAAGTCCCTTTTCATCCTTTCCACGCCTCCTTGTGTATCAACCCTGTTGCAGATCTTTGTGTCATCTGCAAAAAGGCATACTTTTTCTTCCAGTCCCTCTGCAATGTCACTGATGAAGACATTAAAAAGGACTGGACCCAATACTGAACCCTGCGTGTACCCTACTAGTAACCTCCTTTCTTCAGAATGGACTCCATTTACAATTACCTTCTGTGTTCTGTTGTCCAGCCAATGTTTTACCCAGGCTACCACCCTGGGTCCCACTCCCAAGCTGGTTAATTTGACTATTAATCTTTGTGTGGGACTGTGACAAATGCCTTGCTAAAGTCTAGGTAGGCCATGTCCACAGCCCCTCCCTTGTCTACTACTTTGGTCACCCAGTCAAAGAAATCTATTAGATTCGTCTGACATGACCTTCCCGCTGTGAACCCATGCTGCCTTGGGTCCAGTGCTCCACTGGCCTCTAGGTACTCGACTATTCTTTCCTTCATTCCTTGAATGTCTCATATAGATGTAGCAAGTCCCACAACACATCTCTGTAGCAAATACTAAGGGAATAGTCACAAACATCTACCCATAAGTTATGTGGCACAGCCTGTAAATGTACTGAGTGGCTTCTACTTTTTACGGCTGCATGGGCAAAGCCCTGCAGACGTTTTGCATGTAGAAAAGGGCTGACGTCATGTTTTCCATCCATGGAACTGTTTTTCCTCTGCCTGACCCTCCCCCAAGAAGCAATCCGCCCATGTTGTCCCTATGGACTGCAGCACTGCACTATATCACAGTGGGCATTTTTTTTTTTTTTAATAGGCGTTTTTTTTTTTGCACATTTTCTACCAATACGTCTGGCATGTCATGAAAGGCAACGGATCCTTCTGGACTTTGCACAAGTAAACACAATAGTCTGGGCTTGCATCTCCATGTTTAAGGATGTGTCCCTCATCTCAGTGACAAAAGGTTGAGATGTATGCCTACACCGCTGTTATCTTACTCCACTGACTAGTAAGGGAGAGCTCCACTACCTTGACAGCTAGATCTGAGAGTTCTCCAACTAAAAAAAAAAGACTGAACCGCTGCCCCACTGCCCCTCCCCCTCGCTGGACAAGGCTGTGTATACAAAACAAATATATATTTCCTAGCCCTTCTCTGGCCCGCAAAAATAAACCAATAAATAACTAAACAAATCCACAGATGACTTTCAGATTTTTTCAGTATGCAGAAACACTGTTACACAGCACCCGAAGTTTACTACCTCGTCCAGTCGCGAGGGGGATTGTTGGTAACTGTAATAGTACACAGGAAAAGCAAACGATTCCCTGAATTTCTACTGAGAGGATGGCGGACTCAGGAAGCGATGAGCCTGCTGTCATCAGAAGCACCAACAGAGGCGAGGAGGCCCTGAGCAAAAACAAGGTACAACATGCTCACCCAAGCTCAGGCAGAAACTCAGGGCATGGGGAGGGAGTTCAGCTGAGCTATGGGTGCCTAGGGCCCGCACTGCCCCACTTTTTCGTGGTTGCCAAGCAGCTAATAAGTTGCTGTCACTGGGGTGGGATTCAGGGGGTGCTTTTGGTGTCTCCATGCAGTCAATAAGTAAAGGTACAGCTTTAACTTTAAAGGGAAGGAGTAATAACATAACCGATAAACAGTGGCTGTTTGCAAGCTAACTGGTTGGCCGTTTTCACTTCACTAATAAGCATTTCTTGTATTATTTAACTAGCAGTGAGTCTGAGTGATGGGAATCTTGATGTAGTGCATGCACGTTTTGAAATTATTATGCAAACATTGCGTCTTGCATATTCCATATTTGAAACGGTCACTTAGATCGCCAGTCAAGGTGTTGGAATGAATGCATCAGGGAATGCCTGTCAGCTCCGTCAGGTTGCAGCCCCAAGTCACCTGATTAAGAATCAATCTTACTTACACTGATAAGAGTTGTAGCAACAAATGATAGTTATTACATGGCAGTAGGCACACTGAAACACTTATAATTCTAAAGTTGTTTCTGTCCAGTCCAGCTGCTTTGTACATAACTGCATAGCTATATTGATTCACCCACACTTAGATCCTCATTGTACACAGGTCAGACTTAGTATATTAATAATATTGCATTAGTCCTCTTTACTGCTATCTGTTACAGTGATGTTTCTACTGTCTTCATCTGCTTATATGATGTGATTGTTATTTATTCTCCTGTACCCCATTTCCCCGGGTTGCATCTAGAAACGAGCCCCAGCTCAGTGTGCCTTTCCCCGGTTGTCAACTTTTAAATAAAAATAAATAAAATGAAATACAACCTACTGTATTATAGACTGTGCAACCAATAGCCAACCACACACAACAGGTTGTGCTTCTCTCTTGAGGTCCATATATTGTCATCTCGGCGCCAAGATGAATCACTTGTCCAGTTGCATGTGGTTGCCCCATATTTTATTTAAGCAGTAATGCACAACAGGGTGTGGGTTCTGATAGGGTTTACCCATGTCTGGTGTGGTGTGTTATGAGGTCACAAGCTAAGTGTCTTTAATCACACCAGAAGTGGGTAAATCCCACAACAGTCAACACCCTGGAGTGTATCATTAGATTTATACAATTGTTACATCATTAAAAATAAAGATTACAAAATTGTGTGTTTGTAGTTAAAGGAACACGGTCAACTGCTGATGCAGCAGTTTGATTCTGATTTTTTTTTCCTTTGGACAAACTGAAAAACTGACTGCCCATCATACTGGTGTTACCACACAAAAGCATGTTTGTTTACATTTCCTGATCAACTTCCACTGCATCTTTTCTGAACTTAGTAACATCCCTAACACAGTCTATCCAATCATTATACAGTGGGAGAAAAATAGACTATTGTATCATGAGTGGCTGCACTGTTTCAGGGTGTTTCTAATGTTCAGGAAGTATACCGTAAGAGTAGTTCAAGGATTTGAGCAAAACAGGGTTGGGTATAACTATACATTACTATGCATTTCAGTTCTACTAAACAAGGACGCAGATAAAACAACCAGCAACATCAATACATTTTTAGAGGAGGTAAGCAATCATAAATGTGGGTTTTTATCTACATATAATATGATGCAAAAAAGGTTGACAAAATTCCTCTAAGTTTTTTAATATGTTTACAGAAATGTTGTATTAAGTAGTTCCTTGTTGCTGGGAGGAGAACATGGTGAGAGCATGGCTGGGAGAACAGAGAGCCAGGTTGGACCATGTGCCTGGAGTGAAAGTAAAAGTTTGTGCTGGAGACTTTTTTTTTCCTGCAGAAGAGCTGTTTGTTGTGGTTATTTGCCAGAATGTGCGGCTTTGATGTCTGCAGTTGAGTATGAGCTTTTGAGATCGGGTAGTGGTTTGTGCCATTGGGTGAAGGGGCAGCGTGTTTGGTGGATTTTCTGCAGAGTTCTTCCTTTTCTGACTGCAGTTAAATATAGGTAAACTGTCTTCAGGTGTGTTTTGAATGCACTTTTTTTATTTTGATTTCAGTTGGGTTAGTAGAACAGATAAAGAGAGCACTGAAAGAGAAAACTGAAACTACTTAGCGCCGACAGCTCAAGTGTGAGGCGGGCAGGTGGTTAGGGAGAGAATGATTATTAGAAATTTCACTGTCCAAGGGAGAGAGCTGTGAGCAAGGCAGCTTGATTGCAAGAAACAATACTATTTGCAATGGAATGATGTGCAGTTCTTGAATATTTTAAAAAGTTTACTGCAGTGGGTCGAGTTGAAAGGGCTTGAGGGCTTTTAGCATTGGGGGAGCGCTAGTGCAGCATGAAACATCAACCTAGTGTGTTTTCGGGGTGCTACTGCATTTTATATTTAATAAATTGTTTCTAAATGTCCCCTAGAGTTGGGAGTTTCATGTTACTTAGGATGAGCAGCTGAGCCCTGTGCTTTTTTGTATGTACATCATAAATATCACTGCACTCACATAAATCCCCTCTGCCAGTGTCCAGTTTACTGCAGCACAAAAAAATTAAACATCTGGAAAAGCCTACCCAAACCGCAACTTTACACATTTAAATCAGCCCACCAGCTGCCCACACCCCAACTTGTTACAAAAATGACTCTCTGTGTGGCTTCACAATCGCACTGTAAAAGATGTGCTTGGCCACCTATTTCTCAGTAGAGCTGTATGCAGAGCTGATCTCTGAACAAGAATTCACTGTTTCGCCGATAAAGGGCATTCTAATTTTAAATTGCAGTTGCTTGCTGCCAACATAGGACCCGCTCTGTTGCTGGTAAATGATGTTTATTTAAGTCAAGCACCTTATGTGATTCTGAAGCAGAGAAATGCAAAAGCAAACCTGCTCTGACAAACAGCTCTTACTTTCAGTTCTTTTGCTTTTCAAAAGTAGAGAGCGTGACTGCCACTTGATCGCTGACTATTACTCATTTCCACATTATTTGATTGTATAGCAAATACAGTACAAAAAAGTGGGTTGGGGGAAAGTGAGACAGGCACAGCACCACCTAGTGGACAAAAACAAAACACATTTTTACAGCTATATGGGTAGAGCCCTACTGACGTTTTGCATGTAGAAAAGGGCTGACTTCATGTTTTCCATCCATGGAACTGTTTTTCCTCTGCCTGACCTCCCCCAAGAAGCAATCCGCCCATGTTGTCCCTATGGACTGCAGCACTGCACTATATCACAGTGGGTGTTTTTTTTTTTTTAATGGGCGTTTCTTTTTTGTACATTTCTGCATCCCTGCCATTTCTGTCCCCTCTCCTCAACAGCAAGGGTGTACCTACCGATACATCTGGCACGCCATGGCATGCAGCACACCAGCGCATGAGGGGGATAGCAGCCCATAGTTCAACCCAGTTTAAAATTTTAAAAAATCAGTCTGCCCATTTTCTTCACAAACTTCATTATGCAGCCGTGGTGGATCTGGCAAGAGTGTGTTTCCTTAGTGGGCCTTGAGTTGGTCTTCAGGATTTCTGTTTTCTAGTGCATGGTGCCTCCACTCCTGTAAACTGTATACAAGCGTGCTGCCTCCACAGCAAACAATAAATACATAGCTGCACCCCCCACCTTTAAGTCTACACTGTACACACAGCAGTGGGCAAATTATAGTGCTGTACACTGATAACACAGTAGTGTGGTACTAAGTTACTCAAAGGTACAGTCCAGTTTAGAAATAAACTATGACCAGAAACCCCAAGTGCTCTCAGTTTAAAATGCAGGTCTTTACCTCTGCTGTGTTTAAACAAAGACCAACCAAGGCCTTTGTAAACCTATTCCTTTACTATCTCTCTAACAAACTACAAGTAACCTGCCCTGTTTTCTTTACTCACAAATAAAATGAATGGCCTCCCAGGGGGATGTCAGATCAGTAGAGGGTTTCTCCTTAACTGCTGTTCTAGAACTTAAGTGTGGAGTACAGACATTATGGCTGTACCTGCAGCACTCATCAGGTAACTGCATATACCAGTCAATCAGTAAGTGTCGCAGCCTCTGACAATCCTCTTCACCTCTTGATGGGAACTTTGTCCTCTTCACCTATTGGTGAGGGCATTTTTCCTCATCATACCACATGGAGTTTTTCCACTTGAACAGATAAAGGTGAGTCAAGCTAGTCTGGCTAGACATGGGCTGTGCACAGTCCCACAGGGCTGGATGAACTGTCTTTGTTTTCTGCCCTCTGCCCTCTGTCTCAGGTGTCTGACTGCTTCTGCTTCCAGCACTTGCCAGACATACCACGCAGGAACTGCAGTGTATTTTACTGTGAATGGCCCAAACAGAAGCACCTTCAGTGCTGATTGAAAGGAGAATCTTTTCTTTCCCTTCTCTCAGCTCTGGCTGCTGCTCCTCCATGCAAGAGCTGTTTTATTCTTCTCCACAGACACATTTGCTTCTGCCACTGCTTCTGGGATGTCACCCTCAAAGTCTGGGCTACACTTCAATTTGCTCTGGAAAATTTGCTCCCCAATAATTCACTCCAGACAAGTCACTCTGGAGACAATTGAATCTTTGACAAATTCATTCACTGACAATTTGCTTCCACAATATATATTATTATATTACTTCCAGGTGGGTGCCATTTGATCCACCACATGACCCAATATGCTCCAGGTCTTTATAACTAGTGCTTCTGCTGTCATTAGTGTTTCAAGTTTGATTTATCATGGGAACAAACTATCAGGGAACACATTTGTCAGGGACTCAATTGTCTCTGGAGTGACTTGTCCAGAATGAATTGTCAGGGAGAAAATTGTCCTGATCGAATTGATGAGTCCCCACAGTCTGGCTCTCTCTTTCTCTCAACCTATTACCTCAGTACCTCACCTCAATTAACTTACTCTTTAGGAGGTGAGGGCTAAATCCCAAAAGGGGCATTTTCGTTGGTCCCTCATTCACTGGCTTCCAGTGTTGGCCTCTCTTTCCCAGCAGTCACTTCAGAGCTTCACTGTCATTACTTGCCCTGCTGGCATTGGTCCAGTTCATGAGGGTGCAGGCTCTGACGGAGTTCTCTCATAAAAATTAACCACGGTAGTGGTAAAGGGGATAGGTGCACAGAAACAGGGCAGTTAACCCAAAATCATGCAATAAACACAACAAGAAATGCACTCCCCAGAATCTTTACTGATAAGCAGACAGAATTTGGCCAGGGTACATTACCCACAAAAAGGGTACACAATACAAAGGCTACAGTGTACAGCTGCAAAATGTATTGTGTAAAACCAAGTGATTAAAAGTGATTTCTGATCCCTGCTCTATAACTGAACCTGACCATTTAATAAAGACTCCTGAAATAAATCAATGAGTTACTAGACTTAATATGTATCAACATAAGGATGTTTAAGGTAAAGCCTGAGTAATGTGTTCTCTGTCTCCTCTTATTAAGGAACTACAGTACTGTTATGACATCATACCTTTGCCACTATAACAGCAGATAATCTGTTTGCCCACACCCCCTGATAAAGTTCTTGCTGAACAAAGCACTGGGGTACTGACATGCTGGTTAAGGGTCTGGAGCAGTTAGTAAACTTTATGTAAACAGTGTAAATATTTAAGAAATGTTGCTTTTAGCTGTGCTATGAAAGTTTTCATCACTAAGTGAGCACTATTACTGCATGTTAAATTACTTAATGGTGCACAATAAATTTTACTACATTGTTACCTATGTATTCTGTGTCATTTTTTGTGTTATATGCCTTGGTGCTTATCAGATTACAGATTCTGAGGTGTGCATTTCCTGTTGAGTTTGCTGTCTGAAGCTGTTCTGCCTCTCTATTGGTTCAGTAACCCATGGGCTTTTTCTGGCTCCCTTTTGACCTCTGAACACTGTTCCCTAGGGTCAGAAAGCAAAACAATGACAATACCCATAGGGTTTGATGCTCCTGTTGTCACTTGACTTTCTATTGTGGCAGTGGCATTGAAAAGTGTGCCCTCCTGCTGCAAACAGCAGACACCCCTTTCACTGTATCCTAATCTCCTATACCACAGTGGTTGTCATGATCAACTACGTGACACACATCAAAAAGCCTGTGCCCTCTTCATGGTTCAGGTCCAACACAGGTACCCTTCCTGAAGTCCTGGTCCACCTATTAGCCTGCAGTCTGATGGGGAGGTGAAGATGTCTCCCAGTGTGAGCAGATCCTTGATCCTAATAGCAGTTCTGTAGGGAGCCTGATAGTAGATTCTAACACTTTTCTTATTTTTTTGGGGCTACGTCAATTTAGCCTTCTGTTGCTAAGGTATCATCTGATATTGTCCCCTCCCCAGATTCTGTGCTTAACGGTCTTATGCTTTCTTTACCTGTCCTCTTTCCTCTGGTTTAGCTAAATAATTTTTTATTATCTTTATTGCCATGTCAATTTCTTTTTCCTGCCTGATGCTTTTTCATTTATATTTTTAGTGGCTATTCAGTATATCTCTGTTTCTGTTGCCCATGTTGTATTTCTCCCTCTGTCCCTTTAATGCCTTTTTTCTCCCTTCCTGGGTCTGTGGCAGTCCTGATCATCCAAAGAGAACACTTCCTTGTTTTCATATCTTTATTCCTTTTGGGTACACAGTGTCCTATTGCATTTTCATTATCCTCTTAAAGAAGTTCCACATCTTCTCCCCCCTTCTTCATGTTCACTTTCATTATGGTCTCCTTAACCAGTCTCCTGAATCTATTAAAGTTTGCTCTTTTGATGTCTGAAGATTTAGTATTACTGTTCGTTTCCACCATAGCTCTTATTGAATGCTACAGTACCGTATTATGACTGCTGGGCCCCAGATGTTCCCCTACCCATAAAGAAGAAACTGGGCCAACCCCATTGCTCAGAACTAGAGCCAATTAATTCACCCATCTAGTGTACTCTTTCACATATTTTGATAGAAAGTAGTCCCCCATTACATTTTGGAATTCCTGTCCTGCCTTCCCTTTGGCAGACTCCCTTTTCCAATTTATGTCTGATACATTAAAATATCCAATAATTGCTACCAGATGCTTATACCCTGCCATTCTGATTTCATCTGATAATTTGTGGTCGTAGTTCTACCTGAGGGGGGATGGGGGGATCTGTGAAATACCCCAGTAGTGTTTTACTTTCATTCTGCTCTGTTAACTCCACCCATAAGTTTCCTCTTATTTTCTCTTAATATCCTCCCTTACGTGAACTTCTAATTCTCATTTAATATGCAGTGCTACTCTTCCCACTCTCTTTCCATTTCAGTTTCTTCTGAAAATTTCTGCCCAGCCAGGTTCATGTCCCATTGGTTTGAGATATTCCACAAAGTCTCGGCGATACGGGTGATGTCAAACCTGTTTATCATGGGCAATGTTTTTAGTTCACACATGTAATTGTTGGGACTGCCTGCATTCATACAAAACCACTTCCAGTTCAATTGACATGACCTTTTTATTTGTTCGGATTTGCTAACTGATTAACCATCCCACACTGGAATGTTGCTTACCGCATTTTCATAAGTTTCTCATTTTTGTAACATAGCAGTGACATAGTAATTTTATGTCCAAAGAGTCTCTAAGTTCATCATGTGTCCCACTACCCATTCCATAAGCAGGGATGAATAAATATTCTGTGAAAACATGTACCAATTTATATGGATATTCTACTACCCATGTTATCCTGTAATTTCCTGGGTAAGTTGAAAGTGCCCAGTCTAACCCTGAATTCTTGTATTGTCTTCATGTTAACTGTCTCAATTGAAAAGCTGGCCCAGTGGTGCAGCGGTTGGATTTCCACTTGTGACACCGATGACCCAGGTGTGGAAACGGGCCCAGGAGTCAGAAGGCTGGCCAGAGGAGATGGATCAAGCATCCTGGGGACTGCTGTCCTTCTCCGGAGGGGAAGGGGAAAGAGTGTCTGGTGCTTTCCAGACCCCTGGTGGATGCTGGGGGCATTGTTGCATCCAGTGCCATCACTTAGGGTGTGGGATGGATGTTGGACATCATTGCATGTCCCCACTACCAGGGATCCAGCAAAAAATGGCAGCCCCACATCTCCGGCCCTGATTGCCTGCTGGGCTCCTGCTGGTAGACCTAGTCCCAGTGTCCATCATCCCCAGCCTGACTCCATGCCCTGCCCTGGGGAGCAAGCCAGGGAGTCAATGCCGGTTGGTGCAGCCTGCCAGTATCCTTGTACCGGTGTTGCAAGGGATCATGCTGGCAAGACAGCCTGCCCTGGAGGGTAAGCTGGGGGGGGGTTGCTGAGCAGAGGTAAGTCCCAGGGACAAGGTGGGGGCCTGGGAGAGTGGGGGTTGAACTCAGGGCAAGCCGTGGATAAAAAAAAGGAAAATAACTGTCTCCACTGGCAGGTTATTCCATTGGTTCAACACTCTCTGGAAAAAGTGCTTCCTAATGTTATCTTTGAACTGTAAACCTCCTTCCTGCTAGGGGATTAGTTGGAATCAGGAATATGGGAAAGTAAGGTTGCAGGTCTGACAAGATCTTTAGAAAGAAAGTAGGAAATAAGCTAAATAGGGCAGACTAGATGGCTCATGGGGTCTTTTTCTGCTGACATCTGCGATGTAACTATGTAACTTAATTAAACATCCTGTCTTCATGATGTGTCCGTGAATCCTCTTAGTGGGCACCTGATCAAACACCTCTGACTCTTTAATCCTGCCAGTACTCTAATGTATGTAGAAGATGGAGACCATGTCCTCTCATAGCCTCCTGTTCTCCAAGGTGATCATGTTTTCTCATTTTTTTTAATACTGTGGGCATGTTCTCTGCCCATCATCTGCTCCATCCACCAGCTCATCTACTTTGTACCCTTTTCTACCTCCAGCTTGCCAGGATGGCTGCCTCCTGCGGTTCGTACAAAAGACTCCCTGGTAGCATAGGAAACTAAACCCAGAATCCTTACAACATGCCTTTTGCCAGGCTTTAGTCTGCCTAATAATACTTTGCCTTTCCTGGCCTGTGCACTGCATGTGAAGTATTTGTGAGATTAGTACAGGAGAGGCCATATTCCTGAAATTCAATCAATCAATTTCGATCAATTTTATTTGTATACTGGAAAGTATGTGAGCAAGAATGGCCATTTTCACAAATGTCCAGTGTTTGAATACAACAAATAAACAGTTGCAGACACAATTTGAATACTTAGAACATACAAACACAGTAAATACAATATATTTAAAGAGTTAAAGGTAAGATGAGCTAGCAAGTACAAACTATACATACATATTTGGAGGAGTGGGCAAGGTACAAGGGTCAAACAGATGTCAAACAGAGTACAGTGATTTTTACATGACATAAATTGCTGAAAGAGATTAACTGAACAGGGAATTTTATCCCTTGTTTCCTAAATATTGATTGGAAGATCTTGACATACCTCTCAGACTTTTGTCACTGCGATTAGGGTACACATACACTCACAGTGAGAGACTATGTGGGACAGTGGACCTCAAAATGAAGGCCACGCCATTGACAGGAAGATACATGGTCAGAATACTGTAGAAACTCATGTTTTTCTTTGCTTAATGTTTACTGTTGTTTTAGCATCACAGTGTTATGAAATTATGCTTTACAGTTTGAGTTTAAATTATGTCCTCTGTTGGGGCAGCACCTTCCAAGTGTGGGACATATGTGTCACAAAGCACTTTGGAGGGGTATAATGATGGACATCCCTCATAGTGAAGGACAGCTGAGAGGTATGGATCTGTGGTCTGCAATTTTTTCTATGTTGTTGTGCCAGCATGGATGAAGACCAACTGCCTCCTTGCTTATCCCCTGTAGCAATCTATCCATCCAGGGCTCAACATCCTCAGCCCTTTCAACCAAGAGGCAAAGGACCAAAAGTTTTCATGGCCCTGGTTGCATAGAACCCAGTCTCTGAGTCTCATAATAGAATCTCCTACCACCACAATCCATTGTCTCTGTTCATCTACTGTTTCCATTGTATTACTGTCCAATGAAGAGTACAGCTTCTGGGGAGGCCAGGAATGGCTGTTCCCACTGCTCTACCTGGCTGTGACTATGGGCTCTGTCACAAACTATGTTGCTACAAGTATGTTTGTATTTTCTTTCTTTTTTTTTTGTTACTGTATTCATAGGCCCCAACTTTTTAAATTGTCTGACTTGATGTTATAACTTGCTTAATTTTATCTTGCCTAGCCTAAATTGCCAGTATTAATAAATAAAACTGATTGATTTCCATGACTATTCCTGTTTGACAAGGATCAACTTCAGTCTCTAGTTAATGAGTCTTTCTTTCACCTCTTCACCTGTTATACCACTCTTGTCATGCATGTTCATTTTTGGCTTAGTGCCAATAAAATTCTCCCCATCTCTAAATTATCTTTGTGTGGCTAGCTGCAATGCATAAGGTTTAACACATTGGCCAGAAGTGTAGCAACTAGCATGCAATTGTCACAGATGAATTCCCTCTGACCACGGACCAGGAAGGCAAACATCTTTCATCTCCTAAAATGTTTTCCTGAAGAAGACTTAATAGTGAAACATGGATTCTAAGTTTATGTTCTGTTTTCTGTGTATATTTTATTGAATCCTTTTACTTTATTTGTGGCCCAGACTCTAATGAAGTACCTTTTTCATATTCCTGGTTTCGTATATCATCAACATACGATCTAAGTACTTCCTGAGTGTTAATTTTCTTTCTAGAGTAAGGGGGGATTGTCATAATTATGTAGCTAGAGCGAATGCTAACATATTATTCAAGTTTTAGTGTACATAAAAAATTCTCTTTATTATTACTGCTGTTATTGAACATGAGAATGTTAAGATATTTAACATCGTACATTTGATTAACATTTGATATATTTTAAGATATTATTGTTGGGCTGGCAGTATAGCTAGAGGTTATAGTAACAAGTTGTGAATGAGCTTGGTAAATCCAGCAGAACTGGGTTTGATTCCCACACTCTCCACTTGCATACTGTGTGACACTGAGCAAGTCACTTAACCAATCAATCCAAAGCTCCTGGGTCATTCCTATAAAAAGGCACTTGTGCCTAGTGGGCCTTACCTGGTTAACAAAGTATAAAAGAAAAAAAAATCTTATAGTATTTATTGAATGTGCTAACATTCTTTGTAGCCGTTTCAATGCATTCTGTTGTATATATGTTGAACTAATGCTGTATTCTGCTGTGTCCTTCTGTCAACACATTTCCTTTTTCAATTAAATCATGACTTTTGTAAGTAAAAAGAACAGAGGTAGCCATCTCACACATACATAAGCACATACAATCAGATTTCTCCCCCTTGAAAGAGCAGCTTTATACTACACACACACACACACACACACACGAAGTATATATGAAAGCTTACCTGGACCCAAGTTGTCTGGTATGAACATTTACAACAATTTCTGCCTTGTTTAAAAATTCCCAAAAATCCTATTTGGCTCCATGAGCCAAAAGCCAAAACGTTGCAGCTTCCCTATTACTGCGACACGCCCCTGTGCTCTCACATTTTGTGATGTCAATAAATAAAGAGAGTGTGAGCGTGCTGTATAGAATAGTATAGGGATGGTTTTTACATGCATTTTATTACAATTTAGAGGTCTGATTACAACAAATCAAAGCTACCCCTCGACTAACAGGGACCCTGTTAGTCAAGCGGTGGTCTTGATTTGTTATAATTGGACCTCTAAATCATAATAAAATGCATGTAAAAACCATCCCTATGCTGCTGTATGGAGCACGCCACCACACTCTTCATTTACTGACATCACAAAATGTGAGATCACAGGGGCGTGCCTCAGTAATATGGAGGCAGTGCTGTTTTGGCTCCACAGAGCCAAATACAATCTTCTATTTTTAAACAAGGTAGAAATTAATGGAAATTTTCATACCACACAACTTGGGGCCAGATAAGCTTTCATATATGCTTGGGGGTGGGGACAAGAACTTGAAAGGTATGAAGTTGCTCTTTAACTAAGCAAACTCTGGTCAGAGCCAATATGGCCACAAAATATTGCTATTGCTGGTGGTGAAAGGTGTGTAAGAAAGATGCAGTAAATGAATGATAGATGAATGTGTTAAGGATTGTTGTGGTTTATTGCATAACATTATGGCTGATTAATTCTTATTCATATATAGCAGCACTAGTGCAAATGCTGGGAACCATGACTATTAAATGTTCTGGGTTCTAAGTGAGCATTTCATTTTTTTTAATTGGAAAAAACAGACAATAAATTAATCACTGTGTCTGACTAACATATCTGGCTATTAATCATATATGAATTTTTATGTAAGTCTGAAGTCACTGTAGCTGAGATTTACAAATGGGTAGGATGCCCTGCAGGCTTCCTTCAATGATTCAACACAAACTTAAGTTCTCAAATAATTGTCTATTTATTTTCTGAAGGAAGGAAGCTTGCAGGCCAACCCACCCATTTCTAAATCTCAAGCTTTGCTGTATGGAGTGCCACTAATGAATGCAATCGCACGGCTAACTTCTATGCCACAATAATTGTATTGGGGTGCTACACTCGTGGCAAAATCTGTTGTCAGGGTAGCCAAGCTGCTAGATAAGTGCACATGCCCAATGATGAGAAAATGGCACTATTTTGTTTTCTTTACATGGCCTCTATCAATTCAACCTGGGTGAATGGATGTGTAGGAAAACTATGTTGTCCATATTTAGGTTGAAGTTTAATTTCAGATAGGAATACAGTGTGAGAGTCTGCTTATGCAGTTTCTGGTGAGGGGAAGGGAGGATGGCCCTGAGATGGCAGGTCAGGATGAGGAGGTCAAATGTCCTCACGGGGGTGGGGGGGCCCCACTGGACCCATCAGGACTAGTATTGTCAGCAATGGGACAGGCGAAGGGGGGCAGCCATGCGTGGGGATAGAGATAGGGTTTCAGTAGCCTTAAACTTCACGGCAACAAAGGCTGTTTTGCACTGCTGAAACTGCTGAATATACTGCTGTACCCATTATGCATGGGGGATCCCTTATTTACATGGGCACAGTGGTATATGTTGTGCTGTTGTGTCAGTGCATGAAGCAAAGGCCTTTGAACTATAACTTTAGGACAAGTAGCATAAGCACAGCCAGTATAGAAACAATAATTAAGTTTCAAGTAGATGGGCACGTGGCAGCTCAGACAGCCATGCCCTTTCTCCTCAGGTAGCACCCCAGTCAGTTACCCAGCCAGTCTGCTCCTGACAAGACCTAAAAAAAAATCAGAACAAAGCACCAAAATGAGGGACATATAAGCCCAGTTCAGAAAACTGTTGCATTGTCTGGCTTACTGATAGATCCAGAAGCAAATGGTTTGATATATTGTATTGGTCCAACTTAGATGTTACAAAATGAATAAAGTGTCTAAGCTTTTGGACCAACCAAGTCCTTCCTCAGAAGCTTATGACAATTATTTAGAAAACCCCATACTATTAACACCCAGATCCTACATAAAAAACAGAAAGCATTTTCATTGGTTTAAAATACTCATTTAAACCATAACAGCAGTTTAAATCAGATGAATCACATTTCACCAGTTTGTTTTAAACTAAGGAGCCTTTCAAGGTCAAATGTCACCAAAATTAGATAAGGACTCTTCAAGCAGAAAGCTCCACTAACATAAATTATGAATGTCACAGTGTGCTTCGTGAATACAGTCTAATGAAAAGCAAGAACTTTAGATTTAGTACTAACTTAAGTACATGTTAAAATGTTTTATAAAAAAAAAATAACAGGAATGTTTTGTATATAGCATAAAGAGGGTTTAAAGTAGAGTTTTCCTAGTGTGAGCAACTGTTTCACATATTTATACAGTATAAAACCTATCTGGATACTTTTTCCTGGTCCCTCTTTAAGCACAATGCTCATATCTTTCACGTCAAGTGGGTAGTGATGTTCTCCTCCTTGCTGTCCAGATAAAGCTATGGGGGAAAGTATAATCCAGATTTACTGTAGCTCTTTTCCTCAAGTCTGATCAGTGAATGAGGTAATCTACAAACCATACCTAATCTCTGTAGTAATTTCAAACTCTGCCTCTCATGAATCCATGTTCAATCTATATTGCTTGATTTGGTTGTCTGTATCCCATCACTGTCAAGTCAACATGGTTTTGTTTTCTGATTGTATGCTGCCTTCATGTATGAGCTACGGTATAGTTAAAAAGACAAGGAACTACAGGATAACCCATACAGTACAGCAGTAGCTGGACAACAAAGGATTTCTTTCCTGTGAGTGGCAGCTTGGAGAGAAATGTGGCAGCTCTACCCTGCCATACTCAGTGTCCCCTGTACCTCTTGGTTCTCTGTTTACCTGAACATGGTGAAGGAGATTCTGTATCCACACTTTGCAATCTTAACTCTCTTACCAGGAAAACAAAACCCTTACATGCATCGGTGCCTGCTCTGATTGGTGGGGAGGGGAGGGACCTCATGCACAGCATACCAAGAACTGTAGCCCAATGCCACTGTGATTGGTGGGAAGGGAGAGGAACCTCGTGCACAGCACGCCAGGAACTGTAGTCCATGGAAAGCCTTGGGTTTGTCTCAATGCATTTCCATCATGGATTGGGTAAATCTATGGCTAGTAATTCAGCTTCCTTTTGGTGCTACAAAAATCATCTGCTTTTTACCCCTCACTGAAGTGGTTGTCTGCTTTTATCCCTCACTGAGATGGCTGATGAGATCTTGCCACTGCTTTCGGATAGCCGCACCCACTAGGATCAGTGCTACTACTGGCCACTATGCCCAGCAGGATCCGGGGCAAGAAAAAAGTGTGGCGGGGGGAGAAGCAACCACACTGCACTGAATGGAGTCATGAACCACCTGCTACTACAGACACATGGCCAGCAGGACCAGAACAAGAAAACAGTGCAGCGGAGGGGGTGAAGCAACTGCACTGTATTGAATGGAGAGGATGTGGAGAGATATTCCACTCTGGTGGAAGGACATAACTGTCCAAAGCTGTGCTGTATTCACAATCATGTGCTACCTGCTGTCTACAGCTGTGCCATATTCACAGTCACATGCCACCAAAGCCCCTTTTCAATGTACAGTACTTGCAATACGTCATTCATAGCTCCAACTATGCAGGCATAAAAAGGAAGTTGACATTATTAACATAGAATTATGTGTGTTTCAAACCCCTAAATGAATTTTAGTGTTTTAATCACTTTTAAAAATAGTACAATAGTGCTCCAATGCATTGCCAGTAGAGTTTGTATGCTGGGAACATGCTGTACCTGAAAATAGGCAGGATTTGTCTAGAGCACTTACCCGGTCAACAAAAACAAAATAAATAAATAAATTGATACAACTGTATGGGACACATAATTTGGTGTGATCATCATCACACTAGTGTATTGCCTAGCAGAGAGGTTGTGAAGTATTATTTCACCAGTAAAGATGTAGCAAGTGGAAAACATCCCCCTTTGTGAAGGCAAGGTGTAGCATATGCACATTTGGCACTTCAACCAAATGTCCTCATGAAGTGGTGAAGTGCTCTTTGCCACCAAGGTTTAACTTGAAATTTAATTACAGGACATATTGCCAAATACAGGGCAAATACCTGTAATGAATGAACAAATCATACAATGGGTGAACATTTCTCACAAATCTTGTAGCTTGTAGCATCAACTCCCCCCTCCTCCATGCCCCACAGTCCTGATAGTAAATACAATCCCTTCCCTCAGCCTATTGGGCAGCCACATCCTCTCTTCTACTCCACACAGTCCTAATAGTAAAAATATAACCTCTTTCCTGATCAACCAAGCACCCACATCCCTCTTTTCCCTACCCCCCACAGCGCAAGTCGTAAATAAAAATTCCCACAACCCACTCTTAACACCCATCCCCCCCAACGTGGTGTGCTTTCTGACTCCAAAAAAGTAAAGGCTGGTAATGGAGATGGCAACCAGAGTAGCCTTGGCCAGCCACTCTAAATGAATAAGAGTGAAAGTACACACTATATCACGCTCACTTTCACTCTCATTCATTAAAACGGTGGCCAGCAGAGGTGATGTGCAGATGGCTTGGCTGCATCGGTAACTCCCACCATCACTGGCTTTTCTTTTTGGGAGGATGACAGTGCACCCAAGGGGGGGAGGAAGTAGTTCGGTACTGAGTGGGTCAGGAGGAAAGGGGATTTTTTATTTACTATTTGAATTTGTGGGCCGGAGTCAGTGGGTTGGGAGAAGGGGTTACATTATTAATATTGGGACTGTGGGGGGAAATGGGTGTTATGAGGTGGGGGGAAGGTTACTGATTCATTAATTTTTGTCTTTTTACAGGTGCTGTCATTAAGCAAAAGGAGGCCTTTGCTGGTGAAATAAAGTTGGCATGTTACCAAGAGGCAAGTTTGCATAGTTTTTGCATATTCCTTTGTGAAGGATAAGTCCTGTGAAGGTTTTTTTTTTCAATTAACCCAGTCAAGAAGACTATGCAAAGCATAGCAACAGCACATTGCCCATCTCGAGTGCCTAGTTCAAGGTTTGTCACCAAAAAACAAAACCATGTTTAGAATTTTGAAATGTAGAACTTATTTGAGTGTTTTAAACACTCTCAATCCTCTGCTTGTACTTACTTGGCCACACTTGGCTTGTTGAAGGTGCTCAGTACCCCTTTAAGAACTCTGGCGTTCACTCATTCCTGTTTATTTCATTCAATAACTGCAGCAGTGGTTCAGGCTTTTGTTATATTAAATACTTGATTACTGCTTCAAAGTACTTATGGGCAACCCAAAATTCCTAACTGATTGTGCAATACATAGTGACTCATTTACTGACTTGCTATACAATACTTGAGCACGTCAACCTTGTGTTGCAAGAGATCCATTCACTGCCTGTTCAACAGAGAACCAATTATGCTGCTTTCATTTTTTCACAATTGTTGGTCTTTTGTTTCCCAATTTGGAATTTGCATTCAACACCAAAACCTCAGTCCTGATTGTCAGTCCCCCATACTGTACAAAAACCACCAACAGACAAAATTGTGTATACTTAGAACTCTCCCTCAGTGAACATTAGTATGCCTTTCACATGACAGCTTTAAATGCTTGATTCAAAAAGAAGGATGCTGGTATAAAGTGGTGCAGAAATTCCTCAGAAACCTCTTGTGATTTAAGAGGCAGAATTGTTTTTTTCCTTGATTGAGGTACTGTCAGTGCCACCAATTTAAAATCAGAAGACAAAACAGTAGCTTCTGGAAGGGGACTCATAATACGGTCTCCTAATAAGGGATAAGGTTATTGGAACCTGTCTGGATGCATCCATTGATTACAATATATTTGTGCAATTTCATATTGTAACATGGGCATGAGAAGACTGTACCACAATTTGTGGAATTCTGTCACATGACTGTGTGGTTATTACAGTACAACTGCATCTGTCACTAAAAATGTGTTTACTTTTGGGTCATTTTTCATCTAATAAGTGCAGAAACACACTTCAGGATATATTGTTATGGAATAAGACTTCACTTTCCAGGTGGTGGAAGGCATTTGACTATACACTGTGCTTCACAACACACCTGTGGAGTGAGGACAGTCATCATTCTCCCACACCCTGTTATGTGGTACGATTTACTTAAGAGCTCTACTGATGACTCAGACCAGTATACAGTATGTGCTGCCCACTGCCTCCACACCTTGTATACCATGCCATGAACAAGGGCTACTAGGCTGCATTTGCAGAACTAGGTTTCACCTGTGTGTGTGTGTGTGTGTGTGTGTGTGTGTGTGTGTGTGTGTAGCACTGAAGAAAGGACAGGTAGCTCAGGGGTGGAATCAGTGGTGCATATCCCTCTGCTCTATGAAAAGGGATGTGGACTGGTGTTTGTGGGGCCAGTCTAGGCTGGAACACCGTGCTGTCACAGGGGGGTAAAAATTATAGCCAGGGCCCCCATAACATAATGTTTGTAGCTAACCCCTGGTGCCGAAAGTCAAAAGTAGCTGACTGACCTAACCACCTATTTAACTTTGCCGGTAGAGTAAGATCAAGGTGACAGGTGACTGTATTCAGCTGAGGTGAGGGATGTTATATGCCACTAGGGTTTAGCACCTACAAAAGGCATCCAACCATGAAATGTGTAGCCTTGTGTGTCACTTTAAGCTGTGTCTAGAGCTGCAGTATATACACTGCCTTTTGTTGAAATCATGACAGACATGGCAGAAGGGTACTGTTACTAAATGCATCAACTCTTGTCACCTAGAATCAGGTCTAATCCATCTTCCTTGAAAAATCACGCATCTAAGCCAGTCTAGTAGTGCAGCTGTAGACCTACCACTCACTACTCTGGCAACCCCAGTTCAGGAATGGACCTCAGTAACTTGGGGGCCAGCCAGGGGAGGGAGGATTGAGTGTCTGAAGGACAGCACTCCACCCTCAGGGAGGGGGGACATTGCATCTCACTACTTGACTGCCACCTGGTGGTTGCCAGCTTGCAGCACCACAGGTGCACATCAAGGGGGAAGGGGCAGCATGTGCATGTCATTACATGCCATTACCACACAGGGGAGAAATCAGAGGAGGAAAAAGTCTCATCTGTCACAGATGATGCCAGCACCCCCTGAGGATCCATGCATCATTGACAGTGCAGGACACACAAACACTGTAATCCTGGATAAGTGGTAGATAATTGGTCCATCCCTAAGAAAGCTGGTGATGGGTCTGCAGGGGTGGTATCAGAAGGTATGTGGTGCCAGGATGCACAGGAAAAGCTTCATAGAAAAAAATATCTGCATATCTGTAATCTTCCATACATTCCCTGGAATCCTGGAATGCACATTTAAAGAGTTATTTTGCTGGTGCCCTCAGTTCCTGGGGATAAAAATCCTGTACTGCATAGTTCAAAATAGTAGTTTCAAACTGTTATTTATCAAATCAACTTGAAAGTTTGTTAACAAAAGTCCCTTGAATGTCTGTTAAAAAAGCCCCATCCCCTCAAGTGCAGTGTTTTTTTGTGATTTTAGTCTAGTTTAGGCAATACAAAAGTGTTCATTCTTATCATAACTAACATTTGATGTCTCCAGGATTACAGATTATGATTATTGGTAATTAAAGCATACAATGACTTCTTGTTGTGTAAGAAATCGGATTTGCTGCTATAAAAAGGAGATCTGAAACATGACTGTGCATGCATGTAAAAGCAATGCATGGTCATGTGATCAGTTTGGCAAATCAGTTTTATTTATTTTTCAATGCCATTTATAAAGTCAGTTAAGGCATGTAACAAGTAATGATCAGACACTGATTTATCACTTTGATTGTTCTGCTATAGCTCTCAGACAATATACCCTTGCTACGTCTGATCACTCTGTTATCTGGCTTTTGTCCTTTCCGCTGTCTTGAAGTGCAACATATTTTGAAATATAGCTTTTCAGACTGGCTGCAGGTCAACATTATTATTCTACTGGGGAATCTCTTGCTGTGGGCTCAATATATGGCCCCAGCGTTGCAGATCCTGGCTTCTTCCAGAAGCTCTCCCTGGACGTGGCTCAGTTTCCAGGACCATGGATTTTTTTTTTGTGGGGGGGGGTATTTCAATTGCATCAAAGATACTACTCTAGATAGGTCTAGTAGAAGCCCAATCCAGGTCTCTGAAAATGCCAGGACCCTAAAAGCCCTAGAAGATACGTACAGTCTGAATGAGGCCTGGATACATTATCACCCACAAGGCCAAGAGTACAGTTTTTACTTCTGTGCGCATCAGTCCTTCACCAGGATTGACAGAATCCTGGTGGTCCCATCTATCTTAGCCATGGTGAATTCCATGAACTACTTCCCGATAACTGTCTCTGACCACTGAACATCATACTTGAGCCCGCAGTCCCTCAAATCTGACCCTGGAGACTTGATGAAGTTCTCTTCAGAGACAGAGAGTTCAAGGAGTTTAGCTCCCAAGCAATATCAAAATTCCCGTCAAATAATAAGAAGGAAAGCATCTCACTCCATGTGATGGGAGGCCCTGAAAGCTTTTGTGAAAGGGCAGATTGTATCATTTGCTAGCCACAAGAAAAATTGTGATGATGATGATGAACTCCTGCACTTGGGAAAAAAATTGCAGCCTGTGAGAGAAGCCACATGATCAGACCCACACAGCCCCTATACCAAGTTTTGCAGAAGCTGAAATGGAAACTCAGTGTCCTTAGTAGTGCTACAGTTCAGAGAGTCATCCCACTAACCCAAGCAGGCTGACATTTTGATAGATGATGGGGAATACCTGTGTGATGCAAAGAGGGGAAGAGATTGAAAGCACATATTGTTGACAACCAAGGGGTGCGCACTTCTGACCAGAAGAGAATTTGGGAAACATTTTGAACTTTCTATTGTAATCTCCACCCCTGAGGTGTCCCCTTCAGTTGCTCGGGTTGACCCCTTCTCCTGAAAGGCAGATATCACTCCTATCCCAGCCAAAGCCTTGAGTGACCTCAACTCGCCCATCAGTAAGCCGGAAATACTCAAAGCTATAATGAGCCTGGAGGAAAGCACCTGGACCAGAAGGCCTCCCACTGATTTTTTTCAAGCTTTTTGGGGACCAGCTGCTTGATCCACTGTATGACATGCTGGTGGGGGCCTAGAAAGAGGTATGCTGCCCCCCTCCACATGACCCGCCACCATCAAGGTGCTTCCTAAACAAGGCAAGGATCCCACACAATGTACATTGTATCACCCCATATCCCTTTTGTTGGCCAACTACAAAATTATGGCCAGAGTAATAGCCGCACATATGAAAGGTCTCTTCCCCTCCTCTATTCAACCCAATCAGCTGGGATTCGTAAAGGGGAGACAGGGAAAACACACTATTAGGAGAACCCTTAAATATTGTTCACAATTGGTCAAAATGAACTGATAGTGATGGGGTAGCAGTCCAGGCACTGAATGCAGAAAAGGCCTTTCACCACATGGAGTTGGGGGTACATACAAACATAGAAAATTATGGCAGAAGGAGGCCAAGGGTCCCTCAAGTCTGTCCATGAGTTCCCAAGAGCTACTTCAGGTCCCAGGTCTTAACCCTCCTTATGGTTTTTGTTTGAGACTATGAGGAGATTTAGGATTGGAGTCACCATGGTGGGCTGGATCAATGCCCTGTACACCTCTCCTATGGCCCAGATAGCTATTAACTGTGCCCTTACCCCATCCTATAAATTGGACAAGGGAACTCAACAGAGGTGCCCCTCTCCCCTTCAATATGTCTTATCTCCAGAACCACTGGCAGTGGCTATTTAGAACTCTGAACAAATTCAGGGCTTCTGGGGGAGGTGAACATAAGCTGGCTATGTTTGCAGACAGCCTGCTCCTGCACCTACAGGACCCCTCTGGAAGCCTACCTGCAATCCAGGCACACCTGGCAGGGCACAGTGCCCTTTTGGGACACAACATTAACTGGACCAAGAATGAGGCCATACCCACTGGAAAAAAGTGCAGGAAGCGAATCATCTGCAACTCCATGGGGCTTCAGGTCGTAGACAGCATTAAATATCTAGGGAAGTCATCCCAGTGAAACTTAAACAGCTTGCAAACAGGAACTTTCCCCCTTTCTGTGCAAACTAGGGGATGAATGTTACAGGTGGTGGACTCTACCCCGTTCACTTCTAGGCAGAATTAACACCATAAAAATGATAATCCTACAGAGATGCCTGTACCTGTTCCAAGCCCTCCCTATCCATTTAATAGATAAGTTTTTCAAAAAAATTAGACTCCATGTTGCATACATTTCTGTGGAATGGTAAGAGCACCTGCATCCACAGAACTATAAACAAGTTTCCAATGGGAGGTAGGATTGCTGAACTTTCAGTACTCCTAATGGTCATCCCAGATGGCATATATCCACCCAGGACACAGTCCTGAAACTCTAGCTGGGTCAAAATGGAGGAGAATGATCTGGGTTGCAACCTTAGAAGAAGATGCCTGTCCCCTGCCCTGGGATCCCTCTGTACACAACCCATTGCAACCTCTTAACCAAAACCATGGCTATAATATAGCAGGCAGCCCACGAATACCTAGCAATACCACAGGGGCTAACCACCTGCTCCTCCACTGTTGCAGCACTAAGGTCCAGACCTAACTCTCTGACACATGTGCACCAAGGTCTGCTCAGCTGGGAGAAGAGGGTCTCTGCTCCCTGGGGCAACTCTACACTGGGGGCAGGCTGAAATCATTTGTAGAACTGAGGGACAAACAGGGACTGGGTCCCAGTAATTTCTTTGTTTACCTCAATGTGTGCCCAGACGTGAGCTCAGCACTGGCCAACAACCTGGGCTGGTACTCCTAGCCCCTTGGAAGAAAAACTGTACAGACCCCAACCTTATGCTAAGCTGATAATCAGTGTACTACAACATGTTATGTAAAGGTAAAGAACCCCCAGATTTAGACATCAAAACCAAGTGGGAAATTCACCTGAGCATCAGAGTCACCAATGAGATGTGGTTCTTGGCTATAAGACATCTAAATGATTGCCCCAGAAGCAACAAACTGCATCAAGTACAATTTAGCTTTCTCTATAGGTCCTATATTCCCCCAGTCAGACTCCCCTAGTTTTACCCAGAGAAGTCCCAACTATTCCTCGAATGTCAGGTGGCTGATGGGACATTTATTCACATGGTGCAAATATGGCCCAAAACAGTAAGCTTCTGGAATGGCATGCATGAGGTAATGACATGAGTGCTGGGCACCATCCTCCCAAAGTCACCCCTTGAATTTTTGTTTGGGGCAGATCCCAGTAGATTCTCTGTCAAGGAGGGCCACCCACTCTGATCCATTACATTGGTAAATGCAAGAAAAACCTTCATTCAGACATGGTCAGCTGAGGAACCTCCCTTAATTCAGATATTGGCCGATAACATGCAAGTGTTCATGCAGCTGTAGAGATCTCAGTTTACTGCCACTGCAGACACCTCCAAGTTCCAGGAAATATGGGCCCCCCTGGCAGTAGCCCAAGAGAACAACATCTTCCCTCTATAAACCTCACTCTTACTTGTCGCCGGATTGATAGATGCACAGGTCCCTACTTGATCCAAATTGGAATGTCAGAAGTCAAAGGTTGCCTATTACTCTACCTACTACTATAATACAATGATTGTCTCTGTACTGCAGCTTTGCTAAATGAGGTGCTTAATTCTATCCACTTGCTGCAGGTAGGCAGTCAGTTGGAATATAAAGTAACTAGATGAAATATGTTGCAAAATATATCTTGTATTGAACCAGCTCCTGATGAACTACTATGAATTACTATGAAGCATAATGAACTATTGTCTGTGTAAGTTTGCATGACCCTGTAATGTAAGGTTTTTGTTCTTGTTCTGTTGTTATTTCTTTGTGGTTATCCTTCAAGGGTGTTCTCCCTATATTACTGTTTGCTTCTGTGTTGTTTTTGATTACCCACCATATGTATTTTGTTTGCAATTTTTAATAAAAAAAGGTTTCCAAAAATAAATAATTATTCTAACTATACCATGCACTTCAGAGCTCTTAAATTCCAGTTTCTGTTGAAGCTGCTTGCAGACAGTTTTATGCCTACATGTAGCCTATGGAAAATGGTCTCATATTTCAATTACAATTCATCAATCTCTCCTCATTCTCACTTGGTCATAAAATAAATGTTCAAATGGCAAGTCACATAACCCAACAGCCTGGATCAACAAATAAAGATTAGGAATGTATTTTGCAACCTTAACCATGTCAAATTAAACTGGTAAACCATCATGATTTTGAACAAGTCTTAACCTAAAAATATGACCCGTAGTTAAGTCTGACTTTCAGAACTATTCCATTCCTGACAAACTTTAAGACACTTACTGTAAATTGTAATTAGAAAGAAATAATGAGACCTAAATAGGAATCAAACTCAAGCCCCCCAAAAAAAAATACCTCCTCAGTGCTCCACGGCTGACCAATAAGGCTCACATGACTGTTAGAGGTTCCCAAAGACATTTACTTTCTCTGACTGCGAATCCTACAACTATGAATAACTGAGATAGTACAGTAACTGGGTATTGCTGCCATATTAGCCACTGCTAAGCAATTGAAACACAAACTGTAATGAGACAGAAATAATGTGAACTAACTGGGAATCAAATTTAAATTTTACTTACTATTAAATATACTAAGATACTGAAATAATAGTTTACTCTTGTGCCAGCCCAGTGCCCCTGGGGTCTATCATGATTTATGTATAATGATCTCTGGTCAATCATTTCAGTTTTGAGATGAGTTTTTCAATGCTGCTGTTTTACATATTCATATTAAATCAGCACATCAAACTCATCAGTATAGCTTTCTTCTCAGCCCTAGTACAGGCAATGGTCTTTTGTCAAGTCTTTAATGTATTGCTCGTTACCTTTGTACCATACTTGACTCTGGGTTGCTTTACCCTCCGCATTCATTTGTAATACCTTTTATTGTATTGCCCGTTTCTCTTGTTTTGTACTTCCATGACGTGGAACCTTTGCAAAGGAGTCTCTGACTCAAAGGTTTGTTACTCCGATATCTCAATAAATAAATATATAAATTGTTTGCTCTATAATCACAACCTCTGTATTTTTCATTTATCTAAAGCTTTCATTGCTCCTCACAAACCTTGATTGATTAAGAAAGAAATGTGGTTATTTCTGGTGTATTATTTAACTTGCTTTTCTGACTATCCATGTTTGAGGTCACTGACTCTTAATGTTAATGGTGCTTCATCCAGCAAAACCACTGTGCTGCCAGGGGTTCCCTATGACTCTGTTTCTGGCCCAGGTTATTTCCACAGTATACTAGTGATATGAACTTTCTTAATTACTCCCCAGATCTCTGCCAAATCTGGCTGCAAACAGCTTCCCCATAGCACCACCCCAGGCTGCAGTTATACAGAAAAGTCTGATTTAGGTGAAGGTGAAGGAGTCCCCCACCCCACCCCATTCCTGTGACTAAGACGGAATGTAAATGAGGATCATGAGATGGGTCGACACCTGTTGTGCAGTGTCCATAGAGTTACAGTATGCATGTGGCACACAGTAGTACCAGCCATATAGCTCCACACAATGTGCATGACTGCCAGGCACTGACGATACCATCAAATTGCTCTCCCCATCTACCTGACTCTTACCTTTAGGCCTTTCTGTGCCAATGTATCAGGGCCCATTCTTTACCCTCCTGGTGGTTTAGGAGGCCCCCATCCACCCACTCCCAAGCCTGAGTACAGTCCCAGTGTCCAGTGGAACCCACTCTCCAGCCCAGTTTCCCTAGGATGCCTGCCTGCTGTACCTGTCTCTCATCATTCCCCATCCCCCACTGGCTTCCTGGTTCATAATCTCACTCTTCTGACACCATATAATAGCTGTCTGTAACAGTTTTACATGCAGGAGGTGTCACCAAAGTAGTGCCTGGGGTTGCCAGGGTTGTCATGCTTCATGTAGTGCACTGGGTGCCATTTGCATGGTGACTCCCACAACTACCATCCTTACAAGGTGTGGCAACCATAACATGAGGGGGCACAATCTTAAGCTGGAGGGTGGGAGGTTTAGGAGGGAGGTCAGGAAGCACTTCTTCACAGAGAGGGTGGTGGACACTTGGAATGCACTGCCAGAAGACGTCATCTCATTGAAGACAGTGGGCAGCTTTAAGAGAGGCTGGAACAGGCATGGGGAGGGTAAAGGTCATGGTAGGGAGGATGGGAAGAGTGGAAGGGGAGGGAGGGCAGGGATTTAGCTCAAGCTGTGGACCCTGCAATATGAGCAGACTTGGCAGACCAAATGGCCTTCTTCTGCTGGCTTCTTCATATGTTTGTAGGTATTTGTATGGAAGTAGTAGCCATATAGACTGTATTGCATATTGGTTCTATGACTATGGATTTATAAGGAAAACATGATGCTTACATGACAGAAAGTTTTTATCCAATGTACTGTATGTGCCTTAGAAAGTGCAAGTTTGGGACCACTCAATAATTTTTCCTGCAGTACTAGATGTTTCCACAGTCACTGAACCCTCTGATCTTGTCAGGGAGTGATGACTACAGGCTATTTTCTATGTAAGCAGTAAGACACAACACAGTGATCAGTGCTGAGCTATATCCCTCTGTCTAGGGGCATAGTGAGGCCCAATGCCATAGACAGTCGACCTTATAACTCCTGGAAGAGTGGGTATAGCACAACACTGCCCACTGTGGAGTGTCTTATTGAGCTTAGAAATGGATTAAACTGCAACTCCATGATCTTCTTTTTAACATAAAAAAGTACTTGTTTTTCATACGAAATTAGTTTATCTGCAGTCCATATTTTGCAGGCAAGTGTGAGCCTGACTTTTCCTTTGCTTTGGCAAACCCTTGTCGTTCAGTACATTTCTGTTTCTGCTGAGAGTAATGGTGGTAATAATGACAGATCAGTTGCGGTTGGAAGTAGTGGCTCAGAAATGCTTGCTTTAACAAGCAGCTACATGAAGGCGATCTGTAGTACAGGAAGGAAATGTGACTGAGGTAAGCAGCTGTAGCCACATTAGTTTGTGCTTAAGAGTGGCCAAACCAATAGAAACAATACTTACCAGTCAGTGTTTAAAGAGTCTATGATGGACACAGTGACATCACTGTATAAAGAGTCAGGGTGGCACTCTTTTACATTGTCTCTATTGGCTGGCATTGTAGTGCCAAGGGGTGAGCAGCCACTCAGCACACTAACAATGCAGACTCATGTACTCTGAGTCAGGGGTGTCAGGAGATGAGGCCATCAGGATAAGTTACAGCGAGTCTGCTTTCCTCAAAGGGGAGGGGGCTCATGCAGCCAGCTCTTATAGCAACTCCTTGAAGCTGGCTTATGGCAGTGAACATGACATAGGTGGCCACATGCTGGGAAAGTTACAACCCCCAGAGTACTGTGGTGTGCATACCTGTGGTACTTTGAGCTGGGTATTGGGATATCCCAACCAGAAGAAGTGAGAAACCTAGGGGAGGAGCTGGCCCAGTGGAATTGATGGCTGAGGCACCATGCCTTACCTACCACCATGCTGGTGACCTGGGATCGGATATGATTTCAGGGTATCGTGGTTTGGCAGGGAAAGGAGGATCAAGCATCCAACAGACTGCTGTTCTTCTCTGGGGAGAGGGTGGGGAAGCACTTGGTGTTTGACTGACACCTGGAGAAGGCTGGGGGCTGTCACAGCCAAGGCTTGAAGGTTCCAGGAGGTGTCCCAGAAATGGGCGCTTGCACCCTTGCATCATTGCATGCCACACCTCCCAACAACAATGTATAGAACAGGAACCTGACCATGGCAGTATGATGCCTATCCCCAACAAAGCCCCATGCAGCTACCGAGGCACTCCGCCACTGGTCTAACCACGTGGCACCATTCTGGGGGTTACTAGGAAGCCCACCCTGGGGGGTAATCCAGGGTAAACAAAGTAAAGACCATGCAGACTGCATGAGCGGGTGCTCACTATGTGAGGTGCAAGCCTCAAAAGTTATATGAGTACAGATGAAATGAGCACTCAGGAGCAGGAAGTTAATTATGCTCGTTTATTCAAAAATGAGGCAAATCCAAGACCCCTGCGCTTTGGCTCACACCTTCTAATGGGGTATGGCAGGACTATTCATACAGGTGTTTAAATACAGGTTAAATGATTACATCATCTTAATGGGACAATTCAATAGGGCAAGTCATGAAAAGGGAACATATATATATGTATATATATATTGCAGTGTCAGTGGCTCAGTAGGTAGCACACTCGCCTCTGAGGCCAGGAGATCAGAGGGTTGTGGGTTCAGTTCCCACATCTGGCACTTGGGTTAATATCCCAGTACTGACACTGTAATGCAGCATGAGAGGGTGCTGCATTTCTGAGGTGCCGTCTTTCAGATGAGAGCGTTAAACAGGGTCCCCATCTGCCTGGACTGGTGGTATTCAGGTGGATGTTAAAGATCCCTATGGCACTTATCAAAAGAGTAGAAATTTCCCGGTGTCCTGGCCAAATTTCCTCATTCACTAAAACACACCACCAACAACAGCTTAATCTGGTTCAAGGTCAGTTGGCATTCATCTGTATCCCCCCTCCCCCGGGTCATGCCTGAAAATAGGCAGGATTTGTCTAGTGCACTTACCCGGTCAACAAAAGCTAAATAAATTATATATATATATATATATATATATATATATATATATATATATATCCAGAAGATCCTGTATCGTTAGAAAACATGCCAAGCAATACAAAAATATATTTATATATATACTAACAAAGATCTCAAGTAATACACATTCAAGTAATACACATATAAACATACATATTGTGCAACAAAAATATTGTGCAACAAAAAGGTATATAAATCACCTTATCAACTTCTCCCACTACATGTATTTCTATTTTACTCTTTTAAATCCCATTTATTAAAGCATTATTTTATTTTATTTTGCACACAAGGGGGTGTAATTCTGATATACATATAGTAGACAGAAGATAATTTATCTTCTGTCTACAGTTCTATTCCTATTTCTATGTGTGTTTCATTGTTACATGCTGGTTGTGCAAACATGAGGTTCCTGACAGCACATTTTGGGGCTGTGGTTCATGTGGTTCCTGACAGCACATTAACACCTGCCTGGCATGCTCCCATCAATGCAATATCAGGACAAACAGCCTATTTAACTGTTTAATCAGTGGAGGTACACTTTATTGAAAGTAAGTCCACATAATATTATTGAGACACATTAAAAGCAGAGATGAAACAGTGATTATGGCACTGTATGTAGCACTGGTGAGGTCCCTGATGGAGTATGGAGGACAGTTTTGGAGCCCATACCATGTCAGGGACATAAAACAGCTAGAAGGTATACAGAGGAAAATGACAATAAAATAAATGTTTGTTATAATATGACATACTGTATAAGGAAAGAAGAAACAAGCTAGGATTATTTAGTCTGGAATACAGAAGGTTGAGGGGGAACCTGTGTATGGTATATGTTGCCTTCAAAAATGAAGATTTGTGGGAGTGCCTGGGTCTGGTCAAGAAGGAGGCGTTAAAAAACAGAAGAGCACATACATTACAAATAAAAGGGGAGCATTTTAGGACAAACAGACGAGGCACATGGTTCAATCAAAGGGTTGTGACATTATGGAACATGTTACTAGTTAATATGGTAACTAGTGACAATACAGATACATTCAAACGTATGTAGGACAACCACATGAGGGACTAGGATTATTAATCTAGACCCGAATCTGATATTGGCGAAAACTATGGACTTGTACATCTACTTATGATACTTATGATAATGTTGATTTTTTTTTTATATTTAGCTCTTTAAAATGGTTTGGAAATGAAAATTGCCAGTGTATGTGCTTTTGTTACTAATGATTGCTTAATAAATAAACAATTTTTATAACCTGTTTTCAAAATAGGTCGGCTCATCCAGGCAAACAATGTAGCGTCTCCTTTTCCAGCCATTAAATCTGTGCACATTTAATACTGTATCTGCACTGGCACACGCACAGCTAAATATGGGAAATGCAAGTGGGCTCCTGCCCTGTGTTCAGCTGAGAGCATATGCAAATGATCCATTTAGAATTTGAAAATCAGTTTTTATACAGAAATTCTCAAAGGCCTATTCTAACCCAGTGTCAAGTTCACCTCTGAAATGTTAAATTTTATAACAGTATAAAAGGACAGTAATGTATTGCCTGACTTTATATCTAAGAGATTACAAACGTAGTATGAAGACTTATCTCCAACTCAGTGGTCTTACATAATCATCTACTTTCAGATAAAAAAAAATGTGGTTTCATTACCGGTGGAAATCATCAGTGGGTATAGCAGCATGTTGATGCTTTTGTACAGTGTTTAAGGACACTACTCCTGATCATTCTTCAGCAAGGATGAACACTATGTAATATGCATGGGATGTCAAATCTGCATTAACTTTCTTTTGGTTTGACGAGGTGCCTGGTGCTACGGCTTGTTTCACTTCATGTCAAGCTACCCAAAAGTGACAGTTACGTCCTGTAGGATGCAACCATTCACAAGTAACATCCAAACGAATTGCACAGCACTTTTGTCAAATCATTTTAGAGTGCTTGCAGCTCTGGACGTTCTCTCATGTGTAGCCCAGTGTGGATGGTAAGTGAAGATGCAGCCCTTAGGTGCCAGGCTGTATTTTTTACTTGCTGCATTACTACTATCAGGCTATGACAAATTACTGATGCAGTGGAACACTCATGGTAAAACCTAGGATTTCCCCCAGTCTTGCACAGATTTAAGTATGATTACTCCCAGATTTTTAATTATCCCTGATATGAATCTTCATTTGAAGCCTAGGTTTCCCTTTTAAAAGACTAGCAGAGCTGCAGACCCAAATTAACAAACTTATGAGTAATATAGAAAATGTTTTTT
Source organism: Neoceratodus forsteri (assembly GCA_016271365.2). Taxonomy (NCBI): domain Eukaryota; kingdom Metazoa; phylum Chordata; order Ceratodontiformes; family Ceratodontidae; genus Neoceratodus; species Neoceratodus forsteri. The sequence continues at coordinate 617,647,408 of CM028133.1, forward strand.
CACAATGAAAGCAGGTGACTATTAGCAGAGTAATGTTCAGCCACTGTATAATCATCCATGTCTTCCTCTTTGAAAAAATAATAATTAATGTGATATTGACAACAATTTATAAGGCTTCAAAAGTCCAATGTGAAGTCCTAGAAAGAGCATTCAGTGAAAAACATATTTTAAACTTGTGTTTTTTGCTGCCAAATTGGCCATCTTTTCTAATAGCAATGAATTAAACTTTATAAATACAAATTACTGCATGAACCCACTTCTGAAAATTGAAATATTTCAGAATGAATTCCAAAGGATTGTTTCAGACAGGCCAATCAGCACGGCAGTAAGATTGCTGCTCATAACACCAGCAACTTGGATTTAGGAATGAGCCCAGATCACTGGAGGCTAGTCGGGGGAAGGATGAGCGAGCATGCCAAAGGACACTTTCCTCCTCTGGAGAGAGAGAGAAGGTTCCTGCCGTCACTGCAGTGCTGCCACTATGGTGATCACAAGTGGTAGTGCAGTGTTATGCAGAGAGGGTGGAAGGATGTCTGCTCGATGCCCAGCCATTGTACTGTTCTACACACCTTCACATTGTACTCCTTGTGGGCCGTGGTCAGGAGAAACATGGGAAAATTGACCCAGCTACTGAGATGATGCTCCCTGGTATATTAGGGCCCCAAGCCACCACCGGAGATGTCACCTGATGAAGCATGCAGATTTGTGGATAAGTCCTCCACTCTACTATGCCTCTGGGTCATAATCAAGACCTCATGTAGGCCAGCACACAGGTAAGGAGCATGGGTGGATTGGGTGAGTTCTGGTGGCTGCATGAGGGAATCGGAGATTAGATGGAGGCATAACCCTCCCCCCCCCCGAAAAAACGGTTTCTTTTTCCTTGTCCTGTTTTTTTTGTGTGTTTTTTTTTTTTACTCTATCAGTGCTGTCATATCTCAGTTTAAAACAGAGTTAACAACCTGTTTGTTGTTTGTCCATGACAGCCCGGCCAGTTTACAGGGGGCTCATTTTCAGTAGAATCCTGCTTCTGCTCAGTTTCACAGCTGAGGGGACTAAAGCACCAGGAAGTCAAATGACAAGTCCAAGGTCACACAGGGAGCCAGTGACTGTGTGGGTAGGGTTCAAACCTGTGACCTTCACTTTTTTCACAACTCACTGCTGTAATTACTGACTACATTGCCTCTCCAATGAATAAAAATCCATTTCTAAACTGGCACCCCATTCGGTTAGGCTAGAGTTTATAAACTGAGAAGCAGTCAGAAGAATAAGTCATTTGAAAAGCCTCACTTTGGTAGTGGGCAAAGTAATGGAATCACTACTGAAGCAAAGGATTGGAGAATACATGGGTGGCTAAACCAGAGGGACCGGACTGGCCACGGCCCCCCACTCTTATTCCTGGGTGGGCCACATATGTATTCTGCCCCCCACACAGTTTTTTGACACTATGTATTTTTTTTATTAATGTATAAATGGACTGTATATATTATTCTCAATCAATATATGCAGCACAGAAATTTAAATTTCATTGTAGTACAATCAGCTGCTTATAAACACCAAATGTATACCAATATCATAACGGTAATACAGTCCATGCAGTTATCTTCCTGCCAGGTTACTATGTAACTCTGAATATAGAATTTGTTTATAGCTTCTCCCAGTATTACTATGGTGATGAGTGCAATCTGCAAGTAATACTGGGGAATAAAGAATAAAGGAACCAATAAATTAATTCTTAATTCAAGCCAATGAAATATCAACACACAGCAGCCACTAGTTAAGAGCAGGAACATGGCATACTGGTAATCAAATTGAGTGGGTTGGCAGGTAATAGACGTGCCAGATCCTGAGAGACTGACGTAATAAATTCATGGTCAAATCCTGCCTTTTTACATAAAAGTATGATTTGTTCTGCTGCCTATTAATTACGAGTGCTGTGGTTCCGATTTGTTTTCTGCCTGATGTAATAATTTATTTGTGGGTAATCAAAGTTCCAAATCCTGAGTGACTAAGGTGAGCTGTCGAATCCTGCCATTTTCTACAACAGTAGGATTTGTACTGCCACTGCTGCCTATTAATTCAGGTGGTTCAGATTAGCTTTTGCCGAGTATTTTCTCTTTTTTTTCTTTGTGGGTAATTGAAGTGCCAGATCCTAGGCTGAGTGACTGAGATAAATTGTCAAATATAGCCATTTTCCATAACAGTCTGGTCTGTACTGCAAACCACACTGTTGTGGAAAACAGGTGGATTTGACATTTGACCTCAGTCACTCATCTACTGCCTATTAAATGAGTGGTTTTGATTTGTGTTTGCTGCCTAATATCAGTTGTTTTTTTGGTTTTGTTTTGTTTTTTATTTGCAAGTGTGTGTAGACAGTGGCTTCATATGGCCTTGGGACTTACTTTTATTATTTTAAGCCCTCACCCTTCTACATAGTATGTTTTGTGGTCAGAGCACCTTTAGCTGTAACAAGGGCTTGTTTGTGTGGCTTGATGATTTTGTAATGTTTGTGAACTATAAACTGTTTGATCTGGATGTTTTGGTGGGGTTACTGCAGCAAACAACTCTATCTGACCCACTGCCAAAGGGTTAAAACATAGTGATTATCGGTGGTGCTTGCAGTTGATTAGCAAGTGTGTTTGCTAATAGATATGTGTCAGTGCTGCTCTGGAGTGAGAGGGGCCACCTTTTTCATAATTAAGGAAAAATATCTGACAAGATTACTGGTTTTGAAGCACCCCCTATAGTCCATCTTCCTCTTGAGGCACCCTATGTTCATTGACGCCAACTGATGTAATGTTCCTTCCTGTGCGGCAGCCGCCTGTAGATGACGACTGCGATGGGCATGGGCAGGGTGACCAGGAGTCTAGGGTAGACATTGACAACCCAGCTTTGACATGAGCATTGTCCAGAGTTTTCTGCCATCATTTTACATCGATCTATGAATTTACTGTTTCCACTGTGGTGTCCTTCAAAACAAAATCTGACACGGAGACAGTTTGCAACTTTTTTAACTGTGGCTGTCATATATGCCCATTAAATGTTAAAAGCTCCTTCTGCTCTCTGGCAGTTGTGTGTGGTATCTGGTAGGAGTTTTTTTTAAACACTGATGGAGTTGGGAAGCTTAATGTCATTGTTCATTTTCTTGTCTCTTTACTGCCCTTGCACGCTCCACCCTTTCCCCTTCCATTGATCAGCTTATGTTGGTCAAGCCCATTGACCACTCACCGCCCCCCCCCCGTCTGGTCTGTGATCTGGTCTCAGAATTTAGGCATCTTGAAATTAAAAAAGGGGCAAGGAGGGAGTATGTGTTAAGAAATGCATTGGCTTTGAGACATTGTTGAAGCTCGCCAGCTCATCTTCTGTGCACCTACTATAAAAATACAACCTGGCATTGCTGATCTCACCTGGTACAAGAGTAATGTGAGTAATATCAGTCAATTGCTGTCGAGGGGGATTATGTCAAACAGCATTCGTGCATGCTGCGTACAAGAAGGAATGTACTGCACAGCACCACTCAAGATAATGAGTCTAATTAGTTTATTATTAATTAGAATACATTCTTGATGTGACATAATTTATTTATATGAAGTTAGCACTGTGAACGATAAAAAAAGACACCAAAACACTTCAAAAAGTGTAAAATTTTCTGGGGGCCTGGGTGACTCCCAGACCCCCTGTCACTTCAGTGAAGATTCTTTGCCCCCAACATTGAACTTAGTTGAACCGCTCCTGGGAGAATACCTTGTTATCAGAGGTCTACAAGATCCAAGGCAACATGGATTCACTGAGTTGGGGTCCAGCCAGACAAACCTGATTGAGTTCTTTGACTGAGCAACAAAGTAAGTGGATCTTTTGGCTTTGTCCCACACTGGGCAGTGGTAGATAAATTAACCTGATATGAAGTTATTAAAAGCATTATTACATGGCTAGCAAATTGGTTAGAAGGAAGAATGCAGAGTTTCAAAAAAGCTCTGTTCATCAGAAGAGGGGAGAGTCACAAGTGGGGTTCTGCAGGGCTTGGTATTGGGACCAATTTTATTCCAACTTTTTGTTTCCCATTTAAATGAAAATATTGTGAGCCACATCACAAAATACACAGATGATGTAAAACTGGGTGGCCCCTGTCGAACCATGAAACAAAAAATTACAATTAAAAAATACTTGGACTCCATAGCAAACTGAACACAGCAGTGGGGCACGTCACTAAACACCAGTAAATGCAGTGTCATACATATGGGGAAAAAAAACCCATGTTTGAATATGTTCTAAATGGCATTAGGTTACAATCAAACTCAAGTGATAAAGATCTGGGTATAACTATTGATTCAAATCTTACATTTAAAGAGCAATGTTCAAATACTGTCTAAAGTGAATCAAACAGTTGGGGCAATAAGAAGAAATATTAGACGTCGCTCATCAGACATACTACTGCCTCTGTACAGGTCCTACATGAGACTGCAATTAGACTACTGTAGTCAAGCTATGGAGTCCCTATTTGAGGAAAGATGTGGATAGGCTAGAGTGAGTCCAGCACAGGTATACCAGTCTGTAAATGAGGCAGTATAATGCAGTGGTTTAAGGCTCTGAGCTGCAAATCTGGAGACCTGGGTTTGAATCCCACAACCCCCACTTGCATACTGTATGACGCTAAGCAACTCACTTAACTTCCTTGTGCTTCCAAGTCACACCTGGAAACAAGCTTTGACTTAGTGTGCCTCTCCTGGTTAAACAATTTCCCCTTTCCCTTTCCCTAAAATCAGTACCATATGAGTCAAGACTAAAACAACTGAACTTGCATAACTTGGAAATGAGAAGAAAGAGGGGTGTTATCTTATTTTATTACAATATTATAAATGACCAATACTTAATGAATGAACTGAACCTAGAATTTAAGGACATACATTCAATTACAAGGGGGCATCCATTGCAGGTAATCACAACTCAATGTCGAACTAATTAAAGAAAGTATTTTTATACAAAAAGGACATCTAATTTATGGAATAAACTGCCTGAAAAAATAATTGCAAACAGAAATAAAGACATTTTAAGAGAAATCTAGACAACTATATAAATGAAGGAGGAAATATGAGCTTTTTTAGTGCAGTTTAAGGAGCTACGTATAGGCCAAAAGCCTCTTTTGCTCCTCCCAGCATTAGTGACCAGGGAGGGGCAGTTGATGTGGTTTATCTGGATTTCAGCAAGGCCTTCGACACCATTCCACACACAAGGCTGGTAACCAAACTGAGTAGCCTAGGAGTAGGTCCTAAAATAGCAAAATGGGTGGAGAATTGGCTTAGTGATAGGAGCCAAAGAGTGATGGTAAATGGGGTACACTCTGGGGTGGGCAAGATAACTAGTGGGGTGCCGCAGATGTCAGTGTTAGGCCCAGTCCTCTTCAATGATTTTAATAGTGACATTGCAGAAGGACTGGAGGGGAAGGAGTGCCTATTCACGGGTGACACAAAAATCGGCAACAGATTAGACACACCGGGTGGTTGAAAGAATTAAGGAGGATCTAAAGAACATGGAAGAATGGTCACAAGTTTGGCAACTAAAATTCAATGCAACAAAGTTCCAATCATGCACTTCGGGCACAAAAACATGGGCAACATACCAACTTGGAGGGGGTGGTTATTAGCAGGCATAAAACAGGAAAGGAGACCTGGAGGTTATAATGTCTTATGACCTGAAGGTAGCTAAACAGTGTGCCAAGGCAGTGGAAAAGGTCAGCCGAATGCTCGGATGCACAGGAAGAGGTATCCCCAGCAGAAAGAGGGAGATAATAATGCCCCTGTATAGATCACTGGTGAGACCCCACCTCAAGTACTATGCACAGTTCTGGAGGTCCCACCTCTGAAAAGATACAGATAGGGTGGAGTCGGAGCAAAGAAGGGCAACCAAAATGGTGCAGGACCTGAATCAGAAGCACTATGAAGAAAGGCTTAAGGATTTAAATGTGTACTCCCTAGAAGACAGGAGGGAGCAGAGGATATGATAGAAACATTCATGTACCTTACAGGAACAAACAAGGTACAGGAAGGGAGGGAGCATTTTCCAACGGAAAAGATGCTCAAGGGCAAGGGTTCACAATATGAAGCTGGAAGTGGGGGGCTGAGAGAAAATGTGAGGAAGTACTTCTTCACGGAGAAGGTGGTGGTGGATGTTTGGAACAGCCTCCCAGAGGAAAAGATGGGGGCTAGAATGGTCACAGGATTTAAGAATGCAGGAATAGCACAAGGGAATCTTAAATGCAAGAGGGGAATGTAAGCCAGAGTCCAAGTAGGGTCTCCAGTGGCACTATAGGTAGGGAAGTTAGGGCAGACTAGGTGAAGGGTCCTTATCTGCTGACAACTTCTACGTTTCTATGTAAATAAAATCTAGTGCCCCAACATAATGTTATGCTCTACCTATTTTGAAAAAAATATCCATTTTCTAAGCCATGTAACATCTAATCACATGGAATGAATTGTTAAAAGGGAGCGGTCTCGATGGACTGCATGGACAGTGTTTGTCTTGTTCTCCCATGTTTCTATATTCCAATATTGGCCCAATGATTGTACAGGTAAAACTCTGAAATTGTTCAACTTATTTTTGTACCGATTGCATACATTCCGCCTGTAAAAAAGTATGTTTTGTTTCAATAAATATGTCACTTTGTGTCAGTGCTGCTGCCCCTTATCCACTAACCAGGATGTCCTTTGAAACAATATTGTACATGCCTCACTGTACCTTTATTGGGTATAAACATTTAAAAATAATAAAATATATTAGAAATAAGAATTGGTTTACAATTTACAACAGATTATTTTAAAAATACCTACATTTATTGCCTCTACTTTACATTAGAAGAGTGCCATGCACATATATTTTTAAATACAATTTGGAAGTGAGACAGAAATAAGGGCCTTTGCTGGGATTTGGCCACAAGTGGTCTTGGGACAAAATTCTGCTGCTCTAAGTAGCTGAGCTACCAGGACACCTGGAACCCTGTGATTCCCATAAATACTATTTTTTCTCAGTGCAAAATCTAGAGATCCACAAATCCTGACTAAGATTTTGAGAAGGGTGCATGTTGCATATATGTAAAATACAATTTAGAATTCAGAATTGTCCCAGATATGGCACTTATTTCTTTCTCACTTTTAAGCTGTACTTGTATTTATAGATTTTATTTAAAGCATGTTGTCTGAGAGATATACCTTGAGTGGAAGCTTAATTCCTGGCAAGATATGGGGGGAGGTTACAAAGGATGTGCAAAGCAGAGAGCAATGCAAAGTACCACACAGTGCAATCAACAGTACATATATAAAATGGAAAAACAATTACAAATTTATGTTCAATCTTAGAAGCAAAACTAGCAAGGCACTATTTTAGTAAAATGTTAAAAATACAAAGATGAGTCTAAATGAAGAGGATGGCATAACAGCATGACAGTAAGACACTGGGGGAGAAAGAAGTGGAGGAGAATGGCTAGATGTAAGAGTAGGATTGTCATTCAAATACAGTATATGAACACCACACCCCTCTAAAAAAATTGGATTAAGATTTGCATAGCTGCCAGTCATGCAATGAGAAAATGAGTCTGTGGGAATCCCATTAGTTCTGGTTGTCCTGGTAGCACAACTGTTTTGAGCACTGAGATGGTATTAGGAACAGACCTGGGTTCAAATCTCAGCAAGGGCATTTATGTCTTTATTACTGTTAATGTATTATAAATATATGCACACTGCCCCCTTCTAAAATAAAATGCCATTCAAATGTGTGTAACTTCTGATTGTTTATTGAGTAATAAAAGTGGCTATGGGAGACTGTCCTTGCAGTTCAAGTGGCTAAGTAATAGAATAATGCTGTGATTTAGATAGACCTACTGTGGGTTCAAATCTCAGCTAGGGTACTTTGTTTTGGTTAGAGCAGCAGACCACTGTCCCAAGCAGACTTGGGTTCAAATCATAGCTAGCATGCTTTTCTTTTTGTTAGAGCAGCAGAACTGTATACTGAGCAGACCTGGGATCAAATCCTAGCCAGTGCACATTTTCGGCACCAAATGAAGTTTATAGCCTAATGTCATTGCCCAACTTGTTTTGCATCCCAAAACAATTGCACAGTCATGAAGCTCCATTGACTTTCCTCATGTGGTTTTGTCATGGGATTCACCTCATAGACTTTGCATGGGTAGAGTGATATGGTGTAGATATAGAAGATTTGTCAGAAAATGTAAGTGGCAGGGAATGAAAACCCAGCAAAACTGCTTCTGATTGTGGTGCCATTGGTGAGAGGGAGTGAGACATAACCAAAGAACATGCCAGCAGAGGTTTCTGATTGATGGAGGGGGTGGACATATCTGTGTGTGCTTGGTGTTTGAGACTGACAGTGTGGAAATTCATTGAAAGAGTGCAGTCGGAAGAGCGAGGATCCTAAAGGTCCACAAGAGCAGCGTGGTACTAAGAATGATAATTCCCAGTTTAAGAGAGAGGACAGCATAGTGGTCAAGCGTAGCAGCTAATTGCTGTAACTTTGATTTGTTTCTTAGTTATAAATGTAACCCATCTTTGCTGACTAAGACTTTGTCCACAACCAGAGGTGATTGTGGAGGTCAGTAAAAGTGGAGTCCTGAGAGAGAGAGAGAGAAATAGCAGCTGGTAGATGCTGCACCATACCTCTTAACTGTACCACATTAGGAGGAATGTTCCTCATTTTACTTCACAAAAGCTCCCTGTTCCACATTGTGAGGACTTGTTCCACATTGAAAGTCAACATTTTAAAGCAAAAATCCATAGTAAAGGAAGCAAAAAATATATTACTTAATTAATAACAAACTTTCTTAAGACAAATGCAACATTTTAACAGTGTTTTGAGCTTCTTGGGTAAAGATTTGATCAAGTGTTCCACATTTTGCCCATTTGTTCCACATTTTGACAGGCAATATTCCGTATCTGTTGGGCAGAATGTTGAGAGGTATGTGCTGCACAAGAATGAGTTTGTCTGGTTTAATTAGCTAAGCAGAGTGCTTTGAAATTTTATTTTACCAGTGAATTGCTGGTGAAATGCCAAACTTCACACTACAAACAGGCAGCTAAAAGTTGCCATTTCACACCAGCAATTCACTAGGAGAAGTCCCAAAAATGTCACAAATTTAAAAAAAAGTTCCCTTCCCCAACCCGCTGCAGAATTCAACAACCCACCTCCCCCCCTGGCTCCTACTGAGACACAGCTAAAGTACCCACTTCCCCCATCCACTCAGCACCCATGCACCAGCATGAAAGAGTTGTAGATCAGGCATGGTCTAATGTAATAATGTAGGTGGGGAGAAATAGGTAGACTGGATGGGCCAAGCAGCCCTTATCTGCCATCAAATTCTGTTTCTATGTTTCTATGTTACTCTACCTTTCTCCCCATTGAAATATTAACATCTCACAAGCACTGATAAAAAAATGCATGAATATAATAACCCCTTCCCTTCACCCACCCACATAGCAACTGGCACCCATAATTCTCCTCCCCCATACAAAAAAGAGAAACCTTCCTCCCCCATCCACTCAGCACCTCCAACCCTCCACCCCATTTCACCCCCATTTAGCACCCGAGAGCGTATGTGACCTAAAAAGTATCAAAGAAACATGGGAGCTGAGGACAGCAACTAGTATAGACCCTCCTCTAACCAAGTCGATCAAATGCCATCTTGGAATGCAAGAATGCACTTATAGTAAAACAATAGATTTTGCTATAGGCACACATTTCCATTCATTTATTTTGGGTACTACAATTGATTGGGGGAAGGAATATTGTTATTTTCAGGTCAGTAAGTTTCAAGGAAGTGACACTTCATGATAGAAGTGTTACTTTACAGATCCTTACTCTGGTAAAGTAGGTACTTCACTACTCTTGGCACTACACAAAGGGCCATGCAAAGTAGCATCACTTTGTGTAGCACTATATGTAGTGATGTTTAAAGACTTTGCCTAGAGCCAGAGTTCCAGTTTACCTCTTACAAGTTTTTTTGGAGTACTGGGAGGTACCTGCTTGATGAGCACATAAGTGTTATTGCATACGTTTTTACACTTCTGTTTCGAAATTGATCAACTTGGTGAATTTGACCCTTAACAGCATGATCAGTATAGGCTTTTCAGTGTTCCTTGTAATGTAGGAACTACTATTCAGCACACATCTAAAAAAAAAAAAAAAGAAACAAATTAAAAGAAAGAACCATCCCCCACTCTCAACGCACCCTCACAATGAAAGTGTAAGTGAATCCCCCTTCCCCCCACCTTTGTAGCATCCAACCAACCCTCTTCCCCCAATTCCAGCCTCTGATAAATTGGAGAAATCAGAAATTGGAAAAATATTACAAAAATAACAAGAACAAAAACCTTGCCCCACACTTTACTTCTGCTCCAAAGTACTGCCCTCCCAGTAAATAATGCCACCCAATTCCCCACCCTCTGTCAGCACCTATATTCCCCCAACATTGTATTGGTCCCACGGTGGGCAACTGTCACAACCTGCCTGCCTCCAAAGCTGGCCATTGTCTTCATGAAAGAAAAGCCCCAGTTTGCACTAATAAAATCATCACTGACCAGCTGGTTTATTGATAGAGCAAGCCCATAAGTGCTTTCATTCATCTGATGGTGGTTGGCCATGAAGGTGGGCAGGTTGTGGTGGTCACCTGCTGCAGGACCAGAATTGGTTGCTGGAGGGAGAAGTGGGGATCAAGGGGTTGCCGGGGTGGAAGATGGAGGAGACAGGTGATTCTGTTATGCAAACGAGCATTTTTCTTTCATCAAGATGACAGCCTGCTGTGGAGGGTATTGGAGTGTGCCAATCATCCACTGTGGGACAAAAATACAGTAAATGTGGGTGCTGGGGGAGAAGACTGGGATATGGGTGCTGACATAGGGTGGGGGATAGGAGTAGCATTATTTACTGGGTTTGTACTGGGGGGAGGAGGGGAGACATTGAGACAGAAACAAGGGTGGGGGGTTTATTTTTGTATTTAATTGTAAGAAATTACTAATACCCAAATACTGAATTCCTGAATATTTGAATAATCAGCAAATATTCAGGAAAAGGTATTTATACAGTCCAAGTAACATCATGTACATTTTAAACATACCAACATACGAACATACTGACCTGCCAACAGAAGAAGACCAAATGGTCTATCTAGTCTGCTCAACAAACTCATACATATTTCATACAAATTCCTAAAAAAAAACTGACAAATTCACAGGCTTAGCAGAAAACAGTTACATATAATTCACGAAGATTATCTATAAGGAAGTGTAACCAGGCTCTCACCCCTTGCCTATTCAAGCCTAGTTACTAAATGGTTAAAGTGCAAAAACAGAGGCCCTGAGTACCAGAAGATTCCAATCTCTACTTCCACCTCAGCCTAAAGCCCTCTATACACTGGGATTGTTAACACATTTTTAAAGCTCTTAAAAAAGTTTAATAACCTGAAAGTACAGTTCACATCTGCACTGAACATGGTTTGAAACTGTATTTAAAAACTGTTTTGAAGCTCTGCAAGCGACCTAGGGCCCGATTCACAAAGCACTTAGATTGAAGCAAGGTGCCTGCGCCAAACATATATGGCACAAGCAGCACCCTGCATCCAAAACAGCCCCAAGAGCTGTTCACAAAAGCAGATTGCATCAGCCTCAGGCTGCCTGCCCCAAACAGGGCTTGCGCTGCCCTTGCACCCAAATATGGGCTGCAACAGGGCACAAGGGGGCATGTGGCTGAAGCAGGCTGCCACATCCCCCTAATTGGGATTTACATAACTGTCCCAAAGAGAGAGAAATTCTAAGTACCCTTAGACCAGCTAGGGTTGGTCTAATTGTACTTCGAATAAGCTCCTTCAGGGACAGTAGACCCTCCGATCCCTGATTGTGCCATGCATACGTATATTGCACCTGCCCCCCCATAGTTAATAATTCAGCTGTTCTCCTTCCCTGATTCCTGATGTTGCCATAATAATTATTAATGCAGCCCTCCCCAATTCCCTATGTTGTTGGTAGTAGTAGTAGAAGTAATACAGTCCAGTGCCCCTCTCCCTGATCTAAAAGGTGCCAGCACTATTAGTAATATTCTGGGCCAGTGACCAGCACAGCCCACCTCACACCTCCGTGGCTGGCCACCGACTGCACTGTCAATGAGCCTGCTGTAATGTGGCTTACAGTAGGCTCATTGACGGTGCAGTCAGCGGTCAGCTGCTGAGGTGTGAGGTGGGCTGTGCTGGTCACTGGCTCAGAATATTAATATTAGTGCTGGCACCTTTGGGGTCAGGGAGGTGGCAAGGGACTGTATTACTACTACTGCTACCAACAACATAGGGGATCAGGCAGGGGGACGGGTGCATTTTTAATTATTCTGGTAACATCAGGAATTGGGGAGGGGGTATGGCTGAATGAAAAATTAATATGGCAACATTAGGAATCGGGGAGGGGCGCTGCATTAATTATTATGGCAACATCAGGAATCAGGCAAGGGGATGGGTGAATTAATAATTATACTGGCAACATCGGAGAACATGTGGAGGGCCGCTATGCCACCAACCGCAATGTGTCACTTATATGGTATGTGACGGGTACATCAGGGAAGGGGGCTGCTAGCCCAACAGGGACTAGAGTGGCATACAGCCACCCCGCGGTTTGTAACACACACTGCTGGTGTGCCATCTGCTTGGTGCCTGGCCCCAGTTGCCACAAGCCATTGGACTTAGCCACCAGGACCCTGCCTGTTAGTGAATAGGGCACAGGATCCCTGGTGCAGGGGGCATTGGCACAAGCTGATTTATTGCCACCGCTTGCACCACTCTAAGCCCCTTTTGTGAATCAGGGCCCTAATTTTAAAACTGGTTTTAAATATGTTTTAAACTCAGCATGGTTTACATGGCATTGCAGATGGGAGATTAATTTGTGTTTCTGCTAAAGTGCTGGCACTTGATCCTCTGGCTGTGCTAGCACTGGACTTTAAATGTTATAGGGCTATAATGTGAATGCAGTGTGACCATGTTCAAACGTGGTTTTGAAAGACATGCCAACAGTGTGGAGGCACTTCTGTGGTGAGTTAAACAATGTTCTTTAAAAAGTCTTCAAAAAATGGACTGCCAATGTGTATAGGGCCAATAAGGGAAGGGTATGTGTGACTCACTGGGGTTTGGATTCCTGAATGCCTGAGGTATGTTACACAACTCAGAGAAGAGCAGATATCCTGTAGTAGAGAAAGAAGCAGGGTGTCTAGAAGGTCCCCCCTCCATGGGGGGAGGTGCTTTCTTACTAGAGGCAGCAAGGAAGCTGGGAACAGAGCCAGGGGACACAGCAAGGGAGATAGTTCAAGAGAACTATAGCAAGTCTGTGAATGGAGATGAAAGCAGAGATGTAAAATGAGTAGTGAATTTATAGGCCGTACATTCTCACAGCGCGAGGAAAGTATATGGAGAAATCAGGGTCTCCCCTCAAGGGAGTCACCTGGAGCTTTCTGAGAACCCACCCCAGGTTTCAAGGCAGTGGAAGTTGGTGGCTTAGGCCATAGGTATGGAGCCATGGAGAAATCATAGAGAAATCTTCTTTTCAACAGCCATCAAAATGACTCTGATTGACAGATGTCATATATGTGACAAGCATGGCCTGTGAAGGTATATGTCTCTGCCCCAGAAGGCTCACAAAAGTTATTCTGTTGTTAGCTGGACTCGGGAGCCAGGGATAGGTTGCAGGGAAGCCTGGGAAGAGTTTATATTTAAAATCAGCCCCTCCCAGGGAAGAGAGTAACAGAAGACCCCAAGTGTACCAGAGGGCAAGTCACTGTAAGAATATAGCAAAATGCCTAGCTCTGGGTACAGCAGTTAAAAGATTAGGTAAACTGCATGTATATACAGTAGTTAGATGGCTAAATAATCTATGTGGAGGGCTCCCAGAATATCAGGGACCCTACTGAAGAACCCTATTTGAACATTTATTATCTGCAGGATGGGCTTTGCCATATGTATAGAAGGCTCCCTGTAATCCATGTACCATAGGAGCAAGCTCTATATATTTTGTGTCCCTGTCAATATGTGCATCCCAACTGGGGACCAAGGCCTCTGTGTTGTGGTCAATAAATGTTCAATGTGCTTGACTCGACTTCATCTTAGTGGACAATAGCATTTGTAAATGCATAAAAAAATTATTACAGTTATCAGCAGCTTTAAAGGAGCAGTCCAACATTTTTTTTCTAAAAATGCTAGTTCTAGCTACAATTAACAAAAATATTATCATACCTGCCAGATCTCCTTTTCTAGGCACTGTACCTCACATGCTATGCATCATGAGTTTTTTTTGTTTTCTTGATCCTAAGTCTGCTAAATCTACAGTGCTATTTCTAAGCCAAATGTGGTGGCCATCTTTTTCTTGAGAAAGATGTACATCAAACAGTTGTAAGATGCTCAGAGGTTGGTGAAACTGGAAAATGTTACCACTAAATAAAACTGAAAGATGACTGGAATCCTTTATAGTGAAAAAAGATAGGGTCAAATGTTTTGCCATTTTGTTGCATTGATGCTTTAAGGGGCCTCCAACTAACCCCCAGTGCCCAGATACAATATAGAACCCTGGTCAGCTCCTTACCTTGCAAACTGGGACCTGTAAGTACCCAGCTATTTACATAAGCAAATTGATCCTGTTTAAAAAAATAGGTATGAATTTAAAAACAGTCAATAAGTAGGTCTTCAAAGCTTTGAAAAGGGTATGACATTAGCAGACTGGCAAATATACAGGCCAAGGGCATTCCAAAGGCTAGAACCAGCATGGGAAAAGGAACAGTATACTAACTAGCATAGCTTAGTGGGTGGAAGAATTAACAAGTAATTCACAAGCTGGCCCGGTGGCACAGAGCGTTGAGGCACTGCACCCCACACCTTGCACCATGTCGATGACCCAAGTTCGGGAGTGAGCCTGGGTCATCAGAGGTCGTGGGGGGTGAGAGGATGCGAGTGGCTGTCGGCTGGCGGCCCTTTGCCTTGGGAGGGAGGAACAGGTGTCCTCTGAGCTTGGCTGCCCCTGGAGGAGGCTGGAGTGGCTGCATTGCTCTGAGGACTGCCAGTGCTAGGCTGAGGAAGGGTTGAAGAGACTGGCACTGGAGCTGTGGTGCACATGTGCACCTCCACGCACATGCATTACTACTTCCAGTATCTTGGGAGTAGGACCATCATGGGGAGTTAATGGAGGAAACAGCAGGAGCCACTGGGGATGATGCCTCCGGACCGGCTCAGGGGATCTGCTGGGGCACTCATTGCACCTCAAGATCCTGCAGGACTCCGAGACCAGTAGGGTTGGTGGATGACAAGGGTGACCCACTGCAGAAGGATAAATACAGTTGTTAAAAAAAAACAAAAAAAAACAAGTAATTCACTTGAACACAAGGGTGTGCAGGTACAGACCTCCCATAGGGCAGTTACAAGTTAAAATGACTGTCCAGAATGAAGTACAGAGAATACCAGAATCAAGACTTTACATTTGAGTCTGGGGTTCAAAGGCAGCCAGTATAAGGCTTTGAGTACAGGGGTAATGGGTGCATTGAGAGAGGCACCAGAAATGACATGGGCAACTGCATTTTATATGAGCTGAAGTGGAGAGATGGTATAAGTGGAGACCAGGGAGGCCATATAACAAGCTATTAAAGCACCCAAGTCTGGAAATGTTCAGGCTATGGACTATTATTTTTGTAGTGCCTGGAGTCATGTACTTTCCAATATGAATTACATTAATAAAATGAAGCCAACGGTTTTAACAGTGGAAGGAATCTGAGAAGAAAATGAGAGATTAAAATCAGCTAATACACCTGTTTTTCACAGAGATCTTCAGTGACAGAAGGAGGCATAAATCACACTGCTTGATTCAGAACACATTTTTGTATGTTACTCATCTGAAACCGAGGACAGGGAAATGAGAACTCAGTGTTTTCTGCTCTAAGTTTCAATAAATTCAAGCACCCATGCACGATGTCAAATACAGTGGCAGGATATCCATAATAACAGGGGTCAAGTCAGGAAAGCAATATATAAGCAAATTATCAAACTGGGAATAACAGAGTCTGAGGGAGACTTGGTGGTGTTAATATATTCTCTAAACCCTAACAAGCATTTGTCAATGCCGAATGTTGGCTTGCTGGCATTGGCATTGGCACTGGTAGTGCAGGAGTTAGAGAGATGCATAATAGGAATGGCAGTGAAGTATTGCACTGACGCTAACCCCACCCCCACTCTGCAGAGACTGACAGGCATTGGGGCTGTGCCTTTGGCTCGTTGGCCATTTCACCTCACTCAACCCTGTAGACACTTACAGATGTTGTAGTGCGCCTTGGGGTCTTCCAGCTTTATACTCACCCCTTTCCATAAGAAAATACACTGAGATGGGTGCAGTATAGGAGAATGGTGTGAATGCTGAGGCTGAAAATCCTAAGCACACCTTGATGCCTGTCACTGGCTGCAGGGTGGGGGTGGAATCAATCAATCAATCAATCAAACTTTATTTAACCAGCAAATCATCCTTGAACAAGTTCATTTGCAAGATGGTCCGGGGCAGGATAGTACAGATACAGTACAGTGAATAATACATTTAATACACTTTATACAGGGTGTATCAGTGAAGTGGCAGTAACATCAGCAGCTAATACAGTGTGAGCAGAGATGTAATAAAATTGAAAGTGACACCTAGTCAAAGGAGCAACATGTACACAAAGCAAGAGTAAAACGATGAGGCATAATAAGGACTGACAAGGGTGACTCTGCATAGGGGTAGGATGGAGGGATGGGTGAATGTGAATGGGGATAGCTAACAGGAGGGGAAGGTTAAGACAACCAGAATACAACCAGAAGGTAAGAAAATATATGGAGAGAAGTGCTACAGTTGTACGTAGAAGTGCAGGGTATATGAGGAGCCAAGCAGGAATGGAGTGAGCATTACGGACAACAATCCCAAGTCACACCCCTGACACCTGTCAGCCTCTACAGAGTAGAGTGTTATGGTTGGAAACCCAAATGCCCAGGCTGTTTGTTGGTATTTTTGCTCCAAATTTAAAAAATTGACTTTTTGTGACTTCTTCTCATCAACAGTGGCACTATCACTTCATTTCTCAATCCCAAAAGGTGGTTTTGCACAGCGACTGCACCATTTGGTGCCACAGGTGTGAAAACACATTTCTGGCAGTATGTGAAAGACAGCTATACTGTTCATGAGGTGGTGTGGAAAAATTTTATTGTTGAAAATCTGGAGTGAAAATATAAAAAATTGGTGAAGTTACAAACGTACGTAGATACTGTACAATGCACACCTGTAACGCAATCATTTTTATGTTTGCTTGCACGCATGTGCAAGAAACATAGTGCCATCATCTGAGATTTCGGAGGTGTGTCACCCCCCTCTTCCAATTCAGTCAGTGTGTTGGCAGGCGCGGACACTGTAAGCCAATGCATGCTGGACCTGTCTATGACAAGCTCCAAAATGCAGTGGCATACAGTTGAAAGGGAGAGCTACCCTTCAGTGAGCAGCGATAAGATATCTCCTGCTCATGGCCAGCTCCCCCTACACACACACACACACACACATGCATACTGCGTGCGGCGCCCCCTCACGCACACACTCTATAGCCGACGGGGGTGCCCAATCCCCCGTTGGCTGTGCTACGCTCCCCCCCCAAGCCTTCCAAATGCCACACTGGGTGCCCACCCCAGCATGGCAACTCAATGGTATAGCCAACGGGGGTGCCCAATCCCCCGTTGGCTTCACTGTCTCTCCTCCCCATGCTATCGCTGATAGAGTGCCCAATCCCCGTCAGCTTCCACTCTCCCAGTACAAGGTGCCACGCGTGAGGCCCACCCAGCGTGGCAACCATCTAATTGACAGTGGTGCCCAATCCCCGTCGGCTCCACACCCCCACAGCTGTCCTTCTGCCATAGTTGGGAGCCCACCCAGCGTGGCAAACATCCAGCGTTGTCTTTTTTAACCTGTAAAGCAAAAGCGGTCCCACGAGTCTTCCTGCCCCACCACAACCCGCACCCACCCTGCATCCTGCCTCCCCACCCCTCACCCTACTTACCTCCGAAGTCTGGCGCGACGATCTTCGGTGGACCGGGAACACGTCTGCACTCTTCAAAGCCGACCGCGAACTGAGGAAATGCCGGTAAGCTGTATAATGGGCTAGATAGGGTTTTTTCAACTTTGTTGCATATCTCAGGCATTTTTTGGAATTTTTGCCCAAATTTTCAACATGGGTTTTGGGACCCCTTCTCATGAATGCTGTCACTGTCATTGCGTTATTCTGGCCCGAAGGTGATTTATGATCATGCTGCGAAATCACCTTTCAGGAACCGATTAATGGAAACGACACTGCCAGTGTTCATAAGGTGGGCTCTCAAGAAGCCTATCTTGAAAATCTGGTGGAGAAATTCCAAAAAATGACTGTTTTACGAGCGTGCAATGCGCAGTTCCTACGCATGCTCGTAAGTTCGCGAATTTTCAATATTTTCACTCCAGATTTTCAACATTGCCATTTTACCACACCTTCTTATGAGTAGTACAGCTGTCATTTTTCACATCTCACCCAAAATGTGTTTCCGCCCATGTAGCGCACATTGGCGCAGTCGGTGTACGAAACCAATGTACGGGACAAATTAAGAAAACCACAGTGACACTGTTCATGAGCAGAGGTCTTAAAATGGCTATGTTGAAAATTTGATGAAAAAATTCCTAACAAGCATTTGTCAGTGCCGAATGTTGTTTGCTTCTATGTGCTGTTTAGATATTTGGAAGTCATTGGAGTGCAAATATTGAAAATTTGCGAACTTACGAGAGTGCGTAGGAACTGCGCAATGCACGCTCGTAAAACAGTCATTTTTAAGAATTTTTTCACCAAATTTTTAACATAGCCATTTTAAGATGTCTGCTCATGAACAGTGTCACTGTGATTTTGTTAATGTGTCCCATACATTGAGTTTGCACACGACTGCGCCATTTACGCTACATGGTGAAACACGTTTTGGGCAGGATGTGAAAATGACAGTAGTACTGCTCATAAGGAGGTGTGGTAAAATGGCAATGTTGAAAATCTGGTGAAAATATTGAAATTTCGCGAACTTACGAGCCTACTTAGGAACACTGCATATGCTAAGTAAAACAGTCATTTTGAATTTTTGCACCAAATTTTCAACATGGGGTTTTGGGACCCCTTCTCATGAATGATGTCACTGTCATGGTGGTATTTGGGCCCGAAGGGTGATTTTACAGTCACTGCGAAATCACCCTTCAGGCCTGAATAGCCATGACAGTGACATCATTCATGAAAGATCCCAAACCCATGTTGAAAATTGGTGCAAAATTCAAAAATGCCTGAGATATGCAACAAAGTTGAAACCCCCTATCTAGGCCATTATACAGCTTCGGCATTTCCTCAGTTCGCGGTCGGCTTTGAAGAGTGCAGGCGTGTTCCCGGTCCACGAAGATCGTTGCGCCGAGTCCGGAGGTAAGTATGGGGTGAGGGGGCGTGGGGAGGCTGGAGTGCGCAGTGGGTGGTGCGGGTTGTGGAGAGGGTCGGGAGATGCTCCACGGGACCGTTTCGTTTTCGTTTAAAAAAAAAAGACTTAGTGGACCATTTGCCATGCTGGGGTGGGCTCTCGGCATGGCACAAGGACATTAGGGGTGTTCAGCCAGCGGGATTGGGCACCCCATTCGGCCAAACTCATTGCCACGCTGGGGTGGGCTCCCAGCGTGGCACCTACAACTGGGGAGTAGAGGCGCAGCTCAGCCGGCGGGGATTGGGGACCCGTTGGCACACAGTAGGTGCGGGGCCTTACGCCTGCTTGTGGGGGAGCTACGCTTCAGTGGGCTTCTTATCTCTGCTCACTGAAGCGTAGCTCCCTTTCAACTGGCATGCCACTGCATTTGGGCGTGTCATAGACAGCTCCAAAATGCATTGCTCAGGGGCCGCTGCCAGCACACTGCCTGAATTGGAGGAGGAGTACACACCTCCGAAATCTCCGATGATGGCACTATGTTTCTTGCACATACGTGCAAGCAACATAAAATGACTATTTCTGGCGTGCATTGTGCAGTTCCTACGCATGCTCGTAAGTTCGTGAATTTTCAATATTTTCACTCCAGATTTTCAACATTGCCATTTTACCACACCTTCTTATGAGCAGTACAGCTGTCATTTTTCACATCTCACCCAAAACGTGTTTCCGCCCATGTAGCTCACAATGGCGCAGTCGGTGTGCAAAATCAATGTACTGGGACAAATTAAGAAAATCACAGTGACACTGTTCATGAGCAGAGGCCTTAGAATGGCTGTGTTGAAAATTTGGTGAAAAAATTCCAAAAAATGACTGTTTTACGAGCGAGCGATGCGCAGTTCCTATGCACGCTTGTAAGTTTGCGAATCTTCAATATTTTCACTCCAGATTTTCAGCATTGCCATTTTACCACACCTTCTTAAGAGTACTACAGCTGTCATTTTTCACATCTTGCCCAAAATGTGTTTCTGCCCATGTAGCACGTAATGGCGCAGTCAATGTGCGAAATCAATTTTAGGGACACATTAAGAAAATCACAGTGACACTGTTCATGAGCAGAGGTCATAAAATGGCTATGTTGCAAATTTGGTGAAAAAATTCCTAAAAATGACTGTTTTACGAGCGATGCGTTGCGCAGTTCCTATGCATGCTCATAAGTTTGCGAATTTAATATTTTCACTCCAGATTTTCAACATTGCCATTTTATTACACTTCCTTATGAACAGCACAGCTGCCATTTTTCATATGCCGCCCAAAATGTGTTTTCGCACATGTAGCGCACAATGGTGCTGTTGGTGTGTGAAAGCAATGTTTGGGACAGATTAAGAAAATCACAGTTACACTGTTCATGAGCAGAGGTCTTAAAATGGCTATGTTGAAAATTTGGTGACAAAAGTCCATAAAATGACTGTGTTACGAGTGAGCATTGCGCAGTTTCCACGCACCCTCGTAAGTTCATGACTTTGTAAAATTTTAAGTCCAGATTTTCACCAGTGGCATTTTTCCACACTTCCTTATTTACAGTACAGCTGTCATTTTTCACAACATGGCCGAAATGTGTTTTCACACATTCAGCGCAGAGATGTGTGGTCGCTGTGGGAAATCATTGTTCGGGACAGATAAAGAAAACCACAGTGACACTGTTCATGATCAGAGGCACCAAAATGCCTGAGTTGACAATCTGCTGTAAAAAAAATCCCCAACCTAATTATATTACAGTTGTGCGTTGCACAGTTTCTATGTACGCTTGTGACTTCACCATTTTTTTAAATATTTTTACTGCAGATTTGCAACATTGCCATTTTTTACACCTCCCCATGAACAGTACAGCTGTCATTTTTTATATCCTGTTCGGAATGTTTTTGCACCTGTGGTGCTAAATGCCGTAGTCACTGTGCATAAGCAGCTTTCGGCTAACAAACTGATATTCCCCCTGTTCACGAGGTGGGGTCACAAAAGAACCATGTTGAACATTTGGAATGAAGATACCAACGAATGCCTGAGGTATTAGGGTTTCCAACCATAACGCCCAACCCTGTAGAGAATAACAGGCATCAGGGGTGTGACTTGGGATTCTTGCCTGTAATGCTCATACCATTCCACCCTGCAGCCAGTGAGAGGCATCAAGGTATGCCTTGGACTCTTACGGCCCCAATGTTCACCCCATTCTCCTATATAGCACCCATCTCACCATATTTCCTAATGGAATAGAGGTATATAAAGACCAAAAACCCCAAGGAACACCATAACACTTGTCAGTGTCTGTAGGGTGAGAGGTGGTGAAATGGCATGGCCGTTATGCCTGACAACCCAAAGGCACACCCCAATGCCTGTCACTCTCTGCAGGGTGGTGGTGGGGTTGGCTTCAGTTCAATACTTCACTGCCATTCCTATTACGCAGCTCTGTAACTTCTACACTACCACTGCCAATGCCAGCAAGCAAACATTCTGCATTGACAAATGCTTGTTTGGAATTTTTTCACCAAATTTTCAACATGGGCATTTTTGAACCTCTTCTCATGAACAGTGGCACTGTGATTTTGTTAATCTGTCCCAAAAGTTAATTTCCCACAGCGACCGCACCATTCTGCACCACACATGTGAAAACACATTGCAGGAAGGCTGTGGAAAATAGCAGCTATACTGTTCATAAGGAGATGTGAAAAAATGGCAAAGTTGAAAATCTGGAGAGAAAATACAAAAAATTGGGGACGTTATGAGCATGCACAGAAACTGCACAATGCACACTCGTAGCACAGTCATTTTTTGGAATGTGTTCACCAAATGGGCTTGTTGGGACCACCCCTCATGAACAGTGGCACTGTCATTTCGTTAATCAGTCCCAAAAGGTGATTTTGCATAGCAACCACGAAATCACCTTTCAAGACTGAAAAACTAAATGACAGTGCCATGTTCACAAGGTCGGGTCCCAAGAACCCCATGTTGAAAATTTGGAGCCAAAATTCCAAAACATGGCTGGGATATCAACCTTAGTTGAACCCCCCCCTCCATTGCCTCCCATTATAAAGCTTATTGTCATTCTTCAGTTTGCAGTTTGACTTTGAAGAGTGCAGACGTGTCCCGGTTCAGAGAAGATCGCAGCTCCCAACCTCTGGAGGGTAAGTATGGGGAGGGGGAGTGCAGGGAGGTGGGTTTGCAGAGGGAAGGTGGGGATGGAGGAGGGGGATGAGGGAGACAATGGTGGACCATTTTCTTGTTTTCAGGGGGAAAAAAGACCACAAGGGAAGGTTTTCTTCATTTACAGGTTACACAAAAAAAATAGGTACACTGGGGAAGGCTCCCAGCATGCCATAATTCTGGGGGGAGAGATGCCAACATGGGGATTGGGCACCACGATGCCGGCTTTTCAGGAGTGAGTGTTGGACAGCAGGGGCCACCATGTTATGGTGTGCCACATAATGCGGGGGAACATGCTGACATGGTGATGGGGATTGAACACCCCGATGTCGGCTTTCTGGGGATTGTGTGGCGGACAGCAGGAGCCACCATATTTATTGAAATGTTTCACCAGGAAAGGCATCTACTGGAGGCATCATCTGCCGCTGCAATGACAAGCCTGTCTCTGATTGCAGCAGCAGATTCATTTCAGCCCTTTGGCTCACTCTGAAACTGCTGTCATCGGCTCACTAATTGGCAGCTCAAGGATGCACCCACTAAAGCATCCCCTGTACCAATAGAACAGATAGACCTTGGAATGCACTTACACCTGGGCTCATAAACTACCCTAGTTTTAATTCATTTAAAAACAGACTGGATGGTTATTTATGTAGCAAGACTGGCATAAAACATACGAGTATGGCCAAGTCTTGGAATCTGGTGTCCACTGAACTGAAGGTAAAAAATTATTTACATGAATTTCAGACTGCATTGTGGAAATCTTTATGTACTACTTGTAAATGCTACATGTGAGAAAGATGGAATTATCTTAACACTGCGTAACTTTGTTTTTATGTAAACGTTTGTATTGTGTGTGGATTGTACAGGGCATCTTGTTGAAAATAGGGATTCTTTCCGTAATCATTTGCTCCTGTATAAAAATAAATTTTATCATTCAATCAGTAGAATAAAAGGACAGTTAAGATAGGCAAGCAGCCTTTTATGATATTAATTTGTTGTTAGTATGAACAAAGGAACAAGCGCTGCTCTCTGGTGAACACCGTAGGATGAGTAATGAGAAAATGATAACATGGACCCAGAAGAAATCTGATAGATCAGTTTGAATGACATGGCTTAAACCCTGCTAAGACCACATCAGAAAGAACAAACTCTGTAACAAATCTTTGACTGAGTCACTGATGACATGGGTTGTCAAAGGCCCACGTAATGCCAGCAAAATCAATACTGTGCACTAGCCCTTACTCCTAGCAACCCACCTTAGATTCTCAAAAGAGCAGTTTCACTTGAAGGTGATTTTTCGAAATCTGGTTGAAATTGCTGAAGAACAGATAAATAAGTAATCCAGCAGTTGGCATGCTAAAGAAATTTTCAGACAAAAGGAAACAGGGAAATGTGGCAATAATTAGAATTCACTGAATCCTCAAGCACGGTCTTTTTGATAAAGGGCTAGACCAAGGATTTGTATTCAGTTGTCAGAAAAACACAATGAAAAAGTAACAGATTCATGATCTTTGTGATAATAGAAGAAACAGCTGATAACACCATTTTCAGAAATGTAGTTGGTCCAGAATGCAAAGGGCAAGTAGGTTAACCAGCTCAGTGACCTGACCCTTACCTACCAGAATGAAAGAACAGAACAATGGCATAGACACAGAGGGAGCAGAGGACTCAACTCAGGTAATGAATGTAGCATATCAATAAATTTAAGTATGTCGGCAGCTTTACCATGAAAAAAACTTTGCAACCCCTTTTGTGGATGGGATGGAGGAGGAGGAGGAGACAGGGAGGGTACTTGCCAATTAAACAGTGAGTTGAAAATATTACATTATTTTGGGGACTCATGGGCAACCGAAGACACCAAGGTTGAACAGTAAGAAACTTTAGTACGACATAAAAAATTATTGTAATCCCTCAATCCCTCCCCCCCAAAAAAAATATATTGGTTAAGCATAGTTTTGCTAGAACACCATATACACTCAGACTTCTTACCCTCATGTTTCAGGACACGAAGTTCAGGAGAATGCCAGGGATGATACTGGACCCTCTCAGCAGCTTTAGTAACCAGAGAGACAACAGCGTCTAAGGAATTAGATAAAATCTGATCATAGCTAGAGGAAGGACTACTTATATCGGTTAGACATACAGCTTCATTCAATTTCTTCGCAAGAGATTCAAAGAAACAAGATAAATCAATGTCCTTTAAATTCTGAGTTTGATTCAGGGCTTAACCACCGGGAGGAGTAAACAACAATCAAATGAAACAATTTTATGATATGAAAAGAGGGCCCTCAGTGGCTTTAGCTGTACCAGTAACATTTGAGGTAGATATATCTTGATCTACCCAGTGGCCTGCCAGGGTAGTAGGTTCAAATACAATACTCTTTGGGAAAGAGTAAAGGTATCTAATATAGCCACAAAATGCTTTGCTTGCAAATTGGAGGTGAAATGAATGTGAAAATTAAAAATATCCAAAATTAGCAATCTAGGGTCACATTTAGCCAACTAAGAACAAAAGACAGAAGTTGTCACAGAATTCAGCATGAGAGTTTGAGAGAGGTAAACTACTGCAACAACTAAGTTATGCAGGAAGGACAGTTGCAAACAGATACATTTGAATGTTGAGCAAGGGGAGAGGGTAGGCTGATCAAACTTAAAGCTAGCTGGTAAAACAAGGTCTAGTCCTAGCCCTCTTTGATCTATTTGAAGAGTGAGTTTCAATCAAGAATTGAAAGAGAAATACAATAACTGATTTTTTGTGACTGTTGTTAGTCTCCATGTATGTTTCTTTAATTGGAATCAGTGGACACATGTACTGGTTCTGGGTTTTAAATGTATGCTAAATAATTTTGCACTAGTAAGTAAGCAGTCATTACTGGTTTACTCTTGAAAATAGAACTTTCATTCTACTGTGCAAATACCTGTACAAAAAAAACTCTTAGTATCACCATCATCAAAAACATAGCCTTCAGGGTAAAGCTCACCTGAGGTGACAGCATTATTTAAGCAGAGAGCAAAGCCAGTTCTGAGGTGCAGAGTGGAGGAAGACTACTCTGGCATGCTGGTGACCTGCGCTCATGCAGTGATCCTAGGACAGCATAAGTGGAGGCTGGCAGGGAGGATATAAGTATCTGAGATGATGTGCACTCCCAGAGATGGGTGGCAGCACAAAGCTGCTCTGTCAGTGACACCAAGGGGTGATCTGCTGTGGCAACATTGGTGAGTGGGTGACCATGTACTACTTGGCACCCCACCCCATGGTCCGTAGTGAGTGTGCTTTTTCAGAAAGATGGTGTGTGGGCCCTGTAACAGGGATAAAAATCCCTCATAGGTGGCAGTAAGACTGGTTAAGTCAATAGTCACACATCTCCATGGAACATAAATGCCTGCATCCTCCCCTGTCACCCTGTTGGCTTCTGCAATCTTGTCTTCTCCCCTCAGTATGCTCTAGCTGGACAAGAAGGGAACCTGGCATCAGGGTTGAGGGGTGCAGGCAGAAGTTGTGTGGCCAAGATGGATGGCAGTGACTGAATCGGGAAGGACTCCACTGAGCAGTGGAGTCCCGGAGAAAGATGCAGCAGAGACACCAGCTCTGAGGTGGCATAATGAGGAGGGGGGAGGACAGAATACAAAGAAAGCAGATTGTAAACAATTTTTAAGTCATAGAACCACACAGTAACTTTGATAGTAGGTTCAGATACAAACCGTTTTGATCCAGCAAGGTGTGATCACCTGTAATTTTGTGCTCTACCAGTATTTACTATACACATCATTGTGAGGGAGAGGTGCTAGGAGTTCTTTAAGCAGGGTTCTCTAAGCAAGTCTGGACTATAAGGTGGGCTGGAATTCCCTTTTGCCAGACTGTCCGGATCATATTCAGTATCTCTCAGCAACAATTCACCATCCCCCTTCCCCCACAGGCAGTCTGGGTGCACCCATGGCTGTTCTTGATTATCAAACCTATCAATATTTTATTCCATGCCAACTAGTTTAAGTATGTTATCAGGGTTCTGTAACAGAGGTGATAATTCCTCTCACAAAAGTCTTCTTGCCTTAGCTCAGACATTTCTGAAGAAATACTTGAAAATGTCAAAGCACACAACAAGGCCTCAGCTTAAATGGATATGATAGTCTCACTCCTCTCTCTGGCAAACTTACAAAATAAATACTCACTCAGTGTGTAATCATAATCTTATCAGAAAGAAGCAGAATATCATGAAAAATGCAGCAAAATATAGCAGGCAAGGAAGTTCTCCTTTCAAAGTTAGCAGTGGTAGTTTTATTTGCTCAGTGCTCTGGGAGTTGGGGGTTGTGATAAGGTGATGCAATAAGGAAATGCACATGAGCAAGCAGACTAAAGAATAAACAAATTGTAGTGTATCTAGCATAGGTAATCATACAATGCAGAGCGCCACCTGGCAGTAAAAGCTGAGATTGCAACGTACAAAGAACAAGAGCTCAGTCTAACAGCTTGGCTAACAGCATTTTCCCTTTAGCTGAATGGTTAGAGCCACTTCCTCTGTGACCAGAAATGCGGTGATCAATCCCATGGTCTGGCACTTACTCTTACAGACCTAAAATTTAATTTACAGAAGATGCCTCCTTCCCCACAAAACTGAAATATAGAAACAAAGACTTTGATGGCAAGTAAGGGCAGCTTGGCCCACAAGGTCTGCCCATTTTTCCCTGGCTACATTCTCACCGCGGACCCTACTTGATCTACAGCCCCCCCCTTCCTTTCCACTACAATTCCCTTGTGCCTGTCACATGCATTGTTGAACACCACCACTGTTTTAACCACGACCCACCTCTGCTGGAAGGCTGTTCATGGAATCCAGAGGACATTACATTGGCAACAGATGTGGGCTCTCACCTGCAGCAAAACAGAAGGAAAAAAATGGAAAGTAATGTAGTGTAGACTCGGTAACTGGACTACAGTATTTGGAAGAGCAATCTTGTACACTAAAAACAAAGGAATCCCAGCACTGTTGTACCACAGCAGTGATGTCAAAATGCTGTTGTATCCTTCTAGTTACATCTCTACCATGGTACAACAAATCAGAATGCACACACACAGCTGCCTTAGTCACAACATCTCTAATCACAGCGTTTTCTGTTTGTTAGTTACACTGTGCCAGATGAAGCATGGTCTGGCATCCCTGACTGGCAAGCTGAGCCCACTAAACCTGTGCCTTTTCTGCTGTCTACCTACTTACCTTCTTGCCTCCCCTTGCTATCAAACTGCCATTCTTGACAGAAACTGCACTTGTTCCAACATGCTTGGTACATGCAGAGAGGGAGAACACCACACTTGTGAACCTTAGAAAAGATGTCAAAATGTGTCATAGTCAGTTGTCTGAAGAGCCTCTTTCTTGAGAATTGAACACCACCAATAGCCCTGGCGGAGCAGGGAGGGGTTTTTGCTGATTAAGCATGTCCCCTCACCACCGCTGCATATGGGAACTTGAGGAGGGGAAGTGGCATGAACAAAAGAGGCCTAGGCAAGTAAACCCAGGCACTGAAACAAAACCACTTTTTTAGCCCTAAATCTCACCATTCCTTTATCAAATACTGATGGTGACAGTCAGGTTTTCCTACACTCTGTGAAGTGCAGTAAAGCTAATTGACATGTAAAGGGTGAAATCTGCTCTACAAAATTTGTTATCTTGGTACTTGGATAGGGTGTGTGTTGGGAGTGGCTCATATACTACAAAAGACAATGTATGAGCCTATTGTGCTCAGACAAGCCAGTGTTGGCATCTCAGTGTTATCATGACAATCACAGACCACTTAAACTTCATTCTCTCTATCTCTCTCCCTCTCATGCTCTCTGTCTCTCTCTCAAGGTTGAATACTTGGCAAGACATCTTGCTGCCAGCACAGGCTTGTTGTATATAATGCAAACTATGTCAACAGCCATGTGTACAGTGTGTGTGTGTGTTGAGTCTGTTCCTTGGGAAGGGGTAGCTATCCCCCACTTGTGAACAACCAGTCCAGTAGGTACCTAGCACTCATAGCTAAAATCCTTGCACAAACAGTCAGAGACCTGAATTCTTTCACTAGTGGTGGATGTTATTTACGTTGTCTACACTGTCTCTTGGATTTGTGGAATAAAAGAACATTCATCCATTAAAAAACTCAGGTCTCTGACTTTGTCCAAGGATTTTAGCTTTGAGTGCTGGATACCTACTGAATTGGTTGTTATATATAGTGGCCCATACATTGTTCTATATATGTAGAGTGCCATCAGGTAGTATAAGTTGAGTTTACAACTGGCAAAGAATAAGAGTCAGACAAACAGTTTGGCTAATGGGATTTTTGCCTTTAGCTGAACTGTTAAAGCTGATGCCTCTGAGACCAGGGAGTCAAGGATCTATCCCAGGTCTCAGAGTCTGGCACTTTCTTTTGCAGATGTATAACTTAATTTACAGATAATGCCCCCCCCCCCCGCCATGACGCTCGCATAGACACACACACACACACACTGGGGAGAGGACATTACAGGGATTTCTTACTTGCTCACCATTTATAGTTTTATTTATTTTGTTTAAAGCAGCAGTGTGATGTAAAACAAGCATTTGTCAATGCCAAATGTTTGCTTGCTGGTATTAGCATTGAAAGCGCAGGAGTTAGACAGATGCAAAATAGGAATTGCAATGAAGTATTGAACTTTACGCAAAACCCACCTCCACTCTGCAGAGATGGACAAGCATTAGGCCACTGATAAGCAGCAGGAAAATCCCAGCCTCCCCCTACAAAACAGGGTACTAAATGAGAAAAAGACCAAGGTAGAAAGGTCAGTAGGGGATGCTGCTACAGAAGGTAAAGCCATCAAAAATGGAGAGCAATAAGTACCAATGCCCATAGTCTGAGTAACAAGCTTCCTGAATTAGTGGCCTTGATGGAGGAGGAACATCTGGATATCGTGGCAGTCACAGAAACATGGTACACACAGAACCATGACTGAGACATAAACATACCAGGATACACTATCTACAGGAGGGACAGGGAGTGTAAAAGAGGAGGAGGAGTAGCTCTCTACATAAGGGAAGGAATCAAAGCAACAGAACAAAAGGGTAAACAGGAGGAGAAGAAGCACTGTGGGTCAATTTGGAGACAGACAATGGTACCACAATCTGCACAGGGTTAGATACAGACTCCCTCAGGGGAGGAATGGACAAGGAAATGATAGAAAGTATACTTAGAATGGCAGAAAAGGGGAGATATTGCTGATGGATGATCTGAATATGCCAGATGTTAACTGGAGTGCAGCTGCAGCAGCCAATCTCAAGAGTGGGTTATTCTAGATGTTCTACAGGGGCATGCCTTAGGCAACTAGTATTGGAACCCACTGAGAGGGAGGAATCTTAGACCTGGTTCTCTCAAATGGAGATGGAGAGAGATCACAGATGTAGAAGTGGTAGCCATCTGGGAGCCAGCCAACATCGAACAGTATGGTTCACAATAAATACAGCAACAGAGTCAAGCTTGCACAAAGGCAAAAAGTACTGGGCTTCAGGAGGGCTGATTTTGCTAAAATGAGTGAGTGCCTAAGGAATGCACTAGCAAATGGACAGGAAGGAGGAGTGGAAGAACAATGGGGAATAATAAAACTACCATCACAGAGGTAACAAGCCTTTGTGTGAAGTAAATAAACAAAACAAAATGACATAAGAAACCACTATGGTTCTCAAAGGAGGTGGCAGTGAAGGTTCAAGAGAAAAAGATAGCATTCAGGAAGAAAAAGGAATCACAGAAGGAGCAGGACAGAGAATTGTATCAGTTAAAGCAAAAGGAAGCTGGCAAGGTAGTCAGAACAGCAAAGGCCTGAACCGAGGAAAAGATAGCCAACTCAGTTAAGAAGGGGGATAAAACCTTTTTTAGGTACATCAGGGAGTGAAGGAAGACCAAGGGAAGGATTGTGAGGCTTAATAAAGGGGAGGGGGTGGACAGAGGGTGACTGTGAAAAGGCAGAGATACTAAACAAATATTTTTGCTTAGTATTTACAAATGAAGAGGGGGAGGTACCTAAAACAAACAATAGAAACACTCTGGATACATAAGTTGATACCAGCCCATTTACAGAAGAAAGGGTTCTGAAAGAACTCTTAAAACTGAAGGTGGACAAAGCAATGGGGCCTGATGGGATTCATCCCAGAATTCTAAAAGAACTAAGGGTAGAACTAGTGACACCACTGACTACCCTTTTAACAAATCATGGAAGATGGGGTGGTACCTGAGGACTGGAGGAGGGCAGATGTGATTCCCTTCACAAAAGTGGGAGCAGGGCAGAAGCAGGAAACTATAGACCTGTTAGTTTAACCTCAGTGATAGGGAAAATGATGTAATCACTTCTGAAGGAAAGAATTTTGAGTACCTAGAGGCCAGAGGGCACAGGACCCAAGGCAACATGGATTCACAGCGGGAAGGTCATGCCAGATGAATCTAATAGATTTCTTTGACTGGGTGACCAAAGTAGTAGATCAGGGAGGGGCTGTGGACATGGCCTACCTAGACTTTAGCAAGGCATTTGACACAGTCCCACACAAAAGATTAATATACAAGTTAGCCAGCCTGGGAGTGGGTCCCAAGATGATAGCCTGGGTAAAGAATTGGCTGGAGAATAGGACAGAGGGTAATAGTAAATGGAGTCCACTCGAAGAAAGGGGGATTACTAGTGGGGTACCGCAGGGTTCAGTATTAGGACTGGTCCTCTTCAATGTCTTTATAAGTGACATTGCAGAGGGACTGGAAGGAAAAGTATGTCTCTTTGCAGATGACACAAAGATCTGCAACAGAGTTGATGCACAAGGTGGGGTGGAAAGGATGAGAAGGGACTTGGCAAGGTTAGAGGAATGGTCAAATGTATGGCAG
Source organism: Neoceratodus forsteri (assembly GCA_016271365.2). Classification (NCBI taxonomy): domain Eukaryota; kingdom Metazoa; phylum Chordata; order Ceratodontiformes; family Ceratodontidae; genus Neoceratodus; species Neoceratodus forsteri. The sequence goes on from CM028133.1 coordinate 617,678,960, forward strand.
CTTAGATTCAATGCTAAGAAGTGCAAGGTAATGCACCTGGGAAACAAAAACACAGGGGAAGAGTACACAATGGGGGGTGAGATACTAACAACAACAAAAATAGAAATGGACCTGGGGGTAGTCATATCAGATGACTTAAAGGTGGGCAAGCAATGTGAGAGGGCAGTAAGGAGGGCTGGGGGGATACTGGGCTGTATAGGAGAGCATCACCAGTAGAAAACAGGAAGTTGTTATCCCTCTGTACAGACAGCTGGTGAGACCCCATCTGAGTACTGCGTGCAGTTCTGGAGACCCAACTCTACAAGGACATAGACAGGATGGAAGCTGTCCAGAGGAGGGCAACTAAATGGTGCAGCGCCTGCACCGGAAGACATATGAAGAGAGACTAAAGGAGCCTAATATGTATAGCCTCGAGGAAAGGAGGAGAGGGGAGACATGATAGAAATTTTCAAGTGCCCCAGGGAATCAACAAAGTCCAAGAGGGTTGCATCTTTCAAAAAAGAGGTGTGCAAGAACAAGGGGCCACAATCTGAAGATACGTGGGGCGGCTCAGAGGTAATGTAAGGAAGTATTTTTTCACAGAGAGGGTTGTGGATGCATGGAACGGCCTTCCAGAAGAGGTTGTGGAGTCAAAAACAGTGGTTGAATTGAAGCATGCATGGGACAGTCATAAGGCAATTCTAGGGGGTGGGGGTAGAAAGAAGTAGGCTGCTGGTTAACTAGGATCTGCAGCTTATCCATTAGGTAGGGAAATGGGCAGACTGGATGGGCCAAGCGGTCCTTATCTGCCGTCAAATTCTATGTTTCTATGAATGGAGCTGGTTCAGTGGCTCAGCAGTAGCACTCCCAGCCGTCACACTGCCACTGGGTTCAGGAGCTGTCTTGGGTTGCTGGGGTTTGCTGGGGTAAGAGGACTGAGTGTCCTAAGAACTGCTTTCCTGTAGTGAAGACTGGAGGCAAGCTGTTTCAAGATTCCAACTACCACTGGGTGGATCCTCAGCTGTAATGCAGGTACAAGCGAATCGAAGGGAAGGGCCATGGTTCTGTAGGGCATGCATGCCTCCACGTGCACACACTAATGTGTTGCCATGGCAGTGGTTGTGGGATAAATGGACAAATGGTGTCAGATGGGGTTCATGAAGCTGTACCAGATCTTTCTGTCTCAGCCTACTTCATCGCCTGGTCTCTGTGGCATTTTGGATGTGTGTCACCAGAGGGATGGCTATCCCTCCTCTGTCCGTGCCACATGGGAAAATCTGTTGGGGGGAACTTAGGCCAGTATGTTTCTATGTATGCCTTTGGGTCATTGCACACAATGCTCATGCCATTTCACCTCACCCTATCCTGCAGACATCGACAAGTGTTGAGGTGTGCCTTGGGGTGTTCGTCTTTACAGTTACCCCATTCCATAAGGACATATGCTGAAATTGGTGCAGTATAGTAGAATGGGGTAAAGTCTGGCACCGAAGAGTCCAAGGCACACCTCGATGCCTGTCACTGGCTGCAGGATGGGGGTGGAATGCCATGAGCACTACAGCCAGCAATCCAAAAGCACACCGCTGATGCCTGTCAGTCTGTACAGGGTGGGATGTTATGGTTAGGAACCATAACACCAGGGCGTTCATTGGTATTTGCACTACAAATTTTCAACATGGCCTTTTTGTGACCCCCACCTCATGAAAGTAGTTGGAACCTCTACTCATGAACAGTGGCACTGTGATTTTGTTACTCTGTCTCGAATGTTGATTTGCTATAGCGACTGCGTCATTCTGCGCCAGATGTATGAAAACACAGTTTGGGAAGGATGTGAAAAATGACAGCTATCCTGTTCATAAGGAGGTGTGGAAAAATGGCAATGTTGAAAATCTGGAGTGAAAATATTAAAAATACTCAAAGTTACGAGTGTGCATGGAAACTGCGCAATGTATGCTCGTAATACAGTCATTTTGTGAAATATTCTCACCAAATTTTCAACATAGGCATTTTGGGACCTCTGCTCATGAACAGTGTCACTGTGATGTTGTTAATCTGCCCCAAACACTGATTTCCTACAGCGACCGCGCCATTGTGCGCCACATGTGCGAAACCACATTTTGGGCAGGATGTGAAAAATGACAGCTGTACTGTTCATAAGAAGGTGTGAAAAAATGGCAATGCTGAAAATCTCAAATGAAAATATTAAAAATTGTTGGAGTTATGAGTGAGCGCTGAAACTGCTCAATGCATGCTCGTAACACGGTCATTGTTTGGAATTTTTTCTCCAGATATGCAAAATAGGCCTTTTGAGAGCTCACCTCATGAACAATAACACTCATTTTGTTAATCAGTCCCAAAAAGTGATTCCGCACAGTGACCACAAAATCACCTTTTGGGACTGAATAACAAGATGACAGTGACTGAATTCATGAGGTGAGGTCCAAAGAACCCCATGTTGAAAATTTGGTACCAAAATTCACAAAAATGTCTGAGATATGCACCAAAGTTGAAAAGAAAACATTTATGCCATTACACAGCTTACCGGCATTTCTCCAGTTCGCAGTCGACTTTGAAGAGCACAGACGTGTTCCCAGTCCACCAAGATCATCGCGCTGGGATCCAGAGGTAAGTATGGGGTGAGGGTGGATGTGGGGATGTGGGGTGGGCAGAGGGTGGGTGCAGGTTGGGGAGGTGGCACTTGACACAACGAGGGACCGCTTTTCTACTTTTCAGGTAAAAAAAATTTAAACCATCACTAGGCAGGTTTTCTTCTTTGCAGGTAGATTTGGTGTGCTGGGGTGGGCTCCCAGTGTGCCAACTGCATGTTTCTTTTTGGGGGAACTGGAGCCAACAGGGTTTGGGCCCCCCCTTCAGCAAAAAAAAAGGATCTGTGTTTGGGGCAGGGGACATGATGTCGAGGAGGATTGGGCACCCCCCTCGGCAAACGAAATCTACAGGGATATTATGCCAACGAGGACTGGGCTCCCCCATCGGCAAATGAAGTGGGGAAGGGGTATGCTGACAGGGGGATTGGGCTCCCCCATCGTCTTTCATGGGAACTCTAGGCAGATGGCAACAGCCACTACAATGTTAATGGAAATTTTACACCAGGCAAGGTACCGTCCTGCAATGACAGGTTGCTTCCTCATTGCAGTGGCAATTTCCTTTCAAGTTGGTGGCATGCTTGTAGAACTAGTGTCAGCTGCAGCATGCCACTGCATTGGGGAAAGGAAACAAAGCCTCTAAATGCAGTGGGGCATTGGCCGCCACAGTGCCGTACCTCCAAAACCCCGCTTCTCCTAAGCTGTCACATAATGTTTCTTGTGCATGCGCACAAGCAAACATAAAAAAGTGCACTTTTTCAACAGTTTATTCCCCATGCTCTGCTGAGCATATCCCTGGTACTCTTTCTTGCTGACATTGTACTATCACTCCATGATGTGCTCAGTTATCATTTGTTTCTGTTTACATTTCTGCCACTCGCTATGTTGAGCTGGAACCCCCTCTGCTGCAAACTATACATATGTATGACTGGCAGTACTACATAGGGACATCGAGAGTGTTCAGCACAGGGTCCCACTCCAGTAACCAAAAGACGTGATGTGATGTGAAGGGGGAGCGCAGCTGAAAATTAGGCAGCCGCCATATTTATTGTGGTGTCACAACAATCTAAATAAATTTTAAATACCTAAAAAACCAAAGATCGCTAGAAAAAAATATTTACAGATATGGAAACCTCATATATCACTGCATGCTTACAACCAAAAAAAAAAGAATTTTGATAATCATTTGCTGATTATGTTGCACTACTGCCTTAATCCAGTATGTTGGCTGAGCCACTGGTCCATTTTGAGCCAGGCGTGTAGTCTATATCAAGGCAGTTTTTACATATGTGTATATGTTTAGATTACATAAAATTATGAGGTGGTGCAAGCAAGCAGTAAAGGAACATTACAACTCACATAAACAGTTGAAAGATTCTTAGATTCAACAAGACAGTCACGTAATTTCTGTTTTAATTTTTTGTTGTTGCTTGATTCACAGCAGCATTGGTTGAAAGATAAGAAGCTTTGTAGCCTAGGATCAGAAAACGTAAGGGAGCTCTCCCCCACCTTAATTTTACTAGCCTTCTCCTAGAACTGCACTTTTTCACTTCTTTTAGTAGGATAAGGCCCTTGATGATTTACAAAAATGCAGGCTACACTGCTTAGGAGCTGATACTCAAGCATATTATGACATAAGGTGTATACTGTAGTTTAAGCAAGATCCTTTCATCTGAGGGAGTGTCCCGTAATTGCTATAAAGTAGGCAGTGATGGGTTTTCCAAAGGGCTTGCACTGCAAAGTGCAGATGTTGTGGTCTTTTACTTGCAGATGACAGAGTCAGTAATTTTCTACAAGTTTTTATTACCATGTTCCAGTATTGGGAGGAGTATGTGTTATGTGGTACTATGTCTTGCTGCAGTGGCTAGGAATTCTTTATAATAACAGAGGTTACCTAATTTTTGGTTTACTTTTTTTGTTACTTATTCAATATGATTTTCAGTCTTTAGATTTTTATCCACATAGACTCTGAGATATTTAAAGGAACTAATAACATTTTCAACGTGTGCATGTTTCCTCCTATACTCTGTAGGTTTTTGTTTTGCCCGCCTCTGTGAGGTTTCAACTGCCATCATTTTAGTTTGATTTTCATTTAGTAGGAGGTTATATTCCTTGAACCAGTTTTGAAATAATAGGAAGCTTACCTGTAAGTTATTTTATCCTCTGTTTATGCTGCTGCACCAGCCTGTCCCATCTAGCCAACCCCTCCAATGCCATCACCTGGCTTCCCAAGGTACTTACCGCAGCCTCTTCTCTCTCATGGCTACCCCTTCCCCATAGTGGGGAACTGTCAGGGTTGCCCAGTCTCCTCTGGAGCCCAGCTCCAGTAGAATAGAGTGCCCAGTTGGTGGTGTAGGGCCTGTGATGTACTGGCCTTCCCTCTTGCACTAGTCTGGGTTTTCCCTCCTGCTTTTCTCCCCAGCCCTCTGGATGCTACAGGCAAAGACATCAGGGCATGGACATGCACTTCTGTGTGCATGTAGGCCAATATATGGTGGCATACCAACTTTCCTTGCTAAGTGACTTCAACTGAATCATCGCCCATGAACACCCAGGTGGCAGCAGCAGTGCAAAGTACACTGCCCTTTTGTCCCCAGAGAAGGAGAGTGTTCTGGAGTCTAGATCTACTCCCCACCCCAAGCTGGTCCTAATGATTTAGGATTATTCCTAAACTTGGGTCAGTGATGGGCCAGCATAGATTTCCTGTAATTTTTGCTAAATTGTAGTTAGTGACTTACCTTGACTGTAAATGACTGTATCATCTGCATACATTAACGTTCATGCATCAGGAAAAAACATTGGATTTTGGCTGGGGGTGCTTCTTCTTTAGCATGATCATAGAGTCCTGGGCTTAGAACCACAGAGTTGCAAGATAAATCCCAAGCTCCAGTTTGAAAATTAAAGCTACAGTACTAAGGAGTTTTCAGCAGGTGGCAATGGTTCCTGAACCCTCAAATACAGTGTCAGCAAGGGATCCTGAATCAAACTCTGGACAGAAAGTTAGCTGAGCAATGTCAGGAACTCTGAATCCCTCTTAAGCAGTTATGTGATGAGGTGATATAATAAGGGGAAGAAAAAGAACATCCATGCTAGAGATATAGGAATCTGCCATTAGCTTAGTTATGGTAGCTGCTCTTTTAGCTTGATGTTGAATTCCTGGGTTAAGAGTCAGAGAGCTGCACGTTCAAATCATAACAGAGTTACAAATTCAAATCATAAGTGCTCCCATTTTGAAAAAGGAAGTTCCAAAACCAGGGGTAGGGGATGTGACTTGGAGTTGTGAACCCCAATGCTTACCCCATTCCAAGAGTTAAATAAGATGAGATGGGTACAGTATAGGAGAATGGGGTGAGCATTAGGGTTCACAACCACAAGGCACATCTCCCACACCTGTTCCTGCATGCAGGATGGGGTTTTAGGGTTAGAAACCAAGGGTGGGGAACCCTAAGAACACATTTCCCTACTTTTGTCGCAGTAACCCTAATGGTGCATTTACAAAGTTTTCTGCAGAGATTTTCCTTAATTTTTGAGAAAATATAATTGTAGGCTAATTTGGTTGTGGGAGTACAGAGTCATACTTTTGGAGAGATTCTAATTATATCCTTATTTCCCTGTGGGAGCATAGGACCCGTGGTGCCCTGCACTCCCATCACTCTATAATCCTCTCCGTATTTTCATGTGGGAGTGCAGAACCCTCTGCGGGCCCTGCGCTCCATGTATGCATAAGGCCTGCACTCCCATCACTCCATAATGGTATTCATATTTACATGTGGGAGCAGACAGTGGCATCCATCCATAATTTTTGAGATATTGTAATCATGTCCCTATTTCTCTGTGCTTCCATCAGTCCTTAATGGTATTCATATTGGCATGTGGGAGCGCAGGGCCCATGCATGCATAATTTTTGAGATAGTGTACTGTTACCCTTCTTTGCCTGTGGGGCCCTGTGCTCTCATCCCATAGTGTGCAGACCCAAAGAAACACCTGACACTGCAGTGTGATCCTAACATAGAAACATAGACTTTGATGGCAGATAAGGACCACTTAGCCCACCCAGACTGCCCATTTCCTTACCTATAGGATAAGCTGCAGATCCTAGTTAACCAACAGCCTACTTCCTCCTACCCCCACTAGAATTGCCTTATGTCTGCCCATGCATTCTTGAATTCCCCACTGTTTTTGACCCTACTACCTCCACAGGAAGGCTGTTCCATGTGTCCACCACCCAATATGTGAAATAATACTTCCTCATGTTGCACCTGAGCTGTCCCCCAATTATCTTTAAATTGTGCCCCTTGTTGTTGCACGTCTCTTATTTGAAAGATGCTATCCTCTCCTATAGAAAACACAGAAAAAGTTGAAACCTGTGTAATGCGACACCAAATTAATATATTTTCATAAAACCAGCAAAAGGCACATCAGTGGGGTAAGACATTTGTACCCTGAAAATTTCAGAACAAAATTGCAAACAGTTTCTTCACAGCAGAGTGGCAAAGAAATGACTGGGTAAACCTCCCATTTAAATGTTACCCTATGGAAAACAAAGCAAAATTTAACCCCACAGAACTCTAGAGCCAAGTAATATATTTTCACCAAAGCAGCAAAAGGCACATCTATGAGGCAAGGCCTTTGTATCCTGAAAATTTCAGACCAAAATAACAAACTGTTTTGGAAATGTGCAGTGATAAAGAAACAGCTGTCTTAAAAATAATTTTCCGCAGTTGCTTTCCTCGTAGTTTATGCTAAAAGACAATCCTTTTTCACAAATTGCGAAAAAAGATTCTGTTTTGCAGCATAAGTTTTCCTGGGTTTATGAAAAAAGGATTTCTGCAGCTAAACTAAACACATTGTTGACTAATCAAAAAATAACCCCAGAGTCCAATTCTGTGGGCCTCGATTAGGCAACTATAACTGCTGATGTTTCCTAAAGCCCCTAATTTTTTATTAATTTAATTTTGTTGCCATCGCTAACTGACAACAAGATGGCGGCAGCACAGAAAAGGATTCCCCATTTGCAGCACAGGATTACCCATTTGCGAAACAGGATTACTGTTTTGCACACAGAATCCTAATTTGCTCACATCTAACTTTTCCCATTGTTTTCAATGGGAAACTTTGAAATTCAATAACTTTTGAACTGATTAATATTTTTTCACCAAACCTGCAAAAGGCACCACTGAGACCCAAGACCTATATACCCTAAAATTTCAGACCAAACTTCCACATCATTTTTGCGCAGCACATGACAAAGAATTTGACAAAAATTGGTAATTTGCATGTATCTCGAACTGTTTTCGAGATATAGGCATGGAAAGGCACCACATTTGCTACAATGTTATCCTATGGGAAATTTCTCAACTTTGGAATTCGTTAACTATGTAACCAATACACATTTTTACACCAAACCACCATAAGTCACATCTCTGAGATACCCCCTTTCTACCCTGCAAATTTCAAGCCAAGGGTCCTAACCATTTCTTTGCAGTGAAGTAGCAAAGAAACAGCAACCTTTAAAAATCCCTGCTCGTGAGCTGTCAAAATCCCTGTTTGTGAGCTGAATCCCTGTTTGTGAGGTGTCAAAATCCTTATTCATGAGTGAATCCCTGTTCACAAGGTAGGGCCATCTGATCAACCCCTCATGAACAAGCATTTTGACAGCTCACGAACAGGGATTGATTCAAGAACAGGGATTTTGACACCTCACTAACAAGTATTTCAACAGCTCACAAACAGGGATTTTAATGCCATCTGGTCATCTTCTCATGAACTGGGATTTTAACAGCTCATGACCAAGGACTTCTCATGAACAAGGATTTTGACAGCTCACGAACAGGGATTTTGACAGTTCACAAACAGGGATTCCTTTTTAGAATCCCTGTCCATGAGCTGTCAAAATCCCTGTTTGTGAGGAGTCAGAATCCTTGTTCGTGAGAAACTCCCTGTTCGTGAGATAGGGCCATCTGGTCATCATCTCATGAGCAGGGATTTTGCCAGCTCACAAACAAGGATCAGCTCTCGATAAAGGATTTAGACACCTCACGAACAAGGATCAGAAGCGAATCACAAACAAGGATTTTTAAAATTTCAAAACCACATTTCAGGGCAGAACTAAAGTAAACCAAAGGCATGGATTTATGACGTCGCCCTGAACAAAACCCATGCTTGGTTTACCTCACAACACTTCCCTGACTCAACTTATAATGTTTTGTTTGATAAGGAAAAGTGAAAACAAGATAGCAGCTCACGAACATGGAATTTTTCTCACGAACAGGGATTTTATAAATCTAGGAACATTACTAACTGCTGCCAGTTAGAATAAATTTCCTGTCCTCTTTAAATAACAGAAAATACATTTCACAAATCACATATTTAATGTGGAAGTGGAGACCTTTTTCAAATTTAACTTTTTCTGGTATTTTCACTATGTTCACAAATTGTGGACATTTTTCAAAGATCTTTTCCACACTTCAGCAACTCTATGAAAATAAAGTGCCAAAACTGAACACAGCTTTGATTTTAAAATAAAATATTCACAGGGTATAAAATAATAATTCTCTGACTTCAAGTAAGTTGGTCAAGTAAGTCAGTGCAGCAAAGCTTCAGCAAGGAAAATAGGATGCTAGGATGTATCAATAGGGTGTTGTTAGCGGAAAAAGGGAGGTAGTACTTCCTGTGTATAGATCCTTGGTGAGGCCACACCTGGAGTACTGCATCCAGTTCTGGAGTCCTTACCTCAGGAAGGATCGTGACAGGCTGGAAACAGTGCAGCACAAGGTAACAGCAATGAATCAGGGCCAGCAGGGTAAGTCCTATGAGGAGTGTCTCAGGGCACTGAACATGAACTTGCTGGAGACTAGAAGGGAGAGGGGAGATATGATACAGATGTTCACATTCCTAAAAGGAATTAACAGGGCGAAAAGCATGGAACTATTTAACTTGAATACTAGCTCATTATCACATGGTCATGAGTGGAAGCTCAAGGGGGAAGTTCAGAAAGGACATCATGAGGAAGTATTGTTTTACAGAATGGATGGTGGAGCCGTGGAACAGGTTACCAGCTGAGGTGGTGGGTGTAAGAACTGTTAGCAGTTTTAAGCATGGCTGGGACAGAATGAAAGGTATAGTGGTTGCTCAGTTCATCAGTATTGAGGAAGGGCAGGGGAGGAGAGCTAACACCCTGGGAGAACACTAGGTCCCAGGACAATATAGGGAACTTGGGCAGACTGGATGGACATCAGTCTTTTTCTGCCATCATTTTTCTGTTTCAAAATTCTCAGATACTAGATAAAGTTGATTTTCATTGTCTTGTTTAATGACATTAGCAATTTAATCACTCTATCCCTTTGAATGCAGTGTCAGAGTAAAGTGAATGCCAATCAGTTCCCAGCTATTCCTCAGTCTCAGGTTTTGGCTTACTAGGTCTATAGCGCCAGCATACTGCCTTTTCCAGGCAGAATATTGTTACAATGAAAAGGGCTTAAACTTATTTTTTTAACTGACAATATGTGTCCTGGGCTTCCCCAGAGATCTGGTTGGCAGAACCTTGCCTCTTTTGCCCTCCCGTTAATCCAGCAATAACAGTAGTTTAGTAACTAATGCTTATTACCATATGGCTGCTGTAACTTTCACACTTCACTGACATCAGATTGGCAGACATTTTGGGACCTCCTAGTGTGTATCTGTAGAACATTAGAGGATTTTGTACATTTATTTGAATGCTGCAAACTCCATTGTTCTTAATGTAATAAAAATAGTTTCAGTATGAATGTAAACAAATCCTTTACATTAAAGGCTTTGAAACCATTTGTTTTAAACTTAAAAACAAAAATTAAGAGCAGCATGAAGGTTCACACTACAGACCTGAAGCACCAGGGCTCTTGTGCCACACTCTTACTTTGTGAATAATCCACATGTTGTACTTTGTGCTTTGATGGATTCTATTTTGACTATGATTGCAGCCGTACAGTGTTGTTTGCAGCACAATGGAAGCCTCTGCACTAGCACAGACATTTATGTCCACACAGAGTGAGATTATCCCACATGCTTACTGAATGGCCCATAATGGAAGCCTTACTGTGTGCAGCCAGAAGAGTTATGTGCCCTGAAGTACAGAGGCACCCAAGAGCACATTGTAATTAGATGGTATCTCATTATCATGTCTACAAAGGAATTAAAGTTTCACTTGTGCTAATAGCCTGCCAAAGCAGCACTACTTAATGTGAGCAAAAGCACTAATAAGCAAAGTGCAATGCACCAGTCATTCTCGCCTGATTCCCCCCCCCCCATTGGGTGATGCTATAGGGCATTTTGGACTCCATAAACCCCATCCCCCAAAGTACATTGCAATTCCTGCCATCTACTGGCACTCTTCTCTATCCTGATCCTGTTATAATCATCTCTCCTTGGCATTTAGTGTTCCACCCTCCATCATCCAGTCCCTGATCCTGTTAAACTCTTCTATCTCTGGTGTCTAGTGATCTGTCTTCCCTCACCTGATTTCCAATCCTGTTATAATCATCCATCCTTGGGATCTAGAGGTCCCCCTCCCTAGCCCGATTCTGTTATAATCATCAATCCCTGGCATCTAGTGTTCCATCCTCCCTCACCTGATCCCCAATCCTGTTAGCATTTTCCCATCTCTGGCATCCAATAGGTCTTACCTCCCACCCTAAGGATTGGCAAGGGTGGAGGGACCACTAGATGCCAAAGATGAATGATTGTAACAGAACTGGGGGTCAAGCAAGAAAGGGTACCACTAGATGCCAGGGATAGATGATTATAACATGATCAGGGATCAGGTGAGGGAGGAGGGCCACTAAATGCTAGGAATTAAACATTAAAGCAGGATTGAGGATTGGCAAGGGAACAGGTACCACAAGATGCCCAGTATAAATGACTATAAACAGGATTAGGGATCAGGCAAGGGGGGGGTGACAACTAGATGCCATAGATGGATGATTACAACAAGATCAGAGATCAAGCAAGGGAGGAGGGTCACTAGATGCCAAGGATTAAACAGTAAAGCAGGACTGAGGATGAACGACAGAGTGGGAACTACTAGATTCCCAGAATAGATGATTATAACTATATTAGGGATCAGACAAGGGAGGAAGACAGTTAGATGGCAGGGATGGATGATTACAACAGGATCCGGGACAAGGCTAGGAAGGCCATCAGGTGTCAGTGACTCACCATTATAAAATGGGGAAGGGATTTTGGCTAGTCTGAGTGGTCAATAGTCATGCATTAGAAGTGTCTAATGCATAATAAAACTAGAAATCCCTTGTAGAATACACAGTCCCTTTTATAAGCACAACAAGTCACTACAGGGTGTATGTTAGAGAGTTCTAATGAACAGCTAGGAGGCTGACACACTCAGCCTGTGGCCTCATGCCTCACTATGCTCCCCCAAGCCGTGTGTTAGAACTGTCTCATGCACACCTAATCATGTCTTACTGCATACTTATAGCAAGACTGATGATAAGGCAAGGGGGTGAACAATAGATTTTAGGGATGGAGGATTATAACAGGGTTGGGCAAGGGAAGGGGCCACTAGATGCCAGGAATATCTCATTACATCAATCATCTTGAATGGGGGAACCCATGCTGTCATCACACATGGCATTGTCCACACCACCGCCAACTACAGGCTGCATTGAGAACACAGCCTGCATGCAATCCAAAGGGCAAAGGATTGCTTCTCATATTATAATGGGGCTACGATGTGATGCAAATGATCTGTTTGCACACTATCAGGGATGCAGGGTCATCTGCATATCATGGTTCCATTATAAGACTATTGATCTCTGGAATAAACTTGTTTGGCCTGTGCAAATGGCTTGTTTCTGCGCATCAGGTATGTGTGTGTAGTGCCTACATTGTGACTGCAGCTGTATCCCCTTCATAGAACAACAGGGGGATTTTTCTTGCCATTGGTGCCTTCATCGCACTGTGCTTTCAAGGTGGTATTTTTATACATTCATTGTACATGCAGACTGTGCCCTGCACATGTTCCATTATACCACTCTGGTATAATAGAAAATGCTGCCCTAGGTTGTTGAGGGATCTTTTGAAAAACAGTGTCAAAGTTAACATAACACTAACATTGCTTCCAGAAGTCAATCCGTCCATAGGAACACCACAGCAAACCTTATCAAAACAAGATGCTACATCTCATGAGGCTCTCCCAGTAAAAAAATTCACTAAAGAAAAAATACAGATGTAGCACAAATATGGGATAACAATGGCCTGAATCAGAATATGCTTTTGTCTTCATGAGAGGGGTAGCAGGACAATAACTCATATGTACTAAAAAAATGTAAGTCCTACCCCCTCAAAAGTGATGATCAATAGTATATTCTGAACCAAGCCCCTGTGTGTCCAAGAAATACTATGTCATTAAAACTGTAAGTTTTACATCAGTTAAAGCAGAAGTATAATAAAAATTGTCTTTCCACAAAGCTAGTTTCAGCTACAATTACAAATATTAGCCTACTTGTCAAATCTACTTATCAGATACCTCCTATATTGCCTACTGTGAGTCTGTTTTGTTTTCAGCCTTCATCCTTGCCAGGTCTACAGTGCTAATTCTAAGCCAAATGTGCTGTTCGTCTTTTTTTCTTGAAAAAAAAAAAACAAGTAGTAATAGTAGAAAGAATATATTTTATTCATAACTTGCATATGAATAAGGATTACTCAGTTGAGCAAAGCTAATTTTCAATCGGATCATTTAGGACAAAATGTTTCACTATGTACAGCCATAAATAAAGTATATAAAACATATATTACACAGTATAAATACAAGTAATACAGCACAATTGTCAAAAATGCAGTTATATATCATATACAAATTCTAAATTTTAATAATACGTATTTCACATAGCAACATCTAAAAATCTATCCCAAACAATTACTACTCTAAGTCTGGCACTATTTAGATTAAAATACATTCCCCTCCCTTAAAAAGGGATATAAAAAGGGGACAAATATATATCCTAGCCATTTTTTACAGTTAAGCTATCCTAAAAGGAACATACTTTAAAGATGACCACCCTACATCATAATCAGGGCAGCATGACATATCTTTCTTTATAGAGTCCCTTACTGAGTCCATCAGCCATTTTTATATATTTTCAAAAATCACTGGTACTTTTATAGATCTGTGATTGTAGGGCATATAATTACATTGCCAACTCGGTTAAGAAGGAGGATAAAACCTTGTATAGGTACATTAGGGAGCGAAGAAAGACCAAAGGAGGGAAATGAGGCTTAATAAAGGGGAGGTTGGGTGGGCAGAGAGGGACAGTGAAAAAGCAGGGATACTGAACGAATACTTATGCTCAATATTCACAAAAGAAGAGGAGGGGGAGGTACCAAATCCAATCAATAGAAGTACTCTGGACAAGGGAGTCGATACCAGTCCTTTCACAGAAGAAAGGGTTCTGAAAGAACTCCTAAAACTGAAGGTGGAAAAAGCAATGGGGCCTGATGGGATTCACCCCAGAATTCTAAAAGAACTAAGGGTAGAACTAATGACACCACTGACTACCCTTTTTAACAAATCATGGGAGGATGGGGTGGTACCTAAGGACTGGAGGAGGGTGGATGTTTTTCCCCTTCACAAAAGTGGGAGCAGAGCAGAGGCAGGAAACTACAGACCTATTAGTTTTACCTCAGAGGTAGTGAAAATGATGGAATCACTTCTGAAAGAAAGAATTGTTGAGTACCTAGAGGTCAGCGGGGCACAGGACCCAAGTCAGCATGGATTCACAGCAGGAGGGTCATGTCAGATGAATCTAATAAATTTCTTTGACTGGGTGACCAAAGTAGTAGACCAGGGAGGGGCTGTGGACATGGCCTACCTAGACTTTAGCAAGGCATTTGACACAGTCCCACATAAAAGATTAATAAACAAATTAGCCAGCCTTGGAGTGGGTCCCAGGGTGGTAGCCTGGGTAAAAAATTGGTTGGACAACAGGACACAGAGGGTAATAGTAAATGGAGTCCACTCTGAAGAAAGTGGAGCACTGCAGGGTTCAGTACTGGGTCCAGTCCTTTTTAATGTCTTTATAAGTGACATTGCAGAGGGATTGGAAGGAAAAGTTTGCCTTTTTGCAGACAACAGAAAGATCTGCAACAGGGTTGATACACAAGGGGGAGTGGAATTATGGGAAGGAACTTGGCAAGGTTGGAGGAATGGTCAAAAGTATGGCAGCTCAGCTTCAATGCAAAGAAGTGCAAAGTAATGCACCTGGGAAACAAAAACTCAGGGGAAGAGACACAATGGGGAGGTATTAAAACAACAAAAGTGGAAAGGACCTGGGGTAGTCATATCAGATGACCTAAAGGTAAGCAAGAAATGTAAGAAGGCAGCAAGGATGGCTAAGGGATACTGGGATGTATAGGAGAGACATCACCAGTAGAAAACAGGAAGTTGTTATCCCTCTATACAGACAGTTGGTGAGACCCCATCTGGAGTACTGTGTGCAGTTCTGGAGACCCCATCTCTGCAAGGACATAGACAGGATGGAGGCAGTCCAGAGGAGGGCAACTAAAACGATGCAGGGTCTGCAACATAAGCCATACAAAGAGAGACTAAAGGAGCTTAACATGTATACCCTTGAGGAGAGGAGGGACATGATAGAAACTTTCAAGTACCTCAAGGGAATCCACAAAGTCCAAGAGGGTAGCATCTTTCAGAAAAAGAGTTGTACAACAACAAGAGAACACAATTTGAAGATGGGGGGGCAGCTCAGAGGCAATGTGAGGAAGTATTTTTTCACAGAGATGGTGGTGGATGCATGGAACTGCTTTCCTGAGGAGGTCATGGGGTCAAAAACAGTGGGGGAATTCAAGAATACATGGGACAGACATAAGGCAATTCTGGTGGGGGGCTAGGAAGAAGTAGGCTGTTGGTTAACTAGGATCTGCAGCTTATCCAATAGGTAGGGAAATGGGCAGGCTAGGTGGGCCAAGTGGTCCTTATCTGCTGTCAAAGTCTATGTTTCTATGCTTTTGGGCCTTGATAACAAAATGCAGATCTCCCAATATTTGTCTTCAGAGGGGTAATATATATTCTACACCTAATGTCAATCTTAACTGTTTTTTAACTTGCCTGTGTTCTAAATTGTCCTTGATATAGTTAGAGAAGAGACTCAATTATCTCACTGTCGGAGCAAGCAGAAGGCATTTCTCTGATGAGCAGGTAAAGACAGAAGTGGGGTTTTCACTGTCAGCAAAGAAACCGTTGTAATGAAAACTTTAAATAATACTTAATGTTTCTAACTTGTTTATGTGTGTAAGTACAGTGTGATGACCAGGGAAACAATATCTAATTAATTAAATTTTTTATTTAAGGTAGTTTTATTTTTAGGGCCCAATTGAATGTTTTTACTGTGTAATGGTGGCATTTCAAACTTGTGTATTCTAATGGCACAGTGATTTTGTTTGAGTAATGCGGTCCTGCTTTTAGGAAATTGTTATTACCTATGCATGGAACAAAGTTTATGCACAGGCAATAACCAATCAGAAAGCAGGATTGTCTGTTCCCATTTCATAATGTTTACCATGGAATAGAAGAATTCAAAGCTCTGCATTATTCCAGTGGTAGAATGTTCCCCCCACACACACACACACACACACACACACACACACACACACACACAAAATGGTAACATGGAATACATGAATTCAAAATTCTTCAGAGTTCCACTGGCATACACACACAGACCTCAAGTGGAGCCAGAACCTCAATTGTATCTGTTGCTAGGTAAGGATCAGTGAGTTCTCTGGAAAACTGGTTGGGATAGAGGGGATTTTCATGATCATCAAAAAACACCAGCAATGGAAACTCTGACTAGTACTTGATTTTCTAAATTTGTGTACATGTGTAAACAAGGGCTCTTGAGTGAAAATAACAAATTTATTACTTACTTTAGTTCATTTAATGGACTTTCCTTTTTAAGGCCTAGTTGAAAGTTTCTATATATAAGTAAAGGTTGCAGACATGTTTGTGATGGAGATTAGGAAGCAAGTGGCTTATGAATTCTATGAATCGTCCCAAGTGGCAGGGACTTGTTTTAGCCATTGGTAGTGCTTTCTTAAGACAATGGCTAGAATCAAGTCTCTGCCAATCAGGACACAGATATTTCCATGCCCATTTTAGAATATTGCATATTCCCCACCAGAGATGATTATCCTTATAATCCTTAGCTTGTGACATCACCATCATTTTCATGCCAACTGTTTACGATGTCACAGCAGATGATTATCAGATCAGGTGGGAATAAGCTATGGGGCAAATGAATTACAAAGGATAAAGATCATGTTTTGGGGAAAATACATGAAATATCAACTGAACTGTCAAATACAATTTATAAAATGGCAAGAGGAAATCCTGCTTCTGATTAGTTATACCTGTAGCGAAATATTCCATGCACAGGTAATAACTAGTAATCAAAAGTGAGACTGCATTACAGAATCAGTGTGCCATTAGAATGTTCATATTTTGAAAGGCCACCATTTTTTTAATCTCACTAACGCAGTTCATCTGGACTTTTCCAGCTGATCAGGGAAAGAAGCGGTCACATTAAAAGTTTGTCTGTGCTTCACAACTCCATAAAACAATCCCCTGAATCTCAGCAGAAAACATTTGAGTGCCAAGACGTTTTTTATTTACATTGGTTGCAAAAAGTCACTGTAATAAAATATCCTTGGTAATTTTTAACACCCCCTGCCACCACTGATCGCTCACTCATTTCGCAGATCTTAAAAATGTTACTCCCAGTGACGATTCCCATATCCCTACACTCATTAGATGATAAATTATGTATCAGTTTGACATCAAACCATAAAAAATTTCATCAATTCGGCTTTTCATTTATCTTCCCTTTTCCTCGTCATTTGTACTTCCAGGTGCAGTAAGTGGGTGGGCAGTTGATGGACAACTATGCTCCCAGTTCTGACCCACCATTGTCAGTTGCGCTTCTGCCCTGCAGTTATAAATAAAATAATCAGGGTATTTCATTTATGTTAGATTTAGGGAGAGGCAAGGGCACATCTACTAGATAAGGTGTTGGATAAAGAGTACTGTAGTTCTTCTGGTCATTAAACAATGACACTTAATCAACTATGGGAAGTGAGCAGGTCCCTCCGTCTTGCAGTCATGCTAGAAACAGTACTTATCTTGTCAACTGCCCCTCACAGTTACTGTTCCACAAACATAGTCACAAAATATGCTGCTTTTGCTACATGATTTCATTTTGAAACTGATGGGTGGGGGGACTTCTGCCTTCCAGGCACCTGACGTCATTTGTTAGCATGCTCTACTTGGCAAAAGTATTATTTGATTGAAAATACTGACTGTAACAATGTATTTGTATATATAAGCTTTTTTATATGTTAATAATTGTTTAAAAAAAAAGTGGCCTTTTTATAAGCACAATAAGACACTCCGGGGTGTGCATGGAACAGATTATACCATACTTCCAGGGGCTAAAGGCACTTGGACTGCAGCCTCATGCCTTAGTACACCCTTGGACATGTGGTAAAATCAATTACATGCACACCCCTGCGTGTCTTATTAGTTATGTGTTTCTGTGGTTTTCCAGCAATGTTAGAAGCTCTTTAAGGGTTCCATTGGGACCTGTCTTAAGTGGAGACAGCTGGACAACATGAAGGTCAGTCAGTAGCAAAAATAAATAATGTATCTGTAACATATGACACTCACCTGCACTATATATAGTTACTGTATAAATATATTTATGAAATGGGATTTAAGAAAGTGACCAAAACTAAAAACTTCATTGGTCAAAACACATCACCTGACCATTCATTAATTTCCTAGGAACTGCACAGTTCATACTAACTTAACTGAATCTACATAGCAAAAGCAATTTTACATCAGAAGAAATCAATTCGCCACTGCGCTGCTCTACAAAACTACTGTACTACAAACAGGAAGTGTTTTCTAAGAGATAAACTGTACTAACTGCCCTGAAAACAGCTCTTAATTAGTTAAACTGCATACAACCTGCGCAAGAAGAAGCCCTACTGAATCTTCATGACAAGAGCTTATAATCTTCAGAGCTGCATACAACCAGTTCAGAAAGCAGCCCAATCCTTTGTTAATCAGGCAGTGGGAGAGTAAAGGTAAGATCTGTAATGAGTTATAACTGCAAAATAGGAAGCACTTTATTCTGTGGATGTACATGTAATCAAATACATCATTTATTCAGCAGTCTAAAAACATTTCTGTTCATACATCTGTGACCAGGTCGCCATGCAGATGTTTCAAGTGTTACTTTCTCAGTTACTACCCCTGCATTGCACCTGTGGGGGCCAAACAAGGTTGAGAGGCCAGGGCTCATTAAACTCCTTATGAGGGGGTTACGATTTAGAAGAGGAACAAGGGAAATAGCACAGTGTCATCACCCAGAGAAAGAAATAGTAGTGCAGGAAAGCAATCACACTCAATTGGTCCCCAGGAGGTGCATCTTCAGTGGGGGCTAACCCTCAAAATGCAACACAGGAACCCCAAACAGGCTGCACTCCAAAACAACAGAGCTGGTGCAATGCAATACTTCTTCAAACTTTTATTTAGTCACAAAGACTGCATAATGAAACAAGGTGCAAAAGTTTGTACCCACTCTCCTTGGGAAGTTAATAGCCCCAGCAACTTTGTCTTCAGGAGTTGGGGAACAGGAGACTGCATACAGTTTATTTAATCCTTAAGTGATGATGTCATCCTGCAATTGATCCAGAAACAAATGATTTGATACCTTTTATTGGACCAACATGGATGTTACAGAAAAAAACAAAGTGCTTTAGCTTTCGAACCAACCAGATCCTTCTTCAGAAGCTTTGTCAAAGCTTCTGAAGAAGGACCTGGTTGGTTCGAAAGCTAAAGCACTTTGTTTTTTTCTGTAACATCCATGTTGGTCCAATAAAGGTATCAAATCATTTGTTTCTGGATCTGTTTTAAAAGGACCAATACGGCACCTACAACATTTTTTGCATCCTGCAATTGACAAATTCGAAACAAGTGCAGCTTGGTGCTATGAAATAACAAACAACGTATTTTTTTCTTCGATTTGTTGATGAGCTAGGTGTACTAGACATGAAAATGCTTATTTTCAGGCATGACCTGGGAGGTTACAGAGACAGTCGGAATTACAAAAGCAACAATGCCATTGCACAACAAAAAACAGAAGAGCAACAAAGCCACAATATGTGTCTGACAACAGAGTAATATGAGCAGGGAAAGGTCAACAAGCAGGTAATACAGTAACAATGAGAAGTATTACAAACCAAAAACAACATCACAGTAGAATCAAAGGCAATAAGGCAACAGATATGGCAAGAGGTACACAAAGAATACAGGCTGTTTGCATTTAAATGCAGTAATACCAAACAGTCAAGTACAAGAACATTTATCTGTGGAACTTAAACAATTGTGAAGCTATTTTTTGAATCTGGGGTGAGATTGAGATACCGGAAGGTGAGGAGGGAGGTAGTTCCACACCCTTGGGGTGAAGGAGGCAAACAACTGTTCCCCAGTTTTAGGGGAGCACTTTGGTACAGTCAGGAGAGATAGATAATTGGAGCAAAGGGTGCAGGTATGGTTAGAGGGCATTAAAAGAGCAGCCAGTGTGGCAGGTTTGGATAACCTGATGATTTTGCCGATAACGCTGTTTAAGGTATATAGGTGTTGGGGGAGCCAACCAAGACTGGAATATAACATGCAATGAGGGTCAGCCAGGGAACAGGTAAGGCAAGCCTACATATGTTGTTGTAGGCAAATTCCATTTGGATAGGATGCAAGCAGTGGCCTGATAAAATGCAGTGAGCCCATAGGTAAGCTAGATAGCAGGACTCCCTGTGCAATAGCAACCCTGGCAGCTGGAGTCAGAGAATATCTGATTCTGTGGGCAAGATCAAGCTTTGAATTTACAGACTTACAGATGTTTCAGATATGCTTGAGAAATACAGGGCAGGATCAAGGGTAAGCCCTAAGTATTTAAAGGAGTCAGCCACTGAGAGGTGGGAGCCATTAACAGGGTATGGTTAAACCAGTATGGTAGGCCCTCAACTTAGGTGCAGACCCATAAAAGCATAGCCTAAGTCTTGCTAGAGTTTAGCACAAGGTAATTTTGGACAAGCCAGGTCTGAACTCTGTCAAAATCAGCACTGAGCTTAGTGTTGATGTCCAACAGACTCTTGGAACTGGTGTGTAGCACCATGTCATCAGTGTAAAGTAGGGTATGACAGTGAGAGAGGGCTTTTGGGATAGGGTATCCAATAAGGTCCACCCTTGAATGCGCCTGTCATTGTGAGCCTGTTATTAGGGCACCAAGATTCCATTCCACATATCGCTGTATATGCGGGGGGCTACGCCCCTGCACCCCACATGCTTGGGGATGTGCCCCCACACCCCTTGCTAAGGATTCTAACTCCACAGAGAGCAGACTTCGGGAAGGAGGCAGAAAATTATAGATTTTGGTGTCCTAATGATGGGTTTACTAACGCCGGCACCCTGAATGGGTGCAATGCATTAATAAAGCTGGAAAAAAGTAATGGACCCAAAATGGAGCATTGGGAACACCAGCTTTGATAGTAGTAAAGACAGAGGTGGCCTTGTTAAACTTAACAAATTGGCACCTGTCACTAAGATAGTTGTCGAACCAGCTAATGGCAGTAGGGGAAACCCCAAATGATGCCACTTTGTGTTTTAGTAGGGCATGATTAACAAGGTTGAATGCTTTTGTGAGATCCATAAAGATGGATTCAGTAAGCATCCCCTTGTCCATGGTAGTTATATACTACACATACATGACATCAGGCTGCATTTCATCAAACAATTTTAAATACATATAGAAATAGAAAAAAAAATGTTGTACAAAATTGCCGAAGCTCTGCTTGGTCATATTACTAGTAGCAGATCCCCCCAGTTTAAAATAACCTTCAAAGTGATCATTTTCTTTAACTACAGTTTAGTCCTAGCTACTGAGTACCCAGATAAATTAAATACTATTGCAGGCCTGATGTCATGGTGCCAAGGATCTTGTGTTGGTGCACATACAGATATGCAAGCTTCCCTTTTTACCCCACCCGGCTGACTTTTGGCTAGCACCTTTTTGATTAAGAATAAACTGTAATCCAAAATGGAACACAACACAAACTTGTAATCCAAACAAGGAAAAATGCAGCAGCAGCAGAAGCAGTTTCTGGCTGGCAAGCCAGCACTCATGTGTCCTATACCAAGGAAAACAGTTGCATACAATTCTGGATTAGCAATGTCGCAGCAGCAGCAGATGAAGGTTTGAGGCCCAGACCAAGCCCGATCTCCGCATCACAGCTTTCTTTCCTGTTAATCAGCTTGTGGCAGCATGGCAAGTTCAGAATGTCCAACACCAATGAGCTACCTTGCCTCACTCCGGTGAGTGCTCACTTGATCATAGGTGCATGCACCCTGGGGACAAGCTCCTGACTATCTTCTTATTTGGCACACCAAACAGGGTAGAAAGGTTTGCTCTCATCTCTGATTACAGCAGTCTGCAGATAGCTTCAGCAGGTTCAGTCTTTTATAACTTTGCAGGCTTCATAGTACTTTATCTTAGCTTGGATAGAACTTCCAGGAACTGGATTCAGCTCACTACACGATCTCCGGTTCTGAGGCCTGGCTAGGGCCTCAGCTCTCCTTCTCAGCACCTCTGTCCTCTCCTCTCCAGTCAGTTGGGAAGAACTGACCTACACTCCTCCTGGGGTGGGGAAAGGGTTCAACTTAGTAGCCTCCTCTCTCTTATTTGCTATTCAGCTTGTCACTCACACCCTGGCTCCCCTAATGGCTGCAAAATGGTACAAAGCACTCTTGCCATTCTTCCCAGGTGCCTGTGTCTTTACCTGGACCCCTTGCATTTTGTTTGGTCCATCATGGAGATGAAGGGTCTGAAAGATGGTGATGTCCACCTGTTTACACTCAGTTCTAGGCCTGACTACTGTTTCATAGTTTTATTTGATGGTGGCTGCTACAGTCACATTTTACAACACTCGGCTGAACCAAGTCACAGTCCTGGTTATCCATGATGACATCAATGATCCTCCGATCCATCTTTGAGTGCAGGGATGCCCCTTCCATTAGTGGCATACAATGGAAGAACAAGAGGACAAACAAAAGCTCCTTGTCTCCAGACTTCCAGCACAAGTCCTAGTCAAAGGACACAGGCAGCACAGATGGACTCACCTCGAGCCTCTGGGGCTAAACACTTAAGCCCCACCTTTGGAGGGGGTAGTTACATGTCATTATTTTATCAGCATACAGTATTTCCCATTTTATAAGCACAATAATTCACCCCAGGGCATTGTATATGCTGAATTAATGCATGACCAAGCTGCATAAGCCTCTCAGCCATTGGTCATATGTCTCATAATGCATTCAGTGTATGTATTACATGCAGTACACCCATGCTCTGTTGTACGTGATTGCTTACACACACACACTCACAAATACACACATATATTATTTATCCTCTTCTTTACCATACACACTATGATATTCCTAAGCTGCTTAAGAAGGTGCACAGCTTCTCAGAACTCTGAATAGTACTCCCTCTGTAAGGACTGTGCAGAAATAGATCTCAACAAGCTGACAGCAGTATGACAATAACAAGCATTTGTCAGTGCTGAATGTTGTCACAGTGGCAGTGGCAGAGCTAGAAACGCATAGCGCTGTGATTTTGTTAATGTGTCCCAAAAGGTAATTTTCCACAGTGAGCACGCCATTATTTTTTTTTAATTATTTTAGTTGTTTAACCAGGAGTAGCACACTAAGCTGAAAGTTTTTACAGGAGCGACCTGGGAGCACAGGAAAGTTAAGTGACTTGCTCAGGGTCACACAGTATGCAAGGGAAGCTGGGGATTCAAACCCAGGTCTGGCCTGCTGGATGTCACGAGATTTGCAGCTCAGAGCCTTAAACCACTGCGCTATACTGCCTCCCCATTATGCGCCACAGCTGTGAAGCGTGTTTTGGGCAGGCTGTGAAAAATAGCAGTTGGACTGTTGATAAGGAGGTGTGCACAAATGCCAGTGCTGAAAATGTGGCATAAAAATATTGCAGATTTGAGGTTACAAGGGAATAATGCGAAACTGCACAATGCATGCTTGCAACACGGTCATTTTATGGACTTTCCGCACCAAATTTTCAACATAGGCATTTTAGGACCTCTGCTCATAAACAGTGTCACCGTCATTTCCTCAAACAGTCCTGAAAACTGATTTCGCACAGTGACTGTGCAATTCTGCACTGGACGTGCGAAAACAAATTTCAGCCAGCTGTACTGTTCATTAGGAGGCATGGAAAACTGCCAGTGATGAACAGCTGGAGTGAAACTATTACAGATTCACAAAGTCATGAGCGTGCATACAAACTGCACAACGCACGCTCATAAAACACTTATTTTATTGACTTTTGTCCCAAAATTTTCAACATAGGCATTTTAGGACATCTGCTAATGAATAGTGTCACTGTCATTTTCATAATGTGTCTCAAACACGGACTTTCCACAGTGACCGTGCTATTCTGCACTGGAACTGCGAAAACAGATTTTGGTCAGGATGTGAAAAGTGACAGCTGTACTGTTCATTAGAAGGTGCATAACAATGGCACTGTTGAAAATCTGAAGTGAAATTATTATAAATTTGGGAACTTATGAGCGTGTGGCAAACCGTCACGCATGCTCATAACAGTCATTTTATGGAGTATTGTCACCAACTTTTCAACACAGGCATTTTAGGGCCTCTGCTCATGAACAGTGTCACTGTTATTTTCATAATGTGTCCCGAACACTGATTTCCCACAGCGACTGCGCTATTCTGCGCTGGAAGTGCGAAAACACATTTCGGCCAGGATGTGAAAAATGACAGCTGTACAGTTCACAAGAAGGTGTAGTAAATTGCCAGTGTTGAGAATCTGGCATGAAAATATTGCGAATTCACTAACTTATGAGTGTGCGTAGCAACTGCGTATCGTACGCTTGTAAAACAGTCATTTTTTTTAATTTTACCACTAAATTTGCAACATAGGCTTTTTGAGAGCCCCCTCATGAAAAATGGCACTGTCATTTCATTACTTGATCTTGAAAGGTGATTCCACACAGTGACTGCGAAATCACCTTTTGAGACTGAATAACGCCATGGCAGTGCAAGAATTCATGAGGAGGGGTCCCAAAAACCCCATGTTGAAAATTTGGGGCCAAAATTCCCAAAAATGCCTGAGATATGCATCAAAAGTTGAAAAAACCCTATTTATTCCATTATACAGCTTAACGGCATTTCCTCAGTTTGGCGGTCAGCTTTGAAGAGTGCAGATATGTTCCTGTCCATCAAGATCATCCGCCCGGACCGCGGAGGTAAGTATGGGATGAGGGGTTTTAGAGACAAGTGCACAGATGGTGGGCGGGTGAGGGCAGGGAGACTACGAGCGACCATTTTCGTTTTGCAGGTAAAAAAAATAAATAGAACATTGCGGGACAGTTTTTTTCATGTAGGGGATTTGGCATGCTGGGGTGGGCTCTCAGTGTGCCACCTAACTGTTTTGGGGGGTCTGTAGCCAACGGGGGATTGGGCACCCTCTTTGGCACACAACACAAGGGGAGAGGGGAGGAATTTATGCTGATAGGAATTGGGCACCCCCGTCGGCACCCAAAGAAAGTGGGGGGGCTGAGCCGAGGGGGATTGGGCACCCCCTCTTGGCATTTTACAATGAGGGGGTTCTTTATGCTGACAGGGAATGGGCTCCCCCGCCGGCACACAAGAAAAGGGGGGGTAAGAGTCGAGGGGGATTGGCCACACCCCCTTGGCATATAACAAATAGGGGGCCCCATCAGCACATACAGAGGGGTGGGTAAACTGACAGGGGATTGGGCACCCTAAAAGTCAGCAGTTTGGCGTACACAGCACATAAATGAAAATGTCGGTAGCATCGTCAAGGGAAGGTCCGCTGCGTCTGATGAGCTTTGCTCGGATTGCAGCGGACCTTTTCTTAGATGTGCTCACCACATTATGTATGCATGGTGTGGTGACAGCATGCAGGATAACTGGGGAATGAGGGTCACACACATATTGATGCATGCCCTGCATTCACCCAACAGTGACCTCGCCTCCAAAGCTGCACTATCGCCAGATGCTGGCTGCGCAAGCGTGCCAACATAAAAATGCAGATAATACATACTGTATATTATGGTGTGATTTGAGGGCCATACTAAATAATATAACTGGACATTTACTCTTGTACAGAACATAAGATCAGTTTGGTTGTTTCATTTGTTGAGTCACACTGCTGCTTTAAAGATAGTCTGGATCAGTGTTCTCAGCAGTGCTGGGACTCTGACTTTCAGTAACCTGAAGTCAAGTATCAGTGCACTGATCCACTAGAGTGTAAATCCAGTGTTCAGAGTTTTTGTTTCTGTTAAATAAGGGCCATAGCAAATGTGGCTGAGACAGCAGTCTCTAAGAACCATCAAGGCAACGGTGTTCTTTATTTTTTTTAATTTTTTTCCCGCCCCCCCCATGCTCGCTGGTCCCCCACTCCTTCAGGCTCCACAGGCTTCCTCCAGCCCCACTGTTCCTACCCAGCCCTCCTCTGGTCTTCATATGGGAGCCGGTCCCCATGATATCCCAGCATATCCCTTCACTGGGTGGGTCCCTCCTCAGAGGTGGAAGGCACCGGGAGGGGATGGCCCCAGCACACACTACTAGGGCCCAGGGATGCTGCTGAGAGCAGAAGACCCTAGGAAGGCACTGGAGGCACTCAGGAACAGAGAGCTGTCATCCGTGGCCAGCGAGCAATTTTTTCCCTTTTTCTGTTGGGGGCAGCATAGTGATGTCACGGCATAGGCCGACGCCGCCTCCTGCCCTGTTAGCATTTGGGCCATGCATCCTGTGATACTCCCAGCCTCTGCTAGAGCCAGCAGGTACCAGACCAGTCCTCCCTCCCCGGAGGAGAGCTGTCCATGGGATGCTCAATCCTTCTCCCTCCGGCCCGGCCCTCCAGAGACTCGTGCTCGCTCCCGAACCGGGTCACTGGCGCTAAGCAGAAATCCATCTGCTGCACCTGCGGTGGCAACGTGTTCTTGATGGGTAGCTGCTGGGGTATGCAGATGGGTCCAGTACATCTTTGGAAACCATAGAACATATTGTATTCCTATCAATAACTAAAATTAGATTACTGGACCACTAACTGCTTTTTTCTCTTTTAGATAGTTCCTGAAGAAGATTTATGGCCAGAACATTGATTCTAAATTTATTTTCTATTTCTATTGGGCATTTAATATTACCTTTTTGCTTTGTTTTGATTTCAGCCTTCACGCTGCCATGGCACCTTGTTTTTTTGGTTCTTACATTTTGCGTGCTACTGGAATAGGTTACTTTTGGCTGAAAAGCCATCATACTCTGGTCTCAAAATAATGTTATGGTGGATCAGTGACCTCCACCACCACCCCCTCCCAAGAAAAATATGTTGTGTTTTTAAATGCTGTTTTGTTTTGGCTTTACCAGAAGGTGTTGAATGGCATGTTGGTAGAACAGAACATAATTGAAAGGCTTTGCCTGTAGTTTGGTGACCAAGCAGCCAGCCACTCCCACTTCCTGAGCTATATAAGCAGTTCCTCTCAGCCTCACTTGAAACATTTTGTCTTTGCAGCTGAAGGCTCTGCCGGTTTGTTCCCTGAGCTGGTCAGGCCTCCTGGTTGAAGCCCCCCGCTTGTCTCTGCAGGGCTTCTGTGTTGTTTTCCTGCCTTGGTTTGTATTTTGCCTTTGGTTGTGTATGCTCCCTTCCTATTTTGGGGGGGCTTTTCTAGGCTCCTAGCATACTGCTATTCAGAGCTAGCTTTTAGTTACTCAACTATAGCTGGACCATGTGGCATTTTATGGCTCTCCCTGACTCAGATTACTTGAACCTAGCTATACAGCTTACTCATGCTTGTTCTCTTTACCTCATTGCTGCAATCTCATTGCACTGCCTGTTTGACAATGCTTAAGAGCATTAGGACTCCTTTATTTGCACTTACAACTCGGTTTACTCATTTATTTACTACTACTGTGCAGGCATACTTGCTTCCGGTTGCTGCATTTTTTACACCCATTCCTATTGTACCTTGTTTACTCTGAGGTCAGCTGAAGTGCCTGCTGAGGCTATTAAATTAGCTTTTATACCTGCATGTGATTCTCAGCCTTTCATCGCTTCCTTGCTTGTCCTACAGCGGGGACTGGGAGGAGTTTGGGGAGTTGTGGCCTATGTGATTAATTAATTCTGTTCTACATCTTGTCTTCGCTGCTGAAAATCCTCAGAGTTTGTCACCTTGATTTGGCTATTCATGTCTGTCTGGCTTGCCCCTAACTCAGTACTGTTTACTTGCTATACAGTTGTTATGCAGGTCCACCTATTACTACTTCACTGACCTGTCTGGTTCACACTTGCTTACGCAACCATTGCTCATTGCTTAAGCAAATCATTGCTTCATGCCTAGTGCCATCCCCTCAGCTTCAGCCTGGGATTCTGCTGCTCTCAATCTGCATTCGACCATGCAAGGTGTCAGCACTCAATGCTCATTATGATCTGAGCATGTCATGCTCATTCAGCTCACCAGCTTTACAGCTCTCAATTAATTCTGGGGCATGCCAGCCATTCTAATCTGGCACAGGTTTCTGCAGCTGATGGTTTTGCTCTGCATTTAGTCCGTATCACCGAGCATGTCCAACTTGGGGCAGGATCCTTCTCACCTGGCCCATAGCTGGGAATGTTCTCGCCCTGGGTTTGGCTTTAGCTACCTGCTATGCGACAGCAGCTCCTGGTGTAGAATTTAAGACTAGCGGTGAAGGGTGGTTACGACGATCTCCTTTGGCTCTAGTGTTCCACTATAACGGTTGGCCATTGACTTTAGTGGTTTCCCTAGGAAGGCACCTTCACCGCATTCTCCCCATGACTGCCTCTGGTTCACCTGGTTTGATTTAGGGCGGGTAGGCCAGGTGAGTGCCTCAGCAGTTGTTGCTCTCCTCCTGCGCCTTGGATGCTCATATTGTTGCAGAGTTTTCTCGCAACCTTCCATGACGTTCCCGGTAGAGGGTCTGAGTGAGAGCCTTCCTCCAAATTGGAATATTTTCCACCTCCCTTTAATTGGATTTTCCAAATTGCAGCTGCAGAGCTGTCACTAAATACATTTTCCCAAGCCTGGAGGGAAGGCGACCTAGACCTTGGATCCCCAGAGATTTCCTCCTCATAGGGTTTTTTTCTCTCCTCCGTTGCCTCAGGTCATAACACTTAGTTAGCATTGTTGTTCCCTCTAGTTTCCTTAGGTAGGTTCCATTGTTGGATGGAGGTGGAGGATGTCCTGCCATTCCCTCTCTCCTTAAGGGTTCCCCTTCTCTCAATGCAAGCCATCACTATCCTTCTCTACCACTATGTTGCAGTTCCTGCTTCTCGTCACTGTTACTGCTTGCTCATATGTGTCATGTTGCCTCCTTTTAGGGATGATATTGCATTTATGGGGGGATTCCTAAGGTAGCTTTAGCCACAGGAACCTTCCCATGGCACCTCTAAGGGCGGAACCCTCTCCAAGAGTTCCTTGATTTCGTAGCCCTACAGGGTGGTAATTTCTCTGGAATAGAGAGTGCGAATGGCCACAACCAAAACTAACACAGTTACATAAGCATAACACTATACTGGCTGCATAGGTCAGTGAATTGAAAGGCTTTGCCTGTAGTTCGGTGACCAAGCAGCCAGCCACTCCCACTTCCTGAGCTAAATAAGTGGTTCCTCTCAGCCTCACTGTGAAGCATTTTGTTTTTGCCACACCATCTTCCCCTCCTCCTCCAGTGGCAGTGCTCTCTCCTTAGGGGGATTCCTAAGGTACCTTTAGCCATGGGAACCATCCCATGGCACCTCTAGGGGTGGAACCCTCTCCAAGAGTTCCTTGTTTTCATATCCCTACAGGGTGGTAATTCCTCTGGAATAGAGAGTACGAACGGCCACAACCAAAACTAACACAGTTACATAAGCATAACACTATACTGGCTGCGTAGGTCAGTGAATTTGAAATTAAATCACATAGAATCAAAACAGGAGCACCTCTTTTCTTGTATTTACCCTAATAGGTTTCTGGAGTTCCCTGCCAATATTATCTGAAGACCACCCACAGTGAAACAGAGTTTATTGCTCTAGGGTATAGCACAAAGAATACAACTTAAGGTGCTGCATTGTTCCGTTTTCCTGTGGATATAGCTATATTTGTTTTATTTTTACAATTTATTTACCCAGGAGATGCAAGATCTCATTAGGAATCTGCCCTTGTTTTGGTGGACTGGAGCACTGTGACTTGACTTGATCAGTAGCACAAAGTAACAGGGTTTAATTTTTAATTTTTTTTTGTTTGTTTGTTTTTTGTTTTGCTGGAAGACTCAAGTGTGTCAAAGATATTGTACTCCAGACTTGCAGAAAAAAATAGGATTTTCTATCTAGTTGGTGAATTAGATACCTGCTAAATTACTTTTCTATGGAATAGTGCTGGAGTCTCTTGCAGGCAGCTTGTGGAAATCTTTGCCAAAAGCTGCCGTAAAGGAGGTCAGTGTGACAGAACTGCAGCTAAGATTAGAAAATGGGGTGCAGTTGTAACGTATGGATTTGGCACAGCTGAATTGACACATGGGATTTATGCAAGGAGTGAGGTAGGCACTGTATCATCCTATGAAAATTCATCCCTCTAGCTCTGGTGGAGTTGAACCTGGATCTCCTGGATTCATGGTTCTGCACTCCATCCAATTGGTTACACTGCACTGAATAATAATGTCAGCATTGTAGGTTACTTACTGTCTTTACCATTCACAGCCTGTACTGCCTCTTTTTGTTTAGCAAATAATGATATTTTTTATAAGGCAGACCTTTTTAGAGGCTCATCCAGATAAATAATCCAAGTGTAAATATTGACTAAAAAAAACAGTTCATGCCCTGCAGATCTGGGGCCAGATTTTCAGTGGTCCAAGATTGGGCCAGGGACTATTATCTATACACAACTTTAAACAGTTTCTCCACATGAGTGCCCCTTTCTCTTTGCTGTACACATGGGACATCAGGTCATACCAGACATAGCATGTGTACAGGAAAATGACAGCAACCAGCCATAAATCAAGGAAGATGATTGCAGTACAGCACCATTTTCAAATTTTGTGGGCACAGGCAGGAGCTGGAGGAGCACATCAGCACCACGGATGCTTCACTTTTCCGGTCACATGAGCATGAATTTTTGCTGTTTGGGAAATGGACCCCAGATACTGTGTGTAAACTGCTAATGTTGTTATTCAAGACTACATTTAGACTCTAAAATACTGTTGGTCAGCAATGGTCTGCAATGTGAAAAGTCCTCATTAAGGATATTTCCTACCCTCTGGATGAATTAACAAGTCGATTACAGAGTAGTAACATAGATTTATGTTTAGATGACGTTATCCCCTGGCCAGAGATGAAACCCATGAGCCTTCCTAATCTAAAACTTAGTAACGATAACCAAACCATTCCACTGGTGAGCCTTTTATAACTGAGCAATGCATTATACATTCATAACATAAAGTCTCAAATACTCTGTAACAGTCCGTTTAAGGATTTTTGCCATCCATGATTTCAGAAATTACTGTCCAAATAATCAACTGGGGTACAGTATTTTAGGAAGATTTATGTGTTAATAGATGATGTGTCATTTTAATTAGAGAGCTCAATCTGTACAGAAGCATATTAAACCACAAAGGAACTCGTGCTTGCATCATCTTAATGAGTTTCAGATACGAAGCCCCCTGTGGATCAAATCAGCTTATTTGGTAATCCTCTCCAGTACAGCACACTTGCTGATAAATACTGCCCCAGGTTATAAAGCTACAGTATATTGCTTTCTCCAATCAACATCAGCATCCCAACTGTATAGAACTGATTGGAGAAGGATGATTGAACAGGTCTAATCTGACACTTTCAGCCAGTTGTAGAATGTTTTGGCTAAAGGTTAGGGTTAAGAAAAGGCATGAAACAATCATAAGTAAAATGGCAGGATGACTGATAAATGATGAGGTCACTGACCTCACTGCAGTCCAGGTTTTATACAGCAGAAATGGCAAGAACCATCAAGTATTATGTGTCTACAATGTAGA
Source organism: Neoceratodus forsteri (assembly GCA_016271365.2). NCBI lineage: Eukaryota > Metazoa > Chordata > Ceratodontiformes > Ceratodontidae > Neoceratodus > Neoceratodus forsteri. Next base: position 617,710,721 of record CM028133.1, read on the forward strand.
GTTATGCTACTGTTCTTACATTCTAGAGAGCAAGTACAAAACTGTTTAAATGTCAGATTATCTAAAGACCAGCATGTAATATTTATTTTACTGCAAAAAAAAAACTGTTACTGCATCAGTTAGGGTATAAGTACAACATGTAATCAAAGTACCAATGGTAAAGAAAGGCATCAAGTTATGCTAAGCTGAAGCAAGATCACACTAGAAATGAGATGTGGCATCTCAACTATGCTATGCTGTATAAAGTGCTCGTAAAGCACTTTAGAATGCAGCGCACAACAGTACTACATAAATGACAATTCTACTTATTCAGTTGTGGCACTACCAGTAGGTAATCAAATTACCATGTATACTAACATGTGCCAAGGACCATGTCACTATGTGCAGATCATATTATAGCCAGGTCTTCAACAATAAAAGGTAATACAGTATTAATCTGCCTAAAACACATAATCCTTTCTCTTACTAAATCTACAAGAATTCACATCTTTTGTCTTGAAAGCAGAGGTGAAATCCGACAAAGGTATAAACAACCCTCACCTAACTACAGCCAACATCTGGGAATACAGAGTTGGGCTTTTGTGAGAACTATTCCCGAATTGCTGTCAATTTCTTTTCACTACAAGATGAGGCCCACAATGATGGGCAAATACTGTCTCTTCAGCTGCTTGAGAGCAAACACATTGTCCTTTCTTTTAATTTGTGTAATGAGTAGAAAAAGGTGAACTAATTTAAATGCTGATAAGGAATACGAACAATATATAGGATGCATAACTGACACAAGAAGGCAGATGCTTTCCAGTGTGTGTGTTTTTTGTAAACACACATACATTCAAAAGTTCAAAAGTTCCAAACATGGCAGAGAACATTTATTTAATGTTAATGTCCTTGTGCAAGTGCGGCATCCAGTACTGCATGCAATACTCTAGATGGGGCCTAACCAGTGTCTTGTAAAGAGGGATTATGACCTCCCTCTTACGACTTGTGATACTCCTACTAATACACCCCAGCATCCCTCTAGCCTTACCTATGCTTTAGTGGTCTGCTTGGATGATTTAAGGTCATCTGTGGTGATGATGCCCAAGTCTCTTTCTTCCCTTGTAATTGCCAGCAACTCCCCTCCCAACCTAAAGGTGGCTTCAGGGTTTCTCTTCCCTATGTGCATGATCTTGCACTTCTTTGCGATAAACCTCAGTTGCCACTCTTCCGACCATTTGCCAGTTTATTCAGATCTCTTCTTATTCTGCCAACCCCATCTGGATCATCTACTCTGTTGCAGATCTTGGTGTCTTCTGCAAACAGACAAACCTTACCCTCCAGTCCATCTGCAATGTCACTGATGAAGATATTGAGGAGGACTGGCCCCAGGATTGATCCCTGAGGTATCCCACTTGTGACTTGCCTCTCTTCTGACTGTATACTGTTTATCACCAATCTCTGTTTTCTGCCTGCTAACCAGTTTGCCACCCAGTTGACCAACTTCTGACCCACCCTGAGCCTGCCCAGCTTATTAATGAATCTTCTATGTGGAACAGTATCGAAAGCTTTACTGAAGTCAAGGTTGGCGACATATACTGCACCCCCTTGGTCCACCACTCTGGTTACCCAGTCAAAGAACTCTATGAGATTAGTTTGACAGGACCTTCCTTTTGTAAACCCATGCTGTCTTGGATCCTGTGCTCTTATGGATTGCAGGTGTTGCACTATCCTTTCCTTAAGGAGTGCCTCCATGATCTTGCCCACTAATGAGGTAAGACTGACTGGTCTGTAGTTCCCTGCATTCTCCTTGCTACCACTCTTGTGGATCAGGATTACATGAGCTCTTCTCCAGTCTTCTGGGACCTCTCCTGTGTTCAGAGACTCACTAGACAGTTCTGATAATGGCTCTGCTAGTTCCACCCTTAGCTCCTTTAGTACCCTGGGATATATGCCATCAGGTCCCAATGCCTCATCGACCCTGAACTTAGCAAGCTCTTGTAGGACCCCTTCTTTTGTGAAGGGATTAGTGCAGTCCTCCCTCCCTCCCCCCACACCTGTGTCCATGGTGCTGAGCTGTGGGCCCTACCCTACCTTCTCCTCAGTAAATACTGAGCAAAAGTATCTATTTAGGATAGATGCTTTTCCTTGGTCCTCCTCCTCACACTCACCCTTATCCCCTTTGATCTTAGCAATACCCCCTCTGGACTTTCTCCTTTCACTAATGTAGCTATAGAAAGTCTTGTCCCCTTCTTTTACTTTTCGTGCTAGTGTTTCCTCAGTTTGGGCCTTTGCCTGCCTTACTCTCTTCTCTGCTTCCCTTAGGGAAGTTTGGTATGCCTCTCTATCTTCGTCCAGCTGCGTTCTGTTATATTTCCTGAAGGCCAGCATTTGGCTCTGACCTTTTCTGCTACTGTTTTTGAGAATCCTGTTTAATAAACCTGGTTTCTGATTAGTCCAATGAATTAGAGTCAAGGATAACCATTTTGCCAGTTTGGATCCCCTTTATGGTGGTGCCCCTTACAAAACCTGCAGTTAAATGTGTTACTGTTATGTTTAGGAATGAAGGGGTGAACACTGAAGACATTTTGTTCTAGCTGTGCCAAAGGTGCGAAATCCTTGACAAGTCAACCCCATATTGGACAGCAAGCAAATATGGAATGAGGGATGGAAGCTTCAGGTAAAGCTTTGTTCCACCAATAATGGGCCCATCCATCTCCCTAGCAGTTTGTTTTCTGGGGAAAGATCGGGGGGTTTGTTTTGTATGGGTCAGCCCAAGGCCTGTTTGAAATGTGGTTCTAGGACTCATTTAAGTACTGCCTATGACACCCCTCGCTGTAGCCACTGCTTAGACTATGGACATGTCTCTGCCCACTGTCTCAATTTATTTAAGTGCAACCTATGTGAAAGAAATGGACATGGGTATAGTAAATGTCCATGGGCATCCCACAACAGGGAGGATTGGCCATCCCACGAGGAATTATTAATAAGGCTCAGCAAAGACAAGCACAAAGAGTGGCAGTTCAGGATGAGGTTAATGACCTAAGGACCCCTGAGGTTCTCCCAGTTAGAGAGGATCCAGTGATTAGCAATGAACAAACAACGACTCCCTCAGTGCAAGAAGAAGACCCCTAGGTTTCTGATGCTCCTTCAGACCCTAATGTTTTTAATACTCCTATTACAACAGCCCCAGAAGACTCTGGTACATCAGACATGCCCCCCCAACCCCAGGTCAGCCACAGCCATTTAAGAAGGTGCTGGCTAAAGAAAGGAATAGCTCAGGCAAGGTTCTCCCTTCTAAAACACAAACTCTTCCCATGACAGAAGCGAAAGGCCAAAAGACTTGGAAGGCAGGGAATACATTTGCAGTATTGGCACATGAGGACGAGTCAGGAGGTGAGGAGTCTGACTCCTCCTCAGCCGCCTCCACAACCACAGATATTAGGTCTGACATGGTTGGGGGGGCAGAGGTTTTGACCCCTCCCCACTCTAGACATAGAAGATGTTCTAAAATATCCTGAATATTGGTGTGCACTGGGATTCTTTATTTTCCTTTTCATTATTGCCCTCATGAGTTGGCTCTCTGTGACAACTATCAATTTAAATAGCATTAAGAGCCATAAGAAAATGCTTACTACATCAAGTTTGTTACAGGAGGGCACTAGTGATGTTTTTATGCAGGATACTAGACTGAAAACCCTAGCAGAATTACAGTTAGTTGCTAGAATGAGGACCAAGGGCACCTCCTTTTGGTCCATAGGTGAGGCAGTGTGTGACGGCATTGGAATTATGTTTACTAATCCCGCCATCCAGGTTTCCAAACTGGTAGATATACAGCCAGGCAGGGCACTGCTTCTGTACATAAATCTTTATAGTGAACAATTCAGACTTATCTCAGTGTATGCCCCCCAAACCAAAGCACAGAGAGCATCTCTATTTAAAGAGATTCAGCCATATCTCCATACCTCAAGGTTAGTTATATGGGCTGGGGGTTTCAATTGTGGGCTTGCAACTACAGATAGAGGGCTAAAGACTGGAAACTTGCTTTGTGACACCCAAGCCCTACATAATATAGTTACCACCACAATTCTGATTGATGCCTATAGATCCCAACACCCTCGTAGTGGTAACAAATATTTTAGAGGATCCCTATCCATGCGGATTGACTTTGTAGTTTTGTCTTCCCCAGCACAAGTTTTTTACTCCAAACTACAGGCATGGGAGTTCTCTGACTATAGGTCTGTAACGGCACAAGTTGGATGGAAACATTCCCCTAGATACAAAAAAAAAATGTATGGAGATTAAATAATAACATTTTAAATTATGACGGTACTAAACAAGCCTGGAGATGAGAGTGGACAGCAAGACTGTCCATAGTCGGCTTATATGAAGATATTCCTTCTTGGTGGGAGGATACCAAGTTATCCTGGAAGATTTTTTTTCAAAATAAATCCAGAAATATTGTTAATAGCACATATCTACAATAACAGTAACTAAGGAATCAGTTCCAAAAATTATTTCCTTTACAGAAACAAGTACAATCGATTATAGTTCTCAGACTAATGTTATACGGAAACAAATGTTTAGTTTACAGTACGATAGGGCTAAATCCCTTGAGCAAGAGTCAAGACTTGGAACTAATTTGAAAAGGGGCTCCATGGACCCCTACAAAGAATGCAAGGATTGGGTAGGGCATAGAATTCTTACTGAGGTACTAACAGAATCAGGTGATTCAGTTTCAACGCCCACAGGCATTTGAGAACAGATGGAAAAATATGTAACTAACTTATTTGGGAAAACTCAGAAGTTGATATCTCTGTAATAAATATGGAACATTTAGACCTGCCTAAAATCAATGAAGAGGAGCAAGAAAAGTGTCTAATCCATCTCTGTGGAAGAAACACAACTTGCCATTTCATCTCTAAAAATTAAAATTCTGCTCCAGGTACTAATGGTTTAGGTCTGAATTTTATAAAACTTTTGTGGAGACTTAGCTCCAGCCTTAGTTTTGGTACTGAATGGAATGCTGCAAGACACTTATTTGGCAGTCTCGATGAATCAGGCTTTTAATTTTATTGTATAAAAAGGGGCAAGGGTGGACCTAGAAATTGGAGGATTTTAAGTTTATTAAATATGGATCTGAACATTTTGAGTAAAATCATGCTAAAGAGATTATCAGCTGTTGCACATAAATAAATTAATCCTCAGCAAACATGTGCTGTACCTAATAGATTTCAGTATGATAATTTAATCACTTTAAGGGAACTATTCCAGAAAGCTCAGTATGGTGACCTTCAAGGGTATGTTTTGGGGCTCGATCAGGAGAAAGTGTTTGACCGGGTGTCTCATGAATTTTTATTTTCAGTATTGAGAGCATATAGAATTCCAAACATATTTGTAAACTGGATCCAGATTATGTATGCCAAAGCTACAGTTGTTCACAATATTAATGGATTGGTGGGTAAAGTAGTATGAGTACAAAGGGGACCCCATTAGTTATCTTCTATATGCATTTACTATTGATATATTGTTCAGGTCAATTATGAAGAATGAACATATTCATGGTTTAGAGATTAGTGCTGGGTCCCCCACTGTTAAAATGTTGGCCTGCGCTGCTGACTTTGTGCTGTGTTTATGCCCAGCCTCAGAAACAGATGTGCTACTGAATACCTTTTCTTCCTCTTCCAGAAGCTCAGGGTCTAAGATTAACTATGCTAAAAGTTCAGGAGTTCTGTTAGGCAGCACCCCGGTCTCGGAAAATAAAAAATTTGTTGAAAACCCAATTGCAGAAGGTACAATTTCCATTTTAGGTATAGAATTTGGCTCCTTAGACATGGCACACCTAAACTAGGGGAAAGGACTACAGAGAGTTGACAGGCTGGTGTCGACTTGGAAAGATCAGTAGATAGCCAAAAAGAAAAGGGTCCTGCTAATTAAAACCCTATTAGTGCCAGTCATTTTATATATGTCTTATGTTTTTCCACCCCCTGTTTCTTTATACACAGCATTACTTAGTGTGTTCTTTCAAGCACTATGGGGGAACAGACTAAACCCAATCAAAAGAGAACACATCTATAAGAAAGTACAGGAAAGAGGACTGAACATGGTTAATCCTGTTATATTTTATAGTAGTATATCTGCACATTGCAATACTGGATTTGCTGTAAAACCAGGAAATAAGATTTGGGCCCCCCATGTAATGGCCTGGTTATCCTTGACTCTAATTCATTGGACTAATCAGAAACTGGTTTTATTAAATAAGATTCCTGGTATTCCCAAGTATGGGTTGGAACTGGTTAAAAACCCCATAAAATGAAGGTTGCTGTAGCTCAACTATAAACAATTGACAGGAAGAGATCATATCTCATATCCTACAAACTGAGTATAAAGACTGAATGGTATTTCCAGAATACACTCAGAATAAACTAAAGTTTATTATCCTGTTTTTTACATGTAAACATCTCCTGAATTTATATGGGATAATGTCTGGCTAGGGAGTTATCGTAGGATTGCAGTACGTAATAATAACAAACACAAACAAGTACTTGATAGACATTGTATTAGAGACTTTTGTACAATGATGTTAGAAACTCAAGCTCATTTGTTTTTAGAATGTGTATATGCTAGGCAATTCTGGGCATTTTTGGCACCCAAATGAGGGGAACCCCTTTTTGAATCACTCTCATACACTACATTAATGTGTAGGGAGTTTACAAGTGGATGGGGGCAATATCATGCAAAAACTTTATTTATTGTTTTTTCCATTATTCAGTATTACCTTTGGCAATCTAGATGTGTGTGGGTCACACAACAAAGGGTAATCCACTATATTGAAATACTGAAGAATATTCAGTGTTCATTACAAAGCACTGTAGATAAAGATTATAAAATGTTTTCTTCTGAAAAAGTTAAAACACTATGTGTAAATTGTGAAAAATGGACAGATCCTCCTTAATGTAAGAATTATGATACAGTATATATGCATTGTTAAATGTGTGTTTATAATTTTGTATTTATTTATTTTTGCTTTATTCTATTCTACACTAGTTTGTTTTATGATCAGATGCATAAATTGTGTAAATATTTATGTTATGTAGTCCTTTCTTTCAATAAAAATTCCCCTACTCTTTTCAAGAAGTGCCATGGGATCTTTAACATCCACTTAAACTACTACCAGAACAGGCAGATGGGTCCTCAGTTTAATGTCTCATCTGAAAAACGGCAACTCAGGAGTGCAGCACCCCCCTCGTGCTGCACTACAGTGTCAGTATTGGGATTTAATCCAAGTGCTTGCTGTGGGGATAGAACCCATAACCTTCTGATCTCCCGGCCTCAGAGGCGAGTATGTTATCTGCTGAGCCACTGACACCGACATATTATGGGTATGTAAATCCATGTGAATTGAGGGGGTGATCCAACTGGTGCAACAACCTTTTTAACATGTGACTACTCAGACCTCATCACAACTGATTCACACATACTAAATGTAATAATAATCTTCCAAATCTGCACAAATCAAGCCAGCTTGTTGACGCAGCAGGTTGAGGCATCTAGTCTTACCTTGTGTCATGCTGGTGACCCAGGTTCGGGAATGACCTCGGGTCTTCAGTGAGCTGGCTGGGGAGGAGGGGTAGGAGCTGGATTGAACCGCCTATGGCAGTTCTCCCCTCCAGGGGTGGATGCCGTCCTTCTCATAGTCTCATCACCACCGGGTGGAGGTCCGGTGGTGGCACAGGCAGAGAGGACAGCTAGTAAAGTGCGGCGCTCCGCAGTGCCTGGCATGCACATGCCTCCACACGCGTATGTTCGATGCCCCAGACATGCAGTGGAAGGGAAGGGACAAAAATGGAAAAAAAATTAAAATGGTAAATAAAAAAAATCTGTACAAAACTGTGCACAGGATGACAATAGGAGGAAGTCCTCTGAGCCTTGCTGAATCCATGTTACGGTGTTTCTTGGAGTTTGTACAATGATGCAATGTGGCAGTGGTGTTACCCTAACTTCTGCACTGTAGTGAAAGGAAGACTCAGGTAATGCCAATGCTGCAGTGAGTGAACTTTTGAACACCATGCCAGAGGTTCAGCAAGGCTCAGGGGACTTTTTCCTCTAATATTTCATTTCCCTACATCTTATGCTTTGTGCTTAAACCCTAGCTGATGTCCTTACATAGTTTTTTCAGCACTTCATTTCCTTACTTTAAAAAAAATACATATTTATATAATATAGGACCACTCACACTGGCTCGGGCCTGCCATGCCCAGGCAAATTCCAGACATCCCTGGCATCCACTGGAATGACCTCCCACGCCCTGCCCTATGTCCAACTATCGCTGGCATCCAGTGGTACCCTCCTCTACACCCTGCCATATTTCCAAGTATCCTTGATGTGCAGTTGCACACCCCACCAACACCCTGCCAAAGTTTAAGTATCCTTGGCATGCACTGGAAGTACCTCTCTCATCCTACTCAAGTTCTGTGTATCCCTGGTGTCCAGTGGATTCCCCTCCCATACCTTGACCCACATCCATGTATCCTTGGCATCAAGTGGTATCCACCCACTCTCCTTCCTGCTTCCACAGATGGTGGTCAGCACAAACCATTCACCCTCTTCCTTGGCCAGCCCTCATCTAAATTAACTGCAGCTGTGAAAAATGAAACACAAGCAAACAGTGTGCATTTCACAAATCCCAATTTGCAATATTTAATGCAAAATGGGATCAGTCATGATTAAGACCGATTTGCATGGCAGTTGACTGAGAAGGTGAATGAAAGGTAGTGTTGGATGTTGGCTGGAGGGGGGATGGGGCTTCAATGGCACCAGGGTTGGACTCCAAATGCCAATCAATATTAGGGGTGGGAAGCATGCCATTGGTGTGGTCTACTGGTGGCCACATTCTTATTTTTTTAACAATAAACATCAATCACTGGAATTTTCACCTAGTGTTGGTCAGGGAGGGTGGAAGAGACAAACATGCCACCAGGGTGGGCTCCTGGTGGCTGCATCTGTACTGAATTTTTTAAATTTTGTAATATGTTTCTGACACTGGGATTGGCACCCACTCTCATAAAGTTGGGGAGGAGGCTACCAAGGCTTCAAGGCTGGGTACCCAGTGGCCGGTGATTTCTTTTACTCAAAAACAAAGAATAATGTCCAACACCAGGGTTGGGGTCCCAGTGTCAATAAAGGAGGGTTGACTAAAATGATACCAGCTGTAGGCTCCTGGTGGCCCAGTTTTGTTCCTGTCAGTATAGACAAACTTGCCATTGCAGCTGTTGGAGAAAAAACTTTGTGATTTTTTTCTGTCAATGATAACATATACAGTATTTTCGGTGACCTTGACATAGTCAATCAATGTTTATTTTCCTGTATGTATACTTTAAAAATTTCAGTCAGATCCATCCCATCAATGCAGTGTTAGCACTATAGCTCACGATGCCAGCAACCCACAGTCAGAAACAAGCATGGATCATTGAGAGCTGGACAGGTGTGGGAGGATCAAGCATCACAGAGGACACTCTCCTCCTCTGGGGAGGGAGGGAGGAAGGCAGCCAGCTCTACTGCTATACTGCCACATGGGTGACCACATGTGACAGTGCAATGGAACAGCTCAGGGGCAGGCAGGCGCAGACTGGTGCTGCACTATGCACATCTGCATGCATGTCCATGCACACCTAAACCACCTAAATCTTGAGGGACGAAATGGGAGAAAAGCAGCCCCCCCCATGCAGCATAATGGCTCCACCATATCCGCAGACCCTGCACTCACTAACCTGGCACTCTCCTGATGGATGGATAATGTGCACCCAAGGGACCTAGCCCCATCCCGAGGAGTCTACCATGGAAGGCAAACCACAGGGGTAACATAGGAGCAAGGTAAGCCTTGGGAGAAGATGAAGTGATTGGGCTAAGGTGCTGTGGGGGCTTGAGTGGGGGGCCAAGTGCTGAGGGGAGCAAGGAACATAAATAAAATTGAAATGAATCAGTCACACTAATAACAAAAAAAGTTGTGATTTTCTATAATGATTACTGCATGTACAGTAACCATAACTAACTTAATCACAATGTCTTGATTCCATTTCTATAGTGCAGCCAAAAAAATGACTGTTTTTCATCTTCAAATCAGACTTTGGTGCATGTACCTAGCCCCCTGCAACACATTTTTAAATACTAATATTTTAAAACCTAAACATTCTTTTCTTCCCAAAGTGCCAAAGGCACTGCTCTGGGACAATCCCTAATGATCCTGAAAGCTACACATTTCAAATCAAAACCATTTTTTTTAGGTACTGGTGAGCAAACAAAGTCATAATTTTAATATTTATCTGTAATTTGTACACTCTGTATGTTCAAACCTGTTAAATTGATTAACTTCAAATGTGGCAGTTTCATACAACATGCTAATGAGGGTGTACATTTCAAATTGTATGTCCTCGATCCCAGGATGGCTGAGTTATAAGCAACTGAAATTGAGGTTTAACATGGAAGCTGTTACTCAACTCTAACAATAGTGGCACAAACCCACTACTATAATAGGTAGAACAGCCAAGTTTGGTTCTAGCAAAGAAGCAAGAAAAAGGCAAAACAAGGCAAATTCTTTAGGCACCTATCCATTGCTCCAGATGCTGTACAGACAACAAAATGAAAACAATTCTGTAATACAACAATTATAAAAAACACGATTTTGGCATAAACACCTCATACCTCAGGTGTTCAATTCTTGTGGACTGTGGCAAATGTTTAGGGCAAAAACACAAACTTTTGATTCGAGTGGTTTGCCTTGGTCTGTACCAGTCGAATGGTGAATGGCAGTCCATACGTGAATATTTAAAGATGACACGAAATGGTTTCTAATTAACAGCCGCTTATAACGTTCCTATTTTTATAAGTTATAGTTGTACCTCTGAATGATTCACATGTAATTGTAACTGAATAAAAGCAACATGAAAAACTTTATTTTACATTTTTATCTTTTCTAGGCAACATTTTATCATACTGTTCTTTTCATGAAATCAGTGATCTGGAGTTGTAACTATGTCATGGTTTGAGTACAGTACTCTAAGCACCATTCTTATAGGTCAACAGCTCCTGCTCAGCAATCTTAATACAAACTGTGATGTAGTAAAACTATTTATTTATTTATTTTATAAATCGGATTTACAACCTTGAGTCAGAGACTCATTTACAAAGGCACCTCATCATGAGGGAGGGTAGACAACACATGACAGTAAAATAAAACAGTGGAGGATGATACAGGTGAGGTACAGTAAAGAGAATATACACTATAAACTGCAGGTTCCATGAAGAGAATTGCAACAACATGCTGTCATAAAAAGAAACAGTTGAAAACATATTTTTTTGCATCAGTGTTTATTCAGTTACACTGAAATATAGATCAGTATCATAATTTGGAGGTATGGATTTCATTTCTTCAAATGGGAACATTGCTGACTGCTGACTTTGCACAAATGTCATGTCCTCTTCAACTAGGCAGTGTGAGTCATAGTCAAGGCCCCTGGAATTCTGCGATTCCACAGAATTTGATCATGCCATGGCCATGGAATATATATATATATATATATTGCCACATAATTCACTGTTCTTGGTGAATTTTCTTTCAAATATAGTAGTGCAGTAGCAGTTGTGTTCATTTATTTGTGGTGCACTTCCCCGGAGGCTCAAGGCGCCATTACATAAAATGACACCTAACTTTAGTCAATGCAGTATTTGGACATTCTAAAATAACATAGAATAAAATAGCCCAAAATAAATGATGAGGACAGTAAAAACCTAAACACCTAATAGATTCTTAAAAAGGGGTAAAGATGTTACAAATCTACCCCAATTGCCTGCTGGAATAAATAAATTATTGGGCCCCTTTTAAGGCCCTCTACAGGCCCCCGGTTAAGAGTTCCAAGGACTGGGTCTGCTACTTCAAATGCCCAGTCCCCTGACATCTTCAGCTTTGACCTTGGTACTACCAGGAGGCTCTCCTCAGTGGGCAAGAGGACACATAAGGATGCAGGAGTTCAGTCAGGTAGCCCAGGCTTAATCCATGTAGTGCCTTATAGGTCAAGAAACCCAATTTAAAAGAGATACGCCTTTTGACCGGCAGCCAGTGCAGATCACACAGTGCTGGTGAAATATGGCACGATCTTGCAAGGCCTGTCTGACTAGGTTGCTGCATTCTGCTGCAGCTGCAGGTGTCATAGCATACAGTTATATACAGTTAACTATACAGTTTTTCTATAGTGCCCGTCCTCCTTCTCAGCTAATTTATTCTGAAGCCCCTCCTCTATGCTCAGCCTGTGATATCATCAGTGACATCATATATTTTAGCCAATGGCAGGACTATATTTTGACACAGAAATGAAAAAATAATGCAGCAGAAATCAGAAAACGCTGCCACAAAAACAAGGAGCCCTGCTGTTGAAATCAGGACAAAGTTACTAGGGGCCCTGGTCATTGGTTTGTTTTCATGTCAGACTCGGCTCAATAGCATGTCACAATGAAAGTGCACACTTATGTGCTTTGCATCACGCTGACAGGTAGCTTAGGCAGGGCATTCAAGCGACTTTAGCTAGATTAGCTAGGAAAATCTTCAAAAAAGCCAAAAATCTTCACTCGTATTCAGCAAATCACAAAAACGATGACTTAGAACTATAGGTGCCAGAGCATGGAGGGCCACTATGGCCATGCCCATGACCCTGCCATCTTCATACGTTTTAGGGCCTGGCCCTAACAGTTTTGTAAATCATGTTAATTTACTTTAGGGAGGACTGTGCCTTTAAAATGCAACATGTGCAGTAAGCTGCTGTCAGTGTGTGTGTGGGTAGGGTTACTCCACAGATTACAAATTTAGATAAAAAAAAATTATTGTGTGGGTGAACCCATTCAATGGGGGGGGGGGTGAGAATTTACCCCTTACATCCCTGGCCCAAACATTTTCCAGACCATTCCACCACCGATGCTTAGAACAGAAGTCCTGCTGCAGGTTATATTTCATACTTTATTTATCAATAGGAAAAAGCAAGAGGAAAACAAAACTCTGCCAGGCTGAGCAGTGCACCTAGAAGCAGCAGGCTTCTACTGTAGGACCAGGGGATTGCTTGGAGTGGTAACAAAGAGGAGAGAGTGTGCTTGGCCAGTGGGCAACAAGGAAATTAGGTGGTGGCAGTCTGCCAGTGCTCAATTACAAAAAAACAACCTTTAGGGTTTTTAACAAGAAGATGAAGGAGTCAGACTGGACTGCAAATTGTTTTGGCAGAGATAAGCAGGGCATAGTACAGAAACCCTGTGGCCTGATGAAGTTAATGAGCAATGGACAGCAAGGGGTATGTGTTGGCTGTCTGGTAAGTATGGCGTTTACAACAAAAACATATTTTGATATTTGCTTGTGCATGCACAAAGCAAACACATTGTTACAATAAAGTTTCAGAGGTGTGTCACTGTCCGGTCCAGTGCAGCTCGGGCTCCAGAGGGCTCGAGAATGACAGCCCAATGATCAACGAGCTGTTCCTGACTGTGTTCTTTGCTTGCACAGCAGAAATTTTGTGTAGTTGAAAGCTGAGAGCTGTTTCTATCACAGAACAGCTCAAGTCTGCATGACATTACCCAGCAAGCAGTCTCCCAATCCTTTAGCTGGTGCTTCATCCATAAAAATAAAACTCCTTCCCACTGCTAAGTATCCCGCTCACCTTCAGATCCTTCCCTCAGTGCTGCATCCATACAAATAAAGACCTTCCCACTGTCAAGTATCCTGTCCACCTCCTAATTCTTCCCCATGCCCTGTCTGTAAAAATAAACCACCCTCCCACTGCACCCATCCTTCCCCCAGTGACCCTCCCACTGCCAAGTATCCTGACCATCTGCTGATCCTTCCCTTGGTGTCCCATCCATAAAAAAACACACACTCCTACTGCCAAGTAACCCACCCACCTCTTGATCCTTCCCAGTGCCCCATCCATAAAAAAAAAAAAAAAACCCCCTATGCTGGTCCAGTGGTGTGAAGGGCTGAGGTGCTGGTATCTTACCTCCTACCATACCAACAACCCAGGTTTGGGAACAAACTCAGGTCACCGGTGTTTAACCTGGGCAGGAGAGGATCAAACATCTGATGGACTGCTCTCCTTTCCCAGGGAAGGGTGGCCTGTTGGTCTGGCCAACCTGGTGGTAGTGCATCACAGGTGGCAAAAACGCCTGAAACCTGACATCACAAAAACATACAAAACCTGATGTTCCATGGTGAGGGGTGGAGAGAAAAGTGGAAAAGGGATGCCAGGGGATTAATGAAGCTCTGCCTACTTGTCCCCTGGTCCACACCACTACCGATCAATCTGCCTAGATTTGTTGAACTGGGAGAGATGTCCCTCCTCCATTCAGCCCCTCCATGAGGGGAAATTCATGGGAGTAACCTAACCAAGGTAAGTCCTAAGGGAGGCTCGGGCCAACTCAGGGAAGTATGGACAGAGGCGATTAGCTGCACCTGGAAATAAATGGCAGAAAATCTTCTATTAAAAGAAAAATAAAACACCCTCCCACTGCCAAGTAGCTCACCCAACTCCCAATCCTTCCACCGTGCCCTGTCTGTAGAAAAACACACCTTTCCACTGTCAAGTATCCCACCCACCTCTTGATCCTTCCCCATGCCCTTTCATAGAAAAAATACATATTTCTACTGCCAGGAATCCCACCAAACTCCTGATCACTCCCCTGGAGCCATGCCCCAACCACAAACATGTAAAACAAGAAAATGCTCTAGCAATGACTTCTGCTCTCCACTCCCCCATCCCCTCACCCTAACACTCCTCTTAGCACCCGCCACACCACACTCGTCCTCACAGCATATTTACCAATCTGGTCCTGTTCTGCTCCTGCTCTCTTTTTTTATACTTTATTTTTATTAATTTACCATGTATGGTACAGAGTAAAAAGCATCCTTTTATTTTATTTTATTTTTTTATTTATTTATTTGAATCTAGGATTACAAGTACCTTTGAGCTAAGGCTCTTTTACAAAGGTTCCACGTCAGTTGAGGTACAATTCAAACAAGACATTGAATAACAGTATAACCGTGGGTTACAGGCAGTTACATACAGTTTTATACATTCAATACAGTAGCAAAAATGCCAGAAGGAGGTCTGGTAACAGGCTTGACATGATATGGAGGAGAGACACACTAGTGGGGTGCAACCATAGGCACTTGTCAAATAACAATTAAAGTGCTACAGGGGGGTAGGGAAGGTGGGTGGGAGAGGAGAGGATGAATGGGTGCATGGGAGAGGGAGTTGAGGGAGAAGAGGGTTAAGTGCTAGGTGGAAAGAGCAAAGAGGAGAGAAGAGGGGAGAACAATTAGGAAGGACAGTTACAAGAGCTAGATGCAGACAAGATGTGATGGAGGCTGGATTTGAATGGACCAAGCTTTGGCACTGAGGCTGTCAATGTTGAGATCATTGAACCAGCTGGGAGCTCTGTATGCAAAAACCTTTGCTCTTGTGTGTTGCAGAAATGTGGGATATGCAGAAGTTGGGATTCAGAGCCCCTGGTGATGTGAGTAGTCCGCACAGGGCAGAGGAGAGCTTGGACACCTGGGGGAGCAAGGCCTAGTGTTATTTTCTTTGTCATAAGGTAGGCTTGGCAATTGATCTGGTTTGAAAATTGAAGCCTCCCAGTCTGTGCATGGAGATCACATGTGTGGGTGAGGTGATGGGCACTGGTTATGAGACGGCAAGCTTTGTTTAGTACAATGGATATGCACCTGAGGGCAATGGCAGAGGCAGAGCCATAGATGATGAGGCCATAGTCAATTATTGAGATTACTGAACTCTGTACTGCAATCCTTAAGGCATCTGAGGTAAGGCATTGCCTGTGCCTGAAGAGTAGGCCAATGCAAGCATTGGCAGCCTTGGCAATGTTGTCAATGTGCGTAGCATATGATAGGTTACAATTGATGGTAATACCTAGATATTTAAAGGATTGAACCTGTTCGAGGGTTGCACCTAGGCAGTTTTTGATCGTGATGGGACTGAGTCTGTGTTTGTTGTGCAGACTGCAGAAGAGCATGGAATTGTTTTTTCTTTGTAGTTGAAAACCAATTTATGTGTACTAAACCAAGTTTCAATTGAGGTCAAGGCAAGCTGAAGATTCTTTTGAAGGTAGCCCTGATCCTTTTGAGTGGAGAGGATGATGGCGTTGTCAGCATAGAGGAGGATTTGTGCTGGACACAATTGTGGAAGATCATTCAGAATGAGACTAAAAAGAAGTGGCCCAAGAATGGAGCCTTGAGAAACTACTGAGTGAACAAGATGTGCAACTGAGAGAACATCAGCTAGTTGCATTGTTTGGGAGTGGTTCTCCAGGTAGCTCTTGAACCAGGTAATGGACTCGGGTGAGAGCCCAGGAGAATGTAGCTGCATGATTAATAGATTATGATGTACATTGTCAAAAGAGTTGGTCAGGTCAATGAAGACCAACTCGGTTAGGAGGCTGTTGTCCAACGAGCTGTGAACAGCACCAGTGAATTCAAGGAGGGTCGATGTAGTACTGTGACCTGTACAGAAACCATATTGTTGGGGGCAGAGTATGCTGTGTTTGTCCAAGTATTCCGTTAGCTTGTCCGATACCATACATCCTTGGTTTCAAATACAGGATTTGATATGTATAGTAATGCAATAGTGGGAGACAATATTCTGCATCCTTTGTTACTCCATAGTGGGGGACAAGTACATAGGACATCTCAAACATCCTGCTTCTTCTGAGCTCCTCCTAGAAGTGACCGAGAACATGGTAAGTTTGGTTAATGTCTTTTTAATGCATTTTGAACTTTTTCTCATAATTTTGTAATTTCTTAAGATTTTTAACACAGATTTTCAACATATCCTTTTTAACCCCACACATGAACCACATAGGTGAAATTTTTCAAATCCTCCCTGAAACATATTTTTGTATTTGCTTTACAAAATCATATTTTGGGTAGGATTTAAAACACTTCACCTATCTTGATCATAAATTGAGGTAATAAAAAGATTATGTTGAAAATCTGGGGCCAAAATCTGGAAAAACAACAAAGTTATCAAGCAACATTTACTCATAACATTACTATTTTTCTGGCTTTTGACCCCAGATTTTCAACATTACCCTTTTTAACCCCACCTCATGAACAAGGCAGGTATAATGCTTCAAATTCCCTCTGAAACATGTTTTCGCAATTGCTCTGTGAAATCTCCTTTTGGACTAGATTTTAAAAAATTCCACTTGTCATGATTAAGGTGGAATAATAAAAAGACTATGTTGAAAATTTGGGTTAAAATCTCAAAAAGAAAAAAGTTATGAAGCAACAATGAAATTCTTTGATGTTTACCCATAACATGACTATCTTATCTGATTTTGACCCAAATTATTAACGTAGTCATTTTTTTACCTCACCTCATGAACAAGTCAGGTGAAGTTTTTCAAATCCCCTCTGAAACATGTTTTCACATTTACTCAATGAAATCACCTGGATGAGATTTCAAAAATTCCACTTGTCTTGTTCATAAGGTGGTGTCATAATAAGACTAGGGTGAAAATTTTAGGTTAAAATTTCAAAAAACAACACTTATGAAGAAACATTGAAATTATTAAATGTTTACTCTTAGCTTTGCTATTTTATCAGATTGTGACCTCACATATTCAACATAGTCATTTTTGTGCCCACATCATGAACATGATCGTCATTTTTAAATCCTTCCCAAAATGTCTTTTGATACTTGTGTCACAAAATGACATTTTAGATAGGATTTCATAAATCAGACCTGTCATTGTTCACAAAGTGGTGCAATAAAAATACTATAGTAAACATTTGAGATCAAAGTTAACAAAATAAAAGTTATGAACAAACATTGACATGTTTCAATATTTACTCTAACTCTTGCAATATTTTACTTTTGAACCCACATTTTCATCATCATGATGTTTTTACCCCCATCGAATGAACATGGCAAGATTTGTTATCAAATCCCCTCCAAAACCTATCTTTGTAATTGTTCCATAAAACTGTTTTGGGTCACATTTCATAAATGACACTTGTCATGTTCACGTGCTGGGACAAAAATATTTTGAAATGCAAGGTCACTATCTAAGAAAACAACGTCCTGTGAGAACCTTGTTTATTTCCCATTCAAGACAATTTTACTATTATAACTTGTGTTATTTATTTGTTAATTATTGCCTCTGCTCATCAGTGCCAAACACCTACACAGCAAAAGCAAGCAAGCAAACATTTAGCATCGACAAATGCTTATTTAAATTAGAAGTATGAGGTCTGCTGCCTTTTTTCAGTGAAAGCAATTTTAATGTAATTGATATCAGGACTCTCTTGATGTACCTACAGTGGGGTGGTCCTTAAGTAGTTTGGGTAATCTGCTGGAGAGGAGAATGGATGTTAGGGGGTTCTCTGCCATCTGTTGTTTCATCTGAAGCCATTGTGATGTTTCAGAGGTTGCTGGGGTGAACCAGTGTAGTGTCTGGTTTGCTGTGACGTCCATATGGTAATGTTGGAACTGTGAGAGTCCCCAGCCCTCCCCTGTGCTGTCACTATAACACTTTGATCTGCTGTACCTTTTTGGCTTCCCGTCCCACAGGAATTGAACTACCATTTTGTCCATTTTGGTAAACCATTGGGAGTACATTTTAATGGCAAGTGGCATACTATGTGTGTGATTTTTGGTGTCAGCATCATTTTACAAGTGTTCTCATATGATCTGCCCTGATCTGTGCTGTTGGGGCCTTGATGCTCTTAACATGTACTCACTACAGGCCAGGATGGGGGGGGTGATATGCTAGAGTTGTACAAGTTCCTGAGGGGAATTAATAGGGTGAACTGTGAAGACCTTTTCAACAGGAACATGGTTAAGTCACAAGAGGGCATGAATGGAGGTTAGTCGGTGATCATTTCAGTAAGGGTGTGAGGAAGTTCTGCTACACTGAGAAGGAGATGGAGCTGTGGAACAGATTACTGGCAGAAGTGGTGGGGCAGGGACTATAAATGAGTTCAGACATGACTAGGACAGGTGTAAAGGGTTGTTAATTGCAGGAAGAGGAGCTAGGGTGGTAGGGTGGTGGGGGGAGAGCTAACTTAGGAAATTAGGGAGCAGCTATTGCCCTTAATTATTTCCTTGTAACAAACAGGGTGTGTCAAAGAAACATAGAATTTGACGGCAAATAAGGACCGCTTGGCCCACCCAGTCTGCCCATTCCCCTACCTACTGGATAAGCTGCAGATCCTAGTTAACCAGCTGCCTACTTCTTCCTACCCCACCCCCAGAATTGCCTTATGACTGTCCCATGCATGCTTGAATTCCACCACTGATTTTGACTCCACAACCTCCTCCGGAAGGCCGTTCCATGCATCCACAACCCTCTCTGTGAAAAAATACTTCCTTAAATTACCTCTGAGATGCCCCCATCTTCAAATTGTTCCCTCTTGTTCTTGCACACCTCTTTTTTTGAAAGATGCAACCCTCTTGGACTTTGTTGATTCCCTTGAGGTACTTGAAAGTTTCTATCATGTCCCCCCTCTCCCTCCTTTCCTTGAGGCTATACATATTAAGCTCCTTAAGTCTCTCTTCATATGTCTTCCATTGCAGACCCTGCACCATTTTAGTTGCCCTCCTCTGGACAGCTTCCATCCTGTTTATGTCTTTGTGGAGATTGGGTCTCCAGAACTGCACACAGTACTCCAGATGGGGTCTCACCAGCTGTCTGTCCAGAGGGATAATAACTTCCTGTTTTCTACTGGT
The DNA here is from genome assembly GCA_016271365.2 of Neoceratodus forsteri. Classification (NCBI taxonomy): domain Eukaryota; kingdom Metazoa; phylum Chordata; order Ceratodontiformes; family Ceratodontidae; genus Neoceratodus; species Neoceratodus forsteri. The sequence goes on from CM028133.1 coordinate 617,730,472, forward strand.
GATGCCTCTCCCTATGCATCCCAGTATCCCCCCAGCCCTCCTTGCTGCCCTCTCACATTGCTTGCCCATCTTTAGGTCATCTGATATGACTACCCCCAGGTCCCTTTCCATTTTTATTGTTGTTAGTATCTCACCCCCCATTGTGTACTCTTCCCCTGGGTTTTGTTTCCTAGGTGCATTACCTTGCACTTCTTAGCATTGAATCTAAGCTCCATACATTTGACCATTCCTCTAACCTTCTAAGTCCCTTCTCATCCTTTCCACCCCACCCTGTGCATCAACTCTGTTGCAGATCTTAGTATCATCTGCAAAGAGACATACTTTCCTTCCAGTCCTTCTGCAATGTCGCTATAAAGACATTGAAGAGGACTGGTCCTAATACTGAACCCTCATGGTACCCCACTAGTAACCCTCCTTTCTTCTGAGTGGACTCCATTTACTATTCTCTCTGTGTCCTATTCTCCAGCCAATTCTTTACCCAGGCTGTCATCTTGGGACCCACTCCCAGGCTGGCTAACGTGTATATTAATCTTTTGTGTGGGACTGTGTCAAATGCCTTGCTAAAGTCTAGGTAGGCCATGTCCACAGCCCCTCCCTGATCTACTACTTTGGTCACCCAGTCACAGAAATCTATCAGATTCGTCTGGCATGACCTTCCCGCTGTGAATCCATGCTGCCTAGGGTCCTGTGCCCCTCTGGCCTCTAGATACTCGACAATTATTTCCTTTAGAAGTGATTCCATCATTTTCCCTATCACTGAGGTTAAACTAACAGGTCTATAGTTTCCTGCTTCTGCCTTGCTCCCACTTTTGTGAAGGGGAATCACATCTGCCTCCTCCAGTCCTTGGGTACCACCCCAACCTCCATGATTTGTTAAAAAGGGTAGTCAGTGGTGTCACTAGTTCTACCCTTAGTTCTTTTAGAATTCTGGGATGAATCCCATCAGGCCCCATTGCTTTGTCCACCTTCAGTTTTAAGAGTTCTTTCAGAACCCTTTCTTCTGTAAATGGACCGGTATCAACTTCTGTATCCAGAGTGTTACTACTGTTTGTTTTATGTATCGCCCTCTTCCTTTGTAAATACTGAGCAAAAATATTTGTTTAGTATCTCTGCCTTTTCACAGTCTCCCTCTGCCCACCCTCCCTCCCTTTATTAAGCCTCACTATCCCTCCTTGGTCTTCCTTCGCTCCCTGATGTACCCATAAAGGTTTTCCCCTTCTTAACTGAGTTGGCTATCTTTTCCTCAGTTTGGGCCTTTGCTGTTCTGACTGCTTTCCCAGCCTCCTTTTGCTTTAACTGATACAGTTCTCTGTCCTGCTTCTTCATGCATTCCTTGTACTTTCTGAATGCTTTCTTTTTCTCTTGAACCTTCACTACCACTTCCTTTGAGAACCATAGTGGTTTCTTACATTGTCTTGTTTTGTTTATTTGCTTCACACAAAGGCTCGTTACCTCTGTGATGGCAGTTTTATTATTCCCATTGTTCTTCCACCCCTCCTTCCTGCCCATTTGCTAGTGTTCCTTAGGCACTCACCCATTTTGGCAAAGTCAGCCCTCCTAAAGTCCAGTACTTTTGTCTTGTATGGCTTGACTCTATTGCTGTGTTTATTGTGAACCATACTGTTCGATGGTTGCTAGTTCCCAGATGGCTACCCACTTCTACATCTGTGATCCTCTCTCCATCTCCATTTGAGAGTATCAAGTCTAATATTGCTCCCTGTCGAGTGGGCTCCAGTACTAGTTGTCTAATGGAGGACAACACAAGAAAATATCAAACTGATGCCACATCTTCAAAACCATCTTCTTAAGTCTTTGATTTATTCTCTGTTTCTTAGCTTGGATGCAGATAATGCATTTAACTGTGTTTCATGGCAGGTTCTTCTTCACACTCTTCAGGTTTGGGTCCCCCCCAACCATTTTTCCTCACATTTACACAAATCCACAAGCATATGTTAAAGATTAATGGAGTACTCTCGCTTCCCTTTTCACTAAACCATGGTACCTGGCAAGGATGTCCACTGTCCCATCTTCTTCTTGCATTATATTTGGAGCCACTCGCATAGGAAATTTGCCAAGATCATCATGTCCAGGGGGTACAAGTTAGCCCCCCATCATAAACTCACCCTGTACGTGGACAATGTCCTTGTTTATCTCATCAGTCTAGATATAGTACCTCTTTAACACTTGTCTGGATAATTTTTTAATTTCTCTCTCTCTCTCTCTCACATGAATTTAACCTTTCTAAAACTGAGGTCTTATGTTGTCACTTTTTCCCTTCACAACTTCTACAAAGTAACTTCCTCTGTAACTGAACTAGGACTTCTTTTAAATATTTAGCTACATGATCTACCTGACAGAAGACCCAGCCACTCTGTTAGACACTAACTACTCACCACTCTAAACACTTAAAAGCATGAGACTTGGAGCACTGAAAATTGTCCCTCTCTTTTGGTGCAATGAGCAGTCACTATAGGGATGGTAAAATTGCCTATGACTCATACTTATTTCAGATTATCCTGTTAGCCCCAACCTCAGCTCATTTCAACACCTGGCAGAAACAAATCTCTAGGTTTCTCTGGGATGGAAAGTGTCCACAAATTTGCTTAGCAGTCCATCAACTTGCAAAGGCTTAGTGGGAACTGCGCCACTTAACCTAGTCACTTACTATGAAGCGGCACAGCTTCAAATGGCATTCTACTTATTGACAAACTTGTATCCCATTGAATGGAAAGAACTGGAACTCCATGGTCAGTTTTTGTATCATCTCTATAAAACTCTATTGTTCACCCTCGACCTAGTCTTACATCCCTGACAGATAGCCTTTTATCTCAACCTCTCTGAGGGTTCAGCAGAAAATGGTTACTCACACCACTATTATGATGGGATTTTTCATTTTGGATCCCTGCCATATAATTTTGCGGTTTCAACTGGCACATACTTTTTGGCACTAAGAATGGCAAAGAGTTTCAATTTCTGACTGACAATACTATCAGACCATTCCCAGAACTGGTACAGGGTTTTCATCTGAGACAGCAGAACTGTTTTCACTTCATTCATGTACAGGAGTTTCTCTCCAAACCACACTGATGAGAATAAAATTACAGACTACATTTGTTCTTCAACCTTTTAAAGCAAGTATTTCATAGGCTCCCACTTGGACATGCCATCTCTTATCTGTACTGGGCATGACAACAGATGCTGGGCACTTTAGTAGCTCATATTACAGCAGCATGGAAGAAGGACCTATGGGTCCCATTGGTTCTGGAACAATGGTAGCTTGTCTTACAATTTCCCCTTTCCATCACTTCTTCCCCACTATGGTGGGAACTGGCATGGAAAAACCTAACTAGGTATTTCCATTCCCTATGATAATGGCCAAATTTCTAGGCACTACAAGGGCAATCTGCTGGAGGAACTGCAAGACAACCCCAGCAACATATGGGCATATGTTCTTAGTATTCTGGTCACGTACCATGTTACTGCACTTTTGGGACTTGCTTCAATCTGAATTGTTTGACCCTACCATACAGTTAACCTAGAAGATGGTCCTATTTCATATGTTCCCACAGTGGCTTAGGAAAGTTCCCTACAGTATGTTACTTTATATTTGTATTCTAACTATTAAAAGGTAATTATTAAGTTATAGTTAAGGGACTCAACCCCTTCTATATGTCATTTGCAAGATCTCATTATAGAAGTATACCACATGGAGTGACTCATGTATTGACATCATTTACCAGCTTTTCATAACATATGAACATGGTAGGTACACTATATCATGAACACCATCTAGAATTTGTCTCATAATGATTACTGTGCTGGGTGGGGTTGGGGAGGGACTGGCACCTACCTGTTTTTTTTTTCCCCGGTCCCTGGCCCACCATCTTACTGGCTCCTCCAGCCCTGTCACACAGCATCTCGTGGGCTTACCTTCCAACTCCATCATCCACATGTCATCTCCCTACCCAGGGGCTACAGGCTAGGAGGCAGTGGGGCCTCAACCTACGCCAGCCAGACCAGGTCACAGATGAAGGAGTGCCACATTACCAGTACAGGGCCTGCAGGGAGCCAGTAGTCATCCTGCCCAGGTCCTGTCTTTTTTGTTGATTTTCTGAGCCTCTCCCACTTGGGCGCTGGTGTTGGGGGTGCACATGCACGTGACTGTGTGAGGTGTGTGGCACCCACCAGCATCTGACCCTCCCACTAGCTGGTCCTGGCTGCATTACCATCTGTGGTCATCCAGGTGGCAGTGGAACAGTGGAGCCAGCAACCCTCCCTCCCCGGAGGAGGAGATCGTCCTCCTAGACACTCAATCCTCCTCCCCCCCTGCTGGCCCCAGCACCCCACACTCATTCCCAAATGCGGGTCACTAGCATCATGAGTGGTACTGCTACCACTGTGCCAACAGGCTGTCACACCTACTTTTTGTGAGAGATCCCCACTTGGCATTAGTGTGAATACACACGAGTTTATTGGTGGACACAATAAAGGGCTCCTCCTCTTTGGTAACCTTATGACTGTGGTAAACCTTATGAGCTTTGGAGGTTTCTTCTCATTTAGGCAAAATATATATGAGATACATATTTTACTTTTTATGTGATACAGATTGACTATCCTTTATTGGAGCACTATGTTAACATTATACACTGCTGCTATACCAGGAATGACCTGGATTGTATGTTGAAAAATCTTTGAATAAATATAAAAGTTACAAAACAAGAAATACATCAGGTCAGAGAAACAGGATGAAAACTCTTTATGGACAGATTGGATGGACCCTTCATCTTTATCTGCTTTCAACATCTATGTGTCTATTGGACACCAGAGATATATCATAAGGGGGATGGGAAGAGGGTGACTCTGTAAAAGATGTGGTGTGGTGTGGTGTGGTGTGGTGTGGTGTGGTGTGGTGTGGTGTGGTGTGATGTTCCTTGTAGTCTGAATGCCCACACAGTGCAGCATTGGAATTACCCTAGCTTTGATACCTTCTCTGCAACCACTGGCGTATGAATATTTCTTCTGTGCCTAGCAGTTATATCATGCCATGGCAGTTTCTAGGGATGGGTGGGATGTGGTAGACACAATTCAAAATTAATCAAAATAAAATGCTAAATAGCACTTTTACAGTCTTCTACAGCTCCAAAATGTATTTATTTATTTTATTTGAATTTTGATGACCGGGTAAGCCCTCTAAGACTAGATGTCCATTTTTCAGGGGCGATCCTGAATTAGTTACATAAAATAAAAGACATAGATGTACAGTATTATACAAGATAATATATACATATATAGACATGTTTAAGTTCATTACACGATATAGCAAAACATACATACAATTCTTGTTCAATGATTATGAATATTTATGTAAGGGAACATACTTACACTTGTCATCTCTTCACTAACTCTGCATATATATATATGTGTGTGTTGTGTATATATATATATATATATATATATATATATATATATTACAGTAGGTTGAAGAGGGATGGGGTGGGGACATAGGAATTCAGTGAAAACACTTACAAGGGGCTGCAGTCCAGAAGAGGATTTTAGTCTCTTTTAAACTGTGCTAGGATATGGCAGGTCAGGAAAACAGGGGCTAGGAGTTCCACAGGTGTGGGGCAGAGAGCGAGAAGGACCTCCTTCCTGTTTCATACCACAGTTTAGGGACTACCAACAATGGGAGGCTGCAGTTCAAAGAGGTCTGACAAACTGCTGGAGTTGTGCAATGCCATGGAGACTGGGTGAGACTTAAAGTCTAAGCAATATTAGGGTAGTGCAGACTAGTTTCAAAGAAGGGCCATCCTATGGTTGTTAGCACTGTGCAATGGTGAGTTCTGACGTATGCACCTCTAGCAAATGCCTGATTCTGTGATATAGTGTTTAAAGCCTGGAGTGGGTGGCTTCTTCAACAGACTGTTGTACTGGGGCATCATAGAATAAGAGGGGGAGGAGAGTGCTGTTAGCAATGGTGTAGCGTGCCTCTCTGATCAGGTAGGGAGAGATTCTATAGAGCAGCCCAAATTTTAGGTTTAGGGTTTTGTTTAGTGCATCCACATATGGTTCAAAGGTCATGGTTTGGTCCAGGGCCATACCTAGGTGTCTAAAAGCCTGGACCACCTCCAGGTTGTCTCCGGTGCAAGTAGTAAGTTTAAGGAGATGCTGTCTATCATGCTGAGGTTTTTGTGACCAAATAGCATGGCTTTTGTTTGTTTTTTTTTTTGCATTGAGAAGGAGTTTGTTGGCCAGAAACCAATTTTCTAGTGATCTGAAGTCATTCTCTAGTTGAGTATTAATCAGAGCTAGGTCTGGAGAGGACCTATAGAGTATTGCATTGTCAGCATATAGCTGCACTGAGGCTCCCTCGCAGATCTGGGGTAGTTCATTGATATATAGTGGGAAGAGAAGGGGACCAACTATTGATCCTTGGAGTAACTCATCAGTGATTGATCTTGGGAGTGAGATTATACCGTCCCATTTGACATTCTGCTTCTGCCCATTCAAATAGTTCTAAAACCAGATGCAAGAGAGGTCATCCAGTCCACAGTTCCATAGTTTAGTAAGTAACAAGTCATGATTGAATAAATCAAAAGCCTTCATTAGGTCTATGAAAATTGCTCCAATGGCCATTCCCAGGCTCAGAGCATTGATAATGTCACTGGTGACCTGTACCAGAGCTGTATAAGTGTAATGGTTTTTGCAGAAACCATGCCAAAAATGCGTAAGTGTACTGTTTCATTTGAGGTAGGTTAGAAATTGCTCATATAGGAGCCTCTTCTGGAGGGTGGCAATTGTACAGAGGAGGGCTGTAGGACTGTAATTTTCTATCTTGTCCTTTTGGCCCCTCCTTGTGTATGGGTACCACAATTGCCACTTTCTATTTATCAGGGACAGTGTCAGCTATGAAGGACTTATTAATAAGGTTACTGATAGGGACGGCAATGACTGGAGCTGCTATTTTTAGAAAATGCACTTCCAGAGTGTCACTACCCAGTGAGCCTTCACTTTTTAGCCTCTTTAATTGCTTAATGACTTCCAGTCTGGTTACTAATTTAAGGTGGAATGTTGGTGTAGATGTTCCATTAGAGGGCTGTGGTAGTGAGGTTTCTGTGTTTTCAGATGTTTGCTGAGGTAGAGAAGGTTAGGGGATAGCAGGGAGAGTGTGTAAGGAGGCCTTGAATCTATCTAGGTAAGTGAAAAAGTGAATAAATTTGGATGCAGTTTTTTGGGGATTAGATAAAACTTGGTTATCACAGTGAATATCATAGGAAGAACCAGTAGTTTTTCCATGGAGAAGCTGGTTTATTTGGGACCAGAAATGTTTGGGGGAAGAGAGATTTTTGGTTTGAAGGGACTTTAAGTAGGTCTGCTTAGCACTTCTTAGTGTGCTTTGGCAGGTATTCCAGAAGAATCTATGGGAGTGCCAGTCAGAGGGTAGCCCAGAGTGCTTGTATTACAGCCAAGCTTCATCTGTAAGCCTGGAGGCTGTACAGCTCACTGCTGAGCCATGGGGTGCAGAGGCCTTTTGCCCTGCATTGCCTAATAGGAGCATATCTGTTCACAACATTAGTAAAATTATGTATGAAGTAGTCAAGTCCCTGGTTTACACTGGGGAGGTCCTTTATTGGTCTTCAGTCAATTTCCATAAAGCTCTTTAGGAAAGCAGACTCATTGAAGTGGGAGAGGTCCCTGGCCTCAGTATATTTGGGGGGGGTTGGGAAAATTGTTTTTCCATATACAACAGACCGGTGAGTTGTTACTAAGAGTATCGGGTGAATCCCAGAGACTCATATTCTATCTACCCTATTTGCTAGGATCCAATCTTGCAGTGAATGGTTGCCAGATCTTAAATTAAGTCTACTGAGTTCAATCATTGTTTGAATAAGGTGGGCATTATCCAGAGATGACTGAAATGTTTTCTGGTTTGGGCCCATTCAATGGAAATTGACATTGCCACACACAACAAGTTCTGTGGGGGTGCAACTCAGAGAGGTAGGAGGTGAGGGAGGGCAATGCCTGAGAAGCACGGTTTGGGTGTGTAGATGCAAACAACACATGTCTTAACATTGCCCAGGGTGGCAGATATGAAGATGGATTCCCTTGGGAAATCCTTCATGGAGGGTACATCCAGTTCAAGGTCAGCTAGGTGAGACGGACATAGATTAGTACACCCCACCCTGTGTAGATACCGATCGCTCCAAAGACTGAGTATCCTGGGAGTACAATCTTATATGGGAGCACTGTAGGTTTCAGCCAAGTTTTGAGATTACTATTATGTCTGGGGAGCAATAGAGTGACCAGGCTTCAAGCTCTAGTAATTTGGGTCATAAACTGTGGATATTCATATGTACAATTTTAGTCCTTTGTTCTAGACCATGCTTGGGTCATGGAGAAAACACCATCACTTTCGTTGCCATAGGACCAGGGTTTTGCTCAACATCCCCCTATAATAGGAGTGTGTTAAAGAATGTTAGGAACTATGGGCAAATGCCCAGAGTTGTGGATTGAAAAGCCATACAGTAGCGTCTGATTTCTGTCATTAGTAGGTAGTAAGCTCCATTTCTGCGGAGATGATATATGAGCTGGGTTTTGAAGGAATGACGTGCTGAGACCCACAGGTACCCATTGGAGCCTTGTGAGTCATTATGCCCAGTCTGCCTTGTATTGTTTAAATAGGCAGCTGCAAGAAGATCAACACACAGCAGGAAGCAAATGAGTGCAGCTGTTACTAGTGAAGCCTGGTAGGCCATGCTTCAATAGGAGGAGTTTTGGGGAATTAGAAGGAGTTATCAGTGGGGGGCGGTACAGGCGGAACCTTTAGGCACAGTGTCTAAGGGGCAGCCTAGTAATAGGAAGTTAACACTGGGAGAGGCAGAGAGCTCACAAACAGTAGTGATCTAAAAGCACTATTTTGATTTGAATATGGGGAACGTGCACCCAGACTCTATAGGCGTGAAGGCCCTGGTACCTAGATAGACAGTGCCAGTGTTAGGACACCACCAATGTTGCAACATGCAACTGTTCAAACCCTGAAACACCAAACCACAGATACCCCAAGGCTCAGGGGACTTTTTGCCCTAACATCCCATCCCTTTTTTTTGATGCTTTGTGTTTAACTACTGCATGATGCTTTAACATAGTTTTGTGCAATGAATATAAATAATACTGCAACTAAATAGTTCAAGCATTTTATATTTAAACATATATGAGTTGGACTGCCCCTCTGGTGAGTCACACCTGACCCTGTTTTTTAAATAATGTCCTCCCACCTTTTGCACCATCAAAAGAGCAAATGAGGCCAGAGAATTCTGAAATGCACTCAGTCAAGTCTCCCATGGTAATATAATTAACGCATTTAAACCATTTCTCTCCAGGATAGTTTCATCTAATTTGCATGATGGTCCCAAGAACTTCAGGCACAACCGTATTTATTTACATCAAACAAGGACAAGCACATGCATAACAATTTCATTTCATTTCTTTCTGATTTTGTAACTGAGTAGGCTGTCTGCAATGTGCATTCTCTTTACAGGAGTGACTCAGGGTTTTTATAACAGAAACATAAGAGCAAACAACAACTACAAAATATTAGTATACAATTATAAAACAATAAGCTTCCGAGAACAAATAAAACATGTAAAATTTGGTAATTCCATCAAGCAATTGTTTTATGCAGTGCTAACATGCTTGTTCTTAGTGATTGATTTCAAATACTGTATATGGAAATTGGTTTCCAAGCCTTTGCAGCTGTACATGAAAAGTGGCATAGGCCCACATTAGTGCATATAAATGGTATCTAGAGCAAATTCTCAGTAGAATATCTCAGTTGATTGGCTAAGCAGTCTGTTTGTTTGTTTTTTTGTCCCTAAAAGCCTAAAAGTCAATTGAACCAGGTGTTATTATGAGACAGGTACTGTAGGTAACTGGTTTATCTTTACAAACTAGATATTATGTACAATCGTTCACGAGAGTCATTCAAAGGCATTCAGAGAACACCCATAAATGTAAACTGTTCAGGAAATCATGCTGTCTACTACTCATGGACTGCAAGAAATGAAACATATTAAAAATGGCTGGTCCCAGCTGGCCCAGTGACATGGCCGGAAGGCTACTGCCCACCATGCTGACAACCTGGGTTTGAGGTGCACTTGAGTTGTCAAAGGGGACTAAATACCTTATTGACTACTCTCCTCTTCTGGTGGAGGCTTGCCAGCCTACCATCAATTGCCACCAGGATGAGGCCTGGTGGTAGTTCAGGCGGGGTGGCACATAAGGCAGGGCCTCTGGTTTGATATAATGAGTTTGTGCTCTACAAAGCACACACTACTGCTTGTCCATATGGGGTTGGCACAAACACAGAAAGGAGGAAAAGGGTGCATGGATCCATGAAGCCTTCATATTTGTTTCTGACCCACACCATCAATCAGGAGCACCTACCAACTCAGGATTCATGTACTGAGGGAAGACTGTCCTCCCCTTCCAGCCATACCATGGGAAGCAAGCCGTGGGGAATATCTGCTCAGATGAGTTCCCATGGGCAATGGCAGAAAGTTAGGGATGGCAGGAACAAGGTGGATAAGCCTGACCGCACACCACAAAAGGAAAAGCTACAGTGCATGAGTGAAAAAGTTTGGTCCCACAATACTGTATATTCTAGATTTGGTACATGTCAGACTAAATCATGCTGGACTTAAATCCTCTGGCTCTTTGGAATATTCTGTACCAATAATCGATGAGAAAATAGGTGACTAAGCTTTTTCCAGAACTGGCCCAATGATTTTGAACTGTATTTTAACAGTAATGAGACAAGTACATGGTCTAAATGGTAGCATATTTATTGCTAAAACATTTTTCAATACAGTTTAGTAAAGATAAGTCTTGTTGTCTCAGAAACTTGGTTGATGTCCTCCTTTAAATTCAATTTATGTTTTTCATAGCACATAATGGAACTGTAGTTGCACAGTATGAAATAAAATAAATAACTTAATATTATGAACTGTTTATTGTAACTGCAATATAATTGAATGTGTGCAGGACATCACTGTAAAGGAGCCTTTGCTCAACGGATTTATACTAAATAAACTTTAAATTTGAACTGTGGTAAGATAGAACAGAAGTGAGCCCTATGGCTGTCCAGCAATACACATTTACCAGTTTGATTGTCTAAAACATTCATTTTCATCAGCTTAGAGGTAGATGCTTCATCAATCACAATTTCCTCATAGTTTAGGATAGCCCTATGGCTGTCCAGCAATACACATTTACCAGTTTGACTGTCTAAAACACTTATTTTCATCAGCTTAGAGGTAGATGCTTCATCAATCACAATTTCCTCATAGTTTAGGATAGGTGACAGCTCTGTGAAATAAGTAACCTAGTCTCTCAAGTTAAACACTCCTTTATTAAGGAACAAGACATGACAGAACTTGTATTATACTATGGTATCACACCATGTAGTGAGTTTACTGCCTGAGCCAAAGACAGGGTCTGTACACTGCCATAAGGCATATTGCAACGCATAATACCATCTGTGAAATGTTTTATTCCATTTATCAAGTGGTATGGGGTTTCAGTAATAAATAAGTGTTTCTTAAGGCCAGTCTAAATGAAGCATATCTTGCATGGTACTGTTGCTTTGAAAAGGTCTTTCAGACGATATGGTACTATACCTAAGCCGGTCTACACCTGAAGCTGCATGTAAAGAACTACAATCTGACTTCGACATCCTCCAACACCAGCTTCTCAATAAAAAACTGATACTCAATGCCAATAACCAAGGCGATGATTCTCTCTCCTGGCAACCTCCCATCCTACTCTGCTCTTGGTACCCCCCAATCACTACCTTATTGGGGGAAAACCTGGATTGTGTCCCCAAGTTCAAATACCTGGGAATCTGGCTAGACCACAAGCTCTCTTTCAGGGAACACTTGGAGGACATGATAAAAAAGCTAAGACAGAGACTAGGGCTCTTCTATTGGATAAACCGCTTTCTAACTATGAAGGCAAAAAAACAACTCATACAATCTACCTTTGTCTCTCTGCTAGATTACACTGATTTTATCTACTGCCATTTCAATGCCTTATATCTGGGTAAGCTGGATGTCCTGTATCACAGAGCACTGTGCTTCATTACCAGCCTCCCCTCCTCTACCCATCACTGTTCCCTGTATGCTACTGTAGGCTGGACTTCCCTACAATCCAGACGAAAAAGAAACGTGGCCATATGGACCCTGAAAGCACTTGCTGGAAAACTACCATGCTATATCTCTGATCTACTGCCCTTAAGCAAAGTCAGAAACTATGCCTTAAGGAGCTGCTCCTCTATTACCCTGAATATCCCCAGGGTCCGCACACGTTATGGGAGCACGGCCATAAGCTACTCACTTCCATCGCTTTGGAATGAAATCTAGAAAATTTTGAAGCTAAGAATCACAGTAACTATCACAGTGTTCAACTCCCTTTACGTAAACCTAATCGAAGATAAATGTCACTGCTTCCATTGACCCTGTTCTTCTATAGCTTTGGTATTCACCTACGACTGTGCTGCATTGCCACCTCACATACCCCCCCTTTCCCTCATCTTTGCCTCATCCTTCCTCTCATCATCTTTACTCTTGCTCTGATTCTCCTCTGCTACCGCCACCAACCCCCTAAGTTCTCCAAGTATAGCCACTGCACGATTCAAGTATATCTGTGGTGGCGCCTCCGAAACCGTTACCTGAAATTCACCAGAGTGGGTCACGCTCCTCAAGCTCCAAATTCTACTCGGAGTCTTGCTAGGATGCCACTTGTTGCCTTTGGGCAGCCGTCATCTCCTGTGCCATAACTTGTTCTTCGTTAACCACCCCACCTCTGTGAGCCACGAACCCCTTGCTGTACGACAAAACCTAATGCCTGTGAGCTGGGCTGCTGGTGCCTCCTTTGTGCCATAGGTGGCCCCCAATTCTTTCCATTTTGTAAGCTATGTATCATTGCCTTACTTCACAACAACTAAATAAAGTTTGTGATCTGAGCTGCGGCAGCATCCTGGTGCCATAGCGGTCTCATTAAACCTCCCGCTCAGTGAGCCTCGCACCTTCTTGCTCTTTATCAAGAACCCTAAGGCTTAGAGCTTTTTGTCAATTGTCCCCTCTCCACTGCAGCTGCACCAGCTAGGTACTACAATTATTACCCACAAAACCTCCTCTCTGCGTCCCTGCACCGAATATACCTCCAAACTGGGCTCTTTGTACTGATTACACCTCAAGATTAGAATAGATATTTAAGTTGGCTGTTCCACTGAATGCACATTTTACTGTTTTTACATTTTGTTCTTCATCAATGTATGTACTATGTCTTAATGTCTGTATCCTTGCCAATCATGTTATCTGTTTTTCTTATTGACCATGTGTAATGCAGGTCCACCTTGTAAATAAGCTTGCTTAATGGTGTTCGCCTGGATAAATAAAGATTTGATTGATTGATTATTGATTGATTGATTTACTTCTTGATCATATGACAGTGCACTGTGAGCTCATTCTAACAGTGTGAGATTAGTTTGTAGTTTGTGACCAGAGAAAAATCTGTACTTCTCTCAGGTATGTTGAGCATTCAAATCAATAATTTTCAGATTTTAAAGTTTATTCTGTAGGTGATTAGGTTTATGTGATTTGCTTCCATGAATGTATTTGAAGTATTTGATGTATGTAGGAGTGTATCTGGGTTATTTAGTTTGATATATTCATTTTTCTACTATGCTTGAAATGTATGGTTTCTGTGTATTATTTTCCACTTGCATATTTGTGCTGTATGGTCTTGCAATGTTTGAGTTTTGTGAATTTAACATTATAGGTTAGCATCAAGCATATCAAGTTTAGTTTATTTGTTCGGCTTTTGTAGCCATTACAAATTTAATACAGCAAATACCCAATAACAATAGAATAATAAATAGAGAATAATGCATATGTAGGTGGTTGATATGGAGTTTTTTTACGCATCCAAGATGTGTGATAATATCTAAACCTCGAGAGCGAAGCTCAAGAGGTTTATATATTATCACACATCGAGGGTTTGTAAAAAAAATACTCCATATCAACCACCTACATATGTTTTATTTTATATAATAACTGGAGGAAGGAAAAAAATGGTTCTCATTTCTACATAACAGAAATCACTCCATATGCAGCATCTACATACATTGTATTTCTTATAATAGAAAGCAGACAAAGCAGATTTTACTACATATTTTACATCCAGCGGAGTAAACAGAATGCAGTAACAATTTAATGATACCTTTTTATATGTTTCTTTCATGGGAAAGTTTAAATCCATCGTGGCTGCATCATCTAGATGCCTCGGGATAATTTCAGTCCCAGGAGGAAGTTCATGAGACTTAAACATAACTCTCTCTGATAAGATCAGCAGGAGACAAATTACTTTCTAACAAATAAGTATTATATTATTTAGTAAACTACATTTAAATTAACTGACAACTTGTCATTTTAGAAATTTTCAAGCGTTGCTTCCTCAGATCAAAGTGAAAGGTCATCCAATATGGGAAAATAGTAAGGGTAGTGGTGAAAGTACATGTTTCAGATCTACCTTACTCAACTTGAACCCACGACCATAAGGTACCACACTTAAAAGGCAGTTTAGTGAAATTCCTGTAAAACATTATTTTGTCTCTGTCCCTGTCAGTGCCGCAGACGGCAAGAAAATAGTTCTCCATTGGACTGCTGCAGGCTTCTCGGGGTGTGTGACTGTAAAAAGTCGTATCAACCATGGGTTGATACCAGTTTTCATATCAACCTGTAGGTTGATATGACTTTAAAGTACTCAAAAACAGGTTGATAACGTAGGGTACAAGTTATTATAAATATAATACAATACAATCATAAATTGAGTCACTCTTGCATAATGGTCAGTTAGAAATACATCTTGGAATAGTTTTAGTATGTTAAAAGAAGTGGCAGGGTTATCATAGTGAAATTAACAAGCATTTGTCAATGCCGAATGTTGCTTGCTTGTATGTGCTGTTTAGGTATTTGGAAGTCATTGGAGTGCAAATATTGAAAATTCGTGAAATTACAAGTGAGCGTAGGAACTGCGCAATGCACTCCTGTAAAACAGTCATTTTTAGAAATTTTTTTCACCAAATTTTCAACATAGCCATTTTAAGACTTCTGCTCATGAACAGTGTCACTGTGATTTTCTTAATGTGTCCCATACATGGATTTCATACACCGACTGCGCCATTGTGAGCTACATGGGTGGAAACATGTTTTGGGCAAGATTTGAAAAATGACAGCTGTACTGCTCATAAGGAGGTGTGGTAAAATGGCAATGTTGGAAATCTGGAGTGAAAATATTGAAAATTTGCTAACTTACGAGCATGCGTAGGAACTGTGCAATGCACGCTCGTAAAACAGTTATTTTTAGGAATTTTTTCACCAAATTTTCAACATAGCCATTTTAAGACCTCTGCTCATGAACAGTGTCACTGTGATTTTCCTAATGTGTCCCATACATTGATTTCACACACGACTACTGCACCATTATGCTTACATGGGTGGAAACACGTTTTGGGCAGGATGTGAAAAATAACAGCTGTACTGCTCATAAGGAGGTGTGGTAAAATGGCAATGTTGAAAATCTGGAGTGAAAATATTGAAAATTCGCAAACTTATGATCGTGCGTAGGAACTGCACAATGCGCACTTGTAAAACAGTCATTTTTAGGAATTTTTCACTAAATTTTCAACATAGGCTTTTTGAGAGCCTATCTTATGAACACTGGCAGTGTAATTTCATTAATTGGTCCCGAAAGGTGATTTCACACAGTGACCACGAAATCACCCTTCGGGCCCGATTAACACCATGACAGTGCAGGGATTCATGAGGAGGGGTTCCTAAAAACCCATGTTGAAAATTTGGGCCCAAAATTCCCCAGGATGCCTGAGATATGCAACAAAATTGAAAAAACCCTATTTATTCCATTATACAGCTTACTGGCATTTCCTCAGTTTGCGGTCGGCTTTGAAGAGTGCAGACGTGTTCCCAGTCCACTAATGATCATTGTGCCAAGCTCCAGAGGTAAGTATGGGGTGAGGAGGTGTGGGAGGCGGGTGTGCAGTGGGTGGGTGTGGGTGGGGGCAGGGAGACTGTGAGGGACCTTTCTTATTTACAGGTTTTTTTTTTAATTAAGATGACACGGGACGTGTGCCACTCTGGGATGGGCTCCCAGCATGGCAGCTGGAAAGGCTGTTTGGGGGGGCTGGAGCTGATGGGGTATTGGGCAGCCCTGTTGGCTATAACAAGATTTGCCATGCTGGGGTGGGCTGTCAGCATGGCACCTAGAAAGCTTTGGGGAAGGCGTGCAGCCATGGAGCCAGCGAGGGAGTGGGCACCCCCATCAGCTATAACATTTTTTGTCACACTGGGGTGGGCTCCCAGCATGGCACCTGGAAAGCTTTTATGGGGGGAGGTGTGGAGCCGACAGAGTTAGGCACCCTGTCGGCTGTACAGTCAGTGTGGGAGGAAGGAGCACATCAGCGCACCTATATGCGTGCTTGCATTATGGTGTGGGAGAGATCTGCTCACTGAAGCAGAGCTCTCCCTTCAACTGTATGCCACTGCATTTTTGACTGCTGTCATAGACAGCTGCAGCAGTCATTGGAGAACTGTGGCCATGCCTGCAAACTCACTGACTGAATTGGAAGACGGGTGTCACACCTCCGAAAACTCAGATGATGGCACTATGTTTCTTGCACATGTGTGCAAGCAACATAAAAATTAACTGTAAGGGTGAATGATAACAGCATAATTATAAATTTGTGAAACCGTCCAAAATATTGACAGTTTCTCTATTATGTTCCAATAAGCATAATTAGGTTAGTGTACAGTATTTATTACATTGTCTATACCTACTTGGGTTATCATCTTTTTCCTAATCTTAGACACTACTAGGAAATACAGTAGTTAGCTAGCATTTTGATTGTGTAACCATCTTCTGTATAAAACAAGATTCTGGTTAAAATTAATTTGTCCAAAGTACTGCAGTTTTCCAGAAATAGGCTAAGCCAATAAATGTGGCTCTTCTCATGCCATGTGCAGTACCAAAAGACATGGATCAGATGCTCCTTGCCTCCATGTAAGCAGAAACAGTTTTGAGCATTGGGAGAGTATTTTATATTTAACAAGTAATACATTACTCTCAAAAATTTCCAGTTTATATCTAGTATATATTTTTCTCAATGTTGGATCTGTTAAAATATCAAGATAGTGCCTATATCCAAAGAAACAATTATTGTTAGCATACCGTAATAAGAACTTAGAATTTTCAATAATTTATAAGTCATTTTTTATCCAAAAAGTTCTAACTTTAGTTTTTATATATTTTTAAAACTGTAGACTGAGTGTAATATTTTTATTCAGGTTATTTATTAAAACTCGTGTTCATATTTCTCTAGCAGTTCTAATATTGTTCTATACCATGCTGACTTTGAACATCCTAACTATCCATTTATTTTTTTCTTCCAAGCATTTCTTTGTTAGTCTGTCTGGTTTGAGTCTAGTTAGTTGTAACCAGTAATTTAGGTTTTAGGTATCCAAAACTGAGTTATTGTGTTCCAAGCCCAGTTCTGCCTTTAAGTAGGCAGCTGGTCAGGAGTGGCCAACAGCCATAACTTTTCTCAAAAGCTTGAATATTGGTGTCATTAATGTGTCACTGTTATTTATAAATTTCTGCCCCATAAACCATCTGGGATAGATACTTTCTTCTGACTGCATCTATAAGCCGCCTAATGGATAGACCGCCATAGAGGTAATTAAATTTTACCAGGACCAGGGCTGATTTATTAGCAAATGCTGTATTTTTGTTAATATGTTTTGCCCAAATACCAGTAGAAGAATAGTGTATACCCAGATAAATGCATGAGTCTGCAACAGTTAATTTCTGATGTCCTATTTTCCAGTACTCCTTCATCCCTCTATCGTCAAGGACTACAACTTGAGTTTTAGCTAGATTGATTTTCAGTTTTAGTTCTGTAGCTTTTTGGTCCAAAAGATCAAGCTGTTTTTGAAGTACCTTCATGGAAAGTGCCAAAAGTGTAATATCGTCCACATAGGCTAAAACTAGCAGCATTGATCCAATACTTTTGGAGAATCTGAATCCAAATTTACCATGTCTCTCAGTGGGTCCTCTATATCAAGGCAGAATAAGGTAGGTGCAAGGACGCATCCCTGCCTAACTCCCCTGTTAGTAGGTATGGCATTTTATAGTTGACCATTTAATCCAATATGAACTCTGGCCCAAGTGCCCACATATAAATTGCATATTACATGTACTGACTGAGGATCAGTACCCCTTTGTTCCATTAAATTCCAAATTGTGTTCCTCAAGCCTGTGTCAAAAGCTGATGTAAAATCTATATTATAAGAGTGATTTGGTGTTTCCAGGGGGATCCATGTCATAAGCGTGAATACAGAACAGTAACTTAAAAGTAAGCAAGTTCACATCACCAAAAACTGGAAACAGTGATGTGCACTATAGCGCCCAACAAGAATAGCCACCAGAGCTATTTTTAACAAACAACGAAAAGGCTACTACTTGTTTTATGAGGGGGCTGTTATCCCCCACACCTCCTAACCAATAGAATCAACTCCATGGGAGGTTGATACTGGGGAAGTGGAGCAAACTCGGGAGGGGGCTCGTCCGGGGACTACGTTTGGCAGGGGGAGAACAGTGGGGGACCCTATGGGGGAGCAACAATGTTGAGGAGGCAGTACAGTGCAGTGGTTTAAGGCTTTGAGCTGCAAACCTGGAGACTTGGGTCTGAATCCACAACCCCCACTTGCATACTGTGTGAACCTAAGCAAGTCACTTAACTTCCTTGTGCTCCCAGGTTGCAACTGTAAACCAGCTTTCAGTTTAGTGTGTCTCCTGGTTAAAAAAAACTTTGGGAGGGCAAGGTAATGAGACAGATATCAGAAATTAATTCAATTTTACATGTCCAAAAGCAAAAAATTAGTATGCCTATAGATGGTCCCAAACCCAGGTCATCCACTCCAAAGACAGTTGTCTTAACTGCTATACCATATGGCCAGCTTGGCAGGTCCTTGTCAAACAAACAGGCAAACTCTTCCAGACACACAATACTATGCTCACAACTTCATTGTGGTAGTAATAGCACATAGCTATTATTAGTACAGTGCTGTGTTAACCTTCACTGTTTTGACATCACTTTTATTCCCATTGCTCAAAATCAGTCACTCACCTAACGTGATACCTTTCCAGGGTAGGAGGAAGCATGATGTTGGTCAGGGGTGATGTGATTGGATGTGGTTGTGTCATTTGCATATTGGTCTTTGACCTCTGTCTCACACTTGAAATGACATGGTTTTCATTAGCATTATACTTTGAATAGCATGCATTTCAGAATGTACTAACTATGGAGTAGCATATCCGTGTATGAAGAGATTTCAGCCAATGAGGAGGCTGAATTTGTTGCAACATGTGATCAATCTATGTAATGGACCAAGTTTTTCATGTATTTTTGAAGTGATATGGTTTAAATGTGCAGAGTATTTCAAAGTTGAGTCTAAATGGACCCCAAGGTGTTTAAATATGTCCACACAATCAAACATTGACCCCTCAGTAACAGGCACAGAAAAATCAGTTTCTGACCATTTACATTTTGTCTTTTGACTCCTAAGGAAGACAGGTACAGGGTAAGGAATATGGAGTAAAACTACCAATTTAAAACAAAATAGTGCCATCAATGGACCCATGTTCAGGGATATGGGATGTCAGTAGACAGCTAACAGCAATAATCTTTGTTCTGAATATAGAAACAATTTATTTCTGGCAATGTACATCATATAAAGAACAGCATAACAGGTACTGGCCTGCTGCATGACAAGTAGAAAATACCACAGACTAGGTTCAGTTCCATTCAGAAGAGTAGTATAATGGTGGAATGCTAGCCTTCAGTTATTTATTTGTTTGTTTATTTAGAAAAGGTTGTGAGAAAAAAGTACACTGAGCCAAGACTTATTTTTAGGTTTGTCCTGGTAATAGAGGCCAAGGGATATACAACACAAAAACATCAGCAATATGAGAATTCATCAGATGTAAGGGACCCGTGCGGCCCTGAAAGCTTGTGTACTATAGTACCTTTGTACAAGATATGCATTTGTCCAGTAAAAGGTATCAAACTATCCAATGATTCAAATACAGGTGCAAACTTGTCATCATACCTCAATCATAATAGGCACTATACAGAAGTACAATATATACAATAAATATACAGATATTAGATATTGTATCCTAGTGGCACAAGTGCCACAGGAACAAACAGAGCATTACAATAGAAGATGTTGCCAGTGTACTGAAGCAAGGTGGCATACATCAGATTACATCATACAGAGTTTGTTTTGTTACTTGGGAACAGATGAGGAGGCGGAGGAACACATACGTGCATAGGTTGGGCAAGCTACATACAGGAACAGATCTAACTGTGTACACTTGAGAAAAGGTTTTTAGGGAGAAAGGAGAGGAAGAGGAAGAGTGCATAGAGGGAGGGAGGGAGGTTGTACAAGAAATGTAATAGGTGGAAGGAAAAGATGGCCTCCCAAGCAGAAGTTTTTAAAAAAGAGATTTTAAGAGACAGGAGTCAGAGCATCTGAATGGATAAATAGATGGCATGGGAATGGAGAAAGGAGAGAGAAGAGGTAACAGGGAAGGGCAGCGAACCAGGATTTTGATGTTAGGTGGCAGGGTGAGAAGGGTGATGGCCTACAAGAGAGGAAAGTACAAGGTCAGAATAGAGGAGTAGTGGTGGAGTGTGGGGTTGGGCAGTTTAGGGCACAGCAACAGAAAAATTATGCAGGGGGTTAGTCAAGCTAGGGTGGTTGTGGAAGTTTCCCTGTAAACATCAACCCCCATAATCAGATGTCTTGAGTATCATTTGAGAATGATCTCACAGCAGGCTGGTAGCAGGATATATGATTTGTTCCTGTGTGGTGCACCTTTTTTGGGGCGATACTTTGAGTTGGCGAAGAGTGCTATATAAATAAAGTTATTACTATTATCTATGTGCCTGAAGAAGTCAAGATATTTGTCTACCCTGATGTCAAAGCACTAGAAGGAAGGCACAGTCACCAGTACAGAGCCTTCTGTGGTTCAGAATGTCAGGAGATTGGAGATCTTGGCCAGCCTCTGTTTGCTACCAGATGTCATGGAGATTGTTTTCTTAGCATTCAGGGAGAGGTGATTTGGGTGGAACCAGTGCTAAAATCTGTTGAAATCCTGGCTAAAGCTCTGATTCCAGCTTCAGAGCAAAAGACTACTGAGGAAGAGCACGGTGTCATCCACATACATACTGTTTACATGTACACAGAGGAACAGACTTTTGGGAGGTCAGTTAGGAAGACAGAAAACAGAACAGGACAGAGGACAGAGTTCTGTGGGTCTCCTGCATTAATCAGAAGACAGAAGGAGAGGGTATCTCCAAATAAGACTGATTGGAACCGGTCACGCAGGTAGAAGCAGAACCATTTAACTGAAAGATCAAAGAGGCCTTCACCTGCCAGTTTATGGATGATACCAAAGAACAGTGGTAATCAATCAGTCCACGCTGACGTAATAGCAGGCTTTATAAAATCAAGCATGCAGACATTCCAGGTTAATCCTTATTTTATTCTGCAATGTGGCAACTCCAACACGTCAAACGAGCACCCAGCGCTTCGACTCCTCGTGAGTCTTCCTCGAGGGTCACGGAGAAAGAATTGTGAGGAGTCGAAGCACTGGGTGGTTGTTTGGCGTGTTGGAGTTGCCTCATTGCAGAATAAAATAAAGATTAACCTGGAATTTCTGTGTGCTTGATTTTGTAAAGCCTGCTATTACATCAGCTTGGACTGAATGCCATTGTTCTTTGGTACATACTGTGTGTTTTCAGGGCTGGCTGCCTGTCAGTGAACACCTTCTTGAGTGGTTCGGGTTGCAGCATTACCTTTTGTCTTTCCCAGTTTATGGATCAGAAGGGGATATGCCATTGAGCTGAACACCTTGGCCAGATCGACAGAGATGGTTGCATCTAACAGGCACAAATTCTTCTGAACAAAGTCTGTAAATATAGTGGGTTTTCCTGAAACATGACTCATAGAGGATGGGCAGAGTTGGGATAGCATTACCTTCTCTTGGATGTATTTTAGTTAGTCTTTGTTTACCAGGTCAGTGTGTTTGACATAACATGCCTATTTTCAAGCACTATCTGGGATGACATAGGCTGGTAATTTCCTGTGTTGGAGGAATCACCACATTTATATAATACAATTACCTGGTACACTATCAAGCACCAAGACTTTACCTGAGAAGAAAGAAAGGTTAAGAAGGAAAGTCAGCTGGATAATAATGGCAGGTACAGAGATATTAAGTATCTTTATTCAGCCCATCAGGGTAGTACCCTTGGAAGGATCAAGCTAGAGGAGGGCAGATAAAATTTCAGCTGGTTTGATAGTGGAGTAGGAGGAGATGTGAGAAAGGGGTAGGATAGTTTCAGAGGGAGTGGAGGAGGAGATTGAAGGGAGAGGTGAGAATGCAGGATGAAGGAAGTCATTTAAAGCAACAGTGACATCGATGGGAGCCAGAAACTGTTCTGACACATGAGTTGTCAGGGTAGTGTTGTCTGAATCTGTACTGGTGTATTGAGTAGCTATTTACTGTGTTATTTTATGGCTTAAAACAAATTAGAATACTAATGGGTTGCCATTATGTAGTCCAACAGAGTACTATCCAAAGTTAGCTTATCATGAGAAGACGGGTTAAACTTGTATTTATTTATTTATTAATTTTGTTTTATTTGAAAATTGGTAACCAGAAAAGGCACACTGAGCTGAGGCTCATTTCCAGGTGTGACCCAGCCAAAGAGAATAGAGAGACAGCAGCACAAGACATAGTAGTAAAATATTTGAACAACATTTGGTAAAAATTAGTACACAATTAGAATAAATACAAAAGTTGTATCTGTAGAGAATAGTACAGTGCAGCTGAATAAGATTGCCTAGCAAGTGCATATTCAAAATGACAGCAATACTTTATGAATAAGAACAATATAGAAAACAGGCAATTGACGTGAGGGCGAGATATTGCCCGACATTCCAATGGACAGAGAAACTGTAGTGGTGGGAAGTTAATCCAAGGCAGGAGTGGGGACCCAGCTGTCTGCTTTCCAGGATGGATGTGCCTCAGGGTGGAGGTATCATAAGGAAGGTAACAGGAACAGGTGGGGAAGGTTGGATTTCAACTGGTGCCTGCAGGAGCCAGAGGATGGGGAGAGGCAGAGGGAGGAGGAGAGTTGGTTCCAGATGAGGGAAGTCAATAGGAAAATGCAGATTGTCCAGCAAAGGAGTGGTGTTGAGGAGTGGCAAAAGTGCAATGATCCCTGGAATTGTGAGAATTTGAAGCAGGGAGGAGTTGGGATAGGAGAGATAAGAGGGAAGGGAACCAAACCAGTATTTGGATATGAAGAAGGTACAGTGAGCCTGGTGAAGAGAGGGCAGAGGGAGGATGGATAAGGATGAATGCAGTGAACTATGGTCAAGACCCCTGGAATTCTGTGGTTCTGCAGTTGAGGAATTTTTGCAGAATTTGCATCATGCTGCAGAATATAGATAGTGCATCAGAAATAATTATTTTGGTAAATTTTCATTCAAATATATAATTTTCCCATAGGCTCTTGCCCATCTTGTTTATCCTGAAGTTATCCTCTATGCTTGGCATGTGACGTCATCAATGACATCATATCGTATTTTTGCTAATGGTAGGACTGCATTCTGCGCCAGAAATGAAAATAGCGACAGAAATCAGAAAATGCTGCATGGGGGCCTAGAACCTTGTCACAGAATCTGAGACTACCGCTGCACAGCACCAGGGGCCCTGACAGTGGTGGGTGCTGGGAGTTTGTAGCAAAGTGGCAGAAGGAGTTGCAAAGGGTGTCCAGTTTGGTGAGAGAAGTGGAAGGGGTGGTGCCACACACCACATCTGAGTAGTCGAAGACATGGACCACCATTTTGGTAACATGCTCCCTGCAGACATGCAGAGCTAAGCAAACACTGTTTTGGTACAGGGCTCTGAGCTTGGGATGGAGTTTTGCATGGATGGAATCAATGTGAATACACAAAAAATAAATATCTGATGTGAACACAACTCGTATCATAAAATATTTTTGCTAATACAAGCCGTGTTTACATCATATATTTTATTTTTGTCATAGTTTTTTCTGTCATAGTTTTCATAAATGTTTTATATTTTGTTCAGTGACACTATGCAGGTTCTTGAGCACTGAAGATAATCCAAGCTATAATCCTGCAAATTCACATTTTTCTAGATGACTACAAAATAACTAATAAGAATTTACACTGAATAGATGGTCTGAAAAAGAAAAAAACCTCCATCTTAAGGATACCAGTTCTGTTTAAGCAGAAAATTGATTTTGTGAAGAAGTTCAAATTAGTTTGAACCTTTCAAATTAGTAAAATTGATTCCGATTTTAAGGTCTAAAGGAGGTATCACATCAAGGACTGCAAAAATGCATCACAAATTAGCAACCTGAACAGACTGGAAAATGTGAACTTTTGGGGAACTAACTGGAGCTGTTTGCAATTTTTAATATATTGAGGTTCACACTTTTTCAAGGTTCACAGATCTACTAAAATCCCTCACCTACAGCAGGATTTCACCACTCTGCAATCTAATCAGCTTCCCCTCAATGCCAAGAAAATGGTCTCGGTGACCTTTGGCACCAGGTAACATCTGACCAAATCCATGTCCTCAGCTGTCTCCACAACTCTTCAAGTTGTAGTACTGAAGGAGGTCACCTCCTTCAAGTACCTAGGGGTTTGGCTTGACCATCACATTACTTTTCAAATCATATGGATGCCATTCACAAGAAACTCCACCCCAAACTGGGGATGCTTCATACATACAAAGCATGTATCCCACATCCCACCTAGAGTGAAATTACTGTTAAGATGATCCTCCCAGGTTTTGACTATAGGAATTTAGTGTACAGTGTTGCATCAAATTCTACCCTTGCTAGACTGGATCCTCTTTTTCACTCCTTCTGTCCTTTTGCCCTAAACTGTCCCTCCTGCCCTGCACTCACCACTGCTCCCTGTACACCTCACTCACTCCCCCTATCTTTTAAGGGCAGAAGGTTTGCCACTGTGCTTTATTTATCTTCAGACTCTTATTTGGAACCCTCCCCACCTATCTCAGCTCCCTACTCACCTTTCCACCCACATCCTCACACTCCCTCTGTAACTCAGGCAGTCTCTGTCTCTCTCTCTCTCTCTCTCTCTCTCTTTCTCTGCTTTGCTCTCTTTATTTCTCTTTCTCTCCCTCACATGAACACATTTATGGGTCAATCTGCTTTTGCTTTCAGGTTTTCCAGACTCTGGACCAGCCTGATCCCTTTCTACTTCCAGATTCTCTGCTCGTTCCCTTTTTACCCTAAAAGTCCTTTGTCATGATCATGCAACCCATGTTTACAACTGTTTTGAATAATTTGGAATTCTGCACACACTTCATAATCCACTGCTCTCTTCCTTGCACAGTTAATTTAATATACATTATTTTATTTATATATTGAATTGATACTCACTGTCAAATCGATTATGTAGATTAACTTGCACTACTACACTCTTATATTTTTTATCTTATTACTTGATTGCATTACTGTCTTGCACTGTTCCCCTTCCTCCCCGGACCAATCTGAAAATGAGCTCTTCCCAGTTCAATATGACTTTCCAGGTAAAACATTTAAAATGAATAATATATATTTATATATATATATATTCATAACCTGTCTGTCTAATGGTTTATGTATTTTAATGATTTTGCAAATACAGTTGATGAGACATTTAATCAATATAAGAATATTGCAATTCTATGCATGTTTCAGGAGTTTCTAATTTGGAGGTATTGTTATTATTACCTCTTTTAATAGCTTTAAAAGTATTGGAATAGTCTTACTACCTATTTCTGTAAACTGGGTTAGACAGAAACATAGAATCTGATGCAGAAGGAAACCAGGGATCCATAAGGTCTGCCCATACTGTACAATCTCACCCCACTAACCTACTGTACTGAGCAGTTGTCTCCGGATTCAACCACCCCCTCACCCCTACAACCTGTGTTGCCCCTCAAGGGAGAATGATTTCTATGCCCAGCCCTGGCCATGTGTAAACCCAATTAGGGAAGCTGCCCCAACCACTTCCACCAGCAGTCCTTTCCACAGTTCCACCAACTATACCATGATGTAAAGCTCCTTCACGTCTCTCTTGAACTTGTCCCTTACTAACCTCCACTCATGCCCCTGGTGACTGCTTCCCTATTCCTTACAAGTAGGTTCTCAGTATTCACCCTGTATATACCCCTCAAAAATGCATATGTATCTTTCATGCCCCCCCCTTGCATCTGGCCTCCAGGGAGTACCTATTTAAAGCCACCAGCTGTTCCTCATAAGATCAGCCATGCTCACCCTGGATCATAATGAAATGTAACCCTTTCTTTGACCAGGTAGCTAGCCTTAGAAATGGCAGAGAATTCGGAAAATGCCTGGAAATGAAACTGTTAGAAGAAAACATCTTCAAATCTTACCATCAGTTCCATGCCCAGACTGATAGCAACAGTACTTATAAACCATGTACCAACTGAACATATTAAGTCTCACTGCATCAACCAATATTTGACTAAAAGTTTGATCTACAATGGTGGCCAGGATATAATCAACTGGAATGTATCCTGGCCATACAGCAGCATAAACCAATGCCGGGGGCAGGGGGTGGCTTAGAGGCAGTACTAAACAAGACAGTTTGAATCCAGTCAGATGCTTGGATTGGTACTGCAGTGGATCTCCCCACCTCTCCCCGCACAGAGCGGGGGACCACAGGATATGGAAGTCCATGGCAGTCCATCCATGCTTTTGTGACCAGCCAGGGCCTGCAAACCACATAGCCCTCCCAGGCTATGCAGAGTGCTTGGGGGCTGGTGGAGTTCTAGCCAACTGGGCCCCAGAGAGACTCCTGTTGCTGTGCAGAGGGAGCCACATAGGCACTATGGTAACCCCTCAGGTTGCACAGCCTCTGCCCCCTCTGGCACTCTGTGCAATGCTGAAAATTGCACTGGGACCAGGCACAGGCCTACCCATGTCCCCTTGGCTATACCTGGCCGAGTGCATAGCAGTGTGCACAGCTGTGGATTACATGTTTAGAGGTGAACAACCAGGGCTGGCGCAGGATCTTTGCACACCTTTGTCACATGTAGGCATCTCTATGCAGGCATGAATCCCTTTGTTGATCGAGGCCAAAGTGCAGGACTTTTTGTTCTCAGTAACATAGTAAATAACACAGTAACTAAAGATTAGAAGTGACTCTAGGTCCATCAGGTCCACCCCAATTTTATATTTAAGGATGAATATGTATGATGTGCAAACATGAACTAATTTCAAGGGAATGCCTACCCACTCTACTACCCAGGGTACTGTAGCAGCTGGAGTCATGGCCTCAGCAGATGCCCAGCAAGAAGCTCAACTGGGAGGCTTTCCAAGCCAGCCACAAATTTTTATTTTTTATTTTTTATTAAACGTGTGTGTGTGTGTGTGTGTGTGATAGTGCTTGGTTTGCGGAGGTTAGGAAAGACTTTCCCTGTCTTCCCTGTCCCCCCGATCTTGAGAAAGAAACTCTCCATTTTGTGAGATAGTGCCAGACATGGGAGAACCAGTCCAGCAGTACCTGCAGTGACACATTACAGGCAATTGATGTGTTTTGAAATCTAATGGCAGTTAAAGCCATTAGATGCACACATTCTGGGGAAGAGGTGTGAGGGCTGAGTATCAGGAAAGTTCCACTACTTAGTGCACAGCATGTTAGTTACAGAGGGTAAGGGATCTACAACAAGATTAAAAAGAATAGGACCAAGTATAGACCTCTGAGGCACCATAGTGGAAGTAGGGAGAGAAGAAAGACAGCCATTCCAAAGGACAGATTGAGTTCTCCCATGTACGCAAGAAAAAACCCAAGTGACTACATTAGAAGAGAAATTCTAAGAATATAGATGAGCCAAAAGCAGTTGATGATTGATCACGTCAAAAGCTTCAGACAAGTCAGTAAAGACAGTACCAACAAGATATCCCTTGTCCAAAACCCTGGAAACAAAATAATGAAAATCAATCAATTCTATCTGAGTAGAGTGACTGCGTCTGAAGCCCAACTGAAAATTACAAATAACCTGATAAGTGGCTGAATAGTCAGAAATCTGACAAAGAACAATTTGTGTTGGATGTGCAGTGTTAACATAAGCCAAAGGGAAAATTTGCAGTTTGAATCACTAATACGCTGCAGAGCAGTCGGTTGTCATAGTCTATATTTCTACACATACCTGATAATATACACCATAGTCCCCATGTGCAGCACACAGTGCAGTAAAAAGGCACTTGGAAATGTAAATAAAATCAATAAATGTTATGTATGTCTTCAGCAACCGTAATCAATATAATAGGTATCATGGGCAAGTTACAAGAGAGTCAGACTGCTAGAGCCTTTACACAGCCTGCTATTCTCAACAATGGATTTAGCCATTAACATTATTTCTATCTAGAAATGTGTCCGAATTAGTTTTAAAGCTGTCCACTGTATTACATTACCACAAAATCAGGTAATGAATTCCATGTCCCCATTACCCTTCCTATAAACCATGCATCTCTTTTGGTTGTTTTGTACAATGTTCCTTTCAGTTGCTTACTGTTCCTTCTGCTATTAAAGCAAGTTGTTTTGTTGTTTTTTTTTGTAATCCTAAGCATTTCCAGTGGTCTGGACTTTGAAATGCTTTGAACACTAAGCACATACCCCCATGCAGTCTTCTTTCCAAACTATACATGTTAAGCTCTCTCAGTCTACATTCATGATTTTCCTGTCATTCCCCCAACCATCCTAGTTGCATGTCCCTGGATGCCTTCAAGCATTTTAATATCCCTAACATACTGCAGTGAACAGAACTGACTGCAGTATTCTGTGTGTGGCCGCACCAATGAATTATAAAGTGGCGTAATCACTGATCTATTTCTGCTACTAATGTTTCTCCCAATGCATCCCAACACTTTGTAGCTTTTCTGGTCACATGTCTAGAATGGGTTCCAAATTTTAGATCACCGGTGACTTTACTTCACAGGTCTCCTTCATCTTCTTTAATTAATTCTTAATTCCCTTCCATAAAGACAACATGAAGCATGCTAGTAGTTGTTGCCTACATGCCTAATTGTGCACTTATCAATGTTACAGTTGAGTTTCGCACTTTTAGCCCATTCTTCCCGTTGTACAAGGTTTTCTTTCATTATCAAGACACCCTTTTACCCTTTTTGCTGTCTACTATAATGCCTGCTTTGGTGCCATCAGTGAATTTCCACATCCAACCCTCTTCTATGCAGTTCATTGATGAAATATATAGGTTAAACAGGACTAGACCCAACACTGATCCCTGTGGCACCCCACTTGTATCTGCACTCCACCATGATGAAAACCCATTTATAGTTACCCTTTGAATCCTTCTTGTTAACTAAGATATTATCCATCTCATTAGGTTGCTGTGAACCCCTTTTTAAGCTATTTTCTCCACCAGCTCCTTATGAGGCACAGTGCCAAATGCTTTGCTATAGTCTAAACAGACCAGCTCCACAGGTAGCCCTCTGTCCAGTGCCCTACTCACAGGTTCAAAAATTTCTATCATGTTGGTCTGGCAAGATCTTCCCAATATAAAATCATATTACGTAGCATGCCCAGTATTATTTTGGTTCATAAACTGTTCAAGTTTTTCCTTCACAATTTTCTCAAGCATTTTTCCCAGCACCAATGTAAGTATGTATATATCTGTATATCACATATGCATATATATATATATATATACACATATACATACATACTCCTTTTACCTTTCCTCAGTAGGCAACCAATGAAAACAGATAAATTAATATAAAATGCCTGTCCCCATGCAGCTCCACAGGAACCTCACTCAGTTTCAGTGCATTATGGATAACTGACCCACTGGATACCAGTTCTTGAGTAGCTTTATTTTCCGGCTGCTGTACATACAAACATATGAGCATACAAAAAGTCAGCAGAAGAAGTCCATTTGGTCTATCCAGTCTGCTCACATTGCAGGGTCCACAGCTTGAGCTACAGTGCTTGCCCTCCTCCCCTCCTCCCATCCTCCCTGCCAATGATCTTACCTTCCCCATGCCTATCCCAGCTTCTCTTGAAGCTGCCCACTGTTTTCAATGAGACCACCTCTTCCAGCGACGCATTCCAAGTGTACACGACTCTCTCCATGAAGAAGTTCTTCTTGACCTCCCTCCTAAACCTCACACCTCCAGCTTAAGACTGTGCCCCCTAATGTTATGGTTGCCATTCAGTTAAAAAGACTCTACTCACCAATCTTATTTATCCCTTTCAAGTACATGAAGGTTCCAATCATGTCCCCTCTCTTTCTCCTGTCCTCCAGGGAGTACATGTTCAGTGCCCTCAGCCTCTCCTCATATGCCTTACCCTGCTGACCCATCATCTTTGTAGCCCTCCTCTGGACCTTCTCCAGCAGGTTAATGTCCTTTTTGAAGTGTGGGCACCATTTCATTTACATTTCATTCTTTGTTGTGGCACCATAGTTAGAACTTGCCATATTCCTGTTTGTGGGAGACTGTTTACTTGCTTTGAGTTTTACCTGAAATGCTACACACATAATCAGCACTAATCTAACAAGAATGCATAATAGTCAGAATATCTCCATTTCAAAACAGCATGTGCAATCTTTTAAATCAGCCTGCACGTGCACACTCTGTACACACATCTTTCTGGAAATATTAGTACCAGTATGACTGATATTGGGATGCCATTACCTAGGAAAACTAATAAATATAATTACAGGAAAGGACCAATTACATATTTAGTACATTTTTTATTAAAAAGTGGGATGGGGATTAGTGAAATATCTACTGCAAGTGCTTTTCCCAGACAAAGCCATTATCAAGAGGTTATCAACATGCATTCCATTTTTTAATCCATAAGGTAGCTGCCATTTTATCAAATTATCTAATCCAAACTCCCTATTTGAGAGATACTGGGTCCAGAAGGATTAGTTTTCACAGTGGTTACATTATAATTTGTGAAATAAAAGGGAGACTGCTCAATCTCTGCTTGTTATTTTTATATCTTCTTTATTATTAATCACGGTCACCAATAATCATAGTTTTGCTACTCACAGCTTAGTTATGATAGGTGGTCCTTGTTTCTGGTATTTTTTTTACATTCACAGGGCTTAAGTCTGCCAATGTGTTTGCCTTCCTCGGAGCTGCTTAAATGCACAGCTGTGTGTGTCTGGCAGCTTGGTCACAGAGTGCATGTTTTTTTGGCCCCTCCTTTTGTGACCAGCTGCATGAAAATAAATCATCTCTTATTTATGACACAGGGCATCCTGGTAACTCTCTTAACTCTGTGCATTACAGCTTATACAAGGGTGACCTTTTCTGACCATTGATGGTTCTGGTGGAGGGTTCAAATGATGAACTCCCTCCAGACAAAATTTAATAATCAGGATAATGACACTGGATAATTACTCTCCACTCTGGGGAGATTAATTGGGATAAACAATGGCCTGACACAATATGTCATTTATCTCTAGGTGTGAGGATATGACTATAGCTCTTGAGTGGCTAATCCCTCACAAGCAGTGATAACCTAACCTATTGTGTATTTAATTTATACATGTCAATTTATGCATGTCAAATGAACCTGACTGGGTCACAAAGGAGCAGGACAGAGGCCAGGTGATGGACATCATACACCTGGACTTCAGCAAGGCCTTCGATTCTGTACCACACAGAAGGCTGATAATGAAACTAACAGATCTAGGGTTGGGGAGGAAATGGAAAGGTGGATAGACAAGTGGTTGAGTGGCAGAACCCTAAAAGTAGTGGTGGGGGAAGATTTCCCCAGCACCAAGGAGGTCACCAGCAGAGTCCTGCAGGGATTGGTGTTGTGGCCAGTGTTGTTCAATATCTTTATAAGTGACATCAGGGAAGTCATTAAAGACAAAATTTGCCTGTTTGCTGATGACAGCAAACTCTGTGGGCAGGTGGACACAAAGGAAGGGATTCAGGATCTGAGGGATTACCTCAGTAAACTCAAGAGATGGTCAGGAATCTGGCAACTTGGCTTCAATGCCAAAAGTGCAAGTGATGCACATAGGGCCAGGAATCCTAGGATGGCGTATTACCTGGGGGGTGTCAGGTAGCTGCTTCAGAGGAGAAAAAGGATCTGGGGATGGCGATAACTAGAGACCTAAAACACAACACTCAATGTAGAAGGCAGCAGCAAAGACTAACAGGATGCTGGAGTGTATCAGAAGGGAACTCAGTAGTAGGTGGAGCAAGGTCATTTGCCATTGTACAGGTCAATGGTAAGACCACATTTAGAATACAAGGTGAGGTACTGGCATCCATACCTTACAAAAGACATAAACATACTGGAGTGAGTCCAAGGATAGCAACCATGATGGTCAAGAGGCAACAGAATAGGTTCTACAAGGAGAGAGTGGAAGCCCTAAGGATGTACTCCCTGGAGGAGAGGAGGGAGAGGGGTGATATGATAGAGACATTCAAATACTTGAAGGGGGTAAACAGAGTGGAAAGAGAAGGTCTCTTTAAAATGACTGACAACAGAACCACAAGGAACATAACCTAAAGCTGATGGGGGGGGAGGTTTAGGAGGGATGTTAGGAAGCGTTTCCATACGGAGAGGGTGGTGGCCACATGGAATGAGCTGCCAGAAGAGGTGGTCTCAGTTAAGATGTTGGGGCCTTTAAGAGGTCCTGGGACAAACACATAGGGAACCAATGGGATTGAGGAGGGGGAGAAGGAAAGGAGGGAAAGACATGGGGGGGCCATGGTCATTGGCTTAAGCGATGGACCCTGCATCATTTATCGAGCAGACACGATAGACCAAATTGGCCTTCTTCTGCTGGCTATTTCATATGTTCATATACAGTACAATTTGAGTGTATGGCCCCCAGATTCAGAGTCAGCCACAAGTGCAGCACAGCCTGTAGTGCTGCACCACAAATTGTGCATGGCTGGCTCTGAGCTATAATCTGCCAGTTAGCATACACTGACAGAGCCTCCTAACTGACTGAATATCAGGCCATGTTGGCAGAGCACAAGTAGAGATGAGCTGTGTCAACATGGCCCAAGGCTCTATATAGCCCACAGGACATAGTGCTGTCGAAAATGGGATAGCACCAGGGCTCATGTCAGCCGTATTTAGCCTGAACATGTAAATGAGCTCATTGAACATGCAAGATACTGAAGGACCATCTACATGCCCATCATTAGCTCATTTGCAATGGATGCAGCAGACCCCAGTGTTGATGCAGGGCAGCCACAATACAACATCCCCGGTAGTCTAGTGGACCCCTCGTCCCCAGATCATGCCATCATATGTTTCTTACATATCCGGGTAGTGTGGTGGACCCCATTCCCCCCAATTGTCCAGGTTCCCATTTATGCCCTAGTACCATTTACAGGTGGGCTAACACCACCTCTGCATACCAGGTGCCACCAACCCCCCTCCTAATTGACACTCCCCACCCACTGAGGACTGCACCCCTCACCATGATAACCATTCATCACTAACTCTGAGAGCAGATCGGCAGCCAGCACAGCCCTCTGCTCACCTCCTCAGCAGGCTGCCATCTGAGGGTCATAGAACATGATCCCAAGCAAGTACTTGATCACATTCTGTGACTGTTAGACAGCGACCAGCTGAGGAGGTGAGAGGAGGGCTGTGCCAGTGACCAGTTTGCCCACAGAGTTAGTGGTGAGTGGTGGCCATGGTGGGGGGGGCAGGGGGGTCCTCAGTGGATTGGCGGGTAGAGGGTGTCAACTGGGGGGTCAGTGGCACCTGGTGTGGGAGATGCTAGTCCTCCAAGGGATGGTGCTATGGCTTAAATGAGAACCTGGATGATAGAGGAGGGGATCCAGGGATATAGAAGAAACCTATGACGGGGCAATTGGGGGGGTCCACTTGACTGCCAGGGTTAGGAAAGAAACATGAAATGGGGCAATCAAGGGAAGGGGGTTCACTAAACTACCAGAGATATGGAAGAAACATATGACTGGGGAAATCGGAGAGAGGGGGCCACTGGACACAGGAATGAGCAGCTGCAGTACTGCCGGCATACCTTCGTGGGGTGGGGCATAGTCTTAGCACTACATTAAAATGTTTCTTTTTTTTGTGACAGTAAACACTGCCAATCTGGGGGCTGTTTAGCACCACCAAAACTGTTTGACTATACTGCTGCACCATTATGTATGAGGGAGTCCCTCATTTGCATCAGCACAGAGGTATAGATAGCGTGATTATGCTGCTGGGTTTGGGCAGCATTCCGGGGCCTCTAAATATAGGCTGCCCAGAGGGCTTGCACTTATCCAGGTTAGTGCAGGTGCTAACTCAGTTAGTCCCACATTAACATTTTGAATATGGAGCCCTATAACTTTTAAATCAACCATTTATATGAAGATTTAACTGTTTCTCTTTGAGTACAGTAAAGGGCTATTGTAATGTCATCAACATCATCCAAACTGCTCTCTGATTGGCTCTGTTCTGTGCAAACATCAAGGTACATTATTGTGACATATCTAACCTATACTATAGATAGGTGTTTTTAATGCGTTATCTTGGCATACCATTTACAAGACGTGTTATTATGCAAGATGGGTATGTCAAAATTACTATCTAAAAGGTCAGAAACATCACAGTAGATTACTGAACCAATCAGACAGCAGCTTTCATAATGTGGATGACATCACAATAGCCCTGTTCAGCACTGAAGCTAGCTGATCAAATCAAAGAAAAACCCTTAAATAGTTACACAATGGATATAAAAGTTACAAGCAGTAAACAGACGGGGGGGGGGGTCCGATTTTCAAAACCTATGTCTAAATGCAATTTTCTATTGTACAACTTTGGGCATACACAACATTGCCCCAATATCCAATTTTCAAAGCTGGGACATAGTTAAGTCCAATGTTTAAACACACATTTTTTTATGTCTAATTTGCAGTTTTCAGGTATAAATTAGCATGGACAACATTTTCAGATTGTGTGTAACCTGATCTGTCATTTGAATCTATGTCTAACATTCTGTATCCAAAAAACATGATGTTAAGTACCATAAAACAGCTAGAAATTCTGCAGATAATGCCAGTGTTTGAAAACAGCTTAATATTATAATTTTTGAAAATCCCACTCAACGTAACTAGGAGTTGCATCCATTTTATGACTTTTGAAACTCCCCCATTGTATAATCCAAATATGCAATATCCTGACCCAAAATATACCTTTTATACTCACTTAGGTTATGCGTGATGCTGCCACTTGCGAGTTGTGGTCCTGCCCTTTTGCTCTTGAAGATAAATTGCATATTCTAAGACAGCTAATTGCATTTCCCCCTAGTTATTTAGAGGTTAGATAGCATGATAAAATGTTAATCAGGACAAATTCATCCCCACTGGTATATATAAAACTGGATAGTATCAGAGTGACCAGTTAATACCCAGATCATTTGCTCATAGAAAAACTTGTTATCCCCTCACGGCAGCTACCTATCTATAGATTGTACAAACAAGAGTCAAAATGTAATTTCTAAAGAAAGATGATACTTCAGAGGCTCACTTAATGCCTGCTTCATCAAGCTTGTGTAACCAATATTTATTACACAAGATGTATTTTCACATATCTCATTCACATGTTCACTTACCAGTGTTCCTTGTTAGACCATAATGTAGTGATTTAAACTGATAATTTATGGTTTAGTTTTTCCATCCTTGTTTCACCCCTTCTCTCAGTCTTACAAGGGCTGCAACCGGAGGACATTTTCAGTTTTTTACACAAGGTTGGCAAGTGGCTATCTTTGCAACTGATGCCAGTAACTGGCTCTGTGTGACCCCGTCGGAAGCAAATATTAGTGCTTGAGTCACCAGTCCCACCCAAATACTGATGCACTGAGTAGCCAGTGCCATGCGCTCCTCCCTCTCTCTTAAATTGTAAGGGACTGAGCACTTTACCTTAGTCACCCACTTGTCCTTTGCAGCCCATGCCCCAAATGTCTTAATCTGTTCTAGAACCCAAGTCTCCCAAGTGGCAACACAGAGCTGCATCACTGCACACTGGATCATCCATGAGTAATGTTGTCTATCAGCTGTGAATTGTGTTTCTGTGTGTATTCAAAGTAATTTTACCACCCCGTCCAATGTTAAACTCTCACGTTCACCCTTTACAGAACAAGATATGGAGATCTTGGAACAAGAGACTAAAATTTATGTTTCATTCTAGTTGTGCAATGTTCCTCTTTCCTTTCATACTGCCCTTAGACATAATTTTGAAAGTGCACCAGAATGAGTGTTGCCAATTAACATGACACTTGTACACCAGTCTGTTGCATGTGACACCCTGGGCTACGCTTGTAGGGGGTCACTGACCCCTCTTGCTCACGTACTGTGCAAATCTGTGTGGAAGGGATGTGTGCCACTATGAATTTTGCTCACTGTAACATTTACAAACTATAATGACTCTCACTTTTGTGTGAGAAGTAGTTTTCAGATCCCCCTCAGCCTTACTTAAAACTAATCAAGGCAGTCGGTAGCAGTATTAGAACACCGTGTTCACAAAGCATGAGCCAGCAGCACTTGTCGATCAGAGAGGTCCCAACAGGAAAAAACACAGAAATGGGATGGGACTAGGGAGGGTGCTTCACTGGATGCCAGAGGATTTTATTGGGACTAGGGTTAGGAAAGAGGCCAGTGGATCATCAGAGACTCTACAGAGAGCAACCAGCAATTAGGAAATGTTTGACACAAAAGTGAGCCTTAAGGTGAGGTTCAGGCAGGTGTTGGGACTACCACTTTAGAAGCACTGGTACCATGTTGTCCTGTGTATGGCAGAGTGCCATTTGGCTGGCACTATGCCATACATCGGTCACTTTGTGTTCTAAAATTTAGGTATTAATGTGCCCAATGTACACATTAACATCTAGCCCAACTTATTTGTATTCTCACTTAGTCACAGGGAAGGGAGTTCCTCCTCCTAGCATTTAAGTCAGTGTTTTGTATATGACCACAAAATGTGCCAGCTCAATAGGGAGGATGCCCCCTCCCCCCATTTTGCATTTTCATACATCACAACTGAGACTAGGGCTGCTTATGTGTTATATTCAAAATATCTGCATGTTCACTTTGGTTGCTTATGCAAATGTAAGGGGACACTGTCAACTTTTGGGCGAATTTGTTTAATCCCTTTTCAAATGGTGCCTGTTGCCGTCTATAATTTCCATACCCCTTTAATGGCACATTTAATCCCGACTGTCACTCAGTATTCATTTTGATGAGTTTTGCTAGCACTTTTGAGTTTAGTAGTTAACCTATTTTCATCCCTGACCACTGATAAACTCATCCATAGGCGAGTTCAGCAAAATTTATGCTGTACAACTAAGCGTTTGCTGTTACTAGACAGTGCCCTTTTCTTAGGAAAGTAACTCCCTTTACAAAATGAGGGTATAACACAGCATAAACTACAATTTTAAAGTAAAACTGTGATTCTGAGCATGTGCATTAGCATGGTGCTGAGGCAAATGCACTCACATACCCTCACATACATGCAGCCGCACGTGCCGCAGCACACACACACACACAATTACGAACACATCAACAAGCGATGCTCACAAAACAATTTGCTGCCTTTTTCATGATAATTGGTGTGGACGGAGGACAATGTTTCTTTATTTATGGGGGTAAGTCACATGAAAATTACAATAGTGTGATGTAAGCAGAAATGTTACAGTTTGCAACTGCAAGTCAGTACATTAAGCCTTCACTGTCATTAGTATTGGTATATTTTTACAATGTGGTTCATTTGCACTTGTCTGTCTGATTTTCTGAATTTTTAAACTAATGTAGCTAGCTGACTAATCATCTGCTTCACTCTTTAATATGCAAAGTCTTTTACATTCAGGCTTTAATGGTAATGGTCTTAGATGGATACAAAAGAAAACACATAAAAATCAAGAGCTATACACATTTTGTTTTCTGCCTGTTAAAATATGTCATAGCTGCTAGCCCATGAAACTGTCATCTGATTTTATTAAGATGTTATTAATCCATCCTAAAGTAACAATTGGCATTAATCCCTAACCAACTTGTGTCACTGGTGCCAGCGTATAATACCTAATGCAATAAACAGATTATAACTATCTTTGTAATTGTAATTTAAGGTTTGTTGCTTATAATGCCTATGGTAAGTGTTTTTCTTTATATATTTTTATTTGTGGCACAACCTACTCTTACATTTAACCTGATAATATCAAAGGGTTGGGGTGAGTACACAATAAACATTTGAATATCTGCAGGACAAAAAATACTTACACAGTTGTATTGTACACATCTTGTGCACGCATACTACATAGTATCCCAAATTGTGTGATTTGTTTTCCCGGGGGTGGAGGATGGTGGAAACCTTATTCCTACTTATCTGTGTTAAAATGGAAAAACATATTATGGACGATGAAGTTTTGTTGAAAAAAAAAAAGTCCCATGCTATCTGTAGTTTCAAGTTCTGTTGACTGCATTTTGGATCTGTCTTTCCTGTGGGGTTCTTCACTGTGGTGCATAGTATATTGCCAGTAAGATTACATATTTTTGTTGCTGCATGTCATGGAGTCTGGAGTAATCATTTATACTCTTGATGTTCTTGTGTCCAATTATTTGCATTATTTCCATAAGTGCAACACCACAATCATTCCATTTTTGTATGACATGTTTCTTCATACTGTAGTTAGTTATATTCTTGCCAGCTGTGACACCTGTATTTCCAATCATTGTTCTTAATATTTTAGAGATTGTATTCATTCCCACTGACTGGTTTTTGAACCACTTCATGTACTGACATATACTTGCTTGTTGGTATTTTTTTTATTTTTATTTTTTATATATATTTTCTCTCCTCCAAGGCACGGTCAGCAAGTCATCCCGACTGACCCCGCCCCCAACCCGAGATCAGGCCACCTCCTCCTAACTCCCATGGATTACCCCTGTAGGTGGCAAGGAGCTACCCACAGCTCAACTCACTCAGAGAGGATCCAGCCAAGGAAGCACCATTCAGATCGAGACGCAGAGGTGGGAAAGATCATGCTGCCCAACCTGTGACCGTTGTTTTCCTCCAATCTTCTTCCTGCAGAGTGCAGGCATGCAATGACATCAGGGCACAGTGTGCCGACATCTGCCACAATCAGCCCCTTTGGCACCACTCTAGTACTGCCTCCCGGTCATCACAAGGCTGCTATTGAGTGGTGGCTCCTGGATCTCTCACCGGGATAGGACAGCAGTCCTCTGGATGCTCAATCCTATCCCACCCCTGCCAACCCCTGGTGGCCCAGGCTCACATCTAAACCCGGGTCACCAGCGTAGTGGGAGGTGTGGTGTCCAGCGCCTCAACCCTCAGCGCCACTGGGCGGTGGATTTGTTGGTATTTAATGTTAGCAGAAAGGGTTTTCTGGGTCCAGGCACATTATTGGTTATTGTTCGGAATAGGCTTTTATATACCTCGACTGGGAATCTAGATGGGTTGTGTATATTTTGGTAGGCCCTTGGTTTTATTTTACAGTGCTCTTTCACGTTGCCACCTGTACGTATCTTGGTTTTCTTTCTGTAAAAATTCAAGGTACTCTGTGCTATTTTCATCATTTTGAAGGGTTACATTACTCCATCTTGATTGTTGGACTTCATTGCATCCTCTAATACCAAAATACATGCATGATGTTAACCAATGGTATTCAGTAGTGAAGTTGCAGAATGGGTGCCAAGTTCTTGTTTCTCATAGAGTTTGTCTATTACCTCATCAGTCAGTTCATCTGAGGCATGAGATCTGCGGCCTTACCAAGTGACTTTAACTCCTTTTGTTTGGCAGTTAGAATTGTCCTGATAAGTTCAAATTCTTTGTCTCTACTTAGTGCGATGGGTAGACTATCATAGGTATCTTTCAGCACTTTGGAAAATCACCTGGAAAGTTATACATTCATAGTGGGATCTAGCTTTTAGAGCTGCAGTGGGCATAGCCCTGCAGCACTTCTGATCACTGAGAAAGGGACATTCTTGCATCCTTACAACATGTTGGATTGCCTCACAGTGGCCTCTGCCACCAAGAAACAGTCCACCCATGTTGTCCCTACTGACCACAGCAATGCACCCTTTCCTGCAATCATCCCTTCTGTGTCAGCAGCTGCCCTGTCATGCCCGCCCTCTCTGTTCCATTTGAGTTAGAGAAACTCCCCCAGGAGGCACACAGTGAGAGCCTATTTTTAGGGCTGCAGCATCAGAAGTGATAGTGTTTTCCCACAGACATCTGATGAAAATTTGCACCTCACTGTGAAAGAGTTTTAAACATTCAAGTTCAGGTAAAATCATGCACTCCAAAAACTTTTGGTGCAACCAAGGACCTTGAAACAGAGGCCCGTCATCTTCATCTCCAGTTTAGGTTGCTTGTTTTAAATCATGGTTCCTATCAGAATCAGGACTCCTTCTCTGATCAAACTTAGCCCTGGTGGAAACCAAAAGTCTCTTTTGGAGCAGGATACTTCTGATCTGCACTAAATTTAATACAATTTAAAGTTTGTTTTTTTATTATTATTTGTATGCCTTGTTGCAAGGCTCCAGTGATGAGCTCCTTCTAGGACCTACGCTCCAAGGGGTCTCTGAACCTGCACTGCATTTTTTCACAGTTGACCCCTAAATGTTATGTCTGCCCCTAATCTGTTTTGGGCAGATGCACATCCAGCCCATATTGGGAATAAAAATTAAATAAGAGAAGAGAACGATAACTTGGCGTGTAATTACAGTATGTGTTTGGGCCTCTCTCCCTTTCATCCCCAGGATAAATCATCATAGTGAGGAAAGTACCATAACTTTTCTAAAGGCATATATGCATGCCTGTGTGTGTGAGTTGGCAGAGTTTTAATGAATCTGCATGGTGAAATAAACAAACGAGCAGACAGCTGCAGTATTCATAATAGCAATGGCATTATTATTTCCCTTGCTTTTTCTTTTTCTGATGCACAGATCCCTATTCATTGCAGGACCCATTGCCGCTCAGCTCATACTTGTGGGCAGTCTCCTGGTTCTGTTACTTACCCCATTTAAAGCAGCTTTCCTTCTATGGTCATTCCAGAATCAGAAACCAGAACATTAAGCTATCAGGATAATTCATCTAACAGAAGCCAAGACACGCCGTCGAATATTTCAAGC
Organism: Neoceratodus forsteri; assembly: GCA_016271365.2. NCBI lineage: Eukaryota > Metazoa > Chordata > Ceratodontiformes > Ceratodontidae > Neoceratodus > Neoceratodus forsteri. Next base: position 617,771,846 of record CM028133.1, read on the forward strand.
ATTATGTTTTTTCCCCACTTGGAAATATATTGTAAATAGATGCCTATATTCTGTGCCATTATCATTCTCTGACTTTGATTTGGAGGTGGCTGATCACAAGCTAACATATTGTGCAGTTAAAACAAAATGTTTTCTGATGGAAAAAGAGCGGGCCTGTAGAGATCTATATGCCAGCCAACTCAACAACTTTGGAGAAGAACCTTGTAAACACAGCTTTTTTTTCTTCATTAATAAAACACACTGTTCTCCAGTTCCACATTTTTTATGGCTCCTTATTCTTTTTTTATTTCTTAGTTTTATGATACACATGCCCATGATAATGTTATATGCGACATCTTGTTTTACAATGGGCTCCTAGGAGAACTGCGTAATGCACAGGAAGGATGTGACGTGCTTATGGTCACCAGTCCAGCAGGTAATTCTGGTTTACATTGCAGTGGCAAGTGGACTGCGCAGTATTGATTAACCTTTCTTTTGCTACTGATTTAGTACCCCAGGGTGAGCAAACATCACTAATGTTCCGTAGGTTGAGAGCGGTTGGTGCAATTAGTAGATTAGCAGCATAGGTTACTATGGAGAATGGGGGAGGGGTCATCAGTATCATTAGTACAGTAGTAGAGATTAACAACTGAAGCCAGTAGGCACACCTTCCCTAACTTTTTCTATCCTATCTAAAGTTTGGCCCTTCACACTGGATAAGGTGCACCATTTAGCATGTGAATAGTTTCTCATTTGCCCTACTCAGTCTCAATCAGCACTGAAAAGATGCATCAGCAGCAAATAGCAGAGTGACACCTTGGCGCTGACATTTGATCACTTCTGAGTTCCATCCGATATGTACTATTGGAGACTCCACTGCTCCAGATATAAGTAACTCTACAACTGCCTGGTGAAAACACAATAGAAATAATGAGTACACCCTCCCCAAAAAATGGTGTCTCGGAGTAGTTATAGAGGCTCACCATTACTCACCCAGCTATTTCATGCACCGACTCCCCTTTCTGTAAGTCGGCATTGTGCATTTCTGACTGACCCTAGCAGAGTCTAACATGCAGTCAGCACTGAGGTTAACATTGTGTGAGTTGAGATTGCACCCAGCTTCTCAAATGAAGTTCCTGATTTGGTTTGCGATGTGTGCCTGCCTGATACTGTATTTATGCCTAGTTCATTCCCTCTAACCTCACTGTTTTCTTGTGTGAGGTTAATCTCACCACCACCACCCGCCCAACTCCCCAACCAGAATGTATTTTTAACAGTAGAACAGCATCCCAAGCACACAGGTTACAGCATGGTCTCTTTTTCTGTCTCTGAGGTTAATCCCCCACACCACCACCACCTCCAAAATTTCCTTTTTTTTCTTAACAGTTCAGCTCCATTCAGAAAGGAATGCATTGAACCTGTACCTGAATAGGCATACATTAACACCTACTTTCAATGGGATCACGCAGGGCAGTAAAGAAACCTTTGGGCCAACATGAAAATAAAATAAAAAAATAAGACAAAATGTTTTTCTACTACTTAGAGAGACATTATTACCCCCCGCCAGCCTACCAACCAACAGTTGTAACATGCTGTCCTGAATAAAATACTGTAGAATAGACTAATCACGCGTAAATTATATTTAGCGCTGATGCGGCTGTGTCATGTTTGCGGTCTTTCAATATTCGCGATGTTGCCCCGACGATCATTAACCACAATTCACAGTTTAACGCATTTACACATTTTACAGTGACCGCACTTCAAGGCAAGCTGATTACCCATGGCAGATGAGGTAACTACAGGTCAATTACAGGCTAAAGTGCAGCTAATCCATTTAACAAAAGGTGTCAAGTTTAAGCTCAGTTTCAGCTCTGTCCATTGTAGTTGATGAGCTGAACTGAGTAATCACTGTCAAGCACTAATGACTGCAAGAGGAGGTTTAAGCAGGTGGGTGTCACAGAAGCCCACAACGAATGCCTCAACAATCATCAATGGCTCATTTGTAAAGTAAAGTAACCTTTCCAGTAATTTACTACTTTGCTAGCAGGTCCAGTCATAACCCAACCAAAGTACCTTGCTTGAGGAGCAGTGGGAAGAGAAGACGAGAATGATTCCCTTGGACTTGCTGTAATTTTGCTGGTACAGGTTTTCATGCTGAGAGTAGTGAAGAGCAGGGAGTGGGTTTTGGTGGGGAGAGAAAAAACCGCCGATGACGAGTGAAGACGAGGAGGGCTATGCGGAAACATAGGTTAGCGGTTCTTTATTGTTCGAGGTTCCACCTCAGTCAGCGAACATAGTGAAATATAAAGAACCGCAAACATTTTCTATTCTACAGTAAATAACTGACAAAGGACATGTGATGCTGCAGATCAGCAGCATATGTATTTTTGTTTCACTTACTTTTAAAGCAAAATTATGTTACTGCAGCTCCCTTGGACAGCTGGAGGCTATAATTACTAATGCATACTCCATCAGTCACTCACAGCACTTCACACTACAGCATGTCATCAATGATTGTGCATGCATCTTCCCCCCAACACTGCATACAAATGATGAAAATGGACTAAGTAAAACTTTAAATGTCCCTAGAGACCAGCAGACAAAAATATACTGTACAATGTCACACCTCCCACCCACTCATTCAGCTGCTCACTGCACTTCACGGGTGTCTTCATTGGTTGAGCCATGTACCAAAAATGAAATTGTTAAAAAATTAATGGAAAATAAAATGTTTTAAACAGATTATGTTAATGTCCCCATGCCTGTTCCAAACATTTATGTAGTTGATGGTGACATTTAAAATTTGTTTTTCGGGGACGCTAATGAGCAGCCAGCGGTAAGACATGGATTCCACAGCTCCTGACCTAGCTTAAAAATAAGTATTTAATCTATAGGCATCCGATGCAGAAACACAGCTAAAATCATAGATAACAAAAAGTATTGGTAGCATGGAAGAATATTTGGTGGCCAACCTAGGGAAAATCTGTGTTCGCCACAAAATCACAGAAGAGACAACCAATGGCCAAATTGCACAAAGCACTGGGCCCAGTTTTGCTGTCAGCGGCCGAGATGGTGGCGCTTGGGAGGGAGGTGTTGGATCATGTCCTGGAGGCCCTGGAAGTGAAATGGGGCAAGCTAGAACAGAAGACTGATGCTCGCCTACAAAATATGGTTGAGCAAGTGGCAACTCAGACAAACAGGCTGGCAGAGGCAGAAGATCACATCTCCAAGGTGGAGGATACTGTAGATCAATTAGTGGCACATATTTCCACACTGGAAAAAGAACTAGCGGACTTAACTGAGCAACATGACTATAAAGAGAACTATCATCGACGTTTGAATTTATGGCTTCAGGGGCTCCCGAAGGGGAAGAAGAGACTGGATATATTGGCTTTTTGTGCTGAGAAATTGCGTAGTCTATTGGGCATGAAGCTAAAGAAGGGAAAGCTAAAATTGGATAGAGACCATAGAGCTGTTGCCCCCTGACCACCAGCCGGGCAACCTTCTCAGCAGATTATATTCCAGTTTCATAGCTACCAAGACTGGGAGGAGATGCTGAGAGCCTATCAGAATATAAAAGAATTCACGATGAAGGTTCCGGTTATATTTGTTCCAGGATTACTCCAACAGAATCCTGAAAAAGTGAAGAGTGTTTAACCCAATCCTTGCACAATTGAGAGAGCTCAAAGGTGGATTGCTTTTAATTTTTCTGACGACTTTGAAAGTAAAGGATGAAGGAGCGACCTACTTCTTCTGGGAGCTGGAAAGGGCTGCTGCTTTTGTTGCTGAGGTTAAGAAGAAGGTGGGGTGAGAGAGCTGCAAGGAGGATGTGGCTGTAGAAGGGCCACACCTGGCACATGTCCACTGTGAACTGGTTTTGCTAAATCAGCCTGTTGGACTAAGATTACTGCTGTTGGAAAAGTTTAGAGTTGGGGTGAAGTTTGTTACCCCTCCCTTGCTCATTTGGAGCAGCTGTTGGATTCTCCATTTTTGTTTTGTGAAGAATACTCCCCACATGTCACAGGACAGCAAGCAGTTATGAGGAGAGAAGATGAGGGACTATGGCCTATGATTGTAGGGGAGAGACTTGCCTGGCAGTTCAAGTGAATCGTGAGGAAATGTGGCTCTAGATCTTTTGTCACTGGGAGCAATTTTTGGAGGTTTTTGGAGATGGACTTGGTGGCGAGAGGCACTGCATGAAGGTTGCAGTGGATCCACGCTAGCAAGTTGGTGAGTCGGGACCTGAGGGGTGCACTTACTCTGTGTGTGCTTTTAGGCAGCATTGGCTTCCCCGTGGCCTCTGCAAGCCTGGAGAGAGTTTACCTGCATGGGTATACATATATTCATTGTTTTTGGGCATGCCCTGAACTTAAACATCTCTGGGAAGGGTAGCCCAAGATGTTGGTAGAATCTGGGGTAGGCAAATAGAAAGAGAGCCAGTTGCCCTACTATTTGGAGTGAATGAATCAGATTGTGAAGACTAGAGACCGTTCCCTAGGTGGGTGAGGGTTTTGATAGTGCTGGCTAGGCACTGTATATTGAATATATGGGTATCTAATGTAACCCCTACAGTCCAGCAATGGAAAAACATGATTCTGCAAGTGCTGGGCCTGGAGAGGTTAAATGATATGGTTAAAAACAGGGAGGATCATTTTTGGACAACCTGGGAGCCATTCCTGACATCTTTGTCCCTGTCAGAGGTGGAGGTATTAAGGAAGGGGTTTCAAGGGTAGAGTGAGGAGGTTCAACTATATGAGGAGAGGGTAGTCAGAAAGGGCTGCCACCAGCTGTGCTTTGTCATATACAGAGCCCCAGAGACAGTAAGTGGTGGTAAACTGAAAGAGGGAATAGCCATATCTATGGATGGAAAATTAGTGAGTGCTTGGTGTAAAGAGAGATATGCTGAACTGTAATCTGCACAGATATGTCATGTTGTTCCTGGTTTTTCTTTTTCTCTTTTAGTTTTTGTTTTTCCTGTTCTTATATGGATAGAGGATGGGGGTTAGGTTTTCAGAGTGAAAGGTACATATATGATTTGTTGTCTGGAATAAGTTATGGGGCACCCATTTATAGACTGGACATTTGAACAATAAGAGAAAAATGATTTTGGTGCGATCCTATGTCTCAAATCTTTTGACTTGTTGGATCTATGTGGTGTCATGTACATTGAAAATTCAATAAAATATATTATGCAAAAAAACAGTTTTATTAATAAGTAATCTGCAACCTCCCAGTAAAAATAATTAATAATTACCATGTAGCACTTATATAGGACAGTGAAAACAAAGCCAAATGGGAAAAGTCAGTGTGTGCTCTGAGCACTGGCATGCATTTAGTTTGACTAAATTGAAATGTGTGTATGTGGGAGGGGTGCCACCTGAAATGTGAAATAGCAGATTAGCAGTGTTTTGGTCTCCACCTGTTTAATAATGCAATCTACCAGATGCATCATATAAATGATGTGTTACCTCTATTGTGAGATACATACATCTGCTGGTAAAACTGATTTTTTTTGTCTTTTTTATATTGCGGTGACAGTCAGACTGTGTATTATTGGTTAACCTTTCTTTTCAGATGATTTAGTACCAAAGTGTGAGCAAATGCTACTACGCGTTCTGTAGGTCGAGGGCTGTTAGTCCTCTGTGCACCATGGACCAGTCCGCCTGGCACTACTTTTTAAACATGTTCTATTTTTTTTTTCTGCTAAAATACATCACCCTCCCACTCAACCCTCCCTTCTGAATTCACCCCTAACATAATAGTGACACTGGGTTGCCAAATTCCCCAATGTCTCGGTCCCAACTCCTCACTGCCCCAGCCCCTTGTCCACTATTGCACATGCGAGGCAATTTCTTTTTTTAAGAAAATCATGGCAGAGTTCCACCACCAAGAAATTACAGTTCTTCAACCCCGCCACTTGACAGACAGCTCACGTGTAAACAGGGGACCACAAGTCATTACTATAGCACTCTATACCCCAACCAGTAAACCCCTTGATCCAAGACCCCAGGCCAGGACTGCAGAACTTGAGGGGGTGCAACTCTACCTGAGATCCTTTCCTTCTTCACCAATTATGGGCTTGTCCTCTTGCTTCAGATTTACTTGCCCCCGAGTATCTGATCTAGCTATTGTGCTTTCCGTGTTTTCCCTATCGTCATTAGTTGCTCTTTTTTTTTTAAGTATGGTATTTTAATTGCCACTCAGTTATGGAGTGGTGTTGTTTCAGGTTGAAATAAAGTTTTCAGTTTCTCTTCATGGGTTTCTGTATTTTTCAAAATGTGTTCTATATTTCTCAAAAAATGTAGATAATCACAAAATAAACTGATATCTCCCTAATACTGCACAACCACCTTTCAACAATACTGGGATTATAATATTCTCTTTCCAAACAGGCCACCATAGCTTGGACTAATTTCAGGATGCTGAATCTTACTTTTAGTGTTTTACAGTGTTAAACAATTTCATTTGAGTTAATTCTCAGAACAACACCGTCCATTATAAATTCATCTGACATTTATACCAAATTGCTACAAATCTCCTCCTTAAAAACTTAGATTTTCCATTCCAAATGGAATATTACCTAATATTAATTCCAGGACTATGCATTGGTAATTTTACCAGGTAATTACAACTTCAGTTACTTTTGCTTGATTTATATAATTCAGTTACATCTTGAAAAATTATGTACACTATACACACCTAATAAAACACCCATCTACTAAAACAATTATATCGCTACACAAACGTATTGAAATTAATTGACATTGGTGAAGCAATTTGTATCTAGTGTGAGTGTTCGTATTACGATATACAGAATGATGGCTCCATCCTTCATCTTTGGTACTCAAGATAATGTAGAGAATCCAACACTTCTACTGCACAGACCAGGGTAGGGAAGGGGTGCACTGTAATGGAACTATACATGAAATTATAATCATATGCTAGCAAATTGCACCCCATGCTTTTGATCACTCTAAAGCAAGCATAACCATTTCATGTACTGTGTCAAGCTCCCCCAGGTCCAGTGCAGTACAGTGTGAGTGACAAGAATAAACATATGGTAAGGTGGATTTCTTGAGATGTTGATGCTGCAAAATGAGTCTAATTCATGATTCCCCAAACCACTCTGTTACTTGTAATTTTATAACTTTAAAAACATGGCTTTGGGGACAGAGATAGCATGATTTCAGTCAGTGCTGTCACATCTTTGTGAAATAGTGCTTCCCAGTTTTTCAGCAGTACGCATATAATGGTTTAGGTCAATATTAATATAAACTGTGCTGTCTTCTTTGTATTCTATGAATGGAATAGTGACTGCTGACATACAGTCATTGAACACACAGCCCAGCAATGTCAATCTTTATCAGTAAATTACATATTGAAACAAGTGTTCTCCAACACTGGCATTGAAACCAAAGAGGCTAATCAGTCATTGTCTACAACTTGGAATCCTGAATTAGAAGTTACTAGCACCCCTGACTGGTTAATCACCAACAGTGAAGTAACATACTGTGTCTGTGCACATTAAACAGAATAACCTTCTTCTCAGATGATTTTAGATTCAGCAATCATCTACCATCATAACAACTAACTAGTCTTTCATATCCCGGTGTTACCAATGGAGACCCCAGAAGTTAGGTATTGGGAAAAGAAACCAGGTCTGTGATTTCACTTCTGCCTGTGTGATCTACTTTGCACAGTCTGTCTATACACTGACAGCTAGCTGAGAGGAACCTGTCTGTTCAGTATATGTGATCATAAGAATAGTATTGTTTATGTGCATGCATGCATCCAGTTTCTTTCCATGTCTACAGTCTTTTTCATTTTTACTGTTCATTCATGTTACTTGTACTTAATATTTTGCTATCTAGGTTTCTTCGTAAATGACACTGCAGCATATGCTATACATTTTCTGTGTTGGTATTAGCCACTGCTTCACTGTGATTCTAATAAATTCTGTATCTCTCATCACTTCCTATAGTTGTTTATTGAGGATCCTGGCTTGATATAACCCCCAACACACACACACACACACACACACACACACACACACACACACACACAAACCCACACTACTTCAACACAAGAAGCAGCTGCAGATGTGAAGCAAATAAAATTGCTTCACAGAGATATTCAAAATACAGTTTATGGGGACACCAGCTGTTGTAATCTGGCTCATTCTAAAAAAAATGCATGACTCCTATATCATAAGTAGTTTTTCCCCTGATATCCAATGTCACTATCCTGCTTCATTCTGTGAATATTACATGCATACTTCTGGCCTCAAGGTATGCATGTTTTCTTTCTCTAAGATTCTGCTGTTTTTCTCTTGATCAGTATTATGCCCTGTACTGAAGTACTTTTCAGTTCAGCAGTGCAATTAAAATTGTTTAAAAATGGTAACATGAAATGAAACTATTCCTGCCCCCATACACACAATCCACATCTACCTAAAGTTATACAGTAGTACATGCATATGATACCTAAATAATAGTCATTGCAAACTGCATTCTGAAAATATGCACAATATTGTTTTACAGGAGACAAAGGTTACTTCAACTTGCTTGACTAAAAAAACGTCACCCTGTAACATAGGCAGTAAAGTGTGTGTGTGTGTGCCTTTTGTTTTTCAAATAATTTGCCTATTGATGTAGTCATTTGCAATATTTTTATGCAGGACAAAAGCACATTTTAAAACATCTGAAATCATTAACAAAAAAAATAATAATAATTTTGTCATCTCACATCCATGCCATCTATATTGGAAAAAAGTAAGTGACTGACATTCTAGGGGAACCTTGTTGCCTGCAGACTGAATTTACAGACAAGAGTTCTGGCTGGGTTACTGTTACCCTGTCCAAAGTAAGGTAAAGAGGCATCAGTGCAAATTATAGCCATCAGTCAACTAGAAGTCTCAGTACAAGCACACCACCTCTTCCCTCTGAACAATATCTTTTCAAGTGCAGCATACTGGTCAACATCATTTAAAAACAATACTGACAATCTATACAGATGTTTACATGCTCTTTTTCTAGACATAATGTAGTGCTGCAATGCACACAATGGTCAAAACATAGAACACATGGAGGTAGTGAAGATATTATTTGGATTTTATACAGAGTAGTCCTTACTGTAATGAAAATACTGTAAGAAAGAATTAAAACAGTCTGAAATCTGAGAACATTTTGAAAATGACAACATATATGTGGTAGCATAGTAATTTCAGGTCTTAATGGATACTAGGTCCATCATGTCTATACTCCTGCTTCATAAACAGGGAAGAAAAATATAAATGTAGAGTTATGAAATTGTTTTCTTCTGCTCATCACTTATTTAAGTGGAATGACTGTCTATCCCTTAAGCATTGTGAAAATACAAAACAATGTACAGTATGTGGAAATCTTACAAATATCTCAAAATTAGCCTATTCTGAGAGCCCTGCCTTGCACTTGTCAACTATTGCAAGGATAATACTGCATATAATCTTGCATAGTGGCTACAACTCTGAAAATTAATATAACAATGTAACACCCTCCTTGCTGCTGAACTTAACTACACCCATCCAGTCTGCTGCCCACTGCACATAACATTCCTGTGGTGGGAAGTTTATTGGGACTACCCCTCCAGTGCTGTCAAACTCACCCACCTCTCCAGCTGCACAGAATGCTGCAACACTATTGAAAGCTGTTCAGAGAAATGGCATTCAAGCCTGGATCAAGGCATACTAAGCTTATGAGCATGTGTGTGCACATTACTTCAATACTATTGCATTTGCAGCCCTTGTGGCTCTGACCAGGGTTTGTATTTTTCTGTGTTGACATAAAGAAGTTTTCTAGTTTTTTATATAAAGCAATGCATTCTGTGTCTTTAATGTCTCTTTCTTCCTTGTGTTGTTTTCTTTAAGGGTGGTCACATTACAGGTCGTTTTCCTGTTGGTGTTTTTGTTGGCAAGTCTTGCAATATAGTCCTGTAGGGTTTTGTCCAAGTCATCTGCATTTATTATCTGGAAGCCTGAGGATCAATAGGGTATTGTGATGGGTGTAGATGGATCCTGGTAGTCATTTTCTGTCGGTGCTATTTCTGTGGCCATTGTCTCCAAAGCAGATGTGCTAGGAAATGCTCTTGTTGCTGATGATGTAAATTGTTTGTGGTTTCCAACTGCTGTCAATTCTTTTTGAGGTACAACATCACTATCAGTAGTCAGGAGGGGTTCCGTGTCCCATGTGTAGGTCTGTATAAGATATTCCATCTCTACCTCGAAGTTCACATTCATTTCATCCACCATTGCTGTCTCAGATGGGCTGTTCATTTTTTTAAACTACTTTCACTTTCTCTTTTTTTTTATTTTAAATCCTGTCAATTGGTATAGTGCTGATTAGTGATGGGGACTGTCACTAATTAACTTGCATGTTAGGAACACATTGTCTTAATGTGCTGTGCAGTGGAGGGACTGTCTCTCTCTAACAAGTTTTTATGGTAGCTGTGATTGTTTATTGTTACTGCGGCTGACAGTGCAGCTCAGTACAGCTGTCAGAGCACCAGCTATGGTTGTAGTGCACCACAGGTCAGTCCAGCATCAGTCAGTGTGTGTCAGCATTGAAGTGGGAGATGAGCTGAGTAAGTTACACCACTGTGGAGAGATCGATTGTAAAGACTCCTACTAGCTACAGATATAATTTTCATAGCTAGTTGGGATTCTAGTGTATTGATAGATGTTTTCTCAGGGCTTATTTGTGTTAATGTACATTGTATGTATATATTAATTGCAAAAAAGTATGTTAATGCAGACATTAGTGTTGAAAAACACAAAGTGCACTAAGTAGGGAAATTAAAATATTAGAATTTTGGGTCTCCAGGTATTGATGAATTAGTAGTGGGGTCTTCCTTGGGGTTGGGCACTGGTGTCAGCTTGATATTTGGGGCACCAGTGGGTGAGCACCCTGGCATCTCAGACTGCAGGGTCAGAGGGTGGGCTATGCTGACATTGTGGATTGGGCACCCTGGGTCAGCAGATTTAAGTAGTGGGCAGTAGGCAGGGGACAGACAGAGTGAGTGAGATGAACTGACACTTGGGGTTGGCACCCTGGTGTTGGAATATTCCCAAATTAAATATTATTAGATGGCACCAGGGATTGGACACCCAGGTGTCCACTTTAAATCTAGGAGGAATCAAGGAGGATCCTGATGCAGCTAAAGGCAGATGGTCAGGGGATAGAAAAACAAACACCCATGCACAGCTATGCTCAGCAGAGGCAGAGCTACACACTGACACAGAGCCCTGTCCCTGCTGAACAAACACAGCTGAACATCACAGGCATGCATTGAAACAGCCCTGCCACCTGACATGTGAATACATTCTCATAAAGTGACCACATTAAGCAGTGTGGTTGTAGAAATTCATTTATCCTTAGAATGTTGATTTTTCAACATTAATTTGGGTGCTAAAAAACAAAAAAGGACACAGCTTGGGCCAAACTCTATCAAACCTGTAAGTTTAAGGTTTCAACTATTCCTAGTTTTTTTAGTTATAGGTTAGCAAATAAAAGTATTAATTTATGTAATTGGGAGGTTGCCCTCTGTAACTTTGCCCTGGTAAACTGATTGTCATGAAATGTTTAAAAGCCAGAGATCCTGGCACTATCTCTGTGCTTTCTAAATTTCAAGTAAATTGGTTGATCAGTGGCAGCGTTAAAAGTGCAAAATTGGGTTTTACCATTAAAGTGCTTACTCAACCTTAATATGCAAGCATGACCATGCCTGCATGGTATTGAAATATAGAAATATAGAAATGTAGACAATGACAGCAGAAAAAGACCAATGGTCCATCCAGTCTGCCCAAGTTCCCTATCTAACCATGGGACCTTTTGTCCATCCTGGGTTCTAGCTCCCCTCCTCCCCCCATTCCCCTTGCTGATTTGGTTACCCCAAGTGACTATTATACCCTTCAGTCTGTCCCAACCATGCTTGAAGCCATCATCTGTTTTAGCACCCACCACTATGGCTGGGTAAACTGTTCCATGGCTCCACCACCCTTTTTGTAAAATAATACTTCCTCATATCCCTCCTGAACCTCCTATTGTCAGTTTCTACTCATGCCCTCTTGACCTTGAACTAGCATTCAAGCTAAACTGTTCATCACAGTTCACCTTGTTTGTTCCTTTTAGGAACTTGAAGGTCCTTATCACATCTCCACTCTCCCTTCTGGTCTCCAATGAGTACATGTTCAGTGCCTTGAGGTGCTTCTCATAAGACCTGTCCTGTTAACCCTGAATCATTTTTGCTACCCTGTTGTGCACCATTTCCAGTCTTTCCCTCTCTTTCCAGTGGTGAGAGCTCCAGAAATGGGTGCTGTACTCCAGGTGTGGCCTTTCTAGGGGTAGTATTACCTCCTTCCTCCTGGTATCACTATCCCTCCTATATATCCCAGCATCCTACTTGTCTTGTTGCATTGATTCAATTGCTTGAGCATGTCACAGATGATAACTCCTACAGTATGTATGTTCTCTCAGCCATAGTGCTGAGTTTTACCCTACCCATCAGTACTCTGTCCTGGGGTTCTTATTCCCAAGGTGCATTACCTTACTTGCGTTTCGTGTTAATTTCAACTTCCAAACCTTTGACCACTTCTCTAGCATTTGTAAGGCACTCTGCATTTCCCTTATTCCTTGTTACTATCCACCCTCCCACAGAGTTTAGTGTCATCTGTGAAGAGGCAAATAACTGCCCCAGATACCTTCTCCAATGTCACTGATAAACATTGAAAAGGACCGGGCCCAGGACAGATCACTGTGGTACACCACTTATGACTTCCCTTTCATATGATTTAACTCAAGTGACCACAACCTTTGCTGTCTTCTCTTTAGTCACTTTCCTCACCCAGTTTGCTATGCCCTTAGCCACACCCAGATCTTCCATTTTCTTCAGCAAGCATCTGTGGGACACTGAGTCAAAAGCCTTGCTGAGCTGAAATAGAAACAAATCCATAGTGTGAACCCTATCCAACTCCCTCCTCACTCAATCAAAGAAAATTATCAGGTTCATTTGACAGGATCTCCCTGCCATGAACCCATGCTGTTATTATCCTGGAGACCATTGCTCTCCAGATAGTCCATGAGGTCTCTTAATGGTGACTCCATCAGCTTCCCTATGATAGAGCTATATAGCACATGATCATTCACAGCTCAGTCAGCAGCTAGCCATGGAGATGAGAGGAGGGCTGTGCTGTTCACTGGCTGGCAATTGGGATGGGAGGAGAGCGAGATGGTGGGTGATTACCTCAATGGGTAGGGGGTGGGGGGTCCACTAGAACAACAAGGATCTGACTGTGTTTTCATGGAACATGGATCAGGATGAGGAGGGACAACTAGACTACCATGGAAATGAAAATAGAATGAATGGGACAGGGATCATCCTCATGGAGGAGGGAGGGGGAGGAACCACTAGACTACCAGGGAATAAGATATTATTTTACCTGGGGTGGAGGATCAGTGAATGGGGAAAGGGAGAGGGACCACACTACCAAGGAAACATATTTTGTTATACAGAGAGGTGATCGGATATCTGGGGAAGGGGAGCAACGCTAGACTACCATGGAAATATATAATGTTCCATTAGTACCACTAGATTTCTCTCCCCGGTCCAGTGCTTGAAATGGTGCATCCTTGATAAATTGCTCTGTTCAATGGAAACCTTCCAGACCCTAGTGATGCCCAAAGGCAAGTGTTCGTTCTAGGTAATTCTATTATTAAATTCCTAGATAGGGCTATATGTGACCCCGACAATGCTAATTGCACATGATCTAGTTTTTGAGGTGCTAAGATTGCTAACGTCTCGAGCATGGTACACAATATTTTGGAAAATGGTGGCATTAATCCATTGGTGGTTCTCCATGTTGGCACTAACAATTTCCTGCATTCTGGTATAACGGATATAAAGAAAGATCTCATTGTCCTCTCCAATATACTGGTGGACATCAGGTGTGAGAATGCTTTTTCTGACGTCTTACCTGTCCCGAGAGCCTCCGATGAGTTTAATAATGAAATACATAAATTCAATAATTGGCTTCATCTGAGATGCCTTAAGCAAAATCAAGCATGTCTCACTCATTGGGAAGAATTTGTTGGTAGACCAGAACTTTTTGTAGAGAAGGCCTTCATTTCAGCCATAAGAGAACCAAGTGTTGAGAGAACATATATTGAAATACATCAATAAGCATTTAAACTGCTTGATCTGGGGAGAGTAGCCTCCCCTAAGAGGTTATCAGCTAAAGCTCATAGTCATACCTGTTAAAACAACTGAAATGCTTATACTTTAACGCTATGAGCCTCAACAGTAAACTAGATGAGCTAAAGGTCATACTAACAACTGATAAAGTTGATGCCATGCTGATTACTGAAGCGTGGGATGATGAGAAATCTAGCTGGGCTCTCTCTTTTGCCTGGGTATATTCTGTACAAATTTATTAGGCAAAATAAAAAGGGAGATGGGTTGCTATCTTTCTTAGAGACTCTGGACAAGCAGTTGAAATTTCTAATAAGGTTAAGTGCCCTGTTAGCTCTTCTGAGTCAGTATGGATCAAATTAATGTTAAATAAAACCAGCACATCATTTTGGTGTTTATCACCCCCTAGTGCATCCACTGACCATCTTGATATAATTATCAAAGAAATAGAAGCAGCTAGTTCTTTAGGGGATGTTATTCTTACAGGGATTTCAACCTGGATGATATTGATTGGAAAGGGCATACAGCCACTTCCAGTTTGGGGAAAAAATTATTAAACACTTGCCAACAGTGCAACCTTACTCAGGGTGTAAAGCAACCTACCTGGGGCAACAATATCCTTTATCTTGTCCTTCATAGTAGAACTCTGGTACTTAATAACCTAACTGTATCCTTGCCAATCAGGAATAGCGATCACTGCTCTATCAGTTTTGACTTAGAACAAATGGTTATTCTGTTGACTGATAGTTCCAAAATTTATATGTACGAGAAAGCTGACATTCCTAATATTAAAGCTGGTATAGAGAGTGTGGATTGGCCATCTATTTTAAACACTGTAGATACTGATGAGTATTTCAAGACATTACATAATACAATCACTGTTTTGAGGAACACCTACATTCCAACTAGGTTAAAAAATTCATCTGAACAACATAACCTAAATGGATGAATAACGTAACAAAAAAACTTATTAAGAAAAAAGATAAATGTTATGTGGCCTATTTAAAATCCCAAACTCCAACTAATTGGTGTTTATACCTACATATTCAAAAAAAATGTAAAAATAGTATCAGAAGGGCAAAAAAAACTTAGGAGCTCAAATTAGCATCTAATGCAAGTAAGGACAGTAGTAATCATTCTTTGCTTATATTAATTCTTTAAAGAAATCCACATGTCAGGTTGGCCCACTACAGGTAAATGATACTTTAATCCATGACCATCTCGATATGGCTAATCTATTTAATACTAACTTTTGCAATATATTTCAAAGTAATCAGACAGCTAACATAATCAAAGATTCCACGGGTTGCCATATCAGTATCTCTGAATCAGAAGTTCATGCAAAATTAATCACACTTAAAGGGAAAATCAGTGCATCTCTAGATGATGTATCAGGCCACCTCTTGTATCTACTGGCTGACAGCTTGTCTTGCTTTTCAAACTACTCTATGAACATTGTATAAATTATAATTTTGTCCCTTAACTTTGGAAAACTGCACATGTGGTTCCTATTCACAAAAAAGCCCCAAGAAATCATTGGGAAAATTGCAGACCAATTAGTTTAACCTCTCCTATGTAAAATCCTGGAAAGTTTGATTAAGGACTTGATTGCCTCCACCCATCTAGATCAGGCAGCTGAACAACATGGTTTGAAGAAGAGCCGTAGTTGCTTGACCAACTTACTGTTTTATGAAGATGTCAGTTTACAGCTTGACAATAGACACCCTTATGACATGATTTATATCAACTTCAGTAAGGCTTTTGACCTTCTTCCTCATTGGGCACTGCTACCCAAACTCTGTTCATTTGACATCAACCACATTATTGTGAAATGGATAGCTAACTGGTTGACAAACAGAACACAGTAAGTTCTGATTAATGGACAGCTTGCTGACATGGGGTCTGTCACTAGTGGAGTGCCACAGGTTCTGTCTTGGGCCCTGCCTATTTCAGCTTTTATAGCTGATATAACAAACAACTACTGTTCAAATACTATTAAATCATGAATGACATCAGAATTGGTGGACCATGTTCCAACTCAGAGCAAATAGCATCCATTCAGAATGATCTGGACCATATGTCTAAATATATCAATACATGGGGATGAAATTAAACCATAATAAGTGCAGGATTACGCACTTTGGTACCATTAACCCCTCTCACGTTTACACATAGGCGACTTGAGTCTTAACCAGTACTGGTATAGAGAAGGATTTGGGGGATCTGGTATCAGATGACTTCCTCCCCAACTCACAGATTAATGAAGTTATTCTTAAGGCCAACCAGATTATCTGTTCAGTCAAGAAAAATATTAAATCAAGAGACAGCAAAGTACTAATGCCCCTATACAGAGCCTACGTTCACCCACATCTAGATTTCTCCTCTCAGTTGTGGTGCCCCTTTAAGAAACATGACATTATGCAACTGTAAAAAATGCAAAGAGGTTACACTAAAATTGTGAGAGGTCTACAAAATGTCACGTACGAAACCAGGCTTATTTCTCTGAACTTAATGTCCCTTTCAACCCGACTACTAAGAGGGGCCTCCTTCTTATGTATGACATCATGAAGGATCCCTACTTACTGACCAGTTTAGGGCTAATGTTTAAGAATGACATCTATAATTTCAGAGGTCACTCACTCCAGTTACAATACAAGAGATTCAACCTAATGCCACGTAAATTCTTTTATACTCTACGTATTATCAAGCCCTGGAATGCATTACCATTGAGGTAAATACCAGCAGTTCCAAGTCAATGTTTAAGTCCCAGTTGGACACTTTTATCCTTTCAGGCACCACTATTCATTACTATTAGACAAAGGAGCAATCATGGGCCTCGTGACTCTCTAGCTTCTATTTGATCTAAGTATGACTCTAAGTATATGGGGCGGCAATCTGACATCAGGTGATGGTGGAGGGATCACCTGGGCAGTAATGTTTTTCAAATTGTGAAAAAGAATCCTTTTCTGTGATTCCATTTTGCAATTTGCAAAACAGAATCCTTTCCGTGGTTCAGAATCCTTTTCTGCGGTTCTTTTTGCAATTTGTGGGAAAAGAACAAATCCTTTTCACAAATTGCAAAAAAAGGATCCTCTTTGCTATTCCTTTTTCACAATTTGCAAAAAGGATTCTGACATTAAGAAAACACTTTTCTAAGTAAGTTAAGAAAAAATAAGCCCAGAATCAGACTCTACGGGCTCCAAATATTGTAAGTAAACACAACCATTGGTGTATACTAAATCCTTTATTTTTTTAGTTATTTAATTTTGTTGCCACTGCTAACTGAAAACAAGATGGTGGCAGCATGAAAAGAATTTTCCCATTCGTGAGATAGAATCCTTTTTTGAAGTGAACATCTAACGTTTCCCATTGAAAATAATGGGAAATTTTAAAATGTAATAACTTTTGGACAGATTAATATTTTTCACCAAATCTTTGAAAGACACATCTGTGACCCAATACCTTTCTACCTAGTTAATTGCAGACCACAGTTCCACACCATTTTTGCACAGTGACTTGACAAAGAATTTTACAAAAACCGTAGTTTACACGTTTTGTCACTCTATATTTCCACAGCCACACATCCGACTGGAACAAAACTTGCTACACAAGGAGATCTTTAGTCCCTGATGGTGCGTGCAAAATTTCATGCAAATCGTTTGAATGGTTATGAAGTTATTAAGGCGAAAAATTTTGAGTTTAACATAGAAGTGAAGAATGAACCCTAAGTATAACATTATAGTGGTGCAGTAACACCACTGTAATGAGGGTTCAACAGTCACTTCTATGTTAAACCCAAAATTTTGCACTTTAATGTCTTTGCAACTGTTCAACTGAAATTTGAAATTTTGCATGCACCATCGGGTACCAAAGATCTCTTGATGTGGCACATTTTGTTCCGGTTGGATGTGCAGATTCAGAGATGCAGAGTGTCAAACAATGTGAAAATTACCTTTTTTGTGTAAATTCTTTGTCACACCATTTCTCAGAAATGGCTTGCGGGTTTGGTCTGAAATTTTTAGGATATATCAGGCTTGGGTTGTTGATATGCCATTTGAAGATTTGGTGAAAAAATATCAGTCCATTCAAAAGCTACTACATTTGACAATTTCCCATTATTTCCTGTGGGAAAAATTAGATGTTGAGTGCAAAAGTGTGTTTCTCTTTCACAAAAGTGCCATTCTGTTTCATAAATTGGAAATATTATTTCATGCTTCCACCATCTGCTTTCTGTTAGCAAGCCAAAAAAAGTTAAATATTTTAAAAAATACTGAGAAATGGTAAACACCAACAGTTGTGTTTACCTAATCTGAGAATCAGATTCTGGGGTCACTTGCCCCAAAATGCCCTGAAATTTGTTAATTTTGTCCATGGGTGTATTTCTGCTGAAAATTGTGATGGTTGTTTCATGAAGAGGAGAGTTTGTACCACAAATTGTGGCAAAAATCACAGTTTTTCATGGAACAAGGAAGGGTGTGTCACGAAACAGATGCCACATTTTGTGGCACAAATATATCTGGACAAAATGTAACTCTTTCAGGGCATTTTGAGGGCATATTGACCCCAGAATCTGATTCCTCAGCCCCTGATTAGGTAAACATCTGTTTGTACACATTATGTACCCCCCCAGCAGTGTGGAACACTGGGTAGCCCACTTCCAGTGTCCTGAGATATGGATCCCCAAGCAGTGTGTGGACACTGTAGAGCCCACAGTAATTGGGGCCCAAAACATGTATTTAATTAAAACCTATAAATAGAAAACAGTCCCCAATGTCTTTTTAACCTGAAAAAAGAAAATGATCCCTCGTTGTCCCCACCATCCCTCCCTATCCCAACCCTCCCACTGAGCACCCACCACCCCACACCCCTTACCCTATACCTACCTACCTCTGGAGGTCATAGTCTGTCATGTTCTGTGGACCAGGACACATTGTCACTCTTCAAAGCTGAACCACAAACTGAGGAATCAAGGGAAGTGCCATATAATGTACAGTATTCCAATGACATTTTGAACTTATGTTCATAACTTTGCTATTTTTAGATATGTTTTCACCAAATTTTCAACATGGCTTTTTGGAACCACACCTCATGAATACTGCCACTGTCATTTTGTTAATCAGGTTGGGAAGGTTATTCTGCGGTTGCTGCACAAAATCTCCTTTTAGGACTAAGTAATGAAATTTCACTACCAGTGTTCATGAGGTGGGGTCCCAAAAAGGTCATGTTGAAAATGTGGTGAAAAAATTTGACCGAGTTACATGTGTTCCTTGATTCCTTGTCATTTTTCTATGCATGTGCATAACTTTGTTAATTTTCAATATTTTGAGCCCACATTTTCAACATTGCCATTTTTTCCCACCACCTCATGAACAGTACAGCTGTCATTTTTCACATCTTGCCTGAAACATGTTTTTCACCTGTGGAATGGTGTTTTGGCATGGATTTGAAAATTTTCACTTATGGGGTTTATGAAGTGGGGACATTTATTTATTTATTTATTTATTTATTTAAGAGATTTACCAGATAAGCATACTGAGCGGGATCCACTCATTTCCAGATGTGACCTGGGAGTTACATACATGCATACATACATACATACATACAACTGAAGCATAGGCAGTGGTGCAATACAGCAGGTACAGAAATGAGTGCAATAGAGGGTAGTACAATCCAGTCCAGGAAAAGTTACAGGCTGGACTGTGCATTGGGAACTTACATTCTAGCTTAATTCAGAGTACCTGGGTTATTTAAAACATGAGCAGGCAGAGACCCATTGGTGGAGGCAGCAGTTTAGGTCACTTTTACAGTTTAAGGCATGGTACGAAGCCTCTTGCTAGCAAAACTGGACTGCAGGTTGCAGTTACATGTGACAGTGAAATGGCCCCGAAGGAGAGTATTTATGGTCCTAGGTGTGACGGACAGCCTAATATCAGCAGGGAGGTCATTCCAGAGTTTGGGCAGTCTATATTTGAAAGCAGATTGGCCCTTTGTGGTATGCATGAAAGGGATAAGCAAGAGTCTCGAGTCTGAACCTCTCAGGGAGTATTCTGGGGAGGGTTGAGCTGACAGGGTGGAGCTGAGATATGTGGGGATGGAGTTGGACCAGTACTTCGCTATGAGATTTGCACAATGTAGCTTGTGCCTGGAGTGCAACGAGGGGAGATCTAGGACTTTATACAGATCGCAGTGATGGGTGGAGGGGGGGCATTCTAGGATGAACCTGCAGAAAGAATGAAAAGGGGTCCAGGTTTGCCAGGGTGGTTGGGGGCTGCACTGTAGAGCACATCACCATAGTCAAAGGTGGGGAGGATCATTTTGAGTACTAGCTCCCGCCTGACTGAGGTGGGTAGGCAACCTTTGTTATGGTAGAGTGCTCCTAGTTTTGGATATAGTTTTTTCTGGAGGGAGTCAATGTGGATGGCGAAGTCTAGGTGGTGATCAAGCCATACACCCAGGTACCTGAAGGAGGTGCATGATTCCAGAGTGGTATCATCTAGTGTATGGAAAGTGGGGGCATAGCTAGTCTGGTGAGTCGCGGTTGCATGCAGAAAGTTAAGGAGACGGTTTTCTTTGTGTTTAGGAGGAGTTGGTTAGAGTTAAGCCAGGTTTGGATGGCATTAAAGTCCTGCTATAGGTTAGAGTTTAAGGCCTCACAAGATAGACCAGAGGCGTACAGGACGGTATCATCTGCATATATTTGTATAGCTGAGTTTCGGCATACCAGTGGGAGGTCATTTAGAAATATGGAAAAGAGCAGGGGACCCAGGACAGAGCCCTGGGGGACATCCTAGGTGACTGGGGGGGGGAAGTGTGGACCGATTTTTACTGTTTGTTGCCGGCCAGATAGGTAGGCATGGAACCAGCTGGTGGTTAGGTCAGATAGGCCTGCATCCTGCAGTTTTATGAGGAGTTTGGGATGGGAGACAGTATCAAAGGCCTTTGCCAGGTCAATGAATATAGCCGAGGTGAGGAACCCTTTGTCCATGCCTGAGGTGATATCATTAGTGAGCCTTAGTAGAGCTGTGGTGGTGGAATGGGATTTGTGAAACTCCGATTGGTAGGGGGTGAAAAAGGAGGTTGAATCAAGGAATTGTGTGAGTTGCGTGAGGGCTAGGAGTTCCTGTAATTTTGCCAGAATTGGGAGAAGGAGATAGGGTGGTAGTTACCAGGCTCAGATGGGTTGCCACCCTTTGGTAGTGGAATGACTACTGCTTCCCTTCCATGCTGTTGGAAATTGGGCAGAGGAGAAGGAGCGGTTGAGGAGGTCGGCTAGGGGCTGCGATAGCAGGGCAGATAGGTATAGAAGTTTGCATCTAGGCCTAATGGCATTTACCTTTATTTGGGTTAAGGGTGGAGGCAGTTAGGACTTCTATGGTTTGGACTGGTTGGAAAGAGAACTTGGTAGCATGGGGAGTGCTGGGCAGGTGTGGGGGATGGTGTGGGAGGGGAGGTTTGTAAGTTTGACAGGAGAGACTTTGTGCAGTTGGTGAAATAGTTATTAAAATTGTGGCAACTGAATGGACTGGATATATTTTTGCCCTGGATAGTTAGGGTAGGGGTTGGCGGCTGAGTGGGGGAATGAGCAAGATTTAATAGATTTCAAAATTTGGCTGGATGGCTAAGATTAGAGGAAAGGGCAGCTCGGAGTAGCTATTTTTTGCCTGTCTTATGGCTTTGGTACAGTTGTTTCGAGGGTACGGTAAAGCTGCTGAGATTCCAGTGTTCCTGTTTGCCTAAGTTTATTCCATGCCCAGTCTCTTGCGCGACCCCTGGAAATAATATTGGCAGAGACCCAGGGGAGATGGGTTGATCTTACCCTTTTGCTTCTGAGGGGGGCGTGATGGTCCCATACGGCAAGAAATTGATTACTGAACGCGGCATAGGCAAGGTCAATGGTAGGTGCCAGCTTGATGAGTGACCAATCGGCTGAGGTGAGATCATTTAGTAGGGAGTTGAGGCAGAGAGAATTGAATGCTCTTGTGTTGAGAGACCTTGGTGGGAGGTGGTTAGTGGGTCTATGCACCTTTCTGATCATGTAGATCATGTGGTGGTCACTCACTGAGTCAGGTAGGAGGCCAGCTTTTATAATCCTGTGTGGGTGTGTTGTAAGCGCCCAGTCCAGGAGGGAGTGGTTCAAGGATTTTGGATTTAGGCAGGTAGGGTGCTCGATCTGCTGAGAGAGGTTAAGGGCTTTAATCTTGCTGGATAGTTTTATGCAGTCTTTGTCTAGCCAGTTGTGGTTAAAATCTCTGAGGATATAGAGCTCTCCGGCACTAGCCAGCTCTTTAAGCGAACCCAGGAGACCCATTATGGTGGATGCTGGGGTAGCAGGGGCACAATATATCCTAGCTACAAACACCGGAGCGCTAGGGGGTAGGACTAATTTTACCATCTTGGTATCAATAAGGGGCATGTTACGTGGTAACTAGACAGAGGAATACCAAAGTTTGTTAGATAGATACATGGCTATGCCACCTCCCTTCTTGCTGCCTTGTCTATCCTGCCTTAATACAGTGTATCCAGGCAATGCAATTTCAGAGTCAGCATGATGGGGTTTTAGCCAAGTTTCAGTTATTATGCAGATGTCCGGTTTGAGGGTTATGGCAGTGGTTTGCAACTCTTTGTTTAGCAGGCTGCGAATGTTGAGGTGAATTAGGCTAAGGCCTTTTGGCAGGGTTTGGGGGATGGGGTGGGGCGGAGGGCCAGGGTTTGTTTCAACATCACCCACCAGTAGTAGCAACAGGGTTAGGTATTGTAGGGTAGTGTGCCATTTAGTTTTAGTTTTAGGTTTGGGATTGGTAAAATTCGGGGTGTGGTTGGGGATTGTCTTGACAAGGCTGCTTAGGGTGTATACTCTCAGGGTGAAAGATGGGGGGATGACGGAGGGGTATGAAATCCAAGCAAGAGATGGTGGCTGAGCCTGTCGTTCCACAGTAGGTGTGTTTAGGGGGTGTGTGGGGGTCGAGACTGAGTAGGCGAGAGGGAGATTAGGGTCATTTTGGGGCAGGGTGGATGGGGGAAGCGAGACAGGAGGAGTGTCAGCAGTTAGCAAAATTATAATGTAAAGGACATTTTTTTTTTTTTAACTTTCTTAACAGTAGCAAGCTGTAATCAGTGCCAGCGGCTCTGCTGGTGAGTTCTTATAACCTGCAAATCTGAAAGTGGGCTGATAGGTTTTGGCGTCACCTGACCTCTCAAATTACCTATAAGTTAGAGAGCCGACCAAGGGTGGTGGTGGGAAGCCGGCGTGCAGCGCCGGTGGGGCAAGACCTTAGCAGCACTGCTCCAGGCATCCCTGAGCTGCTCGGCCACAGGTTTACAGGTTTACACAACAAAGGCTTCAGCTCTGGCTGTCCGGCCTGTTGTACCTTGCGGGGTGTCTTGCTGCTCGGGGGGGGGCTCCCTGGCCCTAGCGACTTCGTGGTGAGATGGGGGAGGGCAGTAGTCCCCCTGTCCTCATGACCCTGCTGTGGAGGAGAAGAAGGAAAGGCAAGTGTTATTTATACCTGGAGGTGGAGGGGCATTGTGTGTTCGCCCAGGTAACTTGAGCTTTGTCCCCGATTACAATGCTGTAATTTGCTTTCCAGTTTGCCTTCCCTTTTTGAGCTACAAAATATGCTTAGTGTTCACCCAGGTAACTTGATTACACTGCTGTAATTTGCCTTCCAATTTGCCTTCCCTTTGTGTGCTAAAATATGCTTTCCCTTTTTTTTTTTGTACCCCGATTTTAAATTGCTGGAATTTTTTTTTTTTTAAACAGGGTCCCCTTCTGCAAGGTTTGAACTTGCTTTCCCGCGTATAGGTGTGGGGAAAATGGCAGCCGAGCATGTTGCCTCCACCAACAAGTGCTTGCTCCACGCTTCTTAGAGCAACTAATACGGGATGCATAAAACTCAGACTGTAAGGCCAGGTAAGAGTTTAATCTGCAGAGGAGAGTCAGCCTGGTTCTGAGAGCAGTTTGCTTTATTTTAAAGCCTGGGATTACAATCAGGTAACCTTTTTAGTATATTAAGGCTGAGGTTACAAGCAGTCACAGGCAGAGCCTAAGTTAGTAACAGACTGACCCACACAATAGCAATTTAAAGCTGACAGTGTGCGCTGCTATTAGCAATCCGGAGTAGCTTTACAATATTGCGACTAAGGGCATGAGCTAAATTACAACAACCAGGTCTCTTAAAGTAACAGGCAGTTTTACGGTGGCTACTGTATGGTTGTCAGCTCAATTAAGGAACCAGGGGCTAAACCCTGGAACCACAATGCATGTAGCAAGAAAGCAGTTCACATAATCTATCTAAACTCATCTGCCAATTTAAATTCAGAAGACCTTAGCAGCACTGCTCCAGGTGTCCCTGAGCTGCTTGGCCACAGGTTTACAGGTTTACACAACAAAGGCTTCAGCTCTGGCCTGTCATACCTTGCGGGGTGTCTTGCTGCTCAGGGGGGGCTACGAGGCCCTAGCGACTTCGTGGTGAGATGAGGGAGGGCAGTAGTCCCCTGCCCTCACGACCCTGCTTGAGGGGTGTCTTGCTGCTCGGGGGGGCTCTGAGGCCCTAGCGACTTCGTGGCGAGATGGGGGAGGGCAGTAGTCCCCTGCCCTCATGACCCTGCTGTCTATAAGAAGACTATGTTCAAAATGTGGGGTTAAAATATGAAAAAAATGCTAAAGTTACAACCATTTGTAGCAATTTCAGTACACCCGCACATAACTTCAGAAATTTTAAATATTTTGACCCTAGATTTTCAACATAGCCCTCTTATTACCCGACCTCATGTATGTCACAGCTGCCATTTTTCAAATCTTGCCCAAATTGTGTTTTTGCACCTGTGGCATGGAATGGCATTGCAGTTGTGCAGAAATATGTTTTGGCATGGATTTGAAGATTTTCTGTACTGGGGTACATGAGGTGGGGTAATAAGATGGCTATGCTGGTAGCTTGGTCACTGTTGTCTGATTAATGGATGTGCAGGGCCCAGAGGGCCCTCTGCTTCCATGGCTACATACATATATGCATCTATGCAGGGATGGGAGCGCAGGTCCACAGACAAATAAGGATACAATTATACTATCTGAAAAAGTTAGGAAATTCATTGTAAAAAACTTCATTAATGCATCAGTTAGGGTTTTCAACCCTAACACCCCACCCTGCAGACACTGACAGGTGTCGGGGGTGTGCCTAGGGGTCATTAGCCCTAACGCTCACCCCATTCTCCTATATTGCACCCATCTCAGCTTATTTACTTATAGAATGGTGTTAGCATCAGGGCTGATGACCCCAGAGCATCCACCGATGCCTGTTAGTGCCTGCAGGGTGGGGGTGGGGTGTTAGGGTTGGAAACCCTAACACCACATTTCCATGCTTTTGTCGCTTTAGTAACAACCCTAACTGATGTATTAATGAAGTTTAGTACATTGAGAAACTTGATGGGTAAGCATGGTCTATGGGGAAATATACAACTGAAGGGGGCTTATCTGCTCAATAACCCATAAATTTAAAGGGTGAGTTGGGATTATCGAGCTACTTAGCCACCTGAAATGATAGATTTCCCTCTGTGGCTCTTACCAGTCATTTATGTCATATATCTATGGATGGAGTATTTTTTTAAGTTAAGATCATATTTGCAATCACTTCCTGTTTTTGCTTTTCCTTATTTATCCCATTTAGTTTTTGGAGAGATGATTTTTTTTTGTCAGCTTTCTTCTTCCGCTGCATCCTAAGCTCTCCTATGAGGCCCATGTTAAGAAAACCACCAAAACCATGCACCAAAAGATAGGCCTTCTGTATCATCTTTACCCCGTTATCAAAGGCATCCTGTCAAAGAATTGCTACCACCTCCATTCTTCCACTGCTATCTTATGGGGCTCCACTATTCCTATCCCTTAAGGCCTCTCTCACACATCAACTGAAACTACTATATCACAAAACAGCATGCTTTGCCAGTGCAGTACCCCCGCCATCACCACTGCACCATGCTCGCATCTCTGGAATGGCTACAGTTTGAACACAAATTCCAGTACTCTGCACTTTGCCTCACCTATGAGCTTAGGCATCTCTTCACTCCACCAGCCCTATCTGACATCATTGTTATACAGCATTCCAAACAGCCTCTCCGCTCCTCCTCTTTTCCACTACTGGACTTACCTAAGACTTGTCAATCCATAGGCAGAAGATACTTCACCTTCACCCCATAGCGTGGAACTCTCACCCCCCTCCATCTATCCACTCCTGCACTACACTCTCACAGTTCAAGCATGCTCTGCATAACTACTTATTTGCCTCAGAAACCTGTTTCTGCCTAACCTGACTTACACGTGTCTGATCCCATCATTGTTTTCTTCTAACTCTAAAGCACTTTTGTCTATCACACCGAAGTTCCAGGAGAACACAGGTACTATACATCAGTGCTCTATAACTACAAACTTATAAACACCTACTTAGCTATCCTTAAGACCTTACCCAATTATAATCCTGTCTAAACCTTTTCTTGCTCTTTGAACACTGCCTTAATTTCACTTTGCCATGTGGCTTGTTAGATATGCTATAATCAATGGTGAATGTCTACTTATTGTATCTCCTTGATTCATTTTCTATTGTTATGTTCAATTTTGTGTACTTCTGTATGATATTGTTATAAGCTTATTGTCCTATGTACCCTCCCGGTTGCCACTGAAAAAGGGACTGCAATGTCTCAGTGGGCTTTCCCAGTTACTAAAATTCAAATAAATAAAAATAAGTAGTGTAGTGTCCTATTAAAGAAAGTGTGTTTGGGGTGGTCAGTCCTTTAGCTTCACATTCAAGATGTCACTAAAGAGTTGTGTGGCATTTGCAGTTCACTGTGGCATGATTTCTATGATGTAGAGCATTGGTGAGTGCTTTTGTCGGCAGGGCATCAGCATGAAGGCAGAGGAGGAATGGAAGACTTGCCTGTGAGCTGGAGTATTAAGGGACATGGCTGCTTGGTGAGTAAGGTTTGGGAGAGTCATTCAGTAGTCACAGGATTTTGAGGCTTGGGCAGTGTTTGTATATACAGTACACTTTATATTTGTACTGCTATTTGGGGGCTTTATTTGTGAGAGATTGTGAGGTGTTTCAGGTTACTGTTGCATGTGTTAATGGCAAATATTCTTGAACCAATCTAAACACAGTTTAAAAGCCCATTTGAAGATCCTTTAAATGAGATATTGGGCTTACTTGTAGCTGGCAGCTTTCCACAGATATCGATGACTACGTCTGTCCCATATTGATATTGTACTACATTGCCTACATTTTTAAGACCTTGTGATGCCACTGACAATCAAGGTGTAGCTAATCACATTGTAATCATGATAGCCAATGACATTACAAGGTTCTTAAAATGGTGGCAAAGTAAATATTAATATAGGGCAGACTTAATCATTGATATCTTTTGGACTACTGCCAACTGCAAAGTAACCCTATACTTCACTGGAAATATCTTTTCATAAGTTTCAAATTATGAGAAGACCAGTTCCCAAATGTCTCCCTTTAATAAAGTGCTTGTTACACGTGTTATTAAGTTGTTATAAGGTGCTTTATAGTCTGTTTGTCAGGTGTTAATGTGTAATTACAGTTTTGTAGGTTGTTAATTAAGTGGTAGCAAATAAATGGGTAGGTATACAGCACTTAACAGGTTAACTGTATTGGTACAATATATGGTAACTTATTGGGTTGTATATGAGGAAAAAACAATGACTTTTTTAATGGGAAAGAGGGTCCAGCCACATACGTGCAGTCACCTTGCTGGCCACGCTGGTTCTCTCCAAGTCACTTTAGTATCAGTGATGATGACAATGAGCCAATACGAATTTATGATCAATTGATGGTGGTCTGTGTGGTGGGGGGGGTATCCTGCTGACGTATGTGAGGCCAGAGGTAGGGGATAGAAATATAAATAGAAAAAATGTAAAAATAAAAAAAAAAATGTGGTCTATTTAAAGGAAGGCTGGCTAAGAAGAATAAAAAGGTTGTTAGTCTCTTTTGTTAAAAAAAAAAAATAAAAATGTGTGGGTTCGTTCTTCATCTGGATTGTAGAGTGTGGAATGAAACATTAAGTGGGGGGACTCCAGAGCTGGTAAAATAAACATTGAAGCCAGCTTTTACTCAGTCAACTAAAAATTATATCCAATGGAAAAATGTAGAAGGCAAAGCAGAGGTGTGCCTACTAGTTTCTTTGGATGTGTGGTAACTTGTTGATGGCAAAGTCTTCTTGAAAAACTTTTAAGCAATGCATTATTAATATGTAGTGCATCCAAAATTACTAAATAGCAAAAGAAAGATGAAGTGCCTCTTAATTACCCCCTCTAATACTATAAATAATCATATGCTTAATGCTGATAGTAAACATGTGAGAGTGGCTCACATTATTTTCAAGGCAAGCAAAAATATCTGGTTATTAAATGTTAGCTATTTAGCTGGCTCCATATGTGACTAAGCAAATTGCTTAGTTTTGTTTCTTTTGTAGCAGGCTTTATTATGTCATTTATCATCCACTTACGTAAGCAATCTACTTGTGAAAAAGACAGACAATACCAGTTGATTCATAATCTAACAAATATGCATTTACAATCTTGGTATATCTTTTGGGGAACTGAAGCAAAGGTTTAATTATCCATGATGTTAGAAACTGAATAAAATAACAGTACTTTGCTTGAACGACTACATTTTTAGATTTCCCTTAAATTTAAGATGGCTATATAAGGTAGGCTGGGGTCCAGTAAGTAATGCTTTATTCCATACACTACCTGTTTGGCTTTTTGCTTTGCAGGTCTTTCAAAATAAAGTATTTGAAATAGCAGGATGTTGTGTCTCTCAGACAGTATATTATATACTGTTATGCCACTGTCCCTTAACATTTTGAGTTATTTGTCTTGTTAATGTTTTTTTTTTTTTTTCTATCACTTGGACATATAGACCCAGACCACATAAATACAAATCCTTTGCAAAACCAAATCCTAAGTCATCTTTCATCTGGCAATCCCAAACCAAATACAAATTCTCCTGGCTTTGGCCATCCTTCATAGTAACTCCTGACTGATGTCTGTAGACTTTCAACATTTTAAACAGAAGGTAAGCTGGGCTGGAGAGGAAGGATGAATGTC
Source organism: Neoceratodus forsteri (assembly GCA_016271365.2). Taxonomy (NCBI): domain Eukaryota; kingdom Metazoa; phylum Chordata; order Ceratodontiformes; family Ceratodontidae; genus Neoceratodus; species Neoceratodus forsteri. The sequence continues at coordinate 617,801,160 of CM028133.1, forward strand.
TAAGGAACAGGGTGTTTTGATTTGGAATAGTATTTTCCTGGTTTTAAGTGACAAAAAGTATGCCTGAGCCTTGATGATTTACAGTTGGAGAGCTACAGCAGATGAAAGGGTCTACCATGTGGTAGGAATACAGTATGAGATTCTGATCCATGTTATTTGTTATAGGATGGCTGGGGCTGGGCGATACTGTGCAAATGGAGTCTTATAGCAGACCAAGTGTACTTTCTCTGAGATGGAATTGTAATTGTACCCCTAAGTATTGCCTTATGGGGCACATGAAAATGTCAAATTTCTTCGCAGTTGGAACTGGAATATCAAAGACTGACCGGCTGAAGTATCTCCCATTAATAATTTGTGAAGTGAACATAAGAATGTAAGATTCAAAGACAGAAGGAGGCTTATTAGCCCATCATGACTCTCTCCAATGTCTAAGTAGCTACAGCATTTGAAATCAACCTCCCTAATTTATTTGCATAAATATGATTAAAAGTAAACTCCTCCTAAATTATAAAAAACAAAAACCATGCCGGCGACCCGGGTTTGGGAATGGATTCAGGACACTGGGGGTTGGCAGGGGAAGGAGAGGACTGAGCATATGTAGGGCTGCTTTTCTCTCCTGGGGTGAGTTGGGGAGCTTGCCTCACACTGTAGTGGCCCCTGGTGGAGGCCGGGAGCACTACAGAGAGGAGCAACAATTGGGACCAAGAAAAGTGAGGAAAATGGTGCCTCAGGCGACCAGATGATAGCCACCTGGACCCTCCCTGCCACAGAGCCCCTAGACAGTCAGGACCAACCTCAGCAGCACCCAGGACCAAGAAGGTAAGCTGTAAGGCACTTTCTCTCTGGAAGGAGAGAATCTGTCCAATGAAGGGATACATTCGGTTACCCTGGGATCAACTGTGATATGAGGTGGGGGTTGGTGACTGGGGTTCCTGGGAAGGTGAGCTCAGTCCTTGTAGGCCTGAAGGAGAAGCTGCTTAAGATGCAGAGGGGAGTAAATAGATAGTGCAAAAAAAAACCAAAAAACAAAGGTGTTCTTCAACCACCAAAGCAAGAAGAAAAATAGTTTTCTCACAAACCTAAACAGCAGGCATGAACCGTTGGAACAAGAGAACACCTTTAAATATCTGGGTGTTACCCTTGACAGCTCCCTCTCTTACACACAGCATATTGACCACATTGTAAAAAGTCAACACTAGAATAGGCCTTCTCTACAGACACCACTCCTATTTGAATAATGAGGCCCTCACCCTAGCAGTTAACAGCTCGATTATCTTCATCGTTGACTATGGCCTTGTAGTGTACAGCACAGCCACAAATACCACACTGAAATGAGTTAGAATGGTGCTAAACAAGGCCTGTAGGTTGGTGCTAGGCACAGATGCCCTAATGTATACCTGTGATCTCTACACCCAAATAAAGTGGCTAAACCTAGAGGGGAGAATTCAGTACCAAGTCTGCCTCCTTGGGGAAAAAAGCCCTACTAGAACTGACCCCGAAATCCATCCAGAGGATACTCAAGCCAGCACACAGTTCATACTCAACCAGAAGTAAGGCAAGGAATCACTTTCACGGGCCATTTGTCACACTACACTTGCCCAAAGAACTTTCTCCTATAAGGCCCCACTATGTCTCAATGCGCTCCAGCTAGAATCATAAATTACCTCAAACTTGGGCCATTCAAAAGAGATATCAAATGGCAGCTTTACGCCTTAGGGAAATGTGACTGCTCAGATTACCCCCTCCCCCCACATTCTATTCTCCTCCACTGCTCCTCACTCCCTCACTTCCTCATTCCCTATCCTCACAACTAATTTACATTTTTCCCCTCCTCTACTTACTTCCACCTACCCTCTCCCACACCCTGCCAACACTCTGGTCAACTCAGGCACTTTCTATTTTTTTTCCTCCCCACCCTCCTTTCCTTTCCTTTTTCTCACATGGCTCCCCATCTTTTTTCACTCTCCCATGTCTCCCCTCCTTTCTCCCTCGCATGTTCTCTCCCTCTTACCTTTTCCCTGTCCATCGTTGATTCCTTTCTACAAAGTCTATCTCCCACTGGCACCCAAGTCCTCTCACCACCATCCTCTCACCCCCTGGTTTTTGCTCCACTCCCTCAAATGATCTACTCCAAAAAAGCCATGCTCTGGCAGCTTATTCACCACCCCACTTACCACTCCCTTCCTGATGCCCTCTTCCCCCCTCTCCCTGCACTTTAATTCTCTGTATATTATTGCCATATTGCCTTGATTGTACTATGTACTGTATGTATATATGCCATCTGTATATGCTCTGTTATTTTTATCTTGTAAATAACCTGTATATAGTGTTTAACATTTTACTATCTTATGCTCTGTATCCTTGTACCTTCCTGCTTTGCTCTATCTATGACATGGAGCCTTTGTAAATGAGCTTGTAGCTCGAAGGTTATAATTCCAAGACAATAATAAATAAATAAGAAGATACATGATTTGCCTTTATCCCTTGGCAGACTATTCAAGGCCCCCAACACCCTTCAACTATAGAAATACTTCCTCTTACCCCCTAAACTGAAGCCCCAGGAGCTGCAAGCTGTGCACTATAGTAGTCTTGGACACTCCATTCAATTCCATGCACAGATTATGCATTGGTTCCCTATCTTTAATCATTTTGTACATTAGTGGCCTCCTACTTGTACCCCTTTTTACAGCTGGGAGGACCTAAGCACAGGGATGTTAAGAGACTTGCTTAGGGTCACACAGTAAGTGGCTCTAGTGGAATTTAAAAATTGGGCCTTCTAATTCCCAAACGCATGCTCTAATTACTACACCATGCTGCCTCCTTGAAGAATATAGTTTTTTTTAAGAGCATCTGCTGCAGTCTGGAGTTTTGTTAATTCCTTGTGTTTCAGAGGGGATAGCTGTTTGCCTTAGCTTTAACTCATTACCACCTGGAGCGCTTTTTGAAGTCTGAGTTTTCCATTGCTTAACCTTGATACAAAATGGCCGCCGAGGTATAATTGAGTTAAGGCAACAGCTGGACAGAGGGGGCTATTTTTATTATCTTAATTAATGTTCTCTTCATCATTGTCATAATTCACAGTTGAGGACAACATATTGCAGCAGCTATATTGGGAATAAATATGAAGTAGCTGAATTCTAGATACTGTGTGCTGGTGTGGATCAAGTCCAGTGTTGTTAATGCACTGAGTTTTGTTTGGCCGCATAGCTTATTGTTGACTGGGCACAGAGACCAGAAATTATACAGGTGGTGATGCCTGGTGGTGTTAGCACAATTAAGCCCTGTAGTTGAGGGCTGCTGTTGTGGTATCACACAGTAACACTAAAGATCCTCTGATGACATCCAAGCTTCCTGATTTAGAAACATGATACTACAGATCAGTCCAGGAGGGTCTTTTGACATTTAAAGTAAGTTCTAGATTTTAGCACTGAACACTGGCAAAAAGGAAAAATCATAACAATACAGTCAAAATAATATGGTCATGTTATGGAAGCCACAGTTGGGATAACCAAGAATTCAGGCTCAAGTATTTTCACACCACTACCACCCTTGGGTGCCACTATGTGCCCTCTTACAAGAACCATGAAAAAAGAGGAAAATCAAGAATACAAACATTGAAGGGGACTAATCTGTAAACAGATATATGTGTATATATATATATATATATATATTTATATTATATATATATATTTTTAAGGAAAGATTATCATGCTCATTTATGTGGTGCCGTTTACATCAACAAAATGACAAGATGGCCCATGAGATACAAGATCTTGTTTTCTTGAGGGCCAAAGAATAGCAGGATATAGTAGGACAATTTGGAGTTTAGAATAATTCAGAATTCAACACAATAACATACACAAATATAAAATATCAAAAGAAACTCAAAAGCAAAATTCAGAATTGGAAAATACATATTAACAATGGAAAGCAGTAATACATAAAGTAGGTAATTTTTTTTTTCAATTGTTTAACCAGGAATGGCACACTAAGCCGAAATCTTGTTAACAGGTGCAACCTGGGAACACAGGGAAGATAAACAACTTGCTCAGTGTCACATAGTATGCAAGTGAGGGCTGTGGGATTCAAACCCAGGTCTCCAGATTTGCAGCTCAGAGCCTTAAACCACTGCACTATACTGCCTCCCTATTTAGTTTTTGTTGACTGGGAAAGGAGGGCTAGACAAATTCTACCCATTTTCAGCCTTGTGCCACGGGAAGGGAGGGAGATACAGGTAGTAACCAACTGAAATTGAAACCAGATTAAGCTGTTGGTGGCATATTCAGTAAAGGGGGAAATCTGGCCAGGACACCAGAGAAATTTCCCTGCTGTCCAGTAGGGGGATCCCTTGCACTGCCAATCCAAGATGGCAACCGCTATGGAGCTTGGAGCACTGTTTGTGCACACACACTGGAGACCAGGGATTCTGCCTCTCCCCCAGTTATTGTTTCAGTAGAGGCATAGAGTTGTTTGGAAGTCACCTTGGCTTCAGGAGGAGATGTTGCTGTTGACGGGTTGCAATGGACAATGGAGGACTGGAGAATGGCCAATGAGCGGCCTGTGGATTGCAAGCTGTGGTTGCAGTATGAGTAGAGGAAAGAAGTGCTTATGGACCAAATTCAAGTGGAGGAACTCTGCTACCAGTCCCAGGTACTTTTCAGTTCACACACTACACAGCCAAATGTGGGGCATTGTGAAGCACTACCTGAACAACTGACAAGCTCAGCAGCAGGGGTTGCTCCCCCATTCTGCTGCAAGGGGCCAGAGTGTTGTTTCAGGTATGTGTACACCTCAGAAGACAGGGAACAGAGGAGCTTGAGTACATGGAGAGCTCTGGACTCTGGAAAGGGCTGTGACAGTGGCCAGTTTGAGGCTGACTGACTTTGGGACCTGGGTTCCAGATGCTTCTGACCTGGTGGTGCAGCATTATCAGGATGCAGTGACTGCCTCCCCTGCAGCTAGCCCCTGAACTTCTCAGTCTGCCAGTATGCTCACTAAGCCTGTGTCGCCTGCTGGATGTTATATGGTCACCCTAAGGGCTCTTTATACTGTGACTTTGGATTTTCGGTCTAGGCCAGGGAATGGACATTCCTTACCTCCTTCACTGATAGTCTCCTAGTTGCAAGGGGCCACTGAGCTGCTAGATACTGTGGAGGCTGCCCTCCAAGTGGATTCCTCCTGTTTGGCTCTTGATGCAGCTGGCTCTGTTGCTTTGGAGCTGCAACCAATTGCTACTGACATTTCTTGCTCAGATACAGCTGTGCCCCCCTTCCCGCACCCCGAGTAGCTTGAACGGTGGTACCAGGAAATTCTCTGACTTGTTTTTTGCTTGTGGTGAACAGGCCCCTAGATGGAATGCTGTCTGCCTCATTTATAAGGGAAGCTTGGACTGTCCCCCAGACCGGGTCTATGTGGCTAAGAAATTTCTTAAAGATTCCTGCCTCTTTCGGACCTCTGACATTTATGCACCGATGAATGTAGGTGACTCCAGCTTTGATGTTAGTTTCAAACTGGTTTCAGGACTGGAGAAATTTTGATCACACTATATTGCTCATCAAGCCTCTTCCCTGTGGGTCCCCTTCCTGGTGGTCCTGCTGACACGTCCCACAGTCTGGACCATCACTGTGCTTTTCACAATGAAGGGAGTGAACATTGCGGATATATTGAGCTGGCCTCACAGATGTTGCAAGGTTCTGGCCTGACCTGAACCTATAATTGACTCCAAGAAAATTTGGACTGGGGGGTGGGGAATCCAAGTAAAGTTGCTACAGTCTGACTTTGGTGTCCTATATTTACCTAGCATGTTTTATTTGGGCAGGAACAGAGGCATTCTGTTCTATCAAGGACAGCCTGAAATGTGTTTTAATGTGGTTCACCCTCTCAGTTTAGTAATACATGTGACAGTGTTCGGTGTAGCCACTGTTTGGTGTTTGGCCACCTGGCTAAGGACTGCCTGAATGGTTGGTTTTTGGTGTAGTCTATGTAATGAGCAAGAGCACTCTTATGCCAAGTGCCCATGGGCATCCCACAATAAGGGCACTGAGTTAGCTCAAGAAGATATTGTCTCACAAGCACAGCATCAGCATTCTGATCCCAGCCTGAAGGGCCCCCAGGAAGCCCTCCAGGAACCCCCCCCCAAGTGCAGTCACTCCCAGAACTGCTTGCAAGCACACACACACACACACACACACACACACACACACACACACACCAGTAGCTACGGTCTCTGGCCCACACTCCGGGGAACCTGCTATGGATTTGTCAGTAACTCTCCCAGCTGACAATTTAATAGTTATGGCACCTTCACACAACCCTGACCCTGTGCCTACTATGCCCCCCCACCCCTGATGATTTTATCCTGGTCTCCCTTAAAGGCAAGAAAAGACGATCTAGAAGGGTTGCCACACCCCAAACTCAGGGGAAAAAGGGTGCGGCTGCTTTAATTCATAAGAATAGATTTGGTAATAAAAAAAAGAAGAAGAAAGTCACTGTGTGTTTCTCTGAAGAAGGGGGCTGTATCAACTTAAGTTACTGAGTCAGAGCAGAGGGTGAATCTAATTTGGGGTGTGGCTTAGCAGCTTAGTAGTACAAAAGCAGCTGTTTCCAATTACAGCTTCCTGCTGTTTTTGACAGAAGAGAACACTTTGGTTTCAGAGCAAGATACAGCAGTCTAGAACTACAGATTTTTTAATAATTGCCCTCCTTCGCACCCCTCCACCCACCCACCCAAAGCCAGTTTTACTTTTATAGCCACTGGATTTGACTGACAACAGGAACTTTCTGTTTGGCAGTAGGAAGGGAAGGATCACTGAGACACATTAGTTTCATCAACCTTGAAGAAACCTAAAAAAATAACTCTCCCCGGCTGCTGGAGGTCTGAATCCAAGCACGGGAGAAGGAGACTACTGAAGACAACAGAAAGTTCCTGTCCCAGAACAGGAAGGGCGAGAGTTGTAAGGGCACATAGGCAGTAGGAAAGTAAGTGTAAAATACATAGGGAGGAGACAGTAAGCATACAAAGCAACAGGAGGGGACACAAAATAAGTCAAGATGGGAGTGGTGCAGTGCAATGGCTGTGGGGCAGCAGTGTTCTGGGAGACATTCTGGAGGCTGCGATGCTGCCCTATTTGCAGAGCACCTCTGCAGTCTGAGGAGGAGGTTGTCCATCTCAGGCTGACCTGGCTAGGATTCATGAAACCTCTTCCCCACCTAGGGACCACCAGGGCCACCACCGTTACCTCAGAGGTTGCCAAGAAAGAGGAGCGGTTAGACCAAGGTGGGCTCAGGGAGGGAGAGGGTGGTGGAACAGATGTGCATCCCTCCAGTTGTACCTCTCCACAATTCATATGCTGTTCTGGCAAAGAGTGGTTCCTCTATGGAGGCACCTGCAGTGGAGACCAAAGAGGAGGCTGGGAACCTCCACAAAGGAGACCCACAGGAGGGTGGCACAAGACCCCACAGGGGAAGGAAACAACTTCTGGTGGGGGACTCGATCATTAGGGGGGTAGAAGTGGGGGATGAAGGGGATAGGGAGGTAAGGTGCCTGCCTGGTGCCATGGCTCAGAGGGACAGGAAGCAAACCATCAGGACCACGGGAGCAGCTGCATGAGGGAGGGAGCTGGATATCATTGTCCACCTAGGGACAAATGACCTGGCTGTTAATGGGATCAGAGCGGTGCAAGAGGAGTTTGTGGAGTTGGGGAGTGGCCTTAGACAAGTAGCACGTATGGTAACCTTCTCAGAGGTGCTGCCTGTCTATGGCAAGGATGATGCTAGGGTATTCTGCACCATGGGATTCAATGAATGGTTGAAAAACTGGTGTGGAGCTCAGGATTTTGGCTTCATTGGGGACTGGGGAGCCACCTGGAGGGATGCAGGCTTGTACTGGTGCGATGGTCTGCATCTGTCCGGAGGGGAACCAGGATCCTAGGTGACAGGTTTAAATGCTTCATTGGCAAGCATTTAAACTAGCCAAGGGGGGAAGCACTGAAAAGAAGCAGGGAAATCCCAGCCTCCTCCCACAAAACACAGTAGTTAGAGAGCTAAACAACAAGGTAGAGAAGTCAGTAGGGAGCAGGACAGGGATAAATTCAGAAAAAGGCTTTAAGGGCAGGGATGGGGCTAAAAGGGGTAAGGCCATAAAAAATACAAGGAAGGTGATGAGTACCAATGTCCGCAGTATGTGCAACAAGCTCCCTGAACTAGTGGCCTTGATGGAAGAGGGTTGCCTGGATATTGTGGCAGTCACTGAAACATGGTACACAGAGAACCATGACTGGGATGTCAACATACCAGGATACACAGTCTACAGGAGGGACATGGTGGGTAAAAGAGGAGGAGGAGTAGCTCTCTATATAAGGGAAGGGATTAAAGCAACAGAACTAAAGAGTAAACAGGAAGTTGAAGAGTCACTATGGGTCACTCTGGAGACAGGAAATCACACCACAATCCGCATGGGGGTTGCGTAAAGACCTCCATCTCAGGGGGGAGGAAATGGACAAGGAAATGATAGAAGGCATCCTTAAAATGGCAGAAAAAGGGGAGATATTGATGGGGGACCAGAATATGGCAGATGTTAACTGGAGTACCTTTGCTGCAGGCACACCCAAGAGTAGAGTAATTCTTGATGCCCTACAGGGGGGCATGCCTCAGACAGCTAGTGTTGGAACCCACTTGGGAGGGAGCAATCCTAGACTTGGTACTCTCAAATGGGAAAGGAGAAAGGATCTCAGATTTAGAAGTGGGTAGCCATCTGGGAACAAGTGACCACCAAACAGTGTGGTTCACAATAAACACAGCCATAGAGTCAAGCCATACAAAAACAAGAGTATTGGACTTTAGGAAGGCTGACTTTGGGAAAATGAGAGAGTACCTCAGAAAAGCACTAGCAAATGGGCAAGAAGGAGGGGTGGAGGAACAATGGGGAATAATCAAAACAGCCATCGCAGAGGCAACACGCCTTTGTCTGAAGTAAATCAACAAGACAAAATGAAGGAAAAAAACACTATGGTTCTCAAAAGAGGTGGCAGGGATGGTTAAGGAGAAAAGGGTAGCATTCAGGAAATATAAGGAAACACAGAAGAAGCAGGACAGAGAACTTTATCAGTTAAAGCAGAAGGAGGCAGGAAGGCAGTCAGAATAGCAAAGGCACAAACTGAGGAAAAGATAACCAACTCTGTTAAGAAGGGGGCTAAAACCTTTTATAGGTACATTAGGGAGCGAAGAAAGACCAAGGGAGGGATACAGAGATTTAATAAAGGGGAGGGAATGTGGGCAGAGGGTGACAGTGAAAAAGCAGGGATACTGAATGAATATTTCTGCTCAATATTCACAGTGGAGTAGGAGGAGGAGGTACCTAAACCAAACAAGGGAGAAACGCTGAATAGGGGGGTCGATACCAGTCCATTCACAGAAGAAAGGGTTTTGAAAGAACTCTTGAAACTGAGGGTGGACAAAGCACTGGGGCCTGATGGGATTCACCCAAGAATTCTAAAAGAACTAAGGGTAGAACTAGTAACACCACTGACTACTCTCTTTAACAAATCATGGGAGGATGGGGTGGTACCCGAGGACTGGAGGAGGGCAAATGTGATTCCACTTCACAAATGTGAGAGCAAGACAGAGGCAGGAAACTACAGACCAATTAGTTTGACTTCAGTGGTAGGGAAAATGATGGAATCACTTCTGAAGGAAAGAATTGTTGAGTACCTAGAGGCCAGTGGGGCACAGGACCCAAGGCAGCATAGTTTCACAGCAGGAAGGTCATGGCAGACAAACCTAATAGATTTCTTTGACTGGGTGACCAAAGTAGTAGACCAGGGAGGGGCTGTGAATAATGGCCTACCTAGATTTTAACAAGGCATTTGTCACAGTCTCACACAAAAGAATAATATACAAGTTAGCCAGCCTTGCAGTGGGTCCCAAGGTGGTAGCCTGGATAAAAAACTGGCTGGACAGCAGGATGCAAAGAGTAATAGTAAATGGAGTCCACAGTGAAGAAAGGAAGGTAACTAGCGGGGTACCGCAGGGTTCGGTACTGGGACCGGTCCTCTTTAATGTCTTATAAGTGACATTGGAGAGCACCTGAAGGAAAGGTATGTCTTTGCAGATGACACAAAGATCGGCAACAGGGTTGATACACAAGGTGGAGTGGAGAATGAAAAGGGACTTGGCAAGGTTGGAGGAATGGTCAAATATGTGACAGCTCAGATTCAGTGCAAAGAAGTGCAAGGTAATGCATCTGGGAAACAAAAACCAAGGGGAAGAGTACACAATGGGGGGTGAGTTATTAACAACAACAAAAATCGAAAGAGACCTAGGAGTAATTATATCAGATGACCTAAAGGTGGGTAAGCAATGTGACAAGGCAGTAAGGAGGGCTGGGGATACTGGGATGCATAGGGAGAGGCATCAACAGTAGAAAACAAGAAGTTGTTATCCCTCTGTACAGACAGTTAGTGAGACCCCATCTGGAGTACTGTGTGCAATTCTGGAGACCCCATCTCTGCAAAGATATAGACAGAGTGGAGGCTGTTCAGAGGAGAGCAACCAAAATGGTGCAGGGTCTGCACCGGAAGACATACGAGGAGAGACTAAAGCAGCTTAATATGTATACCCTTGAGGAAAGGAGGGAGAGGGGGGACATGATAGAAACGTTCAAGTATCTCAAGGGAATTAACAAAGTACAAGAGGGTAGTATCTTTCAGAAGAAGAGATGTGCAAGAACAAGGGAGCACAATTTGAAGATAGATGGGGACGGCTCAGAGGTAATGTTAGAAAGTATTTTTTCACAGAGAGGGTTGTGGATGCATGGAACAGCCTTCCTGAGGAGGTTGTGGAGTCAGGAACAGTGGGAAAATTCAAGAATGCATGGGACAGGCATAAGGCAATTCTAGTGGGGGGTAAGAGGAGGTAAGCTGTTGATTAACTAGAATCTGCAGCTTATCCGTCAGGTAGGAAAATGAGCAGACTAGGTGGACCAAGTGGTCCTTATCTGCCATCAAATTCTATGTTTCTATGGTGTCTTAGCTAATCAGATTGCATGGGATATATGGATCTTGAGGATGGGGATTCAGAGGCATCCTCTGTTCCCTCCTCCCACATAGATTACTCCTCTGATGTTGATCCCCCTTCCCCGTGTGACAACGCCACATTGATGGAAGATAGAAGGAGGACAAAATCACAGAATGTGATTAAATGATGTTTGTTATGCATGGTTTTCTTTTTACCATACTTTTCTTGATGGGATCCCTACAGGTGGCCACCATTAATGTAAATAGCATTAAAAGCTATGGTAAACAACTGCTGACACTCATATCTTTACAAGCCCTTACAGCCCAGGTATTTCTTACAGGATATATGGATGGAAACTAGTTATGAAGTGATACAGGTATCCCGCTTGTGGCTGAAGGGACCCTCATTTTGATCCATTGGTGAGAACTGCTGTGATGGGGTAGAGATATTGTTTAACTCTTCAGGGTTCCAAGTATTTAGATTAGTTGACATATTTCCAGGTTGATCCCTAGCCCTGGATGTTACATCTCTGTATACCAGACTTTGTTTACTAAACATTTACGCACCCCAGATGAAAGCTGATCAGGTAGCCCTGTTTCAGTTGATCCAGCTTTTTGACACACTTACCATTTAGTTGTGTGGTGAGGGCATTTTAATTTCGGGTTGGCATGGGAGGACAGAGGTTTACGGATGGACAAGATTTTTTCGGCTCCAATTGTCTAAAATCAATTATTGCCAATGCATCCGTACAGAATGTCTATACAGTGCTGCATTCTACTGTTGGATGGATATATTTCCATGGCCCATTGTCAGCCAGAATAGATTATCTCTTTGTATCACAACTGCTGATGGTAGTCAAGACTCACATGGCAGTTATGGAGTTCTCAGATCATGTATTGTTGTCAGACACCCTTATTTGGTCTGAAGCCCCGACTCAGGGTAAGGGACCCTGGAGGTTGAATATGGCTATATTGAAGGACCAAGTACTGTCTGCCAAATGGCATACTCTGTGGACAGCCCACACTTCCGTGCTTTGTTTGTATGAGTCCTTAGCTGATTGGTGGACTGACGGTAAGAATGATTTTGTTGTATGTTGTTTCAGACTTATTCTGGACAGAAGGTCACAAGTGGGTATCTACTCTACTTGTTGCTCAGAGATCAGCTCCAGAAGGTGTTTTCTGTCACTGAGCTCATGGGACAGGATCTTCAGACACAAATTTGATCTTTGCAGGCTGATATGAGACACTTGCAGTATGATCATGCGCAATCGCTGCAACAGGAGATGCAGTTTGGCACACAGAGGTCCTCCCAGACTTTTGATCTCTTTAAAGACAGTCATCACTGAGTGGACAGTAGATCCATAAGTACCTTGTATGATAGTGTGGGATGGACAGTTCATTCTGGTCGAGATATTTTGTGGGTGGCTTCAGATTTCACTAGGTATACTTTATCGATGGCTATCCCGATGCCAACAGACTGATCTTTCCTCTCCAGCTTGATCTTTCCAGTTTTGCCTGTAGCCAAGGCCCAACCTCTGGTGGCTCCTGTCTCAACTGATGAGGTCCTCCGGAGTATTGCCTCCCTGAAACCAAATATGGCCCTAGGTATCAATGGTTTAAGCCCTGAATTTCACAAGGTTTTTAAGGATCCCCTAGACCCAATGCCTGTAACGTTGTTTAAAAACTGCCTCGCTCGGGGTGTATTCCCAGCACCTGTGTCCAAGGCTATCTTAGTTTACATTCATAAATGTGGAGATAAAGCTGATCTTCATAACTAGAGACCACTGAGTCACCTGAACATGGACTATAAGATTCTGACCAAAATTCTTGTTACACAGTTAGGTAAAGTGGCCTCTCACTTGATTAGCCCATTTCAGACATGCTCTGTCCCCCAAAGACGTATACAGGATAACTTGTTTCTTTTGCTAGAAATCTTTGCTCGTGGAGCAGACAGTAGGCTGGATGACTTTGTACTAAGCTTGGACCAGGAGAAGGTTTTTGACAAGGTTTTAAATGACTACCTTTTTCAGATTCTATGCACCTTCTGCTTTCCTGTGCCATTTGTTGACTGGGTATGTTGTCTTTATAGTTGTGCTATTGTGTGTCCTTTGATAACTGACTGATTTGGTTCTTCTTGTGCCCTCCAGAGAGATGTCTGGCAGGGCTGTCCCCTGAGCCCCCTCTTGTATTTTTTTTTTTGTTTAGATCCCCTCTTACAACATATTCAAGGTAATGTCTCCCTACAGGTACTGAACCTGTCCCTCCAGGAAGAACCCCTGAAGGTTTTAGCTTATGCAGATGATGTTGTGGTGTTTTGCAGCAATGCGTCTGAAGGACTGGTTTTGCGACACATGCTAGATGCATATTCTGACTTGTCTTCCTCTAATATTAATTTTGAGAAAAGCACTGGCTTCTCACTGGGAGGACCTGATCTTTTCTCTCCTCAGGCACTTGCCTCTGTTTCGATCCTGCTCTTGGACATAAAGTTACTGGGTATCCTTTATGGAACTCCTGATATGGCTATATTGAATTGGGAAGTCTGTATTCAGAAAGCACTGCTTATAGTTCATCAGTGGAATGCATCTTGTATCTCTAAGCTCAAATGGATATTATGAATTAAAAAATTGATAGTTCCAACATTTTTGTACATCAGTTATGTCTCCCCCCCCCCCAAGTCTAGAGACTAGGCCTTACAGTGTCTTCTCTCGAGCACTCTGGGGTAGCAGGTTCAATCTGGTCCAGAGGAACATTATGTATAGACCTAAGCAGAAAGGTGAGCTAGACGTGGTTAACCCCCTGGTGTTCTTTTTCAGTCTCTTCATTTCCTCTGCTGTTTCACCAGTCTTATGACAATCTGCATCCCTATGGTCCATAGCAATATGGGAATGGGTGGAAGTATACCTGCATGACTGGTGATCCTCAGGCCTTAGAATCATTTGTAAGCTGGTGTTTGTCCCAAAGTACATGACTGTGGAATTTTTAAAGATTAAGAAGTGGAAGCTGTCTTTTGGTGCCCTTCTGACAGCCACTAGATGGTCTCTCTCTACCAGCTCATCACGCTAGACCACTTCAGTCTGGACTTTCAATTCTCACAATGCCAGGTGTCTGATGTGGCAGTGGTTCTTGGGCACCTTAATAACCCTCAGATGCTCCCCTTTATTTTCGGACCTCCTGTGACTCAGTAGCCATGGCAAACTGGGGGTTTGTAACTTCCATCAGCATAAACCGTTCTCTGAAAAGCATTGTCTTAGACCTGGTTATAGTTTGGATTTGGAGACCCAGGAACATCCTTTTTTGATTGCTCTTATGCTACCAGTTTTGGTCCTTCGCTGCTGCATGATGGAGCAACCCTTGTTTCCTTGCTCTTACGTATCCAGAATTGGTGTTTGGCATTTTTTCCCAAGCTTGATCAGCTTTTCCACCTTCCACATTGCAAATTTTGTTTGCACTTTGTAAATAGTAACTTTGGCAAGCTAGGTGTTCTTGGGTTTTCTGACAAGCTCTGGGTTCCCATCAAGAACTGTTTGTGAATATCCAGTTAGAATTTTACAAAGTTTATGATAGAGATAAGCAGTCCTGACAACCCAAGGAGTTTCATAGATTATAGGACTCTTGTGTTTCATTTTTGTGATTCCTATTTCAACTGCTTGCTCTTTCTCTCAAGGTACTGCTGCTTTCTTATTATTTGTTTGTTTTTCTTGATTCTATATAGAGAATTTTGTTGCATCTCTTGTCTGGCTTGATACTATAAAGAAATAGTTATTTTTTGCTTTATGTTTTGCATTTCTGTTGTTCTCTTCTACACCATTTGAGTTCATCATTTTATGTATAGAATGTCCTTGTTTTGGTTTCTTTCTTCACTAAAAATTCCCCTACTCTTTACAAGAAGTGCCATGGAATCTTTAATGTCCACCTGAACAACCACCAGAACAAGACCTCGGTTTAACATCTCATCCAAAAGATGGCACCTCAGGAGTGCAGCCTCCCTTTCATGATGCACTGCAGTGTCAGTATTAGGATTTTACCCCAAGTGTCTGGAGTGTGGCTTGAACCCACAACATGCTGATCTTCCGATCTCTGATGCAAGTGTGCAACCTGCTGAACCACTGACACTGCTTTTGAATTAGAAACATTTACCTGCTGAAATTTTAGTCTTGATGGCTATTACAGGAAAAAAAATAGTTTATCCTAATAAATAGTCCAGATTATCTGATACAATCTAAGTAAACTATCCATTATCCGAGTCTATTGACCCAACTATGGATACTTGAGATATCTGTGGGTAATGATTCTGTCAGACCAGATATACTGTAGGCTCCACTCCATTTTAGATGCCTGAAGAATAATCAATAGCAATACTTGTAATTAAATTCTTGATTTTCTGTTGGTAAAAAAACAATTTTCCAAGTAGCAGGCTGTTTCTCTTGCCTTATGACCCCATAGGGTTAAATTAAGTGATGGAATTTACAAAAACAACTGTGGCATGCTCCAATAGGTAATGGTGCTGCCAGATGCAGGAATAAACTTAGAACAACAAAGAAACCCAGTTCTCCAACTTTTTCAGCATTTGTGCCCTTTGGAGGCACTGGGTTTCTTTGTTGTTTTTAGTTTAAGTGATGAAGCCCTGACCCTTGTCCATGCCTTAATGAGCAAATCTGCACTTCAGTTGTACAAACTCAAAGTTGTAATTCACTAGGCACTACATTTTTCCTGTTTATACCAGGTCTTATGTACCCTTTTGAAGAAGACTGCATGAAAAATCATTTGACTCCCCCCACACACACACCCTGACCTCATTGTACCTTTGTTTATGGCACTGCATTGCTTACCATAACAGCAGACTGTTATGTCACAAAGGGCAATTGTGAAATTGGTTTGGAGTAGTTAAAAAACCTTTTAAAGAGAACAGTAAAATAAATACTACATTATATGAAATATTTATTTGACCAAAAATAGGAGAATGCAAAAAAAAATAGAAAACATTAAAGTAAAACATCATTTCTGTAAATATCATAGTTGTTAGCATTTGTTTTAGCAGCTACTGTACTTGTTTATTAATGCATAAAGTGAGTTTTGGAAGGACTTTTATTTTTGTTTTATAGTTTAGCATTCGTTTTCTTGTTTATCTTTCTTTCATTCTCCATTACTAGGTTAATTTACATGAAAACAGGATCATTGTCTCATGTAGTTTATCTAATTCTGCTGCTCAGTCCTTACCTGAAGTTATAATCCTCTGTGACATCATAATCATTTTCACAGCAGCAAAATGTAATGTTACAAGCAGAGGATTGTGACTTCACTAAACGATTAAGCAGCAGAAGCAGATAAGATATGGGATAACAATAAGTCAAATTTAAATTATGGCTGCAAAATAGTGCACAAGTGTCATTTTTGCATTTACACAGTTATAGCTAAATTGCACAAAACGTACGCAAATTCAGCAATGGAACATTTTGTAAAAAGTACACATTTTTAAAATCACAGTTTGTAATATATATATATATATATATATATACTTTAGAACTTATTTGCCCAAATTATATAAATTGTGTCATCTCCGCCCCCCCAATTATACATTTTTAAAATCCATTTTTTAATGAGCTGTTTCATTTATGTGCAAAGTATGTGACAGTATTCCTTTTAGTTCAAAAGTTTCTTCTTAAAAAAAGGTTTTAAAAAATGCATAGTTTGCCATTTGTATAGAGAAAATATTTTAGAGTGCTCTTTTTCACCAAATTGAGCATTTATTTTTTTCCAAAATGTGCACTGTGGAATTTTATGTGCAGAATACATTAAAGTGTATCTTCACACAAAAAAAGATACAGTCTGTGAAATTGTACATTTTAATAATGTAAAATTATGCACTTTAAAACATATGTGCAAAATATGTGCAATTAAAATATTCATGTACTCTGCACACACATTTCATGATATGGCATTGTCATTGTGATGTGCTGTAGCCTTAGGGACAGGGCTCATGTTTCCATGCAAATTAACCTAGTAATGAAGAGCAAAGGGTAAAGAAATACAGGCGATACTGGCTTGTTTCTAAATATGTTTTTTAAAGTTTTCTCAAAAGTGACAACATCACTTTAAGAAGACAATTCTGATTGTATAACCAAAAAACAGAGCAGAAAACTGAAAACTGTGTATAACTTCATGCAGTTCTGGAATTTATTCATTCATTAAGCTATGAATAAATTATTTGAAGATGTCCCTTGGCAATTATAGCAAATTTACAGCTCTGTCTCTTGAGTGCTACATTTCACAAATTCATGGCATAAGAAACACCTTTTCTCAACACTGGTGGGCTAAACTCCAGTGGCACATTGGCAGGTAAATTATTTCCGCAAGAAAAAATGCATTGGGTAAGTAAAGTATTTCTGTCAGGTAAACAAGTCAACCACAATTCTGGATAAGAAATATTGAATCCAAGATCCATTTTGTTTCTATTTTTGTCAGGTTGACAGAGCTCCTCTCCTTCCCCTTCCTCTGTTATTCCCAGTTCCTTTACATTCCTTTCTCCTATCCTATGATTGGCAGGCTGGTTTGCCTTGATACTGGCTAGTGACTGACATGCTGCTGACTTGTTAGCTGGCATCTGGAAGACTGTATGATTGATGGCTAACAAATGGCTGGTGAATGGACAGTGGCAGGCAGCTGTAAATTGGGTAGCTATCCAGCTCACCAACTTGCTTACTGCCAACTGGACAGTTGACTGGTAAGATGACTAGCAAGTTGTCAGTTGCATTTTTCTTTCTCATCTCTATTCTTACAGTATCTCTTTTAATTCTTTTTGCCTGCCTTCCTGTCAATTTAAAGTTCACATAGATTCCACCATTTTAAGGACTCAGCAATACCCGGGCCATCTAAAACAGGCCAGGTATTGCTTGTCACTTTTATATCATAAATTAATCATGGCTCAGGTAATTTTGCCTATTTTAGATTACAGTGACATAATCTATCGAAATTCCAATGCTTCCAACCTTCTTTAGTGGACACTGTTTATTATTAGCTTCTACTTTTTATTCTAAATTCTGGAAGGACTGAACATCTCTGTACGTTACTTACCCAACTAAATTGGTTATCTCCTTCATCTCAATGCACCTCTCACTGGCTATCTTTGATTTAAAAAACCGTAAACCATCATGCACCATCATATTTATCAGATAGACCGTCTGCTTCCACTTACAGTCACAACCTTGGAGATGTTCCAAACCATGGTTTAGTTTTACCCAGAGTTAAAACTCATTTTGGTAGACAGTTTTTCATATGATGCCCCTCTCTCCTGGAATAAACTTCCCCTTTGCTACATAATTCCTGCTCTCTGAATGCTTTTAAGCAAAATTTGAAGATGCTTTTACAAGAACAACTTACTTGCAGTTGTTTTAACCAACTGTACATGATTTAACAAAAGGACTTACTATTATTGTACTGTGGTTTATATTGCTTATGTGCTCTTTTGTGTATTTATCTCCTATGTACTTGATTGTTTAAGTCTTTGTAAGTTGTATTTTATGACCTGGGACGTTCTGTAAATGAGACTGATTTCTCATAGAATCTATCCTGTAAATCATTAAACTTTTAAATAAATTAAAAAAACTTCTTTCTGTCTCCCAGTCTCATTCTCATCCTCATCTATATTTCCATCCTCTTTCTTTGCTCCTTCTCAGATTTAAGTTTTCTGCATACAGTCTCTTCCCATTCTGTGTTTTCAGCCTCTACCCCTTCCCTGTCTCCAGTCTCAATCTTTCACTATTTCTGTTCTCCTCACTACTGCTGCTATTACTGTTCTGCTGCTATCTCCAGTCCGGGCTGTTGTCTCTATACAATGTGCTTCACTAGGCATCTGCTGCTCTGACATAGCACATTCTCAGTTTTCCATGGATCAGCACAGTGGGGGGACATCAAGGTGATTGTGGCCTCCATACAGCTGATGCTACCACTACTCCATGAAAGCAATGCTTGAGTGTTAGCAGCCCATGCCCTTCCCCTATGTACTGAGAGTACTAACTCCATGATGCACTTGGTCCCTGCTGCACCTGGTATGGGAATCTGAATTTGGGAGATGAATGGAAGTCTCTTTGGGGCAGCATGAGCCAGTCATTGCAGAGGTTAAAAAAAATGCTGTTCCAAATCGTGACCAATCCGTTCCTGATTTCCCCCTTTCCCAGTAGCACAGCTGACAAAATATTCTACTGCCGTGTTAGAAAACTAGCTCATTATCTGAAACAGACTTCAATTCCTGAGAAAATAGATCTCCCAACAAATCCCATTGGTGAGTTATTCAAGTTTTAGAAGCAGTTTTACAACCTAGAGGGAGAGGTCATTTCAAGTTCCAGACAGGAGCGGCATCTGGGAGTCATCACCGCAGATGGCCTGAAGGTGGCCAATCAATATGACAAGGCACCAGCAAAAGCTAGCAGGATGCTGGGTCGCATAGATAGGGGAATATCCAGCAGATGGAGGGAAGTAATCTGGTGAACTAACTGAGTGCTGACCACGAAGATCACCTATCTCAGCTGCACCACCAGCATCGTCTCAAGCAGGTAGACTGACGAGACAACACTGTGGTTTGAATGGGGGAGGGTGGATGGAGGCACCCAATAAGAAAAGGCAGGAGACAATCTATAAGTCTGATGCCCAACGGGCTTTATTCATACCACACAGAAAGGTAGACACGGTCATAAGGGAACTGGGGAACCAAACCAAACATTAAAAGTATGTAACGTTCTATGATATCTCTAAGAGTTGCACCTGGGCCTAAGGCCTCTGTCTGTTAAGCTCTATACTATGCTTACACTAAACGATTTGGTAAACAGTTTCAGAACATCTAGTACTCTATAATGATGTTAGACAATCACTGCAATGAACAATGAGTTGCAGACCCCGAGGGGACAGGTGGAGTTTATTGATGCTAAAGGAAGTCCAACTTTTTCCTGCCATCTTCACGCACACAGGTGAAGAGTGAAGAAGCAAAAGGGAGAATGGGGTTCCTACTTGGTACCAAGCTACATCTACGTGAAAACCTAGGAGAGGTTGGAGGGGATGTGAAAGATTTTTAAACAGACCCTGATTCTTTGGCCTACCCACTCTCTAAGGTTGCCAGAATATTTTAACACAAGAGTACTGAGATGTGCTGAACTCTTCCCTGGCACAAACCCTCAACCAGGGCTGCCAAGGATGAAGGAACAAAGGCTTGGTGTTGAATCCACTTGAAAGAATTGCCATGGGTGAAGTTCCATTGCAATTTCCTCGGCACAAACCCTTGACCAGGGCTGCAAAGGATGAAGGAACAAGACTTGAAACATAGAAACATAGAAGTTGATGGCAGATAAGGACCGCAAGGCCCATCCAGTCTGCCCATTTCTTTTTCTACCTTATAAATGTGTCATCAGTCTTTGCTCTGTCAATGGCCTATCTAGTCATACTCATCTGTGTTGCTCCCTTATGCCTATCCCATGCCTGTTTGAAGTCCTACACTGTATTCATATCCACCACTTCCTGAAGTAGGCCGTTCCATGCACCAGCACCCTTTCTGTGAAAAAGAACTTCCTCACATTACCCCTTAATCAGCCTACCTCTAATGTCATGCTGTGTCCTCTTGTCCTGCAATTTTTCTTATATTGAAAAATGTTAGACTCTCACCTTGTTAATGCCCTTAAGGTGTTTCAATGTTTCAGTCATATCACCTCTCTCGCTCCTTTGCTCTAGGGTATGCATATTGAGCTCCATTAATCTGTCCTCATATGTTCTCTGATGCAGTCCCTGCACCATTTTGGTTGCCCTTCTCTGGACTGTCTCAATTTGGTTGGTGTCATTCTGAAGGTGTGGCCTCCAGTACTGCATGCAGTGCTCCAGATGGAGCCTGACCAGTGTCTTGTAAAGAGGGATTATTACCTCCCTCCCTCTTCTGACTTGTGATACCCCTACTAATACACTCTAACAGCCCCCTAGCCTTACCTACTGCTTTAGTGGACTGCTTGGATGATTTCAGGTCATCAGTGATGATGATGCCCAAGTCTCTTTCTTCCCTTGTGACTGCCAGCAACTCCCCACCCAGCCCATAGGCGGCTTCAGGGTTTCTCTTCCCTACTGTATGTGCATGATCTTGCACTTCTTTGTATTAAACCCCAGTTGCCACTCTTCCGACCATTTTGCTAGTTTATCCAGCTCTCTTCTCATTCTGCCCACCCTATCTGGATCATTTACTCTGTTGCAGATCTTGGTGTCATCTGCAAACAGACAAACCTTACCCTCCAGTCCATTTGCAATGTCACTGATGAAGATATTGAAGAGGACTGACCCCAGGACTGATCCCTGAGGTACCCTACTTGTGACTTACATCTCTTCTGACTGTATACCGTTTACCACCACTCTCTGTTTTCTGCCCACCAACCAGTTTGCCACCCAGTTGACCAACTTCTGACCCACCCCGAGCCTACCCAGATTATTAATCAATCTTCTGTATGAAACAGTATCGAAAGCTTTGCTGAAGTCAAGGTAGGTGACATCAGCTGCTCCCCCTTGGTCCACCACTCTGGTTACCCAGTCAAATAAATCTATGAGATTAGTTTGACAGGACCTTCCTTTTGCTAACCCATGCTGTCTTGGATCCTGTGCTCCTATGGATTCCAGGTGTTGCACTATCCTTTCCTTAAGGATTGCCTCCATAATCTTGCCCACTACTGAGGTAAGACTAACTGGTCTGTAGTTCCCTGCCTCCTCCCTGCTACCACTCTTGTGGAGTGGGATCACATGAGCCCTTTTCCAGTCTCCTGGGACCTCTCCTGTGCTCAGAGACTCACTAAACAGTTCTGATAATGGCTCTGCTAGTTCTACCCTTAGCTCCTTTAGTACCCTAGGATGTATGCCATCAGGTCCCAATGCCTTCTCCACCCTGAGCTTATTGAGCTCTTGTAGGACCCTTTCTTTTGTGAAGGGACTAGTGCTCACCTCCCTCCCCTCTGTGTCCTTAGTGCTGAGCTGGGGGCCCTACCCTACCTTCTCTTCAGTAAATACTGAGCAGAAGTATCTATTTAGAATAGATGCTTTTACATGGTCCTCCTCCTCACACTTCCCCTTATCTCCTTTGATCTTAGCAATACCCCCTCTGGACTTTCTCCTTTCACTAATGTATCTATAGAAAGTCTTGTCACCTTCTTTTACTGTTTATGCTAGTGTTTCCTCAGTTTGGGCCTTTGCCTGCCTTACTGTCTTCCCTGCTTCCCTTAGGAAAGTTTGGTATGCCTCCCTATCTTTATGCCGCTGTATTCCCTTATATTTCCTGAAGGCCAGCCTTATGGCTCTGACCTTTACTGTTACTGTTTTTGAGAACCAAAGTGGTTTTCTTCTTCTTTTGCACTTCCTTTTCTCTCTAACACAATGGGATGTTGCTTCAAGAATTGCATCCTTAATGCTTGCCCACTTTGCTTGTACCCCCTCACCTGTATTTCTTTTTGCCAGGGCTACCTTAACTCTGTTGGCCATCTTATCAAAGTCAGCTCCTCTAAAGTCCCATATGTATGCCTTGGAATGGGATGATTTAGTTGTAGTGGCCAAATTGAACCATACCTACTGATGGTCACTGGACCCCAGGTGACCTTCTACCTGGAGATCTGTGATCCTTCCCCTGTTAGTCAGCACTAAATCTAGGATAGCCCTGTCTCTTGTGGGTTGTTGTACCAGTTGCCTGAGGCCCTCCTCCCGCAGGGAATCTACCATGTGTCTAGTTCTGGCAGATGTTCCTGCTGGTATTTATCAATCCATAGCTGGCATGTTGAAGTCTCCCATTATCAGAACCTTCCCTTTAGCTGTCATGTTTTGTATATCTTCTAACAGTAATGTGTCTATGTCCTCCCCCTGGTCTGTGGGCCTGTAGACAACCCCAGTTCTTATGGCTGTCCCATTTCCTGTTTCCAGGGTGACCCACAGTTCTTCTGGCTCCTTATGTGTATTCTGAATTTCTGTAGCTTTGATATTTTCATTGACATACAGGGCCACTCCACACCCCCCTTTGCACGTTGGTCTCTTCTGAAAAGTACATAGCCAGGTACTGAAGTCTCCCAAGTGTGGTTACTGGTAAACCACATCTCATTAATTGCTACTATGTCCAGTTTAGCCTCTGTCATTATTGCCTGCAGGTCTGGGATCTTGTTTCTCAGACTGTGAGCATTTGTGTACATGATTTTCCATTGGCCAGATTTTGGTGTGTTAGTTGTTGGGTGAGGTCTAGCATTTCCCTTGTGCATCGTATGGGGAGCTGGACCTTTTTCCTTACCTGGTGATGCAAATGAACTGCAAACATGCTGAACTCCTGTTTGATGACTAGCTGAGGGGGGAGGGGTGTTATTCCCATTTGATGTATGGGGTGCTGCACCCCTCTCCCCATTTGCTAGTTTAAATATTCTGCAAAGACATCAAACTTCTGCCCCAATGTACTGACTCACTCCTTAGTCAGATGCAGTCCATCAAGTTTAAAGAACTTTCGCTCCCAAAACTGTTGCCAGTTCCCTACGAATTTGTGTCCTTTTTCCTGGCACCAGCCCTTGAGCCACATGTTTAGCTCCCCTATCTCCCCTTCTCTGACTTTCTGTTCATCTGCCCCCCTCTCTCAGGCTGGCAGAGAAGGAGATGCCAGATGAAATGGATGATACTTTGTCACCCAGCCTGGTCAGGTGTTCCTTGGTCTCTGCAACTGACCAGCTGGTGAGATCATTAGTCCCTATGTGTACTAGGATATTAATGTTTTCTCCTGCTTCCTGAACAATTTTAGCAATGCAGTCAGTGTCTCTCCATGCTAATGTACCTGGGAGACATCTAACCATTACACCTGGCTGGAGATAGGTATCAACTCCCCGAATCATGGAGTCTCCTATGATCAGAAGTTTTTTGGATTTCCTTTTTGCTTTTTTTGTTCTGGTTCCTGTTTTGGGTGAGTTTTGTTGTGCTTGTTCCTGTGCTGCAGTGTCATGCTCTACAGTGTCCTCTGCCCTTTGTTTGATTTCAGAGATAGTGGCAGATACCTGTTTGTAGTTTTTATATGGTTTGTGGAAGTAATATGTTGGAAAGCACCGAGTGATGGGCCACCCAATTTGCCCCTCCTTACCACCTGCCAACTTCACAGATCAATAACCCTCTGCAGTCGAGGTGCTTCTGTTGGATGTTGGGAAAATGGCAGGTGGTTCTTATAATATATTTCCTCTTGAATATGAAATTTGAGGTGCACAGTCTCTGCCCATGCTGCCTGAAGCTGAGCCCTAAGATCTCCAATGGCCTAGCATGTAGGACAGTGCCCGAAATCCTGTAAAACTGCCCTTCTGAAAAGTGTTCCATAGTACCTGCAGTTAATGATATCCATTCCAGATAAGTTGCTGGGTTTATAACCTGGTCAGAGTAATTAGAAGGAAGAAAATGAAAGCAAAAGTTTGATTTTGTGTTTTGTTTGTTTGTCTTTGTATAACTTGTTATAACAAGTTAAATTACTAGTGCCCCTGTAAATGAGGTCACCGTGTGGATACCCCACTGATCCACCCCTTTCTGCTTTGCCACAGGAAATGTCATGACTGTGATACCCTATAAAAGGAGTATATTGTGGGGTGGTTGGGGATGGGGGTGGGTGGCTGGACCCTTCCCCTGCTGAAAAGAAAAACTACAGATGAAAGAAACAAGGAGGTAAGAACAGAAACAATCAGTCTGCAACAAATGCAGTAACCCTGAAAGCTTATCCTAATGATAGACAAAACTGTAAAACCTGTAAAGCATCACCTGTAATAATTTCACAGAAGATATACCCTGTAAGAAACACTTTGCTACAAGAAAAATAAAGCAGTAATAGAAGATATACCTTGCAAAATACAATTTGAATCAGAAGATTAAAGCAGTAATCTGTTAGCACACACCTGTAGGCACACCTTGTAATAATGCAGTAGAAGGTATACCCAGCAACAATAATTTGAATCAGAGAAAAATAAAGCAATAAAATGTTAGCAACAAACAGTAACAATCCCTGTGAGCATAAAATAAAAATAACAATACGCAGTAAATCTGCCTAGCCAAAAGAAGTCTTAATCCTTTCCCTTGTTCTGGTAAGGTTCTTTGCTTTGTCCTCTCTCGTACTCTCAAACGGGGGCAGTAAGAGGATTTCAGATCTAGAAGTGGGTTGCCATCTGGGGACAAGTGACCATCAAACAGTGTGGTTCACGTTAAACTCAGCTACAGAGTCAAGCCATACAAAATTGAGGGTACTGGACTTTAGGAGGGCTGACTTTGGCAAGATGGGAGAGTACCTCAGAAAAGTACTAGCAAACAGGCTAGAAGGAGGTGTGGAGCAACAATGGGGAATCATCAAAACTGCCATCGCAGAGGCAGCAAGCCTTTGTGTGAAGCAAATAAACAAATCAAAATGAAAGAAAAAGCTACTATGGTTTTCAAAAGAGGTGGCTGTGAAAGTCAGGAAGAAAAAGATAGCATTCCGGAAGTATAAGGAAACACAGAAGGAGCAGGACAGAGGCTGTACCAGTTAAGGCAGAAGGAAGCAAGGAGGAAGTCAGAATAGCAAAGGCCCAAACTGAGGAAAAGATAGCCAACTCAGTTAAGAAGGGGATAAAACCTTTTATAGGTACATCAGCGGTGAAAGACAAAGGGAAAATAGTGAGGCTGAATAGAATGACGAGTGGGTGGGCAGAGGGGACAGAAAAAGCAGGGATACTGAATGAATATTTCTGCTCAGTATTCACAAAGAGTAGGGAAGTGCCTAATCCAATTAACAGAAGCACTCTTGGTAGAGGGTCGATCCAGTCCTTTCACAGAAGAAAGGGTTCTACAAGAACTCCTAAAACTGAAGGTGGACAAAGCAATGGGTCCTGATGGAATTCACCCCAGAATTCTAAAAGAATTAAGGAGGAGCTAGTGAAACCACTGGCTACTCTTTTTAATAAATCATGGGAGGATGGTGTGGTACCC
Organism: Neoceratodus forsteri; assembly: GCA_016271365.2. NCBI lineage: Eukaryota > Metazoa > Chordata > Ceratodontiformes > Ceratodontidae > Neoceratodus > Neoceratodus forsteri. The sequence continues at coordinate 617,827,136 of CM028133.1, forward strand.
GAGGACTGGAGGAAGGCGGATGTGATTCCCTTCACAAAAGTGGGACCAAGACAGAGGCAGGAAACTACAGACCTGTCAGTCTGACCTCTGTGGTAGGGAAAGTGATGGAGTCACTTCTGAAGGAAAGAATAGTTGAGTACCTAGAGGCCAGTGGAGCACAGGACCCAAGGCAGCATGGGTTCATAGCGGGAAGATCATGTCAGACAAATCTAATAGATTTCTTTGACTGGGTGACCAAAGTAGTAGACCAGGGAGGGGCTGTGGACATGGCCTACCTAGACTTTAGCAAGGCATTTGACACAGTCCTACAGAAAAGATTAATAGTCAAATTTACCAGCCTGGGAGTGGGTCCCAGGGTGGTAGCCTGGGTAAAACATTGGCTGCACAACAGGACACAGAAGGTAATTGTAAATGGAGTCCACTCTGAAGAAAGAGGGGTTACTAGTGGGGTACCACCTGGTTCAGTATTGGGTTCAGTCCTTTTTAATGTCTTCATCAGTGACATTGCAGAGGGACTGGAAGGAAAAGTATGCCTTTTTGCAAATGACACAAAGATCTGCAACAGGGTTGATACACAAGGTGGTGTGGAAAGGATGAAAAGGGACTTGGCAAGGTTGGAGGAATGGTCAGAAGTATGGCAGCTAGGATTCAATGCAAAGAAGTGCAAAATAATGCACCTGGGAAACAAGAACCCAGGGAAGAATACACAATGGGTAGGGAGGTAGTAACAACAACAAAAAGGAAAGGGACATGGGGTAATCATATCAGATGACCTTAAGGTTAGCAAGCAATGTGAGAAGGCAGTAGGGAGGGCTGGGGGTATACTGGGATGTATAGGGAGGCATCAGCAGAAGAAAACAGGAAGTTGTTATCCCTCTGTACAGACAGTTGGTGAGACCCCATCTGAGTACTGTGTCCAGTTCTGGAGACCCCATCTCCGCAAGGACATAAACAGGATAGAGGTAGTCGGAGGAGGGCAACTAAAATGGTGCAGGGTCTGCAAGAGAAGCCGTATGAGGAGAGACTAAAGGACTTAACATGTTTACCCTTGAGGAAAGAAGGAGAGGGGACATGATAGAAACTTTAAGTACCTCAGTGGAATCAACAAAGTCCAAGAGGGTAGCATCTTTCAGAAAAGAGACTTGCAAGAACAAGGGGACACAATTTAAAAATAGAAGGAGAGCAGTTCAGGGGCAATGTGAGGAAGTATTATTTCACAGAGAGGGTAGTGGATGCATGGAACAGCCTTCCTGAGGAGGTTGTGGGATCTAAAGCTATGGGAGAATTCAAGAATGCATGGAACAGACATAAGGCAATTCTTGTGGGGGGTAGGAAGAAATAGGCTGTTGGTTAACTAGGATCTGCGGCCTATCCTGTAGGTAGGGAAATGGGCAGACTAGATGGGCCATGAGGTCCTTATCTGCCGTCAAAGTCTATGTTTCTATGTTCCTTTCAAGCAACCTAGAAGGAAAGAGCTCAGGTGACTTGGCGTTGAATCCACTTGCAAGGATTGCCAAGGATGAAGATCTGCTGCAGTTTCCCTGACACAAACCCTCGACCAGGACTACCAAGGATGGAGGCATGTTGAAGCTTCTTTGGTGAAGGATCCATGAGAGGATCACCAAGAACAAACTGGATCCCAGAGGACAACATGATGCAAGCAGGGTGGGACACGCAGGAAGAGTAGGACGCAGGATGAAGATCAGAGTGCTGTAGTGTCCAGAACCAAAAAAAACCAATAAACTGGCAGAAGCGGATACACACTGGCCATGTCGGACAGCTGGGAGTGATGGACAGTGCCTGTTCCAGGACATTCCACTTCCAGGCTGACCAAACCACAAGGAAACCAGGAACTGGCGGTCACGAGTCACACAGGATTGCACCGGTCTTGACCAATGGCAGACAACAGAGAAGGTTGTTGCTGTGAAGTTCTTCGCTGGCTGGAGACTGCTTCGGTTAAGAATCAGCTGTGAGCAATCTCACCAGAGGTGTTGCAGCAGAAGATTGAGTCCAAACACATTCAGTTGGTACTGAGAACACTGGTAAATACACTTTTCTCTGCACCAAGGTGTTTGGTTGTTGATAGGGCAATTGCCAGGAACAGGCATAAAATTGCAGAATCGAGCAATTGTTTGTTGCAGGAAATTTGCCAGGAGCAGAGGCAAATTGCTGGAATCTCAGGCAGTTGTTTGTTGGAGGAAATTTGGCAGAGCAGGGGCAATTTGCTGGAATACGGGGTAATTGTTCATTGCAGGGGCAGTTTGCCAGGAGCAGGGGCAAATTGCTGGAATCCTGGGTAATTGTTCATTTCCAGGGCAAATAACCATGATCCCAGTATAACACAGTCTTGGTACTTTGCAATCAACACAACATGTCAGATACTCGTCAATACACAATTCATCAGATGACAGTCACTAGATAACAGTTGTGTGCTAAGCACCTTTCTTTTGCTGACCCACCACACTTGTGGGTCCCTTTGGTTACTCAGATCTGGCTACCCCTGACACACCTTGGGATGAATGTCCTTCTATTCCCCGAGCCTTCCTTGCCCCTACCCACTGGGCTTACTGGTGACCAAAGGGGAGGCTGTATCCCTGTCACTACTGTGGGATTTTACCCTTTGTGGCCACCTGACCTACTCTGCTGAGCTCTCTCTCTCTCTGTGGGCCTTGCTACCCCCTTTAGGTACTTGGCCCTTTTTCCTGCCTCTTCAATTTCTGGCCTAAAGCTGCCCCTCTCTTTCAAAAGAATTGGGGCTTTTTGCTGCCCCTCAAATCTTTAGTGGGCCTGACGTTGCCCTTCAATCATGGGCCTCTTCTTCTGGGCAACTTTTACTCTCCCTGAGGCTTTCTCTCTGTTGCTGGGCCCATTTTAACTCTTTGGGCTGGACAGTGCCCCCTTTAATTCTGTTGATCCAGTCACCCAAGACTTGCTCCACCTTTAATCTTCTGGGCCTTGCTGCCCTTTTAAATAAACTATTGGCCTGCCCTTGACCTAGCTGCCAGTTACTCAAGGCGTTCCCCGCCTTAAATCTGCCCACCTTATGAATTATTTATAAATTTTCCTGTGGGCCTATAAGCAGGCCCCTCCCCATAGACATCACCATGCCCTGAATAATTAAATTAAAGAAAGGACCCCTCGCCTGATTCCCCGGTAGCGCTTCCAGTGCTAAAACAATTTAAAATTGTATTTTAAAGTAATTCTGATGGTCAGCACTCTTCTCTGTGCTGCTGCTGACTCACACCCTGGCCCTGGGTGTAGCTGATGTTGGAAGGAGGGAGGCCTCGATGGCAGAGGGAGGGAAAACCGGTGCAGGAGACAACAGGCAGTGTGGCAGATGGCAGGGGCCTTGCAGGTCTTTGTGACACCTGACGGCTTGCTTTAAAGATGCGGCTCTTCTTTCACTGCCAACGTGGGACAGAACATTTGACAATTTAAAAACAATAAACAGGGCTAAACATAGCCCACACCACTGCAGCAACCCAGCTTCTCTTTTTCCTGGCACCAGACCACTGGACTCGGCTGCAGGACCCAGAGTGCACAACTGCAGCAGCAGTCTTTGGGAATCTTCACTGGCTGGAGGAAGAGGAACACCGAGGAGTCAACAGGACTGGCTACACAACCACAGGTAAGCCACAAGTCCCTGTTGCAATCCTGTGACCCTCTCCACTCCACAGCCCAGCTCAATCTGCTGAAAAACGGCAGTTTCTCCTTTGAAAAGGTGCTCTGGGTTCTGATTCTAGAACCCCAAGCCCATGCCCAAACCAATACCCCAAGAGTTGAAAGCGGGCACCACGCGCCAGCCAGGGACAGCGGTCCCAGCATGTGGGTGCCCATTCTCATGCTGCCTGCTCCAGAAAAGGGGGGGAGATAGAATGGAGCACAGCAGGCAGCAGAGAATAAAAAAGAAACTTCTTTTTTTCTTTTCTTACTTGGTCCTGCCTGGCCACAGCAAGAGACACACACACACACACACACACACACACACAAGATCCCTTATACCTGACCCCTTTTAGCCCACACTGACAACAGGGCACCCCAGGGCACATTATTTAATTACAGAAGCCCCCCTTATTTCAGTAGTGCCCCCATACTTTGGGGCACTACAGTAATACTCCCCCTATATAGACAACTGGTAAGGCCTCTCATCAAATACTACATCCAGTTCTGGAGACCCCATCTTCAGAAGGACATAAACAGGGTGGAGGCTGTGCAGAGGAGGGCAACCCAAAATGATGAGTGGCCTACACCACAACCTGTATGGAGACAGGTTGAGGGAGCTAAATATGCATTCACTGGAGGAAAGGAGAGCAGCATTTATTACAGCCATTTTGGCCCATTTTATCAAATAAAATATAAAGCATAGGCATGCAATAATATAATTTGACATCATTTGAATATAATTTCATTTTCAAAACACATGAATAAAGTAAATCAAAATGAAAACAGAGCTAAAAAGAGAATAGGCAGGATTTTCAAACCAGATCCATGCAGCCGTATTTGTAATACGGTCTTCTGTCCACATTGATAGACTATCTGTTAAATGGTCTTGCAGTTTGGATGCAAAACCTACATTTTGTACCATTTTTTTATGCATGCACCATTTGTTTTATGTAAGGTGCCACAAATTATGGAATTTACCAGAAGCTTGGGACCCTTTGAAAATAAAGCTCCAGAGGTTTGCACAATCAGGCTGACAAACGCAGGCATGCAGTGCAGTTCCATCTGCACCTTTTGAAAATCCACCCGATGTGTTTAGAATTTGACACTAATATGATTACATTTGACTTTTAACTTATACTACAAGGATGACGTTAGTCTATGTTTTGCAAGAAGCACCAAGGATGATTTGCCATTTGCTGGGAGGAGAGACTGAAGGAAGTAGAAGAGCTAAAGCAAGAATTATAAAATTAGTTTATAATGGAAATAGTTTATGACATCAAGAGGCTACCTAAAAAAAGAACTAGCAAGAACAAAATACTAGTACTTACTTCTGTCTACTGCTCTGAAGGAAGGAGCTAATAGTCTGCTGTATGCCAAGCCGTGGCTGCCACTTAAACAGTATGTAATGCAGTTAGTGGTACACATAAGATAAAATCACTGCCCATGTCTTAAAATACATCTTTTATATTCTGCATGGTATGTACTAGCTGCATACTCTATGTAGAGGGAAAAGAGGTATGCTACATTATTTATTAGAATGTGGATTTTGTAGCGTGGAGCGTTAGTGCCTGAATATTAATTGCTGTGTTGTCCTTTCTGGGCAGGCAAGGAAACTCCTTCTACTAATGAAATAAAAAAGTTTCAGTGTTTCTTAAGTGGATTAAACATCCTTGTTTTCCTACTTTGTTGAAAATGCATGCTAACAGATAATGAAAAAGTGCTCCATTAGGACACATTTAAAATCTATGCTATTAAAAACATCTTCGTACCTGCTTATGTCATAGCGAGGCGCAGCTGCTTGGTTGTGGCATTTAGTACTTGATACCTGCTTTAACTGATAAGCTGTATAATGGCTATTAGCAATCTGTTATATGCAGTAGCAAAACAATTACCTGCTTGTTGTAATATGAAACTGCTTTATTTTATTCTTTTGTTAATCAGGTAAGGCCCACTAGGCACAAGTGCCTGTTTTCGGGGGAGGGGGATCTTGGAGCACTGGGGAGATTAAGTGATTTGTTCAGAGTCACACAGTATGCAAGTAGATGTTGCAAGACTCAAACCCAGGTTTGCTGGATGTACCAAGCTCATTCACAGCTTGTTACTCTAACCTCTAGGCTAGTGTTGTAAGTCCTGCCACCTCACCAGTAATGATAAATAACTTATTACAAGTCAGGCCACTGTGTGTCTAATTTATATTATGTATTCTAAAGTAAAACTTTAAAGTGAGAGTGTTTTTTGAAGAGTTAGCACTTTCTGTTTGATTTCACTGCTCTAAGTGCAGCAGAAGCCATTATGATTTATGACTTATCAGTCATTGTTCAAGCTGCTCTCCCATTAGTTTAGGTTTCCTTTGTGATCTGCCTAAACTGAGGATAAATATATTACCCCCATTTAAAATGCCACAGTGACTACAATAAATCAAGTATCTATGAGGTGTAACTCTCACATACTATATACAAACTGTCGCTATGCTGGGTGCATTCTCAGCATTTATCTCCACTTTGGCTAATTCAGACAGGAACCCATATGAACAATGGGACACCACCTTGCACAATGCCTGATGGCATCATAATGACCACTTACTGCAGAAAACAGCAGTGAAATCAAACCGAACCACTTAAATATTTGTAAAAAATACTAATTGAAAAGCTTTACAATTTTAAATACATTGTATATACTGGGCACACAATGGACTGACTCAGAATATGTCAGTTGTCACTTCTGTGGGGGAAGCACTTACATAACGTTATTGTCCTGCACCTTAGTCATGAACATAAATGACACATTCTGAGTTAGACCGTTGCATATCCTATGCTGTATATATGGTGCTAATCAAAAAGTGCTATGTTTCTGCTATGTATCCCAGAATGTAAATGTTACATGTATGTCTGCTGTCTAATGTGGACTATTTATAGAATAATAGAAAGGTGGCTAAGAATTACATAGCTAGTATTCCACAGAGGAGATCTACTGGCATCATAAACCATGAGAGTGAAGGTTGAGTGGTTTATAAATGTCACACAGATCCCAAAATGGGACTGTATAGCCTCCATTTCAGAAGAGCCAGTTACAGATGCAGGGGAAAAACACCAGGATGAAGAGCAAGTGGTAACAAAGGCACTGTGTGTGAAGTGATGGTGGTGGTGGCAGTGGTGGTGGTGGCAGTGGTGGAGGTGGTGGTGGTGGTGAGGAGCTGAGAAATCACCTGACGAGGTGAAATTTTTAAAGTCAAATGCCAGCAGTTTAAGAGGCCTAAAATGGGTAAAGATTTAAAACAGTCAACTATTTTTAATAATACCAATTTTAGTTTTAGAACATTGAGAAATCATTGAGAATACATTGTGTGCTATTACAATGATGATTTTAATGGGCCTAACAAAAATGACAGCCCATCTAGATGGGTATTTAAGGAGGCTTTGTAACAGCTTTGTAACTTCATCATCTGGTACTCTCCCAACTGTCCCCCTTCCTCTACTCCTCCTATTTCCTAAGCCCGATTAAGGATGGATTTAGGCCTGTGCCATCCCTACTCAGACATATTGTCATCATCCAGAAAAGTATGGATCATGCCTGATCATATCTGTTTTCTTTATCAGCCTGGACAAAGCCTTTAACACTGTTGCCAACCCCCTCCGACTGAACAAATGTGCATGGGCTAGACTACTGGGCCTTACAGTCAAATGGTTCGGCTCCTACTTGATGAACAGACCCCAAGCAATCATCCTGGGTGGGCCCCCATAGACAGATCAGGTGTACTCCACGGCTTTGTCCTTGGTCCCACTCTGCTTTCAGTTTTCCAAAATGACCTCCCCAAGGCATGTTTCTCCTTGTAAATTCATATGTGCATGGATGAGTCCATGAGTTTTCCCTGTGGTTACTGTGCTGGCTAGCTGGCTGCACTGCTCCAGCAAGATTCCATCAAAATCCAGCAGGGCTCATTGTCAATTTGTTTACCCTTAATGCTAAGAAAATGGCTTTGGTGACCTTTGGAACCAAATTGAAACTGACCAAAATCCAGTCTTTCACAGTCTTCAAGATCTGGGATGGCTCCCACTTAGAGGATATTGCACGCCTTTATACTTCTGGGTGTCTGACTGGACCATTATCTTGACTTCTTCTTCCATACTAACGCTATCCACAAGAGATTCCTCCCAACCATTACAGGATCGAAGACAGGCTCCCCATCCACCTGTCAGAAAACTGTTCTGTAAAGTATCACCTCTCTTTTGATCACAGGGATGTGGTGCATGGTGCAGCCCCCTGGACAGACTGACTCCATCTTTCACTCCTGTCACTTTGCCTTTGACTGTGTTCCCTGAACTCATCACTGGTCTCTTTATTCTACCTTCTCCCCCCCCCCACACTTGAAGTTAGATGCCTTATTCTTTATTTTTTTGATCATATAATATTTTATTGAATTTATAATTTTTTTTTACATTAGGCAATAACGCAAACAAAGAAACAAAAGCACGATGCCATGTCTGGCCCACCTCCCATCATCTCCTCCTCCTCCTCCTCTGTCCTGAAAACTTTACTCTGAGACCATACCTCTATTGTCTGCTCTTGCACTGCCCCCCCCAACTTATCTTCCAAATTCCCTTCATATGGCCTTCCCATCTACTACACCTATTCCTCTTTCTTGGTTTTATTTATTGTATTATTCTCTGCTAATATGCCTTGTCTATTCATAGCTAGTTTATAGGAGAAATGCCTGTGTCTTCTTTAACAGGTGTGTTTGAATACTGATTCATATTCTGTTATTGTTCCATAATTATTGTGTGCTTCTGATTTACAGTACACACTGGTGCTAAGTATCATTTTCTGAAGTCAACTTGGATGGTTGCAACATCAATAAAAAAGATAGAGTTGGAAAGAGGGGTGGGGGCTATGTTATATGAAAGCAATAAGACATGATGGGGTGTGTGCTAGAAGTGTCTAGCACATACCCCTGGAGTGTCTTATTGTGCTTATGAAATGGGCACCGTAGCTGTTCATGTATGAGAAAACTAAAATTCAAAGGACTAAGCAGAAAAAAAGTTATATCTTTGTCTTAATTTGATATAAAGTAGTTCCTCAACCTGCATCAGTGTCCTGTATTTTTCTTTTTGAGTGAAGGAGTTTTATTCTACTGTGTCATCCATGGTCGCAGGTTTCCTGAACTGGTTGCCATGGCACTAGCTCATCTGTCTACCCCCACACACACACACACACACACACACACACACACTTGTTTTTGTCACATTTTGAAAATTCGGTGTTTGGAGATGGCAGTGGATATGACTGTTTTGTTTTTGTTTTTTTTAATTCTGTTGTACTTTTGTACTGGGTGGTATGGGTGAAGAGATGCCGACGATGTGTGCTGCACTCAGGAAGGAAATGCAGAACTACAGAAGCACTCTCAGCACAGTAGTTAATGAAAGAGAGAGAGAGAGAGAGAGAGAATCTGCAAACAAATAAAAACAGGTTAGTGACAGTGTCGAAACAGTAAGTGGGTGGGAGTCAAGGAGCAGCCGGCGAGTTGGACGATGAGAGAGCGGGCGAGTGAGTGAGTGGGCAGGCAGGCCAGTGGGGGACATACACTACAAGAAAAAGGGTGAAATTTAATCAGAGAAATACATTTTTGTGAAATATGTAATGAATTACATGTTTTTTGAAGGGGAAAAGGCACTGTAAGATGTTATTTGTGATAGTTTTTGTGGTGCACTTGAAGGGGATTAGAGAAACAAAATGACAGTCCTTAACATTCTAAAGCTTTTATAATATTCCAAATGGGCATTAATATGCTTTTTTTTTTTATGGTACTGCATCAAGGCTGCCAGTACTTGATTTTAGCTGTGAGCTAGACACCTTCAGAGCACAGCTAACAACTAAGCAGAAGACCGGAAATCTGAAGCCCTTTTCGTAAAGATAGATAAATAGATAGATAGATAGATAGACAGACAGACAGACAGACAGACAGACAGACGGATGAATTTGTGTGTGTGTGTGTGTGTGTGTGTGTGTGTGTGTGTGTGTGTGTTAAGAATAATTTAATTGTTATTAATCATGAGATTTATACTCATGTATGTTCAGCATCTGTTTGACTTTCTTTCTTTGACTCTTATGCTTGGTTGTACTAGACCCTTAATAGTGACTGCTGTTTATATTCCTCAAGGCTACATAAATAATAGCTTCCGATCTATCTCTAACCTTAAATGCTCCCTTCCCAAAAGCAGAGGGTGGACTGTGACTGAAGACTTTATTGTGAACTGGTCAGGGCTGACAGTATAACCTGGAGGTTAGAGTAATGACAAGCTATGAATGAGCTTGGTACTATACATCCAGGAGACCTGGGTTTGATCCCCACAACCACCACTTGCATATTGTATGACTGAGCAAGTCACTTAACCTCCTCAGTGCTCCTGGGACACCCCTGAAACAGGCCTTGTGCCTAGTGGGCCTACCTAGTCACAAAAGAATAAAAAAATATATATATGGTGGTATTCCTGATATTAACCAATTGAAAATTACTGAAAATCCAACAGGAGTTATTTAAAAATCTGGTTATCAATCTATTATTGATTGCATTTTAGTATTCCAAAAGGCACGTCTGGGTGATATAAGTGATGATAGCCATGTTACCTGTTATTGGTCTGCTAAAAAGCCTCATTTGCCCATGTTACTATTCACCTGGGGAACATTAATTCCATTGATGTGTCTGCCTTACTTTCTGCCTTGCCCAATACTGACTGGTCTTTTTTTAGATCAAAGTTTAGAGGCTGATTCAGCAATGAAAGCTTTTTGTCAGAAACTTGATTCTATTTTTTTTCCCAATTGTGTAACCAGGAGTGGCACACTAAGCTGAAAGCTTGATTACAGGTGCGACCTGGGAGTACAGGGAAGTTAAGTGACTTGTTCAGGGTCACATAGTGTGCAAGTGGGGCTGTGGGATTCAAACCCAGGTCTCCAGGTTTGCAGCTCAGAACCTTAAACCGCTGCATTATAATGCCTCTCTATTTGTGACACCTTGGCCCAGGTTTGTAGAATTAGATTGAGAGTTAATAAGCAAAAGTGGGTAACTCCGGATCAGCTGTGTCAAATGAACTTAAGAGATAGACTCTGGAAGAATTATCATAAAACAAAGAGCCCAAAGTTTCATATTTAAAATAAGCAACAACATAATAAGTGCAAGTCAATAGTTTGGCAGGTCAAATTCAGATATTATTACGACAGGCAATTCCTTTCCATTATAAATACTCCTTCTCCTGGAAATGACTGAATAAAATGCTTCATGGAAAACAGAAGGCTCACATATTCTCATTGAATATTGATGGCAAACTTAAAACCAATTCATTTACAATTGTACATTCTTTAATCAAATTTTTGATACACTGGACAAATATGTTCCAAAGGGATACCCTAATAAAGTTGCAATTATGATATTTGGGCTTACCTTCATGGGTTTTCCCTTGATTTTATTTTAACATTTTATCTGAAAGTAAGGTTTTTAAATTATCTCTCTAAAATGTGCACTCACCCTGTGATAAGGATAAATGGGATTGATTTAAAGCTGCTTAAATCTGCTTTGGATATATTAGTGGTGAAAAAAATATTTCCATCTGCAGACAAGCTACTATGACATTTGTATTCAAAGCTGGAGATCCAACAAGCGCTAACAACTAAAGGTCATTTTCTATGCTGTTTCCCCTACCCAGACTGCATGAAATAATCATTTTGACCACTTATTTGACTGCTTTGATAAATATAACATCTGAACCCCTTTGCAGCATGGTTTTAGGTAACAGCACAGTACCACTACAATCCTAGTAAGGTTCTCAGCTTATGTGCAATGGGTACTTGACTCTGGTCAGACTGGTGATGTTGTGTTCATGAACCTAAATGATTCTATGTCATAAGGTTCGGCAATCATCCTTATGGTGAGTGTATATTGCCGAAATTCAATTTTGGCAATGTACAACCCCGGTGACAGAGAAAACGGTGGAAGGAATTGTATTTTTTACTTTTATGTGGGAGGCTGCACCCGTAGGGGCGAACTTGTACCCGGACCCGAACCCTGCATCCCAGCCACCCCAGGCCAGCACCCACCCCACCACGCCACAGAGTCAGTTTGGCAGCTGATCATGACACCACCCTTCTCAAATCCTCCCACCCTTGCTTGGAATGCCTGCTCCCCATGCATGTACGTGTAGCGACATCCCGACAACATTTATGAACCCTCCCTATCCAGTCACCCTCCATACTCCTTTGCTGTTCAGACGCACACAAGTGGGTCACCATTTCGGTAGGCGCCCACTTGCAACATGCCCACATCACAGTATACCAACCTGAACACTGCATTTGATTTGGTTACTCATATATGTATTTAGTTTTTATTTACCAGGCAGGTGCACTAGACAGAACATGTGCCTATTTTCGGGCATGACCTGGGAGGTTACAACACAGGAGGTTGTCACAACAACATACAAGATACAGGAGAGTCTATACAGTTGCTTAGCAGTGCAGAGAAGTAAACCAAAAGAAACAAAATACAATAGGTGATAGGCATGATGCAAGCTACAGGGCAATGTACATCAGTAAGACACAAATAACAAGTGCAGAAATAGGTTACATACATACAATTGGTGATCAGCATTACAAACAAGTGCAACAGCTCAGAATAATTACTGCTCTTCCACTTGTTGGTCTTTAGACACTGAATTTCTGGAGATGCTATGTTGTGGTTTGAAAATGATTTGTGTCAACAGAAGCAGAGAGTAAATAATGCATTTATCCTTTTATCCACGATAGAGATGGGGTGCCCCTAGGTTCTATCCTGTGGCCTCTCCTTTTTACCATCTTTCTCAGTTTATTACCCCAGGCATGTACAGCAACACATGTTGCCGTATGCTGATGATTATTTTTTAAGTTTACTGATAGAGATTTCCTATGCAGTGCTGTACAGCATGATTGTAATTGTTTACAGTGTTGGTTTCAGCAGTCTAAAGTGCCTTTGAAGGTTTCTAAGACTAAACTGATGTTGTTTAGTGGCTCTAAGAAAAAGGTGTTTGACAATCTGTTTTATGATGCTCATACTTTTGACAAGGTATTAATTGAACAAGTTGGTCATTTTTAAATACCTGGGTCTCCCCATTGATAGGACACTTTCCCTTAAGAATAACATAGGCAGAGTTTTCAAACCTATTCATAAACAGCTTGGTTTAACATGTAGAGTTAAGTCCCTGTTAACTCCAGAACCTAGGAGACTACTGGTGCTGCTTGCTAGTGCCTGTGATTCCTTACATGCTTCTGTTCTGGTGTGTTGTTTAGGATGCTGCACTACTAAGGGTGAGAGTTCTTCATAACAGGATAATGGGTGTTGTTTTTGAAACTAATCTTACAGTGCATCATTAAGACTTGTTTGCCATTTTAAATTTTAAAATTGGTTGTCTTTTGATGATCGGTGTACCTACTTTTCATCCTTATTTATGCATACAATTTTTAAGGTTTGTGGTTCTCCTCTTCTGACTGAACCATTTCCTCATACTTATTCTGACCATTTAACCAGATCTGAATGATTTTATTTTACTAATTGTTTTTCTGCCTACACCTGTGTAGCTCCCATCTGACATCTTGCCCCCAGTCCCGTAATCCACCCACCTCAGGACTTGCCTTCCACCTCTTGTACATCCATGGCTGGGTGAATGCTTAGGTGGGTGGTGCAGAGTCTGCAGAGCACACGTCATCATCCTGCTGGCTCTACCTATTTTTCCCCTGTGAGTGTTTTTTTTCCCTCAGGCCAGCATGGGTGCAATGGCACACAGATGCTGCATGAAGACTCAGCATTCCTCAGCAACCTGCACTTGGCCAACCAGGAAGTGACCGCTGCAGCACCACCCAGCTTCCATTAGGTGGTGACCAAGAAGCAGGTTGCACTGTTCCCCCCTCCCCAAAGGAGGAAAGTTGTTGTGGAACACTCAATTGTCCTTCCTTGGCCGGCCTCTATGACCTCTGTTTGTTCCCAAACCTGGGTCGCAGGTGCAGCTGAAAGCAAAGCCCCCTGCCTCAGCTCACCACGCCACTTGGCTGACATAACCAGATCTCAATTTAAACTTCTTTTTAAGGTCTCATTTATGAGGACAACCAGAGGATAAAAATATTTTACTTATAGAACAACCAGAGGCTATAACTCTTCACCACATTCATTAATCAATTGTACTTCTTGTTCATGTCTTAAAAGTGAGTTAAAACTTTGTGTATGATCACAAAGCTCTGTAACTTTTTTTGTTTTATAACTATGCTTTATATTTTCTCATTGTAAAAGTGTTATATTTGTATTTCATACCCAGATCAACACAAAAATTGGCAGAATTATTTGTTGGGCCACCTGGGTAAATAACTATATAAAACCAGATCAAACAGCTGGCCCACCAGTGCAGCAACTGGGCAACCACTTAGGACACCAGTGACCCAAGTTCGGAAGTGGGCTCCGGAAGCTGGAGGGCTGGCCAGGAGGGAGGAGGACTGAACGCCCAAGGAACTGCTCTCCTCCTCTGGGTGGGGGAGGTATTGCAGCACTCACTGCATGCCTGGCACCTAACAGAGTGCTAAGGGAAGGCTACCAGGGCTTACCAAGTCATGGGTGGAGGGGCAGGCAGATGCCAATGTCTTCCTGTGGGTGCGTAGGTCAACATCTTGGCATCATGGTATGCTACATCCCTCTTGGGGGTACCACTACACCAAGCAAAAACCTCCCCCAAGCCTCAGGACCTCCTGACTCAGCTACTGACCCCATACATCGCAGCCGTGGGGGTGTCCTGGGCATTACTGTCCCATGGGATGGCTCCACCACAAGGGGTAAACTCATGGGATTGGAAGTCCTGCAGTGTGGTGGTAACCAGGCAGCAAGAACAGCTGAGGCAAAGCATCTGCTGGGGAGCATAAACTATAAATTAAAAGAAAAAAATTATATCAAACCATTTTAGAGCTGCAATATATTGTTTAGATTCTTGATATGCTCTTTATATTGTTGTTAGAATTCCTTTCTGTTCTACCATAGCACTCTGTGGATAAAAGGGATAAACACTATGTCATGCAATACTAAAATGGTGCTTCCCAACAGTGTGTAAACCACAAATACCCACAGAGTTTACTGAAGAACCAATTAAGATAGAACAAGAACAGAACTACTCAGCTAGTTAAACAATAAAGAAGGCCATGTGATCTAGTAGGAGGCATTGAGATGTAGTGGTTAGAGCACCAACTTTGTCACTGGATAATCACAGGTTCAAACCATAGCAGAGCCAGATGTTTCTTGTGTGACCTTCTGCAAGGCATTTAACCTTCTAGTGCTTCAGTCCACCCAGCAGTGGACATGAATAGCAGCAGAACGCCACTGGAAATGTGATGTTGTACCTCAAATGAGATATCATGGGTAAACAAACTGTAAGTGATAAAGAATTGAAACCCATATCTAAAAATTAGATTCTAGAAGAAAAATGTCTTACAGGCATAAAACAGTAAAAACCCATTTCCTCCAACAGAGCTTTTAGAAATCCAAATTTTCTACTGCCTAGTTTTGATACAAAATGGCTGCTTCACAAGGATTTCTTCTGTTTTGGCTGCCTATACTTAGATTCCACATCTGCATAGTAAATTTGTACATGCACACAAGTTCTTTGCTGCTGGACTTGCTGTACGCCTGTTGTTTTTGCAGTGTCTCATTTTGAATATCTGCTCAAGTTAATACTTTTTACCCCTGGACTTTTTTATTTTATTTATTTGTTTACCAAGTAAGTACACTGGTCCCAGGGACCCTTTTCAGGCACAACCTGGGCCAGCTAGATGGCACATACAATATAAGACAGTTTCCGAGAGTAACAGTACAGGTATAGAAAAGGAAGACACTACCTTCCTGGTTTACATTGACAGCATCTAGCTGACAATAAAAGAGTCCACTTTACTGAGATCACATACAGCAGCAGTATTTTACAGTTTACCTAAAGGATTGCCTTTAGTATTTGTGCACATTATCATAATATAATGGTTATTGTGCTCCCCCTGTAGCCTTCTCACTAGGCCCTGTCTGGAAATAAGCTGTTCTTGGTTCTGCATGCTTTCCTGGTGAACAATTTCAAATAAATTAATAAATATCAAAATATGGATAGGGTTTGAGTTTGAGCTGCACAAACTGCACAGTTTGTAAATGGGCTTCTGGTAATTAGGGCGGCTGGCTTGTTCAGATTATTTTACCAGACCAGTCATTCCCTAATCCCCTTAATTCCTACAATCCAAGCCTCACATCTTGGCCCTTTGGTAGCTCACTGACTCACTGTAATCTTCAGAGTAGGTGCCAGGGTTCCACCAGCAGGACTAATATGATTACTATGGGCAGCAATACCTCCTGAACTTCAGATAAATCAAGTAGTCCCTGGCTGCAGGCCTCCTAGTGGTATAATCATCATCTTTATTTTCAATAAAGCCTCATCACGAAAGTTTGAAATGCCACACATATGAAATACATAAAAAATATTGTAATGTATAAAATCACAGTATTTACATATACATCAGGATAATACATATCAGGATCTCTTCAATCATTGTGACAGTAAAATGTACTCTCAAATGCTAGGGAGAACAGATGGGTCTTTGGGAACCCTTTAAAAACCTCCACCGAGAAGATCTAACATAACTGTCATTGTATACTTTGATTATGCTAAAGCCTTTCAGAAGATCCCATACTGGAGAAAACAACTGAACTTCATGATCTTTGCAAATTATCTGACTAGGTGGCATGTAGTGGAATGCAATTTAATACAAGCAGATGTAATTATGCACTTTGACAAAATAATGCCAAACATTTCTGGTTTCTAGATGACACTAAATAAAGTACTACTGAGTCTGAGAGAGACTTGAGTGTGAAAGTGAGCAATGATTTAGACCCCAGAAAATACTGTAAAAATATAGTCAGGAACACAAATTATTTAACAATAGCAATCATAAGAAATCTGGTCAGCAGTCATAAGGCTATTGTTTTGAAGCTCTATACACTGTACATCAGCCAAACCTTGATTACTGTTCACAGTTCGGGATCTCTTACCCTAACAATATCATCAGGGTGCTTGAAAGGGTACAAAGGAGGGCCACAGCAATGATCACAAGCATCAAAGATCTGATCTGTGAGGACAGACTTTCTGCCTTATACCTTTGTAGCTCAGAACAGAGGCACTTGAGGGGGGGACTCACTATTTATGTACAAGACAGTAGGAGACAGTGATTGAATGAGCAGCCCAGATATAACATTTCATGAAAGTGCACATTTTACTAGAGGGCACAGTAAAGCATTGCTAAAACCATGTTTTAATAATAATAGGCTTTATGGATTTTTCATAAATAAAATCATTAGACCATGGAATGCCCTCCCACCTGAACTTGTAAGCTGTCCTGAAGTATTTTAGAACACACAAACATGTGAACATATGAAGAAGCCAGCAGAAGAAGGTCATTCAAGCTATCCAGTCTGCTCATACTGCAAGTTCCTCAGCTTACGTTACTGATGTTGCCTCTCCTTCCTTGGTCCTCCATCCTCACCATCTGCCCCCCCCTCCAGCCCCATATTTACCCATTATGCCTATCCCCAAATCATTCAAAATGGGGTTAGATGATTACATGAGCGACATGTTTGGTAGAAATTGACCTACAAATCAATAAAGGATAGTTATCATGGGCTAATATCCTTTTACTATTCTTAATTCCTTTAGTATGAACTTTAGTGTAAACTGTGATGGTAAGGAGTTCCACAAGTGCAGGAAGGCCACACAAAAGAACCTGTCTCCCAAGGACTTCAAGTGCTTAAGTGGTACTACTAATAGATTCTCCCTGTTGGAGTGGAGAAGATGATCCAGGTTGTATGGGTGCAGCAGCTCTCTTATGTACCCTTTTATGGGCACAGAAAACAGTTATAACCGTAGACAAAAAAGTCTGAAGGGTTATCCACTGACACTTGCTGGTCAGTAAGGACTTAAACTAAAGGAACACCAAACCACTGAATCTTTCACAATTTCTAAGGTGATCCATCAAAATCCCATGGTCCACGGTGTTAAATGCTGATGGAAGGTCAAAGACTATTCCTCCCAGTCCCATACAAGGAACAGACTGTTTGGCACTTTCACCAAGGCAGTCTCTGTGCTGTGTTAAGATCTGATACCTGACTGGAGCAGTTCGTAGATATATTGCAGCACATGTACCTCCAATTGTGACACAGCTCCCTTCTCAGTTACAGTCCCTAAAATGGGGAGGTTTGAGATAGGTCTGTAATGGGCCAGAATCTCTGGGTCCAACAACTGTTTCATTATTTTTGTCACTCAAATGTTACAGAATTTTTGGAATATGCAATAAAAATCAGAGCGTACATGTACATTAAAACATTGCTAACAGGTAGGCACAGTAAAAAGGGAACAGTAAAAACAAAGTTGCTGTTTTGTTAACATAATATAAAAGGTGATAGGTATTGTCTTGCTGATATCATTTCATCTTTTCCAACATCCCACTGGTATCTAGCTTAAGGATAATTTCAGGCCTTGTTGTTCAAATATAACACAATTAAAGCTAGGTTAAGGTGTCCCTGTGTAAAATATGTATCCCACTTCAACCATCCAGGTTGAAGACTAGGTTTGCTGGCAAAGGCATCTAGCTTCATCTGAGCTTTTTCCTTCTAGGTTGCTTGTAAGGACAGAGCAAAGAACCTTACCAGAGCAAGGAAAAGGATTAGGGTTTCTTTGGCTAGGCAGATTTACTGTGTGTTATTATTTTCTTTTGTTTTCACAGGGATTGTTACTGTTTGTTGCTAACATTTTATTGCTTTATTTTTCTCTGATTCATATTGTTGTTGCTGGGTATACCTTCTGCTGCATTTTTACAGGGTGTGCCTACAGGTGTGTGCTTACAGATTACTGCTGTAATCTTCTAATTCAAACAGTCTTTTGCACAGTATATCTTCTGTTACTGATCTATTTTTCTCTGTAGCAAAGTGTTTCTTACAGGGTATATCTTCTCTAAAATTGTTACAGGTGGTGCTTTACAGGCTTTACAGTTTTATCTATCATTAGGCTAAGCTTTCAGGGCTACTGCATTTGTTGCTGACTGATTGTTTCTGCTCTTACCTCCTTGTTTCTTTCATCTGTCATTCTTCCTTTTTGGCAGGGGAATGGCCCAGCCAACTACCCTCATCCCCAACCACCCCACAGTACACTCCTTTTATAGGGTAGCACAGTCATGACAGTTCCTGTAGCAAACCAGGAAGGGGCAGATCAGTGGGGTATCCACACAGTGACCTCATTTACAGGGGCACAAGTAATTTAACTTGTTATAACAAGTTATACAAAAACAAACAAAACACAAAATCCAACATTTTCTTTCATTTTCCTCTTTCTAATTACTCTGACCAGGTTATAAACCCAGCAACTTATCTGGAATGGATATTATTAACTGCAGACACTGCAGGACACTTTTCAAAAGGGCAGTTATAGAGGATTTAGGACACTGTCCTACATGCTAGGCCATTGGGAGATCTATGGGCTTAGCTCCAGGCAGCATGGGCAGAGATTGCGTGCCTCAAATCGCATATTCAGGAGGAAATACATTATAAGAACTGCCTGCCATGTCCCCAACATCCAACAGTAGCACCTTGACCACAGTGGGTAGTTGGTCTGGGAGGCTGGCAGGTGGTTAGGAGGAGCAAATCAGGTGCCCCACCACTCGGTGCTCTCCAACATATCACCTCCACAAACTATATAAAAACTACAAACAGGTATATCCCTCTATCTCCGAAATCAAACAAAGGGGCAGAGGACACTGCAGAGCAGGACACTGCAGCACAGGAGCTAGCACAACAAAACTCACCCAAAACAGGAACCAAAACAAAAACAGCAAAAAGGAAATCCAAAACACTTCTGATCATAGCAGACTCCATGATTCGGGGAGTTGATACCTATCTCCAGCCATGGGTAATGGTCAGATGTCTCCCAGGTACATCGGTGTGGAAAGACACTGACCACATTACTAAAATTGTACAGGAATCAGGAGAAAATATCAATGTTCTGGTGCACATAGGGACTAATGATCTCACCAGCCAGCCAGTTGTGGAGACCAAGGAACACCTGGCCAGGCTGGGTGACAAACTATCATCCATTTCGTCTGACATCTCCTTCTCTGAGATCCTGCCAGCCTGGGAGAGGGGGGCAGATGGACGGAAGGTCAGAGAAGGGGAGATAGGGGAGCTAAACATGTGGCTCAAGGGCTGGTGCCAGGAAAAAGGACACAAATTTGTAGGGAACTGGCAACAGTTTTGGGAGTGAAAGTTCTTTAAATTTGATGGACTGCATCTGACTAAGGAGGGAGTCAGTGCATTTGGGCAGAAGTTTGATGTCTTTGCAGAATATTTAAACTAGCAAATGGGGAGAGGGGTGCAGCACCCCATACATCGAATGGGAAGAACACCCCTCCCCCCCCTCAGCTAGTGATCAAACAGGAGTTCAGCATGTTTGTAATTTATTTGCATCACCAGGTAAAGAAAATGGTCTGGCTCCCCATACAATGCACAGGGGTAACATCAGACCTCGCCCAACAACCAACACACCAAACATGACAGCTAAGGGGGAGGTTCTGATAATGGGAGACTTCAACATGCCAGATAAAGATTGGTCAATACCAGCAGGAACCTCTGCCAGAACTAGACACATAGTGGATTCCCTGCAGGGTGAGGGCCTCAAAAAACTGGTACAATAACACACAAGAGACAGGGCTATCCTGACTAACAGGGAAAGGATCACAGATCTCCAGGTAGAAAGTCACCTGGGGGCCAGTGACCATCACGTGGTATGGTTCAATTTGGCCACTAGAACTAAATAATTCTATTCCAAGGCAAAAATATGGGACTTCAGAGAAGCAGACTTTGATAAGATGGCCAACAGAGTTAAGCTAGCCCTGGCAAGAAGAAATACAGGTGAGGGGTACAGTCAAAGTGGGCAAGTATTAAGGATGCAATACTTGAAGCAACATCCCATTGTGACAGAGAGAAAAAGAAGTGCAAAAGAAGGAGGAAACCACTTTGGTTCTCAAAAACAATAGCAGAAAAGGTCAGAGCCAAAAGGCTGTCCTTCAGGAAATGTAAGGGAACGCAGCGGGATGAAGATAGGGAGGCATAGCAAACTTCCCTAAGGGAAGCAGGGAAGGCAGTAAGGTAGGCAAAGGCCAAAACTGAGGAAACACTAGCACAAACAGCAAAAGAAGATTGCAAAACTTTCTATAGATGCCTTAGTGAAAGGAGAAAATCCAGAGGAGGTATTGCTAAGATAAAAGGGGATAAGGGGGCGTGTGAGGAGGACCATGTAAAAGCATCTATCCTAAATAGATACTTCTGCTCAGTATTTACTGAGGAGAAGGTAGGGCAGGGCCCACAGCTCAGCACCATGGACACAGGGGGGAAGGAGGTGTGCACTAGTACCTTCACAAAAGAAAGGGTCCTACAAGAGCTCGATAAGCTCAGGGTAGAGAAGGCAATGGGGCCTAATGGCATACATCCCAGGGTACTAAACGAGCTAAGGGTGGAACTAGCAGAGCCATTATCAGAACTGTTTAGGGAGTCTCTGAGCACATGAGAGGTCCCAGAAGACTGGATAAGGGCTCATGTGATCCCATTCCACAAGAGTGGTAGCAGGGAGGAGGCAGGGAACTACAGACCAGTCAGTCTTACCTCAGTAGTGGGCAAGATCATGGAGGCACTCCTTAAGGAAAGGATAGTGCAACACCTGGAACCCATAGGAGCACAGGATCCAAGACAGCATGGGTTTACAACAAGAAGTTCCTGTCAAATTAATCTCATAGATTTAATTGACTGAGTAACCAAAGTGGTGGATCGAGGGGGAGCAGCTGATGTTACCTACCTTGACTTCAGCAAAGCTTTCAATACTGTTCCACATAGAAGACTGATTAATAAGCTGGGTAGGCTCAGGGTGGGTCAGAAGTTGGTCAACTTGGTGGCAAACTGGTTGAAGGGCAGAAAAACAGAGAGAGGTGGTAAATGGTATACAGTCAGAAGAGACGCAAGTCATAAGTGGGGTATCTCAAGGATCAGTCCTGGGGCCAGTCCTCTTCAATATCTTCATCAGTGGGAGCCGGCCCGCCGGTGCAGCAGTAGGGTTACCGCTTGCGGCACCAGCGACCTGGGTTCAGGAACGGACTCGGGGAACTGGAGGGCCGGCCGGGGGGAGGAGGATCGAGCACCCAGAGGCTGCTCTCCTCCTCCTCCGGGTGGGGTGGGATGCTAGTCCCGCTGCGATACCACCACCTGGGTGACCACGGGTGGTGGTGCTGTGAGGACTGCATGTAGCAGGGAGGGAAGACGTCCACCGGGAGCCAGAACTTTAGCACGCTGTGACGTGCGTAGCTCCTAGGCTCTCCTAGCGCGCAGACGTTCTATGGGGACGGGTGAAAAAGGAAAATACCCTCCAGTGCTCCCTGTAGATGGAGCTTCAGGCCCTGATCCTAGGGGCCCCTGCCAGCACAGATGACGGATCCCCAATGAAACACAGTCCCTCGGGGCGGTGGAAGGGGGGCGCCTGCCTCATACCCGCCTGGGGGTCAAATCAAGGCAGCGTGTGGGGATGACTGCACCCGATGCCAACAGACGAGCAGGGACACACAAGGCCGTAGGAGACTCCCGAAGGTGAGGAAGCACCAGGGTGAGAAGGGGGCATAAAAAGAAAGTATAAAAAAAATATATATATATATCTTCATCAGTGACATTGCAGATGGACTGGAGGGTAAGGGTTGTCTGTTTGCAGATGAAACCAAAATCTGCACCACAGTAGATGATCCAGATGGGGTGGGCAGAATGAGAAGAGATCTGGATAAACTGGCAAAATAGTCAGAAGAGTGACAACTAGGGATTAATACAAAGAAGTGCAAGATCATGCACATAGGTGAGAGAAACCCTGAAGCCACCTATAGGTTGGGAGGGGAGTTGCTGGCAGTCACAAGAGAAGAAAGAGACTTGAGCATCATCATCACAGATGATCTGAAATCATCCAAGCAGACCACTAAAGCAGTAGGTAAGGCTAGGGTTATGATAGGGTGTATTAGTAGGGGTATCACAAGTCATAAGAGGGAGGTAATAATCCCTCTTTACAAAACACTGGTTAGGCCCCATCTGGAGTACTGCGTGCAGTACTGGAGGCCACACCTTCACAAGGAATTTAACCAAATTGAGGCAGTCCAGAGAAGGGCAACCAAAATGGTGCAGGGACTGCATCAGGAAACATATGAGGACAGATTAAAGAAACTCAATATGTATATACTGGAGCAAAGGAGCGAGAGAGGTGATATGATTGAAACATTTAAACACCTTAAGGGCATTAACAAGGTGAAAGAGTCTAATGTGTCAATGTAAGAAAACTAGCCGGCCAAGAGGACACAGCATGAGATTAGAGGGAGGCCAATTAAGAGGTAATGTGAGGAAGTTCTTTTTCACAGAAAGGGTAGTGGTTGCATGGAATAGCCTACCTCAGGAAGTGGCGGATATGTATATAGTGCAGGGCTTCAAACAGGCATGAGACAGGCATAAGGGAGCAATACATATGAGGATGAATAGATAGGCCATTGACAGAGCAAATGCTGATGGCACATTCATAAGGTAGAAAAAGAAATGAGCAGACTGGATGAGCCTTGCGGTCCTTTTCTGCCGTCAACTTCTATTATTTCTGTTTGTCAATACATTAAGGTTGTCGTCATACTTAAAATTATGTGAAACATTTCCTCTTCAATCCTTATATTTCACAACGTTTATCCATTCTCGTTTAACAGGAACAATTGTCAAGAGCCACTGCCTCATTACCATCTTTTGCAACCACCAACACATGATAGAGGTATTTATTTTTAGCTGACCTTCCTTCCTGGGGCAACAGTCCCAGAATTAGCATCTCATAACGTATAAGGACTGTTGTCTCCAAGTCTGCCAAACAGGCCAGTGAAATACCAACCTGGAACTGTTGTAGGGCCAGACAATCTCAAAAAAGGTGATGGTGATTGCCTTGCCCTCACGATTCCCGAAACATGTTTGCTCTTCCTGGAGTATAATGGTTTATTACTGTGGGGACTCTAAAGTGTTGCACTTGAGTTTTCCACCTGCATTTCCTTTACTGGGGGAGTAGGTTGTCCTATGAGTTTCCTACTAAACAATAGTTTGTCTGTGTGATCATACGGGCATCTAATTCCGTCTCCCAGGTTAGCCAGACCATGGCAGATTCTTGTGGCTTGGTAATTTGCAGCCAGGCATAAAACTTGGAGATCTGGTGGACTTCTGTTAGCCAGGTTCTTTTAACTTTTAGACAGTTTTTAATGGAATGCAGTCTTTGCATTTCTTTGCAATTCTTGCATCATTTCTGATTTAAGTAAATAACTTCATAGCTTCAAAACTGTAGAAATCACCACTCCCTAAGTGAAATTTTCACTGTGACTGGGCAAAGGTGGTGACATGCCACTGCTCTATCACACCCAATAAAACAATGGTTTCTTAAGTAGAGAAATCACCACAGAATTTTTCAGTGCAGGAAGAAAAAGCCTCTCACTCAAGGAGCACAAGATTATCTCAGGCACAACAGGAGTCTGAGCTTAATGACTGTCCACCAACAGTCCAGTATGACGCAGCTACAGTAGGCAGTAAGTAGGCTGCAAAATGAACATCATCTGCGCTCTCTTCACAATAGGTCTAGCTGTAACTCAGTTCAGAGAATTGTAGTAACCCTGCGCATTCTGTCCCAACCACTTCTGGGAACTACTACCCCCGGAAGATTGCTACCCTTTTGGAGGATACTCTGTCGAGGAAGAATCACCCAAACTGCTTGTGCCTTTCTGATGAAACTACTCCCGAGTGCAGGCTGACTGGATGTAAAAGTCTACTGACAGTCCAGAAGGATTGAGCTAGACCATCATTTCATGCTGCAACCAACCCTGGGAGGACCTCTGTCTTCTTGGGGATAGCCCTGTGATACTCCCAACAATGGGTCCTTAGTGCCAGGCTGTCCTCCACAGAGCACTTCATTGACCAAGAATGACCCAGTCTCTGCCCTATCATCATCAAAGCCATCTAAGCTCATCATTTTGAGAGATCTCCTAGTGGTTGCACTAAACTTGGACACTGCCACTGACTCAGGACCCACCCTGTCTCCAGACTTCCTGGTGGTAGTACCAGCAATGGGCTCTTGCTTATGGTCCACCCTGGCTACAGACTTCCTGGGGGAAATACCAGAATCTGGCACAGGCACTTCCTGGATCATGTCCCATCCTGACTCTAGGCCTCCTGGTGGTAACAGAAAGGGACTGGGCCCGTCCTTACTCATGCAGCAGCCCAGGCCATCAGCCCATCCTTCTGGCTCAACAAGCTCCAGCTGTGGAGGCTAAGGCAGCTGCTGTCCCTCCTCATCAACCTCTGCAGGCTGCATAGCTACAGTTTAGCCCTGCTGGTCCCAGCTATTCTAAGCAAGTACTTCTTGAACTCAGCTCTGTCTTGTAGAGATGGCAGATTTGGAAGCATTCTCTCCACCACTCTTTCCATTTTTCCTCTCTAACCATGCATTCTTTACTTTCATCTCCCTTGTTCATAGACATCGAAACATAGACTTTGCCTGCAATTAAGGCCCACTTGGCCCACCCAGTCTGCTCATTTCCCTACCTACTGGATAAGCTGCAGATTCTGGTTAACCAACAGCCTACTTCCTGCAACCCCCCACTATAATTGCCTTATGTCTGTCCCATGCATGTTTGAATTCCCCCACTGTTTTAGACCCAACGACCACCTAAGGAAGGCGGTTCCATGTATCCACCACTCTCTTCATGAAAAAAAATTTCCTCACATTACCCCTGAGCCATCCCTCCTCTATCTTTAAATTGTGCCCCCTTAATCTTACACATCTCTTTTTCTGAAAGATGCTACCCTCCTGGACTTTGTTGATTCCCTTGAGGTACTTGAAAGTTTCTATCATGTCCCCCCGTCCAGGGACAAGGGACTCAGCCTATCAAAGGGTGAGACAAGTTTAAATTGTCAAAGGGTGGGAGGTAATAAGATAGACAGACAGACAGACAGACAGAGGGGGGGCTCTCTCTTCCATCCCCCTCTGTCTGTCTGTCTCTCTATCTTATTACCTCCCACCCTTTGACAATTTAAACTTGTCTCACCCTTTGATAGGCTGAGTGCAGCAAAACATTCTATTTTCATGACTGGATGTTGCTACTGCATAGTCTCTCTGTAGTCTGTTATCCCACCCAACTTCACCTACAGCATTCTTTCAGTTTCTAATCATAATTGTAAAATATTAAAAGTTCCTAACATCAAAACATAGAATGTGTCAGCAGAAAAAGACCAGTAGGCTCATCTAGTCTGCCTTATTTTCCCTGCCTAACCCTGCACCCTGAACTCTGTTCACAGGTGTCCCTTCATCCTCCCTTATCTCTGTTTATCATAGCCATGTGCCTAACCCACGCATGTTTGAAGCTCCCTACTGTCTTCATCTCCACCATCTCCTCCTCCGGCAGCCTGTTCCAGGTGTCCACCACCCTTTCTGTGAAAAAGCATTTCCTCACATCCCTCTTAAACTTCCCTCCATCAAGCTTCATGGCATGCCCCCCCCTGTTTGGTGTTCCTCTTCCTATTTAAGAGACTCCCCTCTTCTACCTTATTCATTCCTATGATGTACTTATAGATCTCAGTCATGACCCCTTTCACTCGCCTCTCCTCTAGGGAGTATATGTTAAGTTCCCATAGCTTCTTCTCATATGAAACATAGAAACATAGAATTTGATGGCAGGTAAGGACCGCTTGGCCCACCTAGTCAGCCCATTTCCCTATCTAATGGATAAACTGCAGATCCTAGTTAACCGACAGCCTACTTCCTCCTACCCCCTCCCCCACTAGAATTGCCTTATGTCTGTCCCATGCATTCTTGAATTCCCTCACTGTTTGTGACTCCACAACCTCCTCAGGAAGGCTGTTCCATGCATCCACAACCCTCTTTGTGAAAAAATGCTTCCTCACATTACTACTGAGCCATTCCCCCCCTCTATCTTCAAATTGTGTCCCCTTGTTCTTGCACATCTCTTTTTCTGAAAGATGCTACCCTCTTGGACTTTGTTGATTCCCTTGAGGTACTTGAAAGTTTCTATCATGTCCCCCCTCTCCCTCCTTTCCTCGAGGGAATACATATTAAGTTCCTTTAGTCTCTCTTTGTATGTCTTCTGGTGCAGACCCTGCACCATTTTGGTTGCCCTCCTCTGGACAGCCTCCACCCTGTCTATGTCTTCGCGGAGATGGGGTCTCCAGAACTGCACGCAGTACTCTAGATGGGGTCTCACCAACTGTCTGTACAATGGAATAACAACTTCTGTTTTCTACTAGTGATGCCTCTCCCTATGCATTCCAGTATCTGCTCAGCCCTCCTTACTGCCTTCTCACATCGCTTGCCCACCTTTAGGTCATGTAACTATAACTACCCAGGGTCTCTTTCCATTTTTTTGTTGTCAGTATCTCACCCCCACCCCACCCCCATTGTGTACTCTTCCCTGGGTTTTTGTTTCCCAGGTGCATTACTTTGCACTTCTTTGCATTGAATCTAAGCTGCTATACATTTAACCATTCCTACAGCCTTGCCAAGTCCCTTCTTATCCTCCTGCACCCCTTGTGTATCAACCCTGTTGCAGATCTTTGTGCCTTCTGCAAAGAGACATATTTTTCCTTCTAGTCCCTCTGCAATGTCACTTATAAAGACATTAAAAAGGACCGGGCCCAGTACTGAACCCTGAGGTACCCCACTAGTAACCCCCCTTCTTCAGAGTGGACTCCATTTACTATTACCCTCTATGTCCTGTTGTTCAGTCAATGTTTTACTCAGGCTACCACCCTGGGACCCACTCCCAGGCTAGCTAATTTGTTTATCAATCTTTTGTGTGGGACTGTGTCTAATGCCTTGCTAAAGTCTAGGTACCTGTAGGCCATGTCCACAGCCCTTCCCTGGTCTACTACCTTGGTCACCCAGTCAAAGAAATTAATTAGATTCATCTGACAATACCTTCCCGCTGTGAATCCATGCTGCCTTGGGTCCTGTGCTCCACTGGCCCCTAGGTACTCAACAGTTCTTTTCTTCAGAAGTGATTCCATCATTTTTCCTACCACTGAGGTCAATTTGACAGGTCTGTAGTTTCCTGCCTCTGTCTTGCTCCCACTTTTGTGAAGGGGAATCACATCTGCCCTCCTCCAGTCCTCAGGTACCACACCATCCTCCAATGATTTGTTAAAAAGGGTAGTCAGTGGTGTCACTAGTTCTACCCTTAGTTCTTTTAGGTGTCAATGTAGCTCAGTAGGTAGCACATCCCCCTCTGGACCAGAAGGTCATGGGTTCTCATCCCACACCGGGATTGTACTTACACCTAAAAATCGCTGGCATCCGAGTGCAGTATTGGGGAGTGCTGTACTGCTGGGGTGTGCCGTCCTTCAGATGAGACGTTAAACCGTGGTTCCTTCTGCCCATCCTGGTGTTGTCCTGGTGTGTGTCTAGGTGGAAGTAAAAGAACCCAGAGCACTCTTTGCAAAGAGCAGGGAACATTTCCGGTGTCCTGGCCAACATTTCCCTTCCCATAAACCGGTTCATGCAATTCTCCAGGCTGTGTGTGGGTGATGATGTGCGATATGGCCGCCACCACACATTCAGTCACTTTGCTACCAGTCTAGCATTGCTTGTAAAGTGCTTTGGGATACTGTGTATGAAAAGCGCTATATAAATGCTGATTCTTCTTCTTCTTTTAGAATTCTGGGGTGAAGCCCATCGGGCCCAATTGCTTTGTCCACCTTCAGTTTTAGGAGTCCTTTCAGAACCCTTTCTTCTGTGAAAGGACTGATATTGACCCCCCTATCCAGAGTGCTTCTATTGACTGGATTAGGTACCCCCCGTCCTCTTCTTTTGTGAATACTGAGCAGAAGTATTCATTCAGTAGCCCTGCTTTTTTCTGCCTCTCTCTGCCTACCCGCTCTCCTCTTTATTCAGCCTCAGTATCCCTCCCTTTGTCTTTCTTCACTCCCTAATGTACCTATAAAAGGTTTTATCCCACTTCTTAACCAAGTTGGCAATCTTTTCCTCGGTTTGGGCCTTTGCTATTCTGACTGCCTTTCCCTCTCCCTTCTGCTTTAACTGGTACAATTCTCTGTACTGCTCCTTCTGTGTTTCCTTATACTTCCTGAATGCTATATTTTTCTCCCTAACTTTCCCCACCACCTCTTTTGAGAACCATAGTGTTTTTTTTCTTTCATTTTGATTTGTTTATTTGCTTCACACAAAGGCTTTGTTGCCTCTGTGATGGCAGTTTTGATGCTTCCCCATTGTTGCTCCACCCCTCCTTCTTGCCTGTTTGCTAGTGCTTTTCTGAGGCACTCTCCCATTTTGACAAAATCAGCCCTCCTGAAGTCCAGTACCTTAACTTTTGTATGGTTTGACTCTACAGCTGAGTTTACCATGAACCACACTGTTTGGTGGTCACTTGTTCCCAGATGGCTACCCACTTCTAGATCTGAGATCCTCTCTCCATCCCCTGCACCATTTTAGTAGCCCTTGTTTAGACCACTTCCACCTTGTCAATGTCCTTGTGGAGGTGTGGCCTCCAGAACTGGACACAATACTCCGGGGGGGGGGTCTCACAAGTGAGAAATACAGGGGCAACACCATCTCCCATTTACTGCTAGAGATTCCCCTCCCTATGCACTCCAGTATCCTGCTTGCCTTGCCTGCTGACCTGATGCACTGCTCTGACACCTTGAGATCATCAGATATGATCACCCGAAGATCCTTTTTTTGCTTAGTAACTGTAAGTTCCACACCCATCTTATACGCAGCCCCTGGGTTTTGGCACCCTTGGTGCATGAATTTGCACTTTTTGGCATTGAAACCTAACTGCCACTCCCTAGACCACTCCTCTAGTTTTCCCAGATGTCTTTATAGTCTCTCAACTCCCTTCTGGGTGTCAACTCTATTACAGATTTATGGGTCATCTGCCAAGAGACACACCTTTCTCTCAGTTCCCTTGCAATATTACTTAGGAAGACGTTGAAGATGACTGGGTCCAGTACTGATCCCTGTGGTACTCCACTGACCAGTCTCCTGTCTTCAGAGTGACTGCCATTTACTATCACCTTCTGCCTCCTAGCTTTCAACCAGTTTGATACCTAGCACACCACCTTCTCTCCCATCCCCAGGCTACTAAGTTTCTTTATCAGCCTCCTATGTGAAACAGTGTCAAAGGCCTTACTAAAGTCCAGATAGGCCACATCCACTGCCCTCCCCAATCCGCCTCTCTCATTACCCAGTCAAAGAAATCTATGGGATTTGTTTAACATATTCTCTCCCAAAGTTGTGCTGCCATGGTCCTGCAGCTCATGTGTCTCCAGGTATTCCATCAGTTTCTCCTCCGGCAAGGACTCCATTAACTTCCCCACTACAGATGTGAGACTGACTGGTTTGTAATTACTAGCCTCCTCCTGCTACCACTCTTCTGCAAAAGGACTACATCAGCCCTCCTCCACCCCCTGGACACCACCCCCATCTCCAATAAGGTGGTAAATAGCATTACCAGAGGTGAGGCTAGCACTGTGCTCAATTCCTTAAATATCCTTGGGGGAATCCCATCTGGCCCCATCATCTTGATTTCCTTAAGGGCTTCCAACACCTTGCAGACTTTCTCTTCCACAAATGAACTTGTGTCCACTCCCCCCCCCCATCCCCATGGAGTCTGTTAATGCATGACAGCCCATCCACCCCCTTCCACTGTGAAGACTGAACAGAAGTATCTGTTTAAAATTTTTGCTTTTTCTTGAACTTCCTCTGCACAATCCCCCTTCCCCATCTCCTGATCTTCACTATATCACCTCTTGCCTTCCTCTTTGTGCTCATGTGCCTGAAGAATGTCTTATTCCCATTTTTGACCTCCTAGGCAGTTCTTTCCTCAGTTTGAGTCTTTGCTGTCTTTACCCTACTTCCTGCCTCTTTTTGTTTCACTGGACATACCTCCCTCTCTACCTCCATTTGGGTCTTCTTATATTTCCTGAAAGCTGTTTTTTTCTACTTTACTGCCTTAGCCACCTCATTCGAGAACCACAGTGGCCTCTTTCTCCACACACCCTTGCTTATTACCTTTAAACAGCTTGCTGTTGCCCTAGTTATTCCCTCTTTTATTCTATTCCATTGTGCCTCGACCTTCCCCTGCAATCCCCCCAAGCTATTTCCTGGGGCAGTCTCCCATTTCTTTAAAATTTGCTCTCTTGACATCCAGGACCCTTGTTCTATTGTGGTTTTTCTCCTGCCCAATCTGTATGCCAAAACACATGGTATGATGATCGTTTGAACCCATGGGGCTACACACTGTGACGTCTGCAATGCTGTCCCTGTTCATAAGTGCCAGATCCAGCACTGCCCCATCCCTAGTGGGATCTGTAACCAGCTGCCTAAGAAATGCCCCTTGCAGGTGGTCTAGGATGACCCTGCTCCTAGTTATAGCTGTAGCCTGGTTGTTCCGGTCCACCCATAATTATTACTTCCCCTTTGTATGCCATTTTGCCTATGGCATCCCTTAAAACCCTGTCCATATCCTCCCCTATGCTGGTGGTCTGTACACCATCCTTACAGCTAGAAAGACCCCTGACCCCATCTCCAAACCGTCCCAAAGAACAAGAACCTCTAGACCTTCTTCTCCCCACTGTGACCTTGTGCTTCCATGGTCTTAATACCTTACTTTACATATAAAACCACCCCTCTTTCTCCCTGCCCTATCCTTTCTAAACTAGGGTTACCACCTTTTAAGAAGCCCAAAGTGGGACATCCTTACTGAAACATGATTTTTCGCAGGACAGTACGTAACCTCGACCGATGCAACAGACTTGTTTTCCCTATGTGATCAGAATTAAGGCTAAGTGCAGTAGTTTCCTAGTTGCTTCTATTGTTTCTAATTATTTGAAGATGTTTTAGTTAAGGTATTGTAGTTTTCTGCAACATTTAGTGGAAAGTTAGAAAATACTTTTTCTACTATGAAATCAGGACATTTAATATTTTTCATGTTTTTTTGCAGGACACAGCTGCCCAAATCAGGACTGTCCTGCGAAAATCGGGACAGGTGGTAACCCTATTCTAAACATGTACTCTGGTATGGTCACTTCCCAGCTGTGGTTGTTGGTGCACCATGACTGTGTTATGACCACCAGACACAGGTCTGCCTCTGCAATGGTAGCCTCAATGTCAGAAATTTTATTTCCTAGCCTCCTTGCATTGATGAACATGGCTCTCCAATCTTTTTGTCCCTCCCTGCCCCTGCTTTGCCCTCCCTTCCCAAGGCCATCATTCATACTTCTTTTTTCACTGATACTTCCCTTCCCCTTTTTATCCTTCTTCTGCCAACCGTTAGTAGTTTTGTCCTCCCTAGTTCCACCTCTTGACATTCTCGTTCCTTCCTCCCCCTTGCCACTACTCCTCACTATCCCTGGGGAATTAAAGAGCTAGTGTACGGCTTGGAATTAATAGTAATTTTCAGATCCGAAGTATTTTTTTTTTCTTTTCTGTTTGCTAATTATAAGATTTTCCACCTGGCAGTACTGGTCTGATATGTAGAACAGCACTCTGGAGGCTAAAAAAGTCAGTTCTGTTCCTCCCACTACATCATTAACACTGAGACCACACTGACTATGACATCACTAGTAACCAAGGAGAACCATTTCTCACTGCCAGATTATTGTCTTTTACATCAAGAAGCAGGGTTTGACTGTTCTTGGTTATTTGTGATATCACAATTCCTGCATTTTGATTAGTAACTTGTGAAAGTCATTGCCTGGGCTGCCAGGATTGTGGTGCCTCAATGTGTTTGTTCACATTTCTGATGATGTAGTGGGAGGAACAGAACTAACTTTTTTTACCCTCCAGAGTGCTTCTCCACACATCAGCCCAGTACTACCAGGTGGAAAATCTTATAATTAGCAAACAGAAAAGAAAAAATACTACAGATATAAGAAGTGATAGTTGACTGCATCTCAAAATTATTTATTAATTCCAGGCAGTACACTAGCTCTTTAATTTCCCCTGAGCTATTTATCACTGCTACTCTATCAGCTGGGGGAGCATTCACTGCCTCCCACATTTCTTCTGCCAGCCACCTTGGACAGTATAAATGCCCATCAAAGTAGCATTTACACCTTCCACTCAGGACTGCCATTCCCCTTCTGGATGGATGGAGGCCATCCCAATTTGTACAGGCCTCCATCTCTCCAAGTAGAACCTCAGTCCATGATGTAACTAACCCCCCCCCCGCACCATGCTTTCAACTAGTTATGTTATTTATTTATTAAGTTCTTGGACAACACCTGTGAGTGGATGCTGTTTTGTAGGATCCATGTCAGCTGAACAGAAAATAGCAGAGAGCAACAACTTATACATTTACAGAGATGAGATTGTACAGTAAGTTACAGAAAGGTTCACACAAGTAGACACTGCTGAGGCATTGTACAATGTATGCCTGCATCCATGAGTTTGAACACCCTGGAGAAGATAGACACAGAGAAGGTAACAGACAAAGGTGACATAGTGGAGGAATGGAGGGAGGGAGGGGTGTGCCATGAGATGTGAGGGGGTAGGCAGGGGCAGGGTGGGGACCAGTGAAGTGCTGAGGTTGGGAGGTGCCTCCTGGGTCAAGAGGTGCATCTAAGTGCAGCAGGTGATTACTATGTGAGGGGGGGTAAGTGGATGCAGTCACAGGTGTCCTTGATAATGAGGTGCTGATGAAGACTTTGCTTTTATGCACCAAACGTTAGATGAAGCAGTCACAGTCGTCCTCAGCAATGAGGTGCTGATGAAGCTTAAGCTTGAAGACACCAATAGTTGCTACTCTGGAGATTGCAGGTGGTAGAGTGTTGATCCAGTGGGGTGCATGGTAGGAGATGCAATGCGGCAGTTGCTGAAGACATACAAACATGGTTTGCATTTTTCAATTAACACCCTTATTCCTTGACCCCAAGAAATACAGACATGTCTACAGGCTTCTTTTATCAATGCATTGGTAATGGCATTTTGCTAAGGCATCCATATTTCTTAGTTTCCCTGAAAAAGGGATATTAAATAAAAAAGTGAAACTAGGTCTATGTGCCTCAGTGACTGTAAATATTTTCATGTTTGGCCTATTGGATAGTGTTTTACATTCCACTGCTATTTCTGCTGCGCAAGTGACTATTCGAAAGAAAAGTGTTAACGTAGGCAAGCCATAGTTTTTGCTGTTTACACGATTTCATCTCAGACCTCATCTCTGAACAGGGAGCAGATGTTTTGTGCCTCAATATCCCAAAACTGTAGAATTCATCAGAACTAGCTAACAATCCTGGATTCATCCCATTCCTAACTTTGTTCTTGGTGTTCTGTGATTGCAAGCACAATTAATTTAAATTCTGCTTAGCATGCAGGTTTAAGTCAGCTCTAAAAAGTGTAACTAGATGTGGATAGCTGCTTCTATAAATAAAACAGTAACTAACTCTCTAGGGACAACAGTACATTTCTTTAAAAATGTGTAGAGGCGAAATAAGGACGTAAAAGAGGCATAACTCATTGATGATCTCTCATTCCAATCCAACTGTACTTAGCACACTGTTAAAATGTCCCTTTCTCTAATTTTTCTACAGATATATGGTCATGTAAATGGCCCCATTAAGTGCTGCCAAAAGGGGCCTTCAGTATTTAAAATAGCAGTGCTAGATATGCAATAACACTTATAAACAATGTGTTAGCAGCTATGTATTCCTAAAGTTGTTTGATTCTTTGTTTGTTTTCAATTCTTTCAACCATTTTAAAATGTTTTTATCATTAGTTTTATATTTAGGAATATCTCATCAAAGGGAATTAAATACTTTTAGGGGGGTGCAACCAAGTCCCCCATACATATGCTGAGCACCCCACTGCCTGCTGAAGCATAGATAGATAGAAATATATGCTGCATTTGTATTTAACCATAGGCTATTGACAAAGACAACAAGAAAACCTCATATAAAAATGAAAAAGGCAATTTACAGTTCAGTACAAAAATGATGTGCAAGCAATTTATTGACTAGTTTTTCTTTCAGTAAATTGACATCAATACAGCAATATGTTTTAGCACTTATTTCACTTGACTACATTCTGGCGAGAGTATTAGCCAATACCCTAGAGCATGGTTTGGGTCTGGATAACTGTATACAGTTGCTCCATCTGTACTCGCTTATGGTTGTTTAAACATATATTTTTTATAATATATAATTATTGCAGATGTTGAAAGGTAGTCAGCATTAAGACTTACTAGCTAGTGCTACTTGTTTTTAAAGTGTTAGATTTGATTGACTGAGCCCTAGTCACTGTTACAGTGTCTTCGGAATGGTTCAAATGAGACCAAGAGAATCTGGGCACTGCAAGAAAAGAGGCAATTTGTGTAAACAGTGTAGTGTAAAGGAACATAGAAAAACCAGGCAGGACATGATTTATTATTTCAAGACTGCAATTTAATTCAGTTGTGTCATTGAAGCCAAGGTAGAGGTAGTGCAGTAAACTCCAGTGTGAGTCTATACAGAGCACTCACCAACAAGGACTTGTGGAAATATACAGGGCCTCATAAAAAGCACACATATTATATCAACTAGGACACATAAACTCCAATTAAAAGGAGAGATTTATAAAACATGAAGGAGAAGAGTTTAGTATAACCAACATATAGTGTCAGTTTGGAATGCCCTACCAGAGGCAGTGGTACTTAGTACCAGTATGGAATGTTTAAAAAAAAATCCTTGGACAATTATTTTGGGACAGCTTGCACTAAACAGTACCACTGATATGTGGTGAGTCGATATTGGCTGCAGCCAACAGACTTGTTTCCCCTTCTTTGATTCTATGATTGTTCTCAGTCATCCTCCTTTTAGTAATTGGTGCACAATCAGGAAGGAAATTCCCATGAACCCTTTACTGGAGCACCAATGTGATTCTCCAGATGACAACTCCCAGCTCATATAATAGATTGCTCCCTCTTCAATGGCGTGCACAGCAGAGTATTAGGCAACACTTGTAGATATGTAGGCTAGCTCCAGTCCTCAAAGTGGCAGTACTGACTCCATAATCCAGTCAAGTGGGAGGAGGTTAAGACTCATATATATATATATATATATAGAGAGAGAGAGAGAGAGAGCACAAGAGAGCATAAATTTCAAAACATAACTTAATACCAGGTATTAAGTTCAATAAATGATTGCCTGTCAAATAAATTTGTCAAACCATGGACTGTGGATAGCAGAAAGGTCGGTGTGTTGGACGGCCCAGTGGTGTGGAGTGCTGAGGCACTGTGTACCTTACCTCCTACCTTACCAGTCACTCAGGTTCAGAAACAGATGTAGTTCGCTTGGGAGCTGGCTGGATGAGGGAGAATTGAGCATCCATAGAACTGCTCTCCTCCCTTGAGGAGGGGGGTTGCCGTGGCTTGCTACTGGCTGCCACCTGGAAGTATCTGGGTAGCAGCATGAGTGAGTCACACAATGGAAAGGGATTCCACATACAGAGTGCTGGGGGTGTCTCCACAGAGAGAGAGTATGCACATCATGCTTATTGCATGTCTGTGTGCCCAGGGAGAAAACAGGAGGAAAAATGGAGGATGTGCTCCTCGAAGCCCTGCCCATTGTGCTGTAGCCTGCTGCACCTCGCTGGTCTGAGACAGATATGGATATGTGGCCAGGAGGCAAGGGGAGGGCAGCCCTCCCCCAGCCCTGCCATAAGGGGAAATCTACAGGTGATAGGACCCCCAGCTGAGAGTAGGTAAGAGATGGCTGCAGTGCATGGGGACAAGGCTGAGAAGCTGCCCATTGCCTAAGCAGGATAAAAACCTTTATGGAAAAAAAGTCTGAGTGTTGGGTGTCAGTAAATAGAAGGGTGAAACAGGGACAGTAACAAGGGCAAAAGGATGACTTAATATTGTAAAACACTGACAGTGCTGCAGTGCCAACCAAGAAAGAAAGTAAATCTTTACAATAGGATGACACAAATATATCAATGCTACAAAGTGTAGCTTATTATGAGAGAAAGCACTTGATTTGCAAGGCAAAGCAATTAGATGCCTTATTAGTTCCTCCCAGCAAAATACAATGAGGTAAATGTATATTGTAAATGTTTATCTTAATTTACTTACTTACGTAATCTGTAGTACCACCCAAACCCTCAGTCAATAAAATGCCGTTGCTTGACTATACGTTTTGGCCCTATGCATGCCTCATTGGTATTAGCATTACTTCCATAGCATTAGGAAGCTCCATGGAAAGCCTGTGTACCCAGGTGTTAGAACATTGTAGGCCTAACACAGTAGCATGTGGTTGGTCAGCACTGGTACACTTTAATAAACAACAAACTCCAAACTGTAATCTTGGTCAGATGGCCTAGTCCAACAAATTTATACTTAAAGTGTGGCTTTGTCTAACTTTGTACAGATGCATGTCAAAGGACCAATGGACCTTGTTCAATTACTCACAGTCACTGTCAGTGGCACAGCAGCAGCAGCCGTGACTCTCCACAGTCCTGACAGGATGAGCTGGATCCTTTTATCTGCAGAGTGGACCACACCACCAATTCCTCAGCTCTCCAATGCTGCTGCCTCCAGCACCTCCACCAATCAGCTGGGCTCTCCTGCTGGGATCTCAACCTTTCCCTCCCAAGGTGTTCGGGTGAATGCAAGGTGGAGGAGTTCACATGCTGCAGTCCATTTACTAGTAACACCTGCTGCAGGCTATCACAAGGCTGAGATAACTAGCACAGTGGATCTCATGCCGTAATGGTATAGTTACTGTGCAGACCACTCTGACCTGAGTGAAATTAAGTCTTTCTGCTCCTCTTTTCTCTTTCCTTTCTCTCAATCATTAATGCAAGGTGGTTTCTTCAAACTCTGATAGTTGGAGGCTGACAGTTCTGGATCAGTCAAATGAATCACATTAGTTCTGTGTGAAGAAACTCCTCCTTAGCAGATGAGAAAGTACACTTCTCCCTCTCCTTCTCCTCAAATGTCTGCACAATGCTGACTTGCACTCACAGATGGCAGGTCTATATCCTTGAACAGACAGAAATACACTTCCCAAACTGGGCAACTTCTGCGTAGAAAAACCTAAGCAGATGGTCTCCCCATTGGCCAAGATCGATAGTCACAGGGAAGAGCTACCCATCCTCTCTTCAACAGCTGATTAGGTCCCTCAAACCCAGGTGAATTAATGTGGTCCACATTCAGCCCATGAGCAATCTGGTGACTTTGAAATAGGATCTAAAGTCAAACGGTTGCTTGCTTCCCTCTAAACCTGATTAGCAGAATGAAAGGAATCAGAGGAGCAAGAGAAGGTGGTGACCATCAGTCCCAAGAAACATACTGATGTAAATTATAA
This sequence comes from Neoceratodus forsteri, assembly GCA_016271365.2. Lineage (NCBI taxonomy): Eukaryota > Metazoa > Chordata > Ceratodontiformes > Ceratodontidae > Neoceratodus > Neoceratodus forsteri. The sequence goes on from CM028133.1 coordinate 617,865,267, forward strand.
TGAACAACTCATTTCAGATCCATCTAATGTTTGTGAGATCTTTGCAAAAACACTTTTCAGACATGGCCAAGTACAAGGTGACTTTAGACAAAATTAGTGTAAATTCTTTTGGTAATTCTGATATCTCTTTATCTAATACAGCTCCCTTGTTTTAAATTCATTCAATTAAACCTATACAGGTTCTAAAAATGATGAAACTTGTGCCTGCTGACAAAAGTGAAGGCACCGATGGACCAGAGACATGTTTTTTTTAAATTGAAAGCAAATATCGTTCATTCTGTGACAGCTATATTTAATTTATCTTTAATTACAAGGGAGTTTCCTTAACTGTGGAAAAATACAATGCTCATTCTCTTACTGAAATCAGGATCACCCAAGTGTGTTGATAATTATAGACCTATTTCTATCTTATCCCATCTCAGTAAGATGTTGGAAAAGTAGGTTAATGATACGATTATTGCCAGTCTTCAAACATACAATCTTCAATCTGCAGAACAACATGGTTTCAGGCAACATCATAGCACAAGAATGGCCTTAGTCAGGTTCATGGACCACATCACTCGAGCTGTGGGTAACGGTGTGCTCACTGGTGCAGTCTTCATGGACCTGACCAGTGTTTTCAACCAAGCTGATCATACTCTATTATTGAATGGTCTTAGAAGTCTGGGCTTGTCCAAATTATCATGCTCCTGGTTTTAGAGTTATTTGAGTACCCAGCCTCTTGAAGTGAGGCAACATGGTTCAGCATCTAGTGAGTCTATATTCACCGATGGAATATCACAGGAGGCCATCCTTGGACCCCGATTGTTTTCATTATTTGTTACTACTATTCTATCTACCTAACAATTTTCAAGTTCAATTCTCTATGCAGATGATATAATAATTTACAATAGCTCCTCATCTCTTTCTGAAATAGTAAATTTGGATTTTGCAAACCTCTATATTTGGCTTTTTTCTACATCATTTACTGCTAAATTGCAAAAAACCTAAGTGTATGCTGTTTGGCTCAAGAACTAAATTAGTTAAGGGTATTTTAGGTCTCATGATTTCTGACCTCAGAGGTGCCCAATTGGAACAAATTAAATTTGTTAAATATTTGGGTGTTTTCTTGATTACAATTTCATTTTTTTCTTACCATGTAAATAACATCTGTAAACAGTTTAATCAAAAAATGGATATTTTATACAGACTCAAAAATTGTTTATCATCTGACAGTCTGAAACACATAGGAACTGGTGTTTTGCCATTTACACTGACAACTTGTTTTTTTTTTTTGTTTTTGTTTTTTTTTTAATATTTCACAATCAGATTTAACTCATTTAAGTTGTACTTGCAATAATATTTGTTGCTTTGTGTTAAATGTCTCCCATAGAACACATCACTGTACACTTTATAATTTACTTGGTTGGATGAGTCCGGAACAGCATAGACTACATAAATAATACTGCCTAATTGATAAGACCATCAGTCTGCATTTAGATTTACCTTTATCATTCTTACTGAACATTAAAAAAAATGTAATCTCAAACAAAGATCATAGATTTCTTTGACAGGGTAACTAGTGACATAGATCAGGGGAGGGCAGCTGATATGGCTTATCTGGACTTCAGTAGGCCTTTGACATTGTACCACACAGGAGGCCGATAAAAAAACTTACCAATTTAGGGGTGGGGGAGAAGGTGATGAGAGGGGTAGCTAACTGGTTGAAAGATAGGCGGCAGAGGATAGTGGTAAACGGCAGTCACTCAGAGGATAAGAGAGTGACCAATCGAGTACCACAGGGATCAGTACTGAGTCCTGTCCTTTTAAATGTCTTCAAAAGTGACATTGATGAGGAACTGGAGGAGAAGGCATGTCTCTTTGCAGATGACACAAACATCTGCAACAGAGTGAATACTCTGGAGAGGGTGGACAGAATGTTAATGGATGTGGGAAAACTAGAGAAGTTGTCTAGGGAGTACCAGCTGGGTTTTAGTGCCAAAAAGTGCAAAGATATGCACCTGGGGTAGGGAAAACTGGGGGTATAGAAAGGGGGAAGGTACTTACAGTTACCAAAGAAGAGACGTACCTTGGGGTAATCATATTTGATGACCTTAAGGTGGCAGGGGAGTGTAACAGGGCAATAGGTAAAGCTAGCCAGATGCTAGGGTACATAAGGTGGGGGATTTCTAGCAGGATAAGGGAGGTGGTGTTGCTTCTGTATCATTCACTCGTGAGACCCCACCTGGAGTACTGTGTCCAGTTTTGGAGGTCGTACCTCCGGAAAGACATTGACAGCATGGAGGCAGTCCAAAGGAGGGCTGCCAAAATGGTGCAGGGGTTTCATGAGAAATGGTATACACCCCCGACAGTGACATTTTGAATGCAGGGTCCCCTACAGTGACTACAGCACCACGTCGCTGTAGGGAACCCACTGGAATCCAGCACTGTCTGTCAGGGGTCCTGCACACCCCCAAATCAGCTCTGACTTTGAGTTGAGAATCCTAAGTGGGGGGTGCAGGGGGCACAGACCCCTGTGTGTGGGGTTTGGGGGGCATAGCCACCCCAAAAAAACACTTGTTGTTCTCTGAAACCGGCAGCCGACTGCAAAATGTGGCTGACCTGCCAGTTTTGCTGTTGGGTCATTCAACAAATATTTTGTTGACAACCTACCGCAGATCCATGAGAAACCATACAGGGAGAGACTGTGGGACCTCAACATGTACTCCATGCAGGAGAGGAGAGTGAAAGGGGGACATGATTAAGACCTATGAGTACCTCACAGGGGAGAACAAGGTCCAGAAGGGGAGTTTTATTCGGGGGAGCACCAGAATAGGAGGGCATGCTATGAAGTTTGAAGGCAAAGTTTAAGAGGGATGTGTGGAAATACTTCTTCACAGAAAGTGTGGTGGACACCTAGAAGAGCCTGCTAGAAGAGGTGGTAGATGCAAAGAGAGTGGGGGAGCTTTAAACATGCGTGGGATAGGCACACAGGTATAATAAGTAAAGGGAAGAGAGAAGGGCGGAACACCTGTGCTCAAATAGGGTCAAGGGTGTGGTAACAGACTGAGAAAATAGGGCAGACTAGATGGGCCTATCAGTCCTTTTCTGCTGACACATTCTATGTTTCTAAGAAACCAGAGCACTGACAAAAACTATTTGCTCACCGACCTAAGGTCAATACTTTATTTTTGTATGATTTGTTTATGTGCCTTCCCTGCATCCCAGCCAGCCTCTCCTTTGGGCTGCCAGGGACCAGTCTCACCTCCAGAAACCCCCCTCACCACCTGCTGACCCCATAATGCAGCCCTCCTCAGGGTAACCCAATGTATCCCTTCGTCAGGTGGGTCCTCTCCCTCCAGAGAGAATTAGCCTTGTGGCTTACCTACTTGGCCCTGGGTGCTGCTGAGGTCAGTCCCAGTTGTCCAAGGGCTCTGTGGCAGCGAGGGTCTGGGCAGCTTTCATCTGGTTGGTCGAGATGCCTTTTTTTCCTGTTTTTCCTCCACCTCGCTCCAGCAAGTTTTCAGTCTTGTGGGTGGCATCCCCAGGCGGGGGCATGCAGGGTGTGTGTCGAGGCCTCACATCCCCAAGTACGTACCCAATCCACCCAGAGGTGCCAAGGCACACCCCCCCCCAGGAGGGAAGCGTCCAATGGACACTTATGCATTCCCTCCCTGCTGGTGTCTGCTCCTGGTACCAGGCACTAGGAGCATGACCCTGGGTCACCAGTATGCTGAGCAAACCCCTTCACTCAGCACCACAGAGCCGGCATAGGTCAATACTTTAATGGGTCAGGCTGCATTCTTGTTTTCTGCCTTCAAATATTGGAATGTTCTTCCTAGTACTATCCATAATACCAATATTCATACGATATTCAACACTAGACTGAAGCATTATCTACTTGCTAAATTGGTATCTAATTGCTAATTAATGTTTCACACTGTAAATGTGTTTTACATTGTAAAGTGTATTGTAATATTTTTTATTCTTATACCTGCCTATTGCAAGTGAATCTTATATTGTTGAATTTGCTATGCTTGCCATTTTTATTGCCTGATTGCAGCTCAGGCTGCACCTCAAAAAGGACCTTTGGCTCAGTGTGCTAACCTGGGTAACAAACAAATAAATAAAATGGAAAGTCTCCAAAGTCCTTCTTAAAAAGATATGGGCCCCTCAGAACTCATTCTGTATCCTGTTAAATGTCCTGTATGAACAAGTGCTACAGTCCAATGACTCTTGGCTACAGCCTGGGAAAATCCACAGTTATTTCAAGCATCAGACATGCTTTCTTTTGTCAGCAGGGAAGACTGTTCAGTTCTCTTACATAAACAACCAGCCCAGCTGGCCCAGTGGTGCAGAAGGTTGAGGGGCTGTGCACTTTAACTCTCACCATACTGGAGACCCGGGTTCAGGAACAAGCTCAGATCTGCAGAGGTCAGTGGGGAGGGCAGGTTGAGGACTGAGCATTTGTGAGGCAGCTCTCCTCTCCTGGGTGGGCTGGTGTGGCCATCTCAGCTCTTGGCTGCCACCAGGTGGAGGCCTGGTAGTAATATCGAGCATGAGTGGCAGACATAAACCAGGGGAGGGGGGAGTCATGGTTCCGGGTTGCATGCACACTTCCATGTGCATGCGCAACCTATGCCACTGCAGCTAAGGCGAGGGAGAAAAGCGGTGGAAAGTACAGTGAGGTATGCATCAATGATACTCGGCAAACTGAGCCCCCATCTGCCTCACCGCAAGGGTACCCACTGGCTGAACTAGATTAGGACTTTGGGGGGAGGATGGCTATCCCCCTCCCAGCCCCACCATGGGAGGGGGTAATCCATGGGGGTAATGAACCAGATCAGGTAAGTCTGGGGAAGTGGTGGATGGTGGGGGTCAGTGGGGCAGGACAGATGGAAGCCAAGCCTGCCTCAGCCAGGGTGGAAAAACAAATGATGCAAGAAAATTAAGTAAACAACCAATCCAGGCTCAGGAGGTGCCAAAAAGATAACACTCCTCTTCACTCACTTCAGAAATTCACTGATGCAGTCCACAGTCCACAGAGGTCATGATGAGCATCAAAATGTTAACAGAATCACCAGCCCACTGGCACTGCAGTAGCACTACTGCTTGTGATACTGACAATCTAGGTTCAGGAATGAGCCCGAGTCATCAGAGGGCCAGCCGGGGAGGAGAATTAAGTGTTCCAGTGAATGCTCTCCTTCTCCCCTGTAGGGTAGGTCACATGTCCCACTACTATACCACCATGGGGATGTCCACAGGTGGAGGTGCAGAGGAACAGCAAGAGCAGAGGAAGTTGGAACATAGCTGTCATCAGGAGCATGAAGTGTGCTGGTGCTCGCTGATATCACCAAGCTCCTGGGGGGAAGGCTGGGTTAAGAGGAAAAATGGGCACTGTCTTCAGAGAACGAAGCCTCAACCTGCCCACCACATCAATCCTGGATCATTGTGGCCAGCCCTCAGGGATACCCCAAGTCACACCTCCACCATGGATGGTCAAATAGTGAGGGGGAAAGTAAGCCTAGGAAGCCTGTGGATAACCCCAACGTTGGGGAGGGGCAAGCCAAGGGGCAGCACAGTGATGTGCCATGGGTGGGCTGGTTTGGGGCCCCAGGGTGACTAACTAGAAAGTTCTCAGGGGATGGGACAAAGTTGTAGGCCAAAGGAGATCCAGGTCTGGTGGCCTTGGGAGAAACAAATGTCCACAGAATAACAGGACTCTATGCACTCAGCAATAGAGGTAAGCCCCACTAATGGAGTGGGAATTTACACCAGCTCTGCAGCAAGTAGATGTACAACAAAGATGGCAGCGTTTGCAGTTTAGACTGTTTTCTCTTGAGGTCATGCTTCATGATGTATTTACAAAGCTGATTTGTCAGACAGTCACTAGCTATCACATGTTTCTAATTACCATCAGTATAGCAATATTCTGGTCATCTTACATCCATTACATGTCTTGTCTCCAGAATGAAGTAAAAGAGACAGACATAAAATGTATATGTTCTTATTTGTTTTAATAACTACCATTTGGTTTATTTATAACATAAGCAATTAATACTGCTTCTTTAAGAGTATTCAGTTTAAAAAGCCAAAACGTAGGGGTGCCCAATAGCAAAGAGATAGTGCAGTGCATTTTGGTGTGAGACACAATGGTTTGGGAGCAGACTGAGGATGCTTAAATCAGGCAGTCAGGGTTAGGAAAGTCCTGATGATGGTGGGGTGAACAAGCTTGGGATGCATGGTGCTATCATAATGACCCTGTGGTAGGTCAGGAAATGTGCTACACCACAAGGACATACTGCAATGTGCAGGCTGGCAACATGCCTGCATGGTGCCAATAGGGTGGTGGGAGAAAATAAACATTGAAGAAAGGGGGCATTGCCAGCAGAGTGATGCACTGGTACTCTCTGACCCCCATGTTCCTGTCTGATGCCCACATCTGCAACAGCTGACAGGAAGTAGAGTTTTCATGGATCAGAAGTGCCAGTGCTGATGGGAAAGGCAGTTAGCTCCTGAGGAAAAAGCATTCAAAAAAGGCCAAAAGTTTCTAAAGAGAGTTAAAAATTACCCTTAAAATATTCAGGTAAACTGTTTTATACAGTAAATCTATGTAAGCAATAATACCTGACAGGGTGGGCAGTATTAGGCTATAACTGCCCATTCAGAGGCATAATGAACACCTCAGGTGGAGGGCCTATAGCCCCTGGAAGTACTAGTATAGCCCATTTCTGCCCACCCCAGAGGGTATTATTGTGCTTAAAAAATGGGTTACATGTGTCATTTTAATATTACATTTAAAAAATTAAACTAGAAATAAAAAAATCAAGTAAAAATCAATTAAAGGGCTGTTTTCTTGTAAAGTAGTCCATTTACTAGTTCAGTTGCCAGTAGTTGGCACTGCAGTGTTTTTGTACACCCTTTTTTAACACTGGGTTATTACTGCTGCCTTTGACTCATCCACCCAAAGGCTGCTGGTACTCCTTTTACATTTTTTTATTTGTATTATTTCATTAACTGTCCCTGTCATGCCCGCCAGTTCTCCATTCAGTTTTTTTCTTTAATGGGGAGACAAAAACATGTGCGGTCAAGAATGTAATCGATATTGCTAAGGAAACAGTCAAAAAGACTGTTAAGGAAAGGCATGGTGTGGGTGGTTGCCACTTTCATTTCTGTTTTTTGAGACAGATTAGACATTTGACAGGATTTCTCAATGACCGTGATCGATGTTGGGACTTGGGAACTGCACAGACGCTACTAGAGTTACAAGGTTGCTACTATCGGGTCAGCAGTTGGGAGTGCAAGAGGAGGGAACAGCAGTGGCAAGAACAAAATAGGGAAAATTCAAAGTTGAGGTAAAAAAAATGTTTCATGTGGGGTTTTTAAGCATTTACACTTCCAAGCTGTTTTGTTCTGGCTGTCCATCTCTCGATCATTAAGCAAGACAAAAATAGCAGCAGTTATGGTTCTAAACATTCTATGGGGCACAGTGATTTGTTTGGGTAGAATGTCAGGTTGGCAAGGTATTAGTTATTTCCCAGTTTCTGTTGGTAGTTAATGTACCCCTTAGCAAGGGTCTCGGCCAGTCAGAGACCAGGAAATTTCCAACCCGTTTTCTAATTATATATATAGATTTTAAAGGCACGCTGCTTAAAATTAAGCCTATAAATGACTGAGTCTCACAGTTAACTGTGAGTTTTCAAGAATCCCATTTGTCACTGTGACAAGCTTGAGAAATAGTGACTTGTTTATATTTTTTACAAATGATTTCCACACTGGGAGGGCCTTATTTGGGTAAAATAAAACTATTTTCCTAGAGTGTCCCAAGGGACACAGACAGCAGCAACTAATGTACAGAAGTTGCCAAGCAATGGAAAATCAACGAGTCAAGGAGCATAACAGTAAGACAATATACACATGATGGTACTGTATTAAAGATAACACAGAGAGTTTAGTGAATGCAGATTGTGTTGCTGTAATACAGTAATTGATGGTCTTTCTGATTATGCTAAGCATAGGCAGTCAGTAGTAACAGAAGGGTTAACATTCATAATACATTTTCCATTCCAGTATTCATTGGGTGGATGGTGTGTCTACAAATGACTTCCTGCAGCTAAGTGTGACCGGATGGGGCTGTCCAGGTCAGTGTTTTTATGGAAATTCCAAGGGGATGCTTTTATCTGACTTGACATTCCAAAGAAGAATTTGCCAATCTGCTCCCTAGCAAGAAGTGTAAAAGTCATATGTTTTCATACTTGAATCTATAAACTTTTTCTAAAACCTTAATGAGACAAGAATAATTATACACCTGGGAGACAGGAAAGAAACAGTGTAGGGAGCCTTTTTATAGGATTCCATCAAGCCAGCTACTTGACTGCAGTTGCCTGGGCTAAGCTTTGTTTAAAAGCAGAAGTGCAATGTTCAAAGTGTTTAGTTCCTGCAGTGATCAAATGGAATGAACTTTATAAAGCAGTAGGAGAGAATGGCATTTGCGTCCCTTAGAAATTAGTTTTGATTGTCAGATCATTACTGAACATTGTTAATATGTTTGTATTGCAAAAGAATGGTCAAAAATTATGTATTTAGCCAGTGGTGTGGTGTGGTGTGATGTGAGCATTTTAAGTAACTAAAGAGGACTATGGCTGTACCCGCAACTTGGGGGGGGGGGCTGCACACTGGACAAGCGTTTCAGACTCCTCCAGTTTCTTTCAGTATCTGTTTCATTACTCATTTCCTTCTCTTTCACTGCTGTTACTACTTTGGTTCTTCATTAATGTAATCTATATGAACTGATGAATTAACCAGCAGAAGAAGGCCATTTGGTCTGTCGAGTCCACTAGATTGCATAGTCCCTGATCCAGAGATTACAGCTGGCCCTGACCCTCCTCTTCACCCTGCCACACTGCCTCTTGACACTCCCCCAACCATCTTCTGACTGACAACCTCAGATGGGAGCTCATTCCACCTTGAAACCATCGCTCTGTAAAGAAATTTCTCCTGGCCTACTTTTTGAACCTTTCCCCTGCCAGTTGGTAACAGTGCCCCCTTGTGGTCTTGTTTTCACTAAGACCAAGACGCCCCTGATATCCGCCTTGTTACACCTTTCAAGTATTCCTTTCCTATAGTGAGTACGTACTGAGTTCTCTCAGTCTGTCCACATATGCACTGGCCTGCTGTCCCTGAACCATTTTTATCTCGCTCTGCTGTACAGCTTCGAGCTGGTTTATATTCTTCCTCAGGTGGGGACTCCAGTACTGCACACCATACTCCAGGTGTGGGCTCACCAAGGATCTGCATAGTGACAGGATAACCTTCTCCCTTCTGCTCGTACATCTTCTAGGAATACAGCCCAGCCTTTTGTTAGCCTTGATTGCTGCTTTTCTGGACTGCATAACCTGATTTAGGTTGCTGGTAATGGTGATCCCCAAGTCCTTTTCCCCCTCTGCTACAGTGACCTTGGCTGCCCCTAGACTGTATTTGGCCCTTGGGTTCTTTCCTCCTAAGAGCATGACCTTGCACTTCTTAGCAATGAACCCCAGCTGCCAGATTCCAGACCACCTCTTCAGTTTCATAAGGTCCTCTTTTAGGTCCTAATAACAATAATAATAATAATAATGATAACTTTATTTATATTGTGCCTCTCAAAAAATGAAGGTGCCTTAACAATAAGATAAAACAAGTACTATAAAACACAATTAAATACAGATTACCATAAAATTCAGACTTCAATAAATCAAACAGAGTAGGTTAGGTGCCATAGATGGGTTTTTAAGGCCTGTTTAAATCCCTCCATGGTCACCCACTCCAAAGTTCTGTACCCATTCATCTGTGTCCACCCTCCCACAGAGCTTGGTGTCATCTGCAAAGAGGCAGATCATGCCGTTAATACTATCTCTAATGTTAGTCATGAACACATTGAACAACAGTTGACCAATCACTGGCCCCTGCAGGAATCCACTGGTAATGTTCCTCTTACCTGAGAGCTTCCCATCACCACCACCACCACCCTTTGGATCCTACCACTGAGCTAATTCACCACTCACCTGGTTAATTTGTTCCCTGCCCCTCGGTCTTCCATCATCCTGATTAACCTCTTGTGGAGTATGAGTCAAAGGTCTTGTTGAAATCCAAGTAGAGAATGTCAAGCATCTGGTGAATACTCACCACATTTGTAACCCAGTCAAAGAAGAGGGCCTAGTTGGTTTGACAAGACCCCCTGACATGAACTCATGCTTTGTCTGGTCCTGGAATCCATTTGTTTCAAGGAACTAGACTTTTCTTCAGTATGGTCTCAATCAGTTTACTCGCAATGGTGATCAGACTGACCAGCCTGTAGTCCCCAGGATCATCCCTATGCCCTCTTCTACAGTGGTACCACATGTGCGGTTCTATACTCCTGCAGCACCATCCCTGTACCTAACAAACTATGGAACAGATTAACCAGCATACAGGCCAGTTCCACTGCCAGTTCCCTCAACACTCTGGGGATCATGCCATCTGCATCTGGTGACTTGTTCATCTTTAGTAACATGAGCCCTTTCTAACCCTATCCTCCATTATCCTGTTCTCAGCCATATCCCGCCCTACTCCATCCTTCCTTGCAGCAGAGGTCCATCCTTTGCCTTAATAAAGACCAAGCACAGGTACTCATTCAACACATCTGCCTTCACTTTACCACCCTCCACCCACCCTTCCCCCTTTTCAACTTCACTATACCTATCTTCATTGCCCTCTTATTGCCTGGTCTACCTGAAAAATGCCTTCTGTCCCTCCTTGATCCCCTGAGCAATCTGCAGCTCTTTGCTAGTCTTGGCCTGCCTGACCACTCTACTAGCCTCAAATTTGTTTGGTTCACTATATTTTTTAAATGCATGCCATCATACTATAGTAAAGATGAAGATTGTAAATTCAGTATAAATACTGTTTTTCAGATGCTAATGTCTTGCAATTATGCACCCCAGCCCCAACATTTCGTATGCTTTTTCTAATACTTTGGAAGAACTTTTCAGCTAAACTGCATGCTATTTGTTCTGCATTTTCAACAGTCCGGGTTGAAAATTTATACACACATATATATATATGTAGGTATCAGTGTAGAGAAACTATTGCTAGACTTTAGGGAAAAAATAAAATAGTTAGACACAATAAATATTATATGTAGCAGTCCTGCCTGTATTTCAATCAATCAATCAAATATTTATTTATTCAGGTGATCATCATTGAGCAAGGCTCATTTACAAGATGGACCTGATAAGGTCAAGGTTCGAGTTGATACACAGCAATTACATCACATACTTATGAGACAGTTATACATACAGAAAAATGTTATTTATAACACAATAATATACAGAGAATTCACATGTTGAAGCTTGGCTAAGAGAAGGTTAAACTAATATCTACAATATGTACAGTACATATATCCCAATGACAGTCACACACATAATGAGTACAAGGATGGTGAAGGGAATATTGGGTGCCGTATACTGGCGCTGTCTGACTGGGAGGAGTATACCATATGTGATTGGAATATGGTTTTGTGGGATGACTATTCTATCTCTAGTGGTAGCAACTGCATTTCTCTGTGAAGAAAGGCTGTACAGTGCTGCTTAAAGGATGTAAATGGAATGATAATGGACAGTTTTAGAGATTTTTGTAGGGTGTTCCATGCTATGGCTAGAGAATAGCTGATTGCTGCCCTCCCTATTTTGGTGTTGACTTTGGGCAATTTGAGCAGGATGATATTGTTGCTTCTTAGGGCATATGAGCTAGGAGTGGTCAGGTTGAAGCAGTCCAGGATATAACTTGGGAGTTTTTTTGATAAAGCTCTGTAGATCCATAGAGCTGCATTTCTGCTCCTCCTCACATGAAGGGAAACCCATCCAATTGCGTCATAGAGAGAACAATGGTGGGTATTATATGGCAGGTCTGTAATGAACCTTATTGCTCTATGATATAAGGTATCCAACTTTTGAAGGTAGGGAGTGGGGCAGTGACTATAGAGGAAGTCTGCATAGTCAATGACTGATAGAAAGATGGCCTAGACTAATCTCATCTTTGAATCTCTATTAAGGAAGGGTTTTAATCTGTAGAGGAGGCTAAGCCTTAGGCTAAGCTTTTTTAACAGTTGTTCTAGATGCTGAGTGAAGTCAAATCTGTTGTCAATCCACACACCTAGGTATTTGAAATTTTCAACATACTCCACATTTTCTCCAAGTATAGTGCATAGCTGGGGGAGATTGCTTGAAGAGGATGTGTTGGTGGAGTTTTGAGTTGTGAACATCATTGCTTTGGTTTTCTTTGCATTTAGCAGAAGCTTTTTCTCGAGTAGCTGATGTTGTAACAGGGAGAATTCTGCTTGTAGAATTTCATGAGCAACTTTAGGCAAAGGGTTGCTGACATACAGTACAGTGTCATCAGCAAAGAGGTGTACTGAGGACTTGGTAAGGGTTGAATCAATTTTATTTATATAAATGGCAAAAAGGATAGGTCCCAGAATAGAGCCTTGGGGAACTCCTCTTGACAGTGGTCTTAATGGGGATAGGTCACCTTCAGCTTTTACCTGCTGTGATCTACCAGAGAGGTAGCATCTGAACCACTTAAGGGAGGATAGATCTAGGCCAATGGAGTGTAGGGATGAGAGTAGCAGTTCATGGTCCACAGTGTCGAATGCTTTGCTCAGGTCCAGGAATACTGCACAGACATTGTTCTTTTTTTCCAATTCGGTTTGCCAATCATTGGTGACCTTGGCTAATGCAGTGATAGTGCTATGTTTGGCCCTGAATCAGATTGGGCTGGATTTAATAGATTAGCATTGTCCAGATATTCCTTAACTGAATACTCACTAATTTCTCCAGCATCTTGGATAACACAGGTAGGATGGAAATGGGCCTGTAGTTATTAAGATCCATAGGGTCCCCTGATTTTAGAAGGGGGACCACTTGGGCTGTCTTCCACAGCATGGGAATAGAGCCAGAGTTTAGGGAAAGGTTAAAGAGGAGAGTTAGAGGGACTGCAAGCACATGACACGCAATCTTTAGAAAGAATGGGTCCAGAAGATCTGCTCCTGCACTTTTTTTGGTATCCAGAAGCCATAATAAATCCTCAACTTGTTTCAACAGTATAGGTTTGAAGCTAAAGGAGGAGTCAACTCTTTGATCACCAGTGTAGTGGGAGCTTAATTGATCCCTTAATAGGTTAGCTGGGGAGGTGTCAAAGGCAAGGCCAGCTATTGTGACGTGGTTGTTGAATGCATCCAGGATTTCCATTTTGCCAGTAATGGGGCCAAAGTTACTGTGTAATTGGGTTGGAAGGGGGTTGTTAACGTCCTGGCCCATCATACCCTTGATGGTGCCCCAAAATCTAGCAGTATTATGGTAGGAGGAGTCGAGCTCGGCCAGGTAGTGGGCAGCCTTTGCATCCCTAACTTTCCTGGTGCATTTATTCTTGGCTTTCCTAAAGATCATCCAGTCCATGGTATTCTTAGTTTTTCTTGCTACTTTCCAAAGTTTGTCTCTCTCCAGCAGTGCAGCTTTGAGGTCAGCTGAAAACCAGCGACAGGATTTGTTTTTTATTCGGATACTAGAGATTGGGGCATGGGTGTTAAGGGCATTTATTATAATGCTATTTAGCACCTGCTGAGCTTTTTCTACAGAATGTGCAAGATATAACTTTTGCCAGTGTGGAAAGTAGGCTAGATCATGCAGATATCCTTCAATATTGATGTTTTTCTTGGATCTCCTCATGAGGAATTTTGCAGGATCTGTTTTAATGCTGTTGGATCTTACCCCTACGATGGGGCAGTGGTCACTTATGTCGCATAGGAGCACTCCAGCATGTGTGAATAGATGTGGTTTACTCACTAGCATGATGTCAAGTAGAGTACTGTTACTACTATTCCTTGCATTTAATCTTGTTGGTTCATTAATTAACTGTGTGAGCCCATAGGTGTCACAGAATGATACCAGAGGAGTAGCTGCCTGGGTGAGCCAGTTGAAATTCAGGTCCCCATGATAATGACTTCTTCAGTACAGGACTTGACCAGGTTTCCCAGGTGGGATAAGAGCTTGTGTTCAGCAGAGGGGTCTGTAGCATCCAATTAATTGGAAAGCTGCTGTATTGGGGAGAGAGACTTTTAGAGATAGACACTCAAATTCCTTGGGCATAGATGTTGCAGCAGTACAGGATACAACTATACCAGCTTTTGCATATATGGCTACTCCACCTCCCCTTGTTTGGCGATCAACTCTGAATAGCTGATAGTTAGGTAGGTTAACTTCCCTGTCCATTGTGGTGGTCTTGAGCCATGTCTCAGTTATCACAAGAAAGTCTGGCAAGGTATGGGCAACCCAGGCTTGTAGCAATGTAAATTTTTCAGCAGACTGCATACATTAATATGCAGGAAACTGAAGCCTTTAGTTGAGTTAGGTCTGATGGAGAGGTGATACTTTCAAGAGGTCCAGGGTTGATTTCCACATTACCAATACAGAGCAATAGGAAGATCAGTAATTTCATGAGGGCTGCCAGTGATAGGAGAGGGGCTGTCTTTGGTTCTCTTTTTATTCCATTGCCACTCTTTTTGGGTGCTCCTGTGGATTTAAGGTAGTGTGTCGGGATACCAACTAGCAGTTTGACGACTAGGCTTAGTGGGGATCTATATATCCAGCAGTGGGGCCTTGGCTGAAACATATATGTGGTGATATGTGTATCTTTATGGTGATTGTACCACTGTAATTGATGCAGCAATGGCAAGGCATATATGAGGGTTTGGTTGTCAGCCACGGGGATGTTCCAGAGAAACTGGGCGGGTTGACCACTCTAGATTGCATAATAGGGTCATCTTCTTTGTGGAACCCTATGACTGATAGTGACAGGAGTATCAGTAGTAAGCTCCCATTCTGAAGGGATATTGATAGTTGGCAATAGGGAGTAGTGAGAGTTGCTGATTGGTTGGATCAGCAAGCTGGTGTGACTCTCTGTTGGTTTAGAGAAAAGTGCTGTGGGCGGGGAAGAGATTTCGGCGGGAAGATGCCTATAAATTAACACACAAGAAGGGGGAAGGGCTGGTAGGCAAAAATTTTGCGCCTTTCCCGACTGCTCCCTCGCTGTTCCTCCCGGCCTTGTGGTTCCCAAATTCAGCTAGGTGCCGCCGACCACCCACTGGCGGAGCTAAGCCCCGGCGCTCAGCTGGGTGCTGTGGGCTCAAGGATGCAGGCTAGAGAGAGACAGAGGAGGGTGCAGCAATTAATAAGGGCAGTAGCAAGCGTTTTCTGAGCATCACTGACCAAATCTTCACTACAAAAGGACTGTCTTAATTACTATGGCTTGCTGCATATGAATAGGATATTTGCTCTTTATGGTTCTTGGGTTCTGATGCATATTACTTATCTGAGGTTATGATCATTTGCTTGCTGCATCATGCGCATTTCGATGGTAACAAATTGTGATCCTACAAGCAGAAGATTATTACTTCAAATGAGGGATAAGCAGCAAACACAGATAATTTCTAAAGGGTTCCACCTATGTAGGGCATCCAGTCATTACAGCACCACATCCTGATGTCACTGTCCCCTCTTTTTACAGGGAGCTGTACCCTACCCCCTTTCGAAATATTCTAACTCTGGGGCGTGCAGGGAGAGGGTGGCGAATTCGTAATGTGGCCGACTAATGATAGATGCACTGTCACCTGCGCATAGATGGCTAGAAGGGCTTCTAAAGAGTAAATTGCTTGTTCTCCTGAAAATGTCTTTAGTAATAATAGACAAAGGAAAAGAAAAAGACTGAAAAAAAATGAAATATATCATTTGACTTGTGTCTAAATATTATGTTTCTCAATATTTTCTCAGAGGCATCAGTACCTATTTAGGAGCTGATGCTTATTCCTAAATATAATAGCTAGTGTCTTAGAGCAAGTGCAAAGCTGAAAATACACACATTGCATATAATACATTGGACATAAAGTAGGGCCTTTTATTGACATTTACAGTTATTCCATCTTTCCCATCATCTTAGCCACTGCCTCCCTAGCCACTGCCTAGCCACACTTAGACTTAGGTCATCATGACTAGAGATGCCCCAACTAGTAGGACCAGAGTCAATCAACTGCGGCATTGTGACCATTAATGAAGTACACGTATTGTAACCAGTTTAGGTCCTTTCACAGATGGCACTGCTCTTAGCAACAGATATACCCTGTAAATGTCCCACAGGAATGTTAAGGATGTTCATATACAGTACCTGATAGATGGACATCCCCACTCTGGAGTTTAAGTATATTGCCTCTTGTGGAGGAAGTCTTAGTATCAGAAAGTGACCATAAGTCTTATGTGTGGTACAACTAAGCAGTGCTGATGGAACAGCCAGAGCTGGACCTTTTGAGGGTTTTAAATGTTAAAAAAAAATTACATTTTCAAAAACAAAACATGCACATGACAACCCCACAATTATAGCTCAGGCTTTAGAATTTCAACAAAGCAGCATGTGCCATTTCAACACTGCAATAATAGGGTGTGATGAATGTTATTCATTGTGTTACTTTATTAACATGCTAGTGGCATATCTGAGCACTGTGTAAGAGGAATATGATACTAAAAGGGTAGCCTAAGTACATTGTGCAAATACCTTAAGTAGTAATTCCCATGTTAGTGATGTAGTATCTACACCAATGTTATTACAATTGGCAAAAACATGATGGGCATTTTTTCATTTAAATGCATGCTATAAAAGGGCCTTGTTGTTTTATAAAGCATGTACTACTGTCACTAAGAGCATAAAAAAACATGATAATGCAAAAAAATACTGATGTTCAAAATCAGCAAATGTGTACATAGCCTACTCATACTGTGATCTGATGTGTCAATGGTCATTCTGAGGTTTACAAAATGCAATAACATCACCTTTATAGATCATATTCATTTAACATAATTTTATGGTAGGTCACCAATACAATACTGTAATGTACAACTGTTTGACAGAGTTTTCATTATCTTATTACCTTTCATTGTAATGTGACAGGAGTCACTGTTTAGTAAAGATGAGTTGGGATTAATACAAAATCCCATTTTGACATGCTTTGGGGGATAGATGAATGCTTCTAAGGGTAGATTTTATGGGTGTTTCGAAGAGTGGCATGAGGGAAGATAGATACAAGAGGGGGTAGCATCTGAAAAGTTGGATGTTGAGAGGGGTCAATGAGTGTGGTGAAAATACTCATGCATAAAGTATTTCATTAATAAAAGGGAGTGGTATTACAGCCCACTTTTGGTGTCACTGTGGGCACCCAGAGCAAGTAAAAGAAGTAGAGCAGAGCGAGTTGAAATAAAATGAAAACCTATGTCATAAAGCACAGTATATTAGTTGATATTGAGCACTGTAGCTCTGTGACCAGAATGAAAAGATTAATAACAACTTGAAATTCTTATCAGCAATATGACTGGTATAATTCTTTTTTCCCCAGAAAACCCACACAACGCACAGCATGAAGGAGGAGAATTTGTTTCGACGCAGATTTTCACTCTGCCCTACATCGTCGACACCACAGAAAATTGTTCCTCACAAATTAACCCGCAACTTGTCATTTGGTGCTGATCATGACATCTACCCAGTGAGTCCAGGTCTGTGAGTGCAAATAGGCTTGCTTTAAAAGTCAGAGATGGATAATAGGGTTCATCAGAATACAACCTGAAATCCAGTGGTCATCAAAACTACTTAGATTTACCCGATGTTTGTTTGTTCAGATTCTGGGGCTGACACACTGACATGTGGTGTCATGAAACATACTGTAGCATTGCATCAAGAGTCATAACGTGTCAATCATATGTGTGGTACTAAGCACCTTTTTATGGGTACATCTCATTGTGATATGCAAAGAAGAAAAATACCTTGGGCTCGATTTTGAAAGGGTGATGCTGAGCTTGCGACAAGCCCTGCATCAAAATGTTTTTCAGAACAACTGCGCCAAACATATATAATGCAACTGCACCCAGGTTTAGTACATTGGGCACATTTCAACAGTTTCCACACTTAACGGCAGCTTGCGCCAAATATTTGGCACAAACCCTGTAAAAATGGTCTGTGGAATGCCACAAGTTAGACCTTAGGAGAGATGGTCTAATTTGCAGCATTTGGTGCACAGGAGTAAAAATCCTGATCGGTGCCAGGAGAATGCCACGAGCCCCATACGCGCCATATAATTAGCATACCAGGGGCTTGCTGCATTCTCAGGGCTTTAGAAAATCAAGCCCAGAGTTCCATCCTGTTAAAGTTGAAGTCTTTGTCAGAGGTGCCATGGATGCTGTTACTGTTTGTAGTTTATTATCTCCAATGCTTTCACTGGCAAAATGGGATCGGTTGAGGGGTAATGGAGTTTTGTAATATGATTACACTACTTTTAGAGGGAACTACCTCTTTGGAAATTATGTCATTTTTATTTTGTCCTGCTGAATATGAATTCAAAATCAGAACATTTTTAACAATTAATTTAAAAATGATTTTTAACACTGTCACAGTAAAATATGAATTGCTATGTTTCAATGTATATTGATATGTTGGAACATGTAGCACCAATGCCATCCCTTCATTAAAAAAAATAACTTTCTAGCCATAATGGTTCCAAAGTTTTCCCTTCTGAAGTTAATTACCTTTAAAAGGTATAACTTTGGAATCATTAGTGTTAGAGGCCTTATTTTTTTTCCTGAATGAAAACTTACGACAAGTGCAACATGCTAGAGTAATATTAATATGCTTGCCATGTAACAATATCCATAAAGCCATGTCACTATGTATGCTGACATTTATTGCAGTATGCATATATTGTAATGTGTTTCAATACATGGCAGGTGTATCTTGCTGTGCTAACTTAAAAATTTAATTAAAAAAATATAAAGCAGCAATACATATTACGATGAAAATTTTGACATATACATTTTTATTTCATTTTAAATTTCCCCTTACTGCCTGTATTTTTAAGTACCTAACTTTTCCAATTTTGAGCCTGCTTTAGCACCAGTTTTACATTTGAAATAATAATAATAAGAGCCTTCCTTTTAATATGGCTTGGACCAGGTTTTCATCAGTATTAAAAGTTGTTTTTGTACATATGGGGTGAGATATTCAGAAATGCAATAAAGGCCAGTGCAAGTCCGGTGCAGCACAAGTGAGAAGCACCATGGCAAACTGGGAGCCATATTCAGAAGATGTGTCACCAGAAATGTGCCAGCGCAAGTCGGCTGAATATAGCAAAGATGCGGCATTGTGCAACCAGAGGTGTGCCGGCACAGCCATGGATGCACAGAGAAACCCTGCACACAAACCCAGGGAGGCAGGGAAATTGTAACAGGCCCAGGGACACACATCGAAGGAAGCACAGAGACAATGGGCACAGGACCCCACCGGCAGAGTACACCTGTGCACACAGAGGCACTGATCTGGATGGAACACAGGGCAACACGTGACGGAGCACAGCCACCAACAGAGGCACTGTGGATTGCACCAACCACAGCCGGTCCATGGCCATGCGACAGGAGCAGTCACCAGAACAGCACCCCAGAAGCCATTGGTGGCCCGACCATCAAGTGACAGGTGGAAACAATGGCCAATGCAAGGCCACCATCAATGCCCCTCTCCCATGCAGGCCACCAGCCTGCCAGCCATGGCCAATACCAGTCCACAGTGGGTGTCCATCTCCATGTTCCTGGGAACAAACACACCCATGCCCCACATACCACAGGAACTACCGATGCCAGGCACTGAATGAGGCATGACCTAGGCAGGTTATCACACCCCATGTGACTGGGAGTGCAACAGTGGATGCAGATGTCCACACCCCAGCAGTCGGACCAGGCCAGCAGGACACCTAGGTCTGTGTGCATCCCCCCGGCCCACCTGCCTGCCCACACCTGACCACAGCCCCACAGTGACTGTGATGACACACAACAAACCCACTGAACCTAGGAGACAGCCCCCACCACAACATGACACACCACTGGACACAGCATGGAACCCCAGGAACCCAACACATCCCCCCCCCGTACCGACACCATGGACCAACACCTGACAACTTCAGCATGGCTCCACATGCCACCTGCAAAGCAGACACAGACACAAGTATGTAACAAAATAAATTATATGATAACAAATCAACACAACATAGTACAGAAGCAAGGGTCAGGGACAGAGGAGGTAAACTGTAGGATGGGACAGGTAACAGGGGCTGTACAATAGGATGGGGGACTACAGAGAAATAGGGAAAGAGAGGGAAAGGGGGCTATCTACAGATGGCCTATTGCCATCCATGGCTGGATGGCCCTTGCTGCTGCATCCCCCACCTGAGCACCACTGTGTCCCTCTGGACAGACCTCACCACCATGAGAACCCTCCACAACACTAAGAGAATCTGGTGCAGTGTCCTGTTCTGTGCAAGTGCAGCCCTCCTCGCTGCTGGCTGTTGGACACCTAGGGGAAAGGACAAGACAGGCGATCAGTGCAATGCCCCAAAGACCCCTGCCTACCCACAGTGCACAGTGAACAGCGGGGGCACACACCCCTGAAGAGACCGCAATGGACCCACACACAGAGGTCAATGCCAGCCATCCACACGGCACACCACAGTGGTGCACAGGTGGATGGTGCAGTGCAGTATGCACATGATTGCACGGGGGGTGGTCACATGACACAGAATGAAGGCAATGCCGCAGCCCACACGGTGGTAGCCATGCACACACCCACCCCCCACAACAGCTGGAACATAGTGGCCAAGGGATGGGCCACAGAGGCACGCACAATAGACTGTGCAACACACATGGCTGTGCAGGCACATAGCCAAGGTGACCATGGCTGTACCCTGTCCCCACTGTTGTCCCACTGTGACACATATAAGTAATGAGACATTGTCTACCTGCCTTGTGCTGCACAGATGGTGCTGCTGGTTGATCCCTAGGGGTCTCCGCCCTGACTGCCACAGCCGCCTTGGCCCATCTGTGATCCTCTGGCCCTGTGGAGGGAATGAAGAGAGGTGGACATCAGTACACAATCATGTATGTAGAGCCCCCACCACCACACACAGCCCGCTGTGCACTGGGCATGTCCCTGTCCATCCTGAGGCCCCCACACCAGCATAACTGCAACATGTGCAACCACCATGCATGAAGCGCAGTGCCTGCTAGGATGGTGACCTACCCTGCTGTGGACCATGACACGCAGACCTAAAAACACTACAGTACAGCACCTAGGCATACATGCCACATGCGCACATCTACCTGGCTGTGGCACCGCACAGTGCTGGATGTATGCCTGCATCTGGCGCAGATGGTCAGGGTCCCTCCACTGCAGGTCCCCGTACCTGTGGTGGCACTGCTCTGGTGTCCTTGCCACACCCGTCCTCCTCTCCAGGGCCTCAGACATGCTGTGACACACCTGTCCCCTCTGGCTGCCGGAGGGGCACCTGCCCGAAGAGCTGCCCCTCATAAGGCTGCACCATGGCCACCAGGTTGACCAGCTCCAGGTCAGTCCAGTTGGTTGCATGCCTGCTCACACCCTGCGCCATGACCACAGTGCAATTGCAATGCCGGTAAAAATGGTTGTGGATCAGTGCACATGTTGGCCACATGTGCAAGATATGTAATAGGAAATGCAAGAATGCAATTGCGCAGCATGGGGATGCATGGACACAGTGCACAGTGAGGATCCATAGAACACTCATAGGCATGCACATCACGCCATGGCCTAGTGGGGGCATGGGGTTACGTATATGACCCGTGGGTCAGAGGTCGTCACCCCACGCACTGTGCGCATGTGTAAGATAGGAACCACTGCCAGGAAGCGCACACATGCGCGATGCCATCCCAGCGCCGCATGCACAGTGCCACAGCATCACGCATGCTATGCAAGATGTGAGATTGCCATGTGCTCTGTGCTGCTCACATGCACACTGCAGGCACGTGCACCACACATGTGCAGGTATTGCACCACAGAGTTGCTCTGGCACATCCCTATTGCGCACGGCACAAATTTTCGATATTGAGATACCGTATGCAAATCACCTCATCAGCCAATGCGTGGTGCAGTAGGGTCCATTAGCATATCATTACCATTGCGCACTGGCTCATTTGCGTGCGTTACACCTTATAAGTGCCACAGAACAGCACGGGCCACAAACCAGTATTGCAACCCTTGAGGTAAGTGCCAGGTAACATGGATGAACAGAGGCCTACTACAATGCTGCAACACAGGACTGCTCAGGGCTGTGCTGACACTGACCCACTGTGCTGTTCATGTCCACAAGAAGCAGAATGTTGGCCAATGATGGAGAGGAGGACCAGGGGTCTGCATGCAAGCACAGGCTCAACTTCACACCAGCAGAGACAAATGCCCTTTTTGAGGTGTACACTGACAGGGAAGGCCTACTAAGTGGTACCATGGGCACACCACAGAAGCGGGCTGCAGGCTGGAAGGAGGTGGCACGATATGCTAACACCCATGGCAGGCACCAGTGCACCATGCAGAAGTGCCAGAAGAAGGTGGGCCTGGACAAGAGGTGCATTAAGGACAAAGTGGCACTCATACAGGCCTCCCACATGGCAACCAGTGGTGGTCCACCTACAGTGCCACCAGTGACGGCCACTGAGGAGCTTGTGGAAGCCACCACTAGCCACATGGCGGTGGAGGGTGTGCCTGGTGGTGGATTCCAGATGGGTAGCAGCACCTTACTGCATGGTGAGTATGTACTCAACGGACAGGCATGCCAGGTATGGGGGACACATGCAGGTGTGCCTGATGCTGTGCTGCATGCCACAAGCATGTGTTTAGTTTAGTTTAGTTTATTAGTCTAGGAATTAATACCTTTGAGCCAGGGCTCTTTTACAAAGGTTCCACGTCACAAAGAACATTTAACAAAGCACGATACACATTACAGGTAAAACCAGACAGGAAAGTTACATCATAAATTTGCTATTAACAGTTAAAGGCAGTAACGTTTTTAAGTTTCATAGAAAAACAAGCTATAACAGGTTCAAGCGAGTAGACAATTTCGCGGTTAAGGAAACTTCCAGGAGAGGGTGATCATTAGGCGCTAAAGGAGGCTAGAGAGGATGGAAAGGTGGTGAGCGGGAGAGTAAGTGAGAGGGACAGGAAAAAAGGGGAAGTGAGTTTGGGTGGGAGACAGGAAGTAGTAGAGGTACAGAGGGTTCATTAGTCAGGAGGAAGAGGCCTCAGATGTGAGGATAGACATGAGGAGTAGTAGTCTTTATCTAGCGCAGTCACAGTTGCTAGTGGTGGTGAGGTGGGCATAGAGCATGGATTTGAAAGCTTCAAGCGAGGTTGAGGATAGAGTAGGTGGACTAAGCGCATTGAACCATGTCGGGGCCCTGTATGCGAAAGATCTTTTGTCCCTGTGCAGTCCGGCATCTCGAACCAGGAAAGGTTGGCGCTCAGATCTGGTGGAGGGTCGTGAGCCAGATTCAGCCAGAGTAGGTTTTGAATACATAATGAGTCAGTCCCAAGATAGATTTTTGCCATTGTGCAGGTGAGATAAATAAGACGATTTGATAGGTTCAACCAGCCTGATTCATAGTACAGATCACAGCGTGAGTCAGTCTTTGAGCCCCGTGAGGAGCCAGCAGGCCTTATTTAGAGTGATTGAGATACGCCTTAGAGCAGTGGAGGTAGCTGAGCCATAAATAATAAGGCCATAGTCAATGATTGAGATTATGGAACTCTGTATAGCTATTCTCAATGCCGCTTGATTTAGAAATTGACAGTTACGGAATAGTATTCCAAGGCTGGTTCACTGTTTTCGCAGTGTTGTCAATGGGTCTGAAAGGTGAGCCCTTGGTCAAAAGTGATGCCAAGGTATTTGAAAGTATTTTACTTGGTCCAGTGTAATTCCCAGAGGTTTGTATGGTGAGTGGAGTATGCCTATTTTTGTTTTGGTGATTGGAGAAGAGATTGGCTTTTGTTTTATTGTGGTTTAGCACAAGTTTACTATCCAGAAACCACCTTTCAACACTAGAGAAAGCAAGTTGCAGGCTTTTTCATAGGGAGTTTGGATCCTTGTGGGAAGAGAGAATTATAGCATCATCAGCGTATAAGATTATTTTCTCCTGGCAGATATCTGGGAGGGAGTTAAGGAACAGGCTAAAGAGGAGCGGTCCAAGAATTGATCCCTGTGGTACACCCGAGAGAACTGGTTTGAAGTCGGAGAGTTCATTAGAGATTTTTATAGCCTGTGACTGATTGGACAGGTAACTTTTTACCCAAGCACAAGGACCTTCGGCCAGGCCTAGGCTAGAAAGTAGGGAGGTAAGTAGGCCATGATGACTGTGTCGAAAGCTTTTGTAAGATCGATAAAGACTGCACCTGTTTGGCACCCTTTGTCCAGGGCTGAGTGGACTTCTCCAGAGAAATCAAGTAAGGCTGTTGTTGTACTATGTCCTTTCCTAAAGCCGTGCTGTTGATTACAGAGTAGATTGTATTTGTCCAGGTAATCAGAGAGTTGTGTGGATGTGTGGATGCAGGCTTGCAGTGCGACATGGTGGCATGTGGCAATGGCAACATGCACGCGGGGGCATGGACTGTGGTCAACCACTAACCCTCCATTTCTGTCTTGCAGCACCATCATGTCTCCATGTTGAGGACCAGGCAGAGGCAGCTGAGGAACTAATTGCCAGACCTTTCACATCAACAGGCATCCAGAGCAGGGACAGGCCATGTCTTGGTGATGAGGAGCAGGTGGCTGTGCTAGGCATGGGACCGGATGATGCCCTAGCTGGACTCCTGAATA
The DNA here is from genome assembly GCA_016271365.2 of Neoceratodus forsteri. Lineage (NCBI taxonomy): Eukaryota > Metazoa > Chordata > Ceratodontiformes > Ceratodontidae > Neoceratodus > Neoceratodus forsteri. Next base: position 617,890,018 of record CM028133.1, read on the forward strand.
ATGACAGCCTGAGTGCGCTGTGTGCAGGGAACCCAGCTTGGGTTGGGGTCTGACACTGACGATGACATAATCCTGATACTGGACAGCTTGGGGTGGCGGTGCCCAACACATCCCTTCCTGCTTTACAGGCACCATCAGGGCCCAGTGCTGGTCCCGCTGCTGCACAGCTACCACCCCTCCCCACCTATGTGGTGGTGTGTGGCACCACCACTGTGTCCGGCGTGGGTTGTGGTGGTGGTGCTGTTGTGGCAGTGGCAGCGTAAGACAATGCCCAGCAGCCAGTCGGGCAGTGACAGCAGGATGCAGGTTACAATGGGCAGCGTGACACGGTGCCAACCGCCAATGTGCCCAGTGACACCGTACCCCCTATACAGCCCACTGTGCAGCATCCACCAGAGCAGGAGGCTGTGCAGCATGCCTTGTTACCCCCAGTGGCTCAGCGGATGGGCCAGGAGGCCCAGGATGCCAAGTGGCTGGCAGAGCACACCCAGTTACTGCGGGCATCCATGGAGAACCAGGCAGTGCTTGCCACTGAGGTGTGTGTACTGTGAGCAGTGGTGTGTCAGCTGCCCGAGCAGCAGTACAGAGGATATCACGCGAGGCTTATTGTGAGCTCCACCAGGCAGTGGTACAACCACAGCAATGGACCACATGACCGGTACCATTGCGGCTGGGCTTGAGACGGTGGCAGCCACTGTGCTTGGCTGTGTGCAGAGGACCCCTGCAGTGCACTGTCCACCCCCACGGTCCCAGGGTCTGGTGACCCCCGCACAGCAGATGCCAGGCTCAGATGTAGGCATCCCAGGCACCCCCAGGGCTGGCCTGTTTGGCTACCTTTACACCCCTGCAAGGACACGGTCATGGTCCTGGACATCAATCCCTGGGGGGCATCTGACACCCCCCTGTGGCCTATGTACAGCCCACAGCTGCTGATCAGCCCCAGCTTGGCTGCCCACTTGGCCATGGCAGTCTTGGGACTGCATGGTTGGAATTACGTGTCCGCTGCCCTGACCTGCCATCCACTGCTGCTGCCCCATGCACACATGAGTGGTGGTGGTGGTGGTGGTGGTGTGCAGCATGCATGTGGTGGCGCACATGTGCATTGTGCTGCATGCCCCCTGTGTGTGCGGACCATGCTGCTGGGATGTGTGGCATGGGTGTGATGATGGCAGCTCTCTGCCAGTCATGCCTGTGCACCAGTGTCATGCTTCTGATCCATGCCATGTTCCTCAGCATGTGTGTGTTTGTGTGTGCACGCACATGCCAGTGCTGTGTGTGTGTGTGTGTCCCCCTGTGCCAGTGGCTCCACCATGTGTGTTGAGCGCCCCCTTCGCTGCATGCGTACCTCTGTGCACATCCATGCCACTGTGTGTTGTGCTGGTCTGTGTGGCCCATGCTCGTATGTCGGTGCACTTACCTGCATTGTCCATAATGCTCCCATGCAATGGTGTCTGTGTGCTGCCTTGCCTCTTGCACCAGGCGGGGATCCCTTCTTCCTGGGGGCAGCTGCCCACCGCCCTCCAGTCCTTCACCACTGTCATCCCCATTACTGTCACCTTCATCAGCCTCGACAGCTATCCCACAGTCAATGGCCATGTTGTGCAGGACACAGCAGGCCAGGAATTTGCCACAGGCTTTCAATGGGCTGTATTGTAGGGCACTGCCTGACCTATCTAGGCAACAGAATCTCATCTTTAGCATGCCAAAGACACGCTCAATGATATTGCACATGCTGGTGTGTGCCTCATTATATCATTCCTCCGCAGGGGACGATGGTTGCTGGGAGGGGGTGAGCAGCCATGGCCTGAGGGGATATGCGTTGTCACCTGTGTGGGAATGGACATGGTTATCCCTGTGCTGTGCTGTGCTGCCCCCTGTTCCCCATCCCCCACCGCACACACTTCCACACCTGCCCCACCTACCCTCCCTCACCCCAGGGCTGTGGCTTCCAGCCACCCTGGTGCATGCCCTACTCACTTACAAGGTGGCCCATGGGAATGTCACCTCATTTGAACCTATGGCACACTGCAGAGCTGTGCCATATAAAGCCATCATGTGCACTCCCTGGGTGTGTGGCACAGACATTGATGATGCGCCCCATGGCATCGCTCACCACCTGGCAGTTTATGAATGGGTAGCCCTTCTGGTTGATGTATACTGGGCCCTCTGGGCCAGGTGGTGTGTGGATGCCAATGTGGGTGCAGTCTATAGCTCCAATCATGCCTGGCATGCATGCAACCTGGTGGAAGTCCTGCATGTTCCCTGTATGCTCTGCTTGTGTGTTGGGGAAACTGTATGAACTCTGAAGTGACTGGCAGCAGAGCATTGAGGAACTGCATGAGGAGGCAGGATGTGGCCAACTGGATGATGCCCATGGTATACCCCATTGGTCTTTGGAAGGTGCCCGTGGTGAGCAAGCACATCACGGTGGTCACCTTAGTCTCCACTGTCATGGCATGACTATGTCTGGTGGGTGCCTGCATCTCATCGCTGCACAGCTCACAGAGCTGCCTCAGGATTGCCCTGTTCAAGTGGTACCAGCCCATTATTTTGGTGTCACTGTAGTTCTCATTCATGATCCTGGCATGGTACCACCTGTGCTGGGCATATCACCACCGGGCCCTTCATTGGTCATGCTGGTGTTCCTCCTGCCTCCTCATACCCCTCATTATTGCCTCCATTACAAATGGGGTGCTCTCCATCACTCCATCACTGGGTGTCTCCTTTGGTGCCTGTGTCACTCTGTCTGTCCGTCCGTCTGTCTGTGTCTCAGCCTCCCTCAGTGTGTCATGGTCTCCCTCTCTCTTTCTTTCTCTCTGTCTCTCTCACTCTCACACTCTCTCACTCCATCTCTCTCTCTGGGCACAATGTTGCGCATCTGCTGTCTGTGTGTTTGAGCCAGTTTTTATCAGCTCAAGTCTGGCTGGCACATCTTGGGGTTTGCTTTGGACTGGCACCATGATTTCTGGTTGAATATGCCATTGCACTGCTTATTCATGGGAACACTCCCTGCACTTGTGCTGCATTCATTATTTTTGTGCCATGGCTCAATGGGATTTGCGATGTGCAACTGTTGCCTTTGAATATCACTCGGCGGCGCAACTCCATGCTTGCGCCATGCGTAACTGCTCTGAATATCTCCCCCCTATTGTCCAATAAGGTCAGAAAACATTGTTTTCTTCATGCTTGTTCATTTTAGTTACAAGAAATCTGATATTAAACAGTGGACTTTCAAAAACAACCAACAATACTGATGAAAACCTCAACCGAACCATATTGTACCACTATCACTATACTGTGTTTCTCAGAACTGTCCTAGTGGAAATGTTTATGTAAACTGTTATTTGTTACTGTGCTTGTGTAATGCTGTATTATCAGAATTGTAATTCTGCCCTTGTGGAAATATTTTGTAAACTACTATCTGTTAGTGCTTATGAAATGTAACCTCCCAGGTCGTACCTGAAAATAGGCACTCTGCTGTCTAGTGTACTTAACTGGTCACCAAAAACTAAATAAATAAATAAATAAAAAGAAGCATTCTTTATGTTACTGCAAATGTAAAAAAAAAGTACTAAAACAGACTTATAATGAGGAGAAAGGGTATCATGCAAGATTAGAGATGAGGGTCAATCAAAAATAGAATAAAAATGTATAGGTCAAAATTTTCACTGATAACACGCACTGCATGCTTTAAGTTCCTAGCCATAATGGTTCCAAAGTATCACTTCACATCGTAATTACCTACAGAAAGGTGTGATTTTAATATCCTTAGGACTAGGAACTTATTTCTTTAAATAAAAGACTGTGAGCCAATGCTACATGTTTCATCATATCAGCATGCATCAATCCACATTGAGACATGTCGATATTCACTTTTCCCATGATGGTTTTTTAAAAAAAGATCATGGTAATGTTTTTTAAATGGCATGGGAAAAATGTATATAGATGCATTTCAATGTTACATAGTGACATCCTAAGATATGTAGCACTGATTCCAAGCTTTCATTAGTTCCTAGACCAGAAAGTTCTGAAGTTATTAGCCCTCAAAGTAAGTACCTTTAGAAAGGTGTTAAGTTTTTACATGTTTGGGTTTGGAACATTTTTTTTTTTTTTTTAATAAAAACTTACGAGTTAGTGATACATGTCTCAATATATCAATATGTATCAGTATGCATCACAATGTGTCAATAAATGTTTTCCCCATTTGGGGGGTTTATTTGAAAATAAGCATGGGGAAAAGTATATTGATACATTTTAATTCATATTGATACATAGTGATATCCTGAGGCATTTAGTGCTGACTCCAAACTTTCATTTTTTTTAAGAAAAACACACTTTTCTAGGCCTAATGATTCCAAAGTTATCGCTTCTTGAAGTAATTGCCTTTAGAAGGCTATATGTTTGGAACGGGTAAGGCTAGGAACAAACTCCATTGGCTCCAGGGTTAGTCCTTATCAAAGAAATCATTTTTTAAAAGGGTTAACTTTAAAACTATTAGGGCTAGGAACTTCATTTTTAATTTTTTACTGAAAGCTTGGAGTCAGCCCTACTTGCCTGAATCATACTGATACTTTTATGTGTAGTAATATGTATTTAAAAAACAGGTCAGAAAAAATGAGTGTAGGAAGACCTGAAATAAAGAAGACAACAGAGCAGCTAACTTATACTGAATAGGCTCTTTTATTTAATACTTAAAGTAGCAATGTGAACGGAAAGGTAGATGTAAATGCTTTTCTGTCAGTGTTTGGGCAGTTCTTTAAATTTTTGTAGTCCATGTGGGGAACCTAACTGGGTAGAATATTGCCACCTCTTTGGGTTGAGTGGTTAGTTACAACCTGTGAAACAGATGTGTGATTGGGTAAGGAACTGAATCAAGCTTACAGTAGCCAGAGGATTTAAAGGGCTAGTTAGCTGGAGGTCCAGTGCTGGGAGACCTGAAAGAGAGAGCAAAGCAGCTAGCCTACACCAAATAACATCTTTTATTTAATATTTATATATTTATAGCAGCAATGTGGGTGGGTAAGCATAGATGTAGGTACCTTTTAATGTTTTGTTTCAGTGATTGCTTTCCTTGTAGTGGAGGGGAGCACAGATCAAATGAAGTCTCAGTAGGAAGGGTCTTATATGGGTGCTCAGAGGCAGGAAGTGAAGGGGAGAACTTTACTGTCATGATGTGAGGCACTAGGAAGTATAGTATCTAAGGACACTTCCCACAGGTGTAGTGAGTCATCTGTAGTCATTGTACCACAAGGTGAAGTGTCACAAGATTAAGTGCTGAAGGAAATTAATCGAAGATGAACATGTCCCTCTGCACAATTAAAGGGATGAAGGATAACTAGAAACTAGATTACAATATATACTTGTAAAGTCTGTTTTCAGTACATCTGCTCATAGCAGGCATACACACCACAACCATGTTTGCACAGGATGGCAGATGGGAGGGAGATCTAGTTAGCTGCAAGAGATGTTATGCCACCATGTTCTAGAATCTGCTCTGGATGCATCAAGGGTACCCATCATGTTGGAGGATTGGGGCCCTTGCCAATAAAGTTGCTGCCCTCATAGTTGAAATACAGTTTCTGAGAAGCATCTCAGGGCAGGGCTCCATCAGGGTGCTAACTCCAGTACCCCAAAGATCCCAGAGGGTCAGCTCAGTTGAATGGACCATGTTGAAGAAGAGTGGGATTTGTGATGTGGGCAGAGTGCAGGGAACTTCCAGGGTGGAAACTAGGAACCAGCTTGTATCCCAGGCAGAATCAATTCAGCACTCTGACCCCAAGGGAGAAGAGGTACTGGGAACACAGGGTAAGATGGCTACACTTAGTAAGAGGATGCCAACTCTGGTAGAGCATGGTAGAAAGAATAGGAGGGTAACAGTGCTGATGGACTCCCCAGTAAGAGGGTCTGTGAGGTTAATTTGCACCTTTGACTAGGAGGAGAGATCTGTATGCTGCATGCCAGGAGCAACAGTGAACAGTGTCCTTCCTAAGCTGGACAGGCTCATAAAAAAGGAGAGGGAAACCACACATGGTGACTCATCTGGGAACCAATGATCTGGTGGGGTGCGGTGTGGAGACTCAAGGACAGCTTTAAAGAATTAGGAAAGAACCTGAAGGTAGCTGCAGAGATGGTACCAAGATCATGAGTTCCAAGGGGCAATCAGCTGTTAGAAGGCAGAATTCCAGTTCAGGGAGATTGCTGCAGGGAGGAACAGAGCAGCGTAGCTTTTTTGGACTGTAAACATACTACTTCATCCAGTCTGTCTGCAGCAGAAAAAAAAAGCATTTTCAATTGCATCATGCGATGAGTTTGCTCAGTTCTTCTCTTATAGGGTGTCCTCTATCCAGGCTGGGATCTTCCCAGTGGGACATGGATTGCCCCGCGGTGGTCAGCCTGGTTGTGGCATAGGCACTCCAACTGTCTGGGAGGAGTTTTGGACAGTGGAGATGGCTGAGGTTGTGGGGTGATCTCAAAGCTGTGGCCCACTTTTTGTGAACTCAACCTGGCCCCAACCCTTCTCCTAGTGGGATGCACCAGGGTTGTTGGTCCAGTGTTTGCCAGTATAGTCTGGTGCTCACTTTTGGAGGGGGTTTTCCCGAAGCCTTGAAGGAGGCATTGGTGAGGACCCTCCTAAAGAAACCATCTCTCATCCCTGATATCCTGGAGAATTATTGACCTATCACCAACCTCCCATTTTTAGGGAAGGTTTCTGAGAAAATAATGGCACTGCAGCTTGAGCTGCACCCCATGGCCTATGACATATATGAGTCATTCTAGTCTGGATTCAAGGCTAGGCATAGCACCAAAATGGCATTGGTCAGGGTGCAAAATGACCACCTTAGGGCAAGAGATAGAGGAGATGGTCAATTCTCATTCTCTTCAACCTCTCCTCAGCATTTGATACCATGGCTCACATTGTGCTTTTGGATACCTTAGAGAGTACTGTGGACTTGCCAGTACTGTCATCAACTGGTTTGAGTCCTACCTTTCTGGCAAGAAGCAACAGGTGGTGATGGGGAATTTCTCCTCCTTCCTGATGTTGCTGCCATGTGGAGTGCCTCAAGGGTTGATCCTGTCATCAATGCTGCTGCAGTGTACATGCTACCCCTGGGAGAGCTCATTAGATGGTGCAGCTTGGAGTTTCACTGCTATGTAGATGATACCCAGCTGTACATTTTTTTTGCACCTGGAACAAATCACTCTGTGAAAGTGCTAACCAGCTGCCTGGTCAAAATCCAAGACTGGATGGCCTCCAACTGGCTAAGGCTAAACCCCAACAAGATGGAGGTCCAGCTGATTGAGCCTGGTTGTAGGTGTGATGGGATTGACTCTGGAGTGGCAACAGGACTGGCACTGGGACCATTCCATTGTTGGCTTCCCCTAGGGTGAGAAATCTGGGCATCTTCCTAGATGACAGATGGACACTTGATGCTCAGGTGTCATCTCTTGCGGTCTTTATCTGCCATCAACTTCTATGTTTCTGTGTTGTCCAAAGTGGGTTTTACCATTTAACTCATTTGCTCCCGATGGCCATTTTGGGTTGGATCTAGCAAAGGATGGTTCCAACACCATATGGCATTGTGGGAACAAATGTGATAAGGAATATTACCCAGATCAAACTCCTAGTTCCACACGAAGACCTGCCATCACTAGTACATGCCTTTTTACTTCCAGGCTTCACTACTGTAATGCTCTATACTTTGGGATCTGTGGAGGGACCCTTCACTGGTTACAGCTGGTGCAGAATGCAGCAGCCAGGTTGCTGACTGGCCTACCTAGGTCATGTCATGTGACCCTGGTCCTGCGAGATCTGCACTGGCTACCTGTCAGGTGGATGATCATCTTCAAGGTGGGCTTACTCACCTACAAGGCCCTGTATGGATCAGGCCCTGGTTAACTGGTGGATCTCCTTACTCCTGTCACTCTGGTGCATTCCCTTCACTCCTACCTGTTTGTGGTTCCAAGGCCCAGGCTGAAAATCTTTGGCAACTATACTTTTGAGGTGGCCGGCCCTTTGGAACTTGCTTCCTAGATCTAAAAGGAAGGCCTTGTCGGTTGAGGCATTTAAGAGGGGCCTAAAGACACATCTTTTTAAAATGGCCTATCCAGACTACCCATAATGTTTTAACTCTGTTTACTGTTTTAGTATTTATTAATTATTTATAATCAGTTTTGTTTATATTTTAACATTTTTAAATAACCCTGTTCAAGCTTTCTTTTATTAATATCACCCTGCCTGTTTCTGTTCTGATTGTGTAAGGTGCCCACAGCCTCTGGGATTGGATGCCCTATAAATAAACCTTACTTACTTATTTATTTACCTACTTACTTACTATGGTAACCTTCCTCAAGATCCTACTAGCGACATGTGAGAGTAAGGACAGACAGAATAAAGGAATTTCAACACATGGCTAAATGTCTGCTGTGGGGAAGAGATTTTACTTTTTGGGGCTCTGGGCAATATTTCAGAGCAGCACTGGTTGCTTGGTAGGGATGGCTGGCACCTGAGCAGGGATGGAACCAGTGGATTAGGACAGACATTTAATGTGGGAATTAGCAAGAATTTAAGCAAGGAAAGAGGGCTATGTTAGGGTACATGACATTGACACACACGGGAAGACTTAAGAGTTCTCCTTCATTACATAGTAAACACAAGGGGACAGGGCAGGGTGAAAACAGAAGCACATGAGAAAAGGGCAGCTACTGGATCCAAGGGAGTTGGGAGTGAGAAGAAGAGGGCCCAAAAGGTCAGGAATAGTAAGGGGACCAGAGAAGAGGCCCAGCTGAGGGAACAAGGGAAAGTGCAGGAGAGAGGGTGAATCAACCAAGATAGACAAGGGACTAGATAGCAGGAAGCCAGGGGGAAGGCAGAAAATAGGAACTTGGAAGGCAGCCTGTATGAATGTAAAGAGCCTGGGAAATAAAATAGGGGAGTTTTAGGCACTAGTGGCAGAGGGAAAAATTAGATTTGTTGGCAGTGATTGAAACATGGATGATGCAATACCATGACAGGTTGCAGGGTAGAGGAGCGATTGACTGTATACATAAAAGACAACATAGAGGTCACAGAAGACAACACCCTCAAAGGGGCCAGTGGGATAGAAACAGTATGGGTACAGTTAGCTACTGTTAAGGGTAGGGTCATTAGGGCAAGGATGGTGTGCAGGCCACCAAACCAGACAGATGTTATGGACAGAGCCCTGGGAAGGAATGAGGAGGTCACAAAGTGAGAGGTTATACTAATTGGAAATGTCAACCTATCAGATATGAACTAGGAAATTCCATCTTACAAAAGTGCATGGAGCCGGACACTAGCAGAGGTAATACAAGAGTGCAGCAGGGGAAGATGTGCAGGAGGAAAAGAAGGGGACAACCAGGTGTAGGTGGTGGCATGGGCAGAGTGGGGCTGGGGCCAGGGATGGTGGAGGAAGGGTGGAGATCTTGAAGGATTCAATAGTAAAGTGGGTGAGGTGGGGAGGGAAGGGGTTAAGAGCAAGCTGTTAGAGGGTAGAATGTATGGTAGTGATGATGTCAGGGAGAGTGGGATCTCTGATAGCCAAGCATATGGGGCAGGAGGGTGCTAACCTCACATAATAGTACATCTGGGTATGAATGACCTTGCAGGATGCGAGCTGGGGGTGGTGCAAAAGAGGTTCAGAGAGGTAGGGAAAGTCTGCAGTGAGGTAGGGAGTATAGTAGCAGTACAGAGGTGCTCCCAGTAACAACAGCCAGCACTGCAAGGAAAGTTAGAATTGAGGAATTCAGTGTATGGCTTTGAGGGTGGTGTGAGGCAGAGGGGTAGGGGATAGTTGGTGACTGAGAAGAAACCTGGAAGAATAAAGTCCTTTATGCACCTGACAGGTTACATCAAAGAAACAAACTCTGGTCAGAGCCGATATGGCTGCCCAGAGTAACTATGGTGCTTTTGTACAGCGAGAACAAGTAAAACCATAGTCGGAGCTCTCGCCGCACCAGAATCTGCCATGTTGAAGATGACATCTCCGACAGATCTGCACATGCTTGATACTCGCACATGCACAGATTGCATCGAGGCCCTCAGGTCCGCAGTTGCAGAAAGTAGTTCACCGGGGGGGGGCTGAGTGCCACAGAGGGGAGCTGTGTCCACAGAGGGCCGGGGAAGAGGAGACACCACAGGTCACAAGCAACTTCAGCACTGTGGACAAGAGACCGCATCATTGTAGGAGAACATGGACAATGGTTCCGCTTTTCTCCTACAGTGATGTGATCCCAAAATGACTGCAGGGCTCCACCCATGCAGCAGTAAGCAGGTCACAAGGGTCCTGAAGGGCAAGCTGAAGAATTTCATGGGTAAAGACCTCAATTTAAACTGATGGTGAGGGGGGCCAGCAGGGTGAAAAATATCTTCAGTCACCTGGTGGAGGAGGCCAATAGGCCCCACCCAGTCAGGACAGAATAGGGAGAAACTAGAGAGGGGAGGGATGAGGGAAGGGGTAACTAGGGAGGGAGGAGGGTGGAACAGGGGTAAAGGGGGGCCAAAGTCACAGTGGAGGGTAGTGTCTCTGAACACCAGAAGCCTGGGAAATAAAATGGCTGAGATGCAGCTGCTAATGGCCAATGCAGTGGTGGACATAGCAGCCATCACAGAGACATGGACCATACCAAACCATGACTGGGACCTTGCAGTCCCTGGGTACAAAATGTATAGAAAGGATTGAAAATGGGAAGGTGGGGATTGGCTCTGTATGTAAAGGAGTGGATAACCTGTACCAGAGAGGAAAGGATAGATGGAAAGACAGAATCATTACTGGTGCAGGTCTGATCCACTAAGGGGAGGAAACTAAGGATGGGGTTAGTTTAAAGGCTACCTTCACAAAATGAAGAGTTAAACAAGGTACTGGGGTCACAAATCATAGAAATGGTAGGCAAGGTGGAGGTAGCAATAATGGGGGACTTTAATATATGTGGTGTGGATTGGAAAAGTCCCACTACCTCCAGCACCAGGAAGCAGGTACCTCTGGATGCATCCCAGGGTAAATTCCTGACACGGAGTGTCATGGATCCCACTAGGGAAAGAGCCATACTGGACCTAGCCCTGTCCAACTGTAGGCATGTCCAGGATGTAACGATAGGAGTACCACTTGCACGGCGTGACCACCACACAGAGTGGTTTCACCTGGACATTGGCAGAGGAATGGTCAGGACCAAAATTAGGGTTTTAGTTTTCAGAAAGGCTGATTTTAATAAGATGGGATAAATTCTGGTAGCACAACTTGCTGGGATCAGTAAACAGATGGAGGTGGAACAAAAATATATGGGCTATAATAAAGGAAGGACTGATGGAAGCCCCTAGTGAGTGTGCCAAAATCAAATGCAAGAAATCCAAGGCAAAAAAGTCCAGCTGGTTTCAGAAAGGAAATGGAAAATGCAACAAGGGAAAAGAAGACAGCCTTCTGGAAGTACAGTACAAATGTACTCAGAATGAGGAGGATAGAGAGGTCTATTGCCCTAAGTCAATGGAGGTGAGCAGAACAGTTAGAGGCGAAGGCTGCAAGGGTGTAAAATCAGATGAGAAGGCCTTCTTCAAACATATAAGGGAGATGAGGGGTGTTAAAGATGAGACTGTCAGGTAGAAAAAAGGGGGTCTGGACAGAAGGTGTGAAAAGAAAGCAGAGGTACTTAACAAGTACTTCTGCTTTGTTTTCACTACAGAAAACACAGACCAGTGCCACAGGGAAGCGAAGGGGTGAGAACGGGAAAGGAGGAGTCACTGATGGCATAATAGAGGTGGAGTGCATAAGGATCTTTGGCCTAAAGGCCCTGAAGGTGGACAAATCTCCAGGGTCAGATGAAATGCACCTGGGAAACCTATGGGAACTGGCGGAGGTGCTGGCAGGCACCCTGGCAGACCTGTTTAACACCTCTCTGCAGTCTGGGAGTGTGCCCCAGGACTGAAGAACTGCACATGTGGTGCCTCTCCATAAAAGCAGTCCATGGGATGAACCAGGGAATTACAGGCCAGTCAGTATAACCTCAATAGTAAGGAAACTGATGGATACTACCCTGAAGGAGAAACTGGTAGGCTTTTTAGGGGAAAATGGGCTGCAGCACATGAGGCAGCATGGGTTTGTATCAAGGAGGTCCTGCCAGACTAATCTGATTGACTTTTTTGACTGAGTGTCCAAGACAGCGGACAGAGAGCCATGCAGTTAATGTCCTGTTTCTGGAACTTCAGCAAGGCCTTTGACTCTTTACTTCACAGGAGACTGCTCAGAAAGCCTGAGGATCTTGGTATGGGAGACAAACTCACCAGATGGGTCACAAACTAGTTAAAGGACAGAAGCTAAAAGATGGTGGTCGGGGGGAGATTTCTTGGAAGCTATGCCGGTGACCAGTGGGGTCCCACAAGGCTCGGTGCTCAGTTCGGTGTTGTTCAACATCTTCATCAGTGACACAGTACATGGGATCAAAGGTAAAATCTGCCTTTTTGTAGATGATACAAAGTTCTATGGGAGGGTGGACGCAGATGAGGGGAGATAGGAACTAAGAGAAAACCTTGCTAGGCTAGAGAAGTGGTCTGGCATTTGGCAGCTGAGGTCCAATGCTAAACAGTGCAATGTTTGGCTCTTAGTGGCGAAGAACCAAGAAACCAAATACCGGTTGGGTTGTGTGCAGCTCACCAAGTCTGAGGAAGGAAAAGACCTGAGGGGTTATCATCAAGAATGACCGGAAGCACTCGTAACACTGCAGGACAAATCGAATGTTAGGCTGCATTGCCAGGGGGAATACCAGCTGGAAAGCAGAGGTCATGCTACCGATGTACAGGTCACTGGTAACACTGCACCAGGAGTACAGTGTGCAGTATTGCTGTACTCATCTTAAGAAGGACATCAACTTGCTGGAGACAGTCCAGACAAGGGTGACCAAGATGATTCAGAGCCAACAGGGCAACCCCTGTGAAGAGAGGCTCAAGGGGCTCAACATATACTCCCTTGAGGACAGATGGGAGAGAAAGGATATGACTGAGACCTTGAAATACCTTACAGGTATTCATAGGGTGAATACGGAGGGCCTCTTCAGTCTTAGTAGAAACAAGTCCACTAGGGGGAATAGCCTAAAGCTAGTATGGGGGAAGATTTAAGAGTGAGATGAGAAGGCACTTTTTCACTGAGAGAGTGGTGGCCAAGTGGAACGAGTTACCAGAGGAGGTGGTCTCCCTGAAAATGGTGGATAGCTTCATGAGACGATCAGACAGAATGAAGGAGAGAGTTACTAGAGGGGAAGGGGGGAGGAGAGGGAGAAACTGAGGGAGTCAGAGGGGATGTGAGGGGGGGCAGGTCCCACTGTAGACATAGGAAGTGCCTGCACACTCAAGTAGACAAAATAGACCATAAGGCCTTTATCTGATGGCATGTTCATATATTTGTATGTGTACCTACTAATCCAAGTGCTAGGGAGCTTACCAGGGAAGAGGCTATACTGTACCTAGTGCTCCCCAGTGGGGACAGCATAGGAAAGCTCAGAACTGAGGAGTCCATTGGGACAAATGACCACTTCTCAGTGTGGTTTAGTATCAGGCTGAAAACTCAATGCTCAAATTCAATGACAATGGTCCTCTGTGTCAGAAGGACAGATTTCAGAAAGGTGGGTCAGCTAATTCTAAGAAACTTGTAGGGGTGAGGCTAATTGGGACATTATAAAACAGGGAATTGCAGAAGCAACTAGCTACTGTTTGAGGTAAGTAGGAAAGAAAAAGAAATACAAAAAAAACTTTGACTGTTGAGGGAAGTGGCAGTGTACCAGGTGAAACGTTAGTACTCTTTTAAGCCAGTTTTTTGTACTTGTGCTTGTCTGCATATTTATAAATTTTGGAATTACATTCCACCTGTTGTCCATTTCATTGCTGTATGGGTGCTTGTATGTTCTTTGTTCTTAAGCATAAGGAGGGCAGCTTTTTGGAAGTGCAAGGAGAACCAGCAAATAGAAATTTGAGAACTCACTGCGGAGAAGGAAGTGAGACTAACTGAGTGGTAAGAAGCAAAAACAGAGGTTGAGCTTAAATAGCAGAGGGTATACAGGAAGGGGACAAATCTTTCTTCCGATATATCAAGGAACAGTGGAAGACAAAGGGGGGAATAATTAGACTGAACAAAGAAGGGAAAATAGAGGAGGGCAATAAGATGGCAGATACCGTATACTAAATTAATACATCTGCTTAGTTTTTATGAATAAGAAGAGGAGATCACTCCCAACATGTAGGGTTCTAGTCAGGAAGGAACATGGATTAAAGGATGGGAGGGATAGCAGTGGAAAGGGCACTCAAGGGCTTGAGACCCTGAAGGTGGACAAGTCACCAAGACCTAGATGGTCTGCACCTTACGGTGCTAAGGAAGGTTGCCTGGTTCCCGGCAGAACCACTAACTGGCCTCACTCTTTAGAAATAGGGGCGATTTCAGCAGATTGGAAGGAAGCCAATGTGGTTCCACTTCACAAGAGTGAAAGTACAGAGGACCCAGGGAACTACAGACTGGTCCTGGGGAAACTGCTAGGAACCATTATGAGAAACATATAATGAAACAGCTGGAGGCCAACAGGCACTAGAATGAGAGACAGAATTAGTTAATGTCAGTCAGATCATGACAGACATATTTTTATTTACTTATTTGAAAATTGGTAACCTGGAGAGGCACACTGAGCCAAAGCTCATTTCCAGGTACCACCTGGGGGAAGGGAACATAGGAAAACAGAAGCGTAATACATACGAGTATAAACTGTGAAATAATATTAAATATAAAAATTTGTACAAACTGTGAAAAATACAAACCTTTACAAGCAAAGATATAAAATGCAGTACAGCTCAAAGAGCATGTAATGAGTGCATATACAGAAGTAGCAGTAGCACTCTGTGAAACACAGCATTGTTGTCACATGAGGCTGAAGTGGGAACCAGCCAGTTGCTTACCAGGGTGGTTAAGGCTTGGCCCGGGTGAGTCAAGGGGAAGTGTAACAGGACCAGGTGGGAGGGGGGGGTTGGAGTTTTTTGGAGTAAATTTGATAAATTTCTTTGATTGGGTCATAATATACTATATCTTGTCTTTAGCAAGGCCTACAACTCTATGCCCCATAGGAGACTTGAGAAAAAGCTGAGGGATCTGAGAATAGAAGACTAATTAACTTGGAGGATTAGTAACTGGCAGGGGTGAAGAACATAGAGGGTAGTTGTCAGCAGGGAATACTCAGGGGTTAAAATTGTCTCTAACAGGGTCCCTCAGGGGTCAGTTCTGGGGCCCGTCCTTTTCAATATATTCATCTGTGACATAGGGATAAGAATCCAGGGTAAGAGCAGTCTCTTGGCAGTTGATAGCAAAATTGGTGGCAGGGTGGAAACAGCTTAGGGAACACAGAGAATAAAGCTGGACCTGGGCAGACTGGAAATGTAGTCTATGATATGGCAATGCAAATTTAAGAGCAAAGACTATAAAGTCATGGACATAAGCTAAAGAAATCCAGAAAAAGAGCACTGGTTAGATGGAGTGAGGGTATAGCAAATGTAAGACGAATGGGACCTGGTGATCATTATTAATGCCTGTCTGAAGTCACATGTACATTGACTGATAGCTGTATGGAAAGCAAATAGGATGTTGAAGTGCATAGGGAGGAAGGTTGCTAGTCGAAGGAAGGAGGGGAGTCTGCCCTTGTACAGGTTGTTGGTGCAACCCCACCTGGAGCACTGTGCGCAGTTCTGGAACCTACACTTGAAGAAGGACAGGGACCGCTTGGAAGCTGTTCTCTTGGAAGTTGTTCAGAAGGAGGCCATGAAAATGATTTTGGTGCTGCAGGTGAAGACTTACAAGGAGAGGATGAAGAGTCTCAATATATACACACTAGAGGCCAGGAGAGAGAGGGGGGGAATTTATGGAGATCTGTAAGTACTTATAAGAGTATTAATAAAGTAGGCAGCAGTGCACTGTTCCCAAGAAAGGAGGCCAAGGTAACAAAAGGCCATGGATGGAAACTGATTGGGGGAAGCTTTAGGAGGAATGTAAGGAAGTTCCTTTTACAGAGAGAGAGAGTGGAAAAGTGGAATGTGTTACCAGAAGAAATGGTTGGCACAGAGTTCTTAACCAGTTTCCAGTGCAGGTGGAATTGACACAAGTGAATGGTTCAAACCAGAGGAGGGAGAGAGGTTGGGCATTCAAGGGAAGGGGATGAGCTGGCTAGGGAGAGGATGAGTTGGCTAAGGAGGGGAATGTCAAAATACAGTCATGACCATTGGGAGAGTAGCACCAGTCTAGCATTAGACTGGCTGTGGATGCAGGCAGGTACTGGGCAGACTCAATAGGCCACTGGGCTTTTTTCTGCTATGAACATCTATGTTTCTGTGTTTCTACAGTACATCAATATACTTTGACATGTATCAATGCACATATTGCACATCAATACACAGAACATGTATTATCACCTAGACATGCAGTGTTCACTCCAAATTTTCATTTTAAAGAATGAAATTCCTAGGTTCAACAGTTCATATAATAGTATAATTATATAATAGTAACACTGGCTATATCATTGGCTATTTTATTGGAAGCTACTAGTCATATTCCATAAAAAATTACCCCTACCCTTTGTTTAGTTTTCAAATGTGCTCAGTAATCCCCATGGGATTGCTGTTGAACCTCTTAAGATGATATTAGTTATTTCTTAATGGAAATCATTGTTGGGCAATCAGCACTACATATGGCAATGCAATACCATGTGACTATGTGGCTTTGCTTTTCCTAATGCTTACCGATCTGTTTCCCTTCTGCAGTTCTGTAGCAGCTGTGAGACAGGAAAGTAGCACAGAGCAGAGGGTCTAGAATAAATGTGCATTCTCTTTCCCTTGCCCCATGAAAGGAAAGTTGCAGACCTGGTCTGGATCTGTGCTAGCCCTAATAGTAATGACTAGTGTAAAACAAACCTAAGTAAAAATATATAGCCCTAGTCTCCAGCACTATACAGTTCTAGCGGACTGTTTTAAAATTATTAAATTATTGTTGTGTGTTACAGACTTCTGCTTCAGTAGCCAGAAAGACAGAAATGTTCTGACTCACCTTAAAAAAACTTAGCAAATTTGGTGGTCCTGCTGTCATCGAGTGTGTTTATCATAGTCTTTGGGCACAGTTGTGGAAAGTTCCAGGTGCCAGCTGTCTTTAGTCAACAGTGACTGGGGCATGGTAGAGAAATCCAATGAGAGGCTTGGGTCAAGGATAACTGCAGCTGCAGTGTTTGGCACCTGCTGGATGGATCTATGGGAGGAAACATCCAGGAAGCCAACAAATAAGGAAGGAAAATTCAATTCAGGAAGGGAATAAAACATGGATGACTGATACAGGATAATAGCTCAGTCTGAGGGAGTGCTGCATTCATTGTGGAACTATTCTATAAGAAGTGAAAACACATGTTAATTATCAAACGCAGTGTAGATTATCTAAGAGCTGTGGGCTCCCAGTGACAACCAGATTTCTGGCAGAGGCTATGGTGGCTCACATTATCAAGAAGAATAGATGAAAGAGTTCCAGTACCTAGGATACAGAGTTCAGCTCGAGTCAGGTCTTGTTTATCTGATTTTGGTTGGCACAAATAAACAATATCTAGCCCTCCCACCCCCAAAAAAAGAAGCAGCTCAAAAGAGCCTGCAAGTCATTTTAAAGTTTTTCTATTTTCTTACTCATGCTCTGCCTTCACTCCATAATTTTAAAAGGGGTTCTTGGTTTCATAAATCAATTTGAGTTCTTAATAAACCTGGCCACCAATAACAAGGTGACCCTCTCATATGTCAGATACCTACTCTATAAAATTTTAATATGCCAGTATGAGCAATGATCTCACTATTGTCTCTGTTAATGTGATGAGCACTCCCTGGCTTTTTTCATCATAGGGAGTGCTGGCACAGAAGCTCATAGGAGGCCATACAGGAGCATGTTAAATAAGAGAGGGTAACATCTCATCTGATCATTTGGTAATTAGGAACATAGCAAGCAACCTATACATTCATGAAATGTAAAAGAACTGATACCTTGTGCCCATGAGTGCTGGAGGGGGATAAACCCATATATACTGCAAATTATGTTTTACTGACAGTAGGAATGTTGGCCAGGACACAAGCACAAACCACCTACTGTTGTGATAAGTGCCATAAGACCTTTAACTTTTACTTGTAAAGCCACCAGACATTGCATAAGGGGCTTTATTTTAAAGTCTCATCCAAGTGACAGCACCATAAAAGTGCTGCACCCCTTAGTGTCGCACTACAGTGTCAGTACTTGGTATTACCCCAAATTCCTGGTGTGGGTCCAGTCCTCATGACCTTCTGATCTTCCTGACCCAGAAGTGAGGGTACAGTCTATTGAGCCACTGACATTGTAAGCATGGGCTAAAAAACTGTTTAACAGTGTTCAGTTTACATAAACCACAGATTAATTTCCTACAAACTATAGAATTATGCTTTCCATGGAATATTATTCCAAATGTGTTTACAGTGAAATTCTTTTCAGAATTCCACAGAATACATTCCCTACAGGGAGTGATTCATTGGGAAAAATATTAAACTAAATTAGCTGTGTGAGGAAACTTGCACTGCCCAGACCTTCACTGTACATGACTGTAACTAAACAGGCAGTTTCAGTTTCTAGTGCCATTATTCTAGCAGTGATTGTAAACCATAAATTCATCATACAGATTAAGCAAAAAAATAAGCAGCAAATCCCTAAATCCTTAGTAAGCCTATGAGGGGTCAAGATCTTTTGAAGAATTAACAGAAAAATTAGGATAAAATATTGGCATGAAATTATTTTAATGATTTGTGCATTTAAATGGTTCTTTGTTTTGTCTTTTAAGCATATTCAGTCTTCTGATAGGCTTTGACTGTTTCTTTTATTTCAAAAAAAGATGCTTTGGGTGTTTCCAGCCAAGTGGTACCAGCTATAGCATATTCTGTTAGCACGTAAGGAACACAGGCTCACACTGCTGATCCGACCCCTTGTTATGGTCCAGTGAAGTCTTGGATGTGCTACAAGACTCTGGTGGGAGGCAGAAGGAGACACCTGCTGCATAAATGCCTTCAACAGCACCTTGGCATTGTGGCTTCAACAGTGTGGGTGACCTCATGCAGCTGGCCAGGTCCCCCCTATAGGCCGTGTACATGGAAATATCTGTGCAGCTGTCATAGAATTGTGGAAAGTGAGTCTAGAAAGAAAATAGGCAGGTCTGCACCCCCCACTTGACCCCCCATTAAAATGTCCATCTTCAGAGCAGGAGCTCACCTAGCCCCTTCAGAACTATCAGGGTTGGGTCACCCCTCTGAGAGCATTCGTCTCTGTGTGTTCACATGACATGTTATGCTGGTCAAGAGAGGTAGTACAAACAGAGATACAGCCATGATCAGTAAAGGGGAAGGGGAGTAAGTGTAGTCATGTTTAGTGTTGATAAGTAAGGCACCGAGACATTTATTAATTTAGTTTTTATTGACCACTGACCCATAATGTGCATGGCATGTGGAACACATAGAAGGCCTTGGTTTTGATGAAAAGTATAAAAGGGTGACAAGAGATGTGTAAGCAATACAACACAACAGGGTGTTGGTAGTTGTGCCATGAACGCATGTTCAAATGTGTAGTAAGGCATGAGGCAAAAGGCCAAGTGCCCTTACGTCCCTAGGAGTGCATTCATAACATCATTGCCAACATCCTAAAGTGTCTTACCGTACTTAATTAATTAGTAATTAAGGAGACAAAAATAATGCACATGAAACTGTTATGCTATTGAATGTATTTGTTGAAATTATTAAGCTGTTGTAAGACAAGAAAATAGTTCCAAAACCTGCGGAGGACATAAAAAAATGATGGTCTTTTTTGGAGCAGAGAATGCAGGTTACAAGTTGTAAAAGCAATGTTCATTTGTCATTTGGTAGTTATGAAACTGAAAATTTAGTTGGCAGTGATGCAGTATGTTAGGGCAGTGGGACAGGTGGTACTGGAACTTTTTTAGGTGTTGGTAGTAGTAGTATGACTAAGCAGGTCTACCAGCAAATCAAAATGCAACATTTTCCCTACTTTCCATTTTATAATTAAGTTTTGATAGTAGTAGTAATTTTATTTCTATTGGCACCCTTACCCTGAGGCCCAAGGAGCCTTACAATAAAGTGCAGGAGTGAAAACACAATACATACATAAAACGCAGACATATTAAAAACTCAGACAGTTAAAACGGATAACAAAATTCAGCTGGGTGGTAACCAAAATATGGTATATATTACTAGCCAAAGGCTTGGTTGAAAAGGTGTGTCTTCAAGTCCTTCTTGAAGGCCTCCACCAAGGGGCCTCTCTGATGGCCTCTGTGAGTGAGGTCCAAAGCACCAGGCTAGCCATCTCAAAGGCCCAGTCACCCGAGGTTTTCAACCTGGCCCTCTGCACAACCAGGAGACCCACCTCAGTGGAGTGAAAGTAGCATTTGGGAAAGTAACGGTACAGGAGCTCTGACAGGTAGACAGGACACAACCCGTGTAGGGCCTTATAAGTTAGTAAACCAACTTTAAAAGAGATACTTCACTTAACCGGCAGCCAGTGCCATTCACACAGCACTAGGAAAATATAACATGTCCTCAAAAGGCCAGTCGGTAAGCTGGCTGCTGCATTCTTCACCAGCTGCAGGTGCTATAGAGTACCTCCATTGATTCTGAGGTACAAAGTATTGCAGTAGTTAAGCCTAGATCGTCACAAATTCCTGTGCTAGCATTGCCAGGTTGCTAGGCTAAGATAAGGGATCTAATCCCACTAATGTTCCTCAGATGGTAAAAGCCATTCCAGCCTACTGCTGACACTTGAGCCTTAAAGGTCAGCACCTAATTCAAAATAATCCCCCGATTTTTCACCTTTGTGGTAGCCATAAGTCTAGAAGAGTCAAGCCAAAGCCCTGTCTCCCTCTCAGCAGCTGCCAGTCCCCTCCTATGACCTGGATTGATTACTCATACTTCAGTTTTGTCAGGACTGAGTCTCAACTAGCTTGATGACATTCAGTCCAGAATCTAGGCCAAGTATTTATTAAGCACCTCCACCACATCCGGCATCCTGGATGCAAATGACAGGTACAGCTGGGAATCATCTGCATAGCAGTGAATCCCCAGTCTGTACTGTCTAATGATGCCTCCCATGGCAGCATATAAACCACAAACAGTATGGAGAAGAGGACCAACCCCTGGGGAACACCACACAGCAGTGACACTGGGAGTGAGTAAAAATTCCCCAACACAACCCTCTGTGTCCTGTCCTTGTGGTAGGACTCAAGCCAGCAGATGTCTTTGCCAGTGATATGAATCATATGTATTCCCACAGATGATACAACAAGAACCCAGGGACCACAGTATCAAGAACTGGAGGAAGATTGAGGAGAACAAGAATTGACCATTCTCATCTGTCCTTCATCCCAAGAAGGTCACTGTGCACCCTGACCAGTGCAGTCTCAGTGCTGTGCTTGAACCTAAAGCCAGACTGGAGTGGCTCATAAATGTCAAAGGCTATAAGGTGTGTCTCAAGCTGCAACACAATCACATTCTCATTAACTTTGCCCAAAAAGGGCAGGTTAGAGACGGGCCAGTAATTTGCCAGGTTATCCTGGACCAAAGATGGCTTTTTCAGAAGAAGCCTCACCAGAGCATCTTTCAGTGCAGCTGGGAAGACACACTCTGACAAGAAGCACAGACAATCTCAGTGTAAACTGGGCACAGATGCCCAACACAGCTCATTAGTTGCCTTGTGGCACCTGGATCCAGTTCACAGAATGTTGGTCACAGTTCAGAAATCACCCCAATCACCTTTTCCATCATCACTAGTCTCAACTCTCTCCACAACAGCTGAGCATGTCTGTGTTGAGTCAGCTCAGCCCTGCTGGGTACCACAGCCCACTCAGGGAGATCCTGGCTCGAGAAGAGGACACCCTGGCTGAGAAGATTTGAGCAAACTCATCACATTTAGTGGGTGGGAAGACTCTCACAGACTCCTGAGAGGTCAGATGGAGTAACCTATATAGAGTTTGAAAAAGCTGAGCTGGTTGATCTCAACCAGCTGCAATCTCCCTAACCATAAAAACTGCCTTCTTCTGAGTGATTGCTCTTTGGTATTCATTGTAATGAATATCCAAAGTCAGTCTCTCCTCCTGGGCCCTGGATCTCCTCAAACAATGCTCAAGCCTCCACCCCCTTGCTTTCATCTCCCTTAGCTCACCATACCACAGTGAGCCATGGTGTGAGACAAAAGGGTGTGTAACCCCTCCCCCGTCTCTTGTCTAGGGGTCCTGATGGCAAACACTGGAGGGGGGCACAAGCCAGATACCATCACAGAATACATAAAACAAGAACCGCTTGGCCTACCTTGACGGCTGATTAAGTGGTACCAAGCTGATTGAATTCATGATTGCACCACAATGGACGAGTCAGTAGTCGGCGCAGCCAGGTATGCTCTGGGGCTAAAACTGGGGGCAAGCTAGTTAGACAAGCATGGCAGTGCAAACCAAGCAGGAGCACACAGATTTAAAAAGAATAAAATGGTATTAATTAATGGATAAGAACAAATAGATACAGCTCCATTGGACTGGAGGCTGCCTGGAGACAGGCACAAGGATGACAGTGTTAAGCTTTCGGCAGCACGAAGCTGCAGCACATTACTTGGGTCTAGGCAGGCTTAAAAGAGTGAACTCTACTTAAATGCTGAGCCGGGGGCTCAGAAACCTTGAGCAGCAGCCAAGGTCTACACACCAGACCCAGCCTGAGTAAAACCAGCCCTGCTCTGCCCTAATCGTGCGCTCAGCCCTTCTATCTTAGGGGGCTCTTCCATGGCTGCCTCACCTCAATATACTCAAACTTTCTGCTGCAATAGGCAAAAATACCAGGGCCCTCCCTGGTCCTGACCTAACACACACACAGGAAAAGTGGGCACAGCTTCTCTCACACCCAGAAGGCCACCCAGAAACAAGAGGATGGTGTGCCACATGGATACAGGTCCCCCCAAAGCCATCAACACTAAGCAGGCCATGCCATGGTGCTGCCACCACTATGGCATCCCCACCACCTCACAACTCCATTGGATGAGGTCCCAGACCCACCACAGTGCCACAGAGCACAAAGTGGGTCAAGCTATTGTAATCCTCCAGGCCGTGGCTCCTCTCCAAACAGGGGGTCACCATCCCAATGGCCAGATCCCTGACTCACCTCCAACTAAAACCCAAGTGCCAATAATAGTGATGCAGAGCTTAGGCCTTACTCCCAGGCCTGGGATCGAGCCCCGGCCCACTTGAGAACTGAACTCCTGACGGCCTCCATCTATCCGCAAAAATCTCCACCTTTATACCCCCAAGGGGCAGGCACAACCATGCTTTAAGGCAGGCACCATACCCATACCTATTTTCCTAAAGAGAGCAAAAGTGAGAGATGAGTGAATAACTTCTAGTAAGGCCCAAACTAAGGGGGACTTACAGGCATATACGGGTAGGTGCTACTTGATTGAAGGCTACTGCAATAGCCCTATCATAGGCTACCACATCCTCCTCCAATCCTACTGAATATGCCCCATCACACCCAAGATGTCTAGTACTGCCTGAAGTCTTTCTGGCCTTAGGCTTTTTAGCAGGTGATACTGGACCATCTCCACTGGGGGTGGACTAAAAAGGGGGATCTGGAAGAAGAACTTGATTATGCAGTGATCCAACCAACTGACCAAATCAGTCTTGAGACCCTCAATATCATGCCCCAGGGAAAAA
Source organism: Neoceratodus forsteri (assembly GCA_016271365.2). NCBI lineage: Eukaryota > Metazoa > Chordata > Ceratodontiformes > Ceratodontidae > Neoceratodus > Neoceratodus forsteri. The sequence goes on from CM028133.1 coordinate 617,913,787, forward strand.
CCAAATCCAAGGTGTGACCATGTTGGAGAGTCACAGAAGTAACAACTTGTATGAGGCCCAGGGACTGCATCACATGGATGAAATCTTGTCCTGAGTTTGAGAGTTCATCATTGACCCAGCAAATAAATCAGTTAGAATCAACCATCTAGGGGACTCCAACACCCTGTTGGTGATGAAGTTTGCAATTTCCTGAAGGAACTCTCCCTCATGCCCTAGAGGCCAGTACACACAGAGGATCCTACAAACTGCACCTGGACCTCCTTGCATGGGCACACATTCAAATGACGAGGCATCTCCCACTGAGTGCACCACTAAGTTCTACTCAGATCTAAAGCAGATGGGCACCCATCTCCTTCAATCCTTCCTCTGGCAGTGAACCACAAAGAATATGGCTGGGATAGCTACCTCCAGCACAGGGTCTGCATAATCACCTAGCCAGGTCTCTGTAATGCAAGCCAGACTGACCGAGGAATCAGATATAAAATCTGCTATAATAGTGGTCTTATTTCTCATCTGTTTGGTATTGCATAGCACTGCCAAAAGAGAATGAGTAAAAGTAGCAGGCCTCTCAGAGGGGAGGATATGACATAGACCTTTAAATACCTCATGGGGATAAAAAAGGAGGGAAGTATTTTTGAGATGAAAAGGTGTTCAAGAACAAGGGGACATGATATGAAGCTAGAGGGATTCAGAAGAGATGTTAGGAAGTACTTCTTCACAGAAAGAATGGTGGATTCCTGGAGCAGCCTTCCAGCAGATGCAGTGGGGGCAAAAACAGTGGTGGGGTTCAAGAATACATGGGACAAGCACAAGGGAATCATAGTGGAAAGGAAGGGGGGAAGGAGAAAGAGTTGTAGATCCACTATGGTCTGTGGTGTTAGTGTAGGCAGGGAGGAATGAGCAGACTAGATGGGCCAAGTGGTCCTTATCTGCCTCCAAATTCTATGTTTCTATGTTTCTCACCTACCTGCTAGCGCAGACTGGTGGGAACCATGAGTATGGGAAATAAGCATGTCTAGCCTCTCTCTGGATCCCATTTTCCCCCCATGGCATCTTCTGGTCCTCAGTGTCCTAATGGCACTCTCCCTGAATCCAGCTTCCACACCTCCCTGCAATCCCCACCTCCTTGCAACAACAGTAAGTAGCACTGGGGGGGTCTTGAAAGGGGTGCATGTCATGGAAAAGGGATGGGAGCAGCTGAGCCTAGGGGGCTGCTGCCCTACACTCATCCCAGGGGCAACAAGATTTTATAACCCCCAAAATCACCACACCTCACCCCACACACTTCCACTTCCCAAAACAACAGCCCCAAAGCCCCCAACACCCCCAACACACCACGCACACACACACACACACAATAGAGCACTATACACTCATACAAAAAGCCAAACACATGCTAACTAAATAAATAACACTATATCTCTCTTACCCTCAATCATACAACCATCCAAATCTAACCTAACATGCACTTACCACACAGAAACTTAAAAAGCAGCTGACCCTTCAAGAGGACTTTAACAAAACATAATATTGAGACTCAGTTCAGCTTATATTTCACAATAGCCCTCTGTTTCTCATCCCCATTATTTATTGCTGAGGTTACATACATAAAAACAGGATCTTTGCTCCTGAAGAGTTCATCCATTCCTGTAGCTTAATCCCTACCTGAAGTCATAATTCACTGGCTGTGACATCACAGTAACTCCCATGCAACAGATTGTGATGTCACAATTGAGGATTATAACTTCAAACTGGGAATAAGCTACAGAGACAGATGTACTCTTAACAGATAAAATCATGCATTCATGTCAATTTCCTCAGTACTAAATAATGGGGAGGAGAAATCTATAGAAGATATATGGACTACAGGCTAAATTGTACCTAAATTTAATGTTTAAAAGTTTTCTGCAAGACATAAGCAGTTCTTTAAAACAAAATAAAACAGCACAGTAGAATCAAGTTACATTCTGTGGTGCCAGCATCAGGGATCTTTAAAGTATGATTAGCACAATCTCAAATCTAGAAAATAGTTTGTAACACGGTAAACCCCCAGAGAAAGTGACCTTCTGTTCTGCTGTCACCAGAAACATCTCAGAATAAAACAAAAATAGAAGATGCAGGAGTTTAAATGCAGTACTCTCACTGCTGCCTCTTATTGAAATAATACCCAAGGAGTAGAAAACATAGTTAGAACCAGCAGGCTGTCTCACCACCCATTGGCTCTTCATTGGATGTAACACTCTTCCCTCTTGACTTCGATCTTCAAGCAAGCAACCTCCTGAAAGCAAGGCCACTATATAGCTCTGCTCACACTGCTAGCAGTCGACTGATCACAAGTTGCCAGTTTAAGTGGCTAAATCATGGGTCCGGACGTGGCATCAGTTTTTGCAGTCAGAACCTCCTGACTCACAGACTGCGGATCACACTCCTGCATCAGGTATACACCCACACTTGCACAGAGTTGAGCCCCAGCACTAGATTGTTTGTTGGACCCCAAAAGACTCACCTCCAGAGTCACTCTCCTTTAATCCCCAATCAACTGTGAAGGCTCAACGCCACACCGAAAAGATCTCTCCTGTAATCACATTGCTCCACCTCAGGAATAGCTCAGTGCCTCACACAGCTACTGGCATTCAAACATTCCACTTGTTTTTTATTGTGTTATTTGTTGCAAAGTTACTGCACCCTCAGACAGTGACTGCCCTTCTAAAAACCAAAAACAATCGTAACTTCAACTCACTCAACCCCGCTTAAGTCTAAAAACCCTACCACTACCCTAATAACAAACGAACATGCTAAACATATGTTAAATATTGACAGCTAAAACAGAAACTGCAGGATAAAGTTCCCGCAGAACTCTGCAAACTGTTTTTATGTTGGCTCACGCTTGCACACCAGACAACATATTGCAGTAGTAGCAGATTTGGAAGTGCGGTCACTGTGGGCAAATGCAGGGCATGCATCAGTAGGTGCGTCCCTCATTCCCCAATAAGGCAGCATGCAAGCGCCACACCAGCAACACTTAATGTGGTGAGCACATCTAAGTAAAGGTCCGCTGCAATGAGAGCCAAGCTCATCATGCAGTTGCACCTCCCGACGTGCCTTTCCTGGTGAAGCATTCTAGTAAACATGGCGGCAGTCACTGCCACCACCACATGCCACAATGCCGACTTTGGGGTGCCCAATCCCCTGTCGCATACCTGATCCAGTTCATAAAGACGGGGAGCCCACCCCGTCGCATAATGCCCCCATTTGTTGTGCTGATAGGGTGCCCAACTCATCATTAGCTAGCCCCCAAAAACACTCAGGTGGCATGCTGGGAGCCCGCCCCAGTGTGCCAAATGCCCATGTAAAAAAAAACTGTCCTGCAATGTTTTTTTATTTTTTTAACCTGTAAAAGAAGAAAATAGTCCCTTGCGGTCTGTCCCGCTCCCTCCCCCAACCCACTCATGGCCTCCATATTTAAAGATTTACTTAGCATTGTGCAAATCTGTCATCTTCCCACTGCCTCCACACACACACACACACTCACACACACACATACACACACACCTGTTCCTCTGCTGTAGAAGTTCTGCATGTATGGGTTGGCTGTAACAAACTCAACTTATGTTTCAGCAATAATATATAGGTACAATTTAGTAAGTGGGAGCAGAGGCAGGAGGGACTGAGATTAGTGCCAAGTTGCTGACAGGACCAAGTGAATGAGAAAGGGACTGCCAGGAGGAACAGATTAAGGTGGACTAAGCCATTGCAGTGAGTGAGTGAGTGAGCAAAGAGGTAACTGGGGGAAAAAGAGGTAGCTGGAGATGGACTGAGCCATTGCAACAGTGTTCCTTTAAAATACAGAAAACAGCTATAGCAGGCGTGCAATGAAACCAGTGAGCAAGTGAGTGGATGGGTTAGTAGGAGCAGGGCAGGGAACATGCTGGGGACAGTAAGAAAAAAAATGAATCAGAGAAAAACAGCTGACAGACAAACAGAACTTGGGAGAATTTGTAAATAAATTATATCCTGGGTAGCATACAAAATTTCCAGCAGATACAGGCCAATTGGTCGATACTATCAAGTCTGCTCAAGTGTGCAGCATGCTATTTAGTTAAACTGCTGCTGCCCCCCTCCCCTTGTCCCCCTTCTCACTTAGTGCCCCCACTACTTACTTCCCTTCCCCCTCCCTCCTCACTGTTTTGACCCTCCCTTTAGCACTGTCCCACCCTCTCTTGAAACTGGCCACTGTTCATATTGCTACTACCTCCTCTGGCAGAGCATTCCAACCATTCACCACTCGGTTAAAAACAGGATGGCAAAGTTATATGCAGTTGCGGAGACTAGTAAATTGTGATAGAATGCCAGGGAAGCCATGTTATTTTGGGGGCAAAGTGTGTGACAAGAGGCTCAGTGATTCTGTTTTTGGTAAAGATTAGGTTGGTAGGGGGTTTTATTTTTCTTTGTGACTGGTATTTTTATGAATTGTTAGTATATCGGAGGTTTTATAATGACTGTTATCCAAACAGATTTAATTCTTATATGGTGCAGTGTTATACTTTTGCTACTGCTACAGTGTGCATTTCATTGTCCTGTTTAATGCTTACACTGTCAGTTCCCTGGTTTCCAGAACATTCTTTGACTTTGGTTTTCATTGTACTGCAGTGTTGACTAATCAGAGTGCAACAGTGGAATCAATCATCATCACAAAATATTCTGAAAATTCTAGAACAGGAAGATACCCTACTAGTAAAGGATGTGAATCAAAGATGCACTCTGGTGCATTTAAAAAGTAATGTGTCACCGAATTAAAAAAAACATTCCAAGACAGTGGAGCCTCCTGGTGGCCCAATGGGTAGTGCACCATAATCCCTTTCCAGCTACTTGGGTTTGGGAATGAGCCTGAGACACTGGAAGAAGGGCAGCCAAAGATCACGGTGTACTGCTGGTGGCTGTTCATCCGTAATCTGAAGGGTCAGTGACATGCTTCAGCAGCATCAGTGACCCCTGCAATAGGACCGTGGAAGCTTTACCTTCCAGCTGTAGTGGCAGCTGTATGTTGGTAAGACCCCCAGCAGCTATACTGCACACTGCAGGGTGATGGGAGGTCAACACAGCCAGGCACAATCTGAATGATGGCTGCAGCAGGCAAGCTCAAACCTCACACCATAAACCATATTGCTCGCCCTGGATCCTGATTGAATCACCAGTGGAAGGACCCCCTCCCCCCAAAGACCCCTGTCATTGAAAGAATAACCATGGCAGCTGGCAGATGCAGTCTGGTTAGTGGTGGATGGAGCTGGGCAGGTGCCAGAGGAGTGGAGAAGGGTGATGAGGGCCAGTTCAGGGAGAAAAAAAAGGACTGGAAAAATTTCAGAACAGTGCAATTATTAAGTAGGATATACAAGAGGGTAGTTAAAGATATTTAAATATATTTCATGCCACCATTAAAGCAGCAACACTTGTTAGTCAGCACAAAATAATCATTTAGGCCCAAGATAGTCAAGTAGTTAGCACAGCACTAACAGGATTTCTGCCTCACAAAGTGTGACTAGCACAGCCGATAGCCTGTAAGCATGGCCTCCATATTTAAGGATTTACTTAGCATTGCGCAAATCTGTTGCAAATTATTGCATAGAGTGTGCATGGGTACATTTGATGGGTTTTTTAGGCACATCAAGGCTGCTAGCACAGTGTTGTTTAACTTAGTTTTTGTTTTTTTGGGGATTTTTTTTTTGTAACCAGGTAAGGCACTAAGTAAATAGCTGCCTATTTTGAGCCTCTTTGGAGGATACAGTCAGGATAATATCACAGATGTTTCGTGGACTATAAAACTACATCACAGAGAACAAGTTACAATCAGAGGCATCAAAACAATGAGAAGCATCAAAAAACAAAGGATACAAAAAAGCTAAGCATAAGTTATATGAATCTCTCTAGTTCCAAATATGTGCAGCATAACAGAACAGGGGCTAGATTCACAAAAAATCACGAAGGCAATGCTAAATTTTGCATTGCATTTTGTGATTGCCCAGGTGTCCAAAAGTGCTATTCACATTCAGATAATGCACCGTGCTATCAAACTGTGAATAGGGCTAGTCCAAATCAGCAGTAACCCAAGTACCACCAGCACTACCCCAGTAGTACCCCTTGATATGTAGCCAGGAGCATGGTCCCATAAAGAATAGCACAGAAGTTAACTGGCCCAGTGGTCCTGAGGGTTGAGGTGCTGGACACCACACCTCTCACCATGCTGGTGACCCGGGTTCAGATACAGACTCGGGTTGCTGGGGGTCGGCAGGGAAGGGAGAAGATGAAGTATCCATAGACAGTTCTCCTTTCCTGGAGGGAGGTCTAAGGGGATGTCTGGCATCCCAGTGGCCCCCGATGGAGATCAGGGGTACTATAAGATGGCTGACCAACATGATGGGCAGAGCATGGTAGATGCTGGAAGGGTTGCCATGTACCATGGCATCATTGCACGTCACACTCAGAGGGAGGGAAGGAGGAGTATGCATGGGACAACATGCTGAAAATACCCCCTCACAGTCCAGCAGAGATGATGAGGGCTCCATGGGCATGGCCTACATCTCAAGACCATCCCAGCACACCAGGAATCCCCCCAGGTGCCAACCTGACAACTAGGTAGGCCCCCTTGAGTTTGTAAGGTTGCCAAGGGAAGGCAAGCCTTCCTCCAGGAGAACCCGGTGGCCGGGAGACTGGGCCTGACAGTGCTATTCAAGTGGGGAGGCACACTGATAGTGGAGGTTCAGGCAGGGAGTAAGAGACCCTAGCCAAGTGAGTTCCTTGGAAGGATGCCCTGGGCCATAGGGTGAAGAAATAGAATTGAAAAAAAAAAAGAATAGCGCTGTGTCACGATTTCCTACTCACTAAAGCAGCCATGCAAATGTACCCCTAAGGCATGCAAGTGGTATGTGGCCATTCGCATGCCCATTATGGGCCCATTTATGTGGGCTGTGATGGAGGTTAACATGCTAACATGCCCCCCATTCCCCACCCCAGAGGCAGCCTGTGTCATGTTGTGTGCCCCCCCTGCCGATTGCCAGTCCAAGTAATAAAAAACAGTCTCCTTGGTAGCTAGTGTCTCCACCCCCCCCGATCACTGATCACTGGCCAATAACCCATGATCACCGATCACCATCCCAATAGAAAATACTGATAGTTTCTGGTGGTCTAGTGTTCCTCCCCAACAATCACCAGGTCAAAAGAGAAAATATATATATATATATATATATATATATATATATATATATATATATAAATATTAACACCTATACAATATTTCTAAATATTCCTAATTAGCATAAATATCAAGCATAATGAAAATAATGTAAACAGCACCATAAACATTAACAACAAAGGTTTCAGAAAATCAAATAAATCACAAAGAAATAAAACAAATAAAACAAATTTCAGCAAATAAACAGTGTAAATGAATAAGCAATATTCAGCATAAAAATTACATTAGTTATATACTGTGCTTTTAGCATGCTTAGCATTTAGCATAACCTATTTCTTTTCATGAGAACTTGCAACAGCACATTATATCAGTGTTTTGTATTATACCTTCATGAAACTCAGTTTGAACTTTTAAGATCATTCAAAATATATTTTTCTCAGTTTAAACCTTTTAAACTATATACCCCAAGTTCTGCAGTTAAAAGTAAGTTCCCTTGTTACTTTCCCAGATACACCAATTAAATTACTAAAACTATTAATTAAAAACTAATTAAATATAGGTAATAATCAAACTTTTATTTAAATTTCTGGTTGTTGACGTGGTTCTCTTTTCTTTTAACATAAGAATCTTGGTTGAGTCTGACTCTGAGTAAGAAAGTCTCTTTTAGTCAGCTTGTCTCTTCTATTTTTCCCTGGAACCTGAACTGAAACTTTTCTTTGCATCCGTTTGGGATGTCACTAGTTATTAAAAGTCAGTTTGTAGGATTCAACAGGAAACATCAGACAATGGGATTTGAACAGAACTGTAGCAACACTTGTATCAAATAACTTTCTTGTGGATAGCAAAGTTGTCTTAATAACTGAATTCTAATGACTTCTTTATGTTTAATTCATCTGCACTTAACCTTAGGATGCTGAACTTCTTTTATTCACAACGCTGCATAGCTGGCTTTGGCTGTGAATTTTAAAGCTAAGTCTCTGGTCCAGGCTTTAGCAGGCAACATTACTTCAGTCAAAATGCTCAGTAAATAAAACACAGACCTTGCTTCATAACACAATGAGAATGTTCTTGTATCATGAAGTTTGCATTCAGACCCTCTGGCAAAACTGCATAGGTTTTCAAGCTTATCCTTAGCACCCCCTTCTGGATACATCAATGGTTAACCAAGGCTGGTCCCAGTATTTCAAATTCAGGTGTGGTGTAAGCTTTTTAGGCCTAGCAAAAGTTATGAAGCCATTAAGGTTTCAGCCAAATCCTTAACTAGACTGGCATAAGTTCTTTTACATCGGTGTTCAGCAAGACTGAGGTGTGGCTAGCAGAATTCTTTAATATGAACCTGCTTCGGGTAACATCATCACCATATTTTATTGATCCTTGCAGATGATGAATGTGACAGTGGTCATGCCCCTGCAAGGACTGCCCACTAACTCCAAACTCATTTTATTCACAAAATAATTTTTCTTATATAACTTTGTAATGCAAAATAATATAACTTTTCAACTTACATAATTGAACTTTTCTCATCAAATAAAGCATTTTGGTATGCTTCCCATATAATGTATAATGTAATTGATGTATCTAGCTTTGGTAATTTAAAAATTGGTTAAATGGAGAAGTAAAGCTTATGTGATTTGTGTGACAAAGCAAGATGTGGTAAATCTGTAAATAACTCTGATTCTGACTATACAGGGGATTAGGGAGTGGGGGGGACCACTAGCCCCAGGGACTAATTTTTTTTTTCTGGGCCAGTGATCAGTGATCACAGGTGGGATTACTAGCCACCAGGGAGACTGTTTTTATTACTGGGATTGGCAATCCGCAATGGGGGGGAGCCGCCACAGTACCTGTGCCAGCCACTTGGGTTGCATGGAATTAAAGCAAGGTCTCACTTGGCAGTCTTTTCTTCATGCAAGCAATCTCACAAAAGGCCCTTTCAAGGAGAAAATACTATGTGAATGGGACTGTGCTAATATGCTGGTCCCCTCCCCCCTCATTGCATTGCAGCTCTTTCAACACTCTGCCTTGGCACAAATCCAGTTTGCATCCACAAACAGGACTTTTGTGAATACCACTTTGGAGTAAAACCTGGTTTGGGCCATGCGAACCAGGTTTGGGCCAGGGCAAAGTTTTATGAATCTGTCCCCAGGAGTTGTTTTAATAAAGGTAAATAAAACAATATCCAGAAATGCACTGGCAGTAAACAATCACAGAAGTAATGCACAGTCAGAAATGGATGCAATTGTAAGCATCAAGTAAGTGCTTACAATAACCATTACAAAAGCCCAGGGCCTTAAAGGAAACAGGTACAACTAATGGGTAGAATTCCAAACCCCTGGACCAATAAACTTGAAGGCAACATTACCCAGGTTAGTTTTCATTTTTGGTATGAGCATAAGCCCAAGTTCAGCAGATCTAAGAGGATAGTCATTACGAGGCTGCAGCAGCAAGGATGCTAGTAACATTGGTGACTGGTTCTGAATGATTCTGGATGGATACTACCAACAGGCAGATCACACAGGGATTGGGCGGGGGGGTCAACCAAGTCAAGAGTATGAAGCGCAGTGATGCACCTGGCGATTAGCAGGCAATGCAAATTGACACAGGTTATTATAAGTGACAGCCCATCTCTTAGGTAGGGCCTTGGCCATAGCAGTATACACAGGTACCCTGTACATATGATTAGGCAGGAGAATCCCCCAGAAAATGTAAAGGCAAGCCTTAGCCATAAGATTATGTCTAGTCCTGGAGATCACGTGATGAGCTGAATCTGTACAGACTTCTCCCGTGCTGCTCCAAGGCCCCACACAAATAATAGGAAATTAAACCTCCGAGACTGGCCTAATTTGATCAAGAGCACTTTGAAAAGGCTTGAGAAGGGCTGTGGGTGCGTGTTTTGAGGATATTGCTGAAAGCCCGAGAGAAAGGGAAGGGAAGCGACTGCATGAATAATGAGTGTTCGATTGTAAAACTAGGCCGCGCCACAGCACTGAGATGGAAGCTGAACCTGCAGAGCACCTGGCGGGGAGAACCCCAGCTACTAAGAGGCCGAAGCCTCATTCGCCCACTCCAAATGAACAGGAGGATGAGCCAGGAAAGGAAGGTGGTTCAAGCTCGACTACTGACGATATCCAGGAAATTAAAGCAATGCTGCAAGGGCTGGTGATTGATTTAGCAGCAGTAAAACCAGTGTTACATTCACTTGCACAGAGAATGGGGGACGCAGAGGCCCAGATTTCCTCGCAGGAGAGGAAAGTATCCATGATGGAGCAGGAGCTGGTGATGGTCAGAAAACAGGTTAAGAAATTAGAAGAGAGGATGGAGGACCAAGAATCGAGAAGTAGGAGAAACAACTTGATAATAGCAGGGCTACCAGAGAGGGCGGAAGGACCAGACTGTGTTTCCTTTATGCAGTATTTGCTGCTTAAGCTACTGGGTCCTACTCCGTTTGGAGAAGCGTATAACTTGGAGAGAGCCCATAGGGCACTAAGGGAGATGCCACCGACGGGGGCAAGACCTCGGGTGATAATCATGCGTTTTTCTCAACTATAAAGAAAAGACACATGTGTTATTCACCGCTAGACAGAAGAAGTCATTGCAATGGAATGGTGCTTCTATCTGGTTGTTCCAGGATCAAACACCCATGGTTAGAGAAAAACAGAAGGAATACACGGACATCAAGAAGAAGCTATATCTGGCAGGAATTAAGTTCTGCCTACAGTACCCTGCAACACTGGTGGTACAACTTCAAGCCGGGGAGAAGAGGTTTCTTACAGCTAAAGATGCCTTAGGGGTTGCAGTCTGAGTGCCCGAGTTATTCAAGTCGCAGAACTGAGCTCGTTCTGAGAAGAAGAGGGTTGTGTTAATCTGAATGACTGGGACTCTGGAGACTTTAAAAGTTCATATGGTTATTTGGTTTAACTGTTCACTGTTATATATGCTGAACTTAAGGGGTACTCCTAGGATGTGGGGTATAGAGGGCCACCTCTGGGATGGGGAAGGGAGTTCAAGTCATTTCTATTAGGGGAAAATAGGGCAAATGCTAAGCAATTATCTGGGGAGATGGAGTAAGGTAATGGGGTACTGGAGGTGGAAGGGACTCGTGGGGACAAACATAGCTTGTTCCTTGCGGGGACCCTCCTCGTGAAGGTAAAGATAGGAATGTAAGTGGAAAGGGAGTGATGTTAGACAGCTCAAGTAATCGACGGGGGGGGGGTGAGACTCTAGTGGGATGACTGATGAATGTATAGCCGTGAGGTGGTGGGCTATAGGGGTTTGGCAAACATTATTAGTATTGAGAAGAGGCGGGTAGGAATGGGATTCTCTGTGTGAGGATGGACATAGGTGGTAGCAGTTTCTGTAGCTAGGGGGCCCCGGCAAGTGAAGAGCCTAAGAGCCCTTTCACTTGTGATGTCTGGGCGTAAATGCAGTCTCTTTGAGATTGGGATGCCCCGAGAGAGTTGTAATATGGGGACAGTGGAAGTTATACTAATTTATATGGGCTGGCAGTTAGTACTAACGCCGCCAGAGGGCACTATTTCCAATTAGTGCGGATGGGTATTGCGAATTTATGTGAGGGCAGGTACACGATATCACCCTGGAAAGTTTTGGGGAAGAGCTATGGGGGGTAGATACTTAGAGGGACTAAGGCTTCAAGTTATTTGGTAGCGCCGGGAAAATACAAGGGAACTCCCTGGGATGTAAGAGATAGCGATGAGAGTGTTGCTCAGGTCTGATATTCTCTCAATTAGTGAGAATACGGATGAGGTTACTTAATGTTTTTGACAGGGTAATTAAGGGCAGTTCTTGACCCATGTTGGAAAGCTGCAGTATGGGGAGGTGAGCCATGGGAAAGGAAGGTAGATTAATATGGGGGGAAGGATTGCTCTCAGGTATCAGTTTCTATCGGGGTTACAGGCAAGGTCCTGGAGTCGCTTTGCTAGAGGCTGGGGCTGAAGGAGTAGTACAGGAATGGGTTCATCCATGACTCGATATTTGGAAGGTGGACAATCTAAAGATCAGGGACTGTGGGGGTTGGGGAGGGTTACTGGGAGCTGGAAAGAGACAGAGTCCAATTTAGAGAGTAGCAAGGAAGCAGACCTTAAAGCGGAATGGTGTTTGGGCCTATTTAAAAATAATTCTGCTGTTTACCAATGTCATATGTTAAAATAATTTCCTGGAACATTAAGGGACTCATGGGTAGACGCAAGAGAATGGTAATTTTGTGACATATTGAGCAAATGGGGCTCACATTGCTGCTTTACAGGAGACACACTTATTGACAGAGGAACTGAGTGGTCTCAGGAGGCTCTGTGTGGGTCAAGTCTTTGGGGTAGGCAGGGACAGAGCCTCAGGGTGTGTAGTGATCCTAATAAAGGAAACCTGCCCATTTGAGGTAGTGCAAGTGTTTGCAAGGGAGGATAGCAGAGGGATTTATATATCGGGTACATTGTCCAGTAAAGCAATTTCGGTTGCTTCTATATATGGACCAACTCCCTCTGACCCTGACTTCTTTGCCTCAGAGGAAAGGGATATAGCTGTTTTCTCATCACATTCTCTTATTCTGGCAGGTGACTGGAACACCTATCTTAGTAACCAGGATGACAGGATACCACCATCCAAGGGGCCCTTGACTAAGGCTCAGATTGCCCTGAGCAGATTACTGGAGGTTGCAGCACTGGTTGACCCAATTAGGACCCTCTCGAGACGGGGTAGTAATATGACATTTTACTCAGCGGCCCATAAGAGCCAATCTTGAATTGATTTTTTTCTGGTAAACAGGGAGGCACTCAGGGAGGTTAGGGAAGTGACAACAGAGGGTAGAACCTTCTTGGATCATTCACCTATTCAGTTGTCATGGGAACCAAAACCTACACCTCCCCGACCGTACCAATAGAGGTTGAATGACTCCTTATTGATACAACCCGCAACGGGGGACAGGTTGGAGGAGGTACTACATAAGATCATAAGGCTACAAATACCCACGTTGCAAAATGCAAAGCTGGCCTGGCCAACATGTAAGGTGCTATATGCGGGGGGTAGCCCAGGGTATTGCAGTGCAAAGAAATAGGTTGAGAAGGGCTAAAGAGGAATTCATTTTGGGGGCAATCAATTCGCTGACACCACTGGAAGGATCCTCTTGGGAAATTGATGCTGAACTTAAAAGCTTGAGAAGGGAGCTGGTGGATATTGTTTATGGGAAAGTAGAAATGTGGCTGGAGATCAATGCTAAATTCTTGCTGCAGGGAGATGTCCCTGGGCACCTCCTGGTGGCAAGAGTCAAGGAGTGGGAAGCAAGTAGAATGGTTACATCTATTCAGTATGAAGGGAAGCTTCTAACAGATCCCCAGGAGATGGCGGACGCTTTTGCATCATATTTCAAAGAAATATACCAGGCTAGAGATCTGGCTGAGGATAAGGAAATCAAGAATTTCTTAGAGGGAATTTTCTTACCAGTTCTGGACCCAATACAGGCTAGGGAGTTAGAAACTCCAATAAGAGCATCTGAGATTATTGGAGTGGTGCAATCTCTTCCAGCAGGTAAATCACCGGGGCCTGATGGCCTTACTGCTAAATTCTATCAGGCACATATCCAGACCATACTTCCTATGCTTCAGAAATTTTTTAGTACTATAATGCGGGAAGGGGTTCCTCATCTGCCATTGTATCAGGCAAATATTACACTAATTCCCAAACCAGACAAGCCCAGGGATGTGCCAGGCAGTTATAGGCCTATAGCTTTAATAAACTAAGACATTAAGATCCTTAAAAGAATTTTGGCAAATAGAATTTTGCGTATCGCTCCCAGTTTAGTTAGTCAGGAACAAGTGGGATTTATGCCAGGGAGGGGGGCACAGGATGCTCTTAGGAAATTGCATCATATACTAAACTATGCGCCTGATTCTCAACTACCTCTAGCTCTGATATCTTTGGATGCGGAAAAGGCTTTCGATCAGGTCTTCCACCCCTTTCTCTTTGCCACAATGGAAAAGATGGGATTACTGGAGGGTCTTCTCAGGGGTATCAAGAATTTATATGCTACCCCAATGGCTAGGGTTTTAGGCAATGGCTATCTCTCGCGTGAATTTCAACTGGAGAATGGGACTCGTCAAGGTTGCCCTCTTTCACCGATATTATTTAACATTTACTTAGAACCCCTCCTAAGAGCTATTCACAGGGACGTACGTATCAAGGGGATTAAGATAGTGGGAGTGGAGTTAAAATTTTCAGTCTTTGCAGATGACATACTTCTCCACCTACAAGAACCAGCATCAAGTTTTGAGAGAATAAGAGAATTAATAGGACAATTCTCTAAGGTTTCTAATTATAAGCTGAACTTGACGAAGACACAAATCCTCCCTCTGACACCATACGTTTACAGGGCAGATTTTGCACCACTCCAGTTACAATGGATGTCAGATAAAATTAAGTATTTAGGTATCTGGATTACAGCAAATTTGGAGCTGGGGGTTGAAACAAATATGGGGGGGGGATTATATCAGCGGTCAAAGGTGATATATTAAGATGGAATAAACTACCTTTGAATTTTATGGCACGATTGGGCCTTATCAAAATGAATATATTACCTAGACTGCTATACCTGGTTTATTTAGCCCCATATAGTATTCGTAATAAATGGTTTAGTGTAAGTAGGAAGCTAATCTCAGAATTTTTATGGAATGCGAAACCTCCTAGGATAAAACATAATGTTTTGCGTTTACCGTATACGGAGGGAGGGATCAAGCTGCCTGATCTTCATATTTATTACGTGGAGGGTCAGCTGGGCCTTATGGCTCGATGGGTAGAAAATGTTGATGGAGAGAGCTATTCCCAAATTTGGCTACAAATAAAGAAGCAAATGTTTAAGGATTCTGGCCTTACTCCAGAATCATTGTTGTATGCCAGAGTAGGAAAAAGCTTTTCAACAGGGTATGGGAACCCAATAGTGAAAACTGCAGAAGCCTGGTGGTCATTTCTTGCTCCGGTACAGAGACAGAATCAAATGAAGGCTAGAGACCAGCCTGTACTGGGTAACCCTAACTTGGTGATTGGGGGTCGGGTAGTTAGTTTGCAGTGGGCTAATCAGATAATGGGTTTGAAGCTTAGGGATGTAACTCTGGGTAACAGTGTGGCCCTTCCACCACGATGTGACGGAATGCCCTTTTTTAAAAGGTTACAACTTAAATGAATGCTGGAAGGGATGATGATGGGGTCGGGGGGGGTTTACGAACAATTTTTTCTCATGGGAGAGATTAAAGGAAGTAGATCTGAGAGCTAAATCCCTTTCACAAATATATAAAGTCCTCCTGGATTTTCTTTGCCCGAGCTCTCCAAGAAGAATTTCGTATTGGGACAAAGCGATGGCCCCTAGGAACTTTGCTTGGGATAATATCTGGAAAAACAGCAAGTATATTGTAATACCCAAGTATAAGAGTATGCAATTTTTCATTGTTTCTAATATTTATTTTACCCATGTGAAACTATGTGACAGAAGCCTGAGACAGACAGACCTGTGTTTTAGATGCGAGAGGGGAATAGGCGATCTCCTGCATGTAATGTGGGGATGTAGTAAAATTTTACCTCTTTGGGGCAAAATTAAAAGGCACATGGACCCAATGTTGGACTATTCAGAACTTATAACACCAGAGATATGTGTTTTGGGTGATTTTTCTCAAATCCTGGGGGTTGCGCCTAAATATCACCTCTCTTTGATGGTGGCAGTAGTGAAAGCTTTTTTAGTAAAGCATTGGAAGGATGATCATGTTTATGCTTATGATCTTTGGGTGAGAGATTTAATGGGGGCCTTGGACAGGATAAAGAGGTATCTATATTCTGAGGGGAGAAAGGAGGTATATGCTAAAAGATGAGCGGCATTAGATACGATTTATTCGCAGCAGGGCGCAAATGCTCAAACACAGGCCTGTCTGTCAGATTGTGATTAGCAAATGGAAATTAGGTTGGAGTGCTAATTTTTTATTTATGGTATTATTCTGGTCCAAATGGTTACCCGAACAGCGGCGGCTGTGATACTCATGGCTCATATACCAGGGTAACAAGGTGATAGTAGTGGTCTGCCTGGTTTTTATGGGGGTGGGGGAATCTCTCTCTTTCCAGGGGACACAGCAGGAGTCCACCCTGTGGGAGAAAGGCTCCTTATGGGAACCGCAGATTGGAAGTTGTACATGAGGTCTCAGGTCTAAGGGGGTCTGAGTTATTTAGGGGCAGAGAATACATACCTGCAAATTCTTAACTTTAGTGTATTGTTGCCCTTGGAGCCTGATGTTAGTTTGGGGGGGTTTCACCTGCTGTGCATGTATGTATGTAGGCTGTAAATAGATCACACAGTCAGTTTGGGACTGTGTACCCTGGCTATGCCAGGTATATGTATGTTTGTCTTTTACTTGAAATATGAATAAAGATGGGTTAAAAAAAAAAAGATTATGTCTAGTCCTATATGAAAGATCAATCCTAGAGCTTACTGATTTACAGGTGTTAGCTATAGGGATGGAGAAATCAAGTGAGGGGTTCAGGGTCACCCCAAGATACTTGAAAGCAGATACCAGGCTAGGGCAGTGCCATCACTACAGGTGATCACATGGGGTGATGGACCACTTTCAAGTCTGGGTGCAGATCCAAACAACATTGCTTTGGTTTTTGAGTTACTGAGTAGAATTTATTATAACTGAGTCATTTTTGGACAGCCTGAAGTTCCAAAGGCCGATTATTATTATTTGAGATCAGAAAGAGGACCAGATCATCAGACAGAGAATAGGTGTACTAGATGACAGACAGTGATAGATATCATTGATGGAAAGTACAATTGTAGGAGCACGCTCAGAGATGGAGGTCCCAAACTTAGCCTCTGATAACTGTTGCTCAGATACTTCTGAAACCATGGGATGGCAGTGGGTGAGATATCAAGGTTGCTAAGTGAACTGCAGAGCATGGAGCAGTCTACAAGACTGAATTTTTTCATCAGATTAATGAACCCAACACCTGTTAGTTCACCCCTTTCCATCCCAGAAGCAATGGAATTAGTAAGAGCAAGCAGGGCCATGGTGGTGCTATGCCCCCTTCTTATGTCATGCTGAGTAGTAGAGATAAGACTATGCTGAGCCGCGTAGTCTGTACGAATACCCATTTTTCTAGGACCTTTTTTCGTCCAGGCAGGATGGCTGTAGGTCTCCTTTCTTAAAAACAAGAACAGTGTGTGACATTTTCCAGGAATCTGAAAACACCCCAGACACCAGAAAATATATTAATAACTCTGGCAGTCATAGGGCCAATGTCCTTGGCAAATATTTTAAGAAGCCTAATGCTTACAGCACAGGATCAGAGGTAGCACAGATTCACAGTGAGAAGGTCATGTCAAACAAATCTGATAGATTTCTTTGACTGGGTGACCTGGGAAGTGGATCGGGGAGAGTGGTGGATGTGGCCTACCTGGATTTCAGCAAGGCCTTCGACACTGTTACACATAAGAGGCTTGAAAACAATTTAGGCAGCCTGGGAATAAATCCCAAGATGGTAAGCTAGGTTAGTAACTGGTTGATAACAGAACAGGACTACCACTCACCTTCCTGGCCAGCTGCCATCTGCCACACAAGTATTAGTGTCATCATATCAGTTTGTATTGCAGACATCTATTAAAAATCACAGATTTACATGACTTTCAATTGAAGTCCCACAAATACTGTATCACTGTACAGTGATACAGAAATACCATTACTTACATTGGCAGATGGCAGCAAATTGTGGGGATGATTGGTGGGTCTGTGCTGGTCATCGCTGTCAGGAGTGGACCAGAGGGTGGTTGTTATGGACAGGGAGGCTGCACATCAGATATCAGGACCAGCAAGACATTCCGCTAAACTATCAGGAGAGGTTGTATAAAACTTTAACATTTCCACACGGGATCAGGGGAAGGGTCCACCTGATCACTAGGAAGGGTTGTATACATTTTTAACTGATTTAATAGGGATCACCAGGGTGAGGGCACTGGATTTTAACCTGTGCAATGCTTCCATGCAGACAAAGGCATAGAAGCACTGAGCAGAGATGGTAATGGCCACATAATGACATGTAAAAGGATTCTTAAGGCTTTTCATGCATAATGAGGTTATTACAGACAAAGTGAGCTTAACAAGCTGGGTACCAGTAAAACTACTATACAACAAAAAGGTACACTGCAACTGACGTTATTGCATATCTTGCTGCCTTTATCGAAACAAGATTTTTCCACAATAAAATCAGCAGCACAGCCCAGTACCTTCAATCCATCACCAAAGTTTTGTTCTACAATAAGAGCTTTTTTCACACACGATTTTATTGTGGAAGAATCTTTTTTTAATAAAGGTAAATATTTTTGCAATGGCGTCAGTTGTCGTATACCTTTTTACTGTATAGTGGTTTTACTGATGCCTAGCTTGCTTTGTCTGCCTAGACCTTTGATTACGCTGGTGGCATAGTTATAGGCCTCAGAGCAGCCTTTTTGTTAGTTTGTTAGGAGTGTATTACTGTGTTTGCTTATGAAAATAATATGGTAGGCAGGATTCAAGAACAAAGGTACAAACATATTTGTAATGCACCAGCCCCATCTGTACATGGATGTCCTTGTGACTGGCAAGTAGCTGTGTACTACCCCTTGTGACTTTACATAGCACTACCACAACCTCTATATTCATTCATACATGTACTGTGTACCAGACATGGGTGCAATGCATGTACAAATACATCATCATCATTAGGGGAGCACCTTATTTAACATGCTACATATACTATGAATGCCTCAGTTGGCCTGCTTTTAATATCGTACTCATAGATTTTTGATAATAATTGGAGGGCTGTGCCTGTAGTTCAATGGGATGGAGCAACTAACCACTCCCCTTGCTCAAACCATAAAAGGCTAGGTCTTCCAGCTTCTTCCTGAAGCATTTATTTCTTTGCAGGCAGAGGCTCTGTCTCTCCTCTTTCCCCTGTCCCTGCTTGTTTCTGCTAGGCTGTCCTCGTTGGTGCCATTTGGCATGGTGCCTGCTGGCTCCCGTACCTCCAACCACTACGAACCCCAGAGTCCTCCTGTCCTATCTCTTACTTTAAAACGACTTCGGCAAAGGCTTCGACTGCTTTTTAGAATCAGCCAATTTCTCACCAGAGATGCCAAGAAACAACTGGTCCAATCCATTTTCCTATCATTGGTTGATTACGCTGACTTCCTCTACAGCCAATGCCCCAACTCTTACATGGCTAAACTGGACACACTCTACCATCAAGCACTGAGGTTTATAACGGGACTCCCCTTTGACACACATCACTGCACCCCATATGCGGCAGTGGGATGGACATCACTAAAGTTCAGGCGCCACAGAACGCGCTCTCTGGACCTATAGAGCCATCTCTAATAAGCTGCCTTACTATATCTCCTGCTGTCTTCCCTGAGTATAATTGAAATACGCGTTGAAGTTACTCAGCTATTACACTTAAAATACCCAAAGCAAAATCCTGCTTCGCAGGGCAGCCATAAGCTCGTCTACCTACCTTATGGAACGATCTACAAAACCCTCAAATTACGCACTCTAATCGGTATAAATGCTTTCAAGATGCTTTATTTCCGTACAATCAGAGAAGTATGTAACTGCTTCACCCACTCAGACCCAGTACCGGTGTCTGCACTGATATATAGCCACGCCTAGACCCAATTTTAAGTACTGACCCCCCCCCCAGCTTGCTCCTCACCAGCCTAATTGTTCTCTCTCTTATCCCCCTGTCTTATCAACACTAGACCCATCCATCCCCTTATTCTTCCTTTCTTCAACCTCGGATAGGAGCTCACTACCCTGGGTTGTGACATCCTACCATGCCCTGACTTTATAGCATTCAATCCTCGGCTCACACATACCCTTTTCTCCATCCACCTTCTCTACATCCAGCTTTACCAACTCCTTTCTGTGCACCTTGCCCTCCTAGCCTTTCTCCCCTACTTCCTCCCTCTCTTCCCCTACCTTCACCTCTACCGTGTATATTTTTATTTTTATTTTTTTCTTCCGTTACTTCCTTCTGCAACCTTAGATAACCTGCTTTATCTTCCTATAGACACTTCTATGTATGTCAATACCATGTAATCTGTACAATATCTGTATAATTCTATGTACATATGAACTTCTTTTTCTTCCTCTCTGTAAAGAGTATTATCTGTATTGCCTTGTAAATACCTGTGTTGACCTGTATATACAATTGTTCATGCTCCACCCAGGTCCATCTTGCAAATGAGCTTCTGCTCAACTACGAACGCCTGGTTAAATAAAGACTTGATTGATTGATTGATTGATTGATTGATTATGTTACTCCTGCCTGTCCCTTTCTGTTTTGTTGCCTCTGGCCACTGCTTCTGCTTTTCCTCACTCTATCCCCTTCATTTTTGTTTGCCTCTCACCCCACAGCTGTTTGTGCTTCCTCTCCTGGCTCCCTCCCACTCTGTTGCTTGTCATTCTCTTGTCTGCTGCTTGCCCCACAGCTGTCTGTACTGCCTGTCCTACTCCCTTCTTGTCATTTCCTCCATACCCCTCATCTGGTTTCTCCCCATCCTCCCCTTTGTGTCTTCTTTCTATTGCCACAGCTGTGTCTGTCTGTTGCCCTAGCTGCTTCCCCTGTGTTCCTCTGTTCCTTGTCCCTGTTCTCCTGCTCTGGGCTTTTCCTCCTCAGAGCCACTGCTCCATTCCTGACTTGCCTTTCCTGTGTCTGCCTGTCATGGCAGGCATCCTCTCATTGGCTCCAGCTCATTTGGTACCCCTGCATACTCCCTATTGATTCATTCTCTCACTGCTACCTACCTACATTCTCAATGTCTGTGAGCACTTTTGGGTTGACTGTGAGCAATTTTAATTTTTTTTGGGGGGGGGTTCCTGCCCCACCTCCTGAATTTCACTACTCATATGGTTAATGTTGCCTTAGTCTTATGTGCAGGACTCGTATGCATTTATTATCATAAATCAAACTCTTGGGCTACCCGATGGCACTGAGGGTTGAGGCACTGGATGCCACACCTCGAGCCATGCAGGTGACCCGAGTTCAGGAGCAAGCTCGGGTGCCGGGGGTCGGCAGGGGATGGTAGAGGATTGAGCACCCACAGGGTGGCTCTCCTCTCTGGGTGGGTGGGTAAAGGATAGCCCGGTGCACCAGGGGCTCCCAGTGGAGATTGGGAGAGCTGCAGTGCACAGGCTGCACATCACACAATGTGGCTGATGCAGATAGGGTTGCCATGAGCCATTGTGTCAGGTGTGCCCATGCGGGGCGAGGGGTTCCGCTTGACCAGGGAAAACACCGGCTCTGAGGAACAGGCAATGGCACCTGTCCCCCATGCCCTCTGCCAGGCTCACCTAGACTGGCCTTCCTTTTCTTCCTGCTGGCCGTCACCTTCAGCCAGAGACTGCCTTAGAAGAACGCCCAAGAGGAGAAGGGTGACCCACCCTGAATGGGTTAAACTGTGGATGCTGACTGCAGGAGTGGGGGAGAGAGGAGGCTCAGTTCAAAGGAGCCTCAGGTGGGCAGGAAACAGGCAGGATGCCTGAGAGAAGGTACCTTGAGCCGCAACCGGAGGGAAATAAAGTAAAACAAAATCAAATTGTCATAACTTGTCTACATATTCACTCCAATGCAAGTCAGCCCAGATTACAGCTGCTGGTATTCAATCATTATGTTTCTAATTTCTCTCTACTGAAACTTTAGTCTTTAAATTAGCCATTGGTCTCACGGCGCTCAGCTTGCAGCTTCTCTGTTATTACCATGGTGGGGGACTGTGATGTCACAGTGGGGCATCGTGGCTGCAAGTATGTAAGTTAAATGAATTTTTGTCAGTCGCTGGTTTCACCCACCTTCCTACTACTCCTTCTGTGTAGCCTACATGGCATTAAGGTACTCGTGCATATTACATATCAGATTCATTGTCTAAACCTCATGGATTCAAATACTGGCATTTGCAGCTTCCTCTTACCTAATCAATGGCCACTGGCTTCGACCAGCCCTCTACTATCTACTCACAACAGAAATGAGAATTCTGGATTTCACTCATAATTCGGCTTTCCTAAGGTAATTGGTTGGCATGTATTCCCTTGAGGATATGGAACTGATGTCTGCCCTTTTCTCAGACCCATGTGTGGGTCCACTATTTGCTCAGACTAACCTATGTGGAGGTTTAGTTTTCTTGTGCTCAATACAACTCTGCATTACCTACGTGAGGGTCCTCAATGCTTCATACTTGAATTCACATTATCTCCACATGCCAGCCATGACCATTACTTTCTATGACTCAGGGCCTGCCAGCAGCCAATGAGCTCGCTCTGCAACCACAAAGTCCACATCTTGAGTATGTGAAACATGGGTGGGGTCCTTCTTATCTGACCTATAGTGGGAATGTCCCCACTGCAGGTGGAGTTTCAGCCATCCAAATCATCAGTAGCACCTCTTGATGTAGAATTTAAGACTTCAGCTGCAAGGGGTGAGGCCCTCAACAGCAGGGCCCCTTCAGCTAGCTGAGTGGGTTCAGAGGCACCTTCTAAACTATTCTTCTTACGACCACCTCTGGTTCACCCAGTTCGTTCTTAGATCAGTAGGCTGGCTGACTGCCTCAGCAGTCAGCACTCTCCTCCTCCCATCTTGGAGGTTGGTGCCACATGCAGTGTATCCTGTTGCTACAAAGTTCACTCACACCCCGATTTGGAAGATTTCTTGGGTTACATTAACAGATGTGATGAAAAACTGAAATTTACAGCAGAATATAGTAACAGCAGCATCAACTTTTTGGATTTGACTATATATATATAAAAGATAACAGATTGGGATGAGAATTTTTCAGAAAATGACTGACAGAAATACAGTTTTACACTACAAATATTCCATTGGGACAACTTCCGAGAATCAAAAGAAATTGTAGTGAAGAAATGATAAGAATGAATGAACTAGCAGATACCTGTCAGAGATTTCTCAATAGAGGATACCCACCTAGAGTGTTATTAAATGCAGTTAAAAAAGTAAATTTGAAAGAAAAATCATACAAAAAATCAGAAGTACACAATGGCCAGACATTACAAAGAGGTAGGCCATGGGTCAGCAGCATCCTCAAATATGTGGGAATCGAGCAATGTGGCCCAAAGGATTAAATGAAGAAACTGGCTGCAACAGTTACCTATAATCACGCTCATGTTAAAAAACATAAAGGTGACCCAGAACCTGGACAATGAGAGTGTAGTGTGCAAAAAAGTAGTAGTGATAAAAGAATCTATATGGATTGGAAATCTAAGTTTACAGAAGTAAGCATGTAGTTTGCTAGATACTTAGGTTAATGAAGGAATTCTTTAACAAGTACAAATAGAGGGAACACAATGTTAAAACTTTTGTTTGGAAGCATAGATTTTGTTTTCATGTAGTTATGATGTCTTTTTTAAATGATTAGGTTGCAGAGTATAATTCTATTGTGTACTGGTAACATATTACGTTTTTCATCGGGAAGGTCATGAAATAAGCAAAAGGTCAGGCAGAACCTAGAATTATTGATAGTTGCCATAGAAATTGGAGCGCATAAATCATAGAGGTCTGAGTGAGAATGCCAGCTCTGAGGAAGGAGGATCCCTCTGAAACGTCAGCATATTTTTGTGTCATTGCACCTGAGGGAAGGTGCTGCCTGGGCAGCTCGCAAGCAGCAGCATGAATTTCAATGCGCATTTGAAAAGCGAACATGCCAGCCAGGTTGGAACAGATACATATCCCGATCCACTAGAGATGCATTCTAGTGCAGTTGCATTTTCATGTGGGAAGATCCTGATGGACTAGGCAATTGAGCCGTGAAGAGCATAGTCTCAAATGGTGTAAGCAAACAAACATGGACTGCCTAACATTGGATGATAAGTACAGTCTCCTTTACCATAGTGTGCTTCAAATCAATTGTTTTGTAAAGAGAAAGCATACAGGATTCTGCAATAAAAAGTCTTGTCCACTGGGTAACAAACTTTTCTCCAGGTTTGTGGAGTTCTGTCTGAGTGCATGTGAACATTTACTATTTTAGTAAAAATTCCTTGGTTATGTTTAAAATCCCTGGCACATGCACCAGTTCTTAGCAGGTACACACATAGGACTATGAGCACTGCAAAACCACAAATTCATTTCATTTAGAGACTTAAGCACTACAGGAAAGTGCAGCATAGTAGCTCCCATTAAGATTGAAATACTGACAGATAAATAAAGGAGATGACTGCAAATGAACAAAGGCCTGAAACGGGGACTTTTGCATTAACCGAAGAGGAAGGGGAGGAATTGGCATTTGATTCAACTGAATATGCAGGGGCATTTGGACACAACATATGTGAAGATAATTCAAAATTTGATGTGGATAGTATAGAAAACATAATTAAAAGAGAAATTATAATGCAGATGCACACCCTCTCATTGAGCAGGTACTGGAGAGAAAAACAGATTCCCAGAGGGCTAAGAATTCAAAAACCACCCTTATTTGGAAGTGATGATCCCCTCTATGCGAATGATTGGGAAAGAATTTTAAATAAAGCCTCCTTTGACCTGATGTTAGCTACAATAAAGAAGGCTAAGAGAGATCGTGACAAGTATAAGGAAGAAAAAAGGAAAAAACAAGAGGATGTTTTAAAGCACACACAAAAAAGTGAACAGCAATAATTGGTAAAAAAAATAGAGGACAAAAGGAAATTTAGAGAGGATTTATCAGAATGTAAATGCCAGAAACACAAAAAAGATGCAAGAGATGATAGGGATGGAACTGTATATAACTGGCACAGGAGACAGCATAGATTTAATAATAGAGACAAGAATACACTGAGAATGGAGGGAAGGGGAAATAACAGACGAAAGTGAAAATGAAGGTGCTGGAAATAGAAAAGAACATCAGGAACAGGGTTTTTGAGAAGATCCAGTCCAAGGAACCAGTGGGAACACACGCAGAGGAGGAGGACCAGGAGAGGGGGGCCAGAGGCAAAACAACAGAGGAAGAGGAATAGGAAGGGGACAGAGAGGGAGTTATGGTCAGTATTGGGGAGATCAGGGCCCCCTGAGGTAAAATCGCAACAAGAAATGCACATCATAAATTTAACCAAGAACAGGCTGGACAATATACAAGAAGAAGTCCTGAAGTTAGGACTCACATTTGTACCACAGAATAAAATTAACGCCTTTAAAATTAAAGTGGACACATTCAAATTATATAGAAACTTCATCTAAAAGTACATTTTAGTTAAAATAACTGTGGTATCAAACCCTTTACAAATGGTAACAAACGTTATGAGTATTATACAAATAAATGATGAAGAAGAAGAGATGAAGTGTGAAAGAGAAAAAAACACCATTTAAAAAAACTTCAAAATCTGGGCCAAATATGGGTTTGAATCTTACAATAGCCACTTTGAATAAACTGGTAGATCAAGATGTGCACAAAATTATAAAGCAGTTTGAAATGGAAACTGGATGTGATAATCTTACAAAAAACAGAGAGAAGCACTTAAGAACATTAAGAACCTTCCAGATACCATAATTAAAAAGGCCAATAAGGGAGGCGCAGTAGTGCTGTAGAGTACAGATGATTATAAAATGGAGATGACAAGACAATTAACTGACCCAAAATATTATAAAAAGATAACAAGGGACCCGACAGAATGAATAAAACAGGATGTACAAAGATTGATACAGGTAACAAAAGAAAAGAACTGCATAATGGAAGTAGAAATTTTTTTTTGATTAAAGAACATTCAATAAAATCAGTAATTTATTTACTCCCGAAAGTTCACAAAAATAAACAAAAAAAACCCTGGTCGCCTGATTGTGAGCAGTATAGGACCTAGCACAGAGCCTCTTTGTAAATACGTGGATTTCTTCCTAAAGCCACTGGCAAAAACACAAAGTCTTTTCTAGCAGACACAAAGGATGTTCTAAACCTTTTAAAAGAGGTAAAAATAACAGAAAGGACAATACTGATCACATGTGACATCGAGAACCTGTATAATAACATACCACATGAGGCCGGGATCGAGTCTATTAGAAAGAAATTAGCTCAAAGAGCTAATAATGTGGTACCCCTTTCAAACTTCATAATAGAATTAGCAGAATTTGTTCTAAAAATGAATTTTTCATGTTTGGAAGTGGTCATTACCAATAAATCCATGACACCACCATGGGTACTACATTTGCCCCATCCCTAGAGAATATTTATGTTGGGAATTGGGAAGAAGACTATATTTGGGACAGCCAGAATAATAAGTGGTTAGAAAATATCAACAAATGGTACGCTTTGTTGATGATGTACTCATAATATGGGAAGGTGAAGTAACCAATTTGGAAGATTTTGTGGGTTACATTAACAGATGTGATGAAAATTGGAAATTTACAGCAGACTATAGTAACAGCAGCATCATTATTTTGGATTTGGCTATATATATAAAAGATAACAGATTGGAGACCAGAATTTTTCAGAAAATGACAGACAGAAATACAGTTTTACACTATAATAGTCACCATCCAAATCATACTAAAATAAATATTCTGTTGGGACAACTTCTGAGAATCAAAATAAAGTGTAGTGAAGAAATGATAAGAATGAATGAACTAGCAGATACCTGTCAGAGATTTCTCAACAGAGGATACCCACCTAGAGTGTTATTAAATGCAGTTAAAAAAGTAAATTTGAAGAAAAGAGAAGATTTGTTAAAGATCACAGAAAAAGTTGAAGAGCAGGAAACAGGACAAGTAGGTTTTTGCACCATTTTTTAATTATGCATATGGTGAGACTGGACAGATTCTGAAAAAACACTGGGAGTACTAGCAGCTGACCCATGGCTAAAGGAAATAGCAGAAAAGGGTCCCAGAATGATTTACACAAGGGGTTGAAGCTATAAAGATATGCTTGTTAGAACTTTGTTCATGGAGAAAAAAGAATATTTAAGGCCAGATTGGATGCCCCCTCCACCAGAAGAGAACAACAGGTTTTGGAACTGTGCACAGTGCAGCAGTACTTATAAAACAAAAACTGTTAATCACCCAAGATCTGGAAAAAATATCAAGTAAAGGGTTTTATTAACTGCAATGTAGAACATGTTATTTACATGTTAACTTGCCCCTGCAGTATGGCCTATATAGGACAAACTAAAAGACAGTTAAAAAACAGGATTATGGAGCACAAAACAGCAATTCGTACTAAAAATCAGAAGTACGCAATGGCCAGATATTACAAAGAGGCGGGCCATGGGTCAGCAGCATCCTTCAAATATGTGGGAATCGAGCATGTAAAACTACCAGAAAGAGGAGGAAACATAAAGGATCTGTTGTTACAGAGAGAAGCTTTCTGGATCCACGAGATGCAGACAATGTGGCCCAAAGGATTAAAGGAAGAAATTGGCTACAACAGTTACCTATAATCACGCTCATGTTAAAAAACGTAAAGGTGACCCAGAACCTGGACAATGAGAGTGTAGCGCACGAAAAAGTAGTAGTGATAAAAGAATCTATATGGATTTAAGCTCTAAGTTTACAGAAGTAAGCATGTAGTTTGCTAGATACTTAGGTTAATGAAGGAATTCTTTAACAAGTACAAATAGAGGGAACACAATGTTAAAACTTATGTTTGGAAGCATAGATTTTGTTTTCATGTAGTTATGATGTCTTTTTTAAAATGTTTAGTATTTCAGAGCAAAATTCTATTGTGTACTGGTAACATATTAAGTATTTCATCACGAAGGTCATGGAATAAGCAAAAGGTCAGGCAGAACCTAGAATTATTGATAGTTGCCATAGAAATTGGCGCACATAAATCATAGAGGTCTGAGTGAGAATGCCAGCTCTGTGGAAGGAGGATCCCTCTGAAACATCAGCATGTTTTTGCGTCATTGCACCTGAGGGAAGGTGCTGCCCGAGCAGCTTGCAAGCAGCAGCGCAAATTTCAATGCACATTTGAAAAGCGAACATGGTCGCCAGGTTGGAACAGATACATTTCCCAATCCGCTAGTGTTGCATTCTAGTGCGGTTGCATTTTCATGTGGGAAGATCCCGATGGACTAGGCAATTGAGCCATGAAGAGCATAGTCTCAAATGGTGTAAGCAAACAAGCACAGACTGCCTAACATTGGACAATAAGTACAGTCTCCTTTACCATAGTGTGCTTCAAATCAATTGTTTTGTAAAGAGAAAGCAAGCAGGTTTCTGCAATAAAAAGTTTTGACCACTGGGTAACAAACTTTTCTCTAGGTTTGTGGAGTTCTGTCTGAATGCATGTGAACATTTACTATTTTAGTAAAAATTACTTGGTTATGTTTAAAATCCCTGGCACATGCACCAGTTCTTAGCAGGTACACACATAGGACTATGGGCACTGCAATACCTCAAGTTCATTTCATTTAGAGACTTAAGCACTACAGAAAAGTGCAGCATAGTAGCTCCCATTAAGATTTGAATACTGACAGATAAATAAAGGAGATGGCCACACATGAACAAAGGCCTGAAACAGACACTTTGCCTTCACTGAAGAGGAAGGAGAGGAATTGTCATTTGATTCAACTGAATATGCAGGAGTATTTGGACACACTACATGTGAAGATAATTCAAAAATTGATGTGGTAGTATAGAAAACATAATTAAAAAGAAATTACAATGCAGATGCACACCCTCTCATTGAGCAGGTAGTGGAGAGAAAACAGATTCCCAGAGGGCTAAGAATTCAAAACCACCTCATTTAGAAGTGATGATCCCCTATGTGAATGATTGGGAAATAATTTTAAATAAAGCCTCCTTGACCTGATGTTAGCTACAATAAAGAGACCTAAGAGAGATCACGACAAGTATAAGGAAGAGGCAGAAAAAAACAAGAAGATGTTTTAAAGCACACACAAAAAAGTGAACAGCAAGAACTGGTAAAGAAAATAGAGGAGGACACGAGGAAATTTAGAGAGGATTTATCAGAATATAAATGCCAGAAACACAAAAGAGTTGCAAGAGATGATAGGGATGGAACTGTATATAACTGGCATAGGAGACGGCATATACTGTATTTAATAACAGAGACAAGAATACATTTAGAATGGAGGGAAGGGAAACAACAGACGAAAGTGAAAATGAAGGTGCTGAAAATACAAAAGAACATCAGGAACAGGGTTTTCAAGAAGATCCAGACCAAGGAACCAGTGGGAACACAGGCAGCGGCAGAGGACCAGGAGGGGAGGGTCAGAGGAAAAAACAACAGAGGGAGAGGAAGACGACAGAGAGGGAGTTATGGTCAGTATTGGGGAGATCAGAGCCCCCTGAGGTAAAATTGCAACAAGAAATGGACATCATAAATTTAATCAAGAACAGGCTGGACAATATACAAGAAGAAGTCCTTAAGTTAGGACTCACATTTGTACCACAGAATAAAATTAATGCCTTTAAAATTAAAGTGGACACATTCAAATTATATAGAAACTTCATCTAAAAGTACATTTTAGTAAAATAACTATGGTATCAAACCATTTACAAACGGTATTAAAAGTTATGAGCATTATACAAATAAATGATGAAGAAGAAGAAGAAGAAGAGATGGAGTGTGAAAGAGAAAAAACACCATTTAAAAAAACTTCTAAATTTGTGCCAAATATGGGTTTGAATCTTACAATAGTCACTTTTAATAAACTGGTAAATCAAGATGTGGAAAAAGTTATAAAGTGGTTTGAAATGGAAACGGGATGTGAAAATCTTACAAAAAAACAGAGAGAAGCACTTAAGAACATTAAGAACCTTCCAGATACCATAATTAAAAAGGCTGATAAGGGAGGTGGAGGAGGAGTGCTGTGGAGTACAGATGATTATAAAATGGAGATGACAAGGCAATTAACTGACCTAAAATATTTTGTTTGTTTATTTGTTTATTTGATTCTAGGATTACAAATACCTTTGAGCCGAAGCTCTTTTACAAAGATTCCAGGTCAGTAGGTACATGCATACAGGTCATACAGGTTACATACATGATAAAACAAACGGTAACATAATCGTCATAACATGATATTACAAGGACTTTACAGGAAGCACAAATGGAAAGATGTAGGTGACACAATGGGAAGATGTAGGTAACAAACAAGGAA
Source organism: Neoceratodus forsteri (assembly GCA_016271365.2). Taxonomy (NCBI): domain Eukaryota; kingdom Metazoa; phylum Chordata; order Ceratodontiformes; family Ceratodontidae; genus Neoceratodus; species Neoceratodus forsteri. Next base: position 617,944,081 of record CM028133.1, read on the forward strand.
TGAAAAAGTTAGTGTGAGGAGGCGCTAGGAAAGGGGGGGACAAAGAAAGGCAGCCCAAGGGCTTTTGTCATGACAGAGCAGGGGTAAGAGCAAAAGTTGGGCAAGGTAGGAATGAAGTGCTATGTCGGTTGTCCACTGCAGACAGTAGAGGCTAGGCAGAGATGCATTAAACAGGGCATTCACAGGTACTTGAGCCTGTTAATGAGAGGCGGAGCTTATTCTTGAAAGTGCCAAGTGTAAGAGAGATAGAGATGTCACTTATGAGACTGTTTAGCCAGCTAGGGGCCCTAAAGGCAAAGGACATTTGGCCTTGGGTTGTGCGACAGTAAGGGATGTGCAGGATTAGGGGTTTTGAACTCCTGGTGTTACAGTTGTTCACTCTGGGTTTGAGGAGGGAGCTGACCCCTAGAGGAGCAGTCCCCATCATTACTTTCTTTGTTGCGATGCAGGTTTTATACTTTATTCAGTTGTTTAGTTGCAGCCATCCAGCTTGAGAGTAGAGGTCGTAGGTATGGGTTAAACGGTGTGCTCCAGTGGCAAGTCGACAGGCATTATTCAGGGAGGTAGAAACACTTTTGAGCGAGGTGGCAGTGGCAGAGCCATAGATAATGAGTCCATAGTCTATAATACTAATGATAGAGCTCTAGATGGCAACAGACAGGGCTTCGGTGGTTAGATGCTTCCTGTGGTGGAAGAGTAGGCCCAGTCTGGTGTTAGCCACTTTTGCCACATTATTAATGTGGTCAGCATAGGAGAGTTTGGAGTTAAGGGTGAGGCCAAGGTATTTAAAAGTGTGGACTTGTTCTAGGGTGATTTCTTCCTTGGTTTTTATGGTGAAGTGATACTGGTTATTCTTGCTGCGTGAGCTGCTGAGAAGCACTGTCTTTGTTTTTTTCTGGTTCAAGATCAACTTATGTTTTAAGAACCAGTTTTCGACTGCAGTGAAACTCCGCAGAAGGTTCTCTTGTAGCTGATTAGAATCATGGTGGGAGGTTAGGATAACGGCATCATCCGCATAGAGCAAGATTTTTTCTTGACAGGAGTCTGGCAGTGTGTTCAAAAAATGCTGAAGAGGAGGGGGCCCAATATAGAACCCTGAGGGACACCAGAGTGGACAGGTCTGGCATCTGAGAGAGTGTCCACAATTTTCACTTTTTAGGACCGGTTATTAAGGTACCATTTGAACCAGATCACAGAGTTACAAAAAGATAACAAGGGTCCTGACAGATTGAATCAAACAGGATGTACAAAGATTGGTAGAGGTAGCAAAAGAAAAGAACTGGATAACAGAAGTAGAAAAATGTTTTTTGATTAACGAACATCCAATAAAATCAGTAATTTAGTTACTCCCGAAAGTTCACAAAACTAAACAAAAAAACCCTGGTTGCCTGATTGTGAGCAGTATAAGACTTAGCACAGAGCCTCTTTCAAAATACGTGGATTTTTTCCTAAAGCCACTGGCAAAAACACAAAGTCTTTTCTAGCAGACACAAAGGATGTTCTAAACCTTTTAAAAGAGGTAAAAATAACAGAAAGGACAAAACTGATCACATGTGACATCGAGAACCTGTATAATAACATACCACATGAGGCCGGGATCGAGTCTATTAGAAAGAAATTAGCTCAAATAGCTAATAATGTGGTACCCCACTCAAACTTCATAATAGAATTAGCAGAATTTGTTCTAAATAATAATTTTTTCATGTTTGGAAGTGATCATTACCAACAAATCCATCGCACCACCATGGGTACTACATTTGCTCCATCCCTGGTGAATGTTTACGTTGGGAATTGGGAGGAAGACTATATTTGGAACAGCCAGAATAATAAGTGGTTAGAAAATATCAACAAATGGGTACACTATATTGATGATGTACTCATAATATGAGAAGGTGAAATAACCGATTTGGAAGATTTCTTGGGTTACATTAACAGATGTGATGAAAATTTGAAATTCACGGCAGAATATAGTAACAGCAGCATCATCTTTTTGGATTTGGCTATATATATAAAAGATAACAGATTAGAGACCAGAATTTTTCAGAAAATGACAGACAGAAATAGTTTTACACTATAATAGTCACCATCCAAATCATACTAAAATAAATATTCTGTTGGGACAACTTCAGCGAATCAAAAGAAATTGTAGTGAAGAAATTATAAGAATGAACGAACTAGAGGATACCTGTCAGAGATTTCTCAACAGAGGATACCCACCTAGAGTGTTATTAAATGCAGTTAAAAAAGTAAATTTGAAAAAAAGAGAAGATTTGTTAAAAATCACAGAAAAAGTTGAAAAGCATGAAACAGGACAAGTAGGTTTTTGCAGCACTTTTAATAATGCATATGGTGAGATTGGACAGATTCTGAAAAACACTGGAGAGTACTAGCAGCTGACCCATGGCTAAAGGAAACAGCAGAAAATGGCCCCAGCATGATTTACACAAGGGGTAGAAGCTATAAAGATATGCTTGTTAGAACTTCGTTCATGAAGAAAAAAGAATATTTAAGGCCAGATTGGATGCCCCCTCCACCAGAAGGGAACAACAGGTGTGGGAACGGCGCACAGTGCAGCAGTACTTATAAAACAAAAACTGTTAATCACCCAAGATCTGGAAAAAAAATATCAAGTAAAGGGTTTTATTAACTACAATACAAAACATGTTATTTATATGTTAACTTGCCCCTGCTGTATTGCCTATATAGGACAAACTAAAAGACAGTTAAAAAACAGGATTGGGGAGAACAAAACAGCAATTCATACAAAAAATCAGAAGTACACAATGGCCAGACATTAAGAAGAGGCGGGCCATGGGTCAGCAGCATCCCTCAAATATGTGGGAGTTGAGCATGTAAAATTACACGAAAGAGAAGGAAACATAAAGGACCTGGTGTTATAGAGAGAAGCTTTCTGGATGCACGAGATGCAGACAATGTGGCCCAAAGGATTAAATGAAGAAACTGGCTACAACAGTTACCTATAATCACGCTCATGTTAAAAAACATAAATGTGACCCAGAACCTGGACAATGAGAGTGTAGTGTGCAAAAAAGTAGTAGTGATAAAAGAATCTATATGGATTTGAAATCTAAGTTTACAGAAGTAAGCATGTAGTTTGCTAGATACTTAGGATAATCAAGGAATTCTTTAATGAGTATAAATAGAGGGAACAAAATGCTGAAACTTAAGTTTGGAAGCATAGATTTTGTTTTCGTGTAGTTATGATGTCTTTTATAAAACAGAGTATAATTCTATTGTGTACTGGCAATATGTTAAGTATTTTATCAGGAAGGTCATGAAATAAGCAAAAGGTCAGGCATAACCTAGAATTATTGATAGTTGCCATAGAAATTGGAGCACATAAATCATAGAGGTCTGAGTGAGAATGCCAGCTCTGAGGAAGGAGGATCCCTCTGAAACCTCAGCATGTTTTTGTGTCATTGCACTTGAAGGAAGGTGCTGCCTGAGCAGCTCATAAGCAGCAGCGTGAATTTCAATGTACATTTGAAAAGCGAACATGGCCACCAGTTTGGAAGAGATGCATATCCGACCTGCTAATGTTGTGTTCTAGTGCGGTTGCATTTTCATGTGGGGAAGATCCCAATGGACTAGGCAATTGAGCTGTGAAGAGCATAGTCTCAAATGGTGTAAGCAAACAAGCACAGACTGCCTAACATTGGACAATAAGTACAGTCTCCTTTACCATAGTGTGCTTCAAATCAATTGTTTTGTAAAGAGAAAGCAAGCAGGTTTCTGCAATAAAAAGTTTTGACCACTGGGTAACAAACTTTTCTCTAGGTTTGTGGAGTTCTGTCTGAATGCATGTGAACATTTACTATTTTAGTAAAAATTACTTGGTTATGTTTAAAATCCCCTGGCACATGCACCAGTTCTTAGCAGGTACACACATAGGACTATGGGCACTGCAATACCTCAAGTTCATTTCATTTAGAGACTTAAGCACTACAGAAAAGTGCAGCATAGTAGCTCCCATTAAGATTTGAATACTGACAGATAAATAAAGGAGATGGCCACACATGAACAAAGGCCTGAAACAGACACTTTTGCCTTCACTGAAGAGGAAGGAGAGGAATTGTCATTTGATTCAACTGAATATGCAGGAGTATTTGGACACACTACATGTGAAGATAATTCAAAAATTGATGTGGTAGTATAGAAAACATAATTAAAAAAGAAATTACAATGCAGATGCACACCCTCTCATTGAGCAGGTAGTGGAGAGAAAAACAGATTCCCAGAGGGCTAAGAATTCAAAAACCACCCTCATTTAGAAGTGATGATCCCCTCTATGTGAATGATTGGGAAATAATTTTAAATAAAGCCTCCTTTGACCTGATGTTAGCTACAATAAAGAGACCTAAGAGAGATCACGACAAGTATAAGGAAGAGGCAGAAAAAAACAAGAAGATGTTTTAAAGCACACACAAAAAAGTGAACAGCAAGAACTGGTAAAGAAAATAGAGGAGGACACGAGGAAATTTAGAGAGGATTTATCAGAATATAAATGCCAGAAACACAAAAGAGTTGCAAGAGATGATAGGGATGGAACTGTATATAACTGGCATAGGAGACGGCATATACTGTATTTAATAACAGAGACAAGAATACCTGCTAATGTTGTGTTCTAGTGCAGTTGCATTTTCATGTGGGAAGATCCCAATGGACTAGGCAATTGAGCTGTGAAGAGCATAGTCTCAAATGGTGTAAGCAAACAAGCACAGACTGCCTAACATTGGACAATAAGTACTGTCTCCTTTACCATAATGTGCTTCAAATCCATTGTTTTGTAAAGAGAAAGCATACAGGTTTCTGCAATAAAAAGTTTTGACCACCAGGTAAGAAACTTTTCTCCAGGCTTGTGGAGTTCTGTCTGAGTGCATGTGAATATTTACTATTTTAGTAAAAAAATTCCTTGGTTACCCCTTCATGGTGTTCCCATTAGAGGGATACAGTGAGAGTTCTCCCCCAAATTGGAATATTTTCCACTCCCTGGACTGACCTTCTGAATTGCAGAAGCATAGACATCACTAAACAAAATGTCCTAGAGCCGGGAGGCAAAGTGACCTAGGCCTTGGATCGCCAGAGGTTTCCTCCTCAAATGTTTTTTTTTCTCTCCTCCATGCCAATGGTCATAATACCTAGTTAGATTTAGTAACATATTCCCTACATTATTTCGGTAGGTTTCCACTGTTGGATAAAGATGGATGGTGACCTCCTTTGCTGTTCCCTCTCTTCTAAGGAAGTCATGACCTTGCTATAATTCTTCAGACCTACGAGATGGTCACTATTCATCCCTGTTGTTTCCTGCTACCATACATCAAACTCCTACATGTACGATACACACCTGACCTACGTAGGTCCTCTATACCAATACGTACTCATCAGCTACTGCAATGCTTCTGCTCAACACTCTTTTTGGGGCTCCTTCCAAAGGGACCTTTAGCCAAGGGAATCATTTCTGTGGCACCTCTAGGAGTAGAACCCTCCTCTAGGGTTCCTTGCCTTGTGTACCCCTGTTGGGTGGTACAGTATATCCCGTGGATAGAGAAGCAAACAGCCACACAATGTTTATCACAAGTTGAAATAGCATAACACTATACTAAGTTGCATAAGCACATTGAATTGGAAGGATGTGACTGTAGTTCAATGGGGTGGAGCAACTAACCACTCCCCATGCTCAAGCCATGAAAGGCCAGGTCTTTCAGCTTCTTCCTGAAGCATTATTTTGTTGCCCCACCATCCTGTCCTCCTCCCCCAATGGCTTGCCTCTCTCCCCCGGGGGTTCCTTCCTAAGGGACCTTTAGCCAAGGGAATCATTCCCACGGCACTTCTGGGGTATAACCTCCTCTAGGGTTCCTTGCCTTCTGTACCAATACAGGGTGGTATATGCTGTGGATAGAGAGGCGAACATCCACACAATATTTATCACACATTGCACAAGCATAACACTATATTAAGTTGCGTAAGCCTATTGAATGTATTTTACTGATATCTTTTATCACACTTGTATTTTTAATTCTCCCAGATATTTTTTTTTAAAAAAAGCTTTTATTATTAGTTGCATAACTAATACTAATGACTTTTGTCAATAAATATGGCTGCCTTTAGAAATTTTTTAAAATCTCTTCCACTGAGGTGACTTTTTGGATGCACAAGCTAGATTCATTTTATAGTTATAAAAGGTAGAAGACTTGGTTTGCTGGCCAAGGCACCTAGCTTCACCTGAGCTCTTTCCTTCTAAGACTGCTTGAAAGGCAGAGTAGAGAAACTTACCAGAGCAAGGGAGAAGGATTAAGACTTAGTTTGGCTAAGCAGATTTACTGTGTGGTGGTGTTTTGATTTTTTACTCACAGGGATTGCTACTGTTTGTGGCTAACATTTCATTGCTTTATTTTTCTCTGATTCAAATTGTTGTTGCTGGTATACCTTCTTCTGCATTATTACAAGGTGTGCCTACAGGTGTGTGCTAACAGATTACTGCTGTAATCTTCTGATACAAATTGTCTTTTGCAAGGTATATCTTCTGTTACTGCTTTATTTTCTCTGGAGCAAAGTGTTTCTTACAGGGTATATCTTCTCTGAAATTATTACAGGTGGTGCTTTACAGGTTTTACAGTTTTATCTAACATTAGGATAAGCTTTCAGGGTTACTGCATTTGTTGTTGACTGATTGTTTCTGCTCTTACCTCCTTGTTCTTTCGTCCGTGGTTCTTCTTTTTTAGGCAGGGGAAGGGCCCAGCCACCCACCCCCATCCCCAACCACCCCACGCTACACTCCTTTTATAGGGTACCACAGTTGTGACATTTCCTGTGGCAGAGCAGGAAGGGGCGGATCAGTGGGGCCTCCACAAGGTGATCTCATTTACAGGGCACTAGTAATTTAACTTGTTATAACAAGTTAAACAAAGCACAATTAAACCATTACTTGCATTTTTTCTCTTTTTTTCCTTCTAATTACTCTGACTAGGTTACAAACCCAGCAACTTATTTGGAATGGATTTCATTAACTGCAGGTACTGTGGAACAATTTTCAGAAGGACAGTCTTACAGGATTTAGGACACTGTCCTACATGCTGGGCCTTTGGAGATCTTCGGTCTCAGCTCCGGCAGCATGGGCAGAGATTGCACGCCTCAAATTTCATATTGAAGAGGAAATACATTATAAGAACCACCGCCATTTCCCCAGCATCCAACAGAAAAACCTCGACCGCAGAGGGTAGTTGGTCAGGAGGTTGGCAGGTGGTTAGGAGGAGCAAATCAGGTGCCCCATCACTCTCTGCTCTCCAAACACATTACCTCCAAAAACCATATAAAGCGCTACAAACAGGTATCTGCCTCTATCTCTGAAATCAAATAAAGAGGCAGAAGACACTGCAGAGCAGGACACTCGGCACAGAGCTAGCACAACAATACTCACCCAAATCAGGAACCAAAACTAAACAAGCACAAAGGAAATCCAAAAACTTTGATCATAGGAGACTCCATGATTCGGGGAGTTGATACCCATCTCCAGCCAGGGGTGATGGTCAGATGTCTCCAGGTACATCAGCATGGAGAGACACTGATCGCATTGCTAAAATTGTTCACAAAGCAGGAGAAAACATTGATGTCCTAGTACACATAGGGACTAATGATCTCACCAAGCCGGTCAGTTGTGGAGACCAAGGAACACCTGACTAAGCTGGGTGACAAACTATCATCTATTTAATCCGGCATCTCCTTCTCTGAGATCCTGCCAGTCTGGGAGAAGGAGCAGATGGACGGAAGGTCAGAAGAAGGGAGATAGGGGAGCTAAACACGTGGCTCAAGGACTGGTGCCAGGAAAAGGACTACAGATTTGTGAGGAACTGGCAACAGTTCTGGGGCGGGTGCTTTAAATTTGATGGACTGCATCTGACTAAAGAGGAGTCAGTGCATTGGGGCAGAAGTTTGACGTCTTTGCAGAATATTTAAACTAGCAAATGGGAGAGGTGCAGCACATACGTCGAATGGAAGAACACCTCCCCCTCAGCTGATGGTCAAACAAGGTCAGCGTGTTTGCCATTCAATTGCATCACCAGGTAAGAAAAAAGGTTTGTCTCCCCATACGATGCACACAGGTAATGCCAAACCCAACAACTAACACACCAAAATCTGGCCAATGGAAAATCATGTACACAATGCTCACAGCCTGGGAAATAAGATCCCAGACCTGCAGGCAATAATGTCAGAGGCTAAACTGGACATAGTAGCAATTAGTGAGACGTGGTTTACCAGTAACCACACTTGGAGACTTCAGTACCTGGCTATGTATTGTTCAGAAGAGACCGAGGTGCAAAAGGGGAGGAGTAGCCTGTATGTCAATGAAAATATCAAAGCTACAGAAATTCAGAATACACATAAGGAGCCAGAAGAACTGTGGGTCACCTGGAAACAGGAAATGGGACAGCCATAAGAACTGGGGTTGTCTACAGGCCCCCAGACCAGAGGGAGGACATAGACACATTACTGTTAGAAGATATACAAAACATGACAGCTAAAGGGGGTTCTGATAATGGGAGACTTCAACATGCCAGATATAGATTGGTCAATACCAGCAGGAACATCTGCCAGAACTAGACTCATAGTGGATTCCCTGCAGGGGAGGGCCTCAAACAACTGGTACAGCAACCCACAAGAGACAGGGCTATCCTAGATCTAGTACTGACTAACAAAGAAGGGATCACAGATCTCCAGGTAGAAGGTCACCTGGGGCCAGTGACCATCACATGGTATGGTTCAATTTGGCTACTACATCTAAATCATCCCATTCCAAGGCAAAAATATGGGACTTCAGAGGAGCTGACTTTGATAAGATGGCCAACAGAGTTAAGCTAGCCCTGGCAAAAAGAAACACAGGTGGGGAGGTACAGGCAAAGTGGGCAAGCATTAAGGATACAATACTTGAAGCAACATCCCATTGTGTTAGACAGAAAAGGAAGTGCAAAGAAGAAGAAACCACTTTGGTTCTCAAATACAGTAGCAGAAAAGGTCAGAGCCAAAAGGCTGGCCTTCAGGAAATATAAGGAACACAGCGGGATGAAGATAGGGAGGCATACCAAACTGCCCTAAGGGAAGCAGGTAAGGCAGTAAGGCAGGCAAAGTCCCAAACTGAGGAAACACTAGCACGAACAGTAAAAGAAGGTGACAAGACTTTCTATAGATACATTAGTGAAAGGAGAAAGTCCAGAGGGGGTATTGCTAAGCTTAATGGAGAAAAGGGAGCATGTGAGAGGAGGACCCTGTAAAGGCATCTATCCTAAATAGATACTTTTGCTCAGTATTTACTGAAGAGAAGGTAGGGCAGGGCCCACAGCTCAGCATCATGGACACAGGGGGAGGGAGGTGAGCACTACCCCTTCACAAAAGAAAGGGTCCTACAAGAGCTTGCTAAGCTCAGGGTGGATAAGGCAATGGGACCTGATGGCATACATCCAGGGTACTAAGGAGCTAAAGGAGGAACTAGCAGAGCCATTAGCAGAATTGTTTAGTGAGTCTCTGAGCACAGAGAGGTCCCAGAAGACTGGAGAAGGGCTCATGTGATCCCGCTCCACAAGAGTGGTAGCAGGAGGAGGCGGGAACTACAGACCAGTCAGTCTTACCTCAGTAGTGGGCAAGATTATGGAGGCACTCCTTAAGGAAAGGATAGTGCAACACCTGGAATCCATAGGGCACAGGATCCAAGACAGCATGGGTTTACAAAGGAAGGTCCTGTCAAACTAATCTCATAGATTTCTTTGACTGGGTAACCAGAGTAGTGGACCAAGGGGCAGAGTTGATGTCGCTTACCTTGACTTCAAGCAAAGCTTTGACACTGTTCCACATAGAAGATTGATAAATAAGCTAGGTAGGCTCGGGTGGGTCAGAAGTTGGTCAACTGGGTGGCAAACTGGTTGACTGGCAGAAAACAGAGTGGTGGTAAATGGTATACAGTCAGAAGAGATGCAAGTCACAAGTGGGGTACCTCAGGGATCAGTCCTGAGGCCAGTCCTATTCAACATCTTCATTAGTGACCTCGAGATGGACTAGAGGTAAAGGCTTGTCTGTTTGCAGATGACACCAAGATCTGCAACAGAGTAGATGATCCAGATGGGGTGGGCAGAATGAGAAGAGATCTGGATAAACTAGCAAAATGGTCAGAAGAGTGGCAACTGGGATTTAATGCAAAGAAGTGCAAAATCATGCACATAGGGAAGAGAAACCCTGAAGCCACTTATAGGCTGGGAGGAGTTGCTAGCAGTCACAAAGGAAGAAAGGACTTGGGCATCATCATCACTGATGACCTAAAATCATCCAAGCAGACCTCTAAAGCAGTAGGTAAGGCTAGGGGGTGTTAGGGTGTATTAGTAGAAGTATCACAAGTGAAGAGGAGGTAATAATCCCTCTGTACAAGACATTGGTTAGGCCCCATCTGGAGTACTGCGTGCAGTATTGGAGGCCACACCTTCAAAGGACATTAACCAAATTGAGGCAGTCCAAGAAGGGCAACCAAAATGGTGCAGGGACTGCATCAGAAGACATATGAGGACAGATTAACGGAGCTCAATATGTATACCCTTGAGCAAAGGAGGGAGAGAGGTGATATGATCGAGACATTTAAACACCTTAGGGGCATAAACAAGGTGAAAGAGTCTAACATGTTTAAATATAAGAAAAATAGCAGGACAAGAGGACACAGCATGAGATTAGAGGAGGCCGATTAAGGGGAATATGAGGAAATTCTTTTCACAGAAAGGGTGGTAGATGCATGGAATAGCTTACCACAAGAAGTGGTGGCTATGAATACAGTGCAGGAGCTTCAAACAGGCATGGATAGGCATAAGGAGCAATACAAATGACTATGAATAGATAGGTCACTGACAGAGCAAAGGCCGATGGCACATTTATAAGGTAGAAAAAGAAATGGGCAGACTGGATGGGCCTTGCGGTCCTTATCTGCCGTCAAATTCTATGTTTCTATGGATGGAGTTTGCACACATTTCCAATGGTAAATGGCATAACACCACACCAAGATGTTTATTTTTTCATGGTATGTGTGTAGCAAAAGAATATTTTTCAAAACTATATATGTCAGTTCAGGGATGGAAAAAAAATAAAAGATAATGGGTATACAATATTGCTAGTGCTGCCAGAAATACATTATTATTAAAAAATAAATCTATAGGATGAAATTTACTGATACTGCCATTTTAATTGCATTGTAAACAGAAAATGAAGCTTAAATCAGTACTCAAGATGGGGTCTGACCAAGGACTGGCACCAGTGCAATATAGTGTCTCCATTAGTTTAAATCTAGATGTAATAGTTGCCGTATTGGTCCTTGCAAGAATAGATCCAGAAGCAAATGATTTGATACCTTTTCATGGACCAACATAGATGTACCAACAAGAATAAAGTGCTCTAGCTTTTGGACCAACCAGTCCTTCTTCAGAAGCTAACGGCAGTTGTTTAGAAAATACAATACTTTTAACAGCTAGATCATACAGAAAAAACTGAAAAAAAACCATTGGTTTAAAATACTCATTTAAAAAATACAGAAGATGATGTCAGAGAAGTTCAACAGTACCATACTACCTTCAGCCAGGAGGGTCCCTGGGTCAAAGGTGCTTGGTGGAACACACATACAAAGAATCCTACTGTATATAAATTTAATTGACATAAGATAACACTGCTGGAGCAGATGACTCTCAAAATCAAACTATAAGTGTCACAGTTTGTATAAGGATGTGATTACTGAAAAGCAACCCCACCCCCAGATTAAAGACATACTAAGATTGTCTTAGGACTCCAAGAAGTTTCAATGCATGCATTATAGACAAGCAATTACCAGTAAAGTTGTCTTAAAAACATCAGTGCACACTGTATGATGTGTAAGACTTAGCTGGACCTGTCACCCAGCTGTACTCTCCAGCTAGATATCATGCCCCATAAATTTAAAAACCTCTAGTGCAGTGACAGGACTTTATAAATGATAATTTAAATATAAATTGACAGTATTAGTGTCAAACAAAAAACTCTAGTCAAGGACCATCAAGATATTAAAACCATGTAGCCTGATATATACTGATGTCAATATACACTGAGAATGTAACAACTTGATGTACCAGAAGTGTCTAAGGAATCTGAAAAAGAGATACAAATGTAATTTATGTCCTACGCTTCACACAAACAATACACCCTACCCCACCCCACAGCTCCATAATGTGGGAGGGGGGATACCTAGCTTTAAGGATATGTTCTCTCTCTCCCTCTCTCTCTCTCTCTCTCTCTCCCCCTCTCTCTCTCTCACAGACACACACGCACACACACACACTCTTCCAGTCAACCTTTATTCACGTCAGTCACTGCAATTGTTCCCCCAAGGAATTCAACTTGTCATGAAATCCTAAGTAAAAGGGCTCTTGTATCCTAATACCTACAGAGCAAAAATGTGACACTATTTAACCGTACTATCTGCATAGTAACATTTCCAAGGATTCTGGATAGAACTACAATGAAACAAAACTGCCACCCTCCCTAGGATAAGGTAACTAGAAGTAAATATAAAGTACGTGTGTAAGACCAGAGGTCTAACATACCTACATTTCCACAAATTACTACAATATTAGCCAAATGTAAAAAGATCTGTCCAGGACCCCCATGCAAATGAGATCTCACACCCCAATATGTACAGAGTTAAAAAAATATGTGACAGTCTATGATAATACTCCTGTATGTACAGTAACAGGCTAGGTAATCTGAACATGGTGCAATGGAATCAACCCCACTCCCGGGCAAAGATAAAAAGTAAGGAGGAATTAATATTCATTATGTGTGTGAAGTAAGAATAGTAACATACTGTAACTCCATGTATCTAAATAGAGGCCTACCTCAATGTGACAGCAAGCCCCAAACCTGTTACATCATGTACCTCACAACACATACCCACACGCATACATACACACATGCACCCACATCCGACACATGCTGAAGTCCTATAATATGCCAGTCTGAAGAAGAGGTCTGTGAATGTCAGTTTCTGTAGTGTCCCATGAAACCCAGATCAATGTTCATTCAATCTGCTACCATATTGAGATGTAAAATAAGTTTAATCTCAAAAGCTCATCTCTGTTGTATGTTTTTGAGATTTCCTTTCAAGACCATTGCTGACATATCTGAAATTGAGTGGTCAGGCTGGGAGAAGTGGTGCCCCATTGGTTTTTCAGTCTTCTTTGCTGTAATAGTATGCCTGTGCGAGTTCATCCTAGTGCGGAGCTGTTGGCTTGTCTCTCCAACATAACCTGTTTGTGGACATCTCTTGCACTGAATGAAATAAACAACATGTCGTGATGTGCATGTGCAACTCCCATGCACCTGGAATTGTCTGTTTTGTGATGTAACCACACAGTCCGAGGTGGAAATGAGCTCACAAGTCATCTGCTCCAGCAGTGTTATCTTATGTCAATTACATTTATATGCAGTAGGATTCTTTGTATGTGTGTTCCACCTAGCACCTTTGACCCGGGGACCCTCTTGGCTGAAGGTAGTATGGTACTGTTAAACTTCTCTGACATCATCTTCTGTATTTTTTAAATGAGTATTTTAAACCAATGAGGATTTTTTTTCTGTTTTTTCTGCATGATCTACCTGTTAAAAGTATTGTATTGTATTTTCTAAACAACTGCCATTAGCTTCTGAAGAAGGACTGGTTGGTCCAAAAGCTAGAGCACTTTGCTCTTGTTGTTACATCTATGTTGGTCCATTAAAAGGTATCTAATCATTTGCTTCTGGATCTAATCTTGCACGGGCCAATACAGCAACTTACTAAATCTAGATTTCAACATGGAAGATACCAGAATTCATAGAAACATAGAATTTGACAGCAGATAAGGACCGCTTGGCCCACCTAGTCTTCCCATTTCCCTACCTAATGGATGAGCTGCAGATCCTAGTTAACCAACAGCCTACTTCCTCCTACCCCCCACTAGAATTGATTTATGTCTGCCCCATGCATTCTTGAATTCCCCCACTGTTTTTGACTCTACTACCTCCTCAGGAAGGCTGTTCCATGTGTCTACAACCCTCTCTGTGAAGAAATACTTCCTCACATTACCTCTGAGCCATCCCCCTCTATCTTCAAATTATGCTGCCTTGTTTTTGCACATCACATCTCTTTTTCTGAAAGATGCTACCCTCTTGGACTTTGTTGATTCCCTTGAAGTATTTGAAAGTTTCTATCATGTCCCCCCCCCCCCTTCCTCGAGGCTATACATCTTTAGTTCCTTTAGTCTTTCTTCATATGTCTTCTGATGCAGACCCTGCATCATTTTGGTTGCCCTCCTCTGGACAGCCTTCACCCTGTCTATGTCTTTGCAGAGATGTGGTCTCCAGAACTGTACACAATACTCCAGATGTGGTCTTACCAACTGTCTGTACAGAAGGCCAACAACTTCCTGTTTTCTACTGGTGATGCCTCTCCCTATGCATCCCAGTATCCCCCCAACCTTCCTTACTGCCTTCTCACATTGCTGGCCCATCTTTAGGTCATCTAATATGACTACCCCAGGTCCCTTTCCATTTTGTTGTTGACAGTGTCTCACCCCCATTGTGTACTCTTCCCTGGTTTTTGTTTCCCAGGTGCATTACTTTGCACTTTTTTGCATTGAATCTAAGCTGCCATACATTTGACCATTCCTCCAACCTTTCCAAGTCCCTTTTCATCTTTTCCACCCCACCTTGTGTATCAACCCTGTTGCAGATCTTTGTGTCATCTGCAAAGAGACATACTTTCCCTTCCAGTCCCTCTGCAATGTCACTTATAAAGACATTAAAAAGGACCTGCCCCAGTACTGAACCATGCGGTACCCCACTAGTAACCCACCTTTCTTCACTGTTGACTCAATTTACTATTACCCGCTGTGTCTTATTGTCCAACCAGTGTTTTACGCAGGCTACCACCCTAGGACCCACTCCCAGGCTGGCTAATTTGTTTATTAATCTTTTGTGTGGGACTGTGTCAAATGCCTTGCTATAGTCTAGGTAGGCCATGTCCACAGCCCCTCCCTGCTCTACTGCTTTGGTCACCCAGTCAAAGAAATCAATTAGATTTGTCTGACATGGCCTTCCCACTGTGAATCCAAGCTGCCTTGGGTCCTGTGCCCCACTGGCCTCTAGGTACTCATCAATTCTTTCCTTCAGAAGTGATTCCATCATTTTCCCTACCACTGAGGTCAAACTGACAGGTCTGTAGTTTCCTGCCTCTGTCTTGTTCCCACTTTTGTGAAGGGGAATCACATCAGCCCTCCAGTCCTCAGGTACCACCCCCATCCTCCCATGATTTACTAAAAAGGGTAGTCATTGGTGTTACTAGTTCTTCCCTTAGTTCTTTTAAAATTCTGGGGTGAATCCCACCAGGCCCCATTGCTTTATCCACCTTCAGTTTTAAGAGTTCTTTCAGAATCCTTTCTTCTGTGAAAGGACTAATATCAACTCCCCTATCCTGAGTGCTTCTATTGACTGGATTAGGTATTTCCCCCTGCTTTTCCATTGTGAATACTGAGCAGAAGTATTTGTTCAGTATCCCTCCTTTTTCACCGTCGCTCTCTGCCCAACCACCTTCCTCTTTGTTCAGCCTCAGTATCCCTGTCTTAGTCTTTCTTTGCTCCCTAATGTACCTATAAAAGCTTTTATCCCCCTTCTTAACTGAGTTAGCTATCCTTTCCTCGGTTTGGGTCTTTGCTATTCTGACTGCCTTACCCGCTTCCTTCTGCTTTAACTGGTACAGTTTTCTGTCCTGCTCCTTCTGTGTTTCTTTATACTTCCTGAATGCTATCTTTTTTCCCTTACCTTCCCTGCCACATCTTTTGAGAACCATAGTGTTTTTTTCCTTCGTTTTGATTTGTTTATTTGCTTCACACAAAGACTTTTTGCCTCTGTGATGGTGGTTTAGATGTTTCCCCATTGTTGCTCCACCCCCACCTTCTTGCCTATTTGCTAGTGCTTTTCTGAGGCACTCTCCCATTTTGACAAAATCAGCCCTTCTGAAGTCCAGTACTTTCACTTTTGTGTGGCTTGACTCTACAGTTAAGTTTATAATGAACCACACTGTTTGGTGGTCGCTTGTTCCCAGATGGCTACCCACTTCAAGATCAGAGATCCTCTCTCCATCCCCATTTGAGAGTACCAGGTCTAAGACTGCTCTTTCCTGAGTGGGTTCCAAAACTAGCTGTCTGAGGCATGCCCCCTGTAGGGCATCTAGAATGGCCCTGCTCTTGGAAGTGGCTGCAGCAAAGGTGCTCCAGTCAACATCTGGCATATTCAGGTCCCCCAACAGCAATATCTCCCCTTTCTCTGCCATAACAAGGATGCCTTCTATCATTTCCTTGTCCATTTCCTCCCCCTGAGATGGGGGTCTGTATACAACCCCTGTGCAGATTGTGGAGCCGTTTCCAGTCTCCAGGGTGACCCACAGTGCCTCCTCTCCTCCCTATTTACCCTTTAGTTCTGTTGCTTTTATCCCTTCCCTTACATAGAGAGCTACTCCTCCTCCTCCTCCTCTTCTTCCCTCCCTGTCCCTCCTATAGATTGTGTACCCCGGTATGTTGACATCCCAGTCATGGTTCTTTGTGTACCATGTTTCTGTGACTGCCACAATAGCTAGGCATCCCTGTTCCATCAAGGCCACCAGTTCAGGGGAGCTTTTCACCAAGACTATGGGCATTGGTACTCATTACCCTCCATTTTTTTATGGCTTTATTTCTTTTTGCCCCATCCCTGTCCCTACTTCCTTTGTCTTTTTCTCCATTTACCCCAGCCTTTCTCCCTATTGACTGCTCTATTTTGGTGTTTACCTCATTAATTACCCTGATTTTTTGGGGGGGCTAGGATTTCCCTTCTCCTCTTCAGTGTCCCCCCCCCCTTGGCTAGTTTAAATGTTTGCCACTGAATCATTTAAACCTATCACCTAGGATCCTGGTTCCCCTCCTGGATAGATGCAGACCATCACACCAGTATAGGCCTGCATCCCTCCAGGTGGAGCCCCAGTCCCCAATGAAGCCAAATCCCTGAGCTCTGCAAAAGCTTTTCAACCAGTCATTGAATCCCAAGGTGCAGAGTGCCCTACCCCTCATTCATGCCATAAACAGGTAGCACTTCTGAGAAAGTTACCATGTGTGCTACTTGTCTAAGGCCCCTCCCCAACTCCACAAACTCCCGTTGCACTACTCTGACCCCATTCTCAGCCAGGTCATTTTTCCCTAGGTGGATAATGACATCCAGCTCCCTCCCCCTTGCCACTGCTCCCACAATCCTGAGGATTTGTTTCCTGTCCCTCCAAGCCTTGGTGCCAGGCAGGCACCTTACTTCCCTTTCCCCTCCCTCCCCCAGTTCTACCTCCCAACAACTAAGTCCCCCACCAGGAGTTGTTTCCTTCCCCTGTGGGGTCCTGGGCCACCCTCCTATGAGTCTCCATTGTGGAGGTTACAGCATCCTCCTTGGTCTCCACTGCAGGTGCCTCCACAGAGGAACCATGCTTTGTCAGAATGGTGAATGAATTGTGGACAGGCACAACTGGAGGGATGCACCTCTGTTCCACCACCCTCACCCTCCCTGAGCCCACCGTGGTCCAACCACTCCTCTTTCTTGGCAACCTCTGAGGTAGTTGCAGTGGTCTGGGTGGTCTCTGGATGGGGGAGCAGGTTTCCCAAATCCTTGCCAGGTCAGCATGGAGATGAACAACCTCCTCCCTCAGACCAAAGAGGTGCCTGCAAATAGGGCAGCAAGTCAGTTTCCATAATGTCTCCTGGAAGACTGCTGCTCCACAGGCAGAGCATTGCACCACTCCCCACATGTCTGTGTCCTTTCCAGTTACAGATGCTTTTTGCTTTTTGTTCTTGTTTTAGTGTGTGCAAGCTTGTGAGTGTCTCTACCCCCTGTTCAGTGTGCTGTGCCTTTAAGGATATGAACAGGTGTATGTTGTTAGCAGTTTTGAGGAAGTGATGTCAGAGCCCCTGCTATAAAGGAAGTTATGTGCTTGGGGCGGGTGGGGTGAGGGGAAGGGTGGGTAGGAGTAAACCTATGCTATCCAGAAACAATCACCTACAACTCTTACCCTCCACCCCGGGGAGTGCCTTCCTTCCTTTCAGACACCTATTTCACAAAGGCTAAGTAACAGGTCTAGTCTCAACTGACTGCAAATATCTCCCAGCTACAGTTCCTCCCTGGCAAATTAAATTAAAACTAAGAGGAGATCACGTGATGCAAAGTGCTGAGTAAAAGCTCCTCCACTAAGCTCCTCCCTCCTGATCATTAAATCGTCTTTTTTAGACATTTAAAACTCTCAAATTCCTCTGCTTTTGAATTCTCCTGCTAGCTAAACATCTTGTGTGCCTGTGTTGCGAGCTTGATAGGCGGATGGAGGCTTATATGAAGAAAGGCCCACAGAAACATACCCCCCGCTACTCCCGAAAAGGCACCAAAGAAATCCTGGGCCTCGGGTGGGCCAGATAGGCCTGATCCTTTGAGTCAAGTTGGGGAACAAGAACCTTGAATGCTTAATAGGTTCTTAGAAGAGTTTAAACCCTTTCGTGAAGAGATGAAAGAAATGGCGTTCGACCTGAAGACTCTCTCTAAAAAGCTGGATGAAGTCTCGTTATCTGTCTCTGATAATACAGCCCAAATAGTCTCGCTGGAGAAATGACTAGAGAAACTCGATCCTGAATCAGTGTCTATGCGGCAGAAGCTATCTCGTGTGGAGGCAAAACTCAAAGATTTGGAGGGCCGTAGCCGCAGAAACAATGTTGTGATACTAGGGTTACCAGAGGGAGAAGAGGGCCAGCATGTTGTAGCATTCATACAGAAGCTGGTGGAACGGGTCGCTGGCCCCTATCCCTTCGGTCCAGTATATATCATAGAGTGAGCTCACAGGTCACTGCGACCGAAGCCTTCTCTGGATGCTCCCCCCGACCTATTATTTGCCACTTCTTGAATTCCCTAGAAAGGCAGCACTTCTTGCAGAAAGTGAGAGCATTACAGGAAGTTCGTTGGGAGAATACTAAACTGAGAAATGCACAAGATCTCCCAGGATCGGTTCGTTTGAAACGAAAAGCGTTTCATCCCATTGTATCTAAGATCATTGCCGCGAGCTTGAAATTCAGGATGGGATACCCGGCCAGGCTACAAGTTTATGCAAACGGATCCTGGTTAAGTTTTGATGATCCTGAAGCTGCCCTTTTGAGCCTTAAAACCCTGCTACCAGACTTGTTCCGAGAGCCCTGAGAGGCTCTGTCTACATGTTGAGGAGTTGCCTGGAGTTGTCTCATTGGAATTGTTATCTCTCTCTTCTTGTCTGCGAAGATTATGTCAACGAGCTACATTTGGAAGTTCTTGTTTTCTCATCTGGACTGAGTTAATTAGTACATGACCTATCTGTTAAGAGTCTCTCAGGCCCTAACTCCATAAAGTTAATTGTTGTTCAGGGCAAGGACGTTTGGGGTGTCTGGGTTGGTTTATTTGGAAAAAGAACTTTGTGTCCCAGCACATTCAGCTTTGCAAATGGCATTAGAGAGGGGAAGTTTGTATTATTTAGTCTAGGACTAATGTTTCACTTTACAGTTTGCTGGAAATGGGAGTGGTGTTGGGCTTTCTTAGTATCTCATATAATTATCTTGTCAGGATCGAGTTGTGGCCACAAAAGGGTGTAACATGCGTATGAAATGCTCTTAATTCGAGGAGGATTTCTCTCAGTTTTACCTCTTGTCTCGAGCTCAGGGCAGCAAATTATCCCAATGGGAATTCTTGTGCCTAAGGGCTGGCATATTTCTGGGAAGAGTTGTTTTTTTCATTTCTCTTTCCCTGGGGCCCATGATCTCAGTGTTTCTTCCCCTTTTCTGCTGTCATCTTGATGGGAAAGGGCTATTCCCCTGCATTAGTTTTCTGATCTGGTTCTGGTTTGAGTAAAGGTTTCTCATGGGGTAATGTAACCTCTATTTTTCAGTCAGGTTCCTGAAGCTATTTGGCACATTTATGAGTTTGGCAGTTTACTCTGTTCCCCCATCATCATTATGTTAATGTATCTGCGTGTGCACGCATTGGAAGCCCAAGGCCACTCTCTAGTTTTGTGGGTTGTTAATATTACTCGCATTGTTAAGTATTTACTTGAGGATGTTGTTTGTATTGGCTATTAGCAGAGGTGCATTATCGGGCGGTGGGAAAAGGAGGAAAGGACCCAGTACTATGCTAAATGTTACTTATGGCAGTATGGGTGGTTGGGTGGGGGTGGTAAAATGGGGTTCTGTTAGGTGGAATAGGGAAGTTGGGGGAGGGGGATGGGTTATCTGTGGGGGGTTGGGGAGGAGGGAGGGTTTTGCAGCAGTAACTTCTGGAGTATGGTTGAATGCTTTATGTAACTTGTGTGCAGGGCTGAACATATTAAGCTCAATAACTACTATCAGATGGCTAATGAGGTGACTTTTGCTACTTGGAATGTTAAGGGGATCAGGAAAAAATCCAAACAATACCAGGTTCTCAAACATTTAAACTTATTACGTTCTCAGATAACTTTCCTACAGGAATCCCATTTACTAGAAGCTGAAGCCTTACAGTTAAGGAGGCAACAGGTGGGGCTGGTTTATGATGCTCAGGGTTCCACTAATAGTTGCGGAGTCATGCTTATTATCAATACAGGCATTCCCTTTGTTTCGACGCAGGTTATCAAAGATCCAAGGGCAGATTTATTCTAGTTAAATGCACTCTCTGGTCAGTTCCACTTTTACTTGGTAGTATATATGGCCCTAACATGGATGATCCAGGGTTTTTTATGAGACTCATAACCCTTATTCTTCCAATGCTTCCCATCAGGATTATTCTGGGAGGCAACTTCAATCAAGTTGTAGACTCTAATCTTGACAGGTCAGGCAGTGGACCGGGAGGGGTGTCTCCGGGGCAGAGGGCTTTTAGGGACTTAGTAAACCAGTGCAGGCTCTGTGATGTCTGGCACGTGCTATATCCTGGCTCTAGGGAGTTTACTTTTAGGTCAATGGTGCACGGCTCGTAGTCCGCATTGACTACATATTTATTTCTCAGGCTCTCCTACCCGGGGTCTAGACCTCCTTGATTCAACCTGGCCCTGTCTCTGATCATTCACTTGTGTTATGCAAATTGGCATTCCTTAATTTACCTAATAGGGAAACCAGATGAAAGCTCAACGAACAACTTCTTAAAGATGCCAAGTATTGCACGCTCATAAGGGAGCAAATTGAGTTCTTTTTCTCATCTAACCCTCTAGATAGTACAAAGCTGGATATCTTATGGGGGGCTTTCAAGGCATACATGAGAGGGATCCTTATTAGTATGGCGGTGAGTAGGAAAAGAGCACAGGAGAAGGAACTATTATCATTAGTGTCCCAAATTCGGTCACTCGAAGTGAATACTTTGGTAAGTGCCACAGATGAAGATAAGAGGAGGCTCCTCGTGCTTAAGGACAGATATCTAGAGTTACTAAGGGGAAAAAGCAGAATTAGCTATTATTCGAACCAGAGCTAGTTATACGGATCAGGGAGAGAAAGCGGGGTGCCTATTGGCACTGCGTATAAAACAACAATACTCTGCAAGATTCATCCCATCAATTCGGGCAGTGGCAGACGGGTCCCTGAAAGTATCTCCTACTGAGATAGTACAGGAATTTGCTCTATACTATGAAAGACTGTATAGCGACATGCAGTATCCTCCCTGTCCTGGGAATATGGAAAATTATTTGAGGGACTCCCATCTGCCCTTCCTTTTAGAGCAACACAAGGGTTTTTTGGTTACCCCTATATCCCCGGAGGAGATTGCTGAAGTTATTAGTGGATTACCTGTAGACAAAGTCCCAGGCCCTGATGGGTTCTCCTCCCTATTTAACAAAGTTTTTCCGGATCTTCTACTACCAGCACTTTATCACCTATTCCAATATATTTTAACTGGGGCAGAGGCAGACCCTCACCTCTTTGAGGCCTTGATTGTCCTTCTCCCTAAACCAGATAAAGACCCTGAGCTTGTACAAAGCTACAGACCTATATCCCTTCTAAACTAAGATATTAAAATTCCTTTGAAGATACTAGCCAACAGGTTAACTGTAGTCCTCCCTGAGCTAATGGGTATGAATCAGGTAGGATTCATGAAGGGGCGCTCATCATCAGACCACTTGCGCACCCTTTCTCATGTCTTCTCAGCTACCAGGGATGCTGAGTTTCCCACAGGATTGGTTTCCCTGGATGCCGAGAAGGCATTTGATCATGTGAACTGAAATTTTTTGTTTCGAATTCTGGAAGCTTTCCAATTCCCCCCTGTATTTTTTTCCTGGATCGCTACTTTATATAAAACCCCTACAGCAAGGATCTCTGGGAATGGGGCCTTCTGCAAACCTTTTTCACTCCATTCAGGGACCAGACAGGGTTGCCCACTATCTCCTCTGTTATTTAATTTGTACCTTGAACCTCATCCAAAATATTCTCAATAATGCCTCAATACAAGGTATTTGGGTTAGGCGCCATGAAATTAAGGTTACTGCATATGCGGATCACTTGCTGATACACTTATCCCATCCGGTATCCTCTGTACCGGCTTTGCTGTGTGAAATAGTTAAATTTAGCACCCTATCCAATTTTAAACTGAATGCTAACAAATCCTCATTTTTTTCTTTAAACCATAAGGTTTTCAAAAATGACATCAGCCCCTTAGGTCTATCCTGGGCTCCCAGGTCTTTTAAGTACTTGGGCATTAAACTATCTAGTAACCCCTTAACATGGTTTAAGGAAAATCTCGAATCCCTCTCTCAGTTTATAATTCAAGACCTGGATAGGTGGTCCAAACTTCCCACTTCACTATGGGGCCAGATCAACATAATTAAGTTGAACATATTCCCTAGAATTTTTTACCCTTTATCTCTTCTCAATACCTTTATCCTGTTACTCTGGTTTAAAAAGTTGCATGGCATATTCACTAGGTTTATCTGGGCTGATAAATATCCTCAATTGGCCTATTATAAATTGGCAGCTCCAAAATTTGAGGGTGGGGTTTGCGGATTCCCCATTTGGCTACATATTATTGGGCCAGCCATTTAGCAAAATGCTTGAAATGGGTACGTCCCGGCCCGGAAAAAGAACAGCTGGTTTGGCTTAGGATTGAATTGGATGTATTTAGGTCTAAGAACCTTGATCCCCTAACCTTATTCTATCTTAAAACATCACTGGTGTGTATGGCTGAGGATTGTCCTATAGTAGTTTCCTGATTAAAGGTATATGCACAACTATGTTCCTTTTTGCAATATACCCCTCAGTTAGATTTGGCCCAGTCTATCTGGAATTCCCCATCTTTTACCATTAACAAGAAGCAGATTCCCCATAAATGGTTGTCGGGATGGGAAAGTGCTCTTCTTTGTGGATGAAGAGGGGCAATGGCTGTCAGTAGGAGATATCATTAGGAAATTCAATATACTGGTTCCCTCTCACTTCAAAGTTGTACAGTTAAGGCATTTACTTACAATAGTTCTTGGCAGTACCCCTCCTTCCCAGATTGTCTCAGCCCTGATATCTGAAGTTTCTTCACTACTTGGATCTTTGGGTATCATATCTAAATTATACCAGGTGTTGTTTCATAAAAGATATGGGGACTCTTTTGGACCCACGAAATTCTGGAACTCCATTCTTCCTCAGTATCATTTGGATTGGCAATCCCTGTGGAGATCCTGCCATAAATATGTTTCTCAAGACAGATTGCGTCTCATGCAATATCACATTTTACATAACATGTATTGCACCCCAGTAAAATTAAAGAAATGTCATCTCTTGAACTCCAATATATGTATTAAGCATTTTTGGGAAGAAGGAACACTTCTTCACATGTTCTGGTCCGGCCCCAAAATTTCTCTTCTATGGGAATTGATCAAGATTTCCCTGGATCCCTTTACTGGGCCTTCAAGAGTATTTTACACCTGATATTTGCCTTTTAGGGGACTTGTCTTTTATTAGAGTTAAAGTAAGAAGGTTTCATATATCTATGATTGCCTTATCTGTCAAGAAGCTTATTCTACATCACTGGAAAGATAAGTCCACCCCAACTTTTCAAGAATGGGTGAATGAAATTCTTGCCAATCTACGTACAGAAAAAGCGATTGCCAGTCTCCCCAACAGACTGGCAGCATATACAAAAATATGGGATCCCCTTCACTCTCTAATTCTAGTTGCTCAGCCTTAATCATGTCACACTTCAAATTGCCCTGCAGGTTCTCAGGTAATGAGTTTATTATTTATGGGATATATGGATTTGTTACTGCTGTATGGGGAGGGACGGGAGGGTTGGGCAGTTATACCTTAATAAGTGACTGTACTCTCACTTCATTCTCATTGTAACTGCCTTTTATTTGTGGAAAATATACTAATAAAGTTTGAATTATAAAAAAAAAAATTAAAACTAAGAAAAGTCCACCCCAAAAACAGAATCAATACTAGTTACTTACCCAGGTCCAAAAAGTAATAATTAAGTTCAGTGTAGTCTAGAAAAAAAACTCCTTGATTCAAGGAAGCTGTGGCTGCTTTCTCACTCTCCTTGTCTTCAATGTGAGAAGGAGACTGCAACACCTCTGAGACAAAAAAAACTTTTCAGCAAAAAATAAATATTCACTGTAGAATACGGCAGTTACATAACATCAAGAAGAAATTGACACAGCTAGACAGTGACATCTATTTTCTAACCCAGTGCAAGAGGAGAAACATAATCCCTAAAGGTCTTACTATTTGGAATCTATTAAGAAATACACACAGTTCTACATATGTAGAACAACTCTGTCATCGGACCTCTGAGAAATTGAGAAATCACAGGATTCACATGTCATATGCCAAAAAAGTTCTTCTGAACAAAAAGTTTGCTGAAATTGTTAACACTCTGGAAAGGATGTCTGGGGAATCTATTCAGGACATCTTGCGAGAGATACACATTAACTACCAAAGGACCTTAAGCAAAGCCATGCTTACAAAAAATAGGAAATTGGATGCCATTCAACATACCATACTTAAGAACCATGAAGAACATAATGGAGTCATTGAACAACACAATACAGATGGACACCTTTCAGTTATTAATCTGTCCAACCACACACTGACTACTGGAGAACTAAATGTACTTTCAAAGGGCCTCACTTTCTGCTCAACAAAACCACTGGATAAAGTACAGTTTTGTGATGAACTGGAGGAATACTTCCATAGATTGAGGCTTAAAGAATTCTTTCATGGCAAGGAAGAAATCAGTGGTAGTGAAGACATTGCAAACAGCAATAATTTAATGAATAAGAAAAATAAATCTGAATTTACCCCCCCAGGTGGGTGTAACAAAAAACTAGACAATTACATTCATTGTTTCTGCCAACAAGTCAGTGGTCAGATCCTTACTAAGCAAAAACAGGCCTGTTATAACCTTTCTCCACTGGAATGGAGAGCTATAGGGACACTGAAATTAAACCACAACATTGTCATCAAAAAAGCTGATAAAGGCTCTGCAGTGGTGATTTTAAACAGAGAGGATTATATTAATGAAGCTAACATATCTTACATACTACAGAGAACTAGAGAGTGACCTCACTACAAGATATAAAGATAAACTACGTGACTTAATTAGAACTTTTCCAGACCATGTCCGAGAAAAACTAACTGACCTCATCCCTGCTGAACCCAGGCCTGGGACATTCTTCATGCTGCCTAAAATACATAAACCTGGCAATTCAGGAAGACCCATAGTCTCTGGTAATGGTACCTTGACTGAGGGGATCTCAGGGTTTGTAGAGACCATTTTGAAACCGCTGGTTATGGAAATAGTCAGTTATATCCAGAACACTACACACTTTTTGTGTGTACTTTCTGGTTATAAGGATTTACTACCTGATACCATTTTAGTGACAATGGATGTAACATCCCTCTACACTAATATTCCACACACAGATGGCATTACAGCATGCCTTAAATACATACAAGAGAAAGGACCGGAACAAAACATCAACCCTGAAGTGGTGGGGAAACTTTTGGAATTCATTTTGACACATAACAACTTCAACTTCAATCTTAAACATTACGTTCAAACAATGGAAACAGCAATGGGCACCAAAATGTCTCCACAGTATGCTAACCACTTTATGGCTGACTTGGAGGAGGATTTTTTAAGGCAGTGTCCCTACAAACCATTAGCTTATTTCCATTACATTGATGATTTGTTTATTATCTGGATGGAGGGCACAGATGCACTTAAAGATTTTCATCACAAACTAAATAATCTCCACCCTACCATAAAGCTTACCCTGGAGTATTCTACCACCAATGTTAACTTTCTGGACACCACAGTCACCTTTAAGGATGGAACCTTACATACATGTATTTACAGGAAGCCAACAGACAGACAGAGATACTTGCACAAGAAAAGTAATTACCCAAACCATACAAAACAATCTGTCATGTACAGTCAAGCACTCCGATGTCACCGTATTTGTTCAAATGAGGATGACACAGATACACATTTGGCTATGTTGAAAAACACACTCTTCCAGGGAAATTGACAGGATAACAGAACGGCAACACAAGTACCAAGACAACAACTACTTCAATATAAAGACAAGACAGCTACAGATAGAATACCCTTAGTAGTCGCATATCATCCAGACCTTGAACGTCTGCGTAAGATTATTAAAGACCTCCACCCAATATTTAGTGAAGATGAAACCCTTAATTGTATTTTTAAGGAACTTCCACTACCATCTTTTAAACAACCACCAAATTTAGCCAGCCTAATTATTAGGAGCAAACTTTCACCAGAACAGAATACCATGCCACACAATGGCACACAACCTTGCAATCAACACCCCTGTAAGATTTGTGAGCTCATTTCCACCTCGGACTGTGTGGTTACATCACAAAAAAGACAATTCCAGGTGCATGGAAGTTATACATGCACATCACGACATGTTGTTTATTTCATTCAGTGCAAGAGATGTCCACAAACAGGTTATGTTGGAGAGACAAGCCAACAGCTCCGCACTAGGATGAACTCACACAGACATACTATTACAGCAAAGAAGACTGAAAAACCAATGGGGCACCACTTCTCCCAGCCTGACCACTCAATTTCCGATATGTCAGTAATGGTCTTAAAAGGAAATCTCAAAAACACACAACAGAGATGAGCTTTTGAGATTAAACTTATTTTACATCTCAATATGGTAGCAGATGGGATGAACGTTGATCTTGGTTTCATGGGATACTACAGAAACTGACATCCACAGACCTCTTCTTCTTCAGACTGGCATATTATAGGACTTCAGCATGTGTGGGATGTGGGTGCGTCTGTGTATGTATGTGTGTGGGTATGTGTTGTGAGGTATGTGATATAACAGGTTTGGGGCTTGCTGTCACATTGAGGTAGGCCTCTATTTAGATACATGGAGATACAGTGTGTTACTATTCTTACTTCAAACGCATAATGAATATTAATTCCTCCTTACTTTTTATCTTTGCCCTGGAGTGGGGTTGATTCCATTGCACCATATTCAGATTATCTAGCCTGTTACTGTACATACAGGAGTGTTATCATATACTGTCACATATTTTTTTAACTCTGTACATATTGGGGTGCGAGATCTCATTTGCATGGTGGTCCTGGACAGATCTTTCTACATTAGGCTAATATTGAAGTAATTTGTGGAAATGTAGGTAAATTAGACCTCTGGTCTTACACACATACTTTATATTTACTTGTAGTTACCTTATCCTGGGAACGGTAGCAGTTTTATTTCACTGTAGTTCTATCCAGAATCCTTGGAAATGTTACTATGCAGATAGTAGTACGGTTAAATAGTGTCACATTTTTGCTCCATAGGTATTAGGATACAAGAGCCCTTTTACTTAGGATTTCATGACAAGTTGAATTCCTTGGGGGAACAATTGCAGTGACTGATCTGAATAAAGGTTCACTAGAAGACTGTGTGTGTGTGTGTGTGTCTGTGTGAGAGAGATAGAGAGAGACAGAGAGAGAGCATCTCCTTAAAGCTAGGTATACCCCCCCCACACACACACACACACACATTATGGTGCTGTGGGGTGGGGTAGGGTGTATTGTTTGTATGAAGAGGAGAAGAGAAATTACATTTTTATCTCTTTTTCAGATTCCTTAGACACTTCTGGTACATCAGGTTGTTACATTCTCAGTTTATATTGACATCAGTACATATCAGGCTACATGGTTTTAATTCCTTGATGGTACTTGACTAGAGTTTTATGTTTGACACTAATACTGTCAATTTATATTTAAATGATCATTTATAAAGTCCTGTCACTACATTAGAGGTTTTTGAAATTTATGGGGCATGATATCTAGCTGGAGAATACAGCTGGGTGACAGGTCCAGCTAAGTTTCACACATCATACAGTGTGCACTGATGTTTTTAAGACAACTTTACTGGTAGTTTCTTGTCTATAATGCATGCATTGAAACTTCTTGGAGTCCTAAGACAATCTTAGTATGTCTTTAATCTGGGTTGGGGTTGCTTTTCAGTAATCACATCCTTATATAAACTGTGACACTCATAGCTTGATTTAGGAGTCATCTGCTCCAGCAGTGTTATCTTATGTCAATTAAATTTATATACAGTAGGATTCTTTGTATGTGTGTTCCACCAAGCACCTTTGACCCCAGGACCCTCCTGGCTGAAGGTAGTATGGTACTGTTAAACTTCTCTGACATCATCTTCTGTATTTTTTAAATGAGTATTTTAAGCCAATGGGGATTTTTTTCTGTTTTTTCTGCATAGTCTAGCTGTTAAAAGTATTGTATTTTCTAAACAACTGCCATTAGCTTCTGAAGAAGGACAGGTTGGTCCGAAAGCTAGAGCACTTTATTCTTGTTGTTACATCTATGTTGGTCCATTAAAAGGTATCAAATCATTTGCTTCTGGATCCATTAGTTTAAGAAATTCTTCTTACTACATGGTATTGTTGTGTTTGTCTGCAATATGCTACCAATTCCTAACCCAAGCAACTGACTATGGAAATAGCTGAACCCCTAGTAGGGCTATTCAATAGCTCAATTCAGATGAGGGGTAGTTCCGAAAGATTGGAAGGTACTGGATGTAGTCCCACTACATGGGGGCAGGGAGCAACCAGGGAAATACATGCTTGTGAGTTTTACCTCTGTAGTGGGTAAACTGATGGAGGCATTGACCATGTGGATTACCTAGACAGCAAGGTCTACAGGCTAGTAAGCAGCATGAGTTTGTGGCAAGGAGGCCTTGTCAGACAAGCCTGATAGTTTTCTTGACTGAGTAACAAAGACAGTATATAAGGTGCACCCTGTGGATTTACTGCACATTGATTTTAGAAAGACTTTCAAGTCAGTGCCACACAGAAGATTGCTGAAGAAGCTGAAGGACCTGGGTGAGGCTAATGACATAGCTGGATGGGTAGGAAAGTGATTGACAGAAAGACAGCAGAGGGTGTTGGTAAATGGGGTAAAATTGAAAGAGTGGAGATTGCAAGTGGGATGCTATAGGGATCCCTCTTCAATATGTTGATCAGCAACCTTGGAGAGGGCATCTGGGGAAAGTTGTGTCTCTTCACAGGTGACACAGAGTTCTGTGGTAAGTAGACAGTGATGAAGGGAATAAGGAGATGCAGAATGCCCTTCAAGGCTAGAAAGATGGTCTAAGGTTTGGCAGTTGAAATTCAGCACCAAAAAAATGCAGGATTATGTACCCAGGGAAAAAATACCAGGACAGAATACTGGATGGGAGATGTTAAACTAAGCACTGCTGCAGAAGAAAAGGGATCTGGGAATCATTGTTAGTGACTCCCTCAAATAATCAAGTCAGTGTAACAAGACTAATAGGATGCTGGGGTGTATTGGAAGGGGTACTGACTACATCTATGTAGGTCGCTGATGAAGCCGCACCTGGAATACTGTACTGAGTTCTGGAGACCTCATCAAAAGGAGTGACAGGCACAGGCTGGAGATGGTACAGTGCAGGGTGACCAAGATGATTCAGGGCCAGCAGGGCAGATCTTATGAAGACCTTCTCAAGGCACTGAACATGTATTCACAGGAGACCAGGCTAGAGAGGAAGGATATGATAGAGACCATCAAGCTTCTGAAGGGAATAAACAAGATGAACTGTGGGGAACTATTTAACAAGAGTACAGAGTCAAGAACTTGAAGTCATGGCCAGCCTGTGGTTCCATGTTATGACAGCAGTTGAAAAAACAATGATCACTATCATAGCCATAGCAAGTGTATATCACTGAAAAGTATTTCGGCGATATACAAACACAAATGACCCAACTTCTGGTAATTTACAAGTGTTTATGTGGGGGAACTGTGCCCCCTTCACCCCCGCACCCACCTTAATTACGATTGTTAAGTACAGGGGGTGCATGTAGAGGAAGAGGTGAAACACAGACAAAAAAAAATACAGAAAGCTGCAAGCAGCAGTAAAAGAAATCACCCCCAGCAGGTCCCAAACCCAGTTCCTTCCACACTGTAGCCAGCCACCCTCATCACCACACCACAGGGCTGGCTTGGCTGCAGCAGGATCCCCAACCTATACAAACCCTCCCTCCTATCCCTCCCCTCCACCTCCCTATCCCTCCCCCTTTCGGTCGCTGTAGTCACCACAGCATCGCTACCCTAGCAGGGTAGCTGTTCATGATAGCAATATAAATGAGTCGGTGTTTCTACAGTCACTCATTTAATATCACTGTCAAAACTGGCTACCCCAGCCTGCAGGCACAGCAGTAGCAGTGCAACTGCTTGAGACACCAATGGCCCAGACTCAGAAATAAATCTGAGCTGTCAGAGCACTGGCTGGAGGGTAGAGAACTGAGCATCCATAGGGCTGGTCTCCACCACAGAGAGTGAGAAAAGCCCAAACCTTGCTTGGCCCAGGCAGAAGCTGGGAAAAGGCAGCCCATACCAAGAAGGTCAGGGGGCATAGCAGACACTGGTGCACAAGGCACAGGAGTACATGGAGTGCACCATGATGTAATTGCACACCACATCTCTCTGGGGCTGAAAATTGGAAGAAAAGAGTCCAGCAACAGGATGACAGTGAGCACCCACAAGGTCTGCACTTGTCCAGCTGGGCCTGCCAACCCAAACTGGATCCATTCTGTTTTGGTGCTTGGGAAACCCTGCCAGCTCCACTGGGGGGCCAAGCCATGGGGTAAGATGGCAGGCAAGTAAGTCCCAGCAGACATCCGGGTGAGAGGACCAGGACACTCATTGCAAGGAGGGTTGACTGGGGAGAGAACCTGAGGTCATGAGTGGAAACTGGCAGGGGAAGGTTTAAGAGGGACGTGAAGAAGTTCTGTTTTATGGAAAGGTTAGTGGAGCCAATGGAGTTGGTGGTTGCCAAGATGGTAAGTGGTTTCGAACATGGTTGAGATAGAGTGAAGGGTTTATAGTTGCTCATGGTGGTAGCAGTAGAGAGGGGAGGAGTGTGGTGGACTGGGAGGAATAAAACCCCATGTGGACAAAAGATCCTGGTGCAGATAGGGAATGCTGGGCAGACTAGATTGGACATTTGGTCTTTTTCTACCATCATTGTCTATCTTTCCATGTTTTTAAACCCAGATCTGCTTCCTGATGACTTTTAGTAATCTTTAAACTATTTGAGTAGTATTTGGCTTTTAAATTCTACTTTTCAAAGTGCTGGTCTTTGAATTTCTCTGCATTTCTGTACATCTGCCATTTCTCTGCCCACTTAACCAAATTGTTGAAGTCCTTCTGCTTCTCTTCTTTCTTTCCCCAAATTGTATGTTTTTATGTATGTAACCACCCAGTCCCCTGGAGTTACTAGAATCCTATCAGTGTTATTGCTACAAAGATTGCAGGAAGCTGGCAGGGAGTTCATTAGGGGCTTCTTACATAATGACATCAGTGTTTACTCATCTAGCCTGAGGGGAGAATGATTAGGTCTTTTAGAACTCTCATAGCAGCATAAGCAACACTTTGTGGATAACTGCTGTGGGAAGCTTAGAATACTCACTTTTGTGAAGAACGTGCTGCACTTCAATGGTTTACGTGGATGGTGAAGAGCACAGGAAACCACCTCAAAATTTAAATCAGAGAAAACACAAAAAGGCCTGTACTTCAATCAGAAACAATTTTCCGAAGCAGTCCCTCAGGAAAAAAGGCAAATCGACTTCTTTTGTAGTTCTTCAGTTCAAATACCTTTTTTATTGCTTCATTCCACCAAACACAGTGACAACAATGAATCACTCCTGCGCTTCACTCTTTCAAGCTTCCTTAGGGAGTATCTTACACAAAGCATGCTGGGTTTTTATACCCTTAAAATCATGATGTTATGTATTACATCCTACACATCATTATTAAATTAATGTTAAATTCAGCTATATTTCCAGCCATAAATTCATTAATTTGAAAGAAATTCATTACATTTCAATTTATCATGTGTCAATTTCTTTATGTGCCTTATGTAAACATAATATGGGTATACTTTTCAAATGCAAAAAAAATTTTCTTTTTTAAAAAACAATAAACAAATGCAAAATGTATAAGCATAAAAATGTTTCATTTATAGAGCAATTGATTGAACTCTTATTCTTATGTTATATCAAATATAACTTTTGTATTTTATATTTTACTTTTAAGATCAGTTGTTCTACCAATTAAAATAACAGAAGGAGATAAATCTGCATCTTTCTTTGCGCCACTCTAAAGATCTAACATATGCCTAGCAGCCTTCACCCAGGACCTGGGTTGTGTCATTTACACAAAGTTCATGTTGTTTTGTTTCTGTACCCCTCTCTTCCTGTAGAAAATGAGCCAGGTATACATCCTAATGCCAAGGGTGGTACCTATTTTTCTATAAAGTAATTTGGTATGCCAATATATGGGCACCAGTGTTTCCAGATATTTAATGGGGGGTGTGCACACTAGTTAAAAAGTGACCTGGGGATTACAAAAAATGGGGGCTCATCCAGGATATTTAATTTGTGGTGAGAGGCATGCTGAGGGTATGTCCAGGATCTTCCTGTCTGGTGGTGGTGCCCCAAACAGAAGATCATTTTACCTGAAAGCAAAGTTGTGCCAAGTAAAATGCCACCTGAATGTCTTTTGCTGCCTGAGTTTATACGGAAAAGAAAGAGGAAGAATTTGTTGCTTGTGTGTTTACTTTGAAACTGTGGACTGAGTAATAATTGCCCTTGCCTTGTGGTAAAAACTCTTGAAAAACTGTTTAAAAGTTGCAAATTTCTGGCAAAAAGTATTTGTGGACTTAAAAGAAAGTGTTTTCTAAGTGCTCAGAAAGTTTCAAGTGTGTACAGTGAAATTTGGGGGAGTTGCTAAGGAAACTGCAGCAAGTACTGAGTGAAAATGCCTTAAAATGCTTCGACCCGCTGAAATTTCAAGCCAAGAAAAAAAGTGGCAGTTTGCAGTTTAAATTTTGCCTTCTCGACAATCGCCGTACAGTAGTGCGGCAGAGAGAGAGAGTTCATTTGCATGGTGTTGTGTGATTGGTCCCAGTGCACCTAAACCCTGCCCTTGCCTGAGTCTTTGCTTGTGGAACATTCATGGAGGAGCAGCCTGCAGTGTGCGAGCAGCTTATAGTCCATGCGGCAGGAAGGAGGAATCACGTGCAGCAAAAGCGCTTCTGCAGCAGCAGTTTTTCTCTCTTTTTCGCAAATAACCCAATCTCAATCTGTATTCCAACTGACTGGAGAGTGAGCAAGGTGATTGTAGTGAGGCTCGGCGGGACCGCCAGCTCGTTTCACCCCAGAGGCCTTCTTCAAGTCAGCAGCAGGCCGTATTTCATCGATGGTGTAAGGCATCTCCTGCCTGTAAGTATCCTTTGCAAAAGAAATTGACTGTGTGCTAAGGTCGGAAAACTGTATGAGAACTTGAGTAAATGCAGCAAAAATACTGAAAGAGAGAGAGAGTTTTGTGAACTGTTAAATCTTGGACTTTGTGTGTGAAAGTGCTGTTTTCAAAGAAAGTGAACTTTAGAACAAACAATCCTTCTGGTCCAAGTGCTTGTAAAGTAATGGACTGAAAAATAGTTAAAATGAACTTGTGCTTGAGAATATCAGTTGAAGTGCAAAGATCCAGGCAGAATCCTAGCAATTTTTAACTGAGTGTGATGCAAAGTTACAGTCACCATGTTGGGGTGTAGCCAGTAATGTCAACAAAGCAGCGCCATTTTAGAACAGAGTTTTCAAAACCAAAACAAAGTTTCAAATGGTTTCTCACCAAGTTGTGGAATACAATTGCAGCAGCCAGGCAGCCTGTTTGTGAATTTTTTCCAGTATGTTAAAACCAAATCTCAGAGTGCGTGCAAACAATAGTAATTTTGGGACTCGTGTGTTTGACTTTCAGAACATGGCGCAGCAAATCACTCACTACCCACCCCATGCCAGGGCATGGGTGGCCCAACAAGAACTAGCCCATTCCGAGCAATTGTACAACTGTTCAACAGCACCCGCTGAGGTGGCTTTGCCAAACTATCCGGTTAACTCATTCACACCACAATAGCTCTTTGAGACTTCCACCACTTGTGCCCTGTATACTCTTAGCACTGCATCCTGGGCCTTTCTAAGCAAAATCAAGCCATAATCAGCATGCTACAAACAAATGTGAATAACTCTTGAACCGTAAGCGCTACACACAAAGTATTAGTGGCAGAGTTGTTCAGCACAACGTTACCTTTCCAATGGTGCTATGCAATCAGTTGTAATTAATTTAGTTTTTATTTTATACTAGCTGAAATACCAAACAACTGATTTTTTTCAAGGTGCTTAGGTGCGCATGAGAGACAAATGTCAGCCATCACACGATCCATAAACAAATGCAAATAACTCCTAAAGTATATGTGGTAGACAAAAGTATCAGTGGCAAAATTGTTCAGCACAAAATAACCTTTCTAATGGTGCTATGCAATTAATTGTAATCCATTTAGTTTTTATTTTATAGTAGCTGAAATACCAAACAACTTTTTTCAGATTTATTCAAGGTGCTTAGGAAAAGGCTTGACAGACAAATGTTAGCCATGCCATGCCTTAAACAAATGAATCAAATATGAATAACTCCTAAAGTATACATGATAGACACAAAGTATCTGCAGCAAAATTGTTCAGAGCAAAATAACCTTTCTAACGGTGCTATGCATTCAATTCTAAGCAATTCGGTTTGTTTAATAGTTAGGTAAAAACTGCCGACTTCCTCAGACGTTTCTAGGCCTGAGTGAAAGTCAGTTGAGTACGTCTACAGGCGTTATTGTCCTGAGTGGTTATGCTTTCAGACACCGCCCACAGACGTCTCTAGGCCTGAATGAGTTAATGTGTGCATAGTATGCCTAAAACCAGGAAGAGATGTTCTGCCCATTCCCCATTGTACAGACTGTAGAATGCAATTTGAGATGAGCATGGCAGGTGCACAAGGGTAGCTAAAGTGAAACACATCTGTTTAGCTCCAACTTGTACACAGACAGGGGACCCTATAGAATTGGAACAATAGTGACAAGCTGGTTGCAGTAAAAGTGACCCCATGGAGTTCATAAAGGAGTTTCTGGACATTGTCTGCGCCAAAGCTTTGCCAGGCCCAGAAGAAATGAAGTGTTCCATGCTGCAGAGGGTGGCATTGGATGCTGCCAGTGCAGGTCCAGTAGATCCATGGGTGGATGGCCCAAGTCCAAGCCTCATGGGAGAGTCCGAGGTGGAGGAAGCATATCGTTGGGAGGACAGTGCCTCCGATGACAGTGGATAATGGACAGTTGCATGGGTTGGTGCTATTGCCAGCTCCTGGGCAGATTGTGTGGAAGAGGAGGAAGCAGCAATGGCTTCAATGGGCCCTCGTGAGTCACCATTGGCCTGGGCTTCCATGGAGCCTCCCGATGTCTGTGTGGAGGAAGGCTCAAGAAGTGTGCCCTTGAGTGCAGAGGTGGACTGCTCTTGCTCTGCACTAAGTGTTCGTGACTGGTTCAGTCAGAACCGGCAATCCCCAAGCCATGCGTCTGGTCATGAGTTAGTTAAAAGAAAAAAAAGAAGAGAAAATTGTGCATAGATGAGCTGAGGCCAAGTATGGACAGTCATACCTTTTCTACACTACAAAAATATGGGAAGCCATAGAGAAAAGCAGGCATGCCTGGTTGTGGGAGGAAGCTTGTGCCAACTTGCACCCTAGAGTAAACAAGTGGGTCCAAATTAAGGTGTGTAATGAGAGACTGCAATTCTGGAGGCATGGCAGGACTTTGTTGATCAACTATGTAAGAATAGTGGACAAAGCTGACCAAGAGACATCCTATTATGTTCGCATGGTTCATCCAGAAGGGATGACAGTCTATGCTCCAGATCCAGAATGGTACTACCCCAGAACATTGTGCCTCTCTTGTAAAATTTGCCCGCTTTCCAAAAGTGAATGCAGTCATTGCCAACTCAGCCATCTACCACCGAAGAGGCAGCAACTCAGGATGGAGGTGCCTTTCTACTGGTGATCCAGGTTTGTCTGCAGCAGCATACTGGTTCGGCTCCAGCAGCATCCAGGTTCATCTGTGGTAACATCCAGATTCATCAGTCCATCAGGTTCAGAGAAGATTTCCAGTCCAGGTCCAGTAAGAGGTCATGGAAGCATCTGATCTGAAGATTTTGTCTAACCAGCAGCCGAAGATCATCAGGCTGCAGCTCCAGAGAGGTGATGTTGACATCCTTTTGTCACCAAAAACTGGTAAGAGACCTTTTTCAATTTTAATTTAACTTTTTCCTGCAAGTTCGAAGACTCTTGGGAATTATGGTCCCCAACTGACCATCCATCTAGACTGCAGTGCTTGCAGGCCTTGTGCCTGTTCCAGAAATGTCCTTCAGCAGCCCCCATCCCAGGAGAGACTCTTGTTGTAGTGCTTCAGCACTCTGGACTCCTCCTTCATTTTGGTCTTTGCAGGGATCCCTCCCCAAATGTTTTGAAAATGTTATTATGTTTTCTACTTTTGTAGAAAATCTTTTTAAAAATGCTTTTTAGGCTCATGCAGTATCCAGTGGAAGAGGTTTTGGTCACTGTTTTTGGCTTTTCAGGTTGTAGTTGTGTGCAGAAATGTTTTTGTGCAGTGTTTTCATTTGTAGGTGTTCCTGGAAGAAGACAAGAAGACCTGAAGAGGATTGGTGGGACTCATCAGAGTCCTCCTTTGTGTAGATCTGTTAGGCTTGTGTAACTGTGTAGTACAATGTCTAACCATTTTTGTTTTACAGGTGTGAGGTGTAAAATGTTTTTTGGGTTTGGGCACCTGGTAGGTAGCATAGGTCAGACAGTTTTCTCCTAGTGGGCAAGGCAGGTTTGTGGTCCTGATTCATGATATGGGTCACCAATGCTGTCTGATAGTACATGCTTCAGGCAGTTTCTTGGAGCCACTGAGGATCCATAGAAAGTATAGTAGTAGGACAGGGGCTTATGTTTCTTCAGTGAGCCTCTATCCTTATGTGTTACCTGCCTGTGCTCGGCACATGGTAGGGGAGGACTTGATCAATCCTCCCCATAAGGGGCATCAGAGGTAGGATGGCCTGGAGCCAGGTGAGGAAATGACTACGGACAGTCATTTACCTGGCAAGGGGTGAGTGTAACTACCCAGTCCCCTGGGGATACTAGAATCCATTCAGTATTGTTATTAGGAAGGTAGCAGGCAACTGGTAGGTAGTTCATTAGGGGCTCCTTACATAATGACATCATTGTTCACTCAGCTAGCCTGAGGGAAGAATGATTAGGTCATTTAGAACTCTCACATCAGCATAAGCCACACTCTGTGGATAGCTGCTCTAGGGAGCTTAAAATGCTCAGTTTGAGCTGAAGTGTTGTTCAGCCAGTTGTGGAGTGAGGAGGTAAGAGTTGCAGAAGGACTGCCAGTGGGCTCTGAGGAGAGGGCCCAGGATTTCATACCCTAGTGGACTGTCAATTCCAGCTTCCGGTGAAGTGGTGGAGACAAGGGTTACAGCAGGATTTCCTGATTTCTACTCCATGTGAAGTGGAAGGAACTGCTTGTTCTCAGTGGACTCAAGGGACAATCCCCTGAATGTTCTGCGGTGTTTTCAGCTGTCTTGGATAGGACCTGAAAGAAACTGTTTTGATCGGCTACCCAGGAGAGTGCCTTACTCTGTTCCGTTGTTCCATGCCCTGTGGATGGGACAGCTTCCATGAGTACTGTTCTAGGAGACTATATTGTATACATTTCTTAGGGGATTCAATACTCTGGGGTGTGTGTGCCTGTAGATAAGGCTGGATCACACCTGTCAGTGCCCCTAGTTTCACCCAAGTGAGTGAAGTACTGTTTAAACTGTGGCCTCAAGTGAGTGCAGTTTACTCTCCGGTCATCCCAGTGAGTGACATGTTAAAGAATAGGACCTCTAGCATTTCAGTGGGGAATGGAGGTTTCAATGGTGTAACCCTGAAGAATGGCAGAGACTGTCGATTGGGGCCAAGGGTTGGAGGAATGCCATCTAAGTGCTTACAAGGCAGGGCTTCCTGCTTCGTAAAGGGCACCAGTATTTTTACCTGAGCAAGTGGCCAAGCTGCAGGTTGAGATGGTGACTGAGTTTCACTAAAATGCACCTGGTGTGCAAAGAGGAGTTCTGAGTGGGTGGCTTTTACCCACTGAAATAACACTCATGGGAGAAGCTATTTATGTGCGTGGCAAGGTGTCCACTAATGTACCTTTTGGGAAATTGGATGGAAAATGTTCATTTGCATGGCCAGGTGTCCACTAATGCACCTTTTTGGAATTTGGGAAGATGTTCTGCTGTTGTTCATGAACTGTACTGCATGCAAGGAGAGTTCATGAATTATACCTGTCCAGCCTGGACCGACCCTTGGGGGTCCACTTCTGCTTTTACTTTCCGTCTGTTTAATAAAGCCATACTGCACAATCTCAGTCAAAGTTATGGACATTCTGATTATTGCTTCTGGTTGTGTGGATTTACTGGGGCCCCCCTCAGCAGGTTAGATCTGGCAGATGCCTAGCAGCCTCCACCCAGTACCTGGGTTGTGTCATTTACACAAGATTCATGTTGTTTTGTTTCTGTACCCCCAACCCGCTCTTCCTCTAGAAAATGAGCCAGGTATACATCCTAACGCCAAGGGTGGTACCTACTTTTTTGTAAAGTAACTTGGTATGCCACTATATGGGCACCAGTGTTTCCAGATATTTAATGGGGGGTGCACACTATTTAAAAAGTGGCCTGGGGATTACATGTAATATTTCAAAGTTAAGGTTCTTGCTGATTCTTTATAAATGTATTTGATACTGATGTCATATTTATGTATCGAAAATGAAAAATGAATAAAAACAATGATTAAAAAAAAGATGAGGTCTTTGTTAGGAATGACCTATAAAGAAAAAAATAAGCCTTGTAGTTCCTAGAAAATGAGGATATTCAGAAACTCAGAAATGTGTATATTGTTTCTTTATGACTACCACAGGAAAGGAGTTGGAAAAGAATGGCCTGTCATTGCTAAAGGATGAAATCACTCAGACAACTCTGTCCGTCAGTAAGGTAGGACATACACCAGGTCTTTTTCATTTTTAATTAGCATTCAGTAATCTGAATTAATGTTGCAAAAGTGGTTCAAGAAATTGACTAGGCCACCATTTTCTTCTTCTCCAGGACTGAAACACTCCCTTAATTAAAAACTTGTTAATGAAGGACATTAGTGTAAAACAAAGAGTCAACACCAAAGAATTGTATCTTGGAACCAATTCCCAGTCAGAGTCAAGAATGGTGCAATTTTTTAAACTAATTTATTTACCCGAGTCAGTCCAGCTAAAATACAACATCTTCGTTAGGGTGTGGTCCCGCTACCCAGTTCTGTAACTGGATAAACAGATGCGCTGAAAGGTTAAGTGACTTGCCTAAGGCCACATAGTCAGTATTTGACTCTAGTGGGATTTCAGCCTGTGATCTCCCAATTCCCACACAGGTGCTCTAAGCACTAGACCACACTGACTCAAAACTGATGGCTTGCACCTGTAAATTTCTGGTGCCACCTAAAACTGCTATGCATAGTGCCCACTACACATTGCAGCAAGTAGTCTCCATAGCACAATGCAGAACATCATCCCCAATGTTAGTGGGAAAAATCAGGTGTTTAAAATCCTAACATCCTATGCCGGCCCAGTGGTGCTGAGGGTTAAGGCACTAGATGCCTCACCTCATTCCACGCTGGCAACCTGGGTTCAGGAATGAGCCTAGGCTGTCAGAGATTTGGCAGGGGCG
The DNA here is from genome assembly GCA_016271365.2 of Neoceratodus forsteri. NCBI lineage: Eukaryota > Metazoa > Chordata > Ceratodontiformes > Ceratodontidae > Neoceratodus > Neoceratodus forsteri. Next base: position 617,984,370 of record CM028133.1, read on the forward strand.
GGAGGGATTGAGCATCTGATGGACAGCTCTACCTTCTCGGGGAAGGTGTAGGGCTTCGCGTTGCTCCTGAGTGACCTCTGGTGGCAGCCGGGGGTAGCCTGGAACCTGCGTCGCTGCCGTATGGCACTGAGGGGGCAGAGCTTGGCGGATGCTGGCCGTCATTGCACGCAAAAGCAGAAAATCCCTGGCTCCGGGGAGGTGAAGGTGGAGCCCTGTGGCCATGCCCACACGCCCAATGCTGGCCTGAACCAGATACAGATCTCTGTGGTGTTCTGCCTCTCTCATGGGCTGGGGGAGAGGAGTGGACCCAGCATACCCAATTTCCCAGTCAGGAAAGGGTTCAGGCGAGCGGTGGAGGCACGAGACCCCGTGGCTCCACTGGAGAGATGCCCTGGGAGTCCAGAGTTTGGCGGGGGTTAAAAGAGTTAGAAAAAAGAAATCCTAACATCCTGATGTGCCCTGCAAACATGGTGGGAGGTAGCACTACAATAAGTGATGGGCACTCAAATGTCCAGCTACCATAACTGACCTCCGCCACACACCCCAACCCAACACACAGTCATCCTGGTTGTCCATTGTCCTCCTACCTCTACTGGTGTTCATTGGAACCCTACATATCTCCACCCCAAGATCACAGCAGTCCTTGGTGGCCCAGCAGTGCACAAACATTCATTTTACCAATCAGCTGGGAATGATAGGGGGCTCGGAACTTGAATTAATACCCCTGCTGCTTCCAACCAATCAGTACTGATTGGTTTTCTGATGCACCTCTCCCTTGCATCTGCCTCACACTGCATCATTAACCTGGTGTCCAGAAGTGCCCACCCCAACAAACCCTGAGCTGGTGTCCAGTGATGCATTGCCACCACCCTCACTTCGATGTCTGTTACCTGGGTACCCAGGAGCACCCACTGTAGCAAGCAAGTCAGACTTTGAGTAATACTGTTTGCTGCGAATGGCCCTGTGGGTTATTTGACTAGTGGCCCTATCTACTTTTCCATGTTCCCTCACTGCTATTTGCAGATGCAAGTGAGAAGTTTGCAACGCTGTTTACCATGGCACAATAAAGTCACACAGACTATGACGGCACAAAGGATCTATGCATAAAAAAGGGATTATGAATTGGACCCTCTCCTTAATGAGGCCAAAACTCAAGACCTGGATATCAAAACCTACCCCACTCAATACAGAAATTAGGGACTCACTGGACTCAAAAAAATGAGACCTCCATAGGGTTCAAAAAGATCATGTTTTCTTCTAGGGTGCAGAACAAAGCTAGCACAGCATAAAAGACAGGTGCGTGCTTCTTTATTATACATTATACCGGAACATGTGATACAATGCTGACTTGTCTTTGGTCTGTTTTTATCCTCTGCATCACCCCAGCAGAAACAAATACCTGTTTTAACAGTACTGAAGTCTCTTTATTCAAAATAGCATTTCCCAGTGCCAGTATTGCAGATTCTGGTGCATGTTTCTTTGGTGTATTCTCCTTGTGGTTCCTTACTAGATTGTTGAGCTGTAATTGATCTGTTACTAGTATGGAAGGGCAGATAGATGTCTGTATAGTTAGTTGGCTAGCATGCTCCACTCACTGCTGTACTGTAGTAGATAGCACTGGCAAACGAACATGTAACCCAAGCTAATAAGATAGTTGTAGAAGTGCTGAAGCCCTCTGCCTAAGAATTATCTTAAAATAACCAAGGGTTTTAGATATGGGAGAGTACATGCACTATTAAATCTGGTTCAGTGGCAGGAATAAGTATGGTCTACATACATCAGTACAACGCCTAACATGTTTTATATATTTATCCTAGGCGATTTAGTGGTTTATCCATTCAGACATGAGTACCTCAACGAAGTACACAGATTGCATATGATGTGTTATTGAATCCAGACAGACTTTCTCTTGGCACTCCGAACCCACAATTTATTCTGCGGGGTTCTTTTTGTTTCCTTAATTGTTTTCTGGATGCCTCACTATCAGAAATTGGCTTTAATACAGTCTCTTTAACGGATAAGCCTAGCATCATACTCTAATTATTTAAATAGATCAGCACCACTAGACTGAGTGGTGCTCAAAGTGTCCTTCTGATGCCGATGAATACAATTTAAACTGGGAGGAGAAGGATGTGAGTGAGTGTGTTGTTTAATGTCACAAGCTGATCAGGCAAATATTTGCAGAGTATTTCAAAATTATCACACAGCTTCTAATTATAAGGCGCAATACCAGTAGTCAAAGAGGTGAAAGGTCAAGCAGCACTGGAGTCAAAATCTGCATATCACGCAGCTTCTAATTATAAGGAGCAATACCAGGAGTCAAAGAGGTGAAAGGTCATGCAGCACTGGAATCAAAATCTGCATCTCAGCAAAACCTCATCCTATACTGCTGGCATTCTGTGGGAACTTCCATTGTCAGCATTAATTTAAAGGTTCTTTGTACTGTATATATTGTTCATTTTAACTAAATGATGCCATTGTTGGTATAGCTGCATTAAAACCATCCACTTTTCTGCAATGCAGACTTTGAGTATGACTCAGAATGCTCCAATACAGAGCATTTAGAATGCTGCTAGAAGGCTGTGATAAATGTATCAGACCCCAGACTGACTTGGATTACTATGGGACCCTCTACAGTGGTGCCCACCAGGATCAGACACCTAATCCTGCAGAATCTTGCAGAATTTTGATAATTTCTACAGGAAGCAATGCAATTCAGTGGCAGTTGACATTCAGGAAACTGTGACACATGGTAGCACTGCACCTAATCCTGCCAGAATTTTTTTTTAATTTTTTATTTATTTATTTATTTATTTTATTTAGTTGTTTAACCACTGTATATTTGAAGGGGGTCATGTATATGTGAAGGGGGTCATACAGGGTTCACAATATTTTAGTGTTCTTTAAAACACAGAGCACTATGTTTATTTTAAGCATCAAACTTTCAAGCACCAGCAACAAACTCATCGTCCATGCAAAAGTCTTCAGTCAAGCTGCTAGGGGTTAATAAACAAGTTTTAACACAGGGAGGCATATGCTTTGTGCTATCAGGTGGCAGATCCTTTACTCAACATGGTACAATTTGTCACGTTTGTGTTTTTTTTACTTGTGGAGTACCTTATAAAGGATCCTTTATGGTTACCTGTGGTATCCCTGGCAATCACAATGTGGCTAACCCATATTCTTATGTTCCCTCTCCAGCTAAATCTTACAAAGGAATTCCTTTTTCGAAAAACATTCTGCACTTAAGGTGCTGTTCCACACTTTATCCCTGTCAGGTATCTTTACATCTCTAATGCACCCTTCCATATTTCTTAGGTTCTCACACAACCTCCTCACCTGTGCCACATATCTCACATTGCACAGAGTTCTCAGTGTTAAACTGATCTTTTTGCTGCACATTTATCCATTTCTAGATCTAGATGACACTAAGGGTATCTCCCTCTACTTTGCAGTTACTTAGATGGTTGTTTTACCATCTTCAGATGGCATCCTTCTTTGAGCTGAGCTTTCTCTCTCCCATACTCCCCATACCACAAGGCTCCACTTTGGGCCCTTTGCTTTTCAGTATATATGTGAATGACTTGGCAAAGAGTACAAATAATAGTGAGGTGCGGCTGTACGTGGACGACACTGTGTTGGTGGCATCTGCTGACAGCTGTATCTCACTGGAGCAAAAATTGCAAAAGGATGTGTCTTCAATTGAGAAATGCTTCCAAGAATCAGGTTTATTAGAGAATAGGAAAAAAAACTTAATGCATCCACTTCCAGTCAGGTAATAAGAGAAATCGAAAAGGAGAACTGGGCATCAAATTTGGAAATGGGAGCAAAATTTGTAGTGTAAAGAAGCTAGGGGGTTTTGATTGATGAGAAACTAAACTATAAAGATCATGTAAACCAAACTGTTAAAAGGCTAAATCAAAAGTTGTGTGCATTAAAATGTGTCTCAAATTGTCTTACTAAAGAATCAAGAGAAAAAATAGTAAAACAACTATTACTCCCAATCTTGAAGTATGGAATGGTGGTACATGGGAACGCTGCAAAAACTAGTTTATATAAAATAGACCAAATGTACTATAAACTTGCAAGATTTGCTATGGGAAGCCCATATGGGACACATCACTGTAAAGTTTACCAACTTTTAAATTGGTTAGGGCCAGAGGAGAAAAGGTCTTATTTGTGGTCGATCTGGTGCCATCATTTTATAAACACAAAAGAATCGCATCCTCTGAGATGCCTGATAAAATATGGAGTAATGGAACAGCATGGTTAAAATTTGAGAGGTAATAACTTAAATCTGCCTTTATGAAGATCATATAACAGTTTTGGGGATGCATCTCTACAATATAGTATAGCTAAGCCCTGGAATAATTTGCCAAAACATATCAAATCAGTAAATCAAATGCACAAGTTTCAGAAGGAAGTAAGCAATTTCTTAAATCATGTATGTTACTGCTATTATACAATAGGGGTGAAGTGATATGCTAGCACATAAATAGCTGTATCACAATCACAGTGTGATAACCAGCTCATGACTTGTACACTGTGAAGATATCAACCACAGAGTACACACATCACTGCTGGTTATCAACACAGTGTACACGTCACCTCCCCCTCCTCACGCCGCTAAAACAAAAAAACAAAAAGAGAAAAGTAACAAAAACTGGAACCCTATTGTATAAAATGGATACATGATTCCCTGTTTTGTGATACCTATGTGTCACAATTCGTGGACAGTGACCTCTAAAACCTCACTCGTGGCTCTGCTACACTCCGCCACTCATGAGCCGAGGTCACTGTTCACTCATTGTGATACATACAGCATCATGCGTTGGGCTATCATGTATCCCCTTATTATAATCCCTAAGTGATTTTAAATATTTTCAGTTTTTACTATAAGTGTGTGTTAAGTGTCTGTATGGTGTTTGTATATGTTATTGTACATAATTGTGTTGAAAATAGGGCTTACCCTAATAAAAAAGTATTTCTGTATGAAAATAAATATAAAAAAAATAATACTCATTTCACATTTCTCTGTAATCTATTTGTTTCTGAATTTTGTATGCTATTACTGTATGTCACTTGCCTTACTTTCTGTAGTTTGTAATCTCCTGGGTAACACCTGAAAATAGGGTATGTACTTGTGTAGTGTGCTTACCTGGTCAATAAAAACTAAAATAGAGAAGGAAGGAAGGAAGGAAGGAAGGAAGGAAGGAAGGAAGGAAGGAAGGATCATCTGTAGCCAAGCAGCCATGCTAGCCATCCAGGGTGCACCACTGCATAACCTGTAGGGCTTAATCCCTGTGAACCCCACACCTCCCCTCTGGGAGTGCCCATACCCACTCTATTGTTCTGCTGTGCTGTTAACTTCTAACTGTTGCAGACAGACCCTCTGGAGACCAGGACCCAGGGGCTCACAAGTGCTACATCCCAGACATGGTGACTTACCACCACATCCAGGCCCAGCAGAAATACCCTGGCCCAAGCTCTCCAGAGGCCTTGTGCCCCCACTCACTGCCGGGAGCTGTTGCTCTCTCCTTCTTCAAAAACCTTCCCTCAGTGTTGAAACAGGAGTTGTTGTTAGAGGATTCTGATGTGAACATTGTTAGTCATTATGCAGGATACACGAGTACAAACACCGCTGGACCACTGAGTAAAAATAATTATTTTGTTAAAAACTAAAATTAAATCTTACAAAAATCATGTATGGGGGGGACAGCCAAATGCTGCACCTTATATATTGGTACACTCACCATGCACAGGATCTGGATTTGCAGGCTACAGCTGTGGAGAACATAAGTCTGCAGCACAAGAAGACTCACAATACTCCAAAAGTAAATGCAGGTGACTTTATTGTGAGCAAAAGAGAACACACAAACTGATGGAACCCCAGCACTTCAAATCCTTAGAGATTCTTCATGTGGGGGGAGAGCTCTGGCACCAGATCCCATATTTAAGCCAAGCTATTACTGATAAAGCCCATCAGTACATCAGCATTTGATAATGTGAGGTGCCAGAATTACTAAGCCCTTGTCAAATAAATAAAGTGACAGTAGTACTATTCAGATGTGTGTGTGTGTCTATCTTTAATAGCTGGCAAGGATTTTTTTTCACGGGCAGAGAAAGTTGATATTCATCGTAACAACCAGTTGGTTGTTACGACAAACATGCGCTCAGCAAAACAGAGCACAGCGCGTGCCCCACAGCTGCTCTTCTCTCAGTCACTCGAACAACCGCCACAGTTGAAAAATAAATTCTTTCCCCATGACCTCCTGAGATAAATTTAGCTTACTTGCCAAGCAGTCCTGGTAGCAGGCACTGGCATCAGACTTTACAGTGTCAAAAAAAGTTCTCTGACCCAAACAATAAAAAAAGTGTTTTACAATGAGTGGCCGCTTTGACATCTCCTTGTCAGAATCCAGACACAGTTTCATAGAAGAGCAGGATGGGAATGAGCTGCACATGTGTAAGATGTACTTTCCTAAAGGCACAAATGTAGTAATTGTTTTTTCATATAAATGTTCCCTGCTGTTGTAATGTTGCATTTAATAAGGCTTTGATCATTATTTATAAAAGTCTATTATTTTCTAAAACATTTATATACAACAGGCGCCTGAACTTGGGTTGGAAAAAAATGTCTTGCCAGTTTATTATAAAAAATAAAAGATGGGAAAGTGTGTGAAATGAGAACTTAATCCACCCCCAAGGGGAGGGATGCTTTCATAAACCCCTTGGACTTCGCCCTTGGGGTTTATGTAGCATCCCACCCCTCTGGTGTGCATTAAATTCTCATACCACACTCTTCCCCATAAATTATTCTCTATATCTGTGTGTGTATATATATATATATATATATATATATACACACACACACACACACGTATACCGTATATATATATTTATACAATAGGGTGGGATCTTCTAGAGTGTGATAAATGGAGATATCTTCACTGGAGTGTGATAAATGATGATGACATCACTACTGTGATAATAAATGCTGTTTATCCATACTGTGCTGTCACCACTCACTCACTACAACCCACATTCTAAATGAAACTGCTTAGGTTCTCTGTCTCACTGAAGCCTGCAAGTTACTTAGCATTGCAAAGTACACTTATCTGTCTGCTGTTGTGTTCCTGAAACTCCCAGACCATTAATGTGTTGCTACCAGCTTCACAGCCCACATTTTAAATGAAACTGCTCAGGTTCTCTGTCTGAATGAAGCCTGCAAGTAACTCAGTTAGCATTGCAAAGTACACTCAGCTGTCTGCTGTGGTGTTTCTAAGACCCACAGCCCATTCAGAAAAACTCACACACACTCACACCACACACAGAAAGAGCAGAAAACACACAGAAAAAATATTTCAAAATCTCCTACCCCTATTGTATAAATTGCACACATGATGTGCAGATCGTGTGCTATGGAAAATATTCTCACTCCTGCAGAGTGAGCTCTGGATACTCTCACTCATGCCTTCGGCACATGAGAATATTTTCCATATCACACTCCTGCCCATCATGTATCCTATCTCTCTCTCTCTCTCTCTCTCTCTCTCTCTCTCTCTCTATATATATATATATATATATATATATATACTGTATGTATATATATATATATAGATATAGATATATATAATACTGGTATAATTGTGCCAGAATTGTTAGGGTTGCCTATCCACTTCTATGTCAAAACCAAGATTTTGCACTTTAATAACTTTGCAACCATACAACCAATGTGCCCAAACTTTTTCATGCACTGTCTGGTACTACAGATCTCTGGATCTGGCAAGTTTCATTCCAGTCAGTGGCACGTTTCAGAGCTGTGGAGTGCCACAAACTGTTAAATTTACCATTTTGGTGCACATTCTTTGCTCATTCACATCTCCGAAAGGGTTTGGGAGTTTGGTTTGAAATTGTTAGGGTATATGAGATCTGGGTTGAAGATGTGTCTTTTGAAGATTTGGTGAAAAATATTAATCTGTTCAAAAGTTATAAAGCTTTAAAGTTTCCTATTATAGCCTATGGGAAAAAATATATGTGCCCTGCGAAAGCAGTTTCTGCTTTCACGAAAGCACTTTTTGCTAACTCAAATGGAAAAGTTAGTGCCATGCTGCCACCATCTTGTTTTCAGTTAGCAACAGGGAAAAACACTGTAATTCAAAAATACTACCCACTGGTAAACACAACAGTTGTGTTTACCTAATCAAGACTCAAGGAACTCAATTATGGCCATAGTTTTTTAAACTAGAGGCCGGAAATCTTTTTTTTTTAATCAGCCCTTAGTGGTGTCACAAATTTTCAGCACAATATTTGCAAAACTGCCACAAATTTGTGGCAGTTTTTGTGCAAGTAACAGCACTGTTGCATGCAAACTGTCACAAATGTGAGGCACTTTTCACAAAAATTGCTGAAAATTTACAGCACTACTTGAATAAAAAAAAAATAAAATCAGCCCTGTAAATGTCCAAACTTTTTTGTGCACATTTCTTTTCCAAAACTAAGCCCAGAATCATACTCCTCGTCCCCCTTTTAGGTAAACACCTGTTGGTATTTACCTAATAAAAGGATCTTTTCTCCTTTTATTTCCTCCAAGGGGGCTGAGGCATGTTGTATAGATAAAAAAAGTTTCTGGCAACATCGGAGTGCCCAGTCCCCATGTCAGTGGTAGATATTCCCCCATGAGTGTGGGACACTGGGTAGCCCACTCCCAGTGTCCCCAGTTATGTCCTCCCCAGTACTGTGAGACACTATGGAGACCACCCCCAGTGTCCCGTTGCTTCCAGTACCTGTAAAAAAAGAAAACAGTCCCCCAAAACATCTTTTTTTTGTCACCCTGAAAAAAAGAAAATGGTGCCTCATCGTCTCCCCATCCCCCCTTCCCTATCCTAACCTCCCACTGAGCAGCCCACCACCCACATCCCCCCTTGCCCTATACTTACCACTGGAGATCATCTTCTGTCATCTTCTGTGGACCAGGACACGTCACACTCTTCAAAGCTGAACCGTGAACTGAAGAATCAAGGTAAGTGCAGTATAATGGCTATCAATGGCATTTTGAACTCATGTTCATATCTCAGCCAGTTTTAGGTATTTCTGAACCAAATTTCAAAATGGGCTTCTTGGGAACCCAGCTCATGAACAATGTCACTGTATTTTCATTAATCTGACCCATAAGGTGATTTTGCAGTCACTGCGTGAAATCATCTTTTGGGACTGAGTAACAAAATGACAGTACCAAGGTTCATAAGGTGGGCTCCCAAAAAGCCCATATTGAACTTTTTTTGCAAAAATACCCCCAAATACCAGAGTTACAGTATATGTGGTTGTTTAAATGTTCCTACACCTGCGTGTAACTTTGGCAATTTTTAGTATTTTGCCACCAAATTTTCGACATAGCCATTTTTCCCACCACATCATGAATAGTAAGCTGTCATTTTTTACATCCTGCCTGAAATCTGTTTTCTCACCTCTGGTGTGGAATGATGCTTTTGCTGTGCGAAATCACTTTTTGGAACTGATTAACAAAATGACAGTGCCAGTGTCCATGAGGTTGGGTACCAAAAAGACCATGTTGAAAATTTGGTGAAAAAAATTCTGAAAAATACTCAAGTTATTTGCATCCATTGAATTTATTATATGCACATGCATAACTTTGGTACTTTTCAATATTTTGCCACCAAATTTTCAACATAGCTATTTTTTCACACCACCTCATGAACTGCAGCTGACATATTTCACATCCTGCCTGAAATGTGTTTTCATACCTGTGGTGCAGAATGGTGTTGCAGTTGCTCATAATTACATTTTCAATCAATCAATCAAATTTTATTTATAATGCGCTTTTCAACATATCAAAGCAGAAGTACAAAACAGCATCTTACATAATAAATAATAACATAAAAACAATAAAAAGCAGCAATAAACCTATCCAAATGCTAATTCAAATAGATAACTCTTCAGGGACACCTTAAATGATTCCGTGGACAGGCACTCTCTAATCTGATGAGGTAGAGAATTCCACAGGGTTGGGGCCATAAAAAAAAAAGCTCTGGCCCCAGATGATTGAAGATGAACCCTGGTAATCTCTAGCAATCCCCCTTCAGCGGAGCACAGTGGGCGGAGAGGGCGGTAGGGTCGAAGGAGATCTTCCAAGTAGCCCGGTCCCTGACTGTGTAGGGTCTTATAGGTCAGCAACGAGACCTTGAAGGTGATTCTCCACCGCACTGGCAGCCAGTGCAGTTCACGCAGCACAGGAGTGATATGGCAAGTTCTTGGTAGCCCAGTCAACAACCTGGCTGCAGCATTCTGCACCAGCTGCAGGCGACAGAGATCCACCCCTGGCAACCCTAGATATAGAGCATTACAGTAATCAAGACGCGAGGAAATAAAGGCATGGACCAACACAGGAAGGTCATCATGTGGAACAAGGTGTTTTATCTGGGCGATATTCCTCAGATGGTAAAAGGAAGACTTGACAGCAGTAGATACCTGTGTCTTCAACGTTAACTCACTGTCAAGAATTACATCCAGATTCCACACCTGTTCAGAAGGTCTCAACTGGTTACCCCCTAACACAAGGCCAGAGGGGACCCAGGAGTCAGCTTCTCTACATGATGACTCGGGTCCACAACCAACACCTCAGTCTTATCTGGATTTAGTTTCAACCAGTTAGCACTCATCCAGTCCTCAGTCTCAGCGAGGCAGTTATTAAAGACCGATAAAGCGTCATTTTGTTCAGGTAAAAAGGACATATAGAGCTGAGTATCATCTGCATAGCAGTGAAAACTCAGCCCATAATGCCTTACAATGTCTCCCAATGGCAGCATATACACTGTGAACAACATGGGGGAAAGCACAGAACCCTGCGGCACCCCACAGGACAGAGCAAAGGGAGTAGAGGAAAAAATTCCTGAGACTATCCTCTGACTTCTGCCTGTGAGGAAAGAGTGGAACCATCTGAGGACTGTCCCCAACAGTCCACAGAGCAGCCGCAGGTGATCCAGCAACAACCCATGGTCCATGGTATCAAATGCTGCAGAGAGATCAAGGAGGACCGGGATCGAACGGCTCCTCAATCTCTCGCTATTAGGAGATCATTAAGTAACCGAACCAACGCTGTCTCGATACTATGCCTCTTCCTGAAACCGGACTGGAGAGGATAATAGACCTCATGGGTGGTAAGAAAGTCATTGAGCTGCAACATGACTACTTTCTCAATAACCTTGCCCAGAAAGGGCAGGTTAGAGATCGGTCTGTAGTTAGCGAGACAGTCTGGGTCAAGGGAAGGCTTCTTTAAAAGGGGTGTCACAAAAGCCTCTTTCAAAGACTCCGGAAACACCCCTTGGTCCAAAGAGCACCAGACGATCTCAGCAAGGATTGGTCCGATCACATCCATGCACCCCACAAGGAGGCACGTGGGACCAGGATCCAAACTACAGCAAGTCGGTCGCAAGCCCTGGACAATCTTCATGATATCCATGATCGCTGGCTGGTCAAAATCTGTCCAGGCAGACTGAGGGCTTGTAACCCCACATCGATCACTGCCACGCTCATTAGAACTCTGCCTTCTTACGGGAGATTTCTGATTGATAGTCCACATAATGGGCCATCAATCTAAGTCTGTCACCTTCCAGGCCAGATTTCCGCCAACAGCATTTCAATCTTCACCCCATTCTCCTCAACTCCCTCAATGTTCCATCAAACCATGGGCACCAAGGGCGAAGGGAGAGGGGGCGAACACGGACAGGCGCTATTTTGCTTTGCATTTCGCAATTTCTCTGTACTGGGGGACCTGAGGTGGGGTAATAAGATGGCTATGCTGACAATTTGATCACTGTTGTTTTACACATGGGCGCGGGGCCCAGAGGGCCATGCGCTTCCACACCTACATATGCATGCGCATCTAACTAGAGACTGGAGCCCAGGGTTCCAAGGACCCTGCGCTCCCACAGTAAAATAAGGTTACTGTTTTACTGTCTCAAAAAGTAAGGAAATTCTTTAAAAAAACTTTGTTAATGCATCAGTTAGTTTTCCTATTACAGCGACAAAAGTATGGGAATTCAGTGTTAGAGTTACTACCCCTACCACGCCCAAACCCCCTCCACCCTCCACACACCAACAGACACTGGGGGGGGTGTGTCATGAGGTTGTCAAGCCTAACTCTCACCCCATTCTACTCTACTGTAGCATGTCAACTTGTTTACAGATGGAATGGGGTGAGAGTTGGGCCTGACGAACCCATGGCACACCCCAACGTCTGTTGGTATACTGTATATTCTCTGCAAAACAAATTTCATTAATGCACTAATTAGTGTTAAAGTTATGAAAGTAGGGAAATGTGGCATTAGAGTTTCCAACCCTAACAGCTCACCCCCGGCCTGCAGGCAGCTGGAGGTGTGGGGTGTGCCTTGCCATTGTCAGCCTTAACACTCACCCCCATTCCATGAGTAAGCTGAAATGGGTACAGTATATAAGAATGGGGTGTGCATTAAAGCAAAGATTTTTTGCAAAGAATTTCCTCACTTTTTGAGAAAGCATAATCATATTCTTATCTGGCTATGGGAGCACAGGGCCCTGCGCTCCCATCCATCCATAATTTTTGATATACAGTAGTATAATCCTATCCTTATTGCCCTGTGGGAGCACAGGGTCCTCTGGGCCCTGCACTCCCATCACTCCATAATCGTATCCTTATTTGCATGTGGGAGCACAGGGTCCAGTCCATAATGGTATTCTGCACTCCCATCCATGCATTATTTTTCAGATACAGTAGTGGTATCCTTATTTGCCTGTTTGCTCCCATCCTGTAGTGTACAGCATCAAGTTGCAATCTTATCCTATAGAAAACACAGCAAAATTTGAAAGCTATGTAACTTGACACAAAATTATTATATTTTCTCGAAACCACCAAAAGGCACATTGGTAGCACAAGCCCCTGCTATCCTGAAAATTTCAGAGCAAAATTGTAAACCATTTCTTAATATCATAATGACAAAGAAACTGCTCTGTAGATCTTCCAGTACAATGTTATCCTATGGAAAATCAACCAAAATTTAAATCTGAATAACTCCAAGCCAAAGTAATATATTTTCACCAAACCAGCAAAGGCGCATCTGTAGAGGAAGCCCTTTTACCCTGAGAATTTAAGTTCAGAATTCCAAACTATTTATTTGTTATAAAGTGACAAAGAAACAGCTATATAAAATATTTTCTCAAATTGCAAAACAGAGTTCGGTTTCACAAATACTTTTTCACAATTTGCAGCAAAAGAAAATCCTTTTTCTCAAATTGCGAAAAAAGGATCCTGTTTTGCGGTGAAAGTTTTCCACGATTTGTGAAAAACAGGATTTCTGTGGCTAAGAAAAGTACATTTCTCACAAAGTAATCAAAAAACTAACCCCAGAAGACCAGAATTAGGTAAACACAAATGTGGGTGTTTACCAAAGCCCTGTATTATTTTTTAAATGTAAGTTTGTTTCTCTTGCTACTGGAAAATAAGATGGTGACAGCACAAACTAGGATCCCTCATTTGCTATCAAGAATCCTGTTTTGAGCCTCACATCTAACTTTCCCATAGAAAATAATGGCAGACTTTAAAATTTAATAACTTTTGAATGGATTAATATTTTTTTGATCTATGACGCTGACGTGGTAACAAATCAATCAATCAATCATCTTTATTTTATCAGGTGAAACACCATTGAGGAAGACTCATTTGCAATGTGGACCTGGGTAGGTCATATACAAATCTATACAAATTACAGAAAGGCAACAAACAGAAAAATACAGGTACAAATAAAGTATGCAAAATACAGTGCATTGCTACCACTACAATAAGGACTTTTTACATGGCAATAGATACAATATATACACTACAGTTTTATAGAGATTAGGCAAGGGGAAAGTAGGGGTAATAGAGGCAAGGAGGTGGCCAGGAGGAGAGGTAAGAGGATGAGGTGAGAAGGGGAAGGGAGGGCAGGGGGTGACTAGAAAGGGGAGGAGAAGGGAGGGATAGACAAGTGAAGCACAAGGAATGGCAAAGCTGAGGGGTACTATGCAAAGATCACAGTAGTATGCAGCACCTATCTGAAACAATTGCAGGATTCCCCGAATGAGCATGAGAACAGACTTAAAGAGGCTCATATTTACCAGTATAGCAAGCTTTCAAGTCTTTTGCATTATATTCCATATCACTGGAAAGGCTTGGCTTATGGCCTCTGCACCATACCACGTCCTGAACTTCGGGACAATCAGATAAATGACGGAAAGACTTCTCAGTACATAGCAACCAGTGGAGGAGACTGACAGGCAATCAGAAATATATTGAGTAAGTTTCTTGATTAGAGTCCTGTAGGTCCAGAGGACTGCGTTCTTATGGCTTCTTAATCTAAAAGAACACCAACCAACCATAAAGTGTGTAATGGTGAGTAAGATGTGGTGCTCCAGTTAGAAATCTAATAGCCCGATGATAGAGTATATCTAATTTGCACAGGGCAGTGCTTGGACCTTGGCCATAGATGACATCTGTATAGTCCAAGAGCGGGAGGAATGTGGTTTGTACCAGTCTGACTTTTGTATCTTGTGTAAGCAAGTTCTTAATCCTGAAAAAAGAGTCCAAGCCTGTTTTAATTTCTCAGCAAGCTCCTCAACATGATCCACAAATGACAGTTTGTGATCAATCCACAGACCCAAATACTTGAATTTCGTCACAAATTCAAGGGACTCCTCTAGTAGAGTGGTAACCTGTGGGGCTGTTGTGAAGTTGCATGCTTTTAATGCATAGGCTGGGGGTAACAATAACATTGCCTTAGTTTTTTTTGCTTTAAGTAATAACTTTAAATGCAGAAGATTTTTCTGTAAGATGTTAAAGTTGACTTGAAGATCTGTAAATGCTAACTCTGGGGTAGGCCTGTCAATATACAAGACCATATCATCAACAAATAGATGTATATAAGCCAGTTTGATCCCTGAATTGATGTTATTTATATATCTCACGATTAACAAGGGGCCTAGAATGGACCCTTGCTGGACTCCTCTTAATAAGGGGTTAAGTGGGGAAAGGTTCCTTCAAGCCTTAACTCTTTGATGGTGATCTGTGAGTCCTCAACTGCACCGGGAACCCGTTGACACCCTCAACCATGCCACGACCCCAAACCGACCAGCAACACTGAAACGCACAATGTGGAGGGCTGTGCCCCCCCGCACCCCTCCCCCCACTGTAGATATCTAACTCCACATCACACAGACAGTGAAGTTAGATATTTACCTCCATTGCCCTAAAGTGTCTCATCACAAAACCATCATCGCTGCCGACATAGGCGCAGTAAGGGTTTCACTGTGGGGGGTTCAGTGTACCGGTGTCACTGTAATGATGGTATACCATATTTTTTTACCAAACTTTCAAAAGACACCACTGTTATCCAAGTCCTACATGGCCTATAAATGTCAGACCAATATTCCACACCGTTATTGTGCAATGTTATGACAATTTGACAAACAAACGGTAATTTACACATTCTTTGACACTCCATATCTCCGCACCTGCATATTCAGCTGGAACGAAACTTGTCACATCAAGATATCTTTGGTTCCTGATGACACATACTGCATTCCATGCAAATCGCTTGAATGGTTGTGAAGTTATTAAAGTGCACATTGCGATCAAAAATCCTGTTTTGTGATCAAGAGTCCTGTTTCGAGCCTCACATCTAACTTTTCCCATAGGAAATAATGGGAAACTTTAAAATGTAATAACTTTGGGACAGATTAATATGTTTTCACCAAACTTTCAAAAGGCACTACTGTGACTCAAGACCTATATACCCTAAATATTTCAGACCAAAATTCCACAACGTTTTTGTGCAATGCAGTGACAAAGAATTTGACAAAAAAACAGTAATTTACACATTTTTTGAGACTCCACATCTCCGCACTTGCACATCTAACTGGAACAAAACTTGTCACATTGAGAGATCTTTGGTGCCTGATAGGACATGCCAAATTTCATGCAAATCACTTAAACGGTTGCAAAGTTATTAAAGTGCAAAAGCTTCAGATCAACACAGAAGTGAAGATTTAGCCCTAACTATAGGGGCAGGACCGCGCCCCTATAAGATATATACACACACAGTGGAATCAGCCATGTTGAACTGCAGTAACAATGCTGAAGCACAGTAATTTGCAGTAATGACATCACAAAATCCTGCATGACAAAAAGGCTTAATTACCATTGACTTACGATGACCCCTGCAGTGAACTGCAGCCTTCTGTGATATTCTGCACCATTTCTGCGTTTCATCCTGGCTGTCACATCTGTGTATATGTAAGGAATAAGACATGATGAGATGTGGTTTATGGGCAGATAAGAGCATGATCCAGGTGTGTAAAAAGACACGAGGTGCTTGTGCCGAGTGCCTTTAGTACCTAGGAAGTGCTCTCATCAGACCATAAACCACACCTCTGAGTGTTTTATTCTGCTTATAAAATGGGTCCCCCATTGTAAACCCTGTCCTAGAAAATAAATCAATTATTTAAAGATGTCTGATAAACATAAGTGTTAAAATTTAGGTTAATTAAGGTATAAATATGAAAAAAATAATCCTTGCTCAGCTATTAGCGGGCTTTGTGTCTCACTCTCCCCCCCCCCACCATACTCCATTTCTCACTGCACACACACAGATTTCATTTTTAGTTTTTTACATTTTATTTATATCTTTCTTTTATGCTTTTTTAGCTGTGTCACCGAGATGTTAGTGATGTTAGTGATCAGGACGCCTGCTCAAGTAAATGCTGGTTTCAAAGGCAAACCATGAGTTCTAGAGTGGCTCCTTTAAATGGCTTTCTCATCACTGAAGTTTTATTGCTCGCCCCATTTGCTTGCTCTGTAAGGGGGGGGTGATTTCAGCACTCGGGGAGATCTGAGGATTTCAGCACTTGGGGGCAGGGGCAAGACACTTGCAAGGAGGATGGGATACCGGAGAAATGATAGGACTGAATAGGAAGCTACAGCAGTGAAAACAGAGGTACACCACCAGTTAGAATTTAATAATAAAATTGTTTTGCCTGTAGTTTCAGGACCAAGAGGTGGGCGAGCTGCTTGGCTGCTGGGGCAACGGGTGGGGTTGTCAGGTGAATGACGAGGCAGTGATATGAAATCTCTGACTGCAGGTCAGAATTTTTTTTAAACTGATTGGCAGGTATGGATCTCTGGCTGTGCAGTATCCTTGACAGCCTAACTAGGACCAGTTGCCAGATAATAGCTGGATAAGAGCACGCCAAAATGTGGCTCTTATCCAATCAAAAAACAGGACATTTTCTACCCATTTTACATATATATATATATATATATATATACACACACAAATACACACACACATACCAATAATGTGTCAGGATACAAAACTAGTAAGCGATAAGGACACAAGCAAGATATTGGAAGGAAAAGATAGCCGAATATTGTTATTAATCAAAATGTAGCTAAAAATCTAGAAAATCAGTCAAAGTGAAATGCTACACCTAGTATTTAAATACAAATGAGGCTATCACAATAAGGGCATCGGGTTGTTGAAGGATTCCAGAAAAAGAAACATCTGAAAAATCAGGAAGGATTATATTAGCAAGCAAGAGACTTCAAATTTCATAATAAGCAAAATACACCCTTCTTATTTTATGAACAACATAAATCAGAATTGGCTGGTCTGCGGAAACTTAGAAGAATGAAATGACATCCCAATTATTGTTTAACCCCAAGAGGGAAAGGCACCCAAGGAAACAATGTGCCTACTTTCCCTACTGTAGCTGTGGGGCCAGCATACATAGAGTATGCATCCCAGAGGACAAGAACATATACCGCGTGCACACAGCGAATGGAGGTGCTGACCAAATATTGTCTCATTAACAAACTCCTGCCACTGGTTTTATGCATGCTGTGCAACGGAGGTAACATACAGCATCTTGCTTCTGGAGAGCTGTCTTTTTTATCTTCTGGATCACACCATGGACCTGTTTGAGCTTGGAGTGGTGAGCTATGGATTGTTTTGATGAATTTTGTCACATTTGACAGACTCACAATATGTATGTTTGTTTCACCTATGTGCTAACTTGATGATTCTTTCACTTCCTATTCACCCATTTTCTTTGAACTGTAATACGCGATATCTCTCTCTCGCTCTTGCTCTCTTTCTCTCTCCATGTGTATTTCTGGTGTGTCCTTTGGCAGTTATGAAACGTTATGAACCTGATGTTTTGTAATTTGAATGCTGCCACTTTATCATATTAATTACAGTATATCGCTTGCTGCCTTGGACCCACACCCCGACACAGCGTCACATTAAAGAGACATTGTCAACCCTTTTTGCATCATATTATTTCTAGCTGAAAACCCACATTTTGTGATTGCTTACCTTCTCTAAAACTCATAGAAGCTGTTGGCTGTTTGATCTGCTTCTTCTCTTAGTAGAATGGAAATGCATGGAAACTGAGTAATTATACCAAACCTTGTTTTGCTTCAAATCCTTCTTGCATGTATCCTGAGCCTTAGGAACACCCACAAACAGTGCAGTCACTCATGAAGCAATAGTCTCATCTCCTCCCACAGCTTCATGAGTGGCTAGATTGTGTTAGGAGCATTCCCAGTTCCAGGAAAGATGCAGTGGAGGTTGATCAAAGAATGTAAACAAACACATTTGTGTGTGGTAACACCAGCACGGTAGGCAGTCCAGAAAAAAGGAATCCGAATCAAACTACCAGCTTCACCAGCAGCCTCTACAGAATGTAAGCTATAATAACATATGTTTTTTTAATCTAGGAATAATCTGAGGCCTAAAGGGGGTTTACAGTGTCCCTTCAATTATACAGAGTGCCAGGGTTTAGTGCCTTAGTTATGTACCCTTGTACTTTTGGGCACTGACTAAATAAATCTCTGTTTGCAACAATTGCATGTTATTGCTTTAGACTTCTGTGATTATCCCACACACCTGAGTGTGACTTTTTCTCTTTTGATACTTTCCATCTCAGGATTGGGTGGTCCACATGCTTTACTACATTATTGCATCCCTGTGGATAGAGGAGATGGCAGTGAAGGGTAGGAGAGGGAAGAGGTATTGAGGAGCTGACACATGAGAAGTGATGCAAGTTGCTCAAAGCCTGGCACTTCAGATCTCAGGTGTCAGGAGAAGAATGCAAAGGAAACAGCCAGTCCTATTGCTAAAATATGGCTGTCTGTATGGCTGCAAACCTTTGGATCTGATCCAGCTGGGCCCTTCACCAACCTCACACTGGCCACGGCCAACAAACCACAGTACCATTTTTGCAAACATTTTATGTTCCCATGTGCAATCAAGCACTATGTGAACAACTGGCATAAGCCATGAGCCACATAACAGCAAGTGAAGCAATGCTTCATTGCACAGTTATGGACACTTTCCTGAGTGTAGAAGGTACTGCAGGTTGTATCTCTATAACTTGTGGAACAGCTGTTTATATTTATTAGTTATAGAAGTCTTTACTACTAACATAACTGAAGACCCCAGAGATAGATACAGTTTTACATCTGCACTATTTTGTGGTAGAAAATAAAGACATATTTGAATGGCACTTTCTCTATACATTATATTCCAAAGTGCTATGGACGAGATGAGAGACTGGCAGTGAAGCGATTGTAAACAAGTATGGCCATTTCACACATCAACGCCCACACACAGCCTTGGACAACTGGATGAAACAGTTTTATGAGAAAGGGAATGTTATCCAGGGCATTGGGGAAAGTCCCCTACTCTGAGGTAGGGGGCGCTGTAACCCAGTTCTGTGATGGAATCATCAGTATTGACCGAGGTGGAGAAGGAGACACAGGCAAGAAGAGGATTGATGACCCAAATAGAGAGGGAATCCATGGAGGAAGAACCCAAGACAGGCACAATTTGTGTGTCTATGGAATCCCTGGTGGAACCTGAACAGGTTCAGGAGAAAACAGGAGAGGCAGCAGCTGTTAACCCTTGGGCAGAACTGTATTCAGCAGAGTCAGACTCCATCATGGACCCGGAGTTGATGCAGGAGAGCAAGCAGCTAAAAAAGGACATGGCTGAGCGTCGTCAAGTGATACTTATGATGCTAGCACAGGATGAGGAAGAATATTCGAGACAGAAGGCAGGGATCCAGAAGAGACAGCACAGCTTCTCACTGCAGGATTCCAGGAAAATGTCAGTTTTGGAGGTTCCATTGGCAGCATCTGGTTCCCAGATGGAAGAGGTTTTGGGACGGGATCGGGAAGCAGAAGTGATCGAAGGAAGTGGTAGCAGTCAATCTGTGAATGAAGTACTGCAGGCAGCATCTAGAACAGGTCTGAAAACAGTGGCGGAGCAAGTCTGCGCCTCCTTTAATTTAATCACAGGTCAACAACAGGGAGAGGCTGAGGATTGGTCTCCGGATACTGCACTACAAGTAGCGGGCTGGCGAAGGACTGTAGCTGGTGGTTGGGAGCTGGATCCTTCCTGGGACTTATCACAAACTTTGGATCTACCTTCAGACTCCATGCCTACAGGTGCTGTACCAGGTAGGGGGGAATATGATTTCGATGAGGAGGCTGTTCATCTGAAGGAGAGTGCTACACGGGACTGTGTGGGAGATGCCAGTATTGAAATGGAAGGAACTGATGTCCTCAGTAAAAATACAGTCCCTGAATTAGAACAGGAAAAGCAGAGTTGATAGGTTGTACAAATGGGGACTGGATCTGCAATAGGGGGGTCCCAGAAAATGAGGGAGATGTATAGTCAAATGCACAGGAGAGTGAGGCACAGGAGGCCATGGGGGTTTCTGAAAACTTATCCCGGGGGGCCTGACAACCTTAGCAGCTCCATGTACACCTCCTACAGGTACTAGTGCATGGTCTGAGAGAAGGGAAGTGGGGTATCCGAATAGGGGCCCAAGACATGATCAGGCTGACTCTCACTATCTGTCCAGGTCAGAGAATCAAAGACCAATATATTCTGAGCTCTTTGATAGAACTGAACCTTTACCTAGGTGAAATGCTGTGCGATTAAGATACAGAGGGGGCAAGGAATTCCACCCTGATTGGCTTTTGTTGGCAAAACTTTGATTAAAGAGAGCATGAGGTTTATGGCGTCAGGGGTATATGCACTCATTCACATATCTGGCGAAGATACCTTCAATATTAGCTTTCACCAACCACATAGCCTGGACAAATTCTGTTCATTTTACAACCAACTTAAGTTTTCTACTTTGTGGTCCCCCTTTCTAGCCATCTCTTTATCCAAATCCCTGATACGATCTGTGATGGTGATGTTCAGAAATGAGAATGTTTATGTCACTGATATCACACACTGGGTGCAACAAAAATGCGATGTGCTCAGTGCTCCTGAAGCCATCATGGACTCAGAGCATTTTTGGACTGGCAGGTGGAAATTCAAAGTTTGCCTCCACCAAGTTCCAGAGTGTGTAGTCCATATCCCCAATAGTTTTTTTTATGGGGGCAGACAAAGGGTGTGTTTTCATCCGGGCCAGCCCAAAGCCTGTTACAGATGTGGGGCCCGGACACACCTCTCCAATATGTGTGACAAAATGAGATGTAGTATCTGTGGAGAGTGTGACTATATCAGCATGCAATGTGCCAACCATGCGAATTGCAATTTGTGCGAGGAACATGGTCATGTGTTCAGAAACTGTCCATGGGCAGCGCATAACAAGAGGTGCACAATTAACCCTGATGATCTGATTAGATCTGCACAACAGAAAGGGCCTGAGCAAGAGAGGGCAGCAGTGTTGAGCCAAGAGGTGCTGCTTCAACCCCCGCCCATGGGTCCTGAGCCTTATGAAAATTTGGCTCAGAGTGGTATGGTGGGCCCCCCCACACACACACACACACATCAGAGGAAAGTGTGGAGCGGATGCAGGATCATGAAGAGCTGACCTCACCAGTCATGGATCAGGTGGTTCAACCAGCAGATCATGGAGTGGATATGCCACCCCGCCACCCCACCCCCCCAGTTGATAGACGGCAAAGTCTTTGCAGCGCCAAGATGGAACAGATGTCAAATGTGGTGGAATGCAACAATAAATATGATGGTTGGGAGATGGACATAGAGCTTATTTCACACAAGGATGATAACTTTTCAGATGTTCTCTCGGTCTCTGAACAACCACCCACGGAGGACATTTCCAAGGTTTCTCAGAAAACTGGAGGCAAAAAGAAAAAGGAGAAAACACCTTCATGATCTTTTCTTTCCCGTATTTATTTTCCTCTTCCCTGGTTTTATTTGAATGGACACTTTTTCTTTAGTTTCTTTAAACGCCTGTAGCATAAAGAATGCTTATAAGCGCTTCAAGCCTGTTTTCTTATTTGCATGATTTGAAAGTTGATGTCATTTTCTTAGGAAACATGGCTAGATTCTATTTCATTGTTGAATATGGTTCAGAATTCTTGGACATGGGGGCCTTCATACTGGTCCTTTGGGCCAGACTGGGCAGATGGAGTTGGGGGTTTGTTTTCAGGTGCTGAGTTCCGTTTCCAAAAACTGGTGGATTTGATTCAAGGGAGAGTATTGATTGTGGATGGTTTACGGCAATTTTATCTGAGCCGTTTTATTGTGGTGTGTGGCCCACAGATTAAAACCAAGAGGGTAGAGTTGTTTAATATGGTGCAGCCCTATCTGATGACAGCGAAAAATGTGTATATGGGGGGTTTTAATTGTACGGTAGATGCCCAGGACCACAAGATAAGGGGGAAGAAGGTATATACCAATTCTAATGCTTTTAAAAAAATTCTTACTGTAACTGATCTACTAGATGTATTTGAAAAATCTAAGCCCAAGATTATATTTTCCTTTGTTAGAAGCTCTTTTGTACAAAGATAGATTATATTTTTGTGACTACAACTTACTCCTCAGAGTGCCAAAGCTATACCGGTTGAGTTTTCCGACCATTTGTTGGTAAAGGC
This sequence comes from Neoceratodus forsteri, assembly GCA_016271365.2. Taxonomy (NCBI): domain Eukaryota; kingdom Metazoa; phylum Chordata; order Ceratodontiformes; family Ceratodontidae; genus Neoceratodus; species Neoceratodus forsteri. The sequence continues at coordinate 618,007,318 of CM028133.1, forward strand.
GGTAGTTTCTTTGCACCCTAATTATATCTGACCTCTTAGCAGATGGCGATTTAATATCTCTTTGCTGCCAAATTTAAGGTTTAGTAGCCAGATGTTGATTTTATTTATGGCAAGGGTGTTAACCATTTGTCTATGTGAAAATATTGCAATATGGTGGGAAGAAACTAAAATAGATATTTTTTTTTTTTGTGCAGTTATCTATTTTTCTCCTCCTGGAGACCTCTGCATCCCTATTGAGTGCCACCCCCGTACCCGACACCGGGTATGAGACCCCCTCCCCTAGACCCCACAACTTACCCTTCATGGCAGGGGGTTGGGAGTGACCCAACCCACCGGACCGGATTTAGTGTTCGGGGAGGTGCCTTCCTGAGCTGTCGCAGAGGGGACCATCGTCATCCTCACAGAGGACTCCCATTTTTCTTCTTTCCTTACCCCAGGTCTCGGCATGCAATGGCACCAGTGGCGGCGTGCACACTCCGTGGCATCCTCCTGGCGCCTGCAGGCCGCTCCCACAGATTCAATGCTGGCGTGCCACCTCCCAGCCTCTGCTAGGTGGCAGTCAATCACCGAGCACTGTGATCCCCCTTCCTGGAGAAGAAGAGCAGTCCTAGGGACGCTTAATCCTTCTCCTCCTCGCCAACCCCCAGTGCCCCATGTCTGTTCCTGAACATGGGTCACTGGCATGATGCAAGGTAGGGTCTCCAGCACCTCTGCCCTCAGCACCACCGGGCCAATCTAAAATAGATATTAAAGATTGTGTGAGTCTGTATGAGAAGCGTCAGGTGAATTATCATTTTTTGCAGTATCAGTGGCTAAGGAAGTCTTTATATCACTTATATTCAGACACATTTTATTTATTTATTGAATGTTTGTTGACCCAGTAAGCCCACTGGGCCTAGAAGTCCCTTTTTCAGGGTCGACCAGGGGAGAGGGTATACAGATGATAAGCAACTGATATTGAACCAGATTAAGCTGTTGATGGTATTTTTAGTGAATGTGAGAAATTTGGCCAGGACGCCGGGGAAATTCCCCATCTCTTTTTTCGATAAGTGCCATGAGATCTTTAGCATCCACCTGAACTACCACCACTCCAGGCAGATGGGACCTCAGTTTAACGTCTCATCCAAAAGACGGCACCTCAGAAGTGCAGCACCCCCCTCATGCTGCACTACAGTGTCAGTATTGGGATACTAACCTAAGTGCCAGATGTGGGAACTGAACCAGCAGCCCTTTGATCTCCTGGCCTCAGAGGCAAATGTGCTACCTACTAAGCCACTGACACTTATGTCCATACCAAACAGGGGTAGACAATGCAATTTTGAGAGCTGATCTAAAAAGTAAAATGAAGAAATATCAATATGACAGAGCCATGTCTTTACAGGCGGCCATGGCCTTTGGGACCCAGAACACCCCATATATGGATCTCTGTTCTAGTTGTAAGGATAGAAGGCTTAACTCTCATATTTACAGCATTCTAACTGAGACAGGACAGGTACTGACTACACATAATGAGCTTCACCAGGCACTGGAAGATTATTTAGCATTATGTGGTGTGTCCCATCTGGTTACACACCAGGAGGTGCTGGATTTTTGGGGTGAGGTTCAGGTTAGCCCATTATCTAAGGCTACTCAGCAACTTCTATTAAAACCTATTTTGACATCTGAAGTAGCAGATATCATAAGGACATTGAAAACGGGGGTATCACCAGGGAAAGATGGGACACCTTATGAATTTTATAAAGAATATAGGGATATTTTGGCTCCTTTACTTGCTAGAATTTATAATTCGGTGTTAATAGGAAGGGAAGAGGTCCCTATTTCCTTTTCAAAGGGGTTAGTCTCTTTTTTTTTACACAAGGGTGGGGATAAGCAGACATTAATCAGTTGGAGGCATATCTGTTTATTGAATGTGGACTTTAAGATCTTGACTTCCTTATTACAAAAACGTTTATGAGTCGCTGCTGAATAATTAATTCATCTGGCTCAGACTTGCTCTTTGACAGGGAGGAAGATTCAGGATAATTTAGTTATTATTCGAGATGTGGTTGAATATAATAAAAGGAATACTGTATCTGTTTTTTTGCTGTCTTTAGATCTGAGCAAAGCATTCGATAAGGTGCACCATGGTTTTCTATTTACAGCACTGAACTATTATGGTATTCCCCCTCTGTTTATATGGTGGGTGAATAAATTATATGGTTCAGCATCTATTACACCTTTAATACATGGCAGGGAAGGGAGAACTTTGCCAGTAAGGGTAGGGGTTAGACAAGGGTGCCCCTTAAGTCCCTTTCTGTATTTATTGGTGTTGGATCCCTTTATCAGGAAAATATTACAAAATCCTGATTAATGGGCTATCAAGTCAAGGAGGAGAGGCCGAGATGAAAGTTTTGGCTTATACAGATGATGTGTGTGTATTTTTAAAGGATGAAAAGGATGTCCGACTTTTGTTTCAGGACATGGATAGTTATGCAGCAGTTTCTGGAGCCCAGCTAAACATGGATAAATATAAGGGTTTGCAGTTGGGTAATCCTACTCTATGCTGTTCTGAGTTGGCAGGGATCAGGACAGAAACATGACCTATAAAAATTTTAGGATTATTTTTTGGACAGGAGGATAATGTCTAGAAAAACTGGGATCTGGGCCTACAGGTTTGTGACCAAAAAGTCCAACAGTGGAAAGGATGGACTTTATCAAAAGTGAAGCTGGTGCACATTATTAAGCAGTTTCTGATTCCCACCTTGCTTTATATAGGGATGGTTTTCCCACTTCCACAGAGTTATGAAACTAGGATTTTAACTATTTTTGCCAGATGCTCTGGGGAAGTCGACTGAATCCAGTCAAGAGGGTGTATACTTATTTACCTAGGACTAATGGGGGTTTGGGGATGGTGAATCCTGTTATATTTTTTCACTCCTTGTTTTGGGTCACCTCCATTCGAACTGCATTTTTCTCCACTGATTCTCTGGCAAAAGCATGGCTATGGATTTTACTTCCAGAATGTCTGAACAAATGGGTGGATATTCCTCCTAAATTAGTTTAATTAAAGAAAATACCTCTTGGCTGGAGACATTCCTTATTGAAATTGGTTACATGGTGTGTCACTAGAGAAGAACTACTACAGTCCACATTGAAACAATTGTATTGGAGGCTGATAGGAAGCATAGGAGCACCTCACCTTGTTTTCGGGAATTGTGCCCCCAGTAAACAATTGATAGTATGTAAATTGTTGCAGAATAAGAGAGCCCCTCAAAAGATGTGGGGTGTTTTATGGTTATGTACATATAGGAGACTACAAGTAAAAGGGGAAAGTATAAAGCACTGGAGGAGGAACTTAACTGTCCACATCCCGAGTGTGAGGATCAGAAGGAAACCATGGAACATTTTCTGTTTCCTTGTAGCTATTCCTCACACTTTTGGGGATATTTTTTTTATTTTATTTATTAAATTCTCGGATTACAAATACCTTTGAGCAGAAACTGCTAGTTTACAAAGGTTCCATGTCAAAGGATGAGGGTCAACATACATACAGAGGTAGTAAAAGAATGCACAATAAACAACCAAAACAACTAAAAGAAAAAATAAAGATACTCAGTTATAACATACTTTGAGATAATATTCATATAACGAGCAGCTTGAGTAGGCAGCTGGCTGCAGTAACAATAAGAGACAGAGGGTACCATAGGCAGTTAGTACTGAAGGCGTGCGACCGGGAGAGGAAGTTGGCAGGCTAATGGGCCACTGTCCGATGGTGGTGGAAAATGTCTTGTACCAGTGGAGATGCGAAGCAGGAAAGGAGTCACAAGGAAGGCCAGGTGCCAGAAGAAATGAGACTGGGAAAGGGTGGGCTGTGAGACATGAGTAAGCTGTATGCAGCCAGGAGATGTGATTTGCAGTGGATAGTGTCTTTAACTTATGAGCAACTAGTTCTGAGTGACCTTGGGCCACTTTTATTAAGATATGACAGGGGGACTGTGGAAGTTCTATTTGCTAATTGAATGTATTATCTGTGGAAGGCCCGATGCCAGTTCATTTTGAAACAGAACAAAATGCCTTTTAATATTCCATGCTTGATTTGTGAGAATACTTTAAAAAAAAGTGTGTTTTCAGATTGTAAACAACATCCTAAAGCAACTGTTATGTTATGCTGGAGGGGTTTTCCTTTTTTCCCAAAATATGGGTAACACATGGTGGGTGACATAGCTATGAGCATGTGGGAGAGGTCGTGAGGTTTTTTTTTTTTAGGGATATGGTTTTTTATTTAAAAAAGAATAGGTTGTTTTTTTAAAACAAGTATATACTTTCTGGGAAGGATGTTGGGATTCCTGGTTTTCTTTGTTTTTTTTTTGCCTTTTTGTTGTTTTTCTGAGACTTGAGCTTGCATAGTCTTCTGTTATTTTTTTTTCTTTTCTTTTGCTCTATAGGGTATCAGTGGCTATGATGTAATATGTATTTTTTTCTCTTTTTGTTGATTTGATATTGATTATGTGTGATGAATTATTACTGATGTGTTTGCTTTCTTTTGATGTTACATTAAAAAATGCCCCTACACTTACTGGTAGAGGGAGACTTTGCCTGTGGGGTTGGCAAGATGGCCAACCCAGGAGTTGAAGACAGAGGTGGAGGGTGTGTTGGCTTTCATGAGTCGGTGAACCCTGCAGTTTGTGAAGTCATGGACCAGGATTTGATTTGTTCTCTGACGATACCCCCTAGTGCTGTTCCTCATTTTTTCAGTGACTGCTGTGGACGTGCTACCTATGTCTATACCAAATAATTTGCAAAACCCTTTGTTTAGCTTGCCTGCCAGCATACCTGTTATACTGCCCTCTATAGCAGTGTCTGCTCAGTGTACTCACAGAATTTCTCTGTATTCCTGCCTGGACTTGCAGTCACCATAGGCTGTGCTTATGGAAGTCCAGCAGCATTGTCAGTGGCTTCTGCACCTCCTTGTGGTGGAAGACAACAAACTGTCCCCGGCTCCAGTTTTGTCTCCAGTCCTGAGGGCTCAAAATTCTGGGCCTTCTCCTGCTGTCTCCGCTTTGACATCCGTAATGTCTTCTTCCATGGAGGTTGATCCACATCTTTAAGGACATGCCTCTTGGTCGCCGGAGAGAGACATTCTGGAAATGGGCTGGCAACATACCCCATATGGGTCATTTTGGGATGCCGGGGTCACCCTCTCTCCACAAGATATCTGTGTCTTGGCTCAGATGAGCCCCCCTCACTATGCCAGGCAGGTGGAACATTTGCCTCCTTGATTGTCTGCCTTGGTGTCTGTTGGACTCACTACCGCTACGGTTCCAGGATTAGTCCCGATTGCCAGGACACCGCAACTTTTGATGCACCCTCCTGCAGGGTCTGAGGGCTTTCCAGTGGTTTCTCTACCACTTGAAGATGCCTGGCACAGTTTTCTGCTACATCATAGCCCTTGCTTAGGGCTGCTGTGGACACTGCTCCCTATTCTACTGCTTTGTCTGGAGTTGCTGCTGTTGGGTTCCCTCGATCCTCAGATTCCAGGCTCAGTTCTTCCAGGTATGCTGTTTCTGCATTTTCAGACTTAGCTGTGCTTGATGCTGTAGCACCCTTGCTGGCTCCCACTACTGTTTTGATCCCAGGGAGCTTGCATGTTGCTGTTGCTCCTGAGTTGCCTTTCTCCTCCACTTTGATGACTTCTGCTGGATTGCCACTTTCTGTTGCAGTTTGCTCTTCCTCTGGGATCACTATGTCAGCTCCACTGCCTCTTTTTCAGGAACCACTGCTCCCCTCTGGGAGTTGCCCTGGAGTTTCTGTGTCCCTGGTGGATCCCTCTTCAGTGACCCTCGTGCAACCTCCTGCTTATGTGGATGGGCCCCTGATCCCCCCGGCTTCTTTGCCAGACACTCCTGTTGCAGACTCCTGTCCCACCATTGCTTTATCATCTACTTCTTGGGCAGACCTGATGAATGTTTCAGATGTGCAGCATGAGTCTTCTGCACTCCCTGTGTTGCCCTCTGTGGTAACTCCCCCACTGTTGGGGATGGACTCTGAGCTTCGATCTGCAGATGCTGCTGAGGTGCAGCCTCATCCTTTGAAACCTGTTCACTATAAACCACCTTTCTGGATGGCAGATCTTTTTTCTAATTTGAGGAAACCTGTCAAGCATCGCAATGCTGTCTGTCTCAAATATAGAGGGGGTTTGGAGGAACCCCCAGGCAGGATCTATGTTGCGTGACATCTGCTTAAAGAATCTTTACAGTTTTTGGCATCAGAAATTTTTGGACTTATCCATACCTCTGGAGATTCCCAGTTTAATATTAGTTTTTGTACCATCAGTTATTGAATTATTTTTGGGCTAAATATATCTCATTGAAGTCATCACCTCTGTGGTCACCCTTTCTTGCCATTCTTCTTACAAAGCCTTCCATTAAAACCATCATCATTCTTTTCAAGAATGAACGTGTACATATCTCAGACATCCTGCACTGGGTAAAGCAACATGCTGATGTTACAGACCATTCTGCTCCAATCCTGGACACCAAGAACATTTGGATGGGGGGCTGGAAAATAAAGGTGAAACTCTGGATTTAGAACACTGTCATTTAACATCTTCCAAGTAGTTTTTACACTGGTCCTGAGTGGGGATTTTGTTTTTAAGCCAGTCAACCTAAGACCTGTCACCAGTGTGGCTCTCTCTCCTGTCTCAGCAATGCCTGTGACACTCAAGTTTGTGAACTTTGCCTTGGTGCTGGTCATTCTAGTCATTTTTGATCTACTCCTATTAGATGTAACCAGTGTGAAGAGCTTGGCCACTCTTTCCACCGGTGTCCTTGGTTGGTCTATAATAAAGGTTCTTACTATGACCAGGATGACATGGTGCAGGAGGCTCAATTGCTTAGATCTGGTGATTCTGCTCCGGTTCCTGTGGCTTTGGTTTCTCTACAGACTCATGATCAGTCGCTTGCAGCCTCAGATTTACCTGCTGGGACTTTGTTGGCCAGTGACCTCCTGTCTCTCAGTTCTTGCACAACTGCAGCTTATGTTCATCCTGTCTCGGATACTTCTGTGCCTTTGGGCCCCTCCTTGGTGCTGGTTTCCTCAGATCCTATGAAGGATTCTGTACCTCCCCCCTTGCTTGTCACTGTCTCAATGTCTCAGCCTGTGGAAATGCTTTCTCCTGCTACCCCTCAAGAGGGGTTTATGGTGGTTTCTGGTAAATGTCACAGTTCTCGCTCTGCCCTTTAATCCAAGGTACTGCGAAAAGACTCTTTTGTGACCCGTAATAGTTTTTCAACTCTTTAAGGTCCCTCTGGAGATGAAGATGGGGATTCTGAGGCTTCCTCTATCCATTCTTCTGTGAAGGACATCTCTGACATCAAGGTGGACATTGCCAATGTCAGGCAAGCCCAGCAGAAGACATGTAAAAAAAGACCTTGATGACTATGTTTTGTGTTTCTTTTTTGGATAATTCATGTCTTCTGTCCCTGCTCTTATTCTTCAGGTTTTGATGTTAAATGTTAATAGTCTTAACATTTTCTGAAGACGATTGACAACCTTTGCATTTTTGCATGCGTCTGGGGTCTTGATATTCTTCTTGCAGGATACCCATCTACATACTATTTCTGAGATCTATAAGACTCAGAAAGCTTGGACCTGGGGACCCTCTGTCTGGTCCATGGGAGAGGATTCCTGTTCTGGAGTGGGAATTTTGTTTCATTCCTTACCTATGCACATCTCTAAGGTTATGGATGTGGAGTCAGGTAGAATGTTACTTTTGGATGTACGTGTATCCAACCGGCCACTGCGCCTGGGAGTGGTCTATGCCCCCCAGACTAAAATGGCCAGGGTGTCCCTTTTTTCAGCTTTAAATCCCTATTTGTATATGGCCAAGTTCGTTATCTTGAGTAGATACTTTAATTACCCATGGAATCTGGGAGACAGGACAGATTCTACACAAAAACTGTTTTGTGATACCACTTATTTAAAATAGATGGTTGCCACTGCTGATTTATGGGATTCGTACAGGTGTCTTCACTCCTGGGGAGGTCACACCTACCATAGGGGTCTTCTTTCGACTAGGATTGATTACATTTCTGTTTCCTCTTTTTGTCAGGTTCAGCAAGCCCGTATAGTAGCCTCTCCCTCTTCAGAGGTGTCTGAGAGGTGTTTGCCTCCCTAAACCTAGGGACTCAACAGCTTGTATGCCGTGGATCCTGGAAGCTTAATTACTCTCTGTTAGAAGTGCCGGATGTTGTGGCTCAATGCAAGGAACCCTTTAAAGCCCAGGATTCTGTCCTTGTTTTCTATGATTCCATTGCTGAGTGGTGGGTAGACACCAAGGCTGATTTTAAATCTCTTTTTCAGATGATGGAGAACCACAAAATGCACTCTGATTATCTTCATTATTTGCAATTAAGGGCCCAGTTGTACCACTTACTCACTTAGCAAACCAGAGACAATGCCTCTTATAAATCGCAAATTGATTCTTTGAGGGATGATATGTGTGCATATCTTTATGATAGAGCACATACTCTACAGGCTGAGCAACAATTTGGTACTAAGTGTAACAAATTGTCCCTTGATGTGTTTAAACATTATCAGAAGGATATTCGCTCCAAAGTGATGATATCTGTATGTGATTCCCAAGGCCGGCTTTGTACTAATTCTGTGGCTCTTTTTACAACTTCTTGAGAATGTCTTGCATTCCTCCTTTGTTACTCCTTTTTCCATGTGTGGTTCTGTGGGTGATTTTATGGCCCAACCATTAACCCACCTGATATCTACAGAAGATATTCACCAACGTTTGGCACCCATTACTGCGGCAGAAGTTGATTGTGCTCTAAAATCCTTGAATCCTAAGACTGTCCCTGGTCCAGACAGCCTGAGCACTGAATTTTACATTTGTTTTTCTGATTTATTGCTTGTTATTTTGTAGAATGTCTTTTAATGCAATGTTAACCACTTTGTCCGCTCCTTTGGAGATGTTCCAAGCTATTTTGATTTTACTTTACAAACAAGTGTTTGTCAGTGCTGAAAGTTTGCCTTTGGTATTGATGTCTGCACCCCCGTAATAACGCTGTTTGATATAGGCCCTGTGCTCCCACCCTCCATAACTGCCCTTATGTCACAGTGGGAGCATAAGGCCCGAAACTGCGGGAGTGCAGGGTCCTTTGGACCCTGTGCACCTATCCCTTCATAGATGCATGACCAAATTATCAGCATAGCCATCTTATTACCCAGCATACATACCCAGTATAGAACATTTTAAAATTCCACCAAAATATAATTCTGCCATGCTGCAACGCCATTCCATGCCACAGGTGTGAAAATACACTTTGACCAGGATTTGAAAAATGACAGCTGTAACATAAATGAGGTTGGGTAATAAGAAGCTTCTGTTGAAAATCTAGTGTCAAAATATTTAAAATTTCCAAAGTTACAAGCGGCATACCAAAATTGCAAATAATGCTCATAACTTAGCCATTGTTTTATAGTTTGACCCCAATTATTGAACATAGTCTTCTTATAACCCCATCTCATAGACCCCGTAGGTGCAAATGCTCAAATCCATGTTAAAATACCATTCTGAGCCACAGATGTGAAAACACATTTTGGGCAGGACAAGAAAAATGTCTGCTATACTGTTCATGAGGTGGTGTGAAAAAAATGGCTACATTGAACATTTGGAGTCAAAATATCAAAACTTACACACATGCATAGAAACATTTGAAAGAGTGCATGTAACTCAGGCATTTTTTGGACTTTTTCACCAGATTTTCAGCATAGGCTTTTTTGGGACTGCACCTCATGAACACTGGCATAGTGATTTTATTAGTCAGTCCTGAAAGGTGATTTTGTGCAGGGACCATGCCATTCTGCATCAGAGGTGTGAAAACATGTTTTGGGCTGGATGTGAAAAATGACAGCTGTACTGTTCATGAGGTGGTTTGAAAAAATGGCTATGTTGAAAATCTGAAGTCAAAATATTAAAAATTTTCAAGGTTACGAGCATGCATAGAAAAATTTCAATGAGCACGTGTAACTCAACCATTTTTGGGAATTCTTCCATCAAATTTTAAATATGGGCTTTTTGGGACTCCACCTCATGAATACTGGCACTGTCATTTTGTTACTCAGTCCCAAAAGGTGATTTTGTGCAGCAACCACAAAATCACCTTCTGGGCCCAAATAATGAAATGACAGTCACAGTGTTCATGAGGTGAGGTCCCAAAAAGGCCATGCTGAAAATTTGGTGAAATAATTCCACAAAATGGCTTAGATAACAACATAAGTTGAAAACGCCATTAAAAAACATTATACGGCACTTACCTCCATTTCTGTTTGCGGTTCAGCTTTGAAGAGTGCACATGTGTCACGGTGCACAGAAGATGGCAGCTGATGGCTTCCAGTGGTAAGTACAGGGCAAGGGTGGGGTGGGGTGGAGGGTTGCTCAGTGGGAGGGTCAGGATGGGGGGGGGATGGGTGAGACATGAGGGACCATTTTCTTTTCTTCAGAGACAAAAAAGACATCGGGGTACTGTTTTCTTTTTTCACAGGTACATTGAGTCACTATTTTGGGACACTGGGAGTGGGTTACCCAGTGTCCCACAGTACTGAGGGGGTTTGCTCATAACTGGGGACACTGGGAGTGGGCTCCCCAGTGTTCCACACTGCCGGCCTGGGGGGTGTTTTACTGCCGACACGGGGACTAGGCACCCCGATGTCGGCAAAAACTGTTGTCAATGGGTGGGGGGGTCCACTAGACACTAGGTAAAATGGGCTGCTGGATGACTCTGCAGCTGCCAGCATGAGTTCCACCTGCAGCTGCAGAGGGCAAGAGAACCCAGGTGTTCTCATACAGAGAATGGGGATGAGCAGAGGGGTATGAAAATAAAAGCAGGACTCCACACAAGCGCATAAGCAGTGGCGCTAGTGAGCATGTGCAGATCAGTGTCTCTCATGATTTCTTCTTTCAGTCCCTGGTTTTTCATGGGATCCCCCAATGCTTTGTTTTATGAATACATGTTTTATACCGGCAGGCAATTTTTTTCCCTTGGTTAATGGATTTTTAGGTTCTAGGATTATGATCTGGAGAGGAATCTAACAGGGCTGCCCTTTAAATCCCCTTCTCTACATTTTCTATATTAATGTTCTTTTACGGAGCATTGATTTGTCTCCTCACATTAGAGGTCTACAGATCACTGCCCGGGCACTGCAGATTAAGGTTAGGGAAAGGGGAAATTGTTTAACCAAGAAAGGCACACTAAGCTGAAGCTTGTTTCCAGGTGCGGCCTGGGAGCACAAGGAAGTTAAGTGACTTGCTCAGGGTCACACAGTATGCAAGTGAGGGCTGTGGGATTCAAAGACAGATCTCCAGGTTTGCAGCTCAGAACCCTAAGCCACTGCGCTATACTGCCTCCTGTTAATGCCTCCTGTTCCTAGGTTAATGCCTATGCAGATGTTGTCTGTCTCTTTTTGGTTGATACTGCTTCTTGGGATGAGTCATGGCTTCTTTTGGAATGCTTTTCTCTCCTCTCTGGATTGACGGTTAATGTTATTAAACATTAAGTCGCTCTGTTTGGGCCACCCATCTGGCCATTCCTGTACCTTTCTGGGATCCATTCCCATAGTTCTGTCTGGTTTTAAGATTTGGGACATATTTTGGGGATTTGGGAGATGGCTGTTTGAAACTGGGAGGCTAAATTATTGGAGGGGGAAGGGGAGGGGGAAAAGTTGCTTGCCAAATGACAGCTGATGCAACGTTCTACATGGAAGAGGGTGTATCTTACTAAAACATTTTTACCTTTATTTCTTTATTTAAATTATGTTTTTCCCTCTCCGAAGGTTTTGGAGACTTGTATTTATAGTCTCTTTTTTCGAGCTTTATGGGGTAGCTGCCTTAACCTTGTCAAATGTCAATTTACTTACCCCCCTGCTCAACTTGGTGGTTCTGGCCATGATTGATCCTTCTGTTTTCTTCTACATGATTTACTTTTCCATCACTTTTCATTCTTATTTTTTGGCCGGGTGCAGACTGGAAGGTTTGGATCCAAAAATGGCTGTACCCCCCCCCCCTCCACATCTAGGACCAGGGTAAATGGACAGCTTACTCTGCCTGGAGACTTCATCACCATTCTGGTTGTATGATTTCTACTTTGAAGAAAGTACATCAGTGGCGTCAGTGTCCTGTGCTTTTTACTTCACTGCCTAGAAAGGGTCTGTATGACCATATTATGTTAAATTATTTTACTAAGCCATTAGTTTTTCCATTGGGTTCTCCTGCCACCACTGCCCATACCCTGAAACAGTTGATGGATCCTAGATTACCGGCTACTCTTTGTGACACGGTTTGGCCTACTAGTCATGGCTGTTAGATGTTCAGAACATGCAGAAACATAAATAGCTTGCAGACCGATATTGTCCTAGAGCTGCTTACAAGGACCTTTTGGAAACTCAATCCCATCTTTTTTTGATTGTACTTCTTCATCTGATTTCTGGGATTGTTCCATGAATAAACCACAGTGCCCTGACTTTCACTCTGTAACTTATGATGTTCTCATCTTGGGAATCTATTCTGGGATTTGGCATATCATCCCAGTACTTTGAATGTGATTTGTGATTTCCTCAATTTTTTAATTTGGCAGGCACGCTGTAAATGGTCATAAACCAAATTTCTTGGTCTCACCGGACTTATTTCTTTGTGTTAAACATCAGTTGTTGAATTTATACCATTCCAATTATACTGTTCTGGTTGGTTTTTTGAACCTCCTTGATTTTCCTTTTTTTTTTTAATGCTAGTTTTCCTTTGAATTCTGTTATTGCTTTACTTTCTGTTATTTACATTTGATGTCCTGCTCAGCATGAACTTGTATGATATTTTGTCCTCAATAAAAAACTTCCCTGTTCTCCAGTAGAAACATAGAAGTTGATAGCATATAAGGACCACAAGGCCCATCCAGTCTGCCCATTTCTTTTTCTACCTTATGAATGTGCCATTGGCCTTTGCTCTGTCAATGGCCTATCTAGTCATACTCATCTGTATTGCTGCCTTATGCCTATCCCATGCCTGTCTGAAGCCCTGCACTGTATTCATATCCACCACTTCCTGAGGTAAGCCGTTCCATGCATCCACCATCCTTTCTGTGAAAAAGAACTTCCTCACATTACCCCTTAATCGCCCTCCCTCTAATCTCATGCTGTGTCCTCTTGTCCTGCTGTTTTTCTTATATTGAAACATGTCAGACTCTTTCACTTTGTTAATGCCCTTAAGGTGTTTGAATGTTTCAATCATATCACCTCTCTCCCTCCTTTGCTCTAGGGTATACATATTGAGCTCCATTAGTCTGTCCTCATATATTTTCTGATGCAGTCCCTGCACCATTTTGGTTGCCCTTCTCAGGACTGCCTCAATTTGGTTAATGTCCTTGTGAAGGTGTGGCCTCCAGTACTGCACACAGTACTCCAGATGGGGCCTAACCAGTGTCTTGTAAAGAAGGATTATTACCTCCCTCTTCTGACTTGTGATAACCCTACTAATACACCCCAACATCCCTCTAGCCTTACCTAATGCTTTAGTGGTCTGCTTGGATGATTTCAGGTCATCGGTGATGAAGCGCCAAGTCTCTTTCTTCCCTTGTGACTGCCAGCAACTCCCCTCCCAGCCTATAGGTGGCTTCAGGGTTTCTCTTCCCTATGCACATGATCTTGCACTTCTTTGCATTAAACCCCAGTTGCCACTTTTCTGACCATTTTGCTAGTTTATCCAGACCTCTTCTCATTCTGCCCACCCCATCTGGATGATCTACTCTGTTGCAGATCTTGGTGTCATCAGTAAGCAGACAAACCTTACCCTCCATTCCATCTGCAGCAGATACAGTATCCTTTGACAAGGTGAGCATGTCTCGAGGTTAAATGCTAGACCAAGAGGGGTGGGGTAAGTGCATGAGGTAGGGGGCAGGAGAAAAGGTAGACAGGAGTTAGGTGAGGAGGGGGTCAGAAGCAGGTGCAGGAAGTTGTGAGATAGTTGTTAGTGTGGGGTAAGAGAAAACAGGGAGGAGGAGAGTGGTTGAGGAGGCAGAATTCCACGTTTAGCAGGTGATACAAGAAGGCTTTCTGTCCAGAGGGTGTGGTTCTGCCAGGGATAGACAGAGTGCAGTGTCAGCAAAGAGATCTAAGGGAGTAAAGGGAGGGGGAAGGGGTACCAAGAGAGGTGGAGATGTATGAGGGGAGAGAACCGAGCCAGAATTTAGAGATGAACTTGACACCGTGTAGAGCTCTCCGATTGTGGTGGGGAAGGAAGTTGAGGGAGCAGTACAGGTCACAATGGTGGGTCAGGAGGGGGGCGTCAAGAGCGAAATGACAGGAGGAGTTGAAGAGAGAGTCCAGTCTGGATAGGTGGGATTGTGGGGCGGAACCATAGACTATGTCGCAGTAGTCAAAAATGGGCAGGATCATCTTCTGTATCAGCTCACGCCTGTTGGCAAGAGGGATGCAGCTGCAGTTTCTGTAGAGGGCACCGAGCTTAGGCCTTAATTTTTTCAGAACGGCATCTATGTGTACAGAGAAGTCGAGGTATCTATCCACCCAAATGCTGAGATACCTGAATGAGGAGACGTCCTCAAGAGCAGTCCCATCATGGATGTGAAAGGAGGGGAGGTTGCTTAGCCGAGCAAGTCTCTGCCTTGTGCTGAAGGTCATGGAGACTGTCTTTTGGCATTTAGAAATAGTTGGGTGGAGTTGAACAGAGTTGGACCTGGTGAGAGAAGTCAGACTGAAGCCTGGCAGTGATATCAGGGACTGATTTACCAGAGGTAAACAGCACTGTATCGTCCAGCATACATGGATGCTGGATGATGTGCAAACCTGGAAGGAGCTCGTTTGAAAACATGGAGAACAGATGGGGCTCAGCACTCTCCGGGAAACCCTGGGGGACTCCAGTGGTAATAGGCGGGGGTGAGATGACATCAGCTGTTCTAACTGATTGTGACCTGCCTGACAGGTAGGAGCTGAACCAGCCCGTGGCAGCAGGGGAGAGGCTAGCTGCTGATAAGCTGTGAATGAGGAGGGGGTGAGAGACAGTGTCAAAGGCCTAGGCCAAGTCGACAAAGATAGCTGAGGTGATGTTCCCTTTGTCAAAGCCTGAGGAGACGGTCTCAGTTAGCCTCAACAGGGAGGAGGTGGTGATGGAATGGGCTTTCCTGAAGCCAGACTGGAAGGGTGTGGAGAAAGCATGGTCGAGAGAGGAACAAGGAGGCTGGTCAAGCGCTATGTGTTCTTGGAGTTTAGCTAAGGTTGGAAGGAGAGAGATAGGTTGATAGTTCCCAGGAGAGGTAGATCTCCCTCAGGAGGAGAAGACAACATGCTTCCAAGTCAAGGGAACAGTGGCAGACTCAAAGGAGAAATTTAGTATCAAGAGAGAGAGGATGGCGATGGCAGGATCCGAGAGGAGAGGAGCCTAAGGTCCAGGCCATTGGGTGAGGTCTTGGTGAATCAAGTGCCAGAAGAGTTGATAGAATAGTTTCAGGAGACAGGAGAGAAGGAGAACTGAGGGGGTAGGGGTGAGGGATAGTGTAGGGGGCAGCAGCACAGTGGGGGAGGGGCAGGTTGTGGGGATGGGATGGGATGGGAGCAGGTAGGGGAGCAGTGGGTGGGGAGGTAGACAGGGACACCAGGGTAAGATGGGGGTTAGGGAGGGTGCTAAGCAGCACAGAGGCACAGGTGGCAAAGTGGGAGTTGAAGAAATTGGCAATGTCCATAGGTTCAGTAAGGACAGCATGGTTGTGCCTGAGGATACGCAGTGTAGTGTATGAAGCAGGCGAGAAGAGGGATTGGACGACCCTCCAGAATTTGAATGGGTTGTTTGTGTTAGCCTGGAAGTTGGACTTAAAATGTTCAGCCTTGGCTAGGCGGATGGCTTTGGTGCAGCCATTTCTGAGTTCATGATAACGTTTGAGGTCACTAGTACAGTTGGTTGCTTTAGCCCAATGCCATGCAAGGTCATAAGCTCATTGGCAGGCCAGTAGTGCAGATGAGACCGAAGGAAAGTGTGCACCACATACCCTAGTTTTGCAGAGTGGAGCATGGGATTTCCAAATTTGTAGGAACTTGGATTTGAAATGGGCAAGGGCCACATCCGCTGAGGGAGCCGAGGACGGGAAGGACCAGATGTTTTGAGAGAGATCCTGAAGCAAAAGTTGTAGGTCAAGGGTTGCAAATGGTCGAGTGAGAATCATTTTGCAGGAAGCTTGGGCCTATGTATTTTTCACACTACAAAGGTCATGTGATGGTTGCTGATAGAATCAGGTAATAGCCCCAAGGCCACTACACGGTGGGGATGGGAGGTGAGGACTAGATCAAGCAGGGAGAGGTTTAGTGACTTATAGTTTAGTCGAGTGGGTTCCAGTATGAGTTGCCAGAGGTTTAAGGCATCTATGGTGGAGCAAATGTAAGCCAAGGACCGGGCCAGCCAGTTTAGGTTTAGGTCACCCAGGATGAATAGTTTGCCACTGCTAGCCAGTGAGGAAAGTTTTGTGACCAAGTCAGTGACATTGGAAGTTGGCTACCCTGGGTGACAGTATACTCCAGCGATGAAGATGGGGATGGTATGGGGATAGGAGATATTTAAAAGTAAGGCCTCGTGTGAGGATTAGACGGTTGAAGTGAAGGAGGGAGTGCACTGGAGGGTAGAGGAGGTGTAGATAGCCACGCCACCACCTCTCCCTGCCCTGCCCTGTCCTGTCTAGAGATGATGAAGCCAGGGATGGCCATAGCATGATCAGGAATGTTTTTAGTCAGCCAGGTTTCAGAAATTACAATAATATCAGGGGCATATGCCAGTACCATGGGTTGTAGTAGAGAGATTTTGGGGGCGAGGATTCTTATGTTTAGGCGAATGATTTTAAGGCCGTTTGGTAATATCAGAGGGGTGGTGGTTGGGCGGGCATCGGCTGATGGGTAATCTACAATCTATGACAGGGCCTGGGTTTAGGTGGATATCCCTGGATGCTAGCAGGAGTAGGAGGAGAAGGGGTACCCTGTTTCCCTTATTTGAGCTACGGAGTAGCCGTTTCACTTTTTTATGTGGGAGAGAGTGAAACATGGGGTAGGATGTCAGCCTGAGGAGGGTGATGAAGTGTGTGGGCACTAAGATTAATGAGGTGCAGGGGACCACTGTGCAGCAGGGGAGGGGTATGGCCTCAGTGTGGAGCGCTGTGCCAGAGAGGCAGACTGTGCTGTTACCTACCATCGACGGCTTAATCATAGTGGGTGAGCCCCTCAGCAGCTTAGTAGGGAGTGTGATAAGTAGTAATAGGGACAGTGCCAAACATAGATACCAAAGTTGTGGTGCCTGCCAGGACACCATGGTGCAGTCCAGAATGGTGGAGTTACTGGCAGGAATGAGAGGGCCAGTAGGCTGTGATTTAGGGCACATCGCTGGTGGATCCCTCTTGTGGTAGAGTCCTATAAGCAGTCAATGGAGAAGTGGGCTGTTAGAAAAAACCTGATTGGGTAGCAAGTGATAGGGTATAAATGAAAGTGTCCAGTTGGTGGGCGGGTGGGTGGGGAGCCAGTGTGTAGTGCCGCAGGGCAATAATGGCTAGGGTGGAAGAGCTGTATCTGAGAGCCTGAGGATCCGGGGCAGAGAGCTCGGGCGGCTGCTTGTGAAGAGCCGTCGGTCTGGTGGCCGAGGTGGCTCAGCATGGGAGCTTGTGGTCCCTGTGGAGGGGCCCAGCTTAGGAGAAGAAGAGAGGGGGATTAAGTAGGCTGTCTGTGGCACAGAGGTGCGGTCAGCCCAGCAGGGAGCGCAATCTGCACAACAAAGGAGCTGTTTGTTTGGGCGCAAAAAGTCTGGAGCAGCACAAAAAAACACAAGAAAGGCCTGTAATCACAGCTGTTTTCAGACAAATTGCATTTACAACTGTAAACTGGCTGTAATCAATGCAGATATATACAAACAGTACTTAAATTCTCTGAAATATGGCGGTTTTGGAGAGCAGAGATGGTGGAGAGCTTCTGGCCAATCGAAGCGGGCCCTGGAGAGGCATTCACATTCTGATTGGCTGGTGACAAAGCCGTACCTGAGAGGCTGAGGATCCGGGGCAGAGAGCTCGGTCAGCGGCTTGTGAAGAGCCATCGGTCCAGTGGCCGAGGTGGCTCGACGTGGGAGCTTGCAGTCACTGCAGAAGGGGGCCCAGCTGAGAGGCTGAGGATCCAGGGCAGAGAACTTGGGTGGCGGCTTGTGAAGAGCCATCAGTCCAGTGGCTGAGGTGGCTCAGCATGGGAGCTTGCAGTCCCTACGGAGGGGGGCCCAGCTGAGAGGCTGATGATCCGGGGCAGAGAGCTCGGGCAGCAGCTTTTGTGAAGAGTCGTCAGTCCGGTGGCCGAGGTGGATCAGCGTGGGAGCTTGCGGTCCCTGAAGAGGGGGGTCCAGCTGAGAGGCTGAGGATCCGGGGCAAAGAGCTCGGGCAGCGGCTTGTGAAGAGCCGTCAGTCCGATGGCTGAGGTGGCTCGGCGTGGGAGCTTGCGGTAGTCTTGGTCCACCACTCTGGTTACCCAGTCAAAGAAATCTATGAGATTAGTTTGACAGTACCTTCCTTTTGTAAACCCATGCTGTCTTGGACCCTGTACTCCGATGGATTCCAGGTGTTGCACTATCCTTTCCTTAAGGAGTGTCTCCATAATCTTGCCCACTACGGAGGTAAGACTGACTGGTCTGTAGTTCCCTGGCTCCTCCCTGCTACCACTCTTGTGGAGCGGGATCACATGAGCCATTCTCCAGTCTTCTGGGACCTCTCCTGTGCTCAGAGACTCACTAAGCAGTTCTGATAAAGGATCTACTAGTTCCACCCTTAGATTCTTTAGTACCCTGGGATGTATGCCATCAGGTCCCATTGTCTTGTCTACCCTGAGCTTTTCTTTTGTGAAGGGACTAGTGCACACCTCCCTTCCCCCCCTCCCATGTCCATGTCCATGGTGCTGAGCTGTGGGCCCTGCCCTACCTTCTCTTCAGTAAATACTGAGCAGAAGTATCTGTTTAGGATAGATGCTTTTACATGGTCCTCCTCCTCACATGCCCCCTTATCCCCTTTGATCTTAGCAATACCCCCTCTGGACTTTCTCCTTTTAATAATGCATCTATAGAAAGTCTTGTAACCTTCTTTTACTGTTTGTGCTAGTGTCTCTTCGGTTTGGGCCTTTGCCTGCCTTACTGCCTTCCCTGCTTCCCTTAAGGAAGTTTGGTATGCCTCCCTATCTTCATCCTGCTACGTTCCCTTATATTTCCTGAAGCCCAGCCTTTTGGCTCTGACCTCTTCTGCTACTGTGTTTGAGAACCAAAGTGGTTTCCTTCTTCTTTTGCACTTTCCTTTCTCACTAACACAATGGGATGTTGCTTCAAGTATTGCATCTTTAATGCTTGCCCACTTTGCCTGTACCCCCTCACCTGTATTTCTATTTGCCAGGGTTAGCTTAACTCTGTTGGCCATCTTATCAAAGTTAGCTCCTCTGAAGTCCCATATTTTTGCCTTCGAATGGGATGATTTTGTTCTAGTGGCCAAATTGAACCATACCATGTGATGGTCACTGGCACCCAAGTGACCTTCTACCTGGAGATCTGTGATCCTTTCCCTGTTAGTCAGTACTAGATCTAGGATAGCCCTGTCTCTTGTGGGTTGTTGTACCAGTTGTTTGAGGCCCTCCCCCTGCAGGGAATCCGCCATGTGTCTAGTTCTGACAGATGTCTCTGCTGGTATTGACCAATCTGTATCTGGCATGTTGAAGTCTCCCATTATCAGAAGCTTTCCCCTTTAGCTGTCATGTTTTGTATATCTTCTAACAGTAATGTGTCTATGCCATCCCCCCCTGGTCTGGAGGTCTGTACACAACCCCAGTTCGAATGGCTGTCCCATTTCCTGTTTCCAGGGTGACCCACAGTTCTTCTGGCTCCTTATGTGTATTCTGAATTTCTGTAGCTTTGATATTTTCATTGACATAAAGGGCCACTCCACCTCCTCTTTTTGCACCTCTGCCAGGCCATCAGGCGTTCTGCTCAGAAGGCTGCTGCTGTTGGAACAGTGTGCACAGATGTGCTGGGAGCAGGGAAGAGAGCCTTCTCCCCTGCATAGACGTCTTTTGAGGCTACAGAGCTCACCATGTCTAGTCCCACTGGTGTTGGGAAACTTGAGAATTCTTTCTCCAGAAACATACCTACTGCCTCTCCTATGCCTGCTTCTCCTGTGTCAGTAGACACATTGCAGGCTAAAGATCTCTGACTCCAGGCTGACCTGGACATCAAGAAAAAAAACAATTGCTACACCTAATAGAAGAAGAGGAGAAACAATACTTTATCAAGAAGTACTGCCACGGCCGGCCGTGTCCTTCACTCTATCCCGGTTAGCAGGTAAGCTGCTCAGTGCTGTCCTGACTGCTGTTTCATCCTGTGGCGTCCATTTGGACTGTGTTGTTGACTCCCAAGCATGGGACCCGAATGCTGTTTTGATTGCTCCTCCACACTTCAGAGTACTCAATCTGTCCCCTGGCTGAATGTCATTCCCTTTAATTTGATGCCCGACAGTGACATTTCATTTTCTCCGCTACCTTCCCCGATGGTGAGCGAGGTCCTTTTGGGGAGTATTACCACCGAAGTATTGTCTTCCACTCCCCTTCCTTCCAGTGAGGAGGATGGGACACAGGTTCCCATAGCTGGTTTTTCTTTACCGCTGCCTGCTGACTCTATCCCTGAGCTGCTGTCTACATTGCATGATGCGACTGTCGACCCCAGATGTAGCACTCCAGAGCCCTGTCTTGCTGATGGCTCGATACCTCCAATTTGTACTGCACAGTTGGTACTGTAAATACAACTTTCTCCCCTCCTGAAATGCTGCCTACTGTGCCTCCATGCCATTATTGGGTTCCAGACACTGCTTTGGGGCACAGTATGATGAAGGCTTTCCCCTTGGTGGGAGGCGGGTTTTCCTCGAGTATCATTGATGAACATGATAGTGTGGGGCAAGATAAGACTGGGGATATCCAAATGGAAGGACCTGTGGGTGAGTGCCAGCCCGATCCTGTCCAGCAGTCACCTGATTATGAGTCTGCCTGTTTTCCCTCTCCTACTGTTACCACTGCTAATTCAGGGCCCCTTTCTTCTGCAGCACCTGCACCACACCGTTTGCATACTACAGCCACCAAAATGACAGATAAATGGTCTGCAGAGGTGACCATGCTTGCTGCAGGCTGGATGTGGTCAGAAAACGGGGTGTCATGGATGCCAGTCCTGACCTCCCAAGTGACTTCTTCCAAGACTTTACAGAGCACAGCTGATAAGGATTGTGCCCCCTGTTATTCTTCCTCAGTTGAACCCCTCTCTTCTGGTTTGCTGTCTGCCACTTCCACTGCTACTCCCGGACATTCCCTTGCTGCTGCCCCCTCCTCTGCCACTTAATGGCTCAAGTTGCAGGATTCCATTTCATCTTCTTCCTCAGATATCACTTCTGTACCTGACCCCCCACACACACACACAGACTAAGATGTCCGAACTGTTTACCTTGGCCCTGGACCCACCTCAATGCCAGAATGTGGCTCGGCTCCAGTGTAAGGGTGGACTGGAGTACCCTACAGACAGAACCTTTGTAATTCACAAACTGCTGAAAGATTCTCTGGGGTACTTACCCTTGGACTTATATGCTGTCATTTATATTGCAGGAAAATAAACATTTGACATCTGCTTTTGTACATCTGTGTTGTTAGATAGATTTTGGCTTAAATATGCAAAATTAAAGGACACCCCTTTGTGGGTACCTTTTTTGGCCATCCCCTTGGCCAAACCCACCATAAAAACTGTGATGTTCTTGTTTCATAACACGTGTGTTAATATATTAGATATACTTTACTGGGTGAGGAAATGCTATGAAGTCCTGGACACCCCCAACCCCATTATTGATACAGAACGGGTGTGGACAGGGGGTTGGAAAATCAAGGTGAAACTGTCCCAAAGTGCAGCTGGCACTGAACATCCACCTGATAATTTTTATATCGGGAGGAATAACAGTATTTGTTTTTACCCTGGGCAGCCCAAGACATGTCACAAGTGTAGAGCCCATATACACCTTAGCTCCACTTGTGACGCTGCCCATTGTACAATTTGCATGGAGTATGGTCATCTTCTGGGTGTATGCCCAAATCCGTTTCATTGCAGTTTAGGTGATGAACAAGGCCATTCCTTTAGGAACTGTCCCTGGGCCTCCCACAACAGATCAGATGGCCTAAACCAGGATGCTATTATTGCACATGGACAGTCGCAGGCAATGAATGAGGATGAGGTTTAGACCCTAGTGAATATTCCCCCTAATCCAACCCCAGCCGACTGATATTGATCCTGGAGTAGTGCTAGATCCCAATGACCTCATACAAGTATCATTTGAAGAGGTATTGCTCGCTTCAACTCCAGACCCTTCCCCTATGCCCCCTCCTCCTGACATGGAGTTTGCCTCAGTATCCCACAAAGAAGGGATGGCAATCCAAAGGTAGGGGAGAGCAAACTGCTTCCGCTGCTCTTCCTTTATGTAATACATTTTTGTTCTTGCTACTCCCAGTCATTGGGTGATATGGAAGATGAAGGGGGGGCAGACATCTCCCTCCTCCTCTCAGCAGGATGTACCATCCAACATTGAAGATTGGCAGAGCCCTCAACTGCCAAAATGCGTGCGTTGTCATGTTCGATCCCAGATGCTGGTGGGTGGTGGTAAACCTCCTTGGCATTCCTGTCTTCCATGATACATCTCTCCTTCATGTCCTTGAATGTCCGTAGTGTTACATCTTACAGGAAGCAGCTTATTACATTCTCCCTCCTATGCACATTTATGTGCTCTGTAGTGTTCTTACAAGAAACCGGCATTAAAACGATATATGAATTGGATGCCGTCCGGAAACTATGGCCATATGATCCATCTTATTGTTCTCAGGACCAGGACCTTTGTGATGGTTTAGGAATTCTCATTAGGGGGTCTGATTTTCAGGTGACAAGATTGCTCGATCTGTCCATGGGGAGAAAATTATTATTAGACCTGACCCTGGGACCCCTTTCCTTTATATTTATAAAAATGTATGCCCCCCAGTCTAAAGCAGCTAGAATCTAGCTTTATCATTTGCTTCAACCTTATTTGTTTACTTCCCATCTCGTAGTCTTGGAGAGCAATTTTAATTGTGGTTTGGGACTGCAGGACAGGGGTGGAAAAGTAGGTAAGGTGTTTAGTGGGTCCAATTTTTTTAAATCTATGGTTTCGTCAGCTTGACTACATGATACCCAGGCAGCTGCGCTTGGAGCCCCTTGTTCCACATTTCAGAAAGGATCACTCACCACACGCATTCATTTTTTTCTTTCTGTCACAAGGCTTCCAAATGGTTCATTCCTCGGTTGTTCCTGTGGAATCCTCAAAACACTCAGCATTGTGCTTTTCCTATTCCATGGGCTCTTCTCCCTTCCCCAGAAATCAACCCTGGAAGCTTAATGCCACCTTGCTGTCACACCCGTCTGTTTGCTCAGGTTGGCAGTTGGTTTGTTTTTCTCAATGGTTGGTTTTAGCGGCGTATGCCAACTTTGTTGTGTGGTGGTTGGACTCTAAATAACTTTTCCGTTCCTTTTTTAGTGGTAAGGCTTGTTGGTTGCATTCCGACAAGTGCATGACTTACCTGAATTTATGTTATAGGCTGCAAACATTGATCTCAGTGGTTCACATCATGGGAATAGACTGTACGGAGTCTATTTCAGCCCTCAAATCTCAAATGTTATCCTATCAGTATGACTGGGCTACATTCCTGGCTCAGGAAGCAAAATTTAGTAAACAATCCTTGGATGATTTTAAGGTTTGCGAGGCTAGGCTTCAGCATTGACACATGTGGACCCTGTGTCCTACAGAGCTAGATACCCCATCTTCGGACCTGGACATCATTTTGTCCATGGCTCAAGATTATGTGCAGTCAAAATTTGGTTCTTTGGACACCCCTGGCCTTCTTAAGCCTCCTTTACCATGTTTAGAAGTTCAGTGCTTGCCTCCTCAGATACGGGACTCTGACCCAACCGATAACTGTACAGGAGGTTCGGGATGCTATTACAGGGTTGCCTAACCATGTAGCCCCTGGGCCTGATGAACTTGCATTGGAATTCTACAAGGCCTTCGTAGATTACTTTGGCCCTACGTTACAGGTTCTATGTGTACAGTTATTGGAAAATGCTTCTCTATCCTCCCAAATGGGTAAGGCATCTTTGATTTTTTTTTTTTATTTAAGAAGGATAACCACACTCTGTTGAATAACTGGAGACCTTTGTGTCCACTCAATACTGATTATAACATTTTGGCAAAGCTGCTGGCCAGCCATCTGGCAATAGCAGTGGAATCATTAATTTCTGCCCTTCAGAGTTGTGCAGTTCCTGGCCACCACATCTTGTGTTATCTTATTTTGTTCCATGAAGTCTTTTATAGGAGTTTGAGAGACTCTTCTAATGGCTACATTCTCTCCCTGGAGCAGGAACAGGCATTTAATAGGGTTCATATGCCTTTCCTGTATGATGTCCTATTGCAATATGGCATCCCACCCAGGTTTGTGTCCTGGGTGCGGACAACATATTCTGCCTCGTGCTTGTTGCCCTATGTGAATTATGTTGTGAATACACCTGTCATCCAGCCTGAAGAGGTGAGACAAGGATGCCTGCTGAGCCCTTTGCTTTATGTATTTTCTATTGGCCCCTCCTGAGGTACCTCCAGGTGTCAACCTCCACAAGAGATCTAAGCTTCACTCCTGATACTCCTGCATTTAAGTGTTAGCTTATGCTGATGATATCTGTGTCTTTATCAGAGATTTGGCATCAGGGGAGGCTGTTCTGGCCCTGGCACAAGCTTTTTCATTACATCCGGGGTCCAGAATTAATTTTCAGAAGAGTACTGCAATGTCGTTGGGGGACTTTGCTGGCTCCACAGTCTCTGTATGTGCAGGCAGTCAGGTAAGTCATGACCCAGTAAAGCTTCTGGGCATATATTTTTGCCATGCCGAGGTTGAGGTTTATAATTGGCTGCAGAGGTTCACATGGGCAGACCGTATTTTGGCCCAGTGAAAACAAAAAACCTTGGCAAAATCTAAGAGAATTCAACTAATTAAATCCCTGTTATTACCCTGTTTTACACACCTTAGTTATGTTTATCCACCTTCCCCCCCCCCATTGGAGACTAGACTTTATAGCATTTTTTCAGGGGTTATGGGGCTCTCACCTGAACCCCATTTAGAGAAATATCACATACTTTCCACAGGACAAGGGAGGACTATGGATGGTGAACACCTTAGTGCTTTATTTTGGTATGTTTTTTTCTAGTAATTTTTCTCCATTCCTGGGGGGGCCCAGACTGTTTGGGCCTCATTGGTCAAGGATTGGCTGGTTCCATTTTTATGTTTGCTTGCAAGCATGTGCAAGAAACAATATGTAGCAGCTTAGGAGAAAAGCAGGTTGTGGAAGTGCAGCACTGTGGCAGCCAACTGCAGCACTGCATTTGGGGGCTTGGCACTGGTGGACCAATGCAGGCCCAGTGTCCTGATGACACTGGTTCTGAATAAGTGCCATCAAGTTAAAACATTTTCACCACTGCAATCAGGGGGCCACCTCGTCATTGCAGCATCAGCCATTTCACTGCAATGAGGGAGTGACCCATCATTGCAGGGTGGTACCTTGCCGTCCCCATGCCCCCGACACACTACATTTGCCGATGGGGGAGCCCACTCCCCATCGGTATACTGTAACCCCCTCCCCATTTGTTGTGTGCTGGGGGTGTCCAATCCCTCTCAGTATCATGTGCCCCCCAAACAGTCTTTCTTTGCCGACAGGTGGCCCAATCCCCGTTAACTTCAGTCTCCGGCCCTTCCCAGTTGAATTAGCCAATGGGGGAGCCCACTCCCCATCAGCATAATGTCCCTCCCAACCCCAATTTGTTGTGTGCCGAGGGGGTGCCCAATCTTCCTCATCTCTCCCCCCCACTCGGTATGTGCCGACAGGGGTCCCCAATTCTCCATTGGCTACTCTGGTGGCATGCTGGGAGCCCACCTCAGTGTGCCAAATGCTCTTGTAAAAAAAAAAAAACCATCCCGCAGTGTTTTTCCTTTTTTTTTTCTCCTTTTTTTAAAACCTGTAAAACAGAAAATGGGCCCTCGTTGAGTTTGGTGGCCCCTTCCCCCACTTCAGCGCCCACCTCTGCATACCCGCTCCTCACAACCCCTCACCCCATGCCACCTCTGGAGCCCAGCGCGATAATCTTTGGTGGACCGGAAACACGTCTGCGCTCTTCAAAGTCGACCACGAACTGAAGAAATGCTGGTAAGCTGTATAATGGCATAAATAAGTTTTTTTCAACTTTCGTGCATATCATGGGCATTTTGGGGAATTCTGGCAGCAAATTTTCAACATGGGGTTATTGGGACCCCTCCTTGTGAATTCAGTCACTGTCATGGTGTTATTCCATCCCGAAATGTGATTTCACAGTCACTGTGCAGAATCACCTTTCTAGACTGATTAACGAAACGACATTGCCTATGTTGCAAACTTGGTGAAAAAAATCCATAAAATCACTATTTTACAAGCGTGAGTTGCGCAGTTTCAATGCACACTCGTAACTTCGTGAATTTGTAATATTTTCACTCCAGATTTTCGACATTGGCATTTTTCCACACCTCCTTATGAACAGTACAGCTGTCATTTAACACATCCTGGCCAAAATGTGTTTTTGCACTTCCGGCACAGAATGGCGTGGTCGCTGTGGGAAATCAGTTTTTGGAATAGATTGAGAAAATGACAGTGATGCTGTTCATGAGCAGAGGTCCTAAAATGCCTATAACAGAGAAACATAGAAACATAAAATTTGACAGCAGATAAGAACCGCTTGGCCTACCCAATCTGCCCATTTCCCTACCTACTGGATAAGCTGCAGATCCTAGTTAACTAGCAGCCTACTTCTTCCTACCCCCCCTTAGAATTGCCTTATGACTGTCCCATGCATGCTTGAATTCCACCACTGCTTTTGACTCCACAACCTCCTCCAGAAGGCCATTCCATGCATCCACAACCCTCTCTGTGAAAAAATACTTCCTTAAATTACCTCTGAGCCCCCCCCCCATCTTCAAATTGTGCCCCCTTGTTCTTGCACACCTCTTTTTTGAAAGATGCTACCCTCTTGGACTTTGTTGATTCCTTGAGGTACTTGAATGTTTCATCATGTCCCCCTCTCCCTCTTTCCTAGGCTATACATATTAAGCTCCTTTCATCTCTTCTTCATATCTTCTGGTGCAGACTCTGCACCATTTTAGTTCCCTTCTCTGGACAGCTTCCATCCTGTTTATGTCTTTATGGAGATTGGATCTCCAGAACTGCACATAGTACTCAGATGGGGTCTCACCAGTTGTCTGTACAGAGGGATAATAACTTCCTGTTTTCTACTGGTGATGCCTCTCCCTATGCATCCCAGTATCCCCAACCCTCCTTGCTGCCCTCTCACATTGCTTGCCCACCTTAGGTCATCTGATATGACTACCCCCAGGTCCCTTTCCATTTTGTTGTTGTTAGTATCTCATCCCCATTGTGTACTCTTCCCTGGGTTTTGTTTCCCAGGTGCATTACCTTGCACTTCTTAGCACTGAATCTAAGCTGCCATACATTTGACCATTCCTCTAACCTTGCCAGTCCTTCTCATCCTTTCCACCCCACCCTGTGCATCAACTCTGTTGCAGATCTTTGTGTCATCTGCAAAGAGACATACTTTTCCTTCCAGTCCTTCTGCAATGTCGATTATAAAGACATTGAAGAGGACCAGTCCTAATACTGAACCCTGTGGTACCCCACTAGTAACCCTCCTTCCTTCTGAGTGGACTCCATTTACTATTACTCTCTGTGTCCTATTCTCCAGCCAATTCTTTACCCAGGCTGTCATCTTGGGACCCACTCCCAGGCTGGCTAACTTGTATATTAATCTTTTGTGTGGGACTGTGTTAAATGCCTTGCTAAAGTCTAGGTAGGCCATGTCCACAGCCCCTCCCTGATCTACTACTTTGGTCACCCAGGCAAAGTAATCTATCAGATTCATCTGGCATGACCTTCCTGCTGTGAATCCATGCTGCCTAGGGTCCTGTGTCCCTCTGGCCTCTAGATACTCGACAATTCTTTCCTTCAGAAGTGATTCCATCATTTTCCCTATCACTGAGGTTAAACTAACAGGTCTGTAGTTTCCTGCTTCTGCCTTGCTCCCACTTTTGTGAAGGGGACTCACATCTGCCCTCCTCTAGTCCTCGGGTACCACCCCATGTTGAAAATTTGGTGATGAAAGTCCATAAAATGACTCTGTCACAAGTGTGCATTTCGCAGTTTCCACGCACCCTTGTAGCTTCGCAAATTTGTAATATTTTCATGCCAGATTTTCAGCGCTGACATTTTTTCACACTTTCTTATGAACAGTACACCTGCCATTTTTCACACCCTGGCCAAAATGTGTTTTTGCACTTCTGGCGCAAAATAGCGCGGTCACTGTGGAAAATCAGCATATGGAACAGATTAAGATCGAGCAAGTGAGAGAGGGGGAGTGAACAAGCTCAACTGAGCTCTGTCAGGACTGCAGCAGATTTCTTTGTGGGCAGAAAAAGGCACCAATGCAGGCAAGAGCCCAGTACAAAAGGGCAGCCTGCAGAGCTGGGAGAAACAGAACGAATGAGTGGGGGAGGGGGTGTGAGCGAGCTCAACAAAGCTCTGTCGGGACTGCTAAAATTTCTTTGTGGGCAGAAAATGGTGCCAATGCAGGCAGGGGCCCAGTACAAAAGGGCAGCCTGCAGAGCTGGGAGAAACAGAACGAATGAGTGGGGGTGAGCGAGCTCAACAAAGCTCTGTCAGGACTGCTGCAGATTTCTTTGTGGGCGAAAAAAGTCACCAATGCAGGCAGGTTCCCAGTACAAAAGGGCAGCCTGCAGCGCCGGAAGAAACAGAAGGAGTGAGTGAGTGAGAGAGGGGGAGTGAGCGAGCTCAATGGAGCTTTGTTGGGACAGCTGTGAACTTCTTTGTGGGCAGAAAAAGGTGCCAATGCAGGCAGGAGCCCAGTACAAAAGAGCAGCCTGCACTGCCGGGAGAAACAGAAGGAATGAGTGAGAGAGTCGGAGTGAGCGAGCTCAATGGAGCTCTATTGGGACAGCTGTGAACTTCTTTTTGGGCAGAAAATGGTGCTAATGCAGGCAGGAGTCCAGTACAAAAGGGCAGCCTGCAGCACTGAGAGAAACACAATGAGCGAGTAAGTGAGGAAGAGTGAGCGAGCTCAATGGAGCTCTGTTAGGACTGCTGCAGATTTCTTTGTGGGCAGAAAAAGGTGTCAGTGCAGGCAGGAGCCCAGTACAAAAGGACAGCCTGCAGCACTAGCAGAAACAGAACAAGCGACTGAGAGAGGGGGAGTGAGCGAGCTCAACGGAGCTCTGCTGGGACTTTAGAGTTGACCACCCTCCCACCCAGGGTCCTCTGTGGTCCTATATTACAGCAGGGTCTCTGGGGTGGAGACTAAGCAATGACTGGATACTTTGAGAATTGCTGTAATAATACAGATTTAGTTGTTCTGTTTATTTCTCTAACTGAGCGAAGCACTGAGCTATACTGTTATGATTGCTGTAATAATACATATTTATTTGTTCTGTTTATTTCTCTAAATGAGCTGAGTAATACTTGGAGTGCAGTAGGATTTCCTAACTGGGCTAGGTGAAACTATATGAGAGCTAAGAACAAAAAGTATGGTAGCTGAGGGGTGAAAAACAGACAAGGAGGCTTTAGGATTGCTACAGTAATACAGTGTCTAACAGATGAGATTTGAGACTGAATTAACCCAGTCAGCAAGGGGCCAGTAGGGGGACTAGTGTGGGGGGGAACAGGAATTTGAGTAAATAGGGGCCTAACAGTTGTAGTAGGATACAGACCCTGGGAGTAAGAGTCTGTAACATAAGATAGGGGCCAAAATGGGGCAGGTGCCACATGTCAATAGGGTGGGCATCTTTGGAAGGGCGGTGGGGTGTACAGGGTGTGGGTCTGCCATGATCCTGGACTGGGATTGGAGGATGGGGGGTGTATGATCTGTAGATGACTGGCTAGTTTGAGGGAGGGACTGTGGAGGTTAGGGAGGAGTCTAAGTGGCAGGGCAGATGAGTATGGTAGGCATCCTGGCTTGGGATGGGGGATAGGGATGGCAAGGGGGGATGGAGGAAGAACAACTAGGGACTGAAACCGACCCCAGTATCAGAGGCACTAGCAGAAAAGAGAGGAGAAGGGACGGGAGTGCCCAAGGCGAGGGGGGCCTTCTGTTGGGGGAGGAAGAGACCACAAGTAGTACCACGGGAGAGAGCAGATGGCTGCGGGTAGGGAGGGACCAGGGTAGGGACCAGGGTGGCACAGAGGGGAACAAGTAGGAGGGGAACCCAATAGAGGAAGGAGATGTGGAGGGTATCAACTATGAAAAGTTTCTGAGCCTCTAGTATGGGAGAGAGAGAGAGGGGAGCAGGAACATACCAAAGGGGGGGAGGACAAGCGGGGTATGAGAGGGATAGCAACAGCTAGGGTAAGAGATAGCAAGGACAAGAGGGTAGAAGGGGAGCTAGTAAGGAAGGAAGGGGTGGTGACTGGAGGAGAGAAGGTTCTGGGAAGGGAGAAGGACGGGAGAGGCATCACTATCGGAGTAGAAGGGAATGGGGGCTCTAAATGGACAACAGCAGCGATTGGAGAGGGATTGGAAATCAGGAGGGGAGGTTGACATGGGATGCCCAGAAGGAAGTAGTCAGGCTGGGAAGGGGTTCAAGGGGGATGGGAGGAATAAGGCAGAGAAAAGGGGTTAGGTGGAAGTAGGGGGTACAGATACAGAAGTCACAAAGGGTGCAGCTGGCGGGGGTAAGGGGCAGGGAAGAACGAATACTGGGGTGGTGGAAGGGGCATTAGAAGGGAAAGGGGCTAAGGGATGAGGGGATACTTATCCCAGGGGATTCTACAACACTGAAAGAGGTGAGATGGGGTCGAGGGGGAAGGCACAGCCATATTTGGGTTGAAGCTATCCCCAGGTTGACTGCAGGAGGGGTGGGGCAAGCACTGCCCAAGTGTGCAGCAAGGGGAGAGGAAGAAACCTCATTTACTGTTGCATGTGGGTACAAACAACTTGGCGGGGGAGACTGTGGAAGTAGTGAGGGGGAGGTTCGAGTAGTTGGAAAGGCAGTGCGAGGAGGTGGGGAGTCGGTGGCATTCTCGGAGGTACTCCCGGTACCATGTGCAAGCATAGAGAAGAAGAAGGGTAGGATTGAGGAGTTCAACAAGTGGCTGAGGAACTGGTGCCACACCAAAAATTATGGGTTACTGACTAACTGTGGTAGGGTCTGGGGAAATAGTGACTTGTACATGGGGGACAGGGTACACTTGAGCAGGAAGGGGAGGGGAAGGGAGTATTAAAGCCAGGATTAGAGGGGTATATCTCTACTAAGGTGGATTTAAACTAGTGGGGGGTGGCCAAATGACTGAGGTTAGTAGATAGATCCGGACAGGGGGAGCCTAATGAGCTCACCCCCTTAGATATAGGTAAAGGCAGAGGTGTAGTAACCGTGGGAGGAGGCGGGCAGAGTGGTCTGAGTGTAATACAGAGGGCCTCACCAGCTGGTAAGAATAAGGAGGAGAAAGGGTGCAGACTACCGGGAGGAGGGACACAGGCCAAGGAGAAGAAGAGTGAAGAGAAGGAGGGGTACAGGTGGAAGGTGGCCTCTCTCAACGCAAGAAGCCTGAGGAACAAAACTGCAGAACTTCAGGCTCTCCTTTCAGAGGGGACGGTGGACATTGCTGCAGTGACAGAGATTTGGGCCACAGAATACCATGATTGGGGCTTGGTAATCCCAGAATACAAGATATACAGCAGGGACCAGGGGGTTGGAAGAGGGGGAGGGGTGCACTCTATGTGAGGGAAGTTATTAAATACATGAGGGATGAAGGAGAGGAGGAGAGGACAGAGGCACTTTGGGTGCAGCACCTGGACTCCAAGGGCAGAAAGCTGAGGCTCTGAGTGGTGTACAGACTACCAGCCCAATTCAGGGAGCTGGATGGGGAGTTGGCAGAGCAGATAAGGAGGGTGTGTAGAAGGGGGGGAGTGTAGTGGTAGTGGGGGATTTTAACCTCCCATGGGTTGACTGGAGCACACCAGCCACTAGCAGTACCAGAGAGCAGATGCTCCTTGATGCATTCCAGGATGGCCTCTGACACAATTGGTAAGTGGGCCTTCAGTGCTTGGTAGCACTCTGGACCTAGTACTGGCAAATGGGGAGGCGGTGAGGTAGGTAATGTGGAGGACCCACTAGCAGGTAGCGACCATCAAACAGTGTGGCTCATTGTCGCGCTGGGCAAGGAGACAGGAGACATAGGCACTAAGGTGGTGGACTTTATTAGGGTAGACTTTGGGGGGATGGGAGCAATACTGCAAGAGAGACTCCAGGATATAAGGCCAGGGATGGATGCAGAACAAAAGTGGGGAGTCATAAAGACTGGGCTAACAGAGGCCACAGTAGTCTGCACCAGGGCAAGGAGTAAGAAGAGCAGAGGCAGGAAACCATGCTGTCTGCACAAGGAAGTGCTGCAAGGGGTGAGGGCAAAGAAGGCTGCATACCAGAAGTACAGGAGAACAGGGAAGGGAGAGGATAAGAAGGCTTTCAGGAGTTGGTCAAGGGAGGTTGCCAGGAGGGTGAAAAAAGCTAAGGCCTCCAGGCAATTAAGTTTTGCACAGGGCATAAAGGTAGAGGAAAAGGACTTTTTTAGGTATGTCAGGGAAAAGAGGAAGTGCGAGGAACATATTGTGAGGATAAAGCAGGGAGGGGATTGGGTGGAAAAAGGGGAGGAGCAAGTGGAAATTCTAAATGAGTACTTCTGCTCCATTTTCATGAAGGAGATGTATGGTCCACTACCAGAATCGACTGGGGGATGGGGAAAGGGGGGGAGGAGGTGACAGACAAAGTGATCACAGGAAGTAGGGTGCTAGAGGGGCTGAAGGCAGTAAGGGTGGACAAGTCATCAAGTCCCGATGGCATCCACCCCAGGGTACTTAGGGAGATGGCAGGGCTGTTTGCTGAGCCGCTGGCAGATCTGTTCAATGCCTCCCTGGAAATGGGGTGTGTGCCCCAGTACTGGAGGGTGGCCCATGTGGTGCCCATACACAAGAGTGGGCCTAGGGAGGAGCCAGGAAATTATCGGCCGGTAAGTCTCACATCCATAGTGGGTAAGCTTATGGAGGTGATACTGAAGGAGAGGCTGGTTGAATTCCTAGACAGTAATGGCCTCCAAGATGGGTGGCAACACAGGTTCTTCTCAGGGAGGTCTTGTCAAACCAACCTAATACAGTATTGTGACTGAGTGACAAGGGAGTTGGACAGGGGCCATGTGGTACATGTTGTGTACTTGGACTTCAGTAAGGCCTTTGATACAGTGCCTCATGGGAGATGGTGGGGGAGCTGACAGTAGTGGAGGTGGGAAAAAAGCTGACTAAATGGATAGAGAACTGGTTACAGGGGAAGGTGTAGAGGGTGGTGGTGGTGAGGGAGCTCTCGGCACCCAAAGCAGTGACAAGCGGGGTGCCACAGGGGTCAGTGCTGGGCCCGGTGCTATTTGGGCTCTTCATCTCCGATATAGCACATGGAGTGGGGAGCAGGGTTTGTTTGTTTGCACATTATACCAAATTGGGGGCAGTGGTGGACGAAGAGGACGGATGGGAAAAACTGCAGGGGGACCTAACCAAAATAGAGACATGGTCAGTGGAGTGGCAGCTAGGATTCAATGCAAAGAAGTGTAAGTTGATGCACCTCAGGACTAAGAACCAGAAGAGGGACTATTGGTTGGGGATCAGAGAGGAGAAGGACCTAGGGGTGTTGGTAACTGGGAGTATGAACAACTCAGCCCACTGCACAAAAGCAGCAGCGAAGGCAAACAGGATGCTGGGGTACACTGCAAGGGGGTTCTCATTCAGACACAGGGATGTGATTCTAGCTCTCTACAGATCATTGGTCAGACTGCACTTAGAGTACTATGTGCAATACTGGAGGCCATACCTGAGGAGAGATATAAAGTTATTGGATGGGGTGCAAAGGAGAGCAACAAAAATGTTAAAGGGGATGGAAGGAAAGGAATATGAAATCAGGCTGAAGGAGCTGAATATTTAAACACTGGAGGAGAGGAGGAATAGAGGGAATATGATTAAAGCATTTAAATACCTGAGGGGGTAAATAAACCTAGCACCGAGATGGTGTTTAAACTGAGGAGTGGAAGAGAGACGAGGGGGCACGGACTAAGGTTGAAAGGGGGACGTTTCAAGAGGGAAATGAGGGGGCACTACTTCTCTGAGAGGGGTTTCTAGTTGGAATGCACTGCCAGAGTGGGTGGTAACATGTAGAACAGTCAATAGCTTTAAGTAGGAGTGGGATAAAGCAAGAGGAAGAGTCGGGGACAGGGGCTGGGACAAGCAGGGGAGGAACTGAGGGGGAGGAGGCTGGGGCAGCTGTGATCTAGGGTGCTAGCTGCACACTCGGGCACACTTACATAGACTGATTGGTGTGTTCTGCTGGCAGATTCGTATGTTCATATGTTCGTATGTAAAATCACAGTGTCCATTCATGAGCAGAGGTCCTAAAATGCCTATGTTGAAAATTTGGTGACAAATGTCCATAAAATGACTGCGTTATAAGCACGCATGATGCAGTTTCCATGCACCCTCGTAACTTCGCAAATCTGTAGTATTTTCACTCCAGATTTTCAACATTAGCATTTTTCAGATCTCCTTATGAACAGTACAGCTGTCATTTTTCACATCCTACCCAAAATATGCATTTGTGCATCTGGCGCAGAATACCACAGTTGCTGTGGGAAATCAATGTTCGGGACAGAGTAAGAAATTCATAGTGGCAGTGTTCATGAGCAGAGGTCACAAAATGCCTATGTTGAAAATTTGGTGAAATAATTCCACTAAATGACTGTGTTACGCACATGCGTTCTACAGTTTCCACGTATGCTTGGAAGTTTGAGCATTTTTAATACTTTCACTACAGATTTTCAACATTGCCATCTCTTCACACCTCCCTATGAATGGTACAGCTGTCATTCTTCACATCTTGCCTGATCTGTGTTTTCATATATTTGTCGCACAGTGGCACAATTGCTGTGGAAACTCAAATTTCGAGACACATTGACAAAATCACACTGCCACTGTTCATGAGAAGAGGTCCCAAATGCTTTCATGAGGTGGGGGGCCACAAAATGCCCATGTTGTAAATTTGTACTGCAAATACTAACACATGCCCAGGGCATTACAGTTTCTAACCGTAACGTCCCACCCTGTACAGACTGACAGGCATCAGGGGTGTGCCTTTGGATTGCCGACTGTAATGCTCATGCCATTCCAACCCCACCCCCCAACCCTGCAACCACTGACAGGCATCAAGCTGTGCCTTGGACTCTTCGGCCCCACAGTTCACCCCATTCTATACTGGACCCATTTCAGCATATGTCCTTATGGAGTGGGGTGACTGTAAAGCCAAACACCCCAAGACACACCTCAACACTTGTCAGTGTCTGCAGGATAGGGTGAGGTGAATGGCATGAACTTTATGGGCGACAACCCAAACGCATGCCCCAATGCCTGTCCATCTCTGCAGGGTGGAGGTGGAGTTGGCGTTATGTTGAATACTTCACTGCCATTCCTACTCTGCATCTGTCTAACTCCTGCATTTCCAATGCTAATACCAGCAAGCAAACATTCAGCATTGACAAATGCTTGTTATCATACTGGAACATGCATGGGGCACACCCACCGGCATATTATTGTGCTTCTTGGGTCCCATCTTATATCTTAATGGCCATTAATAAACTTTTTCAATGTTGTGTGTGTATCTTGTGAGGAGTGTGCTACACACTCAAGGAAGATGTTTTCTAAGTATATTCTACATGGTAATTACACCCCCCCAAACTGGTTATGAAATTCTTCCCTCCAACCAGTATTTGAACAGCGTTGACACAGCTTATGAATAAATCCATTCCCCAATTTATATGGGATGTGCTTTAGCTTTGTTTGCATGGTAGACTGGCTGTCC
Organism: Neoceratodus forsteri; assembly: GCA_016271365.2. NCBI lineage: Eukaryota > Metazoa > Chordata > Ceratodontiformes > Ceratodontidae > Neoceratodus > Neoceratodus forsteri. Next base: position 618,043,441 of record CM028133.1, read on the forward strand.
GTGACTCCCTAAAACATAAATCAGTGTCTGACCGCATGTGTCCCAGAGGCACTTGTGCGGTGCTGTTGGAAACACAGTCCCACTTCCATTTTGAGTGTCCTTATAGCTGTGATTTTTGGCTTCATTTGGGTGGGTCATGGTGAAATCCACTCTTCTACAACATTACATATGAGATTGTGGTATTAGGATTATACCCCCCGCCATGGTACAGGTTTACTTCCCATATCCTCCAGGTATGCTTTGCAGCTTGTAAATACTATCTTGGGCAATCACGTTGTGCCTTTACACTGCAACAGAAAATGACTGCTCCCTCTGCTGTAGCACATCTGATTCATAGATTTATGGAATCCTTATATTTAAGAAATCAATCTTTCTTCACAGCTTCCCTATTTTATAGTACTTGGTTGGGTTTTCACAATGCATTGCGTTAACCCATCTTTCACCCTTTGCCCACTCTCTGAGACTAAAATCTTACACTAACTTAAGTCCATCTCTCCTGCTGGCTCAGCAGAGGCAGATAGACTCTTACTAAAATTTCTAAGAACTGTTGCACCATCTATAGTCTCACCAGTGACTAGACTTTTCAACCTATCTCCTCTTACAGGACATGTCCTTTCCGTCTGGAAGATTGCTCGAGTTGTGCCAGTCCACAAAAAGAGGGGCACCACTAACCTGGATAACTACTGCCCTATTGCCATCCTCTCCACCCTCTCTAAAATACTGGAGAAAATTGTTGCTACCCAGGTCTCGGATTACCTCTACTCCTTCAGACTCCTCACCCCTGACCAACATGGTTTCTGATGTGGCACAGTACATCCACTGCTCTCATGCAGTTTACAAATGATGTCAGACTTGCTATGGACAATGGCTCTCTCACTGGGGCTACTTTTGTTGATCTTACAAAAGCATTTGATTTACTTGACCACCCACTGCTCCTATCAAAGTTGTCATCCCTAGGCTTCTCTACCTACTTGGATCGGACTGCCCCAGGGTTCAATTTTTGGTCCTCTCCTGTTTACAGTCTTCATAAACAACATCCCTCCACTCACTGGTGCTTGCTCAGGTCTGCTATATGCCAACAATCTTGTTCTTTACTCATCCTCCTCAAACCTGTCAAATATAAACCTGAATCTCAATGGTAACTTCAATACCTTTCAGAGCTGGCTATTTCAAAACAAGCTTGTCTTAAATAAAAATAAAACGGTGTCTATGCTCTTCAGTTCAGATTCAAAAATGTGGTCCTGCACCCAATCATTAAGTATCAGAGCACTTGATGGCTCTCCCCTTAACACAGTTACCTCCTTTAAATACCTAGGAGTAACCCTTGATCCCACCTTGGATTTTGACCTGCACCTAGCCTCAGTCATTAAATCCATCAATATTCAACTTGGACTGGCATATAAGGTGAGACATAGCCTAACATCCACAACAAGAATGGCCATTGCACTGGGAATCCTGAGACCCAAACTGGCGTATGGGTTAATAGCCTTTCCGGCAACTACTGGGGGGCTCCTCTGAAAGTGGGATGTCTGCTACAAAGGCATTTGTCGTTTTGCTCGGTGTTTACCCAAACTTACTCACCGATGCACACTATTCTCCAGTTTGGGATGGTTTATCCCCTCTGCCTTCCATCAATTTACTTTCTACTGGTTTATAAAGAATATAACTCTTCTCCCAGATACCTGACAAACTGGCTCTACTGCTCAAACCTGTGACCTCTGCCTACCCACTGAGATCCGCTGACAAATCCCTTCTTGTCCAACTGAGATGTAAAACCAAAATGGGGGAGAATGCTTTCTCTAGCTGGGCCCCTAAACTATGGAACTGCTTTCCACTGAATCTAAGAATCTCCCCTTCTCCACGTAGCTTCAAACAGGAGCTTTATATGGCTCTTCTAAGCTCTGACCCCTGCTCCTGTTTTCTATCCACCCACTCCTGTACTGGTTCCTCCTAGTTACCTACTGGCTCCAACCTCTACTACTCTCAAACCTGCCTGTTAATCTTGCTATTTCCTCTCTTCTAGTACTTACTCACTAGTTGTATGACTTATGACTGTAAGTTGTTTGCACTTATAGTCCTGTTTTGTCACTACATATAGATTCCTGCAAATGAACTGTGTAAAAGGCTTGGGATGCTGACAGACTCACACACAAAGGCTTCTTCTTCCAACAGCTTCTTTATTGGAGAATTCCAACATGAAGTAAGGTAATGGCAAAAAGAAATAAAAGGCGGACTGGATTCGTCATACAAAAGAAAATTAAAATTCACAGGCTTCCCATAGACATAGCAAGTCACCAGCAATACTTTGCAGCTTCATTAGTGGTCCCAGACACAGACACTAGAGCACTAGCTAGGTTGTAAGCACTTCAGCACTCTCAGAACAACTGACTTCTCTCTCCTGAGAGCTGCTATATATACTATAAGGCTATTCCTGATAGGCTAAGGGGCCTGTCATTCAAACTGTATAATACAATCTTTACTTAAATAAACTTAGTTTTCACAAGATTTATTTTAACTGATGCTTTTCAGAAACACTTTATTTATGTTTAAACTTTAGACACATTTTAATATATTTTTGAGACACAAACTCTGGCTTTGATTCAGTCCCTCCTCCATTGTTCTTCCTCTATAAAACAATGGAAACATGGCCGGCTGGCCCTTAGGAAGTGAGGCTGCTACTCAGAGAGCTTTCTTCTTTTGGAGCAGGTAAAACCCCTTTTCCCTTGATTCAGCTTCAATATTTATATTTCATTTAATCTCCTTTATGGAGCATTCGTAGTAGCATTTTTAAAAAAAATGTGCACTGTCAGTATAAATTATTTAGCAGGCTGTCTAGTAAGATAGAACGTTTGGTCAGCATTCCCAAAACATAAAAGGGATTCCAACAAAAGGCGCAATAGCGCAAAAGCAGCGGATAGAAGCTTAACCTGCTGTATTTTAGCGATTTTAGCCCTTTTAATTAACATTTGGATGAGTCGCGATCCTTCAGCCTGTGAACAGTGCGTCGCATTGCCGCAGCTCGCATACGGCCGCAATAGCTGTGAAAACGCCAGCACTAATAATTTTAGGGCATTATTATTGCAGGAAAGCTATTACAGCTTTTCCAATACAGAGTACCAAACCAGAGGACAATTCTGAGGCACGAAAGGGTGATTCAAGGGCTTTTCAGTGTTTAAAGCCCTGCAACCTTTGTTAAAACATTTAAAGCTACAGAAGCATTCCTTCACTTTCAGAGGGGAACCAAATAGAAACGCGACTAGGAAAAGGGGGCAACAAACAATCAAACAAACGACATAAAGCACAAGGAAAGAAAAATAATAATTAAATGAATAGGTGGCCAGGCTATGCAGGACAAGAGACAAGACTACACATAACACAAGATACATAAAGGAACGACACAAAAGGAGAGGACCTAGTCGCAGTGTTATTTCAGTATCTCCCTCTCAAAATAGAAACCAAATGGGAGATGTACGCAGGTTATTATACCCTATGACATTCTCCTCCCCACTCAAGAAAAAAAAATAGTTCAGAATAGATTGTCTGAGTACATTTTTTTGTTTGTTTTATAAATAAAGTACAGATCTCCTATATGCAAGAGATGGAGCCAAAGCCACTCCTTAGGCTCCACCTCGGGGTCCCAATTATAATTCACTTTTACTCCAGGGAACACTATTTTTTTTTTCATTTCCTGGTGTAAAAGAAAGAGGGGAAAAAAAATAATTATTTACTTCATTCTCATGCTATACCCCGAGGTCTGTCTTTAACTATCATTTGGCTATTGTCATATCCATATCTGGACAGAAAATCTGCGTTTTCATGTTCTGCCCCTTTTCTATGCTTTATTTTAAAACGTAATGGTTGCAACGACAGGTACCACTGCATTATGCGGGGTTTTTTATCTTTCATAACGTTGAGCCACCATAGTGGGTTATGGTCTGTCCATAATTCGAATTCTGTACCCCATAGATAATATCGCAGGGCTTCAATAGCTCAGCGTATTGCTAGACACTCTTTTTCAATGGTAGAATATCTAGTCTCCCGTTCATGCAGCTTCCTGCTGATATATATGACAGGATGCTCTTCCCCTTCAATCATTTGTGACAAAACTGCCCCTATGCCAAAATTTGAGGCATCAGTCTGAAGTATAAAGGGAGTGTAAAGTCAGGGTTATGTAACACAGGTGAGGAACATATTAATGCTTTAATGGTAGAAAATGCCTCCTCACAAGCAGGAGTCCAAAGCACTTTATCAGGGTGTCGCTTTTTTGTTAAGTCAGTAAGGGGTTTAGCTATTATAGCGAAATTCGGGATAAATCTCCTATAATAGCTAGCAAGTCCTAAAAAGACCTAACATCCTTTTTCGTTTTTGGTGAAGGACTGCTAGCTATAGCTTAATTTTAGATTTAATGGGTTTTAGTACACCCTCCTATTTGAAATCCCAAATATTCTGTCTCTTGCATAGCAACCGAACATTTAGATGGGTTGATGGTAAAACCTGCAGATGTTATAGCACCTAATACAGTGGCTAAGTGTTGTAAATGATCAGCCCAGGTATTACTAAAGATGACTACGTCGTCCATATAAGCAGCACTGTATTTAACATATGGTAAACAATTTATCCATAATTCGCTGGAAGGTGCTTGGGGCCCCATGGAGCCCAAAGCGGCATAACAGTGAAATGAAAGAGGCCAAAGAGGGTACTGAAGGCAGTTTTTCCTTGTCATTAAGATCTAAAGGAATCTGCCAGTACCCTTTAGTCAAGTCAAGTGTTGTAATATACTGGGCTTTTCCTAGATGGTCAAGTATATCATCAATGTGTGGCATTGGATAGCTATCAAATTTTGATATGTCATTTAATTTTGAAAATCTAAGCAAATTCAACCCTCCTTCCTTCTTTCCCACTACTACAACGGGAAGTTCCACTCACTGTGAGAGGGTTCTATGATTCCTAGTTGTTGCATTTTACCCAGTTCCTGTTCCACCTCGCTCTTAAGCGTTCAGGTATCCTATATGGCCTTTGCCTAACTGGAGATTTCTGTATGGTGTTAATACGGGTACTACTCTTAACTCTCCCAGGTTTTCCTGTAAAGTATTTTCCAAAGGTTGTAATACAGTTTGAAGTTCTGCTTTCTGTTGACTGGTAAGTAGAGTATTAATTTTCAACTCATTAATTCCTTCAGGCTTAGATTCCAACCGCGGTATACCAAATCAAGTTCACTGGCGGAATTTCAGGATGTATAACCTACCAAGTAGTCTTTTCTTTCTACCCATTTCTTTAACAAATTAACATGGTATATATTGTTTTTTCTTTTTATCTGGTAAGGCCACTTGATAGGTCACAGGTCCTGTCCGTTTAGTAATAGTATATGGTCCTTGCCAAGTCATATATAGTTTATTATCTGAGGATGGTAATAACAACAAAACTTTGTCCCTTCTTGAAATTCTTTGTTTCCTGTTCCTTATCATAGTATAATTTCTGGACACCTTGCTGTTTGATATTAGTCTGGTGGGCAATCCCAATATATTTAGCCATCTTATTCCTAAGATGGCAAATATAGTCATTAGGGACCTGACCGGGGATGTTTGCCCTTCTTCCCATTTTTCCTTCATAAGATCTAATGGACCTCGTGGATTACGTCCATACAGGAGTTCAAAAGGGGAAAACCCAGTGGATGCCTGAGGTACTTCTCTATAAGCAAACATTAAATATGGTAATAGTATATCCCACCTACGGCCTTCTTCCTGACAGAATTTATGTAGCATTTTCTTGAGGGTCTGATTGAATCGTTCAACCAGTCCATCAGTTTGAGGATGGTATGGGGTGGTGTGTATGGCTGTAATTCCTAAAATACTGTACAGCCTCTTTAATAATGTAGAACAAAAATTGCTACCTCTGTCTGTCAGGATTTCCTTTGGTATGCCTATTCTACTGAATAGTTTACCCAGTTCTTCCGTTATTTTTTGTGCAGTAACCTTGCGTAAGGGTATGGCTTCTGGATACTTGGTTACATAGTCACAGATTACCAATATGTATTGATTACCCTTCGAACTTTTAGGAAGGGGTCCCACAATGTCCATAGCTATCCGTTCAAAAGGTGTGGTTATTAGGGTATAGGCATTAAGGGAACTTTATCCTTTCTCCCACCTGAGCAACTTTTGGCATTCTGGGCAACTTTACAATATTCTGCCACCTGCTCATGAATATCTGGCCAGAAGAACTGATATAACAAACGTTTTAGTGGTCGGTCTCTACCCATGTGTCCAGCCAATGGTATGTTATGAGCTAGATCTATCAGTTGTTGCCTATATTGTTGTGGTACTAACAACTGATTCACAACCTCACCACTCTTTGGATTGACACAAACTTTATACCATAGACCATTATACATTTTATAGTTCATAGTTCCTGTATCAGTCACCTGAGAAAAACAATTCTGTAAACTGGGATCATGTTGCTGTGCAGTTTTAAAGTCTATTATTGACTTCTCAGAGTCTTTATCAGTTTTATTTTCCTTTTTGCCCCATTGAGTCCATTCATGCTTTTCCCTCCTTTTCTGGGCTTTGGATTTTGTTTCCGTCTTGGATTCCCCAAATATTTCATCAGCAAAAGGAAATACCTGACCCAGCTTCCCCTTAGCTTGAGATCGAGTAACTACCGCTGTAACATTACCAGTTAATAGGTTCTGAAAGTCAGGATAATCATGCCCAATAAGTATAGAAACAGGCAGATGAGGTACAGCACCTACCCGTAGAGTATGTGTTCGACCTTGTATAGTTATATCCAAATTATAAAGAGGGTAATGGTGGGTGTCTCCATGGATGCAGACTACCTCAGTTCCTTGTGGCATTTGGTAGACCTTGGGTTTTAGTAGGGCTGTCTGTACCAAAGTCTGTCTGCTGCCTGAGTCCAGAAGGCCACATACTATGTGCTCCCCAATTTGAACAGGCAACATATATTGTCCCCAGTTGGCCAATGCTAAATGGGAGGTCTCAGTCTTCTTCTTGGGACAAAACCTTGCAATGTGGCCCTTTCCTCCACACTCCCAGCAAATAACATCTGGGTTATAAATTCGAGGGGTTCTTGGAGCGACTTTAGTACCTGAAGAGGGAGGGAACATAGAAGCTTTAGTTGTGCTCCCTGGTCGGGAGACAGGGGGTTGGTGTCCGGGTAACATAGTTCCTTTAAGCTGTGCGGGTCGGGCTGCAATAAAGTCCTCTGCTAAGCGGACTGCTGCATCAGAAGTCTCAGGTCGGTGCTCTTTAACCCAAAGTTGGACTTCTTGAGGTAAAATCTTAATAAATTGTTCCTCACAATGGTTTCCAAAATCTGGTCTACCGTCCGGATAGTAGGCTGTAACCATTTTCGACATAAGTCTTTTAGTCGAATGTAAGCATCTTGTGGGTTGTCAGCAGCATGGTATTTGTAAGTCCTGAACCTTTGACGATATGTTTCCGTATTTATGTCGTAACATTTCAAGATAGCAGCTTTAACCTGATCATAATCATTTACCAAGGCAACCTCCATGTGACTATATGCAAGCTGTGCCTTCCCAGTAAGATAGGGTGCTAAGCGTATCACCCACTGGTCTCTGGGCCATGCGCATGCTGTTGCCACCCTCTCAAAGGTTGTAATGTATGCCTCTATGTCATCACTCTCCATAAGTTTAACCAATTTAATATCTTTATAATTGCTAGCTGGCTGCTCTGGAGACCTGGACACCCCCAAAGTTTGTATAGCCCTTAATGTGTCTGACCATCTGGCTTCATACTCCTTTTTGTCCCTCTCTTTGCTTTTCTAATTCCATTTGATGCATACATAGCCATCTTACCAACTCATGAGTCTCTAGAGGGGTAGCTGTCTTTCCACTCCACCACCAGAAGCTTGCAATTCGGCTCTGCTTCCATCTCAGACACGAGTTTTGCTTCCTTTTTCTTACAACTGGTCCCAGTCCAGTTAGTATAGGCAGTTGGTAAGCTGCTGTAACTGAACGAGTGGCTACTGCTGGATAGGTTTCAGGTTCCACCTTCTTTCTGCATATGCAGAGTCAGTCAACTGGAGTCTTATACAGACGCCCTAGTTGGATGTAGTCCCAAATCAGTATCCCACTACTGACACCAGTGTAAAAGGCTTGGGATGCTGACAGACTCACACACAAAGGCTTTTCTTCCAACAGCTTTTATTGGAGAATTCCAACATGAAGTAAGGTAATGGCAAAAAGAAATAAAAGGCGGACTGATTCGCTATACAAAAGAAAATTAAAATTACAGGCTTCCCATAGACATAGCAAGTCACCAGCAATACTTTGCAGCTTCATAGTGGTCCCAGACACAGACACTAGAGCACTAGCTAGGGTGAGCACTTCAGCACTCTCAGAACAACTGACTTCTCTCCTGAGAGCTGCTATATATACTATAAGGCTGTTCCTGATAGGCTAAGGGGCCTGTCATTCAAACTGTATAATACAATCTTTACTTAAATAAACTTAGTTTTTCACAAGATTTATTTTAACTGATGCTTTTCAGAAACACTTTATTTATGTTTAAACTTTAGACACATTTTAATATATTTTTGAGACACAAACTCTAGCTTTGGGGATTCAGTCCCTCCTCCCATTGTTCTTCCTCTATAAAACAATGGGAAACATGGCCGGCTGGCCCTTAGGAAGTGAGGCTGCTACTCAGAGAGCTTTCTCTTTGGAGCAGGTAAAACCTTTTCCTTGATTCAGCTTCAATATTTATATTTCATTTAATCTCCTTTATGGAGCATTCGTAGTAGCCTTTTAAAAAAAATGTGCACTGTCAGTATAAATTATTTAGCAGGCTGTCTAGTAAGATAGAGCGTTTGGTCAGCATTCCCAAAACATAAAGGGATTCCAACAAAAGGCGAATAGCGCAAAGCAGCGGATAGAAGCTTAATCTCTGTTGTATTTTAGCAATTTTAGCTCCTTTAATTAACATTTGGATGAGTCGCGATCTCCATTAGCTAAAGGACAGTGCTGTGACGTTTCTCACAAGAGCTCGCAAGGGAATGCTGCAGAATAGCGTGAAACGCCAGCACTAATAATTTTAGGGCACATATTGCAGGAAAAGCTATTGCAGCTTTTCCAATACAGAGTACCAAACCAGAGGACAATTCTGAGGCACGAAGGGCTATCTAAGGCTTTCAGTGTTTAAAGCCTGCAACCTTTGTTAAAGCATTTAAAGCTACAGAAGCATTCCTTCACTTTCAGAGGGGAACCAAATAGAAACGTGACTAGGAAAAGGGGGGTTCAACAAACAATCAAACAAACGACATAAAGCACAAGGAAAGAAAAATAATAATTAAATGCATAGGTGGCCAGGCTATGCAGGACAAGAGACAAGACTACACATAACACAAGATACATAAAGGAACGACACAAAAGGAGAGGACCTAGTCGCAGTGTTATTTCAGTATCTCCCTCTCAAAATAGAAACCAAATGGGAGATGTACGCAGGTTATTATACCCTATGACAAACTGTCATTGCTGCAAATTTTTTATAAGTGTACTATGCCTGACTTCTACTTACTCCCATGATGTTTTCTTGTATCTGCTATTGTCTACATACCCTTTGTTGTAATCTCCCGGGTCGTACCTGAAAATAGGCAGCTATGCTGTCTAGTGTACCTACCCGGTTAACAAAAACTAAATAAATAACTGTATATAAAATTGTTTGATTTATTGAGTCTCTAGTTCTGTTTCTCTGTGTGTTGCTTGATATGTTTGCTTCAATAAAAATTCCCCATCTTTTGAAAAAATGGCCTTGGGTTCTTTTACTTCCACCTGAACACCAACTAGGACAGCACCACTGATGGACAGAATAGACCTTGGTTTAACATCTCATTTGAAGGACTGTAAAGCATCTCACTAGTACTGCACTCTGGTGCCAACATTTCTGGTATGATCCCAGTCTCAGTACAGGACTAGAATCCATAATCTTCTGGCTCAGAGGCAGATGCACTAATAACTGAGCCATGCTAACACGTTAAAGTAGTTTCTTGTTAGTAACCACATTTCATGGTATTAAAGGGATTGTATTTGTGTTTTTGAAAACTGGAAACAAATCATAGAAAAAATTACACACTACAGCTTCGTGGGGAGAAGGTTGCATGATATAGGTTTTCCCTTTGCCCCATTTTTATTTTATTATCACTATTGCACCCTGTTTTCTGTCCTCTATTTATGTTACATCCTTAACTAGCCCCTCCTGACCCTGTACAGTGGACCTCCCAGCCCAACAGTCCCTAACCCAACCTGCATCCTCATAGATTGCCCTCTACCCCAGCAAAATTGAGGGAGGTCCAGGGTTGCATGGGGACTGAGAGTGTCCAAGGCCATCATCTTCCTGGTTGGTGTTTTACGCCAATGTTTCCCCCAACTCAGAGTCAGCCAAATCCTCCCTCCCATCACTTAGACATCCCTGTGGGTTTGTTCCCTGTGTCACCAAGTAACAAGCACTGAGCTAACCTGCCTGTCTCCTCCAGAGGTTGGTGGAGGTGGCACCCAGGTAGCAGTCTCTTCAACTCCTGTTGACCTGCAGCAATGAGTTCAGAGCATGACTCCAAACTGCTGATATGGCAAGCAGTTTGCCAACCACTGCTGTATTAGGTTAACCAGTATACACTTTTTTATATCATATATAACCCTCTCCCAAAAGGGCTTACCTTTGGCTCCTTCCAGTGCACTACTACCACCTCCTCTGCACCACTCCTCCACAGTCCTGGTATGGACTACAGCTGCAGGTTCAGGAACTGGACCGGACCCTTTCTTCTTTTGTTTTTGGTTTTCAAGAGACCTCCTCACCATGCCCATCAAGCCACACTGTGTATGTAGAAAATAGTAGATACAAGAAAACATCAAATCACCTGTCCCATGAGGAATGTGGCAGTGGAGCCAAGAAGCCTAATTTGGACTTCTTTTTTTCAGTGGAGCCATGCTACAGACACCCGTGACCCTATTCACACAGGATCTTTACACATCCAGCCCCCATCCTGCCACTGGGGAGTACAGAGAGAAACTGCATAATTCTTTAGCAGTTTTCAGAGCTGCACAGCAACCACAGTACTGCCACAATGCACACAACTGTTCCTCCATGGAGCACAATTTTCAGAGTGCCCAACAGTACTCCTCTGCCACCAATTCACCTCCAGTCCCCCCAATTGGCAGCAGGGACTGGAAGGTACAGGTCCTGATGGTTGGAAGCCACACTAAGGGATGAAATGAACTTTTAAATATAAAGTAAAGCAGTAACAAGGCCGTTATGCTGTTGTGCTTCTGGTCCAGGGCTGCTGAGTACTCGAGTAGGGGTCAGAGGACATCACATGCTGCCTGGAAGAAATGGCCAATCCTGAGCTCAGCTCTGTAGAACTGCATGCTGCAAGCTGACTCAGGACTCAGAGGACTCTGTGTGCATGCTGTCCCTGTAAAACTGACAATCACTGAGTACAGGAGGATTAGCATAATGGTCAATGTATGAAAAGACAGCCAATAAGAATAGATCTCTAGATGAAGGCAGATGGAGAGCACATGAGAGCTTCAGATCTGCCTGGCAGAGAGAATTAAAGAGACATGTGAGTGACCTCAGCAGTCAACCACTGGAGTGAAAGAAGCTATTTAAAAGTCTGTACTAAAGGATTTCTTCATTGCAGTCTGGAGCAACAACAAAGAAGCAAAAAGATGTAAACTGCTGCAACTATGGTGGTGATGGAAATACAGCTGAGTATCAAAGTAAAAAAAAAAGCCATCACTCACCAATTCTGCTCAGTAAAACATGGTAGTGTGCGATGAGACTGGTGAGATATTTTTTAAGCAGGCTACATAATGCAGCAGAACTCGTTACAGGCAGCTACACAGCTTTTTACCTGTTACTCTATTATTATTTAAAAAAAAACTCCTCAGAATCACCTTTAGAGCCCTTTTCCTGTCCACAGAAAACAGGAAGAGAGATGGGTAGTTTGTTCAAACACCTCATTGAACTACCAGTCTAGTGGAGCTAGTTAATATTTTACTTGTGGGGCACTATTGTTGTTTAAACGTGCCAGGGCTCCGCATGAGGAGCTTTCACCCATTTTATTTATATTTTTAAAGGGCTTATTCTTGGGAGCCATGTGACCCCAGGATAGACATCTGAGTCACATACTGTTGATAAGACAGCCCTGCCATGAGCAGGATAAGCTGAGTAGGGCACACGCGACACCACACGCGGAGACACGCACCACTACAAGTGCATTTTGCACATGTCAGGTGAGGAAGGAGGCTACTTCACTCAGCAAAATTTTAACAAAGGTAGGCCTAATATGTATTCTAGCTGGGCCCCTGTCACACTGCATTTGCTAACTCCTATTTCATCCAGAGTAAAACTTTGTTTACCACATATCCCTCAGATTCATACTAGAGTCACCTTGGAAGTACACCTGGCTCAGTTAGAGGGGTCCCTGAAAGCTAATTCAAACATTAATGAAGTTTATTGTAAGTCCTCAGAGTGATACCAGGATTAGTTCTGGGTCACTGACAAGTAACTAAATATCACTCAATACACTATATATGCTTATTGTGCAAGTTCCACTTTAGTAGGCAGGCGTTTATGCAATTATTTGTATTACTATAGTCCTGCACATAGTAAGCAGAGTCTGTTTTTCTTGGTGGTGGTAATAGAGTATAATTTTTGGATCTTGGTGGCATTTAAACACCCTAGCTAGCAACTCTGTATTAATACACATTTACAAACATGATGGACATTATAATGACTTTAGAAGGTGAGGTAGGGATTAAGTGTACCAGTTGTTGGATGTACACTATTACATCAGAAATAATCACCAACAAATCTTACATGTGTGCGAAATACAAACATAATTCAGGCATGCTGAAAGAAATTAGCTACTTTAACAAAAGATTGGCTTTTTTTGAATTAAAAGAGTAGTCCACCCAGAATTTGCAAAAAACATTTGTTATGCAGAGTGTTTTGATATGTATGTTAAGTCCTAGTGTGTCCTTCCCTCTGTCTGCTATTAGGAGTTTTTCCTAAATTAGCCTGCTAGCTGTATAGTAGTTTTACGACCCCTGGAGATTTTCCATCACAAATAGGTTTATTGGCTTTCTTTCTCCTACAATGCACCCTGTTTCATGTGACAATGATGTAGCCATGCCCTTAGATTTAGCATGTGTACTGCTTTAAAATCAGTTTAAAATCGCTTCACAACAGCAGAGCTTTGTAACTATTTTTATCCAAGGAGCACAAATGGCATCAGTTACAGTTTAAGCAGATACCTGAGAGCAAACTAACTGGGGTTTCTGTAAGACAACAGTTACTAAATATCTCTAATTCACTATTTTTGTTTTCTATGTGCATCAGGTCTAGCTAGCAGGAGTGTTTTAATTTTAAAACTTTTAATTTTATCAAACTATACACAACCATAAAAGCATAGAAACTGCCCAGATCATCAGTGCTATAATTAATAAAGACTCTAGTTGTTTTCTTACAGAAACCCCACTCAGTTAGATGTCAAATATTTGCTAAACTGTAAATGCAGGTATCAGCATTATATTAACAGTTGGTGCTGATTTTGCTCTGTGACAAGATTTTCGTATTTTTTATTTTATTTTATTTATTTTTTTACAAATGAAGTGTGTAGTATGAAGCTGCAGTCTAGAGACTGCAAAATACTTTGAAGTCAGCTTTTCTGCTGCCTGTGGTATGGCATGAAAGCAATAGGATGACAGTGACTATTCCAGATACACATTTGATTCCATTTTGCAATGGTTCACTACACTACACATTTAGTGTATCACACTTTTTCAAATAATAAAACAAATATTCTCCAAACTTAATAACTCACACGTACATATGTTTGTGCTCTATTAAAGACACTTCACATTTGTAACAAAATAAATAAACAAATGAGTGATGTCACAGAACAGTCAGCCCTAACTCCCAGTTCCTTCTAGCAGAATGATGGTACCTACATTTATGGTTTAGCAAATACTTCAGAGCTGAGTAGGTGTTCTGTAAGAAAACAGCTACAGTCTTTACTAATTACAGCATTGGTTATCTGGGGCAATTTCTGTGCTTTTTATTGTGTGTAGTTTGATGAAATAACATTTTAAAATGAAAACACTTACTACTGCTAGCTAGACCTGACACACACCAAAAACACAAATAATGAATTAGAGCTATTTAGCAGCTGGTTTCTTTACAGAAACCCCAGTTAGCTTGCTCTCAGATATCTGCTAAACTGTAACTGATCCCATTTGTGCTCCCTGGATAAGAACAGTTACAAAGCTCTGCTGCTGTGAACTAATTTTAAAGCAGTGCACAAGCTAAAGCTAACGGCATGGCTACATCACTGTCACATAAGCCAGGGTGCATCATGGGAGAAAGAAAGAAAGCCAATAAACCTGTTTGTGATGGAGATCCCCAGGGGTTGTAAAACTACTATACAACTTGCAGGCTAATTTAGGAAAAACTCCTAATAGCAGACAGAGGGAAGGACACACTAGGACTTAACATATATATCAAAACACTCTGCATAACATGTTTTTTGCAAATTCTGGGTGGACTACTCCTTTAAGCCAGAAAGACATGGGCAATAGACTGAAACTGTGGAATGGATCACTTAATGAAAATCAACAACTGTTAGCTACTTGTCAAATTCATCCAGGTAGCAATACTGTTAACACAATTAAATCTGCCCCTGTCCAAGGGTCACATTCTGTATCATTACGAAACTCCTCAACCCAAATGTACCCAACATAACAAATAGAAAGCGAATTAAGGAAGATGATACTATTGAAGGGATGGATTAAAACCAGTATTTAGTGCAACATTCTAGAGTAATTAAGAAAGATTGAAAGGCCCAGCAGTTTAGTTTGTCAACTTACAATAGATTTGATCCTATTATCACAGAGGTTGAAGCCAATGTCCCTGATCCCCTCACCTCTTCCAGATCACTGAATATCATTACCCCCAGATAATTCTTTGGTTAATGTAAATAATATCCTAAATGAATAGGTAAAGATGAACTCCACACATAAAATCTTCAGTTATTCTTTTATTTTTTCATACATCTCATTTGGCTATGTTTCATGGCCTAAGCCACTTCATTGGGCCACAGTGTTATCTCAGATCTGCAGGGTACTGTCCTCTAGTTTTTTATTACTTCATTCTGTTCAAAATGACCTTTAGGTTCCTGTGTTAACCTCTGTTTCAAGGGACATCAATGCAGAACTGAAGTAGAGCTCCACCTAATTTGGATTTGCTTCTGGTCACAAGAAGGATGACCCAAGTGATTATATGGACTTTTATCCCTTAAAGGGTAGGGGCATCCTGGATTTGCCAATGTAATAATGTAAATAATAACCACAGTACATCAAGATTAATTGTAACTAACCCCGAGCCTTCACCCTTCTGTAGTGATACCACTTATGGCCCTGTGGTAATTGAATCCACCCAAGACCAGTCACCATCTAGTAAGTTGACACCACATGTGATCATTCAGCCTGACACAAGACCTGTCACCCTCAATATCCAGTTTGATATGGAGGTTATTATGGATGCCATAAATTCCTCCACTACCAGACCCAGACAAGATTTAATTCTAGGGGACTCCATTATAAAACATCTTGATAGGGCCGTCTGCAACTTAGACAAATCTAGCAGGACCTGCTCAACATTTAGAGGAGCTAAAATATCAGACATCACCTCTATGGTTAGTGTCATTTTGCATGACAGTGGGGATAGACCCTTAGTAGTTATACATGCCGGTGCCAATAATATCTTTTACGATTCTGTTCATGAAATTAAGCAAGATTATGTCGCACTGACTAATAAGCTAGTGGATTTAGGATGTGACATCACCTTTTCTGAAATATTCCTGATCCCTAAAGCCTCTGAATATCACACTCACAAGATCAAAACCGTTAATGAGTGGCTCAGAAAATGGTGCCTGAAGCAAGGCTTAACCTGTATTACCCATTAGGAAGGCTTTGTAGACATATACAAGCTTTACTGCTGGGATGAGCTACACTTAAACAGAAGGGGCAGCACACTTATAGACAAACATATTGTGAAAACCATCATGAATCATTTAAACTAAGTAAACATGGGGAGAGGCGGGATCTTCCCTCTTCTCTAAATACTGTAAAAAGGGTTAACAACCAACTTATGAGTAATCATTTAAACTTTACGTATTTTAATGCAAGAAGCCTTACTAACAAAATAGATGAACTGAAACTGAAGATTTGTCAAGAACATATAGCTCTATCACTGAAACATGGTGGGACAGTAAAGCATCTTGGGGCTTTACCTTACCAGGCTACAACATGTATAAATTAAATCATCATTCAAGGAAAGGTGGAGAAGTAGCACTAAACAAGCTAAAGAAAGCACCAAGGCAATGGTTACTCCAAAGGGTATTGGCTGGGAAGCCAAGTTTCAAAGAAATACAAAATCACGCATGCCCCCATAATGCAAAGCATCATGGGATGGGATCAGGAGTAGCACTGTTTATCAACAGCAGCAGAAATCCTACTGATGTAAGTGATAAAGTAAAAACTCATGGCATTGACACCGAGACCTTATGGGCCAAATTATTATTCAAATCCTCTGAACCTGTCATTTTAGGAACATGTTATTGTCCCCCAAATTCCTGATCAGAAACTTTTGATGCAACCTGATGGAACTTGAACAGGCAGGTGATATGGGTGCTACCCTAATAATGGGTGATTTTAATCTAGGTGACATTAACTGGAATAATAATACTGCTTACTCCATCAAAGGAAATATGCTGCTGTTGACGTGTGACCAGCTTCAGTTTAAACAAAATATTTTAACACCTACTAGGGAAGATAGGGTCCTGGACCTTGTACTTTGCAATGATCATCTAGTCCTTAATAATATCACAGTTACTTCTCCAGTAGGTAATAGTGATCATAATACTATTCATTTCTCACTAAAAAAAAAAAAAAATATATATATATATAATACTAGCTCAACTAAGATCTTTCTTTATGATAAAGTAAATATAACTGACATTAAAAAAGTATTAAATAATATCAACTGGGATTCAGCTTTTAAAAATCATTTGATCCAGGAATACTGGAACCTTTTCAAAAATACTTTAACAGATTTAAGGGATAAATATATACCATCTAGGCTAAATTATAACAACAAAAAAACACTCCCCGAAATGGCTGGAAAATTCTATTAAGAGACTACTTAAAAAGAAAACATACCACGCCAACCTTACAGCAAAAACAAATTACAATTGGGCTGCTTTTCTCAAAATACAAAAGCAGTGTAAGAAAAAAAATTAAATGGCTAAAACTAAATGGGAATATCAACCAGTAAACTCAGCAAACAAAACAAATGGTAAATTTTTTTGTTTTCCCATATCAATTCCCTTAAAAAATCAATCTGTCAGGTGGGACCCCTACAATCAGAAAATGAATTAATATATGATCCTATAGACATGGCTAACTTATTTAATAAAAGGTTCTGTGAAGTCTTTAGTACCCATCAAATAGACCATCATATTCATCAGGATGACGCCAGTCCAATTACCCTGACTGTTGATCTTTTACATAAAATACTAATATCATAAAAAGGTAAAACCTGCCCTGGCCCTGATAACATTGTTGGCTACTTATTATACTTACTGGCAGATTGCCTTGTTCATCTTTTGAAATTATTATTTGAGGGCTGTTTAGCAAAGAATTGTGTACCGGATGAGTGGAAAAAAGCTCATGTAATTCCAATACACAACAAAGGCCCAAAAACCTCATGGGAGAATTATAGACCAATTAGCCTTATATCCTCCATTTGTAAGGTAATGAAAAGCCTGATCAAGGATATGATTACACCAGTCCTTGATATACTGTACCTGACCTGGCGCAACATGGGTTTAGACAGAGCAGGGTCCATTTGGCCAGCTTGATGTGTCTTTACGAAATTATTGGGTCTGAATTGGATAAACAGACACCCTGTGATATAATATTTATTGATTTCAGTAAGGCTTTTGAAGTTATGCCCCACTGGGCTTTGAGAGATAAATTAAACAACTTTCAAATTAATAAAACCATTAATAATTGGCTATGTAACTGGCTTTCTAACAGGATGCAGCAAGTACTGATTAATGGTCAGCTTTCTGACCTAGATCATGTTATTAGCGGTGTCCCACAGGGCTTTGTTTTGGGTCCCTGCCTCATTCAAGCTTTCATATCTGACATGACTAATGATTGTATCTCTGCTTCTATTAAATATGCTGACGATGTCAAAAATTGGCGTCCCGTGTGCCAGCTCAGATGATGCAGTCACTATACAACAGGACTTGGATAAAATCTCTTCATGGGTTACCAAATGGGACATGAAGTTAAACACAAGTAAATGTAAAGTCATGCATCTGGGTACTTGTAATCCAAATGTCTCATATTTCCTGGGAGGATCCATCTTGAACACATCTGATGAAAAAGACTTAGGGATTATTATCTCTAACAATTTGAGACATTCAGAACAAATTAGTGAAGTAATTAACAAAACTAATAGGGTGATCTGGTCTATAAAACATAACATAAAATCCTGTGACCCTAAGATGATGATGCCTTTATTCAGAGCATATGTCAAACCCCATTTAGAAAATGTGTCCCAATTGTGGTGCCCTTTCAAGAAATCTGATTGTAGCATTTTGGAAAAAGTCCAGTGGAAATACGTAAAACATATACATGGTCTGAAAAATGAAACATATGAAAACAGACTAACAACCCTGAATTTAATGACATTGGAGACACATCGGTTAAGGGGCGATTTGCTTTTCCTGTCTGACATTGTCCAAGACCCCTACCTAATGACAGAACACAAACTCGATTTTAAAGATAATACTTATGATACGAGAGGTCATCCTCTTCAACTTGCTGGAAAACATTTCAATTAAGTCAGCAGAAAATTATTTTTTACACTGAGAGTTGTAAATACCTGGAATAGGTTACCTTTGGAGATTGTTATTAGTAAAACAAAAGCTGAATTTAAGAAATGCCTCGACACCCTTTTGCTATCTGGACTGACCTTAAATTACGAACATACGAACATATGAAATTTGCCAGCAGATAAAGGCCTACAGGTCTATCAAGTCTGCTTGAATGTGCAGCTAGCACCCCTTATTCTGCAGCTGCCCCTCCCTTCCACCCTTCCCCTTCATTGACCCTCCCCCTTGTCCTGTCCTATCCCCTTTTGAAGCAGTCCACTGTTCTACTGGATACCACTTCTGCAGGTAACGCATTCCACCCAGCCACCACCCTCTCTGTAAAAAAGTGTCTCCTCATCTCCCTTCTGAACCTTCCTCCCTTCAGTCTCATATCATGGCCCCTGGTGTCCCTCCCATCCCTTACTTTGAACAGCCCCTCTGTACCTGTCTTGTTTATTCCTTTCATGTACTTAAAGGTTTCAATCATGTCCGCTCGTCCCTCTTCTCCTCCAGTGAGTACATGTTCAGCTCCCTCACCCCCCTCTTGTATGATAAGTCCCCAACCTCTTGGTCATCTTTGTCACCCTCCGCTGCACCCCCTCCAGTAACTTAATGTCCCTCTTCAGATATGGGCGCCAGTACTGCACGCAGTACTCCAAGTGCAGTTTAACTAATGACCTATACAGTGGCAGAATCATCTCCTCCCTCCTCGAGGATATACCCCTTGCAATACAACCCAGCATTTTGTTGGCCTTTGCAGCTGCCTTCCTACATTGTGCCGATTTGTTCATTGACCCTGTAATGAGCACCCCCAGATCCTTCTCCTCCTCTGCCTGGGCTAGCTGCACTCCCCCCAGCTGGTAACTCCTCCTTGGGTTCTTCTTCCAAAATGCAGCACCTTGCACTTTTTGGCATTAAACCCCAGTTGCCAGGTGCCTGACCAGGTTCAGCTTTGCCAGATCATCCTGCAACCCTTCCATCCCTAGGTCATCCATCACCGCTTCCTACCTTGGTATCATTAGCAAACAGACTGATCTTGCTCTTGATGTCCAATGATATGTCTGCAATGAATATCCCAAACAACACTGGTCCCAACATCGAACCCTGTGGAACACCGCTCGTCACTAACCTTGGGTGTGAGAGCTCCCCACCCACCACCACCCTTTGCTGCCTTCCCTGAAGCCAGTTCCCTATCCATCTCACCAGCTTTGCACCTGCCCCTGTGCCTACTAACTTACTTCCCAGCCTTCCATGCGGCACTGAGTCGAATGCCTTACTGAAGTCCAGATACAGGACATCCACTGCATGGCCCCTGTCCAGTTGCCTAGTTACCCAGTCATAGAACTCCACCAGGTTGGTTTGGCAGGATCTGCCCCGTATGAAGCCATGCTGTCTGCTGTCCTGTAGTCCTTTGGCCTCTAGGAGGGCCACCAGCCTTTCCTTCAGGATAGTCTCCATTAGCTTACCCACGATGGATGTGAGGCTCACTGGTCTGTAGTTTCACGGTTCATCCTTGGGGCCACTCTTGTGGAGGGCTCCACATGAGCCATCCTCCAGTCCTGAGGTACACACTCCGAATGTAGTGATGCATTAAATAGGTCTGCCAAAGGTTCTGCAAGGACCTCTGCCAGCTCCTTCAGTACCCTGGGGTGGATGCCATCTGGTCCTGGCACCTTATCCACCCTCAGTGCCTTCAAACCCTCCAGAACTCTGCTCTCCATGATTTCCCATCTGTCACCCCTCCCCCATTTCTGCCATTTCTCCCCCCTTGGGTGTCACCCCCTCTTCTCTTTAGTAAATACTGAGCAGAGTACTCATTTAATGCTTCTGCCTTATCGCATCCTGCTTCCACCCAACCCTTCTCCTTCCTAATCCTTACTATGAAGTCCTTACAGCTCCTTTTCTCCCTGATGTACCTAAAGAAGTCCTTCTCCCCCTTCTTAATGCCTTGTGCCAGCCTGAGTTCCATAGATGCCTTGGCTCCCCTTACTGTCATTGTTACCTCCTTCGATTCTGTCAAGTACTCCTCCCTGTCCTCCCCTCTCCCTGTTTTCTTGTACTTCCTAAAGGCAGCTCTTTTCTTCCTTACCTTTTCCATGACCTCCTTGCTCAACCAGCTTGGTTTCTTAGCCCTAGCCTTCTTGCTCTGGGCCTTGCAGACCTCCTACTTCTTATATTAGAATAGGAGCACTCATGGGCTACATCAGCCTCCTTGCTCCTCACCTACCTTAGTATGATCCTTAGTATGAATAAAAATATTTTTAATTACTCACATAATCCATGTAAACTAAGGTGCCAGCATCAAAGTTCATATGTAAAACCAGGCTCCCCAGCAACAACCCAGCACGGTGCTTTGTCAGTATTCCCTTTTTACTTGGATTATGTGAGTTGTAAAAAACTTTATTTAAGCATGTTTCATGCTGCCATATTTTACTGAGCAGAATTGGCAGTAACAACAACAAAGCACCTGCCCTAGAGTTTTGATGCGTGTTGTTGGACTTGTCCTGACAGGAAGCCTATGTCATCTGAGGCCCTGAGTGGCTGCCTACCCCTTGGAGCATGCGGACAGACAAGTCCCATTGTGGTGTGAAGAGGACATTGGAAGATATCAGGGATCAGCATGACCCGTACTCCTCACCACCCAGAAGCTTGTTGGTTCTGCCATACCCGTAGCACCATCTGTATATGTCAACCCAGAGAGAGTCATCCCAACCTCAGGCCTGCAGCTTCCCACTGTGTGTACATGTTAATTGACTGGGGAGTTCCTACAGGACTTTGGGGTACTGGTGTACCAGTAGGGGGAATGCTATAGACTGTGTGGGGCTTACCTGAAGTGGATGGGATTCATTGGGGGGATCTGTAAATGTTGGTTGAATTAATTCTTCCCCTTTTACCTATCCAAAACCTGTTCCTGTCTTCTAATATAGTTCTCTTGATTCTGAATTGAATTTATTATGTTGCTACATATTACTATATTTGCTTATTGTGAATGCATAGAGCATAAACTGGGAGGAGGTTATATTAGTTTAGAAAATGGGCAAAGAAAATTCTCTCATCTGATTGGCTGAGACACTTCTTTAGGTGGGCATCTATCAGACAATAGATGCCCACCAAATAAAAAGCCCCAGCTCAAAGCTTCCTGATAGCAAGCAAAGTATCCTTGTGCCCAGCACCCTGCTTCCTCATTGGCTGAAGCACTGGGGATGCAATTTCAAACTGCCACCATTTTTTTTTAATGCTTTAAGTCCCAGCTTAGAATGAGTACCAGTCTCAACTGACCCAATCAGGGAAATCATAGGGTAAATTGGAATGTTCAAATTTGATCTGCCACCCTGTTTTTTTCTCCCATTTGGCGGGCAAGTTGGCAGTTGGCCAACCCCCCCTATCCTTTCAGAATGTCTACGTCAATTTTCTGAATAAATACTAGTCACACATTAAAAAAAAAAAAAGAAATGAAAGAAAAAAGTAGGAGTCAATCCGATCATTGAGTGGGAGAGACAGAAAGAGCTATCTCCGGTAGTGCTGCTGCTCTCTCTCGAGCTCCTTCTCTCTTGGCATGTAGCCCTGCTGTCAAGTCTCTGTAACCAGAAGCAACACTACAGCATCTTGTCAGAGGGGAAAAGTGACCTGAACTGTAATAAGCAAGGAGGCACAGCAAGCGTTTTTTGACTTTTGTAATTAAGTTACTAGTCAAGGTGCAGCAGCTGCTGCGATTACAGTCATTAGTTATTATGGCGTTTCAACAGGTGGGACAGGACACAGTGTAAAAATCTGGGTTTGAAGGGACTGATATGGAAAACAGAGGGCTTGACAGTACGATCGTCCTTGAGTAGAGAATTACGCTTTTTGTTATGCTCCACTAATTACACCTTTCACTGCGACTGCACTGGTTCGGGGGGGAAGGGGCCTGACAACCAGCTGTAAAGGCAGAACTAGGGAGGCTCCAGTGAGACATGAATGGTCACTCTGATGGCAATGTAAAACTGTTCCCGACTCCTTCAGCACTCATATTTAAAAAAGCCACTGCCTGCTGTGCTCCAAACAACACTCCCTCCCCAACACATGCACAGAAAAGACAGTCGGCAGCACCTTTCACATTAACATGTAAAGATTAAACTGCCTTTTTTTTAACTGCGAATACTAAAACAACGATCACGCATGCTGACAAATTGCTTAAAACCCCAAACCTACACTAAAGATGAAACTGTAGCTGCACTCGCTCGCTGGCTGCATCCACTGGAAACTCAAGCACCCTCGCTACACCAATGGTACTGCAGTTATTCAAATACAAAACAAAGGATGCTGTTACAGTTTAAATTGAGTACTGTATGTTTTCACTCCTCAGGCTGATTTTTCCCAGTTCTTGAGCCCTCAAAAAAGTATCCCTGCAAACTAATACAGATCAGCACTGCACAGCAAAGGCAAAAGTAAATTGAAAACAAGTACTTGTTTTACATAAGCTTAATTTGTTTTTGTTTTTCTACCACCTGACTAGAACTCTTTCCCTATGTACATCCCATTCCCACCAAGAAAACACAACAGTCTAAAGCAGTCAGAGGAACTATTTTACTACAAAACTAACTTTAAACTAATTTTTTATTAACATTTTTTTATTAAACTTATTTTTTTTTTTATGGAACCCATTTTCTAAGCGCAATAATACCCTCCAGGGTGGGCGGTATTGGGCAATACCGGACATAGCCAGGGAGCTGAAGGCCCTCTGCCTGCGGCGTCCGGGCCTCATTATGCCCTGGGGGATCCGTATTGCCCAAATACCACCCACGCTGTCGGGTATTATTGCTTGCGTAAAGGTTTCCTACCACCAAGGCTGGGGAATGAATACATTTCCTGTTCAGCACCACCTTGACACCAGCCTGTCAAAAGAATCCCCATAGGTTAGCGCACTGCTGCACTCTATAATTACCTCCAACATTAACCAAGCCCAAGTACTGTTCACCTGAAGGCCTTTTAGGCTGTACTTAGGTACCATCAGACAGGCAACAGACTTCTAGGAAAACATAAAGTGAACTTACAAGCTCAAATGGGCAGACTGGGTGGGCCGTAGGCCCTTATCTGCCGACACTGTCTATGTATCTCTGCATCTAGGCTTAATCTTGAACTTCACAGGTGAAAGTGGGCTATATTGCTGCACCAATTTATATTTTTTCTAAGATGCTTTTCAAGTTAAAAAAATGTTCTACCTTCAAGAGACCATTGCACAGCTAGCAAAAAGAATAACATTACAAGTAAACATTTAAATGTTTTTTAACATTTTAAAATAAAATGGTTAGTGTTATCTTTTCAGAATAAATGCAATTTAAAATTAGTTGTTGTTCTTTTATGCTCCTACATCCCATTCAGACCCCATCTGCTTAGACACCCCAGCCCCGTCACCTCAATGTCCGCTGGGACTTATCACCAGACAGTACACCAGGGATTTCCCCTGCAGGTGGGGTCAGCAGGTTCCCCTAATCTGCCACCATGAGACCGGATCCAGTAGTTGGACTGGCGAGCCGAGCTAGTCATATGCAGGGCCTGAGAGGGTCCAAGCGCTATTCTGCCACTGAGAGTTTCACTCTTTTCTCCCCCAAGGGGCATGACATGAATTCATGCCATGACATCTGGCTTGTGCAGCTGTGTGCCACACATCGGCGTCTGCCTGTTCCCCTGCTCATTCTGTGGCAGTCCCAGGTGCCTTTCCCCCAGTTTATCATTAGGGGCCAGGCATGCACTGGGCCCTGCAATCTCTCCCAACTGCAGAAGGAGAGCAGTCCTCTGGATACTCATTCCTCCTCACCCACCAGCCCTCTGATGCCCCAGGCTCGTTACCTAACCAGGGTCACCATTGTCGTGAGTGGTAGCACTGCCACTGTGCCAACGGGCTGGCTTAAAATTAGTTTTAAAAAATGTAAACAAAGCAAAACAAATCAAAATTAATTCAGAAAAAATATTGTTATGTGCGTTGAATTTGTTCTGTGCTTTTTGTAACCGGGGCTAATAAGTATTCATTAGGTAATGAAGGCAGTCAACCCTCCTTATCTCTCTGCAGTCATTAACCTGATGAACATTTTTAACTTAATGTATCTTTCTCATATGTTGTCTAGTTATGGTGGTTTTCCCTTAACACTACTAACAGTGATGATCAGGTTTATACACAATGGAAAATGTTAGAGAGAGAAATAAGTAAGTTATGTTTGTATGTTTGTAAGACAGTTTAGAAGATTAGAACAAAACTGTACTGCTCCCACAACCTGATGCTCCAGAGAGAGAGAGAAAGAAAGAAAGAAAGAAAGAAAGAAAGAAAGAAAGAAAGAAGTGCATTCTGGGTTTGGAGTTCTTAAGATACTGTACCTTTGGCTTTGAACTTCATTACAAGACATCAGATGAAAAACTATAGTTCCTAGAGCTAATTAGACAGGAAAATGCAACTACACAGGAACTAATGTAAATACATCACAACATAATCAGTTACAGTAGTTTGGCAGTTTTCATTTCCCAAATGCCCCTGGTGTGGCGTACAGGAACTCAGGAGACAAATTACAGTTCCCAGAATTAAACAGGAAGCTAGAAAGCCTGTCAACATTCAGGTGTGTCAGTAAGTTATAATCATGAGTCAAATATTTCTACACAGTACAGACACCCACATATAAAACAATTTTTAACTGCACACATACTTTAATTATTTTAACAAATATTTTACTGTAAATAGCAGCTTACCAATAAAAATCATACTCTTTGAAGAGAAACTGCAGTCAAATTAGCAAAAACATATGGGGCCCTATATTCAGAAAACTCTGCAAGCACAGCACAAAGTTTTATGCTACACTTGCCCCTGCACTCCCCTGGCTGCTACGATATTCAGTCCGATAGCAACTGGAGCTATCCAACTGAATATTGGGCCATGTTGGCACAATGTTAAGTGAAATTCATGATTTATCCTATGTTTTTAACATGTCTGTTATTTGGAATGTATCCAATTTTACCTATGATGAACTATCTGTTTTATACATGTTTTAACAAAGAATTTGATTCTTTGTATTCTTTTGGTAACCGGGTAAGACCCACTAGGCACAAGTGCCTATTTTCAGGGACAACCTGGGAGCACTGGGGTGGTTAAGTGACTTGCTCAGAGTCACACAGTATACAGGTGGAAGTTGTGGGAATCAAACCTGGGTCTCCTGGTTACACCGAGCTCATTCACAGCTCATTACTCTAACCTCTAATCTATACTGTCAGTCAAGGAATCTTGAATCTTGAAGTGAAACTGCACTGCCCCGACATGGACCTAGGCTGTAGATAGCCCACAGGGATTATTGCTGCCTGAAATGCAATAGTGTCAAGACCCCTGGGCTATTGTCAGCCTGAACATGCAAGAGAGCCAATTGAGCATGCAAGGTGCTAAGGGGTCATTTGCATCCCCATTATGGGCTCATTTGCATATGGCACAGCAGCCCCTTAGCACCCATTGCAGTTTAAACAGTAAGCGCTGGTGGCATAGTAGTCCCCCCACCCCACCCCCAATTGCACTTCCAAGCACTTATAAATATTCCTTGGTGGTCCAGTGTGTTCCCCCACCCAATCCTCCTCAGAACTCTTGTAAATATTTCCTGGTGGTCCAGTATGTCACCCCCCAATCACCTGTTCACACAGTTTTTAAAGAGTCCTTGATGGTCTGGTGATTCCCTCGCCCCACTCTCCCAGTATAGAAACAGATAGCATGTACTGGTGGTCCAGTGCCCCCCCAACAGCCCCCCCCAATCTAACCTGCCCACTAACATCTCACCTCCCCGCACCTCCCTTATCTTGGTGGCCAGCATTCCTCCCACTTAGATATGGTGACTGGCACAGCCCTCCTTTCACCTCTGCAGCCAGCCACCATTTGAGCTGTCAGTGGGTGTGCGTACTGTAGAAACAGCTGTTTCTACAGTACATACATTCACTAAAGCTCATAAGGCAGCCAGCCACAGAGGTAAGAGGAGGGCTGTGCCAGTCACCGTATCTAGCTGTATGCATGCTGACTACTGGGGTGAAAGTGGTGCAGGGAGGTGGGATGTTTGCTGGCATGTCTAGTGGAGGGTTGTTGGGTGGGACCACTGGACCACTACAACATGTTATCTATTTCTATACTGGGGGAGCAGGGGGGAATCACTGGACCACCAGGGACTCTTTTTAAACTGTGTAAATGGGTGATTGGGGGGTGGGGGGACACACTGGACCACCAGAAAATATTTACAAGAGCTCTGAGAAGCACTCCAGGTGACGGGAGTCCACACTGGACCACCAGAGAATATTTACAAGAGCTCTGAGGAGCAATCAGGTTTGGGGGGACATGCTAGACCACCAGGAAATATTTACAAGTGCTCGGAGGAGAGATCAGAGGTGGGGGGCACACTGGATCACCATGGAATGTTTAACAAAGCTTGAGCGGGTGAACAGGGACAGGTGGTAAAAGTACAGCTGCCCTTCCTTCAGGGGGTGGGGGCGTGGGCTTAGACCACATTAAGAAGTGGTTTTCGGTGATGGTAATCAGCACCACTTGAGGGTCTGTTTACCACAGCCACAATCCTTTGAATATCCTGCTGCACCGGTATGCATGAGGTGAACCCCTCATGTGCATAGGTACAGTGGTATTTTAGTGCTTTGGCACTGCCGGGTTCAGGGGGTGCTCCCGGGGCCTCTGAGTATGGCCATGCAGGGAGTGGTCATGAAATCCTGGGTTAGTGTCTGCCCTAACATGCACCAAACTGATTAGCACAGGTGCTAATCTTTGAATATCTGGCCCATGCTGTGCAGAGAGTTTTGATTTGTGTGTGTAGTCCTAGTGTAGTCCTTTCATTTGTTTGCTGTTATGAGTTTTTTTCTAAATTTGCCTACTAGTTTTATGACCTCTGGGGATCTCCATGTTTGATTTTTTTATTGATTTCTTTTTCCTATAGTGCCTCCTGTCACATATGACAGTGATGCATCTGTGGCAATATATTCAGCATGCACTGGTTTAGTGTCAAGATTACAGCAATAGAGCTGATTTTTAAGTGGCTCTCCTTACTGAGTAAGCACTCATAATGGCTAAATTTACATTTTAGCGAACACCTGAGTGATAATTGAGTGGGCAACTCTGAGGAAACAACTAGGGACCCATGTTCTAAAGGTTAATATGGGAATAACTAAGTTAGTGCCCAGGATAAGCTGGATTAGCACCAGCACTCTGAGTTGGTTATATTCAGAGGCGCTCGGAGTGCTGCCCAAACTCGGCAACTTGACCGCACTACTCATAGCACTGCACCAGTGCAAATGAGGAATTCCCTCATGTATAACTGAACAGCAGTATATGCAAAAGGTTTCAGCATCACTATACAGCTCCCAGAGTAGTGCTGTTTACTGCTGCCAAAAAAATCATCTTAACGCAGGGCAAGGCCACCTCCTATCCCCAAAGGCAAGGTGCTGTACTGCAGATGCATGCCTCTGTGTCTAGTGGACCCCTTCTCCCAATCGCCCCGTCACAGATGTACTGTATCACTACTTCCCTGGTAATCTAGTAGATCCCCTCCCTCGAGCACGCTGGGTCCCATGTATATCTAAATCCCTGCTGGGCTAGCATCCCTCAAGGAGTGCAAATGGCCCCCTCAGTGTGAGTGTCACCCCACCTGTCCACATGCTGGGGAACCCTCACCCCACACCTCCCTTCACCCTGGTCAAAACTCACCCATAAATGCACATCTGTTCAGTGGCCAGCACAGCTTTCCACTCACCTGCTCATCCAGCTGCCATCTGACACTTATAGAGCACGATCACATGCACTATACTTATGATCATGCTCTGTGACTGTCAGGTGGTGGCTGTTTGAGGAGGTGAGCGTAGGGCTGTACCAGCTGCCAAACTGATACAGATTTACAGGTGAGTGTTGACAGGGGTGAGGGGGTGTGAGGGGGTCCTCAGTGGATGGATGGGTGGGGGTGCCATCTGCATTGCGGGAGGTCATTTGCATTCAGTGGGGGAGGCCCTAGCCCAACAGGGAGTTACATATACATGGGACCTGGGGCAATTAGTGGGAGGGAGTCCACTAGACTGCTATGCAAGTAGTGATACATCTATGGCAGGGGTGATTGGGGGAGGTCCACTAGACTACCAGGGATTCTCTTTTTATTCCAATCAGCATGGGTGCTATGGGGTCATGTCTGTACACAAATTAGCCCATAATGGGCATGCAAATGGCCTCTTAGCACTGTTCCTTCCCTAATGGGCTAATCTGCATGCTAAATATGGCCCAAAGGACACCTAGCACTGTCCCTGTTTAGGTGCACTTTCTTTTGTGATTCACATGCAGCCTTGGCTATGTCACCACCACCACTTTTACTTAGTGCTGCACTGGCACAGCCTGATATTCAGTCAGTTAGCATGCTCCGTTTATGTGCACTATCTGGCTGAATATAGCTCAGAGTCAGCTGTGTGCCATTTTTGGTGCAGCGCTGCAGGTTGCACTGTGCTGGCAGCTGGATCTGAATATGGTGAACCTGGAGCCTTCACATTATAGCATTGATGATGACCTATTGAATGTGTGTATTTTTTTACAGCTGTGTGTAGTCTGATAATGCAAGAAGCTTTAAAAATAAAACATTTACTCCTGCTGGCTACACGTAGACACATACCTAGAAAGTAAAAAGACTGGATAAGAAAATTATTTAGTTGAGGCCAGAACATCAGGCTCCTAATAACTGATTGCTGCTGCATTAGCTAGCCCTCATGAAATCCAGAATTGGGCTGAGACACTGGGGGCCAACCTGGAAAATAAACATGGGTAGAGCCCAGGGTGACACACATATGTCAGTATTCCACTTAAATCTGATGCGCTAGCTCTGTGTTTGCCTCTTAAGTTTACTTGCAGTGCCAAAATACTTTTCTTATTTAGAAAATAGATGATAAATGAAAAGATGTTCAGAGTTTAGAACATACGAACATGCAAATTTGCCAGCAGAAATAGCCACCTGGTCTATCAAGTCTGCTCGAGTGTGCAGCTAACACCCTCACCTTGCAGCTGCCCCAGCCTACCTCCCCTTCCCAATTAACCCCCCCTCACCTTGTCCCATCCCCTTTTAAAACTACCCACTGTCTTACAGGCCACCACCTCCTCTAGTAGAGCATTCCATTCTGCCATGACCCTCTCCATGAGAAAGTGCCTCCTCATTTCCATCCTAAATCTTCCCCCCTCCAATCTAAAGCCACGCCCTCTCATGTCACTCCCCTCCTCACCCTGAATATCCCTTCAGTGCCTGCCTTGTTTATCCCCTTTATGTACTTAAAGGTCTCAGTCATATCCCCCTGGTCCCCTTCTCTCCTCCAATGAGTACATGTTCATCTCTCTCTCAGCCTCTTCTCGTATGGTCTGTCCTCCAATCCCTGGATCATACTTCTTGCCCTGCATTGTACCTCTTCCAGTAATTTCACATCCTTCTTCAGATATGGCTGCCAGAATTGCACACAGTACTCCAGGTGTGGCCTGACCAGTGCCCTGTAGAGAGGCAGGTTTACCTTCCTGCTCCTGGAGGCGATCCCTCTCGTGATACAACCCAGTATCCCGTTGACTTTCACTGCCACCCTCCTACACTGCTCTGTATTGTTCATCTTCCCCATTACAACCACCCCTAGATCCTTCTCCTTCCCGGTGGAAGCTAGCTGTACTCCTCCCAGCTGGTAACCCCTGCTTGGATTCTTTGCTCCAAAGTGCAGGACTTTGCACTTTTTCACACTGAACCCTAACTGCCATGCTTCTGACCACTCAACCAATTTGGTCAGGGCGTTCTGCCAACCTGCTATATCGTCCACCACTGCCACCAATTTGGTACAGTCAGCGAATAGACTGATCTTATTCCTGATGCCATACGAGATGTCTGCTATGAATATTCCAAACAGCAAATGGCCCCAGTACCAATCCCTGCGACACCCTGCTTGTCACAGCCCTTGGAGATGAGAGTTCTCCCCACCACCACTACCCACTGCTATCTCCCATGCAGCCAATTCTCAATCCATTTAACCATCTTAGTCCCCACCCCCATGTATCTCAACTTCCCTCCCAACCTTCCATGCGGCACTGAATCAAAGGCCTTACTGAAGTCCAAGTATGTGACATCCACCACATGACCCTTGTCCAATTTCCTCAGAAGGTGGCCAGCAACCCAACAGAGGGGGACCACCTGGAAATTTCCAGGTATTTTGGTGGCTCTGACTGAATCAATGCTCTTGGATGCACCCTGTCATGTGGAACAGGAAACACTGTAGGAAAAAACACAAACAAAAAAAAAATTAAAATGGAGAATCCCAGGGGCCATAAACCTCATAGACAAATTTAGAAAAAAAACTCCTAACTACAAACAAAGGAAAGATCACACCAGGACTAAACAGACAAATCAAAACACCCTGCTCAACCTATGTTTTTGCAAAGTCTGACTGTAGTTCTCTTTTAACAGTCAACAGTTGTCCAAAACAATATCAATATTTTCAAAATGTCATGCACTTACACTCACTTGAGCACACCTGACCAAAAACACAAGTAATACCAATTATCAAATTACTTACATCTATATTTATAATTTCAAAACAAAAATAAGTTGCACCACAAAAATGCGAAGGCAGAAGCAAGAGCAAAGAGACCGCCCCCCCCAAAAAAATAAATCAATGTCTGCAACATTACAGGTTGCCTAGCTTTGCTGGGCAAGCATAAAGAAATTCAATGGATCAAGCAACCATGGGAGAGATAAATAATGTTAGGTGTTTAAACTGTTCTGTTTTGAAGCCAAGAGGTCGTAGGAGATACCCGAGATGTGTTTACAACTTTTCCACCTGTTAGGAGCAATTTAAACAAAGGCTATTTACTGAAGTTTCTTCTACTGTTGAGCAACAAAAAGTTAACAGAGTCTTGGTTAAATCCAGCCAGTTGAGTTTCTAAAACAAACAGGAATACTTATTTGAAATCAACATCATACAGATGGCAAGATGGCTGCACTGTGGATGATATATCTCATTTTCATGGGGGTCTCAATACAGGAAGGGTACAAAATGAATTTATTTATTTTATTTATTTATAGAATCGGAATTACAATCCTTTGAGTCATAGACTTTTTTGCAAAGGCTCCACGTCAGTTAAAAGTAAAATACAAATACAGAGGAAAAACATATAGTACACATACATAACTAATATCAAGTAATACATAGTCATACATCACATGATTTTACAAACTGGAGGGTTATATCATCAGGGAGCTTAAAGAAGGTCCAGGGTCAGAGTTAAGACAAGGTACAGGTCCGGAGGGACAAGAGAGGGAGATTATTTACAGTCACAGGTTGCGGAGTCAAGGAGTAGGGTTTTGAGACTTGATTTAAATAGGTTGAGGCTGTGGGCCTGGGAGATGGAGGATGGGAGGCTGTTCAGCCATAATGGAGCACACTATTGGAAGGATCTTTGTCCAAGGGATGTTCTACAGTGAGGGACTAGGAGAGTGGAGTTTGCAGAGTGCCTATGGGCCCTCCTATGCGGGGCTGCTTGTATAAGTGGGTGTAGGCCGACTGGGGCCTGCTTAAGTTGTATCTTTTTTGCAAGTATGCAGGTATGGTACTTAAGCCTGCCTTGGAAGTTTAGCCAGCCAGTGCTCCTATAAAGCTCATATGTGTGGGTTAACCTGTCACATCCAGAGACCAATCGGCAGGCTTTATTGCGAGTGAGGTTGATGCTGTGGAGGGGAGTTTGATCAGCGGACCCATAAATCACTATTCCATAGTCCATCAAGGATAGAATAGATGACGACTCTGCAAGGTGCATGGCCTGAGGGGGTAGGCAGTGCTTATGTCTGTACAGGATCCCTAGTCCAGTGTTGTTAGAGGAAGAGACTTGTTGTATATGTGAGTGGTAGGAGAGGGAAGTGTCCAATGTGAGTCCAAGGTATTTGAAGTATGGGACCTGTTCAAGTGCAAAGCCTTGGGAGTTTAAGACAATTAGTGGTGCGTGACAGAGAGGGTTCTGGCAGTGGGCAAATATCATGGTTTTGGTTTTCTAGTAGTTAATTATTAGGCGGTGTCCAGCGAACCAGGTTTCCAGCTCCATAAAGAAGCCCTGCAGGGCACTTTGTAGTGAACTGGGATGAGGATGTTTCCAGAAGACTACCGCATCATCAGCATAAAGCAGCATCTTACTGCTGCAAGATTTAGAGAGGGAGTTCAGAAAGAGGGTGAAGAGTAATGGACCTAGTATTGATCCTTGTGGCACACCAGCTTGGACCGGTCTGCTTGAGGAGATAGTTGTATTGATTTTGATTTGTTGTACCCGATCTGAGAAATAATCTTTGAACCAGGTGGTAACCTCCGGTGCGAAATTTAGGGATGGAAGGGTGTGGAGAAGTAATGCGTGACTGATGGTATCAAATGCTTTGGTCAGATCAATGTAGAGAGCCCCTGCCACAGAGCCCTGTTCCAGTGCTTCATGTATATATGTTGTAAATTCAGTAAGGGCTGTGGAGGTGCTGTGGCCCTTCTGGAATCCATGTTGTTCGTGGCAGAGCAGGTTGTGTTTGGACAGATAGTCTGTTAGTTGGTCCAACACTGTTTTTTCAAGGGCCTTTGAGAGAGGGGGCAGGATTGATATTGGTCTATAATTGCTAGTGGAGGTGGGGTTGCCACTCTTCAGTAATGGGTTATTAATGTTCTTTTCCAGGTTGTGGCAAATTGGCTGAGGCATAAGGACAGGTTGAGAATTTTGGTGAGATGAGCTAGTGTCACATCCAGCATAAGTTGAATGAGTTTGAGTTCCAGGGAATCACTACTATAGCGGGAGTTCGCCAGAACTTTGGTGAGATAGCGTTTAGCCTCGTTACAGGAGAAGGCTCTTAGCTTGAAGAGGGTAGGGTTGTTGTTTATATAATGCAAGGCAAGGCAAGTTTATTTATTAGGCCCTCTTTCCCAGAGGTTCAGATTGCTGTGCAGGGATATAAAATGTAACATCAAATCAAATCAAACTTTATTTTTATAGCTCCTTTCAAAAACCAAGGTGCTACACATAAAATCAATTATAAATTGTAACATTAACACAGGAAGATAAAATGCATTAGTCATTAGGGAAGGCAAAATTAAATACGTTTTAAAATCAATCTTAAATCTATCAACGGTCTCTTAGCCGATGAGGTAGAGAATTCCACAAGGATGGAGCCAAAAAAGCAAAAGCACGAGCACCTGATGTTTTTAATCGTACCCTGGGAATCTCTAGCAATCCCTCGTTAGTGGATCGGAGAGGATGGGACGGGCAGTAGGGTATCAAGAGGTCTTGCAGGTAACTGGATCCCTGATCATGTAGGGCTTTAAAGGTTAGCAGACCAACCCTAAAGGTGATCCACCACTGAATAGGCAGCCAGTGCAGTTCATGGAGCACAGGTGTAATATGACTGGACGTAGAGGTCCCAGTCAAAAGCCTGGCTGCCACGTTCTGCACTAGCTGCAAGCGGCAGATATCGACCTCAGGAAGCCCTAGGTAGAGAGAATTGCAGTAATCAAGGTGGGTAGTGATGAAGGCGTGGACCAATGTTGGAAGGTCATCTGGAGGAACCAAGTGTTTCACCCGGGTTATATTCCTCAGATGATAAAAGGAAGATTTGACAACAGCCGACATCTGAGACCATAGTGTCAGACCATCGTCAAAAATAACGCTGAGGTTCCGCACTCGGTCTGAGGTAGCGAGCTGTATGCCATCAATCAAAACACCTGATGCCTGGCCAGCTCACATACCCGCCCCCGGACAACCAGGGTCCACAATCAGCACTTCAGTCTTATCTGGATTCAGTCTCAGCCAACTAGAACTCATCCAGGTTCTGATCTCGGTAAGGCAGTTGTTTAGCACAGAGAGAGCAGCATCCTGTCCGGGCAGAAAGGACATATACAGTTGAGTATTATCTGCATTGCAGTGAAAACTCAAATTGTATCGCCTGATGATATCTCCCAATGGCAGCATATACACTGCAAACAGCATGGGGGCCAGGATGGAGCCCTGTGGCACCCCGCAAGACAGGGAGTAAGTACCAGAGGAATAAATTCTGGTGGTAACTCTTTGAATCCTGTCTGCAAGGAAAGAGTGGAACCATTTGAGGACTGTACTAGACAGACCACAAAGCAGCCACAGGTGCTCCAACAGCACACCATGGTCTACAGTGTCAAATGCTGCAGAGAGATCAAGAAGGACCAGAATGGTATACACCTTTCCAACTCTAGCCATCAGGAGGTCATTCAATACCCAGACAAGTGCAGTCTCGGTGCTATGCTTCTTCCTAAATCCAGACTGGAGAGTATCATAGATATTGTGAGTTGAAAGATGATCATCTAGTTGCAACTCAACCACCTTTTCAATAACCTTACCAATAAATGTCAGGTTCGCGATAGGTCGGTAATTAGCTGGACAGTCCGGGTCCAAGGAGGGTTTCTTAAGGAGTGGTCAAATGACCGCCTCCTTTAGGGGTTCTGGAAAGACTCCTATCTCCAAGGACCTCCAGACAATTTCAGCAAGGATCGGGCCGACAGCATCAACACATCCCAATAAAAGGGGTGTTGGGCCTGGATCCAAACTACAACTGGTTGGGCACATAGTCTGGATGATCGACACAATATCTGTGAATTCTGGCTGGCAGAAATCTGACCAGAGAGACCGGGTGTACACCAAATCCTGCCAATCACCACAACTTCTCGTAGGAGAGGCTATGTTGGTGCTAGACCTGATGCTGGCAACCTTATCTGCGAAGAATCGAGCAAGCTCCTTGCATTTCAGCTGAGAAAAAGCTTCTCAGGGCTGAAGACAGATTGGATTGCACAATCTGTCGACGGTCCAGAAAAGCTGAGCTGGTCGATTCTGCACAGCAAAAATCTCCTTGGACAGGAACACTGCCTTCTTATGGGTGATTTCTAGGTGATAGCAATCATAATGTGCCATCAGCTTAAGCCTGTCAGCATCATGGCCAGACTTTCGCCAAGCTCTATCCAGCCTTCAACCAACTTGCCTCAATTCCTTCAAGGAACCATCAAACCAGGGGTTTCTTGGATGAAGGGTGAGGGGTCGAACACGAACAGGAACAATCTTGTCCAGGGCATCTCCCACAGCCTTATTATAGGCTAGTATGAGATCATCTGGACTCATGCATTCACCCGACAGACTCGATAGGTCCAGTGCTGCCGACAGGTCATTAGGGTAAACTCCCTCAAAGGGTGGTACTGGACCATCTCCATAAGGGCAGACCTATTGGGGGGACCCTGAAGCTAAACCTTATGGTGTGATGGTCAGACCAGCTGACTGGTTCCACCCTCAAGTCAGCTATCTCCATACCCAAAAGAAAGATCAGATCCAATGAGTGACCCCCTACATGGGTTGAGGAGGTAACTACCTGTGTAAAGCCCAGTGTCATCATAAGCTGGAGGAGATTTTGGCCAAAGTGCGAGAGTTCATCGTTGACCCAGGCACTGAAGTCCCCCAGAATTATCCATCTGGGGGATCTCAACTCCATGTCGATGATGAAGTCTGCTATCTCCTGCAGGAATGCTCCACCATCTCCTGGTGGACGGTAGATGAGGAGTATTCTGCAACCTACACCCTTACCCAGGATATACTCAAAGGATCTGGTACTTCCCAATGGCACATCCACAAGGCCCAGCTCAGATTTCAATATAATGGCCACACCCCCGTCCCTACGATCCAACCTTGGGCCGTATATCACCGAGAACCCAGCTGGAACTGCAGAAGCCAGAACAGGGCCTGCATTTTCATCCAACCAGGTCTCGGTGATGCAAGCCAGGTCGATGGTTTCAACAAGATCAGCTATAATAGCTGTCTTGTTCTTGATAGATCTATGCATTGCACAACACCGCCCAAGTAGTATGAGTTGTCAGGGAAGATCTCGGGACCTGCCCACAAATATCAGAGCCCTTGGGTGTGGAGACAAGACAGGGAGGACCTCTGTACTGACTCCACTTCACCCCAGGGCACCTCTTGGACCCCACAACTCCTATTCGTCCTCCCTTTTCCTCTCCTCCACCATGTCCAGTTCTCCCCTTTCTTATACACCTTCAAACTATCCCCAAAGCACAGCACCTAAAATAGGTGTTAGATGTTAATGGGGGACAGTCAAAAGGACGTAATTCCCTGAGTCTGGTGGGGGAGAACTGCCTGACTGTTGCTAAGCCTCCCCGACACATAACACTTCAAAATTAAAAAACAATATAAAACTAATAACCCACCCCAAACATAAAACTAGTCTTAATGACAAACCCAATCTTAATAACAAATCTCCTATAACCTAAATTACAAAAAACAAAATAGAATAATAAAATCCCAATCCAATATATAACCCCCAAAGCAATATAAGACAATTTAATAGCTGCAACACCAAGTTAGATCATTCGTTATGGTCCGCTAGAGCTCACTAACCACTATATACCCACCCAAAATAAATAATAAAATACAATTAAAAATAAACCCTGCTTAACACTACATAGATGGTACAATCCAATACTTGGCTCTCAGAAAAACACCAGGAAACAATAATAATAGAAATAAAAGGTTTCCTGCAACCCCCTCTCACTGAGTATGCAGGATGTAATGTTTTGAAGTCCCCCAGGCCCTCTCACAGCCTGGGAGATAATCTACTCAGATTAAATCAGAAACAGTTTAGAAATCCAAAGATTGTCATCCAGTATTAAAATAAAAATGAAGTTTGGACACCCAGGTCCTCTCACCACCCGGGTACCAAAATAAGGGCACTCTCACTGTCCAAGATAGAAAAGCAGGTCTGGCCACAATTTCGGAGCAAAGTAAGGAGTTTGGTAATGAAAACAACCGATAAATTACTGGCAGTCCAAACAAAAGAATCCAACTCGGCTAAGGGAGATGGGGGGAATGCTGTGTAGAGATAATAATTATTCCAGCAAGGGTGTTCAAAATCGGCAGTAGAAGCAAGCAGGACTCCTAAAGCTCCAACTGCAAAAACTGCAGCCAGAAGTATTCACTGCCACAAGTTTGATTCCCGGGCAGTGGCCACTCAGCAGCCAACCCCCCCCCCCAAGGAACCTGGGAACACTATAAGCTCGCCAGCCAGCTCCCTGGCTGACCCAAAGCTCGGTCCCCTGTGGGCAGCAAAACCTAGCCACAGTTTGCCAAATGTTGTCAGACCCGCTCTGCAATGCCGACTGTCAACCCCCACCAAAATCCATCTCAAAGCCCGCCACTCAGATACTGCTCCAATGCAAAGGCTGTGCCACACAAGCAATCCAGATAACAGAAACTCAAACAGCCCAAAATGGGGAAATCCTTCCATGAATTCCGCTTCAGTGGCGAAACACCAACTCCTCAACAGGTCTCGTTCCTTCCTCAGCTCAGAGTATCCTGACGGAGCAGGCAGAGGATAACAGAAACTCGAGCAGCCCAAAATGGGGGGGAATCCTTCCATGAATTCCACTTCAGTGGCGAAACACCAACTCCTCAACAGGTCTCGCTCCTTCTCCTCAGCTCAGAGTATCCTGATGGAGCAGGCAGAAGAAATGGTAGGTCTGTTTCTTCACACAGGTTTTAGCGGGGGAAATCTAAACAGCACAAGCCCCCTTTTCTGGGCGAACAGGACTGTTCAAATGTCCGTAATACGCTGCAGGCAGGACTAGAACTCCCAATTTACACACGGAGGCTAACTTCCTCACTACAAAGCCCTAACTAGCTAAAAATTTGGTCTTGAACAATAAACAAACAAAACGGGGAAACAGCAAACATAATGAACTTAATCAGCAATAACTACATAAACAAACAATATGTAACAGCAATACATATAAAAGTACATTAGGAAACAATTAGCTAAGGAAGTATGGCTGACAAAAAGGTGGGATTTTAGAGCCTTCCTAAAGGCCTCCACTGAGCTGGCAGAGCGAATATGCGGTGCCAAGGAGTTCCGAAGAAAAAGGGAAACCCCCATCAATGCTCTGTGTCTGGACAGCTTTCACCTGGACCAAGGCACAGATAGCAGGCCAGCTTCAGTGAGATGGAGAGAGCAGATAGAGGTATGTGGAGTCAGAAGATCTTTCAGTTAATCAGGAGCCATACCATTTAGGGACTTGCATACCAACAAATCAGTCTTGTAGGTGATGCACCACCGAATAGGCAGCCAATACTGATTGCACAGCACCAAGGTAGTATGCTCCCTGCAAGATGTACCAGATATTACTCATGCTGCAATATTCTGGACCAGCTGCAAACTCTTTTGAACTAGCGTGGCCCTTGGTCCCTGTGGATAAAAAGGAAAATCTGAAAGGAGGGCAGTCCAAACCAGAACAATGCCATCAAACACCAAACAGTTTGGACAAATGGGGCCCACTCACCAAAATGTAATGTATTTTGTAAAATTATAGAAGGCACACATTAATCAATGTTTTATTGGAAGTACTGAGAAACGTTGATTAATGTGTGTTTTCTTTGGAAACTATAAAAAAGGAATTTTACAAAATACATTATATTTGGTGAGCAGGCCCCATTTGTCTAAACTGTTTGGTGTTTGCTGGACCAGATGCAGGCAGCACATCAAACTCCTAGATAACCCTAAATAAAGGGTATTGCTGTAATGCAACCTAGATGAAATGAAGGCATGGATTATCATAACCCGGTCCCTGCCGAGTCCAAGCTACAGTTTACTCTGAAAGATATAATGAAGCTGATAAAACTTAACTTGACCTATCTGAACTTACACCTTTTTTTCTCTACCTGCACACTCCCCTCCACCTCCTTCCTCCCCTTCCACCTACACCACCCACAGCTACACAGTCACTCAAGTCTCCAGCTTCAAAGTCTATAATGCCCTCTTAGCCCTCAACTCCAATAAGTCCAGCCCTGACAATCTAGACCCATTTCTCCTACCCATCTCTGCACCTGCCCTCTCTCTCCCTCTCACCCATCTACTGAACCGCTTTTTCAGCCTTTGCGAGGTCCCCCTGGCTTGGAGGCTACAAATGTTATACCCCTCCACAAGAGTGGGGATGCATGCACACCAGGTAATTATCGCCCTATATCCCTTCTTCCTTCTCTGGCTAAACTACAGGAAACTCTAGTCTTCTCTTGCCTTACTGATTTTCTCAACTCCACAGACTTTCTCTCTCTCCCTTCCAATCTAGATTTTGAGCTAACCACTCAACTGTCACCTCTCTCTGTCGTGTCACTAATTCTGTCCTCTCTGGTAGTGACAAAGGCCACCTAACGGCTGCCATTTTCATTGACTTTTGCCAAGATCTTCAATTCGGTCACCCAGCCCTCTTGTTAAACAAACTGTGCTCTGCTGAACTCTCAACCTCAGCGATAAACTGGTTTCAATCCTGCCTCTCCTGTCACTCCCAACATGTCCCAGTAGGTGAAGCCCTCTCCCCACCCCTCCCCATCCTAGCTGGAGTCCCCCAAGGCTCAGTCCTGGGGTCGATACTCTTTTCTATTTTTCTAAATAATTTCCCATCAGCCTGCTCTGTTTCAAACATACAAATATACACCAACGATACAATTCTTTACATCTCTGGTCCTTCTACACCTGTTGTGGAATCTCAGCTCCAAGCAGACTTTCACTTGGTCCTTCATTGGTTTCAAGAAAACCACCTCAAAGTAAAAGCAGGAAAAAAAAAAAAGTGTCCATTATTTTCAGTTCTCCTCACAAACTAGCCAACCTCTCTTCCCCACTCAAATTCTTAACCTTGGACAGGGCCCAGCTGGAAGATGTCCCGTACTATAAATACTTGGGTGTCTGGCTCGACTGCGGCCTGGATTTCTCCAAACACATAGAGCACATCCACGCTAAGCTTTGCCCCAGGCTAGATGTTCTGTATCGCAGTAAGGACTCCCTCCCCCAACATGCTCACCTCGCACTCCTTACAAAAATGATTTTACCCACCTCTGACTATGCTGACATAATCTACGGTACTGCCCCAGCCTCCATTCTGGCTAGGCTCAACTCCCTCTACAATGCTTTCTGTTGCTTTGCCTTGAACGCCCTTCCCAGCACCCACCACTGCGCTCTGTACTCCTCCCTCTCCTCACTTCACTGCCATCGCATGCTGCATTCCTCTCCCTTCATCTCCAAATTCTGGTTTGGTTCCCTTCCCTCCTACTTCTGCTCTCTCCTCTCCCCTGTGACCAAGCTCTCTTATCCTCTCCAGTCTAGGGACACCCACACTTTCTTCCTTTCACGCCCCTTGTCTTGCGCTGACTCTGCTGCTTTCATCTATAGGCTTCCCTCTCTCTGGAACTCTCTCCATTTGTCTCTCCTCCTCACTTGTCTTCAAAAGAGCCCTATCAGAACCCGCTTTTGTCTGGAATCTGTTTGTGCTAGGTCCTGTCCCAGCTTCTCTCACTACTTGCTACCTCCAGTTAAAGCTTTTTCTTTGGCTAATTTTACTTGATGTATTGCACTAGTTTACTATGGTATGCCAAACAAAATCATTACTGTGTAACCTCTGACTTTGTACGTGAACAATTTAAAATAATTTCTACGTTCTGGCTCTTGCTGAACCTCATGTATGTTGCTGCTTTCCTCCACTTCCGCCAGGTTGCACATGGAAATGAGCCTTGGCTCAGTGTGCCTCTCCTGGTTACCAACTTTAAATAAATAAATAAAAGTCATTGCAGATGACCACAAGCACATGTTGTTCAAGTGTCACCTTGTAATCAATAATGACACTTAGATTTCTAACCGTATTCACGGCTCAAATGATAATGCAGAAACACAGAAACAGAATTTGTCAGCAGAAAAGGACTGGTAGGCCCATCTAGTCCACCCTGTTTTCCTTGCCTCTTTCTACACCCTGGACCTTATTTGGCCACAGGTGTCCATTCCTCTGCCTATTATGCCCATGTGCTCATCCCACTCATGCTTGAAGCTCCCTACTGTCTTCGCTCCCACCACCTCTTCTGGCAGGCTGTTCCAGGCATCTACTACCCCTTCTGTGAAGGAGTATTTTCTTGCATCCTTCTTAGACTTCCCCCCTTAAAGCTTCACTGCATGCCCACGTGTTCTGGTACTCCTCCTCCACTGAAAGAGACTTCTCTCTTGCACCCTGTTCACCCCTGTAAGGTACTTATAGGTCTCAATCTTGTTCTCTTTTGCTCTTCTCTCCTCCAGGAAGTACATGTTAAGGTCTGCAGCCTCTCCTTATATGGTTTCGCATGCAACCTCCTCATCATTTTGGCAGCTCTCCTCTGGACCACCTCCACCTTATGGAGATGTAGCCTCAAGAACTGGACACAGTACTCCAAGTGAGGCCTCACTAGTGAGCGATATACTGGCATCACTATCTCCCTTCTCCTGCTAGAAATCCCTCTCCCTGTGCAACCCAGCATCCGGCTAGCCTTGCTTACTGCCTTGTCACTCTGCCCTGCCACCTTGAGATAATCAGAGGTGATCACCCCAAGGTCCCTTTCTTGTTAGTACTTCCACCCCATCTTATACACAACCCCCAGGTTCCCCCTTCCCAGGTGCATGACTTTGTGCTTTTTGGCATTTAAACCCAGTTTCTGTTTCCCCAGAACCCTTTTCATTTTCTCCACCCATTTCTGAGTGTCCACCCTGTTGCAAATGTTTGTGTCACCCACAAAGAGACACACCTTTCTCTCCAATTCCTCAGCAATGTCACATATGAAGACATTGAAGAAGATGGGGCCCAGTACTGATCCCTATGGTATACCACTGGTTACTCTCCCATCACCTGTCTGCCATATAACACCCCCTCTGCTTCCTATCCTTCGACTAGTTTTATATCCAGTTTACCAACTTCTCTCCAATCCCCAGGTTGCTAAGTTCCTTACTTAGTCTCCTGCGTGGCACAGTGTCAAACCTCTTACTAAAGTCCAGATAGGCCATCTGTACCGATCTCCCCTCATCTACTTCCTTAGTCACCCAGTTAAAGAAATCTAAAAGATTTGTTTGACACGATCTCCCTTCCCTACCCATGAAACCATGGTGCCAGTGGTCTTGCAGACCATTTACTTCCAGGTACTCCATCAGTTTCACCTTCAGCAGGGTTTCCATTAACTTCCCCACCAAAAATGTGAAACTGACTGGCCTATATTTACTGGCCTCCTCCTTGCTGTCACTGTTGTGCAGAGGGAACACATTGGCCCTCCTCCAGCCCTTTGGAACTACCCCCATCTCCAATGAGTTGCTGAATAGTGTTGCCAGAGAATAGCTAGCACCATGCTTAATTCTTTTGGTACCTTTGGGTGGATCCAATCTAGGACCATGGCTTTTCTTTATTTTAAGGCTTCCAATCCCCTTTGGACTCTATCCACCGGAAAAGGGGCTTGTGTCCACTCCCCCGCCCCTCAGCACCTGCTGATATATGTTGGTTCATCCCCTCCCCCCTCCACTGTGAAGACCAAGCAGAAGTACTCATTTAAAATTTGAGCTTTTTCTTGGTCTTCCTCTACACAGTTCCTCCCTCCCCCATTCTCTTGATCTTAACTATCTCACCCCTTGCTTTCCTCTTTTTACTCATATACTTGAATAAAGTCTTATCTCCTATTTTGACCTCCTTGGCTACTAATAGTTAATGATAGTCTTTAAGTGTTAAGCTTTTAACTACTCTGCATTAGTTAGGTTTTTCTAATTTTACACAGTGGTCCTTCTAGCTCCCATTTTGATTCCCAGAAACCAGAGACCAAATTTTTGGCTACCTTTTGTTACTTTTAGCTATTTTGGCTCATTTCTAGCACTTAGACATAGCGATAGGGTGCCACTCCTTGTTATTGCTGAGCAATGGGAACCTGGTTTGACAATCATTGTGTCAGTTTTGCCTGGGTTGAGACCGAGCCAGTTTGAGGCCATACAGTCACTGATCTCCTGTAAACAATGACACACATTTTGTCTGCAGCTACCCTGTCAGGTGAACAAAACAGGTAAAGCTGAGTACTGTCTGCATAACAGTGCTCCAAGCCATATCATCTTATGATCTCACCCAGCGACAGCAGTGAGATACATGCATATAGGTCACTGTGGGGAACACTTACACCTCGAGTAATTACAGAAAACATTTATGATTTTCTTGATAGTATGTAGAAACATTCTTTGAGTCATAGTTACAGGGAGGGGAAGATAGGGACATACAATGGTTCTCTTGTGTGAGTATTTTAGGGATAAGAGGGCCTAGCGTGGCGTGTTAAATTCCCTGGAGGGGGGAAGGATAAGCTAGGTAAGGTTAGTGAATAGTATTTCAGTACAAAGGGTTTGGCAAGCTCAACCAATCACATTTACAATACATCTTTATAAGATTTATAGGGGTGCACCTGGTGTGTGACCAAACAAAAGTATATCACTAAGGTACCAAGGCCACAGTTCTCCTGCATGTAATTCAGTACAAAGGGTTTGTCAAGCTCAACCAATCACATTTACAATTTGGTTTGGCAAGCTCAACCAATCACATTTACAATACATCAATTCAGTTCAATTCTGCATTTACAATACACATTGTGAATTCTACCTTATATGCAACGGCCTATGAATTGTGTTTGTCTATAAAATGCTATTCAATATACAAGTCTTTCAAATTTTTCAAATCTTTCAGCTGAAATATGTTCAAGCCTGACCACTGCGACAAAGTGACCACCTCATGGTCAGGAAAGGCATCACATTTTTCCTTGCCATTCTAAGCTGTGGTCCCTCTGTTTACTCTATATCTAATGAGGAATCCACTCTCTGGCTTCCTTGCTTATATCATGTATCCTGGCCAATTAGAGGTTCACATGGGAGCACACCAGTTAGGAGAAGGCCACAGTTCTCTTGCATGCAATTCAGTACAAAGGGTTTGGCAAGTTCAACCAATCACATTTACAATACATCTTTATAAGATTTATAGGGGTGCATCTGGTGTGTGACCAAACAAAAGTATATCATTAAGGTACCAGTGCTCCCCCCAAACTCTTCTGCTTAAAAGCCAGCAATTTATTCAAATAACACTAGTATTTTTACTTATTTTAGCTTGTCAGAGGGATTCTTGGTCCCATC
This sequence comes from Neoceratodus forsteri, assembly GCA_016271365.2. Lineage (NCBI taxonomy): Eukaryota > Metazoa > Chordata > Ceratodontiformes > Ceratodontidae > Neoceratodus > Neoceratodus forsteri. The sequence continues at coordinate 618,088,440 of CM028133.1, forward strand.
TTTCAGCTGAAATATTTTCAAGCCTGACCACTGCGACAAAGTGACCACCTCATCGGTCAGGAAAGGCATCACATTTTACCTTGCCATTCTGAGGTGTGGTTCCTCTGCTTTCTCTATATCTTATGGGGAATCCAATCTCTGACTTTCTTGCTTAAATCATGTCCCCTGGCCAATTAGAGGTTCACATGGGAGCTCACCAGTTAGGAGAAGGCCACAGTTCTCCAGCATGCAATTCTGTACAGAGGTTTTGGCAAGCTCAACTGACGCCTCAAAGAAATCTTTAAAAAAGCATAATAATTAGGTACAATTCTGCTTGCATTCCATTTCTATGTTATATATTTCTCCTTCCCATAATTTATTAATAAAGAAATGTGCATGAATACATGATCATTGTCACTTACAGTTCATTTTGAGTTCATCTGCCTCTGTACCTTACTCCCTACTTCAAGTCATAATCCTCTGTTGTGACATCACAATCTGTTGTCATGGAAATAACGTTGAATGGGAAGAACACCCCTTCCCCCTCAGCTAGTGGTCAAACAGGAATTCAGCATGTTTGCCGTTCATTTGCATCACCAGGTAAGAAAAAAGGTTTGTCTCCCCATACGACGCACAGGGGTAATGCCAAACTTCACCCAACAACTAACACACTAAAATCTGACCAATGGAAAATCATGTACACAAATGCTCACAGCCTGGGAAATAAGATCCCAGACCTGCAGGCAATAATGTCAGAAGCTAAACTGGACATAGTAGCAATTAGTGAGACATGGTTTACCAGTAATTCCACACTTAGGGAGACTTCAGTACCTAGCTATGTATTGTTTCAGAAGAGAACCGAGGTGTCTTAAAGGGAGGGAAGTGGCCCTGTATATTAATGAAAATATCAAAGCTACAGAAATTCAGAATACACATAAGGAGCCAGAAGAACTGTGGGTCACCCTGGAAACAGGAAATGGGACAGCCATAAGAACTGGGGTTGTCTACAGACCCCAGACCAGAGGGAGGACATAGACACATTACTGTTAGAAGATATACAAAACATGACAGCTAAAGGGAGGTTCTGATAATGGAGACTTCAACATGCCGGATACAGATTGGTCAATACCAGCAGGAACATCTGCCAGAACTAGACTCATAGTGGATTCCCTGCGGGAGGGCCTCAAACAACTGGTACAGCAACCCACAAGAGACAGGGCTATCCTAGATCTAGTACTGACTAACAAAGAAGGGATCACAGATCTCAGGTAGAAGGTCACCTGGGGCCAGTGACCATCACATGGTATGGTTCAATTTGGCTACTACATCTAAATCATCCCATTCCAAGGCAAAAAATGGGACTTCAGAGGAGCTGACTTTGATAAGATGGCCAACAGAGTTAAGCTAGCCCTGGCAAAAAGAAACACAGGTGAGGGGGTACAGGCAAAGTGGGCAAGCATTAAGGATGCAATACTTGAAGCAACATCCCATTGTGTTAGACAGAAAAGGAAGTGCAAAAGAAGAAGGAAACCACTTTGGTTCTCAAATACAGTAGCAGAAAAGGTCAGAGCCAAAAGGCTGGCCTTGAAATATAAGGGAACACAGCGAGATGAAGATAGGAGGCATACCAAACTGCCCTAAAGGGAAGCAGGTAAGGCAGTAAGGCAGGCAAAGCCCCAAACTGAGGAAACACTAACACGAACAGTAAAAGAAGGTGACAAGACTTTCTATAGATACATTAGTGAAAGGAGAAAGTCCAGAGGGGTATTGCTGCTTAATGGAGAAAAGGGAGCATGTGAGAGGAGGACCCTGTAAAGGCATCTATCCTAAATAGATACTTTTGCTCAGTATTTACTGAAGAGAAGGTAGAGCAGGGCCCACAGCTCAGCATCATGGACACAGGGGAGGAGGTGAGCACTCTCCTTCACAAAAAAAGGGCCTACAAGAGCTTGCTAAGCTCAGGGTGGATAAGGCAATGGGACCTGATGGCATACATCCCAGAGTACTTAAGGAGCTAAAGGAGGAACTAGCAGAGCCATTAGCAGAATTGTTTAGTGAGTCTCTGAGCAGGGAGAGGTCCCAGAAGACTGGAGAAGGGCTCATGTGATCCCGCTGCACAAGAGTGGTAGCAGGGAGGAGGCAGGGGAACTACAGACCGGTCAGTCTTACCTCAGTAGTGGGCAGATTATGGAGGCACTCCTTAAGGAAAGGATAGTGCAACACCTGGAATCCATAGGGGCACGGGATCCAAGACAGCATGGGTTTACAAAAGGAAGGTCCTGTCAAACTAATCTCATAGATTTCTTTGACTGGGTAACCAGAGTGGTGGACCAAGGGGGAGCAGTTGATGTCGCCTACCTTGACTTCAGCAAAGCTTTTGACACTGTTCCACATAGAAGATTGATAAATAAGCTGGGTAGGCTCGGGGTGGGTCAGAAATTGGTCAACTGGGTGGCAAACTGGTTGACGGGCAGAAAACAGAGAGTGGTGGTAAATGGTATACAGTCAGAAGAGATGCAAGTCACAAGTGGGGTACCTCAGGGATCAGTCCTGGGGCCAGTCCTCTTCAACATCTTCATTAGTGACCTTGCAGATGGACTAGAGGGTAAGGCTTGTCTGTTTGCAGATGACACCAAGATCTGCAACAGAGTAGATGATCCAGATGGGGTGGGCAGAATGAGAAGAGATCTGGATAAACTAGCAAAATGGTCAGAAGAGTGGCAACTGGGATTTAATGCAAAGAAGTGCAAAATCATGCACATAGGGAAGAGAAACCCTGAAGCCACCTATAGGCTGGGAGGGGAGTTGCTAGCAGTCACAAAGGAAGAAATAGACTTGGGCATCATCATCACTGATGACCTAAAATCATCCAAGCAGACCTCTAAAGCAGTAGGTAAGGCTAGGGGGTGTTAGGGTGTATTAGTAGGGGTATCAAAGTCGTAAGAGGAGGAATAATCCTCTGCAGAAGACACTGGTTAGGCCCCATCTGAGTACTGCTGCAGTATTGGAGGCCACACCTTCACAAGGACATTAACCAAATTGAGGCAGTCCAGAGAAGGGCAACCAAGATGGTGCAGGGACTTCATCAGAAGACATATGAGGACAGATTAACGGAGCTCAATATGTATACCCTTGAGCAAAGGAGGGAGAGAGTGATATGATCGAGGCATCAAACACCTTAAGGGCATAAACAAGGTGAAAGAGTCTAACATGTTTAAATATAAGAAAAATAGCAGGACAAGAGGACACAGCATGAGATTAGAGGGAGGCCGATTAAGGGGGAATGTGAGGAAATTCTTTTTCACAGAAAGGGTGGTGGATGCATGGAATGGCTTACCACAAGAAGTGGTGGCTATGAATACAGTGCAGGGCTTCAAACAGGCATGGGATAGGCATAAGGGAGCAATACAAATGACTATGAATAGATAGACCACTGACAGAGCAAAGGCCGATGGCACATTTATAAGGTAGAAAAAGAAATGGGCAGACTGGATGGGCCTTGCGGTCCTTATCTGCCGTCCACTTCTATGTTTCTATGTTTCTATGTAACTGTGATGTCACAAACAATGCTCTATAACTTCAGATAAGGAGAAAGCAGCAGGAATAGATAAACTCTTCAGGAGCAAAGGTCCTGTTTTCATGCAAATTACCACATTAATAAATAATGGCAAGGAGGAATACAGAACTAATGGGAAATGCAAGCTGGACAGTGCCTATATATTATGTTTTGTTAAAGTTGTCCTCAACATGTCACCAGCTCTTTGACCTCCATCCGGACAGCCACCAGAGATGGCCAAAATGAATATAGGTTTAATGACTCATCTGAAGGATGTACAGGTACTTCAAAAGCACAGTAACCTGCTATTGCTGAATTACAGTGTCAGCACTGGGCATTTCCTGAAGTTCCTGGTGTTGGAATAGAACCCATAAACTTCCAATATTCTGGCCCCAAGGGAAGTATACAATTTATTGAGCTACGTGTAACCCCTCACCCCTGCCTTTTAGCAAAAAAGACAGGTGGCATGCTGTTGAAGCTGACAGCAGTACCTGGTGGGGACTGGGTTCAGGGAGGATGAGGTTACTTGGCACAGGGGACCTAGATTTGGCTACTCTGCACAGGGGCACCCAAGTAAATCCAAACACAGGAAGCAATAACTGTAAAGTCCAGAACCAGGATTGGGATTTTACAGTGTGGCTTTTATTCACATCCAAGCTGAACCAACAAAGCATAGACGGACCCCCATGGGGCTACATTCCTGGTAATGCAGATTAGAGACAACAGAACACTTCTTTTCACTATTCCAGCCCTTCAGGCTCTGAACCCACCAGGCACACAGCCCGGACTTGCACGCAGCTTTGGGTATACAGCCCGAATTGTACACTACTTGGGTTTCCCCCACGGGCCTGCTCCCCCGCCGGCCACTTGATCCACGGTCCATTTTGGGAAATGAACCAATTATCCTGTTGTGGCTCCCCAAACCACATTAGAGCCTTCGACTCCTAAAGGGAATTTTCCTTCCAATCCCACGTCTGGGTACTTCCCTCATCACTGGCCAAGTGCATGAGGCAAAGTAGAAATCCACAGAGCAAAACCGTAGAGGTGGACCTGGTCACTAAAGATGGGGGTCTCCCACCTCCAGCTCCCACAATCCATACCCGGCCATTTCTCTGGAAACTAAACATCTCTTTCACTGAAAGCTTGGCAATGTAGATTCCTGGGTAGATGTATGTCACATCTCCTCTACATATCTTTTTGATCCCCCAATAAGCACTGGACTTGAACCTACTTTTACTTCTTGGCTAAGCCTATTACTCTAGGCCTCCCACTATTTCAGTAGTCCAGTCCCCACATGTCACACAAGTCCCAGGGTGAAAAACATAGGCCCTTTCAGGAAGAGCAGACACTCACCCTCTGGTTGCAGGTGCCCCACAGGCGATTCATAAATCTTCTTGTTCCCCCCCAAAAAAAAACTCTGGTACAAATAGGCAGCTTCTCCATTACTAGCAGAACCAGGGGGTTGCCCCAGTAATATGCAGGGAACCTTTTCCTGCCTCCCATCCCCGGAGAAAGGGGGCACTGAGACCCGAAACAGCGGTCTCCACCACTTCAATTATCTTCTGTGTCTCTCTTTTGGTGGAGACACACACCCTTTTTACCTAAAAGTAGCCATCTGTCAGGGCTGAGGCTCCTAGGGCCTAACCAGAGCTGCTGTGCTGCTTTTACAGCAAGCTCCCAACTCCAACTGACCACTGAATCTGTTCAAACCTCCCAACATTCTATTCCAATTCCCTTGCTGCAGATTCCATTGTGGCTCATGCAGCTGCGATAGTTCTATGGTGATGTCATCCCTCAGTCTCAGCTGAGACTGAGAACAGAGTGAGACAGTGTGAAACCCATTTAACTGGAGTTTCACAAGCTGCCTTCCCTGCCTACCAGTAGGTCTTACTGGGATTCTAGTAACCCCGGGTAACAAGGGGGTTACACTCGCCCTTGACCAGGAAAATGACTGTCCGCAGTCATTGTTTACCGACTTTAGGCCACCCTATATGTGCTACCTGCGGAGGGTGATCAGGCCCTCCTACTATGTGTAAGCACAGGCAGGCAACATTAAGGGCCTAGAGGCCTTTAGCTGACATATCAGCCTCTACTCTATCCACTTACTATGGACGCCTAGTGGCTCTGGTAGAACTGTCCAGAGCATAGCCCTAATAGCTCAACACTCCAACCCTTACTGCAGGTCAGGGCCACAGCCTGTCTATCCCCCCAGCCCTCTAGGGAAAACCTATCTGCCTTTAACTTAATACCCCAAAAACAAAACCAACCCAGGGACCTCCCCGACCTTGGGCAACCTGCAACCACACACCATTAAAATACCACATTTTATACCATTTTACTGCCTCCTCCCTACCCCCCCCCACAACCACACCTGTGGAAGGAAAGGGTTAATACAGTAACAATGACAATAACAACACCACAGTACTTTAAATTACTACACACTAAAGTACTAATGAGGAACTCCGATGAGCCCCTCCTCCTCTTCTTGTCTTCTCTTCTGTCTTCTCCAGGAACACCTGCAAGAAAAAGAAAGACAACACACACTCATAATCTGCATACACAGTCTACCTAAACCCCTACCATCAAAACACTGAAGAATCCCCAAAAGATTATTTTTTTTAGAAAAAGGTAGAAAAACAGTATTTACATTAGAAAATAATGACATTATTTACAATACACATTTGGGGGGATGGAGTGCCCTAAAAGTCCCAACTAGTGACCAGAATGCCTGAAGGCTAGTCCAATAAAGAGTCTCTCCTGGGCCGGAGCCCGGTGAAGCACAGTTCTAAACAGGCCAAAGTCGCGAAGGGGAGAGTCTTTGAGGACAGTTCACACATTTTTGGAGTCTGCTAGTATGGGGTGTGTACTGCAATGTCATAAAGATAGAAAAGTTCAGACTTACCAGCCCCTTGTAGAATGGAAATTCTGCACCGACCTGTACCTCTGACGAAGATTCTCCCTGGCAGCATTTCTTCCGATACAGCTGGGCGGACATCTTCCGGGAACCACAGGAGGGCACATCTGGGAACTGCTGGGTTGATGTCATCTCTGGAGATGGAACCTTAGAACAGGAACAAAAAATAAAACAGCTGGTCTGACGTCATCTGATTACCAGGCGATGGCTCAGGATACAGCTGGGATGGTGTCCTCTCTGGATCTTAAGTCATCTGGTGGGCCAGTCGATGGATTCTGGAAAGGCCAGTACACTGTAGAACTGATGAATGTGGGGCACCTGAGTCCTGGATGTCCATATTGGTGAATCAATAAAGGCACTTCACAGTCTGGTGCGGCAGTATTGACTACCACTGCTCGGCTTTCCATTTTGTAGGCACGGGCACATTTGCTGGGAGGTCCTTGCACTGAGGCCAATAGTACCGTGGGTCAAGAGCTTGAATTACTACCCCATCTGGGTGCACATAATTCACACAGTGGGAGATTTCACGTCCCTCTCCATCCACTATTCGCACTCTGTCTATAAACAGTGTCCTGCCTCTCTTCCACTGGGTATACTTCTCATGAAACAGTCTGTTCTTCACATGCTTGTTGGCCCCAGGATGCACACTTTTCATTGCTTCATCCCAGATCCAGGATTTTCTGCTGTTCTCAATCTCCTCCCAGACTTTCCGAGGAAAGGTAGGAAAGGTCATACCATAGATCTCATTTGCCTTTCTACATACCAGTCTCTCCTCTTTACTTGCTTTGGTCAATCTAAGACCGCTGGCCTGGCTTGGGGGTGGCCAGTCCTGGTTCTGCCAGCTACGCATCCTTAAAGAAATTAGAAAAGGATCCCTGACTTCTTCCTCTTGCAAAGCCAGGGCAGTGGCATCACCACTTTCTTCCATGCATTCCTCTGAGGCAAGATCTTGAGGCTGTGTACCCGTTCCTTTTTCACAAGGCCACATAGGTTCCCCCTCATCTTCCTCTTCACTGAGTATCTGAGCCCAGGAGTGAGCAGTCGTTCTCACTCCTGAGACTATCCACTCATCACTAGGCGCGAAGGTCGACACCTCCCACTCAAAGGCCTCCTGCATCTCATCTTTGCCTAAGAGACATGGGCTAGGCCCCCCCCCCCAGGGGTCTTTTGATGCTTTATCCGAACTTTCCTTCTGGGATCCAGCATCCGAAACTTCAGCTTCTGGTTCAGTCTCTAACTCTGCACCCTCTAGCTTTGTGCCACACTCCCCCGAGGGGCCTTCCTCCACAGGCTCTGCCTGGTGCTGTGTGCTGCCAACTGCAGATTCCTGAACCTTTGTCCATGTGGGAGCCAACCGAATTTGAGGCGCTTTATACAAGCCATATTTTTCTAGGCATCCAGCACAGTGAGGTATCATGAAGACATCCCTTCCAGCTCTCAGTCATATTTGACGTACATGCACTGGATATCCAGGAACCGCCACATGAGGAGGCAGTTGTCCTCCATAGCACCACTTTTCAATATCCCTCAGTCTATTCACTGCTGCTGTTACTGCAACCCGGGCATGATCCAGGTAACGAGCTGGTCCTGAGGCCATAACTGCAGAAAAACAAACAAAAGTTCACTGTAACTGAAAGCCCCATTTTATTGAACACCTTCTTTAGTTTTAAAATGGCTCCTCTGCTGCTGTGTTTACTTTACTACCCCACCCTGTAATGGCAGCGGCAACACTCCTGGGCATCAACATTCAGAAATTGGGTCAAGCCACTGCACACCCGATTTACACAAACTACTGATAACTTTTGCTCAAACTGCATAAACTTGCACTGTTCTTGTTTTAAACACATTTACTTGATTTTCCACGAACGTTTTACATGCAGGAAGCATTTTTGTGATTACCAGTGCCTTAAAGCTTCAGGTTTTTAAGCACAGGATTGCCTGTATAACTAGTGCTGCACATTGGCTGCAACTCATAGTCTCTCTCTGGCTTCAAACTTTAAACTGAGGCTGAATTCATTACTATGCATACAGTCACAGGCTTAACAGACTTGCACTTGCTGGCAGGACTTGACACAGTTGTTACTTGCAAAGCGACTACACTGCTGCACACACATTTATATGGCATAGGGCAGAAAATCACTGTGCAGTTTTCATGTTGTTACTTATTGTTATCAGTAGCAGTTTGCTGCGATGGGGAAAAACGGCCTGCAGCCAGTTCTTGGAGGCCTCAGAACAGAAACGGGCAGGCAGTCCTGCCGATCGTCTTCTCGACCACCACACTTGCAATTTCGACAATCAGTTAGCGGGTTGAGCCCGATTTTAAACAAGATAGTCTATTTTTACAAGGTTTACAGCGATTTTAACACTCCGCGATGCTCCTCCACTAGCCAGTACACGCACTCCACTCACACTCCCTCTCGAATGCTGGGGCAGTCACTGTAGAGCTGGCTGAGGGGTGGGACTGATCACAGCCTGACCAATCACACGACGCCATGCAAATGAGCCTCTTCTTCCTCGCGAGGGCTCTTCTCCTCACGGCGATTGTCGAGCAGGCAAATTTAAACAGCAGAAGGCAACTTTTTTTTTTCTAACTGACTCCACGGCGGGAGCCCATTTCAGCCATTTAACATAGCCATTCACACCTGCAAGTCTCTCAGTTCATTCAGAAAGCATTTCCAATGTCCAGGGCACAATTTTCCTGTTGCTACCCCTAGTCTTCCACACTTTTCTTTACCACAGTTCATTTTAAAAGCATTTCCAACATCCAGGGCACAATTTTCCTGTTGTTACCCCTAGTCTTCCACACTTTTCTTTACCACAGTTCATTTTAAAAGCAGACAAAACGCTGTAAACATTTTGATGCAGGACAAGGGCACACTCTTTGGCTTTACTGCTCCTTGGTAAACAGTTGGCATTTTAAACAGCAGCATAAGATCCACAGCACACAGCGACACACTAGTTAACTTGCTTCAGCTTTTTGGGCTACCCACTGCCAGATAACCAAAACACTAGCCCCTTGCCCGAGCACCTTCCTCCCAGAATGAAATCCAAAGCGGTGCCTCCATTTTTGTAACCCCTCACCCTGCCTTTTAGCAAAAAATACAGGTGGCATGCTGTTGAAGCTGACAGCAGTACCTGGTGGGGACTGGGTTCGGGGAGGATGAGGTTACTTGGCACAGGGGACCTAGGTTTGGCTACTCTGCACAGGGGCACCCAAGTAAATCCAAACACAGGAAGCAATAACTGTAATGTCCAGAACCAGGAATGGGATTCTACAGTGTAGATTTTATTCACATCCAAGCTGAACAAACAAAGCATAGGCGGACCCCCATGGGGCTACATTCCTGATAATGCAGATTAGAGACAACAGAACACTTCTTTTCACTATTCCAGCCCTCAGGCTCTGAACCCACCAGGCACACAGCCCAGACTTGCACACAGCTTTGGGTACACTACTTGGGTTTCCCCCACGGGTCCGGCTCCCCCGCCGGCTACTTGATCCATGGTCCATTTTGGGAAATGAACCAATTATCCTGTTGTGGCTCCCCAAACCACATTAGAGCCTTTGACTCCTAAAGGGAATTTTCCTTCCAATCCCACGTCTGGGTACTTCCCTCATCACTGGCCAAGTGCATGAGGCAAAGTAGAAATCCACAGAGCAAATCTGTAGAGGTGGACCTGGTCGCTAAAGATGGGGGGTCTCCCACCTCCAGCTCCCACAATCCATACCCGGCCATTTCTCTGGAAACTAAAAATCTCTTTCACTGAAAGCTTGGCAATGTAGATTCCTGGGTAAATGTATGTCACATCTCCTTTACATATCTTTTTGATCCCCCAGTAAGCACTGGACTTGAACCTACTTTTACTTCTTGGCTAAGCCTATTACTCTAGGCTTCCCACTATTTCAGTAGTCCAGTCCCCACATGTCACACAAGTCCCAGGGTGAAAAACATAGGCCCTTTCAGGAAGAGCAGACACTCGCCCTCCAGTTGCAGGTGCCCCACAGGCAATTCATAAATCTTCTTGTCCCCCCCCCCAAAAAAAACTCTGGAACAAATAGGCAGCTTCTCCATTACTAGCAGAACCAGGGGGTTGCCCCAGGAATATACAGGGAACCCTTTCCTGCCCCCCATCCCCCCCATCCTCGGAGGGAGGGGGCACTGAGACCCGAAACAGCGGTCTCCACCACTTCAATTATCTTCTGTGTCTCTCTTTTGGTGGAGACACACACCCTTTTTACCTAAAAGTAGCCATCTGTCAGGGCTGAGGCTCCTAGGGCCTAACCAGAGCTGCTGTGCTGTTTTTACAGCAAGCTCCCAACTCCAGCTGACCACTGAATCTGTTCAAACCTCCCAACATTCTATTCCAACTCCCTTGCTGCAGATTCCATTGTGGCTCATGCAGCCGCGATAGTTCTATGGTGATGTCACCCCTCAGTCTCAGCTGAGACTGAGAACAGAGTGAGACAGTGCGAAACCCATTTAACTAGAGTTTCACAAGCGGCCTTCCCTGCCTACCAGTAGGTCTTACTGGGATTCTAGTAACCCCGGGTAACAAGGGGGTTACATACTGACACTGTGAAAAATGTTACTCTTTAAACTAAGTGCACACACGCACCCTTTCAGACAGCAGCAAACATTACCTTATTTACGTATGTATTCATTCACGCGAGTTCAGCATATCTGCTATTGTAACCCAGAGGAGTCCAGCAGGCACGATTGTATTAATCAGTTTTCACAATTTCTCACCTTAAAATGGTAAAGAGAGAGACTTCCTCTTCCTGTATTGATTGCTTTTAATAGAACATTCAGTAAGAGTTGATTGGCACCCTTCTGGAGACTGCTCATAGTGAAATTCAGAATGGAGACAAATGGCCTTAAGATGACAAGTATGTTTGCTGAATGAGCTTGAAGGGTTCTGTAAATGATAAATGTGTTTTCTCCTACTCTCTTTGTAACAACTCTTGAAAACCTATTGCTGCTACATTTAGTAACTTATCTACAATAAATGCAACTTCAAGCAGCGCCAGTCTGTTGCCATAAAGAGAGATTTAAATTGAAAAAATATTTTAAATAATAAATACTGCATTCCTCCAACACAGTTTCAGGTTCAATTCTGCATTTACAATACACATTGTGAATTCTACCTTATCTGCAATGGCCTATAAATTGTGTTTGTCTATAAAAATGCTATTCAATATACAAGTTTGAAAAGTCACATACAGGTTAGACTAGGGTCTTTAGTCACATAAGCAAAGACTTGATGCCAATTTCATTCTTATCAGTTACAGCATTTAAACTGCCTTGCATCCCTGGATCATACTGAATGATTATATTATTCATATTTTGTAAAAAGGCTCTGGTGACTTATAGCTTATTCTAGCTGCCAGGGTTAGTGTTTTGCTGTCCCGAGTTCAACTGGCTTTCATCCTTGGAAAGTAATGTGTTGTCTGTCCCTTAAACAAACAAACAGCACAACTTACAGTAAAGAGTACTTTTTTAATTTTCCAACTACCTTTCTGATGCCATCCTGTACACAATGGCGTGGTAGCCACAACTGGAAACAATATTATAGCAGTTGAACAGTTTCTTTTCTTACAGTACAATACTGGTATGAATTTTGGATTGGCAACCAGCCAGTCTGATTGCTCCAATGGCTGGGTTTAGTTTGTCCCATGGTGACATTTGTTCCAACTGTTGTAACAGGACAGTAACCACAGCAAAATGTTTGTACTGTTTTTATGAACCACAATAGGTCTTCTAAACATAGTGTGCAGTTTATAAATACAAAAAATAAGCAAGAGTTGGCTGGCACCACCAGTAGCAACTCTTGCATTGTAGTTATTGTTTGAAGGTCATCGGGCTACTACAGTATGCAGGTATGGTTTAGAATTTACAAGAGGACTGAGTAGCAGTATGTGACAGCTTGTGCTGCTGGTTTTTACTTTGGTTTATGCATTCTCTGTCCCTGTTATGTAAGTACTACCATATTAGGGTGCCATTAAGATGCAGGAACCCTCAAGAAAGGGCTGCATCCCCTTGAGGTGTCCTGAAACCAAATGAACCTTAAGGAAAAAGGCCCAAAGAACAACAGTGACAGTCAGGTGAACACATTCTTCACAAGGAGAAGAGAGACATAGCCAGAATGAAGCACACTGAACACAAAGAGGGACAACCACCATCCAGCTCCAACCCTCAGTGGAAAATAAAGCTATTATGACCTTCAGCATGGAGAAGAGGAAAACGCCCTTGTGGAGGAAACATCTGGAGAACTACGGCCTAGGTCACCATACCTCCAAGCTAGCGGTGGTATTAGTGATGGCTTGGATGTTGCAATTTAGACACCCATACAGGAAAACACTTTACAGGAAGGGATCTTACTTTATCCCTCTGACGGAATAAGGCCGTGAGGTGCTGCTAAGTGTTCAGAAGAGGCTAAAGGAGTTCCCTTCCCTCTTGAAGAGAAGTCCCACCAACAAGGTGTGATTTGAAGAGAGCAGAATAAGCTAACAAGTGGTCATGGGCCCGAACACAGTGAGAGCCTATCTTTGAATGAAAACAAATGGGAAGGAAACAGAGAGAGAGACACATGAATTGTAGGCAAATGCAGGGAGGATTGCCTTGGGAAGTGTCACTGAGTCACTCTACATGACTGAAGAAATCTCCATGTAAAGGCTCTCACCATCAGGAAGCAGAAGCCATAAATACAAGCCCTGATGGTGCTATGCAATTGATCTGCACAGTTAACAGGGCACTTGTAGTGAGAACCATACTTCAAGACTCTGAGCATGGGGGGGATGCTGAGAGGTGCCACCAAGTTGACCTGCATGGCCAAAAGGATCCCCACTTGCTGACAGTCCCACCCTTAAACAACATGAAGAACCCAAGGGATAGGCTAGGCTGGTAATACATAGATGTGAGGTGACAGAAGGAAGCAACACAGGGCTGACATCAAATGTTAGACAGGCTAAAAACAAAATGTACATGGAAGTCAGCAGGCTAAGGCAGGATGAAGTAAAACCATACAGGCAAACATCATAAGCCAGGTAAGCTGCAGTAATAAGTAATGAATAGCCAGGTAGAGGGCGGCTGATTGATATACCATGAAGGCAGAATGGTCTGAGAGCAGCAAGAACCTCTCTATATCAGAACAAAGAAAAATAACAGCAAAAGGGAGAAAACCACACATTGAAAACATAAAAGAAAAAATTGGTTGCCAACTTGGGGGATGAGAAGGAAGGCAGGCAGTAGCAGCAGGACAAAACAAGAATAATGCAAACAGATGCAAAACAAAAACAGAAGCCAAGCCAGCCACAGTACAGAGTGGCAGCAAACACAGAAAAGTCCAAAAGGGTAGGAGAAGCAGACAGGAATGATGACAACCATGGCAACAGAAGAAGGAAGGGCCAGCACAAAATGACAGCATGATACAAAACTAGCAGGACAAGATGAGGGGAAACTACAAAAGGAAAAGAAGATGAATGAAAAGTAATGACATGGAGGCATGGAAGCAGATCAGAGCCAAGCCTTAGGATTACAGAACCATTTATTAATTCATTTAAAAATGAACAGCACTCACCATCAGACCATCACTAATGTTTCGCGCAGTCACAGTGTGCTTTTTCAAGGTGTGACATCACAGTGAAAAGGTCACCTATTTATGCTGCTCATTTTTAAATGAATTAATAAATGATTCTGTCATCCTACAACCTGATTCTGATCTTTCTTTGAGCATTCCAGTGTTTGTGAGTGCTACTGTGTTTTCTCTGGTAGCATCTAGTTGCAAAATAGACCAGGAATGGAACGGGGGAGTGGGAAGGTATGCAGAGGGAGATATGGGAGTTTATATTTTATTTTAACAGTTCAGGACTGACTGGTAGTAGAGGGTAGGGTGGAAAAGCATGCAGAGGGAGGGAGGGATGGTTTTGTTTTTGATAGACTGGGATGGATAATGGAATGTGGGGTGGGAAGGCATGCAGAGGACAGGAGGGGAGTTTTTTTGAGGCAGATTACACAATGTAACACATCTTTTGATGGCTGAGATTTCAGGATGAGGTTTTATGAGCAGCATCTTTAATTTTTATTATAATATTGGGTTGGGTCCTACTATCACATTTCTTGAAACATTTTATGAGGGTGCAGGGGAAGAGCCCTCCAATCTTTATGTTGGTTGTGTGCATGCGCAAATCAACATATTGTTGCAATACGGGATTTTGGGTGTGTGTTGCTGCTGAGCATATTGCAGTACACAAAACCAGGGACTTGTAATGGGCTCAGCAGTCGGCACCAGTGACCACTCAGTGTGGTCCTGATGCAACTCTCTGCTAGGTGGGCTGAACGGTCATGCACTTCAAAGGGCCAAAGCCACTCCAATCAGAGAGGGTTTCAGTCCTTTGATTTGCATGAAGCCCACATCAGTAAGGAGCTGATCCACTTGTGGAGTGAAAGGAAGTCTTGCAACAGCAGCTTCCAACAAAAAAATTCTTCTCCCCAGGCCAACAAAAAGAGGCCTCCCCCATCTCCCTCAGTGTGGGACACTGGGTATCCTACTCACATTGTCTCCAGTAGTTCTTCAGCCCAGTATGGTTCCCCCCTCCCTCACAGCAGTGTGCCCTCTTGATCTAAGGTTTGCCAACAGTGGGGTGCCCAATTCCCATGTCAGCAGCAGCCCCCCTCCTCCGACAGTGTGGAACACTGGATAGCCCACTCCAAGTGTTCCCAGTATGTTCTCCCAAGCAGTGTTGCTTTCCTCCTTATGTTTGCCAACAGTGGGTGCCTAATTCACGCTGCAGTAGCCTCTCCCCGACAGTGTGGGACACTTGGCAGCCCACTTCCAGTTTCCTCAAATCTATAATGTACCTGTAAAAAAGAAAACAGTCCCCCAATCTCTTTTTTATTTTTAAACCTGGGAAAAGAAAATGGTCCCTCGTCACCTCCCCATCCCTCCCTCATCCTCACCCTCCTTCTGTGCACCCACCTCCCTGTACCCCCCTTACCCCATACTTACCTCTGGAGGTCAATTATTGCTGTGGAACACTGGGGAGCCCACTCCCAGTGTTCCCAGTATGTCCCCCCAGCAATGTTGCTGTTTTCCCCTTATGTTTGCCGATCAGCATGGTGCCATCCCCACATCAACAGTAGCCCCCTCTCCAACACTGTGGACACTGGGTAGCCCACTCCCAGTGTTCCCAAATCTATAATGTACCTGTAAAAGAAAACAGTCCTCCAATGTCTTTTATTTTTAACCTGGAAAAAAACAGTCCCTCTTTGTTTTTCCACGCCTCCCTCCCCATCCCCACCCTCCCTCTGCACACTCACCTCCCCGCACCTCCTCTTATTCCATACTTACCTCTGGAGGTCGGTGGCTGTGATATTCTCTGGACTGGGACATGTCTGCACTCTTCAAAGGCGAACCACAAACTGAAGGACTCAAGGTAAACCATATAATGGCTGTCAATGGAGCTTTCAACTTATCTTGATATCTCAGCCATTTTTAGGAATTTTGACCCCAAATTTTCAGCATGGGGTTCTTGAGACCCCACCTTATGAACAATGACACTGTTATCTCGTTAATCAGCCCCAAAAGGTGATTTTGCAGTCACTGCGTGGAATCACCTTTCAGGACTGATTAATGGAATGACAGTGCCAATGTTCCTGAGGTGTCATCCCAAGAACCCCATGTTGAACATTAGGTGCAAAAAGTCCCAAAAATGACTGCGTTACAAGCGTGTGTCAGGCAGTTTATACACACACTCATAACTTTGCCAAATTTTAATATTTTCATTCCAGATTTTTAACATTGCCATTTTTCCACATTTTCTTATGAACAGTACAGCTGTCATTTTTCACATCCTGACCAAAACATGTTTTTGCACCTGTTGCACAGAATAGCACAACCGCGTTGCAAAATCAACTTTCAGGACAGATTAATGAAATGACAGTGCCAGTGTTCATGACGTGCAGTCCTCAAAAGGCCATGTTGAAAATTAGGTGAAAAAATTCCTGAAAATACCCAAGTTATGTGCATCTGTTGAATTAATTGTATGCACGCACATAACTTCACGGAATTCGGACCCCGCACTCCCACAGTAAAATAAGGATACTATTATACTATCTCAAACAGAAGGAAAATTCATTGCAAAAACTATGTTAATGCATCAGTTAGGGTTTTATTAAATTGTCAAAAGCTGGGAAATTCAATGTTAGAGTTTCCAACCCTACCACCCTATCCCCACCCCCACCTATCGGTGTGTGGAGGGTGGGGGTGGGGTGGTAGGAGTGGGAACCCTAGCATTGAATTTCCCAGCTTTTGATAATCTAATAAAAACCCTAACTGATGCATTAATGTAATTTTTGTCTTGTGATCTGCTGGCTGAACTACAGCAGCAAGCAGCATGGTTTCATTCATTAGAAGCCGGTGCTTGGCAGTGGAGGAGGGAGGGTTGTGTTGTGCTGGACCGGTGGGCATCAGCGGCAATTGCCTTTTCCTAATAAGGAGAATTGGGTGGTTGGTGCCATGTGCAGGGTGCGGGTGCATGGGGGTGATGGACAGACGGAGTGGTCAGGTCACTGCTTGTTGTTGCTGGGGAGAGATTACTCTTTATTCTTGGCGCTGCTGCCTCTCACTTAAATTTGGGGGATTACTATGTATTCTTGGCACTGCTGCCTCTCACTTTAATTTGGGGGATTACTCTGCATTCTTGGTGCTGCTGCCTCCCACTTAAATTAGTTTATAAGATGAGGGCCAGCCATGGAGGTGGGCGGGTTCTGCTGGTCACCATTAAAAGTTTTTTTTTTCAGCAGAAAAAAAAATTGCAGGTACTGGGTGCATAGGACAGTGGGGTTTAAATAGGTGTTGCTGAAAGAAGTTGCTGCCTTGAAAGTACATAAGGCTATGGGGCCAGATGAGGTACACTGCAGGGTATAAAGGGAGCTCAGGGAAGTGCCAGCATTAAACAAGCAACCAACATTCTACATTAACAAATGCTTGTTAAATAGAGTCATTACTCTATAAACTTTGACCTTGAACTTTAAATCTCTTCCTGAAATCTCATCAAACAGTTGTTTTTTTAGATGTGTTATGTTTTATATTTCTTCTGGTTTATGTATTTTGACAGATTGTGACCAAGATTGGCAGATGGAGGGCTGGTAAGGGGAAGGGAGGTTTCTTTTTTATAAGTACAGAGCGGGAGCTGAAACAGATGATGAGGATAGGAAAGCATACAGTGGAAGAGAAGCGGGGGAGGAAACACCAAGGGGGAGCCCCTCACTAAATAGGTTAATTTATTATAAAATGAAAAAGACAGAGGGTATGGTGAGTTGGTGAAGTTGAACCAGAGAGGCTAATTACTTTATAATGTATGGCAGAACATTGTTACTACCAAGAATCTATCACTTCACAGGGTTGTTGTACCCTCAATGCGATGTCACAATGTTGTCATACCACTGGAGGTATGTCACATCGATGGTACAACAACAGGGATCGCTCTGCACATGTGTGGTATTTAAACCGATGGCCTTCCTGAACCAGCCACGGTGGTGAGAGCTGGACCCGGAGCAGAGTGGCGGTGACTGAAAAAACTAAAAAGTAAGGGTCCTACTTCTCTTTTTTCATTCTTGATGTGGACCTTACATTATAAAATATAATGTATGGTCCACGATCAGCAACAAAATGTGTGTTTGTGGAGGGGTTGTGGGATAACAGATGGACCAGACACTGAACTTCAAGTTCAATGCACAGTCTCTGTGTGATGTTTATTCAAAGCGCATGAGATGACCTTCAGCAATGTCATATCCCTTTTTCAGTACATCAGTTTGTAGCAACAGACTATACAAATCTTTCCTCTACACTTAGCCAGCACCTACTAACTCACTGATCTCTGATCTAACTTATCAGTTGAGATTCAGACTCCCCTATGTGGGCCTTGTTTGCTTGGATGGTGGGGGCTCAAATAAAAAATTAAAAAAACAAGCTAAAGACAAAGAACCTCGGTGCAGAAGCACTGAAACAAGGGTTACCCCAAAGAGCATTGACAATAAGCCAAGTTTCAGAGAAACACAACATCACACATACTTCCATAATGCAAAGCATCATGGGATATATGCAAATCACCATGGAATTTCAGACTTGTTCAGTTTACAGCAATTGACATACATTTTAAATAGCACAACTAACTTAATTTTTATCATACAGTCCCCTAGTAACTTTTTACCTTTATCAAAAACACCTGGTGCCATGGTGCTTTCAACATTTACAGGTTTTATACACATAAGGTATATACATTAAAGTATTTTATGACATAGTGCTATTGCATACTAAATCCAACAACAAAGAACACAGCCTGTTGTTTTATGTCAGCTCTGAAGTCACAACAATAACTTCCCTGTACAAGGACCTGAGAAGGAAAAGGAAAATTAAAGAGAACACTATAGCATAGTCAAGAAAGGGGGAGGGGTGCACATAGGTGACCAACCTTATAGACTAGAAATTGTAAAGAATAGATTAGGCTAAGAAATAGAAGAACTGTTGCAACAGATTTAAGAAAAATTTGGTCCTCAAGAGTGGCAGGCGCTCTCTGTCACAGTGTTGCCATCTCGAGGTTGCCAAGACAACCAAATCCTCTTAAGCTTCGCTCTCGAGGTTTAAACTGTCATCATGGCAACCTCTCAATGGTTACACATGTTTG
This sequence comes from Neoceratodus forsteri, assembly GCA_016271365.2. Classification (NCBI taxonomy): domain Eukaryota; kingdom Metazoa; phylum Chordata; order Ceratodontiformes; family Ceratodontidae; genus Neoceratodus; species Neoceratodus forsteri. The sequence continues at coordinate 618,107,574 of CM028133.1, forward strand.
TTACCGATGACTGACCATACATTATCTACTATATAACACAGATTAGTACTGCTCTTCCTGTTCCCAAAGAAATGAAGAGGATCCACATTTGGACCCATAGGACAGTAGTGCTGCTGTACTGGTCGATGCCATCCCAGCCCAGGAGTCTTTCCTTTCACTAGTGCTGGCTCCCTTGAGCAGCAATAATGCTGCTGTAGTGGCCTATTCCTCCATCTTCACCCCTGGAGGGTTCCTTTTCACTGGCGCTGGCTCCCATTTGCACTGCAGTGATACCACTATAGCATCTGATGCCAGTGGTTGCTTGAAAGTGTCCAACAGACAGGAGTAACTCCAGCCAGATAGGGGGTATTGTAATCTTTTTTGAATATTTATAAAAACAGTGAAAAAAACACTTATTTTTATACAGTATTTAAATTTGCTGAAATACATATTTAACAGTTAGCTTAATAACTATTTAGCCCTTAGGCTGCCAACAGAATTAGAACACATAGTACAGGTAATTCTGGACTGACATATCAGTCCATGGCACAGCAAGGGTTAATTTTAGAATGTGTTCTATATTACTGATGTAGTACTGCACCAAAGTTGTGAGTTACTCTGAGATTTCCTCTGTTAAAAATTGAAATGCAATGGATTATTCTGTATTACTGAATTCATTACATTGTTACTAGTAACAATCTTTTTAAAGTAAAGTTTATAGGTACCATGGTAATCCATTGAAAAGGTTGCCATGTTGATGTGTAGAATAGCTTTCTACTTGAAAGCCAATGTCTATTATCCTGTGTAGTTCTGTTCTCTTTACAGTACGTCTTCAACTGGCAGTAACTGGCATCGGTACTGACTGGACCAGTGATCCAAATTTTCAACATGTTATTGGAACAGGGGGAGGTTCCGAATATATGGAGAGTTGCCGTAGTAATACCAATCCACAAAAAGGGGAGCAGGGCTGATAAAGCCAATTATAGACCAGTCAGTTTATCCTTGGTACTGGGAAAGATCCTAGAAAGGTGTATCAGGGAAATGATTGACACAGTAATAACCCACAATAACATGAAAGATAAATCACAACATAGAGTCACTAGCAATAGGTCCTGCCTTAAAAACATAGTGGACTTTTCTGAAAAGTGAGCCATGCTTTGTATCAGTGGAGTGTCTTAATTTTAGCAAGGTGTTCAATACTGTCCCTTTGCAGAACTGGTGGATTTATTGGTTAAATCCAAAATTAATATCAAAATAGTAAAACCGATTAAACAATTGCTAAACAATTGAATACAAACAGAATTAAAGGCTTCGACTCTGACGAGGTAAAAGTAAGAGAGAAGCACCCCAGAGGTCAGTGCTGGTATCATCACTCCTTAATATTTTTGTTTCTGGGCAACAGATGAGAGTCGCTGGATGTCTAACTTCGCAGATGAAGAGAAAATCAGTTATATAGTAAAGAACAGTGATGGGGCAGCAAAGCTTCAAGCTGAACTTGATGGTTTATATGCATGGGCTATAAGGAACAATATGAAGTTCAACCAAGGAAAGTGTGTGGGCATGCATTTTGGGAAAAAATAATAGAGCATTTAAGTACAATATGGGGTCTGTCAAGCTGCAGGAATCTAGTGGTGAGAAAGACCTCAGAGTGAGAGATACTAATAGTGTAAGGTGGAACGCTGTTCCGCATGGAAATCCATGCCTGGAACAGCGTTGTTGTCCTGCACTCGGTGCATCACGATCTTGTTGTGCTGCACCAGTCGTCACAGTGCAACACAACAAGATCAAACATCTGCGCATACGCAATAGATCAGCGCACGGCAACACGGAAGCAAGCCTTTGGCGGCAGACACAGAAGTAAGCCTTTTTTTTCACCGAATGTTCACCGAGTACTGCTTATGGTTGCCCATACACTATAAAAGATTGTGTATGAGCAAGCATACACAAACAAGGCAGTTGTGCGATCTTGAGGTTTCCGTGGTAACGGACCTCTCGAGTACAATATGGGGGCTGTCAAGCTGCAGGAATCTAGTGGTGAGAAAGACCTCAGAGTGAGAGATACTAATAGTCTGAAAAATGCAGGCTGGTGCACTGAAGCTGTCTCAGAATGCAATAATATTATATCTTGCATCAGCAGAAATATCACCAGCAAGCACAGAAAGGTGATACTGTAGTTCCTATCTATGGAGCATTAGTGAAACCGCATGTTGAGTACTGTGTGCAGTTTTAGTCACCACAGAACTGGTGTGACATTATCAGAGAGGAGGGGATACAAAGGAGAACAACTAGATGATTAAGAGGCTTGAGGGAATGTCATATGAGAAAAGACTGACAGAGCTGGTATTGTCAAGCTTGAAAATCTGAAGGAAAAGAGACAACTTTAAAACAGTTTATAAAGCTAAATCCAGTACTGACACATTGCAATGTTTACATTTAGGCCTTAAAAACCAGAAAATATTGGCAAGAGGTCACAGACAAGGGCAGTCACTGTACAACAGAAAGCAGGAGACAATGGTACACAGACAGTGGTGGGAGCATGGAACTGCTTACCAAAGGAAACTGTCGACAGTGAATCTTTAAACAGATTCAAGTACCAACTAGATAAATACTTGCTGGGGGTGGCTTCACTGGTGTCTTTCATTAACTTAACTACGTCGGACAAGCTCAACAGGCTCACACCTACTCTTGTCCGTAGAACCTATGAAGTATTGTGACCTCACTGACTGTGACATTACAACTGACCAAGAAGAGCCATTGACAGTAGGGTCACCTGTGATATCTCCATGAACAAGGTTTCAGTGTTGATAAAGAATGAGAGGGAATAGAACTAGATATGTTACCCTCCAAATAAGTACAGATTTCCACATCACATTTAATACTATCAGGTATAAAACATTTTGATAAGAATATGGAAAAAAATACTTTAGAAAAAAGTAACAATTGGCTACTTTTCAAAATGAATATATTTTCTGACTGTTATTTTATACTACTAGCTCTTTAAGCCACAGTTTAAAAATGTACTTCCTTAGGTATGACATCTATACTGTAGGATGTTCTGATGTAAGGGTGTAGTCTTGTCTAAGTGCCAAAGAATTTACAATTTATCAAAACATCCCATAGCTTAACCACCCTTTTGTCTGAGTCTCAGCCAGCAGGTTTGGACTGAAACATTGAATGTAAGAACCCTTTGCTTTCATTGCACTAGCTACTGGATAGTCCATTACTCTCTTAGAAATCATCCAGCTGCCAATTCATGTTCCATGCTAGCAATGTGCAGTGTGCTGTGTGGGACATCCTCGTGCCAACCTGTTACCTCCACAGTGCTCAAAACAGCAACTGTGAGTGAAGAAAAAGATTGAAAAGAAAATGGTTAACTTATAATTGCAATAACAACCTTGAACCTATAATTTCCTAAGATTAATGACTGTCTGGTGGGAGATGGCCTCATCTGGTTATTAATCCATGTGAAATGACCGCCATCTGTGACCATATTGCTGAAGTGTTATGTTAAAGGGAAGTATGCAATGTAAAAACTTAATTTCTCACAATCAAAACCCATGACCATAATAACATAGTAGTTGAAGGTCAGAAAGGGACTCTAGGTCCATCATATCCTGCTCCGCCCCTACTTCTTTATCAGGAATGAATCAGTATGCTCTGCAACATGTACTAATTTTTGGGATTTCCCTACCAACTCTGCTACTCTGGGTACACATTGATCTCCTTAGTAAACAGAATAATGTCTGTGTTTAATGTCTTCATAGCCACTGTCTCCACTACTAATCTGTTTCAAAGGCTTACCACCCTCTGGGAGAAGATGTGTCCCCTAACAGTAACCCTGAATTTCACCTCTGCTGGAGAACAAACCTTCCCATTTCTCTTTTGTATACCAATGCATGCTTAGTTATCTATGCACGTGTAAAGGGTCTCTTTTACTCAACTTCTGGTTTTGCCTCTTTGATCTACTAAGCAGTACCTTTTGCAGCTGCAGCTAGTACCATTTCCTCTGCAAAGAAGCCCCTTCTAATTAAGGGTCCAGGGGGACCAGAGAATGCCACAGCATTGCCCACCACCACATTACCACCCCTCACCACCCGCAACTTGTCCCACTTGGGAGAGTCTTGCCATTCAGCATGTAGGTAGGCAAGTCCCTATATCCAATCACCTGTTATGGTGTGTAAAGGCACCCGAGGCTGTCCTTAGTGACAGAGGGACAAGGCAGTTAAAGGACTCTGGAGGACAGTGATGACATTGATCTGCCTCCCCCATAGCTTACCACCACATCAGCTTTTTTCCCTGAGAATTTCCCACCTACAATGTCGTAGGAAACTCCTGCTGCCAGTATGCTAGATGCACCAGAATTTTGATCTTGCCCTAACCAATGCATGTTGTTTTACTATGATGAATGACTGTATGGTTTTATATATTATTACTGTATGCCTGTGTAACTGTAACACCTATTTTGAGCAAACTATAAGTGAACCTTGGCTCAATGGCCTGACTATATTAAACACAGAAACAACAAAAGGACTTGCTGTTCCTGATCACATTGCCAATTGTGGTCCCCCAGGTGAGAGTATTGCAGTAGAAGCCACAATCCGCCCTTGCTGGAGATGGAGTCAGTGTTCTATGAGATGCACATCCCCTTCCTGAAACACCACACCATGACATACCAGTGTTTGGAGCACAATCCCATGTCTCCATCAGGGTAAGGGATGCCTTCAATCACTGAGCAATCAATCCAGCCTAAAGGGCCTCTTTTATTTTTGAATATAGATTTTTATAGGCTTTTGTAGGTTTTCTCCTGCATCCCCAGGCCCTAGCACATAGCCATACATGCGTGTGGAGGTGTGCATGCACACATAAACCAGCTCAGCCCCTTCCACCCACCCATGCTGCCATCCCCACCCACCTACGTTACCCCACCAGACCTCCACCCAGTGGGGACAGGACTACGGGAGGGGCAACAACGCACCCCCACCACCCTGAGGAGAGGAGAGCAGCTCGAAGGTTTGCTCAGTCCCACTCCTCCCTCCCACCCAGACCATCACCTCAGTGACCTGAGGTCATTCCCAAACCCGGGTCACCAGCATAACACAAGGTAAGATGCCCAGTGCCTCAACCCTCAGCACCACTGGGCCAGCTCCAAAGGGCCTCTTTTAACCAGAAAATGCAGAGCCAACCAGCAGCATGTACCTTTAACCAGCAGACCACATCACGTCATGGAGTAACAAGAGACCAATAGGACCATTTGGTTTCCTGTGGCTCTTTTAATTGCTTGTCATGGTGCCTGTGACAGTGCCAGTCTGGCAATCCATGGCAGAGAACATACCAACATGATCAACAAATGTTTTGAAAAACTAAGCCTTATATTTTTAACACATGTTTAAAGATGTGTCTATATATTTCCTTTCTAATTATATCAGTTTTTGAGGTTATTGATTTTCTTTTTTTTTATTTACCTTTTCAGTGTGGTACCATGGTGCTGCTGTGTAATTCAGTGTTCTGTACAGGCGGCAAGCACTGAAGGGGTTAAATTCATTATTTAGATGAACTGCAAAAAATGATGAAGTGTATTATAATGATGCTGTATAATTAATTAGAGGAATGTTTAAAATCTTTTGAAAAAAAAACAGAAGGTTTGGGGTTGATTATGTGGGTTTTCCTTGTAATTGCACCATCATTTATGAGATACTTACTGCCTTGTTCTGTTAACAGCAAATCAATCAGTGGTGGCTGGCTATTTAGCAGTTATGTGTATCTTTTCAGTGCCTGAACCAAAAGCAGGACCAGTGGCAAAAGTGCGTGTCAATGGGCCAAAACAAGACACATAAAACATTCTCTTCTCATGTATGTGTGCCTGTGGAACACAAGCTTAGGGAAGTAGTTGCATTCCAGCCATTTTGTCCAGTCCATGCCACACAATTTTGTAATATGTTTCTGCTTCACAAATGCAAATGCACTCTGTTAACCAGGATTTTCACCTAAAGCTCTATTTACACTGTGGATTAATGGGAGATAAATCTGCCACAAGTCTGCTTTTGACATCACAATACAGCAAGGAAGGTTCAAAATATTAAATGAATAGAAGCCTCAGCAACACAACTGATGAGTCAAATTATTTAGAATTAATTGTAAAGGTGGGACTGTATCTATGAAAGAAGGAAGGCATACTCGACTGCCTAATGATTACTAAAGGAACCCAAATGTCTTCTTTTCTTCTTTCTTATTTGAAGTCTGAATCAAAGCTGTGCAATGGCTTGGACAAAGAGTGTGCATCTCCTATCGTTAAACTCACAAAGAAGGAATCACTTAAGGTAAGAATGTTGATGCTCGATTAAGTTAATTGGTGTTGTAGAATCATGTGGTGTTTTTTTTTTCCAAGATGAAAAAAAGTCTTATTGCTGTCCACTTTCTCCCTGCTAGAATCTTCAGGGCTGCATTTTTCTCTCATGTTACCTGCTCTAGTAAAGTCACAGTGCATTGCTGGAGGACTGCATTGCTCTTGTAGCAGCTGCCAAAGTATATTGTTCGTCGGGCATATCATATACAGCTTTGAGAACTGCTTGGGGATGGATAACGTAGGCCAGTGAGCTGCAGCACAAATCTTTGAACCATTTTGTTTTCACATGGCAGGTACTGAGATAGCGCATTCATTTGGTCTGCTCAAAGGGTCAGACTACAAATTGTGCAAGATGTTTTTCCCAGTGCTATGCAAAAGAGTACGGAACCCAAACATAAGACATCACTGAAACTGATGACACAGGCAGAAGTCCTGTTGATCAGACTGATTCTTGCTGCCATTGCACAGTAGGGCTGGGGATAACAGGAATGCAGTACCTACATGCATTTCCACAGTAGTAACAGAATGTACTGACATTAGTAAAGGTGCATAGATGCTAAGGCTGTTTGAAATTGTCTGCACTGTAGTTTTTCCTTCCTGGAGTTGGTCAATGTTCCCCCAGGTTTTACTTGTCTTTGAGAAGGTCACATTTGACCTCTCACTACTTTTCTGTTTTTGCCATAAAGTGGTAGCAATGTTTGAAAGATATAAAAAAGGTGTACTGGAGGTTTCTATTTGTGCACACGTCAGATGTGCAAATGGAGTGTGATATAAATTCTCTGGATTGGTCATCTATGGGACTGGATTTGGTATGTTTTGAATGGATGTAACTACTTAATCTGAAAAGTGAGTCCAATTAATTTAACTATACTATGTACTCATTTGAGGAAAGAATGGAATGAGGGGACATGACAGAGACCTTCCAAGCACCTCAAAGGTATTAACAAGGTCAGCCTTGGGGATCTTTTTAGGATCAGCGAAAACAATAACATGAGGTAACACAGTTGCAAACTTGTAAACAAAAGTTCCAGAAGAAGGCCAAGAGACACTTCTACATGGAAAGAGTGGTGGCAAAGTGGAACAGCCACCCAGAGGTGTCACTGAACCAGAAAATGGTTGGGGATTTAAGAGGGGTGAAACAAAGTCAAGGGGAGGGTAAACGTGATAGGGGAGGGACTGTTGGAGCGTCATTTAACAGAAGATGCATGAGCTCAGCATTGATCAAACTCGAAAGACCATAAGACCACTTTCTGCTGGCAATTTTATATTTTAGTATGCTACACTTCCAACGTATATGCTGTGGGGTGCATCAGCTTATTACTTTTAAAAATGTGCGCAGTACTCAAATTGTGTGTGGCAAGCCTGATTAAAGTTATTAGCTAAGTGTCCTGAAAGTCAGTGAGGCAACAGTTGTTTACCTAAACTAAGCCAGTATGTGGACTGTTCCTTACTCCCAAAGAAGTGCAGTAGAGATTCAGGTTCAAGAGACCCTTGGTGTGGAAGTAGACAAGTACACTTGACTGTCTAAAAGTAGTGCACCAGTGTTTTATAAAAATGATCTTGCCATGCTGGTCCCTCAGAAAAACTGAGATAAGATTGCTAATTGGTTGAGTTTCTGAGAGTGTCACGTGGTCTGTGTAACCATTCCTCCATGTTGTAACAGGTCGGGTAGTAGAATTGCTCATGTTTGATTGTTATGCTATCTACATGCAGAAGAGCACATGACAAAGCAAGTAGCTCTTATTCACTGTCAGTGACATGCAGCCCTGACCTGTCATGTAGGGAGATGTTAAGCATCAGCCTATCAATACCTTTTTTTTTTTTTTTTTGCCTTTTCCTCAGTGGACTTTATATCCAGGATAAATAAACTGACTTTATTATTTGTATCTAATACTTATTCAGTGGCAAAATGAATGATATTTATTCCAGGAAGAAATATAATTTATGTCTGTCCCAGTGGCACACGATGAGTGTGCTGTACTCCAGTATGGGTGCCCTGGTGGCTGGGCACACCACTGTAAGCTGGTGAAACCTAAGGAGCACTGTGTACATAGCATTACTCTGCTCTGGGGAAAGGAGTGTGTCTCCAGGCTGCTTGAATACTTTCTTTTCGGCTTGGTGTTGCATGGAATGTCACAGGTGATTACACAACATCTTGTTCCAATCAGTATGATGTGAGCACTGGTTGGCTATTGACTAATGTAGTGGACAGTGTGAGAGCTTACTGGTGTAATAATTGCTCCCAGTAGGAGGATGACTCTTGTGGGACTCTGCCTACATCATTGCCCTCTACATTTTCCACCTGTCACTGACCATTGCCCTTGACATGTATCAAGAACTGAGTTCATTTGGAACTTGCCCATGGGGGGGCTTTACTCACACAGTGAGGTGTGTTGGTTCCCTCTGTGGTGTCAAAGCCCAAATAGCCGACGAGGCTGATGGGTAAGGGGGAGCACTAGCAGGGCTAAGAAGGACGTGGATGGAGAATGCCAGTGAGTTGTAGGATAGACAATTTAAAAAAAATTTGTATCACTTGTATTAAAATGTAAATGTAGAAACCCTTAATAAAAGTCTACTGTATGTGTCTGTGTAATCCTGTACCTCAATGTTACCAGTAAACTGATTGCTATATATTATACAGTGACTCTTGCGGTGCATGAATTTCCATTCTACAGCACCTAAAAAGCTGTTGTACCACGGTACAAATGTCATGTAATAATGATGTTGTACCTTTCTGTGATACAATATCTTCTTTAATTATAATGGAAACACATGCCACCTGCTGTTTTACTTTTGATTTACACACAGACTCATGTATGTACACACACACACACACACACACACACAAAACTGAGGGGGAGATGGGACTAGGGGAACCAAATAGGTAAGCAAAAGGAAGAGGATCCTAGCTAGTTCTCCCCCATGCCTAGGGGCTTGTAGCAGCACAACAGACAAAAACTTGATTCAGGCCCAAAATAAGGTAGGGGATAGACTAACGGTAAGTGTGTGCAAAAAGGGTGATGCAAACAACATGAAACCAAAAAGGCCAGGGAAGAAAATGAGTAAAATTCAAACAAATAACAACATGCATTCAGAAGTAGTTGGAAAGCAGTCTGCCTCAACGTCAGAACTCTGGACAATAAAATCTGGGAGTTTGAGGCAATGATGGCAGACACTGAGATGGACCTCATAGTCATTACTGAAACATGGGCCATGGATAAAAATGACTGGGACCTGACAATGCTGGGTATTTTATTATTTTTATTTATTTGAAAAGGTTTCACCAGGAAAGATAACATGGGCTGTAACCAGCTCGTTTCCAGAAGCATCCGGGGGGGGGGGGTTACATAAAGGGGATGATAAGCAAATACAGAATAAGATAAATATCAGAGTGTAAATTCAAATACATACAGTGAGGAACAAAAAACAATACATTCTAATCCTAGGCTACAGACATTATCATATGGAAGAAGGTGCAATATAGCAAAGTAAGGAGACAAAGCATAGGGTAAGACATGATGGGGTAAACAGAACAATATGAAGATATTAACATGTATAATCACAGACCAGGAATGGGTAACCCGAAGGTATTGGCCAGGTAGAGGACAAGAGTAGTAGGCTGAAAGTGAGTTACTACGTGCTAGTTAGATCCAGCAAGGTTCAAGTGCTAGTAAGAGCTTAGAAAAAAAATTGAGAGTTGTGACGCAAGGGGAAGGGGTGGGGAAAGAGGCAGGAGGGGAGGAAAGGGATGGAGGGGGGAGGGAGGAGGGACAGCCAAGAACTAAGCCCCTACAGGCTGCTGAGAATCCCACAGGGGTACTAGTTCTGACAGGAAAAAGTGGAGGGGGGGAAGGGCAAGCCAAGAACTATTTCCCCTCTAGAGGATGAGAACCCTACAAGGGGACTGGATCCAGCAGACAGGAATGGTGGGGAGGAGAGCAGAGAAGCCAAGAACAGTCCCCCTCAGGATGCAGAGAACCCTGCAGGGGGACAGAACCTGAAAGAAAAAGGAGGAAACAGGAGAGGGGGGGAAGGGAGCAGCTGGGGCAGGGGGAGCAGTGGGGGGGAGGAGGAGGGGGAGAGGGAATAGGGATGAGGGAGTAGATGGGGTGCAGGCCAAGACTATTCGCCTTTAGGATGCTGAGAACCATGTGAGGGGACAGGAGCTAGCAGCTAGATGTGGGCATTGGAGGGGAGGAGAGGGAGGGAGGTTGAGAGGAGGGGGAAGAGACGTTGGAGCGGAGGGGCCCTAGGAGTTACCTGGGAGAGAGGGAAGGTTAGATACAGTTACAGATGTGAGCAGCATGCTTACGGAGGAGAAATGAAAGTGCGTGGTGAGATTGTACAGAACAAATTTCTATCAGGAGGGAGCTCCAGATATCAGGAAACTTATATGCGAAGGCAGAGCAGCCGGATGAGGTGCACCAGGGTGGGAGGGCAAGGGTTCTGTGGGTGGAAGTGTGGAGGGTATAGCTGGATGGGAGGGGGTTGATAAGAGGGAGGTCAAATAGGACAGCAAAGAAATGAGCCAGAACTTGCCAACTAAGTTAACAATGTGTGACATGCGTCTAGCATGGAGAGAGGGAAAGGAGAGAGAGGAGTAGAGGTCACAGTGATGTGTACATGAGGAGCAGCCAAGAATGTAGTGGCAGAGTCAAAGGGAGTGTCCAGTCTGGATAGGGTGGTTTAAGGGGCGAAGCTGTAGACTATGTCCCCAAAATCAAGGACAGGGAGGATCATCTTATGGATGATTTCTCTCCTGGCTTGCTGCGGGAGGCAGTTGCGGTATCTGTATAGAGCATCTAGTCTAGGTAGTAATTTGTTGTGGATGGCGTTGATGTGTACCCAGATATCAAGGTTCTTAAATGTGGCTACATCATCCAGCATAGAGCCAGAGAGGGTGTGGAAGGTGGGAGTGGAATCCAGCCTGGCCAGTTTTTGCCTGGAGCCAAATATCATAGATACTGTTTTTTTGACGCTCTTGGAGAGTTGATTGGTGTTGAACCAGTGTTGGACATTGTTAAAATCCAGCTGAAGGCTGGTGGCCACCTCAGAGGAGGAAGAGGCCCCAGAGGAGAATAACACAATATTGTCTGCGTACATGTGTATACATGACGAGATGCAGACATTAGAGAGATCATTCAGGAAAATTGAAAATAATATAGGACCAAGTACTGAGCCTTGGGGGACACCAGTACTGATCATTAGAGGAGGAGACAGGGAGTTGCCTACTCTGATGGACTGGGACTGACCTGTGAGGTAGGACTGGAACCAGCTGATGGCAGAGCCAGAGAGGCTGGCCACAGATAGCTTATGGAGGAGAAGGAATTGGGAAACAGTGTTGAAGACTTTAGCCAAGTCAAAAAAATGGCAGAAGTGATGCATCCCTGATCCTTGCCTAAGAGAATGGCGTCAGTGAGCCGAAGGAGGAAGATGGTAGTGGAGTGCATTTTGCAGGTACTTACTGCTAAGGAAAGACAGATGAACTGGTAGAGGGGACAGAGCAGCCCTCTATGTCAAGGAGGGCATTGAGGTAATGGGAGTTGGGAATATCAAGGATGGTACGGAAGAGACAGAGTTTCTGTAGGTTCAGCTTACAGTGGCAGCAGGTAAAAAACTACACTTGGAGTGTTCTGCAGACTGCCAGGGCAAGGGGAAGCAGAGGACAGAGAGCTCAGTGAGGGAATTAGAAGAGGAGAAGCTAAGGGAGATGTGGTGGTAGGGGATGTTAACTTACTTGACATAGACTGTGATGTTCCAGTGACTAGGAGTGCTAGAAGCCAGGCTATGCTGGATACCTTTCAGGACTGTCTACTGGTGCATCTGGTAAGGAATCCCACCAGACAGGGTTTCATTCTGGATGTGGTGCTCACAAACTCTGAAGTAGTAAATGCAGTAAGAGTTGGGGAGCCACTCGAGAACAGTGATCACAACTCAGTTTTATTCAAATTAGCCCTTGGGACTGAAAAAACACACACAAGAACAGAAATCTTGGACTTCAGAGGGGCAGACTTCAGCAAACCCAGAGGGGTGCTTTGGGATAAGTTTGACAGGGTAGGCAGTATAGAAGGTGTGGAAGAGAGATGGGTGGTAATAAAAGAAGCCATCCTTGAAGCATCACAGCTATGCTCATGTAAAGTAAACAAAATAAATAAGCACAGGAGACCACTATGGTTCTCTGTGAGGGTGAGGGAAGTGGTAAGGGCCAAAATGATAGCATTCCACAGGTTTAAAGAGAAGCAGGGGGAAGTAGAATGGGAGGAATATGTTCAGATTAATAGGGAAGCAAAGAAGGTGATTAGAGAGGCAAAAGCAAACATGTAGCTGTGAAAAGCTGAGGAGGTCAAATGCAGAGGAAAACATTTTTTCCACTATATCAGTGAAAAAAGAAAGTGTGGTGGAGGAATAGTTAGGTTATTAGATGGGATCAGGGTAGTAGAGGATGATGAGCAAAAGGCAGCAGTCCTGAATGACTAGTTTTGCTCCATCTTCACCAGGGAGGAGAGCAGCCGCCTCCCTGAGAGTGCCATCAAAGCGGCCACGAGAAGGAACCCAGAGATGGAAAAACCACTGTTTTCTAGGGATAGGGTCTGGAAAGGGCTAACAGCCCTTAAGACAGACAGGGCTCCAGGTCCAGATGGGTTACATCTGAGGGTGCTCAGAGAATTGGCAGATGAACTAGCTGAGCCTCTGGCAGGCCTGTTCAATAGCTCACTTCAAACAGGGGTTGTCCAAAGGGACCAGAGGGTGACAGACATGGTTCCACTCCATAAAGGGGAGAACAAGGAACAAGCAGGAAACTACAGATCTGTCAGCCTTACCTCTATCATGGTGAAGGTGATGGAGTCACTGCTCAAAACAGACCTCGTATACTATCTGGAGAGTAATGGTCTCCAGGATAGTAGACAGCACGGCTTTGTGTCAGGGAGGTCCTGTCAGACTAACCTAAAAGTCTTCTTTGACTGGGTGACAAAGGAACTGGATAAAGGCCATGCCATGGATCTACTTTACTTCAACTTCAGCAAGGCTTTTGACTTTGCATCTCACAGATACCTGCTGAGAAAGTTGTAACACCTGGGGGTGGCTAGGGATAAAGTTAGATGGGTAGAAAACTGGCTAAAAGGGAGGCGGCAGCAGGTTATGGTAAACAGAGTTAAATCAGAGGAAAGAGGGGTCATGAGTGTGGTAACATGGGGATCTGTCCTGAGTCTGGTCCTTTTTAACATGTTCATCGGTGACATTGGAGAAGGGATCCAGGGTAATATAAGCCGCTTCACAGATGACACTAAACTCTGCAGAAGGGTGGATAGTACCAAGGGAATGAGAGAATTACAGGGTGACCTGTAAAGGCTAGAGAAGTGGTCAAAATGTTTGGCAGTTGAAATTCAATGTCAAAAAGTGCAAGGTGATGCAATTAAGGAAAAAGAACCCAAGTACAGAATACTGGAGGGGAGAGGTTAAACGCAGCACCACAGCTGAGGAACAGGACCTAGGAGTCATCATTAGCAGCACCCTTAAACAGGCTAGTCAATGTAACAAGGTTTGTAGTAAGGCAAATAAGATGCTGGGGTTTATCAGCAAGGGTATTGATAGTAGAAAGGAAGAAGTGATACTCCTCCTCTATAGATCCATGGTGAGGCCACAGCTGGAGTACTGTGTCCAGTTCTGGAGCCCTCACCTTAAAAAGAACAAGGACAGGCTAAAGGTGGTGCAGCATAGGGTGACGAGGATGATACAGGGCCAGCAGAGGAAGTCCTATGAGGAACACTTTAGGGCACTGAACACATACTCGCTGGAGACCGGGGGATATGATAGAAATCTTCAAATTCCTGAAAGGAGTAAACAAAGTGAACTACAAAGAATTATTTGGCAGGAACACCAGTTTGACAGCACAAGGGCACAACTGGAAGCTGACAGGAGGAATGTTCAGAAGGGATGTGAGAAAGTATTGTTTTACTGAAAGGGCAGTGGAACCATGGAATAGCTTGCTGGCCTAGGTGGTGGGAACTAAAACTCTGGAGGGCTTCAAATGGGCTTGGGACAGAGCAAAAAGGAATAGTGCTCACTTGTAGAGATGAAACCAGGGAAAGGAACAGGAAGACTGCTGGGGAAGCTTAGAACCCTGTACTGACACTAGGTTATGGGGTTATGTAGGGCCCAATGGACAGACTTGATTGACTTTTGGTCTTCTTCTGTTGTCACTGTTTATGTTTCTATGTAACCTAGAACTTCTCCTAACATAGCATCTTCTGGTGTTTCATCATTTTAAAAACAAAATAAATGAAAGATTTCCTGGGAAGAAAAAAACAAGTGAACAATAAGACTCAAGGGGGTGTGCTTTAGGCATTTCTAACACACAGCCGGGGCGTTGTGAGGCATGAGGCCACAGGCCGAGTGTCTTCAGCCCCTGCCGGTGCATTAGGAATCTCTAATGCACACCCCCGGAGTGTCTTATTGTGCTTATAAAATGGGTCCCTGTATTTTCTTTTAATGTTACTACTGAAATCATCAGGTTAGAATACTAAAAGTTTAAATCTTTGATTTATTTTGTCATAAAATAGCCCCTCCGCCAGTGTGAAGATACGTTTTTGTATAACTTTAGGACTTATATCCTCAGTAGGCTTCCTTAGTTTATTTTTATAAGTGCTGTTTGAATGCCAAATCCTGAAGGGAAACTGTAAATAGGGTACATCCATACTGGTAGAGTCTGCAAGCTCTACTAAAAACCAGTGAAATATACTGTATTCCTTTATTTATTTTTTATGTTGATTGGCGCGCATGCACAAGAAACATGTTATAGAAACATAGAAACATAGACTTTGACAGCAGATAAGGACCACTTGGCCCACCCAGTCTGCCCATTTCCCTACCTATTGGATAAGCTGCAGATTCTAGTTAACCAACAGCCTACTTCCTGCAACCCCCCACTATAATTGCCTTATGTCTGTCCCATGCATGTTTGAATTCCCCCACTGTTTTAGACCCCACAACCTCTCCAGGAAGGTGGTTCCAAGCATCCACCACTCTGTCCATGAAAAAGAATTTCCTCACATTACCCCTGAGCCGTCCCACCTCTAACTTTAAATTGTACCCCTTGTTCTTACACATCTCTTTTTCTGAAAGATGCTACCCTCCTGGACTTTGCTGATTCCCTTGAGGTACTTAAAAGTTTCTATCATGTCCCCCCTGTCCCTCCTTTCATCAAGGGTATACATATTAAGCTCTCTCAGTCTCTCTTCATATGGTTTCTGATGTAGACCCTGCACCATTTTAGTTGCCCTCCTCTGGACTGCTTCCATCCTGTCTATGTCCTTGCGTAGATGAGGTCTCCAAAACTGCACGCAGTACTCCAGATGGGGTCTCACCAACTGTCTGTATAGAGGGATAACCACTTCCGTTTTTCTACTTGTGATGCCCCTCCCTATGCATCCCAGTATCCCCTTGGCTCTCCTTACTGACTTCTCACATTGCTTACCCACCTTTAGGTCATCTCATATGACTACACCCAGATCCCTTTCCATTACTGTTGTCGTTAGTACCTCCCCTGCTATTGTGTACTCTTCTCCTGTATATTACTTTGCACTTCTTTGCACTGAATCTAAGCTGCCATATGTCTGACCATTCCTCCAACCTTGCCAAGTCCCTTCTCATCCTTTCTACCCTCCCTTGTGTATCAACTCTGTTACAGATCTTTGTGTCATCTGCAAAGAGGCATAGCTTTCTTTCCAGACCCTCTGCAATGTCACCTATAAAGACGTTAAAGAGGACTGGACCCAGTACTGAGCCCTGAGGTACTCCACTAGTAACCCCCCTTTCTTCAGAATGTAGTTCCATTCACTATTACCTTCTGTGTCCTGTTGTGCAGCCAGTTTGCTACCCAGGCTACCACCCTGGGACCCACTCCCAGGCTGGCTAACTTGATTATTAATCTTTTGTGCTGGACTGTGTCAAATGCCTTGCTAAAGTCTAGGTAGGCCATATCCACAGACCCTCCCTGGTCTATTACTTTGGTCACCCAGTCAAAGAAATCGATTTGATTAGTCTGACATGACCTTCCTGCTGTGAATCCATGCTGCTTTGGGTCTTGTGCCCTGCTGGCCTCTAGGTACTGGACAATTCTTTCTTTCAGAAGTGATTCCATCATTTCCCCCACCACTGAGGTCAAAGTAACAGGTCTGTAGTTTCCTGCTTCTGCCTTGCTTCCTCTTTTGTGAAGGGGAATCACACCTGCCCTCCTCCAGTCCTTAGGTACCACCCCATCTTCCCATGATTTGTTAAAAAGTGTGGTTAGTGGTGTCACTAGGTCCTGCCTTAGCTCTTTTAGGATTCTAGGGTGAAACCCGTCAGGCCCCATTGCTTTGTCCACCTTGAGTTTTAGGAGTTCTTTCAGGACTCTTTCTTCTGTAAATGGACTGGCGTCAACCCCACTACCCAGAGTGCTTCTACTGTTTGGTTTAGGTAACTCCTCCTCTTCTTCTTTTGTGAGAACTGAGCAAAAGTATTCACTCAGTATCTCTGCCTTTTCACTGTCTCCCTCTGCCCACCTCCCCTCTCCTTTATTAATCTTCACTATCCCTCCCTTAACCTTTCTATGATCCCTAATGTACCTATAAAAGGTTTTATCCCCCTTCTTAACTGAGTTGGCTATCTTTTCCTCGGTTTGGGCCTTTGCTTTTCTGACTGCCTTCCCCACTTCTTTCTGCTTTAATTGATACAGTGCCCTGTCGTGCTCCATCTGTGATTCCTTATACTTTCTGAATGCAGCCTTTTACTCCTTAACCTTCCCTGACACCTCTTTTGAGAACCATAGTGTTTTTTTATTCCGCTTTGTTTTCTTTATTTGTTTCACACAAAGGCTTGTTGCCTCCATGATGGCAGTTTTGATTTTTCTCCATTGTTCTTCCACCCCCTCCTTTCTGGCCATTTGCTAATGCATTCCTCAGGTATTCACCCATTATGCCAAAGTCAGCCCTTCTAAAGTCCAGTATCCTTGTCTATGTATGGCTTGTCTCCATGGTTTTGTTTAGTGTGAAGCACACTGTGGTTGCTTGTTCCCAGATGTCTACTGACTTCTAAATTTGTGATCCTCTCTCTATTTGAGAGTACCAGGTCTAATATTGCTCCCTCCTGAGTGGGTTCCACCACTAGCTGTCTAAGGCATGCCCCCTGCAAATATGTTGCGGCAGGTTTCTCCAAAAGCAGGTTGTGGAGGCGTGGCACTGTTGTGCCCAATGCCCCCAGAGCCTGCAAAGGCTTGGCCCCCGTCCCCCAATGCCGTGGCATGCTGCTACTGACAATAGTTCAGCCAGTGTGCCACAACTTTCTAAAAAATCAGCCGCTGTAATCAGGGGCCGCCTCGTCATTGCAGCGTCAGCCATCGGCTGCAATGAGGGAGCGACCCGTCATTGCAGGGCAGGATGTGGGATTCCTGATATTGTTTGTGAACATGGCGGTGGTTTGCCGCCGTGTTCTGAAATCATCTCTCCCGCACCGTGTTTGCGCGATGGGGAGCCCACTCCCGTTGGCAATCTGTAACCTCCCCGTTGTTCCTGCCGGCGGTGTGCCCAATCCCGTCGGCATAATGATTCCCCTTTTGTTCCTGCCGACAGGGTGCCCAATCCCCATCGGCATAATGATTATCTCCCCATTTTGTTCCTGCCGACAGGGTGCCCAATCCCGTCGGCATAATGAGCTCACCCCTTCCATTGCTGTAGCCGGGGTGCCCAGTCTACTCGGCTCCTGCAGCTCCCTCCTCCTTGCCTTGTTTGCCAGTGGGGGTGCCCAATCCCCATCGGCTACCCCAACCATACAGGTGGCATGCTGGGAGCCCACCCAGCATAAAGCACCTGTTAAGTCAGAAACCGTCCCCTGATGTCTTAATTTAGTTTCAACCTGTAAAGGAAGCGATCCCTCGTAGTCTCCTGCCAGCCCTCCCACAACCGCCACCTGCACACACTGCCACCCCACACCCCCCATACCCCATACTTACCTCTGGAGCTCGGTGCAACGATCTTCGCTGGACTGGGAACATGTTTGCACTCTTCAAAGCCGACCGCGAACTGAGGAAATGCCGGTAAGCTGTATAATGTAATGAATAGGATTTTTTCAACTTTAGTGCATATCTTGGGCATTTTTGGGGAAATTTTTTCACCAAATTTTCAACATGGTGTTTTTGGGACCCCTCCTCATGATTTCTTGAACTGTCATGGCGTTAATCGGCCCGAAAGGTGGTTTCATGGTCACTGCGCGGAATCACCCTTCGGGGCTGATTAATGAAACGACAGTACCAGTGTTCATGAGGTGGGCTCTCAAAAAGCCTATATTGCAAATTTGGTGGAAAAAATAAAAAAATGACTGTTTTACGAGCGTGCGCTGCGCAGTTGCTACGTACGCTCGTAACTTTGCGAATTTACAATATTTTCACACCAGATTTTCAACATTGGCATTTTGTCACACCTCCTTGTGAGCAGTATAGCTGTCATTGTTCACATTCTGGCCGAAATGTGTTTTCACAGTTCTGGCACAGAATGGCATGGTCGCTGTGGGAAATCAGTGTTCAGGACAGATTAAGAAAATGACAGTGACACTGTTCATGAGTATAGGTCCTAAAATGCCTATGTTGAAAATTTGATAATGATACTCCATAAAATGACTGTGTTACGAGCGTGCGTTGCGCAGTTGGCACATACGCTAGTAACTTTGTGAATTTATAATATTTTCACTCCAGATTTTCAACATTGCCATTTTCCCACACCTACTTATGAACAGTGCAGCTGTCATTTTTCCCATCCTGGCCAAAATGTGTTTTCGCACTTCCGGCACAGAATACAGCGGTCACTGTGGGAAATCGTTGTACGGGACAGATTAAGACAATGACAATGATGCTGTTCATGAGCAGAGGTCCTAAAATGCCTATGTTGAAAATCTGGTGATGATAGCCCATCAATTGACTGTGTTACGAGTCTGCATTGCCCACTTTCCACGCACCCTTGTAGCTTCGAGATTTGTAATATTGTCACACCAGATTTTCAACAGTGCCATTTTTTCACACCTCCTTATAAGCAGTATAGCTGTCATTTTTCACATCCTGACCGAAATTTGTTTTCACAGTTCCGGCACAGAATAACGTGGTCACTGTGGGAAGTCAGTGTTCGGGACAGATTATGACAATGACAGTGGCACTGTTCATGAGCAGAGGTCCTAAAATCCCTATGTTGAAAATTTGGTGACGGAACTCCATAACATGACTGTGTTACAAGCGTGCATTGAACTGTTTCCACACACCTTTGTAACTTCACAAATTTGTAATACTGTCACGCCACATTTTCAACAGTGGCATTTTTTCACAACTCCTTATGAACACTACAGCTGTCATTTTTCACATCCTGGCTAAAATATGTTTTTTTCCCTCCTGCCAAACAATAGCACGGTCACTCTGAGAAATCAGTATTTGGGACAGATGAAGATCGACCGAGTGAGAGGGGGGGAGTGACTGAGCTCAACTGAGCTCTGTCGGGACTGCTGCGAATTTGTTTGTGGGCAGACAAAGGCCTCAACACAAGAGCCCAGTACAAAAGGGCAGCCTGCAGCACTGGGAGAAACAGAATGAGGAGCGAATGAGGGAATGGGAGTGATCGAACTCACTGAAGCGCTGTCAGGACTGCTGTGGATTTCTTTGTGGGCAGAAAAAGGCGTCAGTACAGGCAGGGGCCCAGTACAAAAGATCAGCCTGCAGCGGTGGGAGAAACAGTATGAGCGAGTGAGACAAGGGGACTGAGTGAGCTCAATGGAGCTCTATAAGGACTGCTGGGGTTTCTTTGTGGGCAGAAAAAGGTGCCAATGCGGGCAGAAGCCCCGTACAAAAGGGCAGCTTGCAGCACCAGGACAAACAGAATAAGCGATGAGACAGGGAGACTGCGAACCTCAAAGGAGCTCTGTCGGGACAGCTGGCGGAGTTCTTTGTGGGCAGACAAAGGTGCCAACGCAGCCAGGAGCCCCATACAAAAGTGCAGTCTGCGGCACCAAGAGAAACAGAACGAGCGAGTGACAGAGCGGCAGTGAGCGAGCTCAACAGAGCTCTACTGTGACTGCTGCAGATTTCTTTGTGGGCAGAAAATGCGGCAACGCAGGCAGGAGCCCAGTACAAATGACTAGCTTGCAGCGCCGGCAGAAACGGAATGCGAGAGTGACAGAGGGGGAGTGAGCAAGCTCAGTGGAACTGTGTCAGGACTGCTTCAGATTTCTTTCTGGCCAGAAAAAGCCGACAATGCAGGCAGAAGCCCAGTACAAAAGGGCAGCCTGCAGTGCCAGGAGACAAAGAACGAGCGAGTGAAGGAGGGGGAGTCAGTGAGCTCAACGGGGCTTTGTTGGGACTGCTGCAGATTTGTTTGTGGGCAGAAAAAGGCAGCAATGCATGCAGGGCCCAGTGCAAAAGGGCAGCCTGCAGTGGCAGGATAACTAGAATAAGCGAGTGAGTGAGCTCAACAGAGCAGTATTGTAACTGCTGCAAATTTCTTTGTGGGCATAAGAAGGCAGCAACACAGGCAGGATGCAGTGCCGGCAGAACAGAATGAGCGAGTGAGAGAAGGGGAGTGGGCAAGCTCAATGGAGCTTTGTTGGGACTGCCATAACATGACTGTGTTACCAGCGTGCATTGAACTGTTTCCACGCACCCTTGTAACTTCGCAAATTTGTAATACTGTCACGCCCCATTTTCAACAGTGGCATTTTTCCACAACACCTTATGAACACTACAGCTGTCATTTTTCACATCCTGGCTACAGTATTTTTTTGCACTCCTGCCAGACAATAGCACAGTGACTCTGGGAAATCAGTGTTTGGGACAGATTAAGATTGACCGAGTGAGAGGGGTGACCGAGCTCGACTGAGCTCTGTCAGGACTAGCTCGGTTGTTTGTGGGCAGACAAAGGCCCAACACAGAGCCCAGTACAAAAGGGCAGCCTGCAGCACTGGGAGAAACAGAATGAGAGAGCGAGTGAGGAGGGGAAGTGAGCGAACTCACTGAGGCGCTGTCAGGACTGCTGCAGATTTCTTTGTGGGCAGAAAAAGGCGTCAATACAGGCAGGGGCCCAGTACAACAGGCCAGCCTGCAGCGGTGGGAGAAACAGTATGAGCGAGTGAGACAAGGGGACTTAGTCAGCTCACCGGAGCTCTATCAGGACTGCTGGGATTTCTTTGTGGGCAGAAAAAGGCGCCAATGCAGGCAGGAACCCCGTACAAAAGGACAGCTTGCAGCGCCAGGACAAACAGAATGAGCGATGAGAGAGGGAGACTGCGCGACCTCAAAGGAGCTCTGTCAGGACAGCTGCAGATTTTTTTGTGAACAGACAAAGGTGCCAATGTAGCCAGGAGCCCCATACAAAAGTGCAGTCTGCGGCACCAAGAGAAACAAAAAGAGTGAGTGACAGAGCGGTAGTGAGCGAGCTCAATGGAGCTCTAGTGTGACTGCTGCAGATTTCTTTGTGGGCAGAAAATGTGGCAACACAGGCAGGAGCCCAGTACAAATGGCCAGTTTGCAGCGCCGGCAGAAACAGAATGTGAGAGTGACAGAGGGGGAGTGAGCAAGTTCAGTGGAGCTGTGTCGGGACTGCTTCAGATTTCTTTCTGGCCAGAAAAAGCCACCAATGCAGGCAGGAGCCCAGTACAAAAGGGCAGCCTGCAGCACCAGGAGACGCAGAATGAGCGGGTGAGGGAGGGGGAGTCAGTGAGCTCAACGGGGCTTTGTTGTGACTGCTGCAGACTTGTTTGTGGGCAGAAAATGGCAGCAGTGCATGCAGGGGCCCAGTACAAAAGGGCAGGCTGCAGTGGCAGGAAAACCAGAATAAGCGAGTGAGTAAGCTCAACAGAGCTGTATTGTAACTCCTGCAAATTTCTTTGTGGGCATAAGAAGGCAGCAACGCAGGCAGGAGCCCAGTAGGAAAGGGCAGCCTGCAGTGCCGGCAGAACAGAATGAGCGAGTGAGAGAAGGGGAGTGAGCGAGCTCAACGGAGCTTTGTCGGGACTGCTGCACATTTCTTAGTGGGCAGAAAAAGGCGCCAACAGAAGCAGGAGCCAGTACAAAAGGGCAGCCTGCAGCGCCAGGACAACCAGAATGAGTGAGTGAGACAGGCGGAGTGAGTGACCTCAACAGAGCTCTGTCGGGACAGCTGTGGATTTCTTTGTGGGTAAAAAAAGCCACCAACACAGGCAGGAGCCCAGTACAAAAGGGCAGCCTGCAGCGCCAGGAGAAACAGAATGAGTGAGTCAGAGAGGGGGAGTGAGCCACCTCAATGGAGCTCTGTCGGGACAGCTGCGTATTTCTTCCTCAGCAGAACAAGGTGCCAATTCAGGCAGTAGCCCATTACAAAAGAGCAGCCTGCAGCACCGGGTCAAACAGACTGAGCCAGTGACAGAGGGCCACTGAGTGAGCTCAACAGACCAACGCAATCAACATTTGGCACTGACAAATGCTTGTTTATTTGATGCTTCAGAGGAGAGAATATGGAAAGAGCAAGCCAATACTGATTTGGGCGGGTGTTCCAATATGAATACATAAAAAACAGCCACCTGCCCTGCCCCCCCCCCCCGACAGTGAGAGCAGTGAAAGCTGGATGTGCTAGCATGTAACTTTAAATATTTAACAACCCCTTCCTCTCCAGGCTGCGCTCAGTTAATAAATCTACCTGACTTTTTTTGTTGTTGTCGATTTCTTTATAGTACCTTATCAGCTAGGGGTGTACCTATGGTCCCCTCTATTCAGCACGGTCCCCTTGGCCCCCACCCCAGCCACAGTCAGAGCTCTAACCCCCCTCTCCCTACCCTTCCCAGGCTGCTTCACAGTGAGTGCTTATCCCGCACACTGCGGAAGACCTGGAGGCCGGGCTCAAGGGGGAGCTGACTTGAGTGCATCTGCTGCAGCACCATCGAGGCCAGCCTTCATGTGCGTGCCAGAGGATTGTTTCTCCCCAAGATTCCCCCCATGGTGCAGGCATGCAATGATGTCAGGAATGCTGCCGTGCATGCTTCCATGCACTGCATGTCCGACATCGGCCCACACCAGCCCACACTGAGACCTCGAGCATGCACAAGCCCCTGGCCACTGCCTGGAGCTAGTATCTCACCAGTCGTCCCCTCCCACCCTCCTCAGAGGAGGAGAGCAGTCCATGGGATGCTTGATCCTCCTCTCCCTGGCTGACCCTCTGACACCCAAGGTCATTCCCAACACAGGGTCATCGGCGTGGTAAGAGGTAAGGTGCCAGTGCCTCAGCCCTCCACGCCCACATGTTTTTTTTTTATTTACTTTTGGGTCTGCGTATGGGAGCAACACCAATTTCTTTCTGCCAGTGTGTTCTTTTAATGTACTTGTTTTGGGATTGCATATGGGAGGGAGAGAGAGAGCAGATCAAGCTGTGAGTGAGTCAGAAGGGGAGAGACGCAACTGAGTGTTGATTCGGGAGGGAGTTGCATTCTGTCGGACAGCATGAGAAGGTTGAGGCTGCCATTATTGGTTTAAAAAAAAAAGGAATCATTATGGCTGTGAGACTTGGGGCACTTGTACCCCATTAAAAGGTATAAAGCTGTGAAAGAAATGAGATCCATGTGTACAGTGGTAGCACAAAATGGGAGAGCAAGGCCAGCTCAGTGGCGCTGAGGGTTGAGGTGTTGAACGCCACATCTCGCACCACGCCAGTGACCTGGGTTCGGTAGGGGAGTCGGGCCACCAGGGGTTGGCCAGGGGGAGATAGGCTTGAGCATCCAATGACAGCTCACCATCTCCAGGGAAAGGGATAGGATTCATTCCAATGTGGGTGACCCCTGGCGGAGGCTAGGGGGCATGTCGGTACATCGACGTCCCAGGAATGTAATTGGTCACAGGCGGAGGTCAGGGGACCAATCAGCTCTGGAGTGAGACATGGGGGGATGGGGAGTGGCTATGTCGACAGCAACGCTATGAAGTTGAGTCGAGCCACCCCCCCCAAACAAGGGAAAAACAGCGCACGGTCTTGTAGATGATGAAGCACCATGGCAGAGACCCTGATAGCCCATGCGCCTGCCTGACTGTCAGGAATAGGGTCCGATGAAACAATGCAGCATCAGGGTCTTCTGCCCCATCCCATACCCACCTGGGGGACTTAGCCAAGGCTCCGTGGGGACTGACCGGGAGTCAGGTAGGCCATGTGTGCGGGGATACCGCATTGTGTGTCTCCTGAAGGAGTGGAGACTGTATACAACAGAGGGGAGTATAAAGAGCAATTTCAAAAAAAAAAATGGGAAAGCAATCTGCGTGTCAGCAGAGAAAAAAATGGTGATGATTCAAAAAATGAAAATTATATTTGGCTATTTTTTAACTGCAACTGTGTTTACCCAAACTTGCTGCTAGCCGTGCACTAGACACTTCTAATGCACGGCTAACAACCAATCAAAACAAAGGATTTTTTCTACCCATTTTATAACATTTTTTATTTTATGTTTCTAACCAAATACAATACATAACAACACATAGGTGTTTACATCTTGGGATTCTCATGACTTCTGGGGTCTCTTTAGGTTCGCTCTTGAGGTCTCTATGCTGTCACCAGAACCCTTCGATGGAAACAGCCTTGTTTGCATAGCTGCCTAGGCATTATTCTATGTAAGTGAATTGTTTTCATACCTTAGAAACAAATGCTTATTGAATCTTCAACACATCTGTGTTTAAAAGAAGTATCTGATGGCTAATTTATCCAGTTCTAGTCCATTTTAAACATGTGTGTTAAAGAGCAATATCATCAACTGTAGAGAGAGTTCAGAGTTGCAGTCATCAAATATTGTTCAGTATGAAGAATCTGAGTTTAAATACTGCAGTCCTACAGAACTCTACTACTGATTGCTGCTGAGCAGATATTCAAACTGAAAAATTAATCTTCCATGTGCAGCCAACTTCCGGTTGTTTAAATGATCAGTTTTTAATTGCAAGGGGACGAAGGTTACTTCCTTAAAAGAGTAACATGGTGTTCGATGGATAAATATGTGTGTCATTAAAAAGATCAGCCCCTGATAGCTCAATTGAAACTTTGAAAAAATAAAATTTAGACGCATTTCCAAAAATGTTTCACACATTTTCTGCCTTGAACTTCTCCTTTTGTCTTTAGAATTGTTCACATTAACTCACAAACAGGATTACTATACCCTAGACATCTTTTGCTCCTGCTGCTTTCTACTTGACAGCCCAATCCTCTTTTTCTGTTGTTTCTGTGGAAATGATTATGCTGTCATGGAGGATTATGATGACACTTGTAGTCAAGCAGTGAGAACAAATAATGTACATAATACATCCATAATGCACTATGGGGATGTCTGTGGATACATCAAGCACCACGAGTATGTCTGCAGATCACTGGGTAACAGTATAAGAGAGGGGTTCCACTAGATGGCTGGGACTACAGAAATGATATGGAGTGAAAGAGGGGCTGTTGAACCACCATGAGTGAACTTCAAGAGACACCACAAAAGAAAAGAAATCATGTCACCCACCCACAAGCATGACAAATAATACAGGTTGAACAGGTGGGGGGTAAGACTATCATAGAAGTGTTATGTCCCAGGGGCTCAGGACATGGGTTAGCACTTTAACTTGCAATATGTGATGCCCACACCTATGTAGGTGGCCAAAGCAAGTTTGTTCATTGGAAAATACCCTGTTTGTGCCCTCAAATGTTAAGTAGCCACATTTTCATTGCTTCCTAGTCACCAGGGAGGCTATCCCCAACTAAGGTTTCTGTTTGTGTATGGCACTTTGTTGTGGTTGCACAACAGGGACCCTATTGCACTCCAGTTTTGCACCACCACTAGTTGCAATTGTGTGAGGTCCCATGTTCTTCCAAAGTTTTCCTTGTTATGCCAGGATCTCCTTAAGGTAAAGCAACAGGAAGTCAACATTCCACCATATAGTTTTTAATTTCAAACAGATCCTATTGAGAACAGAGTCAACACTGTCTTCGCATCATCCAGTTCTTGTTTTTCACTTTGGAGCAGGTACAGAAGAGAAACTACAGGCAGGAGAAGAAGCGAGCCACCAAAGAGCTCTTCAGTGCTTTGAAGGACCCCAGTGTGGTGATCATGGCTGACTGGTTAAAGGTAACTACATTATACTGTATTTATTTATATGTATTCCTTTATTTATTTATACATTTATTGATTTCTTTGGTAACCGGGTTGGTGCACTGATCCAAAGAGCTTTTTCAGGCAGGGCCTGGGCCAGAGACTGGTACAAACAGCATAAAATACAGTGAGAGAACTGTGAATCATACAGGGAATATAACAGGGAATCCAGTGTAGGTCAAGCTACAGAAAAAATATAATGTAAACAGTACCAGATACATCAACAATTGAGCATACTAAGGAATATAACATTTAGGTAAACAGGGTAAGGTTGAGCCATCATTCAACCATAGAAATAACAGTAGTATTCAGAGTGGGAGAGGCGTGCGGAGCACTATGGGGGGAAGGGATAAGGGTTGGCTGCAAGGGAGGTGCAGCTGTGTGAGAGGCCTGTGGGCAAACACAGGTCATGGAGGACAGAAATTGCATTCTTAATAGGGAATTTAGATTTAGAGGGGGGTCAGGAGAATGTAGGGAGATGGGGATGTCATTCCATAGTGAGGTCCTATTGCAGAGAAAGATCTTAGGGCCCATCCTCGTAGTTATGTTAGGATGTTCTAGTTGCAGGTGGGAAGACTGACATAGATTGCGGCAGTAGGTTCTGGGATGGATAAGAAGGGATAGTGGAGAGTAAGAGGGATTGTGCAAGGTATCAACAGCAGGTAGGAGCACCACACTTGTAGAGAGAGCCAGTTAGTGGACTGGTAATGAAAGCAGTGTAGAGTGAGCAGAGGGGCGCGGGGCAAGATGGCATATACGATTGTAGGTAGCGTCCAGGCGGTTCAGGTTGGTAATGGAGGTGAGGGAGTACACCGGGCAGCCATAGTCAAGGAGGGGGAGGAGTTTATAGCAAGGCATGCTTCCGGTGAGAGGTGCTCAATCAGGTGATAGCAGAGCCCTATTTTCTGGTTTATGTGCCTGATCAGTGAGGCAACGTGGTCAGTGTAGGTTAGGGATGAGTTCAGGATTACCCCACAGATACTTGAAGGCAGGAACAGTGTCAAGGGGAGCTCCATCTGGGGATTTGACAGTGAGAAGGCCATTGTTGTAGGCAAGGGCAGAGAGTTTCAGTTTGGAACCAAACAGCATGGCCTTCTTTTGGAAGTATTGACCAACAGTTTGTTGGTGGAGAACCAGCAATGCACCTTGCAGAAATCATCAGTAAGCATGGCGGATAGTGAGGAGGAGAGGTATCACTGTGGTATAGTATTAAGTCGTCGGCGTAGAGGAGTGATTTACATGATAGGACCTCTGATGGGAGAGAGTTAAGGAAGAGGGAAACTTACAATATATGTACTTACAATACACATCAGTGTAAGAAGTGCTAGTAAAAAGTGTTTGATTTCATGTGGAAACTCTAGTTGTGTGTTAGAGATGCTTAAGGAACTCAATTTGGTACTCACACTAGGGCTCCCATTTTCAGAAGGTCATCAGTGCATCATTAAATATGTCAGCACACTGGTCAGAGCATGCTTTCTGTCTGAACATGGCCCCCAGGCCAACTGTGTCCTTTCTCACACACATGGCTAAAGGACATACAGTGCTAACTGACGGCTCTGAAAACGGCACTCTCAGCCTCTTAAGCTGCTGGGGCAAGGTTTTTCTTCCACCAGGCCTGAGAGTCCTGCAAGTAGTGGTTTGATGGAAAACAGCAGGGGGCAGTTTTCCCAGAAACAGGCAATTTTCATAGAATCAGCAAAATCATGATACCACTTTATTTTTTGTGAATCACCAGAAAGTGATGTGTATTATAGGTGACAATAAAGCCTTCCATGCTTTAGAAACCATTTTTTATAATGTAGATATCTAACATCATGTTGATTCCCTAAACATAACCCCACTGCTGAAAGCACTTCAGGGGAATCTGGCCACTGGAGACCCCTAAACTGTCTCTGGCCAGTAATATCTCAGCTATTAAGATGATCACTGCCCCCAAATTCTCCACTGTATTGCCCATATAGCCATAGATGTTTCTCAAAATGGTTCCAACAGATTGGTAATTTGACAGGGAGTTTCCTGGGGAGGGTAAACCACTCTGATATATCAGAATAAAGTTATGGGTTCACTGGGGGAAACATGACTGGAACTTGCCTTAGTTCCAGGCTTATTACATAGCCTTCAGTGCAGTACAGTTTGCCGGTATAAGCTACCTTCTAGCTCCTCACCGCTGTGACTTATCCTGGAAAGAGTTTTGCTGCAAGGAGCCTCCCCAGCAGTTCTTATGTATAGTCCTCCCCCAAGACAGTGAATGAGCTACCTGTCATATTCTCCATGGTCAGGGCATGAAAGAAGCTGGGTTCTCTGATTAAAACCTCTATGACCCCCCTCCCCCGGGATCTTACTCCACTATGGTATAACCCCCTCACTACGCATGAGAGGTAAAACAGTATGCTGGCAAACTTGGAAAGATTGGGGCTTACAGCAGCTAAAAGACCTTCTCAACAATAACTCACAACATCTGGACTCCTTTGAGAATATCTAGAAGAAATTTGGTTTGCCTCGTAGTGATTTCTGGAGGTACTTGCAGATAAGTAGTCTACTGACTGCTTTACTTAAAGAGGGCCTCCCTCTCGAACCACTATATTCTGATCTCAGCTAGTTTCCTCATGGTCAACAATCATAAAGGGCAAAGCAGGGAAAATATGCAACTCTATAATAGATGGTGCCCCTGCACTCAGAGCTGAAAACAAACAAAAGAGTTCCCTCCAGCTTACAACCTCAGAGGGGGAATGGTCCAGGTTGTGGAAACTGATCCATGTGACATGCCCTTATTGCAGAACTCTTAATTCACAACAAGATAATGCACCACTGGTACAGAACCCCTGCTCAATTAAAATAACTCAGTCTCCTTCTGTACAATAAGTGTTGGATGTACCAGGCAGCTGGGGCCGATCTTCTCCATAATCTGTGGATGTGGCCCAGGGTCCAAAGATTCTGAGGTCAGGTCCATAAATACTGCCAAAATAAATATAGGACTGAAATACCCCATATCCCACAGATATACCTGCTTGGCCTCACTATGCCTTCCTTCCCTAAACCTGATTTTACCCTAAGATGGCTTATTCTGACAGGGGTAGAAGTGAAATGCTTGCTGCTCCAATACCAGAGGATGATGGGTATTCCCACCATTTGGGAATGGTTAAGGACTACCAAAGCAAAAGCTGCACCACAGTCTGGGTGCGCAGGGAGAACAACCAGGCAGCAAAGGAAAAAACTCCAGCACTACCCAACATAAGAAACACAATAACAGTTGCAGTTAGTAAAGCAATTCTATTAAGCGAAAGTGCTCAGACCTCTTGCCAGGGCAGACAAACCCCAGTGGGACCCAAGAATCTCCTACTGGTTTGCTTCAGAGCATCATCATGGAGTGATGATGCCCTGAAGTGAAACTAGTGGAAGGTTCTTAGTCCTGCTGGTGTTGTCTGTCTGAAATCTGTTTACCCCTATTCTTTTGTGCTATAACCATTGTCATTGTGTTGTGTTTCTTAGTGGGTAGTGCTGGAATGATAAGGACTGCCAGGAATGTGGCCAGAATGTTCCACATAGCCCAGAAAACCATTGTCCTATACAAGTCTACATGGGCACCTTTCTGTTGTCATGCTTTTGCACCTCTGGCCCTCCCCAGGAACCTTCCCAGGGTTAAGGTACCATATGTCCCTCATGAACTGGGATTTGCTCTCCAGCATGGAACCACTAGGACATCATTGTATTTGCCTATGTGTACTGCAACATCCACCCTACCCCCCCAACAACCCTGCTCTATTCCCTCATTACCTTCCATCCTACCTTCCTTTGCTCCCCCCACCCAACCTTGAGTCTTGTTAGGTGTCTCACCACAGGGGTTACTGGATGGCACATTAGTGGCCCCCTCCTTGCATGGGCGAGTGGATAGATGTGGGTCCAACATGTCCTACATAGCATTCATTACCAGGCTCTGGTATTTATGATTACAGGCCTAGTAATGTACAAGATTTTACCATGACCTGCTTAAATGCACTATCTGTTTGCAGCTGTCTACGTGTAACAGTGCATACCTGGTGTTGTCTTATGCAGTGTATGTTGTTACCATACTGTTTTGATGTTGATTATTCTGTACCTCTTTTTGGAAAATATTGGTAAATAGAATTAAATGCAAAACATCATCATGTTGATTGATTGATTAACTGATTGATTGTTTTTATCTTCTGTAACTTGGGGAAAGCTTGTGAGAGCATTCCTATTTCCATGACAGGCCCAGGCCAAGAGGTTCATAGTTATTAGCGACACAGTTTATACAGCCACCATATTTCATGGACTATAAAAATGAATGTGTTCTCATTAAGAAATGTACCCCCTAATAACAGAACTGCCTGACTTTTAGTGATATTGCATGACACAGCTCTTAAAAAAATAAGCACACTCACTGTTTACATTGTTAACTTCAGAGAGCTAAATATTAAACATTCTGAGGGCTTTGATACAAAAAGGGACCTTTGTCTCTGCAAGATCTTCAATTTAGGAATCTGAAATGACATTTTCAACTGATTACTAGCAATAGTTACTCTACATTAGGTTATTAGAAAACCACTTGAAATTGATTTGGGAGTGTTACATATATTTTTTTTAATTACTGGTCCTCATTTTTTATGTCTGGATAACCAGACTTCTAAATCATGTTGCAACTGCCCGGTTGATATTTGACTTTACAACTGGGTGGTTGTAATCAGTGCTTGTCAATCAAGCTTGCGCTACAGAAAGCATGAGCAAACTGCACTTACTAGTTAGTGTGCAACTGTAAGAAATGTTAGTGGCTGAGGGAGGGAGCAGAGAGCAACCGAGGATATTGTGGGCTTACCTGGTGCTCAATCCATCTCACCTGTTGGTTCATCTGTGTCCCAGGTCTTCTTTGGTCTGTGACTCCATCCTCGTTGGCTTCTGGTGATAGCTGTGTTGGTGATCAGAAGTGGCGGTTCAGGTTGGCATCGGCATGAATCAGCGGCCACAGTGTGGGCTCTGTTTGTCCCATTTGTTTGTTTTCTATAACATTAAGTCCAGTACCTTGGTAGCAGTGTGATAGAGCCATAGTGGTGAGAAGGGGAGAGTCAGAGCAGAGCTGCAGTGGTGAAACATGCAGAGAGAGAGAGAGAGATAGAGAGAGCATTGGGGCAGAGGAATGAGGATGTAGGAGGACCTCAGCTGACCTCACAAGTGCCAGAAATTTCTCCTCCCCCCACCATAGTTAAATAAAAAATGAAGACCAGTAATTAAATAAAATAAAATGTGTGTGTGTGTATGTGTATGTAACCAGAATATCACACACACCTTTGGTGTGGGATACTTTTATAAACCTCTCAAGCTTAAGCTCCTCAGGGGTTTATTAGCATCCAATACCTCGAGTGTGTGTAAAATTCTGGTTACACACACTTACCCATGTATTATTCTATATATAAATCCCTTGTACTTTGCTCTTGGGGTTTATGTAGCATCACCCACCTTGGGTCCGGATAAAATTCTGGTTGCACATACCAACCCATATATTATTCTCTATAAAATCCCATGTATAACCATATACAGTATGCAATACTTTAAGCTATTCTCAGATGCATGCAAGAAACTATTGTAGAAGTAAACAGTTTAGTGTCTTTCCTGGAGAAGTACTGTCATATAGAAATACATTCTGAGCAATTAGCCCTCATAGTACTAAAATATGATTGAGTGGCACTGTTTTCTGCACTAGCACCAGTGTAAACAGACATATTCCTTCAACTAAAACCTTAGACGTGTAACTTTTATGAGCCAATGAACTATTTCATTTTCATTTGCCAGTCTTTTCTTCTTTCTTATTTAAAGTGGATTAGTAGAGTGGTTGTCTAAATGAAACACTCCCTTGTAATCAAAACCATGCTCTATTATTTCCTCTTGAATGTCTCCACAATGTTTATTTAAATGTTAGTCTGGTAGTAAGTGTTAACATACTCACTAGAAACTGTAATTATTTCTCAGAAAAGAAAATGTTTACTCCAGAAGAAAATGTTTACTCCTTTCTCATTCAAAATTGTAATTTTCAATAAAAATCATCTGGTTTTTAACCCAGCTCTTAAAGCAGCAGTATTCGTTAGTCGATGAAAAATGTCATCATATAATATTTTAGCCAAAATGTACTTCTGACATCCTTAGATTCATCCTCAATGTATTTTTAGATTTCTCCAATATTTTTTTTTTATTTACTGCACTTTATGCAGTCACCAGTCTGCAAATCCCTCTTTATCTCCTCCCCCAATCCCGTCACACCGCCATCTCCAGGGCTTACCTTCACTGACCAGCAGTGCCCCACAGTTTCCCCTCCATGGCAAAGCCCCCTGAGATCTCCCAGCTATCCTGGGAGGTGTTTAACTTGGATGCTGGTCAGGGAGCCCAGTAGGTCGATGCGGGGCCTAAGAGAAGAAGCAGCATCATCATGGCAGGCCATGACAGGTGTTTCCTTCAACTAAGTCCCTCCCTCGATGCTCCAAGAGGATGGTGGTTTCATGTAGGCATGTCAGAAGACACCCCCATGTCATCCACTAGAGCATCCCCACCCAGAACCATTGCCCCAAACTGGCACCACTGGTATGAACCCCATGGACCATTCATAATGGAGCAGTTCACTCCCCCAGAGGAGGTGAGCATCAACAGGACACTCAGTTCTCCTCCCCCAGGCTGACCTCCCCGGGTGGCCCATGCTCATTCCCGAACACAGGTTGCCCACGTGGTGGCAGGTGAGGCAAAGTGTCTCTGCCCTTCATGCCACCATACTGGCCCTTTCTCAGATATTTCTAAAACAGCTTTTACAGCTTATTTTGTATTTAATTACTCACGTCATTAAAGATGGACACCACTCACAGCTTAGAAAAATGTATTCCGCTGAAGTTACCCATTGAATGTACCAACTAGACTCATACTGTGGATGTATTAGGATGGTGCTACCACCTGTTTCAGATGGTAAACAGCACAGCAGTGTACCAAGATATTTAATTTTTTCATGGTGGACATAGCACAGGATTTGGAACTTTAAAACTACAAAACCCTAAATATCTTGGTTCATGAATAAAATAAAATGGAAAGAAAAAATGGATATCTTTATATTTTTGCCAGAAAAACAATACTGGTGAAAAAACTATATGCTAAAAAAAGTAACAAAAAATTACTAACTAGGTGCTGAAAAAAATGACTAATAAATATTGTTGCTTTAAAGAGATGGTACCTACTAAAATAAAATGTTTAAAACCATCATTCACTGTATTAAGCAATTGCATTTAAATGCAATGTTTTCTGTTTTTGGCACTGCACCATTACTAGTCATTTAAATATTTCTCATTATCAAGTACTTTTTCCACTGCCTGTTTTAAAAACATCTGACTGTCCAAATGACCTCATGGATGCTGTGTCTGTGACATCACAGCTTGCTGTCATTGTCAGCACCACAATGTTAAAACAAGTGCACTATGTTATGTTTTGTACCTGATTGTCCTTATCGTCTTGACGTGGAACCTTTGTAAAAGAGCCCTCGGCTCAAAGGTGTCATCTGAAATACAAATAAAATAAAAAAATAAATAAAATGAAGTCAGAAAACTCACGATGAAAGCATTCTAAATGATCTTAATGGAAAAGTATGCAGCGTGCACTCCACAACCTGGTTAAGACCAGTGGAATTAAAAATAAGATTTTCTCTAGTAAGTTTTTAATAGTTTAACTAAGTATTCTTATGAACTTATAGGCCAAAGTGAATACTTGTCCTTTATAAGATTTGGACCTTATTTATGTCTGAATATAAAAAAAAAGAAAACTTAAAAAAAAAAAGGTAATGCTCCTTTAAGAGCCAGGAAGAGTCTTGATAATGAGATGCAAGCAATAAGATATGACAAGGTCTGGATAGTAGTGTGATCACTGTACACCTTGTAATCAGGCATGAGGTCAGAGGCTTAGTGCATTATTTCCCTTGAAATGTAATGATAACACTACTACCTTCACCCTACAGTGTCTTATTGTGCTTATAAAATGAATGCTAAGTAAATGGAAAATAACAATACAGTACAGAGAAGTTATAACAAAATCAAAATATGTTTAAATTGGTTCCTTCATCATTTGGAGGCACTGGGGTAACTTGCAGGTATAGGGTCAGTGTGCTAGTTTGCCCACCTACCCACCCACCTTCCCTCCCCATAGAAACATAGAAAATAGAATTTGTCAGCAAAAGAGGACCACTAGGCCTACCCAGTTTTCCCAAGGGTTCCCTGCCCATTGCACCTCTACAGACCCTAACTGGTCTCTGGGAACACTCCTGTTTCAGTACTAATATGTCCCTGTGTTATCCCATGCATTCCTGAAACTTTCCATTATTCTTGCTTCCTCAACTTCGGGTGGCAATCCGTTCCATGTTTCTTCCACTTTTTCTGTAACGTATTTCCTCACATTCTTTCTGAAATGTCCCCCTTCCAATTACATTGGCCACATTCCCATCCTTGGCATTTATCACAAAACTGTTAAACCTGTTGTGTACTATTTTGCATCCCCTTGTATATTTTACTTAAAACAATTTCTTGACTGTCCATAAAGTTGCCATGTACTAAAAGAACAAAGCATTGAGGGCTGATGAATTGGGATTGTGTGTCTAAGCTGGGAGATGTACTACTGAGTATGTAGCGGAGATGGAGTGAATGACTGTGAGTCACTCCATTTCTTTCATTTGAAGCTGTAATATGGTGCAAAGAATTTAGTGACTTGGCAATGAGAAGTGAGATCCACCAATGTAAAAATGTGAGTTTAAAAAAAATGTGTGAGTCACTGTGTTACAGTAAGTGTGGAAATTAATGGTTTGAGTTTTTACCAAAGAAAAACATGGTAGCAGTTTAAATCTCAAAATTCTACAGCTGGAGCATTGATTATTTGGGGTTGCACTGTGTCCTGACTGCCAGTATTTTTATAGTAGTCAGTAGTAGTCGGAAGTAGTCATTCCATGAACATCTGCTGACTAATCAGAACACCTTATTTTCCCTACCCGTTTGTAATGCACTTTGGTATTGTGGGAAATTGTGGAGACTTGTGCTTGGTTTAGTGCTGTGCAACAGCATCCCATTGTGTGACAGTATAACCTAAGCATTTGTATTATTTTTATTCATTTGGCAGACAGGAAAAAAGGGAGGAAGGGGTGAAGTTCAGTAGTTTCTGAAGCAGCAGTAGAACTATTAAATGCAGTTGGGCTGTATTCTAGCACTTTGCTTTTACCTTTTGCATTGTTGGGAATCATTGTGCACATTGGGGACACAGGCTGAGGAGGGAGTAGCATTATACCCTGTATAAGGAGATTTTAACTGAGCAATTGGACAGGGCATGACTTTGCCACTATACTTCCGGGTCATGTTCTATAAACAGCACAACGCTCAGCGAGTGGGGTGAGCTCAAGCAGGGCCAGCACGCACAGATGCATGCTGAGACAAGTGCATCAGCACGTGTCTGTTGTGTCTGCTGGAGCCAATGGGGAGATGGGACCAGGAAGCTTTATCAGGTTGGTGCAATGATAGAAATCACCTTAACAATGTTTGACAAGGGAGAGTTGGTAAATGCCCTAAACTTCACCTTATTACTTCAACATAAGGATAGCGGTGAATTTGCACTGAAATCTCCTAGCAACTTCAAAATGGGATAGTACTATTGCCCTGTGACATCTGTATATACCAATAAAGTAGCCTTGTTTAACAATTAAGTGAATACATTAATCAGGAGGTAAAATGAGTCAACCAAGTACCACAAAGAGGGAAGAAACTAACTTTCGTACTTCATGCAGAATGTTTATTTCAGGAAAGAGGGTCCAACAGTTTGAATGTGACAAATGCTTGTTAATTAACACCTTGCAAAATGGAGATTGAAATCCTTAATAGGAGATTGGAGGTACAAAATGAAATAGGCCAGTTGGAAGAATTTATTGATAATGCAGCTTCCAGTGTGGAAAACACCAGCCAAGAATTATTAGTTGAGGAAGGAATGGCTAGTGGAGCAATAAATGAAAAGAGGAAGAGGGACATCTCTGGTAAAACTTGGACTCTTTGGAGAACAATGGAGTGTGGTAACAGGAGGAGCAAAACATAAAAGGAGGCAAACTGTGGTACCAACTAGCCTGACTCACAAAAACAGGTTTAGTGTTTTAGATAAGGATGCAGCTGATAATATTGTCTATAAGGAGCCAGGTTTGCCTAATATGGAAAGAGAGAGTTTACCAAGGGATGTGGCAACTAATAACATGACCAGCAATGCTACGGGAGGTAAAGCGATATGTGAGAGAGAGAGGCGATATAGGCACAGTTGAGCCCATTGCCAGCCAAACACAGGTGAACATGGGAAATTCTCTGCCTGACCACTTAGGGGCCCGTAAAAAGAGTAGAGGTATGGAAGTAGATAAACAAGAGCATAGGAACATTGTGGTTATGGGAGATACCCTATTAAGGTTTACGGACATAGTAATCTGTGAAGGGAGGAAGGAACATACTGTGGTAAGTACCTTACCAGGAGCCAAAATTAGTGACATAAGGCATACACTAGAGGAATTACTTAAACACTCAAAAAAAACAATTACAATTTTGCATGTTGGTATAAATGATGTTGCTAGAAGAAAACTAACAGATATACAGAAAGATTTTGAGGAAGTTGGACAAGCTTTGAAGGAGAAGGGCAGTGATGTGATTATATCAGGACTCCTACCTGTGCCTAGAACTGGGAGAGTAAAAAAATCAGAGACATAATTGATTTAAATGGATGGTTGAAGTGATGGTGTTTTAGGGAAGGGTTCAGATTTCTAAGTCACTGGGATGCTTTACTATTTGGTGGTGATGGGTCACACCTGAATAGGTATGGGACTAGGACTTTAGCACATAGGTTAAAATATTTGCATTTCAGAACATTTAAACTAAGTAAGTGGGGAAATGGTAGAGGGGCAAGAGACATGCCAAATAAACCAGTAATTCACAACTACACCATGAATAAGAAGATACTGGAGTGGAAGTGTCTACTAATTAATGCCCGGAGTCTGGTAAGAAAATTTGATGAATTAAAATATATTGAGCACTCAATCTGTCCAAATTTGCAGTGACTAAAACCTGGTGGAAGAGTACAGACCTCTGCAATAGACATATACAGTGATTTATACTCTATAGCAAGGAAAGGAGGAATAGGAAGGGTGGAGGAGTGGCGATATATACGTGGCAGATACCATCAACTCAGAGCAATTACAAATGGGAAATCCTGACCAGGAGTAGATCTGGATTAAATTGACTCCAAATAAAAGTGCTAAATTGATTCTTGGTGTAGTATATGGACCCCCATCACAGACAAAAGATGAGGATGTTGCCTTATGCAAGTTGATAGAGAATTTAAACCTGGCTGGAAAAATTGTTTTAATGGGTGATTTTAACTTACCTGGGATCAGCTGGGGAATTCAGAAAGGATAAACTCTAACTGAGGAGCAATTTTTAGAAGTGTTTGGGTAAATGGGACTGGAACAATATGTCTCACATCCCACGAGAAGGGACAAAATATTGGACTTAGTGTTCAGTAACATGGGTGGTATGCTGTAGGACTGTAGAGTGACAGAACCTCTGAGTAACAGCGATCATGCTATGGTAGAATTCAGGCTTCATAAGTCTACCATTAGGGTACAAGGAGCTACCAGAACATTGTGCCTCGGTAGAGCTGATTTTGAACGTATGTGGAAGGACTTGGGTAGATGGAACTGGAAGGAAGAATTTAAAAG
The DNA here is from genome assembly GCA_016271365.2 of Neoceratodus forsteri. Taxonomy (NCBI): domain Eukaryota; kingdom Metazoa; phylum Chordata; order Ceratodontiformes; family Ceratodontidae; genus Neoceratodus; species Neoceratodus forsteri. The sequence continues at coordinate 618,145,796 of CM028133.1, forward strand.
CAGCACACTGGAAACAATGTAGGCTCTCTTGATTGAGAAACTTAACAGCCTGAGTAAAACCTAAATACCTGCAAGAAGGAAATATAATACCAGGACCAGGACCTTCCTAGCCCAGAGGTCTTTCTGCTACAGAGCCCCCTCCTGGTTCAACTCCCTTCCAGTCAACATCACCACCACTCCTAAAATTGGTCTATTTAAGACCGCCCTTCAGAAACACCTTTTTAACACTCGCTGCTGTATATGTAACTGACCAGGGGCCCCCAGACTCTCCCTGTGGGACCTACCTACCTAGCTATTCCAGACTTTGACAATGTTCCCTGGACAGCCTACTCCAACCTCCTCTCCACTTTCCAACTCCCTTTTCAGCATTATATACTGCTAATCCCACAGGACACCTATTCTATATCCCACTTTCAGCAGACGCCAGTCTTCCCAAAGCCCATGCCTTAGTGCTATTGCAGCCTAACTGTTCCAACACTGTATATCATTGTTTATTGCTCAACGTATACTGTTTTGTATCACTGGGGCATCTTCTCTTGTAACTCCTGTGTAATCTTTGTATCCATTACTGTATTTGTACTATGTACCAATGTTTGTACCCTGAACTATTTAACACTGTTTGTCCTCTCTGTGATGAGGTGCCTTTGTAAATGAGTCTCTGACTCAAAGGTTGTAAATCCGATATGTACAAATAAATAAATAAATAATGGGGCAGAAAAATACCAGCCTGGATGCACAACAAAGTAAGTAAATGGATAAGTAGAGAAACCACAGTCACAGCACACCCTGTACGCCATATGAAACATCTTCATCAAAGCCTAGGATTAGGCAAAATGTAAGAAGGCTGTTGCTTGCTATATTTCTGTTCCTGGAAGGGCTTTAATCACTTTGCAGTGCTGTAAAATAAAGGACTTGAAACTACTGGTAAAGTACCTACAAGACTCAATTTGTTTCATTTGGCGTGCAGGGTGTGCCGTGACTATGGTTTCTCTACTTGGTTGTACTGTCACTGAGCATCCCACATTTTGTGTGGCTCTGCCTTTCAAACTAAGTAAATTGATAAACAGGAAGAAAAAAGCTTACAAAAGAGCTAAAGCTGGCAAGGAACCCAGGGGTACAAAAGGATATTGAAGGAAACCAAGCAGGCAATTAAGAAGGCAAAAAGGGATTTTAAGCATGGTCTGGCAGTAGAAACTAAGAATAATTATAAGTCCTTCTTTAATTATGTTAATAGTAAAAGAGGAGAAAAGGTTAAGGTGGGGCCTTTAGTAAACTCACAAGGTGAACAAAGTACAGAGGCAGCCCAGATAGCAGAGATACCGAATAACAGTTTCTCTTCAGTATTTAACAACAGGGCTAACGTCGACAAGGAGAAGCTAAACAAAGTAGCTAGCAGACATTTTACCTTAAACAGTAGTGAGAGACTACTCAAATAAGATCCTGGTAAAGTGCCAGGGCCATATGGCATTCATCCTAGGGTTGTAAAAGAGTTGGCCAATGAATTGACAGGTCCACTAACTTGAATTTTCAAAAAATCACTTAACAAGGGGGACATGGTAGATTATTGGAGGACAGCAGCAGTAATTCCAATTTATAAAAAGGTCACCAAGAGCGATCCCGAGAACTATAGGCCAGTGAGCCTTACATTCATCTTGGGCAAAGTCATGGAGTGCATAGTGAGGGATTATGTATGTAATCATATAGAGGAAACTGGTAAGATAAACTAAAACCCACACAGATTTACAAAAGGGCATTTGTGCCATACAAACCTGCTTGAATTTTACTGTTGGGTCAGCCATGCCCTAGATCAGGGAAGCCAGTGGATGTGATATTCCTGAACTTTACAATGGCCTTCACTAAGGTCCACCATTGTGAATTAATTGATGTACTGATTGATTCAGGGGTACATGAGAATATTACAAATTGAATTGTATCATGGTTGACTAGCAGGAAGCAGAGGGTGAGCACTCACAGAGACTGCTCAGGTTGGGCAGATATCAGTAGTGGAGTCCCCCAGAGATAATTTCTGGGACTGTGTCTATTTAATTAACTAGGTTGCTAGGAGGTAACTAACTGGCCTCTATAATGTCATCAGAGGGGGCTATATTACGCTCGGCTCCAGTGAGCGAAATTAACACAGCATTAAAACTGCTAAATGGTCCAGACAGGTGCAGCACTGCATAGAAGGGCACTGAAATGAGTGTTCTATTAAGGGGACTTATTATTTTAAAAGAAAGCAACAATTCTTGAAAAGCAGTAAAACAGGGCTAGAACTAGACGTACAAGTTAACAACCTTACAGAGAACTGTGTTGTGTACTGTAACCTGTGGTTCCCGCTACTCGAGAATCTCTGGTCTTGGGCAGACACCTGGTGTCTTGGAGAAGTGTTTTGGCTGCCTTGCAGGGAATAACTTGCTCTTTTAAGGACAGGTTAGCCCCATTGCCCGACGGACACAAACTAGGTTGCTAGGAGGTAACTAGGAGGCCTCTGTAATGGCATCAGAGGGGGCTATATTATGCTCAGCTCCAGTGAGCAGAGTTGAGCATGGAGCAGAGGCAATGTGGGTAGAGGCCAGTGGCATCTGCCAGCATCCACCAGGGAAGACGGGGAAATAATGTAGGACTATACACACTACCCAAAATAAAGTAGTGAAATAACAGAGAATAAACAAAGGTAATAAAAGGGGGGTTGGACACAATGGACAGAAATGATCCAGCAGAGGAACTACTTGTGTTATTATTTCAGGAAGGTACATTGATTCGATGTCAGAAATTTAGAATGTATGCGGAAACAACACCACAATTAAGTACGAAGTCATTTGTTTGTATAAAATGTAAAGCATACCTTACGCTCCAAGCCAAGCTAAATGAACTCGAAAAGGAAATAGCAGAATTGCAGAAAGAGTAGAACATAACTCAGACAAAGACCATAGCAGAAAATACTAGACATAAAGGAAAAAGGGAACGAACTGAAGAGTCAGACTGTAGTGGCACAGAGCATAATTTTGGATTAACAAAAAAGGGAAAAGATGATGAAAGAAATGGAGACAGAGACCAATGGCAAGAGGTTAATAATGGAAAGAGAGTTAAAAAGGATAGAAGGGCAGAAATAAATATATTACTGACATATAACAGTTTTCAAACGTTAGAAGATTTAAAAGCAGAGGGAAATGAATTAAACATATCAATGAAAAGGGATAACAAAGAAATGATAGTGATGAGAGACTCGTTAATTAGAAAATGTAACACTGTAATTTGTGGGGAGGATAAAGAGCACAGAATGGTACTATGTTATCCTGGAGCTAAAATCAAAGATATTGCACAAATGACACCAGCTGTATTAAGATCTAATAAAAGTGACTCAATTATTACGCTGCACGTAGGGTCAAAATATGTAGAATATAACCATGAAAAGGATATCTATTATGAATTAATGGAGGCAGCAAGAACAATGAAGACTCTGAGGGCAGAAGTGATTATTTTGCAGATACTTCCAATATTAGGGGCACAGAAGGAAAAAAATGACACAATACATAGAATTAATACTCGTCTGAAGAATTGGACCGAAACAGAAAATATTTGGTTTATCGAGTCATGGTTATATTTTAAGAACAGGGCCCACCTTTATAAAAAAGGATGGACTACATTTAAATGAAAAGGGGACTAACATATTAGTGAGACTGATAAAAAATTACATGGAGGTTTCTCCTTTAAACCGACTACCCAGGGAAACATGGTACGCACCTTAGAGATACAAGAGACTGAAAAAGGGAAATTAACACAGAGTATAAGAAGAGGAAGTGAAAAAAGGAGTAAAGGCTACCTAAAATGTATGCTGTGTAATGCTAGAAGTCTCACAAACAAAAAGAATGAACTCCAGGGTCTAGCTTCATTGGACCACAATAACAACATTTTTTTAATAACGGAGACATGGTGGAAAAACAACAAAGAAGGGGGTAGTGCATTACCAGAATTTAATTTGTCCAGGTTGGCCAAAATGAATAAAATGGAGAGGAATTGCTATTTTTATAAATGAACAGATAGTAGCAGTGGCTGTAACAACTTTAATTAAAAAGCATGAATTAGAGACCAAAACTTTATGGATTCATTTAAATGCTAAAACAACAAAAACGTATATATTGGGGTTGTGTTACAGACCACCAGATATGAAAGAAGAGATGTACTTGAAACTTCTAGAAGAAATAAACTTTGCCGCTGAAATGGGACCGTTGATACTGACAGGTGATTTTAACCTGGGTGATATCAATTGGCAGAGTAATGAGGCTAGTCGGAGAGAAAGCAAGATGCTGCTACAGACTTGTATTAAGCATAATTTGTATCAGAATGTTATGGAACCTACACGGGACAAAAATATATTGCATTTAATCCTAACATCAGAATGTGTTGTTGTTACAGACTGTTTGGTGGCATCACCCTTAGGAGACAGTGACCACAGTACCATGATGTTTAACATACAATGTGTACTGGACAAACTACAAGGGCAAACAAAATTTTTTCTGTATAAGACAGCAAATGAAAGGATGATAAATAACGATATATGTAAAATTGACTGGCACAAGCTATGTAAGGGTAAGAGTGGAGAAGAAATGTGGTTAATAATTTAGGAAGTACTGTTAAATACCTGCATTAGACATATGAAGGGAATAAAAAAATATAACAAAAAGGGATTAAAACCAAAATGGATGAACAGAACTATTATAAAATTGATTAAACAAAAAAAAGATCATACATAGTGTACAAAAAAATAAAACAGGTCTTAATTGGAATAAATATAAAATAAATAAGAAATTATGTAAGAATGCTATAAATAGGTCAAAAAAATAATGGAACTAAGACTTGCACAAACAGCAAATAAAGGAAATAGTAAACAGTTTTTTGGATATATAAACTCACTAAAAAATGCAACAAGTGGGTTAACTGCAATCATGGACAAAAATGAAATAACTAGTGAACGAGTACAAGTGGCAGAGATGTTTAATAAACATTTTTGTTCAGTACATACTGATTCAAGTAATAAAAAAGAAGTGATGGCAAGCCCCAATAAGGGAAAATTTCCCACTTGTGACAGGAATACCATCGTTAGAAAGATCGAACAACTAAAAAAATTTGGGGCACCAGGTCTTGATAGCATTACTCCCCAAATGCTTTTAATTGCAAAAAACACCATATGTGTCTGGAAATACTGTTTAATAAATTGCTGGAAACAGGTGATGTGCCTTCAGATTGGAAACTGGCAAAAATAATTCCAATACTTTAAAAAGGACAGAAAAATAAAGCAACAAACTATAGGCCAATTAGTCTTACATCAGTCCCAGGTAAAATATTTGAGTCTATTATAAAGGACAAAATAAATAAGTATATCAAATTTCAAAATTTGACGGACATCACACAATATGGATTTACAGCAGGTCGGTCATGTCTTACGAACTTGAAATGTTTTTATGATCCAGTAACTAAAACTCTGGACAAAGGCATACCGGTAGACATTATATTAATGGACTTTTCTAAAACTTTTGACACTGTACCACACTGGGCAATAAAATATAAACTAAAAACATTAAAATTTGACCCATACTTAACAAATTGGATTGTAAATTGGTTGGACAATAGGTGGCAGACAGTGTCTGTGAATGGAGTCTTATCCAGGGCTGGGAAGGTGGCTAGCTGTGTTCTGCATGGCTCAGTTTTGGGCCCTGTGATTTTGCAGTTGTTCATGGCTGACCTTGGAGTAGGACAAAAAAAATAAACTAACAAAGTACACTGACGATATTAAGTTGGGAGGACCATGCGAAACCATTTATGACATTGCATCAATTTAATGTGACCTGGATTGAATAATTAGTTGGGCATATGAATGGGGAATAGTATTTAACACTGATAAATGTAGTGTGATACATTTAGGTAAAAAGAACAAAAAGAATCAGCATGTGCTGAATAACACATTATTGAACAACTCAAATGGTGATCGAGATTTAGGAGTTTACATTGATAACAAACTAGACTTCAGTAAACAATGTACAAATGTGATTTCAATGGCAAACATGACATATGGAGCAATATGTAGGAACATAAAAATCAGAAAGACGGAGGTGTTGATGCCCCTCTATAGGTCATATGTGAGATCTCAGTTGGACTTTTGCAGTCAGCTTTAGAGTTCTTATAAAAAGAAAGATATCATAAGACTGTAGAAAGTACAGCGTAGGATGACCAAGCTAATAACAGATCTAAAAATGTTAACTTATAAAGAAATAATGGAGACTTTAGGACTGTATAGTTTAGAGGAAAGATGAATATGAGGGGATTTAATTTTATTCTTCGATATTATTAAGAATAATTTACTTAAACAAGAATTGCATATAGAGTTAAAAAAACAGGAAGTAAATATAAGAGGTCACTCACTACAAGTACAGGGAAATAGAGTGAAAACTAATAAATGAAAATATTTTTATACTGAGTGAGTGGTGAACTTATGGAATGCCTTGCCAGAGGATTTGATACAGAGTGCAAATAGAGACACATTTAAAAGCGGTCTTGACAATCTTATACAAAATGGTACTAAATTAAAATACTATTACGAGAAAAGGAGCAATTATGGGTGAGAGCCTTCTTCAGCTCCTATTACAACAGTGACAAACAGTGACAATTGATATATTGCAGCTGTGAGTAGTGAGGAGGGAGTATGGCTAACCAGGTTTGCTAATGACTTCAGGATGGGAACAACAGTAGAAACTATGGATGACTCAGTTAAGTTACAGAGAGCCTTAACAGACTTAGAAACCTGGGCTACAAAACATAGGTTGCAGTTTAATACAGACAAGTGTTCTGTTATGTATATGGGAAATAAGAACACCAAGGCAAAATACAAACTGTGTAACCACATACTTGGGGAAATAACTGAGGATCAGGACCTCTATGTCATAATTTCTAATGATTTGACCTTTAAAAGTCACTGCCATACTATTACAAAAAGAGCCAATGGCTTATTAAATTGCATAGTTAGGCACATAACTAGCAGGAAAAGGAGGCGATTGTTCCTCTCTGTGTTTCCTTAGTGCGCCCCATCTGGAATACTGTGCTCAGGTCTGGGCACCTAGCAAAAAATCTGAGATCAAGACTCTGGAGAGAGTACAGAAAAGGGCCCTACATATGTACTCACTGGTGATCAAGCAGAAGCAGGGGGACACGAATGAAACACAAGTTTCTCAGGGGTATAAACAAAGTGAACAGTGAGGACCCATTTGTAAGAAATAGGGATGCGGTCACTAGGTAGCATGACTTAAGGTTGATGGGGGGCAAGTCAAGAGCAACATGAGGAAGTTCTTCACCAAGAGGGTGGTGAAACCATGGAGCAGATTGCTGGCATAAGTGGTGGGGGCAGCAAAACTTAAGGGGTTTAGGCAGGTTTGGATAGAGCAGGAGGACACATACTCCCCAAGGGGGGAGCAAAATGTGTTAAAATTAGTTTGTGCCCTGAGCCCTTAGCAGTGACTAGTACAGGTATGTCTCCCATTGCTACTGCCCACTCCTACAAGTATTTTGGAATTACTCTTCATCCCCAGCTTGATTTCTCTCTGCACATCCCTATTGTGCTTAGAGCAGTAAATATTAAGCTTGGTATAGCTAATATAACAAAACACATCCTCACTCATGCAGCATGTCTTGCCCTTGCTAAAGGAGAGCTCCTACCACCCTAAACTAAGGGATCCTTACAACCATCCATATTGCTTAGACCTTCTTTGCTAAGTGGGATGTATTCTATAATAATGTCTGCCATTTTGCCCCCTCAGCAGGCTGCCTCACACATCACTGTAAGCTTTATGATAAACTGGGGGTGGTTGTCCCTAGCTAATAGTCATGCATTTGCATTGGGTTGTTTTATTGACAAGTGTTCAGAACTGCCACTAATCCTGTTTTGGCTGAGTTGCTAAGGGTTGCCAATTTGAGTTACCCCCTATGCCTAAAGATATGCCCTGACATGCTGTCCCAAAAACCCATACAGCTATGGGGGAACCAGGTTTGCTGTTTGTGCACCCAGGCTTTGGAACGCCTTCCCACTTACTGTTCATAGTCCCTCCTCTCACTACCCCTTCAAAAGGACCTTGAGGAAATACCTGCAAGATAACTCAGCCTGCACTTGCATGTAGTGATTGTTGTTTCTCCCACACCATTGTTACGGACTGTAGTACCCATCTGGTTTACTTCCCAGTGCCATATGCCTCCACCTTATTTGTTGTATTATTGATTATACTGTTATTGTATTCTATCAATTGTTTTTTTCTGGGTCATGACCGTGTATGTTGTGCTATATTTCTCGACTTTATATATTGTATAATTGGTCATAATATTATTGTATACAATAAGCTACTGTCTTCATAATACAATATGTACTGATGTAACTTGTTTGCTTCTTCAATTTGTAATCTCCAGAGTCATACTTGAAAACAGGCATTCACTTGTCTAGTGTGCTTACCTGGTCAATACACAAATAACCACAGGTTTGAGAGATAGGGGAATGGGGGAGGAGGGTAAAAGCCCACCAGTACAGGACGTCAGTGGGATGAGGTAATATCGTAAAGGCAGACTTTCGGTCTTCTGACATCAAATTCTATGTTTCCATTTTCTTTATTTAATAAGCTTGAAAACATTCCGTTGTAACTCTTTCACAAGCAGGTGACACTGACCAATAAATGATAATGCTACAGCTGAACGATGAGGGAACAACAGTTCTGTCACTAAGGCTCCAAAGGGTTGTCACCAATTTTAGACTTCAAGCTCACCAATTAGGGATACCTACTTCAGTGCAGTCATAAATAAACAGGGCCTTGTATTAACAGAAAACAAATGACAGACTTTAAATTTCAAACTGATGACATTTTGCAGTGAATCAAAAACAGCTAATCTGGTGGCAGCAATTAATGGTAAACCTTCAGAATCAGACAATGAGTTTAATATTTCCACATCGGTCATCCTTCCCCTCTGCAGCTTGATTAGTAGGCAGTGCCAACTAGTGGTTAAAATGCAGAGCTGCAAACCTGGAGGCCCTTGTTTAAATCCTACCACTGCCACTAACTCACTCCCGTCTTGAGCAAGCCACTTAACCTCCCTGCATGTAACTATCCTGTTTTCCTTTTTGTGGCTAAGCTTCTTGAAGTTTTCGCAACCTTCATTATTCTCACCTACCCTCCTTATGCACACCGAGCAGTAGCTCCAGTTGTTTTGGCCTGTGGATCATTTGGGAATACAATCTCTATGGAATGCATTATATGTAACCAAATTCCTTTCCTTTCCTTTAGAGTGTGAGTATAATCCATGTAAGTGCAAAGTGGCTGGCAGGTATTTTTCCACAATATACTATGCTGATCTAGTAAACTCCATGTATATTTTTCCTGTTATAAAACATACATAATGAGTAAATTCCGGATACTGTACCATACTATGTTTAAAGGGATAGGTGGGCTGTCTGTTATTTCCTGTGCATTCTTACTGCAAAAGAACAGTGATCAGAGCTGTCTTTATGCACTTATTATAAATCATCAAACGATATTTGACTTTTGTAAGTGTAAAACATGTTTTTTTTTCTTTTTTTTTTTTAATTTTAAAGATTCGGATGCCTCCATTTGAAAAGTGGAACCTTCCACTTTATAAAACAGGGTGTACATGGCACCCTTATGGTTGTACGAGGTCCTCACACACAGGCTACTCCTCAGTGCTGATTGGGTGAATCAGCACTGATGTTGTAACTTATACTAGTCTCCGACCGAGGTTTGAAAAATAAGGCCACAACTTAATATAAACTAGTGGAAGGGATTCACTACTGCTTAGTTATTTCACCTATAATTTGGAAGCAGTGGGGTCTAGTGGTAAGAGCACTGTCTTGGGCCCAGAAGACTTTAGATTCAAGCTCGATTTGAGCCAAATGCCCTCTGTCTGACCTTGGAAAAAAGACCATCCTATTCTTCCAGCTCACACAGCTGCAAAAATGTGCAGAAGCAGGACCCTACAGAAAATGAGATGTTGCATCTCAGCTGGGCTATCCTGGGCAACTAAATTGTAACACACATACACACGCAAATGTGTAGCTCTTGGGATCATCCCCATCTGGTCTAATGAGCATTTCAAATAAATATTCAAATCAGGGCTTTTAATTTCAGAGTCGCAGTAGCCCATTGTATTTTCTGACTCGGAGGGCTTTGGTATCAAGTTTAATGTCAATGTAAGCAGCTGCTCTGGCTACGTACATGGAATGTGAAGTAAACAGCATCTTTATAATGGATGTGGGCTTGATGTTGCCCTGGTTCTCATTCTGCATTTTTAAATGGGTATATTGTATCTCATTCTACCACAATGCACTTGCTGTCCTGCTGATGGATTCCCTGTAATTTTGCATATGGAATTGTTAAAGCACACTGGTCACAGTCAATGTGGGGGTGCAGGGCACCATGGTAAGTGCAATAATAATGACTCTCAGCATGGAGGGCACGGTTTAATTCTCAAGGATAACTCACAGAGAATTAACGAGGCAGCTAAGTGTGACAAGGGGATGAGTGAGCAGCCTGGAGGCTGTCCATCAGAAGAACAAACTATAGAATTTTATTTCCTGGGTGCTGTTGCAACTGAGCCCAAATGAATGAATGAATACAGTCAGCTATTGTTGGAGATCTTAATACTGCAATCCATGTTTTGCTTGAAATTCTGCTCCCATGTGTTTGTATTCCATTTTTGGCTTTTCTGTTAACCATCTCTTGTAAGATATCCCGTTCTTACAATTCAGCCCTGTTTGATGTTTTAGGTTTTAAATAACTAGATGTAATCCTTTTAACTGCCCCTGAATTTCAGCATCATTTGCAGTTGTATGGGAATGCCTGTTTTTTGACATTGCTGGTCCAGTGACTAAACAAGACTAGCAGGACACTGTGAAAATCAAGGCTACGTCCTGCCCACAGAATCAAAGTTCCAGCATGATGTCGTAAGAAAAGTTGGAATGGCACACCACATAAACAGGTTTAGAAATGTGAATAAGGTTATGAACATATAAATATTGCCAGAAGAAGAATGCCTAGTGATCTAGTGAGTCTGTTCATTTTGTAGACCCTTCGGTGGCTGAGGGCTCCACCCCCTCCCTGTCCAATCCCTTCCCCTTTTTACCTACCCCTCCTTAACCCTGACCTTCCCCTTCATCCTATCCCACCTTCTTTGTAACCCATCTACCATTCCCAGGGAGACCACTTCTTCAGAGAGTTCATTCCATCCTGTAACCACTCTGTCTGTGAAGAAATGCCCCTGATCTACCTCTTGAACCTTCCCCTCTCCAGCATTAGGAAATGCTCCCTTGTGGTTTTGCTTCCACTAAGACTAAAGAGGCTCTCTGTGTTCACCTTATTTATGCCTGTCAGGTACTTGATGGTCTCAATCATATCCTCTGTTGCCCTCCTCTCCTCCAGTGAGTTCATGTTGAGTTCCTCCAGCCTTTCCTCATATGTCTTGCCCTGCTGACCCTGAACCACATTCATTGTCCATCTCTGGACTGCCTCAAGCAGGTTAATGGCCTTTTTCAGGGGCACGGGGTCATAATGTCACAAGACATTATGCCGCAGCAATATACCATGCTGCCAATACAGCACAATATATTGTAAGCGGCATATGTCTTTCTTTTACGGGGGGGGGCCCAAACCCCTCCCAACTAAAATAACCAACTCTGGGGAGAGGAGGTTAACACTTAACTTCGCACAAAGTGAGAAAAATTAAAAAATTCCTCTCGCCTGGGACCAGGAATCAAAACTTGGTCCCAAATGCACCACCTCCCTTCCTTGCTGCCTGTGGCTCATCCTGTCGAGCCACGGCAACTGCTCACCAGTCCCACCTCCAAGCAAAGGTCTCATCCCCTACCTTGGAAGAGTGAGAGGGTACATTATCGCGCGCACACACCCTTTCATGGTTTTGCACCCTCTCACTCTACCCTACTGTTCTATTTGTGCAGTTTTAACATATGCTATTAAGCGTACAAGATATTGACCCGGTAGGTTTTTCAGGTAGAGTAGACAGTACTGTACACTATACTCCAGGTGCAATCAGACCAATGATCTGTATAGCAGAAATATGACCTCCTCCCATCGGCTAGTGAGTCCCCTGGCAATGCAGCCCAGCATTTTGTTGACTTTGGTCGCTGCTTTTCTACAGTGTGAGAAATGTTTCAAGTCACTAGTGATGGTCACCCCAAAATCTTTTTCTTTCTCTTATTTTGTTACCAGGACCTGCCCCCCCCCCCCAGGCTATACTCTATCCTTGGGTTCCTACATCTCCTCCCCTACACTGTGCTCCATCCTCAGGTTCTAACTTCTTATCTCCCTACACGCATCATCTTGCACTGCCTTGCAAAGTTCAATATCATCAGCACTGGGAGTGAGTCAGAGGGAATTATGAAGCACACCTATTCCTTGTGGCATGAACCGTTGCCTTATTGGTAATCTCCACTTTGCACATCATTCTGCTTCCCTAATGTCTCAATCCACTTTTCTAACTACAGTATATACCTATACTTGAATGTGTGTTTTTCCTTTTTTTTAATTTGGGGCAAGGAATGGCGCAATGAGCAAAACTTTATTTCTAGGTGCAACCTGGGAGACAAATAAGCACAGGGAAGTTTTTAAGTGACTTGCTCATGGTCACATAGTATGTAAGTGCCACTTGTAGAATTCAAGCCCAAGTCTGCAGGGCCTCCAGGTTCACAGCTCTGTACTCTAATCTCTAAGGTGTATTGCCTCCTGATTATTAAAGGGACATTACCAGTGTTTTGTACAAATGTGGCAATTTGTACATTGTGTATAAACAAGGAGGTTAACCTGACATGAAGACACTGAAAGGAGCTGTAACTACTGGATTTTTTTTCTTATAATACATGCAGTATTTCCAAGTAGTCTGTCTCCAAAGATGACCACTGGTGCTTACATGATCTGATTCATACCCTCAAAGCACATCGGACATGGATGTTTATGAAGCACCTGGCCCATTCCAACTGGTTAACGCCCACAGCTCCACTCAGTATGCTCTGAAGGCCGTAGGCAGCTTACAATAGCGTGAACAGCCAACTGTGAGGGTAGACCACTCAGCCCTAACTATTGCATAATAATAAAAACAATTCAGGATCTGGTGCCCATTTCAGTACATCAATAGGGGGTCGTTATAAAGCTATGTGCTGTATCTAATTATCATGAACACTCTCAGAAACAAATATTTTCCAGTAACACTGACAGAGCCTCCTATTCTTCACCCCATTGTATACTCCTCCCATAGTCTCCTAGTCAGACATCTCTAACAATAAACAGCTTCAAACATTTCTTGCTCAGTTTCTTTCCAACTGTGCGTCATCATTTATCTATGGATAATGAGACATGAATTTGTGCAAACTGTTTATTTATTTCCTTGTAGTTTGACCACCACCATCCCCCTTCCCTAAAGAATGAAAAATTTCCATATGTTCTTTATTTTTTCCACCTGTACTCATATCTCTTGTTTACTTGTTTGTTTGTTTATTAATCCAGGAATACATTCATTGAGCCATGGCTAATTTGGTGCACAGCGATAAACATTACAATAACTGTACATGTGCAGATTTCTAGAAACAATGCACTGTGATACAAAGCATAATGATGTTATAGAGATGTACTAAACTACAAATAATACATCACATTACGGTAGACCCATGGTACAGTACAATTCATATAAGCTGTCATGCCAGTGGGTTGGTTTGCAATTTTTTTAAAGTGAACCTTTCCTGCTTTTTCTTTCTGCTAAAAAAACAGAAACACGGAGCTCCCTTACCTCAATGGGAGCTCCACCACTTCTTTTTTTTAAACTTTATGTTTATTGTTTTGTGAAACAAACATATAGTTACATTACCAACATTAAATTTACAGAGGTATATATCAGTGAACCGAGAGGGTGCCACTCTTAATACCTTCAATCTAGCCATTAAATGTTAAAAGATACATCATAATGGGGGAGAACAAGTAAAATAAATCCAAGGTACATTCCATTTGCTGTAAAGGTGCCTATGAGCTGCATGGTGCTAAAATAATAAAAGTTCAAAGTCTGTAAGTCCAATGTCCTTCCTACAACAGGGGATGGTAATTCCACCATATCCCTTTCCACTTCTTGACTCTGTAATCCTTCCCCGTGCTCCCATGTTTTGTAACGTCTCTGCAGGGACAGCGGATTTCCCATCTTCAAATTGGGTTTTGGTACCAGTTGATGCCAGGGTTAAGTTAACAAGGTTCTTGTTAATTGGACCCTGGCATCAGTTGATACCAAAGCCCAATTTGAAATCAGGAAATCAGTTTTGTGAAAGACATTCCATTCAAGTGAATGGAACATGCAGATGTCCCAAAACATCAGAGCACAGGGGTGTGTCACAGAAACATAAAAATCTATCAGCAGAAAAGGATCCATTGGCCCATCTAGTCTGCCCCTTTCCCTCCCCACATGCTGTTCTATCCTATCCCCTCATTCTCCTCTTTTGTGCCCCCTTCCCAGTACAGTCTCCATTCCCCTTGCTCCCAAATGGATTCCTATCCTTCCTTCTGTTGTTTAATCCCATGTAGTTATCCCATGCCCTCTTAAATTCCCCACCAAGTTTACTCCCACCACCCATTCAGGCAGATTATTCCAGGGACCCACCACCTTCTCAGTGAAGTATTGTCCCCTCACATTTCCCTTGAATTTACCCCCCCAAGTTTTAAGCTGTGTCCCCTAGTTGTGTTTTTACTCCTCTTGAAGACACTCCCTTCCCTTACCTTGTTCATTCCTCTCAAATATTTATAAGTTTCAATCATACAGAAACATAGACTTTGACGGCAGATAAGGACCGCTTGGCTAAGCTAAGCTGCAGATTCTAGTTAAACAATGGCCTATTTCCTCCTACCCTTTACTATAATTGCATTACGTCTGTCCCATGCATTCTTGAATTCCCCCACTGTTCTTGACCCCACAACCTCCTCAGGAAGGTGGTTCCATGCATCCACCACCCTCTCCATGAAAAAATTTTCTGATGTTGCCCCTGAGCCATCCCCACTTTATCTTCAAACTGTGCCCCCTTGTTCTTGCACATCTTTTTCTCTCAAAGATGCTCTCATCTTGGACTTTGTTGATTCCCTTGAGGTACTTGAATGTTTCTATTGTGTCCCCTCTCTCCTGCCTTTCCTCAAGGGTATACATATTAAGCTCTTTCAACCTCTCCTCAGATGGCTTCTGTTGCAGACCCTGCACCATATTAGTTGCCCTCCTCTGAACCACCTCCATCCTGTCTAAGTCCTTACGGAGTTCTCGCCTTGTTTCCAGTGCGTACAGGTTAAGCCCTTCTAGCCTTTCTTCATATGATCTTTTGTGCAAGCCCTGCACCATTTTGGTTGCCCTTCTCTGGACCCTCTCCACTGTATCTATGCCTCCCCACAAGTGAGGTCTCCAGAACTATACCCCATACTCCAGGTGTGGTCTAACCATGGACCTGTATATGGGATAATCACCTTCCTCCTCCTGCTTGTGACACCCGTCCCTATGCATGCCAGTATTTTGTTTGTCTTACCCACTGCCTTGTTGCACTGATTTGACACCTTTAGATTATCTGAAATGACAATCCCCAGATTCCTCTCCTGCTCTGTTGCCTCAAGCTACTCCCCTCCCAGTGTATAGCTTGCCTTAGGATTGTTGTGCCCTATGTGCATTATTTTGCATTTTTTCACATTAATCCTCAATTGCCACTTCCATGACTACTCTTCCTGCTTGATCAGATCCTCTTTCATTTGCTCCACCCCACCCCCACCCCGGTGTATCCACCCTATTGTAGATCTTTGTGTTATCTGCAAATAGACACACCTTCCCATTTAGACCCTCTGCTGTATCCCCAGTGTAGATGTTAAACAGTATTGGGCCCAATACTGACCCTTGGGGTACCCCACTTGTTACCCTCTCCTCCCTGGAGTGAGCCCTTTGAGTTCTGCCTTCTAGACAGTTTTCGCCCAGTTTGTTAATTTCCTCCACACCCTTAGACTGCCCAACTTGTTCACCAGCCTCCTGTGAGTGATGGTGTCAAAGGCTTTACTGAAGTCCAGATAGGCCACATACACAGCCCCTCCCTGATCATATACGTCTGACACCCTGTCGAAGAATTTGATCAGGTTCATCTGGCATGACCTACCTCCTGTAAACCCATGCTGGCTGTCATCCTGGAGCCCCTCCCTCTGCCAGATACTGTGCTAAGCTTTTTATAGGAGTGCCTCCATCAGCTTACCCACCTCTGAGGTAAGACTGACCAGACAATAGTTACCTGGCTCCTTCTTCCCTCTGCTCTTGTGCAGTGGCACCATGTCAGCCTTTTTCCACTCCCCTGGGACTTTCCCCTTGTCTGAAGATAGATTAAATAGCTTTGTGAGTGGTGCCATAAGTTTCTCCCTCATTTCCCTGAGCACCCTGGGATGTAGTGTCAGCTAATAGAAATTTCTTTTAAACATTGTGGTGCAGCTCCTATTGAGGTAAGGGAGCTTCATGGCTACTTTTTAGCACCAAGAAAGGTAGTCTTTAAAGCTGTGAATCCATTAGCAACTCACATGATGTTGTTTTTCAGACTTAAGCAGCTCAAGAGCCACTGTTATTAAATGTCATTGAAACTCAACTAAAATGAGGGGATGCACTGCAAAAAACACCATTTATAGTAATTCAAGATAACTGTCATTGCATACGCAAAAAGATCTCCAGAATATATATTTCACTGAAAAATGATGTATGGATACCTATAACAAAAAAAGAAACACAGCTGGAATGCATCTACAGTTCTGTGTCACAATGCAATGCAGAAATGAGTTACAACGCATGTACAGCTGTATTTACATATGAATATATGAACGTATACAGTTGCCAGCAACAGAAGGCAGTAAGGTCTATTAAGTCTTCCTGATGTATGGCTTTATGCTTGATCCAGCAACACTTACGAAACCCATTGAGAAATGTTAAAGCAATTCGTTGGAGTGACAGTTTAATGTGAATTGTACAGTATAACTTTCAATAAGTTTTCTCCTTTACCAACTAGATTTTGAAACATGGTCAGCCAGACTTCTCCTGGTGATATTAATAAAATGCAAACTATTTACTACACCTTGATCAATGTTCTGCAGATCCGTGGGACACTGAAAGGCTGGACCAAGCTGTGGTGTGTGCTGAAACCAGGGGTGCTATTAATCTACAAAACACCAAAGATTGGACAGTGGGTAGGCACCATCCTGCTGAACTCATGTGAGCTGATAGAGAGACCATCAAAAAAAGACGGCTTCTGCTTCAAACTGTTCCACCCTCTGGACCAGTCCATCTGGGCAATGAAGGTAAGGCACTACGTAAAACCAAGCGTAAGCCTTTTTGAAGTACTGTATAGATACACATTAAAACTGTTAGACTGTGCTTGTTTTTAACTGAATTTATTTTGAGGTTGTCATACTTAAGTGTTTTCCTGCATATGTATTTTATTTATTTATTTAGCTTTTGATTACCGGGTAAGTACACTAGACAAGTATTATGCCTATTTTCAGGAACGACCCGGGAGAGTACAACATAAGTACAGAGACAACACATCAGATACAAATTGTTGGCATGGGCATAATGGTACAGAGACAACATATCAAGTACTAATTGACATCATGAGCAATATAAGAGGAAAATACTAAGGACACAACCGCATAATAACAACAAGGCGAGGAGAGGGAATACAGTTGGCACAATTTTACAGAGAGGTAGGAAGCAAAGGTATAATAGGCACATATTACAAAGAAGTAGAAAGCAATGGTACAGCTTATAGTCATTAGGTTAAGAGCATGATGAGTCAATAACACATGATAGAGACTAAGAGGCCCTAGGGAGGCTGGAACAGTCACAGGCTGAGGCTTGTTTCAAGTAATCCCACATGGATTTTCTGAGGCACTGATGGGAGGAGGCCAGGCAAACAGACTCAGGAAGGGAGTTCCAGAGTTTGGACGCACACACAGTGAAATCCCTAGCTCCCATGAGGGTTCTTGTGGCAGGAACTTTTAGCAACCCCTGGGCTTGAGACCTAAGCGAGTAGGGGGAAAAATCAGCTGGAGGAAGGAGCTGGGCCAGTCCCAATGGAGTACCTGTGCTGATCACCTGGCCCGTAGGGCATCCTATCCTAAAGTCCAAGTATCTGGCTGGAGAGAGCCACCTGAGTTTATTATAGAGCTCACAGCGATGGGTGAGACAGGGAGCCGCTAGGGCGAAATGACAGATATTATTGTATTCAGTATGCCACCTGGTGAGATGGGCCTTCGTGGAGCAAGCGAAGATATGCAGTCCATAGCCAAGGGAGGGAGGGAAGAAGGACACCTCTCGCTAGGGCAAGCCTGGCCGCAGGGGTAAGGTTGTACTTGGCCCTATAGGCCAGTCCCAACTTGCAGTTTACTGTTTTGCAGGCTTTCACAATGTGACTTCCCATATCAAGTTGTGGGTCTAAGGTGACCCCTAGGTACTTGACCGAGTTTACCACAGGGAGGGAAGAGCCTTCCGGATTAATTATGTTCAGGGGGGCTGTTGAGGCTTTGATTTTGGCAGAAGAGCCAAAAAGCATAGCCTGGGTTTTTTTTTAGGTTCAAGACCAATTTATGGTCTGTCACCCAGGTCAGGACCTTGTTAAAGTCCTCGGACAGGCTCTTGGTGAGAGTGGCCGTGTCACTGGAGTGGGCCAGTATCACCAGGTCATCTGCATATAGGACAGTTTTGCAACTTGTGGTCACTGTAGGCAGTTGGTTGATATAGAGAGTGAAGAGAAGGGGACCAAGGACCGAGCCCTGGGGGACACCGGATGTGACTGGTAGGGGTATGAACAGGACTTTATTGAAGCAGGTCTGTTGCATTCTGCCATGCAGGTAGCCCAAAAACCATTTCATGGCAGGAGGGGAAAAAACCAAGTGACCCCAGCTGTTGACAGAGCAGTGCATGGTCAACAAGGTCGAAGGCTTTGGATAGATCAATAAATATAGCTCCAGAGAGCTTGCCCTGGTCCATGGCTGATCTGATGCTGGTGGTGGCCTCGATCAGGGCTGTGGAGGTGCTATGCCCCCTATGGAAGCCATGCTGGGATGGGGATAGCAGCTCATGATGCTGGACATACTCTGAGAGCTGTTCAGCCACTACTTTTTCAAGGAGCTTGCAAAGGGATGAAAGGATAGCAATTAGACGATAGTTGTCCAGTATTTTAGGGTCACCCTGCTGCAGGACAGGGACTATCCTTGCTTCCTTCCATATATCTGGGATGGACCCCAGTGACAGTGATAGATTAAAGACATGAGCTACAGGGGAGGCAATGAAGGGGGCCCCAAGTTTTAGTAGCTTGGGCTCCATATTATCTAGGCCCAGGCTGGTGTACTGGGAGAGTCCAGCTAGGAGTTTCTGTGTGTCAGAGATTGTCACCGCCCTGATTTGAAACAATTGACGTAGGAAGTGATCCTCTCCCCGGTTAGAGGAAGGAAGGTAGGTCGTTCCCCCCTCCTCCCCGGGAGGGAAATGAGCAGTAAGGGCTGAGAGGTCGGAGAAGTGCATATTTAGAGAGTTGGCAATGGTGAAGGGATTGTTGCAGGAGGCGCCATTTAAGATCATGTCAGTTAGCCCTGGGAGAGAGGAGCCACTGACTAGTGTTTTTATATTTCTCCAAAACCTTCTAGGATCATTAGCAGAGTTGGTGAGAGCAGACTTGCAGAAGTCACTTTTTGCACTCCTAATAGCCTTTTTGCATTCATTTCTGAGGCGTCTATATCGTTCCAACAAAGCAGAGTCACAAGTCAATCTAGAGTTGGCCCAACACTTGTCTCTGGCCCGCATTTGGGCTAGGAGACTCCCATGTAACCAGTGTGTGGCTGTCCCCCTCACCCTACGGGTGATCATTGGGGCATGCTTGTCTTGCAAAGCCCCAAAGGTGGTTAGGAAATGGGAAGCTGCCACCGAGGGTTCGTTAGCTCTCAACACATCAGACCAGTCAGTGAGCCTTAAGTCGTCAAGGAGCTCTCCCGGATCAAACCTGGCAAAGTTCCTGACATGCATGATCTTATGTGGGATTTTAGGGGTGGGAACTTTCCATACACAGTAGACTGGGGAGTGGTCGGAGATTGCATCAGATAGTGTTCCCACAGAGGCGATCCTGTCTGGATGGTTTGTCAGGATCCAATCCAGGAGGGAGCTGGAGGAACCATTTGCCACATGCCTGGTTGGCTCCTGAATGAGCTGAGTCAGGGCAAGATTAGCAAGAAGGAGCTCAGCCTGCCTTCCATTCTCACTGGTCCAGTTTAGGTTGACGTCTCCCATAATTATAAGTTCATTGTCACCAATGTTGGAATCAACTGAATCCAGAAGGTGTATTCTTATTTCTGTTAAGATGTTTCATCTGTATGTAACCAGTCCTGTCATCGTGTAGCTGCCTTGTAACTGCAGTTCCGGGTCGTTCCTGAAAAAGGGCCTTTGGCTCAGTGTACTTACCAGATAAACAAAGTAAATAAATAAATAAAAATATATACTGCACAACTGAACAATCCAGAACTATTGCTCTCAACATTCTTTTCCATTTTACATAAGGAGTTTTCTGAAAATGTTGTCACTGGTATTTAAAAAACAGTTACAGTAACAGCCGTCCTCTATTTACTGGTCTTCATGTCACTGTCTCAGTAACATGCAGTAATATACATTGTGTTCTGTGCAGGGATGGAGGTAATTACTGTGGTAAAAAATAGCATGGGAACAGACAACCCTATAAAAATCTCAGTTATAAAATAATATACCTTAAAAATTAGATTGCAAGGCTTTGATAAAGGCATAACCATGATAAACACTGAACATTAAGTAGTTCATAAGCAACCTACAGATAAGATAACAGGCTGGTGATAATGTGTAGAAGGTCTGATTTTTTTTAGTTTGGATTTGTGTTTTCTGTTTTCAGTCTTGATTATACAACTATAGAAAGAGGACAGGCAAAGAGGTTTAAAACACAAGGGCAATAATACTCTGCAAGTTTCTTAGTACATAAATCAGACTATCAGGAAGCCAGCCTGCACTTAATCACACTATGAACAAAGATAGCCTCCCCCCAGCATGCAGGTCCATGCCTACTCACTGGGGTGCATTTTTATATTATCTACTTTTCCTAAATTACTGTAATGTGGTTCTCTGTCTCACATTTTTTCTAAAACATCAGGGATTGGTGTCTTTCAGCCACTTGGTCTGGATGTTATTATATGTTAAGAAATGTTCTGCAATTATTTAAATATTGCTGTCTCTTTAAAATGTTTGCTTACATGCTTAATGTAAAACATCGCACCCCACCCCCTGAGAAAGAATCATTTGGACTTGCAGTGCCAGGGAAAGCTCTGTCTCTCATTCTGGGTACCATAATAAATTTATGTGTATAGCAGTTAACTTTGGCTACATGTCTTTTCATTTATTTTTGACTCCAAGGTCCTGGCTGATAACTCGACCTACAGCTGTCCAGCAGTCAACCCAGATGGCTAGTGGGGATCACAAAGAATGTGTATCATGTTTTTTTTGCACTCTTTTGTGGAGTTGGTATTGCAACGCTGTCACTGGCTGGTGGGCCATAGCAATATTTGAATGCTGTACATGCAAACATAGTATATGGTTAGAGCTCATTATGTAAGAAAATCAGACCCTTCAAAAATGCTGTTATGCACATTCTAGGTTAATATTCACATTCTAAAAAGTTATGAAGATTCAGTCTCTGCTAGCGCTGCTAACACTGCCCCACTTCACTCAAGCCAAAATTAAAAGTCATGGCACCAGCTATCTTTGCAAAACCCATAAAAAGCACTAAAAGCGCATTTATTCAAAACAATATACCACAAAAAATAAAAATATGGGCAGTCATAAAAACTGACCATGTGTTTCCAACAAGGTGTTCAGAAAACAGCATGATCGCTTCAAGCATAACTCTTGAGGTCTTTTTGCTATTATCTCAACCCTAGGAAACACAGAATGTCTTGTGTATGTTGGCCTATACATCTTTTTATCCATAATAACTGGTGACCCTCTTTATCAATGTAATACAGTTGGCCAACCATTTGGATATGCACTGTTTACAGACTGATACACCCTCTTTCCCAGGGGCAAAAGAAGCAAACAGCTATGAGGACTTCCTGCAGTCCTTCATGCAGTATGTATAGAAGCACGAAATTATATGCATATCTAAAGTGTAAAACAATGCTTCCCCTGTATTGGCATGCCCTGGAAAATAAACAGACAGGTAGATGGTTTGATTTAAAGTAAACTAAGACACCACCTTAGGAAAAAAACTTAGGATTGGCATGCAAAGGCACCCTGTCTTTGTGGAAAATCAAATAAAGAGGCTCACACATGCAAGCCTGAAGGTTGGAAATCCTTCGAGCAGAAGTAATGGCAATTAAAAATAATGCTTTCCACAACCGAAAGCATAGCTTGCATGATGCGGCTGGCTCAAAAGGAGCCAAAGTAAGTTTCTCCAACACAGATTTCAAGTCCCATGGTGGGACTGGATTGCAGATGGGAGGCTTCCGGTGAAGAATGCTTCTCAAAAATGTACGGGGCACCTCCAGTTGTGCCACCATACGGTTGTCAACAGGCACATGGATAGCAGAAATGGCTTGCAGGTGCACCTTAATAGAGGAGTATTGCAGTCCAGAATCTGAGAGAGACAGCAAATGCTCCAAAATCTGATTCACTGGACATGTGAAAGGACCCAAATGATGGAAGCCACCTACAAAGCAAAGTGCTTCCACTTTATGGAATAAGTGGCCCTGGTGGAGGGTTTCCTGGCAGCCACCAGGACATCAGTTACCTTTTGGGGTTCCCCAGACCTAGTCATGACTATCTCCTCAGGTGCAAGGCATAAAGATGCAGAGAGTTGAGATTTGGATGGACCAGGGTACCCCGTTCCTGGGAGAGCAAGCCTTTGCACAGCAGCAGAGGCACTAGAGGTTCCACTGCCAGCTGCTGCAGCAGTGGAAACCAGATCTGATGAGGCCAGAAGGGGGCAATGAGTATCAGAGTGATCCCTACCATCTAGAGTTTGATGAGCATGCTTTGAATCAGAGGAAAGGAAGAAAAGGCATAGAGGAACCTTGCTTTCCAAGAGAGGGACAATGCACCTTACCAGAAATCTCCAGGCCCTGGAGCGAGCAAGCAAAAACATGACAGTTTTGCATTGAGTGGGAACGCAAAAAAGTCCAACTCTGGATGACCCCACCTGTTGAACAGGTCTTCTATGACCCAGGTCAGCAGTTCCCATTCATGCATACTGGACTGTGACCAGTTTAGCCTGTCCACCACAATGTTTTGGATGCCTGGAACATGGACTGCCAACAGTTCTAGACTGTGATCTAGAGCCCAGTAGTGGACCTTCATCACTTCCCAACATAGAGGGTATGAATGAGTCACCCCTATTTGTTGATGTAGTGCACTACACTGATGTTGTCCATTTTCACTAATAGATGACTAGGGAACAGGTGCACCTGAAAGGCTTGTAGAGCATACATGACAGCCTTCATCTCTAGAGCACCGATGTGGAGGGCAGACACCCATCTGGACCATGTACTGTACCTTAAGTCTGATGAGGCCCCAGATGAGCCCCCTAACCCAACCCTGAAGCATCTGTGGTGAGAATCTGCATAGGGGAAGCAATGAGGAAGGGAAGGGAACTCCTTTCAACAGGTTGTTGGGTTCCATTCAGCATAGCAGCACCCTTTTGATCAGAGAGGAGACTAGAACATGTTGTTCTAAGTCATCAGTGTGTTGATCCCACTGGAGGACCCTCAATATCCATGGGGGATTACACATGTGCAGCCTGGCTAAGAGTAACAGACAATGGCTACAGCTGTCAGGTCCAGGAGCCTCGAGAAGGATCTGGCCATGACATATCTGCTGTTGTAAAGCAGCCAGGCCTGAGCTAACAGGTGGTCTGCCCTGTCCTGTGGCAGGAATACAAAGCCCTGAACCATGTCCAGTACTGCTCCAAGGTACTGGAGGTGCTGGCAAGGGGTCAAGGTTGACTTGGGCAGATTGACCGTGATTCCCAGAGCATGGAACAAATGCCTGGTACGCTACAGGGTCTGGAGCAGTTGCTCCCTGGACTGTGCCTTGAGCAGCCAGTCATTCAGGTAAGGGAAGACATACAGCCCCTACCTCCTGAGGACAGCTGCTTCCATCGCCACGCATTTCATCAAGACCTGTGGCACAGATCACAAGCCAAAGGGCAACACTCAGAACTTGTATTGCTCCACCTAGAAATGGAACCTGAGGTACTGTCTGTGGGGATCACACACCTTGAAATGTAGGTATGCATCCTGCATGTCGAGGGAGCATATCCAGTCTCTGTGGTGCATCAGTGGCAGCAGATCATGTATGGTCACCTTCTTGAACTTCTTGTACTGGATATAGAAATTCAGGTTTCACAGATTTAGAATGGTTCATAAATCATCTGTGGATTTGGGGACTAGAAAGAAGTGGGAATAAAAAAACCCTGTTCCACGGATCCATGGGGACAGGTTCTATGGCCCATTTTTGTAGCAATGTGCTAATTTCCCCCAGCAGCACTGGAATGTGGTCTGAAGGATAGCTTGAAGGAAGTGGAGGTAGTTCTGGAGGCCACTCCAGAAGTTTTTGAGTGTGGCCTTGTTCTATGAGCTGTAGGACCCAAACATCTGTTGTGATTGCCCTATTCCTGTCCAGGTGGAGGGATAAATTAGCCCCTTCCACTGCCTCCTGCAGTGCTGGAGGGTGAGGGTTCAGCAAGGAGTCATGCTGAGGTAGCCCCTGCTGCTGGGGATGCAGCACCTCCTCTGGGGGCCTTCCCAGTGGTGAAGGTAGGGGCAGGCAGTGCTGTTGCTGTCCAGTGTTTGTCCTGGGGCCTCTAGCCCTGCTTAGGCTTATGGTAGGCCAAATGAAAGGGTATGCGCTGGCCACTTCATGGCTGGGTGTGGTATAGGGTGCCAATGGACCGCAGAGTCCTACCCAAGACCTGCAGGTAAGAAAAAGTGTCCTGCACTTCTGCCTTGAACCAGTTATGTCCTGAGCTGCATACCCCATATTCATCAATGTGAACTATGTCACTGTAAGCATCACCCTCCTTACGGTAACCCAGAACCAAGGACTGCTAGTGATGCAGAAATTGCAATTACAATTCAGTTCAAGTCCAGCTCAAACAGCTGAGGATATGGGCAGCCTAGAAGTCTTCACAGGTGATTTTTTTTTTTTGAAAATCAAGGTGTAGCTCAGTGTAACAGCTTATGGTTTCCTACAATCACCATCACCATCACAGTGGTCCTGCCATGCCGACCAGCAAACTAAAATGCTCAATATTTTAGCAATGCTCAATTAGAGCCACTTATTATTACAAGCAAATACTTAGCTCGGTACTGCTCCAAAATAGGGACGCCAGTCCAGAATTACCAGAAAAACTTTAGCAATGGAGCACTCACAAGCAAAATCACTGCTGAGTCTGCAGCCAAAGGCATAAACTGTTAAATGGTAAAGAAAGGCAGCGACTCACAGGCAGTTTGAGCAAAAGCAAGAGCATTTATTGTGCCCTTGGCATTTCCGGCGCTTCAATGGAATGGAGAACTTTAATAACCTTTAATATCAAATCTAATATTTATAGTTTCTATGGCATTT
This sequence comes from Neoceratodus forsteri, assembly GCA_016271365.2. Taxonomy (NCBI): domain Eukaryota; kingdom Metazoa; phylum Chordata; order Ceratodontiformes; family Ceratodontidae; genus Neoceratodus; species Neoceratodus forsteri. The sequence goes on from CM028133.1 coordinate 618,171,512, forward strand.
GATTCTGTTGATAATTATAAGAGATGTATGGATGTTACATGAAAATGCATATTTTCTATTGTAAATTGTGAATATTTATTGTCAGTTCCTATTATATTTTGATCTGATGACTTCTAAAAGGTTGCATTGAATCTGTTCATGTTTTTAAGCTTGCACTTGGTGATTTTATATAGGTTTCTCACTGTGTGATATTCTGACCAATCAGGTTGTAGTACTTGAGAAATTTGAAAAACGTCAGTAATTAATTGTATTTAAATGCAGTGTTTGATGTATGATGCCACGCATGTACACACACCCCTTGAAGCGCCAGGAATGTCGTGGGCACAATAAATGCTCAGTGGTGGGAAAGATCATGGAGACACTGCTGAAAGAATGGATAGTGGCACAGGTGGAATCCAGTGGTGCTCAGGATATGAGGCAACACAGATTCACAGCAGAAAGGTCATGTCAAATTAATCTAATAGATTTTTTTGATTGAGTGACTAGGGAAATAAATCCCTAAGGAAATAAATCAGGGAGGGGTGGTAGACGTTGCCTTCCTAGATTTCAGCAAAGCCTTCAACACCATCCCACATAGAAAGCTGATTAACAAGACTGATAGTCTGGGCATAGGAGACAAGGTGGTGAACTGGGTTAGGAACTGGTTAACAGACAGGAGACAGAGGGTGGTGGTAAATGGGGTACAATCTGGGGAGAGGGGGGTGACCAGTGGGGTACCACAGGGATCAGTGCTAGGACCACTCCTGTTCAATGTCTTCATTAGAGACTTTGCAGAGGGGCTGGAAGGAATGGTCTGCCTGTTTTCAGATGACACCAAGATCTGCAACAGTGTGGATACTCCAGAAAGGGTGCAGAAAATGGAGAGTGGCCTGGAGAAGCTTGAAAGATGGTCAGAGATGTGACAACTGAGGTTCAGTGCAAAGAAGTGCAAAATAATGCACCTGCGTAGGGGGAACCCTGGGGAGAGCTACAGGCTGGGGGAAGGAGCTGACTGTCACCAAAGAGGAAAGGGACCTAGGGGTTATCATCTCTGATGACCTTAAGGTATCAAAGCAGTGCACAAAGGCAGCAGGGAGGACCAGTGGCATGCTGGGGTGCATAGACAGAGGTATCATTAGCAGAAGGCGGGAAGTGGTGATGCCACTGTATAAAACATTGGTAGGCCTCACCTGGAGTACTGCGTGTAGTTCTGGAGGCAACACCTACTCAAAGATATAGATAAGGTGGAGACTATCCAGAGAAGGGCAATAAAGATGGTGCAGGACTTGCACCACAAAACATAGGAGGAGAGACTAAGGTACCTCAATATGTACTCACTGGAGGAGAGAAGACAGCAAGGGAGGCATGACTGAAACTTTCAAGTACCTCAAGGGCACAAACAAGTGCAGGTGGGGGACCTTTTCCAAAGTAGAAAAAGTACTAGAATAAGGGGGCACAATATGAAATTGGAAGGGGGTAGATTATAAGGTAATGTGAGGTAGTTTTTCTACACAGAAAGGGTAGTCGACGCTTGGAATAGTCTGCCATCGGAGGTAGTGGGGGCAAGCACAGTGGAGAGGTTTAAGCATGCCTGTGACAGGCACAGGGGAAGCTTGAGAGGGGATGAAGTGATGAAAAGCCGTTGATCACATAGGGTCAGTGGCTACATACAATGTATAGGGCCTACGGACAGACTGGATGTGCCTAGTGGTCCTTATCTGCCAACAATTTCTAGTTTCTATGTTTCTATGCTTTTGCTCAAAATGCCTGTGAGTCGCTGCCTTTCTTCACTAATCAACAGGACAGGCTGGGATGCCGTTGGGGCAGGCTGAGATCCCGATGTCAACATGGTGGCATGAGACAGTGTTGGGGGTGGCTGCATCCTTGCTGATGTCAAGGTAAAGGCCAAGGGTGTCACTGGTGGAGGTGGGCCCCCTGTGGATGATGCACCAGTGCCAGCCGAAGGAGAACCAGCACAACTCCCTGACTGGTGGCCCTGGGAGAAGAGGGGCTGGAACAGCAGGTGCTGGAGAGTTGGCAGTGGTGTGTATGAGAAGGCCCAATGCCAAGAAGCCATCGCCAGCTATGGTAAGGTTGGTGAGAGGCACTGCCAGAGCTGACTCCATAGAAGATGCAGTATGGGTGGCAGAGGGTGGCACCGCCAAGGTGTCCATCTCGCCTTCATTATGGCTACTAAGCTTATTCTCATCAATTGGAAATGCTTCAACCCTCCCACAATCAATCACTGTATTACTATAATGGTAGATCTTGCTAGACTCGACCAAGTGCATTATAATATCCACAATAAACGATCTGTGTGGGAAAAAATGTGGCTTCCTTTTGAAAAGATTTATGTGAAACAAAGATGAATATTTTATTTTTTTCTCTGTTATTGATTCTTTCTTTTTTTTTCTTTCTTTGTATTTAAATCCCTGTCAGCTAGTGGTTTGAAGAATTGATTTATTGTTTGCATTATCTGCTGGCAGAGTGATATATCCTTTCTATTCTATTGTATCTCTGTGATATATTTCAATAAAGGAAAAAGAAAAAGAGGACGATGAACCTGCCATGGCTGACATCTGAAACAGTGAATGAGCCAGGGAGGACCACTCCTTACTCCGGTCCTTATTCTAGTGTTTGTGCTTCCTGGTCAACTTGTCCTGGACCTTAGAGGACTGGGAGCCCATATACAGTGCCGGGGAGGCAGAGCAGCTTCTGACCTGGAGCTGCTTCTCCATTTGGGCGACCTTCTGTTGCAGCAAGAAATTTTCTAGGGTCTTCTCGCGGAGCTGCCTGGTAGCCTGGTTCAATCCATGGCAGACTTCACAGGCCTTATTGTCATGGTCCAGGCCTAGGAAGTGGACACAGGCATCATGGTCATCCTTATCGAAGATTTTCTGGCCGCACTCGTAGTAGCAAAAAAGTTTTTGGGGGATCAGTAGGCATAAATGGAAATAACAAAATCTCTTTAAAATAAAGTGATCACTTAAACAAGGGTGAGAAAAGAAAAGAAAAGAAAAAGAAAGAAAAGAAAAGTAAGTTAGCAATTTTGGTGGTCGGCTGAAGAAGTGGTGTCTCAATGGAGTCCAACATGTGAAGGTCAATGGCAGGAAAAGAACTGAGGGGTGCAGGGCCACCCACGTTTATATGGCATGACATCATCATGGGTGGCCCCTTTGTAGACTGTTAGCTAGAAAAGTTTCTATGTGGTCCTTGTGCCTGACTGCCATAGTTCCATAGGTGTGGCCTGATGCAAGAGATACCCTCGGTGAAGATCTTATTTTACTGTGTATTGTAATGGCACTACTGTATGTCATGTGCTTTTTCTCTTTGCTGTATATTCTTGAGTTCTTATATACCGTATCCTGTCAAGTTGCCGACTGATTTTTGGCATTGCAATTAGGGCCACACAACAAGGGTGACAGTGACAGGGGCAATCTCAATTTTAGATCACCCCTCAGCCGTGTCACCCTTTGCACACACACAATTTCTGCCCCTCCAGGACATGCACACCTCGGAGGAGGTTATGTTTAGTTATGGGGGTTATGGAGGGTGAAGCCCCCCACAAAAGCCAACTGTTTCCCAGGAGGGCACATTAGTGCTGTAACTCCAGGGAGATTAAATGCCTGGCTCTGTAATGCCAGACAGCATGTTGCCTGTGCCATAATCGGCATCGGCAATGTTTGTCGCTGCAGCATGGGTGAACCTTATACACAAGTCTGTTAGAGGTTTGCCTTATTTCTCTGCTTTGTAATCTAACTCCCTCTGTTTTATGCAGTATTTATCCATTGTAAAATTGTTATGTAACTATTTTAACTAGATGTATCTGTTTTGGTGAAGTACTCTGAGCCCCTGGAATAGGGCATTACATTTTTTAAAACCTATAGCAGTAACAATATCTAAGTGATAGAAATGTGCTGGAAGAGAGGGGGTTTTTGGGCACTGATACTGTAGAGGCCTTTACCAGCAGTTGGGTTGGAGAACATGGCTACCCATTTAGATTATTTTAAAATGAATATTGTAGTGTAGGGATATAAATTATGTGATGATGAGTATTATGCTAGCACTTGCTGTTACTGTGTGGTCATAGCAAATGCTTGCACTCCTAATTGTCAATCAGACTGGAAGATTTTTCTACCCATTTTATAACGGCTCAACAGGTGCAAACCCTTCAGACTTGAGACCCTGGTTAATATACTCAGTTTCACTGACTGCTGTACCTGCATGCAGAATAGGTTGTGTAGGTGGTAACTGATTAGGTACGGAATGGTTGACTCTAGGCATGAACAAAATACATGGTGATATGGCTACTACATGTACAGTTCCGAATGAGGTACATCAACCAGGCCTACCTTGTAGATAGGACTCAATCAGTTAGAACTGGAGATTCCCTGTCTCCCTCTCTCTATCAGTACCAGTGTCCCCCAAGGAGCCATCCTTGGCTCTGTACTATTTTCAGTCTTCCTAAATGACCTCCCTGCTGCCTGCATCTCTGCATCCATACATATGTACACAGAAAATACGGTTCTACTTGCCTCTGACTCCCCCTCCCTCCCCCCTGATTATATGACCAGCCTCCAGCTGAACTTTGACAACATTCAGCACTGGTTCTAATTGAATCAGCTGTCCTTCCACATCAAACAAAATGGTCTCCATTACCTTTTTTTTTCTTTTCCAAGTCTCTTTCTCTCCTCCTGACTGGAACTGTCTCAGGCTACCTCGCTTGCCTGAACTGCTCTACCGCCCGCTGTGTTCCCCACCATCTTCAAAGTCATTACGGCTCCCCGGGGACATGGGGGGCTACAGCCCTGGGGAGATTGAAGGGGCAGTGGCGGAGAACCAGAATTGGGCATGAGGCGGCAGCACTGGAGGAGCCATCACCTATCTGGCAGAAGGGTTTTTTTCCCCTTGTATGCCCTCCTCCCCCGTGTGTGGTGCACATCCAGACATTGCGCCACACAGCAACCCTACTTGTGTTGGGCCATGATATCTACATGCAGTCCAGCACTCTGCAGTGCCCCTGGTCTCCACCAGGGGTCACTAGAGCACCTGACATCCCAGTACCCTCCCCCCCAGAAGAGGAGAGCAGCCCAGTGGGTGCACAATCCAATACCTCCCCTGCCGACCCCCGGCACCCGAGTTTGCTTCTGAACCCAGGTCGCTGGTGTGATATGAGGATTGGTGTCCAGCGCCTCAACCCTCAGTGCCACCGGGCCAGTTCCATGACCTTTGATACTAGACAAAAGCTCTCCAGGCTTACCACCCTCCCCTCCTTTCACACCCTAGATGGATCCTCCATCAAGGATGTTACCTCTTTCAAGTACCTCAAGTTTGGCATGACCACCACTTCAACTTTTCTGGGCATGTGGATGCCATACACAAAAAACTGCACCCAAAACTAGGTGTGTTATACAGAAACCATAGGTGCATCCCCCTGCCATCTCACAGAGCCATTCTCCAGAAAATGGTTCTCCCTATTTTCGACTATGGAGACATTGTTTACAGTGCTGCTCCTAAGTCCACTCAAGCCATACTTGATCCCCTCTATCACCCTTCTGCCACTTTGCCCTAGACTGTCTGCCCCACTCTCTCCATGGCTTCCTTTACACCTCCCTCTCCCTTCTGTCCCTTGAAGTCAGGCTCCATGCTCTTTGTTCCTCCTTTATTGCTAAACACTGGCAAGGCTCTCTCCCCTCTTACCTCTCCTCTCCCCCCTTCTTCCTACACCCTTTGCAACTCTGGCTTATACACCCTAATACTCCCTTTAAGGTCATCCTCAGCTGGTCAGGCTGCTTTCTCCTACTGCTTCCCTAAACTATGGAATTCTCTCCCCCTATCCATCCACTCTGCCTCTTCCCTTTGCTCTCTCTCCTTACTTCTGAGACTTCATTTCTTCCTCCTGCAAATGCATCTGATCTCAACCTCTGTCCTCCACTCTACTACCCCCCACTGTCTCCCCTTGTCTCCTATTCCCCATAACCCTGCTCTAGCCCCCACCAACCCCTACCCAGAAACCTACTGTATAACTTCCACTCCCTCCTTGTATAGTTCCATGATGCACTTAATGGCATCCTCTGCTATATCCAGGCCTAACTTATGTATTTTAAGGCTGCCAGTCATTGTTGATTCTTCTTGATGCAAAGTTTGTTTCTCTTCCTGCATTATAAATATTGTTTTAATTTGTTATATTTGCCTCCCTTTATCCCTTCCCCCCAAGACACATCTGTAAACAAGCTACTACCCAGCTCAGTATGTCTTTCCGGGTGAAACTTTTGAAATAAATAAATAAATTTACTTGTCTCACCTCCCTGTAGATACCATACACCTTACTTTTTTATTTTCTAATCTAATTTTATTTTCTATTTATTATTTGTTGCATTTGATTTCTTACCACCATCCATTCTGGATGATATTTTTTTGAGTCTTGTAAAACCAATGTATCTAATTTCTTCAGCCTTAACCTAACCTCCTCTTCATTTTTTTTTCTTTTAGTCTTATTATTCCAAGCTTGATATGATATGATAACCCACCTTAAGACTGCTTTGAAAGGGTCCCATTAAGTTGATATGTAACACTGCCCTGAGTAGTTATAAAAAAAATCACATATAGTTTGCTTAATTTTTTTCTGTAAATCCTTCTTCCTGTAATAGTAGATTATTAAACGTAAATTGTCTTGGACCCATTGGCTTTTTATTATCTACTTGAAGTATTAGTTTCACAGCTGCATGATCTGCAATTCTTATTGATCTTAATGAGCTTCTAGTACAATATGGTATTAAGGTCTTAGATACAAATATGTAATCTATTCTTGAGAAGATATATTTTCTATCATAATGTGTATACTCTTTTTCAACCAGCTTTTTGAATCTCCATGAATCAATAAGGTCATGTTGGATCAAAAAGTGTTTTAGTAGTCTTGAGATGTTTTTATTACAGTACTAGGTATAACTGGTGAAGTCTTACCTAAAATAGGATGTAATTAGGCATGAAAATCTCCCATTAACATTATATTTTCTTCTTTCAAGGTAATAAATCATTTTGTTATTTTGGCCATAAAAGTAGATTAGTCTTGAAAAGGTGCATACACTGTCCCTACTGTACCAATAAATTATGTATTATAATATTTAAAAACAATCCTTCCATTTTCATCAGTCCAACTACCCACCACTTTAATGTTAGGCTTATTTATTAACAAAATTGATAAACCTGCACTCAGGGGTTCAGTTCATTTATTTTCAGTTGAAGTCTAAAACTTCCAGAAGTTGAAATCTAAAAACTATTCCAATTTTGTGGGAGTCAAAATGCTTCCAGAATCCCACCTCGTGAAGTCAATATTATAGGAAGGACAAACTTATTGATGTTAATGTAATATATTAATGGTAAAATACAGTTCTTTCAGAAAAATCCATAATTTCCAACTTACAAGCCTGCAGTTTTGGAAGTCATCTAATTTTTGGTTTTACATCTGGAAGCCAGTGACTTCCTCCCTCTTTGTTTTGGAAGTTTTTGCCTTATTTTTGGAAGTCAAATGCTCCCAAAATAGAGTTAAGTGAAGCCCTGCCCACACTTTTTTTGTTCTTACTGATGTATAAATCTTCTGAAGCCAATTCCTTTCCAATTTTTTTGATTTTAATTCCATTAAATGGATCTCTTGTATTACTACAATATCTGCTTTTATTTTATTCAAGTAAGTTTATATTCTAGATCTTTTACTTGGGGGGCCAGATATTCAAACTGCACCCTAAAAGTGCGCAACAGCAGGAGCAAGCGCAAGTCACTTGCGCACATGCGCAATCGTCGCGATATTCAAACATGGAGCAAGGCCAATTGCGCAAGCAGCCAACGTCTGAATATCGCACAAACTGCTCCATAGCGCAACCAGGGAAGGGAAGCTGAGCAGATATGATGCGCCATAGCACAACCAGGAAGGGGAAGCTGAGCAGATACGATGTGCCATAGCACAACAAGGCCAGCCCAGCTGAGCAGTCCAGAGGCCCATAGGGCAAGCAATGACACCCCCAGCAGCATAGCAATGGAACAGCACAACCAGGGAGGTAGGCAGAGGCCCACCACCCATGCCACAGATGGGCACAGGGACACACTGCAGAACTAACAATGCACCCCCACACCCCAAGAACAGCATAACTGGGAGAGGGACGGAATATCAACCGGCCCATGGGGACAAGCAAAGAAAGCACATCCCAGACGTGTTACTGCAGCACACCCACTGGCAAGCTGAGACTGCCACACAAAGGGGGCGGACCACCCCAGTGTCCAGCAGCCCCCCTGTGCACAGCACACCCTGCACTGTAACCCCAAGACACCACCCATGAGCAGTGACCAGCATTGCAGGAATCCCCAGGCCCCCCCATCACATTGCAACCTCGTGTACCACAGAACCATTCAAGCCAGAGCCACCATGAGCACCCAGCAGTGGGTGGCAGCATAACAATACTGACTGAAGCCACTCCCACACCGAGACACCTCCCCACACACACACACATACCATGACTATACCACCCCAGATGCCATGCACACCACTGCAACTGAGCACCTATAGCCAGCTGCAAATCAGAGACCACCACAGTATTCATATCAAAATATATATACAAATATAACAAGAATAAGAAGAACAACAACTATAACTATGTGCAAATATACAAAACAGGGTGGGGGTATGGGTACAAGGTAGGGGTGGGTAAGGGGCAGGGGTGAACAACCGGGAGAGGGAAGGTGGGGTGAGGTGATGGGCAGCTACTGCCTGCCAGCCTGCTCTCCTGCCACCTGGTGCTGGGCCTGGGGCCTCCTCCTGCACCTCAGACCATGTTGCTGTAGGTCCAGAGGGATGGCATGCGAATCCATCGCCACCTGTATCATCCGCCGCAGCGACCTCTCAATGCGGTGCAGGATCCGGACACCTAGGACAAGGAATCAGAGTCAATGGCTGTGACTGTCCATAGCCCTGAAGCCCACCCATCATGCATGGCATACAGCCAAGTGCCCCGCTCCTGTGATGGACTGCACCCACCCACAGTGACCGTGCACAAGACATACCCAACCAGGCAGCAACAACCATGTGTACCACTGCACACACACACACCGCCCATGACCAGCACAGCACAACCAAGGCTGTCCAGTGACGTGGCTACATGTGGGAAGTCATGGACACAGCCATGTGCCCAGTGCATGCATGGACCACCAGTGATGCACTCACAGACATGCAGTGCCACTGGACAGTGCTGACTGTCACACATTGCGTGCATGGCAGTGTTGTCCATGGATGGTGGCCGTGCCCCCCCCACAGCATGCAATAGCATCCATGATGTAATGACACTCACCCTCATCAAGCCGCTGCATCAGGTGCTGCTGCAGCTGTGGCTGCTGCTGTTGCAGCTGCTGTGGCTGTGGCTGTTGCACCCCTCCTCCGCCAGCCACCCTGGCTCCGCCATCCCATGCCTCAGCCCGTGCCTGCCTCTGCTCCTCCACACCTGTGAGAGACAAAGGAAGAGAAAAACATCAGTGAGATCCCAAAGCAGACAGCCCCTTGCCCCACTGAGTGTGCCTGCCCACACATCCAGACCCAAACAGCACACATCTGCAAACACCCTCACAGCAAACCACAGCCCAACCCACCCCCATGCACAGATTACATTACACAGTCACCCATGCAGACAATACCGGTGCATACACAGCACACCCACCTGGCCTGGGCACAATGCCCCTCCTGGCACGTGACCTGAGGCGCGCAAGCAGAGCACGCTCCCTCCTCTGCAGGTCGCCGTAGCGGTGCCTGCACTGTTCAGGGGTCCTCCTCTGCCCAGAGGCCTGCTCCAGGGCAGCGGCGACCTGCTGCCACTAGGGTTACCACCTGTCCCTACTTTCGCAGGACAGTCCTGATTTGGGCAGCTGTGTCCTGTGGAAAAACATGAAAAATAGTAAATGTCCTGACATTATAGTACAAAAGAATATTTTCAGACTTTCCTCTAAATGCTGCAAAAACTATAGTACCTTAACTAAAATACCTTAAAATCATTAGAAACACTAGGGAACATCTAAAAAACTGCAACACTTAGACTTAATTCTGATTATTTAGGTAAAAAATCTGTTATGTTGGTTGAGGTTACATATTGTCCTGCGAAAAGTCATATTTCAGTAAGAAATGTCCCACTTTGGGTTTCTTAAAAGGTGGTAACCCTAGCTGCCACACATGGGTGCGTGGCACCTGCAGGGGCACACCCTCGAACAGTGAGCCATAGTGGGACTCCACCACAGCCACCAGGTTGGCCAACTCCAAAGCCCCCCATTGTGGTGCTCTCCTATGTGCCATTGTCAAACTGTACAGTGGCAATATGGCGCTCAGCAGTGCGGCAACCCCACGTGGAAATATTGCGCAATACAACTCCATCACTGCCTATCACGCTGTTCGGACAGCGCCGTCGGTCCACATCATGCTGTCACTGAACAGCGCGATAGAGCCGTACACGTGGCAGACGTACAGTGCCAGGGGGCAAAGGTCATGCACAAGGTCATGGGTCAGTGGCGCAAGGCCACGCACAGTGCCATCGGACATCCACACGTCCTGCGCAATCGGACACCTGCGTGCCAGTGCCACAGTGGACTATTGCGCAGTACTGCCACTGCGCCATGTGGTGACCAGCGCTGTAGCGCCATTGGCACAATGGTGGCCATGGCCTGAATTGCCGATCGTGCACAGCATGTCATCAGCGCAGCAGACACCTGCGTAACCTACCTGGGCATGCGCAATGCAGTGTACCACACAATCACAGATATGCGCCATTGGCTCAGCCGGCTCAACCGTATTGCGCAAAGCGCAACGGCGCAATATTCAGCCGACACATGCAGATCATCTGATCAGCCATTCAAAGGTGCAGTGGCGCGATTTGCATCTCATTACAGTTGCTCCACTCCTAATTTGCATGCATTGCGCTATAAATGTGCGACATTGGGCTGTGCTGGCCAGATTCGGTTACTGCAGGTGAGAGGTGGGTTGCATGCTGTGTGATGTTCTGGACAATGGTCATGGGATAACGCTGTAGACTGCACAGTGACAGGTGTCCACTTCCACCCATACAGATCGACATGACCGAGCAGAGCCAAGGTGAGGGTGAGGATGGTGGATGGAGGAGGAGGCCCAACTTCACCACAGTGGAGACAGAGGCCCTCTTCCACGCCTACCTGGAGGAGGAGCCACTACTGAGTGGACGGCGGGGCACCCCTCAGGCCCGTGTGGCTGCATGGGAGGGGGTAGCTTGGGCAGTGAACCTGCACGGAAGCCACCAGCGCTCCTTGCAGGAATGCAAAAAGAAGATGGGGACAGACCGCAGGAGGGTGAAGGAGAAGGTGGCAGCCCTCAGGGCGGCACGTGCTGGCACAGGCGGGGGCCAGCCAGCGGTGGCGGAGCTGACCCCGGCTGAGGACCGACTAGCTGCATCAATGCAGTGGAGTGCTATTGAGGGCGTACCAGGAGGTGGATTCCAGACAGGTGAAAGCCCATCACTGCACGGTATGACATGGTGGTGGTGTTGGGGGGGTGGGAAGGTTGTTCACATGCACTCACATGTCCTCACTTTCTGTTACAGATTCTGTTCATCTTCAGGGGATGGTGGTGGTGGGTCCAGGCAGTGAGGAAGACCTGCTGGACTTGGAGGAGGGTCCATCCACCTCTGTCACCAGCCAGCACGCACTGCACCAGCATGCACGCCGGGCTGCCAACTCTGTTGTCAGTGAGTCAGGTGTGGGGGGTGCACAGCCTGTGTCTCAGCAGTCTGGCATGCAAGCATGCCAGCACGCTGTGACTGTGGCTGTAGCACGTACCTGCACCATTGATGATGCAAGGACTGCAATGGGCAGTGACATATGTGTGTCCCATGACGGACACACAGCAGGCCAGCACGTGCCCCTGGGCCTAGCTGGTTCCAACGTGTGTGCCAGCATGTCGGCACAGTCCCACGCTGTGCCTGTCAGCACCGGTGGGGCAGCACCGGTGGCTGTGCAGGTGTCTGGCACTGTTGCGGCCACAGCAGTGGAACGAGTGGTCTCTGGGGCACAGCGGTTGGAGGGGCAGCAGCAGTAGTCACCCACCAGGTCTGGGGGTACAGTGTCCAGCGGTGGCACATGCCCACCACCCTTTGATATGCCCATTCCTGGTCCTGGTGAACAGCACCCACCCTCAAGGGGTGTTGAGCATCAGGACCTTCCATACCCTGGGGTACAGGATGCCGTTGTGGCAGAGTACCCATTTGAAGAGCACAACCACCTGCTGCGGGAATCAGTACAGCAGCAAAGGCGGGTTGCAACGTCCATGGAAGCACTGTGCATGGCTGTGGAGCGGCACAGCAGGGACTGTGCTCTGATCCTTGCAGAGATGGTCCATATGTGGATGGATGTGACCTCCACCATTGACAGGCAGACCCAGGCATTGGTCACTGTCGTGGCTGCATTGGGCACACAAGCAGGTTCCCCTGTACCGCGCACCCCTCACAGTATGCTCTCCACTCCCCGTTCCCAGCATCATGCGACACCCAGCCTGTCGATGCTGGGTTCTGCTTTGGGCATCCCGAGCACCCCTGGTGCAGGTATGTTTGGCATACTACAGACCCCAGTGCAGACAAGGTCGCGATCACGCAGTGGGACCCCTGGTGGTCCATCAGTGCCACCCCATGTGGCCCCTGCTCAGCCTGCCAGTGCTGTTGGGTCACGGCGGGGCCGCCCATGCATCCGCAGTGGCCGTGGAACAGTGCAACATGACTGACCTGTCTCCCAGTGCGGGCCCTGTCTGGTGCTGCCCTGTGTGCAATGTGCGTCATGGTGGGCAGTGCACTGGTGGGTGCCCTGCACATCACGCCGACATACGGACCACCTGCACACCATCCCGACTGCTGTCCACAGGTGCGTGTGCATGATGATGCCTGCATTGTACTGTACACTAAGGTGTAAGGGTGCCCAGCATCTGACACACGTACTTGGACAGTACAGGTGGTGGGTGTGGTCTGTGGATCTGTGTGTTTACCATGTCTGTTCCTGCTCTGCTGTGCACCTGCCCATGTATGCTTTGTGCCTGGTGAGTGTGTGTGTGTCCATATGACTGTTCACCCCTCCCTGATGGTGTATTTGTGTGTCTGGTCCCTTCCACTCCCCTTGCCGTCATGCACCCCTGGTGTGTTACTCTGTGTGCCTGTGGGTTGCGCCAGGACAGTGTTGGTTGCACATGGCCCCTTGACTTACCTGTGTCGTGCATAATGCTCCTCCGTGATGGTGTCCCGGTGCAGCTGGGCCTGCCGGATCAGTCGGGGGTCCCACCATCCAAGGGGGGCTGCTCATCACCATCATCACCGGTGCCGCTGGTGTCCCCATCGCTGTCCCCCTCCTCGACCTGAATGGCTATCCCACAGTCTTTGGCCATGTTGTGCAGGATACAACAGGCCAGGAATATCCCACAGGCCTTTGAGGGGCTGTACTATAGGGCACCGCTGGAGGTGTCTAGGCATCGGAAGCGTGCCTTGAGCATCCCAAACACCCGCTCAATGATGTTGCGTGTGGCGGCATGCGCCTCATTATAGCATTGCTGCGATGGGGTCATGGGGCGCCGGTATGGTGTGAGCAGCCAGGGATGGAGTGGGTATCCGCTGTCACCTGTGTGGAGATGGTGGAAATGAGTATCATGTTCAGGTCCATATTGCCAGTATCCCTGTGTGCCACTACCATAGCACCTGTGGCATTCCCACCCTTGCCCCACGTTTGCAATTCCTACACACATACTCACCCACTAGATGGCCTGTGGGGATGTCCCCACTCTCGAATCGATGGCACAGTGTGGATTGATACCATATATAGGCATCATGTGCTCTGCCAGGGTGTGTGGCACAGACATTGATTATGCGCCAAGTGGCATCACACACCACCTGGCAGTTGACACTGGAATAGCCCTTCCTGTTCCTATATGCAGCCCCATCAGGGCCTGGTGGTGTGCGAATGGCCACATGGGTGCAGTCTATGGCCCCTAGCACACCAGGCATATGTGCTACCCTGTGGAACTCCTGCATGTTTGCTGTACGCTCTGCCACGGTGCTGGGGAACTGGATGTGCTCTGCAGCATGTGGCAGCAGTGCGCTGAGGAATTGGGTGAGGATGCATGACGTGGCCAACTGTGTGATGCCTGTGGTGTCCCCTGTTGGTCTCTGGAAGGTGCCCATGGCAAGCAGGCACATGCAGGCTGTCACCTTGGTCTCCACCGACAGAGGGTGGCTCCGTCGTGAGGGTGCCTGCATCACATCACTGCACAGCTCACAGAGCCGTCTCAGTATTGCCCTGTTCAGGTGGTACCGGCCCACGATCTCTACATCTGTGTACAGCTCAAAGCTGATGTGGGCACGGTACTGCCTGTTGGGGGCGTACCGCCGACGGGTCCTTCCACGGCCACGTCCCCCTGCAGCATGCATTCTCACCCCCCTCATTACAGCTTCCATGTGGAAGCTGGCACTGTCCATCTCCCTGGCTTGTGATCCCCCTGGCTGATGTTGCTCTGTTACCCCCGCTGTCCTGACTGCTACCTCCACTGCACCGGGTACCCCCGCTGGCCTCTGCAGCCTATGGCCCACACAACTTCCCTTGCCTGCCCTGTTCTGGACTGTCACTGCCTGTTTCTCTCTGTCTGTCTCACTTGGCATCCCTGTAGCATTCTTGCACCTCTTCCTTGAGCCTTTTATTTTGGCTCATTTCGCTGTCAGCACAACTTCCGGCTGTTCGCTGTTGCGCATTGCGCGGCAACTGAGTCGCATTGCACTCTTTATGCAGGGATCCACACCCTTCAGTTGCGCATGCCATCATTTGCATTGCGCTGTTGCTCAGCCTGTTTTCGGTGGCGCAACTGCCTCCTGCTGAATATCGCAGAATGGCGCACTTTCGGACTTGCACATGCGCAACCCTATTGCGCATGGCGCAACCCTTTTGAATATCCGGCCCAGGGTATTTATACCATTAACATTGAGTATGGTACATTTAAACATTTTATTAGCCATATATCATACCTAAAGAAAATAACCAAATCGCACATTATGGAACTATGGCCCAATCTAAGGCCAAGGTAAAGAAAATAAAAAAAAAAGTGTAATAGTTGCAATATGTACACAGAACGAATTAAATGTAAGGAATTTGCTGTGATAACTGTATATTGATTGATCAGTTAAGGGAGGAAATTATCAAATTACAACAAAGGCTAAAGGTTCATAAAGACAATGATTTAGAAAAGTTTTTGGATACTATGGAATATAACATTTCCATGCAAGAGCAAAACACTCAGATAAGTACACCTAGTCAGGAACCTAGGCCCCCAAATTCCAATGAGGATTCTGTTACTTGGGAAACAGTTAAAAAGAGAAGTAAAGACAAAACAGGATACAGATATGTACAGGAATCGTTCAATACTCCAAACAAATATGAGTTATTATTTGAGGATGGCAAAAATGAAGGATGCAGGGAAATGGCAGTTCAAAACGTGGTCAAATAAGTGGCCCAATCTCCTGAGGAAAGCAGCCCCTTGTGACAACAAGATTTGGTAAATGTTAGCATGAATTTAGACCCTGAGTATTTGAGGGTAGACGTCCTGCAGGAAGTGAATACAGATTCTAATATAACAACAGATCATTTAAAATGGAACCAACATAAAAAGGATATCCTCATTATAGGTGATTCTATCACCCGGGGAACAGATTCCATTATATGTAGTGGCAGAAAGAAAAACGCAGTAGTGAGTACACTTCCTGGAGTTAGGCTAACTGATATAGATGGACTAATGGAGGGCCTAATGGAGGGGTCACATAATCCTCTGGTCATTCTTCATGCTGGAATCAATGACATAGGAAAAAGCAATGTCACAACCATCCAAAGTAGCTACAAACACATTGTAGACAGATTATTAAAAAAATGAGCAGAAGCTATAATTTCATCTATATTACCAACATAGGGTTTAAATGCCTACAAAAACAAAGATATTCTCAGGATAAATAACTGTCTAAGACATTTCTGTAATCTTCAAAAGATTGGATACATGGACAATTTTACCACATTTCTAATTAAGGAATTATATAAAACTGATGGACTCCATCTAAATAAAATCAGAACAAGCAAACTGGGTAAAATATGAATGAGGTAATCAAGCTTCATTTAAACTGGGAGGGAAGGGAAAGATTCCCAATAACATAAATAACATCTCAGGAAGTAAGGAGGAATTATTCAAAACATGGAAAGGAACATTATTAAATGCCAGAAGCCTGGTAAAAAAGATGGAAGAATTTAAATATATATACTAGTACATGAAAATATACACTTATCCCTAATAATGGAGACATGGTGGGAAGAGGGGGATAGGCATGGAAAAAATATACCAGGGTTTAATCTACAAATCTAGGGAACATAGAAAATGGGGAGGCATTGCCATATATATAAAAGATACCATAAATAGTGTAGAAATTGCTCATGACACAGACAGTGTAGAGATGCTATGTGTTAAATTATTACCACATAATAAACCCAAGATTAATTTAGGTATTGTGTATGAACCCCCCTCTAGTTCAGTTCTGACTGATAATATAATACTTAAATATATTTCTGATTTAGATCCCTCTGAAAACAACATCATTATGGGTGACTTTAACTTACCTGGTATAAACTGGATAAACCTTGAAGGAGGCTCCACTATGGAAAAACAATACCTAGAGGCTATGGCTAATGCTGGTATGGAACAAAAGGTGTTACAGTGTACCACAGCAAATAGTATTCTGGATCTTATATTTACAAATATGGGTGAGCAGGTAAGGAATATTGAAATAAGCACATCATTAGGCACTAGTGATCGTTGCTCAGTTAGATTTTTCATTAGGGAGTCATCAGTTACACATGCTAGTAAGGGATCCACCAAAATATTAAACTTTAGTAAGGCAGATTCATATCATTGAAGAATGGTATGAGAGTTTGGGACTGGGAGGTTGAGTTCCAGGATAGAAATACTGATGAAGCATGGGGGTTATTATTAGATAAAATATCAAAGGAGGTAGACACACATATTCCTAATAGAACCAAATATGATAATAAAAGGGTAACACCAGGATGGTTCAATAATAACATTAAAAAACTGATTAAAAAGAAAAATAAAACTTTCAAACTATTGAGGGGCATGCAGGACTCCCGGGGGATGCTGTTATATAGGGAACTGGCCAAAGAAACCAAAAGAGCTATAAAAACTGCTAAAGCTGCATACGAACTCACACTGGCAAACAAAGTTAAGGATAATCATAAACTGTTCTATGTGCACATTAGTAAAAATAAACTTGGTAAAAATGGCATAGGACCATATATAATTAATGAAGGCAAAACTGCAGATAATAGGGAAACAGTCAATATTCAGAATGAGTATTTCTGCTCGGTGTTTAGACCTAAATTATCAGGAAATTTAAAAATTAAAACCAAATCTGAAATCGGGAGAATACAAGTGGAAGTGGAGGAAGTCAGGAAAAGATTGAAGAATCTTAACACTAATAAATCCCCAGGACCCGACCAAATGCATCCCAGGGTACTGAAAGAAATTGCTGATTATTTAGCACCACCACTTGCCCATATTTTTCAGCTATCTTTAGATAGAGGGGAGGTGGTACAGGACTGGAAGGAGGCATTGGTGGTACCAATTCTAAAAAAGGGACCCAGAACAAAACCAGAAAACTTTAGACCAGTCAGTCTGACCTCAGTGTTGGGCAAGGTTTTGGAAGGTATACTTAAGGAACTTATAATCAAACACCTAGAAGAGAACAGCTTGCAGGATATGACACAACATGGGTTCTCTAAGGCTAGATCATGCCAAACTAATATGCTCACCTTTTATGAATGGGCAAATAAGACAATTGACCAGTGGGATTCAGTGGCTGTGGCTTACCTTGACTTCTCTAAAGCTTTCGACAAACTACCACATGAAGAGTTAATGGGCATCCTGGAGACAACTAAATTAAGTGTAAATATAATCAACTGGATGAGTGAATGGCTGTCGAATAGAAGACAGAGAGTGGTAGTCAACGGGATTAAGTCAGATTGGGCGGGGGTGACAAGAGGGGTTCCCCAGGGCTCAGTCTTGGGTCCTTGCCTTTTCAATGTATATGTGGCAACCATTCAGTGCTCGCACTCTAATATATGGATTACAAAATTTGCAGATGACTGTAGATTAGGTGCAACAGTAAATAATGCAGGGGATGGACAAAATATACAACTGGCATTGAACGAGATCTACAATTGGACAATTAAATACAAACTACCCCTAAATGTAGATAAGTGTGCTAGTATGCACTTGGGGAGATATAATTTAAGCATTCAATACACTATAGGAAGCAAAGATTTACCAGTTACCAACAAGGAAAGAGATCTGGGGAAAATAATAACTCCAGACTTCCAGTTTAGTGAGCACTGCAGTATAATGACAGGTAAGGCAAGTTGGAGTTTGAACTATATTCTTAGACATATTAGCAGTAGAGACAGGAGGGTGATACTGCCTTTGTATCGAGCATTGGTTAGGCCTCAATTGGAATATGGAACACAGGTTTGGTCACCATATAAAAAAAGGGAGATCATCAAACTTGAAAAAAATTCAAAAAAGGGCAACAAAGGTAATATCAGGCTGCAACAAACTCATGTATACAGAAAGACTAAAGGAATTAAATGTATACACTCTCCAATGCAGAAGAACATGGGGGATATGTGTATGGTTTATAAAGCACTACAGAATGTATCTACAGCAAATACATATGGGTTAACACTAAAGCATGGAATATACCCAATCAGGGGCCATCCTCAGCAATTAACTATAGAGAAATGGAATCTGCAAAAGCATAGACATTGGTTCAGCCTTAAGGTTCCCTCTTTACGGAATAGCTTACCAGCAGAGGTGGTTATGAGTGATTCCACAGAGGCATCTAAGACTGGGCTTGATGGGTTTATCACAAATAAATATGAAATAAAATAAATATCAAGGCAAGCTAAACATGGACGCAAGTCTAATACAGCTTGAACAATCTATGTAATCAATGTAACATAAGAAAAAGGTACAGGTTTTGTAGTCTCAAAGGGCTCATATCTAATGTTTGTTCCTCGCTCCTTATAACTTCCCTAAATAAATCAAACAAGTACCCCCCAAATAACAGTAATCCCATTCCCTTCCTGCATCTTCCCTCTTCCCACAAAAAAAATAGGATAAATCCAAACAGATTCCCTCACAGCAACAAACATTGCTGAACCTTGAATTTTTTTCCTGGGTCCCAGCCTTGCCTCCATGTGATGCTAATAATATTGCAGCATTTCTAATAAACTTATTAAGTTCAACATTGATACCCTTACTTCATTCATTCCCTTGGATGGATACCTTTATATAAAACACTTTTAGAAAGAAGAGGGGGAAAGAACGAGAAAAATAAATAGCCTCAAATAACTAACAATTCTTCCTAACAGTTTAAGGTATTTAAAGTCACTCCTCATGTCCATTGTATTCAGTACTCAAGTTAACAGTTCAAGTCAATAAATCTGGTATATTTGAAGACTCCCAGCCTAGCCTCCATGAGATGATAATAATATCACAGCATTCTAAACAAACTTGTCAAGTTTCAACATTGATACCCTTCCTTCAATCATTCCTTGGACTGATACCTTTATATGATGTACTTTAGACAGACGAGGGAAAAGAGAGAAAAAATCAAATAATTTCTAAAATTCATCCTAACAGTTCAAGGTATTTAAAGTCACTCCTCATGTTCAATATATTCCATACAGTTAACAGTTCAGGTCAATAAATCCAGTATCTTTGAAGTCAAATCTATCATTGCTTCCTCTGCTGTAGAATAGGTAAATCTCTGTCCCTCAGTAATGTCTCTGAGTTTTGTTGACAGCATCAATGATGTTTTGTAGCCTTTTGCCCACAGTTTGGATCTAATCAGATTTAATGTTCTTCTTTTTTTATTTAGAATTTCCAAAGGGAGGTCATGGTAAATAGCTCATGTTAGTTCCCATAATTTGAATTATCTTCTTTTTTATAAACCTGTGACATTAGAGTCTCTTCGTCTGAAGTTTTCATCAGTTGGACATGGGGGGTGGCATCATTGTCATGTTTCTGTCTCAATTATCTGTGGATTCTGTCCACCTCAGTTTATATTGTATATCAGCAGGATCTGAGTCCAAATTGGCTACACTAATTTTATTAAAGGTTTCTCTCAATGTAGAATTAGAGTCCCATGATTCAGGTACCCCTACTATTCTTAGGTTGTTCCTTCTGGCTCTTAATTCATAGTCCACAGGTTTTTCTTGGAATTCTTTCTGATGGTTTTCCAAACTATTTAGCTGTCTTAGTAAAGGAGACTGTTGGTCCTCTAAATCAGCTATTCTTTTTTGTGTTGAATCCACTTGTTGCTTAAGCGTTTGATTCTCAATCAACAAGGAGTTAACAGGCATGTCCATCTGGTGGCACTGAGGGCTAAGGTGCCAGACACCTTACCTTGCACCACACTGATGATTCATGTTCAGGAATGAGCACGGGCCATCAGATGTCGGTGGAGGGAGGGCACAGAGCTGGATGGAGCCACTGAGAGGAGGCTCTCCTCTCCGGGGAAGGAAGGTGGTATCCCTTGGCTCTTGATGGCCTTACGGTGGAGGCCAGGGAGCACATAGGCCAAAGGGAGCACCAGGTGCTAGGTCAATGGGTGGGTGGAAGGGGCTGTCACTGGGGCTGTAGTATGCATGTGCACCTCCACATGCATATGTCTCTACTCCTGAGGCCCCAGGGTAACTTGGAGAAAAAATGGAGGAAAAATGGATCCTCTAGCTGCAGGATGATGCCCAACCCTCCACAGGCTCCACTCCCGGGCTTGGCATAAGGTAAGCCCTGGTTATACCAGAATGTCAGGGTTGGGAGGGCCAGTCAGGCTGAAGGGGGCAGCTGGAAGGACATCGATAAATAGTCCCTAGACAAACAAAAAAAAACAAGGAGTTAACAGTATGTTGAAGTCCATTTATTATTTGTTCCAATTCATCCAGTTTAGTTATTTTATTGCCCATTTTTTGTATCTTCTCAAAAATTAAATGAGCACAGAATGACATTGGTCTTTAGGCAGTATCTTCTTGCTCTCCCTCACTTTCACAACTCCCTGAAATATTTTTCTCCTGCTCAGAATCAGTGGTTGAAATGTTCTGTACTCGTAAGGAGTTAATATTTTTACCAAGAGTTCTTGTATTGTCTGGGTACAATTCCCTTCACCCACATTGTTATAATTTTTTCCCTTCCTTCCTTCCTTCCTTCCTTCCTTCCTTCCTTCCTTCCTTCCTTCCTTTCATTTACATGTTGTAATAAAGAAAAAAACATTACTTATTGCAGCTGGTGTTTTTTGTTGAGGTTCTTGTCTTTGGTGCTTCGGGGTCACTTCCTGGAGAGCTGGGGTGCCACTTTTTAATTCTTGCTGTTTAGTTCTCTGTGCGATTATTTGAAAAATCAGGTCACTTCCTACTAATCCTTTACCCATATCCTTCTCATACAACTGTTGATTTCCCTCTCGAGTAGTTTCCCCAGTTTTTTGTGGTATTTGAAATTCTTCCTCATTTTTTTAACTGTCTCATAACTATGGCAGTTTTCATCTTTTTTACAATAGGTTTCTTTACCTTGTGCTTAGCTTGTGTCATTATACCAAACAAACCGAATGCCTTCACTTCTTTTTTAAATTGCTGGGCTTCTAAACTCCAATCAGAATGAAACATACATTCATAGTTACAAATTTGTTCCTCAGAGCTGCAAAAGCTATAAATGAAAAATCCTTTAAGATAGCGAGTTTTTCAGCATCCTGATACCTTAGGTATTGGAGGTAGTCTGACAGCTACTGACTATCATACTCCTACCTCCACCATCTTTGTTCTTGATTGTAACAGCATTAACTGTGTGTATCCGGCACACAGACAGCATTCGAACTGCAGTCAATACACATTCCTTTGTATTGAGAATGCCATACTTTCAATGGCAAGCACTACCTAGTCTCAATGTCACACTCTGCCTTGTCCCCAATATATGCCAGGCAGTCCTGGTAGTACAGAGGCACACCCTCCTTCACCACACCCCCATCCCTCATGTCCATTTGTACGTGTCAGTCTTCCTGCCCCAAATCATAATCCACTGCCATTCTGTTGTACCCTAATTCCTCACCATGCTCCATATCATGCCTTATTTACACCTAGTCACCATTGTTTTTCATTGCATTATAGTAGATCTTATCTGGATTCCTATTACTTCTTGTCTGCTGTAATTGTATTGCTTGCTCCCTTTTCCCTTCCCACAGGACACATCTGGAAATGAGCTTTTATTTACTTAGTATGCCTTTCTAGTACCTCTTTTAAATAAATAAAATAAATGATTGCCTATGTTTGCACTTCAGGTGTGGGTTGCAGTAGGTGGTAAGAATCAGTTTTGCAGATGAAATTATACAGTAAGACTTGCTTTCAGTTTTTACTTCCTGGTTTTATTTGTGAAAGCAGGTTCTAACACTTTTTAAAAATTTTGTTTAAAACTTCCTTTTTGAAAAGAAATGTGTTTCCAAAACACCAAAAGCACCACCCTTGGGACCAAACCTGAGTCAGTTTTAAAATCCTAACCGTTTTATAGCTACTGATGAGCAAAAAAAACTGTTCTTGCACTCGCAGGCTCAATATTCAGAGTTTGCGTGGGCGCTAACTGGTGTTTGCCCATGCAAACTGCACTTTGCACTGATGCCCAATATTCAAAGGGCTCTGCTGCACTGACAAACAGGAGTAGTGCCCGCATAAACCAAATGGGGGATATGCAAATAGTGGGACAGGGATAAGAATATCAGCGCAAGCCAATATTCAGAGGATTTCAACAGCACAAGAAGGTTTGTGTGGTCCTTTTGTGCTGTGAAATACTGCTGATGAAACTATCCTCTTATTCTGTGCAACCCTAGCGGCTGCAAGAGGTGATGCAGCCAACAAGCCGCTTGGCCACTGGGGGAGCATACCTGCCCCTGTGGTCCATTGCACACCCCTCCCCCACTGATCCCCTGCCTAGACATTAAAATAAAAGTTCCTGGTGTCATTGGTCCCCCCGATCCCCAGCCCCATAATTGTTAATACCACCCCTGGTGCTAGTGGTCCCCACCTCTGATTTCCAGCCCCATAATAATAATTAAAATCCCTGGTGCTAGTGGTCCCCTCCTTCCCTTGGATCCCAAACCTATAATTATTAATAACATCCCTGGGGCCAGTGGTCCCCTCCCTCTGATCTCAGCCCCGTAAATATTAATAATATTCTTGATGCTAGTGGTCCCCTCCTTCCCTCTGATCACAACCTTGTAATTATTAACAACATCCTGATGCTAGTGGTCCCCCCATCCCTCTGACTCCCAGCCCAACATAAAAGTCTTTATCCCTGTTGGTAGTGGTCTTCCCCCCAATCACCTGCCTGAAAGTAAAATCAACCCCTGCCTGGTGTCCAGTGTCCCCCCCTCAAATCCCCCACTGACCTGACCTGTATCTATCCTGCTGCAGGTGCATATAGCAACCAGAACAGCCCTCCTCACACCTCCTCAGCCGGCCACCATATGCCCAGGCAGGGAGTGCACCTCTTATTTATAGGACAGGGCACATCACCCAGTTCTATAAATAAGAGGCACACTCCCTGCTGGGACATACAGCAGTTGGCCAAGGAGGTGTGAGAGAGGGCTGTGCCAGTCGCTGTATGCACCCACAGCACCGCAAATACAGATCAGGTTGGTGGAGGAGTTCTAGGTGCTGCAAGGGGGGGTGCTGGATGCCAAGTAGGGGTTGTTTTTACTTCCAGGCTTGTGATTGGGGGGGACCCACTACCACTAGGGATAAAGAATTTTACATTGTGGACGAGGATCGGAGGGGGGGTCAACTAGCACCAGCGATAACTCAGCTGCATGGATTGCGGAGGGGTGGCACTGTGCTACCTGTCTCTGCTACCCATGCAAATGGGCCCATAATGGGCATGGAAATGGCCCCTTAGTGCCTTGCGTGCCCAGTGAGCTCATTTCCATGGGTACCTTTGAAAATTGTTAATAGCGCTCCAGCAAGTTCAACTCCTGAGCCCAACTTCTGTAGCCATGTCAGAGCAGCACTACCTGACTTAGCACTGTGCTGATGTGGCCCTATATTCAGTCAGGTAGCACCTGACTGAATATAGCATTCTAGGATCCCTGGGCAATAGCAAGGTGTAGCACAAACATCTGCGCTACGATTTGCACCTATTTGAATATCAGGCCCCAGGTGTTGGTTGTGGTAAGTGGCAGACATCACTTTTGCAAATGAAAACACAAAGTAAAACCTGCTTTTACAACTTTGGAAAAGTGTTTTTTACTTCCTGGTTTTATGGGCAAATATGGCTTAACATTTTCTTTTTATTTTGTTATATTGTATTTTATTTTTTTAATTTCCATAATACCACAAGTACCACCCTTGGGACCAGATCTAAAAAAACACAACCATTCTTTAGTTACTGATAGGCAAAAAACCCTTATTCTTGCACCCAGGTGTCAATTTCAGCAGTTGTCAAAAAACATTCTTGCATATCTGCTTTTTTATATGTGGAACTGTTTTTTTGGTTTTTGTTTTTTTTTATTTTCTGGTTTCATTTGCAAAAGCAGTTTTGCACTTGCAGCAGTAGTTTTAGACGTGATGAATGAGCAGCTGGTCTCATCCTACCATTGTCTTTTATTCTATATACAACATTATTTTTTGATTGTCCATTCCCAAAACAACAAAAGCACAACCCTTGGGACAGTATCTAATGAACCTTAAATGTTCATGTTTCAAATCTCAGCCATTTTGTAGTTACTGATGAGAAAAAAAAATTTTTCTATAATTTTTAACATTTTGCCTCTCTATTGAACAAAAAACTATATAACCGAATTTCATCAAATATGGCAAGTCTCAAGATTTTACTTCAAAGGGCATGCATAATAACTGTCAGGTCCCTACATCTAAATACAGCCTAGTAAAAAGCACATAAAAATTAGATTTTCATACAGAATTTTCATGCAGAAATTAGGGTTACCACCTGTCCTGATTTTTGCAGGACAGTCCTGATTTGGGCAGCTGTGTCCTGCAAAAAAACATGATAAACACTTCATGTCCTGATTTTATAGTAGAGAAAATATTTTCTGACTTTCCACTAAATGTTGTAGAAAACTACAATACCTTAACTAAAATACCTTAAAATGACCATAAACAATGGAAGCAACTAAGAAACTACAATACTCGGCCTTAATTCTGATTGTATAGAGAAAACGAGCCTGTTGCATTGGTTCAGGTTACGTACTGTCCTATGAAAAATCATGTTTCATTAAGAAATGTTACACTTTGGGCTTCTTAAAAGAGGATAACCCTAGAAAAATATGCCTTCTCAACCCTAACTACAGTACAGTACAGTGGCACTACCATGCCACTGCAATAGAGTATCTAAAGCAACATTTTATAAAGCACAGTGACTGTATCTACCACCAGGAATGTTTTGTGTGGGCACAGGAGTTTTGCCCATGTCTTCAGCAAGAATAGCCACACACCCTAAATGGTCAAGCTGTTTCCTCCTTGCTTAGGGCTCTCTCTATCCTCATCCCATCTCCTCAGGCTGTTAACACCCACCGTTACCCCTATGGGTACAAAAGATGGTGCACTCATACAGTAAAGTACCTGGGCTGGATTCACAAAAAGTTTTAAGACTAAGTCCTGCACCACAACTCCAGTTGCAGACCGAACTCTCTGCAGCTGCAGAGGTTGCTATTCTCATCTGAAGCACTTGCAGAAGATGTAAAATTTTTCCACAGTAGTGGGGATTTCTGTAGCAACACCACCCACAAACCACTGTAAATCATGGAGCCAGTCATAAACCGGCTCCACTTTTGAGAATACAGTAGCTGTGGGAGAAACTGCAGTTCCGCTAGTGGCAACCCACTTGTGCCAAGTTTTTCCCTGCAACTGCAGGATTTAAAGAGCTTTGAGAATCCAACCCCCTGTGTATAAGCCATATTCAAAAGTCTAGACTGCATCGTGCAAGTGCCTGCGCTGTGCAGCTCAGATGCGCCGGCACAAAATAATGGCATACTCAGAAGATGCGCCATGAGATGCAATTGCACATGTCTGGGTGAATATCCCGAATATGCATGATGGCGCAGTGGGAGATGCGCAGTGTGGCAGGTGGTCTGAGCCCTATGTGGAGCATGGGGAACTGCGCAATAGGTGGCCACATGTGTGGTGCACAAAACTGCAGCATTCAGCCATGATATGCAAATGGCCTCATTGCACATTTCGAGCCCATTCCCCACATGCACAGTTCATTGCTGGAATGTATTCAGGCCATTTTTATAACCCATGCATGTTAATTTTCAGCTTTACAGGGTTGCCCCACCACCCCACAAAGGTGAACAGGAGGTATTGCAGCCTAGTAGGCAGGTGTGATGGAATGTTTGTGTGGGTGGGTGGGCTGCATTGGCCTGGATACAATGCTATTACCAATAGCCATGTACAGCATCAGACTTGGGTACAGGGGCCCACCTGGACAGTGGCCACAGGGGCCCACCTAGACAAGCAACAGGGAAGGGCAGAGGGTGACATTCTGATCAGTATACCACATGCATGTGATACACCAGCTCCATATGCAGCGTACAGTCAACTACAGTGCCCCACATACACACCCCCCGTATGAGAGGAACTTGTTGATAACTGCAAGAAATGGCAGTGGGCAAAGGGTGACCAGGTTCCTGAGTGGGTGGGTCCCACCTGTGTGCACCGATGGTGTATCACCATGTGTTAGTGCCACAGGTCAGTCCCTGGTCTGTGCCAGGCTGCCACATGTACCACCAGGCTACCTGGGCACTGTTGCCCCAGATGTCACCCTGGGTGTATGCCACCACTGGGTGGTGCTCTACAGGCCACATGGATGCAGGCCATGGCCCCTAGTACATGTGTTGCAGTGTGGCCATTTTCTCCACTGGTGTGCTAGAGGGCACCCATCAGGACTGGCATGTGGCAGCTGGGTATCTACATCCAGGGTACAATGTAGGGGATGGCTCTTTGGGCAGTACCTGTGGCTTTTGGTACTTCTGTCCTGGCATGCCCTGTACCCAAGTCTGACTCTGTACATGGCTATTGGTAATAGCAGTGTCAGTGGTTCAGTAGGTAGCACACTCGTCTCTGAGGCTGGGAGATCAGAGGGCTGTGGGTTCAGTTCCCACACCTGGCACTTGGGTTAATAGCCCAGTACTGACACTGTAGTGCAGCATGAGAGGGGTGCTGCACTACTGAGGTGCCGTCTTTTGGATGAGACGTTAAACCAAGGTCCCATCTGCCTGGATTGGTGGTAGTTCAGGTGGATGTTAAAGATTCCATGGCACTTATTGAAAAGAGTAGGGGAATTTCCCCAGTGTCCTGGCCAAATTTTCCGCATTCACTAAAAATACCACCAACAGCTTAATCTGGTTCAAGGTCAGTTGGCATTCATCTGTATACCCCTTCCCCGGGTCATGCCTGAAAATAGGAAGGATTTGTCTAGTGCTTTTACGCGTTCAACAAAAACTAAATAAATAAAAATAAAATGACTGCTGTGTATGAGTGCCTGGAGCACGTCCTGTTGCACCTCCAAGGGCTGTCTCAGGATGGCCTGTCTGCAGTTCTGTGGTCTTCCTGTGGGTGGCTGGCCAATTTAGGCCATCCTTTTGTCTGTCTAACTTTGCGCAGCACATTTCTGGGATATGCCGCAGATGCTCCACACATTTTGGCTGAATATACAGATGCACGATATATTCCTGTACCTGCCCCCTTTTTTTGTGCCGCATACATTATTTCTGCACAATCGTGCATTTGGAAGTGCATGACACATCTCTCCCTTTCGAATATCATGCTTCCGTGCATTTTCTGGGATGCACCTCGCATCTCCATTTTGGGCCACACATCTCCTTTGAAAATGTGGGCCAGTGTTTAAATTCAAACAGCAAGAAAATCTGCAAAAGACACTGTTTGATTTTGGGTACTGCCTACTTAGAGAACTGAATATGCCATTCTTTGTAATCACTTGTATTTGGTCCCATAACTTTGGGTAGTGGCACCACTTCAGGAGCAGAAATGCATTGCCATTTTGTTTGCACCATTACCCCTGGTTAGTGTAATAAAAAATAATCAATTATGTGTACTTAATTATTCATGAAGCCAAGAAACTCTCTGATTAGCTGCTGCTGTACTGGCCGTTAATCCCATAAAACTGCTTGATACCGCTCAGCATACCTCTCAACTGTACCACATTACGAGGAACGTTCCTCATTTTACTTCACTAAAGCTCCCTGTTCCACATTGTGAAGACTTGTCCCACATTCAGTGTTAACATTTTAAAGCAAAAATCTATTGTAAATGATGTAAAAAATATATTATTCAATTAATAACAGGCTTTCTGAACATAAATGCAAACATTGTAACAGTGTTCTGAGCTTCTTAGGTCAAGATTGATCAAGTATTCCACATTTTGCTCATTTGTTCCACATTTTGAGAGGCAGTGTTCCACATTTGGGGGACAAAAGGTTGAGAGGTATGCAGCTCAGATCAGTGTAAATGTTTTTGTAAACTTTCTCTTTTAAAACAAATGCCATCCCAGAAAAATGAACAGTATTATTTACTATAGTTCCCACAGGTTGTGTAGGCCTAGGAAATCCATGCTTTCTCTGCTACTCTTTGGTGTTCTAGGCAGCATATCTCTGCACATGGGCCAAACAACATACAGATTCTGGTTAGTACTCCATCGAGGAGGCTATGACTCCAACTTTCCCACTTTGGACACTCCCAAGGTTACAGCTATTGAGAGTATAAATGACTCACCAGCTTCTGTCAATGTGTGTCTTCAATACCTGGCCAGCCTTCCTTTTACAGCACTTAGAGAGTTTCATGATCTTCAGCATGGAGACCTTTACAGATATTTACAAATAAGCTGATTTATATTAACTATGGGGTCATAAAAAAACTAGCCAGTTCACAGTCTGAACTGGACAAAAAAATGTTGTTTCAGGTAGTAGTCGTAGGGGTAAAAAATCCAGTTTGTTGCAGACATTTATAAGGTCCTGGGAGCTCTCGGCTGAGGGGCTACTACTTAATGCTAGTCGCCTGAAATGGAAGACAAAAAGCAGGGAGAGTGTTAATATGAAACACTGGACAGCTAGTTTGAAAGGAGGATGAAAATTCATCTCCTTCCAAACCTGGAGTGAATTTAATTGGAAAATTTTAATTAGATGCTCTAGGCCCTGACCATAACTAGGCATTATGGCACAACCCATTTGGACCTCTATTGGAGACAGTGTGATGGGGTGGGATCCCATCGCCACATCCTTTGGGTTTGTCCCATGTTGCATACATTTTGGCAGGGGCTACAGCAAGCAATGCCGACTATTCTGGGGAAGCAGATCCCTGATACTGTTCAGGATGTGGTGCCAGGGTTCCCCTCACTGCTAGGGGGCCCTAAGAGCAAACAGAAGTTGGGTCAATTTTCGAGAGTGGCTGTCTTAAAATGTACAAGGATTCATTGCTTAGTCCCCAGGTCCCTATGCTGCAACAATGTCAACCAAAAATACAAGAGTTGGAGCCCATGAAATGGATAATGGGGGAACTCCAACTGAGGAGGAAGCACTTCCTTGATATTTGGACCCCGTGGCACCAGACCATATTACCTTTCTCTGCGACACCCACAGTAGACGAGCAGCCTGGGTGATCTAAGATGTGGCAGTATCACCTTTTTCCCCTATACAAGTTTCTTGGACTGTTGCTGGACATTATTTGACATTTCACTCTTGATGTAGCTTTATAGCTTGAGGATTACTGGCATAAGTTCCATATCACGAACTGGAATGGCAGATCTGGACTATGAGGGAGTACCTCAGGAGTTAGTTACAGTTATAGCTGATATGGTTGCTTCTTTTGTTTTGCAGCATATTTTCATTTACCATCAAGTCTTTTTTGCAGGCCATTGCTAGCCAATACTGGTTCACTGCACTACAGTATTTCAGTGTGCTATGAATAAACCTGAAATTTAAAACAAATGCTCTTTTTCCCCCTTCATAAACATTATTAGACTTATAATGACAATAATGTCATTACAGGCTTCCATTTCCATGGGCTTAATGCCCTTGCTGTGTGGTTAATGGCCCTCAGGTGTGCCCTTGGGCAATCAATGTCCCCAGCCTATTGCTCAGGCATTAT
Source organism: Neoceratodus forsteri (assembly GCA_016271365.2). Classification (NCBI taxonomy): domain Eukaryota; kingdom Metazoa; phylum Chordata; order Ceratodontiformes; family Ceratodontidae; genus Neoceratodus; species Neoceratodus forsteri. Next base: position 618,201,782 of record CM028133.1, read on the forward strand.
CGCATTACTGCTTAAATGGCACTTTCTCTGATCCACCTTGCCATATCTGAACCATAGACTTGTATCTGCATCTTTCTGGACACTCTGTTGTAGACCATCTTTTGAAAGGTCCAGTATGTCTATACATCCATACAATTTGTGGCTGAACTTGCATCAAAAAATTGCTGCAAATTCAATTTCATCAAACAATTGCAATTGCAATTAAATTTACATGTTTAAGGAAACTGCAGCATATTATGACTTTCTTCTTGGAATGGGGTGCATTTTAAAACATAATAGGACATGGGGATCTAGATGCTTACGGAAGGACACAAACACAATTTGTATATGTATCTGCCCTTTGGAAACTCCAGCCCACAGTCTTTGCCTGTGTACTTGGTCAAAAGAGCGCTTCAAATATAGCACTGTAAGAACCGCACTTCATAAAGCTCATAAGCCTTGATAGCGACAGAGGTAGGATAGTGCATACTAATTACTGGTACCCCTGTAGCTGTCAAGGCAGAAGAGGATGGAATGAAGGAACTGAAAGTGTGGTGGCTGGCTGTGCTGCCCCTGTGGTGAAAAGGCTTAAGGCTTGAGCAGCTTGGGCAACATGGAGCCGGAGACCAGGGTTCTGTTTCTGGTCTCCCAGTTAGTGGTTCTTTCATCTTCCCCTCACCCGTAGTGTTTTTTTATTTATATTTTATCTCAAAAATGAAAGACTCCTCCCAAGTTTCTTCCCATTCCTATGTTCCCCATGAGAACTGAATGTTTTAACATCAGTGGGTTCAGGGGCAGATACCCCCCCACCCGCAAAAACAAAATGTATATTTTATGTTTTCACTGTGGTAGCGATTGTCGGCTACCATTGGTGCTATTTCTTCCGGCGGTGTTTTGGGATGGTGCTGCTCTTGACAGTGCTGTTTTTGCAGTGCACTTGTTGATGGCACTGTTATTGATTTTGCCGTCTTGCCTAGTGCCCTTTGTCTGTGTCTGTATAAATTGTACAGTCTGACCCTTTGAAGCATTGCAACCATGCTGACAATGCTGGCTGCCACTATCTCTCCTGCTCATCTTTGGCTATGAGTTGTAAGGGTGATCAAAGCAGAGGGAAAAGTGACATGAGAAGGTAGTAGCCAACATCATCAGCCTAGCAGCAGTGCTTCAAAGGGCAAGATCACAGGATTTGAACAGGTGGAGGTACATATCATTGGCCCTGTTTTCAAGAATATTTATCCCATTATGTGCCTATGATATAACTATTTTGAAAATATTGTTTTTCACTGCAGTAACTGGTGGAAGTGGGTGGATCTTAGCAGCTTAGCAGTTGGATGGAGAACTGAGGTCAGGGCAGGGGAGTTCCAAAATGGGCAGGGATATGTTGTCTGGTTTTGGAGGGTAGATGGAACAGGAGATAATTAATCAATATTGGTGGCAGAGCAAAAAGGAGGGACAGAGATGGAACAAAGGGGAGAGGGTGTACCAAAAAGACAGGATAATGGACAAAAGGAGTGGAAGGAAAGGGATGGACTTTAAAAAGGAGGGGGTGATGGAGCAAAGGTGGCAATGTGATAGAAAAGTGGTGATGATAGAAGAAAGGAGGTAGAACATAAAAGGATGATGGAGTAAAAGGGAAAGGAAGAAATGAAATAAAGTCAAGGGATGATGGGTGAAGGGAGGAAGATGAATGATCGAGGTGGAGGATGATGGAACAAAAGGGGAGTTAGAAGAACTGGAGGAGACAGGAACCAAAAGAGAGAGAACGGAAACATTGTTGGTAACTGAAGGTGAGACTGATACAAAGGGGTATTCAGGGGAGCAAAGGGAGATCATTTATCCTTGGGTCACCTCCCCCAGTGCCAAGTAGAGAAATCAGTGCAACTACCATGTGCACTTTGAGGCCACCAAATGTTTGAATTTGAGCCTGTAGCCACTGAATTATTCATGCAAATAAGTTTAGCAGTATCACCAATGTGTCCAGGGCACAGAAATTACAGTGAAGCCACCAGGATGAAATGCAGTGTCATAGTTTCCTGTGTGACAAAAGGGATTAACTCCCATTGAAATTGCCTTGTTTCCTGCAATAACTCTGCTGTAGAATTGTGTTGCATCTTGGCACGTTTCACCGTAGTTGTGATGCTCTCTGTATTCTTTGCCTGGCATTCTGCCTGTCCATCGCCTCTCACCCACCGTTTGTCTGTCACCATATTCTAGCCTCAGTCTACCCTCAATGTCCGAATCCTGCCCCCAAGCCCACAATGTTTGTTTCAGTGTGCCGATCCCATGAATCCAACTCTGGTCACCCAGTGTTTTTAAACTCTCTTAATTTATAGCACTAATAATAAATTGTCATTAGTACTGTAAACTTGATCATTGATTTTGGAGGATATATAGATATATAGCAGTGTCAGTGGCTCAGTAGGTAGCACATTCGCCTCTGAGGCTGGGAGATCAGAGGGCTGTGGGTTCAGTTCCCACATCTGGCACTTGGGTTAATACCCCAGTACTGACACTGTAGTGCAGCATGAGAGGGGTGCTGCACTTCTGAGGTGCCGTCTTTCGGATGAGACGTTAAACCGAGGTCCCATCTGCCTGGATTGGTGGTAGTTCAGGTGGATGTTAAAGATCCCATGGTACTTATTGGAAAGAGTAGGGGAATTTTATTTTGCAAAGAAAACATAACATCAGGCATAAATAAGCAAGTCCAACAGAAATAAAACAGCAAACAAAAACATACAGTATTCATACAGACACTGAAAACAAATCAGAAAAGGAAGAAAAGATAAGAAAAACAGTCTTCACAGTCTAATAGTAGACATATAATACTAATGCAAAAAATCAATATGTTTCCACAATAACTGAAAGCGTTGTAAAGAAAGTTGTCGGTGTTCCAATTCCATTATATTCAACAAAGCTGTTTCTATCTGCAGTATAATAGAATGTGGTAAGGTTGGAAGCTGCTGTAAAACATATTGACACCGTACTTGCCACAGATAATATTTACACATGGCTAAAATAACCTGTAAAATACTATGATGAAATCTATTCCATGGTCCAGGAAAGTCACCTAGTATCAGTGTTTGATAGGTGATTCTACTGAGAAACGGCCATTGCCACTTGTTAGCTAACGTTTTCCAAAACAAAAGGCATCCATACATTCAAAAGAGAAATGAGTCATTGTTTCTTCTATGTGAGAGCAAGAAGGCTTAGGGAAATACTGTTCTTGAGAGGACTTATGTTTCAAATTTCCTCGGACATTCAACCTACCATGGCAACAAAGCCAGGTGACATCCCACATATGCTGTGGGATTCGTTTATCATGAAGAAATGATAAAGCATATTCCATACGAGATGGGGTACATTCTGGAAACAGTAACACTGGTTTCATAACATTTACAAAGGTGTTATAGAGCTGTTTTCTAGTGAGCGTCATGATGGATGATTTGCTCAGTTTCCAAAATCGTAATTTACGGAAACTGTCTATGGCATAGGATGGGATATTGAAAGTACAGGAATGTCTGGGTGGGAGAGTATCCCATTTATCTATAACTGAGTGCATAGCACTGCTAACCCAAGTATCACAAGTGTGGGATGTGTAACGTATGCTGTGAGAAAGATGAAAAAGAAAGAAAGAAAAAAAGCCATGGGGTGAACCGTCCGAAGCCCCCCTTGTTGTACTGGTAAGTAGGTGATGTCTCTTTTTACAGGATTGAGTCGACTGCCCCATATCATCTGGAAAAAAATACTAAAGAGTCTCGTCTCTAAATGCTGGGGGGGCATAAACATAACTGAGAAATAAAAAAATGGGAAGTAAAAATTTCTTGATTACCAAGACTCGTTTCTTCTTCCCCAATTTCCAAGTTTTCCATAGGTGTACCCTAGTCTCCCCAATAAGAAGTCACTTTTCCCAATTATATGTCGCCACATCCACAGCGTTGAACCACACACCCAATATTCGTTGTGGAGAGGTGCATGTCCGAATGCCACCCACCTCTGGGATAAATGTGGAATCTGTTTCTAAAGGGATGGATACACTCTTCTGGAGGTTAAGGGTCCCACCTGAAACCAAAGTAAAATTCTGAAAGATCTGGACAGCCCCGGTCTCCATACTCTTTATTATGGACAAATAAAACAACATCATCTGCATATGCTGAAATCTTTACCGGGAACAAAGTAGAACTGGGTGCTAACCTTACGATTTGTGAATCTCATTTAATTTGTCTAATAAGGGGGTCTAAAGCAAAAGTATATAATAAAGGGCTTAATGGACATGCCTGTCATATCCCAACTTTCTGGGACAAATTATCTCCCAAAAATCCATTGATCAAAGGAGTAAAACTAGCTATGGAAAATATACGAGCAAGCCACTTGAGAAAACGTCCAGAATACCATACAGCTTCATGATCTGAAACAAGTATGAGTGATGCACTGAATCAAATGCTTTCACTTGATCCAAGGAGAGGACAAAACCCATAATGTGATTTGTCTGTTTTGCTTCAAAAATGTCCCTGAGCAGGAACAGATTAGTATGGATTGAGCGACCAGGAATAGCACAAGATTGTGAAAGGTCAATAATCTCAGGTGCCAGTTGTTGCAATCGAGTACTAAGTAGTTTAGCCAGAATTTTATAGTCAGTATTAAGAAGGTAAAGAGGTCTTCAATTCTGTAGAGAGCATTTATCCCATTTTTTATAGGTAAATTTCAAAAAGGACAATCCAAAGTCAGAAATCTCATCCCTTCCCTGTAAGACATAATTATATACTTGGGTTAATGTTCCCACCAAATCAACCCGAAATGTTTTATAAAATTCATGGGTAAGGCCATCCGGACCAGGGTCTACTCCTAACTTAAGTTGAGAAATGGCACGAGCCACTTCCTCCTGCGTAATGAGGACTACTAAGTCACTTGCATGATGTGCAGAGACCTGTGGAACAGGTGCCGTAAAAACTGCTGACAAGACAGTCGGACTAAAGGGCGGATTGCTAAATTGAGTCTTTAAATGGGAGGTTGCAATGGAGAGCATGCCTGAACTAGAGCAATCAATATTACCCGCTGGGTCATAGAGACCCTGCATAACCGTAGCATGCATCCGATCTTTATAGGCAAAAAACGGATTTGCGGAGGGGGAAACCGAAGTACCCACTCTCATTAAAATTCTAAGGTACGGGCGCTATTATATTCATGGGCAAACATGCAGCGTTGGACTTTTTTGATTTGTGAGGAATAATCAATAGGGGAAGAAATGGAATTTGACAAGAGTTTATACAATTGATTCCTATCATCCAAATATGTAAGATATTTATCCTTGGCCATACGTTTTCCCATATTCTGAAAAAACATCCATAAGTCCATTTTTGTGTCCTTCCACCATGTCCATACGGAATCATAACAACAAAGGACAGAAATCCGTGCTCGAAAGAGGGACCAGACTTGTGCCTGAACAGGAAGATGGGAAAACAGTGAATTGTTAAGTTTCCACTGGGTCGAGGTAGAGAAAAAAAACGGAGAGGCCGATCCCAAAGAAAATGTCCCAGTTAACAAGTGATGGTCCGAAAGCTCCGTGGGGTGAAGTGAAATCTGATGTGGGATACAATAACAGGAGGAAAAGAAATAGTCAATCCTAGTATGGTAAATGGATCTATAATAAGTATATCCAGCATCAGATTTCAGTGTACAATATGCATCAGTTAAGTTAGCATCTTTCACCAAAGTACATAAAGCATGGGAGTCACAATATATTTTTTTTTCCCGCTGCTGTTCTGCAAGAAATATCTATTGAGCAGTTGAAATCACCACCCCAGATAATATGTTTACGGCTACAGAGATAAGGTTTAATGAGATCTAGTAAACTGATTCTGGCAGCTTTGGTTTGAGGAGCATAGAGGTTGATAATACGAAGGGAATGGCCTTGAAATGTACAGTCAAGAATCAAAGCTCTACCTGGAAAAATGTCTATAGTACGTGAGATGGAAAAGGCTGTAGATGTAAACAGGATAGCTATACCATCTGCCAGATCCTCCCCAAAAGTCCAATACGAGGGACCCCAGACCCAACCCCTCTTAATTTGCGTAATATCAAAAAGAGTTGCCAGGCGGGTTTCTTGGAGTAAGAGAACATCAGTATGGAGGGAGGCAGCAAAATGAAAAAAGCTATCCGTCTTTTGTAGTTCTTCAAACTACAAACATTAAATGAGGAAAGCCGAATGGTAGCCAGAGTTACAAATCAATCAGCCACTCCCATCTGTGACAGCCATGTTTTTACGCTTTTTACTCCCCTTCTTTGTTCTGGTAACTTTTTTACGGACAACATCTGGAGGTCTGGAACCAGTAACTTCCATATCCGATGGTAGAACAGAGGCTTCTGAATCGCCATCTGAGTCCTCCCCACCCCCTTTTAAACATTCAAAAGCATTGGAAAGGGGCACCTCGCTAACTTTTTGTGATTTGCGAGTGGTCGCCCTAGTAATCCGTCTGCTTTGTGTAAAACCATCCAAATCCGCAAGAGGTGGGTCAGTGGTCTGAGTGGTAGTAGGGTGTGGGGTGGTGTCCACCACATCCTGAGTATGGAGAGGGGCATCTGTGGCAGTAGGGGATGAAAACTCTACCTGGGAAGCTACTGTCACTATGGGAGGAGTTTGAGGGGGGCGAACAGGCTTCCGTGGGGTCCAAAACAGTGACAGGGGTAGTAATCTGTTCCTGTGCCTTGTCTTGTGCTTTCTGGACTAAAATGTCAGGATTCCAACCCTCACTGCGGTTCTTGCTGGCCTAGGAGCATTGATGGTAGGCATGTCCCTTCTCGTCACAGAGACTGCATTGAAAAACGTTGTCACAGGACACACTAGGGTGTCCATATCCCCCACATAAACCACATTTCAACATATCACAAGTGCTGCTGAGATGTGTGTGAGCACCGCACTTGAGGCAGGCCCTAGGTTGGCCCCCGTAAAAACAAACGCCTCTATCCTTGCCCAAGAAAAAACTATTAGGGAGATGTACCACCTCTGAGTTAACTTGGAAAAGTTTAACACAAAATTTCCATCCACCAGTCCATAGGCCTTCCCCATCAATAATAGCTTCTGGGGGGGGGACAAGACTGTACACCTATTTTGTAACCAGTGGTAAATATCACCCACACTCACACCTTCATTACGAAACATAACAGTGACAGTGCATACTGCGGGTTTAGTCAAGGGGATCACATAAAAGGGTGTCCATAAAGGAGTGTGTTTCAAAGTTGCGTATTTGAGCCAAAACCTGTCCAAACCTACATTAGTTTTGAAGCTAATATCAAAGGTTTCTTCACCTGATATGTGAATCAATGCATAGATGTCTGAGGCCTGAAAATGCATAGAACCTTTCAATAGAGTTCTAGCAACATAATATTGGTCTGGGAAGTCATTAGCCCCCATAGCGAAGGCAGACAGCATTACATCTGGGGGCCTGCTCCAATTTGTTTTTAAAGAGATCAGAAAGAACAGGACCCCTACCTGAGGATGGAGGCAAAGCTAAGGGGGGAGGTAGGGCAGGAGGCAGAGATAGAGCTGAGGTGCCTTCTCCAGGATCATCTAGTAGAGGCGAGGACACCTGAACAGTATTAGGGAGAGGCATAGGTAGACTAGAGCTGGAAGCAGAAGTCTGCCTGGGTGCAGCAGGGGGACCCAGTACTCTGTATAGCAGGAGCTATAGGGGAAGGGGGCGAAACGGAGCAAGAAACAGGCAACTCCCTAATAGGCACAGTCAACTGGGGGGGTTGGTCAGAAGGGTGGGAAATCGTTGAAACCGCAGTTTCCCTAGGTATGGTACAGACATCCACCCCCACATGTGAAGCCACAGTCCCCTCCATAGTGGAGACATGTATATTATCCACCAATTCTGCATTATCAACAATATCCCCCCAGCTAGTCCCAGAAACAGTAGTATTGGTAGCAACAACAGAGCCTGCAGGGGATATAGGGTCCCCAGAATTAGGTAGCTCGGTGGAGCTCTTGCTGGGTGTTGCAGGCCTGTGTGGGGAAAACAGTACTCCATGTTTGTCCTCATCCCAGGACAAATCTGGTGTCCAGGTGCCCGATGCAGTCCATGTCCAACCTGCGCGAAACAGCACTTCCGAGGCAGTCCAGGATGGTGCATTAAACTCTGGGACATCCCACAAACTGAAGTGCGTGCTGATTAGTGCGGCAGTGATAGTGGCAGCCTGAGAAATCATCAGCATAGGAACCGCTGTAGAGGGCAAGTCGGTAACTCCCAAATGCGACTCTAGAGCCGCGCTAGCTATCCCGAACCCCACGCCGGATGCAGCAGGGGGAAGAACACCGTGAACACATGCTGCTCTCTCCGTACTTGGTTCCGCTTCAGAGGGAGGAATCACTGTAGAAGGCACAGGATGATACTGACGTGCAGTGAAGGTAGGATCTCGTATCACAGGCTGAAAAGGCAGTCTATCCTCCACAACTGGCATAGAATGGGACTCCTCTGTCCCTGAAGGCATAACAGGAGCTGCCGCAGACGGCAGCGCAGTAGTGCAATCCATGACCTCCTCTGAGCAAGGCTGAACACCAACTGAGGTTTCCATGTCAGTGACCAGAGATCCCCCTACTGGCAAGAGTAGGGGAATTTCCCCGGAGTCCTGGCCAAACTTCCCTCATTCACTATAAATACCACCAACAGCTTAATCTGGTTCAAAGTCAGTTGGCATCCATCTGTATCCCCCTCTCCCGGGTCGTGTCTGAAAATAGGCAGAATTTGTCTAGTGCACTTACCCGGTCAACAAAAACTAAAAAAAATAAATAAATATATATTTGTAAAAGTTTTATAAAATGGATTGGGAGAACCCCACTACCTAACTGTTTGAGGAAGGTTGGCAGTGGCACCCATACATTTACCTAAGCCTAATGCCTGGTAAATAAGAAGCAACGGTACCAGCCTACCAGCATACCAAACTCAGTGTGAACTCTCAGTGCACTAAACTTTTCTTTCAGCCACCATGCTGTTTTACCCCTTATCATCACTCCCAGTCACCACCTTCTCCATCCTCCAAACAGCTTCCACAGTCATTTCATTCTCACCTGCCAACAAAAACAGTCCAATTTTTTCTGAAAATCTTTTCTTTCCCTTTTATGTTTTACCAATGAGTCACTCACTCAAACACTTACTCAATGGTCACACCACTCCCATTGCGACCCATTACTAACCAAGCTTGCGCACACAAACAGCACAACTACCACCGTACCTACCCACTCTCAACTGCCTGAATAGTGCTGATCATGGAGATACATGTATTAAAAAAACAAGTAGACAAACAACTGTGTGCTTCTACATGGGGAAGATGAACTTTTCATGTTTAGTCATCATGAGATTATGCAACAGCACCCTCTAGTGACAAAAAACATAGTTCACCAGAGGAAGGACTGTTTTTGTACAGCTCTTTACTATTTTAACTTTTTTATTCACTTTATTTTTTTCTGTCTCTTACTATATCACCTCACTACCCATTTTATAAGTTCAATAAGACACTTCAGGGTGGGCCTTATGCTGTAATAGCCACCAATTCAGGGGTTATAATGCCCTTCACCTCACCTGTTGTGTCAGCTCTACTACACCCCTGGGTGGGTGATTTTCTCAGAATAAGGCCAACCCTGTTGTATCTTATACCATGCATAATTTCAGGCCAGCCCAGCCCAGACCAGGTTTCAGTTACAACTTCAGGCCAGCCCAGACTAGGTTCATGCACAATTCCCAGAATGCTATGGTGGTGGTGCCAGCAGGAAGCCTGTTATGTCATGGAAGTGAGAAGCTCATCTCTCTGGGCAAGCTGGTGTGGCGGCCAGCTGACATTAGTACATTCCCTGCTGACCAACCTCTGAGTAGCATTGTATTGCCTGGAAAGACAGCTTCTCTTTGCTTTCTGATCGAAGCACAAGAGCAGTGTTTGGGTTAGGGACAGAGGAAACTAGAGACAAAAATAATACAAGCATTTGTCAATGCCGAATGTTTGCTTGCTGGCATTGGCATTGGTGGGGTGTGCGTTTGGGTCATCAGGCATAATGGCCATGCCATTTCACCACACCCTATCCTGCAGACACTGACAAGTGTCACGGTGTGCCTTGGGTGTTTGGCCCTTATGCTCACCCCATTCCATCAGGAAATACAGTGAGATGGGTGCAGTATAGGAGAATGGGGTGAACTTTGGGGCCAAAGAGCCCAAGGCACACCTTGATGCCTCTCACTGGCTGCAGGGTGTGGGTGGGGGTGGAATGGTATGAGCATTACAGGCAACAATCCCAAGTCACACCCCTGATGCCTGTCAGTCTCTCCAGGGTAGGGCGTTATGGTCAGAAACCCTAATGCTTCAGGCGTTCGTTGGTATTTTCACTCCAAATTTTCAACATGGGTTTCTTGTGACCCCCACCTTATGAACAGTGGCAATATCAGTTTGTTAGCCGAAAGCTGATTTTGCACAGTGACTACGGCATTTGGAACCACAGGTGTGAAAACACATTTCGAACAAGATATGAAAAATGACAGCTGTACTGTTCATGGGGAGGTGTAAAAAATGCCAATGTTGAAAATCTGCAGTAAAAATAGTAAAAAAAACTGGTGAAGTCACGAGCGTGCATAGAAACTGCGCAATGCACACCCTTAATGTAATTAGTTTGGGGATTTATTACAGCAGATTGTCAACACAGGCATTTTGGGACCTCCACTCATGAACACTGTCACTGTGATTTTCTTAATGTGTCCCAAACAGTGATTTCCCACAGCGACCACGCATTTCTGCACAGAAAGTGTGAAAACACACTTTGGCCATGTTGTGAAAAATGACAGTTGTACTGTTCATAAGGAAGTGTAGAAAAATGCCAGTGGTGAAAATCTGGACTGAAAATATTAGAAATTCATGAACTTACAAGGGTGCGTGGAAACTGCGCAATGCTTGCTCATAACACAGTCATTTTACGGACTTTTTTCAGCAAATTTTTAACATAGCCATTTTAACACCTCTGCTCATGAACGGTCTCACTGTGATTTTCTTAATCTGTCCCGAACATTGATTTCGTACACCGACTGTGCCATTGTGCGCTACATGCGGGAAACACGTTTTGGACAAGATGTGAAAAATGACAGCTGTACTGCTCATACGGAGGTGTGGTAAAATGGCAATGTTGAAAATCTGGAGTGAAAATATTGAAAATTACAACTTAAGAGCATGCGAGGGAACAGCGTAATCTATACCATAAATAGTCATTTGTGGGAATTTTTTTCATTAAATTTTCAACATAGGGTTTTTGGGGCCTACCTCATGAACTGTGACACTGTTGTTTCATAAATCAGTCCCAAAATGTGGTTCCACGCAGTGACCGCGAAATCACCTTTCGGCCCAATTAACAAAATGACAGTGACAGAATTATGAGGTGGGGTCCAAGAACCCATGTTGAAAATTTGTGAAATAATTCCAAAAATGCCTGAGATATGCATCAAAGTTGAAAAATCCTATTTATTCCATTTTACAGCTTACCGGCATTTCCTCAGTTCGCGGTCATCTTTGAAGAGTGCAGACGTTCCCGGTCCACTAAGATTGTCATGCCAGACTGGAGGTAAGTATGGGCTGGGGTGGGGGGATGGGGAGGAAGGGTGCACAGAGGGTAGGCGAGGTGGGGGTCAAGACAGTCAGTGATGGACCATTCTTTCTTTGTAGGTGTTTCTTTCTTTAGGAAGACAACTGGACGCTTGCCATGCTGGAGTGGCCGCATGGCAGCTGCAATTTTTTTTTGGGGCAGCTGAGCCGACGGGGATTGGAGCACCCCTGTCAGCCATAGAGAGCTTTATCATACTGGGGTGGGCTCCCAGCATGGCACCTGGAAGGCTGTTTGGGGGGGCACTGGAGCCAATGGGGGATTGGGCACCCCTGTCAGCCATACTGTGTGTGGGGGGGGAGTGCATGAGCATGCTGGGGTGGGCTCCCAGTGTGCTACTTGTTGGGGGGTAGGAGCTGTCTATGACAGCTCTTGCACTGCAGTGCCAACGTGGAAGCACTTTGCATGCTGCCGGCGGCGGCAGTATTCAAATTGCCTACACACTGCGGCTCATTCTTTCAGCTGTACACCACTGCATTTGCAAACGCCGTCATAGACAGCTCTACATTCATTATGCAGTAATGCTACTGCAAAGGCAGCAGGGCATTGGAAATAGGGAGGCACACCTACGAATTCTCGTATGGTGGAACTATGTTTCTTGCACGTGCATGCAAGCAAACATAAAAAATGACTAATAAATAAAAATGTTGTCATATTTTGTATGTTATATTGTGAAACACAAAGACCAGCTCATTACTGAAAGCATAATACTGTATTTAAGCAAATATATGCAGTAAAGGCAGAAACAGACCCAAAGTCCATCCAGTCTGCCCAGATTTTCTGCTTTTAACCCCACAGCCTACTGTCGGTTGGGGTTTATGCCCTTGGTCAAATTTAGATTTTGCTTGATTTATTTGAAAAGTACTATATTTAGAGTTGCAGAGTCCTGAATATTGTTGAAGCTAGTCTGTGTTTTTGCAGTGACAACAGATTGAGATTCAATATTTCTGCAGTGCTATCACTTTCAGATTTCAGTTGATGTAATATTTATATACCAGTAACACTTATAGGAAGAGAGAATGGTTTAAGCCAAAAGAGATTTCAGTTGATGTAATATTCATATACCAGTAGTACTTACAAGAAGAGAGAATGGTTTGAGACAGGACATGCCAAAACACATAAGCTTCCCATGTGTCTGTGTATGTAACTCTATTACAGCTGCACAGCGTAGCTGTGCTGACATCTTACTGGTACACAGAGAGGGACTGTGGCAGCATGTTACCAGATACCTAGACTGTCTTTCCACAGTGGAGTTGAAGCACGTGTGGTCCTCTCCATTGACCACAGTGCTGTTCCTCCCCCCCCGTCAGGTGCATTATTTTCCTGCACCACACTCACTTCTGGTTCACATCTGGGTTAGGATCTAACACTTGTTTTCCAAGCATGTGGAAGCCTCCCAGCTATCCCCATATGTGTATGTTTCCTTGGTGTCTAAAGGCACCCCCACCCTCTGTCCCTGTATTTAAACATAAAAACATGGAAACATAGAAGGTGATGGCAGATAAGGACCATGTGGCCCACCTAGTCTGCCCCTTTTCCTTACCTAATGCAATACCACATACCCTAGTTGATCTGCGGCTTACCCTTTCTTCCCTACTGCAAGAGTACTCTTATGTGAATCTCATGCATTCTTGAATTCCCCTACCATTTTTGCCCCCACCACATCCACAGGGAGGCTGTTCCAAGCATCCACCACTCTTTCTGTAAAGAAGTACTTCCTCACATTGCCCCTGAGCCTACCCCCTCTAGCCTCATATCATGGCCCCTTTTTCTTAAACACCTTTTTTTCTGAAAGATGTTACCTTCCTGTACCTTGTTTATATCCCTAAGGTACTTGAATATCTATATCATATCCCCCTCTCTCTCATCTCCTCCAGGGAATACATATTAGGTCCTCTAGTCTTTCCTCATATGACTTTCGGTGCAGTCCTTGCAACATTTTTGTTGCCCTTCTATGGCTTGCCTCTATTTTGTTTATGTCCTTACAGAGATGTGGCCTCCAAAACTGGACACAGTACTATAGATGAGGTCTCACTAGTGATCGGTACAGTGGCATAACAACCTCCTTTTTGCTGCTGGTGATACCTCTCCATATGCATCCTAGCATCCCACTGACTCTTCCCACAGCCTTCTCACATTGTTTAGTTACCTTTAGGTCATTAGATATGATTACCCCCAGGTCCCTTTCTTGATTGGTGGCCATCAGTACCTCTCCCCCATCTTTTACTCCTCCTTCAGATTTCTGTGCCTCAAATGCATGATTTCACACTTCTTTGCATTGAATCTTAGTTGCCACACTCTTGAAATTCCATATGTATGTTTCCCTGGTGACTAGTGGCATCCCTACCCTCCATCCCTGTATTCATATGATTCTCTGGTGTATAGTTTTTTTTGTGTAAGTAGTGTAAGTGATGTTTTGTTTTATTTATTGTAACAGTGGTTGTTATTTATTTATTTATTTTGCTTTTGGTAGCTGGGTAAGTGCACTAGGCAAACAATGCCTATTTTCAGGCACGACCCGGGAGAAGACAGTTTACAGACAAAAAATATACATGTGACACAGCACATGAAAGCAGTACAAATCAGAGTAAGAAAACAATGTTTTGATAGTAGATACAAGCACATTGACAAAATGAATAATGAAAGTAAAAGTACTGTGAAATCAAGTTACAGATTGGAATGGGTAACACAGGAAAATAGTTCAAAGGAGATAGGTAGTGAGGTACAGTACAATAAGTGCCAAGACTGTGGAGAGAGAGGGAAAGAAAAGTAGGGAGAGAGGGAGGGGGTAAGAGAGTGGACAGGCTAGGACTAAGAGAGGAGGGGGAAGAGGTATCAAGGAGGTGGATTATCTGGAGATGTAGAAGAGAGCAGGGAGGGTTGAAGGTTCAAGGTGGGTTAAAGCAAGTGCAGGGGTTTATGGTGTGCAAGTGTTCACGGTGTAGTTTCTTAAAGGTAGCATGGGTGGTCGCTTTACGGATAGAGAAGGGTATAGAGTTCCAGTATTTAGGAGCTGTATGAGAGAAGGCGCGTGCACCCATGTTTGTTCTGCATCTTGGAATGTGCAGAAGGGCTTTTTCAGTTGAAAGTTCAGTAGAACAGTAGAAAGATCTGGTAAGTAGGGGGAGTGGCTAAGCTAGAAGGAAGCTACATTTAAAGACTGCCTTAGAAAGTTTCTGCTAATAGCTTGGCAGAAGACACTAGGAGAAAGGACTGCTGTGTGACTGAACTTCTCTGCTGGGACTAAAGTAGAAGAACTTTTGTATTTGACTTTTAATTTAGGGTAAAAAAAACTAACATACAAAAAAAAAGTGTGTGTTTGGGTTAACTGAACTGAATGGGTATCTGAAGAGTTATCTAGGTGTAAATCTCAGGTGACTGAAAGGACTTAACTGCTGTGAGGTTTAAATTACTTGTAGAAAGATCTGGTAAGTAGGGGGGAGTGGCTAAAGCTAGAAGGAAGCTACATTTAAAGACTGCCTTAGAAAGTTTCTGCTAATAGCTTGGAAGAAGACACCAGGAGAAAGGACTGCTGTGTGACTTAACTTCTCTGCTGGGACTATATTGCACTCCTTCCCTCCCCACCCAAAGCTAGTTCTATTTTTATAGGCACAGAATTTGACTGACAACAGGAACTTCCTGTTTAGGGGCAGGAAGTGAGTGATCACAGAACCACCAAGGACCCACCATCCTAGAAGGGCAAGAGTAGCTCTCCGGCCCCCTCTAGCTGCTGGAGGTCTGCCTCTGAGCAAGTAAGTGGTCTACTGTGAATATAGGATATTCTTGTCTCAGAACAGGACAATCAGGAGCTTAAAGGGCACACAGGCAGAAAGTAAGGAGAGAGAAAAAAAACAGAGGAAAGAGTAAGGATTGCAAACAGTTAAGGGGCCAGAAATAAGACATGATTGGAGTGGTGCAGTGCAGTGGCTGTGGAGCAGCAGTCTTCCGAGAGATGTTCTGGAGGATGTGGTGTTGTCCCATCTGCAGGCACCTCTCTGGGCTGAGGGAGGAGGTTGCTCATCTCCAGGCTGAGTTGGCCAGGATTTGTGGGATCTCCTCTTCCATCCAGGGACCACCAGTGCCACTGCCGTTGCCTCAGAGGTTGCCAAGAAAGAGGAGTGCTTGGACCACAGTGGGCTCAGGGAGGGTGAGGGTGGTGCAACAGAGGTGCATCCCTCCCATTGTACCTCTCCACAATTCCTATGCCATTCTGGCAAAGTGTGGTTCCTCTATAGAGGCATCCACAGTGGAGACCAAGGAGGATGCTGGGAACCTCCACAAAGGAGACCCACAGGAGGGTGGCAGGGGACCCTGCAGGGGAAGGAAACAACTCCTGGTGGAGGACTCCATTGTTAGGAAGGTATAACTGGGGGAGGAAGGGGAGAGGGAGGTAAGGTGCCTGCCTGGCACCATGGCTTGCAGGGACAGGAAGTGAATCCTCAGGATTGCCAGAGCAGCTGCACAGGGGAAGGAGCTGGATGTCATTGTCCACCTAGGGACAAATGACCTGGCTAAGAAAGGGATTAGAGAAGTGCAGGAAGAGTTTGTGGAATTGGGGAGGGGCCTTAGTCAAGTAGCACATACGGTAACCTTCTCGGAGGTGCTACCCATCTATGGCATAGGAGAGGCTAGGGTGTTCCGCACCATGGGATTCAATCAGTGGTTGAAAAACTGGTGTGGAGCTCAGGGATTTGGCTTCATTGGGGACTGGGGGTCCACCTGGAGTGATGCAAGCCTATAGTGGCATGATGGGCTGCATCTGTCCGGGAGGGGAACCAGGATCCTAGGTGATAGGTTTAAATGCTTCATTGGCAAGCTTTTAAACTAGCCAAGGGGGGAGGCACTGGAAAGGAGCAGGAAAATCCTAGCCCCCAAATAATCATGGTAGTAAGTGCAGCAAACACCAACATAGAGGTGTCGATAGGGAGAAGGGCAGAGGTAAATGAAGAAAGTGACAAAGGCAAGAAGGACAGGGATGGGGCAAAAGGGAGTAAGGCCATCAGGAAATGGAGGGTAATGAGTACCAATGCCCGTAGTCTGGGCAACAAGCTCCCTGAGCTGATGGCCTTAATGGAAGAGGGATGCCTGGATATCGTAGCAGTCACAGAAACATGGCACAGAGAACCATGACTGGGATGTTAACATACCAGGGTACATAACCTACAGGAGAGACAGGCAGGGGAGAAGAGGGGAGGAGTAGCTCTCTATGTAAAGGAAGGGATAAAAGCAACTGAACAAAAGAGTAAACAGGGAGGAGAGGAGGCACTGTGGGTCACCTTGGAGACTGGAAAGGCACCACAATCCGCACAGGGTTGTACAGACCCCATGTCAGGGGAAGGAATGGACAAGGATATGATAGAAGGCATTCTTAGAATGGCAGAGAAAGGGGAGATACTGTTGATGGGAGACCTGAATATGCCAGATGTTAACTGAAGCACATTTGCTGCAGCCACATCCAAGAGCAGGGCCATTCTTGATGCCCTACAGGTGGCAGGCATTAGACAGCTAGTTTCAGAACCCACTCGTGAGGGAGCAATCTTAGACCTCGTACCAAACGGGGCAGTGGAGGATCTCAGATCTAGAAGTGGGTTGCCATCTGGGGATAAGTGACCATCAAACAGTGTGGTTCCGTTAAACTCTCAGCTACAGAGTCAAGCCATACAAAAGTGAGGGTACTGGACTTTAGGAGGGCTGACTTTGGCAAGATGGGAGAGTGCCTCAGAAAAGCACTAGCAAACAGGCTAGAAGGAGGTGTGGAGCAACAATGGGGAATTATCAAACTGCCATCACAGAGGCAACAAAGCCTTTGTGTGAAGCAAATGAACAAATCAAAACGAAGAAAAAGCCACTATGGTTCTCAAAAGAGGTGGCTGTGAAAGTCAGGAAGAAAAGATAGCATTCCGGAGTATAAGGAAACACAGAAGGAGCAGGACAGAGAGCTGTACCAGTTAAGGCAGAAGGAAGCAGGGAGGAAGTCAGAATAGCAAAGGCCCAAACTGAGGAAAGATAGCCAACTCAGTTAAGAAGGGGATAAAACCTTTATAGGTACATCAGCGAGCGAGAAAGACAAAGGGAGGGATAGTGAGGCTGAATAGAATGAACAGTGGGTGGGCAGAGGGGACAGTGAAAAGCAGGAATACTGAACGAATATTTCTGCTCAGTATTCACAAAGAGGAGGAAGTACCTAATCCAATTGACAGAAGCACTCTTGATAGGGGGTCGATCACAGTCCTTTCACAGAAGAAAGGGTTCTGCAAGAACTCCTAAAACTGAAGGTGGACAAAGCAATGGGTCCTGATGGAATTCACCCAGAATTCTAAAAGAATTAAGGAGGAACTAGTGAAACCACTGGCTACTCTTTTAATAGATCATGGGAGGATGTGTGGTACCCAAGGACTGGAGGAAGGTGGATGTGATTCCTCTTCATAAAGTGGGTCCAAGACAGAGGCAGGAAACTACAGACCTGTCAGTCTGACCTCTGTGGTAGGGAAAGTGATGGAGTCACTTGAAGGAAAGAATAGTCCCGGTACCTAGAGGCCAGTGGAGCACAGGACCCAAGGCAGCATGGTTCACAGCGGGAAGGTCATGTCAGACCGAATCTAATAGATTCTTTGACTGGGTGACCAAAGTAGAGACCAGGGAGGGCTGTGGACATGGCTCCTAGACTTTAGCAAGGCATTTGACACAGTCCCACACAAAGATTAATAGTCAAATTAACCAGCCTGGGAGTGGGACCCAGGTGGTAGCCTGGAAAACACTGGCTGGACAACAGGACACAGAAGGTAATTGTAAATGGAGTCCATTCTGAAGAAAGGGGGTTATTAGTGGGCACCGCAGGAGTTCAGTATTGGGTCCAGTCCTTTTAATGTCTTCATCAGTGACATTGCAGAGGACTGGAAGGAAAAGTATGCCTTTTGCAGATGACACAAAATCTGTAACAGGGTTGATACACAAGGAGGCGTGGAAAGGATGAAAAGGGACTTGGCAAGGTTGAAGGAATGGTCAGAAGTATGGCAGCTAGGATTCAATGCAAAGAAGTGCAAATAATGCACCTGGGAAACAAGAACCCAGGGAAGATACACAATGGGTGGGAGGTAGTAACAACAACAAAACAGGAAAGGACCTGGGGGTAATTATATCAGATGACCTTAAGGTTAGCAAGCAATGTGAGAAGGCAGTAGGGAGGGCTGGGGGTATACTGGGATGTATAGAGAGAGGCATCAGCAGCAGAAAACAGGAAGTTGTTATCCTCTGTACAGACAGTTGGTGAGACCCATCTGAGTACTGTGTCCAGTTCTGAGACCCCATCTCTACAAGGACGAGACAGGATAGAGGCAGTCCAGAGGAGGGCAACTAAAATGGTGCAGGGTCTGCAAGAGAAGCCGTATGAGGAGAGACTAAAGGAGCTTAATATGTATACCCTTGAGGAAAGAAGGGAGAGGGGGGACATGATAGAAACTTTTAAGTACCTCAGTGGAATCAACAAAGTCCAAGAGGGTAGCATTTTTCAGAAAAAGAGACTTGCAAGAACAAGGGGACACAATTTAAAGATAGAAGGAGGGCGGTTCAGGGGCAACGTGAGGAAGTATTATTTCACAGAGAGGGTAGTGGATGCATGGAACAGCCTTCCTGAGGAGGTTGTGGGGTCTAAAACTGTGGGAGAATTCAAGAATGCATGGGACAGACATAAGGCAATTCTTGTGGGGGGTAGGAAGAAATAGGCTGTTGGTTAACTAGGATTTGCGGCCTATCCTGTAGGTAGGGAAATGGGCAGACTAGATGGGCCTAGCGGTCCTTATCTGCCGTCAAAGTCTATGTTTCTATGTTTCTATCGTAGTTCATAGGTGAGAGGTTGTAATTCCAGAGCAGAGGAAAGGGATAGGGGGAGGCCTGTTCTGGTGACAGAGTCAATTAATGATCCAAAGGACTGGAGACGATAGGCGGAGGGGCTAAGACATTTTAGGTCCATATAGAGTAGGCAGTGGTGCTTGAAACGCGGTGATGCAGAGGCATAGCGGCGGATGCTATTGTAAGTGGTATCGCATTTATGGAGGGAGGATTTAGATGCAGATAGGTAGATTGCAGAGCCATATGCTAGAGCCGGTAGAAGGAAGCCTTGAGCCACAGCTAGTCTGAGGGGTGAGGGCGTAGCTGGTGCGATAGGCACTTCCTATCTTGGCGTTTACGGACTTACAGATAGTGGAGATATGGAGGTCGAGGTCAAGAGATTCGTCCTGGGTGACACCAAGATATTTAAAGGATTTGACAGAGGGTAGAGGAGAGCTGTCCGCGCATGAGATAATAAGGGGATTTAGATTTGATTTGAGTCT
This sequence comes from Neoceratodus forsteri, assembly GCA_016271365.2. Lineage (NCBI taxonomy): Eukaryota > Metazoa > Chordata > Ceratodontiformes > Ceratodontidae > Neoceratodus > Neoceratodus forsteri. Next base: position 618,221,720 of record CM028133.1, read on the forward strand.
GGCCGGCGAGCCAAACAGCATTGAGTAGGATTTGCTGGAGTTGAGGACTAGTTTATTATCAGTGAGCCAGGTTTGGATACTCGCAAAGTCCATGGCAAGGGGATGGTTTAGGGCAATCGCAGTTTTTGCACTGTGGTAGATAACCAAATCATCTGCATAGAGCAGAGATGAGCAGTTCGGTGCAGTTAAAGGGATGTCATCTATGAATATAGTGAAAAGCAGAGGACCAAGTATGGAGCCCTGGGGTACTCCAACGTGGATCTGTGCAGGATCTGAGATGTTAATTGTTCTATATCAGGCATGGCTGAAAAAGGGATGTGCCCAGTCCACCTCCTGGTTAGAAATAAAAGAAAGAAATATATGGTGACACTCCCCCCCCCCCAACCTTCCACCCCCACATTCATATATTTCCCTGGTGTCTAGTGGCACCCTGTGCTCTCCACTTGCCAGCCAGTATTTATATAATATTTACCTGGTGTCTAGTGGTACCCACACCCTCTGATTCTCCTCCCCGTATTTATATAAGATTGGTGTTGGTGATATATTGGTGCTACTACTATACAGTATTGTATTGATAATGCTCCTTATGTGCTGCCTAAGATTATGCCATGATTGTATTGTCTTCTTTTGAGTTCTTGTTTTGCCTAAATGTTTTGATTGTATTCATTGTGCCTTGCATGAGGAACCTTTGTAAATGAGCACTTGTGCTCAAAGGTATTATCTGAATGCTCATATAAATAAATATAATGTTTCCCTGGTGTCTAGAGGTGCCCCCCCCCCGACTGCTGGCCCTGTTTCCTTGGTGTCTAGTGGTACCCCCTGCCCTCTGATCGATGTCCTCCTATATGTGTCATGTTTCCCTAGTGCCTAGTGTCACCCCCACCCTTCGATCACCATCACTGTTCCCACATGTGTGCTGTAATAAGGAAAAGTGTTCCTCAATGTTTTTTTAATACCTGTAAAACAAAAAATGGTCCCTTGCTGATCTGCCCTCCACACACACGCACCACACCCACCCCATCCTGACCTCCTACTCAGCACCCACCACCCCACAACCCCTCACACACCTGAACATGTCCCTTGGCATAGATCCACTCTCCAACTGAAGATACAGCTTAATCTGGTTCAAGGTCAGTTGGCATTCATCTGTATCCCCCTACCCCCCGGGTCGTGCCTGAAAATAGGCAGGATTTGTCTAGTGCACTTACCCGGTCAACAAAGACTAAATAAATACATCTTGCTGCTGGAACCGCCAACTGCAATATGAGAAACTAAGATAAGTGTAATTCAATGTATTTCTATGGGATTTTCAACTTTAAGGCATAGCTTTGCCATTGTTTGCATATTTTCATGGTCACTCATCATTTTCAACATGGCCTTTTTGGGACCCCCACCTCATGACCAATAGTGATGGAATTATGTAAATCAGGCCAGAAAGGTGATTCTGCGGTCACTTGGTGAAATCACCTTTTGGGTGGGATTTGAAAATGTTCACCGCAAGTGTTCAAGAGGTGAGGTTATAAGAAGGCTGTGTTGAAAATTTGGGGTCACAATATGTAACAAGCATTTGTCAATCCCGAATGTTCGCTTGCAGGTATTTGCAGTGGTGTTTGGCATGTATGGTGCTTTACCCTAATGCCCTGTGCGATTGCTGGTATTTGCACAATAAATTGTCAGCATGATCTTTTTGTTACCCCCATTGTACGCTACATAGGCGGAAACACGTTTTGGGCAGGATGTGAAAAATGACAGCTGTACTGCTCATAAGGAAGTGTGTAAAGTGCCAGTGTTGAAAATCTGGAGTGAAATATTGAAAATTCACAGACCTATGGCGTGCGTGGTAACTGTGCAACGCCGCTCATAAAACAATCATTTTAGAAATTTTTCACTAAATTTTCAACATTGCCATTTAAAACCTCTGCTAATGAACAGTGTCACTGTGATTTTCTTACTGTGTCTCATACATTGATTACACACCTATCATGCCATTGTGCACTACATGGGGAAAGACGCTTTGGGCAGGATGTAAAAATGACAGCTGTACTGCTCATAAGGAGGTGTGGTAAAATAGCAATGTTAAAAAATCTGGGTAAAAATATTGGAAGTCTGCGAACTTGGCGTGCATAAGGAACTGCACAACGCATCAGAAACTGTTATTTGTAGGAATTTTTTCGCCAAATTTTCAACATAGCCATTTTAAGATCTCTGCTCATGAACAGTGACACTGTGATTTTCTTAATGTGTCCCATAAACTGAGTTCGCACACCGACTGTGCCATTGTGTGCTACATGGGTGGAAAGACGTTTTGGGCAAGATGTGAAAAATGACAGCTGCAATGCTCATAAGGAGGTGTGGTAAAATGGCAATGTTGAAAATCTGGAGTGAAAATATTGAAAATTCGCAAACTTACGAGCGTGCATAGGAACTGCGCAACGCAGACTCATAAAACAGTCATTTTTAGGAATTTTTTCACCAAATTTTCAGCACAGCCATTTTGAGACCTCTGCTCATGATCAGTGTCACTGTGATTTTCTTAATGTGTCCCATACATTGAGTTTGCACACCGACTGCGCCATTGTGCGCTACATGGGCGGAAAGACATTTTGGGTGAAATGTGAAAAATGATAGCTGTACAACTCATATGAAGGTGTGATAAAATGGCAATGTTGAAAATCTGGAGTGAAAATATTGAAAATTCGCGAACTTACGAGCCTGCATAGGAACTGCATAACGCACGCTCATAAAACAGTCATTTTTTGGAATTTTTGCACCAAATTTTCAACATGGGTTTTTGGGACCCCTTCTCATGAATGATGTCACTGTCATGGTGTTATTCAAGGCCAAAGGGTGATTTCACGCAGTGACTGTGCAGTGCCTGCGAAATCACCATTTGGGCCCGAATAACGCCATGATAGTGACATCATTCATGAGAAGGATCTAAAAATCCATGTTGAGAATGGTGTAAAAATTCCAAAAAATGACTGAGATATGCAATAAAGTTGAAACCCCCCTATGTAGCCCATTATACAGCTTACCGGCATTTCCTCAGTTCGCGGTCGGCTTTGAAGAGTGCAGACGTGTTCCCGGTCCACCTAAGATCGTCGCGCTGGAGTTCAGAGGTAAGAATGGGGTGGGGGTGTGGGAGACTGGGTGCGCAGTGGGTGGGAGGGTGCAGGTTGTGGGAGGCGGGTTGAGAGCGCACAGCGAGACCATTTGTTTACAGGGAAAAAAAGACGGCGTGGGCGTTTGCCACACTGGGGTGGGCTCCCAGGCGTGGCCCAGAAGATGATATGGGGGCGAGGCCGGCGGGAAGTTGGGCACCCGTCGGCAAGCTGCGTGGGGCCGAGGCCGACGGGGATTGGGCACCTCGGTCGGCAAAACAACAACGCTTGCCACGCTTAGGGTGGGCCCCAGCATGGCAGAAAGCTTTGGGGGCGGCGGATGCGCGGCGGGGGAGCGCGACGGAGGGGATAAGCGGCGGCACTTCAGTATGGCAGCGGTGTTTTCCTTTGAAGCAGAGGAACACCGCTGTCATACTGAGCTCCTGCACCCATTGGTGCAGGACCACCACACCTGCTCAAGGGAGCAGTGCATTGGATGGGAGAGGCACTCCTCCAAGTGTGCTACTCTCCCAAAACGTTCCTTGTGCATGCGAGCAAGCGAACGTAAAAATGACAAAGTTATGAGTATATATTGAAATGTTTCTATGCTCGCTCATAATTTTGGTCATTTTAAATATTTTGACCTCAAATTTTCAACATAGGCATTTTTTTCACACCACCTCATGAATGTTGACAGCTGTCATTTTTCAACTCCTGGTCGAAATGTTTCCTCACTCCTGTGGCACAGAATGACATTTCAGTGGCATGGAATCACATTTCGGTGGGGATTTGAAAACTTTCATCTATGGGGTTCATGAGGTGGGGCAATAAGAAGGTCATGATGAAAACTTGGTGTACAATTATGTTACAATGTCCAGGTTATGACTGAATGTTGCATTATTTCAAGCTTAACTTATAAGTTTGCTAATTTTCAATATTTTGACTCCAAACTTTCAACATGCCCATTTTTCCATACCACCTCATAAATGTGACAGGTGTCATTTTTTTAAATCTTGGACAACATAGAAACATAGACTTTGACGGCAAATAAGGACCGCTTGGCCCACCTAGTCTGCCCATTTCCCTACCTAGATGATAAGTTGCAGATCCTATTTAACCAACAACCTATTTCTTCCTACCACCCACAAGAATTTCCTTATGTCTGTCCCATGCATTCTTGAATTCTCCCACAGTTTTAGACCCCATAACCTCCTCAGGAAGGCTGTTCCATGTGTTCACCACCCTCTCTGTGAAAAAATATTTCCTCACATTGCCCCTTAGCCGTCCCCCCTCTATCTTCAAATTGTGTCCCCTTATTCTTGCACATCTCTTTTTCTGAAAGATGCTACCCTCTTGGACTTTGTTGATTCCACTGAGGTACTTAAAAGATTCTATCATGTCCCCCCTCTCCCTCCTTTCCTCAAGAGTATACATAGTAAGCTCCTTTAGTCTCTCCTCGTATGGTTTCTTTTGCAGACCCTGCACCATTTTAGTTGCCCTCCTCTGGACTGCTTCTATCCTGCCTCTGTCCTTGCAGAGATGGGGTCTCTAGAATTGGATGCAGTACTCCAGATGGGGTCTCACCAACTGTCTGTACAGGGGGATAACAACTTCTTATTTTCTGCTGGTGATGCCTCTCCCTATACATCCCAGTATTCCCCCCAGCCCTCCCTACTGTCTTCTCACATTGTTTGCCAACCTTAAGGTCATCTGATATGATTACCCCCAGGTCCCTTTCCATTTTTGTTGTTGTTGCTACCTCCCCCATTGTGTAATCTCCTCATGGGTTTTGTTTCCCAGGTGCATTATTTTGCACTTTTTGCGTGAATCCAAGCTGCCATACTTCTGACCATTCCTCCAACCTTGCCAAGTCCCTTCTCATCCTTTACATGCCTCCTTGTGTATCAACCCTATTGCAGATCTTTGTGTCATCTGCAAAGAGGTATACTTTTCCTTCCAGTCCCTCTGCAATGTCACTTATAAAAACATTAAAAAGGACTGGATCCAGAGGTCACGTGATGAGCTGAATCGGAAAGACGTACCGCGAGCATCTCCAAGGCCCCACAGCATTAAACTTTTGTTTTTCCACTTCGGGATTAACAGAAAGCAAGTTAAAATATCCGTCAAGAGCTCCGGAGACGGCGTGGCTGCAACTCTGTGTTAGTTATTAGAGGGCCACGAAATTCGGGAGACCGGTGAGTGAGCAACTGTTGGAGGCGCATCGGCAAGTTCAAACTGCGCCCTTGCCAGAAGATGGAAGCCGAATTCGTGGAGCCCCTGGTGGGGCGAGCGCCAGCCACTAAAAGACTGAAGTCTCAGTCGCCTACTATTCCTGGCAGGACATGGAACCAGGAAAGGATGGGGCTTGGGCACAAATCGGGAGGACATTCAGGAGATTAAAGCGCTGTTACAAGGGCTAGTGACTGACTTTGCGAGGTTAAACCAGCTGCTACATTCTCTGGCTCAAAGGATGGGCGATGCTGAAGTCTGATTTCTCTGCAGGAGAGGAAGGTCTCTGTGCTCGACCAGGAGGTGGGGACAATTCGGAAAAGGTTGAAAAAGCTGGAGGAAAGGGTGGAAGATCAGGAATCAAGGAATCCAGGAATAACCTTGATCCTGGCAGGGCTACCAGAGAGAGCCTAAGGCCCTGACTGTGTTTCCTTTATGCAGGAGCTCTCTAAAGTTGCTAGGCCCTACACCATTCGGGGAGTGCTATAATTTGGAGAGAGCTCACCGGGCACTGCGGGAGATGCCACCACCGGGGGAGAGGCCCAGAGTCATAATCATGCGATTCCTTAACTACAAAGAAAAGTCTCATGTATTGTTTACTGCTAGACAAAAGAAGTCTCTACAATGGAATGGTGCTTCATTATGGTTTTTCCAAGACCAAACCCCAGCGATTCGAGAAAAGCAAAAGGAGTATGCTGACATTAAGAAGAAGCTTTATCTCGCAGGAATAAAATTTCGACTTCAATTTCCTGCTGCCTTGGTGGTGCGTCTCCAGGCTGGAGAGAAGAGGTTCCCTCATGGCGAGGAAAGGATGCATTGGTGGGGCTGCAGGCCGAGCTTAGACTTATTTAAACCCCTACATGAATGAGTGCGGACCTAAAGAAGGTTGAGCCTATATGATGGTTGGGATGGAAGAAGACCAAGGAGTATAAACTTTTTAAGGCCGGTTGGCTCTATTGTTCTGGTTAAAACCTGGATGTTTAAGGGACTATTCAGGACTGACCTTTAGGACCCCTTGAAGGGTCAAGAGATGTTAATTCATAAGACTGTGGTGCATTAGCTTAGGGTCATGGGGAAAGGGATTGTTAATTTACTATTAGTGGTTATTAGACCCAGGAATGTCCCCGGACCCTGAAGTTTGGGAGGGAGTTGTTAGAGGGGGGTGATGGAGGAATTTATTTAGTACAAAAGGTTGGATAACCAGGCTATGCCTGTTAGTGGGCACTGTTAGGTAAAAGCGGGCTTTGGCCAGCTTTTGGGATAGGTGGAGAAGGGGAGTGGCCTAAAGGATCTGGGCCCAAATCATCCGAAAGTAATTGAGGAGGTCACCCGAGGGTAAGGAATTTAAAGTGGAGCAATGTTAGCTCGAGATATAATTTATTAAGGAGGGTTTGAGAGGATTCCCTCAAACTCCCTTTTGTTTATTTTTCTGCACTCATGGAATACATTAGGGGTGACAGGGTGTAGAGAAGATGGGGTTTTCACACTTAGGATTTGGGGACCTAGAAGCCAGAGTCCAGGGTTCGATGTCAGAAGACGGGCTGAGGGGTGCATGGGAACAGGTTCATCTATGACTCCACATCAGATAGTTGGTCGATCTAAGGATCGGGGGATAAGGGGGTAGGGGTGGAGAGAGAGACCAAATATGGGAACGACAAGACAGACCTTAAAGAAGCACAGTTTTTGGGCTTACAAGGAAAATTTGATGTTTGATAATGGCATGTTTTAAAATAATTTCGTGGAATGTAAAAGGGCTTAGGGGTCGACGTAAAAGGATGGTTATTTTGCGGCACATTGAACAACGAGGGTCACACATTGTTGCATTACAAGAGACACATCTACTGACTGACAAGCTGGATGGTCTCAGGAAGCGATGGATGGGACAGGTATACGGAGTGGGAAAGGACAGGGCCTCTGGAGGGGTGGTGATTTTAATAAAGAAATCCTGCCCATATGAAGTGGTGCAAGTGTTAACTAGACAAGATGGTCGGGGGATCTATTTGTCGGGCACTTTGTTGGGTAGGGCAGTCTCAGTCGCATCTCTATATGGGCCAACTCCCCCTGATCCTACATTTTTCGCCTCAATAGAAGGGGACATAGCTACCCTTCCCCACACTCACTTATCCTGGCTGGTGACTGGAATATCTATTTTGACAACAAGGAGGACAGGATACCCCACATAGTAGGCCAAAGACCAAGGCCCAATTAGCCCTGGCTAAGTTTTTGGAGGCAGCAGCATTGGTTGACCCAACTACGAATTTTTTGAATAAGGGCAGGGACATGACGTTTTATTCGGCTGCACACAAGAGTCATACTAGAATTGACTTTTTTTTGGTCAATAGAGAGGCCCTTGTAGGGATTAGAGAAGTGCTGACTGAGGGTAGGACCCTCTCAGACCATTCTCTCATTCAAATGCAGTGGGAACCAAGACCCGCACTGCCTAGACCTTATAGATGGAGGCTTCATGACTCACTTTTGATAGAAGGCGCAAGAAAGGATGAATTAGAGAGGGCCTTACAGGAGATTATTAGATTCCAGCTTCCCACACTCTGAACGACAAAAGGTTAGCGTGGCCCACTTGTAAGTTTTTGTATGCCGAGGCAGCTAGGGCCCTAGCGGCAAGGGACAAGTTGCTCAGGAGGGCCAAAGAGGAGTTTTTGATCGGGGCGATAGGCTCATTGTCACAGCTTAAAGGGTCCTCGGGAGAAATAGATGCGGAACTTAAAAGTCTGAGAAGGGAACTGTCAGAAATTGTTTATGGGAAAACAGAGTTCTGGCTAGGCAAGATTAATGCCAAATTCTTATTGCAGGGTGACATCCCAGGGCGCCTCTTGGTGGCCAAAATTAAAGAGTGGGAGGCAACCAGGACAATTGCATCAGTTCAATATGAGGGGAAGCTGGTTACAGATCCGCAAGAAATGGCTGAGGCCTTCGCTTCATTCTTCACAAAAATCTACCAAGCTGAGGACTTGGTAGGGGAGAAGGAGGCAAATGGTTATTTAGATGGAATTCAATTGCCAATCTTGGATTCTGTTCAAGCTAGGGAACTAGAAGCCCCAATAAGAACATCTGAGATTGTTGAAGTGGTGAGGTCTCTTCCTCTAGGTAAATCACCAGGGCCAGATGGTCTCACGGCCAAATTTGATCAGACTCATATTCAGATCATACTCCCTGTACTCCATGAGTTCTTCCTCACTATAATGAGGAGGAATTCACCACTCTCCGGGTCTACCAGGCTTATGTTACTTAATACCTAAGCCAGACAAACCCAGGACGACTATGAAGCTATAGGCCTATAGCTTTAATAAATCAAGATATTAAGATCCTTACTAAAATTTTTGGCAAATAGGATTTTGACTATTGCTCCTAGATTAATTAGTCAGAAACAAGTAGGTTTTATGTCGGAAGATGGGCAAAGACACTCTCAGGAAAATTCATCATATTCTGAATTTGCACCAGACTCTCAGTTACCCTTGGCCCTGATTTCCCAGACGCTGAAAAAGCGCTTGATCGGTCTCACATCCATTTCTTTTTGTACAATGGAGAAAATGGGTTCCCTGAAGGTCTCCTTAGAGGTATTAAGAATTTATACGCCGCCCCAACGGCTAGAATATTATGTAATGGTTATATCTCGAGGGAATTTAGACTAAATAACGGAACTCGTCAAGGGTGTCCCCTCTCACTGATATTGTTTAATATCTATTTAGAACCCCTTTTGAGATCAATAAATAGGGATGTTAAGGTCCAGGGGATCAGGGTTGGGGGGATGGAGCTAAAATTGTCAGTTTTTGCGGATGACATACTTCTTCATTTACAAAATCCAGTATCTAGCTTTGAGAGAGTAAAAGAGTTAATAGATCGATTTTCTAAGGTCTCTAACTACAAGTTAAATCTTACTAAAACCATAAATTTTACGCTTGACACCACATGTATTTAGGGCTGATTTTTCATCCTGGGAGTACAATGGAATGTAGATAAATTGAAGTATCTGGGCATATGGATTACAGCAAATCAGGGAGTCCGGGCTGACGCTAATCTGGGGGATCATATCCACGGTTGAAGGGACATTATAAGATGGAACAAGCTACCTTTGAACTTTCTAGCGTTTGGGCCTCATTAAGATGAATATTCTACCGAGGGTGCTATATCCGTATATTTAGCTCCATATAGTATCTCTACTAATTGGTTTAGTAGAATCAGAAGGCTAATCTCAGGGTTCCTATGGAACAATAAACCAGCCAGGATAAAATATAATGTCTTACGTACCACGTGATGAGGAGGGGTATTGATCTCTTATTATGTGGCAGGTCAGTTGGGTCTTATGGCTCAATGGCGGGAGTGATGAGGGGAAGATTATATACCGCGTGGTTGCAAATTGAGAAACAATTGATGCTGAGTTTCGGTTTTACCCCTGAGTTGATGCTATATGCCCAGCCTAAAAAAGGCTTATTCAGGAAGGGGTATGGGAATCCAATCGGGAAAACTTTAGAGGCCTGGTGGTCCTTTCTTACACCGGTACAGAGGTGTTATCAAAAGAGATCCAGAGATCAGCCCATATTGGGTAACCCTAATTTGGTTATCGGAGGTCGGGTACTTGGACATCGGTGGTCCAATTATTTGGGTGGTTTAAGACTGAAGAATGTGATGCAGGGAGAGAAAATAGTCCTGCCATTACAATGTGAGGGTCTGGCTTTCTTTCAAAGGTTACAGCTTAAACAAATGATAGCAGGGTTCTGGAAGGGGATGGGGGATCCCATAGACAGCTCCTTTTCGTGGGAGAGTTTAGGGGAAGCCTCCCGGAAAACTAACCCACTCTCACAAATTTATAAACATCTGTTGGACTTTATGGGTCCAAACACTCCTACTCAAATCCCTTACTGGGACAAGGTGATGGCTCCTAGAAATCCTAGGTGGGAAACTATTTGGAAGGCCTCTAAATACAATGTGATTCCCAAATATAGAAACATGCAGATTTTTGTGGTTCACAATATATACTATACCCCTGTAAAGCTATATGGCAGAAGGTTGAGACAGACAAACCTGTGTTTCAGATGCGAGAAGGAGGTGGGTGACCTGATACATGTAATGTGGGGTTGTAGTAAAATTTCGCCCTTATGGAGGGAGATTAAATGGGGCATGGATCCAATGCTGGATTATACAGCTTTTATAACTCCAGAAATATGTGTTCTGGGTGACTTCTCTCAGATTATAGGGAGCACACCCAAATTTCACTTTTCTTTAATGGTGTCGGTAGTCAAGGTGTTTTTAGTTAAGTATTGGAAGGACAATCAGGCATGTATATATGAACAATGGGTGAGAGAGCTGTTGGGGGTATTGGCCAAGATTAAAAGACACCTGTTTTCTGAGGGGAGGCAGGAGTTATATGTTAAAAGGTGGGCAATGTTAGATGCGATTTATTCCCAGCAAGTTATGAACACTGGAATCCAGGTCTGTCTGTCGGATAATGATTAGCAAAAGAAAATATGCTGGTGTATATATTGCTTATATTGCTTCGTGTCTTTGTACTAGGTTTTTGTTTTTTTCTTCTTTTTATTATCCCTAAGAGTCTGAGTAATATCTGGGTCTAAGTCTTCTAGATGGTCAAAACTGGGGTCACTTGGGGTCTACTACTAAGATTAAGAGGGATTGGTGCTGGTCTGCAAGGGCTTAAAGGGATGATGGTTCTCTCTCTCTCTCCAGGGGACACACTGGGAAGCTATCCACAGGAGTCAAGCCCTGGGGGCCGTGGGATATAACGTACTCTGTGAGTGGATATATAAGGAGATTGAGTTTATAAGGAAGGGGTGTATTTCATCGCTGATTAGCTTGTTACACTAAAGCAGTATTGACCCTGGAATTTGACTATAATGTGGGGTGGCTCCCCAGTGTGCGTGTATATAGGGGTTGTACATAGTTCGCACAGCCAGTTTTGGGTTGTGTTCCTGGCATGGCCAGGTATATGTAATGTGTGTTTGTCTGTTTGGTATACTTAAAATGAATAAATATGATTTGAAAAAAAAAGGACTGGATCCAGTACTGAACCCTGCGGTACCCCACTAGGAACCCCTCTTTCTTCAGAGTGGACTCCATTTACAATTACCTTCTGTGTCCTGTTGTCCAGCCAATGTTTTACCCATGCTACCACCCTGGGACCCACTCCCAGGCTGGTTAATTTGGCTATTAATCTTTGTGTGGGACTGTGTCAAATGCTTTGCTAAAGTCTAGATAGGCCATGTCCACAGCCCCTCCCAGGTCTACTACTTTGGTCACCCAGTCAAAGAAATCAATTAGATTTGTCTGATATGACCTTCCCGCTGTGAACCCATGCTGCCTTGGATTCTGTGCCCCACTGGCCTCTAGGTACTCAACAGTTCTTTCCTTCAGAAGTGATTCCATCACTTTCCCTACCACAGAGGTCAAACTGACAGGTCTGTAGTTTCCTGCCTCTGTCTTGGTCCCACTTGTGTGAAGGGGAATCACATCTGCTTTCCTCCAGTCCTCAGGTACCACACCGTCCTCCCATGATTTGTTAAAAAGGGTAGTCAGTGGTGTCACTAGTTCTCTGCTTAATTCTTTTAGAATTCTGGAGTGAATTCCATCTGGCCCCATTGCTTTGTCCACCTTCAGTTTTAGGAGTTCTTTCAGAACCCTTTCTTCTGTGAAAGGACTGGGATCTACCCTGCTATCCAGAGTGCTTCTGTTAATTGGATTAGGCACCTCCCCCACCTCATCTTTTGTGAATATTGAACAGAAGTATTCATTCAATATCCCTGCTTTTTCACTGTCCCTCTCTGCCCACCCACCGTCCATTCTATTCAGCCTCACTATCCCTCCCTTTGTCTTTCTGCTCTCACTCATATAACTATAAAAGGTCCAGTGGACCATTGCCCAGTTACCCACTGTGATCTACTGAGTGCTATATACTAAACTTGTATACTGGGCCCCCAGACCCTGGTGGACTGGCAAGGATAATCAAGTCCATGACATCTTTTCGCACTCGTGATGCAAAATGACATTTTGGCCAACATACTATAAATGCTACACGTCAGGTTTATAAGGCTAGTCATAAAACGACTATCTTGAAATTCTGGGGTCAACATTTAAAAAAAGAGTAAATGTGTCAAAAGTAAATATGTCAAGAGTGAATGTGTGAAGAGTGAATGTATAAAGAGTGAATGTGTCAAGAGTGAATGTGTACTGAATGCATGAAGAGTGAATGTGTGCTGAATGTGTAAAGAGTGAATGTGCCAGGTCCTGCACTTCTGTAGGTGAACTGAGTCTCCCAATAGTGCATGGCCCACAGGGCCCTGCACATCAGTACCAGTTCATGCAGCAATCACATCTTCAGCTTTCCTCCGGTCTGAAGCAGCCTCTCACTTTTTAAGCCTGCATCAATACTATCATTTTGCAGCCATATGGTCTATGACCAGAATTTATTTTCAATAACTGTGAATGTGTTCAGGGGAGGATATTAAGGAAGACTGCACTAGGTGAAGGGGGAGGAATGAGACTGTGAATTCTGCTGGTGTTGATAACAGGATGAATGTGCAGAGAAGTTATGTGATCAAAAGGACTGTGACTCAGGAATGTGATTTGGAAGGCTGTGAATGGGAGAGATGTGACTGGGGTGAGGTAATGTGAGTGCATCTAAATGGAGGATCTGTGATGGGAACTGGGATTGGGCAAGGACCAGAAGGCAACACTGTGTGAAGAGGGACAGTCTTTGTGTGTGGAGGAGGAACAAGAAAAGTGCCACCTCTGCTGGCCAGTGGACCATTGGCCCAATTACCCATTGTGATCTACTGAGTGCTATATACTAAACTTGTATACTGGGCCCCCAGACCCTGGTGGACTGGCAAGGATAATCAGGTCCATGGCTTCTCGGTCAGGCTGAAGTTGTGTCCTGGGACCACTCAGATGTTCCTATTTTATGACTACTATTATTAGTTGTAATTTGTGCCAGTGGCTCAGTAGGATGCCCATTCACCTCTGAGGCTGGAAGATTAGAAAATTGTGGGTTCTAGCCTTACACCAGGAACCTGGGGGGCAAAATCCCAATACCAACACTGTAGAGCAGTATGAGGGGGTGCTGCACTCCTGAGGTGCCATCTTTCAGATTAGATGTTTAACTGAGGTCCCATCTACCTGTTTTAATGGTTGTTAAGGTTCTGTTACACTTCTCAAAAAGACCAGGGAGAATTTTATTATATAAAGAAACAATAAATATAGATATTCAAAATCAGTGCCACCTGTGTATGAAATTTACAAATTCTGCAGTAGTCCTTAATATGAGAGGGAAGACATTACGGATTAGAAAAGCCAGGCAGACAAGAATACAAAGGAAACAGAAATATTAAGAAACCGTCCAAAAATCAGTACATATAAAGGTAACAAATATTTACACGACTATAGAGAGTATTTCTGTATGATGGAGGAAAACCTTCTCACTTTCTGCTAATTTAAGCGGGTCACTCCTTCAGTGACCCTGGTGTATGCTGCCCAGTAACATTTGAATAAATTTGGTGACCAGCAATGAAGTCCCACCCTGTGTATCCACTGTAATGTGTACAGTTACTGGATAACGACCTCCATACTGGGGATGTGTTTCTATTGTAGTGATAGGGCACAACAAACTTGCCACAAATGGTACTTTCTCATGTCACATACTATTCTCAATGTGCTTGGATAAAATTTTTTCCATCTCTTCCGAAATATACCTAATACGACACATTCTAAATCAGAGGTCAATTTGGTTCTCTCCAGGTAACTCCTAAACTGCTAAAGTGTTCCAAAATGTTTTAGCAAAATGGTACTCCAATAAAAAGTGTTCCTGTGTTTCTAACAGTGCTGGACATGTAGGTCTCAGGTTTACCCATTCCTCTATCAACTTATGTGTGAAGGATCCTTTAACTCCTAGTCTACCATGTGCACATAACCAGGTGGTATCCCACATAGATACAGGTATTCTGGTGTCTTGAAAATTAGTATAACTTCTGGGGTACTAGCCTGGGGCATCCTGGGAACACTGCTGGATCAGCACCTACTGTACTTACTGTTGATTTATACAGTGCTTTTCGCATTGAGGACGACACCTGACTTGGTAAAAGTTTCCAAGTCCACAGTTTCGTCATACTACATCTAATATACTGTGGGATATGTGGCCCTTTACCTACTCCATAAAGTTTAAAATATCCCTTTTCCCAGTTGGATATGTGAGGCAATAACCCATTCTCATATGAAAGCATACCCACAGTTTCTGAGAATGTGTTACTACTGGGGTAAAGTTTCTGGAAATAAAAACATCATGGAAAAATACAATTGGACAGATCATCTCTACCCCTCCTTCTTAAATGGGTTTACAAGTGATTTAATCTTCTGACAGAATTTAACCTACTGCCCCACAGATCCTGAAAGAATAAACTGTATATTTTTGCCTCGCATGTTATGGGTGCCAGCAAAACCTAACAAAGGTGTAGAAATCGGGTGAGTAACAATGTCTTTTTAAATACACCATTTTTTAATAGAGAATTATTTCTTCAAATCATGAACTGACCAAGGATTGAGTTAACCCGTATTTCCCAATTTTCTGCAGCAATGTTTCCAGGACCAAACTTTATACCTAGTACTTTAAAAACAGTATAAAGGTGGTTAAACAGATCCACATGCAGAGTCATAGTAACAAAGAGTCTATCTATGTCAGAAAACTTGACTGCTCATATACTAAACTCCAGAAAAAAAATGCTTGGTTACAGGCTTATTTAAACATTTAAATGAATGGTTATTGTACAGCACCCAGAGTCTCTGGAGATGGACACTTTATAAATAACATATCTATCTGTCTGTCTGTCTGTCTAGCTGTCTATCAACCTACCTATTTTATTGAAGTTAAAAACAGCAGCTCACCCTATCAGAATCTGCCAATGTTTCACGCACCACCTACATGCACTTTTTCAAGGCATGTTGACATTATGTATCATCCCAATATTTAAAGCACTACCTTAAAGTGACAGGTGTCTTTCCCTAACTAGGAGCAAAAAACCTACAGTTTATATCATAATATGGGGTACAGAAAGACAGGTACCTGATTGGTACAGAACCATCAGGTGAACATTGATTAATCCATGATATATGCATAGTAAGTGGTGAAGTGTCTGCCTTGAGAAATCAGTGAGCGGTCCAGATCTGGTTATTTTGGCAAAAATTCAGTCGGAATGGCAGCCATTGCTATGCTTGCTAAGAAAATGAGAGCCAAAGCCAAAGTTGCTGTGGTGTATGCTATGCAACTTTGTGTTTCACTCCCTATTTATCTCCATATTGAGGTACACTGTAAATGGAGCCACATTTATGTGACATATTACCCTTCCTTAATGTGTGCAGGAACAGCACACAACATTGTCAGCATTGTCCTATGGTCACTATCTGGCTACCCACCACCTGCCCCGCAGACCTCCTGGGACCCAGTGCACAGTGCAGCCCAAAGTATTTTGCAGTGTGGACTTCTACCTTTATCAGACATGCACAATTATGGTGGCAATCAGACAGAGAGAGAGAGAGAGAGGCAAGTGGAGAGAAAGATTTCCAGAATGCAGACAGTGACAGTGCAGTCATTGCGGTGGGAGTATCAGTGCTGTCCGCTAGAGAGCGAGAGAGAAGGCAGCAGTAGAGGTGCTATGGAGCAGGGGAAGTGGCTGAGGGAACGGAGAGTTATTTCTGGAGATGGGGCAGGTGTTGAGAGAAAGACACACAGACAGACAAACAGTGACAGCCACATCGAGAGGTGTACTGTACAATTACAGCAGTTTGTCTGTCTCTGTCTCTCTGTCACTGTCTGTTGAGAACCACATTTTTCTGTATGCAGTCCAGGGACGGATCCAGGAGTCCTATAGATAGGGGAGCTCAAGTCAGAGAAAAAATAGAAATAATATGCCTGGGGTCTGTTGGGCCGCCTAGGCCCCCAGAAATTTTTTAACATTTTGGTGCATTCTGGTTCATTTTGGAGGATATTTCTAATGCAATTTCTACTCATTTCCTCCCTCCCCATGCTTTGTTAGTTGCACCCTAGCACCATCCCCAGAGTCCCCACAGTCCACATGACAGTATGTTGCCCAAAATACCCTCCCACCCAAAAAAAACGCAAAATACCAGAAGACTGCAGCTGGACAACAGCACATCCAAAACACATAAAAATGAGAAACGTTGAAAGAGACTTGGTGATAAAGACAAATTGCAAACAAATTAAATGACAATCCAAGTAAACAAGTTCACAAATGTCACTCACTCAAGCACATTATGACATTACCATAAAGCCAACCCATCCCAGTTTGTCCTACAGTACAGATTAACATATTCCCAACCTTATCTCAGTAAAAAAATAAATACAATAACTACAGAAATATGGGAACAAAGTCTCTTTGCTATCTAGTTTCTGAAAATATTATTTCAAGTCTGCTTGCTATTTTTGCAAAACATATTTTATTTTATAGAATAATTTATTCTAAAGAAAATATATTTTTAAATAAATAAAATATTTGTTATTGTTTTAAAATGTCCTTTACTGGGATAACCCCATGGTATGAGGCATCTCATTTTTATGATAGGCCCAAGAAGTCAGTAAGCAGACAGAAAAACAGTTTTTAAACAAATATAAAATGCATTTTTATTAGCAACAGCACTTGCTTGGGTATATCACAACTTACACCCCCCCCCCAATTCAACACATAGAACTACATAAACTAAATATTTGATTCTATCACTTTTTTTCCGGTTTTGTAACTGCCTGTGTCAATGAGCCAAACAAGGTCCTATGACTTCTGTTGCCAATTTTGCTCTCCAAGCATGCAGAAACTCCTGCACATGCCATAACATACAGCAGAACATCTTCAAAGTCCCCAGATTAGACATACAGTACATGCTGAAGTTTTTACCTCAGTTCAAAGGTCTCATGTACCAGTTTCTGCTTCTCCTGGTTCATGCTGTCACTGAGACCTGCCCCAGCATTAGTTTTGTACCATTCCTAACATGCTACAGGAGGGCACTACTCTCCAACTCCCTCTCCTGCAAATCTGCACCGAAATCAATTTGCCATATAGGACAAAACTAGCAGTGACCTTAAACAGTTTTAATGTCATGAATTTAAGCTCCCCATACTAGAAATTAATAACACTAGTACTACATTTATTACACACCCAGTTTGATGGAACACTAATGTCCTGTCCCATCCCAGCAGCTGCCCCCCACCCATCATAGTTTGTGACTGTGAAAGTCTTTTGTTTATAAAGCAAGAAGTACCTGATTAAATGAAGACTTGATCAAGTTTTCAGCAGGCTGAAGTCTATGTGCCCCTAGTTGAGTACTGTCTCCGGTCACCTGGCTGCCAAACTCTCTCTCTAGACAGCACACACTGACCCCATGACTCCTAATGAGCAGAGCTCTCAGCTACAGCTTGCTTCAGCTACCAGAAGATGACCTGAACCTCACTCCAACTCCTTGTGCTAATTTACCAAGGCCACACCGACCCCGTGTTGCTGGACTGCTGCCACCTGAAACCTCGGGCTTTGCTCTTCACTAATGGGCTCCACTCTCTCTCTCTCTGTCTCATCCTCAGTAGTACACTTGCTCCTCTCTTGCTCCAACATTAATCTTCTGAGTTAATGAATTACAGCTCACTCTTGATTCAGCAGCCCAGACATTTAAAGAAGGCGCCCCTTGCTAGCCACATACACTACTGGACGCAACAGCAAATCAGGAGCAGTGAGCACCAGGTGACCTGGTTGAGATCTGTATTGTTAAGGTCCACTCCACTTTGTTGCAGCTGTACCCCCCCCCATGCATGACCCCCGCGCATGAACAAAGGAGCTGCACCAAGCCTGCAAAAGTAGAGAATAAATGCTCAGGTTCACCAAAGCAAGACCAACTGCTGCCACAGTGCTGGGACTAGACCACATGGTGCAGGATAAAGATTAATAAGAAATTCATACTGGAGACTGGCTTTTCAGGGGGGTCAACTAGGCTCCTAGTTGTCCCTGTTGGGGTCACCGCAGTGCTCCCCATGGCTCTTTGGACCTCACCAGCCCACCTTGAAGCCAGCAAGGCTCCTAGTCACCCCTGTTGGGGTCACCACGGTGATCCCCACTGCTCTTTGGACCTCACCAGCCCACCTTGAAGCCAGCAAGGCTCCTAGTCACCTCTGTTGGGGTCACCGTGGTGTTCCCCATGGCTCTTTGGACCTCACCAGCCCACCTCAAAGCCAGCAAGGCTCCTAGTTGCCCCTGTAAATGGAGTCCACTCTGAAGAAAGGGCGGTTACTAGTGGGGTACCGCAGGGTTCAGTATTGGGTCCAGTCCTTTTTAATGTCTTCATCAGTGGCATTGCAGAGGGACTGGAAGGAAAAGTATGCCTTTTTGCAGATGACACAAAGATCTGTAACAGGGTTGATACACAAGGAGGCGTGGAAAGGATGAAAAGGGACTTGGCAAGGTTGGAGGAATGGTCAGACGTATGGCAGCTAGGATTCAATGCAAAAAGTGCAAAATAATGCACCTGGGAAACAAGAACCAGGGGAAGAATACACAATGGGTGGGGAGGTAGTAACAACAACAAAACAGGAAAGGGACCTGGGGTAATCATATCAGATGACCTTAAGGTTAGCTAAGCAATGTGAGAAGGCAGTAGGGAGGGCGAGGGGTATACTGGGATGTATAGGGAGAGGCATCAGCAGCAGAAAACAGGAAGTTGTTATCCCTCTGTACAGACAGTTGGTGAGACCCCATCTGGAATACTGTGTCAGTTCAGAGACCCCATCTCTGCAAGGACATAGACAGGATAGAGGCAGTCCAGGGAGGGCAACTAAAATGGTGCAGGGTCTGCAAGAGAAGCCATATGAGGAGAGACTAAAGGAGCTTAATATGTATATCCTTGAGGAAAGAAGGGAGGAGGGGACATGATAGAAACTTTCAAGTACCTCAAGGAATCAACAAAGTCCAAGAGGGTAGCATCTTTCAGAAAAGAGACTTGCAAGAACAATGGGACACAATTTAAAGATAGAAGGAGGGCAGTTCAGGGGCAATGTGAGGAAGTATTATTTCACAGAGAGGGTAGTGGATGCATGGAACAGCCTTCCTGAGGAAGTTGATAAGAGTCTAAAACTATGGGAGGAGAATTCAAGAATGCATGGGACAGACATAAGGCAATTCTTGTGAGGGGCAGGAAGATATATGCTGTTGGCTAAATAGGATCTGCGGCCTATCCTGTAGGTAGGGAAATGGGCAGACTAGATGGGCCTAGCGGTCCTTATCTGCCGTCAAAGTCTATGTTTCTATGTTTCTGTTGGGGTCACTGCAGTGCTTCCCACAGCTCTTTGGACCTCATCAGCCCACCTCGAAGCCAGTAAGGTACTGTAGCCAGCAGGTTCCATTTCAAGTCCTCAGGCAGCCTAGCTTTGAATTCTGGCACCTTTTCTAAGTGGCTCCCTGCCTTCCAAACTGTGGCTGAATTTTTACCTCAGCTTACCTCTGCATTATTGTAGATCAGAGGAGACCGCAAAAAACCCTTTACAGACTGACTTAAATGTTCCTCTGTCCAGCCGAGCTGTAAACTGAATTTGTGCCTAGCATTGCAGCTCCCTGGCATTTATGGCATTTCTGTGTGCACTGCAATCTCGGATTTTATGGCACTGTTGCTGATTTAATTGTGTGCTCCTAGCCTGTTTTTCTGTGAGAGACACCGAAGTCAGATTTTCTCCCTCCCCCATGTCTTATTAAATGCTTGTTCCTTGGGGGCAGATATTCTTTTTCCCCTCAGTGATTGGACCATTTCTTCTGGGGTGAGGATCTCAAGGCAGCTAGTTTGTGAATTTCATTGTTGGATAGCCCCAGAAACCTGGTGAATATCTCCGCACTTAGCAAAAGCCTTTATAAGGTTTCTAGTTGCAGCTCTATATATCTGCCTGCTGGATAGTTTCATCCTTGGACTCAGTTACTGTCTCACTCCTGCAGTCAACTGCTCATTTGCTTCAGTCCCGTCTCCATTCCTGAATTCACTGCTTTCTCTCTTTTTCTGTAGTTCTACGTTCCCTTCTTTTCCTTACCAGTGTATGCTATTGGGGTGATCTCACTTCACTGCAGCTTTGTAGGAGTATTTTCCCTTCTGCTAGCCCTCCAACCCTCAG
Organism: Neoceratodus forsteri; assembly: GCA_016271365.2. NCBI lineage: Eukaryota > Metazoa > Chordata > Ceratodontiformes > Ceratodontidae > Neoceratodus > Neoceratodus forsteri. The sequence continues at coordinate 618,242,216 of CM028133.1, forward strand.
TAGATCTTCTCTGCCAGCCATCTACTGACTCTGGCTACTCAAATAAAGCCGAGGACTGCAGCGATTTTTTCTCAAACCTAATTATCATGGGTACTACCTCTATCCCTGAAACCTATCTCTTAAAGCTTATCCCATTTGCTAGTATAGCTGACTGCCTAAGCCATTCCCCTTTTTATATGCCACTTGAGGGCAAACTCCAAACCACTGTCCTTGAGACCTGGGTACCCCTATGTCATCTCTCTCTCTCTCTCTCTCTCTCTCTCTCGATATTGAACCTAACCCAGGCCCTCCTGATGGCATCACTCCCAAGAACCCATCTTATTGGTTCACAGAAAAGGTGCTTAGGCTTGCACATACGAACATTAGAAGTCTGTCAGCTAATTTTGCACAGCTTGAAGCCTGGATTGCTCACAACTCCCCCGATGTCTTTGGTCTAACCGGGACTTGGTTAAAACCCCATAAACCACATTTATTATGTAGGATCAATGGATATGAACTTCACAGATGTGATCGTCCAAATGCTACAAAGGGTGGTGGTGTTTTGTTTTATACTAGACAGGACCTTGACATTACAGTCCTCCCGGTCAACACTACCTGTCTATGTGAAACTATTCATATAGTTATTACCCTAGGTCTCATTAAGAAGCTAAATGTAGTGTGCATCTATAACCCTCTTAAAAATGGACTAACAGGCCTGACTAAGGTGATTGACTATCTTTCCTCGCTAAAGGATAGACACGAGCTCATTGTTATGGGGACCTCAACCTGGATTGGCTAGGGAAAAATTCTAATCTCTAAGGAACTAGAAAGGGGACAGGATCAGATCTGTACAGTACAGTAGCTTCTTCTTGTTGTTTTTAATTGCTTTTGTGGATTCTACTTGGTAGAAGGTTACTTTTCTTTCTTACTACTTTTAAGGGCTAGTAGGGTATTGTTTTGGGGCTTTTGGAATTTTGAAACCTGTTTTGGTAGCTTGGTAAGTGGGCTGATTTGTTTGATCTTACTGTGTGGCAGGCCGTATTTGTAGAGGCTCTATTTCTTCTGATTTAAAACACAATTGGTGTGATTTAACTGGGTCTGTTTCTTTGAATTGGAGACCTATAACCTATATCTTCTAATTTCAAGCCTATTTTGATGTGTTGTTGGTGAAGCTGTTTGAATTGGAGTCCTGTTTCTTTGGGTAGCAAACCTATTTTGGGGGCTTTGAGTAGAATTGTGATTCATTGCTGCTGGCTGCACTAGCTGCAAAGTTTTAGTGCAGAGTGGGGAAAGGGTGCTAATGGTCTGACCAGGGGCCTCAGCCACCTGATTGTTTCTTGAGAGGGCTTTGGCTGGTCCACTGACACCTTCACCCCAACTCTCCAGGTCCATTATTTCCTTTATACCAGGGGTTTTGACATCCTTCCTCAAACGGGCAGAGGATATGCACCTGTCAGTAGCAGAAGCAGACATCCAGGAAAGGAACAGCAGCAAGTGAAGAGGTGACATCGCTATTCTCAGTGGAAGGGAAGTAAATCAAAATCTAGGAGCTTTCATTATTACTTCTTGCATTGATATTGCATTGGGAAAGGAGGAGAGGAGTTGAAGAAGGTTGTGCAATGGCTACTTAAAGTCTCTTTGAGGTGGATAGGAATGATAGGAAATATAAAAGCAGTTGCTCAATATATCTAAACTGTACACCAAAGGAGGTAAGGAAAATAAAGAAAAGAATGTTTTGCAACTGATAGAGGCGGAGAGGGAGACTTGGGGAGTGTTTGCATCCTGCATCTGGAAGGGTGAGGGGGTCCAGGCAATGACAGCAATGGGTAGGGGTGGTAGGGCTGTAAAATAACTGCAGTGCACCAATCTTTCTAAAATTGCCCGGAGGTGGAAGGATGTTTAGTGTGTAAAATCACAGAAAAACTAAGAAAGGAGATTGAGGGTCTGCAGGAAGAACTAAGACAGGTAAGGCAGATTGGGAATGGGTTTGTTTCCAATACTGGAGGGAGCAAGAAGGGGGAGATGAGGAGGCTGATTTAAGCCAACAGTGGTGGAGGAGAGGTCATAAGAAGGAAGTAGAGATAAAGGGCCCAGGCCAGGAAGAACGATTGCCGGGGAAAAACCAGGTTAGGAGACAAAGACAAATGGAAGGAGGAGATAGGGACTTGTGAGGGAGGCCAAGAAGTTGGCAAAAGTCATGGAGTGGAAAGGAGAGATGAGATTGAGGGTCTGCAGGAGGAACTAAGACAGGCAAGGTAGATTGGGGTGGGTTTAGCCCAATACTGGAGGGAGGAAGAAGGGGAGATGAGGGAGGGCGATTTAAGCCAACAGTGGTGAGGAGAGGGTCAGAAGAAGGGAAGCAGAGACAAAGGGGCCCAGGCCAGGAAGAACAATTGCCGGGGAAACCAGGTCAGGAGACAAAAGACAAATGGAAGGAGGAGATAGGGACTTGTGAGGGGAGGCGAAGAAGTGGCAAAAGTCATGGAGTGGAAAGGAGAGAACAGGTTACTAAGAAGAGAGAGGGAGCGGGCATTTGTGAAGGGCCTTCAGAAAATAGTTTTGCACTGCTAGAGAGGAAGAAGGTGGAGGAGGGAAATGATGAAATTAGAGGAGTAATTGATAAATGCCTGGACCAAACTGGAGCGGGGAAGTTCTGCTGGGAGAATTGCAACAGGGGTAAAGGGAAATAATGTGCAGGAGGAAGAAGAGGAGCTGGAAATGAGAGAGGGAGATGAATGGAAGCAAGCAGGGAGTAAGAGGGGTGGAATCTTAGTGCTGGGGGACTCAATACTAAGAGGAGTTAGGTGGGGTAGCAAGGGGGAGAGGCATAGTCGCATTTGGGTGGAGGCCATGCCAGGAATGACAGCGGAAAGGGTGGGACAGTCTGTTCTGAAATATGCTAGAAGGGGTAGGGACAAGCCTCATTTAATTATACATCTAGGGACAAATGACCTAGCTGACAAGACAGTAGATACAGTCCAGAGGAGGTTTGAGGAACTAGCACAATTATGTGAGGGGCAGGAAGATCAGTAACTTTTCAGAGATACTTCCGGTGCCAAAGGCAAGCACAACAAGAAAGCTGAGAATAGAGGAATTTAATGGATGGCTAAGAACCTGGTGTTGTGCTAAGGGTATGGGCTGTTGGGGGGGAGGGACCTGGGAGGACAGTAGTCTCTATGCCAAGGACAGACTACACTTGAGTGAGGAGGAAAGAAAGTGTTGAAACAGAGGATGGAGGAGTACATAGGAAGTTGGGAATTTAAACTAGGAGTGGGGTGGCAGTTGGGGAAGAGATATGCAGAGACCACAGGTTGGGAAACCATGAAGCTACCCCCATAACAGTGACAAAGGACAAATGGAAAGTACTGTTGGTGATGCTAGGAAAGGAGGGCAGGATGGGGGAGAAAGGTGGATGGTGGTTACCCTTAATGCTAGGAGCCTTGGGAGGAAAACTGCAGAGTTACAGGTTCTCATGGCAGAGGGAGAGGTGGACATTGCAGTCATCACAGAAACATGGGCCACCAATACAATGACTGGGACCTGTCTGTACCAGGTACAGATTATTTCGTAGGGACAGAGTGATTGGGAAAGGAGGGGTGGCACTATATGTGAAGGAAGGACTGAAGTGTGTAAGGGAGGAAGGGAGGAGGGTAGTACGAGTCACTTTGGATGTAAATCCAGGATTCCAAGAATAGGATTCTTAGAATGGGAGTGGTGTACAGGCCACCATCTCAGATGGAGGAGTTAGACAGGAACTAGCGGGACAGATCAGGAGGACCTCGAGAAGGGTAGTGTGGTGATTGTGGGGACTTCAACATGCCAGGAGTGGACTGGAGCACCAACAACCAGGAACAGAAGGGAGCAGGTACTGCTGGATGCCTTCCAGGACAGCTTCCTGCTGCAATGGTCAGTGAACCAACCAGGTTAGGAAATACCCTTGACCTTGTGCTGGCAAATGGGGACTTTGTGAGAGAACTTACAGTGGAGGAACCGCTGTCAGAGAGTGAACACCGCTCAGTATGGCTCACATTGGATATGGGCAAGAAGGAGTGGAATCTGGCACAAGTTGCTGGACTTCAGGAAGGCCTGACTTTGGGAGGATGGGGAAGTGGTAAAAGGGTACCTGGCCAGAATTCAATCTAGTATGGACACTAACCAGAGGTGGGAGCTCATAAAGCTGGGGATAGTGGAGGCAACCATAACTCTGCTACAAAGCCCAGAGCAAGAAGGCTAGGGCTAAGAAACCGAGCTGGTTGAGCAAAGGAGGCCATGGAAAGGCAAGGAGGAAAGAGCTGCCTTTAGGAAGTACAAGAAAACAGGAGGGGGAGGACAGGGAGGAGTACTTGACAGAATCGAAGGAGGTGACAAGGGCAGTAAGGGGACCCAAAGCATCTACGGAACTCAGGCTGGCACAAGGCATTAAGAAGGGGGAGAAGGACTTCTTTAAGTACATCAGGGAGAAAAGGAGCTGTAAGGACCACATAGTAAGGATTAGGAAGGAGGGGGTTGGGTGGAAGCAGGGTGCGATAAGGCGGAAGCACTAAATGAGTACTTCTGCTCAGTATTTACTAAAGAGAAGAGGGGGTGACACCCAAGGTGGGAGAAATGGCAGAAGCAGGGGGGAAGTGGTGACAGATGGGGAAATCATGGAGAGCAGAGTTCGAGAGGGTTTGAAGGCACTGAGGGTGGACAAGGCGCCAGGCCCAGATGGCATCCACCCCAGGGTACTGAAGGAGCTGGCAGAGGTCCTTGCAGGACCTTTGGCAGACCTATTTAATGCCTCACTACATTCGGGGTGTGTACCTCAGGACTGGAGGATGGCTCATGTGGTGCCCTCCACAAGAGTGGCCCCTAAGATGAACCGGAAACTACAGACCAGTGAGCCTCACATCCATCATGGGTAAGCTAATAGAGACTATCCTGAAGGAGAGGCTGGTGGCCCTCCCCTAGAGCCAAAGGACTACAGGACAGCAGACAGCATGGCCATCATGTGGCAGATCCTGCCAAACCAACCTGTTGCGAGTTCTATGACTGGGTAACTAGGCAACTGGACAGGGCCATGCAGTGGATGTCCTGTATCTGGACTTCAGTAAGGCATTTGACTCAGTGCCACATGGAAGGCTGGGAAGGAAGTTAGTAGGCACAGGGGCAGGTGCAAAGCTGGTGAGATGGGTAGGAAACTGGCTGCAGGGAAGGCAACAGAGGGTGGTGGTGGGTGGGGAGCTCTCACACCCAAGGGCAGTGACGAGTGGTGTTCCACAGGGCTCAGTGTTGGGACCAGTGTTGTTTGGGATATTCATTGCAGACATATCATGGGACATCAAGAGCAAGATCAGTCTGTTTGCTGATGATACCAAGGTAGGCGCGGTGGTGGATGACCTAGGGGGATGGCAGGGGTTGCAGGATGATCTGCAAAGCTTGAAACTTGGTCAGACACCTGGCAACTGGGCTTTAATGCCAAAAAGTGCAAGGTGCTGCATTTTGGGATGAAGAACCCAAGGAGGAGTTACCAGCTGGGGGAGTGCAGCTAGCCCAGACAGAGGAGGAGAAGGATCTGGGTGTGCTCATTACAGGGTCAATGAACAACTCGGCACAATGTAGGAAGGCAGCTGCAAAGGCCAACAAAATGCTGGGTTGTATTGCAAGGGGTATATCCTCGAGGAGAGGAGGTGATTCTGCCACTGTATAGGTCATTAGTTAGACCACACCTGAGTACTGTGTGCAGTACTGGCATCCATATCTGAAGAGGGACATTAAGTTACTGGAGGGGTGCAGCGCAGGTGAACAAAGATGATCAAGGGGCTGGAGGACTTATCATAGAGAGGAGGTTGAAGGAGTTGAAACATGTACTCACTGGAGGAGAGGAGGGACAAGGGTGACATGATTGAAACCTTTAAATACATGAAAGGAATAATCAAGGCGGGTACAGAGGGGCTGTTCAAAGAAGAGGAGGAGGGAGGGCCACCAGGGCCATGATATGAGACTGGAGCGAGGAAGGTTCAGGAGGGAGATGAGAGACACTTTTTTACAGAGAGGGTGGTGGCTGGGTGGAATGCGTTACCTGCAGAAGTGGTATCCAGTAAAACAGTGGACTGCTTCAAAAGGGGATGGGACAGGACAAGGGGGGAGGGTTAATGAAGGGGAAGGGTGGAAGGAAGGGGCAGCTGCAGAATAAGGGGTGCTAGCTGCACATTTGAGCAGACTTTATAGACCTCTAGGCCTTTATCTGCTGGCAAATTTCTTATGTTCGTATGTTCCTATACTGCTGAACTCAGCAGGTTATACCTGTCTCAACTGGTCACTCTCCCAACCAGACAGGCTAGTAACAGCAGTCTCCAGTCTCTTCTAGACTGGATCATCGCCTGAGAGGATCAGTGCTGTTGGAGTTTTACCAGACTCAGTCAGTGACCACTCCCCAGTTTACTCTGTTTGGAAGGCTAGGACCCCTAAACCACCCCCCGCCCCAGACAAATTCTTTTCAGAGACTTTTCAAAAATGGATAAGAGAGCCCTAATCTTGGAGCTACAAAACACGGACTGGGCACCTCTATATAATACTAGTAATACGGAACGTGCTGCTCAATACCTCCTTACCACGCTTTTGAACCTTCAAGACAAATATATTCCAGTAAAAAGACGCCATATCCAGGGATCTGCTACCCGCTGGTTAAATTCTTCACTCCTGTCCTCTCTCAAAAAGAGGGATAAAGCCTGGAACAAAGCTCAGCTAACCCAGTCCCCATCGGACTGGCGGAGTACAGAAGACTCCGAAACCTATGTAAGGCTTCCATCAGATCTTCTAAGGGCAATTACTACCGTCAGCTCCTTAGTACCTCTGTCAGTGACTCTCATGGTTTTTGGAGTCATGTTAATACCATCATAGGGAAAAACAAGTGCAATACCATCTGTGATATGGTCGTGGATGGTTAAATTGCAATAATCTGCTCACTATTGCAGAGGCTGTTAACTCCAGATTCACTGACCTCTCCTCCTGTACTGCACCTCTTGGCCCTTTACCTGTCACTCCACAGGATAACCTTAAACCTTCCAACCCATCTTTCACCCTTCGCCCAGTCTCTGAGAGTGAAATCTTATGCTTAATTAAGTCCATCTCTCCTGCAGGATCGGCAGGGGCAGATGAACTCTTACCAAAATTCCTAAGAACCATTGCACTGTCTATAGTCTCTCCAGTGGCTAGACTTTTCAACCTGTCTCTTCTTACAGGACATGTCCCTTCCCTCTGGAAGATTGCTCGAGTTGTACCGGTCTACAAAAAGGGGGACACCACTAACCTGGATAACTACCACCCTATTGCCATCCTCTCCACCCTCTCTAAAATACTGGAGAAAATTGTTGCTACCCAGGTCTCGGATTACCTGTACTCCTTCAAAGTCCTTACCCCTGACCAACATGGTTTCCGATGTGGGCACAGTACATCCACTGCTCTCATACAGTTTACAAATGATGTCAGACTCGCTATGGACAAAGGCTCTCTCACTGGGGCTACTTTTGTTGATCTTACAAAAGCGTTTGATTTAGTTGACCACCTGCTACTCCTATCAAAGTTGTCATCCCTAGGCTTCTCACCCTCTGTCACCACCTGGTTCCAAAATTATCTTTCAAAGCAGCAGCAGTTTGTCCAGATCGGAGATGCTAAGTCCCCTCTTGCTCCTACTTGGAACGGAGTGCCCCAGGGTTCGATTCTTGGTCCTCTTCTGTTTACAGTCTTCATAAATGACATCCCATCGCTTACTGGTGCTTGCTCAGGTCTGCTATATGCTGACAATCTTGTTCTTTACTCATCCTCCTGAAACCTCTCAGATATCAACCTCAATTTCAGTAGTAACTTGAATACCTTTCAGAGCTGACTATTGCAAAACAAGCTTGTCTTAAATAAAAATAAAATGGTGACTATGCTCTTCGGTTCAGGTTCAAAAATTCGGTCCTGCACCCAACCATTAAGTATCAGAGCACTTGATGGCTCTCCCCTTAACACAGTTACCTCTTTTAAATACCTAGGAGTAACCCTTGATCCTGCCTTGGATTTTGACCTGCACCTAGCCTCAGTCATTAAATCTGTCAACATTCAACTTGGACTGGCATATAAGGTGAGACATAGCCTAACATCCACAGCAAGGATGGCCATTGCACAGGGGATCCTGAGACCCAAATTGGTGTATGGGTTAATAGCCCTTCCATCAACTACTGGACAGCTCCTCTGAAAGTGGGATGTCTGCTACAACAGCATTTGCCATTTTGCTTTGTCTTTGCCCAAACTTACTCACCGATGCACACTATACTCCAGTCTGGGATGGTTTACCCCCTCAGCCTTCTGACAGTTTAATTCCTACTGTTTTATAAAGAATATAATCTCCTCCCAGATACCTGACAAACTGGCTCTACTGCTCAAACCTGTGACCTCTGCCTACTCACTGAGATCAGCTGACAAATCCCTTCTTGTCCAACCGAGATGTAAAACCAAAATGGGGAAGAATGCTTTCTTTAGCTGGACCCCTAAACTATGGTACTCCCTTCCACTGATTCAGAAAATCTCCCCTTCTCCACACAGCTTCAAACAGGAGCTCCGTATGGCTCTTCTAAGCTCTGAACCCTGCTCCTGTCCTCTATCCACCCACTCCTGTACTGGTTCCTTCTAGTTGCTTACCGGCTCCAACCTCTACTACTCTCAAACCTCCCTGGAAATCTTGTTATTTCCTCTCTTCTAGCCCTTACTCACTAGTTGTATGACTTATGACTTAGTTATTTGCACTTATATTTCTGTTTTGTTACTACGAACATACAGAATTTGCCAGCAGATAAAGGCCTAGAGGTCTATAAAGTCTGCTTGAATGTGCAGCTAGCACCCCTTATTCTGCAGCTGCCCCTCCCTTCCACACTTCCCCTTCATTAACCCTCCCCTTGTCCTGTCCCATCCCCTTTTGAAGCAGTCCACTGTTCTACTGGATACCACTTCTGCAGGTAATGCATTCCACCCAGCCACCACCCTCTCCGTAAAAAAGTGTCTCCTCATCTCCCTCCTGAACCTTCCTCCCTCCAGTCTCATATCATGGCCCCTGGTGTCCCTCCCCTCCCGTACTTTGAACAGCCCCTCTGTACCTGTCTTGTTTATTCCTTTCATGTGTTTAAAGGTTTCAATCATGTCCCCCCTGTCCCTCCTGTCCTCCAGTGAGTACATGTTCAACTCCCTCAACCTCCTCTCGTATGATAAGTCCCCCAGCCCCTTGATCATCTTTGTCACCCTGCGCTGCACCCCCTCCAGTAACTTAATGTCCCTCTTCAGATATGGGCACCAGTACTGCACGCAGTACTCCAGGTGCGGTCTAACTAATGACCTATACAGTGGCAGAATCACCTCCTCCCTCCTCGAGGATATACCCCTTGCAATACAACCCAGCATTTTGTTGGCCTTTGCAGCTGCCTTCCTACGTTGTGCCGAGTTGTTCATTAACCCTGTAATGAGCACCCCCAGATCCTTCTCCTCCTCTATCTGGGCTAGCTGCACTCCCCCCAGCTGGTAACTCCTCCTCGGGTTCTTCATCCCAAAATTCAGCACCTTGCACTTTTTGGCATTAAACCCCAGTTGCCAGGTGTCTGACCAAGTTTCAAGCTTTGCCAGATCATCCTGCAACCCCTGCCATCCCTGTAGGTCATCCACCACCGCTCCTACCTTGGTATCATCAACAAACAGACTGATCTTGATCTTGATGTCCCATGATATGTCTGCAATGAATATCATATTCATATACTACATATAGATTCCTGCAAATGTACTGGCATTGCTGAAAATTTAATATAAGTGTACTATGTCTGACTTCTACTTGTTCCCGTGATGTTTTCTTGTATCTACTATTGTCTACGTACCCTTTGTTGTAATCTCCCGGGTCGTACCTGAAAATAGGCAGCTATGCTGTCTAGTCTACCTACCTGGTTAACAAAAACTAAATAAATAAAACTATGTAATGCAGGTGGGGGTGGTTGTTTACTGCACTACCAGGACATTGGAGGGCAGGGCCGGCCTTAACCATTCTGAACCCCTGTGCAGCCCTCTGCCAGGCCCCACTACTCCATCCCCTGTGGGCCCCCCACATCCAACATTTACACCTCACTAACCCTCCTGTCCTGAATTACTAAAGCAGTACCAGGTCTACTAGTTTAACCAGCATCTTTTAATTAGTGCCATTGACTGCACTGAATTATTTGACTTCACCATTGGAAAAGAACCTAACTGAGCCTGGAGCAAGAACTTAAGTAAGTATGGTACTACTACTACCGTATTAATTTCTGTAAGGACAGGGACATCATCATTGGACACTCACACGTCAGATATTCTGATTTGCAAACAAGTTAAACAACTTAACTTTTCTGGAGGTGTGAGTGAGACACAATAGGGAGGATTATCTTGGGACACCAGTAAGGTTGCCACCTGTCAATCTTTTTACCTGGTGATCAGGTTTTCAGGGTCCCTATCAGGAAATCCCATTTTGTTCTGTGCTGGTCAGGTTTTTGAGCCATTTTGTGTGCTCACATACTTTTGAAACATATTTTGTCATATCATTCATTGTTTCACCTACATGTCCAGGTTACAAACAAGTTCTCTTGTCAATATAGCCCTTTGTTTGTGAAAGTAGTCAACCTGGGAACTGTAAAGTATGGCCATTAACACCATTAGCTCTTACTTAACCTAATCTCTTCCACTGCAGCAAAGCTGCCCCCACCTTTTGTAACAGTAACAGAGCCAGTTGTCTTCCACTTTCATTTGCTAGTAAACATTTTCATCTATAACAACATTTAGGCATTTGTAAATGTTTTAAATTATTTTTTTTCTCAAGAAAAAAGCATGGGCCCCCAAGGTGCAGGGGCACAGTTTGCACCTAGCTAAGGTCAGCTCTGCTGGAGGACAGATGAGACCTGTGTGGCTCAGGCAGCTTTCATGACTAAGAATGCAGCAGTGTTTTACTAATAGAGGAGCTACATGACGGGGGAGCTATAGCACCTTTAGCCCCCCCCCCAATCCGCCTATGGATACGGAACCAGTGTAATGTTGCCGTTGTTAATGTTTACTTGTGCCGCACCAGTGGGACACAAACTGCATGGTGACTTCCTTGTGCTGTGTATTGTTCACAAACTCAACAGTCTCAGCAGTGCATAATGTATATAGAATTGTTAACCAGTGTCAGCAACACAGTAGTTCTGCTGGTGGCAGAACACATAAAATAGTTCCTATGTTTTCATGACTTAATCATGCTTTCCTGGTGTTTTTTTTTTCACTTCTGGCTCAACCCCATGTTATAAGTGCAATTACCCACTCCAGGGTGTGCAGTTATTGAGGATTATTCAACACCCCAAATGCTGTGAGGACACTCAGCCTGCGGCCTTGTGCCTCACATTGCACCCAAGGTGTTGATTAATCCCCAATAACTGCACACCCTGTTGTGGGTTATTGCTTACTTATATCATGGGGGGGGTAGTAGTATCGCTGAAATGATTGGTGGACTGCTGGCACCTGACCATGCATTAATGCATGATATATTAACAGTTGATGTGAGTAGGTCAGAGAGGGAATCACTGAGCATAATGGTTCTTTTTGTTTTCCTGTACAGAACAAACATCAAAATCAGCCATTTCTCTTCTGGCACTTTAGCCAGAGCCAGAGTCCAACCCACCCACTTACCCCACGGATCTCAAAGAACTGAGCGCACAGTAACTGAAGGCAGGCAGTGCTCAGTTGTCACAGTGTCTGTAGCTGTCTGTCTGCAGGTGCCAGCAGTCCACCAGTTGTTTCAGTGATACTACTACCCCCATGTTATAAATCACAACAAATGCCACCAACAGCACTGTAGTCCCTATCCTGTACTCCATCTGTCCTGAAGTGTGCGGCTGCAAAGATGGCCCCCTCCTGATGTGATGACGACCCCCACCCTCATATCTGGGGCTTCTGCACAGACCACCCTGATCATTTGTGACAGTGGGTCATCCAGCTGTGAGGTGCAGCACTGTAGTAGGCAGTGTAGTTGGTGCAGGTGCGTTTGTGTGCTGTGTCCCTGTCTCCCATTATTTAGTGCTAACGATCTCTGGGCATCACAGCAACAGTGCAAAGAGGGAGACACCGAGGTCACGGTGGGGGGGGGGGACAAGTCACAGCATACTGTGTGGCACTCCCTGCAACCACCGAAGACAGAGAATGAGAGCAACATTGTCGTCAGAGCAAGAAAGCGAGAGAGAGACACATCAACACACAAAGTGACTACACTGTTGCAACTGGCCGAACTGTTTTGTCTCTCTCTCTCTCTCTCCCCATTACCTATCATGCACAACACCGATTAGCTGCACCATCTGCTGTTCCTCCATGCCAGATCTTGTAATCCCTTACTCTTCCCCGTGCCAGTGTACCCCGCTCCTTCAGAGTCCCCATCCTGCACAGTGCAAGCACCGAGAAGTGCTGCTCACAGACAGAGAGAGCAAGAAAAAAAGAGAGACAGACAGACAGACAGCACACAGTGTTGTTGTGTGCCACCTCAGTCCACAGAAGCAGTCACCTGCTCCGCGCTTCGGGAGTTCTATTGTGCTGTAACTGTACCCCCCCATTCCACTGTACCCCTCTTGGTTGACTGTCCCCCAACCCCCTAACAATGCGAGCTGTCACACGCAGTGCTGAGAAGCAGCATGGTAGCATGGACTTCAGAGAGAGAGAGAGAAGAGAGGCACACACACGAACAGTGGAAGGTGCTCCTGACAAGACAGACACTGAGAGAGATAGAGAAGTGCAGAGCAGTAACGATCAGGTCCAAGGCACATTTGGGGGTATGCACAGTAAAACTTGTCTGTTCACGGCACACTTCTGAAGTGCCACAGAGTGCAGATTGTCAAGGATGGACTGTTTCTTTCTTGCATGAAGTGCCACAGAATGGAAAATTTGACCCTCAGACTTTTGTGATGCACCCAACATGTGATCCTCAACCAGTTCCACTGTGCATGTTCTTTAAAAAGGAATTGCTGGAGTAAGAATGGGCTATCTCTGTGTCGGTAAAGAGAAAGAGAGAAACAGTTGCATTGGGTATGTCGGAAGACTATTTAACAGTGCAAAAGTCATAGGCACAGTTATTTTATGAACAACAAATGGCAGAAATGTGGTGATAGTACATTTCTACCATTTGTATGTTCATAACATAGCTGTGGTATGCATTATATCTTGAGGACTACTTTGTCAGGCAGCAGGACACAGTACCATTTCATGATTTTAAACATGAATTAAAGCATTTCTCCTAATTATATTTCTGTTGTTGTAGACTCTATGTTATAAGCACAAAAACCCACAACAGGGTGTGTCTCACAGCACTTGGGGTGTTGATTAATCCCCAATAACTGCACACCCTGTTGTGGGTTATTGCTTACTTATTTTATCTAAAAAAAATTGATGTTTGGGAGCATTTCTGCCTGCTTGTACAAAGTGGTAATCCAAGAGGTAAAAATAACGGGATGCCATGTCTTGTACAGAAAACAGAAAACTGTGTCTTACTTTATTAAAGGCGTTGCCCTGCTCAAAAGTCAGAAGGAAGCCCCTGACCTATCTCGCGGTACCTCTTTGAAGTAATTCTCTTATTGTAGTTAAATTGTCAAAGATGGATCTGTTGGGGATAGCACTGGATTGTGTGCCAGAAATCACAACTTATGCTGCCATAACCAACCTTTTTGTTTAAAGTCCATGTAACTGCCCCCCATGGAAGAGTTTTCATTTTGCCCCTGGAGGCTTGAGGTAGGTCCACTTGTGATGCCTGTGTCCTCCAGCTGGAACTGTGCTTAATCTCAATTGGATTAAGTGTTTTAAAAAGTTAAAGTGGCAGCAAGAGCAAAAATCTGGGTGACAAAAAAAGGCAGGTTGTGCATACAGAGCATAAGCACTCGGGCATTGCCATCTTGTTAACCCTTGACCCCATGATGGACCAATCAGAACACAGTGGGTCCTGGTAAAGACTCATTCACTTTAGAGGAACAGCAGTAAAGTTATTTGCACCACAACACAAACTAAAGTGCGCACTGGGCAGGTGGTGCTCACGAAAAACTTAGTCCATATACTTCAACAATTTGGGCACAACACCAGCATATGTATTTGACTCCACCAACTAAAGTTGGAAGTAGAGAACTACAGAACAGTCAGCCTCACCTCGGTAGTGGGGAAGATCATGGAAGCACTACTGAAGGAGAGATTGGTGGAACATCTGGTTGTCAATGGACTGCAGGATCCAAGGCAGCATGGCTTCACCAGGGGGAGGTCATGTCAGACCAACCTCGTTGAATTTTTTAACTGGGTGACTAGGGAGGTGGATCAGGGGAGGGCAGTGGACATGGCCTATCTGGACTTCAGTAAGGCCTTTGACACTGTGCCACATAGAAGACTATTACACAAACTAGGGAATATGGGTGTGGGCAGGATAGTAGTGTGGTAGGTAGGTAGGTAACTGGCTGGGCGGCAGGACACAGAAGGTGGTGGTAAATGGCTGTCACTCCACAGAGGGAAGAGTGACCAGTGGGATACCACAAGGATCAGTGCTGGGACCGGTCCCATTCAACATCTTCATCAGTGACATTGTGCAGGACCTAGAAGGCAGAATTTCACTGTTCGCTGATGACACAAAGCTCTGTAACAGAGTAGACACATCAGAGGGTGTAGACAGAATGAGAAGGGACCTGCAGAAACTTGAAGAATGGTCAGGAGTTTGGCAGTTGAAATTCAATGCAAAGAAGTACAGGATAATGCATATGGGGCACAAAAACCCTGGCACAATTTATCAGTTGGGGGGTGAGGATATAGCATGCACCAAGCAGGAAAGGGATCTTGGGGTTATCATCTCTGATGGCCTTAAGGTAGGGAAATAGTGTGACAAGGCAGCAGGTAAAGCAAATAGGATGCTGGGATGCATAGGCAGGGGCATCACCAGCAGGAAAAAGGAGGTCATGATTCCACTATACAAGACACTAGTGAGGCCCCACCTGGAGTACAGTGTACAGTTCTGGAGACCTTACCTACGTAAGGACATAGACAGAGTACAGAAGGTTCAGAGGAGGGCAACAAAGATGGTACATGGATTGCATCACAAGTCCTATGAGGACAGATTGAAGGAATTGAATATGTACTCCCTGGAGGAGAGGAGGGGAAGGATAGAGGGGACATGATAGAGACATACAAGTATCTTACAGGGAGGAACAGGGTGCAAGAATACACTAATTTTAAGTGAAAAAGATGTTCCAGAACTAGAGGGCATGGGATGAAGTTGGAGGGAGGACAATTCAGAGGAAATGTGAGGAAGAATTTCTTCACAAAACGGGTAGTGGACAAGTGGAACACCCTGCCTGAGGAAGTGGTGGGGGCTGAAACAATCACGGGATTTAAGAATGCATGGGATAGACATAAAGGAATTCTGGAAGTCAGAGGTAAGGGGCAACAGAGTTCTAGGAAAACATAAACTGAAGTTACAAACTCAAATGGGCAGACTAGGTGGGCCATAGGCCCTTATCTGCTGACACTGTCTATGTATCTATGCATCTGTGTAAGTTTCTTGTTCTTTATTGAGAGAATAAAACCACCATTTCGGCACACGCTGTGCTGAAATTGTGGTTCTCACCTCTGATTTTAGCAGTCTGCAGATAGCTTCAGTAGATTCAGTCTTACACAGCTTTGCAGGCTTCTCAGCACTTTTTCTCAGCCAGATGGAACTTCTAACAATCAGATTTAACTCACACCAGGATCTCTGGCTCTGAGGCCTGGATAGGCCTTCATCTCTCATCTTGAACACCTCTCTCCTGTCCAACCATTTGGGAAGGACTGCTCTGAACTCCACCTAGGCTGGGAGAAGGATTCAGCACAGCACACTTCCATCTGTTTATTGTCAGGCTTGTCACTCACAATCTGGCTCCCTCAGTGGATGAAAAAAGGTGCCAAGAACTCTATTGAGAGAATAAAATAAGCCTTTCTACCCTGTCTGGTGTGCCAAGGGAGGAGTTGGTCAGGAGCTTGTCTCCAGGGTACTTGTACCCTTGATCGAGTGAACCTCCACTGAGGTGATGCAGGATAGCTCACTGGTCTTGTCCCTGAACTTGCTAAGCTGCCACATGCTGATCAAGAGAAGAAGAGAGCCACAGCACAGTAATTGGGACTAGTCTGGGACTACATCCACCATCTACCTTCTGTTGCAACATTGATTATCCAGAACTGTCTGAGACTTCTTTCTCTTTGGTACAGGACACATGAGTACTGGCTTGCCAACCAGAAATGTCTGTTGCTAAATTCTTATTTGGATTACAGTGTCATGTTCGATGTTCCCTGTTGGATCACAATTTGTTCTGGTGAAAAAGTGCTAGTCAAAAGTCAGTCAGGTAAGGTAAAAGCAAGCTTGTTTATCTACAAGTGCACAAACTCAAGATCCCAGGTGCCACGACATCAGGCTGGCAACAGTGTATGATATACCTGGGTATTTAGTAGTTTAATCTTGAACTGCAGTTTAAGAAAGTTATTGCTTTGAAAGTTATTTGAAACAGTGGGGGATCTGCTACTGAGGGTACTGGAAGGCCTTGCAGTACAGCAGACCATATCTAAAATCAAATGAAAATGGGTGTTGGATGCCTACTACACTGTCTCTGCAGAGAGGTCTGGATCTCTGAGATCATGAAGACTGGGATGATGCACTAAAAATATCTGGAGTGATAATCTTGTTGCTATGGCCTAAAATCATTGCTGAACAGTTTAGCATAACCCCTATTTTCTTTGCAGGACCTGTATCACCGACTAATAAAGTCCTGTTGCTTGCTGCTGAAACTTGATGTGTGAGCATATTATTAGTGATCTACCCTTATTAGTACAAAAGTGACTGAAATTGAAAGTAAAGCCTGGTGGCATGGAGAGTTGAGGCATTGGGTGCCTTACATCCTGCTGGGCTGGTGACCTGAGTTAGGGAACAGGCCTGGGTTGATCAGGGGGAGGGGCTGGCTGGTGAGGGAGGATTGAGCATCCATAGGACAGCTCTTCTACCTCAGGGAGGAGGAACTCTCCATCCCATGCCTTGCCTGTCACATAGAAGAATCTGGGTGGCAGCACCGTGGGATGGCCGGGAAAAGGAACCCCATGTTGACACCAGGGGCCTCTCCACGGAGGAGGTGCATGCACACAGTGCATCATTGCATGCTCGTGGGCTGTACTGGGGAGAAAACTGGAGGAAAACACCCTTTTCTACCATAGTGCAGCAATGCCTGGTCTCTCACAGGCCCCGCATCAACAACTGGGCCCCTCTGACCATGGTCTTGTGACAGGACCCACTGGAGAAGGTAAGTCCCAGAGAACTCAGGTGATGGGGCCAGGGACACTCATCCAGATGGGGCTGGCTGGAGAAGCTAAGGAGATAACCAGCTTTGTGGAAAACAAAAAGACATTGAAACTAAAGTTTGGGTATTGGTACTAGTGTGTTTTAGGGTGGTGTGGGTAGGTACTGCATCCCGTGGGCAGTATTCTATTTATCAGGCCCACTATTTCCTTCTCTAGGTGAAGGTACCATGCTATTCCTTGTGTTCCCCTTTTGAACTAAACCCTCCGCATGAGGAGTTTAATGATCTCAGGCCCTTCAACCTTGCTTGGCCCCCATGGGTGCAAGGCAGTGGTAGTAACTAAAAGGAAGCATTTATAACATCTATGCCATGACTGGGTTATCTCAGGGTAACATTTTTAAATCATTTCTAAGTAGACACAGCAATCTTCAATTAAACAAATTTGTTCTGTCTCCTTTTTTGAAGCCAGCACAGCTCCTGTGGTCAAGATTTCATTAAATACAGTCACCAATACTGGTGCCAAGTAATCTGAAACGGTTCTATAAAATTCTGGCAGCAGCCCATCCTTGCCTAGTGCAGTCTTGGAGTTCAATGATTTAATGACCTGTTGAGCCTCCAGCTGGGTGATGGGTAATATTGTAGAATTTAGCATATTATCAGGGACAGGAGGGATATACAGTACCTTATCTGCTCTGGTCAACCTGCAATTGTAATCTCCTCCAAATATAACCACTCAGTTTATATGTAAATATGGTTACACCAATTCAAAAAAAGGGAGGCCTTTGTAGCTGGAGTCGGGGGGGGCACAGTTATGCAAGCAATAATACCCAACAGGGTGGGTGGTATTGGGCTATACCAGAATGCCTAGGGGCATAATGAGGCCCGTTGCCACAGGCAGAGGGCTTCATAGCCCCTGGAAGGTTCAGTATAGCCTATACTGCCCACACTGGAGGGTATTACTGCATTTAGAAAATGGGATTTGGGCTGTGTAAAAAAATAGTTTAAATACGAAATTAAATTAATAAAAATGTTTTCTGCAAAGTAGTCCCTCTGTTGCTGGCACTGGCAGTAGAGGGCACTGTTTTGTTTTTTTGTTGTGCTGCTGTGTTTTATACTGTGCACTCTGTTCACAAACTGTGTTTTTTTTAATTAAAAAATGAGTGTTTTTGACCCGGTGGCGCTGAGGGTTGAGGAGCTGGATGCAACACCTCGCACCATGCTGGCAACCCAGGTTTGGGAGCGGACCCGGGCCGTTGGAGGTCGGCAGGGGAGAGGAAGGATTGAGCATCCTGCGACTGCTCTCCTTCCTCCGGGGTGGGCAGGGGGAGTGCATCATACTGCAGTGGCAACTGGTGGAGGCCAGGGGCACTGTAGATAGCATGCACAGTTGGGGGCTGGAGCACAGAGGACATCAGCACCTAAGTGTGCTTACACCATTGCACGACTGGCTCTGAGGGAGAAAAATGGTGGAAAATTGTGGGGAGAGCATGGCGGCTGATGACTGTGCCCTGCACCCCCAGACACAACAGGTGCACCAGCAGGTATCAGAATCCAGGTCCCCGAGGGGAAGGGGACTCTGCGTGCCAGCCTGTGTGGAGGACAGCATGTCGCTGACCAGACCAGCTCCGGGGGTGCGGGTGCCTGCTGCCGGACGACTCACCACCCGCTCCACAGTAGGGGGGTAAAGAATGCCATGATAAAAAAAAAAATGAGTGGATATACCAATGGTTTGCCTGTTTTGCATTGAGTTTGCCACTGCTTGTTGTTTCAATAGGCTTCCATTGTTGTTGAGCAGGGCAAGATCAAGCGTGATATTGCAAAGTGTGGTATGCACTGAGTCTGGTATGAGACTACTCATAATTTCATGATTTTTGTCTCTTGCAGATGGAGACATGCTGCCAGCTTGTGGCAGTAAAGTGGGCCGGCAGTAGGAGGATGAGGTGCAAACAGCAATCACATTTAACAGTGCGTTGTGCTAGCACTACGAAGTTTACTTTAAAGAAAGACCTTGTTCTATTTCTTGTATACATTTGTGCCTGTTATACAGAGTTTAGCAGCATGGGGGCCAACTTGCTCACTCCTCTTGTTTAGCAAATGGAAAAAATGGCTGCTGATAAATTTTAAAATCCAAAAGTGGCATAGTTGATATTGCTTTTGTAGTGAGGCAGGTTGGACTGGCACTTATTATTTCCTGGTCTCCACTGGTATTTAATGTATCCCCTTGGCATGGCTCTCAGCCAATTAGAGACCAAGAAATAATAACCTCGGTTTCTAAAACCTGTGCATTGGGACTTCCGGTGACGTCGTCAGCTAAATGGCAGCCTAAATCTGAGCTCTGGTGCAGTATATAAAATCAATCTCCATCCATCAGCGACTGAAATGCTCTGTTGAGGACGCACCTAACCTCTGTTGGCAGTTGTGAAATGGGCAGAACTAAAAAGAAGCTCGATGAGGGAGATCGAACCCACTCAAGAAGTCAGATGGAGCTGAGGCCTGTAAGTCTGTCTGAGTCCCGTTCATCCTTGATTATGGCCTCGGGGGAAGACTCTGATGGTTCTGGCTCTGATGATACATCAACCTTTACAAAAGCTGACGGGCACAGAATGTTAAAAATACTACACCTTATCGATGCCAGGATATTGGGAATTCAGGGCGATCTCAAGAAATTAGAAACATGTATGTCTACAGTGGAAACCCAGGCTGAAACCCTACAATCTGAGCATATAGCTTTTGGGAGGTCTCTGGCTTACCTTCACAAGAGAGAGAAGGAGCTGACCATGAGAGCAGAGGATGCAGAAGCGAGAGCTCGCCGCAATAACATTTGTATATTTGGCATCTCAGAGGGGGTGAATCCCCCAAGTATGGAGGACTTTATAGATTCCTGGCTTAAGACAGAATTGAATCTAGAGGAGAGTTTTAACCCAGAGATCGAAAGAGCCCACCGTTCTATTGCCCCAAGCTGAAGGAAGGTGCACCACCCAGATCTGTGATTGCGAAATTCCTCCAGTACACAACAAAGGAGAAAATTATGAAGTTAGTGTGGTCAAAGAAAAATCTTAACTTGGACGGTCAAAGGCTGTATATAGACCAAGACTTTTCTCCTTTAATGTTGGCTCAATATAAAAAGGTGCTGCAAGTGGTAAAATCGCTGAGAGACAAGGGATTGAAGGCCTACCTTAGATACCCTGCAAAACTCTGGGTACAGAATGGTGATGGTATTAAAATATTTGATACCCTTTCGGCTGCTGTTCCTTTCCTAACATCACAAGAGGTTCCCCGTCCGGATATAAAGGATGAGTTGGCGGAGAAGGAAATTGAAGATCTACTATGGTCTATTGCTCCAGGTTCAGGAAGGCACGCAAGGAGACGAGAAAAGGCCCTACTCCCGTTACATGCTGATATGGCAAAGTGGCTACAAACCAGGAAAACCTGAGGAAGACACGAAAGGAGTGTGCATGGCGAGTTGTTCTGCAGAAATGCCTCAGGATGAACGGCTATTCCTTGGGACTGATAAGCTAAGACTTTTAAACTAATAGGGGACATTGTGCACCATTTTGCTTGATATGGATGAACAAGATGTGTTTACCTTTTTTCTTGTTTCAGATATGAGGTCTCCTTCTTTACATATCCCGCACTGATT
Source organism: Neoceratodus forsteri (assembly GCA_016271365.2). Lineage (NCBI taxonomy): Eukaryota > Metazoa > Chordata > Ceratodontiformes > Ceratodontidae > Neoceratodus > Neoceratodus forsteri. Next base: position 618,263,168 of record CM028133.1, read on the forward strand.
AGGGGGATTTTCGGGGGAATTCTCCTTGTTATTATTTTCTAGTACCCCCTTAAAGTGCTTCAAAGGAACTTCATTGTGTTGGTTCAGGGTTTCAAGGGGAGGGTTTATGGAGTGGGACAGTTAGTTGGTGCAACGTGGATGCAGTCTCTGGGGGTTGAAAGGCCGCACTAAGAGGGTGGAAATGGGGCGCCTAATGCAGGTTTTTATCCCATTTCTTTCCATTTTCTCGTATAAGGAGGTGGGTGCTGCCATGAATCTACTTGATGGTCGGATAGTTATGGGGAATAAACAGAGTAGATAACAGTTTACTAAGAAGGGATAGGGGGATGTTCTGGAGTGGGAGTGCATTGGTTTGGGGGGGGCTGAGGCATGGTTGATGGCAATGGATATTTCAATCAGGTGGGTCGTGGATATTTGGCCTGGTGTGCCCACATCCTCCATTAATACAAACTTAAAGTGCAAGGACTGTGAGTTACCTTTGCCTCCCTCTATCCCACTGGATGCGTGGCAGGAAATTAAGATGTGCCCGGGGTACCTGGCTTGGAAGGCCTGCCTTACTGGACCCAAATTAATTAGGAGGGGGCGTGGTTCTGAATTTAGGAACCTACCTCTTAGCCTTTAGACACGCTTTTTCTCCTATATTACTAGGAGCTATAAGCCTCTAGCAGCTGGGGGATTAACTATCATCCCCAGCTTTTTGTAGCTTGGATTGAGCTAACCGGTATCTGGAATTCAGATACCTGAGTTCTTGTTTTTCAGTTCCTGTTATGGGGGGGGGGGGTTCTTTCTTCCTGTCTCCTGGGGTTTCTTTCTGTGACCTACATTGGGGTCATAGGGTGTTAGTACACCTACAGGTTAACCAAGAGGGTGGATGTTGGGGGTAATTTTGGATCGTGGGGGTATTGTAATTCCTTATACATGTGGACTTTTTTTTCCTTTTTTATGTTTGTGTCCCTTTATTCTTAAAAGTAAGCAAAAGTTTTCTGGCAAGTTTCTCAAAATAGAGGGGGAGTGTTTGGTACCGAATGATGATTCTGTGTCCTACATAATATGTGACTATGGCTTCTCTCAAGATTGTATCGATTAATGTGAAAGGGATAAATGGGGTGGTTAAGCGATCGAGAATTCTACAACAGTTGGGACGGTTAAGATGCGATCTGGCATGCATACAGGAAACCAAATTGTCTGAGGGTAAACATCTTAAACTCAGAAGGGTGTGGGTAGGCGGAGTACATGCAGACTCCTGCCTGGATTCCCCCGGGGGGGGGGGGTGGTTATTTTAATCCATAGAGGTCTCCAATTTAAGGTCCACAGGGTCTTGACGGAGGGTCTGGGACATTATGTGATGGTTTGTGGTGAATACATGGGATACCCACTCAATTTAGTAACAGTATATGCTCCCACTCCCCCTTCTGGCAGTTTTCTTTAGGCTATTCTTTGCCAAAGTGGATTCTCTGCCTCCGGGTAGAGTGATGATGGTTGGGGACAGTCTCCTGGATAGGAGCCCTGGGGGGAAGGGAGGGAGTACAGCATGCTCTAAACTTCTTAGGAATTTATTATTAGAGGGGGGCTGGTCAGACCCGTGGAGGCAACAAAACCCACTGGTTAAAGATTTTGCTTTTTACTCAGCGGCAGCCAAATCATACTCAAGACTCAATAGATTCTATACACAAACCAGAAATGTTAGTGACGTGGTAGACCTGATAATACACCCAGTCACCTTCTCCGATCATGCCCTGATCAGTGCTAGGGTGAAATGGCCTGGAGCGGGAACCAAGGGTAGCTGGGGATTTGATCCTGAGCTTCTAAATGACAACAATTTTGTAGACCAAATGAAGGAGTCAATCGAACTGTACATTTCAGAGAATAAAGAGAATGATACCCATATACGATTCGTATGGGATGGGTTGAAGGCAATTGTACAACGTCAGATTATTAGCTACTCCACTTATAAACACAAGAATACCCAAACTAAATTAAACAACTTATTAGAAACCATTAGCTCACTGGAAAAAGAACATAAAAAAAACGATAAAGATATTTCCATTCTGGAGAGATTGATGATGACCAGAGAGAAATACAATAGGGAAATGAATAGTATAACTGAAAATCACCTAAGATATACTAGACAGAAATATTATGAAACAGGAGGCAAAGCACAACGACTACTGGCCCTCAGACTTAGAAAACAACAGGCAGACAGATATATCCCCAGTCTTAAAAAATATGGAACTCAAATACTTTCTTCTGACCTTGAACAGATTGCGGACAGTTTTTGCAATTATTATCGAGAGTTATACTCTCAGGAGAGAGGTGAGAACCACTTTGTCCAGGTGAATAATTTTTTAAATAGCGTAGAATTACCCAAGCTGGAGGACTCACAGAAAAACAGATTGGACAGGGTAATAACCGAACAAGAAGTTTTGAAGGTTATCAAGAGTTTGAAAAGGGGGAAGGCCCCGGGTCCGGATGGGTTCATGGCGGAATTTTACTAGACATTTGTGTGTGAGCTGTTTCCCCTGTTCACTAGAGTTTGCAATGTAGCTCAAGGACAGGGAGAAGCTCCGGCCTCCTGGGAAGAAGTACTGATTACCCTCCTGCCAAAACCGGGTAAAGATTTGACAGAGTGTGGGAGTTATTGCCCCATATTCTTAATTAATCAGAATGCTAAAATATTTGCTAAGATTTTGAGTTCTCGCTTACAAGAATTTATTCCAGAATTAGTACACAAAGACCAGACAGGATTTATTCCAGGCCGGCATATTTAGGATAATATTAGACTATTACTCAATGTTTTGTCTGCCTCCAGGTCTTTTTCTCTGAAGGTTTTAAGGGCGGTGTTGACACTGGATGCAGAGAAGGCATTCGATCATATTGATTGGCTTTTCCTGGACCTTGTTCTGGAAAAGTTTGGGATTGGGGAAAAGTTTAGAAAGTGGATAGCAAACTTATATAGAAATCCCTGGGCTAGGGTGAAAGGAAATGGGATTACCTCTGAAAAGATATCAATCGGGGGGGGACTAGGCAAGGCTGCCCGCTTTCGCCTCTATTGTTCGCCTTATGTATAGAGCCTTTGGCAGCCCTTGTGAGGCAGTCGGAACAGTTCGAAGGCATTCAAGTACAGGGGGTGGAAGCTAGGGTCTCTTTATACGTGGATGACACTTTGCTATATATCACTGACCCTGTGAGACAGATTTCCCAGGTAGATTCTCTAATCCAGTCGTTTAGCGTGGTTTCCGGGTTCAAAGTTAATGATGCTAAATCAGAGCTTTTGCCTATTGGTTGGCCACAAGACAGGGCACTTCCCCCAATCGGTAAATACAAATCGGCTAAGGAGGATATTAGATATCTTGGGGTTAAAATAACTAGAGATATTACAAAATTATATCACTCAAACCATGGGAAATTGTTGCAGGAGGTTCAAGAAGATTTACATAGGTGGAATGAGCTACCCCTTGCTCTGTTTAGCAGAATTGAATGTGTAAAAATGAATGTTCTCCCGTGCTTTTTGTTCCTGTTCCAGTCACTACTGATTAGGCCACCATCTGGTTTTTGGGGAGCACTGAGATCTTCCTTGTCCCGATTCATTTGGGCTGGCAAGTGGCCTAGAGTGAAATAGAAGGTGCTTCTTAAGGAAAAAAAGGAATGGAGGGGTAGGTTTGCCAGATTTTAAAAAATATTACTGGGCTACTCAGTGCAAACCCTTGATTTCCCTTATGAGAGACCTAGACCTAGACCTCCTCTTCCATCCAGGGACCACCAGTGCCACTGCCGTTGCCTCAGAGGTTGCCAAGAAAGAGGAGCGGTTGGACCACAGTGGGCTCAGGGAGGGTGAGGGTGGTGGAACAGAGGCACATCCCTCCAGTTGTACCTCTCCACAATTCCTATGCCATTCTGGCAAAGTGTGGTTCCTCTATGGAGGCACCTACAGTGGAGACCAAGGAGGATGCTGGGAACCTCCACGAGGAGACCCACAGGAGGGTGGCAGGGGACCCTGCAGGGAAGAAACAACTCCTGGTGGGGACTCCATTGTTAGGAAGGTAGAACTGGGCAAGGGAAGGGAGAGGAGGTAAGGTGCCTGCCTGGCGCCATGGCTTGGAGGACAGGGGTGAATCCCTAGGGATTGCCAGAGCAGCTGCACAGGGAGGGAGCTGGATGTCATTGTCCACTTAGGGACAAATGACCTGGCTAAGAAAGGGATTAGAGAAGTGCAGGAAGAGTTTGTGGAATTGGGAGGGGCCTTAGTCAAGTAGCACTGCACGTAACCTCTCGGAGGTGCTACCCATCTATATAGCATAGGAGAGGCTAGGGTGTTCCGTACCATGGGATTCAATCAGTGGTTGAAAAACTGGTGCGGAGCTCAGGATTTGGCTTCATTGGGGACTGGGGTCCACCTGGAGTGATGCAAGCCTATACTGGCATGATGGGCTGCATCTTTCCGGGAGGGAACCAGGATCCTAGGTGATAGAGTTTAAATGCTTCATTGTGAGCTTTTAAACTAGCCAAGGAGGCAGCACTGGAAAGGAGAGGAAAATCCTAGCCCCCAAACAATCACGTGTAAGTGTGGCAAACACCAACATGGAGGTGTCGATGGGAGAAGGGCAGGGGTAAATGGAGAAAGTTACAAAGGCAAGAAGGACAGGGATGGGGCAAAAGGGGGTAAGGCCATCAGGAAATGGAGGGTAATGAGTACCAATGCCCGTAGTCTGGGCAACAAGCTCCCTGAGCTGGTGGCCTTAATGGAAGAGGGATGCCTGGATATCGTAGCAGTCACAGAAACATGGTACACAGAGAACCATGACTGGGATGTTAACATACCAGGGTACATAACCTACAGGAGAGACAGGCAGGGGAGAGGGGAGGAGTAGCTCTCTATGTAAGGAAGGGATAAAAGCAACTGAACAAAAGAGTAAACAGGGAGGAGAGGAGGCACTGTGGGTCACCTTGAGACTGGAAAGGGCACCACAATCCGCACAGGGTTGTACAGACCGCCATGTCAGGGGAAGGAATGGACAAGGATATGATGGAAGGCATTCTTAGAATGGCAGAGAAAGGGAGATACTATTGATGGGAGACCTGAATATGCCAGATGTTAACTGAGCACATTTGCTGCAGCCACATCCAAGAGCAGGGCCATTCTTGACGCCCCTACAGGTGGCAGGCATTAGACAGCTAGTTCCAGAACTCACTCATGAGGGAGCAATCTTAGACCTCTACTCTCAAGCAGGGCAGTGAGAGGATCTCAGATCTAGAAGTGGGTTGCCATCTGGGGACAGTGACCATCAAACAGTGTGGTTTACGTTAAACTCAGCTACAGAGTCAAGCCATACAAAAGTGAGGGTACTGGACTTTAGGAGGCTGACTTTGCAAGATGGGAGAGTGCCTCAGAAAAGCACTAGCAAACAGGCCAGAAGGAGGTGTGGAGCAACAATGAGAATTATCAAAACTGCCATCACAGAGGCAACAAGCCTTTGTGTGAAGCAAATAAACAAATCAAAATGAAAGAAAAAGCCACTATGGTTCTCAAGAGAGGTGGCTGTGAAAGTCAGGAAGAAAAAGATAGCATTCGGAAGTATAAGGAAACACGGAAGGAGCAGGACAGAAGCTATACCAGTTAAGGCAGAAAGAAGCAGGAGGAAGTCAGAATAGCAAAGGCCCAAACTGAGGAAAAGATAAGCCAACTCAGTTAAGAGGATAAAACCTTTTATAGGTACATCAGCGGCGTAGAAAGACAAAGGGAGGGATAGTGAGAATGAATAGAATGAGCAGTGGGTGGGCAGAGGGGACAGTGAAAAAGCAGGAATACTGAATGAATATTTCTGCTCAGTATTCCTAAAAGAGATGAAGCACTAATCCAATTAACAGAAGCACTCTTGATAGGGGGTCGATCCCAGTCCTTTCTACAGAAGAAAGGGTTCTGCAAGAACTCCTAAAACTGAAGGTGGACAAAGTAATGGGTCCTGGTGAATCACCCCAGAATTCTAAAAAGAATTAAGGAAGGAACTAGTGAAACCACTGGCTACTCTTTTAATAAATCTTGGGAGGATGGTGTGGTACCCGAGGACTGGAGGAAGGCGGATGTGATTCCCTTCACAAAAGTGGGACCAAGACAGAGGCAGGAAACTACAGACCTGTCAGTCTGACCTCTGTGGTAGGGAAAGTGATGGGTCACTTCTGAAGGAAAGAATAGTTGAGTACCTAGAGGTCAGTGGAGCACAGGATCAAGGCAGCATGGGTTCACAGCAGAATCATGTCAGACAGATCTAATAGATTTCTTTGACTGCATGACCAAGTAGTAGAAAATCAGGAGGGCTGTGACATGGCCTACCTAGAGACTTTAGCAAAGGCATTTGACACAGTCCCACACAAAAGATTATTAGTCAAATTAACCAGCCTGGGAGTGGGTCCCAGGGTGCAGCCTGGTAAAACATTGGCTGGACAACAGGACACAGAGGGTAATAGTAAATGAGTCCACTCGAAGAAAGGGCGGTTACTAATGGGGTACCGCAGGAGTTCAATATTGGGTCCAGTCCTTTTTAATGTCTTCATCAGTGGCATTGCAGAGGGACTGGAAGGAATAGTATGCCTTTTTGCAGATGACACAAAGATCTGCAACAGGGTTGATACACAAGGAGGCATGGAAAGGATGAAAAGGGACTTGACAAGGTTGGAGGAATGGTCAGGCGTATGGCAGCTAGGATTCAATGCAAAAAGTGCAAAATAATGCACCTGGGAAACAAGAACCAGGGAAGAATACACAATGGGTGGGAGGTAGTAACAACAAGAAAACAGGAAAGGGACCTGGGGTAATCATATCAGATGACCTTAAGATTACAAGCAATGTGAGAAGGCAGTAGGAGGGCGGGGGTATACTGGGATGTATAGGGAGAGGCATCAGCAGCAGAAAACAGGAAGTTGTTATCCCTCTGTACAGACAGTTGGTGAGACCCATCTGGAATACTGTGTCCAGTTCTGGAGACCCCATCTCTGCAAGGACATAGGCAGGATAGAGGCAGTCAGAGGAGGCAACTAAAATGGTGCAGGGTCTGCAAGAGAAGCTGTATGAGGAGAGACTAAAGAGCTTAATATGTATACCCTTGAGGAAAGAAGGGAGAGGGGACATAGATAGAAACTTTCAAGTACCTCAAGGAATCAACAAAGTCCAAGAGGGTAGCATCTTTCAGAAAAGAGACTTGCAAGAACAAGAGGACACAATTTAAAGATAGAAGGAGGGCGGTTCAGGGGCAATGTGAGGAAGTATTATTTCACAGAGAGGTAGTGGATGCATGGAACAGCCTTCCTGAGGAAGTTGTGGGGTCTGAAACTGTGGGAGAATTCAAGAATGCATGGGACAGACATAAGGCAATTCTTGTGGGGGGCAGGAAGATATAGGCTGTTGGTTAACTAGGATCTGCTGCCTATCCTGTAGGTAGGGAAATGGGCAGACTAGATGGGCCTAGCGGTCCTTATCTGCCGTCAAAGTCTATGTTTCTATGTTTCTATGTAGACCCTCCATTATGGGTTGAGATAGAGAGACCAGAGTCCTCCAGAGGAGACTTTAGGGATTTAATATACATGGATGCAGAAGGAATGCACTGTCTGTATTGCAACAATCCGTGGACTAAGCTGGTGATCTCTTCTTGGCAGGAGATTAACAGGAGAATGAGGTGTGAGATTACTTTGAGAATGACCACCCCACTTAAAGCTTGTTTGGATTTCCAACCTCTTGGCTGGGATAGGGGATTTCGCCTATGGGAGTTAAAGGGCTTGTCTACATTAGGACAGCTGTATACAGGGGATGATCTTAAATCTTTTCAACAGCTCTCAAGAGAATTCTCGATGCCCACCTCTAACTTCTTCAGATATTTGAAACTTAGGCACTTTTTGAAGGGAAAAAAGTTTGGAAGGGATGGGGATGGGGGCCTGAGCGTTAATCCTTTGGTGGACTTCTTGACAGCTGAGGCCAGTAGGACAGAGTCTAAGAGGTTTGTTTCTCGGTTGGTTGACCAGTTTCATGCACTGGAATCAGCTTCTTTGGAGTCGATTAAATCAAATTGGTCTACAGAAATGAAGAGAGCAATTGATGACCCTATTTGGGCTGTAGTGTGGGGGGCTGTTTACTCAACTACTGCTTCTAATAGCTGGCAGGAGTTTCGATGGAAAGTTGCTGTTAGATATTTTCGTACCCCAACAATCACTAGACATTTTGGTCACCACTTCTCAGATGACTGTTGGAGGGAGTGCGCGGATAGGGGGATGCATTTACATATATTTTGGTCCTGCCCCAGTATTAGCTCTTTCTGGGAACAAATTATGGACCAAGTGGGTACAGTTTTTGGGAAGCGTATGCCAGAGGACCCTATTTATTGGGTGCTCGGGTGCTACCCAGACCAAATTAAACGGTAGTCACAGAGATATTTATATAATATAATGGTGTCCTCGGCTCTCAAGGCAATTACTCAGGTTTGGATGTCTAAAGCCAGTCCCACAACTAATGCCTGGTATAAAAATTGTCGAAAAATATTAGACATGGAATACTTAATGGCTAGAGTAAGGCTACAAAAAGATACATTTAAGATGAGATGGATGCCTTTTTTCAATTTTCAAGTGCAGAAAGAACAAATTCATGTATTGGTTATCTTGGTTAAGTATACCTATAACTGGCAAATAGATAAGTCTATTGATTCCCTTAAAGATGTGGCATAAGAAGATTAATATACTGTATCTAGTGCTCCCCAGGACGATATGAACGAAGTCATTGTACCTCTCTTGGCTTAACGTACTTTTAGGACTCTCAGTGGTCTCCCCTATCTTCTAGCTAAGTAATTTATCATAGGGGCAATATAAACTCTCTCTTTCCCTCCCCCCCTTTTTTTTATTATTTCTTTCTCTTCTCCCTTTTATTTTATAGCCTAAGCTTTATTACACCTTGGTCATGTCTTTATTTGCAAAGCTGAGAGAAATGGGATCTGGTCTTGCTTGGAATACTTGCTCTAAGGACTGCTGGATCCATATTTACTTCTTCAGATGTGATATCTTATCTAGGAATATGTATCTCTCAGACATATTTTAATATTATTTTTTAATTTTTTTTATTTATTGGATACAATCGGAATTACAATCCTTTGAGTCACAGACTCTTTTGCAAAGGCTCCACGTCGGTTACAGAGGGTGGAAGGTAGACAAATACAGAGAACGCACAGTAAACAGGTAGAAATTCATAAAACAGTACTGCAAGTGCAGTCCAGGCATAATCTTAGTTAACTGGTGGTAGTAGTAGGCATCAATACAGGATAACCCTTGTCAGAGAGGTAAATGATGATGACTCTTGGGATCTATCGAGACCCTGTGTCATTTATTGGGGTATGAAAATACCAAAGGAGGGCAGGAAGTAGCCACAGTCACATTTTCTGACTCCAGGAGTTGTACTCTGAGGGCTGATTTGAATTGGAGAGGCTAAGGTCTGAGAGATGGGGGGTAGAGTGTTTAGCCAAAGAGGGCACAATGTAACGGAATGATCTTTGCCCAAGGGATGTTCTACAATGGGGGACAGGAATGAGGAGGATGCTGCGAGTCTAGTGTTACGCCTGGGGGGCTACGCTGACTATTGGGAGAAGGCCGATGGGCGCCAGCTGGAGATGGCTCTTTTCACTAGAACGCATGAGGTGGTACTTAAGTCTTCCTTGGAAGTTTAGCCAACCAGCCAAGCGTAGAGCTCCTGGGTATGTGTTAATCTGTACAGCCGGTGACTAGGTAGCAAGCTTTATTTCAAAGCAGTGTTGATGCTACAAAGGGCTGTGGGTCCATGAGCCATATCACTATCCGTAGTCTATTAGGAAGAGGATAGAGGGGGTGATCGCATAGTTGCATGGCCTGGGTGGGTAAGCAGTGTTTAAGTCTGTAGAGGATACCCACTCTAGTGTTAACAGCGGAGGAGAGAGTTGTATGTTTGATGATGGTAGGAGAGGAGGTGTCTAATGTAATTCTAAGTATTTAAAACATGTAACATGTTCAAGTGGAGCGCCTTGTTTGTTTTTGATTAGGAGAGCCGACTGGCTGTGTGGACTTTATCGGTGTACAAAGATCATGGATTTTGTTTTTTGATAGTTGATGATCAGGCGGTGTTCAGCGAACCAGGTTTCTAGCTCCCTGAAGAAACCCTGAAGAGCTCGTTGGAGGGCGTTCGGCTGTGGGTGTTTCCAAAACACTACTGCATCATCAGCGTAGAGTAGCAGGTTACCGCTACATGACTTGGGGAGAGAGTTTAAAAAGAGGGTGAATAGTAGAGGGCCAAGAATAGACCCCTGTGGGACACCTGAGGAAACTGTTTTACAGGAGGAGATGGTGGTATTTATCCTGACTTGCTGTGACCGGTCTGTTAGGTAGTCCTTGAACCATGCACTAGCCTCTGGGACCACATTAAGTTGTGGAAGGACATAAAGCAATACCTTATGACTGACTGTGTCAAATGCCTTGGTCAGATCCACATAGATTGCTCCTGCTATAGAGCCTTGGTCGAGGGCCTCATGGATGAATGAGGTGAGCTCAGTAAGAGCTGTGACGGTACTGTGGCCAGACTGGAATCCGTGCTGTTCCGGGCAGAGAAGGTTGTGTTTGGTCAGGTGTTCTGATAGTTGGTCAGACACTATTTTCTCCAGGACCTTGGAGAGAGGAGGAAGCAACGAAATTGGTCTATAGTTAGTTGTGTTGGTGGGGTCTCCGTTCTTCAGAATGGGAGTGATTATGGCTCTTTTCCAGGTTGTGGGAAACTGACCTAGGCATAAAGAGAGGTTGAATTTTAGTGAGATGGGGTGATGTGACATCCAGGGTCAGCCTAATGAGTTTTAGATCTGGGAATCATTGCTGTGCCGTGTATTGGCAATAGCTTTAGAAATGTAGTGTTTTGCCTCGAGGCAGGAAATAACTCTCAGCCGAAAGAGTATAATATTGTTGTTACTCGAGGTATCAGTGGGAGGGGGTGGGAGGATAGTGTGGAAATAGTTAGGAGGGTAAATATGGGAGAGGTCCAAGAAGGCAGAGTTGAGGGCTTTGGCGATAGAGGAAGGATCCTGGGTGATCTCCCCATTTATTGTAAGCTGGGTGGGTGCGGGTGAACGGGATTTACCATTGAGTTCCTTTATATTGTTCCAAAATTTTTTATGGTCTCCTCAAGAGGTGGTGAGGATGTGTTGGTAGTAAGTGGCTTTTGCCTGTCTTAGGGCCCAGGTACATTTGTTGCGGGCCTCACGGTAGAGTTGTCTATCCTGGGCGCTTTGGGAGTCAAGTGCCTTAAGCCATAGGTTATCCCTATGTTGGAGCTGGTTAAGTAGTGAGGTGGTGATCCAGGGTGTGGTTCTGGTTTTCACTACTTGCTTGGAGAGGGGAGCGAAAATGTTGCAGGCCGTGTTGAAAGTGGTCATAAAGTGGGAGACAGCCAGATCTACAGACTGCGTGGTGTCGATGGGGAGCCAATTGCTGGTAGCTAGGTGGGTTTTGAGCTTCTCTACGCCTCCTCTTATCAGTCACCTCTGCCAGGTGATTATGGGGGGGGGATGGGGTAATTTTCCTGACCACCAGCAGGTCACTGGCGAGTGGTCACCTATAGTGTCTGGGAGCACAGTAGCTTTGGAGATGTTCCGTGGCCTGTTGGTGAAGATGAGGTCTAAAAGGGTGGATGTCCCTGTTCTATTGTCCCTTCTGGTGGGAGAGGTGATGAGTTGGGTAAGATCGTAAGACAGGGCAGTGTCTTTGAAGCTGGATGAGGCAGGGGATAGCCAATTGACATTAAAATCTCCCATAATGATAACTTCACTAGTGTTGGGTATGTGTGAGATACTGTGGAGGATAGAGGTCAAATCGCGAGTTTTGGTTGCTCGGGGGATGTAGGCCGAGTGATGTGGAGGGTCTTAGTACCCAGACTAAGTTTAACTGTTAGTGTCTGGGCACCATATGTTGTGGTGTAGGGGTTTGTACTTCAGTGGCATGAAGAGAGGATTTAACATAGATTGCACACCCGCCGCCTGTCTTGCTGGACCTGTCAGCCCAGAAGATGGAATAATTACTGAGAGAGACAGCCTCATTTGGTATTCTTTCAGAGAGCCAGGTCTCAGATAGGGCTAAGATGTCAGGTGCATGCTGGGCAATGCAGCCTTGGAGGGATGTGTGTTTTTTTGGTAGGCTACATATATTAAGAGTAGCTAGCAGAAGGCTCCCACTTGGTCTGCTAGATGGGGCCACAGTGCAGGGCGGACCAGGGTTGGGGTGGATATTGCCAGATAATAATAGTAGTAGTAGGGCATGCCGTAGGAGGGTAACCTACAGAGTTTGGACGAGTGACGCTGGGTTTGGTAGGGTGTAGGACTTTTCGCATTGGAGGTGGGGACAGGGAGACTGGGAGTGATACTGGCTAAAATGGTGGGAAGAGTGAGGGGGTCTGATATGTGGCTTACAAGGGGTGGGGGTTGGGGTCTGGATGGGGAGAGCTGAGGTACAGTGAGTATCCTGTGTGAGTGTGTGTGTTAAGTTGAGTGTGCGAGTGTAAAAGCCAGCATGATCACCAAGGCTTATGTGGGAGAGGTTGGGGGGACACGGTTTCAAGTAATCATAGGTAGGGAATTGGTGGGTATGAAAGTTATTGAAAAATAGTTTAGGTGCCTCTGTGGGGGCTGCTGAGCCTGCTGTATGATCCTGGAAGTCAGGAGGGCTGCTATTAGCAGGGATAGCATTTTGAATGTAGAGAATCTGAGGTGCATAGCAGCGGCCTCTAGTGTTGATTTTGTATAACCTGCAGCTGGAAAAGTGGGCTGATAGGTTATTTTCAGCCAGTCACCACAGCCAAAATTAGCTATAAATTCGAGAAACCCGACTAATTGGTGAAGCAGACCAGCAGGGGAATAAGACTGTTGGGCAACAGAAACGGATCAAGTTCGGCGGCTTTACTGTGCAGCTTTCAAAAAAGCAGAATCCCAACAGCATTCCTGGGAAACGGTCGCGATTGGAGCCAGGAGAGTGGGAATAGAGGTAATTACCTTGTGGACAGCTTCTTGTGACCGCCGGCAGGGAGGGCTTCAGGGACTGGCCCTCGCGACCTCCGGGCTCCTCGGGGGAGGGGGGGTGCGCTCCTGTGGAATAGGGAAAGAGAGGGGAGGTTAAATAGGCTGCTTAATGGGAGAAGGGATTAGTGTTGGGGGCGGGCAGACACAGGACTGGGAAAAGCACAGCAAATGGGCTTAGGGCTATGCTGTGACTCAGGAGTCAAAATGTAACACTTCTACCAGTTAATCAGGCTACGTAGTGCTGTAATGTCTGCTCTGAACATAATTCAATCTTAACAGTTACTCCTTCCTAAACTTCCCCAGGTCAGCATGTGCAGGGTTACAGTTACACTATTTAGCAGCAGGAACTCCGAGTTTAAGCCAAGGGTGTAGCTATTGATACTCCAAGTAAGCCATGGTGTATCAAGTTTAGTAGGAGGGGGGTAGCAAACAAGCTGGCCAGCATTGGTCTGCCCTCTCTAGTCTATTGCATTTAAATTCATTTGTTTGGCTTTGCAGGCTTTTTCTTTTCTCTTTCAGCTTTGTTTGAAGGGGGTGGTAGAGTGGACTGCAGACGCTGAAGCTGAAGGTCTCAGTTAGGTCTGCATGGTCCACCTGCATAGTGATTGGCTGTGGCATCTGGTAGGGGGTGTGGGTAAGTCTTGGGTGGCGAGTTTAAATACCCCAGCAAAGTTAGAAGCCATACTATTAGTTCAATTGTACTGGGAGCGAGACAAGCAGTAAAAGAACTGAGGAGCAGCAGACGGAAGAACAGACTCAGAACCAGCTAAAAGAATGAAGACTTCATGTTGAGTGGCAAATGAAGCAAATCTGCCTACCTGCAAGGGAGAGAGAAGAAATTCCTGCCATGGTCTTGGATTCATGGTGCAGTCTGTGGCATTTACCAGTGAGCACCACAATAGCAGCATAGACAGACAGCAGGTCTAGTGTGGGAATCATCTGATTCGAGCTAGGAACCTTGGACTCGACTCGGGGGGTAAGGCAGGCATGGACAACAGTGGGGGAGGGGGTAGCAGTGTGGCACGTTGGCGTACAAATCTGAAATGCCTGTCTACACCCCTGGTTTAAGCGGATTTTACATGTGCAGTTAGCCCAAATTAAATAATAAATACTAAATCACACAGTACAGCTTGTGCAGGGAGGAATTAATTCAGTCACAGCTTGCTACCAGAAACTCTGAGTTTTCGGCAGCTTTCCCTAAGTGGGGCATGTACATTTGGTAACACAATTCAGCTAGAGTTACTGTTCTGCCTGAGCAGGGTAAAATTGGGTTCTGTCCCAGCCTTGGGCAGCAGAAACGGATCGAGTTCGGTGGCATTACTGTGCAGCTTTCATTACCAGCGGTAATGATGTGTATTTGTACTGCTTCCCCTTCCCCTTCTCCCCGGTTTTCATTTCTGTTCCTCACCCTCCTTTTTTTGTTTGTTTCCTGTTTGTACTGTCATATATGAAAAATAATAAAATTATTATTTCAAAAAAAAAAAACCTGTGTATTGTAGCTCAAAAAGGTAACATCTAACAGCAAAGAACTTCCAGGTACAATATCCACCACTTTCTGAATCTTAAATTCTGTGCCCCACAGCTAAATACAAACCCCATCACATAACTCTTCACCATGTGACCAGTTACAACAACGTGCAGTCCATAGCTTCTTAGCCTGTGATTGTTCATAGAATGTTCTGAGATGAGTGTCTTGGCTATTAAAACATTACCTGGTAAAGACTGCAGAATTGAAACTATGGTGACTTGCCATTTAATGCATTCAATACTCTTTACATTAAGGGTCACTGGGTGAAGAGCTGTGCCTAAACACGTTATTGGTTATATAGCAGAGTGAGAAGAGGGTCGGGTCAGGTGCAAGCTACTTCACCTTCAGCTCATATGTCTCTTGGCAACAGATGATTCTGGCAGGGTGTTCTTAGGTCTGATGAGACATCCTTAATAGAGGAGGTGTGAATGAGGACTTCTCAGACTCATCTTCCTCTTCCTCTTTCTCAGTGTCTCCCCATTTCCTTGGAAGAGCCACAAACCAGTTTTTGGTAGAAATTGGAAGGGTGGGAGCACACTTAGGCAGTTGTTTTTGGTGGTTCCTTAGTGACTGGCTGTAGGCCATCATCCATCAGGGGTGGAGCAGGCATAGCCTCCGGAATTGTAGGGTATTGTAGTAACTGTAACACATCTCTAGTGGGATCCTTACCCTCCTTCATATGTGGGGAGGTATAGAGGGCTGTGTTATTGTGGCAGAGGTAGGAAAACTTACTGGGAGAGACTCATCAGTAGAGACCCGTGAAATTCGTTTTATTTTTTATAATTTTTCAATTTATTTTTCTGGAATTTCTTGTTATTTCTTTTTATTCATTGAAAATGTAGTTTTATTTCTTGTTATCACATTTACATTCATAAACTACCTCAAAATGACTGTATACACACTAGAAATCACATTCTTAGTATACTACATTGTATTAAGCAGCATGCTTTATGCTCATTGTGCTATGATCTTGCAAGGTTTTGTGACTGAAACAGTTCTGCTGTGGCTTCCTTGTGGACCATCTCTGTGGTAACAAAGGAGCCTAAACAACTGCTGTAAGCATTTATTTAGATTTTGTCTGCCAAAAAGCAGGGTTTTTTTTCACTTTATTCATGTGTTGTTTTTTTTTCATTGTATTCCTTTTAGAAACATAGAAACATAGAAGTTGACAGCAGATAAGGACCGCAAGGCCCATCCAGTCTGCCCATTTCTTTTTCTACCTTATAAATGTGCCATCTGCCTTTGCTCTGTCAGTGGCCTATCTATTCATACTCATCTGTATTGCTCCCTTATGCCTACCCCATGCCTGTTTGAAGCCCTGCACTGTATTCATAGCCACCACTTCTTGAGGTAGGCCGTTCCATGCATCCACCACCCTTTCTGTGAAAAAGAATTTCCTCACATCCCCCTTAATCGGCCTCCTCTAGTCTCATGCTGTGTCCTCTTGTCCTGCTATTTTCTTATATTTAAACATGTTAGACTCTTTCACCTTGTTAATGCCCTTAAGGTGTTTGAATGTCTCGATCACATCACCTCTCTCCCTCCTTTGCTCAAGGGTATACATACTGAGCTCCGTTAATCTGTCTTCATATGTCTTCTGATGCAGTCCCTGCACCATTTTGGTTGCCCTTCTCTGGACTGCCTCAATTTGGTTAATGTCCTTGTGAAGGTGTGGCCTCCAGTACTGCACGCAGTACTCCAGATAGGGCCTAACCAGAGTCTTGCAAAGAGTGATTATTACCTCCCTCTTACAACTTGTGATACCCTTACTAATACACCCTAACATCCCCCTAGCCTTACCTACTGCTTTAGAGGTCTGCTTGGATGATTTCAGGTCATCAGTGATGATGATGCCCAAGTCTCTTTCTTCCTTTGTGACTGCCAGCAACTCCCCTCCCAGCCTATAGGTGGCATCAGGGTTTCTCTTCCCTATGTGCATGATCTTGCAGTTATTTGCATTAAATCCCAGTTGCCACTCTTCTGACCATTTTGCTAGTTTATGCAGATCTCTTCTCATTCTGCCCATCCCATCTGGATCATCTACTCTGTTGCAGATCTTGGTGTCATCTGCAAACAGACAAGCCTTACCCTCTAGTCCATCTGCAAGGTCACTAATGAAGATCTTGAAGAGGACTGGCCCCAGGACTGATCCCTGAGGTACCCCACTTGTGACTTGCATCTCTTCTGACTGTATACCATTTACCACCACTCTCTGTTTTCTGCCCGTCAACCAGTTTGCCACCAAGTTGACCAACTTAACTCCACCGAGCCTACCCAGCTTATTTATCAATCTTCTGTGTGGAACAGTGTCAAAAGCTTTGCTGAAGTCAAGGTGGCGACATCAACTGCTCCCTTGGTCCACCACTCTGGTTACCCAGTCAAAGAAATCTATGAGATTAGTTTGACAGGACCTTCCTTTTGTAAACCCATGCTGTCTTGGATCCTGTGCCCCTATGGATTCCAGGTGTTGCACTACCCTTTCCTTAAGGAGTGCCTCCATAATCTTGCCCACTACTGAGGTAAGGCTGACTGGTCCGTAGTTTCCTGCCTCCTCCCTGCTACCACTCTTGTGGAGCAGGATCACATGAGCCCTTCTCCAGTCTTCTGGGACTGCTCCTTTGCTCAGAGACTCACTAAACAGTTCTGCTAATGGCTCTGCTAGTTCCACCCTTAGCTCCTTAAGTACCCTGGGATGTATGCCATCAGGTCCCATTGCCTTATCCACCCTGAGCTTAGCGAGCTCTTGTAGAACCCTTTCTTTTGTGAAGGGAGTAGTGCTCATCTCCCTCCCCCCTGTGTCCATGGTGCTGAGCTGTGGGCCCTGCCCTACCTTCTATTCAGTAAATACTGAGCAAAAGTATCTATTTAGGATAGATGCTTTTACAGGGTCCTCCTCACGTACTCCCATTTCTCCATTGAGCTTAGCAATACCCCCTCTGGACTTTCTCCTTTCACTAATGTATCTATAGAAGGTCTTGTCACCTTCTTTTACTGTTCGTGCTAGTGTTTCCTCAGTTTGGGACTTTGCCTGCCTTACTGCCTACCCTGCTTCCCTTAGGGCAGTTTGGTATGCCTCCCTATCTTCATCCTGCTGTGTTCCCTTATATTTCCTGAAGGACAGCCTTTTGGCTCTGACCTTTTCTGCTACTGTATTTGAGAACCAAAGTGGTTTCCTTCTTTTGCACTTCCTTTTCTGTCTAACACAATGGGATGTTGCTTCAAGTATTGCATCCTTAATGCTTGCCCACTTTGCCTGTACCCTCACCTGTGTTTCTTTTTGCAGGGCTAGCTTAACTCTATTGGCCATCTTATCAAAGTCAGCTCCTCTGAAGTCCCATATTTTTGCCTTCGAATGGGATGATTTAGATGTAGTGGCCAAATTGAACCATACCATGTGATGGTCACCGGCCCCCAGGTGACCTTCTACCTGGAGATCTGTGATCCCTTCCCTGTTAGTCAGTACTAGATGTAGGATAGCCCTGTCTCTTGTGGGTTGTTGTACCAGTTGTTTGAGGCCCTCCCCCTGCAGAGAATCCACCATGTGTCTAGTTCTGGCAGATATTCCTGCTGTTATTGACCAATCTGTATCCAGTATGTTGAAGTCTCCCATTATCAGAACCTCCCCTTTAGCTGTCATGTTTTGTATATCTTCTAACAGTAATGTGTCTATGTCCTCCCCCTGGTCTGAGGGCCTGTAGACAACCCCGGTTCTTATGGCTGTCCCATTTCCTGTTTCCAGGGTGACCCACAGTTCTTCTGGCTCCTTATGTGTATCCTGAATTTCTGTAGCTTTGATATTTTCATTGACATACATACATTTTATATGGTGAATTTCTTGCTATTTCTTGTTACACCTTGATTTTTTGTTATACCTTGAATTTCTTGTTATTTCTTGCTATTTCTTATTTACTGTAAGAAAAACACAGGTCTCCACTCATCAGTATTCCTCTGTACTTTGCTTAAGGTAGCAGATACAGTCCAAGGATGAGAAGGGGTTGGGAGGACTGGCATTGCGATGGCTTGCAAGGTTGCAGCAGAAACAGGCTGTTCTTCTGGAGGCTTTTTCTGTGATACTTCACCTTGGTTTTGATCTGCCATAAGTGGGAGGAGAGAAGTTCTGCCTCCTTGGCTTGTCCAGTAATGATGATGGCTTCTTAATCCAGACCAGCTCTCCAGTTATGAGTTGCCCATGAACACTGCTTGTATGAGTGGCTATCCTTCTCACATAAGTTACTCTTCAGGGGGTTAGAGCATTGGAGACTTACGTGGCCATACTGAAAACATAAGTTACACCCGAGTCTGTCACAAACCAAGCTGAGATGTGCCTGAGAGTTACATTTGTAACAGACCCTAGGCTGCCCCAGGTAAAAGCAGACGCCCCTGTCCTTCCTGATATAAAAACTCCCAGGAAGATGACTAACACCAGTGTTGATTAGGTGGAGTTGTACCTACATTTTCCCTTCCTCCTGTCCACATGAGTCCTGTATCAATTATAGGGGACAGATGGTCCCGAACTGTGCACCACAAGTCAAAGCCAGTAAAAGACATCCAAGATGTTCACCCCCTCATTATGGAACAGGACAGTAATCACTTTTATGATCGGTTTTGTGAGTGGAATCAACATATGGGGCACCACAAAGGGGTGTCTTTTAACGTAGCATATTTCCCCCTGAATCTTTCTAATGCCATAGCAATTTTAAAAGGGAAATCGAATATTGATCCGCCTGACACATGAATCATAGCATAAAAATCGTCAGGTACTGCACAAACCCCTCTGTATTTTTTATGAATGTTTTGATCAGATGCATCCCTTTCCAGCATAACTGTCAACCCCCTTTGTATTTTAATTGCACTTCATTTCTGCAATTGTGCAGGTTCTCTATAGCTTGCAGACAGATCCACCTTACGAGGGTGAGATCTTTGTTCAGTGTCTGTGTCCCTTCTGTATTCCATCCAGGTACAGATACAGTAGTTGAGGATGAGACTTCCTTCTTGCTGTCCTTGACAGGCCAGCTACATTGTCTGGCAATGCTCAATTTTTTTTATGTTTTGTTTATCAAGACCAGATGATTCAGTGTCCTTCTCTGAGTTATTAACGGCCCCCCCTCCCACACACACACACACACACACACACACACATATCACAGTTAGGAATGCTTTCCTCTGTGTGCTGTTCTGCTATGGCTGGGGGCTTGAGCAGTACAGAAGCAACAGAAACAGTTTTTACTATGCTGTCATCTGGGCTTTGAGGGGTTGACTGTACTGTTTTATGAGCAGCAGACTGAGTTTTTACAGGGGATTCAGAAGAAAGAATGCACTGCACGTGCAAGGCCAGTGGCACTTTATTTTTTTATACCAAATTTTTATATTGATATCATAAATATTATCAGGAGAGAAATATAGCCCACTCACTCACTCACTCACTCACTCACTCACTCACTCACCAGATGGTATGAATTTGTTTACACCGTGTTATTCTCTGTTAGTCTGGCATTTTCTCTTGCTTAAATGCATCCATCATCAGTTCCTCTTATGCATTTATTTTTCCAGTTGATATAATTGTCTTTTATTAGTGCCAATTTTATTGCCCCACCCAAAAAAAAACTGTTTACAAGTGACATGGGCCATGCCTTTAAGAAGGCAGGGTGGCATACCATGAAACATTGTTTTTTTTTTTTGGCTACACACATTTATTCTACTTTTCTGGCAGGATCACTCCTGTCGGAATCAGCCCTGGTCTCATGGCGCCCGGGACTCCCACCTACTGCTTATTGCCGTTGCTACTCCCGGTCACCCCTAGCTTGCCCCTGGAGAGTGGGGCCGTGGAACCAGTCTCTGGTATTTGATGCCACAGGGTAGTATCTAGTTGGTAGAGCTTCTGGTGGTAGAGACTAATTGAAGTCCCGGGAAGGGCTTCACAGTGACAGGGGTCCCACCATGCTTTTTTTCTTCCCTGTAGGTTGGGGCAGAGACGTGCAATGACGCCAGCATCTGTCCCACCCCAGAGAGCATTGATTCTGCATCGCGTACAGGGTGGCAACCCAGCCTCTGCCAGGTGTCGCTCCTGTGCGATTGCAAGTCCCCCCCTTCACCCCAGAGAAGGAGAGCAGTCCTAGGGATGCTCAATCCCTCGCACTCCCTCGGCCATCCCTCCGATGACCCAAGTCCGTTCCTGAACCCAGGTCGCCGGCGCCGCAAGTGGAAATCCAACTGCTGTGCCAGCAGGCCAGCGAAACATTGTTTTTTTGTTTGTTTTGTCCACCAGCCTTGAAACACGTTTTGGAGAATGACTAGGCTGCTGAGGATGTAGTTCTAGGGAGTGAGTTAGGTGGATAGGACTGAGATATAAAGTGTGATGCCACACAGTACAAGTGGCCATCCTGTCGATCTCACTTAACTACATGAGAATGATAGACATACCTGAAAGTGCATGAGACCTTTCTGATTCACCGGGAGGTTAAGAAAGCTGTAGGTAGGAAGAGGGAATCGTCCAGAGCATAAAAGAAAAAACAGATGGAGGAGAGTAAGTTGGTCTACTTGAGTGTCCAGAGAGAATCAGGAGTGGCAGTAAGGAGAGCCAAAGGCAAGCCAGAGCTTAAAATCACTCTGGGAGTCATCACAATAACAAATATTTCTTCAGGTACACCAGCGAGAGTAGACATATAAAACAGGACAAAGAGAGACTGAGGAAGGATTGGGAGTGGGTGGCCAACTATGCTGGCAAGTCAGATCTCCTGAATGAATAATGAAAAATTGGGGGCCCCTCCCTGATTGCTCAGAGTCAGATTAAAGTTATCAGGAGTCTTAGGCCAAAGAAAAATCTGGGGCCTCCACACATAGTGCTTTGCCCCTTAATGTAAAGTCATTTGTTATTTCCTTTCCGTATCATCAATAAATTGATTTTTTTTTAATGCTTGCACTCCCACCACATTTGTGATTGTACATAAATCTGCCAGTTTCAGAACCTTCGTAAGTATTTATCTTTCTCACTTACTTGCTGATCCTGGGCACACGTATGTTCATGGAATCCCCTGAGATATCTGTGTACACCTGCTGACTCCATTGTTTTACTATATTAATTATCTACAATGTGATGAACCCATGAGTGACATCACACAAACAAATCTCACTCACCAGCTGCAAACTGGAGCCAGAGTCCAGCTAACAAGGGGCACATTTACCAAATGTTGGTGTGCCAAAGAAGAACTTTCATACAGGTAAGGTGAGATTCCTGTTAGTGGTTTTAAACATTGGGAAATGTACCTTTTCATTATGAAGCCATAGTAAAATGAACATATAAAAATACAAGAGTATGCATTTCAATCAGTTTTACAACAAAAGGAGCAGCAGCAGGCATATGCTTATGCGAGAGACACTTTCTTTAAATGAAAGTTGCCTCCAAGGCAACTCTTTACTGTTGCAGTTATTCTTTCTCACAGCTAAGTTCCTTCTCTTATATATTTACTATTCTAACACCACACCACCATAGATCACCACTCAAGTGAAATTCTGACAAGCGTGAACTAAGGGGACCGTGGGTGGATGTGAACTCTCAGCCTCTTGTTTATCAGGTTGTAGACCTTTCCACTACACCACCAAGCTGGCACAGCAGTGAAGCTTAGGTCTTTAGCAGTAGAAGTTAAAGCCCTGCCTCGGAGGCAGCCCTATCCATACCTGCCTCTAAGGCAGGGCTGCCTCAGTGGCAGATCTGCCTTGTAGGCAACTTTCGTTTAAAAAAGTATCTCTTGCTCTGCACAGCCATCATTTTGTTTTAGTCTCTTAAATCCATGATTTGATCCATATGAGGCTTAGAAAACTATTTCCTTCCATTGGTGAGTTTGAGCAATGTATATTCCTCACATACGAACATACAAAAAAGCCAGCAGAAGAAAGCCACTTGGTCTATCTAGTCTGCTCATATTGCAGAGTCCACAGCTTGAGCTACTGACCCTGCCCCCCTTCCCACTCCTCCCATCCTTTCCATCCTCTCTACCAATGATCTTTACTTTCCCCCTATGCCTACCCCAGCCTCTCTTGAAGCTGTCCACTGTCTGTAATGAGACCACCTTTTCCGGCAACACATTCCAAGTGTCCACCACCATCTCCATGAAGGAGTGTTTCTTGATCACTTTCCTAACCCCCCCAGCTTAAGACTGTGTCCCCTCATGTTATGGTTGCCACTTAGCTTAAAGAGATCCTCCTTATCCACCTTATTTATCTTTTTCAAGTACTTGAAGGTCTCAAGCATGTTCTCTCTCTCTCTCTCTCTCTCCCTCCCCCCCCCCTCCAGGGAGTACATGTTCGGTGCCCTCAATCTCTACTCATAAGCCTTACCCTACTGACCCACTATCATCTTTGTGGCCCTCTTCTGAACCTACTCCAGCAGGTTAATGTTCTTTTTGAGTTGTGGACACCAATACTGAACTACGTACTCTAGATGTGGCCTCACCAGTGACCTGTACAAGGGCAGTATAACCTCCTCTATCCTGCTACTGATCCCCCTAGCTATGCATCCCAGCATCTTGTTTTCCCTTGTGGCTGCTTTCTTGCACTGTGTGGAGTGCTTCAGGTCACTAGTGGTCGTCACTCCAAGGTCCTTCTCCTTCTCTGATGCAGATATCTGGACACCATCCAGATAGTACTCCATCCTAGGATTTTGGGCTCCAATGTGCATAACTTTGCATTTCTTGGCATTGAAGCCAAGCTGCCTGATCCTGGCCACTTCCCCGGCTTTTCCAGATTGTCCTATAGGTCCTGTATCCCTTCAGCTGCGTCTACTCTCCCTCAGAGCTTGGTGTCATCTGGGAATACACACAATTTGCCCATAATGCCATTCCCTATGTGCTATGTCATTGATGAAGACATTGAACAACACCAGCCCCATAACTGAGCCCTGCGGGACCCCACTGGTGACCTCTCTCTGCTGCCAGATAACTCTCCCCCCACAACCACCCTCTGGGTTCTGTCCCTCAGCCAGTTTTCCACCCATCTGGTCATCTTTTCCCCAACCCCAAGATCCGCCAACCTCCTGATCAATCTTTTGTGGGGCACAGAGTCAAAGGCCTTGCTGAAATCCACGTGGAGGATGTCTACCGTTTGGCTCCTATCTACTGTCTTAGTGACCCTGTCAAAGAAGTCAATCAGATATATCATCATAAGTATCGGATTTGACATAAGCCTACAAAGTTAGTAATAAATAACACCTTGCAACATATTAAAGGATAAAGAATCCTTAGAGGAATTTGGAACAAATGGATAACTACAGTTACAATGGAGTTTAAATTCAAGCAGGCTGGTAGAACGGTGGCCTTATCTTTTGGAGGCCCCCAGTAAGGTTAGTCATGGGGGCATCTCCATGTCATTGTAATGCCATTTTGAAAGCTTTTGCCTTGCTCACTGACTCCCCTTCTGCACTGTTTCAACAGGACACAGTAAGATATCTAAATAATTTTTAAAAAGTTATTTAAAACTTGAAGACTGATCCCTTGCACAGGGTTATACTGAGGACCCATTGAGTTGGGACTGAGGCTACACAATGCCAGTGCTGGACAGGAAACATCAAGCAGGAAGAAATTAATAAAACAGCTGCAGCAGTGCCAGTATCTCCCTCAATATGGCTACTGTAACTAAGAAATGAGGCTCATCTTTCAAGGGTGTTCAAAAGTTTATACTGAACCTGGCACAACAGTAAGTGCAGGCAAATCCAATTTTCTTTTCAGGTGGGGCAGATGACCAAGTATGTAAAGCAAAGGTTTTACTTAGTAAATGAGGTGTTAATAGGTGCTGGAACAGTAGTGCTTTGTTACAGAGATTCGTCTGAATTGTACCAGACAGGCATGATTACAAGTTAGACTGGCTGCATCTGCTGTATGTAGATGGGATGACATGCTCAGGGCTGGGGTGCCCCTGGCAAGTAGGGGCCCTAGGCTTGGGCCTGGTTGGTCTATACCTTAATCTGACAATGTGAGTGCTTGATCTGAGCAGCAGAAGGGGTAGAGAGAAGGCAGCAGGAGTTGGGCATGGATTACAGAGGATAGGGTTCTTAAGGAATTCAGGGTTATAAAAATTAACAAGGCACCAGACCCTGAGGGGCTCCGTCCTAGGCTATACTCAGAGAAGTACGAGTGGCACTGGTGGGTCCACTAGCTGATCTGTATAATTGCTCCTTAGCAGCAGAAGGAGTTCTGAGGGGCTCGAGGGAGGCACATATGATTCCACTACACAAGGGGTATGGGAATAAGAGGGATCTAGGTAACTACAAGCCAGTCAGTCTGCCTCTATATTGGGGAAACTTAATCTTAAAAGAGTAGATGATGGAATTTCTTGAGGGAGAGAGGCTGCAGGATGGGAGATAGCACTGCTTTTTAAGGGGGAGGTCATGGCAAACAAACCTCTCTAGCATTTTTAGTGTGGTAACTCAGGCAGTGGTTAGTGGTCAGGCTATAGATGTTCTGAACTTGGTCTTCAGAAAGACCTTTGACACCACGCCACATGAAACACTGGTGAAAATGCTAAAAGCCTGGGAGTGGGGAATAGTTTAACCAAATGGATAGGGAACTAGTTAGCTGATCACAGAGGTTTGTGGTAAATGGGAATCACATGGGGGTCAGGAAGGTGACCAATGGGGTTTCTCAGGGTTTGGTCCTCAGACCTGTGATTTTCCATGCCACATAGGAGTGGGGATTACAGATGAGATGAGCCTGTTTGCACATGATATCAAGCAGTGTGGCAGGGTAGATACAGTGAAGGGTATTACGGAACTGAAGGGTGATCTAGAAAATTGGAGAAATTGTCTAGGATCTGGCGGCTGAAATTTAATGTGATGAAATGCAAAGTCTTGCATATTGAGAATAAGAACATCAATATGGAGTATTGGACTGGGGTTCCAGAGTTAATATGACTATGGAGGAAAGGGACCTAGGGGTTATCATTAGCAACAGCCTCACGTCCTCAGCCCAGTGCAGCATGGGGATGTTAAGACCAGCTACATTCTGTGCTACACCAGTAAAGGCATCACTGGCAGGAGACAGAAAGTAAGCCTGCCTCTGTACAAATTCTTGGTGAGGCCACACCTGGAGTACTTTGCGCAGTTATGGAGCCACCACCACAAGAATAACTGTGACCACCAGGAAATGGTGCAGAGAAGGGCCACTAAAATGGTGTGGGATATGAGGAGTAAGTCATATGAGGAGCAGCTGGGCAGCCTAAACATGTACTTGTTTGAGACAAGATGAGAGAGGGGTTATTTGATAGATACCTATAAATATCTCCATGGGGTCAATACAGTGGACAAAGCATCACTGCTCAGAAAAAGCAAGGGTACAGGCACCAGAGGCATAAATGTAGACTGTTATGGGGTAAATTTTAGGGGAATGTTAGAAAGTATTACCTCACAGAAAGCATGGTAGACAGCTAGAATAAATTGCCATGCACAGTGGCAAGATACAAGACTGCTCAGGGGTTTAAATGGGATGGGAGTGGTACAGGGGCATGGGGATTGTGGGATTTGGGGGAATGATTCTTGGTGAACAGAGTTCACATCAGGGATCTTAGGCTTGACACACAATAGGTTGCTGTGGGCATAAGTAGAACAGTGCCGACATGATGGACTCCAAGGGCCCAGTTTTCAAACAGGGACACAGGGCTTGCAACCAAGCCCTGTGTCCCCACAAAGTTTGCCATACCTACATCCAAGGGTTTGATGCAGCTAGCACCCAATTTTAAAACCCTGGACATAGGTTGCGACAGTGCCCTCAATTTACAGCAGCTTGCACCAAAGCTGAGGCACAAGCCTGTAAACTGGCTCCCCCACGGACGAAAAGGTAGACAAAGGGGAGCTGGTCTTACTTTGCTGCATCACCATAAGAGACTTGCGGCGGGGGGGTTGCAGCATGCTTCTTCAAAAATCGCACTTAGGGCACAGTTTGACGAAAGTCGGCACTTGCTTCAAACTCCCTGCCGCAAGTTCCTTGCGGCGCTCTAATTCATTTTGAAAATCGGGCCCCCAGTCGTTTTCTGTCTGCAAATTTCAGTTTCTTCACTACGTTTCTAGCTCTGTTTCTGAAAAATGAAAAGGTATAATTATTCATACTGTGTGGTAAAAGAGTGGGCTTCAGTTCCATCTTCATTCCATTGGTACAGCAACCTGTAACACCCCCCTCCCTTTTTGGATTGTTTGTTTTCACTCCATTAAAGGATGTGGATTATCTGGGGCACACAGATGTCGTTCACTTAAACATTTCTGCATTTTTCCATTCCACTACAAAAGTCTTGTGTTTGAACCAGGACCTAACACACCTGAACATTTCCAATTTTAAATCTTTACTCTTTTTTTTTTTTTTCATTTTTGTAGAGCAAAACAGGAATCTTGAATATGTGCATGTCACTATTTTGTCCACCCACTTAAAACAATTATTAAACCAATATTTAACAATTTTGGCAGTTTCTGGGATCCTGCCACAAAATAATGTGTATGCCATTTGCATGTCTCTAGATTAAAGGACAGCCAAGTTATAAGTGGTCAGAAATCATGATTTACTACGGAAGTGTATACTCAACCCTTACTATAGGGGTGTGGTAAACTTGTTCGAGTAAAAAGCCTGGAAAACATTTGCAAGTGTAATAGAAAAACCGTGACTCTATAACATTCTTGCCCTCCAGCATTGTAAAGTGCTTTGGAATGCAGTTTGTACATAAGGCATTATACAAGACCAGCTTTGTTTCCTGTCCTTTTAATGGGGTAGTTACAGCTTCATAAATAAACATAAACTGCTGTATGATTCATGTAGCCACTAAGGAAACATGGGCACTGAGTCTGTAGAAGACATAACAGTGCTCGGATGCTTTTGCTTTCAGAATGAATCTCAAAGCTACGTGTATGGGAACATTTTAGCTTTGCAATGTGATGGAAGAGGAAGTTTACGCACACAAGTCCACAATGGATAAGAATATGCTGAGCAGCGACTGCTCATGAACTAATACAGAGAAGGGGGAGTTATTTCTGATGACAAAGTGCCGCATTCAGTTTCTTGACAGCAAGATCCATCAGGTATAGCCTGAAGTTCAAATGGCTATCTAATGAGAAGCCATTCTAGAAACATGCAGCACCTGTTCCAGAGACTTGCCATATCAAGCAGTAATGGACAGCTTATCAGTGTTTTAGGAAGGAAAGGCAGTAAACATCATTCACATCATTTTTGTTTAATTTAAAAACAGCATACGTAGTTCAGGATCTAAAATAATTTGTTAACCGGTTTGGAAAACACTTTTGAGTTTCTTTTAATCAATAACCAAACACTGATTACAGTTTCATCTGTGTATAAGTGAAGAAGCCAAGTGTTAGCAAATTGAAAGCCCAGAGAGAATAAACACCACTGACCCTGAAACAGATCCTTGTGGGGCACCTTTCTGAACATGTTTGGAAACAATTATGACTTGTTTATTTCTGCACATTATGTTCTCGCAAGCGGTTTTGGAAAACTCCTTGAGCCCTTGAACTAATTCCAGAGTTTAGAAATCTTCAGTGGGAGTTCCAATCAGTGGTGGTTATAACTGCAGCCATACTACTTTAGTGCATGCTCTCATCAGATCTCAGAAGCTAAGCAGGGTCAAGCCAGGTCAGTAGCCAGATGGGTGCCCCCTAGTGACCACCAGGTGCTACTGAAAGTGGAACAGCAAAGAATACCAGCACTCCAGTATATCAGTGGTTGTAACTTTAATGTGCGCAATCATCACAATTGACAAAGACCATGAAAGAATTCAAAAGTTGAATGCAGGATGGAAACGAACCACAACTCGACCAGCCCCAGCATTTCAAGGCACTAAACTGCCCTCTACTTCAGTCAGGACAGCTACCCCCCTTGCTATGCCTTCCCTCTCCTGCCTCCCCCTGCTCCCCTCCTCCCCCACTCCTCTTCCTCACCCCCCGCACTTACTGACAATTATCCCTCCCTTGAGTGCTTTTACCATCATCCCATACCCTCCTGACGATGGCTTTCCTGCCTGCATACTCCCACCCTCCCTACCCTCTCACCTGCAGGCTTATTTCTAAGGTTGTCCTTGGATATTGTGTCATTCTGATTAACATTGGCACATTTTGAGGTACTGTAATTAACTAAGCCTCAGCCTCTTGCTTCTTTTTACTGTGTAACTATGTATAATTATGTCGACTTTTGTATGTATGTTTACCTTCCATTTCCTCGATGTGGAACCTTTGTAAATGAGCAGTTCCTGCTCAAAGATATTTGTAATCCTAGATTTCAATAAATAAAAAATAAATTAAAAAAAACTCTTTCTCAGGGGGCATGAATTCTTTTATGGTCTTTGACAGTTGTGTTGACTATGCACATTAAAGTTACAACCACTGATATACTGGAGTGCTGGTGTTCTTTGTTGTGCCAGTATACAGGTTTCCAGCACCTAGTTCTGGCTGTGAGTGCAGCCTTGCATGCAGTTTCCATAAGCTACTGGAAGTGGAGCTGGTCATTCTGCAAGAGGCACTCTCTCCCTTGGTTAAAGTAACCATGCCAATGTCTCCAACATGGTGTTATAGTGACCAGTGCTGTCGGAGGTGCCATCTTTCATATGAGATGTTAAACCAAGATCCCAGCTTCCTGTTCTGTATGTGGTTCATGTCAGTGGTTGTAGTGTTAAAAACCAAAGAGGGGGTACAATGCATGAGATGAACACAAGGGCAGACATTAAATATCTGGCTCGATTTTAAAATATGGCAGTACACTACACCCCCCCCAGTACCCCCTCACTTTGACCCCTGGTTCATGTCAATGTTAAGATCCCATGGCACTTCTGAGGATTTCTCTCAATCCTGCCCATATTTCCTCCATTATCTTAACAACCAGTAGCTCTGCTTGGTTCAGTATCAGTCAATTTGCATCTGTACCCCCTCCCAGGACAAGGCTGAAAATAGGAAGTACTGCCTAGCCCTCCATTTCAGAGCAACAAAAAACAATTGTAATCGTATTAGTAACTTCACTTATTGTAAGTCTGTAAACTAGTAAACCCTCGTGAACTGAGTAGTAAATATTGTTTGTTCAGTTTAAGTTATCAGATTGTTTTTCAGTTGTTTAAAACTATTTCATTCAGTAGGACTGTTAAGGGATGAACCTTGCTGTGTGTTTTATTAGGTTTATGGACTAGTCGTTGCGGTAATTTTCGGCACGGTCAAGTAGGGGCGGTGAAAAGGTAGCAGGGCACTGTAGTCACCAGCATAGTAGTTGCGGTCATGTAGTAACCATGACAATACTTAACATAATTAAATTGCACAGATTACCAGTAAGCGAGCAGCATTCTGTATGCTGTACTATCCACTGTCCTGCGTTGGCCGTGCTCCAGGCAAATTTAGTGCTGTTTCAGTTAAGTCCAGAGGGCTAGGGCAAGGTGGTAGGGATGGTAGACCATGAGGGAGCCAGCTGAGTTTGGGGGGATCAGTTAAGAGATTTCAATATAACCTAGAGCTTTCTCCTGCACATCTCATCTCATCATACCATATATCTTGGGCATGCATAGTCGTCATAATCACACAGCAACATAATGTAGTTTTCTGACGTCTGTCCTGGTATGAAAGTCCCTCTTTCAGAATCATTTCTAGAGTATCCCCTATGAAATAACAGAGTTCTCCACAGATGCAGCATACCCTCCAAAAGTGCAAAACCAGAAGTTAGATCGTAAGGTTTTGAAATTGAGTGTCAGAGGATTTAGTGAAGTAAACCAGAATAATATTCCAGTGCAGCATGTCGGCGTATATTGCGGCGTCGGCATAAATTCAGCAGTAATGTCAGTTTAAGTCAACTAGTTGTACTGCTCCACTTTGTCCATGTGACGGTTAAGGTAGCAACCAAAAGTCCTGGCGACTGTTTAAATATCCGCAACAACCACACCGCGACGTTTTGTCCGGGGACCAAATGGCCGTAAGTGGTTTTATTATGGTGTGTAGTAAGTTCTAATCATTCTGGAGAGAGACTGGAATTGCCCAGGATACTTCTGGAAATTAGCTGTTCTGAGTTCTGTAGACATTTCACTGTAAAACACAAGAGTGGCCCCAAGGATGAACCGGGAAACTACAGACCAGTGAGCCTCACATCCATCGTGGGTAAGCTAATGGAGACTATCCTGAAGGAGAGGCTGGTGGCCCTCTTAGAGGCCAAAGGACTACAGGACAGCAGACAGCATGGCTTCATACGTGGCCGATCCTGCCAAACCAACCTGGTCGGGTTCTATGACTGGGTAACTAGGCAACTGGACAGGGGACATGCAGTGGATGTCCTGTATCTGGACTTCAGTAAGGCATTCACTCAGTGCCACATGGAAGGCTGGGAAGGAAGTTAGTAGGCACAGGGGCAGGTGCAATGCTGGTGAGATGGGTAGGAAACTGGCTGCAGGGAAGGCAACAGAGGGTGGTGGTGGGTGGGGAGCCTCACACCCAAGGGCAGTGACGAGCGGTGTCCCACAGGGCCTGGTGTTGGGACCAGTGTTGTTTGGGATATTCATTGCAGACATATCATGGGACATCAAGAGCAAGTTCAGTCTGTTTGCTGATGATACCAAGGTTGGCTGGGTGGTGGATGACCTAGGGGATGGCAGGGTTGCAGGATGATCTGGCAAAGCTTGAAACCTGGTCAGACACCTGGCAACTGGGCTTTAATGCCAAAAGTGCAAGGTGATGCATTTTGGGATGAAGAACCCAAGGAGGACTTACCAGCTGGGGAGTAGCTAGCCCAGACAGAGGAGGAGAAGGATCTGGGTGTGCTCATCACAGGGTCAATGAACAACCGGCACAGTGTAGGAAGGCAGCTGCAAAGGCCAACAAAATGCTGGGTTGTATTGCAAGGGTATATCCTCAAGGAGGGAGGAGGTGATTCTGCCACTGTATAGGTCATTAGTTAGACCACACCTGAGTACTGCGTGCAGTTCTGGCGTCCGTATCTGAAGAGGGACATTAAGTTACTGGAGGGAGGCATGCAGGGCGAAAAGATGATCAAGGGTCTGGGGACTTATCATATGAGAGGAGGTTGAAGGAGTTGAACATGTACTCACTGGAGGAGAGGAGAGACAGCGGGACATGATTGAAACCTTTAAATACATGAAAGGAATAAACAAGACAGGTACAGAGGGGCTGTTCAAAGTAAGGGAGGGGAGGGCCACCAGGGGCCATGATATGAGACTGGAGCGAGGAAGGTTCAGGAGGGAGATGAGGAGACACTTTTTTACAGAGAGGGTGGTGGCTGGGTGGAATGCGTTACCTGCAGAAGTGGTAGGCAGTAGAACAGTGGACTGCTTCAAATGAGGATGGGACAGGACAAGGGGGAGGGTTAATGAAGGTGAAGGGTGGAAGGGAGGGGCAGCTGCAGAATAAGGGGTGCTAGCTGCACATTCGAGCAGACTTGATAGACCTCTAGGCCTTTATCTGCTGGCAAATTTCGTATGTTCGAAAATAGATAAATACATTGTGAAGTACTACTACTAAGTCAGTCACAATTTAAGTTACCTGTAACAGGCAGTGTAGCCTAGTGCATACCTCTCAACTGTCCCTGATTTTCAGGGACGTCCCTGATTCTGCCTCAAAATTTTACTCTGTCCCTCCTAAAAATTGTGTTTTTGTGACCAAACAGTGGGGGTTGTAAGCACAAAATAATGTCAAACATTAAAGTTACAGACTTGTTCTTCCTTAGAAAATGTATTTTACACTAAACCCTTTATTCTACCAGCTTTCTGAGAGGATAACACCAATTTTGAAAATGTGCCCCTGATTTTGGTCCTTTGTCCCTGATTTTTTTAAGCCTTGTCCTTGATTTACGAGGCAGGAGGTTGAGAGGTATCAGAATGCAGAATTATTGCCCAGGAGAACTAGGGTCAAATCAGTTCTAAGTCTCTTACTTAGTCATTTAAAGCAACACATGGTTTGGTGCAAACTTTTCACCTGTACTTTTTTTGTTCTATTTTGCAGTGCTCTTGTACTTCTGATTCATAAGATGCCCTCTTTCCCCAAATAAAGTATATTTAAGTATTTGTTATGACATTTAAGATAATCAGTAGGAGTGATCCTTTTAATAGGACACCCTCCCCCAGGTTTTCATAGTTATCATCAATAGAAAGAGGTCTAGGTCACCCACCCTCAGGATGCACCTGGAAACAAGCTGTCACAGCTTAGTGGGCCTTTCCTGGTCAAAATGACAAATACATAAAAAAAATTCTCAGCTGGATTCATGCACCCAGGGCTCAATTCTCAAAGGATGACTCAAGCTGCACCAATGGCAGCTTGCAGCAATTATAGGCATGCCAGGGACCCTGCATCTGATTCTCTATCAGGTAGGGTCCCAGCATTAAGGTCCCACAGCCTGTGGCAACTGTGGGCTTGCACCAAACAGATGGTGCATCTGGAAGAGTTGTGGCAAGCTGCGGGTGCAGTCGGGTAGCACTCTTGTAAGGGCACAAATAGGTTGCAAATATATACATGTAAAATATAAAGCTTTCCCTGGTGGCTAGCAGTCTCCCTTCCTCAACCCTGATCTGTTGTTAAATAAATCAACAGTTTCTTGGTAGCTGACAGTAGCCCCTCCCCAACCTCGATCTGTTGTTAAAAGAATTAAAGGTTCCCAGATGGATAGCAGACCTTCCCTCCAACCCCGATCTGTTGTTAAATAAATTAACAGTTCCCTGGCAGTTACCAGTCCCTCCTCCCCAACCCTGATCTGTTGATAAAATAATTAACACTTCACTGGTGGCTAGTGGTCCCCCCTTCCCATCTCCAACCCCATATATAGGAAAAAGGCAACACTGCACTGGTGTCCAAAGTCCCCCCCCATCCCCAAGCACTCCATCCAACAATACCCAACAGTCCTTGGTGCCTAGGGGAACCCCTCACCCCAGTAGGTAGTGCCCCACCACCCTGCTCCCCTCATCCCATCCCAGTGCCAGCGACTGGCACAGCCTTCTACTCTCCACCATGGCTGGCCACTGACTGAGCTGTCAAGGGGTGTGTACTGTACAATCAGCAGTTGCAGTACCCACTCCTTGACAGCTCAGTCAGTGGCCAGCCGTAGTGGAGAGCAGAAGGCTGTGCCGGTCTCCAACTCTGGGATGGGATGGGGAAGTGGGGTGGTGGGGCACTACCTGCTAGGGTGGGGGTCCAACAAAATAAAAGGGGGGTGGCAGATAAAACTAATTAAATAAGCAAACAAGTTTGGAAAAAGGTCTAGAGACAAACCACTTTTTGAGCAATCATATGTTTCATACCTCTCAGAGAATGAAGCCCATCCCAGGTCACAAAACAGAAAGAGTTACAGAGCTAACAACCCCCAAATAATACACAAACAAAATATGGTATTTGGTAACAGATAAAAAGGACACATAATACCAGGAACTTTATCATAAATAAGAAAAAACATAAAGTCAAATAAAGATAAAGATAAACACCCTCAGCGGACACCATGCTGTATATAGCAAACAGTCAAAAAACAGTGACTGTCCACTGAGGGGTAACCTAACTACATAAAAATAAAACCCAGCGAACCAAACCTAAGTGGATTTAAAACCAGAAACAAAAGTTACACCCCCAGCTCACCCCTTGAAATAGAATAAGAAATGTATGTAGACAAAACAAGAATGACCAAGACCAGCAACCAAGGATGAGTTATGCACAAAGCAACACATTAAGAAAAAAAAAAAACAGAAGCTGAACCAAGGAGCAAGAACAGTAAAAGGATGAAAAAAATATAACTGGCTTTAAAACAAGCTTCAGCAGAAAAAATGAGCAGACGCTAAAGAACGGGAAATATAGATAGAAAGCCCAATCAACAAGCAAGTCAAAGAGAAAGCAGTACTGATAAAAAAATGAAAGTATCTGAAATGCATTCTCTTAATTACCAAAAGGACGTAAAAGAAAAAAAAAGCCACCCATGGAATAAGAGATAATGAGAGAAAGAAGAAAAGAAAAAAGGGGGTAGGGGAGGAACAGGCAAAATGGGACAATACCAAAAAAGACACTTAGGGAAGACAAATAGGAAAACCAGACCAAAGCAGCTAACATAAAAAAAGAAGTGGAAATACCCCAGAGAGAAGGCCCAAGAAAATGGCAACTCAGCAATCAAAAAAGAGAAAACCCTGACCAAGGCAATATACTGATACTGACAGTTAACTTGGAAGTCCCAAAAAAGCTTAGTAAAGAAAAACAGAGGAAGGCACTAAGAACAGTAAAAGGGAAAAGAAAAGGTAGAAAAGACAGAAAAAGGAAAAGGAAGAAAAGGAAAGAAAAACCATATCCTCAGCACCCCGAAAAGAGATACACATGAGAAAATAAAGTAACAGGTTCAATATCCACTTAGAAATTTAGGGGGCTGGGTGCAATTAAAAGTCCAAAGTCAAAACTGTCCAAAACAGCAATAAGGTCACTATGCAGAGTCCTCTCAGCAAAACGCTTGAAGAAGAGCCCTAATTTCACTAAGGGCTTGTTCAGCATGACGTTTCCTGCCCGAGGGAGACACTGTAGACCAAGAGTCCTTCTGCAATGAATGCTTCTCCCAAGCTTCGGACACATCCATAGAGTCCCCAACATTGTCCAGTTTCTATGCCTGTAGCTCCTGCTTAGCCATATCAGGATCATCAAAAGTCTGA
Organism: Neoceratodus forsteri; assembly: GCA_016271365.2. NCBI lineage: Eukaryota > Metazoa > Chordata > Ceratodontiformes > Ceratodontidae > Neoceratodus > Neoceratodus forsteri. Next base: position 618,298,379 of record CM028133.1, read on the forward strand.
AAGCCATCTAAGAAAAAAATCCTCAACCGTGCCAGGTTTGGAGTGGTACTCTTAATTTCATGCACCTGTAAGATAGGGAAAAATGGAGCACAGGGCTCCCAGATCTACAGAGATTCCTGCATTTTAAGGGGAAATGGAGCCATCTACAGGGAAATTAGTCCCATAGACTTGCATTGGTTATACAGGAAAACTAAGCAATTTGGCTTCCGTAGGAAATAATGTAATCTACAGGAAAACCTAGGAATATTGCCCTGGAGTTACAGGGAAAATGCCAAATAAATCTGGGAGCACTGGGAGCATATGCCCAGCGTTTGTCAATTAAAGAACTAGAGTAATCATTATCCAGATAAACTCGATGTCTCTTGTAGTACAGAGGACCTTTACACCAAGCCCATAATAGCAGTTCATGTTTAACTGTTCATGTTTTGCCCACGTTGCAAAAACTAGTCTAGTAAAGTGGGACTCAGCATACAACAACATATGCCATTTTGCGCTCTCAGCCCCCCGCCTCACTCACCGCTGTGAGGTTTACACCCTGCTTGAGTGGCTCCCACTGGAAACTCACCACTCTTATGTCGTGGGCAACTTCATTGACAATATTGTCAGAACTGCCACCCCTCAAAACCTTGCTGAGACCCTTCTTCTTGCTATACCCTCCTACAACCTGCGATCCAGTGGCTCCCATGCCCTCCTGATACCTAAAACCCGCACACAAATGGGTGACTGAGCCTTCTGCCACGATGCACCCAGGGTTTGGAACTCTTCCAACTAGCACTGGCTCCTCTCCCTCACACCAGAGCTTTAAAGCCTCCCTCTGGGGTTTTCTCAAAACGGCTGCCACCTGTCTCTGCACTAGACAAACCCTCTCAGCCTGAGATGCCCCAACTAACTGAGATGCTACCTAAACATTACGACTTGGGCAGAGCACAACTGTGCTCATACTCTGCCTGTTCTCACAGCATATATAAAAATGGACCATTTAGGCACACCAGCAAAACAGGGTGAGCATTATAACTGTGCACTCCTTTCTCTTGCACTGGACCCACTCTATCCCAACTGTGACTCCTCCTTATTCTAACTGCTAGCCTTACAACTTGCTGCCTGGAGCGAGGAATTCACACTGCACTTCTTCCTACTGACTGCAATGTTTAATACTGTATTGTAATACCTGTTTTTGGTATTTTTGTCTTACAATGTCCCTGTGTTCTGGTCACTTTATATTAACTCTTCACTACTGTTTGCCTGATGAAATCTGATGCTTGTAAAGTCCCTGTTGTGCTAATGTAATCCTCACTTGTATTTGCCTGATGTTCATGTAGGTACCTTGTAATGTACCTTGTAATCTCCCGGGTCGCACCTGAAAATAGGCACTTGGCTGACTAGTGTGCTTACCCGGTTAACAAAAGCAAATAAATAAATAAATAAACTGTAAAATTATAGAAACGGACAATAATGGATCTAGGGCACAATATTGTATTGGCTGGGCGGAGATGGAGAGCCCTGTGTGCTTGTTCAATAGAGAGAGGAGCAAGATCAGAAACCTCAAGGAGTATACCAAGAAATGTACATAAAAAAGACACAATTTTGCCAGCCTCCTCTCTTTCCGGCACATCATCAGTTCTTGTATTGTGACGGGAGAGGTTCTCGAGATAATCACAGTGATCCTCGAAGTGCTGAAAATCTTGTAACAACTTGATGAGAACCGGCTGCATGCAATCCATCCTACCATTGGTGGCCGTGACCTGCATTTCCAACATTCTAAACTTGACTTTGCGGTCTTCCACTGAGGATTTGAGCTCATCATATAAGGAGCGCACCTCTGCACGATATTCCCGAAGTTCCTCCAGAATAGCTGTGTTAGTGGGCTCCGAAGCCTCTGATTCACTGCCTACCATGCCAGCTGTAGCAGACATCGATGATGATTCAGGTACAGGTCGTGGGCCTGTTGGATAAGCTGGGAGAAATGGGGGTGGGGAACCAGATGATCAGATGGATAGGCAATTGGCTCCAGGACCGGACCCAGAGGGTTGTAGTTGGTGGGATAGTCTCATCCCCAAGAAGGGTCATTAGTGGGGTCCCACAGGGATCAGTTCTTGGGCCCCTTCTGTTCAACGCCTATGTATCTGACATAAGGACAGGAATCAGGAGTGAGATGAGTCTCTTTGCAGATGACTCGAAACTGGGGACAGTGGTGGATGGGAGGAGGGGAGGGTGGCCCTACAGGGGGACCTGGAGGCTCTGGAAAGATGGTCTAGAAAGTGGAAGCTGAGGTTCAATGCAGGGAAATGCAAGGTACTCCACCTGGTGGCCAGAAACCCAGGCCAAGTGTACACCCTGGGAATGCTACAAGTCTCGATGGCTGAGAGGGACCTGGGGGTGGTGGTGGATGTCAAGATGAACAACTCTGAGACTTGTAGGAGGGCAGCAGCCAAGACCAACAGGATGCTGGGATGCATCGCTAGGGGGATCACCTCCAGAAGGAGGGAAGTGATACTCCCTCTGTATAACTGCTTGGTGAGGCCGCACCTTGAGTACTGCGTGCAGTTTTGGAGGCCACACTTAAAGAGGGACATTAACCTCCTGGAGAGGGTCCAGAGGAGGGCAACCAAAAATGATTTGGGGCTTGAGGGACAGGACCTATGAGGAGAGGCTCGAAGAGCTAAATATGTACACATTGGAAGAGAGAAGGGACCGGGGGTACATGATAGAGGTTTTCAGGTACATGAAGAGGGTAAATAGGGGAGGAACAGTCAGGGTGCTTCGAAGGAAGGAGGAAGGGGCCACTAGAGGGCATGGGTGGAAGCTAGAGGGGAAGATTCAGGGGAGAAAGAAGGAGGTGCTGCTTCACTGAGAGGGTGGTGGAGCCGTGGAATGCACTGCCTAGGGGGCTGGTGGAGGCAGAGACAGTGGAGGGGTTCAAGAGGGGGTGGGACAGGTACAGGGGAAGGGTTCTGGAAGCAAAATCCAATGCAGCAAGAATATCCAGAACTGGGAAGGGAGAACCCAGAGAAGGCGAGGGGGACAGCAAGGTCAGCACCTAGGGTGGGGGCTGACCAAACGAGCAGACATGAAAGACCGTTAGGCCTATTCTGCTGGCGTTTTAGTATGTTAGTATGTTAGTACAGAATTAGAAACCTTAGTCTGGTCTTCTCTGGAAGACACTGATTTCTGCCATCTGCCCATACAAAGAATAACTTCCTAAAAGAGCAAACAAATGTAGGTGCAGTAGATCACAAAATTGGGAAATTTTTATCTGGGATGGGATGAAGCCCCAGAGCTAGCCCAACATACTAGTTGCTGACGTCACTGGAAGTCCCATCTTACCTTCCAATTTCTCACCTCCCAAACATATACAATAGCTTACCTGGCCCCAAGTTGCTTGCTATTACAAATTCCATTTATTTCTGCCTTGTTTAAAAAATATGGTAGATCGTATCTGGCTCCGAGGAACTAACAGCCAAAATGTAGCCACTTTCCAAACTGGTTGTCTCGCCCCCATGCTCACACAATTTGTGATGTCATAAAATGAAGATTGTGGGGTCGCACTCCATAGAGCTGAATGAGGATGGGTTTTACGTGGTTTTTATTATGATTTAGAGTTCCGATTGTAAGAAATCAAGGCCACTGCTCAACTAACAGCAACCCTGTTAGTCGAGTAGTGGCATTGATTTCTTATCATCTGTACTCTCTAATTTGTAATAAAATCCATGTAAAAACCATCCCTATTCAACTCTATGGAGTGTGCCTCCACGCCCTCCTCATTTTCTGACATCATAAAACATGCACACATGGGGGCGTCAGTCAATTCAGGAAGCGGCTGTGTTTTGGCTGTTGGCGCCACAGATCCAGATACAATCTCCTGTATTTTTTAAACAAGGCAGAAATAAATGGAATTTTAAATTGCAGGCAATTTGGGGCCAGGTAAGCTATAGTATATGTTTGGGGGGGGGGGGTGGAGAAGTATGAAGCTGCTCTTTAAAACAACCTGAAGATTCCTCTGGGAACTGTTAAGGGTAAAATGATCTGAGCAGACAACGGTACATCTATTAGAGACATTGGAAAAGGTCAGTCTCTTGATAGAGGATTTCCATTTTCAAATCAATACCTTTTCTTTTAGGAATGTAAAAAAGAAATCCACTTGGCATCTTGACTTATCAGATGCATTACTGTATCCCACAACACAGCAACATAACTGCAACTGCAACCGTAAAGAGAGTTACAAAAAAGAGACTCAACTGGCACAGCTACTGGCCATGCTGTCTCTCACTCACATAGATGATTGTCACGCACGTCATCATTCTAGTTTTAGAATAAAGATGGAGCCAAAATACTACTGTTGTCTGTGTGTCTGCTTCATAGAAAAAAATAGCCATATTGAATTCCTGACAGCAGCACAGAGTATAACGCCTGTGCAGGTGTATGTTATGAGAAATTTTCACACACCCAAGGTGTGTGATGATCCATAAATTCAGAGAGCGAAGCTCGAAAGGCTTATGAGATTATCACACACCGAGAGTGTGTGAAAAATCCTCATAAAACAGTTTGCACAGTCATTATTTTACATAATAACTGGTGCAAGGTTTCAGAGAGAAAAACTGTATTTGTGTGAGCATTTCCATGAGCAGCTGTTGTACTCTTTTAAATACAGTGTGCTCTCTTTCGCACTTCAGTGAAGTGGAAGCACGAGGAGGAAAACACTGTAATATTCCCCTATCAAGTTATTATGGCATTCTGTGGGTTATTACGGCATTTTATCAAGACTGGATATCCAGTCATTATAGGGGGTCACCAGTTATTATAACTTAATCTCTATCAGCTTATATAATACCATAACAAAATTAACACATAATCACATGTCAGGAAGGCAAACATATCCCTTTAATGTAGATATTTCAATGACATGCAATTTTATATATGTCTGTATGAGTCTGCAGTTCCTCACTTCCGTCCACTTCATTTTATGTACATAATCCAACCATCCTTTTGACTGGTTACAACAGGTATCTGTCTGTCTGTCTGTCTATCCACCCATCCATCCACCGACTTACCCACCCACCTACCTACCTACATGCCTATCATATTTCATTAAATAGAAACTACTGCGTCTATTAAAAGTTTGTATTTTGACCTGTGACTTGTATTTGAGGGAGGCTTGTGTTGGAAAGTCAAACTTTCATATGCTAAAAATAAAATATTACATGTCCTGGATTTTATGAAGTTTATTTATATTGGTCTACATTGTATCAAAATAAGCACAGCAAACATCATCTAAGATCGTAAATTTAAAAGGAAATAAAAGTATTATATTTACAGAGCTACAACTCAAAGAGAGTACCACCTATACTGTTTATTCTGACATTACTTCAACCCTAAATAGAAGCTGCAGCTTGTATTCGAGGGTGGCTTTTATTTCAAGTGTTCATAATGACCTGTAGCTACTATTTGAGGGTAGCTTCTATTCAATGAAAGCACAGAGGTACAAACAGGAGATATTGGGGCTATCTGTACTTGATTTTTAAACTAAAACAGATTTCTGTCAGTTGGTTGTGAAATTGGTTGCCTTTCTGTGGGGAAGGAGGATTTCCGGGTTGGAGGTTGATGGCAGATCGGAGAGAGGAAGACGGGACATTAGACTATGGAGTCATTATATATAGAAATGCCACTGCCTCTAATTTGGTCGATCTCAGTGTGCTGTAACATAGAAACATAGAAACATAGACTTTGATGGCAGATAAGGACCGCTAGGCCCATCTAGTCTGCCCATTTCCTTACCTTCAGGATAGGCCGCAGATCCTAGTTAGCCAACAGCCTATATCTTCCTGCCCCCCACAAGAATTGCCTTATGTCTGTCCCATGCATTCTTGAATTCTCCCACAGTTTTAGACTCCACAACTTCCTCAGGAAGGCTGTTCCATGCATCCACTACCCTCTCTGAAATAATACTCCTCACATTGCCCCTGAACCGCCTCCTTCTATCTTTAAATTGTGTCCCCTTGTTCTTGCAAGTCTCTTTTCTGAAAGATGCTACCCTCTTGGACTTTGTTGATTCCCTTGAGGTACTTGAAAGTTTCTATCATGTCCCCCCTCTCCCTTCTTTCCTCAAGGGTATACATATTAAGCTCCTTTAGTCTCTTCTCATACGGCTTCTCTTGCAGACCCTGCACCATTTTAGTTGCCCTCCTCTGGACTGCCGCTATCCTGTCTATGTCCTTGCGGAGATGGGGTCTCCAGAACAGGACACAGTATTCCAGATGGGGTCTCACCAACTGTCTGTACAGAGGAATAACAATTCCTGTTTTCTGCTGCTGATGCCTCTCCCTATACATCCCAGTATACCCCCGGCTCTCCCTACTGCCTTCTCACATTGCTTGCTAACCTTAAGGTCATCTGATATGATTACCCCAGATCTCTTTCCTGTTTTGTTGTTGTTACTACCTCCCACCCATTGTGTACTCTTCCCTGGGTTCTTGTTTCCCAGGTGCATTATTTTACTTTTGCATTGAATCCTAGCTGCCATCGTCTGACCATTCCTCCAACCTTGCCAAGTCCTTTTCATCCTTTCCACGCCTCCTTGTATATCAACCCTGTTGCAGATCTTTGTGTCATCTGCAAAAGGCATACTTTTCCTTCCAGTCCCTCTGCAATGTCACTGATGAAGACATTAAAAGGACTGGACCCAATACTGAACTCCCCGGTACCCCACTGGTAACCGCCTCTTCTTCAGAGTGGACTCCATTTACAATTACCTTCTGTGTCCTGTTGTCCAGCCAATGTTTTATCTAGGCTACCACCCTGGGACCCACTCCCAGGCTGGTTAATCTGACTAATAATCTTTTGTGTGGGACTGTGTCAAATGCCTTGTAAAGTCTAGGTAGGCCATGTCCACAGCCCCTCCTGGTCTACTACTTTGGTCACCCAGTCAAAAAATCTATTAGATTCTGTCTGACATGACCTTCCGCTGTGAACCCATGCTGCCTTGGATCCTGTGCTCCACTGACCTCTAGGTACTCAACTATTCTTTCCTTCAGAAGTGACTCCATCACTTTCCCTACCACAGAGGTCAGACTGACAGGTCTGTAGTTTCTTGCCTCTGTCTTGGTCCCACTTTGTGAAGGGAATCACATCCACCTTCCTCCAGTCCTCGGGTCACACCATCCTCCCATGATTTATTAAAAGAGTAGCCAGTGGTTTCACTAGTTCCTTCCATAATTCTTTAGAATTCTGGGTGAATTCCATCAGAACCCATTGCTTTGTCCACCTTCAGTTTTAGGAGTTCTTGCAGAACCCTTTCTTCTGTGAAAGGACTGGGATCGACCCCTATCAAGAGAGTGCTTCTGTTAATTGGATTAGGCACTTCCCCTCCTGTTTTGGGAATACTGAGCAGAAATATTCATTCAGTATTCCTGCTTTTTCACTGTCCCCTCTGCCCACCCACGTCTCATTCTATTCAGCCTCACTATCCCTCCTTTGTCTTTCTCTGATCGCTGATGTACCTATAAAGGTTTATCCCCTTCTTAACTGAGTTGGCTATCTTTTCCTCAGTTTGGGCCTTTGCTATTCTCACTTCCCTCCTGCTTCTTTCTGCCTTAACTTGTACAGCTCTCTGTCCTGCTCCTTCTGTGTTTCCTTATACTTCTGGAATGCTATCTTTTCTTCCTGACTTTCACAGCCACCTCTCTTGAGAACCATAGTGGCTTTTTCTTTCGTTTTGATTTGTTTATTTGCTTCCCACAAAGGCTTGTTGCCTCTGTGATGGCAGTTTTGATAATTCCCCATTGTTGCTCCACCACTCCTTCTAGCCTGTTTGCTAGTGCTTTTCTGAGGCACTCTCCCATCTTGCCAAAGTCAGCCCTCCTAAAGTCCAGTACCCCCACTTTGTATGGCTTGACCTCTGTAGCTGAGTTTAATGTGAACCACACTGTTTGATGGTCACTTGTCCCCTGATGGCAGCCCACTCTAGATCTGAGATCCTCTCACTGCCCCATTTGAGAGTACGAGGTCTAAGATTGCTCCCTCACGAGTGGGTTCCAAACTAGCTGTCTAATGCCTGCCACCTGTAGGGCATCAAGAATGGCACTGCTCTTGGATGTGGCTGCAGCAAATGTGCTCAGTTAACATCTGCATATTCAGGTCTCCCATCAACAGTATCTCCCTTTCTGCCATTCTAAGAATGCCTTCCATCATATCCTTGTCCATTCCTTCCCCTGACATGGGGTCTGTACACAACCCCTGTGCGGATTGTGGTGTCCTTTCCAGTCTCCAAGGTGACCCACAGTGCCTCCTCTCCTCCCTGTTTACTCTGTTCAGTTGCTTTTATCCCTTCCTTTACAGAGAGCTACTCCTCCTCTTCTCCCCTGCCTGTCTCTCCTGTAAGTAATGTACCCTGGTATGTTAACATCCAAGTCATGGTTCTCTGTGTACCATGTTTCTGTGACTACTCGATATCCAGGCATCCCTCTTCCATTAGGCCACCAGCTCAGGGAGCTTGTTGCCCAGACTACGGCATTGGTACTCATTACCCTCCATTTCCTGATGGCCTTACCCCTTTGCCCCATCCCTGTCCTTCTTGCCTTTGTCACTTTCTCCATTTACCCCTGCCCTTCTCCCTATCGACACCTCCATGTTGGTGTTTGCCACACTTACTACCGGATTGTTTGGGGGCTAGGATTTTCCTGCTCCTTTCCAGTGCCTCCCCTTGGCTAGTTTAAAAGCTTGCCAATGAAGCATTTAAACCTGTCACCTAGATCCTGGTTCCCTCCTGACAGATGCAGCCCATCATGCCAGTATAGGCTTGCATTACTCCAGGTGACCCCTAGTCCCCAATGCAGCCAAATCCCTGAGCTCCACACCAGTTTTTCAACCACTGATTGAATCCATGGTACGGAACACCTAGCCTCTCCTATGCCATAGATGGGTAGCACCTCCGAGAAGGTTACCGTGCATGCTACTTGACTAAGGCCCCTCCCCAATTCCACAAACTCTTCCTGCACTTCTCCAATCCCTTTCTTAGCCAGGTCATTTGTCCCTAGGTGGACAATGACATCCAGCTCCCTCCCCTGTGCAGCTGCTCCAGCAATCCTGAGGATTCGCTCCCTGTCCCTCCAAGCCATGGCACCAGGCAGGCACCTTACCTCCCTCTCCCCTTCCTTGCCTAGTTCTACCTTCCTAACAATGAAGTCCCCCACCAGGAGTTGTTTCTCCCTGCAGGGTCCCCTGCCACCCTCCTGTGGGTCATCCTTGTGGAGGTTCCCAGCATCCTCCTTGGTCTCCACTCAGGTGCCTTCATAGAGGAACCACACTTGCCAGAATGGCATAGGAATTGTGGAGAGGTACAACTGGAGGGATGTGCCTCTGTTCCACCACCCTCACCCTCCCTGAGCCCACTGTGGTCCAACCGCTCCTCTTTCTTAGCAACCTCTGAGGCAACGGCAGTGGCACTGGTGGTCCCTGGATGGAAGAGGAGGTCCCACAAATCCTGGCCAACTCAGCCTGGAGATGAGCAACCTCCTCCCTCAGCTGTACCATAGAGCACTACGCTTTATTACCGACCTACCTCTCAACACTCACCATTGTCTCCTTTAAAAGGAAGTAGGATGGCCCTCTTTTGATACCATAAGGCTTAGTCACTTAATCACCTGGTCTAGAGTAACTCCCTTCCTCAATGTATCTCCACACTCTTCTGCAGATCCCTAAGGCTATACAGCCTTAGAAAGCATGTTGCCCTCCTGCTCGAAGTCCCCAGGCATTTTTCAATATATGGAAAGATAGCCTTCAGCTGGGCTGCTCCCACGGCCTGGAATGCCCTCCAGAAAACTCTCAAATTGACCTCACTTGTCAGCATCAGTGTTTCCAAACACAGCTCAATCAACACTGTGTAGACAAATGCACCTGCTACTGGCATACCTGCAACCCACACTATGTGGTAATTCCTGCCACACTGTTACATTACTGTACTAGAATTATCTATGTAAAAATGTAAATGTAATCTTGTCACTCTATCTTTTTATATGACAATACATATGTAAAACTGTTCATTGTCTACCATAGTATGTTATGCTAAGCTATTTGAACATCACAGTGAATGCTGTCTTCTGGGTAGAGCAATGTGCTCAGCTGCTACATCACCACTTAATTGACCATAGGTGGAGATGCAGTGTATTGGGAGGGGGAATGCTCCCAACAAATGTAAACGCACTCATGCATCATGCTGTCAACTCGAGCATCCGAGGGGCGGGGTGAAAATGGGAGGAAAGAGAATGCCCTGCAGACCTCACATTGTCTACTGGACCCAGGTCCCATCGAACAGAGCAGAGACGTCTGGGAGTGGGTTTGAGATCCCCAAATGGGTCCCACAGGCAAGTTCCAGGGATGGCAGGCGATGAGGTTGGGAGTCTCTCAGTTGAAGGGAGCCAGCCAGCCAGCCAGGTGTTTGGGGGGTGGGGGAACAGACAGAGGTAGAACAACATAGGATGCAGCTGTGTCTCTCTTCCCCCCCCCAACCTTCCACAACTCACTGTGCTGGATACAGGCACTCCGCCATTGTGCACAGAGTTTGTTAGTCTCAATGGATGCTATCTCATGGGTGATTTCCAGTCTGCGAGTCACTGTCTGTGTATTGGACCCTGGGTCAACCAGACCTGCTCGCTCAATTTTAGTTATGGCACAGATCAGGAGTTAAGGGCATCGTTACATCCACGCTAAAAAGGGCAGTGGTGAGGCCTTTCTTTTTTTGGACCCTGATAATCTGGCCAACTACAGACCTGTCTCGAGCCTTCCCTTTCTTGGGAAGTTGATCATGAAGGTGGTGGCGCTGCAGCTAGAACAGCAACTGAAGAGGTATGACATCTGTGAGCTCCTCCAGTCCAGCTTTAACCTTGCCACAGTACAGTAACCGCCCTTGTCTGGGTACTCCATGATTGCCTCTCAGCAAGGGATACAGGATGATGATCTATCCTCGTCCTAGTCGTTTAATCCGCTTTTGACACAGTGGACCATCAGGGGGAGGGGCCTTTGGCTCGATGCAGGCACTATGTGGGACTCTAGCACCATCCTACATAACCAGGAGGACACAGACCTCTCAGAGGGCAGCAGCAAAATCTACCTGTTTGCGGGTGACACTAAGATGGGAGCAGGTCGAGTGGTGGGAGCTACAGGAGGATCTGTCGAGGCTAGATGCATGGTCTGACAGATGGCAGCTGGGGTTCAGTGCAAAAAAAAAAAAATGCAAGGTACTGCACTTCAGAACAAAAAATCAGAGGGGAAGCTACCATGGGGGGGGCGGAGTTTGGCTGGAGGTAACGAAGGATTTGGGGGAGCTCTTCATGGAAGCAATGAACAATTCCGTGTAATGCAGAAAGGCAGCAGCAATGGCCAACAAAATGCTGGGGTGCATTGCAAGGGGCATTACCTCAAGCAGAAGAGAGATTATTCTACCATTATAGAGATCGTTGGTTAGACCTCGTGTGGAATACTGTGTCGGTATCTCTACTTGTGTCCAGTACTGGCGCCCGTACCTACAAAAGGACATAAGGCTGCTGGAGGGGGTGCAGCGTAGGGCAACGAAGATGATTCGGGGCCTGGGGGAATTACCATACGAGGTCAGAGTTAAATGTATACACTGGAAAAGAGGAGGGATGGGGGAGCATGATTGAGACCTTCAGATACATGAAGAGGATCATCAAAACGGACACAGAGGGCTCTATTCAGGAGGAGGGTGGGGAGAGACACTAGAGGCCATGACCTGAGATTGGATGGGGTAGAGACAGGAGGGAGGTGAGGAGGCATTTCTTTACAGAGAGGGTGGTGGCAAAGTGGAACGCACTACCAGCTGAGGTGGTGGCATGTAGCACAGTGGAATGCTTCAAGAAGGGATGGGACAGGGCAAAGGGGAGGGTAAAAGAAGGGGTGGGGCAGCTACTGAATAGGGAGCTAGCTGCAATCTTGAGCAGCCTAGATAAACCAGGATGGCATTTTGCTGCTGGCAGCTTTCGTATGTTTGTATACTTGTCAACATAGAGCAGTGCTGCACCCTGCTGTGGGGGTGCCTCCAAGGGGCGATCCTGACGTCCATGTTATTTGCTACGTACATATTGCTCCTAGGTGAGATGTTCAGATGCTGTGGATTGGCGTTTCATTGTTAGGCCGATAACATCCAACTGTACGTGACTTGTGCTCCCTGACAATAGGGTGTCTGTCTCGGAACTGGTGAGTGTCTTAAAGATATTCAGGACTGGATGGCAGCTAGCTGGTGTACGCTGTCCAACATGGAGGTGCTACTGTTGGTGCAGGCAGGGTGGGACAAATCTGTGCTGGTGGTCAATTTGGCCACTAGATTTCAAAATCTGATAGCCAAACCAATATTTGTAGTGGCCATCCTTTTTGAGGGCTCAAATCACTTCATAGGCAGGTAGCCATGTTGGCCAATAACTTTAAAATCTGGTAGCCAGACCAAATTTTTAAGTAGCCATTGACCACCTGGCTACCTGATTTGTCCCACCATGGGAGCAAGGTTGGCTCACTTCTACCGCAGCAACTGGGGACACTGTCCTTCCTTTTGTTGGGAGTGACCATGCTGCAAATAGGGTTACAAATCTGTGGGTCATTGTGGACTCACCCTGGAATTGTAGGGGTCTGCAGTGTTTGCAGTGGTTATCTCCATAACATTGTTCGGATTAGGCCCTATCTCGAGCCGGCAGACCTTGCACCTAGTGCATGCCTTGGTCTCATCCAGGCTGGATGTGTGCAGTGCTTTTTTACCTGGAGCTGGTTCAGAATGCTGTAGCCTGGCTGGTTGCCAGGACATCTCGTTACTAATGTATCATGCTGGTTCTCTGCACTCTCCACTTGCTTCCAAGTTAGCTGGCACATCAGTTTACATACAGGGCACTACATGGTCTGGGTCTGGGCTATCTGAAAGACCTCTATTACATATGCTCCTGTCCTCTGGTCAGCACAGGCAGACCTCTCCATTTTGTGCTCCCACTTCATAGGGCATTGTGTGGCGGCTCCGATCCTTTGGAATGCCCTTCTGGGGGGTTGGGGCTCATTCACTGACCAGACTTCACAACTGCTTGTATTTGATTTTGGTAACGTCTTCGAGGGTATATTTGGCAGCAGGCTACACCTTTGGTATTACAGCCGCCAGATACAGGACCACACGGAAACTTCTAGCTAGTAGTCGTCCAGGGGGCTGTCCACTCTGACATGCTGATGTCTCCCTATCCTATTTCAGTAGGGAGCCCACGCGCCCACCTGTGTTCTTTTCCCACCGTCGACCATTACACGTTGGACCTCTCTTGAGATCCGTCCAGCTGAAGTCTACTGCCATTTAGTGGGATTTTTCTCTCTCCTTAGTTTAACATCACTTTCCTTGTTGATTTTTTTTCTTCTTTTTGTGCTGAATTCTGCCTGTGTTCTTCAGGAGGTGTGCCTGCGGTGAGAAGATTCAAGAGAAGGATGAACACATCTTTTGTGTTTTGCTGCTTAGGTCCAGACCACAACACACAAGTCTGTGAGATCTGCCGCAGCTTCAACCAGGCTACCAGAAGACCCTGGAAACCTACTCGAGCATCAGGTTGTCTGCATGGAGAAGGAGCTACAAGCCAGTAGTTGTTGGCTTCCGCCTTGTCCTGAGTCTACCTCTAAGGCACAGGACAAATCCAGCTGGAAGCACAAACATGGGGGCAAGGATTGGCCCAGACCCGATCCAACCCACCTGTGGCCTCTGCTTTGCAGCGGGTTGTCCTTCCCTTCCAGAATAGCTTTCTTTGCATGCCCTCTTCCCCCACAGGGTTACCGATAGCAGCTCCACCCGCCAGTCTCACTTTGGCAGGTGTCTGTTCCTCAGGCACAAGTGCCCCACCGACATTTCAGCCCCTGCTGTTTCAGCCCTTGTTTTTCATGGGCCCATCAGTCTGGTGGCTCTGCTGGTTTGACGTTACATGGCATTGGCTCGGTGTTTTCAGGGGCTCTCCCTGTTCTCATGATGCCAGCCTCGGTAGTTGATTTGGCCAAGCCCTTGACCTCAGGGCTACGGCACTCCCAGCGGGGTCTTGGATGTCCTCTGACAATGGCCAAGACAGAGGAGAGATGCATCTCAGGCCTCTGCCTGTTCTGCTTCCCTCCCTGGCCCCATCTCCAGCACCGGCCCTAGTGCCCCCTTAGCTGGCATCAGTAGGTGCCGCAGTGCCTGTAATGGTATATTTCAAGCCATGCTTTTTGTCCCTGGGGATTTATGCAAGCTCTGCTTGTCCTTTCAAGGGCAGATGCCACAAGGACCTCCGGTCGTGCCCTGTGCTGCCGCCTCCCACAGAGTCGCGGCATGCACCCAGGAATCCGGTGCCCTTTCATCTCCCCGACCCGTGGGATGAGGATGAGTATCATCTGGACCACCACCTCCCTGAAGAGGATGCGGGAGATGGAGACGTTACCCACCCACTCCACCTCTATGGTGTTGTCCGATAGGGAGGAGACCCCCCCCATTCTGGGACAGTTGCAGGTGGTCATGGGGTTTGACAAGGAGGAGCAGGACCCTGTCCAGTGCAGTTTGTCAACTTATCCTGCCATGCTAGACAACCCTCCTTTGGTCATTCCCCCATTAAAAGAACCCTTTCAGGATGCCACCATGGCTGCATGGCATCAGCCTGGTTGAGTCCCTGCCATGCCTCGGAAGGCAGACAAGCTATACCAGGCTCCTGCTGGGAATCTTTCTTTGCCAAGCAGCCTCAAGCTGACACCATAGTAATTAATGCTGCCCACACCATACCAAGAGGCCCATGCACTTCAGCTCCCTTCCACTGGGAGATATCATTGGCCAGCGTACCTTTGCCTCTGTTACTTTTGACTAAGGTTTGCCCATATGGTCGTTTTTCAGAATCGGCTCTGGGCCCAGGCCAAGGAGGCAGCAAACACCCTCCTGGAGGACCCCACTGAAGCAGCAGCTGCTCCAGAACATTCAATAGGGGTAAAGTTGACAAGCACCTTCTTTGCTCTGCTGAAGACCCTGGAGATGCCTCTGCCTGGGCAGTTGTGGTGTGCATTTTCCTACAGCACCATTCTCTGCTGAGGGTGTTGTAGTTTGCCCTGGATGTGCAACGGTTCATCTTGAATGGGGGTACAAACTGTTTGGGGTGGACGTGCAGGACATAACTTTCAAAGCATGCAGGCCTCTAGCCACACCTTGCAGTCCGTTCTTTCCATGTTCCACACCAACCAGTCTAGCAGTGGTCAGCACGCCTTTTCACGTGCTTCCCATAGGCCTAAACCCAGCTGTAAACCTCAAGGTAAAGCAGAGCAGTCACTGCCCTAACATCCTTCACCGGGGAAACCCCCCCCCCAGAGGAGGTGGTGGTGCAGTCCCAGCTGCAAGTATTATCTCAGCCTGACTCCTTGCGTGCTTCTCCCTGCACCTGAACAAGTGAGTGGTGGGAGATGACCAGAGATGCCTGGTTCTTGCAGCTCATAGAAAATGGCCATACTCTGGAACGGCCTCCAGAAATCCCTCTGGTTCAGTCTTCTTAATCCTCCACACCACATTCCAGTGATATTGGAGGAGATTTGCACCTTGTTGCACAAAGGACCATAGAGCCAGCCGCAGAAACTCTGCAAGGGTAAGGAGTTCTATTCTCACTTCTTCCTGATCCCCAGATATACAGATCTCAGGCCCATCCTACACCTGTGAGAACTAATCTCCTTTATTCAGTACAAGACGTTTTGGATGGTCGCGCTTCAAGGACTGCTTGTTCGTCCTGTATCAGATCAGTTCTGTTCCCACAATTTGAAAGATGCATATCTGCATATCAAGGTATGTGCCCCCCACTGTCTTTATCTTGGTAACTGGCTGGGTGGCAGGACACAGAGGGTGGTGGTAAATGGCTGTCACTCCACAGAGGGAAGAGTGACCAGTGGGGTACCACAGGGATCAGTGCTGGGACCGGTCCTATTCAACATCTTCATCAGTGACATTGCACAGGACCTAGAAGGCAGAATTTCACTGTTCGCTGATGACACAAAGCTCTGTAACAGAGTAGACACACCAGAGAGTGTAGACAGAATGAGAAGCGACCTGCAGAAACTTGAAGAATGGTCAGGGGTTTGGCAGTTGAAATTCAATGCAAAGAAGTGCAAGATAATGCATATGGGACACAAAAACCATGGCACAATATATCAGTTGGGGGGTGAGGATATAGCATGCACCAGCAGGAAAGGGATCTTGGGGTTGTCATCTCTGATGACCTCAAGGTAGGGAAACAGTGTGACAAGGCAGCAGGTAAAGCAAATAGGATGCTGGGATGTATAGGCAGGGGCATCACCAGCAGGAAAAGGGAGGTCATAATTCGCCATACAAGACACTAGTGAGGCCCCACCTGAGTACAGTGTACAGTTCTGAGACCATACCTACATAAGAACATAGACAGGGTAGAGAAGGTTCAGAGGAGGGCAACAAAGATGGTGCATGGATTGCATCACAAGTCCTATGAAGACAGGTTGAAGGAACTGAACATGTACTCCTGGAGGAGAGAAGGGAGAGGGGATATGATAGAGACATACAAGTATCTTACAGGAGGAACAGGGTGCAGGAAAACACTATTTTTAAGCGAAAAAGATGTTCCAGGACTAGAGGGCATGGGATGAAGTTGGAGGGAGGACAATTCAGAGGAAACATGAGAAAGAATTTCTTCACAGAACGGGTGGACAAGTGAACACCCTGCCAGAGGAAGTGGTGGGGGCTGGAACAATCATGGATTTAAGAATGCATGGGATAGACATAAAGGAATTCTGGAGGTCAGGGGTAAGGGGCAACAGACTTCTAGGAAAACAAACTGAACTTACAAGCTCAAATGGGCAGACTGGGTGGGCCATAGGCCCTTATCTGCCGACACTGTTTATGTATCTATGTATTTCTTATTGCTCAGTACAATACCTGTTATACATACAGTATATGCATTGCCATTTTGTTTCCTATATGCTATTTGAACTGTACTAACTTGCTGTTATTCCTATGCTATCAGTTTACTGTTTTGCTGTTATTCCTATGTTTTCAAATTGTTTACTGTATTGTATTCTGTCAATTTGTTTACTGAATTGTATTCTGCCCTACCCAGGACCTCCTTGCAAATAAGCTTTGTTCAATGGAGCTTTCTCTTGGTAAAATAAATACAATACAAATACATGGCTGTAAGACCCATTCGGGAGACAGCAGGAAGTCTCCGGATGATTTAAAAGGCGGTACAAGTTTGTCTTCCGTGTGCTTTTCCAGATCCAGAAAAGCAGCAGTACAGAGATACTCACAGGAGCTATTGGGGCAATTTGTGCTTGATTTTTAAATCAAAACCAGTTTCTGTTGTTGTTTTAGTGTGGGGGAGGGAGTGTTTCCCAGTCAGTGTCAGTAGCAGATCAACATGAGGACAGCGGGTCACATAATTGCAAGAACCAATCAGGAAAACAGCAGGAAGTCTCCAGGGTGCTATAAGAGGACAGCGGCTTGTGTCCCAGCATGTTCACATCTCAGAGCATGAGTGGCACAGCGCAGGACTGTAGGTTTGACCTGGGGACATCTGTAGGACTTCCGCAGCAAGTCTGCAGGTCCTCAGGGGACTCTGGAAGTGATACACCAGACAAGGTAGGATGTGACACTTTACTTGCCCTCTGTTACACT
The DNA here is from genome assembly GCA_016271365.2 of Neoceratodus forsteri. NCBI lineage: Eukaryota > Metazoa > Chordata > Ceratodontiformes > Ceratodontidae > Neoceratodus > Neoceratodus forsteri. The sequence goes on from CM028133.1 coordinate 618,316,035, forward strand.
GCAACATCCAGCCAAAAGTCAGTTTGCTATTCTACATTGCAGCAGTGTAAAAATGGAAGTAGGTAGTAAACTCCTGGGTAAAAGTAAGAGCAGGAAAGGTAGTCAGGACAGGGAAAGCAGGGGTAAATCCTACAGTATATAGGGTAGGTCGATAAGCTAGTTCAGAGGAAGGCAGAACTGAGGAATAGATAGGTAAACACAGAAACATAGAAGATGTCAGCAGATAAGGACCTCTTGGCCCATCTAGTCTGCCCTACTTTTCCCTACCTACAGCTACACCACAGACACTACTCAGTCTTCAGTCTTCACCTCCCGCCTTACATCAAAGATCCCCTTGTATCTATCCCATGCATTCTTGAAACCTGTAACTGTTTCAGGCTCTCCCACCTCCTCCTCCAGGAGGCTGTTGCCTCCTCCACCCTTTCTCTGAAGAAATACTTCCTTACATTTCCTCTGAGCCTCCTCCCCCCCTTCATAGTATGACCCCTTGTCCTTGAGCATCTTTTTCTTTGGAAAATGCAACCTTCCTGTACTTTGTTTTTGCCTGTAAGGTATTAGTGTATTCCCCCATCCCATCCAGTACTAGGGGACTAACACAATATTTAACACCCCTGAATTAATAGTTCACTATACAATATAATTTTACACCACAATAACTGCTCAGACACTCATTCAACCTTTATATTGTACCCTTCCCAAAATGACTCAGTTGCCTCACATGAGAAACATTCCCCATATAGACAGATACAAACATCTGAATTAACAGCCAAGGAAAATTATACATGGATTGTTTATACAGCATATAAAACATTAGAAGTCAGGAAATACCAGCAATAAAATTTATGTAAGTCAAAGCCCCTCACTAATTTCCTGGTGGAATAGCAGTGTCTTCAGGCAACTTTTTGAATAGTTCCACTTTATCACCATCATGCATCAGCTACCTCTGCTATACCTTCTCTCCCTCCCATAAAACCCCTTCCCCCTGCAACCCCCCTCTCACCTCTCTCGTCTCTTTTGCAGCTCTCACCTTTCACCCCCATCTTTCTACCTCCCTATCTACACAAGCCTCCTACCCTCCTTTCATCTAAACTCTGAAGCCATCCAATTGACTATTTCTCTAACTTCCCATCTATTATGTGGCTTCCTTTTACCTCTCCACAATCAGAAACCCCATTTTTCATGCTTCTTATCACATTTCTGCTTCTACAGTCAGGAGATGTAGAGCCAAACCCTGGCCCCCTTCCCCCCCCTCTCCTATTTCAAGAGGACAAAGTATTTTTCATCTGAATGCCTTGAGTCTCCTCCTTAAACCTGACCAGCTTACGTAGTAGGTCCTGCAATATTGGTTTGACATCCTGGACATCACTGAATCCTGACTTTCTGCCTGGTTTAAGATGGAGATATTGGGATACCTGAATATGTGATCCACAGACGGGATCTTGCGAGGCAAGGGGGTGGTGTGGTTGTGTATGCAAGTCAAAATTTCAACTGTGATGTAATCTCCCAGTCTACTGTCCCTTCCTCCCATGAACTTCTCCTGTGTAGACTCCTCCTCCCTTCTTCTCTTCCTGTTTTTATCAGCAGCATTTGCACCTTTCCAAGTCCAAACCTGACTCTTGTACTGATGCCCTGCCCCTCCTGCCCTCCTTTTCCCTTGCTGGTGAACTCCCACTTTCTTGGGGACCGTAATGTTAATTAGCTTTCCCTTTTGCTTTCTTTGCTTTCCTCCCTACTCTCTAGAATAGCCTCCTTTTATCTATCCATCTCTCCTTCTGTGTACCTTCTGAAAGTCTCTACTTCATGATCGTTACTCCCCTTCCGGCAACTGCTGCTAACCCTAAATCACCATTTGCTTTTCTACTCCCCCTCCACTCTAAAATTTCATTAAGAATTTTCATACAACAATTTTCTAAGAATGTTTTATACATTATAACGTGATCTTCCTGTTTACTGATTTCTGCACTACCATATCTTGCCAGTTATTATGTTGATTACATCTGTAATTTTTTGTTTTTGTGTATTTTGTTACTGCACTAATGATGCTTTGTTTTAAAATTGTTCTTGTTGTCACCACACTGTATATTTTGCACTCAGTTTTCATCTGGGCTTAGGAGCAAACATGGGTCCCTTCAGTCATAGGGTCCAGGTTGTGAGTGCTACCAGCAGCAGGGTTCATGTACATGTTGTGTTTATTGGGCTTTATGCACAAAAGTGCATAATGCCTATGCACCATATAACTTACTTAGTTATTTACTACTTGCCAGCAGATACAGGCCACATGATCTATAGAGTCTGCTTGAGTGTGCAGCTAGCACCACACTTTACATTTGCCCCTCACCCATTCACAATTACCCCACCCACACACACACACACACACACACACAGATGAATGCCAAGTGAGAGTGAACCAGATTAAGCAGTTTCTGGTATTTCCAGCGAATGAGGGAAATTTGGCCAGGACACTGGGGAAATTCCCCCTACCATTTGGTAGGGAGAGCTGCTGCTCAGATACAGCAGAATGTCAGAAGGAGCTGAATCACAGAGGGAGGAGGACATGCTGGAGCTGCAGCCTTTAGATGCTGAATTCCTGAACATGGATGGGGGACAGATGAGAGAAAAAGAAAGAGAGCAGAGCGTTCTGCCTAATAACGAGCCTCAGAGTGATATGCATGGGAAAAATCCTGCAGCGGGGAATCTGGATGAAGAGATATTTGCCAGCAATATTCCGACTGTGTTGGATGCAGAATTAACATCTACTGAGGTGAGCCAACAGAGGATTTTTCCCTTAACTACAGAAAATGTACATACTCACAGAGAGAGAGAATTTGTCAGGGCCTCCCAATGCTGTAACTGATCAAGAACTGACTGAAGAGGCCGGGCCCTCATCATCTGGTTTGAGTGCTGATGTCGGCAAAGGAATACAGAAACAATGGAGCACTGACATGGTGTTTCATGACAGCAGCTGGTCAAAAGAAAGCACACTGTCTAATGGGTACCCGACCCACATTGAATTTCCTTTTCTTCTACTCCTGCAGACACACTGGGGGCCCCCAGAGAGACTTCACCTCAGAGATAAACAGCAGTTCAGCAAATATTTATGCAAAATGAATTGATCAAGAGGGATATTCTTGACACCCTACAGGTGGCAGGCATTAGACAGCTAGTTTCGGAACCCACTCATGAGGGAGCAATCTTAGACCTCGTACTCTCAAATGGGGGCAGTGAGAGGATCTCAGATCTAGAAGTGGGTTGCCATCTGGGGACAAGTGACCATCAAACAGTGTGGTTCACGTTAAACTCAGCTACAGAGTCAAGCCATACAAAAGTGAGGGTACTGGACTTTAGAAGGGCTGACTTTGGCAAGATGGGAGAGTACCTCAGAAAAGCACTAGCAAACAGGCTAGAAGGAGGTGTGGAGCAACAATGGGGAATTATCAAAACTGCCATCACAGAGGCAACAAGCCTTTGTGTGAAGCAAATAAACAAATCAAAAGAAAAGAAAAAGCCACTATGGTTCTCAAGAGAGGTGGCTGTGAAAGTCAGGAAGAAAAAGATAGCATTCCAGAAGTATAAGGAAACACAGAAGGAGCAGGACAGAGAGCTGTACCAGTTAAGGCAGAAAGAGAGCAGGGAGGGAAGTCAGAATAGCAAAGGCCCAAACTGAGGAAAAGATAGCCAACTCAGTTAAGAAGGGGATAAAACCTTTATAGGTACATCAGCAAGTGTAGAAAGACAAAGGGAGGGATGAGTGAGGCTGAATAGAATAAACGGTGGGTGGGCAGAGGGGGACAGTGAAAAAGCAGGAATACTGAACGAATATTTCTGCTCAGTATTCACAAAAGAGGAGGGGGAAGTGCCTAATCCAATTAACAGAAGCACTCTTGATAGGGGGGTCGATCCCAGTCCTTTCATAGAAGAAAGGGTTCTGCAAGAACTCCTAAAACTGAAGGTGGACAAAGCAATGGGTCCTGATGGAATTCACCCCAGAATTCTAAAAGAATTAAGGAAGGAACTAGTGAAACCACTGGCTACTCTTTTTAATAAATCATGGGAGGATGGTATGGTACCCGAGGACTGGAGGAAGGCGGATGTGATTCCCCTTCACAAAAGTGGGACCAAGACAGAGGCAGGAAACTACAGACCTGTCAGTCTGACCTCTGTGGTAGGGAAAGTGATGGAGTCACTTCTGAAGGAAAGAATAGTTGAGTACCTAGAGGTCAGTGGTGCACAGGATCCAAGGCAGCATGGGTTCACAGCGGGAAGGTCATGTCAGACGAATCTAATAGATTTCTTTGACTGGGTGACCAAAGTAGTAGACCAGGGAGGGGCTGTGGACATGGCCTACCTAGACTTTAGCAAAGCATTTGACACAGTCCCACACAAAAGATTATTAGTCAAATTAACCAGCCTGGGAGTGGATCCCAGGGTGGTAGCCTGGGTAAAACATAGGCTGGGCTACAGGACACAGAAGGTAATTGTAAATGGAGTCCACTCTGAAGAAAGGGCGGTTACTAGTGGGGTACCGCAGGGTTCAGTATTGGGTCCAGTCCTTTTTAATGTCTTCATCAGTGGCATTGCAGAGGGACTGGAAGGAAAAGTATGCCTTTTTGCAGATGACACAAAGATCTGCAACAGGGTTGATACACAAGGAGGCGTGGAAAGGATGAAAAGGGACTTGGCAAGGTTGGAGGAATGGTCAGATGTATGGCAGCTAGGATTCAATGCAAAAAAGTGCAAAATAATGCACCTGGGAATCAGGAACCCAGGGGAAGAATACACAATGGGTGGGGAGGTAGTAACAACAACAAAACAGGAAAGGGACCTGGGGGTAATCATATCAGATGACCTTAAGGTTAGCAAGCAATGTGAGAAGGCAGTAGGGAGGGCCGGGGTATACTGGGATGTATAGGGAGAGGCATCAGCAGCAGAAAACAGGAAGTTGTTATCCTCTGTACAGACAGTTGGTGAGACCCCATCTGGAATACTGTGTCCAGTTCTGGAGACTCCATCTCACAAGGACATAGACAGGATAGAGGCAGTCCAGATGAGGGCAACTAAAATGGTGCAGGGTCTGCAAGAGAAGCCATATGAGGAGAGACTAAAGGAGTTTAATATGTATACTCTTGAGGAAAGAAGGAGAGGGGGACTTGATAGAAACTTTCAAGTACCTCAAGGAATCAACAAAGTCCAAGAGGGTAGCATCTTTCAGAAAAGAGACTTGCAAGAACAAGGGGACACAATTTAAAGATAGAAGGAGGGTGGTTCAGGGCAATGTGAGAAGTATTATTTCACAGAGAGGCTAGTGGATGCATGGAACAGCCTTCCTGAGGAAGTTGTGAGTCTAAAACTGTGGAGAATTCAAGAATGCATGGGACAGACATAAGGCAATTCTTGTGGGGGGCAGGAAGATATAGGCTGTTGGTTAAATAGGATCTGCGGCCTATCCTGTAGGTAGGGAAATGGGCAGACTAGATGGGCCTAGCGGTCCTTATCTGCCGTCAAAGTCTATGTTTCTATGTTTCTAAATACAGGCACGGGAAGACTGGGAGCATATTGAAGGTGAAGAACACATGCAATCACAAGATTCAGGAACACAAAATGAGAATCTAAACACCCCCCCCCCCCATGACAGGAAAATAAGAGGACTGGGCCCAGATTTTCAGACTTGTTCAAACATAATAGACTGGATCAAGCACCTAGATGGAACACAGTACATTTACGGTGCAGGGAGGATTGCAAGATCATCCAGACAGGACATATGTGCTTGAAAGCTGTTAAAAGAATCTATGTACTTTCAAGCCTCTGATGTTTATCTACTAATAAACATCAGAGGGGAGAACACTTTTGATATCAGCTTTAAAACGTTTTCTGGTCTAGATAAATTCTGGAACAAGTATGAGATATGTAAAAAACAGCCCTTGTGGACCCTCTTTTGAGCCATCCCTATAACTAAACTTTTATTTGTGACCGTAAATATAATGTTTAGAAATGAGGGGGTGAATGTGGGAGACATTCAATTTTGGCTAGAACAAAAGTGTAATGTGTTGGGCCCTCCAGAAGCTGTAATTGATACGGAGTGGATCTGGATGGGAGGGTGGAGATTTAAGGTAAAACTGAACATTGTGAGGTTGGAGGTAATGCATATTCCAAAGAGTCAGCCCAAGGCCTGCTACAAATGTGGCTGCACAAGACACCTCAGTAGTGCACGTGATAAAATAAAATGCGTTCTGTGTGGGGATTTCGATCTCAATAGTGCCGTGTGTATACATGTGTTTAAATGTAACCTATGTGAGGAACAGGGCCATGCTTACCAACAGTGCCCTTGGGCTGGCCAGATGGCTAGAATAGACAAGGAGGCTTAGATAAAGAAAATGTGATCAACCAGGCACAGGAAAGAAGCAGACCCCATGATTTTGAAGGAAATAACAGGGAAACACCACACACAAACAATCCACATCCAGAAACAGAACAACCCACAAAAGAAAATAGAGAAAATACAGAACAGGGGAAAAAACCTAGGCCTGAGAAAAGACAGGAACAAGACCAAAGTGGAGGAACAGGCACTTCTGTAGACAAACAGGGAGTGATTACAATCCCCCCCACCATTTCAGATTTTCAAACTCCCCACCCAAGGAGAGTAACAAGGGCGTGCAGTAGACAGAAAGGTTCTTTAATTACCCCCACACAAAATACTTTCCAGGTATTACAAAACCTGAAGGGTGGCTCAGAATCTAATGTTTCCTCAAGTTCTCAGGTAATATTAGAAATGGAGTACATGGAAACGGAGGTGCTTGAAACAAAAAAAAGAAGGGGAGGAAATGAAAAAAAGATAAAGAAAAATCCTAAAATGTAGTAGGATGACTTCATTACACTTTATCTCCTTAAATACTCATAATATTAAAAACTGCAAGAAGAGGTTAGCATGCTTAGTATACTGCAGAAGTTTAAAAGCAGATGTGGTATTTTTACAGGAAATAAGATTTAATTCTCTACAAGATGTTACACAGGCAAAAAAAACTGGAGGTGTGGGCCTTCCTTTTGGTCATATGGCTCATACGCAGCTGATGGAGTGGGAATATTATGTAATCAAATGAATGTCACTGTACAGAGGTTAATAGATTTAATCTCTGGAAGGGCTTTAATAATAGATTGTAGTATTAAAGGATTTTTCCTATGTTTAATAAATGTATATGCACCCCAAGTTAAAACAGCAAGGGTTGAGCTCTTAAATCAAATAAAACCCTATTTATTTACATCAAGACGTGCTATGGGGGGGAGATTTAAACTGTAGTCTAGATATAAAAATAAAGGGTAATGTTCAAATTAAGGTTTAGTGTGATCCACATGCATTACAAAATGTTTTAAAACTATCTAATCTGAAGGACACTTATAGGGAGTTGCATAAGGATGCAGGGTATACCAATAGGAGGAGTGCTTATTCGTCCCGAATAGATTTCTTTTTCCTATCAAAATTTTTGTGTACACATCTGTTCCAGCTTCAATTTTGCGAGTTCTCAGACCATTTAGTTTTATCTTGTGTAGTAGGGTTAAAAAATGTTCCCGTGAAATTCCCAGCAATTAAAAAAAGATGGAAATTGAATTCTACCCTGTTAGAGCGGGTAAAAATAAAGAAGAATTTACTACAACTAATAGATATTAGAAAGACAGTAGCAAAAATGTATGAGACCAGGGGGGAATGGTGAGAAGACACTAAGGTAGAAATAAAAAATCTATTCATAAAAATAGGGAAGGACAAAAGTAACTTAGAATACCTACAATATTTAGAATATATAAAATCAGTTTTATAAATTAATGTCCCTACCAAATGCATATGACAGTAGAATACAGGATCAAATAGCAAACATTAAAAACAAAATGAGAAAATTTCAATATGATAGAGCAGCTATATCACAAGCAGAAATGCAGTCTGGAACTGAGAAAAAAACCACACACAGACCCATATTCTACATGTAAGCAGAAAATTGAGAAACAAATAATGAAATGACTGCATGATGCTTCTGGGCAACTAAGAAACATGGATGTAGAAATGACAGAAGTAATTCAAAACTCTTTGTTAAAGTTATTTGGGACAAAGTACAAACCAAAGATTCAGTGAGAAGAATTTGTAAAATTCCCCCTCCCCACATTACCTTCAGACCTGATCAATGACCTAGTAAACCTTATAACAAAAGAAGAAATGGTAACAGCAATAAAAAACCTAAGACTAGATATTTCTCCAGGAGAAGATGGTCTCACCAATGAGCTCTATAAATGTTTAGAATGCGAGCTAGGGGAAATATTACTGAACTTATATAATGAAATATTAAATAGTGGACCAAATTTAAACTTTGCGACATTAATTATAATATTTCTGTATAAAAAGGAAAATAAACAAGACTTAAACAATTGGAGGCTGATAAGTTTATTAAATACAGACTATAAAATACTTTCCACAATATTATGTAAATGACTGCAAAAAGTAGCCATAACAATGAAACATCCAGCTCAAACCTACTCAATCCCACAGAGGAACATAAAACATAATCTTACACTTTTAAGAAACATATGCGAATATGGGAAAATAAATAAACGAAATGGGTACTTGATAGCACTAGATCAAACCAAGGCATTTGACAAAGTATCTCTTGAGTTTCTATTTTTAGTACTTCTGAAGTATGGTTTTCCTGTAAAATTTATTTCCTGGATAAACACACTGTGTGCTAATGCAACAGGATACCCAACGGTAAATGGTTTAATGAGCAATAGGATATACTTAAATAGGGGGGTTAGATAAGGTTACCCAATCAGTCCTTTATTGTACACATTTGTTCTGGACCCAGTAATTCGAGTAATTTTGCATGACAGAAATATTATTGGAATTACACCATTGGTAGAAGTGATACCCTATAAAAAATCTGCTTATGCAGATGGTGTACAGTATGCTTAATATTACAGACAGTAGAATAAGGGACAAGAGCTATGGGGATCTTAGAACATTACTCAAAGCTTTCAGGGACAGAGACAAAGTACAATAAAAGTGAAGGTGTGAACATGAAGGAGGAAACAGTGAGTTACACATAGGACAAATACAGATTTCAAAAACAAATATAAAAATATTGGGGCTTTACTTTGGGAATGGAGACCTGGCATTTAGAAACTGGGAAGAACAATTAAAACATGGGGAACAAAAGGTACAACAGTGGAAAGCTTGGTACTTTTCAAAACAAAAAAGAATTCAGTGGCGGATCACCTTTAAGGTTGATTTGCTAACCTTCAAAGCCCTACATGATCAGGGACCCAGTTACCTGCAAGACCTCTTGTACCCTACTGCCCACTCTGTCCTCTCTGATCCACCAATAAGTGATTGCTAGAGATTCCCAGGGTGAGATTAAAAACATCTGGTGCACGTGCATTTTCTTTCTCAGCTCCAACCCTGTGGAATTCTCTACCTCGTCGGTTAAGAGAATGCCTGACCGTCGATAGGTTTAAGATTGAATTAAAAATGTATTTATTTAAACTGGCCTTCCCTAACTATGGTGAATCTGTTTTATTTTTCTGTTTTAACGCTATATTTATATTTGATTTTATGTGCAGCGCCTTGGTTTTGAAAGGCACTTTAAAAATAAAGTTTGATTTGATTTGATGATTATTGAAAAAATTTATTACCAATCTTTTTATATGTACCTGTAAGTCTGATCTTTCCAATCCCAGAGAGTTTAGAAACAAGGCTTTTTAGCTGTTTGTTTTTTTTCCCAGATGGTATGGGGGAATCACCTGAACCACCCCCAAAAGAGAATATACTTACTTGAAAATCAAACAAGGAGGTTTAGGAATGACAAATCTGTTAGTATTTTATCATTCCTTTTTAGTAAACTGTTTTGAACAACAGACAGGAGATGAGAGACGTCCATGGGAGGAATGGACACATTTAATGTTTTAGCCTTTTTTTATTAAAATGGGGAGAGGATATTCCAAAAATTCACACAAATTTAAAAATACCAGAATTTGCTATTCCAGCTATAAAAAAACTTAAATTATGGAAAGTTAAGAAAGATGGACTGCAAAGGTTACAAAGGAAGGCGTCATACAGAGAAATTATGAAAACAAATTATGCTGTACAGATTGATTTCCCTAGATGCACACCCTCTAGATGAAACTCTGCCCTAAAAATCCTGATGGATAAAAGGATTTCAGCAAATATGTGGGATGTACGATGGCTTAGTTGCCATGGCAAGTTAGGAGTAAAAGGGAACCTAAAACATAAACCTATCATAGAGAGGCAATGCATAAGACCTGAGTGCGTGGGTCTAGAAGAAATGTTAGAACGTTTTCTTTTAACTTGTAATTTTGCAAAACAATTTTTGGTGGATTTAGCTTCTAGATGGCACTGGAGCCCAGCAAACCATATAACATATGAATGTCTAGTCTTGGGAGATTACACAGGCTTCTTAAGTAAATACCACCTGAGTACACTGAATGTCATATTTTGCATCTATAAAATATTACATGTGGCAAACCAGGTGTCAATTCTCCATACAACATATGAATACTCCTACTATAGTGGTCATAAAACAAATTGAGACAGCCATCATGAGACAGAAGAAAAAGGACATGGAACAGTTAGATAGAAGGAAGTTTTCAAGATTGTGGAAAAACATACCTTGGATTTCTTAAGGATTGTTAAAACAAATGTTACTGTAAGTAAAAGGGATGGGAATAGTGCTCATTGGACATGAGAATGGGAATACAGAATTTTTGTTTATGGGGTTTCGATGAGGAAAAACCACTGAAATGCATGCACTGATATTAGGATACAATATTAGAAGTGATACAAAAATAAAACTTTGTTGTATGAACTGTTGATGTATGAAACTTGATGTTATGATATTTTCACAATAAAAATTCCCCTACTCTTTTCGATAAGTGCCTTGGGATCTTTAACATCCACCTGAACTACCACCAATCCAGGCAGATGGGACCTCAGTTTAACATCTCATCCGAAATACGGCACCTCTGAAGTGCAGCACCCCCCCCCCATGCTGCACTACAGTGTCAGAATTGGGATATTAACCCAAGTGCCAGGTGTGGGAAATGAACCCACAGCCCTCTGATCTCCCAGCCTCAGAGGTGAGTGTGCTACCTACTGAGCCACTGACACTGTGACATGTAGGCAACTCAATAAATGGGGGGTTGGCGGCATGCACCAATGATGAGTCTGCTAGCTGCATGCCAGCTCCCCTGGCTGATCTTGCCATTCCATAACTGGGGTGGTCCGGAGGTGTGCCCACACTCCACACCATTCACTTAGGTGCAGAGTGCTGGGCCAGGGCAGAAAATGTTATGTCATGAGGGATCCTGCCATAAGTGTCTACACACACCCCTTTGGGTGCTGGCAGGGTGCAGCAGCAATGGGATCCCCCTGTACACTGCTGCCTCAGCCCTCCAGACTGCCAGAGTGGGCTGGGGGTAGCTGTTTGGGCAAGTGCCCATGCTTTGGTGAACAATGGACCCATTTCTTCTCACACTCTCCTGCTCCCATGGCACACTGGATCCACTCTGGGACCTGGGTCAGGAATATGATTGGATGCCTGCCCGAGTCTACTGCTCCACACCCATCCACCCCCCTGTGAACCTGGGCACTTGGGGGGTACAGACAGGTGCACTGCAGGTGTTTGTTGTTTTGAATCCGCGCACCCTGCACCTATCTGAGGCTGCATAGGTGTGCAGGCAATTTTCACGTAAATCGCGTGTAAATTGTACACTGTTGTGCTTAGCCCCCATTGGGCCTGATTCACAAAAGGGGATCAGATCAGCACAAACTGTGGCAAACAGTAGCTTGCACTGAAGCCCAGTGCACCAGGGACCCTGCACCAGATTCAGGTACAGGAGGGGTCCCAGTGCCTAAGTCTCCACACTTGCAGCAATCACTCTCATGCGACAAACACCTGACACATGGGAGGGGTTTGCTGCAAGCTCCTGCGGCAAAGGCAGGCATCCTTTCCCCCATCCCTGGTGGTCTAGTGGCCCTCTCTCCCTGATCCCCAATATTGCCCTTGTTTAAAATAATTATCCTTTTGCCCTGACCTGGTGGTCTAGTGCCCCCCTCACTAATCTCTGATGTCCCTGTAATATATGCATATACTAGAACCCCTCTCAGTGGTGATCCAGGGCCTCTCCCTTCCCGATCCACAATATCATCCATTGCTAAAATAATTATTATGTTGCCCTGACCTGGTGGTCTAGTGCCCCCAATCTGATCCCTGATATTGCCCATTTTTATAGTTCAAATTATGTCACCCCATCCTGGTGGCCTAATGGCCCTTCACCCCAGCAGGTAGTGCCTACCATCCCACTCCCCAAAACCCGAGTCAGAGCTGGAGACCGATACAGCCCTCATCACACCTCCATGGCCAGCCCCCGACTGAACTGTTACTGAGTGCGTACTGTAGTGACAAGTGTGTACACGCTCACTGATAATCAATGAACGCCTGCACTTTAAAGTAGGTGCTCAGTGACAGTTCAGTCAGGGGACGGCCATGGAGGTGTGAGGAGGGCTGTGCCAGTCTCTGGCTCTATCTCAGAATGGGGGGAAGCAGGGTGGTGGGCACTACCTGCTGGGGTGGGGGGGCACTAGACCACCAGGAAGGGGTGACATACCTTGAACTATAAAACCAGGTGATATTGGGGATCAGGGGGAGCACTAGACCACCAGGTCAGGGCAACATAATATTTATTTTAACAATGGATGATATTGGAAATCGGAGAGAAGGAGCACTGGACCACCACTGAGAGGGGTTCTAGTATATGTATACATCATGGGGACATTGGGGATTGGTGAGGGGGTGCACTAGACTGCCAGCGTCATACAGTAGTATCTATATTTACAGGCAATTGGGGGCTCATCTCACCCAGAGGGCATATGGGCATATTTCTACATACCCTTAGACTAGCCCTGGCTGGTCTAAGGGTAGTGAGAAACTCACCCTGTGGGTGAGATATGTGAATCCCGATTGTAGAGTTCTGGCAGCCTGTATCTGCCGTAAGCCTCATGCCCCATGTCGCAGCCCATTTCTGGGTGCACAGGTGGTGTATGAATGGTGCAAGCCCCGTTTGGGGCAGTTGACGCAGGCTGCTTTTGTGAATAGCTCAGGGGACAGTATTTGATGCAAGATGCCACTTGCACATTTATGTTTGGTGCAGGTGCCTTGCATCATTTTCAGGGCTTTGTAAATTGGGCCCATTGAGTTTAGGCCAGTTTGGTGAGAGAGTGTTCCTAACATGCATCCCACAAGCTGTAGGTTGGACACAGGTCCCATCTGGTTTATTTTAACAGCACATCAGGAATTTGTATCTGTTTTTGCCATGATCATAAATGCTTTTTTAGGTAGGGGTTCTGCTCTTCATTGGTGAAGGCTTTGGTCAGACTTTTACTTAAGAAGCTCAATTTGTACCCCAACTGTCCATGTAGCTAGCAATCTATCTCTAACTTTTCAGACAGAAAGACGACACATAGAGCTATCAACTGGAGCCACTTCGTAAATTAACATATGCAGTACATAAGAAGGGCATTACAGTCATGCAGGAGTGTATAAAATCTACTCACAATTTATTGAAAACTCCAAAAAATCAAATAAAGACAGCAGCAAATGTTCCCGGAAGCTCGCCAATGTTTCATATGCTACTCCACGCTTTTTCAAGGTGGAGTTACGTGGCTACAGACCTCCTTAAATGAGGTGCTTCCCTTAAAGATACAGTACATACACATTTTATATTGCACACAAATAACTATTATAACAGCAGCCAGTAACCATACAGCAATAGCAATAACCCTATCTAACCTTAAATAATCTTACAACCACTATACTAATACAGTTCATCTAAATATACAAATATTCCAAACAGACCAAAATAGCATGGTGACACTCCTCTCCTTACTAAATGCTAGAAAGTGCTAAAAAGATGTACATCAAACTCATTTCTGTCTCTTTTATCTGCAAATTGCTCAAAATTCATAAACGCAGTTACTAAAACAGCAATACTGAAACAGCAATACCTCTTTTCTACAAATTGCTAGGAGTTACAGTTATAGAATCATGTACTGAAGCAGCAAATCTATACAAATTCTCCTTTTTTCTTTTAAAAAGGGTACAAGACTAAACATTTCATTAAACCCATAATCTCCACTAGCAGAAGCAACATTTTATGGTCGTAGCACTGTAGTAGCACTTTCAAAGGTGTGTCAGTGTTGTGGTGCATCCGAGGGATGCTTTAGCCGGTGTGTCCCTCAGCCACCAATCGGTGAGCATGCTGCCGATGACAGCCGTTTCAGAGATTGCCACCAATCTGAAAGAAATCCACCACTGCAGTGAGAGACAGGCTCATCATTGCAGTGGCAGATCTGACATGCCTCTCCTACGTGCCTTGCCTGGTTAAACATTTCAATAAACAGGGTGACGGCTCTCGCCATTCACCTCTCACAATCCCTAGGAAGCTGACTTTGGGGGTACCCAATCCACCTGTCGGCATGCCCCCTTCCCAGTTCAATTCATTTGCCAATGAGGGTGCCCATTCCTTGTCAGCATAATGTCCCCCTAGTTTAATTTGTCTGCTGAGGGGGGTGCCCAATCCCCCTCGGCATCATGCCTCCCCAAACACAGACATGCTTTCTTTGCCAATGGGGTGCCCAATCCCTGTTGGCTCCAGTCCTCCCCTAAAAAACCCAGATGACACACTGGGAGCCCACACCAGTGTGCTCAATGTACTACCTGAAAAAAAGAAAACCTTCCTCCGAAGTGTTTTTTTTTTTATTTTGACCTGTAAACAAGAAAATGGTCCCTCGCAGTCTGTGGCACCCCCTTCCCCAACCTGCATCCTCTCTCAGCACACTCCACCTCCACACACACCCTCTCACCCCATACTTACCTCCGGAGGTCAGTGCAGTGATGTTCAGTGGAGCAGGAACACGTCTGTACTCTTCAAAGCTGACTGTGGACTGAAGAAATGCCAGTAAACTGTATAATGGCATAAATGGAGGGTTTCAACTTAGGTGGATATCTCAGCCATTTTTTTTACTTTTGGCTCCAAATTTTCTACATGGGGTTCTTGGGACACCACCTCATGAAATCAGTCACTCATTTTATTATTCAGTCCCAAAAGGTGATCTCATAGTCACTGCGTGGAATTACATTTCAGGACCGATCAACGAAACGACAGTGTGGGCTCCCAAAAAGCCTATGTTGCAAATTTGATGTAAAAATTCCAAAAAATGACTGTGTTACGAATGTGCATTGTTCATAACTTTGAGAATTTTTAATATTTTCACTTCAGATTTTCAACATTGCCATTTTTTCACACCTCCTTATGAACAGTATAGCTGTAATTTGTCACATCTTGCCCGAAATGTGTTTTCGCACATGTGGCGCACAATGATGTGATCGCTATGGGAAATCAATGTTCAGGACAGATTAAGAAAATCACAGTGACACTGTTCATGAGTGGAGATCCCAAAATGCCTATGTTGAAACTTCGGTGAAAAAATTCCAAAAAATGACTGTGTCACGAGCGTGTGTAGTGCAAATTCCACGCATGCTTGTAACTTCGAGAATTCTTAATATTTTCACTCCAGATTTTCAACATTGCCATTTTGTCACACCTCCTTATGAACAGTACAGCTGTCATTTTTTTAAGCCTGCCCAAAATATGTTTTCGCACCTGTAGCGCACAGTGGGCACGGTTGCTGTGCAAAATCAACTTTCAAGACAGAGTAACAAAATCACACTGCCACTGTTCGTGAGAAGTGGTCCCAAAATGCCCATGTTGAAAATTTGGTAAAAAAATTCCCAAAATGACAGCATTATGAGCGTGCATTGCACAGTATTTATGCATGCTCGAAAATTTGCAAATTTTTCATATTTTCTCACCAGATTTTCAACATTGTCTTTTTTTAACCCTCCTCATGAACAGTGCAGCTGTCATTTTTTGCATCCTGTCCAAAATGTTTTTCCACACCTGTGGCTCCCAATGGTGCTGTTGCCATGCAAAATCACCTTTCAGGATTGAGTAATGAAATGATAGCACCACTGTTCATTAGGTGGGGTCCCACTGTTGAAGATTTGGAGTGAAAATTCGAGTAAACACACGGGTGTTAAGGTTTCGAACCATACACCCACCCTGTAGAAACTGACAGGTGTCAGGAACATAACTTGAGTTCATCAGCCATAATGTTTGCAGACTTCTACCCCCACCCCCCCCCACCATACAGCCAGTGACAGGCATTGAGGTGTGTCTTGGGTTCTGTCACCCTAATGTTCATCCCATTCTCCTATATTGCACCCATCTCAGCTTATTTCCTTATGGAATGTGATGAGCATAAGGGCCGAAGACCCCAGTGCACACGCCGACACCTGTCACTCTCTGCAGGGTGGGGTGAGGTGGAATGGCGTAAGCATTATGGCCGACCCAAAGCCACACTCCCAATGCCTTTCAGTCTCTGTGGGGAAGGGGGCTGTTGGCATTACTTCAATACTTCACTGCCATTTCTGTTTTACATTTCTAACTCCTGCACCACCAATGCCAGTGCCAGCAAACCAACATTCGGCATTGACAAATGCTTGTTTTTGTTTGGAGGGAGGTAATGGAGAAGTTTGTGACAGATAAGTATAGATTACACCTTGGAGAATATAACATCTGTGATCCATTGCAGTTTGACTTCAGTCCTTACCAAAGGATGGAACTTGCCCTGCTTGCAGTAGTTAGGTCGATGAATAACCTTTTGCTAGCTAGTAATAAGATACAGGATAGTGTATGGTAGCCCATGGAAAATAATGCTATTCTTATACCGAGAGGTTACTATGAAGTCAAGGACCTCGAGAGCAAAGCTCGAGAGTATCCTTTAACTTCATAGTGACCATGAGGTGTCAGAAGAGCTTTGTTATGTATTGGTGCTACCATACACTATTCTATATAGTGTATGGTGGACCGAAGCACAGAATCACTTACTTTTTAGTTGTTTTCGGCACCCAGTCTCTCAGTTCCACTGCCTGCACTTCACCAATAACCTTCCGCCGACCAACTCATGCATGCAACATTTCACCCACCAGTGACAAATGAAAAGAACTGATGGGGTCACTTGTATTGAGATGCCCATACTAATGCAGAATGAAAAGTCATTCTGTATTAGTATGGATGTCACTACTGCAGCAGAACAACTTTTTACGGTGTATGGATCTCCATATACAAACGAGCTCAACCATACACTATATTGAGATATTGGTTTAGATTCTTCTTAATTTCTTTGTAGCAGTTGACATAGTGGAACATTGTGTGTTTGTGAGGGACTTACAAGAACAGTTCTATCATGGTTCCCGTCATTTCATGTGAAGCAGGAAACAATGATAGCTGTAGGTAAGTTTACTGCAGCTCTGGCATCCCTAAGCTGCGGTGTTCCTCAGGGTTCCAACTTATCACCAGTGTTGTCTGATGTGCGTTTGGTACCACTAAATGTGGTGAATTGAAAGTATGGACCAGGTTTCCACTGCCATGCAGATGATATGCAACTGTATAATTTCTTTTTCCTGGGTGAGCCATGACTGCTTGTATTGACAGTGCTCTGAAGAAGTTCAAGATTGGATGGCCATAAATTGGTTTAGACTGAACCCTGACAAGGCAGAACTGCTACACGTTAGACTGGTTCATATTGTCATAGTTAAAACACAGCCTTAGAGTGCCATCTCTAGATGGGGTGCAGTTAGAGGCTGCAGCTGTGCTATCTCTTACACTAATGTGTCTGTGTGTGTGTGTGTTAACTTCAATAAATGTATTATTTTTTTAGCCACATTATGAGTGCACCAGTATTGTTTGTTCTTGTTGTAGTTTAAGCCATTATATGGTGGCACCACAGTACACCCATGAGCACATCTTGTGTGTGAATAGTTGAATAACCTAGGCATCATTGTTGACTGCAGGTTGGCTCTGGATGCCCAGGTGGCAGCAGTCATCAAGAGACGTTTTTAAAGTTTTTATATCTTTGTATACCTCACTAATCTCTTGGTCCCCTATCAATCTCAATGAACCTTGTATTCCTCAAGAAAGGGACAGTGGCAGATCTAGGGGGTGGTGAAGGGTGCGGCCACATACACGCCCCCGCATTGTAATTTACTTGCTTGCTGCTGTTGCATTTCACTTTGTTGAAGAAGTCCAAGTTATTGATTGTACAAAAGTTTATATCCAAAACTACAGAATACAGTTGTATTTTCTGTCAAAAATGTAATGAAAATATAGTAGCAGACAATAGTAAGGATTAAAAAACATTAAAATAATTGCATGTCAAGTGAGCACACCATCCCAGCACCCCATTGCAAAATTCTGGGTCCATCACTGGACAGGGACTATCAGTTTCTTTGCACAATTAATCAAAATCAATAGGAGCTTATGACTTTCCAGTAAAAAGATCTGTACTCCCAGAAGCAGCCTTTAAAGACATGGGGTCATACTGTTGCATGGCAGAATGCCGTGAGGCACAATCGCATTGCACCATTTCTTTTCATTCATTGTTCTGTGGGGGGCTCTGCCCCCCACACACCCCCATTAGAGGGGGCTGTACCTCTGGACCCCACCACTAAAGATTCCAACTCTGGGGGGAGCCAACTTGGAGAGCGCACAGGTCCAGGTTTTGCCATAGTGCCGTACGCTATTAAGCGAACGACATTATGACCTGGTGCGGCCTTTTTTTAAAAGGGGGTGGAACATATTTACTTCTAATTAAACATTACTGCAGTCTATGCAGAAAAATTCAGACTTTGTCATGAAATCTTCCATTTGAGCAGCTGTGTTGAGTGTTACACAGTAACGGTGTCCCATGTTGTTTGAGGTTTTAATTGTACATATTAATTTTTTCTGGCACGTTAAGCCTCGAAAAGTTACCTTATAAATCTTCATACATTTATTGATTCATTCATAAAACATAAATAAGAAGCAAAACATATTTTTATGTGCTGCAATGTTTTGTCAGTTCTCAAATTGTTACTGATTTGTAGAATTTAAAGTTTGGGAGTTGTTGATCGCAATAGAAAATATGCTGTGTTTAATGTAAAGTGAATGTTATCCACTGTATTCATATTAAAAAATGCAAGATGCTGATCTTGCAACAGATTTGTTGGCTTTCCCTAGAGGTTATATTGCCATTAAGTTTTATTTTGCCTTATGTTTCACACATTGCTTTATGAGATTACCCATACAGCTTATAATAAATCACTAGTGTTTTCCTGCCGTCAGTAATATAAGAAAAAATGACTCAACAACAGTGGTCCCAACCTAGTATTATCATCTATCCCAGTCACAAAGAGACATACACTGTGCTGGTGGTCATTTTGCTTGTTCCAGCCAGAAATGTACAAATTTCTCTAAGGTACCCCAGTTTGGTGTGGGTTATTTTTGTTTACCTTTTTTTTAAAACATCAGCCCCCATCCACTCCACCACTTTAAGCCTGTCCTTGTTTTAGTTATTGAAAATCTGGTAACCATTAACAAAAAGCTTACTTCTACTAGAGTGCATCTTAAGAAATCTTACAGATATTTACTGTTCCTATTTTTTTATTATTTCAGGGCCCAAAAGGTGAAAATGTGGGTTCAATTACGCAGCCTCTGCCAAGCAGCTACTTGATCTTCAGGGCAACTCCGGAGTCAGATGGTGAGATTTAGACTCCTTTGGAAATGTTCTCTTCCTCAGTGGAAGCAGACTGAATTGATTTCATGTTTTAGATGCTAGGTCAGATGTTTAGTTAAAACAGTAAAGTGAGACGTTGCTAGCAACCCAGTGATATGATGCTGACTCTGTATTTTTTTTTTTTTTGCACAACGTGTCTTTATTGGATTTTAATTGACTCTGTATTTTTTTAACGAATTCATATTCCCTGTGCTGCAACATAGAAATGCAAAAATTAAAATGAAGCGATAACTAAAACAATGACAGCAGCGTAAAATATTCCTGATGATCAAATCTTTTGCAGTTTTAAAACCCACTGTTTTTATTGCATTGTGTTTTGCATAATGCCCATTGGGTATTTTGTTGATTTATTATGTACTGTAAACAGGTTGGTTGGTTGGTTAGTTAGTTAGTCAGTTAATTAGTTAGTTAGTCAGTTAGTTAGTCAGTCAGTTAGTTAGTTAGTTAGTTAGTAGTTAGATAGATATTTGAAACTTTTAATAACTAGATGGTGGAATGTCCACTAGAGATGCAGTATTTCATTTCTGTGGGAGTCCCTCAGTCCAATGAGACATAGAAAATGTTTAGTTTACAGTGCAGCACATTGAGCGTAATAGGATGAACAACTGCTAGTTCTCAAAGTATTCACAAATACAAATTATTAACTATACCTTTAAGTTCAAATCAACAGCAGAGGGCAGGTACAGTGCAAGCCTGTTATAATGGACACATCTGTGCACACAACTTTTGTCCACTATATCCAGTGTCCATTATATCCAGAGTAAGTGGAGCCTATGCATTAGGTGTGTCTATGTGTGTGAGCAGGGGATCAGAGTGAAAAACTATTATAAAACTTCATAGATCACTCAGAATCCTGCCTAGCATATATGTTTCTGTACTTTGTGTGTTTATTTAGAGTTATTTAACCATCAGGGAACATGAGATTTTTTATGAAGTTTATTGCAGAAGGTAAGAATATAGTAGCTGCTGTGGCTGGATGTTGGGGTTCTAAGACAGTAAGAACAAAGGCAATTGTACTGTAAGGGTTTTGTTAAAAAATAAAGCCACTTCCCTTTTAGTATAATCAACTAATAAAAGTTTATGCAACTTGTGGAGAATTATTTTGTAAGAAATTTAGTCTCTGTAGCTCCTCCACCAGAATTCTACATTTGCCTAATCTCCTCACCAGCTCTGCACCCCTCCCCCCTAAATGCACTGCAAATACCTATAAAAGCTTCATAGTGTCCATTATAACCAGAGGAAAATGCATTGGATTTGATATATTTGGTTTGGGAAATCAGTTTTTTGTCCACTATAACCGATTGTTCATTACAATAGTGTCCGTTATAAGTGGAGTGCGCTGTACTCACACCAGAGATGGGGATGGTAGCAACAAGTGTTGAAGGTTGCCCTCTTATACAGGCAGGCAACACAGAGAGTTGAAAAAAAAGACAACTGTTTGAAATCCATGTACAGTACAGCAAATCAGTAAATACTGGTGGATTAGAAGGGAAGTTGGGTAGATGTGCATTAATGTGGATTATTGAGCTGTTCAAGGAGGTTAGGGGTTTTCTAAAAGGGATTGGTAGGCTGTTCCAGTCTACCAGTCCTGAGAACATGTCCTACCTGCTGGTGTCTGTACAGAATTTGGTTATTTGTTCAGCTTGGTGACTCAATTGACCAGAGGGAACAGGGGGTAGGAACCAGAGTGATGGATGTAAGGTATAAGGAGGCTGAAAAGTGGATACACTTGTGGAGGAGTGTATTACAGTGGTATTCTTTGCAGGTGGTTGGGCTCAACCAGCCAAGCTGGCTGTAATTCTGGTAGAGGTGCATCCCTGAATCATCAAATCATCACAGGCAAACTTGCACAGCCTGTTGCACAGGACAGTCAACCAGTGCAATGTGGTTTGGAGGCTGTGTGATACACCACTCTAGCAGAGAGAGTAGGAGCTGTCCTTTTACTTGCTGTGATGGTCAGAGCACCCCACAGTCCCCAGTGAGCCTTTTGTTGTCTCTCTTAGGCCTTTGCCACTGAGACCATCTGTACCAGCATCATTGCAATCCAAGCCCCCTCTTTAGCAAGAGCAAGGACCCCAGTGCACCGATGACTATTTTTCAACACCTTGTACCCTTTAGACTCTCTGTAGTGAGAATCTCTGCTTTGCGTAGGACACACTGTTCTCTCTCTCAAAGACTTTTACTATGCACCCTTTTATCCAGGTACCCCTTCCTCACAAATGCTGTCACAAACAACCTGTTACTCCAGTCTCTAGAAAAATAACTAATTTGTTACTAAACACTGGTTGTCCACATACAGCAGTAGTATTTGAGTTTTTACAACTTATCTGACACGTTTGTGTAGTTAAACATTTCTATCTTGCCTTACAATGTCTTCATACTGTACCTCTCTGTCCACTCTAGTCTTTGTTAACTTAAGTCTCTCTCAACAGACATAGAGTCTGGCTCTCTCCTTTGGACACAGTCACACAAGATACTCCAGTGAAAAGAGAAATACCAGAGCTGGATTGAAGCATTTATAGTCTCTTACCACTCTCTCTCTCTCTCTCTCCCTCCCTCCCTCCCTCCCCTGGTGCCTTGATTGAGTGAGGCTGTGATATCACTTCCCTGTAGCCAAATTCAACTGATTGACTGAAACCTCTTCAGACCTGGAATCTTGGGTGATGCCCATCTTGAGATATTATCTGACCTCTAAGTCTCAGGAACCCAACTTCCTCTTTAAGTTTATTTAGCATCTGAAAATATGGGGCTGTGTTTCCTCAAGAAAGAGTATTTCAGAGCTTTGCTTACTAATGATGCCAATCCCTTCCAGGAGACCTCATAATTAAAGATCCAAACACCACAAAAGAAACCCTGCTGGGCTACTACAGATCTCCCAAATAGGCTAGTTTTTGTCACAGTTCAGCAATGCATTCTGATGTGAACACTTCTTCAGCAAGTAAACTAGCAGTTGGCAAAATAATTCGGACTCCTTGTGAAAAGTCACTTGGTCACCACATTTGCATTCTAATGGGGATTAAAAGCCTCCATGTCCACACGTTGACTATGAGGATATGGCAGGGAGACTGCATCACCATGTTGAGGCAATCCAGCAGCTGACACCTAACTTTCTCAATCTAAAACTTGCAAGATTAGCTGGCCCAGTGGCGCTGAGGGTTGAGGCGCTGGATGCCACACCTCGCTCCACGCCGGCGACCCGGGTTTGGGAACGAGCCCGGGCCATCGGGTGTTGACAGGGGTGGACTAGGATTGAGCATCCAAAGACAGCTCTCCTAGTCTGGGGGAAACAGGGTGGTTGCACACCATGCTCTGGTGGTCCCTGGGGATGCCCGGAGGTACTGCAAATGTGCAGGTGCCAAAAAGTAAGGAGGGGACCATGGCAGACGTCTGCACGCTAGTGCGTGGACATCATTGCATGCCCATGCCCCCATAGGGAAAGAACAAGGAAAATGCTGCACAAGTCCGTGGCAGCTTGATGGCCACAGTTCACCAGTCCAATGATGCCTGGAGGCCGTGCGCCGGTGGTGGATCCTCACCGGGTGCGAGGGCTTAGGGGGAACCCCTCTCGGTGGTGTAGCTGCTTATGCCAGCTGCTCATGACAGCTTCGGGGTTGGCAGTGGATGAGCGGTGGCTGGAGATTGGCAGAACTGTGGCTGCAGGTGAGAAAGTATTCAATGATAAAACTTGCAAGATTACTTTAATCTGGTTATTTTTTATTTGCGCTTTTAAAAGGACATACACATTTGTCATTTAGTATATTTGATTGACTCCCTTAAAGAGCTTAGAGAGATTGTTCCCAGGACTGATGAGTATAGTTCAAAGTGTCTAGGCCAACTCTTTCATTTCTTAATCTCCTTCTAAGAAGCCACATGATAGGTAACCCCTAGAAGGAGACTAGGAGAACCTGGTTGAACAGTTGCTATTTGGAACAAAGCAGTGTCTATGTGTTTTGAGTACAAGAATTCCTGGGAGAACTAGGTGTCAAGTGATACAGTTACTGTGACATGGTGCTGAGCTTAACCGTGGAGTTCAGTTTGAACCCAAGAGACCAAAGACTCGTGAAATGACACTCAAGATTTTTTTTTTTTGTTGACTAGCTTTCTGAACAGACAGCGCTCATTTTTAGTTAGGATGGTGGCAGCAGATCTTGTGTAATAGTATTAGGTCAGAGCTCTGTGACAGCTGTCCCCGTGGTTAGTAATTGGCCCTTTGTACTGATACCTTTGGATCTATCTGCAGTGTTTCAAAACTGAACCATGTGATACTTCAGGAACAACAGCATGCCAGTGTATGACTGTCAAGCCTAATCCATAAACAGTCTGAACAAAAAAGACTAGCACCAGTATCAGCTGCAGTGCATACTTTATTAGTGCAGAAAAACAAGTGTTACAAAATGTGCTTACAAGGCACACTAATGGCATGTAAGCAGCACCAACAGGATGGGACACTATGTGTGCAAACCCTCTTTGTTTGCACCTAATCCTTAAACAGCTAATGACACATCTAAGGAAACTTTGGAAATTTTACATAATTTCAGGTGTACTTCCTGGCCCCGATATTCAAACTGCGCCATTCTGAGGCGCAAGCCCTTGCACCGCTCAAAATAGTTGCACTGGGGTGTGGTTGGTGATATCTGAAAGGAGTTATGCCATTGAGCAACCCTTGAATATCACCCCCAGCCACAGCCACTGTGCGTGGCGCGGTGGAACTTGTGCCACCGCAAGTTGTCACAGTTGAGCATTAAACTTGCGGTGGCACAAGTACCATTGCACCACGCGCAAATTTCCAATATTCAAAAGGTGCCATGCAAATGGGGCCATAATTCATGCAAGGTGCGGGGGGGCCATTTGCATGTGATTATGGCCCCATTTGCATGCCATTAGCATGTAGGTGCATCGATCCCCGAGGACTTGCGCCTGGCCGCCCTGCCAGGCAGCAGCCGTTGGGGACCGACGCACCCTGCAGCTCGATCACGGGCAGTATGTATGCAGACAACACCCCCCAAACATCTCCCGATGCACAATCGCGGGCAGTATGCATGCAGGCACCTCCCCCCCCAAACAGCTCCCGATGCCCGATCGCAGGCAGAACGTGTATCAACCCCATATGCCCGACTGGGCAGAAGGTGTATCAACCCCGTTGCCCGATCGTGGGCAGAATGTAAAGCCCCTAACCCGAATATCTCCTTGGTGGTCTAGTGGATTGTGGCTGCCTTATCGCGCAGAATGTCTAGTGATAAATTTCAAATATTTCTGGTGTTTAGTAGCATTTACCTACAGCTATTTGCTGGCGGCGGTATTATCCGGTTATTTGCTGCCGCGCCGATTGTTTGTTGTGCTGACGCTTATTGGTGGCTAGAGCTACTACGCAGCCTATCAGCACATGATGACAGATTTGTGAATGATGTTCATTCACAAATCTGGACTGTCATGTACGGGTATGGTTGCACGCCTATTGGCTCTAGCTCTGCACCACTGGGCGGCAGCCCTACCGACAGTCAGTCGGCGGGCGGGTGGCAGGAGGGTGGGATGCTGCCGCCGCCGCGCCAGGGGGAGCGGAGTGGAGGGGCTTCATGGGTGGGTGGGTGGGGGGACACTAGACACCAGGGAGATATTCGGGTTGGGGGACTTTTTACATTCTGCCCGCGATCGGGCACTGGGGGTTGATATACATTCTGCCCATGATCGGGCACTGGGGGTTGATATACATTCTGCCCGCGATCGGGCATCGGAGCTGTTTTGGGGAGGTGTCTGTATACATACTGCCCGCGGTCGGGCTGGTGGGGCACAGGGACTGAGTTGGGGCCAGCCATGGTGGCAGCTGCTGTGTTGCACCCTGCAATACAGCAGCTCACCTGTGGGTGGCCCTCAACTTGATCCTTTTTTTTTGGCTCAAAGTTGTGCAGGCGCAGGTTGGGGGTTGCGCTGCACAACTCTGCACAGCCCGACTGAATATCGGGTTGTGCAGTTTATGCATGGTTCCTCCCGCTCATGTTGAGCATGCATTCATTTGCATTGCGCTGTTGCTCAGCCTGTTTTCAGTGACACAACTGCCTCCTGCTGAATATCGCAGAATGGCGCAATGTAGGACTTGCGCATGTGCAACCCTGTTGCGCATGGAGCAACCCTTTTGAATATCTGGGCCCCTGTATTTTGTTTTTATCTCCACCTTATTCTCAATTACCAAAGAAACTTGGATGGAAAGAGTATACATGTCATTTGGATGTCACCTGCATGTGCTGCTTCTCTACATGTGATGTCATCATCTCCTGCTTGTGACAGCATCATCATTTCCAAGGCAACCAATCAAAACTCATAAGCACCAGATTATGACATAATGGGCCCGATTCACAAATAAGTTACATCTACTGCAAGTCCCTGGTGCACCAAACATGCGGCACAGGGGACTTGCGGCAGACATCTGGCACTGATTGCAATTCTAGATCAGGTGCACCAGATGTAGCAAGTCAGACCAACCCCCCCCCCCAAAGTCTGACTTTGCATGCAAGGGGGATCCATTTTGCAGGGCTTGCATCAAATCATTGGCGCACACTATCGTAAAATATGGAACAGGTCGCAAATGCACCAGCCCTTCTTGAATCAGGCTGCATTGTGCCAAAGGGCATTGGCACAGTTGTGCTAAACATTGCGGATGACGTAAGGCTTGGCACAAGCGCTGCATTGACCTTCTAGAATTGAGCCCAGTGTGTAGAACAACAGCAGAAGAAAATGAACTCTAGGGGGCAAGGATCCTATTTACAAGCAGCTTTCCCTGGTAATAATGAGTGAAGGGAAAAAACATACAATTCAGACAATGTGTGAAATTAAAGCAAAATTATAACATAGAAACACATTTTTCAAAGAGTTCCCAGAGTCATCACAGTCTTTCTAACTGACTTAAACCATATTTAACTCTACAAACTCAGTCTGGCAATATGAGTGACTGTTTATCTAAACCAGTCTGGATATGTTGTGGTGTCCCAGGATTTGATATTGTGTTCCATTAGATGATCTTCTCTGGCTATGTTCTGCCATTGAGTGCTATTATATAGGGCCATTATCTTACACATAATACACTGCTATGTAGACAATATCCATATTTTCTGAACTGACCCTTCTGGCTCTGCCGAGATATTTTCCTTGCTATCCCAATATTTATCTGAAGTCTAGATTTGAATGACCTCCAACTAGTTACTGTTAAAATATGTATTATATGGTGTATATTTGCTTTCTGGAAATTTCCATTACTCTGTATTTTTAATTGAGTTTTTATCTTTGTACAATACAATAAAAATAAGTTCTGACAAAAGGCCAACACTGATATGTAGTACCCATTGCCTTCCTGACATAACTTTTACCTTGAAGTTTCTATCAGTTGATATATCACTATGTTTATAAATCTGTTTGAAACTGCCAATTTTACCAATATAATACAAGAGTGGCAAAAAAATAAATATTTTATAGGGCCTCTTTGCAAGAGAAATAAAAGACAGACTTTGGGTCAGAAAACATGGTTCAACAACACCTGCAAAAAAGCTAAACAAAAATTAAATCAGATGGCTAGAGCAATAAAACAAAGGAGAACAAGAAAGAATATCAAAGACTTAAACAGAGCAAGGAAGACATAAGCAATTGTTAGAACAAGAGAAGAATAAATATAGCATCAAACAATAGGAAAAGCTGAGAAAAGCTGCTATTGTGAAAGATAAAATATTTTGAAAAATTGTTAGTGGAGGATACGGTCAATATTCAACTAAAATAGAAGCTTATGTCATGCCAAAAGTGTGGAAGACTCATTTTTGGAAATGATGTTTCTCAGAGAAGAGGAATTTTTGATAAATCATTTAATAATGAATAAACTGATTGAAGGGGATATATTATGCCCAGCCCAAATGGTTATGAGGGGAACTGAAATATTTCAATCATTAGTTACAATAACTTCGAATAAAGCTCCTGGACCTGATTGTATTTTGGGTGATGTATATAAAACCTTTCCAAATTGGTGGATACCAGTATTTGTCATTTTATTCAACTCCTTGATATAGGGACAGAATATCCTAGATAGTTGGAAGGGGAGCACTGTCTTCCCAATATTAAAGAAAGGAGACCCAATGGCCCCAGAATGTATCAACCTATAAGTGTGATTGATGTTTCACAGAAAGTATTTTGTAAAATTATATTATATAGACTCCAATCCTGCATTAGACATAATTTAATACTAAGTGAATATCAGAATGATTTTAGAGCTGGTAGATCAATGGTTCAGCATTATGTTTTAAAACATTTGATATGGAAATATGTTACAGTTTAAAAAAGTAAGTTCATTCGTTGTTTTGTTGTTTAATGGATCCATCAGCAGCATTTGATAGTATAAGTAGGGTGTTTCTATGGGAAAAATTGCAGAACTTGGGTCTTGATTATACCCTTTTGGGCATTCTTATTAGACTGCATAGGGACACTTGGACTGAAATACAATATAACCAACAGGGACTGACAACAACAAAAATTAAAGCAAACCTAATGGTTTGCTAGGGATGCATACTGGCCCAACTTTGTTCAATTTATACATTAATGCTATTTTGAAGAATTTTGAAAATTCTGAATATCATTCACAAAAAATTGGAAATAATAGAGTTTCACTCTTGCATATGCAGATTATTTGGTTTTGATTTCTACAGTTTTCTGGGACTTCAAAGGAAGCTGGATAGCTTTGCAAAAATGTGCAAAGCTGATGGCTTGAACAGAAACAAAGAAAAACCTAAGGTAGTAATATTTAGTAATAAATCAAAACTAATGCCTAAAGCAGCTGTAAATCATAAAATAATTGTAACCGATAAATATTATGATTATTAAGGATTATATTTTGTGGAAAATAACTCATGGAAGAGTCACATTTTGCTTACACAGTCTAAAACAAAAGTGGCATCTAACATTTTAAGGCTTTTTAATTCCAAACTGGGCAAAGTTATAGTTAGGGAATCCTTAAGGCTCTTAATGGTAAATTGAAGGCTAGTATTTTGTACACTTCAGAAGTATGGGATGATTCAAATTTAAAAGCTCTTAAATGAATCATTAACAAATTATATCGTTATATTTTAATGGTAACACAATCAGTTCCTGCAGAAGTTCTCAGGATGAAATTTGGACAATTTTCTCTGGAAACTACAGTAATAGAAAAACAAATATTGTTTATGCTGGGACTTTTTCATCTCCCAGAGACCAGGATGCCTAGATGGTGTCTGGAAGAAGAATGTTCTTATGCAAATTTGGGCTTTATTTCCCAAAATATTAAACTGATTCAAAAAGAACTTTACCCAATGGGGCCAGGTCACCTTCCCTATGAAATATATATATCAGACCTAAAGAAGAAATCTCCTCAATAGTAAAATTGAGTGTTAGAGATCTGGCAATTGCAAAAGATCTAAGAAGAATCCAAAATCTAAAATTTTACAAATGGTATAAAGAAATTAAAGTAGTACATCAATTAGAACCATATTTGCTTAAAATTTCAAACTGTCAATGCAGGTGATTAATCACAAGGTTTCGACTAGAGCTTTATGCAGCTAAATATATACATTTTAGACAAAAGAGGGAAGGGATAATGAATCCTCTCTGTGGTTGTGGAAATGAAGTAGAAGATTATTTAAAACATGTTATTTTAATGTGTCCGGTCCACACAAAAGCTAGAAAGAAGTGGCTTGGAGAAATCCTGGCAAGTCTTGGCCTTACTTCCAATCTTATCCTGAGTTACCTCTTTGCTACTGTTGATGTTGATATATTAAACAAACTTGTAGGATATTTATCAGCAATACATTTGTAAATATTTTAAGGAACAGAAAGAAAATTGATGACTGAAATAATTTTTGGAATGAGAAATGTTGTATCGAGTATAGGAAATGGATCTATTCATATTTTACGACATTTATTGCAAAGAAATTGTAAATGTCTAACCAATTGATGTGACTTGAATATTTTAATGAGATTTGTATTGGACTGTTGAATGTTTGTTTGTTTTGTGAAGGCTTTTTGCCAATCAAATAAACTCTTTTTGACTTTAACCATGTTGATAAAAAGAGGAATGCTCGGATTATCCTTGACTTGGATGCATGCTTTGAATTGGAGAGGCACCGGTACCAAATCACCAAGACATTCCACTACCATCTAAGAGTGAGATGGCTTTTGTCTTGAGCAGATGCAGAGATGCTATTCTATGTACTATAATCATCAAATCTGGGGTTGATTACTACAGATCCCCTTTTCTCTGTGCTTACTAATAATCGGTTACTCAGACTACAGCCTATTCACATGTCTGCCACTAGGATGCCTACTGCATTTGCACACATCTGAAGTTCTTAACAAATAAATATATTGATTGCCTGGATTTGCTACTAGTACAATGTTAGTCTGTTTTTTATGACTGTATGCCTCTTTCATCCAGAATTGGCAGCACCCTCTCACCTTTCCTGGGAGAGGTCCCAGAAGACTGGAGAAGGGCTCATGTGATCCCGCTCCACAAGAGTGGTAGCAGGGAGGAGGCGGGGAACTACAGACCAGTCAGTCTTACCTCAGTAGTGGGCAAGATTATGGAGGCACTCCTTAAAGAAAGGATAGTGCAACACCTGGAATCCATAGGGGCACAGGATCCAAGACAGCATGGGTTTACAAAGGAAGTCCTGTCAAACTAATCTCATAGATTTCTTTGACGGGTAACCAGAGTGGTGGACCAAGGGAGCAGTTGATGTCGCCTACCTTGACTTCAGCAAAGCTTTGACACTGTTCCACATAGAAGATTGATAAATAAGCTGGGTAGGCTCGGGTGGGTCAGAAGTTGGTCAACTGGGTGGCAAACTGGTTGACGGGCAGAAAACAGAGTGGTGGTAAATGGTATACAGTCAGAAGAGATGCAAGTCACAAGTGGGGTACCTCAGGGATCAGTCCTGGGGCCAGTCCTATTCAACATCTTCATTAGTGACCTTGCAGATGGACTAGAGGGTAAGGCTTGTCTGTTTGCAGATGACACCAAGATCTGCAACAGAGTAGATGAGCCAGATGGGGTGGGCAGAATGAGAAGAGATCTGGGTAAACTAGCAGAATGGTCAGAAGAGTGGCAACTGGGATTTAATGCAAAGAAGTGCAAAATCATGCACATAGGGAAGAGAAACCCTGAAGCCACTTATAGACTGGGAGGGGAGTTGCTAGCAGTCACAAAGGAAGAAAGAGACTTGGGCATCATCATCACTGATGACCCAAAATCATCCAAGCAGACCTCTAAAGCAGTAGGTAAGGCTAGGGGGTGTTAGGGTGTATTAGTAGGGGTATCACAAGTCGTAAGAGGAGGTAATAATCCTCTGTACAAGACATTGGTTAGGCCCCATCTGGAGTACTGGCAGTATTGGAGGCCGCACCTTCACAAGGACATTAACCAAATTGAGGCAGTCCAGAGAAGGGCAACCAAATGGCAGGGACTGCATCAGAAGACATATGAGGACAGATTAACGGAGCTCAATATGTATACCCTTGAGCAAAGGAGGGAGAGAGGTGATATGATCAAGGCATTCAAACACCTTAAGGGCATAAACAAGGTGAAAGAGTAACATGTTTAAATATAAGAAAATAGCAGGACAAGAGGACACAGCATGAGATTAGAGGGAGGCCGATTAAGGGGAATGTGAGGAAATTCTTTCACAGAAAGGGTGGTGGATGCATGGAATGGCTTACCACAGAAGTGGTGGCTATGAATACAGTGCAGGGCTTCAAACAGGCATGGGATAGGCATAAGGGAGCAATACAAATGACTATGAATAGATAGGTCACTGACAGAGCAAAAGCCGATGGCACATTTATAAGGTAGAAAAAGAAATGGGCAGACTGGATGGGCCTTGTGGTCCTTATCTGTCGTCAACTTCTATGTTTCTATGTTTCCCATCCCCTTTCAAGCACAACCTGTTCTCTAGTGGCATGGCACCCACTCCTGCCATTGCACCTGCATTCCATGATCCCAACCTGCAAAGCCAACCACACCCCTACTCAGCTGGCCTCTATCATATTGGTATTTAGTGGTTTATGGTATCTGCAATCAGGAAATGACTTGCTAAGGAGATAAGTGCTGGGTTGTGCCAGTCACAGATTAGGGTGGGGATTCAGATACAGTGGAGTATGTGGGGTACTGCTAGACATCAGGGAGTACACAAATTGTGCTGGGGATAGAAGGAGGGTGCTGCTAGACACCAAGGTGTGTTTCAAAGGAGATCAGGCTATGGAGGAAGTGTTGCTTGATACCAGGGAGTGTTTGGTATAGGACAGGGACAGGATGGAGATTGCCACTGGACACTATAGAGTGCTCAGGATGAGAAGAGGGAGGTCTATAGGGAAACCTTGTTTTTTTTATCTGTAAGCCCCCCTCCCAATGTCTGGGGTATCCAGATAGTTAAAAGTGGGAGGGGGCACTTCACAACTTAAGCAACCACAGTCCAAGAAAGCAGAAACAGAAATAATTTGTTACCTTGTTCAGAGATGGTAGTGACTAGGAGTCACAAGAACAGGGGGAAACAGGCACCATCATGGCAGATCTCATTCATCTGTAGGGGCAATATCTGTTAGCAGACAAGCAGGCACAGTTTATTGAATAAGGTTACTGTCCACTCCATAATCAAAAGTGCAAAACAGTTTATTAACATTAAACAGTAACAACCACTCCATAGAGCATGGCAGCAAGGCTTTTGGTGGGTTTCCTTCACATGCAAAGCTGAAAAATGTATTGCAACAGTCTCTTGAGCTACTAGACTGGTTCCTTTTTTGCAGATCTCCCTTAAGCCTTAAAGGTTAAATTCCTACCAGCATATTGTGGCTGCAAAGGCCTCCACTTGAGGAAGCTTATTACTAATTCATTGTACTGACTCATATCTCATTCCTTAACTTTCTTTCCCCAGTGATTACCATTCCTTTCCATCAGGCTCTTTTCCAACAATTCATTCCTATACCATCACTCTGGGCTTATGACAGCATGAAACTTTTCTACTGTCCCAAACCCTTTTACTCTATCCATTTCCTTTCCATCAGCCTGGCCTCATACTTCCTCCACCCGAGGGCTAATACCTGTGGAGCAAACCCTTTATTTTTTTTCTTTAGCATGATCTTAATTCAGTAATCTTCATTTGATATTCCATAGCAAGAACCAAACCACCAGAACCCTTTCAGACATCCAATCACTGAGGCCTCGGCCAGCAGCTGGGCCTGATTCCAGTGGTTTGGTGTACCCCCAGCCTTAATCCCAGTAATTCCCAGCATGGTCCACTCCTGCAGTGATTCCAGCCTCTGAATTGCCTCATCAGGGTGACCTCTGCTGGTGCCACACCAGATCACCCAATGGACTGCCACCCAGTTGGGTCCCAAACATCACTCTCCCCCAAATGGACTTTCCCAGCCTCCATAAGTGACTTACACCCTGGGTCCCAACTCTGTGGCAGCCTCCAACCTGGGGACTGGGGGTAACTCTACCACCATTACACCCTCAACTGCTCGGGCTGCCACTTCCAAGCCGCACCCCAGGCCCTACCACCATTACAGGCCCGCCCATAGGAAACTGTCTGACCCACTGCTGAACTCACCCACAGGCAATTTCCCTCTGGTTTTTAGGCCCCACCAGTGCTTATCCTACCAAGGTGCCGAAGTTCACTTGGCAGGCCTCCATTTTCTTTCTTCTCCCCAGGCTCCGGCTCTCACTGCATCAACAGGCGCCTTTGCTTCACTCCATTGCTCCCCCTTACACCACTCAAACCGTCGCTTTCCACCTCACAGATCTTCAAGTGTGGAGATCCAGGATGGCAAGCAGACCACTCCAGCCCGGCCATAGCCCTCCGGCTGAACTTGCAGGCCAACCCCCCATCTTCTCTCTTTGGGTTTCTCCCCAGGGCTCTCTCAAGCAGCATGAAAAACCTTCCCTTTTATACCCTCAATGCAGGGGCCCCCTGATGGCAACAAGCACATACAGCATCCAGACTCATAGGCACCACTGCTCTTTCTGCCTAGCTACACCTAGCAACCAAAATTAACTAGTAAGCTCCCAGAGGGTGCTTACATATCAATACTTTTTGCTGCCTCATCTACCAACTAGTCCCCATACAGACAAGTCACCCCAGCTCCATTACCCAGTTTCCCTTGGACTTACCATGCTCCTTTCCATCCCTTGCCAAAGAACTGGAAGTGTGCTGTCACTGGTGTTGAGCCTGTGAGGTTCTGGGCCTTCATCCAGCCATGGTCAGGGATTTTTCTTCATTTTTCTTTTTTCCAATTTATTCTTTTTGCGCCCCTACTACTCCCGTCATTATTTTCTGCTCTGGTCATGGACCCCCTTATGCCCCCACCAACAGAAATTCCTGCATCCCCACGGTTATCCCTGACTTCCCCCCAGAGAGTGGGGCTGTGGCACTGATCTTCCCCCATTATCGGAGCCGCGGTACTGGTATCTGGTTGGGGGACCGGCTCTAGAGACTAATTGAGGCCTTACGGGGGCAGAGCACCATATAGACGGCGAGGTTCGGGATTTTATCCCCCCCTTAAGCAGAATGGGGACGTGCAATGATGACCTGTGTCTGCCCCATCCTGACGTACTGTTAAGCATCGACGTAACACGGCTACCCAGCCTCCCACTAGGTGCGCTCGCCCCATGATGCTGCCTTGCCTCCCGGAGAAGGAGAGCTGTCCAAGGATGCTCTATCCTTGTCCCCCCTGCAGCCCTCCGGTGTCCAGGTCCATTCCAGACCTGGGTCACCAGCATAAAGTGGAAAAACCAACCCTTTCGCGCTGACGGGCGGCCTTTCTTCACTTTCTGTCTAGGCCCAGGCATGTGCTATGATGTGGTGTGAGCTCCGCCTCCATGGAGATGCCTCTTGGCATCCAGCAGATGGGACTTTTTCTCTTGTGTCCTGGCTGCATTGACACCCAGATCCTCCAGGAGGCAAAAGCCTAGTGAGATGTAGGTACCCCCCTCTCTGATAGAGAAGAGTTGTCCTTGGGATGCTCAATCCCCCCCTCCCCCAGCCAGCCCCTGAGCAACTTGTGTCCATTCCTGAACTGGGGTCACCTGCATGGCAGGAGGTTAAGTGTCTCCACCACCAGGCCAGCTTTTGTTTGCTTGTTTTTAAAGTTTTCTCACTGCTCCATGATGTTAATTCAAAAATTCCAAGGCTAATTGTTTGCTCTTGTTACAGTCTAAACTGAAACCCATTTTTCAAGTGTTGAGGTTGTTGTTGATTACTAATTGAGTGTAATTGTGATATAATGCCCCAACTAGCCGGGCTGTACATGGCCATGGCTCTGTATAGTCCTGGGAGTTATTGCTTTTAATGTTGTGTTCTGGGTTGTGACTTATGATCAGCACTGAGAGGCTTTTGATCATTCCTATGTCTTTACTAAAGTTATTTGGAACTAGGATATTTTGTTGCTGTACTCTTTATCAGACTGTCTTGCCTAGTGAGGTTATGCAGAACCATTCTGTATTTTAAATCTTCATTGGTGACACACAGATTTGGAGCTAGACATCAACAGAGGAATTTGTACTCACCAGTTTAAAGGCATGTTTACACGGCTTGATCTGCACCATTCCAAGAAGTGCAGATGAGTTGCACCGGTGCTGATCAGACTATGCGAACAGCCTGTGCAGAGCTTAATAACTCACTCCATTACAGTGCAGGGTGATCCCTGGTTTTGTGAGTCTGCTTACTGGTAGTGCAGGTGTTTTTTAGCATGTAAACACACTGCTCCACCCACTCCAGTGCAGCACCATAGCAGCAGTAGGTGGATTTTGGGTTAATAACTGAGAGCCAGCAGAATACCAGTCATCATATTAGAAAATACACTCCCAGCCAGCCGGGTGGCACAGAGGGCTGAGGCACTGGTACCTTACCTTGCACCACGCCAGTGACCTGGGTTCAAGAACAGACTCAGGACGCCGGGGGTCGGCAGGGGGAGGAGAGGATCAAGCATCTGTGGGACTGCTCTCCTCTCCTGGGGTGGGTAGTGGGATGCATCACATTGCAGTGGCCCCCAGTGGAGACCGGGAGCACTGCATGAGCATCGCAATGGAGGGACATAAGAAAACTGGAAAACCACTCGAGATTCACCAGATGACAGCAGCCAGCCTACCAGTGCCCCCGAAGGACCTCCCCTGGAAGCTTAATCCACCTCAGCAACACCCCGGAGGCCAAGAGAAAAGAGTGTGCTGGGTGTCCCCACTGGTGCCTTCCCCCTCGGAGGAGAGGGAGCCATCCGGTGAAGGGTTACACTGGGCTACCCCAGGGGTCAAGCTGCAATATGAGATAGGAGGGCTCCAGGGGGCGGAGTAGTATGGGGCCATGGGAGACCATGGCTGCCCGAAGGAGTGGATGGTCCTGGGCCCGTGGGGGTATAAAGACATGACGTAAAAAAATAATACACTTCCAGTTTATAGACCGCAGAATCAGCATGTGCTGCATGTGCTGCAGTGCTTGCTTGTGGTTATTCAGCATCACTCTAGCTTCAATCTCTGGTGGAAGGATATTGAGCTCAGAGCTGCAGGCGAAGGAGTAGGTAAACTGTGTTGAGCCATTTGTCAAATGTCCAGTGGGTCTGTCTGGCACCGACACCCACAGAGCTACAGGGTGCCACAGAGTTAAATGGGGCTTTCCTTCAGGCTGGTGAGTCTGGTGCAGGAGTTGGGTTGGGATCTCCGGTTTGGGAAAGACTCGGTTCGGGTCGTGGGTACCTATACAGAATAACTTATTCTCTGGTCCCTATGAACTTGTTTACATTTTTGTAGATCTTCAATCTCTAGTAGAAGACCGCAGGTTGGGATCTCTGGTTCAGAGGGAATAGCATTTGTTTGCAAAGGTGATTTTTCCTTTTTTTGTGAGGGCTGATTGCATGTTTGTGATTTGTAAGAGGTTTGCCCAGAAATGTACAACAGTTGAGGCAGGGGTGAATGAGAGGTTCAAGGTGTAATGGGAAAGAATCAACTATTCTGAGTTGAAGCTTTGCTGCTGCTGAGGCTGTATGCTGTCAGTCAGACGATTCAGAACAGAGATGTGACTGCTGCAAATCAAACCAGCACTGCAACTTTTTGCACAGTGCCAATTCTGTACATGCCTACCACCCTGATGGAAATAGAGTGAAAAACACTGAAAGCATTGTCTGCCACCCTGCAACAGTGCAAAACTTTTTTGTCTAAATGGTGGTCAGTAGCAGTGCAAGTGGAACGACTTGCAAGTGGCATAGATGGAAGCACATCAGTCAGATACATGTCAACTCACTTTAAGATTGCACTTTTTCACTAGCAGTACACTGATAATGTTATGTTGTATTCTTTACTGTGATGTTGCCATGAGAACAGTTTCTGTCAGGCTGGCTCAGGAAGTGGGAACCTACAAGAAAGTCATGGAATAAGTACAGCAGGCAGTAGTCCTCATTAGTGGTATTGTTACAGCTTCTATTGTGTTGAAAAGTCTGAGAGCCCAGCTGAAGGCAAAGATTGGATTTTTATTTTTTTATTTTCAAAGGTAATTAGATGGAATGAGTTAGTAGTACACTATGTGTTGCTACTAAGTATTTGAAACACAAATTGTAATGAGAAACTGAACTATTAAAAGGTGACCCAAAGTGATAATGGGAAGATCATCAAACCAAATGAACCAACTAGATCAGTTAATAAAGTGAGTGGTTGGTTGCCCTGTAAATGCTGGTGCCTCTCAACCTCAATCGCGGTTGCCCCACTGCCTCCAACACTGGTGATGGCAGATCTGGCTGATGCAGCCTTGAAGAAATTAACATGTATGGTACTGCCCTCCTCAGAGTTCCAGATGTGTCTGCAGTATCCAGTTCAACTGCAGTTGCTGATGAACTCACCATCCCACCAATGAGAAAGAAGTATTTAAATCTGAGATCCTGCTATTGCTGTCCATGGGGTTCCGTCAGTGAGAGATGGGGAAGTCGCCTTTTCCAGGCAACAATAATGATACTGTACCTATCAGTTCAGAGATGAGTGACTTGGCGGGTGCCCTGGGAGAGTATGTGCCAGCCAGAGTATATCTGAGAGCCTAAGCTGTGTCGCTAGCTGCTGCTGCTACTAAAGGTGAGTCAGAGACACCCCGGGCTGGATTTTCAAAGTTTCAGGGATGCCACAAGCCCCTTGTGCACAAACATATGACACATAGAGCTGGCGGCATTCCCCTGTCAGAGATCAGGATTTTCAATCCCTTGTGATGATTGCTGTACCTTAGACCATGGTTTTGTGGTCTAGCATTTGCCAGCCACAGGAGGCACTGTAATGGTGCTTGCACCAGAGCATTGGCGCAAGCTGCCATAAATTGTGAAAATCGTTGCACCTGCTCCTGAGATTTGAAATTCGGGTACAGTTGTGTCAAAGGGAGTTGGTGCACTGCAGAGTTCAAAGACAAAGCCAAGAAATACTCTGAGTATTGCACATTTATCCTGCTCCCACATTGCTTCCAGCTCCCCAGCAGAAAAAAAAGACTGCAGTGCTATCACAGTGAGCCCCCCATTGTTTTGTACAATAGCCTTCTCTCTTCCTCCTTCTGCCCCCCCCACCACCAAACAGAGACAGGATATCACAACAGCAAATGTTCAGTCAAGCAGTCCTAGCTCTGTGCACACAATAGCTGACATCATCATGCACCTCACCACACTGTCACCACCACCCACAGGGCAATAAACAGTCAGGCAGAGAAAGACAGTCTCGGTCCTCACCCTATAGTCAACTGGAGACCTGCACTTTTGAAAGTTTTTGTACAGTCTCAAGTGAGCCAGGAGCACATCTAAAATTTCTTTGAGGTGGGGGCTAGACAAACCTAAGGGGCTTGGGAAATAGAAAACTATGAGATTTTTATGTGTAAAAGCATTGATTTTAATATGCTCTGCCCCAACAATAACATATTTTTCTTGAATATTGTCCTTTCATCAGCCCAGGGGGGAAACAGTACACAGGCATAACACTATACTATTTCTATTTCTGTATAGGATGATCTGTGCACCCCAGGTAAGCCTATTTCAAGGTTTCAAATTATGTATTTTATCAAGGTTTATTTTTGTACCATACATGATCCAAAGCTTTGTTTTTAGGCTGAAAGGACATGCTGAGTGGGATAAGGGTGGAACTGTATGGATGGTGATGGCTGGCATGGTCCATTTAGAAGAGCTATGGACCCCCTGCACTTGCCAGCAATGGCAGCTATAGATGGTCACTTCAAAGTCTGGTCTGCAGTGGTGTCCAGGGAAAGAACTGAGTTAAGAGATTTGGAAGGGAGAGGGAAGTTATGGTGAGGCTGGGATAAAACCCACCACCTGCAGGGCCAATCCTGTATACCTCTTTTCATTTTGTCACTGAAGTGTTGGATACAAACACTCAAAATTTAGAGAAATGAGGGGCACTGGTCTTAATAATATCGGGCAAATTGTTAGACACAAACACATACAGAAAACTGGAACCAAGTTACTTAACAGCACTCTACCCTTGATCACACCCTGAACACTAGCTGAAAGTCTCAACAGTGGAGTGATAATGACTCACATTGAGACTTTTCTGGGATTCCTCTCTTAAACTAGCAGATAATTGCAGCTCTTAATGAGCTGTTAATCACACCTGGCCATCTGGAACACTGAGAGAGATTAGCATGAAGACTAGAGAATGCTAAAGTAGAGACATTTTTAACTTCACTAACAGCAATGAAAATCTGCACTAGTCAAAGTGGGCTAGTAGAGAGTTAGCTACACTAGCCCTGGTCAATTTGCACTAGTGTTTGGGCTAGTAAAACAATGTTAAGATCGACCCCTGTTCAAAGTCCTGTGGTGCAGGGACGGATGCAAGCCCTGCACCCCCATTTGAAAATCCTGCCCCCCATCTTCCAGACCCAGAGAGAGAAATAGCTGAAGTGCCACTGAATCAGGACAATTTATTTATCCATCAGAAAGGGCTAGAGATTCAGAAGATGAGGAAGCTGGTGGTGTATACTGTACCTGGACTCTGTTCTAGATGCAATATAGTACAGCTGAAACATCTTGAGTGATAGTAAAAAAGACTAAGATGTATATTTTGCTAGGGCTTCCCAATGAACAGCACTTGTGGACTTTAAGAAGGGTAGATTGTTAAATTTGTAAACAAATAAAAAAAGGTTTTGCACTTGGAAAAAGAATTACGTTTTGTGCCTTTATGGCTGAGAGACTTGATTAAAAATATTTTGGAACAGTGGGTTCAACTCAACACCATGTAATGGGAGTGGTCTCCCAGGGTTATGGGAAGAGCACTGTAAATTCTCAAACATTGATGGACAAGAAACAGAGGAGGTGAGTAGTCTCACCATCTTGATATCTAGCAGCACCCATGTTAGTAAACCAGGCCCTTCTTTCTACAGACTCCAGTCTCCAGATAGAGAGATGGAGGATCTCTCAATGACTTCCTCCATATTCTGTGATAGACTTATCAAGCTATTGTACAAACACTTCTCCATTTGAGAGCCAGAGTAACAAGAGAAAACAGGAGTTCTGAGGGGTAGCCTAAGATAGCTGTAAGGTTGGGAAGACTCTCCAGCCCAGGGTGTGGCACTGATTCCCTGGAGTCCCCCACCTTGAGACATGCCTAGGAGTGAGGCACAACTATGAGTGTGTGGCCAAGGGGTGTGGGTCTCGGATCAAAAGGCCTATTCTCCCACTGCCAGTTGGGTACCACAACAGATCCTCACATACAACCCCTGCCTCAGCATTATCCAAACAATCAGAAGAGACTTACTGCCCCTTCTGAATGATGACACCTACTTACCTGAAGTCTTCCCTGAACCAGCAGGGGTAGCATGTAGACAGCCTCGACACCTACAGAAACATGTCAGCAGAAAGTTATGTAAAACTAACACTGAGAAACCAAGTACAAGAAGATGCCACAGTCCAAGATACAATACCTGCACACATATTGATGAATGAAACAGTGTATATTCATCTGAAATACTGTGAGCAGATATGACATCAAGAGTGTGCATAGCTAGGTCTCCAAGAATCTGATATACTGTATTTGATCAGATGTAAAAGTTCACACATACCTGGTATGTGGGTAAAATCATCCAGACCCTAAGACCCTGAATAAACATCATAGATTCATAATACAACATACAGACATGCAGGCACCAGCGGGCAAACGTTTCTCGCAGGGTTGCAAGGGAGGAACAGTACATGTTAAATAAAAGTAATTGGTACCACAATAATTAAAAATAGAGAAGTGTGCATGACTGAACAAGTACAGGTAACTACAGCCATATATAATTGTAAATACTGCAGAAACTGTGTACAGAGTGATGGAGATAGTGTAAAAATGCTGTAAGTGACAAACATGCATCAGTGAATGTCTATACCTATACATTTCTCTAGGAACAGCACCCATAGGTTCAATGGCCTAGAATATATCTCCATGAGTGGTGGCATCACTCCAGAAACTGAGTCAAAGACGCTACTGAGGCAATGGTCCATTTGTCCTAAGGATAAACTAAGATTATGTGCCATGGATTGCCCAGGTTTAGGCAGTCCTTGTGGACTGGGGATAGGTCATGTCATGTCAGGTTAGGTTAGGTTTTTTAGACAGTCCTTGTGGACTGGGGTTAGGTCACATCATGTCAGGTTAGGTTAGGTTTTTTAGGCAGTCCTTGTGGACTGGGGTTAGGTCAGGTTAGGTTAGGTTAGGTTAGGTTAGGTTAGGATTGGTTAGATATTATATGTAACATAGCATCTTTCCGATTGCTCAGAGCACTTTACAGAAGACAGAAAACAATAAATATGAGTCCATAAATATTATAAAGGCAGTACTAAGATAATAAAGCAACATAAAACATTTTTTTTCTCAGGTGATAGGGACAAGGAAGCCTTGAGCAAAACATCACTTTCTAATTTTTGTTTTCAAGTGGTTCTCAGATGAAATGAGACATACGTGAGGAGCAAGGACAAAAATGCCCCCCCCCCCCACCACCACCACCACCACAGACTTAAGCCTAGAACAGGGCACATCCAGCAGCCCCATGTACCTGGAACATAAGGCTCTACACAGTTGGTGAGGGATCAGAAGGTTGCACAGATAGGATGGGCCCAGCCATTTAAGTCCTTAAATGTCAAAATAATCACCCATAGCTGATTCTCTGCCTGCTCAGGAGCCAGTATAACACAGTTACATAAAGCTTACATTTCCAACACTATGCACACCTAGTATCTGCCTTTGTTTCTTTTAATTTAATCCCCGTTTCTTTACAAAGGATGTTCTGAGTGAAAAAACATTTTATAAGGGACATCTGGCAGTGAGCTCTGCCGCTACTATGGTGGTCCTAAAACCTGCCATTATGAAACATAAGCTGTATGTACTGTACAGCAGTGCTCATTTATTTAGCCTGCAGTATATCCTGCCAGTACCTTTCCAGCGGGATGTTTTGTCCTGCAGAATGGGTGATGAAAAGCCCATTGTAATACAGCAAAGTGCCAATGACAGATACTGCAGTCTTTTTCTGAGGGAAGAAGCAAGATAATTGAGCACCACAATACATGCTGTTTATATAAACAACATTCACAAAAGTGCATTGACAAGGAATTTCTTTCTGTTCCAAGTATTTTTGTCTTCATATTTTTGTTTCAGAACTTATTTTGAATTTTCTTCCAGGATGTTTTGCATTTTAGCCTCAGTCCTTTCTTTTTTTTTTTTTTTTTTATATTTTGTGTATTTATTTATTTCTCCAGGAAAAGGTTCAATTGAGCAAGCTCATTTACAAGGAGATGGCAACTGTTTTGCTGGGAGTTTGACACCAGAATCAAGCATCTCTCTCTTACAGTTCACTTGTCTCATTGTTGCGGACCCTACTCTAATATGGATACTTCACATTTTTTGTCTTGCTTGTTTTGCTTTCATGCATATTAGGTATTAACATCTACTGAATGCTTGCCCTGTGGTCCATCAGTTGCCTCTCAAAGGGAAACAAGATCATCGACTCAAAGAAGTGCTGTAGGGTTTTAACCACCTGGCTTAACTGGGCTTTTTGTTCCCATGTTGGGTGGAATTTCCCTTGTAACCAGCCACTGAATAGTTGGTACTTCGTGGCCCTTGGCTATATGAGGGGGCCAGTCTGGTTTTATCCTGCAGCTGTAGGACAACAGGGCACACAGGGTCACTGGGCACATGTACAAAACATTTCTCTCTAAATAACACATTGTCCACAAATACAGTAGCATTTGTGTCAAGCAGATTTGAGTTTATTTGAGTAAATGGTACCAGTGCTGTTGCCAGGATTTTCCTGGGGGTAGGGGTCTTTTAATGGTGGTGTAGATATCCATGCAAAAATGTTTACATAAAGTCCAAGGGACAGGGGGCCTGCCAGCCTGGGGTATTAGATGCTCCCTGATGCATTCGGAGGCTTATACTGTTGATAAAACACAGTTCTGTTATGTCCCCACCACTGACTCTATGGAAATAATATCATTCAGTGGCTGGCCTGATGTATATGGATTCTGCAGCTAGGGCTGAACTAGAGGGTAAACAGAAGATTTGGGGGTCTTCCTCCAGAAATTGTTTGACATCTTACCTATTTGCTGCATTTTGAAGTTAAACTCCAAAAATCACTTAGAAAGCTAGCCCTGTGGTGCTGAGGGTTGAGGCACTGGATGCCACAACTTGCACAATGCAGGTGACCTGTGTTCAGGAAAAAGCATGGGACATCGGGGGTCAGCAGGG
The DNA here is from genome assembly GCA_016271365.2 of Neoceratodus forsteri. NCBI lineage: Eukaryota > Metazoa > Chordata > Ceratodontiformes > Ceratodontidae > Neoceratodus > Neoceratodus forsteri. Next base: position 618,359,495 of record CM028133.1, read on the forward strand.
AAGGAGAAGGCTTGAGCATTCGCTGACAGCTCACCTTCTCCTGGGGAGGAAGGGATGCAGGGCTCGGGACTCAGGTGCCTCCTGGCAGCAGATGTGGGGGTACAGTGCTGTAGCATGCACACAAAAGAGGGAAGGTGGTGCACAGCAGATGTCAGCAGGCATGCACTCAGAAGCGAGCATGTCTCCTCCACTGGGCATCATTGCATGATCATGCGCACCTAAGGGAGGGGGATGGAACCACCAGAACAAGGAAACACCCCAGAGTGCTGGTAGGCAACAGTGCGCCCTGGCCCCACATCCACTGCTGGACCCCACCCACCTGGGTCCTGATCCTCTGCATGCCACCAATGCCTGGCTGATACCAGATGTCTAGGGCACCTGTAGAAGTGGTGGCCACACCATGCAGGGTAAAGCAGGAGGTTCTCTCACCAGGCAGAGGAGCTCTGGGAGGGGACCCAGAGTGGAGGGGTTTCAGGCTGGGTGGGAGACAATCAGGATGCTGCCCGAGAGAGGCCATTACTCTGGTAACCAGAGGGAAAAAGAAGTGAAAAAAAAATCACTTAGAGACATAAACAGGCACTGTTTATCTCATTGTTTTATCAAATCTACAGTCAAGACCCCCAGAATTCTGCGATTCTGTGGTTGCAGAATATTTTGCATAATTGCCATTGTGTTGCAGAATTCATATAGTGCTGCAGAATTCATTGTTTTTGGTGAATTTTCATTCAAATATACAGTTTTTCCATAGTGCCAGGCTCTCGTACCCATCTTGTTTACCCTGAAGCCCCTTCTCTATGCTTGACATGTGATATTATCAATGATATCACATCATATTTTAACTAATGGAAGGACTGCATTCTGCCACAGAAAGTAACAAACTATGCCACAGAAAACAGAAAATTCTGCCACAGAAGCCTAGGTGCCCTGCTGCAGAAATCAGAAAATGCTGCCACAGAGCACTAGGGGCCCTGCCTACAGTAAATCAATGTGGCCACCATACCTCTCAGCCTTTTGTCACTGAAATGTGAGACACTAACACTCAAAATGCAGAAAAACATGAGATGCTATCACTCATATTGTGGGATACATCATGAAATGTGAAAATTCAAGCTCAAAGCAAATGGAAACGATTTCCTTTATTTGTGCCAAGTTTAATTTTGTTTTAGCATCATGGAGTGTAACACATTTAAGCTTTGAAGACTGAATTTACAGTGCCATTCTCTGTGTGAGTATAGCAACTTTAAGTGTACTTTTTTAATGTGTACATTTTTTGTGTCATTTTAATTTTCATTAAAACAGTTTGGACTCTAGGTAATTCAGCAGAGGAGTAAGAAGTATAACTTTGAGAATCCAGTTCAGGGTTCTCAGAGCTTGGATGTGGAATTCCTGTCATCAAATGCCTTTTGCTTTGTATCACAGCAGGGGCTGCTTGTCAGTAGCAACTGAATGTGTTGGGACTCTGCATAGGAAGATGACTCCCTTTCATAACAAAGGAACTGTTGTCAGCTTAAAGAGGACCAGGTCCAAACAAGACAGCATCCTGCAGTAAGAACAGCCAGGTGGAAATAGGTTGAAATTACAGTCCAATGCTTGGGCTGAGAAATGACAATTCTGGTTTGTGCAAGTTTTTGAGACATGTGGTCCACTAGGGAACAAAAGAGTTGGCCGAACCTGTGATGTCAGAGTGACATGCATGATGATGTGAGGTGATGGGATGGTTATCCGAAGGCTTTGGGGGTCTGTTATTAGACCTGCCAAAGGCAGTAAAAACTGGGACTCTTGAGACAGCACCATCAAGAGTTCCATTCTGCCTTTACTCACTGAATTTCTAGTCTGGGTAAGAGTCTACTCTGCTTAGTATTTAGATAGAAGTGAGGTTATTCTGTATGTTTTCTTTCTGTTCAAAAACCTTTCCTTTTTATCTCTGTATATGTACTGTATCCCTCATAGTCTTAGTGTGTATTATCTTGCAGCATATGTAAATATCCTGGAGTATTAAATATTATGTTTATATACTTCAGGCTTTCTGTGGCTGAGTCATTTCAGGTACATATAACCAGGGTAACTGAAAAAGCTTTGATCCATCCTTGAAGAGTAAGGCTATGGTTGCCATATTTTAAAGTGAAGTGTCTCAGCTATGACAAACTGGTGGGTCATTTGCCCTTTGGTAAGAAGCACTGTACTGTGTAGGCAGTGGCTCTGGTGGTATTCGGACCTAGAAATACCCCAAGAGTGGGTCACATTGAGTGTTGGCAGCATCCAGGTACCTTTGCTGGTTTGTGTCTGAAGTGTTGAGAAACTTGGTAATGATTACAAGCTGAGTTCTGGGAGAGAATCAGTTTGCAACAGAGGGTGTCACTTTTTCCCATATGGAACAGATGTGAGACTGAGCAGTTCTGAGTGGTAAAATGAGAGATCCACCCTTATAACGTGGGTCTGTTAAAAGGTACAGTAGGTCACTTGGGTGCCAAGGTTTTTACACAACTAACAATTCAGAATGAGAGACCATTCTGAGGCAAAGTGAAGAGCAACAATTCACACTTCTGTATATCCTGTGCCCAGCAGAAAAGCATTTCATTTTTTATCAATTTACTTTTCTGTTAAGACTATCTTAATCAGTTATAAATAACTATATCCATGTTAACAATTAAGAAAGAACGGGGGGTGCAACGCTCAATTGGATTGAATTGTGCACATACCTTGGGGTGTAGAGTAGTTCAGTAAAAGGGAAATGTTCCCACCTCATGAATTTCAGTTCAGAACCAAAAACACAAGTCAGACTTTCTGATCCTTATGAAAGCTTTATTTTCCATGTGTAAAAGTTAAAAGGAAGTCTCACCCGCATCCCACGTAGTCACAGCAATACTCCCAGACAGCGTTAAGTCACGCTGAATCGTTAGAAGCAATGCTCATGCTTGTGAGTACCTCTATACACGCGTATGTATCGACCCTTACATCATCATCAGAAGATATGTATTGAAATGTTTCACCAGAAAAGGCACACTGAACTGAACAAGTTGCTCATCTCACGGTGCATCCTAGGGGAAAGGGTAGTAGAAATACATACATGAATACAACAGCAAACATTATTACAACAATATTGGCAGTGGTGAATAGCAAATAACAGAAAGAACATATTAAGTGCAGCATATGAGTACAATTGTTTACAGAGGTCACAATGGACAGGTCAAGTGCATTACATTAGGATAACACCTTAAATTCGTGATGATGGTACCATTTAGCCTGCAAGGAAGGGGTGGATAGGGAGTAACAGCAGAGGTGGAATGGTACTGAGGCTGGGAGGGGAGCAGATGAATAGGAATCAAGGTTATAGATACTGTAGACTGATAGTTGTAGATTGATTGGAATCTAAAGTCTTAGTTATATTAGCAGCTACAGGTAACCCAAAGGAATGGCCAGGTAGGGATCTCTGCAGGGTAAGAAAGTAGTGGGACTGGAAGGGAGCTGTAATTCAGAATAGTTACTTAATATATTGATAGAGGTTGGAGAGCAGGTCAGGAATACCAGGGAGGTTAATTGCAGGTACAATTCACGGAGAGGAAATTATGTAGGGCTGAAGTTATGGGGGGGAGGAGTGGTGAATCTGGTGAGGAAGTGAATTCCACAGTTTTGGGAAGCGATACAAGAAAGCAGCCTAGCCTACAGTGGTAAACCAGCAAGGGACAACTGAGGTATGGGAGTCGTAAGATCTAAGTGAGTGGGCAGAGAGAGGGAGGGAGGACTGATAGAGAGGAAGTGAGAAAGGATGGGAGTGATCCAAACCAGAATTTAGAGACAAATTTAGCACAATGATAGAGGCATCTATTTTCTAGTGAGGGAAATGCCAGGGAGTGGCAAAGTTGACAGTGGTGGGTGAGAGGAGGAGAGTCCAGAGCGAAGTGACAGAAGGAGTTGAAGAGGGTATCCAATCTGACTAAGAAGGATGATATAAGGGTCAATATGCAAGCACCTATAGAGGTACTCACAAGCTTTGGTCCGGCATGCAAGATGGGCATGTGGGCAATCATTTTTTTTTGTTTGTTTTTCCTGCTTTGAATATTGCCTGCTCTGTTTGCTCAGTTTGCCTGTGCTCCAATATTCGATACTCAACTTTGCATGTACCATAGCTAAATACGACAGTGGCAACTTTAGAATTGAGCATTGCTTCTAACGATTCAGCCTGACTTAACACTGTCTGTGAGTATTGCAGTGACTACATGAGATGTGGGTGAGACTTCCCTTTAACTTTTATACATGGAAAATAAAGCTTTCATAAGGACCAGAGAGTCTGGCTTGTGTTTTTTGTGCTGGTCTGAAACCCATGAGGTGGGAACATTTGCCTTTTACATAATCATATCCATGTATTTTATTAATATCTTAAAACACTAAGCATTGTTAATCTTGCGAACGTTTTACAAGACGGGTGTGCGCATTTCACAGGAGCTACATTAACTGAGCTATGTGACCAAGTAACAGGGGTGCCGATAGAAATTTCCAGGCCTGGGACACACATTTAGGTCTGGGCCCCTCCCCCATCCCCAAGACATATAAATGTGTACATTTGGGCTCCCCTGAGTCATCTGAGCCTAGGACAGTTATCTTGACTGCCCCTTGGCACCCCTGCCAAGTAAGCTGCAATAAATCATTTGTTCTAGTCAAAAAACACCTTTGTGGCTAAAAACTTGACACTTTGTGGGTATGACCTAGCACTCACAGTAATCCTTGTAGTCCAGTCATCAGTCTGTCAGACAGAAAGGTAGACACAGGAATCTAACATTGTGTCATCAGGGCCCTGAGTGGTGACTGCGGATGGTGAGGAAGGTAGTTTCATGACAAACTCTGCAACTCACAGATCTCTAAAAACAAAGGCAGCAGATGTCTGTGCCACAAAAACATATCCCAGAGCAAGCCTAACAATAACCGATGCGCTGCGGAGCATGTTCCTGAGGTAGTCAGTGACATTTGTGGAAGCTGCAAAGTGAGCAACTGCTGCCTGCGTTCCATGGTCACTGAGCCTTGTGCGACTCATTCTTGATCGTGCTGCTCCATCTGGTGAGGGTGTGAGGGCAGTGGTTTGTGCAAGGAGCTGGAAAATGAAGAGGTCAGTGACTTACATAAAAATGTTTCATAGAGTCCAATCTCACCACCCACAGATAACCTTACTTCCTGGGTCCCCCAGCATCTGCAAAGAAGCGCTACAGGAGTGAGACACAGTGGTCATCCATGAACTTCCTCAAAAGAACATAACTGACCAAAGGATTTATGCACTTCTGGATTCTCCAAGTCGCAACAACTCATAACCAGTCAGGGTAGCCACCTTCTTGCAGATGGGGATGGAGCAGAGAGCTGGCATGGGGGGGGGGCAGGACTGAGCAACTGCAAAGTAGCTCTCCTCTCCAGGAAGGACCCTGTCACCCATCATATCTCCACTGCCCCTGGATGGATGTCCACAGGCAGTGCAGGTGAATGGGTGGCAAAGCAGTGGAAGGGTGTCCCAGTACCACAGCATGTGCATGCCTCTACAGGCACACTGTCAGGACAAAGTGCCAGGAGAAAAGGGGGGGCAAAACCAGGGCAAAATATCTAAATAAAAAAAGAATGGGGATGGAGGCACTGGTCTATGGGTAGAGTGAGTGAGAACAGTCTTTGGGGGCATGCAGTCATCCACCAGAAAACAACTGTTAAAGAGCGAAACTAAAACAACCATTTGTCAATGCCGAATGTTTGCTGGCTTGTATTTGCTGTGTAGGTGTTTGGCATTGATAGTACGTAGGCTAAAACTGACAAATTAATAACATGAGTTATAATAGTGAAATTGGCATTATTGGGAAATGATGGAGGTTTACACATTACGCCGCTGTTTTCTTAGATTTTAACCATGAATTTTCAAAATACTAATTTTTATTGCCCCAGCATATGAAGATGATTGGTGCCATGTATGAAGTGTGACCCGAAACATTCTTTTGTGGAACAACCACAAAAACAGGTTTTGAAGGGGGATTTGATAACAACACTTACCATGTTCATTCAATGGGGGTTAAAATATGAGAATGTTGAAAATGAGGGTTTGAAAGTAAAAATATTGCGACATTATGAGGAAACATTGAAAAATGTCAACATTTATTCATAACTTTGCTATTTTATTTTCAGTTTTGCCCCCAAATGTTCAAAATAATCTTCTTATACCACCTTATGAACATGGCAAGTTTCATTTATGAAATACTGTCCAAAATATAATTTTGCTGCATACGAGTAAAAAGATACTTTTGACAGGATTTCAGAAAGGACACATCATATTCATGACCTGGGTACAAAAGTGGCTAAGTTGAAAATGTGGGGTCCAAATTAAAAAGAAAGTTTCCTGGCAGCCTGCATTACTCTCTAGCCACCCTGTGCTCTAAGGGGTTTTTGGCCCTCTCCCCACTCCCTCCCTAGGCCACCTTAAATACACGTTGGCCCTGCCCACTTTTACAGGACAACCTCTCCACTGGACAATATTCTAGTCACTTGCTAGATAATACTCTTAAGTAGGGCAATAGCTATTCTTCCTTAGCCAGCTCCCATATCCAGGCAGCGGCATGTTAAGATTTGCTTAAGCTATTCTCATCCCTAACCTCTTGTCTCCTGCTGATAGTGGAACTAACCCTATGACACAGGTCTTAAATAACTTGATCTCTCTCTCTCTCTCTCTCCTGGTGTTGGATTAGTCTAAAGTTTTACAAGTTCTTAGGCTCTTGACCCCTGCAGTCTGTGGACCTTCTCCTTGCACATGTAGCCTTAAAAGACTTATCCTTCTCCCTCCTCCTGGTGGGTCCTATCCAGAATTAATGCTCCCAGCTTCAAAGATAACAGTACAAACTCAGCTCTCATTCACTGATGAGGGTCAATATCCCTGCTGTCATTCCCTTGCCCTCTCCAGCTCTCGTTCACTGATGAGGGTGTACATCCCTGCCTGTCGTTCCCTTGCCCTCTCCAACTCAGCTCTCTTTCACAGACTAGGTTGAATATCCCTTCCAGCCTTTCCTCTGCCCTCTCCAACTCTGAACACCATATTCAAGTAATCATGCTCCTCCCTATGACAACTAGCTTGTTATTGATCTACTCTCTCCTGGCCTGTCTCCTGCATGACCTAAACTACAAGGACAGGGCATCTGGTTCTCCTCCCTGCCCCTCGTCCTCTCTCTCACCTCCCCATCACAATGTACCTCATATTTCAAGCATGTCCACCCATAACCTCAGATATCCAGTCTTCACCCTGCATGCCAAAACAACCATGAGTGTGTGTCGGCCACGGAATTGGCATAAGTCTCCGTTTATTTGGCCACCTGTTATTCATCCCCAGCTTTGTTTACTCCTGCTTTCTAGTGACATTGAATAAAACCCTGGACCTAATAAAAAGGTTCTGCACCACTTCCAGTCTCCCTGTCCTACCTGGTCTGAGATAAAAGGATTCAACTTAGCCCACATGAAAATCCAAAGCATCAGATGTAAAATGGCAGAACTTGAAGGTTGGAGTCAGCATTACAAGCCAGGTGTTCTTTGTTTAATAGAGTCCTGGCTAAAGCCCTCTATACAATCCCATGAAGTTGCTCTCCCAGGTTACTCCTCCTACTATTGGGACAGACCCAGAAAGAAGGGAGTGGGGTATTGAGATACACCAGGGCTGGGTTGGCTGTCAATGAGCTGTCCGACAGCATTGACCCCTAACATTGATCACCTATTCATCTCAGTCACCCTTGGCCAAACCAAACAGTTGACCATAGGGTATATTTACCTGCCCCCCAAACTTGCATTCATCTTCTTCACAGAACTCTTCACCAGTCTCGACACCCTCCATCACAGTAACACTATAATCTGTGGTGACTTCAGTCTTGACCAGCATGGCCCAGAAAATGCTCTCTACCTGTTGGCTATATCTGATTCCAGATTAGAACAACTTATCAACCAACCAACTACAGTTCATATGAAATCTAAGAATCACACACTCCTCGACTGGATGTTGACTAACAACAGATCCCATATCAGGGCTGCGGGCGTCCTCCCTGAGGTACTAAGCAATCATACCCTGACTTTCTGTATCTGGAAAAATAACTTTCCCCACCCTCCTCCAAAAATCTTCAGAGCCAGAGATCTAACTTACTTTAACACCCCTGAATTTATACATAGCCTTGCTTCCTCTGATTGGTCACCTATCACCTCCCCTTCCTGACATCAATCAGGCTCTAGAATACTTAATCAATGCTTTCACCTCCATTCTTGACCTCCATGCCCCTGTCAAGATGAGATGGGCTATAGGAATTCACTCCCTCTGGCTCTCCCAGGGACTCTGGCTCCTAATGCACTCCAGAGACAAGGCATGGTGATCCTACAAAAAGACAGGGCTTCTTACTGACTGAAATTCTTACCGGCAGTTATGGAATGTCTGCAAAGCTAAGTATCCAAATCCAAGCAGCACTATCTACAGTCCCTGCAAACAAGCAACCCTGGTGACCCTAAACTCTTCTGGAAGCAAATCAACACCCTCCTTAAGGGCTATGAATGGACCACCCCCCAGGTCATGATCCTGAAAGGCTCAGAACTACCCTCGCCCTCTGAGATCACTGCAGGAATAAACTTATTCTTCACTGACCTCAATGTCTACAAAGTAGGTCTTCCAGATACCAGCCCTGCACCACAATCCCCCATACTGAAATTCACCACCCCCTCTTTCATATAAAACTTACTTTGCATAAGAAAGTCCTTAAGCTCCTTATGGGCCTCAACCCCAATAGCTCTCTCAGTTTTGACACCCTGCTTCCCAGATTTCTTAGGATTGGTGTCCTCATGCTGGCTCACCCAATTGCCCTGTTAATTAATCGATTGTTCCTCACACACACTATCCCAGACAAATGGAAAACCGCCACTGTTGTCCCTGTGCACAAATCAGGCCCATCTAACCTCATCGAAAACTACAGACCTATTTTCATCTTGTGTCCTATAGCAAAAATGCAAGAAAGAATCCTATATAATCAGCTGTACTCTTTCCTTGTACAGACTAACGCCCTTACAATACATCAATATGGCTTCAGAAAATCACACAGCACCGAATCTGCTCTCATGAAGGTCACCTCTGACATTTTTCATGCTATGGACCATGTCAGTGCCATGGGAGCTGTATTCATTGACCTCACAAAGGCCTTCAACCTTGTGAACCACTCCCTCTTCATTTCCAAGCTGCAATCATTAAGTCTCGACTCCAACTCCCTCTTCTGGATCTCAAACTATTTATCCAACCATTTCCAGTGTGACAAATGGGCTGGGGTTCTCTCTTCTCTATCTCCACTCACGGACAGGGTCCCCCAAGGATCTATTCTTGGGCCCTTACTTTTCTCTATCTTTATTAATGACTTGACTCTTAACTGTGGGGGGCAGGGGCATCAATCCAGCTCTGTGCTGACAATGCTATCTTATACCATCATGGCACAGACATTTCCTCTATCAAATTTAATCTGGAAAAAGACTTCCAACAACTGGAAGACTGGTTCAAAGGGAACCTGCTGGTACTGAATATAAAGAAAACTAAATCCATGCTGTTCCACCATATCTCCTTTGACTTAACCTCTCAGCCTTCTTTGCTCATCAACACATTCTTGGGTCAGCCTCTTGAAGGGGTGGGATCATTCAAATACCTGGGTATGACTCTCGATAAACACTTATCCTTCAACACACATGTTAACAGCATTATTAAAACAACAAATTAGAAACTCGGCCTCCTCCATTGTACCTCCCCTTACCTTACTCCTTGTGCTAGGAAGATCATTGACTCAGTTACCCTCCTCCCTAGTTTATTCTATGGTGCACCCATAACTCACTCAGCCATGACCACCACTCTGGCCAAGTTCAAACAGGCCTGCCACAGAAAAGCTCACTTAGCAGATACAGCACCAGCTCAGGCACACCACTGCGATGTTCTCAAATCTCTAGGCTGGCCATCCTTTGAGCCCAGAATGGACTTCCCTGCACTGTGTACCACATTCAGACTTACCCACCTTCCTCCCCCACCCATTCTCTCCAGGCTACTCACTCTGAAATCCTTCCCCAGGACCCTTCAACACTCCCACCTCCCATTGCTGAGCCTTCCAGAAGTTCACCTAGCCATTGGCAGGCGATCTTTTACTTTCTCTGTACCTCAAAAATGGAATACCATCCCACATAGTTTACTCTCATGCAGGGGTGTAGCCAGGGATTTCAGATCCACACACCAAGTGGACTCACTGCTACCCCACCCCCACCTTGTTAGGGTGAGCTCCCCCCCAGGTGTAGCCAGACAATATACAAATGTACACCAGGACCATGTTCGTTGCCTCATTTGGCACAATAAATACAACTTTTGTATCTCATGACAGTGGTTGTTGCCATGCATGGGTAAATACAAATGCCATGCATTGTTCCCTAAGACACCCACATACCAGCCCAGAACCTGTGAAGTTGTATTGTCCTTGGGATGCAAAGAGAGTATTAGTGACCAGTCCTTCTAGTTTCGACTCCTATGAATAAAATTACAGAAAGGTTCAGTAATTTCTTAGTTAGTTTTCATGGAAAAAGGAAGCAGTTCAGAGCCTATTTGCTACCCCCCTTAAATAAAATTGCACACCATGGAGTGCTTGGAGTATGCCTGCCTACACCCATGCTCTCATGTACATCTCTTCCCCTATTTAAAAGAAGCTACAAGGAAATATTCTCCCCCCAACCTGTTGTAGCAACTATACTAACACCCTCCATTAACCTATATGCACCTCTTACCTGCATTTTGTATCTCTCCTATCTTCCACTCATCCCTTTCTCCTTAATCCTAGTGATCCCGCTACCTCTCTCACTCCCCTTTCTAGCTTTCCTATTTATTGGATTTACTGGTTAAATTGGGACAAAAGAAGGCACAAGACCCATCGTGATTGTCCCCCGCAATAGTGGCTCATTAGATTTACATTGAGTATTGAGGTTTTAACCGTATGTCTAACTGAGATTTAAATGTATCAAAATTTACTATATTAATCAGTTCCTGAGGTAGTGAGTTCCAACATTTGGCTGCTCTTATGGGGAAAAAGTTATCACGTTTATTAGTGTTAGTCCAATCCACTACGAGCTGCTACTTATGAAGTCTTCCGACTGTACGTTTATCAACTAAAGTAAGACCACATTGTTCCATTAAAAATTCCCACCTTTTGTCTCCCCTTAGCTGCTGCCCTTGAGCAGGGCGAGCCCACGCTTCACCTCAGGACCCCCGATCGCCAGCCTGGCAGCGCTCCGCTAGCCAACGGCTGCCTCCTCGAATTCAGACCCAGCTTGCCATAACGTATGGCTCCAAAGTCAGCCAGCCGGATTCCGGGCACCTTTTTGAAGAAAGGCCCTGATTGGTTCAGTCATCTACTCTATTGCTTGCCACTATATTTCTTTTCCCCTGTGCGCTTTCTCCTCTACTTTTTTGACCCACCCCCTCCTCCCCCTCACAGGCCTCCTTTAAATACACTGTAGCCACGCCCTTCCTGTTTACTTTGCCATCCTATAGGCCCACAGTCTAGATTAAAATAAATAAATAAAAAGAAGAAGATGCGCTTCACTTTCTCCCACATAATCACTCTGCTTTATTAGGCTATTAACTCTAAACTCTACTCCCCTGTGAGACATGGCACACTATACTGTTGCTTGTCTAATGCTAATAATTTCTGTTCCTGACATATGCTACCTCAATAAAACTCAATATTCGAGCACCGTCTTGGAAAACCCTACCTACTCTGTTTTCTACCATTATACTACTCACCACTCTTTACGCCCCCCTACCTTCACCCACTCTTCACCTTCTTCTTCCTCACTTTCCCTACTCCCTTCTCCAATGCCTCTTAAAGCGTTCCTTCTTCTAGGCCCAAATTGCCACGCAAGCACATTCCTAATTAATACACAGTGTTATCCTCAATAACAATTAGCAGTCAGCCAAAAAGAAAAAAAGCTCTCAGGTTGCATTTGATCTCCTTAAAGAAATTATTACTCCTTCTCCTTCTTTGCTCAGGCAACATTGAGCTAAACCCTGGTCCCCCTTCACTGCTCTCCTCTCCTCTCCTACTGAATTCGCAGCTGCATCTGGATTAAAAATAATGATGGTTAACATACTGAGTCTGACCAAAAAACTAGCCCAGTTACAAGTATAGGCCATCCACGCCGAACCTGATTTCATCATTGTCACCGAGTCCTGGCTTAATAAAAATATTACTGATCAACAAATTAATTTAGTGGGCTACATCCTGTATAGGGCAGATAGGGAATCTGGGGGGGTGGAGTAGTTGTCTATGCTAAATCTAAGTTCACAATTAGCGATATTCTTACCAAATCTAAACAGAAGGAATATGAGATTGTTTCACTGAAGCTCCATCTCCCTTCCTCTGAAAACATCACTATTATTGGTGGCTATAGACCACCTGCTGGTGGAACTGATATCCTTAGTGTCCTCAAATCCCTTACCATTAATGCTAATACAGAAACAATAATCCTTGGGGACTTTAATCTGAATTGGCTGTCAACAAAATCTCTTGGCCTGAAATCTCTTTGCGATGAACTTGGCCTTGCCCAATTAATTAGTGAACCCACTAGGATCAATACCTTAAAAATAGCTAATAGTTCACTCCTAGATGTTATACTAACTACTCACCCACATAAAATCTTACAAACAGCGGTCTTCCACAATGATATGAGTGACCATAGTATTGTAGTCTGTACTAGATCACAAGCCAAAGTCCACCTCCCTCCTATATTCATCACCAAACGGTCATTCCGTAAGTTCAATACTGCAAATTATTTGACCGGCCTAAGTAAGGTCAGATGGCAAGACCTCTTCCTTGCAAAGTCAGTAGACGAGGCTGTTAAAGTTCTCAATGACAACACTACTTCACTGGTTAATAGACATGCTCCTATTATCAAGGTTCGGATGCGCAAAAACTCGCATCCTTGGTTTACTCTGGACCTCAAGAATGCACTGACAAACCGTGATAAACTATGGGCTCAGGCTAGGCATACCAAGAGCCTCCTAGATTGGCAGGCATTTAGAGCAGCTAGGAACGCTTGTGTCAAATGTATTCGCACAACCAAATCAAACTTCTACATTTCTACCCTAGAGCAGGCTAAAGGGAACTCTTACAAAATCTGGAGGACCTTCAAGTCAATTGAAGGTCGATCAACTACCCTCCATTCCACTTAAGATCCACAGCAACGGCTCTGCTATGGAAGCACCTCACCAAATACTAGGAGAACTTAATTCCACTTCATCACCGCCAGCTTAGCGTTCGACTCTTCTCCGTATGCTACCCAAGTAAAGAACCAAGATAGTTTGATCGCAACGCCGTCTACCTCAGCCTGCTCATTTCAGCTGCTCCCCCTTAGCATTAAAGAAGTTGAAGATTCGCTTATTAACTTGGACACCAAAAAAAGTGCAGGAGAAGATAGACTAGAACCATTATTCTTAAAACTTGGTTACGCTTACTTTACTGCCCCAATTCTTCATATATTCAACCTTTCTATTTCCACTGCCACAGTTTCTTCGTGTTGGAAATCTGCTCATATTCTTCCCCTATTCAAGTCGGGTGATCCCTGTGATCTCAATAATTATAGGCCATCTCAATATTGTCCATCCTTTTGAAAGCCTTCAAAAAACTGATCTATGCACAATTGAAAAACCACATTGAAACCCACTCTCTCTTAAACCCTTTTCAATCCAGCTTTCGCCCCAACCACAGCACCACTACAGCTCTGGCCAAGGTTACTAATGACTGGGTCTCTGCAATGGATTCTAAGAAAAGAATGGGAGCAATATTCTTGGATCTTAGTAAAGTCTTTGACACCGTAGATCACAATTTATTAGTGAACAGCCTTATTAAATTAGGCTTTACCCCATCCACCACTCAGTGGTTCAACAGTTACTTAACCGGAAGGACTCAGAAAGTTAAAGCTGGAGATTTGTTTTCGTCCTCTTTACCTACTGCTAGGAGAGTTCCACCGGGCTCCATCTTAGGCCCCATTCTTTTCTCTTTATACATAAACAATCTCAACCATCAGATTACCAAGTCACACCTGCACTTCTTTGCAGAGGACACAGTCCTATACACATCTGGCCCCTCATTGGCAGGAGTTAGGGACACTCTCCAAGCTGACTTTGCACAATTGGAAAATAATCTAATTAATGCAAAGCTGCTCCTAAATGCCAAGAAAACAAAAGCCATGATTCTCTCCCCATGTACTTCTCCCACTGCTATTCCTGTCTTACCTATAGACTTTATTATTACCTCTCTAGAAGAACAGTTGGAAATCATCTCAAAGTTTAAATATCTTGGCTTCTGGCTCGATAACAAGCTCTCCTTCAGTGATCATCTTGATGACCCGTCCAAGAGACTAAAAGCCAGGTTAGGCTTTTTCTTCTGTAACAGGTCCTTCTTTCCCACGAAGATCAGAACCAGGCTGGTACAGGCCACATTCTTCCCCCTTCTTGACTACAGTGATATAATCTACAACTCCTCCGCACTGATCAACCTTCATAAGCTAGACATTCTCTACCGCGAACCCATCACTGTGATCTATACCCCACAGTTGGCTGGTCCTCACTGACCATTAGACGGACACGCCATGCGGGTATCAGGATTCTAAAACTTCTTCTGAATAAACTTACGCAATATCTAACCTCCCTAGTACACATATCTCACAGTGTCTACTCCCTCAGGAAGTCTGATTGTCTCCTCCTCGATGCACCCAGGACCCGTACCTCCTTTGGCAAATGCGCTATCTCATGTGCCCTGCCAACTATTTGGAATCGGTTACAATCCTCACTGAAATTATCCAGTATTGTCCCTGTTAACTTTTTCAAAAGGATAGCTATTGATAAAATAAAAGACACTTGTAGTTGTCATTAAACTAGTTGCCTTTATCGTGGTTTCCATGTGGCTACCACACGGTACCATAGGTTCTCGCGTTCTATATCATCAGTGTTACTTTTCATCATGAACATTTTGTACCCAGTGGAACTCTTTATGTATGCTATGTATAGTTATGTAATTTTCTTTATGTATTGTATACTTGTCTGTATACCTGTCCCAGGACCTCCTTGTGAATGAGCTTGCTCAACGGAGATTTTCTGCAATAAACTTGAACTCTAACTTGAAAATAGGTGATTTAAGTAACGTATAGGTAAAAAGAATGTCCCCCCATATCTTCTCATGTTGAGGGGATGTAGACCTGTTTCTCTAAGATGAGTTTAATAAGTACATGTTTTCTCCTAAAACCCCCTGCTCCCATCTTTTCCCTCTCTTATATTTTGTAAATATGTAAATTTGATAGTACTAGTACTGATTGTATGATGTTATATCTACTATGCAAAATACCCTGCCTGAATTCAGCTGTCTCAAGCCTCCATCACAGTGGTCCCAAGCCCTATCAAAGATCTATCAACACTGGATCCTTTTCGGACCATCATGGAATCATCGGCCTGAAGTTGAGGAAACTGACTGTCTGCTCATGAACATACCTCTGTAGCTTTATATATTTATATGTGTATTGTTCTCATGCCACTGATTGTACTCATTCTGTTTATTGTTTTACCTTTTGCATCCAATTGTATATTGTACCTACCCATGGATTTGCCGGGTTGCCCATGAAAAAGGGACATGACTGTCTCAGTGGGCCCACCCGGTTATGAAAATTCAAAAAAATAAATAAAAATCTGGTAAAATAGCAAAGCTAGGAATAAACATTGAAGAACTGAAACATTTCTTCATAATTGTGTAGTTCTTTGAGATTTCAACCCCAAATGTACAACATAGTTTTTTATTAACCCGCCTTATGATCAAGGCAGGTAGAATATTTTTTAATGCCATCTGAAATGTGAATTTGCAGAATGATGGCAAAGACATGTTTGAGAGGATTTGAAAACTTTCACCTACCTGGTTCATGAGATGGGGCAAAAAAGGCTATGTTGAAAATCTGGGGCAAAAAGTATTAAAAAATGACAAAGTTATGAGTAAAAGTTCAAAACGCAGTAAAAAGCCATTAACCAAACTTACCTGTTTTCAAGCACTTCCAGATCAGGCTCTGGAGCAGCAGGACATGCTGATGGAAGCAGCAGGATGTGCCGTTGGTGGACCAGATATATAAATAAGAGGTGGGGTTGTACGGAGTGGTGAGTCCATTGGGCGGAGTTGGGGTGGGGGGGTGGAGGAAAGAAGTAATCACTGGACCAGTTTCTTCTTTTCAGGTAAAACACACAGGGCATTGGGGTAGCAATCAGAAAATAGGCAGGCTATGGCAGAGGGAAGGATTGTTATGAACTACATGGGGCACAGCAGGAAGCAATTGGGGGTGGTGGGCTATGGCACAGGGTAGGATTATTTTGAAATATGCGGGGCACCAGTGGAAGTGATCAGGAGGGTAGCAGAATATGACAGAGGGTGGGATTGTTTTGCAATACACGGGAACCAGGAGAAGTGATTGGGGGAGGGCAGGTTATGGCAGAAGGTGGGATTGTTTTGAAATATACATGGCATTGGAGGATGTGATTTGGAAGGGGTGGGCTATGGCAAAGGGTGAGATTGTTTTGAAATACACAGGACACCAGTGGAAGTGATCAGAAGGGAGGTGGGATAACAGCAGAGAGTGAGATTGTTTTGTTACTGTGGGAACACCGGGGGAAGCATTTGGTGTAGGGAAGAGGATGAGCAGCAGGCTGATCGTGATGCCACTCTGCTGGCTGCTGGGCGGCATGTTGCAGATGAAAGCATGTAGCTCTATTGTGATAGGTGCAGTTGCATCCTTTCAACTGCACAAAGTTTCTGCCTATCAGCCAGGCTGTGCACCTTCATGATCTGCCTGCTTCTGGTTGGACTGTCATTGGTGAGCCTCCTGCAGCCTGAGTGGCATTGGTTGCCACATGGACACACCTCTGTAGCCGCTACTCTCTTGAGCAGCCACAACATGTTCACTTCACGCATGCATGTGGAACCAAACATAAAAACCACAATGCCCAGGAATATGGGAGGTTTGTTTGAACCATGAGGACCTTACCTGCCAATGTTCCCTGGGTACAGCATTTGTGCTCCCTTCTGAGAGCAGGACAGGCACAGCAAATAGTTATTTTCTCCTAAACAGGACCCAGTGGGCTCTCAGCAGGTTGATTTAGCTTAAATTCCTCTTCTAAAAACAAGGACACCTTCTCAGTGGTACTCAGCAGATACCAGCATCCCTGGCTTCCTTTATAGGATATCAAAAAACACCACACAATAGCAGTGAGCATACGTTCAGGAACAGAAGGGAACCTACACTCAGTAAAGACCCACAGGGTAGCTAAAGGGGTTCCTAGTCTTCCATCCCACCTAATGTCAGCCTGATCTTCTTCCCTTTGAGACCCAGAAGGGCCCAAAGCATAATACCACATTTTCCTTGGTGTCTCGCAGACTGAATCCCAACAGTAACTAACAGTGGTTACCCATCTTTTCTCTTGCTGTCACTATGGGAAACCTGACTGGGTGACCCAGAGGGGCATTCTTTTAGTTGCCCTCCACCTCTGCCACTCCAGGCTGCTTGGAGCTCAGCATACAGAAAAAATGGTGCAGGCCCTGAGGCTTCCAGGCGCCTGCCACTTAGCACTAGTCTGCTGCTTGCTAGCAGACTCTTCCCTCTCATGGGTGTAGAAATGCATAGACCAAGTAAGCCACAGCTCACAAGTTGACTGCAGAATGGGGCAGCACTGTGGGCCCTGGCCATCATGTTTGGATACTGCTACTTTCTGATATCCACACCACTATGTTTGGTTACTGCTAGTGTCTGATATCCACATTAACTGGTGTTATACTATGAATGTTGTGCTCTATTTGTATTAAACATAATGTTAGATGCCTGTAACTAAGCACTGCTTTGTAGTTTGCTCTCATTACAGTATTTAGTTCCTAAAGAACAATATAGTGTGCAAAAGGGGTCTGAGTACCAAATATGGGCATGTTTACAATGCATATGGGGCAGCAAAGAGGCATCAAAGGGTTTTGGCTTGCAAATTCTATTTTCCTATATACACCATTGCTCCCACTCTCTTCAGTTCTTCTCAGGAGCCTTCCATTTATCTGCCCAGAGGCAGACCACTCTGGCAGAGCTGGGGGGGGGGGGGAGACAGACCAGATCACATGACCCACTTTTGCAGCAGGGGTTACACCCTGGGTTTTAGCTATCTTCATTTACGCATTTTTAACTGCTTATGTAGGTACTGGTCAGATCTGACATCACAATAAATGTTTTTATGCCTTCTTGGTGCATTTAAGCATTCTAGTGGTGATGTGTACTTTTTTTTTGTTGTTGAATTTCTTTTACACATCTACAGGAAGCTTCCCTTCCTTGTCTCAAAATGTTCTTCATTCTTTTCCTAGTAGTTTTGCCTTTGTGTGTAGATGCTATGTCCTTTTGTTAGTAAATGCATCCCTAATTGGTTTATTGTATTTCCATTTCTGATGTCTGCCATATGCTCTTGTTTACCTGCATGTATTATTTTGTTGTTTCAAGCTGGCATTCCAGTCATTACATGGAATCATATACACATGGTTATCTACAAGGAAATATGAGGGTTTGTCCTTAGATTTACTGAGAGAGTCCTTTAGTTTTTGTTCTTTCTTGAAAATTGCTTAGATTTTTAAAGAGCTAATTATTAGAAACAAACAAAATGTCACATACACAGAGACATACTCACATGAAAACTATTCACCATGCTTGCCAGTTGAAATATTGTCTTTCCCAGAATAACATCAATGTCTTTGAAGCAAATATTTGTATTAACTAGGCTGAGAATTTTTTAGCAAAGGGCACTTTCCTCCTACCTCATCTAGTCTGGCTGTTCACTTGCCCCTCCCCCGCCAATTCCTTTACCATCATCCCCAGCAGGGCCCTGACTGGGAGATAAGGTTGGAGAGATACAATGTAGAATTCTAGTAGTTAGTCAGGAGAGTGCCTGTACCGAACTTCTCACATGTGCCCTGGGATCCCAGAAGTCAGAACACATTGCTTGGACATAGATGCAGGAGCAGAGCTAAAGTACCTGTAATACTTCACATGATCTCTAAGGACTCCTTAGGCTCCACCTCTTATGCAAAGTGGCTGCATACAGCGACCAGCAAAAGCACCTCAAAGGCACAGGGAACCCAGGACTGGCAAGACCAGTCTGCAGGAGGCATTACTAGTAAGCCCCACCCAAGGGTGTTAACACACACACACACACACACACATATATATATATATATATATATATATATATATACACATATATATATATATATATATATATATATATATATTAGGGCAAAAACTCAGTTTAATGCATCAGTTAGGGTTTATTACAGCGAAAAAGCGAGGAAATTGATTTAGTTGAACTTTTTACCTCCGCTCATTTTCAACTGGAATCGGGTGAGCATTGGGGCCATCGGCCATAACTGTCACCCCATCACATGTGGAAAGAAGCTGAGGAATAGGAGAATGGAGTGACAGGACCGATGACCCCAATGCGCACCCCGATTCCAGTTGGGGGGTGGGCTGGAAGGGTGCAAAGGGGGTTTCAACCCTAACATCGAATTTCCTCGCCTTTGTCGCTGTGGAACAACCCTAACTGTTGCATTAAACTGAGTTTTTTGCCTCTAATTTCCCTTCTTTTTGAGAATGATAATGAGAAATAGTGAATGTAATGTGGCAGCGGGAGCTTTGTCACATAGTAGCATTGTGCCCACAAACGCAAATCGTAATGCACATGGTGATGCAAAGCGAAACAGAAAGAGAAAGAGTACTGTAGACAGAAATGTTAAAAACAATGCAAATGCAACCGCAAATGAAAATGCAAAGGGTAACGCACATGGTGGCATAAACGTGAACGGTAAGTGAAACGGGTATGGAACCGCAAGCAGAAACGGTAATGGTAACAGTAATGTAAGCGCACAGGCTGGTTTTCCCCAAAAGCTGTATAGAGAAAGACAGTGAGCAGAAAGAATGTATGCAAAATAATGACTCTCGGAACACAAAAATGAGGACTTGGAATAGTAAATTGTTTATATCTCAGTAACCGTACGACATAGAAAAAAAATTTAAAAGTCATATGTATTACACTTTCCTGGCTAGTTTTGTGCTTAGCCCCTATGAGGGGGCTAAGAATTTTTTTGACAAAAAGTCTGCATCTCACACCGTTTCCGAGATATGGGCCCTGAAAGGCGCGGCAAACGCCGTAATGTTATCCTATGGGAAAAAAACAGAAGTTCGGACTGCTATAACTTTACCTCCCTGTAATATTTTTTCACCAAACCACTGAAAGGCACATCTGTGTGATGTTGGCTGTGTTCTCTGCAAATTTCAGCCCAAAAGACCAAACCGTTATTTTGCAGCAGGGCGCCAAACGATTGCTGCAATGCGTCGTCCGCCGTAATGTTATCCTATAGGAAAAAGCGTCAACTTTGGAGTACCGTAACTTTGCTGCCATGTAATATTTTTTTCAGTGAAACACTGAAAGGCACATCTGTGAGATGTCGGCTGCGTTCCCTTCAAATTTCAGCCCAAAACTCCAAACCGTTCTTTTGCAGCGGGATGCCAAAGAATTAATGTTATTTTGGGCATAGTGTCGCAAAGTAGTGTAATGATTTTGCGAAAGCTTTCACAAAAATTTGTGACACTTTCGTGAGTGCGACACTACTTTGTGAAAGTACTTTTTCCAGAAATCTGAAAAACATATTTCTGGGGTGTTTTACCCCAAAATAAATACATGGCTAGCATCCTCAGGGTCTGACTAGGTGAATACAAAAAGAATCAGGTTGCTAGAGGGTCTCAATTTTAAATGCCAAGCATTTTTCTGATCACTAACTGAAAGCAAAATGGCGGATTTGTGACAGTAAAAGGGCCATATGCGACAGTAAAAAGTGCATTTGCGAAAGTGTTGAACTTTTTGTTACCTTTTCCCATTGACTTATAATGGGAACTTGTATTTTGAATAACTTTTGAACCGTTTAATATTTTTTCATGAAATCTTTGAAAGGCACATCAGGGACCCTGGCTACACGTTCCCTGAAGATTTCAGACTGGTTGCGCAAACCGTGTGACCTGTAGGCGTGACCATAGAATTCCCAAAAAGCTGAACGCATCGCGAGATCATGCTTAGTAACTCCAAGAGTCGATATCTGACTGGTACAAACTTAGCAGATCCCAAGGCATATGAGTCTTAATTCTGTATTCCAAATTTCAGGAAATCTGTTGAACGGTTGCAAAGTTATTAAGGTGCAAAATTTTGGGTTTAACATGTAAATGGCTCCTCAACCCCAACTATGGTAGCACTACCGTGCTACCATAATATATATATATATATATATATATATCTTCTTTGATATATGTTATCAGGTTTGTAGGAAAAGCATTAAGGCCGAATCTTGCTCCATAAATTATCAGTACTTTGAGAAAGCTCCACATGAGACTGGATGGCCTAGTATTACCCTATGTTAATAAGTGTGAAAGACCCAATTATTGTACTTCTACATCAGTATTCTCGATCTTCAGGATATCCATTTAAGCAATATACCACGACAGGGTGTGAGTTATGCTGGTATTTGCCCACATCTGGCATGCTTCGGTCACGAGGCCATCGGCCGAGTGGGCTAAACCAGGTCAGGTGTGGGTAAATCCCCACATAACCGACACCTTGTAGTAGCATATTGCAGTTATACAATGTGCCCCTTCACTTTTGTAAAAAAAGATTGAAGAAATATAATAGTTTTTTTACACTTTAAACCATTTTTCTTTAATTTATTGTTGCGTTACAGAAAATAGTCCCCTGTTGGTAGGTACAATAATCCCCCCGTGAGATATTATGTTTTCACACACCAAGATGAAAAAACACTGCAGTTAAGCTCCCATATGAAATTACTAGATCAAATTTCCAATGGAATTACAAGTAAGATGACAAGTTTGTCTGTGAGCACTGCAACATCTGTGGCAAATATGATGAGGAGATGGCAAACTCACAGACCATCTGAGACTGACAGTACACGGTGAGGGAGATGCGGTATTTTTGGAGATGGACTGCGAACCGAGTTTTTTTTTTAAGATTATAACTTTTTTTAACGGCCTGAGAAATTTGTATTGTGCAGTGATAGCTGGCTGCACCAGAACTGAGACAGGAGAGAGTCTGTGTAAAGAGACTGTTTGTTGAATGGCTGCATGGTTGGAGTTCTGAGGGGTACTTCAAATTCCCATTGCCGCATACTTAACGTTCTGCTTCCGGGGGTAAGGTTACCTGGTGAAGTGTTCCGGTTCTTTTTAAGCCTCTGTACTAGAAAGGCAGTGTTTTTTTAAATGGGGGGCATGGGGCAATTTATTGTGAATCCTGCAGTTCATGGTAGCGCTACAGAGGTGGGACAGAGGAGTGAGCACTACAGAGGTTAAAGAGAGGGAGCGAGTGTGACAGGAGCCAGAGGCAAGAAGGAACAATGTTACGTTTTACTTTATTCTGGGCTACATTAAACAAAATGGCTTTGTGGTCCACGAAGTGTGACTATTGGGGTGTGGTTGTGGGAAGTAAAAATGCTTATTAAGTTTATGACTGAGTTATTCTGGTGGTTACACATTTAGTGAGGAAATCAAGATTGTGTCTCAGAATGATTTTTTAATTTTTAGTTGCTGTCTTACTGAGATGCGGCTGACTGGCACCTCATTCCAGTGGTAATGCTAGGATTTATCATGGCTAGGAAGTGCCAGTTAGCTAATCGGATTGCTTTAATTTACAAGCCATGGTATAATAAATATTATGAACTGAGGATCGTAAATAGAGGAATCTGATTGGCTAAGATGTTTTTGAAGCCGTCATGATATCGAGCTACATCATCATGGCTTCAGAAAACTGACCACAACTTCTTCCACGTGCCTTCCATCGCATTACCCACACAAATGCTTCAGCTTCTCATACGGACTCCCCTGGTTTCAAAGATGTAATCATCAACAAAATGTCACCGGAGCAGCAAGGATTTCAGCATCTCTATAACACACTTAAAAACATTTTTTTTTCTCATTCCTTTGGGATACACAACCTGTTGAGTTTCGGCACTGCTGCTTTTAAAATGCCGTCACCCATTTCAACTGCCGCACAATGCCAATTCTAGCCTCACTCAATAATATTCCTGATTTTTAAAATGTAAAAAAACAAAATGGATGAGAAAGAACCTTCATTCACATTTAAATGAACTGCCAGCAAGTGCCATCCACATCATTGTAACGCACCGACACCTGATGACGATAAGATACTTCCTGCTTCTTATCCACGTATTACCCTATGTTAATAACTGCATACAACTGCTACATACAGTGCTACCAAAAAAAAGGCAAATTATTCCCTCAAAATGAAAAGAAATCCAGTTCAGCACAAAGTGGCAGAGTTCACAGGTCACACAATCACAAACTTTCACATCATCAGTCAGCTCCAACTGCAACAGCGCCATCTGCTGCCTCCAAGAACTATTTTTTTAAATGTATTCCTACACTACAATAAAAAGCTATGTTTAAAAGGTTTTAAAGTTTTTTTTTTTTAATATTTCATTTCTAAAACCTTTACTCCAATTCATAATACCAATAAGGCACTCAGGTGTGGTATATCATGGGATATAAATCACTTCTCGGGTTGTTGATAATTTCTCGCCACTGCGGCCTCGTGCCCAACCACCCGAGGCGTGACAATATCCCATGATATACCACACCCTGTCATGCCTTATTGCTTAATTATCTCATTTCTGTGTTTACCATGCTAAGTGTACTGGGAGGTTTTGATCCGTTTATGCATTGGCCATTTATTGGGCAATTGTACAATGATGGAAAAAGGCCACTTATAAGGTGGTAAAAATATGATTCCCTGAAAGTGTTATAGATCACTTAAAATGTAAAATCTGCCACAAAATGAAGCTGTACTAGAAGTCAGGAACAGTTTCATTTTGCATTAGATTGAAGCGTATAAAAGCCATCATGCCAAAAAACTATATCAAATAATTTCCCCATTTGTGAAAGAATTTACTATGAATTGTACACCCCACTTCATCTTCCTTAAACATTTTTTCTTCCTCTGTTGCAAACAGATTTAATGCTGCTAGCTTCTACTGCCACCCAGAGCAGTTTATTCTATAGCTGAATCACCCAAGTAAACTTTGACACCTCCTTAACTTCAGTGTGTGCCTCCATGTAATTAAAATTTGGGGCCCCACACACAGTCGCAAATGACTGGTGCTAAGTGATTGAAACGACCACACAATGCCAGTCTTTTGCTTTGGGCCCCACAGTGCTATGCATAATAGGGTCAAAAACATTTCTCTGTGTGGTCAGTGAGTCAGTCTTGTCCACGTGGGAAATTAGGTGAGGGTTACCATAGAAATGAGGGGCCAGCATGCTAATGAGCCACTGAACCACATTCGGTCATTTGCCAATCTCACTACCAAAGTCACAAGTCACGGCACCAACTTGCCCTGTGGAACTGCTACAAGCAGTTGAATAAGGGGGTGCAGGCTTGCAGACCAGAATCCTTGTTCTGGTGGGGTATAGGGCTTCGGCGATGCACAGCACAGCTGATCAGGGCCACTGAGGAACAGGGCAAAGGAGGAGAGATCCGTGGAATGCCATGGAGATATGTGTGACTGGAGTTATGGGTGGTGGGCCACTGAGCCACCAATACTCTCCTGAAAAAACAGAATTTCCTCTGGCCATAGGCAGGTCTAAAGGTGCAGGGCTAGTTGGGGGGAAGGCTGTGATGGTAATGGCCAGTACTCAAGGCTCTGGGCATGGCATAGTGCCATGCAGTTGGCACTTTACCATGCCTAGAACTCTGTGGGTGGAAAAAAACAGTATGTTCACTGATACAAACCCCATTTGCATTAGTGAACAGTTGATGACCATGTCTGCATTGCACTTTTGTTGGTGGGGAGACTCACAGTGACTAAGGCTTCTATTTGTTTATGTCATTTTTATGTTTGCTTGCGCATGCAGCACACAAGAAACATATTGAGGTAGTAGAGCATTGCAGAGGTCTGGCAGTGTTGTGGCCACTTCAGTGAATGCTTTAATGGGCTCGTCTGTCAGCCACCAATTAATGCTGAAGCTGCCGATGACGGCAGTTTCAGAGTGATCGCCGCACTTGAAAGAAATCTGCTGCTGCAGTCAGGGACAGTTTTGTCATTGCAGCAGCAGTCCCCCCTCCTGCCTAACCAGTCACACAGCAGGAAAACAAATTAGCCCTCTCCCACTGCTGCTGCCTGCACCGCACCCTCCGTTTCCTTCCGACATCGGGGTGCTCAATCCCCGTGTCAGCATGTATCCCCCATCCCCCCATTAATGTGGAACACTGGGAGCCTACCCCAGTGTGCCAGAAGATACTTCTTTGATGTTTCCGACACTGGGATGCCCACTCCCAGTGTCGGATGTGTGCCCCCCCATGCCCCTATGTTTTCAGCCGACCTCGGGGTGCCCAGTCTCCTGGTCAGTATTGGTCCCCCCAGTACTCTGGCACACTGGGAGCCCACCCCAGTATGCCAAAATCTGTTTTGTAATATTTCACCTGTAAAAAAGAAAACAGCCCCACAATGTATTTTTTTTAACCTGAAAAAAAAAAGAAAATGGTCCCTCATCATTCCCGCTGGCCCCCCCTCCCCAATCTGCACCCTCCCTCTGTGTACCCTACCTCCCCATACACACACCTCTTACCCATACTTACCTCTGGAGGTCAGGAGCAGTGATCTTCTGTGGACCAGGAACATGTCTACACTCTTCAAAGACCATCCGGGAACTGAAGAAATGATGGTAAGTCCTATAATGACAGTCAGTGGGGGCTCAATTAATGATGATGATGATGCAAATTTTATTTTTATCCAGGAACAACATTTAGGAAAAAGATCCCTGTTTACAAATCATGCCCTGTACACAAACATCTAATAACAAAAGTACAAATATACAATCATACAAAAAATGACATTAAATAACATCGGTAAAAGAAAAGGTAAAAGAAGACAAAGGGTACAATAAATTAAGAAGTGGCATAGCAAGTGCAGCCTTTGTGATAGTATTTAAACAACTCCAACTGAAAAGCACACTCTGTGTCCTTCAATTTTATGATGCTTGGAATAACATTCCAAGTTCGACCTAATGTGGCAATCAAGGCAATGTCTCCAAATCTATTGTTAACCCTGGGCATTCCATATCAAAAGAGGCCTCTCTCAAGCCATATTTGTTTTCTCTACAACTTGATGTTATCTGGGGCTTCAAGGGGTGGGCTTGGTCTGCATTTATTAATTTAAAACACCAAGTGGACCATTGAATTTCCCTTTTTAAATCTGGCCCTACCCAGTTTAGTTTGTCATACACTTTACAATGGTGTTCTCCAAATCTGCTTCCACTTGAAAATCTTGCACACCTATAATAGGCTTGTTTGACTTTATTTAAGACAGTTTTGGGGGCATTTCTGTACACAAATACACCATAATTTAAGACAGGTAGCAAAAGTTGGTTCACCAATTTGGTCCTGATGGGTTTCCCAAGGGGTGCTGAGATCTGCCTTAAGGCACCCAGTTTCTGATTGCACTTTTTCACTGTCACATTGACATGCTTCTCATAAGTTAATCTCTGATCGACCCATACCCCAAGATACTTATAAACATTTGTCTTGGGTACCTGTTGTTTACTGTTAAAACTTAGTTCCAAATTTCCACTTTTCTGCAATCTATTATTGGTTGCAAATGTCATATACTGGGTCTTTTTAAGATTCATCAGTAGTCTGACTTTGCAAAACCAATTTTCTATGGCTGATATATCTTCCAGCAATTTTGTCTCCAAGATGGAATGGCTGGGCGCGGACGCAACTATAATGGTATTGTCCACGTACAGCTGCACCTCTCCATTTTTTATGACATCAGGGAGACCATTTATATAAATATTAAATAAAAGAGGCCCCAGTATTCAGCCCTGGGGGACCCCTCTCCTCACTTCCCTCAGCGCTGACAAAGAATTTCCCTCAGATACACATTGTTTTCTTTGTGGCAGATATGATCTAAACCAGAATAGTGATTCCTCATGTAGCCCTGTTTCGTACAGTTTTTTCAGGGCTATGCCATGATCCAACAGGTCAAAAGCTTTACTGAGGTCCACAAACACGGCCTCCGTGCTGCAACCCTGATTCATAGATACAGCTATAAGGTTATTGAAATCAATGAGGGCCATGTCCTTGGACCTCCCAGCCTAAACCCATACTGCTTGTTTGTAATAAGATCATAGTTCTCTAAGTACTCAGAAAGCTGCCTATGTACAAATTTTTCGAGCACCTTCAGTAGGGCAGGAAACAGGGCTGTTGGTCTATAATTTGATAGAACCATAGAGTCCCCTCTCTTATCTATCAGGGCTATTTTCCCTATTTTCCCAAGGTCAGGAAAAGTTTCAATACTTAGACTCCAGTTGAATAAATATGTAACAACAGGAGCTAGTATATCCGCTATTTTCAAAAATTCCGAATCAATCTCATCCAGGCCATGGGTCTTGCCTATTTTTAGCCTTTTCAGTTATTTTTCTACTTCTAGAATGTTTAGGGCCCTAAACCTAAACCTGGGTCTCCTGAGCTCCTCAGGCCCCAGGTTTGAACCTGCTTAATTAAGTCTGGAGAATCCGGATCGGGATCTGGAAGATCCAGGTCAGGTAAATTAATACAATAGTCGTTCAACAAGTTTGCCACTAAATTCTCGTTCTCTACCAACAAATGATTGTCAATTATATATATGGGTCTTTTAGAGTTTACTGGGTTCTGCTGCTTTTTCATATACTGCCAAAACTTCTAGGATTGATTACATTTCCCATACCTTTATAATACCGTATTTTTGCCACCCGTACTATTTGTGAACATTTGTTTAGCCATTTTTTGAAGATGGTCCAGTCATCAGGGAATTTTGTCTTTTTAGTTTTTTTCCAAAGCCTATTTTTTATTCTAAGAAATTTTTTAATTCTTTCTGTAACTCATGGCAGTTGGTTTCTCCCTGTTTCCTTTCTCATCTTGGGAACATGTTTATTTATGATTTTAACTAGTGTAGTAGTGAAATCCTGAACTGCTAAGTCTAACTCTGGTATGAGTTTTATCTGATTCCAATTTTCATTAAACAAGCTATCCCTAAAGGCACCAGCACTAAAGACCTTCCAGTTTTTTATCCAGGTGACCTCAGGAGACTCCTGCCCAGGGTTTGCCCATTCAATTACACATCTAGTAGGACAGTGGTCACTCAGATTCAGTGGCATTATGTCTACAAATGTTACTACTAAGTGTGCAGATATAAATATTAAGTCCAGCAAGGACCCCTGTTCTATATTATCTGTACTTCTAGTTGTCACATGTATTATCTGTTTTAGTCCCAATATATCAAAGCTCTCTTTTAGTCTTTTTCCCTGACCCTTATTCCAATCAGCATTAAAGTCTCCTCGTAAAATAAAATCAGCTCCCTGGACTATATCGGAAAATATGGCTGCTAGTTCATCAAAGTAGGTCAACTTAGTTCTGGGTGGTGCATACATTATACCTATCATAAGCTTGCTCACTATTAGTTCAACTACTAAACAATCCCATTCCCTTTAGATTCTTAGCATATCTAATCATATAAGGGCCCAGGTTATTATTTATATATAACACAACCCCCCCCCCCACATTTACCTCTATCTTGCCTATCTAATCCAAATCCTTCCACCTGAACCTCGTTATTCAAAATATCCTTTTGAGGCCAAGACTCAGAAAAGCCCATAACATCGAGTTTAATGTTTTCACCGCACAGCCTCAGCAGATCTATCTTCTTTTTCAAGCTACTAGCATTCTCATGTGTTACATGTAACCCCAGGTTGTCTTGGCCCAAGGTTTAGCTCTGCATCTCCACTCACCATTAGTAACAACCAACAATATACTGAAGATTGGGGTCTATATCTCAGAGAAACAGAACTCAGGGGATAATATACTAGTTTATA
The DNA here is from genome assembly GCA_016271365.2 of Neoceratodus forsteri. Classification (NCBI taxonomy): domain Eukaryota; kingdom Metazoa; phylum Chordata; order Ceratodontiformes; family Ceratodontidae; genus Neoceratodus; species Neoceratodus forsteri. The sequence continues at coordinate 618,388,523 of CM028133.1, forward strand.
AAGATTCCATACATGTGAAAATGAGTTCCTTCTTCTGACACACATTTGTATTTTAGTATTCATAAAATGTTCCATATGATACCATTTGGCTGGCGAAGATTCATCATGTTTTCCCCCATCTTTTTTCTGTATAACTTCATAAAGTTGGTTTAAATTTAAGCAGGGTTTTTGTAGTTTACATTAATTCTAGTAAGACCAACAAGTGATAAAAAATAAATTAATATTACAACCTTTATTTCAGATTCAAAAACAATAAATCTAGTTTAATTTTTCACATCCTGCACGAAATGTGTTTTCGCACCTGCGGTGCTGAATAATAATAATATAATAATAATTTTTATAATATAATAATTTTTATTTATATAGAGCTTTTCAATTTTTCAAAGCACTGTACAACTTAAAACACTACAAAATCAGTACTAAAGTCAGGTATCCAACATAGCTAAAACCATCATTTTCAAATACATTCGGTTTTCTGTAAAACCCATTTGCCAAAGATGGGTTTTCATACCCCTCTTGAATTCCTCCACAGAGGTGCACTCCCGTAACCGGCGTGGTAGAGAATTCCACAGAGTGGGCGCAGCATAAGAGAATGCCCTGCAGCCAGATGATTTAAGATTCACTCTTGGAATCTCCAGCAACCCCTTATTGGTTGAGCGGAGCGATCAACCAGGGCAGTAAGGAACCAGAAGTTCTTTCAGATAGGTCAGACCCTGACCGTGAAGGGCTTTGAAAGTCAGTAAACTGACTTTAAAGGTGATCCGCCACCGTATAGGCAGCCAGTGCAGCTCACGCAGGACCGGGGTAATGTGACAGGACCTACTAGAACCTGTAAAATCCCGGGCCACTGCATTCTGCACTAGTTGCAGGTGGCAAATTTCAACCTTTGAAAGCCCAAAGTAAAGGGAGTTGCAGAAGTCCAGATGCGAGGATACAAAGGCATGGACCAACATTGAAAGGTTGTCAGACGGAACCAGGTGCCTAACTCTGCTGATATTCCTAAGATGGTAAAAGGAAGTCCTGACGACAGCCGACACCTGTGACTGCAGTGTCAGTCTGTCATCCAGGACAACCCCCAGGTTATGCACCCGTTCAGAGGTCGGAAGTGAGATACCACCAAGAAAAATTCCTGAGGGCATACCAACAACCGACCCCTCTATCTGATGACCCGGGTCCACAACCAAAACCTCTGTATTTTCTGACTTCAACTTCAGCCAACTAGAATCCATCCACTCCTGGATTTCTTTCAGTCAGTTGTTAAACACCGAGAGAGCTTCATCCTGGTCGGGTGCAAAAGACAGGTATAGCTGGGTATTATCTGTATAGCAGTGAAACCTCAGCCCATACCATCTTACAATGTTTCCGAGGGGTAGCATATACACCATGAATAACATGGGAGACAGCACTGAACCCTGAGGCACCCCAAACAACAAAGACATTGGGCCTGAGGGAAAAACCCCGGACACAACTCTTTGTGATCTCCCCATGAGGAATGAAGTGAACCATCCAAGTACAGTTCTTGATATTCCACAAATATGCCTCAGGCATTCTATCAACACCATGTGATCCAGGGTGTCAAAAGCTGAGGAGAGATCAAGGAGAACCAAGATGGAATGTCTCTTCTGATCTCTCACCCTCAGAAGATCATTGAGTACCCGACCCAGCGCTGTCTCAGTGCTATGTCTTTTACAAAAACAGGACTGGAGGGGTTCGTAGATGTCATGGATGGTTAAATAGTCCTCCAATTGGGCTGCAATTACATTCTCAATCACCTACCCAATAAAGGGTAGGTTAGAGATAGGTCTGTAGTTTCTGAAACAGTCTGGGTACAAGGTAGCTTTCTTCAAGAGTGGTGTCACCACCTCCTCTTTCAGGGAGTTAGGGAACTCACACGACTCCAAGGAGCACCAGACTATTCACACAAGGACTGGACTGATGATATCACTACAACCCAAAATTAGGGAAGTCAGTCCAGGGTCTAGACTACAGCATGTAGGGCACACACTATGGATAATCCTCATGACATCCACAAAATCAGGTCGACTGAAGGAGCTCCAAGAAAATTGAGGTACTGTGAACTTGCAGTGTTCAACAGCATTCCCCCCAGAGAGTGTTGGCTGCAGATCCACCCTGATGTCAGTCAGCTTAGTTGCAAAAAATCGAGCAAGCTCCTCACACTCTAATTGCATAAAGGCTTTTCTGAACTTGCAGACAGGCTGGGTTGCACAGTCTGTCTACAGTTCTAAAAAGCTGAGCTTGTTGGTTCCGAGCAGCTGCAATCTCCCTGGACAGGAATTTTGCCTTCTTACGGGTGATTGCAGATTGATAGACTGAATAATGGCCCATCAATCTAAGGTGGTCGGCTTCAAGGGCGGACCTGTGCCAGCACCGCTCTAACCTTCGCTCCTGTTCTGCATCTCCCTCAATGTCCCATCGAACCAAGGGGACTTGGGGTGAAGGGATAGGGGGCACACACAGACAGGAGCAATAGAGTCCATAGCCACTGTAATAGCCGCATTATAAGCTAACACGAGGATCTCTGGACTACTGCTCACCAGCACGGGGGACGAAGGGCAAGGACCGCTGCAAGGCCATGGAGATTTATATCCCATAAAGGGCAGCACCTAACCATCTCCACAGGGGTAGGCCTTCTCAGGGGGGTGCAAAAACTGAACCTCATGGTGTAGTGATCTGACCAAGCAACTGGTTCCACCCCCATGTCGGATGTTTCGATCCCTAGTAGGAAGATTAAGTCCAGAGAGTGTCCAGATTTATAGGTAGCAGTGGAAACCACCTGTGTAAGACCCAGAGAGGTCATTAACTGGTGGAAGTGGTTACCAAATTGTGAGAGTTCATCATCGACCCAGGCATTAAAATCGCCCAGAACCATCAATCTTGGTGACTCATGGCACACTCGCCGTGCAAAATCACCTTTTGGGATTGAGTAATGAAATTATACTTTCACTGTTCATGAGGTGGGGTCCCAAAAGGCCCATGTTGAAAATTTGGAGCAAAAATACAAACAAACACCCAGGGCATTAGGGTTTCCAACCGTAACACCCAACCTGTACAGACTGACAGGCATCGGGGCTGTGACTTAGGGTCGTCAGCCGTAATGCTCACCCCATTCCACCCTCACCCCCACCCTGCAGCCACTGACAGGCATTGAGGTGTGCCTTGGGGTCTTTGGTCCTAACATTCACCCTATTCTCTTATATTGCGCCCATCTCAGCTTATTTCCTTATAGAATGGGGTGATCTTAAGGGCCAAAGACCTCAAGGTACACTGCGACACCTGTCGGTGTCTACAGGATGAAGTGAGGTGGAATAGCATGAGTGTTATGGCTGACAACCCAAAGGCATGCCCCCAGTGCCTGTCAGTCTCTGCAGGGTGGTGGTGGGGGTTGGCGTTACTTCAATACTTCACTGCCATTCCTATTATGCATCTCTCTAACTCCTGCACTACCAATGCCAATACCAGGAAGCAAACATTCGGCATTGACAAATGCTTGTTTGATAGTGGTGCAGCAGGGAGCCTGTTCCACCTTGATATTGTACTACCACCAACTGCTACTGTGTCGGGCCTGTATTGTCTCCCTTCCTTGAGTTCTGGCTGCAGGAGTTGAGAATGGATGAAGCCCCAGTGTCCCTGGTGGCTCAGTGACACCCATCTGGATATACACACATCAGAGCATTGCAGACAGTCATGGGGAACGCATGCATTGCCTCTGTGAAGGGCAGCAGAACTCTGGCATAGTTTCATTAGAGTGCAACAAACCCTCCCCCCCATGGTAGGGGATAAGGTTTTATTAGCAGTGGATGCCTTCGTACCACCGCTCTGTCCTTAGTAGGACAGGGAGAGGTCTAGGCACATGGAATAAAAAGGAATTTAGCAAGATGTTCATTTAGTTTTTAGGCAGGCTCTAGTCTGAGTCTAGTAGAAGCCTAATAGAGGTCCATGTGAACTGCAGTTGGGGGCTCCTGCCAGGCTCAGACAGTGGCACGGTACCAAGCCTTGGGTTGTATGGGTGCTCCCCAGCCCCAAACAGCAAGAGATGGTCGGTATGTAAATTCAGGAATGTAAACTGGGTGCCTCGCTCTAAGGGATTTGGAGAGTGACCGTTGCAGGTAGAAGGGTCAACTCATGGTCTTATGTAAGGGAGTGTTGATTGTAAGATGTCCATGCAGGCATCACTAGCTTAAAGGCTGTGTGCCAGGGTAGCTAGGTGTACCAGAGGAACAGGCACAAGATGTATTCCATCAAGTGGCTGGCTGCAGTACCCAGGCCTTGGTGCCATGGTTCCTCCATCACTGAAATCTCACTTACTGTTTGTTTTCACAAATTCCCAAGGAATGCAGGCACCCAGGGTTCAAGCCATCAGAAAGACATCTTAGTAGGGTTCAAAAGGAGGGAGTGGGAATCCTGGGAAGGTACCCAGTCTAAGAGTGCGCATGGATGGTTTCTTTCGGACTGAAGGGATTTCATGAAGATGGGCAACCAAGGACCACATGGATGAGAGGAACATAGTGGGAGGTGACATACTAACATGATAGCCAAGTTTCAGATAAACAGTATGATTCAGGAAGATGTTCCTGGGTTACGTGGCCAGGCTAGTTGTGCCATCCTGCCAGATGAGAGATCCTGGGTGTCTGGTCTGTTGAGTCTGGTGACCAATTTAAAGGATCTGGCTGGTATCGCCCATGCGTGAAGAAGGGGGCCCAGGGTCCCTAAGGTGCCATAGCATGGCTGGAAAATGCAAGGCTGGTGATGCATAGCAGTAGCAGTAGTGATTCTGGATATTAGGGTGCCTGGCTGGTGTGCAGATCAGTCCCAGGTTAGAAAAAATAAAAACATAGAATTTGATGACAGAAAGAGACTAAAGGTCCACAGAGTCTGTCCTTACTATAATAACTCACCCCACCAGCCTACTGAACAGGTGGGCAGTTACCCACTATCCCATCCTTCAAACCCATGTTGCACCTTCCTTGGGAACTATGAGTCCCCTTTACTCTGTCAAAACTGTGTTTAAACCCACAATTGAAGGGTGGGGGGGGCCAGGATATCTATTAGTATACCTGGGCCAGTGATCTGAAGGTGGGGGACACCACTGTACACAGGGAGTTATTTTTGTAGACCAGGGCTGGCAATCAGAGGATGGGGGGATCACTGGACACCAGGGAATTATTTTTTTACAGTGGAGCTGGTGATTGGAGTGTGGGGGGAACACTAAGCACCAAGGAATTATTTCTTTATATTAGGGCTGGTGATCGGAGGGTGGGGGGAACCACAGGACACCTGGACATTATCTTTTTATACTGGGGTTGGCAATCAGAGCATGGGGGAATCACTAGACACCAGGGATATCTATTAGAATAATTGGGCCGGTGATCAGAGGGTAGGGGGACCACTAGGCACCAGACAGTTATCTTTTGTATACTGGGATGGCAACTGGAGGGTGGGGGGGACCACTGGACATGTAACAGGATGGCAATTGGAGGGTGGGGGACCATGAGGCACCAGGGAATTATGTTCCATATACCAGGAGTGTCAATCACAGAGTGAGGGGGGACCACTAGGCACCAGGGAATTATGTTCCATATACCAGGAGTGTCAATCACAGAGTGAGGGGGGACCACTAGGCACCAGGAAATTATGTTCCATGTACCAGGAGTGTCAATCACAGAGTGAGGGGGGACAACTAGGCACCAGGGAATTATCTATTTATACCAGAGACAGTGATCAGAGGGTGTGGGGATGACCAGTTAGCAGGGATATATTTGTTTTGATGGGGCTGGAGATCAGAGGGTACTGGGGACCTCTGGGCACTATGAAGCAGGCGTACTCCCCCAACCATCAATGTGGTTGTTGGCTGCAGTGCCTCCACTGGCTAATAGGGTTCCCCAGAGTAAGTAAGGCTATTTCTCGGCAGTATTTGTGCAGCACAAGGGGGCCTGCACTATTTCTGTTCTGCACCAGGATTCCTGTCAATTTCAAGGTGTGCTTGTTGACTTTCAGGGCACAGCACGGTCCGGGTCCAGGCTACCTAAAAAGGCCTCCTATTGCCATACGCTCCTGGTCATGCCCCCCAGTTGATGCAGGCAGACTTCTTGATCATCCCAAGATCCAGATTAAAATTGTCTGATGATAGGGCATTTGGTGTTGCAGCTCCTATCCTTTGTAACCCCCTTCTGCAGGAGGTAAGAGATGCTTATTCTCTGTCTGTTTTTAAAAGCTCTTTAAAAATTCACTTTTTTACTTTATGCTTTGGCCTGGCTTTGTGATCCTATGTTTTAGACTTATCACTGTTTATTATTATTGTTTTAGATTTCATTTGTTTGTACATGCTGTAAGGCGCCCAGACCCTCTGGGATTGGGCTTCCTATAAATAAAACTGCCTTGCCTAGCCTGTCCCCATCCCTCCCTTTGCCTGCTGCATACATTATATTTTTGTGCTCCCGCTAACCCTTTTAGAACATGCCACAGCTCCCTTTGAATGTTGTGCTCAGGTGCAAATCCCGGGGCATACTGGGCACAATCACTTTGCCCATGAGGCAAAGTTTTGAATATCTGGCCCCAGATGTTCAATTGACAAATATATGTGGCAGATGAACTAAAAAAAGTAATATTTGAAAGTTACAACGGCATCAGTGGAGCAATTATTTGACCATGTGGATAATGTATAATATTTCTATATGTAAATACAAAAAAGGACTAGCTCTCCCTTACTGATCTTTTAAGGAAACCATTTTATATCCTAGACCATCTACTGTACTTTATTGTGGAAGTCTGGTGTCCTGCACAAGCAAGGAATTTATTACAAAACAGTAAACTATATAACTGTTGCAACTGGAACACAGTAGTTCTATCCAGACTGTCTTTTCCAATGCCTTCTGCATTCATGGAGAAGGGAATCCACTGGAAGGCTGATTGGATGCCTATGTCTGGCTCAGCTCTGCCCCTCAGGCTGTCCCCTATCTCCGTGTTATGGTCTTCACCCATGCACAGCGGCAGTGAATACTGCCTATGAGCAGGAACAGCAGAGTGGCAGCAGGTTGAAAAGAAACCTTGGAAGGCTAGGTGCAGCTTACAGGTATGTAGCCTGTATTGAGAACTGGGACCTACATATCAGTATGCTATTCATAACAGAATTCTACATGGTCATAAAAGGGATTTCTTTAATTTACTGGAAAACTTTGACAAAAGTAACATATGGGCCCTTTTATGTGTAGTACAGCTTTAAGAAATGTTAGAGACAGTACAGCTTTAAGAGAATGTACACTCCCTGTAAGTGTGCCTGTGTTTGAGGCCAGTCTCCTCTTGTATGTGCTGTTGAATGGAAGAAAAAGAGAAAGCCTAGATTTCAGTGTGGTGTGTTTTTCTTACTACCAAGACCCTGGTGTGTTTAAGGTATTTATTTTCGGTCACCAAATACAACAAACTGGTGACAACGGAAGGTGGACATTTTCATAGCTCCAGCTTACTGAATTACACCCTTTTGTGACTTTCTGCATTAGATGTAAGCAAGCAATTTGGAACTGTACAACATCATGGCAACTTCAGCTAGCTTTGAAATTTTTACAGGAACGGACTGGGATACATGGTCCCGAAGGATTGATCAGTGGTTATTACTTAATCCTGCCATACAAGCTGCTAATGATGAGCAACAGGATAAGCTTATTTGAGCTGCTTTTTGTACTTTCTAAGGGGGGGTGAAACCTTCAAACTTTATGTAGTCTGTGTGCAGTGGACTGGCCGGAGGATTTGTCATATCAAAAGCTAATAGCTAAACTGAATGCACAGTACAGTTTAGCAACTTTTCCAAGGGCTGAACGTTATAAATTCTAGTTACCTCCAGAAACCGGATCAGTCATTACAATCATATTTGGCTGAGATCAAATGCTTAGCTCTCACGTGTGAGTGGAGCAGTGAGGATCTTGAATCGAATCTAGCTGATAAGTTTGTTAGGGGGTTGAATAATGAACATCGTATTCAGCAGTTACTTTCTATAAGAGTCAGAAAGTCTACTAAGGAACTTTTACATTCGGCACAAATGCATGAGGCTGTAGAAAATGAAGCACATGCTAAGATGGACACTAAAAATGAGGTACAAGTAGCTGCAGTAAACCCCAAATCGAAGCAGCTCAAACCTAAGTCAAAGCCACTGTTTTCAAAGAAAAATTCAACCACACCACCTAAACTGCATGTCCAGTACAAATGTGCATCATGTGGGTCGTCTCAGCATAGCAGGGACCAGTGAAAATTCAGAGAAGTTCAGTGTCATTCATGTAAACATCAGGGGCACATTGCTAAGATTTGCAGGAGTAAAAGATCTGTGGTAGTCAGTTCGGAGAGCCCAGACAGTGCAGTGGTTTCTATTGCACCACAAATGCAGACTAAAGATGTTCCTCCTTTTTATGTGTTACTTCAGTTGCCACAATTGAGGCATCAGTTGAGTTTAATGGTAGACTGCTTCTCCAGTTACTTTTATTAACCATCAAACATAGTCTGATCTGGATAAGCTATCATTGTCTCCTTGTAATCAGTTGCTGCATGCATTTGAAAGGAAAACAATTTGGCCACTGGGCTCTTTACCACGTTAGTATGTAGGACTGATTCTCCTGATACACCTTTAACTTTTCTGGTTTCAAAAAAGGGTATCAACATTTTGGGCAGAGACTCTCAGGTTCTTCTAAACATTCATGTTGATCCATCAGATTCTGGCCTACTTGCTGCTGTCCAGGTACCACAAAGCAGTAATCCTCCCAAGCTTGGAGAGATTTTAGATATGTATCCAGAGTTGTGGAAAGGCCTGGGATGTTGCACAACAGCTAAAGCCAAGCTAGTTACAAAGCCTAATGCAGCCCCTAAGTTTTGTAAACCACGGAAACTCCCTTTTGACTTTAAACCAGTCATTGAGGCAGAATTGGACAGACTGGAAAAAGCGGGTGTGCTGGAAAGGGTTTTAAGTTCAGATTAGGCCGCTCTAATTGTGGAGTTATCTAAACCAGATGGTAAGGTTTGGATATGTGGAGATTTAAGGTGACACTTAATCCAGTACTTAGCATAGATGCATTTCCTTTACCCTGACCAGAGGAACATTTTCACAGACTGAATGGTGGTGTGGGGTTCTCTAAACTGGACTTCACTGATGCATACCTTCAAGTGGAGTTGGATACAGACTTTCAGAAATTGGTATTGATTAATACACACCAAGGACTATACAAGTACAAACGGTTATGTTTTGGCCTTAGTTCCACACCTGCTATTTTTTCAAAAAGTAATTGAGCAAACCATGGGTGATATACCAGGTGTTGCTTGTTATTTGGATGACATCATCGTCACGGGCAAGACAGAAGCAGAACATTCACTTAACTTACAAAAGACTTTAGAGAGATTGCAACAGAGTGGATTCAGACTTGGTAGAGAAAAATGCCAATTTTGTCAACCAAGTGTCACGTACTTAGGTCACACTATTGACAAAGACAGAATTTGTCCAAACGATGAAATGATGAAAATGTGAAAGTCATTGTGCACTTGCCTGAACCACAGAATGTTTCAGAGTTGCATTCATTCATGGCTATGGTGCGCTACTATGACCGTGTCATACCTGGCTTAGCCACTAAAATGTGCTACCCTAAATGAGCTGTTACATAAGGGTTCTCTGTGAAAGTGGACCAAGGGCCACAGCAAGGCATTTCAAGCCATCAAGCTCTCTCTAACTGATGTGAATAATTTAACTCATTATGACCCTAACTTACCTATCACATTGGCCTGTGATGCTAGTCCTGTGGGTATAGGAGCTCTCCTTTTCCATACATACCCAGAAGGAGTGGAGAAGCCGATAGCCCATGCTTCACGCAAACTCACTGCAGCTGAAATTAATTATACCCAGATTCAGAGAGAGACTTTAGCAAATGTGTTTGGAGTCCAGAAATTTCACCAATACTTGCTAGGTCGCAAGTTTCACCTGAAAATGGATCACAAGCCACTAGTGACAATTTTCAGTCCAAGAAAAGGAGTTCCAGAGACAGCCACTAGCAGACTTCAACGATGGGCATTAATTTTGTCTGCCTATAATTTTGAGGTTACATACTAACCAACAGACCAGTAGGGAAATGCGGATGCCTTGTCGAGGTTACCAATATCCAGAGAAATGGAGTCCGATGTGGGTCTTAAAGAGGAGCCATTAGTATGCCAGGTGGGGCCAGATAGTTTCCCAGTGCAACTCAAAGATATGGAGGAATATACTGTTGTGTGTGCAATGGAGATCCAACAGTTAGATCTGCTTCCAGTACTAGCCAAGGACATTGCAAAAGTGACTGGTCAAGATGTAATTTTGAAACAAGTGTATCAGTATACACTTGAGGGTTGGCCTCAAGGCATTACTTGTTCGGCTGCACTATAACCCTCCTATACAAAGAGACAGCAGTTGTCCATTGCTGAGGGGTATCTTCTATGGGGATTGTGTGTCATAGTACCCCAGTGTTATCACTCAAATGTGTTAACTGTTTTGCATGCAGGCCACCCAGGCATTGCTAAAATGAAATCCCTGGCCAGACTTCACATATGGTGGCATTCCATTGACAGAGATATATACCAGGTTGTGTAACGTTGCAAAGGTTGTGCTGTATTGATGGGAAATCTGGCAAGAGCTCCAGTTCACCATTGGGAACAACCTGAAGAACCCTGGCAAAGGTTGTACTGTATATTGATTTCGTGGGACCCTATTTAAATTCCATGTGGTTACTCTAATGCTTATAGAAAATGGCCAGAAATTCATCAAATGTCTTTGACAACTACTGAGAGTACCATCGAAGTGTTAAAATCTACCTTTGCTACCCATGGTTTTCCCCAAGCGATTGTCTCGGATAACGGACCACAGTTCACGTCTGTCTAATTCCAAACATTTTGCCAGCAACGTGGTATCTGCCATATTTTCTCATCCCCCTACCATCTAAGTTCAAATGGTAAAGTGGAACGCCTGGTTCAGACTTTTAAAAAGAGTATGAACAAAGCTAATCCTACTACACCAACAGCAATGCAAATAACCTTTTTTGACTTCCTTGTGATGTGTCAAACAACACCACATTGTGTCACGGGAATATCCCCTGCAGAATTGTTGTTTGGATGTCAGATTCTAACTCAGTTGGATCTTCTTCGCCCTCTAGGCTATAACTCAGTAACTGAAATGCTTTCTAAAACCCGATCCTTCAAACCCAATTATCTTGTGTGGGTCAGGATGTATGCAGGCCTGAAGAGACGGATAGAAAGCATTGTGAAAAAAAGTTTGGAAATGTTGTCTATAGTGTTCAACTGACTAACCAGAGGAGAGTGAAAAAACATCTGGACCAATTATGTACTAGAATTGAGACAACAAAAAAGGGATACCCAGAGTCGGGGTAGTTATCCAGCATTATTTGTTCTAGAACAAGAACAGGAAGAGATAGTGGAACCACAGCATTTGAAACAAGATGTGGGTGATGCTGATCAGATTCCATTGCAACAGCCTTGAGTCCTACTATGTCGGTGAGGATGTATAAGGCATCCACCAAAGAGAATGGACTTGTAGAGATATAGCCTGACTGTAATAATTTCATATTTCTTCTGAATTATTGATTTAAGTATTTCCTAGCTAAGTCAGGAGGGATTATGTGTAGTACAGTTTTAAGAAATGTTAGCAACAGTACAGCTTTAAGAGAATGTGCACTTCCTGTAAGTGTGCCTGTGTTTGAGGTCAGTCTCCTCTTGTATTTGCTGCTGAATGGAAGAAAAAGAGAAGGCCTAGATTTCAGTGTGGCATGTTTTTCTCACTACCGAGACCCTGGTGTGTTTAAGGTACTTATTTTCAGCCACTAAATACAACAGGCCCTGTCCACAGTATGGCTCATAAACCATTTTAAGTCTATTAAAAAGGTTTTAAAAGATTTGTATCCAGATTGTAGTATGGTAAAACTGTGTTACAATATGTGTTCTCAAACCGTGCTTAAACCTTGCTCAGAGGTAGGCTTTTTGAGTACAGTTTTATAACAACACTGTTGCCTTAATCGGTGTTTAACAGCATTGCAGATGATTGATAATCATGCTGTAACATGGATGAAGGCAACCCCCACCACACAACATTTCCTTTCTTCTAGTTGGTAAATTGAGGACAAATTCACTCACTCACATAATGGCTCTCACAATGAGTTACTGAGTTGCACGATGAAATTGTTTTGGCAAATCACTACCATGGCCACCAGTATCCTGACATGCATTGCAGTACCCACAATGCTTTGCACTGGTGCCACAATCATGCATGGGAACTCGATCAGACAAGCAAAGTGTCAAGGCACAGTCTGCGTACTCCAGCATCATATTCAAGCCTGGTAAGTGAAACATTTTCTAAAACATTTCTAATCACAGCATTTAGTGTGGACAGGGCCTTAGACACCATTCAGCTTATATCTGATACTTTTCTGTATATCTGTTACCTTTATTTTTCATTATGAGGTTCACTAACATTTAAACAGGATTCTTGCCTCCTGCAATTGATCTCCTCCTGGGTCCAGATTTTCAAAAGTGGCAAAACTGTACACATGCGGAAAACAAATGATGCAAGGGAGGGTTTCCTTACATGACTGCAATTTTTTTCACATGGGCTCAATTCTCAAAACAGTTTCCTTTTTGTAACCTTTTCTCAATTTTTGACAGCTTGTACATTTTTTTTAGCTATGGAAAAATGCTATGTAGTCCCGCCCTCATCAGTTGTGAGAAAAAAATGGAAAATACCGCTCAGGGTCACAAAATGCTGAAAATAGCATTTTTGCAGGTGTAGGGATTTTTACAGTCGGTGCTCCCCCCCATGCATTGTGTGGGGATTTTTACGGTTGATGCCCCCCCATTCATTGTGTGTAAATGGTACCAGTGTATGAACTTCCTAGACTTGCGTCAGAACTTAAAATAGGAAAAATCCCTATCCACCCCTCCCAGTAAGTCCAGCATTGTTGTCCTTCGTTGTTCGTAGGCTCTACTCAGGCCAAACAGCTTTTTCCCTTTCTGCATGTAGGTTCCATTGAGATAAGCAACCTGGTCCCTGCTGCTTTGGGCCTATTTGTGTTAAGAAGGCTACCCTGCTGCTCCAGCCCTTTTCCTGGGCATCCAAATATTCAAGATGCCTCACCCAGACTTTCCAGCTGAATGTAATTGTAAATTAGAGCGGTGCTCAACTTGCTTTCCAATAAATAAACTTAAATTGAAAACCTTTTTCCCACCTGTTTTGTGGCTAAACTGGGAAACTGTTTAGAGGATAAAAGCAAGATATTATGGTAATACAGAAGAGAACATATGAGGCCTAAGCTGGCCTCCTTGCCCCCCAACAACAAAAAGAAACAAAGCATGTGAAGAAATAAAACTATTTAAAAACTCCACATTAAATAATTTTAGCAAATTGACATCTTTGAAATATTTTTACTTCCTTTGTGAGGAACACTTCACTGATGCAGAACTGTAGTTTAGATCTGTCAGCAAGGTTTTCTAGCAGTGGTGCATCTACTGTACTGCAGCACCGTAGAAAGAGCATCTGTGACAGAACTATTGGCCAGTATGTGCAGCACACATAAAGAGCAACTATGTTGTGCACTGGCATTTCTTTGGTGGATCGAGCCACATAAATCTGCCATCATTTCAAAATATAAATAGCTTTTTAAAACCATGCTCGTGCAGTTGGTGGCAGGCAAGCACTTAGTTCTCTGTGGGCTTTCAGAATACACTGACACAAATTGTAATGAGAACTAATTTCCATCTAAATTACAGTGACATCTTTGTTGGACCAAAGGGTCAGAAAGACTTGTTGATTTTCAAAAATGAAGTATAAAAATTAGTTATGTGTTCTTACAGGAATGTTAAATAATCCTTGACTCAATTGCAAAGTCACTAGAGGTGTGGCAAGTCCGCTTTTAATGTACTCCCTTTTGAACTTCGTACACTAAATGGAATGTAGTAACAGTAGCTGTGGGACCTTCCAGTCTTCTTATTCTGCCATTCAGCTGTGGCAGTCATCTCAAGAGCAAATCTCTTAAGTTGAACAAAGAAAATTTAGACAAAAATTACTAAAAGGTGCATGCTGTTGCCTTTCATTCCTGAACACAAGTCCCTTAATGTTTATCAGAAAACCTGCGGTAGCCTGGATTATGTTCTAGTAAACTGCACCACCATGTGGAGAAGAGGACATAATGTAGAGATTCTTCAACCTGAGCATTAAACACTCAAAAGCAAGTAAAGTGTAAAAGGGTCAGCCCAAGCCAAAAACACCATTTCCACACCATTTATTCCCCCTCCACATCACACACATACAGAATAAAAAAGCAATAGAATTTTAGTTGTCACATGTTAATGCTTCTATCAGAGACAGGGCCACAGACCTTCTTCTGGGTCAACATGAATGGTTTCAGCTTCTTCTAAATTTAGACCAGGAAGTTCGAGGTTTTTCCACATTAATCTTTTCTTTTATTGTTTTATGTTCGCTTATAAAGCATGCAAACATATTGGTATCAGTCTGAACTGTGAGAAGGCTTTTGTAGGCACGCCCCTACTCCACCTATCACATCTTCAGAATACCAAATCTCCTCCCTAATTCTGCCCAGTCTCCCTCTTGCTACTCCTTTTGTCTTTGAAGATTTTGCCCAAACACAAGGCTGGAAAATACAAGCTGCAGCATTTTCTTCTGCAATTCCTAATTCTTCCTGTCTCATGTTTTGGGTTCCATGGCTCTGATATTGCATTGCTCTTAAAGGGACACTGTCATGGATTTCAAGACATTCTGGACCTGTGGGACCAATGTGCCAATTCACATTGTAATGGCATTCTTATTTCATTCTTATTTCCTGCATGGCCCCCCACTCTGCCTGAAAAAGTTTTTTAAATAATTTAAATAATAATTGTAATGAAAACTATTAATTACACATGTCCTAAGCTTAATAACTGTGAGCTGGCCATGGATAGGAGTCCCGATGCCTCTGCGCATTCATGTTGAGAAACGCTGCATGTCTCTTTAAGATGCCCACTGAACTGATGCATGCATGCACGAGTTTTGACTTTTCTGTGCCCCTTAGTACTGTTAGCCTTTCTGAAAGTAGGGCAGATTCTGAGTATGTAGATCCCACTTGCATCAAAAACTAACTATTATAACCCTTACAATGAGGAGTTTGAAAAGTGAAACGCTAACTGTGCACCAGTGTGGATGCATATGCCCAGAGTCCCAGTTCCACTTTTCTAAATGCTTGTTTTATCAGTTAGAGTGCTCGCTTTGCAGTAGGGCTAGCATTGCCAACTTCATTTATATGCCCTCTTTCAAATCTGCATGAACGACTTTGTTAGGTTTCAGTGCCATTTTTGCTTCATGAACGCCCTGAGTATCGAACAGCAGAACTTATCAGGCTATCAGACTGGGTCACTTCAAATACCTTTATTTTTCAAAAAATGTACAAAATATATAGATGAGGCAGATCGGGGGTCATATAAGCCAACGGTAGGCATATAGATGGCAGCAGGCACCCTGGTCATACAGCACCAGAACTGTATATACACTGTATATATAAAGCTGAGAGTGCCCCCCTGTCTATGCTCAATAACTACAGAGCAAATACAAGCAAGTGAATAGGGTTTGTATTGGCCAATACTGTATTTGTTTAGGCTCTATTCTTATTAGCTTTTTTAGTATCATTTTCATAAGGAAATAATTGCACTGACCAAAAAGAAGTATAAAAGAAAACAAACAACACTAAATCAATTCACAGACCTACACTGGAAATTCACTATTACTAAATAGTTTAAAGATTGCATGTGTAATCCCTAGATTATTCAAGATATATAGTTCAATAAACATCAACAAGCATTCTTAACTATAATTTCATGCAAGGTGAACATATGATTGTGCCACTAAACTAAAAAAAAGTCTCCCACCTATCTATATTTATTTATTTAGCTTCTGTTCAGCAAGTAGGTGCAATAGACAAAAAAAGGTCTATTTTTAGGCACAACCCAGGAAAGTACAACGTAAACAGTAGGTCAAGACAATGAACTGTAAGATACTATAAGTAATGGCATAATATTGATGTATTTATTTATGCATGTATGTGTAACAACCCCCACTTACCACTTGGCTGTTCCAGGGCCCTCGGGATCTTCACTATACACCCTTCCCGATGGGCCATCCTGGTTTCACTAAAGGGTGTGCTACACTGAAGTGGAATGGCATGGTGCCTCCACCGGGGGTAGAGGTATGGGGTACCTGGTGGATAAAACACAAGGTTACCACCCCCCAGGAATAAATATTTGTTCCCTCCCACACACAGTGATTTTTCCCCACACAGTAATAATAAACACCAAGCAATAACCATGAGCCAGTATTATAAAACAAACTAACCTCTGATTTATTATGGGGGAAGGGGAAAGGGGAATAAAATGATAAACCAACAACTGTGTGCAACAATTGTACCCCACGCCGTCTCAGTACCACCCTGCAGGTGCACCCAGCTTTCCACCAGATGGCCATACTCATGTTAACAGTCTGTTGCAGTGGTTATCTCACCAAGTTGCTGGTGGCCAACTAGAGGACTCAGGGTCAGTGCACTGAGGACTTTGGGATACAGTGAAAGCAACAGTCCTAAAATTAACTTGCAGAATTTTGTAAGGGGGCCCAATAATAAATCACACAAACGCTGTAGAACGTTTTCGATTTTTCTGCCTATTCTTATTCTACAGATTACAAAGTCCTGCCAAGGACTTCACCTCCTTATACTGTCTAGCAGACTAACTAAATTGAAGCAGAAAGTCCTCTGAGCCGCAGTCCAGAGGTACTCACAGTTTCTGAGGTCTTTGGGGGGCAGGGGGGTTGAATTAGGACACAGAATTGCGGTACTGCTCTGGTATCAGCAGACAGTCTTTCTTTGCACCACATCAGCTGGCTGTAGATGGGTAGCAAATTGTAGAACCATTCGCCCATGACAGGCCTTTTGTTGTCTTCACCTCCAAGGCCTTTTGCCATCTTTGCCTCCTTCGGCCTTTCATCGTTTTCGCCTCTTCTGGACTTTTGTCAGTCTAGGGTGTCTGGGCAGACTGAAATCACCCAGGGCATCCAACTGGATACACAGCTTTGTCTAGCACTGAAACACAGCTGGGATCCTAGACAGTCTCAAGCCCAGCACAAATAAATTTTCTTCCAAGTTCCAAACTGTTCAAACAGTCTATGTGTCTTAGGTTGCAAACTACAAAACATCATACAGGTTCAATTCCCATACAGAGAAACAGATCAGCAATCCATTTTATTCCTTGTAGGCCAAATAATATCATAGGCACTCTGCCTCTCACCCTCTTTTTGGCTCAGATGGGCCTTTGCGCACCCTAGCTGCTTTCAGGCTGGTGCAGCCCTTCTCATAGGTCTCTCTCTCCCTCAGTTCTTGCTGAACTCTCCTTTCCTGGGCTTAGGCTCTCTTTTATACCCAGCTCATCTCTCCCCATCTCATTGTCCAGTCTTTTCCTGGGCTCTGCTGGTGCTCTTTAGCCCCTTCCAAGGGCTCCTGTGACAGAGAAAGTCATGGAGGCTACCATGTTTTTTACATTTTGCTGCCTGCAGGTGCAGTTTATATCTTTTTAAGAACAGCCCACTTTAAGGGCAAATACACTAATTCCCCACCCGGAAGTGTTTCTTTAACATATCTTGGCTCCGCTGCCTGCTCTGGAGTTTGAAAAGTCCCACACACATGCCCGCATTCCCACTAGTTTTTGGAGCCAAGTCTCCTTTAAGGCTTAGGGCCACGCATCTGCAAGGCTCGCCATGTGCAGCCATATTTGTTTACACTCCACTCACGGCCACCCCCCAGACCAGTAGAACATTTTCCAAGTGCCCGGAGGTACAAAACAGCACCACAGACCTCATCACCCCCATCTGTACGTGGCTGAAACCAAGGAAATTTGGTGGCAACAGCCACGAACCACGGGGACACCCTCCAGTCTTGCTTTATAGTCCAGGGGACCAGAGGTAGAAACAGAACCCAGCAGGGCTTTAGTCCTGTTCAGGTAAACCCTAGATTGGGGGGGTTACATATGTATTTATTTATTTATGTATGTATGTAGTTAAATGTTTGTAACTGGAAAGGCACACTAAGCCAAGGCTCATTTCTAGGTGTGACCCGGGGGAAGTGGATGTAAGAAGGAAAAACTTATAAAACAAAATACAGATGCAACTTACATTACAAGATATGGATACAGTCAGAAAAAAAATACAGAGGCAGCAGCAAATGAACTAGCATAATATAATAACATATTTTATACAGCAATGAAAAGGTAATCAATCATAGGTGAAGGCAAAGTGCACAATGTGTGTTGAGGTAGGGGTCAATATAACATAACAAAATGCACAGCATAGAAAATAATGTATAACCAGCAGTACACAGCAAGGCTATGTTTCCACTGAGAGGTACAGATGACAGCAGATGAACCTTGCGAGCAAAGCTCAAGAGGTCTATGCTGTCATCTCAACCCCAAGATGGAAACACATACCGAGTTGTGTGTGGTTGTCCATATTTTATTTTATATAGTATATGATCTTCTTCAAGGATATCTCCTTCCATTGAGCCACTTCATGGAACTGTAAGCTGTCAGCATCTGGGCCATCTGGAATGTTTTGCTAGCTGGGGCTGCCCACACTGGCTTGTATCATTACCGCCTATATAACATGGGTAGCCCCATCATGCCTCATTTCTTTCTTGTGCTGTCAACTGCTCATCAGTCCAATGCTGCTGAAGAATGCCATACAAATTCGTAAGTATTGTTAATGCTACTGCTTCTTTCTTTCCTTTCTATTTTAAATATAACAATTGTTTATGCAGCTCAGAAAAGACAAGGAACCATTTTTCCACTACTGTCGTTGCGGTAAAGTTAAGCTATTTAAAGATGATGTTCACACCGTGTGCATCCACTGATTAGGCATCTCTCATGGCACAAAGACCTGCAGCATTTGCCAGAGCATTGACCAGGCTGCATGCAGACACCGCCGTAAGGCAATGGAGGACAAACAGAGGATGTTTCAGACACTCTGACATTGTCAACTGCTCCTTCTCCCCACAGCTTGCCATCCACTCAACACTCCCCACAGTCAGTGGTGTTGCCTCTTGATTCATCAAAAAAGAGGAGAAAGCTGCTAAATCAGTGGAAAAACACTGCCATGCTGATAAATAGAGGCAGAGGTGTTGTGACAAAGATGCCTCTCCCACCACGTCTCACTCTCCTCTTAAGAGGTAAGTCTGCAGAAAAAGACAGATCCCAGTCTAAGTCCTTGGATTCTACTGCCCGCTTGACTGTTTCTCAGACATCAAGACCAGGGTCTGGCACTGGCACCAGCACTAATCCCCCACTAGGAGACTCACAGACAGTTTTGCCATTGGGCACTGTCAATGCTGGTCCATCGATGTGCAGATGCTGTTTCAGACTATGTCTGAACTATTTCAAAAGCTTCTGCCCCTTGCTTCACTGTCCATGCAAAACCCATCCCCTCCACCAAGTCTGCTGCCATTGACATCACCAACAATGCCAGTGCTTCCTATGCAGGTTACCCTACCTGCGCGGAGCTTCCTTCATCAATGCCTGGTCCATCGATGGTTCCTCCTCTGCGACCTCCTCCTGCCATCAACCCACTGCCTATTTTTCTTGATGAGAAGGAGGAACTGGAATATAATCCAGACCTGATTTTTATTTAGTTAATTAGTTATTCATTCATTTATTCATTCATTCATTTATTGAATTTTTTTCAATAAGTCAGTAATTGCCAGTAATGGAGGAATATGAGGAAGAGGAGGACATTATGACCCCCCCCCCAATTGGGTGGGCTCCAGCTTCACTTTATCCTCCAGTAGTGAGAACTGTGAATTAAACACGTTGGTCCCCTCCTGAGGATGCCTCTTGTCAGCCTTTCCTATGATAACTCCAGCCAAGCTGAGCTTTATTGCTGAAGAGGACAATTCCTCAAAGAAGACCTTTTATGACATCTCCAGCCAAGCTGGGATTTATTGCTGAAGAGGACAATTCCTCAAAGAAGACCTTTTATGACATCTTTGAGGTTTCAGCACTCCCTACAGTTATTGGGCCCTATGCACTATTGGGTGGAGTGGCTACATGCCACATAGCTGGGGTGCATAGCCACTCTGCACCCTGTGCACCCTGGTGCAGAATGCACAGATGGGGGGTGCACAGCACCTATGTGCCCAATCCCCCGGATGCACAGAAAGCAATGTGTGGGGGGTGGGTGGGGGTGTTCCGGCACTACATGCAATGCACAAAGGCACATAGTGCTGGCTGTGGGAGTGCGCAAAGATGCAGGTTATGCCAGGAAGAACCCTGCCATTAGCCCCCTACATGCCCCATTAACACATCAGGGAGTCACCCAACCACAGGACAAGTAGCCCACCCACCCTCCGGGGCCACTGCATTTTGCCACCTGGTGCCCCCCCAGCATAACCCCCCACACGGGGGCACAAGTCATGGATGCTTCCCACCCACCCCGCTAATGGCAGGGTACAGTGCCTCCCCAAGCACCACCAACAGCCATCCCCCACCCCATCCCTGTGCACCTCTCTGGTGCCATCAGAGGACCAGCGGCATTGCCCTCCTCACACCACCACCACAACTGCTGGCCCTCGGACATCTGTGGGGCACAATGCCAACACGTGCCTCACCGTATATGGGATCCACTGTCAGTCCCAGTTCAGGCATCCAATTCAATACTTGATCAGGTCCATGATTCTGCCCCCAGCCGCACTACAGAGTCCTGCGTGCTGGGGGAGTGGGGCAGCAGACAGGTGGTGGCCGGTGGTGAATACCGCTGGCATGCACCTGTCCATGGGTGTGGCTCTCCATGGCAGGTTACACACCTATGGCACATATTACCCACCCCATAGTGAATAGGGCTCAATGTTCCTCCTATCCATTCAGCCTTGCAGAATGCCAGGATGGCTGCTTCGCACAGGCTAAGTAGTTTGCCTGCCATGCCTTGTGAGGTGGATAAACAATATCCTGCCCCTTTGGATAAGCTCTATTATTCCACACAACCTGAAATGGATTTTGCTGTTATTATGGCTGTGCATGACAGATCTAAAGCTCCTAAACACATGAGCCCTCTTCCTCCTAATAAGGAATCCAGAAAGCTGGATGTGATAGGCAAGAGGGTGAATAATTTAGTGTCCCTTAACCTAAGGACTGACAACTACCAGGCTTACATGATTAAATATCAGAACTGCCCATGGAATTCTATGGTTCCCATGGCCAACAAGCTACCTCCTGGACTAGATAAAACCGATGCCCATCAGACTGTTGCCCATGATGTGGAGGCCGGAAAACACCTCTTAAGGTCAGCTTATGATACCTCTGAATCTTCTGCTCATGCAGCTGCTTCTGGTATTTGCCTCCACCACCACTCATGGTTACACGTGGCTGGCTTTGCCACTGATATCCAGCAATCGGTTCTTAATGCTCCCTTTAGGTGTAAGACGTTTTTTGGTTCCAATGTTGAATCTGTTTTGATAGACCTCCAGTGATCTAAAATAACCTTGAGGTCCCTTCATACCCTTAATCTAAAGCCTTGTGGTCTTCTCTAGGCATATGCCCACCCTAATAGAGGCTCTTTCAAGAGATCCCACCATGACTCCCAGTCGACCCAGGCCTCCCCTCAGGCCCTTTAGCCTCCTGGTGCCCATGCCAGGGTCACCGAAGGTGCAGTTGGTGGTGTGCTTGCTGCTCCCACAGCCTTCTGACTTCCTTCCTCCTCCCCCCAGACCCTGCAGATCAGGATGTCCTTGTAGGAGGCCGCATCTCCATCTTCCTTCCAAAGTGGAGGGAGATCATAACAGATGCTTGAGTGCAAGAAGTGGTTCAGTGAGGAAACGCCCTTGAACTCCTCTCTGTCCCTCCCATACATCTTCCTTTGCCAAACTATTACCATTCAGGATATCTAGCCCTCCTGCTGAAGGAGGTTCAATCCCTCCTCCTCCACAAGAGGGCTTATCATAATTTCAAAGTGAATTAGAAGTACCATTCTCTGTACTTCCTTGTACTGAAATGGACAGAAGATTTACATCCCATCCTTGACCTTTGGGGCCTTATCCTTTTTATAGAATACAAAAGGTTCCTCATGGTCTCTCTACCTTCCCTGCTCCCCCCTGCTGCTGCAAGAGGATCGGCTTTGTACCCTAAATATAAAGGACACTTCCTACCAAATCAAGATCTGCAAGTCCCACAGACAGTACCTGCAGTTTATGCTCCAAGGCTCTCACTATCAGTTTTGTGTGTTGCCCTTTGGCTTGTCCTCTGCACTGTGTGTATTTATCAAATGCTTTGCAGCAGTTGCAGCCACCCAGAGAAGGGAGGGCTTTTCTGTTTTCCCATACCTTGATGACTGACTTCTGAAATCCCTGTCACAGGAAGCCATGATTTACATACTGTTCCACATCAGACAGTTCTTTGAGCAGTTGGGCATTCTAGGTGAATGAGCCAGTCAGCGCTCATTCCATGCCAGCATTTCCAATACATAGGAGTGGTTCTGAATGTGGGAATGGGTTGGGTTTTTCTTCCTTCGGACCGTGCTACAACATTGGTTGCCCAGGCTCAGCTGTCTCTTCCAGCGATTATGTCTCAGTGACATGTCTTTTCAGAGTGATAGACCTCATGGCAGCTGCTATTCTCACTGTCCCACTGGTATGTCAACATATGAGGATCCCGCAATGACTACTCTGTGCTCAGCAGGCTCGGCATTCAGGCAAACTGGAGAGTCTCATACAACTGACTCCTCTGCTTTGCTGCTCCCTGCTCTGGTGGATGGACTGCTGCAACCTGGAGACCATCTATCTTTTCTGATCATGATGATGATGGACACTTCGGGTTCTGGGGTGGTGCCCATCTGGGCCACTTCCAAACACAGGGTTAATGGTCCCCATTAGATACACTTCTGCACAGCAACACTCTGGAAATGAAAGCTGTTCTGCTTGGCCTACAGGCCTTTGTTACCCTCCTTTGGGGTCACCAGCTGTTGGTCCATATGGACCACATTTTAGTGATATACTACGTCACCTGCCATGGTGGGTTCTTCTTGTATCCTCTGTACAGATAGATAATGAAAGTCTGACACAGGGCCATGGAACACAACATGTTCATGTCAATCTTCTTTCTGCCTGGTACCCTCAATACCCCAGTGGATCATCTCAACCAGTCCCAGGCACTCTTCCACAAATGGGAGTTGTTGGATTCTGCTGTGGGAAACTTCTTTGTAAAAGTGGGGTTGCTCCAGACATCAACGTCTTTGTATCTCCATACAACGCAAGCTGTTACTTTTCTGCTTGCTCATTCACTCACTCCAGGGTATGGAATTTTTTAGACGAGATGCATTGTCTCTCTCTTGGAAAGGGAGGTTCATGTACGAATTTCCTCTGTTTCCTCTCATACAAAGGGTTCTGGTCAAGTTGCGGGCTGAATCAAGCACTCCGGTTCTGGTGGCTCAACACTGGCCCGGACAAATCTGGTTTCCTTTGCCAAGACTTCTGTCATATGAGCAGAGATCTCTGGTGCATAGGATCTTCAATTCATGTGCAGCCACGCTGGCTCTGGAGGATGTAAAGCTTTCCTGCTTTGGGGTTTCCCCCAGTGATTACACCTGTTCTGTTGATGGCTCAGTAGCCATCTACTAGATATACTGTACCTACTCACAAAACTGGAAATGTTTTATGATTTGATGTACTGCTCATCAGCTGGACCCTTTTACGTGACCAATTAGTCGTATTGTGGATGGGGCTAGATCAAAACTGTGTCGAAAGAATGGTGCGGTGAAAAATCACATAGTGTGGACACCAGAAAACAGGTGTGGTCCAAAACCATGCTAATATAAATAAACCAACTCCAAAATCACACACACTGTAATGTCAGTGCAGTTTTTGACCGCACCATTCTTCCAACACAGTTTTCACCAGATACCTTGTGGACTACCTCCTGTTCCTTATGGACACAGGCCTCAGGTACTCCTCAATAAAGGTTCACTTGGCTACAGTGTCAGCCTTCACACCATCACTGACGGCAGAATGTGTGGCCCAGCTTGAGGTTTCTTGCAGGTTCATCAGAAGTATTCTACTTCTGCACCCCTAGTCCATTATCCAGTTCCAAGGTAGGACTTTAATTTGGTTCTGGAGATCCTTACTGCACTGCCCTTTGAGCCTACTGCTGCTGCTTGTGAGCTGCACTTCCTGTCTTGGAAGACATTGTTCCTCATGGCTATGATGTCTGTTTGACGTATTTCTGAACTGCAAGCTCTGTCTGAGGAGCTTCCTTATCTTGTTTTCCACAAGGATCAGGTTACCTTGTTCATGTAAATGTTTATTTGTTCAGCATAAAGCCATTACAAAATGTATTAAAATAAATAAGACAGTAGTTTAAATAAATACATTCATTGGGATATACAAAATTTCCATATCTGTAGATAGTAATAGTCCATATACAGAAACATCATTAAACACAATCCTATAGCTTTATAAACTTTAAAAAGTGTATGTGTCTTGTCAACACCTGTGTGCCGTTGGATGTAAACAATTTCATTAATAATTGGTCGGTGGGGAGTCCAAGGTCACTCAAAAGGGGGCCTAACCAGAAAGATCTATATTTCTGATATAATGAACATATTAACGTAACATATTTTAGGTTGTCCACCATCATTAGATTACACATACTTTTATCATTTTCTACTCCCTTCCATTTCTGTGCATACTGAACACAATGAGAGTTATAGAGCTCCATTCTAAATCTAGTTATAATTCTTCTAGAATCTGGACACACCAGTATCAATAAGTATGATTCTATAGTATGGAATAATTTCAATTTTTTGAACCATGTAAAATTTTTGTAAGATTGAATCTGCTCCATATCTTTACTTTTAAAAGCATTCCGAACTCTTTTCGTCACCTGAAATTTTATGTCTCTAAAGGGAAGGGAGTGGATTTGATATAACAGATGGCCCTACCCCAATGAATATAAACATATTGCTATACTGTACAATATATACTTGGAGATTTATAACCTGGAGTCATATAATCAATCTCCTCCTCTAAACACATTCTCGGAATCCTGTGTTCTGGACACAGAAACAGTTTGAGTAAGAATAGTATTTTCCTTTCCACAATATAAGCTTCAATTGGAAGCTGACCCAATTCTGCTCTTGCTACTGGGGCTGGGACCGACTGTGGTATCTTAAGAATGTATCTAAAAACTTATTTTGTTTTGCCATTGTCATGGTTCATAAGACTCCCTTACCTTTTTTCTCTCCTAGGGACCCTGTCAGGGTCTCCTCCCCTTTGACCATTCTATCGTTCTGCTTGGCAGCATTTCACCAGTATACTTGCCATCTGTTACTCATGTCTCGTATCCTTATTAATCTCTACCTTGCACAGCAACTTGTTGATAACCAAGACTGTAACCAGCATTCTAACCCTTGTATACTTGATATGTGGTACCTAATTTTGTCTTGTTCTTTGTATTTGAACTTGTATTGTTATCCCGGGTCGCCCCTGAAAAAGGGACCTTCGGGGCTCAGTGGACCTACCCTGTTACCAAACTTTAATAAATAAATAAATAAATTGTACTTCTAACTGCTTGGGAACTATTATTGCCCACATTTCTGAGGCATAAAGCAAGCTTGAACACACCTTAGCCTCCATAGTCCTCAATAGACATCTCACTGATCCATTTCCCATCTGGGCTGAGAATCTTTTAAAGGCATTAAAGGCAGTAATTGCATTGTGTTTTACATTATCTTGACGAATGTTCCAACAAGTGGACTGGGAAAAATGTACACTTTGATATGAGTATGTTTTTACTGTGTCAATTTTGTATTTATTAATAAAAAAGTATAGGTGTTCTCCTTTGCCTATTGCCAAAAATCAGCATTTGAGTTTTGTTAATGTTGATAACTAGTTTATTATTACTACAAAGTGTAGAGAATAGGGTTACTTTCCGCTGTAGACCCAAAAATGACGTTGATAAAAGAACAAGATCATCTGTGAAGGCCAGCAGTGATATTTTTTGTGTCTAATAGCAGGAGAATGAAAATCAGGGTGTTCCATTTGTTCTATAATTGTATTAATATACAAATTAAATAATAAAGGGGCCAAAAGGCAGCCCTGCCTAACACCAAGATTAGTTTTGATCTCAGGGGTAAACTCTCCCTTTTGATTAATTTTGACCTTTTGCAAGTGTCTTTATGCAGCCTAATCAACGTGTCTAAAAGAACAGGGTTTATTTTATAGGATTGTGACTTCTCCCATGGAAGGGTACAGCTAACTAAATCAAAAGCAGACTTTAGATCAACAAAGCAGCAGTACAGACGTGATTTCTTTATCTTGACATATTTCCAAATCAAGTGTGTCAAGGCATAGCAGTGCCGTACCGTTGCTCTGTATGGTCTAAAGCCATTTTGATATTCACTCATGATGCCCGATTCCTCAGCCCATACCTGAAGTCTGTCCAATAGTATACGAAAAAATGTTTTTTGAAAAGTGTCAATAAGACTTATAGGTCTATACATTGAGGGATCCATCGGACTACCCTTTTTTTTGTATATTGGGCATATAATACTGCCTTTCCAGCTAGATGGAATATCTGAGCCCTGTAGAATCTTATTAAAGAAAATATGCAACAATGGAATCCACCATTCAGAGTTGTATTTGTATAACTCTGCCACTATATGGTCTGGACCTGGAGCTTTGTTATCCTTTACTCGTGATAAGGCATTAAATATTTCCTCTTTAGTTATGTGAATTGACCTAGGATAATACTGTGGTGACTCATATTTCCCTCCAGTTTCCTCATTAGGGGGAATAAAACAAGGACTCAAAGTAAACTGCCCATGTATCGGATGGTACTTAAGCCTCTATGCCATCAGTAGATTGTTGGTAGCCTTGGCTCACTAGGAGCCAAGGTTAACCTGGTGTACCAATCCTCAGTTTCTGCTGAAGGCTGTCTCATAGCTAACACTAAATCAGACTATTGGGAACATAATCTGCGCATGCTTGACGGCCGTCAGAAGATGCATTGGTACAATGGTCATACTAAGAATTGGAGAAAATCCTCTCAGCTGTTTGTGGCTTTCACCCCCAGGATCATGGGCTACCCTGTTTCTAAGCAAGGCCTTTCCAAATGGATGGCCTGCTGCATTAAATTTCTGTCACCAGAAGAGTGGTAAGCAGCTTCCTTGTTCTGTCTGTGCTCACTCCACCCATGGAGTGGCTTCTTTCATGGCTTGTTTTCACAAAGTGTCTGTTGCTGACACCTGTGCTGCTGCCATTTGAAGTACTGTTCATACATTCACTAAATGTTTGGACATCATCTCTCATAGACGTGCTAGATCTGGCCTTACTGCCCTGCAAGGCCTCCTTGCTCAAGGTATTTAGGTCCTTTCAACCTCCTTCAGTGCTTTGATACTGCTTAGGAATTGCTCCATGATGTGGCTTAATGGAGGGAGATATCATCAAGGAAGATAGAATAGTAACTTACTGCAACAGTAGATCTTTGAGATACTCTCCTCCATTCAGCCTCAGCTCTCCCCTTCCTCCTTCCTCTTTCTTTGGGTAGCAGGTGGTTAATCTGACTGCTCTTGCAAGTTGGTTCTCCTCTTGTGTCCTGTTCTGACATTGCACTATTCAGGTTTCCATATCCTCTGTTGTGTGCCTGGGTTGGTCCTGGTTGCTTTGAACCCTGTCAGTGCGATGATCCTCTGAGCTTGTCTCCTCTGATGGGGGACTAAGCATGGTGGGGCCACCTACATTATTTAGGCAGAGATGATGCACATCGATACAGGTAGACCCAGCTAGCAGAAGTTTCTGGGTGGTCCTTATGTCGATGGCTGTCAGTTCCATGACGTGGCTCAATGGAAGACAGTCTCTCATTCTTTCAAAGATGTACTGTTACAGTAAGTAACTATTCTTTTTTTTTTTTCCTTACACAGGATTCACAGAAGCATTCCCCACCCCTCCTCCCAAGTAAAAGACAAAAACCTTGCCATTTCTTTGCTGTGTTCTATGGTCAAAATTAAATTTACAGACATTTACAAATGAAAAGGTACCACATTCGGTAGTGGGTGTTTAGTAAGCATCTGGGTATGGGGTGAATGAGGAATTAAACATTGCATGGCCTTTGAACTTGCTGAACAACTGTCCGGAATGTGCACAGCAAGACTTTGGAATGTGCACAACAATTTAGAATGTGCACAACGGGGATTTTGAGCAGGATGATTTTTATACAGAACAAAGGTTAACCATGTACTATATACTATATTACAGGCAAACAGCAGCAATAACTGTAAGAGCACATAGGGGCTGTTTTGATTTTCCTTGGGTGGAGATACAGACGAGGCACACTGATACGTCCTGTGTAGAATGAAATATGTGTCTGTATCTTCTGTTCTTAGTCTTTGAAGATTGTGTGAGCGGTCCTTTGGCACCATGCATTCTTTTGTAAAGCAAAACCAGCCTAAATGTTTGTGGTGATTTGCATACACACTCCATGATGCTTTCATCTATGCAGTTATGGGTGATTTTGTATTACTTGTAACGTACAGTGAAATAAATAGTGACAAAAATGTTGTTAGTGGAATATAGTATAATAACATATTTTAACAATAAAGGCCACAGAGTAAGGTATTGTAGCAGGAACAATACTAAGCAGAAGTAGGGAATCAAAGTACAATATGCATCGATTGGTATGTAAAGCTAATGTGTCTTGACTAACATATTTATCTGGGGAACCATTAGATACCAGGGACCATTACGAGCATGCTAGAGATGGGGGTGCACGTAGCAGAGTGCATGTTGCATTACCTCATAGCGCCATGAAATACTGATTTTGTTTCCTTGTCCTTGCTGGACTGTCACTATTGATGTCTCACATTTGTTCCTGTTTACCTTCTGTAAAGTACTTTTTTTACTCTGTATTTTTTGGAATGCCTCTATTCCCCGGGTCGCCCCTGAAAAAGGGACATGTCTGTCCCAGTTGGCCCACCCAGTCATCAAAATTCGAATAAATAAATAAATACATTTCTGCAAGCTCTTACAGTGAT
Organism: Neoceratodus forsteri; assembly: GCA_016271365.2. NCBI lineage: Eukaryota > Metazoa > Chordata > Ceratodontiformes > Ceratodontidae > Neoceratodus > Neoceratodus forsteri. Next base: position 618,417,639 of record CM028133.1, read on the forward strand.
TTTAATGGATGCTATACATCTAGATCAAAACTTTGCATTGTGCCTCACTTGCAAGTGGACTGTTTCACTGTGCATTGCAATTGTATATTGTGATGCAACCAACTGCAATTGAGAAGCGCACACCTGTTGTGCCTGTGAGTGTTGTGTGTTGCATCTTGTAGGAAAACTTGCCATGGGAGGTTGTCAACAGTGATTCAGTCCAGTAGAAAGGTTATGGCAGTCTCTACTGGCAGAATGGAGAGTCTCAATGACATTCATGCAGGAAGCTTAAAATTGCACTATAGTATCCCTGTCAGCACACTACACCATGACTTGGTTTTACTCGATAAAATATGAGCAGACGTTTGGGAGAAAATAGCCTGGTGCAGTCTGCCTAACAAACTAAAGTATCTCATCAGATCTCTAGCACTGCAGAAGAAAAATATGCTGTTAGAAAATGCCATGGGTCCCATAACTGGCAGAGAAAACTATCTGTGTGCTTGCTGTCTCCATGGTGTCTCCATGGTGACAGGAACATCTTAGGGTTCTGATGGAACTATCAGACCATATCCTGGGAGAGACCCACTTACCTACAAATTGGCTTAGTTAGGGTGTGCCTCTGTTCCCACATGATGTGGTAGACTTCCCCTAAGGTAACAGCTTGACAAACTAAGACACACCAGGCATGCTTGGTGGAGGGGCTGTTATTATGTGTGTGAGTTGGCTGCCACCATGCAAGTGAACTGGCTGGCTATGACTGCGGGTGTGGGCTGGCTGACACCAGGAGTTGCATTTGCAAATCTTTGAGAGCTTAATATTCAAATTGGTGAATGCCATTTTTCTCTGTTCTCTGGGACCACACACCTCCCTTGAGACTTATGTACCCAGCAGCGTTCTGGAGAGAGGACTGCATCTGGCAGGACATACCACCAACTCACTACTAGGAGCTGCTATTTCAGCAGCACAGCACAACCCACCCATTCAGGAGGAGAGCATCCAGTAGACACTTTGTAGTCCTCCCTTCTTGCCCCATGTTTCTGTCTTGTGGTGCAAACGCTGGTTATCAACATGCCACAGTGAGCCCCCACTGCTCGGTGCCATGAAGTTGGCAAAAATGATGCTTTCACTCTATCTGTATCAGTCTTAGGTAGCAGTAATGTTGTTTATTTACATATTTATTTACATTTTTGTTAACCGGTTAGGTACACTACACCAAAGGCCTTTTTTTTTCAGGCATGACCCAGGTTCATCAATGTATACCTTTGATATAAATATATTAGTTAAACTATGGACATAAAATAGCTGTATTTACATAATATGTAATTATGTAAAAAATAAAATGTAATCAAACACACTGGCAAACTGATAAGCTTGAGAAATATGATTTAAATGTGGCCTTAAAACAAATGAGAGTTGCTACAGACAGGGTCAGATGGGAGGGAATTCCAGAAATAAGAAGCAATATCTATATAAGGAATAATGTATGGCTGACCATAAACAACAAGCCTGTGTTTCCATGGAGATGCAGAAATAACAGCATATGGACCTCGTGAGCAAAGCTCAAGAGATCCATGCTGTCATCTCAACCCCAAGATGGAAACACAAGATGAGTTGTGTATGGTCACTCATATTTTATTTTTTATAGTATATGGTTCTGTAGAGGGAAGTAATGAGCTGGAGCAGTAAGTGATGCTCAGCACCAGTACAGAGAGAGAGAGAGAGAGAGTGTTCAGTGAAAATTAAGTGTGTGGCCTGTCAGGAGTCAGAGAGAGAGCAGGGAGCGTTCAGTGAAAATTAAAGCGGGCTGGCAGATGGGAGTCAGTGCAAGCAGAATCACAACTGTACTTGTTGATAGAATGTATATATATTTAGAACATGTATAACAACTTTTAGAACATGCATAACAACTTTTAGAATGTGTATAACAATTTCTGAGTAGCCACTGGTTTCCATACATAATAAGCCCCAACCATACACTATAAAATATGTTTGCATCATTTTCTGCACTGCCAGTGGTTCAGCAAACAAAGATTTACTGTCAGATCTCAAAGTTTTTGCAACTGGTAATGGTTGTAGGATATAGGGTATTGAATAAACTCCTGGGTTTTTGTGACTAAAGTAACCTGAAAACTAAACATCCAAGATCATAGGAATGCTGAAAAGTAAAAGCCAGGCCAGGCTGGTATATAAGAAACTATAGCTGAACTGGGGGAAGAGCAGAACAGACCTACAGTACAGATAATAATACAGTATAAACAATGTCACATTTCTGGATATTATAAATAAGAGTATTGTAATACTTCGGTGAATAATAGATTCATTTTAGACAATATTTCCTGTGCAATAGCCAACTTGGTATGTTCAGTTTTTAAGTTACCGATTGTACAATTTACATTAAATCACCCATTTTAACGCTTTTTCCCTAGAATAACAAAACAAATACGCAGATTTAAAAGTTGAAACATTTAGATTCACTAGATATTGGCCCAGAAGGCATGGGGTCATATTGCCTAAAACAAAAACAGCACTGCAATAGATGCCACAGGCAAAATGGCGTGAGCTGAAATAAGGTCGGGTAAAACACCAACCTACACAAACAGCGCATGCCGCTCTCTATAGTGACCTTTCTTGTGTTTTTATGACATTTATGTTTAAGTAACATCTCACAAAATACTGCATGACAAAAGGGCTTAACTGCCTTTGACTTACTTTGTTCCTTGCAGTGTACTACAGCATTGTGCATTATACTGTAGCATTACCGTGCTGCATCCTGGCTGGTGCCACTGTAGATGTCTTCATCTTGCTATTAAATATGTATTTTTCAATATTATTCAGAATCAAAATGCTAAACACAGCCTAGCATAGCAATTATCAGATAACTATTATGTAGTAACTTAAAATAACCATAAAGAAAAGCATACTTATTCCCTTTAACAACTGGCCCATTTTGCTGCTGGGATGTTACTTGTCAGGAAACTTTCCTCTCTCTGCTGTGTTAACAGCCACAGCTATAACAGTACAGGAGTTTGCAAAATGCTAAAAACATTCTGTCTTGTCCTTTAGGCCGATGTTGGATGGATGCCCTGGAGCTGGCCCTACGTTGTTCCAGCCTGTTTAAGCTCAGCTCTTCCAAACAAGGGAAAGATGAGGATCTAAACTGCTCTTCAGATCCTTCCCACCTAGGATTATATGGTCTACTTAATTCATCCACCATCTCTGAGCAGGAGCTGTTCCAGTAAGAACTTTTCAAATCATAAATCCACAAGGCTTTGTATGCACCTCCTTCCCATTCCACTTTCTTTTACTTTTCATTTTAATTTGAAACTACTTTCTTGTTGCAGTGCAAAATATATAGACCAGCCTTGCCAATGTATTTTACTTGATATTTTGAAATAATTTTAATAGGTGAAACTTTGTGAGTAAAGAAAGTTATATATTTGTAATATTTTACTTTTTCTTCATCTTGATGGTGTAGCGTACAACTTATGACTAAAATATTCACAAGACTTTCCAAGAATGGATATATTCTGATCTAAACCACAGTCACAGAAGAAATCTTGTATCAGATTTGCCCATAAAGGAAAATACAAAAGACCTTTCTAGGGTCTTGGCGCCACCAATTCAAATTGAATAAAATGGGCAAGCCAGACACCCGCACCATATTTCATGGTAGTACATAGTAATTTAAGATCAGAAGGAATTCTAAAGCTATCATGTCCACACCTGCCCAAATCATTAGCATGAATAAGATAAGTCTGCTGTGCTAACATACCAGTTCACAAGGAGTCCATACCGCCTCTACTACCTAGAATACCGTGTGGTTCCCTTGGTAAGTGTCACAGAGTCACCACCTGGCAACTGGCTCAACACACTTCACTAGTGCTGCTGCCAGCCTGGTGCACATTTATCATTAAGCTGTTCCCTTCTCCTCTTTGCTTATGCCCTTATTCTCACAGCACAAGGTATGGATGTAGGATCTCCAGTTCACTTCAGGCATTCCAGAGCATGCTCATGTATCAAATGCTGTATCACTTTAACTCATTATGTGCTCTCCGAGATGGAACATACTGTTGCCAGTAAAATTAATTATCTGTATCTTTTGAAAACACTTCAGAGTTGTAGATTAACTAAATTAAATGTATTTAATAGCTGCACAATGTATGAGATATACAAGTAACAAATGGAAAATACAGTACACACTACAGAACTCAAAATAGAGATGTTTTAGATTAAAGGATTGCATAGAACAGAAAAATCCTGAAGTTGAAATTCTTACCACAAAGTATATACTCAACAACAGGACAACATAGCAAGTTGGGAACATGCCTTCCTCGTAGATGCAGGATGGGACTGTGGACACTCAGCTGTCCTAGCCTCCTTCTCCCTGGCCAACTCTCACCCTCTCCTCTCTCTCCGACTACTTTTCAAGGCTGTTTTCCTTTTGACTGTCTTTTCCTCTGTAGACCCTCCCCTCCCCTTCCCCTGAGTCATGACTAATAATGAGCTTCAGCAGTGTGTTTCTTACCTAGTTACCAATTTTTAAATAAATAATACACAGCGCCCTTTCTGATCCCTGGCCTAACTGACTTTAATTGACAACTTTTTGGGATATAGGACTTTCATTCCCACAGTTCCACAGCAGTTTAGCATCCCTGCTTTCTGGGTACCACAGATCCCAGAGTCTGTCTAGAGCGAAGTAAGCCCTCCCTTGGGAGAACCACCTTCCCCTGTGGGAGATTCTGGAAGGTTGCATACCTAAAATCTGTTTAACCTTTAGCTTGACAATAGGCCTCTCAAAGTAATAACAATGTGCATTTTATTAGGCTAGTTATCAACCCGCCTCTTTCATATTTGAGCAACTGCTGGCTAGTGTTTTCACTTTGTGCTACAGTGGAGTCTGCATCACTGGGGTCTACATGTTTAGTTCCCTTTGTCTAATAAACAACTGCTTGATGGCTTACACATCAAGACACTGAAGACCAGTGACTAGGTACTTGCAGTTGCCTCTCCCACCCTGGCCACCTAGCCTGTGGAATCTTCCAGTATCTGACAAAATCAGCACATTATGATGACTACACACAAAAGCATTTAGCTAATAATCAGCTAGAGAAAATAATTGTATATGCATCTGATGGGAGAACTCCATTACAGTGAGCATAAAGTTGTCCAGGCTCACCTTGATGGCCTGTTCTGTCTTCCTGTCTACTGACCACTAAACAGATAGAATATATATCATATATCATTTATTATTTGTATCATTTTATAATTATTTATCCTGAATAGTCCATCTGTAGTGACGTTGAGAATCAGGACCTTAATTAAAACTGAAAAAAGGATGTGGTTCTCCTTTACTGTAAAACCAACAGAATCTTGCAAAGCCAGACTTCCACAATATGCCAGATGAAATAGATGTAGAGAGTTGTAGAACCAGCTAATTTTGACAGAGGCACTCCAAATGCAGTCACTTGGTAAGCATTCAGCCTAATTAGGCTAAGCTTATTTTCATTTTTTTTTATTAATTTCCTAAACCTGCTACTGGCAATACCACTCACTAAATCTCCCAGAGAGCATGTCTTCCCTCCCATAAATATCTTGCTCTTTCCTGTCCCTTCTCCCACCAGACCTCTTCCTTCCTAGAGCAAGAGCCCCTTTCAAACACCTTCCTAACTGGTTGACTGAGCAGGGCATAGTTCTTAAGTAACCCTGCTAACTCAGTTGGTAATAACAGCAGTGACTTGCGCTATAAACATGCCACTATCTCAGTAATGGAGAGGCACACTAGAGGGGGTCTCACTGAACAAATACCAGCAGCACAGACAGGAATGAGTAATGGTAGCTCATCACTCTATCCAATCTATATAATGTTTAGACAAAACAACAAGGGGTTGTTTGTGCTCTTAGCAGAGAAACTGAGTTTTTATTTGGTCGTACTCAGTTCCTAAATCTCCTCAAAGTTACCTAGGTGCCTTCTCTTTTAGGGAAAATTATCAAAGCATTTGCAGTGGTCCACCGTGGTGGTAACTGAGCTGAACAGTACTCTATTAGTTATCTAAGTGAACTTAGACACACAGTTTCAGTATTCAGTGTTGTTTTTTACTTCCAAACATTTTAAACAACAGCTACAGTGCTAGGATCATGCTCAACAGTACAACTAAGTCAAACTGTAAAAAGGAAAAGTTCAGGAAAAGTTCCTACATCTCTTCGTTTTATAAATGTTCATGTTCTTGGCTCAATTGTCTAAATCCCTTTTCTTGTGTCGAGTTAGGATGTTTAAATCTTAGTTGGGACTTTGAACAAGCATCAGGTCGATTCTATTTCATGTTTTCTAAAACTTTTTCATTTCTCCATTTACCGGTATCCATTTTAGTATTCTGGGCTTGCCATGACATGGTATAGACCACTAAGCAGCTAACGTTTTGATGCGATAACGTCTTCCTCAAAGCTTAAGGAAGATGTTGTCTTGTCAAAATGTCAGCTGCATAGTGATCTATACCATGTCATGGCATGTTCAACTAAGATTTAACCATCCTAGCTCGACACAAGAAAAGGGATTTAGGCAACTGAGCCAAGAAAACAAAAATTTATAAAATGAAGGGACATAAGAACTTTTCCTGAACTTTTTCTTTTTACTGTTTGACTTTGTTGCACTGTTGAGCACAAACCTAGTACTGTAACTGTTGCTTAAAATGTTTGGAAGTAAAAACAACACACTGAATGCTGAAACTGTGTGTTCGAGTTCTCTTAGATGACTAATAGAGTGCTATTCAGCTCAGTAACTGCCACAGTGGGCCACTGCATAATCTGCATAATGTATTTGAACTCATCACATGCTAGTGACCAAGTCTCTCTGTTAACTAAAGATCCATTAGTGGCTCCTCCCTTTGTGGAGTGCAACTGCTCTTGATTCATATACCAGATGGCAGGCACCCACTGAGGGCCCCAAAGAGACATGCAGTCTCAGCCATAAGCTGCCTGTGCATTTTCTCCTCCCTGTTTTGGACTGGGACAGACCCCAAGACTTTTCAGAAGCCCCCTTCAAGCCCCCCCCCCCCACAGTGCTGTCATTTCCTCTCCCTGCCTTATCTCTCAAGTTTTCACAGGCTCCCCCTTTATATCCCAGTGACCAAACCAAGTAGGGACCGGTCTCACAGCATGGAGTACCCACCTAAATACACCAGTAACCCCAAATGGGGGTAGGATTGCATCAGCCAAGATTATTTGAATCCTTTATATAAACAACTGGGGTGAGATATTCAAGACATTTTCACAAGCAATCTGGTTGCTTATAAACAATTTAAAATAATTTTTTGGGAGCAGGAAATGCTGACTCTGAATTTGTAGGGGTGTCAACAGAATTTGAAATAGTGATTAATTCTGGCGATGCCTCTAGAAATTTTGAGCAGGCATTTTTTCTACCCCAAAAAAAGTGTTTTAAAATTTGCATGTGCCACCAGAGAGCATGTGTAATTTTTTTTATCTGGTCCATAACTAATGTTATATTGCTTTTTATGTTTTACTTTTCGAAGGCTCAATGAGTCTGTACTAGAAAACAATCACCTGGAGAATGATATTTACTCTGACAAATCAGAGAAAGATAATCTGGAGGAGTCAGAGAATGAAGTTCATGAAAACAACAGAAAGACTGAGGAGAGTGAAAGCGAGCTGTCTGAAATCCAAGGGGACCTCTCTGCATACACACAAGGGACTACCTATGTAGAACAAAGCCATGAAGAACTGGGGGAGGTAAGAAACAGCTGTCCTGAATAGTCCATTATGTTGCTGACTGACTGTGGAGAAATACCTTGGCCAGGATAAATCTGGATACTTGGAAAACCGATAAGTGGTTGCTGGTAATTACAAAAACATGGGGGAACAACACTGTGTTATAACACTGACATACTGTATCTAGGTCATAGATGTGGCAGCATCTCAATGTTAAGTTAAAAGTCTCGTAGTTCCAGTGATGGGGTTCATTTTAGAAGCCGACACACTGGAAATTGCAGATTTTTTTTTAATCTAGAAAATTACTTTATCTTCCTCAAGGTCTACTCTTAGATAGTAATCACATACACTGACAAGGCCTAGTTGCAACTGTTGTCTTGACTAATGTATTCGGAAATCCAAATGCAAGGCATCAAGGGTATGCACATCCTTGTGCACGTGAGGCTAGGAAGGCTTCTACAGAAGAGACATTGCCTTTTAAACAGGTTTGTACATCTGAGCCAGTATAGGCTGAGAATGACAAAGTGATTACACCTGTTTTATCCACTTGGGACATTTCAGTTTATTGCAGTCATCATCTCAGCCAGTTTCCATTTCCAAGTCAGAACCGCTAGGCAGAGGTTGTTTAGAACACTCAACGTGAGCATTCCACAGAGGCACTTTGTAGAAAGAGTAGTTCATGGGATCTGTAAAAGAATGCTAACAGAGAAGAAATATACAAATATTTGTTTTTGACAAAACAGTGTGAATATTTCTTCTCACCTAGCATCTTTGTACGGATTCCAAGAACCATTCTTCCTGCAAGCTATCTCTTCAGTATGCTCACTCCGCGTGTTCTTAACATCAGTTATTCAAAAACATTAGTTAGCCAAACCTCAAACAAAGCTAACAGAGAATGCAAGGCATAAATGAAACGTGAGTGTCAATGTACAATTCCAGAGGATATTTGGGCATCAGTCTGGGACAATGCATACAGAACTGGCAAAGGTAGTCAAAGCAGATTAATTCAGTTGTATTTTAGATATTGGAGTACTGGTACCATACTTCTGCAGTTCTCAAAAGTATGGGATTTTCTGATAATGGTGAGAACTGGAAATGCTCAGGGTAAATGCTTTATTCAATTATATCCTATGGAACTTCTCCGAAATCACTCAGATTTGGAATAAAATTATAAACGTGTTCCAGCATTTTAAAGGCTCATATTAATCCAGACCCCACATCTTCCATTTGGAAAACAGAAATGGTTATTGGCAGCTACCCAGGATATGAGAATATTATTATTAACAAAGTATTGAGATCCATTGCCCTCTACTATGCAAGACTAGCTCAGCGTCTTTGAGAAATTAGCAGCAAATAAATAAATACATTTCCTGATTATCAACGAGTTAGAATATTTTTTTTTTCAGTTTGGTCCCCTTTTCTGAATGTTATTGGCATTCATGAACAAAATATGTGAGACACTCATTTGAGATTCAATACCCTAATAATTATATTGGAAGTAAACATCTTATTAGATACACAAAACAAAACAGTAATATTATTAAAAGCATGCTAAAATAAAGTTAGAATTGATGTTGCTGTAATGATAGCAGTCCTGCATACCATGCTGGTTTACTTAGCAGCAAACTTTATTGAATGCTTTCCACAGTATATATAGTACGGTACACCACCTAGTGGCACATTGGAGCAACTGCACCCAGTGTCATTTTACTGTTATTCTATTATCAATACATCTCCCCTTTTTTAGATAACTGTACATCTTAAGTAACTAACTAAATTTAGTTCTCCATTAGTGCTGCACAACAATATAACCTTTCCGTATGCATACTACTGTGGTTCAGTAAATTTACCCATCTTAACACATAATATAACTTTAAAGGATATGCTGCTATTATATTCAATATTCTTCAGTCAGTCTTTTTGGTCATTTAATAACTCTAGCACTGCCAGAATGCTGAATGCTTCTCCACCCCTGGCATTGACAGATAGGGGTATGCCCTCATTGCCCTCTGCCTTTATATCCTGAGGTGTTTGTGACATGTCATTTCCTGGCACAATTTGCACTACATTGGGTTCATCTCCCATCAAAGTCTCTGCATCAGGTACTTGATGGAATGTCTCTGGAACTTTAAAGAGACTTACCAGTCTCAGCTGTTGCATCAACTAGTCGGTACCCTACCCTTTGAGCTGATATTGGCCTTGGTACATATGTAAAAAAGAATCAGTCATTAAAAAATGCCATCCTTGTAAATTAGGTACACTGGCTCCTTTGCACTTTCTGGTTTCTGGAGCCTCACACGCTCCACTCCTGCGCTCACTAAACTTGTGACATGATTCTGGGGAGAGCGCAGGGATGAGTGCTATTATAGTCTATGGGTGGCACTGTGGCAGCTTTTTGATTTTTTTTATATTGTAATGGTCAGTTGGTGATAAAACATGGGCAGCAGTTGCCTAACAAGGGCCTTGTTAGTCAACCGGTGCCCACCTTTCATCACCAACTGCCCATTACAATATAAAAAAAAATCAAAAAGCTGCTGCTCATAGACTATAATGGTGCTCGTCCCCATGCTCTCCCTAGCATCACATCACAACTTTAGTGAGTGCGGGGGGTGGAGTGTGGGCAGCCCCAGAAACTGGGAAGTCCAAGGGACCAGGTGGGGCTAATTTTATGAGGGCTGGCATTTTTTAATAACTGAATTCTTTTACATATGCATTGTATCAATATCAGCTCAAGGGGGTAAGGCACCAATCCAGCTGGTGCAAACCCAATTTACTTTAACTTAGTGGGTCTCTTTAAGCAAATGTCTATGGTTATGCCTAAGTACATGTCCATCCATGGTCTAGCCAAACCTTGTATGACTGTGGAGTGGTCTCTCCAATCACCTTTGCCTTTGGTGCCCATACCCCTTCATTCTGAATTATCACTGCATCATGCTCAGTCAGTGAGCATAGAGGTTTAGCTCCCCTAGCATAGTAGATTTCCTGTCTGGTACCTTTCTGACCCATGTCCTGTGGCAAGCCTGCCAGGAAAAATGCATCAGATATTCTTGTCCTCAGCTAGTGTGTCATTAAAAGTTTTTCTGCTGAATAACCACTTTCTAGTGGCGCTGACTACTAGGTCAGTAAAGTTAAATAAGAATCTTCCTTACTGTCCATGACCTTCTTGTGAAGTCTTTCGACAGTTTGCATCATCCTGTTCATTGGATTGAGAACAGTAAGTACTGGAGGTCTTGTGCATGAAGCCATACTGTTTTGCAAACTGTTCAGAGTCGTGGCTACTAAATTGTGGACCATTATCTGAAATCAGGGTAGCCAGTATACCATATCTTGCAAAAATTGAGGTGGCATGCATTATCCTTTGTTTTTCAGAAGTCTCTGGCAGATAGGCTACCTATGGATAACTGGAATAATAGTCCATAATCAGGAGGCAATCTTTCCCTTGCAGTTGAAATAAATTTGCTCTTACCTTCTGACATGACCCTGTTGGTTTGTTCTAAGGAAACAATGGTCCATTTGGTTGAGTGTAGCTGTATTTTTGGCATGTCTCATCATTTTTACCAACTCTTCTATATGCTTGTTCATGTTAGGCCAATAAATCACATCCCTTGCATGCCTTTTACTTTTTTCTATACCCAAATGTCACTCATGCACCAGCTGAATCATCTGTGACCACAGTGTGACAGGCATTACAATTTCCTGTCCTTCAGGCAATACTCCCTTAATTACTGTGAATTAACATAGAAACATAGAAACATAGAAGTTGACGGCAGATAAGGACCGTAAGGCCCATCCAGTCTGCCCATTTCTTTTTCTACCTTATAAATGTGCCTTCGGCCTTTGCTCTGTCAGTGGCCTATCTATTCATAGTCATTTGTATTGCTCCCTTATGCCTATCCCATGCCTATTTGAAGCCCTGCACTGTATTCATAGCCACCACTTCTTGTGGTAAGCCATTCCATGCATCCACCACCCTTTCTGTGAAAAAGAATTTCCTCACATTCCCCCTTAATCGGCCTCCTCTAATCTCATGCTGTGTCCTCTTGTCCTGCTATTTTTCTTATATTTAAACATGTTAGACTCTTTCACCTTGTTAATGCCCTTAAGGTGTTTGAATGCCTCGATCATATCACCTCTCTCCCTCCTTTGCTCAAGGGTATACATATTGAGCTCAGTTAATCTGTCCTCATACGCCTTCTTCAACATTATGTGAATAAGGTGCATGAAGAGCACTAGGCTTCCCCTCCTTTTTAACTCAAGATTACTTTTATTTATCATGATCATACGTATCAAAACAGGTCAGAATAACAAATGTATCTCTGACAATCATTACAAGAAATCCAAAGCTCATCTCAAATATTACAGGTCATAAAAGAAGAACTATAAAACTATACAAAAGGGGACTCAAGATACTAAAATAAGGTAGCAGAAAGAAGGGCAGACTGAAAACAGAAAACCTGTAAGTCCATTTGTGCTAGCAAGCTTGCATTTTAGTATTGCCCTGTCTGTCCATATCAACCAGTTAAAGTTATGTTTCTTAGATCTTTATAAATCATGGTAAAGAAAAATAATAACAGCAAATAAAAGATGGGAATTCAGACATTGCATTAATGTTAGTAACCCTTAGAGTCAAAATTTACATATAAGCAAAATATAACCTAAATCAACCAACAACATGGCATGTGATTCCCCCACACAAACACACTCTCCCCATCTCCATTCCTGTCTGGATCAAACCCAGGGGTCACCTATCTGAGGGCTTGTGTGTTAGATTCCCTTCAGGCCAATGTTCAGCTACTGAGTCTCTTCCAAAGTGTGACCTATAGGCTTCCCCTCTTCAATACTGCTAATTACTTGGTGCAAGATCTTATCTTTTCCTGCTTCCATAGCAATACATTTCCATTTGTCTTCAGAAACTAAGACGTTTGTTACAATAAAGTCTATGTGAATTTCCAGATCACATTCTTTAGTACTGCAAGTTGGACTTTGCAGAAACGATCTAGGAAGAGCATCTGCAACCATTGAATGTTTTCCAGGTATATACATAAAAGTTATGTCATATTTCTGAAGTTTTAGATAAGCCTCAGAATTTTTGGTGGTGCATCACCCAGGCTCTTTTGTGAAATGGCAATAAATGGTTTGTGATCTGTCTCTTGTAATATAGAAAATCCATAAATATATTTATGAAATTTCTCACATCCGAATACTGCTCCAAAGGTCTCATTCTCTATCGGAGCATAGCGCTTTTTCTGCTAGTGTCATGAAGCGTCATGCATGTGCTACAGGCTTCCATATCCCTTGGTGCTCTTGCAGTTAAACTGCACCTAGCCCATCTTTAGTGGCATCTGTGAAGACTAACTTTCTTAGATTGATCATAAAAACACGGTACATGTTCCTTAGTCAGAATGTCTTTTAAGTTGTACCACTCTACTGTGTGTTAGTAGCTCCACTGCCATTCAGTTTTTAATTTTTAGAGGCTTCTTATTGCTGTGGTTTTGACTGTCAAATGTGATACATACTTGTCCAGACGGTGTATTAGACCCATGTGTCTCTGCTGATCCATTTTATTGTTTGGGTTAGGCACTTTCTTACCGCTCTTACCTTTTCCGGATCAGGCTGGATTCCTTCTGGTCTGAGTTTAACTCCTTGGTATGTCAGTTATTGTAACACCATCTGGCATTTTTCATAGGACAGTTTCAACCCTGTTTGTCAAGCCTGCTGCAGAACTTGGATCAGTCTCTGATCATATTCTAGATTTGTTATTCCCCACACTAGGATATCATCCAGAAATACACCTACTCCCTCCATACCTTCAAATAACTGTTGCACTGTATGGTGGAATACTTCTCGGGCTAAGCATATGCCAAAAGGCATGCATATGAAGCAATGTTTGCAAAATGGTGTATTAAAAGTTCACAGCTCTGCACTTTCCTTGTCCAGAGAAATTTGATTGAAACCCAATGATTCATTCAGTTTAGAAAAGAATGCAGCACTTGTAATGTCAGACCCAGTGGGCAAATGGTAATGCTCTGGTTTTATCCACCTATTCCAGTCTTTTGGATCAGTGTAAAGCCTCAAAGCACCATTTCTTTTTTCCACTTTGACTATGGAGTTAACTTAGTCTGTAGGCTCTTCTGTCTTTTTACTATGCCCAAGGTGATCAGTCTGTCTAGTTCCTTGTGCAGTCTTTTCCTTCAGTGCTGCTGGTGCTTGCCTTGTAGATTGAATTACTGGCTCTGCATTATCTTTAAGCTGTATTTTGTACTGTACTGGTAAACACCCAATGCTATTGAAAACATCTGCAAACTGTTTTGCTACATTTCCTATTATTTCAGCATTGAACAGTATCTCTGTACTGGCTGGGCTTACGGCTGGTGTAATTACATCAGTATTTATTACTGGGATGCATTTTAACAAATCAATTTTTTTCACATTTTTAGACCTAAGACAGGCTGTCTCTTCCCTTCCACAATAATAAAAAAGTACATCAGTGGACTGTCCCTTAAAAGTTACTTTGGCTCTACACATACCTTTGGTAGGGATTGGCTCATTATTGTAAGCACGTAATGAAACTAGCTTCTGGAAAATTCTTGTTTTTTCTTTAAGCTGCCTGAAGTAAGACACTGGCAAAATTTTCACCTGTGTCCCAGTGTTCAACGTACAAGGAATAATAGATCTATTAACTTAAGAATCTCATTCATCTTTGGTGCAATTTTCAGCTCCCGCCGCTAAAATAAACAGATCTTCTCCCTCACTGGAGTCATCTGCCATATCTTGCTGGCTCACTAGCTGAATTTTTGATTTGAAAAATTATTGTTTCACAAAATGGTCCTTCCAACCTCATTTAAAAAAGTTTGTTTGAAAGCCGGACAGGTTTATCGTTCATGTTTATTTCCACATCTTCCACATCATGATGACCCACTGAATGTTCAGTGAAGCTTTCCCCTTGCCAGGTAGTCTCTGTTTGGCTTTGTCTGAGACCCTGTGTACAACACTGACTGCAGTCTCACCTTTTTACCGAAGGTTTCCACGTGCAGTCTTTATGTTTCTGAGGCTTGGGATATCTGGACAGCTTTCGCTAAAGTCAAATAATTTTCTCTGAGGAGATGAGCATGAACTCTGTTACTACAGAAGCCAAATGTAATTTGATTTCTTATCAAGGCACCTAAAGATCCAGTATTGTATGACTGACTCTTCAAATGTAAATCAGTAACATATTGCTCAGTAGATTCTATTTCTTTTTGAAACTGAGATCTGAAATCATACCTTTCATATGTTTCATTTTTTTGCGGTGTACAGTAAGATTCAAATTTTCTCATCACAGCAGAGTAGTTGCCTTCTTCTTGTCCTGTGAATGCAAAGGTATTGTAGACTTCTAGAGCTGCACGACCTGCTACTGTTAACAGTAATCCGATCCTCTGCCAGTCTCTTTTGTCTTCTGCTCCAGTTGCTGTGATATAGAACCCAAAACTTTAAGGGTTCTCCAGTGCTCATACACATTCCCTGTTAAGGTTAGTTCACTTGGTTGCCAAACTGCATCCGCATTGTCACCAGATGGTAATGGAGTCTAACTCCTGGTACCATGTAATGACAGCAGTCCTGCACTCTATGCAGGTCTGCTCAACAACCACCTTTATTTAATGCTTTCCACAGTAAATATAGCACAGCACACCACCTAGTGGCACATTGGAGCAGCAGCACCCAGTGTCATTTTACAGTTAGTCTATTATCAGTACAACTGTGACCATAGGTTTCCTTAAGAAATTATCTATAAAGATAAAATAGGCAAAGCTAGTGAAGAGGTAGACAAAATGGTGTTGATGGGGAGAAAGAAACACAGTAGGTGTGAAAGACCTCAGAAGCTCTCAAAAGTTTATTGAGTTTTCAGAATTTTACAATACAGGAAGACAGTAAGGTTTATCATTAACCTAGCTGGGGCTCAGAACCTCACCCCTTGGAAGTACAGTTCTGTGTTTGGATGCAATCTTTTAAACAGTCACGATAAAAAGGTGAAGCACTTGAAGTGCTCAACAGTCTAATTGACTAATCTAGTAAGTCATTCATGTTTGTGCATGAAGAGATGAGGGAGTCAGGAGTGTAAGTATAGAATCAGACCCCATCTTAGAGATCCTTTGCTTAGTATGTGATAAGAAACAGGAATTTTACAGTGTAAAAGGTTCAAATAGGGTTCCCATGTAGCCATATCTTTGTCTAGCCTATGGGTTAGGAGTGGTGCACTCTCGCAAAGCTGGCAGCCTTGACCAATTCTGAGAGACATTCAGAGGTCTTTGATGGTTTGCTGGGTTCTCCAGTATCATAGTATGGTCCACTTTGCTGTGACCAGCACACTGAGAAACCAGCCTTTAAGCTGGTAGGGTAGTTTTGCTGACCCATCTTAAGTGTCTACATGCCCAGTCATGACTAACAGGCCTGTTAGGTGAATTGTCTTGTCTGTGACCTCACTGCACACTTGCTGAACCCCTTGCCAGAAGTGTTGCATTTTCTTGGAAGTCCATAGCAGGTGAGTTAAGGATCCCCTCTCCTGTTCACACCTCCAGCAGTAATAGTCTGTTGGGGTTAGGCCCCACTTAGGCAGTTTTGATAGTGTTCTGTGCCACTAGTGGAGCACTTTAAACTGCGTAAAGTGGTTTCATGTATCTTTAGTGGCTGAGCAGAGTCTGATCCAATGTCTGCTCCAGTCCTGCTATGTCAGCTCACAACCCAGTTCATTGGCCCATCTTAGCCTTAATGGTTATGTGGTATCTGGCTCCAGTTCCAGCAGCTTTTTGTAAATAAGGGTACTTTTTGGCCTGTTCCAAGAGGATGGATGTAGGACTGTCTCCAGGTCGCTAGCCTCCCATGGTTTGAGTTGTGGACCTAGTATATCCTTCAAGGCATGCTGTATCAGTAGATACTGCCAGTGCTGACTTTTAGTGAGGGCAAAGTCATCTTGCAGCTGGCCCAATGATTTAAGGGGCCCGGAGGTGGGAGTGATTAGTTGACCTAACCAATAAATACCTTTGGAAGCCCAGCTGTGGCAGATTATTAAGCATCTTCCAATTGTGAGGCCTTTGCTGTTCCAGAGAGGGAAACTCTCAAATTTCTGAGCATAGTAAGAAGGCTAAAAGGTGACAAGTGTGGGGGAAAGAGACAGGGAAACTGAGAGAAAATGAAAATGGTTATTCACAAATGGCTGAAATGCCTATGTAAGTATGTCCACATGTGTCCCGAATAGATGTATGTATAGGCTGTGTAGTAACTTAAAGTTGGATGGGACTCTAGGTCCTGTTTATGAAATGGGCCCATCATGTCCACCCCATTTCATAAGCAGGTATGAACATGTATGCTGTGCATTAATGTACTAATTTAAGAGTTCCCTACCTGCTCTACTATCCAAGGCACTTGGTAATTACCTTGGTAAGCAGAAATTACTTTGGAGACCTGTACTGTCTTATATTTACTGTCTCCATCAGTAGGCAGTTCCATATGTTCACCACCCACTTGGAAATTAAGTGCTTATTATGTTTGCTTGCACACATGTGTAAGAAACATAGTGCCACCATACGAGTTTTCGTAGCTGTGCCTCCCCCACTTCCAATGCCCTGCTGCCTTTTGCAGGCACGGCCGCACCATGCCAATGAATGTCGGAGCTGTCTATGACAGCTATTCAGATGCAGTGGTGTACAGTAGAAAGCGAAAAACTGCTGCAATCAGCGGTGGTAACGTGTAGGCAAATTGCAGTATGCAAAGTGCCTATACGTTGACACTGCACTGAAACAACTGTCATAGACAGCTCCATCCCCCCCGTAACAAGTAACATGCTGGGAGCCCACCCCAGCGTGCTCATGTGCTCTCCCCCACACACACACTGTATGGCCGACAGCAGTGCCCAATCCCCATCGGCTCCACTGCACCCCCCCGACAGACTTCCAGGTGCCACGCTGGGAGCCCACCCCAGTATGGCAACAGTCTGTAAGGCCGATGGGGGTGCCCAGTCCCCATCGGCTCTATGGTCCCCCCCAACAGAGTTCCAGGTGCCACGCTGGGAGCCTGCCCCAGCGTGGCAACAGTCCTTAAGGCCAACAGGGTGCCCAATCCCTGTCGGCCCACTACCCCCCAACAGACTTTCAGGTGCCACGCTGGGAGCCCACCCCAGCATGGCAAACAGCTTAGGGCGCACGACGGGGTGCCTAATCCTCCATCGGCTTCATACTTCCCCCAAACACCTTCCAGCTGCCACACTGGGAGCCCAACCCAGCATGGCAAAAGTCCCGGACGCCTTTAATAAAAATGACCTGTAAGAAAAACGGTCCTCACTGACTGTCTTGACCCTCCCCAACCCATGCCCACCCTCTGAGTGCCCCACCTTCCCACACCCCCCACCTTATCTCATACGTACCTCTGGAGGCCGGCATGATGATCTTTGGTGGACTGGGAACACGTCTGCACTCTTCAGAGCTGACCACAAACTGAAGAAATGCCGGTAAGGTGAATAATGGCATAAATAGGGTTTTTTCAACTTTGGTGCATATCGTGGGCATTTTGGGGAATTATTTCACCAAATTTTCAACATGGGGTTCTTGGGACCCCACCTTATGAACTCAGTCACTGTCATTTTGTTATTTGGTCCCGAAAGGTGATTTTGCAGTCACTGCGCAGAACCACCTTTCAGGACTGATTTACAAAGTGACAGTGTCACAGTTCATGAGGTAGGCTCCCAAAAATCCTATGTTGAAAATTTGGTGAAAACATTCCCAAAAATGACAGTTTTATGAGCATGTGTTGTGCAGTTCCTATGCACACTCATAACTTTGAGAATTTGTAATATTTTCACTTCAGATTTTCAACATTGCCATTTTACCACACCTCCTTATGAACAGTACAGCTGCTATTTTTTACATCTCGCTCAAAATGTGTTTTCGCACTGTAGTGCACATCGGTTTGCGAAATCAATGTTCTGGACACATTAAGAAAATCACAGTGACACTGTTCATGAGCAGAGGTGTTAAAATGGCTATGTTGAAAATTTGGTGACAAACATCCATAACATAACTGTGTTACGTGTGTGCATTGCGCAGTGTCAGTGTCAGTGGCTCAGCAGGTAGCACACTTACCTCTGAGGCCAGGGGATCAGAAGGCTGTGGGTTCTATCCCCACACCAGGCACTTGGGTTAATATCCCAATACTGACACTGCAGTGCAGCATGAGGGTGGGGTGCTGCACTCCTGAGGTGCCATCTTTCGGATGAGACATTAAACCGAGGTCCCATCTGCCTGTTCAGGTGGATGTTAAAGATCCCATGGCATTTCTCGAAAAGAGTAGGGAAATTTTTTTATTGAAATAACATCAAGTAACATAGTTTCAAAAAACAGAACTCAAAAGAATAACAAAAAAAAACAGTGTTGAGATCACACAAAATTTTTGAGAAGAAATCAAAAATACCACTCAGCCAAAAAAGAAAATATACCAAAAAATTTAAACAATAAGAGTTATTTTTGAATGTAACATAATAAACTCAAAGTCATTTACTAGTACCACTAACAATTATTTATATTTAATAAACCAAGAAAAACCTTTCCACCAAGTGGTAACTTTTTTAGACGTGTAAATTACTGAATCTGAGCTATACACTTTTTCCATAGCAACTTGTATTAGGCTTCCCACTATCTTGTAAGGCTTCCATCTTTGGTAAAGTAAACACAACAAAAGACCACTAATGTATTTGTAGAATAAAAATTTCCTAGATTATGAAATTGTCCCAAAACTGAGTTTCCATAATTCATGTTTTTTAACCATTTCATGTTCCATTTTAAGGCAAGGTAATTCCAAAGAGATTTAGCATAAGAGCAATGAAATAAAAAATGTTCAGTGGTTTCTTCCTCATTTTTGCAAGCCTCATACGGGTAGTTTCTTTTAGATTTAGCCTTATATTTTGCATTGCCTCTTACGCTAATCCTGCCATAAACCATTAACCACAAGAATTCTCACATGTATAAAGGAATTCTAGGATTATTTAGTTGTTCTAATACCCCTCTATTTTGGGAAGATGGACAGTTTTTAAAACAGGGTGCAGTTGGATGTACTAAAGACATAACTATTGTATATAGCAGAGGCCCTGTATTACTAATAACCATCTGCGTTGTTACCCCCCATTTATACAGTTTTTTTTGCAGCAGGAATAAACCATTGTGGAATAGAAATGTTGCTAGTTAGTTTAGGCAGAATGTTCTGCCATTTGGTAATATACCCTGTTAAGTTTATTTTACTCCAGTAAGAGTATATTTCCTCTTCCAGTATTAAGCAATATTTAACTGAATGAGTAAAAAATAGGGTATAGAAAAATACCACCGGATCTATCATTCCTAGACCCAGTTTTTCTTTTTTGAGATACATATATTGACGTTTAATGGGGTTTAGTCTGTTCCCCTACAGCATTTGAAAAAATACACTATATAATCTTGTTTCCAACTGCTGTGGTGGTGGAAAAATCATGGCAACATATAAAATCATAGGAATGAGAAACTGTTTCATGATCTGGATCCATTTAAGTTTAGCTATCCTCCAACGCCTCCATCTCTGTACTTTAGAATCTACTTTATCTAACACTAAGTCCCAATTGAAAGAGGGAATATTTTGTGCTCCAAAATAAATACCCAATATTTTGAGAGGCTCAGAGGAGAGTGATATCCCTTTGAGACACACCGGAGTCGGACAATCAGTGCCTATAAAGAGCCCTTTGTATTTTAATATATTCAATTTAGAATTAGAAAAAACAGCATAATTGGCCACGGAATCTAGAAAAATAGGAATTTGGGTGTAGTCTGTAAAAAATACACAAATATCATCTGCATATACAGTCATATGGAAAACCATACTCTTGTCTGGGCCTTTAACACCTTTCCATTTAGGGGTATTAGTTAAAAGACGTATTAAGGGGTCCAAAGTAAATATATATATATATATATATATATATATATATATATATATATATAATATATATATATAGAGAGGCTAAGGGGCATCCTTGTCTTACACCTGTTTGTATTGGAATTCCTGGTGTGATATGGTGTCTAATAATAGGATGTATTGCTGCTCCATAGTATAAGGATTTAAGCCAATGTAGTAATTGCTTTGGAATGCCATATGCTTCTAGAGTCAAAAACAGAAAAGGATGGAAGACCCTGCCAAAGGCCTTATACTGGTCAACAGAGAGGATACATCCCTGTCCATTTTGTGATCCCACATAATCAATCAAATCTCTAATAATCATTAGGGCTTGTTGAATTGTTCTGTCAGGCAAACCACAGAATTGCCAAGAGGATAACACTGTTTCAGCATAGGTTTTTATTCTGTCATTGAGAATGATGGCAAAAATTTTATAATTAGCATTCAGAAGTGCAATTGGTCTCCAATTATCAATAGAAAGTTTGTCTCTGGATTTGAACAACAGAATCAATAAACCTTCTGTAAACCATGAAGGTATAGTATGCGTAAGAAAAAAATTAAACACTTTTTCTAAACACTGGGCCAAAAGACTTGAGAAGGATTTATAGAATTCATTAGTCAAACCATCCGACCCGGGTGATGTACCATTTTTTAAAGTCCCAATGGCTTGTTCAAGCTCTAAAATTGTAATTGGTTGTATCAGTTTACTGTCAATATTTGAAACTGTAGGAATTGCTATTGAGCTTAGGAAGTGTTTAATATTAGTTTCTGAAGGAGCGTGTGAAGGGACATTATAAGAGAACATGAAATCCTTAATTACATCATGCATCCATTGTATTGAGGACACAATTTCACCTTTTTTATTCCTTAAAGAGCCTAAAAAAATAGAATTCTTACAAGTTCAGAAAGCTTCAAATGGATCTTCATGGGGAGTTTTTAATGCCCCATATTGTAGCAGGCCTTTCATAGTCTGAGCCCTATCATATTGGTACTTTATTAAATCTTCCTTGAGTATTTTAATCTGATCTGAATAATCAAATCTAGAGGTATTGGCCAATTAATATAAGTTTTGTAGTTGTTGTCTGAGTTGTAAGTATTTTAAAAATTTAATATTTCCCCTGGTTTTCCCTTGTTTCAAAAAATAATGTTTAAAATCTATTTTCGAGTCCACCCATCAATCACCTATCTCCTCATATAAAAAACAGACAGATAATCTACCAGCCAATATGTTATTTATATGGATTTTTACTTCCTGATCAGTCAGGATGGAGAAATTTAGTTTCCATCGTGGCCTGATTTTTGATGTGCTGGAACTAAAAGATAAGGAACCTAGTAACAGCAGATGATCCGAAAAGGTTGTAACTATAGTCTGAAACTGTACATTGGAGAGGGATTTTGAAAAAAATATATAGTCAATAATAGAAGTGTATTTATTTTTCTGAAAGGTAAATTTAGGCCCGGAAGTTTGTGTTGTATTACAGTTTAAAAGATCTGCAGTTTCAATCAATTTCTGTAAAGCGTTTGAATCACAATATATTTTTTTCCATGTAAGAGTGCTGTATCAGCAGTGGATTTTAAAGTACAGTTAAAATCTCCACAAAGAAAGACTGTTTAGGAAGTGAGTAGATATGGCTTTAAACTATTAAAAAGAGCTACTCGTTCTGATTTGACCTGTGAACCACAGATGTTTATAAACTGACAATGCAATTGTTTCCACATTCCATCCAATATTAGAGTTCTCCCTGGGACTAGATCGATAAACTTGATCAATTTAAAATCAAATGAATTGAATAGAAAACCTACACCATCTGCAGTTGCTGTTCCAAAGGACCAGAAAGAAGACCCCCACACCCATTCTCTTTGAAAGAACCTTGCCTGATCACTGGTGTACATCCATTTCTCTTGTAAAAAGCAGATATCAATATTGTTATCATGGATGTAGTTATAAACTACAGTCCTTTTCTTATAATTCAACAAACTATGAATGTTTAATGAACCAACACGTAGAGAAGCCATACAGAAAATTCCTAGTTAGATTCAAGACTCTTTTTCCTTTTTCTTTTTTTCCCCTTGTAATCTGATCTGTTTTGGGAAAGAGTACTATTTTCCGTCTTAGTGGATTGTGAGTCTGAGTCTCCTAAATCCATTTCAGTATCCCCCTATTGGGAGGGTAAAATAGAAAAAGGGTTTTTCAGCTCTAGATCCACTAGAGGTTGAGCCTGTCCCCCTTTCAAATTTCTGGCTGATCTATGCACTGGAACAATAGTGAAGGGTGATGGGTGAGAGGTGCCGGCTACCACCTCTACTGGGTCAGTATAACATACAGGGAGAGAGTCATCTGTGAGCACAACCACCAAAAGGGGGGGTCCACTTCCATCTTTATGGGAGGGTCTGGAAATGAAGGTGGTGAGGGAGGGGGGAGATCCTCAGGTGGAGGCTTGATTAGGGTAGCAGACACTGGCAGTTTGGTTGGTTTAGAAGGAACCGAATCTTTGGCATTTTGTATGAGAAGGTCAGGGCTTAAGCAAGAGGCCTTATTTTTTGAAGCCCAGGAACATTCTGAAAAGACATGTCCCATTTCCTCGCATAGATCACATCTAGTGAGATTTGCACACTGAAATGCAATATGCCCAATCTCACTGCAATTATCACACCTAGGCTTGTCACAGGAGCTGGAGAGGTGTGTTTTGGAGCCACATTTGTAGCAGGCTCAAGGTTGACCTGCATAAAAGCAAATACCTCTGTCTCTGCCTAGTAAAAATGAATTTGGGATGTGTTCAATGCCAGCATCAGATTGTCGGAGCTTGATTTTATACCGCCAACCTCTAGTCCAGAATAGTTCTGTATCTAAAATGGCCTCCAGGGGGCTCATCACTTCACACTTCTGGCTAAGCCAGTAAGTTATGTCTTCTACATGGACCCCCTCATTTCAGAACATCACAGTAACATATTTTATTAATGGCTTAGTTAAAGGAATGACCAAAAAGGGGTCCATGTAGGAGAAAACTTGACTTGGTTATACCGTTCCCAAAACATGTCTAATCCATAAGCAGTTCGAAAACTGATATCAAAATTATCTTCTCCAGAAATGTTAATAAATGCAAATACATCTTTAGGAGAAAACTTCAATGAGTCCTTCAATAATAATTTTCCCATGTAGTGCCTGTCAGGGCGAACTTCCAAACCTCCTTTATAACGTATGCGCACCGCATTTCACCTTGGGGCGGTTTCTTTTTTAATTTTAGAAAAAAGATCAGAAAGGAGTGGTTTAGTTGCATCCATAGAGGCTGGAGGATCCTCAGTCACCAGCAGGGATGCATCAATTTTCGAAAAGTCAGACAAGTTCTGATCTGCAGAGGTTGTATTTTGCAAAGGTGAAATATGGCGTTCAAACACTGAATCATTTGTAATAGCCCCTGTTGGTGGTCTCATAGCAAGGTAGAAACAGACACTTTAGGTCACCATTCAGGGGAATTTTGGGTAAAATTAAGTGTGGGATCCCAGTTTGGGGTAGGAATCCAAATACCTTTTTCAGTTCTCGTCCAACCCACCTTACTTAAGGCTTTCTAAGACCACCACATTTCTGGTAGGCAATATAGCTTCAATCGCCCATATTGCAGAACTATGGGAAGTCTTAGAAAGTATAGGATCAATCCTGGGTTTTTCTAGCACAGGACAGGTTGCAGAAAACATTTTTATACCTGTTGTTGTAGGAGCTGTTTGCTTAATTGTGTGATCTTCCCGCAACCCTGGCTGTGGGTCAGACTCTCGGGAGAAAGAAAAAACAGTCAAACCGTCCTGTTTAGTGGGAGAAGTCTGGTAGATGACATCAGGAATTTGTGCAAGTGAGGGTGCTGCCAGCAGCTCGGCTCGAAAAACAAATCCAGCAGGCTTAGAAAGAGTAGGGCGTGATGATTCTCCAGGATCTACCTGACAGTCAGGCAGCACTGTCATCGCTGAGTGAGCCGTAATTAAGTTACCCTCAGAGTTTGAATTCTCTACTTGCGCCAAAGTACTGTGATTCAAAACAGTAGTTTTCTCCAGCTTTTGGCATGAGTGATCAATGACTCCTTTACTGCCAGCTAGAGAAACTAAAATATCAGAGTTTGCAAGAGCGTTTTCAGAAGCCAAAGGACTGACAGGCTTACCTGGCCCTTCAAGGTGTGTTTCAGCTGCTACGTCACTCCGGAATGCAGGCCCATCAACAGGCGAACCTGATGGCTTGACTTTAGGCTCAGAGTCTTGAAATCGGGATAGTTTCACAACCAAGCGCTCAGTTTCACAAAGATGCCTCTCGTTTTCTGCAATTAACAACTCTTTTAAAGATTTCTTGTCAATTTCTGCCTCAGGCAGATTCCGTGCGGGAATTTTTACTTCAGGTTGATTCATGTTTAAAACATTACTGGTATGCAATATCTCCAAGTCTCCAACTGGCTGAAAATCAGTCAACATCCATAAAAACCTCCGAATCCTCCAAACCAAGTTGCTCAGAAGAAAATCTCTTCCCTCCATCTGGGACGTCCTGCTCTCCTGGCGTTCCACTCGAAGTGGCCATGGCTCACAGACAGTAAGTCCCCCTACTGCCAGCAATGCAGTAGGGGAATTTCCCCGGTGCCCTGGCCAAATTTTTCCCCATTCACTAAAAATACCACCAACAGAATAATCTGGTTCAAAGTCAGTTGGCATTCATCTATATCCCCCTCCCCCGGGTCGTGCCTGAAAATAGGCAGAATTTGTCTAGAGCACTTACCCGGTCAACAAAAGCCAAATAAATAAATAAAAATTTCCACGCACCCTCATAAGTTCACAAATTTGTAATACTTTCAGTCCAGATTTTCAACATTGACATTTTTCCACACCTCCTTATGAACAGTACAGCTGTCATTTTTCACACCCTGGCTGAAATGTGTTTTGCACTTCCAGCGCAGAATAGCATGGTCGCTGTGGGAAATTAGTGTTTGGATAGATTAAGAAATTACAGTGACATTGTTCATGAGCAAAGGCCCCAAAATGCCTATGTTGAAAATCTGCTGTAAAAAATCCTCAAACTAATTTCATTACGGGTGTACATTGCACAGTTTCTACGCACGCTCGTGACTTCACCAGTTTTTTTATATTTTCACTCCAGATTTTCAACAATGCCATCTTTTACACCTCCTCATGAACAGTACACCTATCATTTTTCACATCCTGTTTGAAATGTGTTTTCAAACCTGTGGTACCAAATGGCGCAGTCACTGTGCAAAATCACCTTTCACCTAACGAAGTGATAGTGTCACTGTTCATGCGGTGGGGTCACAAAAAACCCATGTGGAAAACGTGGAGTAAAAATACCAGGAAACGCCCAGAGCATTAGGGTTTTCTACCATAATGCCCTACCCTGTAGGGACTGACAGGTGTCAGGGGTGTTACTTGGGATTGTCAACAGTAATGCTCATGCCACTGCACCCCCCACCACCACCCTCGAGCCAGTGACAAGCATCGAGGTGCGCCTTGGACCCTTTGCCCCCAGAGTTCACCCCATTCTCCTATACTGCCCCCATTTCAGCGTATTTCCTTATGGAATGAGGTGAATGTAAAACCCAAACACCCCAAGGCACACTTCAACACTTGGCAGTGTCTGAAGGGTAGGGTAAGGTGAAATGTCATGACCATCACGGGTGACAACCCAAAGGCACACCTCGATGCCTGTCCATCTCTGCAGGGTGAGGGTCGAGTTGGCATCAGTTCAATACTTCAATGCCATTGCTATACTGCATCTGTCTAACTCCTGCACTTCCACTGCTAATGCCAGCAAGCAAACATTCGGCATTGACAAATGCTTGTTAATGTTACCTCTGTGTTTACCACCTCTGAGCTTCGTGGTGTGTATGTGTGTGTGTGTGTGTCCTGCTGGAAAGCACCAGATCAAACATCTCCTGGCTTGTTGATACCCTTCAGTATGCCTTTTCTCTAAAATGAACATGTTTACAGCAACCGGCCTCTCCTCACACTGTATATTTCTTCCAGATTTTTCTGTGACCTGTATTTTTCAGCTACTATTTCCCTATACCATGTCCCCCAGGATACACCTGGAAATTAGTTGTTTGCAGCTCAGTGTACATCTCTCCTGGTCAGAAATTGCAAATAAATTAACAGGGAACAAGAACTGCAATGCAAAAGCATCCAAACAGGGAGGGATTAAGTTTAAAGTGCATTGGCTGTGAAATTCCATGTGAAAGAACCATAAAATCATACATAAACCCATGGTGCAAGGCATCATGGGTAATACATGCAAATCACGGTGATGACATTTAGGCTGGCTTGGCTCATATGGTTACACTTTTCTGCTGTCTCCTTTATAGAAACACAGAAACATAGACAATGATGGCAGGAAAAGACCAATGGTCCAGCTAGTGTGCCCGTAGTTCCCTATCAAACCACAGGATCTATTCCCCACACACGGTACTAGCACTTTCAGTTAAAGGTAGGGGTGGAGGTGCAGCTGGTTCAGAAAATGCTATTTATTATATAACTGGTACCTTCAGGAAGTAAAAATCCAGTACACACTGGCACATCCATTGAGAATATTACATTGTTTAGACAGAAACACCAACATGCAAATGTTTGTGGAGTTAGTAAAAGAGGCACAAATTTCTAAACGGCATTGCCTCAGAGGCAAACTGTTGATGCTGAGGCAGCACTTTTCTGCTGCACATATTTTTCTTGTAACTAAATCCTATTTCTGTATACAGTCAATTCCCCTTGTACGCCATTTGTATGTATGAATTTTTGGGATATATGAACATTTTCTTTCAGTCCCAAATCATTCCCTATGTTATGCCGTTTATTTTTTCCGGTTATATGCATAGCGAATTTCAGTTGTATGCAACTTTTTTGCTTCTTTTCCTGGTATTCTAACCTAGCTGAAGTGGTAACTGCTCAGATTTGGGGTGAAACGATATACTTAATGGTGTTGTTATGGCAACATAAGAGGTATTTGGAGACCAGTACATTCAGTATGCTCCCTGCCAAACAATCCAGGAAACCAAAAGAACTGTGGTCTCAACTGAGCAGGAAACACAGCTGCTAGTTAAGCCTTCCCTGCCTGGATTAACAAAAGCAAGTGAATTACTGTACCGACATATGAGTCTTCTTGCAGGCTGTTTTCATGTATAGGTCATTTTCTGGATATATGAATGAATGATTTCATTGTTGATCGATTATACACCACTACAACATTACAAAAGGTTAAAATACTTCAAATGAAAAAAAATCTCCATAATCCACACATATATATTTTTCATAGATATATTAACTAAAATAAACATTCCACATATCTTTTAAGTTAATAGTCCTATTACAGGGTTAAAGAGCTTTATATCACATTTCATTCTCAGCATATTTTTAAAATATTCTATTTATGCTACGGAAATTTTGATTGCACTCATTCTTTCTAAAGAGCAGAATAGATTGAGGACGACCAAAGTACACCACCAGCTGCTAAGACTCTGCTAAGGGTTTACATCTTCAAGGAAAACCTGTGTAATAGTCATCAAGCAGCTCATACAGTGGATCAAGAACAGTCCTCCTATAAGGCAGGGCCAAAATCCAGGCAATAGCCCAGACAGCCGAAAAACAGAATTACTACATCTGTTACTCTGACCCAAGCAGATGCAGAAGACCTTTACCACTAGAACCAATATGAGCCAACCTGTGCTATCAGTCAGAACTCGCCACTGAAGAGAGGTTTATAATGAGCATCCTAAGGCATATGCCATTCTGTGCTCCTCCAATTACCTCTCAGGCACTTGTTCCAGACTAGAATGCATCCTGGGATCAATGATAGGATCCTGGAACTAGGTCTGCATCTTACATAGAGTCATTTCATCCCATGTTTCATTCAAAATTCAGCTTTAAGCCTAGTGCATTGTTTAAATTCCCTATCCCAATGCCAGACTGAAGTAACCCACCAATAGAGATGCTGTTTGTCCACAACACTATTAGAGTTCCAAAAGCATTCTCAGGAGCACTTGAAGAACCCCTACAGCTACAGTGGGCAGTTCTCTATGTGGGTTTCTGATTATTTAGCATAATTCTCAACCTCTGTACTGACCATTGCAGAAATTAGAAAATTAAAAAGAACTAAGAGTATTATAACCCCTGTATCAAATCATATATGCAATCATTTCACACACAGTAAGACATAAAATTCAATAACACAGGAAATTAGGCATCTACTGGAATATCTTATAAAAGTCTTAAAATATCTTTCAATTGAGTCCCAAATCTGTTATTTTAGGCTCCCAAACATTTCCAGACTCATATAATTCTAGTTCAGAGAGTCAAAAGTTTACATCTTTTCATCAAAAAGGTCTCTACATCACAACTGTAATAATTTAAGGTTGAGAACAAATATATTTAATTTCCATTACAGCTGTGAGCCTCAGCACTGATTGCAACGGTCATTAACCATGTGCCGAGAGTAAAGCACTTTTTGCACAGTAATTTTAAATGAGGGAGTCCGAAATCTCCATTCAGTTATAATAAATTATGGTAGCACAGTAGTGCTACCATAGTTAGAGTTGAGTAGCACTTTTAAGGTTAAAGGGTCAAACTTTGCACCTTAATAACTTTGCCACGGTTTAACAGATTTGCCTGAAATTTGGTAAGCACAATTGGGCATGGTAGGTGTTGGGATCTGCCAACTTTTGTACTGGTCGGATGTACAGGTGTGGAGTTATTAAGCAACAACGAATTGTGCAATTACGCTTTTTTGCGATTTCTTTGCTCTCGCCTACAGGTCGCACGGTTTGCGTGACCAGTCCAAAAATTTCAGGAAACATGCGGCCAGGGTCCCTGATGTGCCTTTTGAAGATTTTGTGAAAAAATATTAAATGGTTCAAAAGTTATTCCAAAAACAAGTTCCCATTATAAGTCAATGGGAAAAGTTAACAAAAAGTTCGAAAGTGTCACAAATGCAGTGTTTACTTTTGCAAATGGCCCATTTACTTTCGCAAATCCACCATTTAGTTTTCAGTTGGTGATCAGAAAAATGCTTGCCATTTAAATTTGGGGCACTCTAGCAACCTAATTATTTTTGTATTCACCTAGTCGGAGCCTGAGGATGCTAGCCATGTCTTTATTTTGGGGTGGAACACCCCAGAAATATGTTTTTCAAATTTCTGGAAAAAGTACTTTTGCAAAGTACTTTCACACATGCGACACTTTCGTGCTGTTTTGCAAAAACTTTTGCAAAGTTAGACAGTACTTTTCCAGACTATGGCCAGAATGACGGGAGTTCTTTGTCACCCTGCTACAAAAGAACCGTTTGGTCTTTTGGGCTGAAATTTGGAAGGAAGGCAGCCACCATCTCACAGATGTGCCTTTCACTGGTTTGGTGAAAAAATATTGCATGGCTGCAAAGTTATGGTACTCTGAATTTGGCATTTTTTCCCATAGACTAACATGGTGGCGTATGCCGCGTCTTTCAGGGCTTATATCTTGAAAACGGTGTGAGATACTGATTTTTCATTGCAAGTTACATAGCCCTGTGGGCTATGTAATACAAAACAGTAGCCAGGAAAATAAAGATTTCTGTGAAATTTAAATTTTTTTTCTACATCGTGCAGTTGCTGAGATGTTACCAATTAAGTACTTCCAATGCTCGTTTTAAGCTTCGATCCCCATTACAATGTATACATTCTTCGTACACACTGTGTTTTTGTATGCACCTGTTTGGAAAACACAGGGTATGTGCTTCTGTTACTGTTACAGTTACTGTTTCCACTTGCGTTTATGTCCCCCTTTACGTTACCGTTCCTGTCTACGCCACCGGGTCCGTTACCCTTTGCGTTGTCATTCGCGCTTGTGTTACCATGTGCACCACTGTTCATGTTCTGTTTGCTTTGCATTGCTGTTCCTGTTACTATGTCACAAGACATCACGTGGTGGGATTGAGGAGCCCAAAGGGCCCCGCGCTCCCGCCGCCGCATTACATTCACTATTTCTCGTCATCATTCTCAAAAAGAAGGGAAATTAGAGGCAAAAAACTCCATTTAATGCATTAGTTAGGGTTGTTCCACAGTGACAAAAGTGAGGAAATTCGGTGTTAGGGTTGAAAGCCCCCTTGGACCCCCCACACCCCCAACCGGCATGGGGTGCGCATTGGGGTTGTCGGTCCTAACTC
The DNA here is from genome assembly GCA_016271365.2 of Neoceratodus forsteri. NCBI lineage: Eukaryota > Metazoa > Chordata > Ceratodontiformes > Ceratodontidae > Neoceratodus > Neoceratodus forsteri. Next base: position 618,448,450 of record CM028133.1, read on the forward strand.
TCACCCCATTCTCCTATACCTCTGCTTCTTCACACACATGATGGGGTGAGAGTTAGGGCTGGTGACCCAATCGCACTTTGATGCCGGTTGGGGTGTGGGCGGGGTCCAAGGCTTTCAACCCTAACACCGAATTTCCTCACGTTTGTCGCTGTGGAACAACCCTAACTAATGCATTAAACTGAGTTTTTTGCCTCTAATATATATATATATATTGTTCTTTCTTCAGGACTCAAACACTGAGTTCATTAGCACCAGCTGTCTCTCACCACCATTATAATAACTCAGCCGGAGCTCGCCAGCTAAAGGCTGCTGAAGTTTCAACTGTCATTAAAATTAAATTATGAAGTAAGGACTGTATTCACAAGGAAATAATGTCAAAAAGCCTTATGGCAACATTAAGCCTGCTATGTGTGGTCAGTCTTTAAAGCATAAAATTTTGCCCCGAATTCCATATAAACATTGGGTTCATTGTATAGCTTCAGAACGACATTAAGCTGCTTTCCACCGGGCTAAAATGTCCTAACATTCCTTAAGTGTAAAAACCGAAAAAACAATTAGTAGGGTGCTGTCCTGACATAGCTTGCATTCTCTAATCCAGTTACAGAGTTCCCTCTCATGGGTCTTAGCAGTCAAGGTTTTGGAATGGCGTACAGCTAACAATCATAGGAGCAATATCAACCATCACCCCTCCCCCATGTAGCCAGAAAAGTGAGAAACAAGGTTACTCCAAATTATTGCATTTATATATCTCAATTAAAATAAAGAGTATATCTCGGGGTGAGGAAAATAAGTCAGTCCAGCTATAGTCAAATTTCAGGATTGCATTCAATGAGCAAAATCAGTAGGTTTTGCAGGTCCAGCTCCCCTTTCCTGGTTCTGGGAGTTCATTAGTTTCTGAGACCTTTGGAGAGCCATTCAACCCTTTTGAGGGGGGTGACTCTCCTATATTTTAATGGCTGGGTTCGGAACTTTTCAAATTTACATATGGAATATTAGCTTATTCAGACTTGAGAACTTGGTATTCCTTGTTTCTATTCTCTTGGGCGTGCAGATCTATTTCTGAAAAATAAAAAGGAGAAATGCTCCACTGAGCATAGTATTTTTCTTAATGTGTAATACAAGACACCCCATCCCCAGGCAATATTAGTATACCTGCTCAAGACAGTAAAAATGTCTTCATGTATTTATAGTACTATCAGCAGTCTTCTTTGGAAACCGGTCCAATAGAAGAATGACTCCATTTCTCCACATTGTAGGACACACTCCCAATCCATTGGCACCCTCTAGAGTCAGGTTCCCAAACCTTTCTGGCCACTAGCAGGAAAAATCCCACATTAAAATCCAAATCTGTAGAAAAGCAAAGCCACCTGAGTAAAAATACTTAGCTGTTGGCCAACACGACCATTCGACAAAAAGCTCAGATCTTTTGCATTCATATTTTACAACGAGAAGTTCATTTTTTGCCAATCAAGGGCAAAAATAATATGAGTTTCATTCAGCAAGTGCAAAGCTGAGAGAGAAATAAAAAGTTGTTTAACCAAAAACGTTCAGACGCCAAACAGCACAGAACAAAGCACAGAGTGGCAGGGAGCAGAGCAGCACCGCAGCCATTTTGCTGCTCCACCCCCACACCTTTCTGGATATATACAATTTCACATGTGTGCACATTGCTGCCGCAATACTGTGCATACAAGAGGAACTAACTGTATTTATTATTCCAACTCCATGCTGCAACTGATCACCACTTCAGTGAGATTTAACATTAAAATGTAATTAAAATAAATTACATTTCTGTCCAAATGTGAACCCTGGTTTCTTACTGAAAATTACAAAATGTGAAGTTCTTTCTCAGATTTGAATCCCTGGTCTCTTGCTTGCTAGCCTGCATACTTAGCCACTGCACCACCAAGCAGCACTGGCGTGAATGGCAGCTTCTGTGGTGTAGCGGTTCAGTCACACACCTAGGTAACAAGTATAGCTACACCGATGGCAGAAAAAGGCTCTCAACCCATCCAGTCTGCACACCCTACCGAACCACTGTGCTTTGCCCTAATGGCAATACTCCCCTTTTTTGCTGGCCTCCTTTTTCTAACTAAACCCACCTGCCTTTCCAATCCCTGCTTGAAGTTGCTGAATGACTTGGCCTGTACCTCTTCTTCTGGTGGCTTATTCCACTTATCCACCACATTTCCATGAAGAAGTGCTTCCAGATGTCCTTGCTGAATCTACCCCCACCAGCTTTAGTGAATTCTTTCTCATCCCTGTGTTTGAACTTAAGGAGAATAGTTCCGTGGCATCTACTTTATTGATCCAATGCAGGTACTTGCATGTTTGAGTCATGTCACCCCTTTCTTTTCTTTTCTCCAGGGTGTACATGCTTAAGAAATCCTGCAGCATCTCCTCATATATTAAATCCCCATGGCCATGCACCATCTTAGCTGCCCTGCTCTGTACTGCCTCCACCTTGTTGCCATCTTTCCTCAGGTGTGGGCTCCAGTACCATGTGCAATACTCCAGGTGTGGCCACACCAGTGATCTGTACAGAGGAACCCAAGCTAACTGGTTTCAAATCCAGGGCTTAGATGTAAAATCTAAGAAAAACAATCTACCTTCCTTGGAGGCAATGTTGGTCAGAGATTTGTCAGATTTGTGCCATTAGTAGTGCAAGTCAAAATGTTCACATGGTTTCTAGCCATTAAATGTAGCTATGCAGTTCTGATGAACCCATATGGGTTACAGTGATATGGGTGAGTCAAACTGTGTGACTCAGTATGAGTGATTCAATCTGACCACCTGCATTTACGGCGTGTGAGAAAGGATAGCGAGACCGGTAATAGCGAGTGTAAGGGACAAAACTGTGAAAGAAAGAATATGGCAAGTGTCAGAGAGAAGCATAGTTATGCAGGATATTAAAGGTAGTATGGCAAGTCAGTTCCTAGCTGGCCATTTGGTGTAGTGGTAGGAGACTATGCCTGCGGTGTGAAAGACTCCGGGTTCAGAGCTAGCTGTGTGGACATAATTTTACTTGTGTGCCATTTGGGACTTCTTTTTTCTCTCGGTCCGAGTAGCCCCCTCCCAAAGTTTCCCCTGTACCCCAGTGTCAGCCCCCCGAGTTGATTATAATTATAATGGGGGGGTGGGAAGCAAAGCCCCCCACATGGGGGTGAGGGTGGCGAAGTCCCCCACGTAAAACAATGTAGTAAATGTCTGATTGTCACTGTTTTTGTGTTCGAAGTAGTGCATATCGCTGTTGTTGTTTTCAGGGATGTGCACTTGCTCATGTGTGTGTCACTGTTCTGCTGTCACCCATATCACATGGAACCACCAATATGTGTTGAACCTCCACATTGTTTTAAAAGCAGACATGATTTCAAGTCCTGTTTTAGAATCTAAATGCAGAGAGACACTGCCGAAACATCTGTCTACATGGATTTGATTGCTTAGACAACAGAGGAAACTAAGATATTGTAACTGTTTATCACCTGCTTTAATGATGTTATTTTAAGCTCTAAAATCCCAGTCTAGTCTAGTCTTCATTATGGAGGGTATTAACATGAAAGCAGGAGGTTTCCCCCTTATATTTTTTCCTATCTGCCTATTTTCCCTTTAGCAAGTTACACAGTACTTTCTGGCCACTAGGAGTCACTGCAGCATCTTCCTCTCCCCAAACAGGCCTCCTCTTCTCATTCTCCTAACCTGCTTTTGTCTCTTCCAACTGCCTGGCCACAGCACTCTCTGTTCCCCATGCCTGCCTCTACAATCACTTCCGCAATCTGGAATTAAACCCCCTACCCTCTTCTCTAAAGGTAGCAACTCTAACCACTAAGCCACTGTAGCTGCCCTAGTCTACCTTGTCTGGATATTACCTTACCACAAAATCCCTATCAGCACCTGTATCAAATCCACTGCTTGGCCCCCCCAAACCCTTCCATCATCAACAAACTGATCCCTACCCCATACACAAGAATGCCTCTCATCTCTGTCCAAACCTTCGCCCTCCTTCTTGGCTGGCTATCCCTACTCTCTCTCCTTACCCCTCCTCAATCATGCCTCACTCTTCCCTTCCCCTCACCTTCCTCCCCCTCCCCATCCCTCTATCTCCCTCCTTATACCTCTACCATACTTCCCTCCCTTACTAGTCCCTGAACCTATGCTCTCCCTTACCCCCACCCCTCTCCACCACGTCCCTCTTCCTCAAATCCCTAAACTCAGGTACCTCCCCTCATGCCCTCAAAGAAAAAGGCTACTCTCTAAATTCATAGTCCTCTGTATAATTCTACTCCTCCTCTCAGGTGACGTCAAACCCAATCAGGGACCTGATGTCGCAACCTCCAGCTTCCCCCCTTCAAATGGTTTAGGTATCTATCACTTAAACACAAGATGCCTTACCCTGAAACTGGATCTCATCAAGTTCTGGATGACCCAATACTCCCCCAATATCCTCTGTATCCCAGAGACCTGGCTGTCCTCCAAGATCCCTGATTCACAAATTGTCATCCCTGGTTACTTAGTATACAGCCAAAATAGGGGTAAATGAGAAGGTGGCATTGCCATCTATGCCCATGAATCCCTCCAAACCTCATTGTCCATCAGGAGGCAGGCACCAAGTCCCACAAAATCCTCCTCTCCAGGCTGGAGTTCTCCTCATCCATGCCTCTATTTGTAGCCTCTTGCTACTTCTCTCCTAATGCTTCCCCAGCCACCATTGTCACCAAATTTGCTACACTCACTTCCTATGCTTCATCTGGAGAACTCCTCTCCCTGAGCAATTTCAATCTAAACTGGTTGGCCCCCCAATCCAAGTCCATCACTCAGGAGATTGAGGCTCTCAATCTCACGCAACTCATCTCCAACCCCACCAGGCTCAACCCTCGCTCCAACAATCACTTACTATTAAATTTGATTTTAACCACCCACCCACATAAATATTACTCGATGGGCATCCTCCAGGATGCTTATAGTGACCACTGTATCATACACTGCAACAGGAAGAATTGCTCCCCCCTGCCCCACCCAAATATATGTGGTTTAGATCTTTAAGATCCCTGAACCCTCAAGCACTGCTATCAGATCTTTACCTGGCAAATTGGTCTGCAGTCTTCACCACCCCTGACATCGATTCTGCCCTAGCCACTTTCAGTTCCACCTTCTTAAATGTTTGGAACTCCCATGCCCTACTCAAAAAAATAAGACTTAGCAAAGGCACTCCCCACCCACTCCACTATCATCTCCTCCCAGGCATTTTCCAGTCCCTTCCTCCCCAGTGCCCAGCCCTAACCCGGCATATCACCCCTCCCAGCCCCCCTCCCCACAAAACTGAGCCAACATCCCTCCTGCCCCTGGGTACACTTCCCCATCCCCTCTAAAGGTAATCCATGCCCTCAAATCTCTGAATTCCTATAAGCAGAGCCCTGATGGAATTCATCCCAACTTACTGAAAATCTCAGCCCCTGCCATAGTGCCACAAATCACACACCTCTTCAACCTATCTCTCTCCACCAGTTCACTACCCAAGGCCTGGAAACTGGCCAAAGTTATCCCCCTACATAAAGGGGGTGATCCTTCCCTCCCAGGAAATTATAGGCCTATCTCTCTTCTCCTCGCCCTCTCAAAATTTTTCGAGTCTCTTATCTCTAAAAGGCTGTGTTCATTCCTCTCCTCTAATGATATTCTATCTCCTTATCAATCTGGCTTTCAACACTCTCACTCTACCTCCTCCTCTCTTCTCCGCCTCACCAACCATATCCACTTGGCTATGGACAAGAATCACCTGACACTGGCAAGTTTCATCGACTTAGCCAAGGCCTTTGATTCGGTCACCCATAACTTGCTCATTGATGATCAATCTACAACAGGCCTCTCACCTATGAGCACCAACTGGTTCAAGGTCTACCTCATCAATAGGCACCAATACATTCAACTGGGAGATGCCAAATCACCCCCTCTGCCCATCTACACCGGAGTGCCACAGGGATCAATTCTTGGACCAACCCTCTTCTCAATATTTGTCAGTAACCTCCCTTCTGTCAGCTCAGCCTATCATGTACAAATGTACACTGACGACACCATAATCTTCACCTCCAGTCCCTCCCTGGCACTTGTTGAACCTACCCTCCAATCTGACTTTAGAAACACACTGTTGTGGCTTGGATCAAAATCTCTCAAGTCAATAATAAGGAAAGGTATACAATGGTTTTCAGCTCAGCTCAGAAACTGACCAAACTACCTTCCCCTTCCACTTTCTACACCCTTGATGGTTCAAAAATCCAGGTTGTTGACTCATTCAAATACTTGGGTGTATGGCTCGACCCCAAATTGGATTTTTCTCAACACCTCTAAGCCAACCACGATAAATTATGCCCTAAACTCGGTATGCTATATAGACGCAAAGACAGTCTCTCCCTCCCCATCAGGAAGGAACTAGTCACAAAGCTTATTCTACCTTCCATAGACTACGCTAATGTGGTATATAGCTTCACCCCCTCAATCTTCCCTCACCAAACCTGACCCTTTGTTTCATGCTTTCTGTCGATTCACCACAAACCTCCCATACCACACCCACCACTGTCTCCTCTACTGCTCCATCTCCCTCCCCCCTCTAGCAAGCTGCCAACTTGCCCATTGTGCCTCATTCATCACCAAGTTCTGGTTTAGCATTCTCCCCTCTTATCTTTCTGCCCTCATAAAGCCTTCCCCCAGTACTGGTTACACCCTACGGTCCCAAGACCAACGTTCATTCACCCTAGCCACTCTGCATTTGCTGGCCAGGAAACTAGCCTTCGCTTGTTGGCTCCCTGCCCTATGGAACAATCTACCTCCAGATGTACACTGTCTTCCCACAGCAGCCTCTATCAAAAAGTATTTTAGACATTTCTCCTTGCCCCCGTCTCTGTCACCACCCTCCTTAGTGGCCTGCCCCATCAAGACAGCTATACCTGCCCCCAACAATTCCCTTCTCAAACCCTTTCTACCCCAAATTTCTGCTCTTCCCATGCTCCATACATCTGCTCTTATCTATCTTCAGAATCAAAACTGCTACTGTGTCCTCCATGGATTTAAAAATTATATAATAAAAATGTGTAATGTTATACTGTGAATTTTCCACTGCACAACATTGTTTCTTACAATCTTGTCAACCTGGATACAACTGTGACTACTTTGTTTCCACATAAGTACTTGTAAAAACCTCTGTGTTCTCTCCCAAACATTCTATTGTATCCTCTGAATCACTGTAAATTACTTTTTTCTTTTGTATTTTCTTGTATCTTATGTAGCTTTAATGAACACATGTATTCTTATGTATTTTCCCCTTCTCCTTACTGCAGGTCGCACCTGGAAATGAGCCTTGGCTCAGTGTGCCTTTCCCGATTATCAAATTTACATAAATAAATAAATACATCATAGATCATCTGCTGTTGTGGCTTATTAAGGAGCTGAAGCCATAATGCAGTATTTATTACATCATAGCCACTTCCACAGTTACAGACTGTGATGTCACAAGCAGACCATTATAACTTCAGTTCCAGAGTCAGCCTTAGTTGTAAACAAATATCTAGTTTTTATATTGCTTCACTTAATAATAATAATAATTATAGTCATCAACATCATCATCACCATCATAAAAATATGGCTCCAAATTCAAAACATTTTGGAATACTGATGCCAATGTAATTTCTTTGTTTTTTTGGTTTTTTCTGGTGACTCAACACCCTCTTTAAAATAAGATTCACAAGGACGGGGTAATGCACAAAAAGTAAGCAAATGAATAGGAGGGAGGAATTGTTCTTCTAGACATTCGGGATTCTGTTTGGGCCTCTCAGCTGTAAATCCATCCTTGTCATTGCTAGCAGTAAGAAAACCCCATGGATTTCACCAAATGCTACTGACCGCAAATATTTTCTGTAAAGACACAAAGACAGTCTCTCCCTCCCCATCAGGAAGGAAGGGGGATTCTTTTACCTTCTGGAATTTTAAATCTGCTAAATGTTTGTAGAGAAGTGAAAAAACATTTTCACCTGGAAGATAAAACAGTCTCACTCCAACCTATAGTACAAGTTGGAATGCATGTCATTGCCCCTACAGAAATTAAATGTTTCCCAAGGTAAGAAAGGCAATCCCAAGGACTCTGTATTTTTTCAGCCACTAAAGGTTGAAAATATAAACAAATTGACAATTCATGGTACAAATGTATAACTTAGACTAGAAAGACAGGCACTAGTTCCAGATACATTACTATTAGTTAAGAAAAAACAACTGAAAGAAAAGTAAACGGTTATTTTTGGTAGTCATAGAACTGATAAAATTAAAATCTAAACAGCCTCTGATCACCAGATGTCATAAAACTCTACAAGAGAAGTATCCACATGAAAAGGAGAAGATACTTTAACAAGTTACTTCTGGATTAATAGTGGAATTTGGCCAAATGTTTATCAGACCACAAAGTGTGCCGGGGTATGATAGGATAAAACGGGACAGACCAGATGGACCAACTGTTCTGCTGACATTTTCTGTTTCCATGTTTCTGTGTGTCGTCTGAAGAGAGTTTGCCTGGAAACTGGCTGATGCTTCATTTGACTGTGCCAAAAATACTAACAGACAGCAGTGTACTCCCTCTCCCAATTTGTAGAACATATTATACAGGTGTGTAGCGCCTGTATCGTTAGGGTTGAGCAGGCTATTTAATGTTAAATCAGCATTTTTTCCACCTCAATAATTTTGGTGCTGCTCAACAAAACTGCATGAAATGCTGCATGTGAGGTCAGAGTGTCAGAGTGTCAAGTTCTTTTGACTTGGCAAGTTTTGTGACAACCAGTTGTCTAGACCAGGGGTTCTCAAATGGTGAGGCCAGCCTCCCTTGGGAGGCCCCAACCTGTTCCAGGGGAGGCCCAAGCAAGTCTTGGAAAAAGTACTGTATTTCAATTTTGAACTTTCTAGATTTTGTATGAATGGATAAGGCAAACTGAAAGAGGATAATAGTAGGTGAATTTATGTATTTATTCACAAGTCGGTGACCAGGGAAGGTACTGTACACGGAGCCATGGCTTATTTCAGGTGTACCCAGGGAAGGGTAATGAGATAATACAATTCAAAATGAAACTGCAAAACACTTAAGCAATACAAAATGAATAAAAGTGCAAACAAATTAAGAATAATAAACTAACAATGCAAGGAACAATTGATCAATTAGACTGGCAGCAGAACTGTCCAAATACTAAAGTTAACCATACAGGTACTAGGAATAAGAGCAGGAGTGAGCAAAATGATCCCTGATAAGTTGCTTAAGAGCAGAGTGAGAGGTGGAGAGGCAGAGGATGGCAGGAAGGTTATTCCACTTAGAGGGGAAACAGAAAAAGCAGTCTGACCCATGAAGGTATGGCAGTAAAGGGTAACAATGGTTCGAGAGTCAAAATATTGGAGAAAGTAGGTCTTCCTGTTGGGGGAGAAGGGTTGCAATAAGTTTAATAACATGAGAGCCAGCAATGCAAAGATGTTTAAATTTATTCCTGATGTACTGTGAAAAGTAGGCTATTTTTCTATGGGGAGGCCCAAAAATATTTCTGTATTTTGGGGGAAGCTCAAGATCTTTTCCATGGCTTAGGGGAGACTCACTATAACAAAGTTTGAGAACTGCTGGTCTAGACTTCAAGATCCAGAAAGTCAAAAAGCCTGTAAAAATGCACTGCTTGGCCCTGGTTTTTTTTTTTTTTTTTTTTTTTTGTTTGTTTTTTTGTTTTTCTGCACACCTGTGGAGCAAATATAGCTTAGAATTTTGTTCTGGGTTTTTCTGGGTAGAAGCAACTTGACCCAAGGGTGTGCCTTTCAAAGGTTTCATGAAAAGATATTAATCAGTTCACAAGTTAATTTTTTTTTTAATTGGCCTCCAAGCATGCTCAGTAAGGTTTTCAGGATAGCTGTCTGGTGTAACCAACGAATTTATGGCCATGAGACAATTTTTATTTCACAAGAAAATTTATTTTTTGATTGTGACAAAATGTTTAGGTTGTGAGCTTTGAGTCTTAATAACTTTGGCAATGTTTAATGAAGTTGCATGAAACAGTGCATGCATGGTCAAAGTGCCAAGTTCTTATGATTTAGTACATTTTATGATGGCTGCTCATAAGGAGTGTAAAATTAAGAAAATGTACTTTTCTGGCAGTATTTTTGCTTGCTTTTACTGTAAAAATAATTTGGAATTTTATCCCAACATTTTCAGGGTAGAAGCAGTTCAGCCAAGAAGGTATCTTGCAAAGATTTGTAAAAAAAAATATTAATCAGTTCTTGAGTAATTTGGTTTCAAAAATTTGACCTCTGAGCATAAATTAAACAGGCACTTTAAAGTTGGCCCCAAAGTTTTATACATTAATATCTTTTGTGCCATTTTACAAAATTGTATGAACCTTTGCATGTGTGGTCAAGGTACCAAGTTCATATGATTTGACAAGTTTGGCGATGGCCATTCATCCAGATTCCAAAATATGGAAAGTGAAAAGTGAAGTGAAAGTGAAAAAGCCTGCAAAAATGCACTTCTTTGGCCTTTTCTTGCTCACCTGTAGAGCAAAAATGGTTTGTTCCCAGATTTTCGGGGTAGTAGTACTTGGCCCAAGGATGTGCTTTCGAAGGTTTCATGAAAAAAATATTAATTGGTTCTCTAGGTTTTAAAATTTGGCTTCTGAGCATGTTCAGTAGAGTTGTCATGATAGTTGTTTGGTGCGACCACAGAATTTATACGCAGGGGCCTGTGTTTCTGCAGACTGAAGTAATTTTGTAATATGGGTATCATGGATTTGTAACTGCATCCAGAAGTAGGTGTGTATGTCTTGCAGTGTGCATGTGTAGCTGTAGCTGCAGAGGTGCTAGACCCTGATGATGAATGTATTTTGTGTTGTCTAGAAACAGTTGTATGTTGTTTGTCTTATCTGATGATGGCTGTCTGTGGGTGCTTGTGTGGTCTTGTCCTTTTGCTGCTTGGGGAGGTGGGGAATTACAGTTGGAAAGCCTAATGCCACATTTCCCTAATTTTGTGATATTAAGTCGAACCCCAGCTGGTGTATTTACACAGGTTTTTTTGCAATGAATATGCATAATACATGCTAGATAAGTGTGGTGAGTGTGGTGTACGTGTTTATATGTATTTTATTTTTTTTATTATTTTTTGAGTACAAGGATTACAAATACCTTTGAACTAATGATTCATTTACAAAGGTTCCACATTATCATGTATTATTAACAACATAGGGTTCAAATAAAAGGGAAAACAATACAGTTAAGACTACTGAACATAAACATTGACAGTATCTATTACAATTACAGTAGTTTCAGGTTGCATGAGATTGGTGTACAGAAAACATCAATAATATTGGCATCATAGGTTAAGAACAGTAGATAAAATGGGTCAGGTAACATAATCGGTACAGGTAGCATAATCACAGATTACAAGGAAAACATATTCAAGGAGATGTGCAACAAGGTGGGAGAAGGGGAGTAGAATAGTGGGGGGGAGATGAGCTCCTCAGAAGGTGTGCAGAGTAGAGGGAGAACAAGGAGGAGAGAAATGCAGTCAAGGTAATGACATTGTTGTGAAGTGCTAAGCTGCAGAAGTGCTGGGGCACAAGGAGGGGGAAAGGGGAAGGGTACGGAAGAAGACTGAGGGTAATGCGGGGGGCAGGCAGGTGGTATGTCCAAGGGAGGAGGATGAAAGAGGGAGAGGGGGAGTGTGAGTAGGGGCATGGAGAGGTGGGCAAGGAGAGGAGAGTAATCAGAGAAAAGAAGATAGGGTGTGGGACGGGGGGGTCATGTTGGCATAGGGAGGGAATGAGAATAGCGTGCAGGACAGGAGGAGGGGTCCTGGATGTTTAATAAAGAAGGGGTAGGGTGGATAGGAAGAGGAGGGGAGGGCCAGATGGATTAAGGGGAAGGAAGGGGAGAGAGGAGAACAAGAGGGCGGCAGGTGAGCTAGGGTGCAGTGGGGCCTGAAGGCCAAGTGGGCAACCCGCAGAATTAGAAGGTGCAGTCACACTTGTTGAGATTGGTAAGGTGCTGACGTAGTTTGTGCTTGTACGGGCCAAGTTTGTACTCATCTGAGATTTCAGAAGGAAGGCCTTTAATTAGGGATGGGACCTTGTTAAAGAAGGCACGCTGAGCCTGGGAGGTACTGCAGAATGGAACAAGATACATGGGCTTGAGTGCACTACGTGTAAGGCATATGTTATGGGTATGTTGCATGAAGGCATGCATTGCAGGAGGGGTGAGGCGAAGACAGATTTTCTTTGCCAGGATGCAGGTCTGGAAGGTTATTCTACCATCAGGATTGTGCCAGTCAGATTGTTTATATAGATCTCAGGCATGTGTACACTTATCTGTTCCTGTTACAAGTCTGCAGCACTTGTTAAGGGTGGTCCTGATTCTTTTTAGGGTGGTGTCTGAGGCAGCCCCGTAGAAGACTAGCCCATAATCAATAATGGACAGGATAGAGCTAGTTACAGTGGTGCACATGGCTTCATTGGTCAGGCAGTGGCGATTGCAGTAGAGGACTCCAATCCTTGAGTTAATGGCGTTGGAGATGAGGTGGACATGCACGTATATATGTACAGTTACTGTGTCTCTTATAAGAATGCATTCTTGAGTTCTTGGATTAAAGAAACTGCAAAGTGAAACTATGTTATGTAGTCCTCAGAACTGTTTGGATGAGTGTTATAATGTCTCCAGGGCAGAAAACAAGTTGCATTATAACCTCATTAGGACCTGAGATGGAATTATTTCAATAGAATGCCATATTTACCTTTTAGTTATAGATTATCATCATCATCTTTATTAAGTGTCTCATCCAGAGGACTCAAAGTACTATAAAAATGATGCAGTCAGCAAACAGGACACTGTAAAAAAACACAATATGCTGAAACAGAATCCCACCATTAACAAAATAAAGTAAAAGGTACCCTCAAAGGCCAAGGAGAACAAATGGGATTTAGGGCCCTTTATAAAACATCCACTGACAAGAGCTAGTGTAACTACAATGGTAAAGAGTCCCACAAACGCTGTGCAACCTCAGAAAAAGTCATTTTCCCTGAAGATTTCAAACCAGAATGTGGAACTTCTAATTGATTCTCCTCAGTGGAGTGGAGAGGACAGTCCAGAGTATATGGGTGCAGGAGGTCTTTTAATTAGTTAGGACCCAACCCATGCAGGGCATTGAATATCATCAAGCAAATCTTGTAGGAGCTGTAACATCAAACTAGCATCTAGGCTTATTGACCTGTCCAAGGCTTTCGACCTTGTGGACCACAACCTCTTACTAACAAAGCTTGACAAAATAGTCTTGATACCACGCCCTGAGGTGGTTCAAGAGCTACCTATCAGGTCGCTCTCAGAGGGTCACCTGGAAAGGTGAGCAATCGAATCCTCTACCTATGAAAAAGGGAGTACCTCAGTGCTCCCAACACTTACCTATGCTGCCCCAGTACTACAGGGTATTCTTAAGCAAGAGTTCAACTGGCTATAGGTACTGTATAACAAGGTTGCGCGGTTTGCTACCCAAAATCACTCAAGAAGCCACCCCTATGATTCGCTTGCCCAGCTGCAGTGACCTTCCTTTGCTTCATGACTTTAGTACCCCCTGCACTGTCTCGCATTCAAAATACTGAGTCGGGCAGCTCCCCCCAGCCTAAAAGGGACTATCTCCCTTAAGCACAATTCTCAGACGCTCAGGACCTCAGGTTGGACTCTACTAGTAACCCCCAGAGTCAAGACAAATGCCGGTGGCAGATCCTTCTCCTTCACTGCCCCCTATCTGTGGAATAATCTTTCACCGTCAGTACAGAAAGCCCCCTCCCTATCAAATTTTCACACTAGGCTCAAGGCCCACATGTTTGAGACCAGCACTTGCCACTGTCAAGGCATAGGGTAGTCTTCCCCCTGTTCCAACAAATAATACTACCCCTCTCCCCTTTCACCCAAATAGTCTATTAGGCTTGGTCTTGTCTCAAAATATTTACTGCTCGTATGTCAAATATGTTTTCTGATTGCTTACTTACTGTGAATTACTGCTTTTACTGTGTTACTGCCTTCACTGTAACCTGGTTAGCATTGTACTATCTCTGTAACTTTTTGTACCCAATAATCTGTACCGAATAATCTGTGTCTGTACTGTATCCCGGGTCGCCCCTGAAAAAAGGACCTTCGGGGTTCAGTGGGCTCACCTGGTAATCAAAATTTAATAAATAAAATAGTGCAGTGCAAATTAGGGTGCATGGCTTTCTTTGCAGTCACAATTGCATTAATTTTCAGGGATTATGGTAGGTTTTTTTGATCATACTGTTTTTCCATAGTGTAATGGGACAGTATGTGAGTTTACATTATGGGGTGCACATATGTGCTGGGTGTTGTATAAAAGGAGGCGTGGCAGCAGTGTGTTTAAAGAGGACAGGAAATCATTTCTAACTGGCAGCTGTTTTTATAAAGTCCTTATTCTCAGAAATTATATGCAGTCCCCTAAATTATCCATACTTAACTGTACCTGAACAAAAAGTGATACAAAAAAAACATATTTTCCATTATTTTGTTTTCATGGGCAGCATTCTGTTATAGTTCTCTTTTTGGAACCAGTGATTTGGAGTTTAAACTACTGTACGTCACGGTTTGTGCACAGAACACTAAGCATAGTTCTGATAGGTCAACAGCTCATAATTAGCATTCTGTACACAAACCATGACATAGTGAAAACTCTGAATTACTGGTTCCATAAAGAGAACTGTAACATAATGCTGCCCATAAAACAAAACGATGTACAATGCAGTTTTTCATATTACTTTTTATTCAGGTACACTTACATGTGAATAATTTAGGGGACTGCATAACAAGACTAAGAAGTTTATGAACAGCTGCCAATTAGCACAAATTTCCTGTCCCCTTTCACCTTACATGTGGTAGCATGGGAGTGACGAGCGCAGCATGGAGTCAGTGGTCACAAGCATTAAGGGTCAAATATACTTGGAGCTGGTGGCTGCACCATAAAGTGCTTGGCATGTCAGGAGCCAGATAGAACACTGAAGGATATGGCTGCAGTATATTGGAGGGGTTGGCATGTCAGGGGACAGCAAAAGTGTTGAGAGACACAGCTGTTGTGTGGGACACAGAGGAAATTGTTAGGTTAGGATTAGGCTGTAATGCACTACAATTTTGTACTACTCTGGAAATACTTTTTGTAATTCTGGTAACCTTTTGAATGTGCTCTGTGGTGTCTTAATTGGTGTGTTAACAGGTTAATTGATTTGGTGATTACTGTGACACAGGGTTTTAGGCACTGTGATATATACAGTACTTTTAATTGCTTTGTGTATGTAGTTTTAATTAGTGTGGTAAATAATTTTAATTAGTGTGGTATATACTTTTAGTTGTTTAGTTAGAATAGGTATGTAAGTAATAAGCCACACATGGTGTGCATTATAGGATTTTAATGCATGCCCCATGGGTGTAGTAAGGCACAAAATCAAAGGCTGAGTCACCTCATGCCCCTGGGAAGTGCATTAAAATCCTATGATGCACACCCTGGAGGGGCTTATTCCTGTTACAAAACAGCTCTGAGTAGGTGTTGGGGGAGGAAAAATGAGATTCAGTATCTGACTGTGTGTTTATAGAGATTTAATGCATGCTCAGATGATTTGTCTTGACCAGTGAAATTTAAAGATTTTTTTCTTGCTATTTTATAAATATTTTTAATTGATAGTTTTATTGATAGATATACAAGGAAAAAACAAACAAATCTTATGGGGAAAAGGCCCCATCTGTCTATAATGTAATTGATGGTAATGTGATGGCAGATTTAAATCCTGCTAATCTGGACTTTATGCCTTCTCCCACTAGGTCGGGGAAGCTTCCCAAACAGAAAAAGTATCTGAAGAAAACAAAGGCTTGATCTGGACGCTCCTAAAACAACTGCGACCTGGTATGGACCTGTCTCGAGTTGTGCTACCCACATTCATCCTGGAGCCACGATCCTTCCTGGACAAACTCTCAGATTACTATTACCATGCAGATCTTCTATCAGTGTAAGCAATACCACCATACCTTCAGCATCCAATTTACAGAATTCCTATAAGTAGGCTATAAGCAGGACTTGGCTGATGCCAATATGGCCATCCGCTTCATGGTACTGGTGTGTACTGTCTGTTTGGCAGTTTCCTTATGTGATTTGCCAGCTTCCTGCAAGAACAAAATTATTGTTGGCATAAGCAATGTCAGTGGCTCAGCAGGTAGCACACTTGCCTCTGAGGCCAGGAGATCAGAAGGCTGTGGGTTCTTCCCCCACACCAGGCACTTGGGTTAAATCCCAATACTGACACTGTAGTGCAGCATGAGGGGGGTGCTGCACTCCTGAGGTGCAGTCTTTCAGATGAGATGTTAAACCGAGGCCCCATCTACCTGTTTTGGTGGTAGTTCAGGTGGATGTTAAAGATCCCATAGCACTTCTCGAAAAGAGTAGGGGAATTTCCCCAGTGCACTGGCCAAATTTCCCCCATTCACTAAAAATACCACCAACAGCTTAATCTGGTTCAAGGTCAGTTGGCATTCATCTGTATCCCCCTTCCCCAGATCATGCCTGAAAATAGGCAGAATCTGTCTACTGCTCTTACCCGGTCAACAAAAACTAAATAAATAAGCAGGACTTCAGTCTCAGAACATTTCCTAGACAATTTTAATTTCTGGATGTTTCATTCTTCATAACTAGACACATTTGCATGAAACCATGCACTTTGCCCTTCACGTTTCATCTGTTTATGATGTTTTTCCTTACAATAGTCCTATGCTAAACATTTAAAACTAAAATTCTTAAAAAAGTCAATGAAATATGTGAAACAAATTCTTTTTTTTTATTCAAATCCATTGTTGTTATTCTCAGCATGGCTCAGTTGGTAACGTATCCACCTCTTGGCCAGAAGGTTGTGGGCTCTGGTCCCACTCCAGAATTGGGCTCATTATCATCAATGCTGGCACACGAGTGCAGTACTAGGGGGTGCTGTACTGTCAGGGATGTGCCGTACTTCAGATGAGACATTAAACCACAGTCCCTTCTACCCATCTGTGGTGTTGCCTAGTGGGTGTCCAGGTGGAAGTTAAAGAACCCAAGGCTCTTTTTGCAAGAATATGGGATTTCCCTGGTGTCCTGGTCAAACATTTCCCCTCCCCATAAAACCAGTTCATGCAGTTGTCCAAGGCTATGTGTGGGTATTGATATGCAAAAAGGTTGCCACTACACGTTCGGTCACTTCACTACTAGTCTCACATTGCTGTAAAGTGCTTTGGGATACAGTTGTATGAAAAGTATAATATAAATGCTGAAACGACTTCTTCTTCATTCTAACTGTAATTCATCCCTAATTAATTGCAAACGGTTAGATGAACATCATGCCATTAATAGAAACAGCATGCTTTCTTACATAGAGACAAGCTAATGTTTCTTGGGCTATCTAGGCTAGCTTTTACATGATATCAGTGTATTTTGTAACCTTTAAATCTGAACTGCACTGAACCTTTTTCCTAGAATTGGTGGCTGTTACACACCTCCCAAACGACTGCTGCACTAGACAGGCATCATTAGATAGCTCTTCAGGGAGCCTTTGGGAATGGCATGTGGGGGACTGAAGCAGTTTCCTGCACCTAAAGGGAATACCTTACAGCTGAGAAGAGAAGACTGTTCGCTCATGCTGCTAATTGAGCTTCTATTCTCTTCCTGATTCACACATTAGACACTTCCCTCTCCCCCACACAGAGTTATGATCAGAGAGGCACATGCTGGGAGCTACAGTAACATTTAAAACCTTAAATAGGTCACACATGGCCATTCCCTCCTAGTAAGAGGCCATCACATACTGTAGAAACTGCTGTATCAAAAGAAGAGCAGTTCTTTAGGAACCCTCGTCAAGGATCAAGTCAGGGGAAATAAACTAAGGAAGGATCTCTGTCAACTCATGCTTGTGTTCATGATTTTATCCTTTCAACACATCATATACCTCTTAAGTCCAGTGCACATCCTGAAGCTCTCACAAATAGAAATGGCCATATGGAAGGTGGGTACAGAGTTTTTGTGGTCCTCAGGGAAGTTGACTGGTGGTTTTGAAACACAGCGTCAGTTATCACAATGTCCACTCCTGTAGACAGAGTTATCAAGCAGGATATTTCTTCAGTAATCATAATACTGTCTCCTCTATCAGTAGGGCTACAGCAGCTACCCACAGCTACTCTAATCGATAGTTCAGAATTTTCTCCTCCACTCTATCCTATCACCTCAAGGCAAGTTGAGACACAAAGTTTCATCGGGCAGTTTATACAGTTAGACTCTAATCTCACGTAATGCCCTGTTGCTGTTTGTGAACTGGAGTAAATTCTTTGTTCAAGTGCAGTTCCCATGGCAGCCCAATAGATGGCTGTAAAACAGTGCTGTGCTGCTAGCATTGTTTCACAGCCATCTGTTGGCCTGCCAAGGGAACTGCAGGAACAAAACATGAAAATGTACCCTAGCATGGTCCCATCATGAAGTGCAATCCATATCTTGTAATACACACAGGTGGAAATCTAAGTATCTAGCACTGATCCAGACAGTAAGTTAGGAGGAAAAGTACCATAATAGTAAAAATTATAAAAGTATATTTGGCAATAATAACACCATGCACTTATATCAAAATGTTGTAAAGTAATGCCTTCTTACACCCACAATATATGTAAGACAGGCTACATTCATCAGAATGTGTACTATCAATTCACTGTTAAAGATAAGGAAATTTAATAACTGTATGTGTGTCTTTTTTGCATTACAAGTTAGCAGTACAAATAAAAAATCTGCTTATTTCTGGAAATGCTTGCCATGTTACAAGCACATTAAGCCACTCTAAAGGAGAGGTCTACTGGGGAATTAATGCCCAGTTGGGTGGTTGGAGGCACTCGGCCTGCGGCCTCATGCTCCAACCTTCCCCTGTCCAAACAGGCATTAATTCCCCAGTAGAAACCTCCTTTGTTGTGGCTTAATGCTTAATGGTGGCCATGCCAGGTACGTCATTTGGACACATGTGGAATAATATTCAGCCATGATCATGCCGAGCAGGTCATTCTATTCAGTTTTGTTTCACTTTCAGTTCGGTTCAGTTTAACTCTATTCACTTCCATTCAGTTCAACACCTGATACTAGACACAAAGTCCCATGTTACCTCTCAGACGATTGAGTGAAAGCAGGTTCTTACGTGCCTCCACAGCATGCCCAGGGCCCCACTACCCCAGACTGTGGGTTTTAGGCTCGAGTACTGTGCACCACACTACCTGCCAGTGCCACTAGGTCATGTTCAGCTTACATATTCCTATGAAAAAAGTCATTGACCGATCATTCCAGAGGAAGATTGCATGGTTAAACTTTGTTTCTGACTTGTACCAGAATTCATTAAAGATGGCATTTCAAAAGAAAAAGCCTCATATCATCCAGGCACCTACACTGCCAGCAGAAATAATTCTGGGTTCAATAATTAATCTGTCACAAGGACTGTAATGTTCTGCAAGTCTAACACTAACACGCTGTGTTTGCAATTTAAGCAATACACCACAACAGGGTGTGGGTATATGGCAGGATTTGCCATGCCTGGTGTGGTTTGATCACAAGGCCGCAGGCTGAGCAAGTAAACCACACCAGAAGTGGTAAATCCTGCCATATACAAACACCCTGAAGTGGTATATTGCGATTATACAATGTCCCCATTCAGTTTTTGAAAAGAAGAAGAAAAAAGTAAATTTTTTTCTCATTTGAAATAATTTTTTTTTTTTATTTATTGTTGCGCCGGAAAAAAAATAGTTCCCCATTGATAGCCTGAATACAGTAGATTGAGAGGCAACATCAGCTCAGCCCTATCTTGTAAATGATAGATGGCAATGAATCTGGAGATTTTTGCTTGCTTGTTTGTTTGTTTTACTTTAGTAAGGGGCTGCAGTGGGCATAACCTATGCACCAAGTGTTGACAGCATTGAGGACTTTTGTTTTTTCCCTCTCTGATGATGTGAGACTTTGGGCTGCAATGTGTAACCGAGGAGCAGTAGTTCAGTACGTGGGCTTCGTCGGAATGGACGGCTGCCATACCTAACAGTCTGTTTCCGGGTGCCTTCGCTGTTGAAGCGCTATTTTTTTTTATAATTCTGACTAAAATATTTTTTTAATTGGGGACACCAAGAGATTTATTTAGTGTATAACAGCATTCAGCGAGTTTTCCAGCTGTGATGATTTTGGGGGACATCAGAAAGAAGCAGAGGCAACGGTGAAACAGAAAATTGAAAAAAGGTGAGCTGTGAGGAAGTAGTTACAGGGAAACTAACTGGAAAAAAAAACTGGGGGAAAAACATTATTTTAGTCCTGATATGGGTTTTGGTAATGTTTTCTCTGGTTGACTGCCACTGTTTAGTGGAGACGCAATGTGGCGAGATGGCTTGCCTTCCGTTGCCGTCTTTGCCAGTCTTGGGCTGGTGATGGTCGAGTGATTTTAGGGATAGTTCTTTATGCAGCAGACTGGCAGCTGGCACCTTTTTGCATTGGTTTACTGGAGGACTTCCAACACTGAAAAGGTGCCAGCCAGCCAATCAGAAAGCAGCATTTACTCTGTATTGACTTGGTCATTGTATAATAAAATACAGTATCCATAATGGATTTTTTATTGCATGCAATCTGGCATCTGATATAAAATCCATTACAGATCCTGTACTTTAATTACAAACATCACCATTTGATCTCAGTGGCCTATGAAAACTGCAGGTATTATAGTGAGGCTCTGACCCATTACTGAGCATACTGTGAACTTAAGTGTTACAGCATTACGTTTCTGACAGTTACACAACTAACCTTTTGTATTCTCATTGATTTTGATTTATGTGAGAGACAGATGGTTTATAACCATAATAAACTCTTATCTAGTGGGCTTTGACTATCAGGTATTGCCCTTAGTGGGTAATTAAATGCCCTCTTATGTGACTTGAGATTTGAAAGATGAAACAAAAGAAAAGGGGAAGGGGAAGGGATGGAAGGGAAGGGAAGGGAAAGGGAATTTTTATAGCAACTTTCATGCATACCATATCCAAAAGCACTACATGAACAGTTGACAGCAGCTGTTAGAGAATGCATATATTGCTTCAGGTAAGGTCCATAGTATGAATAAGAGACAGAGCACAGGCAGGTTACATTATTTGCTCAGGTCATTGTTGGATTCAAACCATGGTAATCAGTGCCCACAGTTTCAGAAGGTTAGCACTGTGATAAACATGTTAGCAACAAGCTAACTTGCTTTAGCGCAATAGGATGGGGCAGGGGTTATATTCAATGCCCCACCCCCGGAGAGTGGCACTAAGCAAACAGCATGCACTCACAAAATATACAGCTGCACCCATGCGAATGAAGGATCCCTGTTATATGCAGGGCATAGTGCTATAGTCGTATTTTGAAGGAAAGGTGGCAGAGGTGGTTGTAGCATTGTTGGAGGAGATCCAGGGCCCAGGAGGACAGACTGGCTTTTAGGATTCATTATAGTGAATACCAAAGGGCAATCACCCAAAAGAAGGAAGGTTTTCTTTCTAGGGAGATTGCTGCTGGAAGGAACCAGCCAGCTCAGTTCTTTCAGGCTGTAGATAGGCTACTTCATCCAGCCTGTCTGAAGTCTGGGAGAGTTTTTCCACCTGCTAAACGTGAAGAGTTTGCTTGGTTCTTCTCAGACAGTGTCTCCTCTGTTTGGGCTTGGATCTCTACAAGTAGGCTGTGGCAACCCAGCAAGGCTGAGCCTACGCACCAGATGTATTCAGCTGTCATGAGGGGAGTTCATACCAGTAGTGATTGCAGAGGTGAGTGGGGTGATCGCTGAGTTGTGAGCAACATTTTATGAACTAGATCCTGGCCTGACAGGACTACTGATAACCAGCGTCAGGCATTTGAGCCAGGAGTTCGCTGATATTGTCTGGTGTTTCTTGTTGGAGGGGGCTTCCCAGCTGCATTGAAAAATGTGTCGGTGATGCTTCTTTTGAAAACACCATCTCTGTTCCTGGATGTCTGAGTAAATTATCAACCTGTCTCTAAGCTGCCCTTTTTGGGCAAGGTTTTGGAGAAGGTGGCTGCGCTGCAGCTTGAGGCACACCTTATTGTCTTAGACATCTATGAGTCTCTAAAGTCTGGCTTCAGGTCAAAGCACAGCACTGAGACCACACTGGTCAGGGTGCCCAATGACCTTCTCAGGGCGAGGGATAGAAGAGAACAGTCACTTCTCATTCTCCTTGATCTCTGTTCAGATTTTGACACTGGTGGCCCATGGGCCATTGCTGGATCAGCTGAGGGAATATATAGGACTCACCAGCAAAATTATCTACTATTCTGATTCTTACCTCAAGGGTAGACAAAGAGGATGATGTTGGGAAATTTCTCTTCACTCCCAGTGTCACTTCATTGTGGTGTCCCCAGGGCTCGGTCCTTTTGCTCATGTAGTTCAGTGTATATGCTGCCCCTGGGAGAGATCATTAGATAGTACAGACTGGGTTTCATTGCTTTGCTGATGATACCCAGCCGTACTTGTCATTTGCATCAGGGATTGCAGCTGTGGTGGAAGTGCTAAATACATGCTTGACCGAGTTCCACAACTGGATGCCACCAAGTTGGTTAAGACACAACTCTGACAAAACTGATGTGCTGATTTTCAAGCTGGGTCATAAGGGACAGAGTGGTAGCTGCGGAGAGAGAGAGAGAGAGAGAGAGAGAGAGAGAGACAGGGCTTCAGCTCAGCTCCTCTAGGCTTCTGGCTGCCACAAAGATGAAAAATCTGGGGCTCATTCTGAATGTGGGGATGACACTTGAGGCTCAGGTGTTAGCAGTCATCCAGAGTGGCTTTTACCACCTGAGGAATATCAGTCAGATTAGATCCCTTATTAGCCCGCCTTGACCTGATGATGCTACTGCACATATTTGTGATGTCATGGCTCAATTACTGTAATGCTCTGCACCTCAGGGTAAACGGAGATATGCTATGGCATCTGCAGCTGGTGCAGAACATGACGGTGAAGTTGCTGACCAGCCTTCCGAGGTTGTGCCATGTTTTCTTGGTGCTCTGTGAAACGCGCTGGCTGCCAGTTAAGTGGAGTGTCTCTTTTCGAAGTTAGTTTACTAACTTATAAGACTGTACATGGGTTGGGTCCTGGTTACCTGATGGATCTCTTGCCTCCTCATCTGCCCTTGCTCTCTCTCCCCTCCACTCCACAGAGGTGGGCCTTTTAGCAGTACCAAGGGCTAGTCTGAAAACATCCGGTGACCAGACCTTTGAGGTGGCTGGCCCAGTCTTGTGGCACATGCTCCTTAGAGAAGCCCCCCAATGGAGGTCTTCAAGAGGGGTCTGAAGACTTATCTGTTCTCCCAGACCTTCGGGGAGTAGTAAATCCCTGTAATGATGATCCCACCTGGAAGTTTTAATTGCTTTATTGTCTGAATTTTAATAAGCTGCATTTTACATCATAGTTTACATTATGTCTCACTTCTGTATTTTTTTTTTTTGTTGGCTCCCTGATCTTCCTGCTGGGACTTGGCTCCCACCCTTGCCGCCTCCCCATGCCCAGGCTTACCCCCCCCCGGGTGAGGCCACTGAGCAGGCACCCTCCCAGGTCAATGGTAACTTGCCCTGGCTTACCTCCCAGGGTGGGGACATGGGAGTGGGGCCCCACCCAGCGGACATAGTAGGCAGTGGAAGTGGCGGAGCAGTGCTTCACATTTTGGGGCTGGCATTTTTGTATACTGCATTGGTGGTGGGAACGTGCAATAATGGCCAACGTCCACCCCGCCCCCCACTGATACGGTGCCAGCACTGTGGTTCTCCCAGCCTCTTCTAGGGGTCTGTAGCATGCCAGGCACACAACCCCCTACCCCCGGAGAAGGAGAACAGTCCCTAGGATGCTCAATCCTTCTCCCCTGGCCAGCCCTCCAATGTCCCGAGTCTGTTCCCAAATCCAGGTCGTCACCATCGCAGACTGACACCCTGCCTCTGCACTAGCAGGCAACCTTACTTCTGTATTTTTAAGCCACTCTTGGCCTCCAGGGAAGGGTGCCATTAAAAATAAACTGCTACTATTTTGAAAGCCCTAAACATCCATCATTGCAGCACTGTTTAAGGATTTAAAAAAACCCTACAAATATTGAAGCATGCAATGATGTGCTTTGACCCATCCCACCACCCCCCAGCCAAGCGCCAGTAAGCAGACTGACAGCAAGAGCTGTCAGTCCCTGCTAGTGTCTTCTTCCCCCCTACCACCAGTACAAGCTGTCATTTATGTTCAGACACCCATTCCCTGGTGTCTAGTGTCCCCTGCAACCCCCAATTGCCGGTCTGAGCTGTCAGTTATGTGCAGATACCCATTTCCTGGTAGTCTAGTGGGTCCCTCACCCCCAGATCATGATTCCAATCCTGTTTAAACTGATCTCTAAGAGCTTAATGAACCCCCAACCCCTACCTCCAGATCGCCATTCTGAACATATTGCTGGTAGTCCAGTGGATCCCTCATCCCCACCTGACCTCTGTAAACCCCTCCTCCCTGGCTCACACACACAACACCCGCCACCCCATTCCTTCATTGGCACCTGACTCTCCCCTTGTAAGCCTTAAAATTAGCAGCTGTCATGGCCTCAGACAGTGACCAGTTCAGCCGTGCGGCTCACCACCTCAGCTGGCTGCTGTCTGAGTGACAAGAAGTGAGTGCGCACTTACTGTAACAACAAATGTTGTAATGGCAACCTGAGAGATGGGGTCCACTAGACTACCAGAGAAAGTATATCTGCATCCAAGGGTAGAGTATTATGCATTTTGTTCAACTATACTATAATGAATTAGTATGCTAGTCATTTTGCCCCTCTCCCATTCCAATGATCAGGACAACTACAGCTACATACTTCCTCTGGCAAGAATGATAGACAAGTAACTGCCTTCATAGAAAATGTTGTGCTGCTCATGGTTGCCCAGTGGGAGGTGAGTGAATTTCTAGCCCCAAGATGCTCTCCTCTGCGGAGGAAGGTCTGTGCACTTCACTGTACTACCACTACCTGGGGGACAACAGGTGCCAGTGCAAGCTGGAACAGCGAATTGGAGGGCAGGCACCCCCTAACAGCGATGTGAGCATGCTCTGTGTACTCACGTATATGGTGGTCCTTGTCCATGAAGCACCTAGGGTGGGGAGAAAAAACCAAAAAGTCACTGCTGACCAAAGCAGGATGAAGCATCATTCTCCTGCAGATCGTGCACTGCCTACTGGCCTGCCTGCCACAACCAAGCTAAACACTTCTGGAGGGTTGTGGCACCCCAAGGGGCTCCACCACAGGGGACCATCTGTAGGGCACTGAATGGCAGAAAAGTCAATCCCAGAGATAGCAGGTGACAGAGCAGTGGGGGGAGATGCTGGTGATGAAGGCCAGCCAGGTAAAGGGGTGCAAAAAAACTTTAAGATATGCTTGATTACATACAAGTTGCTACACAATCTGGGCCCTGCTACCTGAAATACCTTATGGTTCCTTACACCCCTATGTGCCTTCTCTGCTCCACTGAAGTGGGTTTTTTATCAGTTCCCTGCTCCTGATTAAAACTATCTAGAGACGGAACATTTGGGGTAGCTGTGCCAGTCCTATGAAACTCTCTTTCATCTTCTATTTATTCGTCTTGCTCAATGGATGCCTTTAAGGATGCCTTAAAAATGTATTTTTTTAACTGGCATACTGCTGTTAATTTTGTTATTTATTTGTTCAGTTTATCAATGTTATTACATTTTATTATTAGCCCCTTTTACATGATAAGCTCTGCACCGCAGCGAGTGATGCAGAGCACCTGGAGCGTTACCGCTTTTGCAGTGTATAAAGAAGCCGGATCACATCTGAAGTGAGGGCTCACTGATCTGGTATTCCCTGTTTTCCTGGGTTCAACACTGTGGTGCATTGTGGTTTCTTGTGTTATGCTGCCGTGTAATTGCATCACAGTGCTTGCATTGATCCTGAAGAGAGTCTCGTGAGAACACCCGGGATCCCCTGTTGCTTACATGTTCGGCAGTTCCCTGAACTGGTCTCAATGCTCATACCTGCAATATTTTACCTGAGTTTAGCTAAATAGATTTTCAGATACTGGAAAGAATGCTGAACTCAGGGAAACTAGCTCCTTTTCTGAAATGGGGGCTAAAAAGTACTTTTGAAGCACTCCGAAAGTAGAGCCGTGATAGTGGGCATGCATTTATAGGTATTCTTAATATGCATAGGCGCATGCCCACTATCACGGCTCCACTTTCGGAGTGCTTCAAAAGTACTTTTTAGCCCCCATTTCAGAAAAAAAGCTAGTTTCCCAAGTTCAGCATTTTTTCTAGTATATGAAAATCTATTTTGCTGAACTCGTGTAAAACAATATGTGAAGGAGAGGTCTCGGGCAAGTCTCGGCTGGAAATGTGTCTGAAACCACGGAACATTCCAGGAGAGGGAGGTACGGGCTGCAGTGTATAAGCAAAAGCTGTGCTGCAGACACAGCAAGTGCTAGTGCAACAAAAATGTTGTGATTTTGCTAGGTGCCATGTAAAAGCACCTATTGTTTCTCCCTGTAGGGTGCACTGAGCCATTTGAAAAGGGTGCCCCAGAAATAAAAATTGCCATGTCAAAACCCTCATATCCATGATGCCACCCCCACCCCACACCAGGAGCCAAGTTCCTCATCTCTGTGATACACCTGCCCAAAACAGGAGCTAAGCACTTAATTTCTGTGATCCACCTGCCACCCCAGGAGCCAAGCCCCTCATCTTCATGATATACCTGCCACCCCAAGAGCCAGGCCCCTCAAATCCATGACACTCAAACCTGTTCCAAGAGCCAAGTACCTCATCTCCATGATACCCTAGCCTGCCTAGGGGCCATGCCCCTTATTTCCATTATACACCCACCCACCCTAGGAGCAAAGCAACTTATCTCCATGATATAATTACCCACCCCAGGAGCCAAGCACCTCATCTCCATGATACAACTGCCCACCCCAGGAGCCATGCTCCTCATCTCCATTTTATATGCACCCCAAGAGCCAAGCCCTTCATCTCCATGATACACCCACCCAATCCAGGAAACAAGGCCCTCATCTATATGATATGCCTACCAGCCCTCCACAGCAATGCACCTCATCTCCATGATACATGTACTGACCCAGGAACCAATACCTCATCTCCATGATACATCCACCAACCCCAGGAGTCAAGACCCTCATCTCCATGATACACCCACCAGCCCAGGAGACAAGCACCTCATCTCCATGGTACTCCCACCAACCCCCAGAGCCAAGCACCTCATCTCCATGAAACATCCCCCAACCCCAGAAGTACCTCATCTCCATGATACACCCACCAAC
Organism: Neoceratodus forsteri; assembly: GCA_016271365.2. Lineage (NCBI taxonomy): Eukaryota > Metazoa > Chordata > Ceratodontiformes > Ceratodontidae > Neoceratodus > Neoceratodus forsteri. The sequence goes on from CM028133.1 coordinate 618,475,848, forward strand.
CCCAGAAGTCAAATACCACATCTCCATGATACACCCACCAGCTCAGGAGCCAATCACCTTATCTCCATGAGACACCCATCAACCCCAGGAGCCAAGCACCTCATCTCCATGAGACACCCACCAACCCAGGAGTCAAGTCCCTCATCTCCATGATACACCCACCAACCCAGGAGCCAAGCACCTCATCTCCATGAATCACCCCCCAACCCCAGAAGTCAAGTACCTCATCTCCATGATACACCCACCAACCCCAGGAGCCAAGCACCTCATCTCCATGAGACACCCACCAACCCAGAAGTCAAGTCCCTCATCTCCATGATACACCCACCAACCCAGGAGCCAAGCACCTCATCTCCATGAATCACCCCCCAACCCCAGAAGTCAAGTACCTCATCTCCATGATACACCCACCAACCCCAGAAGTCAAGTACCTCACCTCCATGATACACCCACCAGCTCAGGAGCCAAGCACCTCATCTCCATGAGACACCCACCAACCCCAGGAGTCAAGTACCTCATCTCCATGATACACCCACCAACCCAGGAGCCAAGCAGCACATCTCCAAAATATTGTTGCTCATCCTAGGAACCAAGCCCCTCATCGCCATTATTCACCCTCCCCCAGCTGTCATCATTACTGAATTCTTGTCAACCCCAGTCTCACAATATGCTGCAGCCTCACCACTCAGCCTTAATGTCAAGTTTCCACCTCACACTCATTAACATTTTTCTGACTAGCCAACGTGCCACTCTATTGTGTTATAATAATTGATCATAATTTTTTTTCTATGGAGATGGCCAATTTTCCATAATAACCAGCCAGTTATTATGGCATTCACATGCACACTGTCCATTGACAGTAACCACGAGCCACTGATGTGCTCTTCTCATGCTACATTGGGAACCATGCTTGCGAACAGCTGATTGCAATACAGTTCACTCTCAACCACTACAGAAGAGACAAAAAATACACACTGCAGTACATCAAGGGCAAAAGAGTACCTTTTAATAGTAGCTGCTCCTCATTCCTACTTGGTCTGGTTCCAAAAGGAACTCCAGCTCCTCGTGACTCCCACGTAAATCTCCATGGCACCCACACAAAGAGCACAATAAAACAGACTTCAAAAACAAAGTGTTACTTAAGACTTTATGTTTAGATTGTTTACCAACGCTGTTTTAGTTTGCTGCTTCATTTTTAAAATTTTTACACTGGCAGTTTGATACAGAAAGTGGAGTAAGTAAGTAACTGAAGTCACTGAAACTGGTGGTAAAAAAATGATGCCCAGAAATTATGAAAGACATAAGGCATAGGGTGATGTGGATGCGTGAATTTAATACACACCCTCTGTGTGGGATGCTGTTATCAATCTTCGAGCTTTGCTCTCAGGGTTTACTTTGCATCACATACTTTGGATATGTATTAAGTAAGGAATAAGACATGATGAGATGTAGTTTATGGGCTGATAAGAGCATACCCCAAGTGTGTAATGTCATTTGTTTCTTTCACAGTGCCCGGTTTTAGTAGCTGCTGCATGTCTCCTGATGTTTTTTTGCCCTTCCCCCTCACTTCCACATATACAGAAACTTTTTTTTTGTACTGTAAGCCCCCCTTTCCTGATGTCTAGGGGTATGAATTGATAGAATTGTTCATGTGGAAGGGGGCACTCACAGCCATTGAAAAACAGTCACAGAAAGTGCCTCATTTACCTGGTTCAGTTTGTTGTGTCTATGGGGGTGGGGGTAAGAAGAAGTAGGCTGCTGGTTAACTAGGGTCTGCAGCTTATCCATTAGGTAGGGAAATGGGCAGACTGGGTGGGCCAAGCGGTCCTTATCTGCCGTCAAAATCTATGTTTCTATGTTTCTATGGGGTGTCCAAGCCATACAGTCTCAGGGTGCAGGCAGCTGCAGGGGCCAATCTTGGTCATAGTAGATACAGTACAACATTTCATTGAAGCTAAGGTCTACACTGAGTTTAAAAGTTTTAACAGAATTTAATGTCCAACCATTTAAAACCAACTTCCACTCCACTGAGCGCTGGGGTTTCGGTGAGTACAATTAATTTCCCAGGCACAGTACCAAGACCACAGTGGCTCAAATGACCAAATAAGATCTACAACTCACGTCATCCCTCTGGAGCCATATAAGGCTCTGTAAATAATGGCAGCAGCATTAATCCGAGCCAAATAAGGCCCCAAAGAACCGGCAGCTCTCTTACTTCCTCCTGCACACAAACTTGGATTTTTCTGCATCTAGCCTCTCGGCCTCACTGCAGCCTGTGTAGTCGAGCACCTCTCACACCCCTACTTCAATGTTGGAGCGGGCTTCTTCCAGGCTCAAACCTGCTGCAGTGCTGAGACCTTTGGGAGGGTTCAGTACTGCTGCACCACTCTCTCTCTCTCTCACTTCAAACTGCTGGGCACTACGAGCCAGACGTCAAAGTGGGCACACCAGCCAGGGGCCAAGGACTGTCCAGCAAGAGAGCCACTTAAAGAGGCTTATGCCCCAGACTACTTACAACCACTTGAACTGTCCCCACCTACTCCAACTTGGTACTTACAGACAGCAGTTTCCATCTCTAGGTGACTGCATTGCAGGCTCTCACTACTGCTCTGCCATGGCACAGCCTCTCACCACTGGGCCACGCACCTTCTCTCGTTGTGGCATGGAGTGGCAAAACCTTGAACCACTCTAGATGACTCGAGATGTCCCCCCCTCATACCACTTCACTTCACACACCGATGCTGATAATACTGCGTGGCTCTGTGGGCCGGGGTGGCCATTGACCCACCCCAGCTCCCGAACCTCGTTCCCTCACATGGGACCGATCTCTCTCCCTCTTTTGGCACCAGAACACCCCTTTTTATACCCCTGAGCACCCTGGCCCCACCTGCCAGCAGGCAGTCCCCTTGAGGGCATTACTAGTAAGCTCCAATAGGGGGCTTACACTTCCCCCCATGCAAACGTTCTTCCCTGGTGAAAACCTGATGAATCACTACGATGGCCACCCAGGGGAGCTATGCACACTCTCCCTCCCCCAGGAGCCACCTGGCACAGTTGTTACATAGCTGTAATGGTGCCCCCCCCCAAAAAAAGCCCTGGGTCCTCTACAACATTCCTACCTGAACCTGGCACACATTCTGTGCTAACTAAGGGCCCTAGAAATCCACCGACCGGTTCCCATGGACAGATTGCCTGGTACAGCATTGGTGGCGTCCCACCCCCCTTTTACCCAGCTGTAACTATCTAACACTGCCACATGCTGCTGTCATCACACAGGAGGGTGAAATTCACATAGCCCACCCACAGGTCCCCAAACATTCAGCAATAACATTGTAATATGTGACTCTCCAATTCTCTGGGGACCTTAAACATTACTTTAAACAATTTAAACTAATACAGTGTTTTGACCTGCTGCAGACTGTTGCACTATTTACCTCATGAACACACACACTCACTTGCACACACGACAGGTAACCACACACACACAATTGCACTTACACCCCTTCCCTTTCACTGTTAAACTTGTGCAGCACCGCAATGCTGCCAGGGTGTATATTTAACTAGAGTCCATGAAAGTCTCTAAAAGTCTCTGGAACACTTAGTCTTTAAAGGCTGCTGCAACAAACTGGAACCACCCCACACTCAGATCTCAGATTTAGAATAGCACTTTAACCTAGGCAAAACCTCCAAACATTTTAAACATTAAAAACATTTCAAACACTTTAAACATCTAAAACAGAGCAAAAAGGAGTGGTCTTGCCCATTAAAGGGTCGGTAGTGCAGTCCTCAAAGAAATATTCATCAATGGGGAGGGGGGGGCAGTAGCAGAAAATACAGTTCCACCGGAATTGTTTGGGTACATGTGGACAGGATGCTTTCTTCCCTGGGCCACTGTCATGGATGAAGTAGTACTGGGGATCAGGCTTGGTGGACGTAGTAGTCCTGGGGATCAGGCTTGGTGATTTCTCCGCCGAAAGAATCCTCACTGATGATGATGTAGTACATGGTTCTCTGGCCTTCAGGATCCTGGATCAGGGCAAAAGTTTAAAAGATGGTGACACCCATCCACACCATCGAAGAGCACATGGCCTTAGTTTGGTTTACTGCCTGTTGTTGATGCATCACAGGGGCGGAGGGGCTTATCTTCTGCATTTGCTGTACTTTATCCAGTGCACCATAAAACACCAGTCCCCCCTCCGCTCCTTGATTATGTCCCACAACCTCTCAGAAGCGTTGGGATACATCTCCCCTGGATACTCTTTCCTCATCCAACAACGAACCCACCTCTCCGCCTGACACCAGTCAGGAATACTTCTCGCACCGGTCATCAGCACCTTTCCTTTGGATAACCAGACTCCAGTTCTATACTACAGGTTCAAGGGTCTGAGGTTCTAAGGTGGTCCATTTTCTCATGCTGTTGTTGGCAGGCCTGGGCTAGGAGGGGGACAGTGTCCAGATAGTGAAACATGGGGAATCTATAGGGCCTGGGAATGTCCCTCTCAATTACAGGGACCTCAATTGCCAAGGAGGTCAGGAGACCACCTGGAGCAGCTGCACTGGCACGGCCATCTCCCAAGTCTCCATCTCTGAGCTGGAATCTCCTCTGGAAATTATATCCTCGATGTCCACGTCTGGCAGGGTAGGCTTTGCAGGTGCAGGCCCTTTGGGCAAGGTCTCTTTATTTGTCACTGTGGCAGTGGGGGCTCCGGCTGGCTTGTTGAGGTCCAAATTCTCTGTGGCAGAATTCAACCCTTGACCTCTCCCTCTGCCACAGGGAGATGCAGTGTCCTTGGGCAGAGAAGGGCTGGGCAGACATCTTTCGCCCTTCCCCTTTCACTTAACTTTGCCTTTTCCTCCTCCCAGGTCTCCATGCTGGTGGTTGTAGTGGTAGTGCTGGGTGGGGTGACAGGTGTGAGGCAGCCCCAAGATGGCATATGGGGCTTCAAGGCAGCACTAGGCAGTGGGGAAGTACCATGGGAGCAATATGAGCATAATGGCTGTCTCAGTATTCCAGGCCCAGAAAAACTGCAGATAACATACTTGTCCTTCAAGGTGCTTTTTTCCATAGCACCCCACAACCAACTCAGCAGCGACACTGGGACCGTCACCTCCTGCACTGATCTACTGGGTGTTTATTCATAGTTCCTTAATTCCTTCTCTTTTCCCCAAACACAGGTCCCTTGCTCCGCTTCACTGATGGTGAGGTTAACTAAGTCTCTCCTCCATAAGACTGTTTCTGGCACTTTTTCTCCCAGCCTCTGACCTCTCATCCATTACCTGCAATCGTTGTACCCAGCAACCACCCCATAGCCAATCATATGGGGGGGTCAGAACATTAACATATTTTAGTAACTGTGCAGCTTCTTCCTCAGTCCAGTCTTTAAGAACACGTGAAAATTCACAGTCCAAAATGGCGGAATCGAAAACAGTGAAATCCAGTTCCACACAGGTCACACAAGTCTCCCATGTTGCAGCACCCCAAATTGAAGTCCAGGTAGGCACTGGGCACCCAAAACACATCCCAAACAAGCCTCCACGTTGTAAGCCCCCCTTTCCCAATGTCTAGAGGTATGAATTGATGGAATTGTTTGTGGGGAAGGGTGCACTTGCAGCTATTGAAAACACAGTCACAGAAAGTACCTCATTTACCTGGTTCGGTTTGTTGTGTCCATGGGGTGTCCAAGCCATACAGTCTCAAAGTGCAGGCAGCTGCAGCAGCCAAACTTGGTCACTGCATGTACAGCACAACATTTCATTGAAGCCGAGGTCTACACTTGAGCTTAAAAGTTTCAGTTGAATTTAATGTTCAGCCATTTAAAACAAACTTCCACTCCATGGAGCGTTGGGGTTTCGGTGGGTACTATTAATCTCCCAGGCACAAGACCAAGATCACAGTGGCTCAAATGACTGAATAAGATCTCCACCTCACTTCATCCCTCTGGAGCTGTATAAGGCTCTGTAAATAATGGCAGCAGCAATAATCTGGGCCAAATAAAGCCCCAAAGAACTGGCCGCTCTCTTACTTCCTCCTGCACTCAAACTTTGATTTTCATGCATCGAGCCTCTTAACCTCACTCCAGCCTGCCTAGTTGAGCACCTCTCATACCCCTACTTCAATGTTGGAGCAGGCATCTTCCAGGCTCGAACCTGCTGCATTGCTGAGATCTTTGGGGGAGGTTCAGTACTCCTACATTACTCTTTCTGTCTTTATACCGCTGGGCACTATGAGATGGACGTCAATGTGGGCGCACCAGCCAGGGGCCAAGGACTGTCCAGCAAGCGGGCCACTTGAAGAGGCTTATGCCCTGGACTCCTTACAACCTCCTGAACTCTCCCCACCTGCTCCAGCTCAGTTCTTACAGGCACCAGTTTCAGTCTGTAGGTGACTGCATGGCAGGCTCTCACTACTGCCCTGCCACAGCACAGGCTGTCACCACCGGGCCACGCACCTTCTCTTTCAGTGGCACAGAGCACCAAAACTTTGTGGCACTCTAGATGATGTGAGACGTTCCTTTCCTCCCCCCGAACCGCTTCATTTCACACACCGATGCCGACAATACTGCAGGGCACTGTGGGCCAGGGTGGCCATCACCACACCCTGGCCCCAAACCTCATTCTGTCACATGAAGCCACTCACTCTCCCCTTTTTGGTGCCAAAACACCCCTTTTTATATCCCTGAGCACCCCAGCCCTGCCTGCTTGTGGACTAAACTTGTGGGCACTACTAGTAAGCTCTCATAGGGGGCATACAGTACTTTTAGTTTTGTTTTTTTTCCCACTTTGTATGTAAACACAGCTTTTTTTTTTAAGTTAAGTGAGTGGCTAGCTTAACTTGAAGCGAGTGTGTCCCTCTAAGGCCATCGTAGTGAGTGCTTTCTCCTTCGTGCTTTTACCATTGCAGTGTAACGGTGCTGCAGTATCAGCGAGCAGCTTCCCAAACTTTGTAGTTTCATTGATTGGCCCACTTACTCTGTAAAAGGGGTGGGGACAGGAGACTAGAGAAACTACAGCATTGAAAATGAGGAGGACCAGACATCAGCGAAACAGCAGTAGTGAAAAGAGAGGAAAAGCAGAGGTACAACATGATTTTAACACACTTAACTTTTAACAGTTAAATTACTTTGCCAGAAGTTTGGCAGCAAGAGGTGGGTGAACTGCATGGCTGGGTGGGGGGTGGGGTGGGGGTTAGGTGAGCGATGAGAAGGCAGTGACTGGAAATCTTTGACTGCAAGTCAGTATTTTTTGTTTTACGGCTGCAGTAGGTGTAGCCTGCAGACGTTTTGCACGTACAAAAGGAGTGATGTCATGTTTTCTGTCCGTGGAACTAACTGAAGGTGTAAATAGTCTTCTCCACCTTATCCTCCTCCAAGAAATGTTTTCCGACCTTTAATAAATATGCTTTCATGTTAGTCAATGGTTGCAGTGCACTATTTTCGTTCTTAAGTGGGAGGTACAAGAACTGGAACCTGAGTAGTGGGAGGCAGCATTAGTTTTTTGGGGGGAGTAAGATCCACCCCCACCTCCACCGAAGAAGCTCCTAAAGAGTCACCCCATCTTTTTTTTTGGTTCATGTGGGAGGGACATGAGGTGGATCTATCATGCTGGAACAATTGACTATCAGAGCTGCCTGGGGCATCAGAGCTTAAACCTCAGAAGGAAAAGCCTGAAACTGCATCCCTATACAGCACTTGTTTAAACAGCATTGGCTCAGCTTACATTCCTCTCCTGGTCACACATTTTCACAAATACATTCTAAGAGATGAAAAGTCCCTCCTGGTGGGTATATGGTGTTATTCAGACCTGTCCTCCAACCCTGCCCCCACCACCTTACTCAGTATTTTGCATCAGCTGAAGCATGTCAGTATAGCAAGAGGCTGCAGTGTATATTTTTTACAGAGCTTGCAGTTTTAAAGGCGTAGTCCACATTCCACTCAGAATTTGCAAAAAACATATGTTATGCAGAGCGTTTTGATTTGTATGTTAAGTCCTAGTGTGTCCCTCCCTCTGTCTACTATTAGGAGTTTTTCCTAAATTAGCCTATTAGCAGATACCTCAAAGCTAGCTAACTAGGTTTTCTGTAAGAAAACTACTACTAAATTAAGCTCTAATTCACTATTGTTGTTTTCTGTGGGTGCCAGGTCTAGCTTGCAGAAGTCTTTTAATATTGAAACTTTTAATTTCATCAAACTATACACAACCATAAAAGCACAGAAATTGCCCAGATCATTAGCGTTATAATTAGTTAAGACTCTAGGGGCCAGATATTCAAAACTTTGCGCCGGGCAAAAACCGTTTGCGCAGGTTTAGCACGGGATTAGCACGGGTCTGCTATATTCAAAGGCCAAATAGTCGTGGGCAAACTGCATTAGCGCGGGCAAGATATAATGTATGCAAGGGGCAAACTGACACATGAATACAGGCGCAATGCTATATTCAGCGACTAGCGCCGCGCTAAGTGGTTTTGCGTGACTTAGCGCGACACTTAGCGCGGTGCAAATTACCGCCCAGGAAAAGCTTGTCTTAACCCTGGGCAATCAGCTTTGCACGACACTTTGGCTTTGCGCGGTGTTTGTGCGGGTTTAGCTCGGGTTTTGCGTGACCCTAACAAATAAATATGACACATAGATAAAGCCAAACATAGAGGAAGCATGCTGCTAACCGATGGCATCACAATGATGCCATCATCTGCCACCAGTCCCAGCCATGCCAGGCAGTAAGTGGTGACCCTGCCGCCAGTGGACAGCATGGCAGTGTGGCCGTACAGCACACACCTGCAGACCACACATCTGTGGACACAAACAGATGCCAGCACACACATGCAGCACTGTGGGCATGGAGGATGTTGAGGGGAGCGTGTATGGGTGGCGAGGCTGTGCCACAGACCAGGTGTGGCCACAAGGCTGGGACACATCATGCAGTGCACATGGGCCAGTATTGGGAATACCCCAACACTAGTGTGCCTTTCGGATAATATATGCCCCCCCGCCACATACCGCACAGCTGTACAACTGCCACAGCACACAAAGCCAGAAATGTACATGTCACTGTGAGCATCCCATGCCACAGGTACAGCATCTGTGGGTCACACAACAGTGTAACAGTAATGTCCACTGTCAGTAAACACCTGCAGGTTGGGCCTGTCACTGTGTACAGTGCAGTCATCATCACTGCCGTACACACCATAGGCAATGCTGTGTCCCTCACACTACTGGCCCCCTTGCTATTGTAGTGTCTGCTGTGCACTGTAGCATGCCCTACAGTGTGACAGTTGCATGCAGCACCACCACCACCTATGCCTATGCTGTCTTGTCCCCTGGGGTACAATATGCTATGCTATGCTGTACTGTTTACATGTAGCCTGCAGCTATCATCGTGCACTGCCAAACTGACCTACAGGTGGAGCTGCGGTTGGACCTGGTCAGCCCCTGTACTTCCAGACTGACCTACAGGTGGCTCTGTTGGACCCTGCAGTAATGCTGGGCAAACTGCATGCAAATCTGGGTATAATGAGATACTAATCTGGTTGTTTGCCCAGAGACTACCTAAGTAGGCTCATTTGCATGGCACTTTTGAATATGGCACATTTTAGCTCCGGCAAGCGTGTTTTGCTCCAGGCTAACTGCTTAGCTCCACGCTAATGTGCTAATGTGTGCGCTAACGGTACTGGGAATAATATACAGTTTTGATCAATATTCTTTCACATCTGCTGCTTCCTGCAGCTGTACTGAGTCCATGCATTTGCTGGCACACACATTGGCCATGTAGTTCGTCTGTACCTGCCCTCACGTTGCTGTGCACTGTGTTGTTGTTGTAGGTTGCACTTCCTGGTTCCTGGTCATACAACTACCCTAAAGCTAGCAGCCTAATTTAGGAAAAACTCCTAATAGCAGACAGAGGGAAGGACACACTAGGACTTGACATACAAATCAAACACTCTGCATAACATATGTTTTTGCAAATTCTGGGTGGACTACTCCTTTAATTGAGCCATCCCCAGTCTGTATCCTTCCAAGAACCACTTTGTGGTGTGCATACCAGTGTGGTTATTGCACTCTTATTTACAGCTTTACACCTTTATCAGTTTTTAATTGCAATTGTGTCTAAATGCTCCACCATGTATCCTCCAGCCTCCCACTATACCTGCACGCATTGCAGCACTGTTTCACTGCATACAGGGAGATCGGAGGCTACCAGGACATATGCAGATGCAGTGCGGAGCACGAGTGTAGGTTGCAATACTGGGATGCCTCCATACCACAGTAACCTGACAGCTATATGCGCACCCCCCTGGGTGTACCCCCATGTCCCCACCTAACCTACCTTTATGTCTGCACTTGCCTCCCTGAGGGCCACCTCCTGATGGTATCTATGTACTACCCTTGATTACTCGTCTCACTGTGCCGAGTGTTGGGATTATCCTGCCTGCCTGCCCATGTGTGATGTGGCAGCAATACTACCTGCAGAGCAGTGCCAGTAGTGAACATATACATTAGTGGAGCTCCTGAGTGCATCATGGAGCACTGCTGCAGTGGACAATAGACATGTGGCACTGTGTACAGTGGAGCAGTGGGGAACACTGAAGGCAGTAGTAGAGGGTCTGCCTTCAGCCATACAGCAGCAGTACATGAACGTCTGTTGTACCCAGGTGCCCTAATACTGGCAGAACTGATGCCATGTCTTCTCTCTCTCTCTCTCTCTCTCTCTCTCCTTCCCTCCCTCTCACTGACATAGCCCCAATTCCAACATACAGATCTCCCCTTCCCTTCAACCTCTCTCTGTCACCTCCACAACATAAGTGTGTTTCATAACAGTGAAATATGGTTATTTACATAATATGACTGTGCCATATACACAGTATTCCATAGGACATGTAGGAGGCCATCTTAAAATGCAATTGTCATCACTGAGTGCACCATGGGATGTGCACTGCTACTACAGGGTTGAGACCACACACACTATCGCATTCAGTGTGGACAGACTGTAATGTTTTCAAACCATTATCCACACTGTTTATTGGCAGTGTGGACACACTGTAATGTTTACAGTCTGTAACATTCTGAAGTCATTACAGCTTTTTCAAGTGTAGTGTGGACAGGGCCTGCATGTCTATGTAATTACCTATCTTTCCATCAATTGCATGTATCACTATTTTTACCTATTTCTAAAACAAACCTGCATATCACATTTGCCTGTACTCTGAGCACATACTTATGAAACTGTGCATATTTGTACTCCACTTCTGCATAGACCTCATACTTTCCTAATATTCCCATTATCACAAGCATAACTACCTTGCCCTTATCAAAAGTGACCCTCTGAAAGTTACTATCACATTTTCTGCTAACAGTCCATCATCATTACACCTGACTTCCTGACATCAACACATTGCTTAAATATAACTTACATCACCTCATGGACAAAAACCCTGTTTCTCTAAAAAAAAAAAAAAAAAAAACTTGTGTAAATAATTCCAAGGCTGAACATATGCCAGCCATTACTTTTTCATGTACTGTACCATCATGGGGATTTGCATATGTTTCCCATGATGCTTTACATTATTGGGGTATGTGCAATTGTGTTTTCTTTAAAATTTGGCTGTCCGGCCAATATCATCCGGGATAACACATACATCAGTGGCATTTGCTCTGAGGTTCTTTTGTAAACCTACAGTGCTTCCTATTCCTTCCATTAAAATGTACACCTCCATGTATTTTCCTAATAACGTGTATGCCTTCCTTCGAACAGAAACTAAAACAAATCTTACTACTTACAAATCATTGTGTTGTTTCTCCATACCTCCTTAACAATTCCACACAACTTCACTAACTTCATTATGCAGCCGTGGTGGATCTGACCAGAATTTGTCTTACTGGGTGGGAGGTATGGGTCTCTGGCTCTGCAGTGCCCTTGATAGCCTAACTAGGACCAATTGGCAGATTATGGCTAGATAAGAGTGCAGCAAAATGTGCCTCTTTCCAATCAAAACTGGAAATGTTCTACCTTTTTATAACTTCTCTTAGAAAATGGTTTTGTACTTTCCCAGCCTCTGACCAAGTCCCTTGACAGGGCAGGCATTTATGTGGCAACAGAGAACGGGAAATAAGTCCCTGTGCCAACTGCCCTATCACAAAGAAAATCATTGCCCACATAGAATTCTAAAAATTGAATGGCAGCCATGTTTTTTTCCCTCACTTAGCAAGTGCCCCCCCACACCAACTACAATAATTACAAAGTGCCAACTGCCACAGAAAACATCACATCCACCCTCACTCAACTTATTTCTTGTTCCACTTTAAAAAAAAAACACCTTTGTGTCCTAGCTCTGCTGTTGCTGCTGACTGATCCCTGCCATGCCATCAAAAGTTCAACTTCACAGACACCACATTCTGCTAGACCACAATTACTGTCCCATCCTGTCAAAGCTGACTACTGTTTACTTAAAAAAAAATGACTGCTGTTTATTAACAAAAAACAAACTCCAGTTTTTAGTATGTCATTGGAGAGAGAGAGAGAACAATTGAGCATTTCTCCCAACTGCAGTCAGTTCCAACAGTGCCACTGTCCTGACCGTGCTTTTGCCCCCGCTCCTCATGCTGCCTGCTCACTGTCTTTACTATTGCAAGCTGGCATCGTGTCTCCATCTGTGGGAGATCAAATCAAGAAACTACCACTGGTCAACTAGTGCAGCTAGCGCTGCAGTATCACACTTGCTCTTCCTCTGCTTGACCAACAACAGGAGGTTATTAAAACAAGGAAGCAGATGGAGGACAAACTCAATCTGAAACAGGCAAGTGTAGCTATTTCTTGGCAACTCATTATATGAGTTTTTGTTTTATATAATACAATGACTGAACATACAAAAAACAGTAGCAAAGCACAAAACAAACAGTGCCCTCCACTGTCAATGCCAGCAGTAGAAAGATTACTTTGTAGAAAATATTTTTATTAATTTAAATTGACTATTGAAATGAATTCTTTTTAAATGTTAACTTTTTTTTTCATGAAATACAGCCCGACCCCACCCCTCTAGTCTGGGTGGTATTGACTATACTGGACCTTTCAGGGTCTATAAGGCCCTCTGCCTGTGGGGTCGAGCCTCATTACGTCCCTCAGTGGTCTGTTATAGTCCAGTATCACCCACCCTGTTGGGTTTTGCTGCTTGTGTAATGCATAGCACCCCAGGCATTATTCTCCATTTATTCATGGCTTTCCCTTTCCTGGTCTCACAGAGGAACACCATTCAGGTGACATCAAGTAGGCAATCAGTGTGTAATTATTTCTACTCTCAGACCATTATGAACAGTTTTCTTTTCCAAAACTAGTGAGATTCACACTAATAGTGACAGAATTAACTGCTTTTTAAAACAGAGAATTCAGTTTGCAACTTTATAGCAGAAGGGAAAATTTTAATTATTTACCAGTAACTCTCGAGCTTCTTGAATATCTCCCAAGTGAGTCACACTTTTTGGTCTTAGCATTGGAGGCATTAGTACCCTGCAGGAATAAGAACTTTCAGGGCTGATGGCACCAATACATGGCACCAGCATGTGAAGCAGCAAGCTATGGCGCCCTACATATGGTGTTACCAGTCCCAACTGCCTCATGTTCTTTTTTTACCTACCAAGTGTAACCCCTAGATGGTGCTATCCCTAAGGTTACTGTCCCTGCATGTAAGTCTGGACACAGGTTGAGGGGCCTAGATTCAGTAATAAGGTGCCTCCAAGATGTAACCCCTAGGTGGCGCTATCTCTAAGGTTACTACCCCTGCCTGCAAGTCTGGACACAGGTTGAGGGGCCTGGATTCATTAATAAGGTGCCTCCACCCAGAGTAATGGTATTGGGAGTGTCTATCTATCCTGCTATAGCCCTCTGGGAAGCTATAACCACCCACCAACTCTCCTAGTGGCCCAGTACCTGGTACAACAGTGACTGTATAGTCAGTATAACACAGTAATAATATGCACACACCCTTCATGCTTACCACCAGGGTTGAACTCGCAGTAATTTCCCTTGAGACCCCCTGAAAAATAAGGTTAACAATACAGATGCACACTCTCAATACTGTAGACCCACAAATAATATGCACACTAGCCAGGTTAAATGTGAAAAAAGACACTCAGGTTTATTTAGGGATCGTGAACAAGGAAGGGGGCATGCATCTAGACAAATGATTGGTAATCTGATTTGATTCAGGTTTGGCAAGCACTTTTTTAGTCCCAAATAAACAGTCAAAAAACACTGGGTACCCAGGATGGAATATCTGTCTAGTAAGAGGCATTGCCCGGGGGTGGCTGGCGTTGCAGCTGATATTGGGGCCCTTCATGGAAAGAAAGGCAGTTAACATGTAAAACAACAAGCTGGCTACTTGTGATCTGAGCCAGTTGGCTCAGTCTCTTGAAAACCCAGAAAATAAATGAAATCAGATGGTACCACAGATGATTTAAATACTCATTACAGGGAGCTACCCTGATTATACTCATGCTACCAGGTTTCTGCTGAAAGGCAGGCGATATGAAGACCTTGCGGTGTTCACTGATGAGCATGGGGAAGCAGGGCCGACATAACGCACCTCCTCTTCATGGCCTTTCCTCCAGGTAGCCGCAATCTATGAGTTGCTGTTGCACAGGGGCTGGATCCCTGAAACTGGTCTCTCACCGAAACAGTCTCTGGCGCAGGGTAATTGGTCTGGGCCAGACTGGCAAATGCCCAGGCAAGAGGAGCAAAGTGGCAAAGTTCATTTGTCTTCAGGCTGGTGAAGCCTCCAGCTGGCATAACAGCTTAGGCCATAGGCAAGCAGGACTCAGCCCACGAAACACATTCAGCACATTCAAAATAAGCAGCATTAACTTTGTACAGTTCGGATTCAGTCCAGTTGCTAATTCAGTAGTGGCACTGAGCAAATCTCTCGATCCTAATTTCATCTTGCACACAAGCTGGGCCGATCGCTTCACAGAAGCAAATATTTAGTCCAAAACGCCAAGTGTTACTGGTAAACTTTTTTTTCATTCTGCCGCAGTTCCAAACTTAAGTCGGAGCATGTCTGATTTCTGCAATAGGCCATCCCAGGCAGGAAAAAGGTGGCAGGGAGGCAAGGTAGGCCTTTCCCACTGATTTCCCTATGCTCCCTTCAGGGAGCAGCTGCTTGAAAGCTTGAGCTGTTCACATCCCAAACTCCAATATTAACTGATCCACTGTCTCATGTCACCATGGGGACTTCCCTTGTAATCCAGGATTTGGGTTGGCTGGGGAAGCTGCAAGTCACAGTAGGGCTCCCCTTCCAGGTTAGTTTTGGCACCAACCTAAAAACTACAAAAACTACAGTTTTCCTTCCCACGATACACTTGGGCCAGGATCCATTTTAGGCCCCCAGAGTCCCATTGGTCCAAATACTGGAAGTCCTGGACCTAACATGGTGGCTTCCATTCAGAAAGATAAGCTGCAAGGAAAGCAGGTTAAACAAACTTATCTATTTCAAATATAACAGCATATAAACAGTAAATAAGCACAGTTCCCATACAGGCTCCCTCTGCACAAGTTAACGACTGCAGAGCGGAGCAAATCAGGCCTTGGCTGGTCAGTCGCAAGCATTAAATCACTCGGACCCAGCTCAGACCATTCACTATATACACATATCAGCTAGTCTCTTACAGGGACAGGCGCAGAGGCTCAACATGACATTCACATGTAAATAAGCAGGATCACACCAAGACAGGACACCAGCCTGGCAGTGGGCATTGAGGAGCCCAGGAAGACATTAAGCTAAACCCCAGATTTGTTGGGGGGGGTTACACAAGTACAGAAATAAACAGACAGGAAAGCAGAGAAAGTAGACTAACCAACATACTTTAGAGGTGCCATCCATGAGGGAAGACAGGTGTTTTTATCCAAAAGCATGAATCCCAATAGTGTGAATAAAAAATGTGCTTATATAGAAGGTTAGTTCCATCCACCAATGGAGACTGAGCATGCCACCCCAATTAGGGTGGCAATATAGCCTAGAGATTACAGTAACAAGCTGCGAATGAGCTTGGTACATCCAGCAGACCTGGGTTTGATTCCCACAACCTCCACTTGCATACTGTGTGACTCTGAGCAAGTCACTTAATCACCCCTGCGCTCCCAGGCACCCTTGAAAACAGACACTTCTGCCTAGTTGGCCTCACCTGGTTACCAAAGAATTAAATAAGAGGCTGTTAGAGGGGAAAAAAATTAAAGCCAAATACAGTTACAACACAGCCAAACTAAGGGATGTGTCAAGCAAAAACTGTGAAGAGACACTATATACCAAAGCCACGCCTTAAAGACAATAACTGGGAGAAAAACCCTGACAATAACTCACCAAAAGAAAAAGTGGGAACGGAAAATGGCAGATGTCTCCAAACATGGGACCCAAGCTTCTGCCTAAGTTATAGGAGTATAACAGAATGAACATCATTGAAAAGATAACGTCCCAGAAAGGAAGGGTATACTAACACTGGTAATACACAACAAACTAGTGACACCAGTCAATAATACAGAGCATATTCCCCAGATACAAGGATGGAAGTGCAACAAAACATCCAACCCGACACAGGGTACCTGCATGGCATCCCCAGCAACAGAGGGCAGGTTGAGTGCAACTCTATGGTGGAGATACTGTGTGAGTATGTGTTCAGTGGCTTCAGATGGTCCTCATAAGATCTGCCCTGTTGGACCTGAATTATCTTGATCATCCTGTGCTGCACCGTCTACAGCCTGACCCTATCCTTCCTTAGGCAAGGACTCCAGAACTGAGCATAGTAGTCCAGGGGCGGCCTCACCAGTGACCTATATTGAGGTAGCAGTATCAATACCCCTTCTGATACACCCCAGTATCCTATTTGCCTTACTATGGACCTTGTTACATTGGCTTGATTGTTTGAGGGAGTCACTAATGATGACTCCCAGGTCCCCATCCTCTGCCATAGTACTCAGTTTAACCCCTCCCATCCAGTACTCTGTCCTGGTGTTTTTTTTTACCCTAGATGCATAACCTTGTATTTTTTGGCATTGAATTTCAGCTGTCTTAGCCTTTGTAGATCCCTCTGCATCTCCTTGATTCCTTCATCACAATCCACCTTACCACAGAACTTCGTGTTATCTGCAAAGAGACACTGCTTGCCCCAGATGCACTCTCCAATGTAGCTGATGAACATATTGAAGAGGACAGTACCCCACTCGTGACTTTCCTCTCTTCCAATTTGACCCCGTTTATCTCAACCCTCTGTTTTCTCTCCTTCAGCCAGTTTCCTGTCCCTCAATGCCCCTAGCCGCACCCAGATCCTCCAGTTTCTTCAGCAGTACTTACTTAAGTATGTGAAGGGGATCAATAAGGTGAAGGAAGGGAGCTTATTTAAAAGGAAGGAGGGGCTAAACCTCAAGGGTATAGCCTAATTGGACAGAAGATATAGAGGCAATGTAAGGGGGTGATTCTGCATGGAGAGGGTGGTGGAGGCCTGGAATAAACTACCAGAGGAGGTGGTGGGGGATGAAACGGTGGAGGGATTCAAGAGGGCATGGGACAGACATATGGGGTTGGTAAGTGGGGGGACGGGGAGGACCCATGGAAAAGGAGATGAGTGGGGAGGAGGGGAAGATTTGATGGGCCATTGGGGTCCTTTTCTGCCATCAGATTTCTGTGATTCTGTGATTCTGTGATTCAGTTTTCTGTGTGGCACTGAGTTGAAAGCCTTGCTGAAATCAAAGTAAATCCACAGAATTTCCCTTGTCTACTACCTTTGTTATCTAGTCAAAGAAAACTATCAGGTTGGTCTGGCAAGATCTCCCTGCCACAAATCTATGCTGTTTATGCACTTCCTGATGAAGAGGGTGAGCCCTCAAAGCACCGGGGAATTTCTGATGTTCGTTAAATAAAATTTCTTAAACTGGAGGCTTCTGCAGTGATCACATTTTTTTAAATGTTTGTTTAAGTTCTAAGCCAGTGAAATGTGGATCCGCAGACAGACTGTATAGTGCATGAGTCTGTGTTTTGTAGGCTCATAAATTTGTTGTTTTTTAATACCTTTATGCCACATTTTCAGCATAGCCTTCTTATGACCCCATCTCATGAACAATAGTGGAGAAAATTGTCAACCTCTGCCTGAAAGGTGATTTCGCGCAGTGACTGCGAAAACATATTTTGACCAGGATTTGAAAAATGGTAGCTGTCATATTCATGAGGTGCTGTGAAAAATGGCTATGTTGAAAATTTGGGGTCAAAATATTGAAAATTACTAAAGTTATGAGCCTGCATTCACAGACTTCAATGTACAGTAGGAACGTAACTTTGTTGTTTTTTAATATTTTTACACTTAATTTTCAACATAGCCTTCTTATGACCCCACCCCATGAACAATGGTGGAGAACATTTTCAACTCCTTACAGAAAGGTGATTTTGCACAGCAACCAGAAAATCACCTTTCAGGACAGATTTACCTAACATCACTTGCATTGTTTATGAGGTGGTATCCTACAAAAGGTGTGTTACAAATTTGGGGCAAAAATATTGAAGAATGCCAAAGTTATGCTACTAAGTTCAAACCCCATTGAAATACATTGAACTGCATACCTGATTTCCTCAGTTTGCGGTCTGGAGAAGATCATGGTGTTGTACTTCCGCTGGGTAAGTGAGGGCTTGAGGGAGTGTGGGGTGATGGGTGCTGAGTGGCACAGTCGGGTGGGGGGACTAACGGTGCAACAGACAACAATGGACAGTTTTCTGTTTTACAGGGTTAAAAAAAATACCAACAGCAAAATGATGAGGGATAGTTTTCTATATTTCAGGTGATGACACTGGGGGATTGGGAACCCCCAGTGTCAGTGTTACATTTATGGCAGGGGTGGTGGGTGCTGAGAGGAGGGTAGGGTGGAGGGGACGGTTAGAAAAACTATGAGGGATGACACTGTGGGATTGGGCACCCCCAGTGTTAGTATTATGTTATGTTTATTGGGGGGTGCTCAGAGAGAGGGTCGGGTAGTGGGGAGCAGTTACAGGGGCGCCAGCTACAGACATCGAGGGATGGTTTTCTTTGTTACAGGCAATAGATAAAT
This sequence comes from Neoceratodus forsteri, assembly GCA_016271365.2. Taxonomy (NCBI): domain Eukaryota; kingdom Metazoa; phylum Chordata; order Ceratodontiformes; family Ceratodontidae; genus Neoceratodus; species Neoceratodus forsteri. The sequence goes on from CM028133.1 coordinate 618,494,916, forward strand.
AAAATTAAAAAAGGAAAAACTATGAGGTGGCGACACTGGGGGAATTGAGCACCCCCAGTGTCAGTGTTATGTTTGGGGGGGTATGGGGAGGTGGGTGCTGAGAGGGAGGGTCAGGTGGGGGCAATTATGGGGGCAGAAACAGACATCGATGAACATGTTTGTTTTTTTAACAAGACTAAAGATTGACAGGCTCCTTTGAAAGCCACTCAGCTGTTTGCTGACAGCTTCATGCATATCAAAGGACTGAAGTCCTCTCTGATTGGAGCAGCTACAGTCCTTTGAAATACACAAAGTTTCAGCCCACCAAGCAGAGGGTGATGCCAGGACCACAGCCCATGGTCATTGGTGTAGACTGCCAAGTTCTTGCTTTTGTGAACTGAAATGAGCTCAGCAGTGACACCCACCCCCACCAAAATCCACTATCCTTGCCACAAAACATTGGGTGCGCAAGCACAGTCAACATAAAAAGGACATGCTGCCTGTATTCCAAAAGAAAACTCTTGCATCAGTCTCTGTCCTACATGTGCACCAAGCATGCAGTGCCCAAATGTATAAAATATCCCTGTTTTCTTTCTTTAGCTCCCCCCGCCTCCATAGAAAAGCATTTTGAATTGCTTGGTTAGACTCTGGAGTGAAAGGGTCAAAATTCTCCTGAAAATGGTTGGGCTGAAATGTAGGGCTTGGTTTAAGCCTGTTCTGGGCTTCACTGATAGAAATATGAGTCCCCACAAGATACCTCTGAAACTGTAAAAGGCAGAGGGCCAGATAGAAGCCAGAGGCTTCATTGAATAAATCATTTATTATAAAAAGGGAACACAGACTGTTTTATGTTGTGGCATTGACATGGCTTTCTCTGAAATTATGTCTGACTGAGAAATAGGATAATGAGCTGGATCACATGACCATGGGGGCTTACCTCTCAGCTGCTATGAATTTTGTATAGCCCTATGACTTTCACACTCAAATTTTCCTCTGCTCTGCAAAGGTTTACTGAGGTTAATTATAATATTAGAGCCATTTCTGGACACAAAAACTATTAAAACATTGAGCTAATGAGATAGAAACATGCTTTAGCACTATAGCTATTGGGCTGTCTATTCTTAGACATATTGGGCCGGATATTCAAACTGCACTATTTTGTGGCGCAAGCCCTTGCACTGCACAAAATAGTTGAGCAGGGGTGTGGCCGGAGCGATATTCAAAGGAGTTGCGCTGATGAGCAACTCCTTTGAATATCTTGACCACAACCACTGTGCGTAGGCGCAGTGGAACTTGCACCACCGCAAGTGGTGAGTGGAGCATTCAACTGCCCGGTGGCTGAAGTACCATTGCGCCATCTTAAATTCTGATATTCAAAAGGTGACATGCAAATGGGACCCATAATTCATGCAAGGTGGGGGGGGCCATTTGATTCTGTTTATGGCCCCATTTGCATGCCATTAGCATGCAGATGTGCCGATCCCCGAGGACTTGCGCCTGGTGCCCTGCCAGGCAGCAGCCATTGAGTACTAATGCCCCCTGCAGCCCAATCGCGGGCAAATGTGTATAAACTCCCCCCACCCCCCCGACTGGCCCGATTGCGGGCAAAAGCATCAAATCCCCTCCCCCAACTGGCGGTGCGAGCAACTTGCCTAAATAACCCCCCACCAGCCGATCGCGGGCAGCAAAGTATCCCCAGAACATATCCCTGGTGGTCAGTGGACCGATAAGCCTGATCGCGGGCTGAAGAAGTGTTAAACCCCCTCGAGCGTATCCTGGTGATCCAGTGGACCGATAAGCCCGATCGCGGGCTGCATAATGTAGCAAACCCCAGTCCCAAGACCATATCCTGGTGATCTAGTGTCCCCACCCACCCACCCACAAGCCCCACCACCCCTCCCCGCAGCGGCGGGCAGGCAGAATCCCCTGCCTGCCGCCCCGCCACCCGCCGACTGACTGCCCAGTAGAGGCTGCACCCCCATTGGTGCAGAGCAGAACCAATGGGCGTGCAGCCCATACCCGCAGGGCAGTCCAGATATGTGAATGAATGATTCATTCACTATCTGGACTGCCTTATGCGTATGGGCTGCACGCCCATTGGTTCTTGCTTGCACCAATGGAGGTCACCGCCGGGCAGTCAGTCGGCGGGCGGGGCAGCAGGCGGGTGAGATGCTCGCCACCTGGCTGCGTGGGGAGCTGGGTGGGGCTTTGTGGGTGGGTGGGGTGGGGGACACCAGATCACCAGGGATATGGTCTTGAGCGGGGGTTCGCACATTATGCAGCCCACGATCAGGCTTTATCGGTCCACTGACCACCAGGGATACGCTCGGGGTTTACACTTCTTCAACCCACGATCGGGCTTCCACTGGACCACCAGGGATACGCTTGGGGGTTACACTTCTTCAGCCCGCGATCGGGCTTATCGGGTCCACTGACCACCAGGGATATGTTCGGGAGACACTCTGCTGCCCGCGATCGGGCTGGTGGGGGGGTATTGCTTATGCCCGTGATCAGGCCAGCTGGGAGGGGACTTTTTCTGCTTTTGGCCCCGATCGGGCCAGTCGGGGAGTGGGGGATTCTTACACTTTGCCCGCGATCGGGCTGCAGGGGCATAGAGAAGTTGAGGGCCAGCCACAGGTGGCAGCCGCTGTGTTGTGCCCTGCAATGTGGCAGCTCACCTGTGGGTGGCCCTCGACTTACTCCTTTTTTTTTGGCTCAAAGTTGTGCAGGCGCAGGTTGGGGGTTGCGCCTGCACAACTCTGCACAGCCGGCTGAATATCGGGCTGTGCAGTTTATGCATGGTTCCTCCCCCTCCAGTTCAGCATGCATTCATTATCATTGCGCTGTTGCTCAGCATGATTTCGGGGGTGCAACTGCCTCCTGCTGAATATCGCAGAATGTCGCAATTTCTGACTTGTGCAGGCGCAACCCTTTTGAATATCTGGGCCACTATTCTTTAAAATAAGAAAGTGCTACACATTCTGCCCATTTGCTCTGAGTTTTGAAGGACAATGTTATGAATGTTAATACTGAGAGGTTGAGAAATATGCTTGGGGCTGGGATATAAAAACCCTAGTATAGCTCCACATCAGTGAGAGAGATCAGTACAGCCTTGCTGCTAAAGGGGGACCAGGACATTCACCAGTTTATGTTACCTATCCAGTGAAAGGATTGCCTCAAAAGTGCCTGGAGTAAGTAAAGAGCCTAACCTACTCATCCCCCCCAAAAAACATACTTCACTTCTTATTCGTTATCCTTAAATTTGCCTTGCTTCATCTTTGCTCATTTTATTTCACCATTTTGATTAAAGAGCTATTGTACTGCCTGAAATTAATAGTAAGTTTCAGAAATACTCGGTTATTTTGGAAGTTTTTTTTAATTTCTGGTATGTGAATTAGAAGATTTTCTACCTAACAGTACTAGGTGTGATGTGTGGAACAGCACGCTACCTGGAGGCTAACGTGCTTAGTTTTATTGCTCCCTATACATCATCAGCATTGTGACCTCTTTGACTGTGTCATCATGAGTAACCAAGAAGAGCCAATCCCCTGCTGCTTGATTGGTAACTTGTGACACATATTATTACCAATCAGACAGCAGGGCCTGTGATGTAACAATGAGTGAGGTCACCTGCTGATGATGTAGTCGGAGAAATGGAACTAGATATGTCTGCTTCCAGGTAAAGCACTGCTTTTCACATCACACTGTACTATTAAGTGGAAAATAATCTCACGCGCACATAGCAAAAGGAAAAAGACTTCTGAAACAAAAAGTAATAAGGGACTACTCATAAAAAATTTCTAAAATGTTCTGCCTACTATTGTTTGGTTCTGCTAGCCTTTTAATGAAACCACACTAAATAGCAAGTTGCGCCTTACATCCTAGCTGTGCTTCTGATACCCACACCTGGTGACACCACCCCCAGACAGTGCTGCTCTCTAACCACCTCAAGCTCAACCCAGTGAAGGACAGATGAACTGCGGCTGCACATTAATGCTAAGACATGTCGATCTAAGCCTAACAATAATAGCTCTGTTTTACCTAGATTCAGTGCCAGCCAGTTAGGAACATTCGGTTACTGATCTCCAACAGGCAGCATTCTAGTAATAGCACATACAGGTTCCAGTGAGGTGCAAATGGGAGTCATCAGCATAGCAATGAAACCCAGTGATGTTCCTCCTCATGCTTTCTCCTGCTGGCAGCATGTACACCATGAATATCACTGGGGACAGAACCCACTCTTGAGCACACCACGTTCCAGAGTTACTGGATGTGATGAAAGGGGGAATGGCTAGAGTGATACAGTGTTGGAATTACAGGGGGGCTTGCCAGGGCTCAGCCCTCCTAGCTCTGAAGAGAGCCCTGGTAGCTCAGGAATCACTGCCATTGACTTATAATGGGACGTGGGGGCTCCAGTTTAAATATATGACCCTTAGGGCCCCCCTAGCTCCCAAAGCTCATAAAGTTTAATTCCAACACCTGATACACCCACAGTAGCAGGAGTCCCCTTTGCTCTGTGAGTCTATCAACCAACACCTGGTGGTCCACCATATCACATGTGGAAGAGACATCAAGGAGGATGAAAACAGACGCATCTACCTGATCTCTCACCTGGAGATAATCATTTCAGACCTTAGCTAGGGCGGTCTGAATGCTGTGCCTCTGACAAAAGCAAGGTTGGAATTGGTCAAACATGTTTTCTTTTGAGCGTTTGAGAGTTTTTATCACCATTTATAATTGCAATAGCACATTCCAATGTACGAGGTTTTGCTGTAATATCTGTATTTCCTGGGTGGTTAAAAATATTCCTCTATGTCTTGTGCCTCCCTCACAACCCACCTGGGGCATGTGGTTATGAACAAATAACTGCACATCCTGTCATGTTATTATTTACATGATTTTATATGTAATTATATTTAGCCAGGAAAGGCACACAACCCATCAGGCTGTGGGTTTTGGGGGATATCCACCTGCCCAGGGCATTGTGAGGCCCAACCCAACCCAACACCACAGGCAGAGGGCCTTACAGTCCTGGAAAGGTGAGTATCCACAACAATCCACACCCGGAAGGGCCTTATCACACTTAGAAAATTGGCTGTGTTGGCCCAACATAGACCATTTTCTAACAGCGATATGCTGGGGTTGAATGTAACACATTGAGTGGAGTGGAGGCAGTGGAAAGCTACGGAGAAGGCTTTCAGTGCCAGCATAAGTTGCAGCAAGAAAGTGTGAACAGCGTACTGGTTCATTTTTTTTTTTACCAGTCCATGTTGACTGATACACTCACCCCTGTCTGGCCCATGTCTGACCCCCACCTGCCCCTGCCATATACATGGACCTATGCAGCCACACATCAGGCCAGCTGGAGATCATGTTTTCTGACAACAGCACATCCTGTGGGGATTGGCTAAGGGGGATGTCTTGTTGCACAGTCCGATTCATGCCCCTATCTGCATGTATCAGGCCCAATAAGGCACAAGCCCACATTTTTCTTTCAAAAGTATGAATATCACTTCCGTTGTGCAGCTCTAATGAAACTCTTTTGCAATAAATGACCCTTTTAAACAAAGATTTTTTCCCAGGCTGTCGCTTGATAACAGGCATTTGTATGTTATAAAAGAGAATTGTTAGAGTGTTCCAGGGGGTGTCTTAAGCTGACTATATAATTCAGCAGAATATTCAAGAGGCATTTATGTGCAAAATCAGTAAATGCATAATTTTTGGTGCTCAGGAGATAGCAAACTCAGTTTCTGATAAAATACACAATGGTGTTCATTTACAAGTCTAATGCAAAAAAAAAAAATATTGAGTAAAATATTAGAGAAGTAAGATTTCCTGAAATATAAATGAAATCCAGATAGTGTATTGAACATAAAATTGTCTATTTCAATATAGTTTTACTCAAGCAACGATGCCTGCAATAAAGTATAACGTTAATCATATATATGTCCTTTACATGTAAACTTGAATCTCACCACTGCCACTTACTGTAGTCACACTGTCACCTTAATAATAATAATAATAAATTTTATTTCTCAAAGCGTCTTTCAGCCATCAAGGCACTGTACAAAAAGATAAGAGATCATAAAAAAACTCAGAAAGACAGTAAACTAATCAGAGGGTCTAAGATTAAATGGTGCCACCAAAAGCATGGCACCACAAATATGTTTTCATTGCCTGCTTAAATCCCCCTAAAGTCGTGCACTCCCAAAGCTGGCAGGGTAGAGAATTCCAGAGGGTGGGGGCCACGTGCATAAATGCATAGGCTCCTGAAGATTTCAAAGACACCCTCGGAATCTCTAGCAAACCCTCGTCAGCCGAGCGCAACTGTCGCACCGGGTGGTAAGGAACAAGGAGCTCTTTCAAGTAGTCAGGGCCCAGTCCATATAGTGCTTTAAAAGTCAGTAAACAGACTTTAAAGGTGATCCGCCACCTAATTGGCAGCCAGTGCAGATTGCACAGCACAGGTGTAATATGAGAGGACTGAGGGGCTTCCGACAACAATCGTGCTGCCGCATTCTGCACGAGCTGCAGGCAGCGGATATCAACCCCAGCCAACCCTAAGTACAGGGAGTTGCAATAATCTAGGCATGAGGTCACAGAAGCATGGACCAGAGTAGGTAGGTCCCCGGACAGAACAAGATGCTTAATCCTGAAGATATTCCTAAGATGATAAAAGGAAGACTTGACGATGGCTGACACCTGAGCTCATAAAGTCAGTCGGTCGTCAAGCACTATCCCTGGGTTTCACACCTGTTCAGAGGAAAGGAGCTGCAAAGCCCCAAGAACAAGTCTGGAGGGCTGATTAGCCCTCAGTCCCTCTATCCAGTGACCCAGGTCCACTACCATCACCACCGTAATTCCAGAGTTCAACTTTAACCAGCTTGGAGTCATCCAGTCTTAGATTTCAGCGAGGCAGGAGTTAAATACAGAGACAGCTCTATCCTGGTTGGGGGAAAAAGACAGGTAGAGCTGGGTATCATCAGTATATCAGTGAAACCTCAACCCATACCATCTTACAATGTCTCCGAGGGACAGCATATACACTGCAAACAACATGGGAGACAGCACTGAACCCTGAGGAACCCGACATGGCAGGCAGAATGGGTCCAAGGAAAAAATCCCAGACACCACTCTCTGACTACTGCCAGTGAGGAAAGATGTAAACCATCTGAGAACTATATCCGTTAATTCACAGATAGATCCCAGGCGTCCAAGCAGCACCCCATGATCTACAGTGTCAAAGGCTGAAGAGAGATCAAGGAGCACCAAGATAGAGTGGCTTCTCCGATCTCTTGCCATCAGGAGATCACTGAGCACCTGAACCAGTGCTGTCTCTGTACTGTGCCTCTTTCAAAAACCAGACTGGAGAGGTTCGTAGATGTTATGGATGGTCAGGTGGTCATCCAGCTGTACCGCAACTACTTTCTCAATCACCTTCCCTATAAATGGAAGGTTTGAGATTGGTCTGTAGTTGGCAGAAATATCTGGGTCCAAAGAAGCTTTCTTTAGGAGGGGGGTTACCACTGCCTCCTTCAGGGAGCTTGGAAACTCACTGGATTCCAAGAAGCACTGGACTATCTGCACCAGGACCAGGCCAATCAAATCCCAACAACCCATAATCAAGGAAGTTGGGACCGGATCCAAACTACAGCATGTAGAGTGCATACCCTGGACAATCCGCATGACATCCACAGGTTCAGGCAAGGCAAAGGAACTCCAGGAAGTCCGAGGTGAGGCAACCAAGCAACGATCATTCACAACCCCCATAGAGTGGATCGAAAGAATTTCCAACCTGATGTCGGCCAACTTATCCACAAAGAACCGAGCAAGTTTATCACACTCTAACTGCAAAAAAAGGTCTTCAGAGCTGCAGACAGACTGGGTTGCACAACCTGTCCACAGTTCGGAAGAGCTGAGCTGGTCGGTTCTGAGCGGCAGTGATCTCACCAGACAGGAATTCTGCCTTCTTATGGGAGATCGCTGATTGGTAGATCTGATAGTGTTCAACCAATCTAAAGTGGTCTGCTTCCAAGATGGATTTCCACCAATGCCATTCTAACCTACGTTCTACTCGGTGCAACTCCCTCAAGGACCCATCAAACCAAGGGGCCCAAGGGCAAAGGGGGAGAGAACAAACATGGACAGGAGCAATCAAGTCCAGAGCTACAAAATGGCCTCATTATAAGCCACCACTAAAGTCTCTGGACTTGAGCTGGCCGCAGGAAACTCCGAGAGATCAATTACCGCCGCTAGGCCTTCGGGACTCACTTCCCGTAAAGAGTGGTAACTGACCATCTCCACAGGGGCAGGCTTTCGAAGGGGGGGCACAAAAATTGAACCTCACAGTGTAATGATCAGACCAACTGACCAGTTCCACCTCCAAATCAGAGGCCTCAATCCCCAGGAGGAAGACCAAATCAAGAGAGTGACCATGTTTATGAGTGGCAGAGGTAACCACCTGTGTAAGGCCCAGAGATGTCATAAGCTGGAGGAAGTGTTGTCCAAACTGCGAGAGTTCATCATTGACCCAGGCATTGAAGTCACCCAGTACCATCAATCTGGGTGATTCCAGTGTCATGTCAGCGATTAAATCTGCTACTTCCTGCAGGAAACGCATCTCATCCCCGGGTGGACAGTAGATGAGGGCAATCCTGCAACCTACACCAGCCGCCACTGTACACTCAAATGATTCAGCCTCCTCGGCTGGTACACTTGTGAGGCCCAAATCAGTCTTGAAACAGACTGCCCCCCCCGCGATCCAATCTCAGACAGTGAATCACCGAGTACCCGGCTGGAATTGCAGCATCCAAAATGGGACCTTAAGCAAGTCACTTAACTTCCATCCCTTTACTTGACCTTCTCTGTCTCCCTTTACTTAACCTCAGCTGAGATTCCCATACCCTCACTGAATCTACTGTAATGTTCCTGCATGCACATTATGGCTACTATAACTGACACTAGCTGGTAAACTGCTTTAGAGAGACAGTGTGAATGAAAAGTTCTATATTAAACCAAAGTCTTCATTTCTTCTCTTGCTTAATTTGCTGAACTGTAGAAAAATTCAAATACAGGGCTGGCAGTACTGCCTGGAGGTAGAGTAATGAGTTGTGAACAAGCTTGGTACATCCAGCAGAACTAGGTTTCATTCCCACAACCACCACTTGCATATTCTATGACTCTAAACAAGTCACTTAACCTGTCCAGTGCTCCTCAGTCACCCTTGTAAATAGGTCTCGTGCCGTTGGGCCTTACCCAGCTACCAAAAAAAAGAATAAAATACATATGGACCCAATTCATCAAATAAATACTTTTTCTGTAAAGTAGTTTGCAAGCAAGATTACTAAATAGCCACGTTCCTCTTACATAAAACGAAGTACTGCAATACAGTGCTTAATTCTTGATACCTTGAGACTGTCAGCATGAGGTCTGCCACTGCAGTCTGGCTGGGAGCCAAAGTCACAGCAATGGAAGTTTGCAGAGCCCATTGTATTGAGAAGATTAATCATTCACACAAGTGGTTGCCCTGTGGTGGGGTGGAGGAGGTAAGGGTGAAATTGAAGCCACTGTCAAGCCCAGACTGATGTACTAATGGTAGCTGACACTAGCAGGCTTCAAAATGAAAAGAAGTTCATTAGGGCCATAGTCCCTCGACTACTAATAGTTGTGGCTATGAATGTACAAAAGTGATGTAAAAGGAAGGAGTGGGCAATTTACAGTATACACAGGAAAAGATGCTGGGATTAAAAACATTTGCTTGTGAAATGCTCTTTAAATCATAAAATTCCAGGTATTCACCTTACCCCCATCAAAGTTGGGCCCACAGGCTTTGGCATCGATCTTGATTTCCCCCCAGTTGGGTCCAAAGATTTCAAGACTTTCCCTTTACTACATTTGCATGGATCCTCCTCCTTTCCAAGATGGACATCCCCACTAACTTACCTGGCTGTGAGAAAGGTACTCAGGCTTATGAATGCTTTGCAAAATAGCAGAAAGAGAGACGTCACACATAAAACCAAAGCAGTGCCACATCCAAGTCTGTTGCAATTTGTGCTGTGTAAATGCTCCCCAGAATAGTATGCTTGGATCTCTTTGAAGCAAAAATGTCCACAAATTTGAAGATAGCATAACGATGGATTTGTTTTGTCTTACAGAGCTGCTAAAGAGGAGAATGCATACTGTTGCATGAAGCAGGTCCTGAGATGGTATCTCTCAGGCTTTTACAAGAAGCCCAAGGTGAGATTATTAACCCATGTGTAGTGCTGTGAGTGCTTATGTACTATAAAATCAGTTACAGCATTTCAGTACCAAAGCAAACGACTCAGCTCTAGAATTTTCAAAGGAAGGTGGTCCAGCTTGTACAAAGGATACAGTTTGCCTAGTCCCTATGATTGGGAGAATGTGAAAATATAAGTCCACTTGAAATTGAGGCCTCCTGCAGATGTTAGAGTGATGTAGCTCCGTGTCTGCAATTGGTGGGGTACTGCTTCTGTCAGTCTCAAAGCTGGGAAGACTGAAGCACAAGGAGATTACGTGACATGCTCAAGGTCACTCCGTGAATCATTTGTTATGTTGGATTTAAACCATCCTACCTCCCTGCCTACTGTAAATACTGCATAGGCAGTTCATACCTGCCTGATATTCCTGATGGTGTTCAGTTGGTACGGCAGCACACAATGGCTTGAACTTAAAATAATTTTGATTAAAAAAACAATAACCCTCCAGTCAAGTTCTGTTTTTTAGATGCAGAATCAGTTCTCAGTTTCAGTTAACTAAGGCCATTACTGGGCTATTGGAAGTGGACAGTGACCCTTTATTCTTGATTTGTGGAGCATTTTAATTTATAGCTTTCAACCCCTGTTCTTCTTGGTGCTCCTCAGAATGCTCTCCTAATTAAGGAAGCCTGCCAGCACAGCTGTAGCACTGCCACTTGCGATTCTGGTAACCCAGATTTGGGAACCAGCCAGGCTAGTCTGAGGGCTGGCCAGGAACAGCAGTATTTAGCATCACACAGAATGCTCTCCTCTAGGGAGAGAGGGGCATCTCTCCAACATACCACCGCCACATGAGTGACTATGGGTGGTGATAGTGAGGAGTGAGTAGGCTCTGTTGAGGTGGAAGATGTCAGTTGGCAAAGCAGACAAGATACACAATGTGCACACGTCCCAGTCTAAGCAAACATCTCAGTTGGAGGGGAAGAAAAGTGAAAACACCCTGGCCATGGCAGCATGACTGCCCTGCACAGCCTGTGGACCCTACTCCCACTGAATTGGGCAATCCTTTGGCCTTAAAAGCAACCTGCCTAATCCAAAGGGACCTGGCCCAAGCCAATGGCCTCCATCATGCAGAGGAGATACCTTAAGCATTTGGCTGAAATAAGTAAGCCCCCAGAGATGGTGGACAGATGAGGTTGGTGCAGTGCAGGGTTCCAAAGGGGGGCCTGGAGCCAGACAGAGAAGGGGAACATAAAAACAGAAAGTAAAAAAAAATAATTCTTTCCTAAACAATAAAAAATATATGCACAGCACCTGTGTTCATGTAACCCATGGGTCACTTTTTTAACTAGTGTGCACACCCATTTTTTGTAACGTTCACCCAAACTAAATATCTGAAGAACACTGGTGCTGTTATACTGGCGTACCAATTTACTTTGCTAAAAGGTAGGTACCACCCTTGGCATTAGGATGTATACCTGGCTATTTTTCTAGAGGAAGGGAAGGGTGGGAATACAGAAACAAACAACTTGAACCTTGTGAAATAACACAACCCAAGTCCTGGGTGAAGGCAGCTAGGCATATGCTTGATCTAACCTGCTGAGGGGGCCCCAGTAAATCCACACAACCAGAAGCAATAGTCGGAACGTCCATAACAGTGACTGGGATTGTGCAGTATGGCTTTATTCAACAGATGGAAAGTACAAGCTGAAGTGGACCCCCAAGGGTCGGTTCAGGCTGGACAAGTACAGATTCAAGAACTCTCCTGGCATGCAGTACAGTTCATGAACAAAAACAGAAACAACTTTTCCCAAATTCCCAAAGATGCATTTGTGGACACCGGGCCATGCACATGAACATCTCTCTTTTCCCATGAGTGTTATTTAGTGAACCTAAGCCATGCACTCCAAACTCTTCTCAGACATAGGTGCAATATGTGAAACTCAGCCACAAACCTTTACCTGCAGCTTGGCCCTCACTCAGGTAAATATACTGGTGCCCTTTACAAACTAGGAAGCCCTGCTTTGCAAGTGCTTAGATGGCATTCCTCCCACCTGTGGCCCCAACCGACAGTTTCTGCCATTCTTCAGAGTTATGCCATTGAAACCCTCATTCCCCACTGAAATGCTAGAGGTCCCACGCTTTAAATTGTCACAAACTGGAGTCACCAGAGAATAAACTGCACTCACTGGGGTACACCGTTTAACTTTACTTCCCTTACACTGGTGAGACTAGGGGCACTGACAGGTGTGATCCAGCCTTATCTGTGGGCACACGCACCCCAGACTATCCACTCCCCTAAGAACTTGTGGAGATCTACTCTCCTAAACAGTACTCACAGGAGTTGTTACGTCCACAGGGCATGGAACAACTTAAAAGAAAATGGCACTCTCCTGGGTAGCCAGTCCAAACAGTCTCTTTCAAGTTCTATCCAAGTCAGCTGAAAACACCACAGAACATTCAGAGGATTGCCTCTTGAGTCCACTGAGAACAAGCAGATCCTTCCACTTCACTGGGAATAGAAATCATGAAATCCTGTTGTATACTTATCTCCACCACTTCAACTGGAAGCTGGAAATGACACTCCACTAGGGTGAGAAATCCTGGACCCTCTCTCAGAGCCCACTGGCAGTCCTTCTGCCACTCTCACCTCCTCACTTCACAACTCTCTACACAGACCCGAGTATTCTAAGCTTCCCAGAGCAGCTATCCACACAGTGTGGCTTGCCACACAGTGTGGCTTATGCTGCTGTGAGAGTTCTAAAATTACCTAATCATTCTCCTCTCAGACTAGCTGAATAAACAATTATGTCATTATGTAAGGAGCCCTTAATGATCTCCCTACCAGCTGCCTGCTGTCTTCCTAACAATAATACTGATAGGATTCTATTAACCCCAGGGACTGGGTGGTTACATTCATACACAACAAATGCTGATAGAAATGTACATAACTAGTATTATTTTCATTAAACCTGCCTCTTAGCAATGTTTATTCAGCTTGTAATATATGAGTATATCTAACAGCTAACAAAAGTCATACAAAAAAAACTTCATAGTACTATTATAGAAATCCATTAATAGTATTTCAAGATCGCGTGTTAGGAGTGTTCGGTGTGGCAGCATGGTAAGTAGCCTAAAAAAGTTTAAAGGTACTTGAACAGGCTAAACAATCAACTGTTGTAGGTAACAGGAACATCACTAGGGAACTAAGTATTCCTTGGATACAGCATCCTCTCAGGCACTGTGCACCTTGCTTAGGTTATCTATATTGTATAAATTGGTTATTAACTAAATAAGAGAGAATTATAATCTTTAGTATTTAATAAACATCTCAATATGGCTGATTTCATAACAACTGTCTCTGGAGACATAGACATGAAATGTCCATCTTGTAATATGTATTCATTTCCTGCTAACACACTGTGTAACAAAACAATTCTCCAATGTATAAAATGCACAATAAATGAAGAACTACAGTATGAAATGAGCACATTTGCAGAAAGATTACAGATGCTGGAAACCAGCCAAAAAAGTATGGCCAATAGATTGCAATCAAACTTAAACTCTGACGGCATGACATCATTAAAATCTAATTTTGCAACACAGAGTACAATTAATACTGACCTTATTAGTTTTCAAGCTTGCAAATACCACTCCTGAGGCATATACGATACAAGAAAAAACAACAGTCCCACTATTGCAGGAAGGAATTCATAATAATAATAAAAAAAGACACAGAGAAATTGACATTAACATTAATACTGAAGATGAATGGTGTACAGTTAAATGCACTAGGGCATCCAAGAAGGGCCACAGAGCCAACACCTTTGACCTACCTTTATCTAATCAATTCACTTTATTAGATACTCCTGAGGATAGTGAGGCTAGCAGTTTCAATCAAACTGATGAAACCTTCCCTACAGCATCACTTAACTTAAATACTAAGGCAAAAACAAACATTCACCCTTTAAAATTGACTGAGCCCTTACTGCCTCACTCATCAAGTATCACTGAACTGCCTCACTCATCAAGTATCACTGAACCAATGGACTCAGAGACTGATATGACTACTAAACAATTGTTCGTACTAGGTGATTCTATTATTAAAAACTTAGAGTAATTTGCAATCCCGTCAAAGCTTCTAGAACTTTGTCCTCCATTGGCGGTGCAAGAGTAGGCGATATTACTTTGATGGTAGATAACATCTTGGCAAAATCTGATCACCCTTTAGTTATTATGCATGCTGGGGAAACAATATCCTTAAATAACCTTTAACTAAAATTAAACATGATATTGTTGCAATGGCAAACAAACTTATTGATTTAAACTGTGATGGTGCCTTCTCTGAAATTCTACCGATTCCTAAAGCTTCTGAATTTAATACAAACAAGATCAAATCCCTGAACAACTGGTTAAGAAGATGGGGCGGAATATTCAGAAGGGCTGCACATGGTGCAACACAGTTGTGCCATGCGCAACCCACTGATGGGCCCTGGCACGATATTCAAAGGGGGATTGAGCCTGGCATAAATCCTGATGTGCGAACGCAGCAGTAATGTATGCAGCGTGGGTGGGGGTGTGCCATGATACCCGCACATCCCAATTCAGCCAGGGGATGCTGAGCCCATGCATGTGTGGAACCCTCACCTGCGCTGCAACGAGGTGAGCCAAAAAAGGGAGAAACAGCTGGCCACCCACAGGTGAGCTGCCGTTGCAGGGCACAACATGGCAGCTGCCACCTGTGGTGGCCACCTGAGCTTCGGTTGCACCTTCATGGTGGTGCTCCCCCATGCCCGATCACGGGCATATGTAGAGAAATAATCATCCTGTATCCCTGGTGGTCCAGTGAACCACTTGCAGCCCGATCGCAGGCATATGTAGAAAATTATAATCATCCTATATCCCTGGTGGTCCAGTAGACCAGTTGCAGCCCGATCACAGGCATATGTAGAAAATTATAATCATCCTCTATCCCTGGTGGTCCAGTGGACCACTTGCAGCCTGATCGAGGGCGTCAGTAATATCTCAGGATGAAGCAATCCAACCTTGGTGGTCCAGCTCCCCGGTGACTTGTGCCTGGTGCCCTGCCAGACTGCAGCTGTCGGGGACTGACGCCCCCTGTACATCGCAGCAAAGTGCCCCAATGCCCAATCGCGGGCATGCATATAAGTAAGAACACGTCCAACATCCCTAGTGGTCCAGTGGACCGCTTGCAGCCCAATCACAGGCATAGGTATGTTTAAAATCAGTCAACCCTATCCAATGGGCATGCAGCCTGTACAGTACTACACAGTCAAATATGTCACATATCTGGACTGTGTAGTATGTTACGGGCTGCACACCCTTTGGCTCATGCTGTGGACCAATGGGCGTACAGCCCTACCTTATGGAGTTAGTCAGTGGGTGGTGGGGTGGCAAGCAGGTGGAGAGCTGCCACCTGCCGCTGACCAGGGGGGAGCGGGGTGGTGAGGCTCAGTGGGCGGATGGGGAGGGGGGTACTGCTGAACCACCAGGGTTGGATTGCTTTGGCATGACATATTACTGACACCCGTGATCGGGCTGCAAGCGGTCCACTGGACCACCAGGAATATAGGTCAATTATAATATTCTACATATGCCTACGATTGGGCTGCAAGTGGTCCACTGGACCACCAGGGATATTGGACATGTTCTTACTTATACACATGCCCATGATTGGGCATTGGGGCACTTTGCCGTGATGTGCAGAGGGCGTCGGTCCCCGACAGCTGCAGCCTGGCTGGGTGCCAGGCGCAAGTCTCCGGGGATCGGTGCACCTGCATGCAAATGGAACCATTTGTGCCTTGCATACATTATGGTGCCATTTGCATATGCACTTTTGAAGATCGCGGTGGTTGCACCTATCACAACGGCACTTGCGCTTGTGCATTCCCCTGCTCCACATTGTCACTGTGCCATGTGCACTGCGGGTGGCCAGGGAGTGATATTCAATGATGCTGTGCCATGGCGCAGCTCCATTGAATATCACCCTGTCAACACCCCTGCACATCCAAGTTGCGCTGTGCCCAGGCTTGCGTCATAGCCTGGCACAGTCTGAATATCCCACCCATGGTGTATAAAACAATAAATCAGATGTATAACCCATTGGGAGGATTTTGTCTAAAAAGAAGAATTTTTTTTCATGGGATGGGCTCCATCTGAGCAGAAGGGGGAACACTCTATTAGGAAAACACATACAGACGTACATTCAAAACTGTTAATACTAATGCATATGGGGAGATCCCTATCTTTGAGGATTCTCTAAACAGTAGAACTGACTTTAACTCACAAATACTGGGCAATGCATCAATTACTAAATATATCAATACCCAACCAGTAACTTGTACGGAATATAAACACCTCAATATTAAACATTACACAGTTAACAATCTATTTTACTTTTAAAAGCAAGAAGCCTATTAAATAAATTAGATGAGTTATCATATTTTGTAGAAACTAATAAAATAGAAGTATGTTGAGTAACTGAATCCTGGTTTAAAAACAAAGACTGTGCTAATCAAATACCTGGTTTCACCAAATTTGAAAAAAACTGTTTACACACCGGAGGAGGAGGAATTGTTCTGTATGTAAAATATACTTTTGAAAGCTATTTAACAGCAAAAACTAATCAAAATGATATCACTAGCGAATTAATATGGATTAAAATTATGCTAACAAAAAATCAGGCATTTACAGTAGGATTAGGATACAGAGCACCAAATCTGAACAAAGAAGAAAATTATATTTTTTTGGCTAACATTGAAGACAACTCAGTTGACAAAAACTGTATATTTATGGGGGATTTCAGCCTCCCATAATATAAACTGGGATGTCTATAAGGGAAGCTCTGCTTTTGAAAGTTCCTTTCTTGATCTTATGACCATAAATAACATGGAACAATTAGTTAAAATTCCTACAAGAGATAGAAATATTCTAGATTTAGTCTTTACCAACATTGATAATGCAAATTCAGTAGTAAATGTCACACATCCATTATCAAATAGTGACCATAATATGGTCCTCATAACAATGAATCTCACATATACTCCAGAACAGATTGGTTGTACAGAAATTAAAAATTTCAATAAGGCAAACTACCGCTGTATTATTGAATATTTAAAAAAAATTGGATTGGGCCAATGACCTTACAGGATGCAATTTAGATAAAACGTGGAACATACTTGAAGGCAAACTTCAATATTGTATGAATTCCTGGGTTCCTATAAGAATGAAATATAATAAGAACAAAAGATTTCCATTATGGTGGAATAAAAATATTTAAAAAAATACTAGCTAAAAAGCGGAAATTATGCAGAAAGTGTAAAATGAATCCTTCAGCATCTAATTGGAATTTATATAAAACGACAGTTAATAAAAGCAAGAATGTGATAAGGAAGCAAAAAAAATACTCAAAGAAAATTTGGCTAAAACTGTAAAGGACAACAAAAAGGTTTTTTTTAATTATATTGGTTCACTAAAAAATAACAGTCCTACTATAGGTCCTTTATATATTTCTGAAGGAATCATAACTGATGAGACAGAAATTGCATCTGAGTTAAATAATTATTTTACAAATATATTTAAATCAAAACATAAAGATTATCTACCAATTAAAACAATGGATACTAATATTTTACCACTATCTGAACAAGAGGTAAGGGATGGGATAAATTTACTAAAAACTAGTGATTCACCCGGCCCTGACGGTATTCCACCGATATTCATAAAAAAATTGATTGAACCACTGAGTGGACCTTTAACCATATTGTTCAATCGGTCATTGGATGCTGGTACTACTCTTTCAATATGGAATAAAGCCATTGTTATTCCTTTACATAAAGGTGGTAGCAAAAACCTTATACAAAATTATAGACCTATTACTTTGACTGCAGTATTTTGCAAAATAATGGAAAGCATCCTCAAAAATAGAATAATGGACTATTTAGAAGGCATCAGCTATGTGGACATATACCAACACGGTTTTGTTAAAGGCAGAACATTCAAACTAACCTTTTACATTTCTTAGAACCAGTCAGTGAAGCTTTGGACAAGGGATTATCAGTGGACATAATTTTTCTTGACTTCTCAAAGGCATTCGATTCGGTATCACATTAAATACTTATTAAACAACTTGAATTTTTAAAATTACACCCAGCAATCACAAACTGGATAAACACATGGTTATCAGACTGTACTCAACAGGTTTCTGTAAAAGGTCATCTGTCTGAGTGGGGTCCAGTTATCAGCGGGGTTCCCCAGATTTCTGTGTTGAGACCTTCTCTTTTTTCTATTTTGATATATTCTATGAGTCCTTTAACCAAATCATGCTGACTTGTCAAATGTGCAGATGACTGCAAATTAGGCAGCATAATAACGGATGCCAAATCTGCTTTAGACCTACAGAATAATTTAAATCACCTAGTTGAATGGTCAAAAAAAGTCTATTGTTTAATGAATCAAAATGCAAGGTGATGCATTTGGGCAAGAATAACCCTAGCTTTACACATATAATGAACAACATCAATCTTCAAAAAACTGATCAGGAAAAAGATCTAGGCGTGATAATTTCAGAAGACTTTACTTTTGATGCTCATACAATCAATGCTGTTAAAAAAGGGCAAAACATACTAAATTGTATTTTTAGAAATATAAAAAGTAGGATAAAAACGTCATTATTCCTTTGTATACTGGTCTCGATAGACCTCATTTGGAATATTGTTCTTCGGTAGTCTCACCATGTTTGATAAGAAATAAAAAACTTATAGAAAAAGTACAACATAAAGCTACAAAAAGGGTTTATGCATTAAAAAGAACTGATTATACGTCTAGATTGAAAATGGTGGGACTTTATTCCATGGAATATAGAAGAATGCGTGGAGATTTATGTCTCACATACAAAGCTATGAATAGTGATGCTGTCCTGGAAACAATAGGCCTTAACAGGAATCAGTCATTGGTTAACACTAGATCACATTAATTAAAATTAAAAGGTACCTATAATAATACTCTAAAGAGAAACAAATGGTACACACAAAGAGTGGTTAATATTTGGAATAGTCTACCTACATACGTAGAACAAAGTACCACATTGGACTCCTTTAAAACAAATTTAGACCTACATATGGGTGAGATTAAATTTGAATTCCACCAATGATTATTTGGTGGCGAGTCCATTAAGGTTAATCTTACCCACTGAACTTGTACAAATCCTATGAACCTATGAACCTATCTCGTAATACTATAGATGGATTTTTCTATGACAGTGCTACCATATCAGAGACTTTACTCATGCCAGGCACACTCAGCACAGCTACACATAAGCCAGCTTTTACAGTAACCATAGAGTACAGTACAAGCCAGCCAGTGGGTAGGAGGGTTACACAGACTCCTCTCCTGTTTACTGCTGACAATTGTTTGTTCTAATGCCCTCTCTGATAAAACTTCCTGGTGTACTGTGAACCAGGCTCCAAGCTATCGCCATTAAATATTTTTTCTTGGCACTTCCCACTTGATACAAAATTCCATTCTGAGTAAAAGCAGCACAAATTCTCCTGGTCAGCACAAGTTGTTTTTTACTGTAACTGCTGTATACAGTGAAAGTCGACTCGCTGCTAACTACAAAGGCAGAAACAATGGCTCCTTGGTTCCATATATTACAAAATATAAAAAAACAGTGGATTGTGTATCACTCAGCTATAATCCCACCTCAATGTTCTGGTGACATGTTGGAACCTCTTGAACTTTGCTCTCAAGGTTCACATGTCCCCAGATCCTT
Source organism: Neoceratodus forsteri (assembly GCA_016271365.2). Classification (NCBI taxonomy): domain Eukaryota; kingdom Metazoa; phylum Chordata; order Ceratodontiformes; family Ceratodontidae; genus Neoceratodus; species Neoceratodus forsteri. The sequence continues at coordinate 618,514,902 of CM028133.1, forward strand.
TGGATGGTATAATACCCTTGTAATACACAGTCCCTTATCTAGTATTCTATTTGTAATGCCAAACAAATGTTTTTAAGATAAATTTTGAATTTAGCAGAAAGAAATCATGTCATCCACAACAAGATGGAACTGAATGACATCTTCAGTATAGCCTTCATTTTCAAGTCCTTCCATTCTTCATTGGTGTTTACATGGAACCAGGATCTGGATCCATTTGCAGTTCATCTACAGCTGAGGTTTAGTCTGGAACAGAAGTCATTATTCCCTGCTTGTGATATCACAGTCAAGTTCACAACAGACTGTTATGTCACAAGCAAGAGATGATGACTTCAGCTGCAGAATGCACCTCAGATGTAAGGAACAAACAGTAAGGCACAAAACCTCAGGTTTTCAGATTTTTTATATCCCTAAATACTGAAAACAGACTAACCAGAATTTCAAGTGTTGGTGGAATTTGGGGCAACTAACTTCTGTTGATTCCAACTGTGCATTTTTTGGATGGTGACTGGAACCCTTTTTTTAACTTATCATTCTGTATCATTTTAAACAGAGCTAGGAAGATTGTAAATTACTATACATCCACACTATCTGTATGTAGGCTAATCTTGCTTACATTTTCATATGAAACAACATTCCTGTTTTCTTGAGTCTGAGGAAGCTCTTGCTACTAGGGCATTCCAAGTACATTTTACAGATTGATTTATTTATTTATTTATTTATTCAATTTTGGTGACTGGGTAGGCCCACTGAGCCCTGGAGGTCCCTTTTTCGGGGCAACCCGTGTAACGATACAGAGTAATGATACAGAGTAAGACATACATAACTTTGCAAAGCAGTGACCTAGTACATGTTTTTGAGTACATTATTTTCTTCCTCACAAAATCAAAATAAATACAGTTTTTAACTTTAAAAAATTGCCGTATTTATCTTCATGGAAGTTTATGGATTTGTGGAGCCCTTTTATATTATCAAAAATGTTTTTTACAATAATCATATAGGTTTTGCTTGTTCATTTCTACCATCTGAACAAGCAGTATGCTTTTTTGGGGGGAGGGGTTATAAACATTGACTTACAGTGCTAAAATACCAACACCTCCTTTACTTGAGGAATGTCACTTTTAAGAGTGGTAAATTGTGTATATAAAGCATGAAAGCTTGTTGTTGTTGTTGTTAAGAAACTGTTCTTTCTCACATCACCATGTTGCTTTTCAGGGACTAAAAAAGCCATATAACCCCATTCTGGGAGAGATATTCCGCTGTTGCTGGCTCCACCCACAGACAAACAGTCACACCTTCTACATTGCAGAACAGGTAAAGAAGGCGCAGTGGGGACATTCTGTTTCTGTCTTGTACTGAATCATACTGAGTATAACAGCATACCTCTCAGTCTCATGCCATCCACATTTGGAACACTTACAAACTGAAGGGAAGCAAAAATACAAAATGGGACACATAATTATATGGTTGAGAAAGAAGCTCAGAACTCTGTGGAAACTAGAGCGATCAGATACAGAAAGCTTGCAGTTGAGTGAGCAACAATGAATATTATAGATTTCTTCTTGCAAATCTTGTGAACAGTGTGAGAAAATACTGCCTCCATGCACTGCAGAAAGTTTATGAGTCATGAAACTAGGGCAGCCCCAATAATGTGGGACAGTTGAGAGGTATTTACGTAAGGGATATTAAATGGCAGGGTATGTGGTTGTAAGGCAATAATATATACTACAGTTCATACTAAGAAATGTAAGGAGCAAGAAGTTGAGTGCCCATATGTGCTCCTATAGCGTAATCATTGAAAATAACTTAGGGGACCAGCAGCCTGTATATATTTGTTCAACTTATTTTTAAATTCTGCCATAGTTTTACTTATGATGACTTCTACGGGAAGGGAGTTCCAAGGATTGACCACTCAGGATGTGTAGAAATACTTCCTATCTCGTGTTTAAATCTTGTTCCCCTAATTTGCCATGGGTGCCCCCAGTCTCTCTGTCTCCTGATTTAAAGGTAATCTCCAATTCATGTAAGAGATAGGGGTCTTGCATTACATCATACATGAAAACGAGATCACTACATATGTGTCTGGTCTCTAAAGAAATTAGATCTAGCAAGTGTAGCCAATCACAATATCCTTTACTCTCTAGCCCATCAATATTTTTTGTATATTTTCTCTGAACTTTTTCTAAATTTTCCCTTTCACCTTTTTTGAATGGGTACCATAACTGTGAAATGTATTGTAAATGTGGGTGCACATAAGATCTGTAAAGTGGAATCAATTATTTTTCATCTCTTGATGCAATGTTCCATTCAGTAGTCTATATTATTCTATTTGCTTTTGCTATAGCTACATTTGTTTGATTAGTGGTTCCAAGATCATTAAATACTTGTATCCCCAAATCTTTTTTCATTAGTCACCGCTTCAAAAGGTGACCCACATAAAGTATATATGTACATTGGGTTGTCCTTACCTAAATGCCTCACTCTGCATTTCTCCGTATTCAGTTTCATTTCCCATTTGTTTACCCAACAGGATATAATGTCTACATTTTGGTGGAGGAATTCAGCATCAGTGATAGTTTTGCAGGGACCTCCTATCTTAGTGTCATCTGTGTATTTTGTAGCCCAACAGGGTAATTTTTCTGTCAGATCTTCAATAAATATTTGGAACAGAATTGGGCCCAGCACCGAGCCCTGGGAGACTCTACTAGTCACCTCCCCTACCTCCAGGAGATGTCCATTAATAATCACCTTTTGACATCTCTCAGATAGCCATTTTGTGATCCAATTTATGATGGTGGGATCAATCTTGGCCTTGCCAATTTTTTAATAATAGCCCAATGTGGGGTGAGATCAAAGGCTTTGGTAATTTAGCAGTGTCAGTGGCTCAGTAGGTAGCACACTCACCTCTGAGGCTGGGAAATCAGAGGGCTGTGGATTTAGTCCCCACATCTGGCACTTGGGTTAATATCCCAGTACTGACACTGTAGTGCAGCATGAGGTACCGTCTCTCAGATGAGACATTAAACTGAGGTCCCATCTGCCTGGATTGGTGGTAGTTCAGGTGGATGTTAAAGATCCCATGGCATTTATCGAAAAGAGTAGGGTAATTTTTTATTCAAAATTTCAGACAAAAATAAACAGAAAAGTATTACATCATTACAAAATTAGAATGAAAAGAAACAAAGATCATAAAATAGTAATTCAGCATACAGTAATGTCAAAAATACAAACAAATAGAAAATACACTATAACCCCCCCACACACACACACACACACACACACACACACACACTAAAAGAGTAGGGAATTTTAATTCAAGATATTCAACCAAGAACACAGAAAAGTATTACAGCATACAAAATCATAATGAAAAGGAAACAAAAACCAGAAAAAAATTATAAAAGTGTTAAAAGGAAAGAAAAAAAAGAAAAAAACATTCAAGTAACAGGAAAGTCTGAAGTAGTTACCCAAGGCATATTGCGCCAATAGGCTTCTAAAATCTGTTTTGGAAAAACAATACTTTCCTTCCAAAAAATAATGGACAATTCCCTTGTAACGTTCTGAATAATTAGTTCAATAGGGGTATCCTTTTGTAGTAGCATAAAACCACATCTAGCATTCCAAATATACCATTTTACTACTAAACAAACAATATTTAATGTACCTGTATGAAAACATTGCCAACCAGGGTGAAAAATACCATGCATCAATTCTTCATATGTCATTGTAGAAAAAATAGGTACAGACCAAGTACTGGCTAGTATTGACCAAAATTGCCTTATAAATGAACAAAGAAAAAATAAATGCTCAATAGTTTCTTCTGCTGAAACACAATGAATCCTAATACAGCCACGATCAGCATACTGTTTATGTTTTTGATTGCTTTTCACATTAATCTTACCATGGCAACTGAGCCAATGGAGATCCCATAATTTTCTTGGAATTCTTTGTTCATTTAACAATGTCAAATGGGTATTTTGTAAATGCAAAGGTCGATGGGGAAAAGTGATCAGTTCAGTAAAATGTGTAGTAATTATACGTTGGTACAACTGTTTTCTTGTATTGCTAAGTAATAATTGGCTAGATAACCCCCATAATCATAATTTTATAAAGATTTCTCTATAAAAATCAGGAAATGTAGGGTTACACTTCAAATGAGTGACCCTAGATCCTTCCCAAATTGAAAACCATTGTTGAATTGTATCATAAAAATATGACGTCCAAAACTGATCCTGATTTATTACTAGGGGTCGAAGAGTAGTATAAAAAAAATACAGTAAAAAAACAATAAAGGGTTTACCATATTCAAACCTCCAGATGAAACTGGTAGATAAATAATATTCCTTTTGATAGGATTTAGTCGACTACCCCATACCGAGCAAAAAAATAAACTTAATAATCTAGTTTCCAATTGTTTAGGAGGAGGAAAAACCTTACTAACATGCAAAAATTGTGGTAAAAGTTTCATTTTAATTAAAACCACACTTTTTTTATCGAGTTTCCACGTATTCTATTTCAACACTATCGTATTTCCCAATTCTATCCTTAATGTCCAATTCAGTAAATCTAGATTTCCTACACCCCATAATAATCCTAACATTTTAATAGGATGAGAGACAATGGGAATACCCGAAATCTGAGGGTCAATATGAGGTCGTGTACCCAAATATATACCCTTACTTTTAGAAGTATTTAAACTAGCCCCCGATATTAAAGAATAAACGTTGCAAATTGATATTGTTAAAGATATAGATTATACATCCAGTAAGAGGAGACATAAATCGTCCGCATATGCAAGACATTTTGCTGGGCTTGGTAAGGATCTTATTTGTAAAGATTGAATTCCAGGGTGTGTATTAACACTTTTCAATAAAGGATCAATACAAAAAACATAGAGGAGTGGGCTAAGGGGACAGCCTTGCCGAACTCCTCTATGTACTGGAATCATTGGTCCAACATGTCCATTCACCATAGGAGTTACCGTAGCAGATGCATATAACAGTTGTATCCAATGAATAAATTTATCCGGAATATTATAGTCTTAAAACTTCCCACATATAGCAATGTTCAATAGAATCAAAAGCTTTACTTTGGTCCAATGAGCATAAAACCCCTTCCACTTCCTTTTTTTTGCTTCTAGTAGTAATCTCTTGGAGTAAGAGAAGATGTTCCAAAATAGTAGTATGAGCCACCGAACAAGCTTGTGCTTTACTAATCACATGATTTGCTACAGGTTGTAGTTGCATGGCTAAAATTTTTGCCAGTAATTTAAAATCTGTATTTAACAAATAAATTGGTCTCCAGTTAGTTAGAAGATTTCGGTCTCCTGTTTTATATAAACTAGAGATCCTTGTGCCATATTAAAAGGTAAGGCAGTTTGTAACATCAAAGTAAAAACCTGTGCCAATTCTTGTGCCAAAAGTTCCACAATAACTTTGTAAACCTCAGTGGTTAAACCATCCTTCCCCGGAGATTTATTTTTTGGCATAGTTGTCACAGCCAAGTGTATTTCAGAGGGGTGAATATCCCTCTGCAAGTCCTGTATTACAGAAAATGGAATTTCTGGAACAGCAATACGCTGTAAAAAAGTTTGAATACCCTCTAAATCAATGGTAGTGCAAGAAAAACGAGATGTAGTATGTGTATATACAATATTCATAATGTCATCATGCGTATTACATATGTGCCCCAACGAATCTTGTAAGCTATCTAATCTTTTAGATTTCACACGTCGATGACAAGTATCATATGGGCATATACTGGAAAGGGGCCCTTGTAAACCAAAGGTTTGTTGGAAAGCCAAAGCAGCTGCTTTCTTTCCGTGAAAGAGACGCATGTGTTCTTTCAAAGAAGAAATTTGAGTACTGTAATCATGCATAGAGACATAAGATAAAGAAATTAATGATTGTAATTGTTTTCTATGTCGCAAATACATTGAGTATTGAATTTCAGTCTCTTTTTTACTCATACGTTTTAATAAAACAATGAACTCCCTCTTTAAATCCTCCCACCATTGTATGGGTGGGTCATATAAAAAATATTGTCTTTTTAGCGGATAAAAAATATTGTATTTGTGTCTGACAATTTTCCTGATGTAGTAATGATGAATTACATTTCCACAACCCACGTCCAATCTGAACCCCGTGACCCAAAACCAGAGAAAGCATAGAGTGGTCAGAATATTCCACTGCTTGTACAGTGGCTGTAGAAATAACAGAGTGGTGAGAAATAAAAAAAAAATCTATCCTAGTAGGACCCTTACAAAAAGTCGGTACTACTTTTTTAAGATGGGACAACATAGCATCAATCAAATCCGCTTTGCGCACTATGTCAGATAAACAATTAGAATCGCAAAAAGATTTAAAAGTTTTAGTCTGTAGCCCTTTATCCCGTTTATCTAACCCACAATTGAAATCACCACCCCAAATTATTAAGTGTGCCATATATAAAAAAGGTTGAATAATTTTAAACAATGATACCCTGTCAGCCTTAGGTTGCATAGCATAGATATTAATAAGATGAAACGGTTTATCTTGGACACAAATGTCTACTAACAAAGCCCGTCCAGGAACCAAATCTAACAGCTTTAAACATGTAAATTCAAGACCTTGAAACAAAATCCCTACTCCTGAGCATTGGTCTGTACCTATTGACCAATAAGAAGGTCCCACATACCAGGCTTTAGTAGCATTTTGCACATCAAGCAAAGTGTGCAGTCTTGTATCTTGCACAAAATAAATGCCTGGATTCTGATGAAGTAAAGTTAAAAAACATATTCCTTTTTCTCAGGCTTTTAATACTGTTTACATTCACAGAAGTTAGGAATATAGCCATAAGAAAAAAAAGAAAGGTGTATCCAAATGGAAAAAAACCAAAACAAATACAGATCATTTTTTCTTTCCCCCACTTCTAGTACCCAGCCTAGATTTAAGTTTAACATGTGATGGATAAGTTTTTTTTTTGAAGTTTCTTGGCATGGAATGATCTTTGGTGCTTCAGTTTGATCCACCTCCCCATCCCCAACCATGGAAGATGAATCTGAAAGTATTTCAGAATCATTATCTGCCCCAGGGAGGTCTTGATACCGATTTTGAAGAGAGATAACATGTGTTTTTGCCATTTTTACAGCCAGAACAGGTTTTTCTGCCCTTTTCCGAGCCAGAATACCTTTCCTGGTATTATAGGCTACAGGAGGAGGAGGCATCACTTTATCTGGTAACTCACAAGACAGAGTCACCAAGTCTAACTCCGTATTATCCTGCTGTATAGAGGACGGTATGGGAGTAGAAAGTGGGACCACTGATGTATCTACCTGTGGTTTTCCAACTGTTGTTAGGGAAGTCCTAAGAGGTGAAGAAACCTGTGGTGGGGAAGAAACATGGAGAAAAGAAGGGGAAGACTGTACAAGGTCAGACTGTTGCCGTTGAGCTACTCCTATGAGCAGTCGTTGTTCTTCACAATCTCCACCAGGGTTTTTATTATGGGCAGCCCAAGCACAACTTTGATAAGAATGCCCATTTTCATCGCATAAACTACAGACCATTTCGTTTAGACAATTGCTACTGACATGACCTAATTCATTACAGAGGGAACATTTTATTTTATCACAAATACCGCTTGTATGACCCTCAGAGCCACATTTGTAGCAGGCTTTGGGTTGGCCTGCATAGAATAAGACTCCTCTATCATGTCCCAGAAAAAAAGAATTAGGTAAATGTGTAAGACCCTCACTAGTTGAGGATAGTAAAACTTTAAATTTCCAACCCCCGGTCCAATAGTGTTCACTATCAAAGATGGCAGTAGGTTCATCCAAAACAGTACATCTTTGCTTTATCCAATATGTCAAATCTGTCACACTAACACCTTCATTTCGAAACAAAACAGTTACGAATTTAACAGCAGGTTTTGTCAGGGGTATCACTTCAAAAGGGGTCCATAAAGGAGAGTTGTGAAAGTCATTATACCATTTCCAAAAACGTTCTAAGCCAGCAGTAGTCTTGAAGCTAACATCAAACGTATATTCACCGAATACATGGATTAGAGCATATATTTCGGTTGCAAAGAAATGTAAAGAATCTTTTATCAGATTTTTACCCACATAAACACGATCAGGCACACTATCCAGTCCTCCTTTATAGACTAAACGAACAGCATTGTGACGTTTAGCAGGAGCAATGGGTAAATGAAACAGAGAAGCAAACGATTTTTTGGATGTGCCAGGTTTAAAATTTAAAGGAGCCTCTGGCACAGAAACTTCAGGCGGAGTCGTCAACACTTTCGTGTGCATAGTATTAGTAGAAACATCAAGAGGAGGAACAGCCTTAACACTAGAAGCTGCATGTCCCTCTATATCTTTAGGAATAACAATGGGAGACGTACCAGAAACCCAGCGATTTTCAGTTTCATTTTTCTCCCACCCTGCAGCCCGGAGAACAGTGTCCACTGACCAAGACTCTGTAGGAGTCAACTGCAGCAATTCTGATGTAGAAGGAGTGCAAGAAACAAGCAAACCCTGGCGTGCATCGTCACAGGCTGACTCATTTGGCAAGGCCTTTGATGCTGCCACGTCAACATTTTGAATCAGCTGCGTAGCTGAAACTGACAGCGGTAAGTCCAATACTTCTGAAGGCGTCATTACACGATGTGTAGGGCTTTCCAAAGGAGATCGCTGAGAGTAAAACTGCTGTTGTTGATTAGAAGAGAGTAATTTTTCAGCCAAAACTGTTTCTTCCTCCCAAGTACAAACCGCTGGTACCGTAGTCACAGGCAGACTATGCGTACAGGTAACTCTTTTAGCTAATAGGGCTTCTTGTTGATGTATAACTTCCATAAGCCGGCGTTTCTGGTATTCCAAAGCTAAAAATTCGTCATCGTCAATATCCTGAGCCATTTTCGGTATCACTTCTATAACTGTTTTTTCTACTGAATTCAGGTCCGACACCTGCTCCATTCCAGATAGTTGAGAAGCAGGAGGGGGAACGAACCCTCCTGCCTCCTCTACATCCATCTCCTTCGCAGAGTCCTCACTGACTGCCGCCATGGCCGACATCAGCGATGCCACCTACCGAGTAGGGGAATTTCCCCAGTGCCCTGGCCAAATTTCCCTCATTCACTAAAAATATCACCAACAGCTTAATCTGGTTCAATTTCAGTTGCTTACCATCTGTATCCCCCTCCCCACCGGTCACCCCTGAAAAAGGGACTTCTAGGTCCAGTGGGCTTACCGGGTCAACAAAATTCAACAAAAACAAAATCTAAATGCATAATATCACATGGGATGTTATTATCTAGCATACAGCTAATTTTTTCATAAAAACACAGTAGATTAGTCATACAGCTCCTTCCTTTTTTGAAGCCATGTTGGTCATTATCACTATTCTCTAGGGAAGGTATTAACTTATCCTTAATAATGCTTTCTAACATTTTACACACTACACAGGTCAAATTAATTGGTCTATAATTACTTACTAGACTTATCACACCTTTTTATAAATTGGAACCATGTGTGCCATCTTCCAATCTAGTGGTATCTCTCCTGTATTTTAACGATTCCTCAAAAAGAAGTTTTAAAGGTAGAATTTTAAATTGGACATTATCTGTAACATTGTACACTGAGGCCCAGATATTCAAACTGCGCCAGGCTGTGGCACAAGCCTGGGCGCAGCACAACTTGGCTGCGCAGGGGTGTTGACTGGGTGAATTCAACAGAGCTGCGCCATGGCACAGCATCGTTGAATTTCGCACCCTGGCCACCCACAGTGCACATGGTGCAGTTGCACTGCACCAGCGCAACTGGCCAGAGTAGAGCTGGGGGATGCGCTAGCGCAAGTTCCGTTGCGCCATGTGCAGCAACCGCGAAATTCAAAAGTGCACATGCAAATGGGGCCATAATGTATGTAAGGTGAAAATGGGGCCATTTGCATGTCATTATGGCCCCATTTGCATGCAGGTGCACCGATCCCTGGTGACTTGCGCCTGGCGCCCTGCCAGGCAGCAGCCGTCAGGGACCGACGCCCCGTGCACAGTGTGGCAATGTGCCCCACAGCCCGATCATGGGCATTTGTATAAGAATATTACGTCCAATATCCCTGGTGGTCCAGTGGACCACTTTCAGCCCGATTGTGGGCATTTGTAAAATAAAAGAACTCCTATATCCCTGGTGGTCCAGTGGACCACTGTCAGCACAATTGTGGGCATTTGTATAAGAATATTACGTCCAATATCCCTGGTGGTCCAGTGGACCACTGTCTGCCCGATCACAGGCATTTGTAAAATAAAAGAACTCCTATATCCCTGGTGGTCCAGTGGGCCGCTGCCAGCTGATCGCAGGTTTCAATATAAATAAAATGAATCCTATATCCCTGGTGGTCCAGTGGACCACTGTCAGTCCGATCGTGGGCATTTGTAATAATAAAAGAATTGCATCCAATATCCCTGGTGGTCTAGCGGTACCCCCTTCCCACCCACGCACTGAGCCCCACCGCCTCCCCCCGATCAAGCGGCGGGGTGGCAGCACCACCCACCGACTGACACTGTAGGTGGGCTGTAGCCCGTGTGTTGAGCGTGAGCCATGGGCGTGCAGCTCATTTCACTACACATTCCAGATATGTGAATGGATCCATTCACATATCTGGAATGATGTAGTAGGCTAGGGCTGTTCGCCCATTGGCTCAGCACTGTGGAACAATGGGCATACAGCCCTACCTACAGTGTCAGTCGGCAGGCGCAGGGGGGCAGGTGGGTGGGTGCTGCCACCCGCCGCTGACCGGGGGAGCAGGGCGGTTGGGCTCAGTGGGTGGGTGGGGAAGGGGGTACCACTAGACCACCAGGGATACTGGACGTAATTCTTTTTTTATTACAAATGCCCGTGATTGGGCTGACAGCAGTCCACTGGACCACCAGGGATATAGGATTCATTTTATTGATACTGAAGCCCACGATCGGGCTGACAGCAGTCCACTGGACCACCAGGGATACAGAAATTGATTTTATTTATACTTAAGCTCACGATCGGGCTGACAGCGGTCCACTGGACCACCAGAGATATTGGATGTGATTTTTTGAACAGATGCCCGCAATCGGGCATGGGGGGCGCCGACACAGAGGTGCAGACGGAGTTTTGGGTACACCACATGTGGCACACAGTTGCGCCCTGCACATGGCAGCTCACCTGTGGGTGGCCAGCCATTATTCCTTTTTTTCTTGGGGATCAACTTGTGCGGCGAGTAGGGTTGCACATGCATGGACTCAGCACATCCCGGGCTGAATATCGGGATGTGCAGAGTATGCATGGGCACGCCCAACCTGTGCTGCATACATTAATGATGCGCTCCAGGGCATCGGGATTTGTGCCAGGCACAATTCCCATTTGAATATCGTGCTGGGGTGCATCAGTGGGTTGCGCATGGCGCAACATTGTTGCGCCATGCACAACCCTTTTGAATATCTGGGCCTGAGACTTTATCCAGTCCTGAGGAAGTATTTGCTTTTAATTTTTTTAACTTAGTTTGGATTTTGTCTGTTGTAATATTAATTCTACTACTGTTTCCCATTTCTAGTCTTTTAATTGGCTTTGTTTTCTGTCCATAGATCTCACAAAAGTAATTATTAATTATGGTAGTCATTGCTGCATTTTCCTTTACAAGGTCATTGTTTTGTGTAAGAAGCCCCACTTTGTTTTGGGGTTTGTTCAAAGGTTTATGTAAGCATAGAAAGCTTTATAATTTTCCTTTTTTTTCCTGACGTGCTGAGGGACACATATGTGGCCCTCAAACCCCCTCTAGGGATGCATGAGTAGTGCAGTCCTGTTGTGGTGGCTGTGCAGTTGGCTAGGAGATGGCTAATAGTGCTGTAGTGTATTTAGTCACCTTTTTATATGTTATTGCTGCCAATTTAAATACAATAATGCTGTACGATGCAGTCAATTAATTTAATTAAATGGTGGGTGCGGGGGGGGTGCTGTCATGAAATGCAAATAAGTAAACTGACATACTAACATTCTCCCACAGACCCCCGCTCAGCTGTCATGAGGGCAAGGGAAATCCCCAGCAATGAAGCACTGCAGAAAACTTACTTCAAACATAAATCAGAGTACAGCTCACAGATCGCAGAGCACAGCCTTTCATAAATAAAACACCCATCAAACACCATGCTCTGTATCATTACCTTTTGTTATTGAGCTGTTTTGCATCTCACTCAGTTCCATGGCTCGTCCATAGAACAATGCAGTTCTACTTCTGCTCTCCTACACAAATCGAGTGCATTGAATTTGCCAAGTACACCCAATTAACACACTATTGTAGGTGTACTGGCGATTGGAGACCAGTGATGATGTGATAATGAAGTAATTACAGCAGATTATGGCAGTCTGTGGCAAGAGTCATGGAACGGCCAATTTAAATCATGGCACGGCCAATTTAAAGGTACAGCGAATATTTTTCTTAAGCAGTTTTTTAAATAGCAAGGGAGAAATGTTCTCAGGGGCTGCAGCTTAACCCTACCGGGGGCCGCAGGTTGCCCACCACTGTGCTAGATTGTACTCTGCCTGTCTTTTCACTTTTCTTATTTCCTTTTTACAAGTCCTTTGAATGCTACTAGTGTTGTGCTTGTTCCTAGTAACAGGTGGTATCTATATAGTTTTTATTTATTATTTTTTAATTATTTTATTGAGCCATTTTGGTCTTTTAGTATTGTTTTTACTCATTACTAATTTGCAGGATGGTGGTTTTTATAATTTCCCCCATTTCTTCAGCCGATTTCTTTTCCAATGTACTCCTCCAGTCTGTAGTACGCAACTTACATTTTATTTTTGAAATGTCAGCCTTACTACATAAATAAATCTCAGTGCACCTGTTTTGCACAAGAAATTCATATTTTATTTTAAATTTTATGGATTTGTGATCACTGTTACCTAATGGGGCACTGTTACACATTTTTTTATAATAATGTTATCTGACCCAAGTACAACATCCCAAAAATATGATGTTCTCTTGCTTGATCTTTTACATATTGTATTAAATGTGTTATGTTATAGTCCTCTATAAATTTATTTTCTGTTGCACTCGTTACTGAGTTGGTAGTCCAGTCGATTTCATTCATATGGATGTCTCCTATTATAACCAGATCTCCTAGTCCCCCCACTCTTTCAACTTCATTCATAATATTTTTTGTTGCTACAATTGTACTTCCAGATGGTCAGTAAACATGGCCTGTAATTACAGAGGGTATACTTCCTCTGCAGATTTTAGACCAAATAGTTTCAGTATTACTTTGATTAGATTTTACTTTATGAGCGATATCTATGAAATTAATGTTATTTCTAATGTATATAGCCAGTCCCCCTCCTCTTTTATGAGTCCTACTACAGCTATAGAGATTATAGCCAACAAGGTGTACACCCCATTGTTCTATTTTATCTGTCCACCATGTCTCTGCAATGGCGATGATATCTCAGGGATTAATGGTAATGAGTGCAGGCGGTTTGTCGGCCTTATTGTTCATACTTCTGGCATTTAGTAGTAAGACACTTAGTTCATTTGCTATTCTGTTTTGTTGTCCCCTATATGTTTTTTGTTGTTTCAGTTTAGTATCCACTACTTGTGGGTTTTCACACAACTTGATTAGTTTATACTTAATTGATTTAGGCACTGTTGTATGTTATCAGCAAGGATCTTAGCCCCTTTTGTATTCACGTGAAGACCATATTTTGAGTAGAGTTCATTTCTATTCGGAAACAGTTCCCAGTTGTCTGTAAATGACATATTTTCTCTGTTCAGTTTGTTAATCTGATGTTAATTCTTTGAATTGCAAGATTCTTTCGTAGACGAGCCCTAGGTACAGGTAAAATATCTGATATGGCCACCCAGTAACCATTACTTTTGAGTTTGTTCCCAAGTGTCAAAATATCCATTAAAAAAATCTCCTTTTCACATTCCTTACCCACATCATTGGTCCCCAAATGCAGAATAACAGTTAATTGTTTAGATAATCTTAACTCTTTTCATGCTTTCTGAAATATCTTGTATCCATGCTCTTGGATGACAGGTAACACCAGTATTTTCTCTGTCATATTTATGTATTTATTTATATATTTGAAAAGGTTGCACCAGGAAGGACAATATGAGCTGTAAACAGCTCATTTCCAGAAGCATCCTGGGGGGAAGGGGTTGTTACATAATGTGGGAGAACTAACAGAAACCTAGTAAAATAAAATGCATAGAGTGTAGTACAGTTACATACAAGAGGTGCCAATACAAATGAACTCAATCCTAGGCAACAGATAAGTTACGTAATGATAAAAATATAAGATAGCAACATAATAACAGGGACAAAAAGAGGCATGGGGTTAAATAGAACAATGTGCAGATAAGCTTGTGTAGTAGCAACCCGGGAAGTGGTAGCCCATGGGGGACCAAAAGTACCAGGCAGAATCTTGCAATTAATAAGTGCTAATTAAGGCAAGGTGGTCACTAAGTGCTTGATGGACAAAGACGAAGGAAGATTATAACACAAGTGGAGGAGAGAGAGATTAAAACACAAGTGGAGAAGGGGGGGTGGGGAAGGATGGGGGAGAGAGGGTAGGGATGAGTGAGGGGCAGACAGGAGATATTTACCTTCAGGGTCCTGAAGAAACTTGCAAGGGGATAGGCCCTAACAGAGAGAGAGAGATAGAGTAAGGGAGTGAGGAAGAGGTAGGAGAGAGGGTGTAGGGGTAACCCCAAGAAACTCCATCTCCTTCAGGAAGCAGAGAATCCTGCACAGGGACAGGGCCTGGTATAAAAGAGGAAAAGAGAGGAGGGGCGGAAAAGGGAAGAACGGAGGGGTGTAGGCCAAGACCTAAATGCCACAGGTTGCTGAGACCCTGAGAAGGGAGAGGGGGGTGGGCCAAGAAATTATACACCCACAGGTTGCTTGAACCCCTCAGAGAGTGCGAGGGATGGCAGAGGAGGAGAAATGGAGTGGGGGAGAAGGACTTGGGAGGGGGATGGGCATGCCAAGAAATGTTCCCCATCAGGATGTTGAGAACCTTGCAAGGGGTTGACCCTCCAGAGAAGGAGAGAGAGAGGGGGAAGCCAAATTTAAGCAGAGTGGATGGGGTGGGGGGCAGGAAGTGGGGCAGGGGGTGCTGGAGGTTACAGCTAAAGGAAGCTTAGGGTAGAAGAAGGAGAGCTTAGGTGGAGAAGCCAAGAAGTGTTCTCCTCCAGGATGCAATGTACCCTGCAAGGGGGCAGGTCTTGGCAGAAAAGGATAGAGAATATAAGGGGAGGGAAGGGGGAATAGAGGGGAGGTGGAGTAGTGGAGGCAGGAGGAGGGGAGAAGAGGTGTAGGCGGCACCAACTAGAGGTAACCTAAGGGAAGGGAGGGTGGTGAGGGGGTGAGGGGATATCAAGGGTGGTGGGGGGGCAGTGAGAAGTAGATTGGAAGAGAAGGGAAAATTAGGTGCCATTGCATACATGAGCTGTGTGTTTACGGAGGAGGAATGAAAGTGAGTGGTGGGAGTGTGCTGACTGAATTTCTAGTGGGAAGGAGTTCCAGATCTCAGAAAATTTAAATGAGAAAGCAGAGCAGCCCACCGTAGTTCTTCTGGGTGGGAGGGTGAGGGATCTGTGGGTGGAGGAGCGGAGGGAATAGGAGGATGGGAGGGGAGAGGATAAGAGGGATGACAAATATGGTGGCAAGGAACCAAGCCAGAACTTATCAACAAAATTAGCAATGTGTGACATGTGCCTGGCATGGAGGAAGGGGAACGAGATCAAGGAATAAAGGTCACAGTGATGAGTACATGGGGGGCGCAGACGAGAATGTAGTGGCAGAAGAAATTAAAGAAGGCATCCAGTCTGGATAGGGCAGTTTTAGGGGTGGAGCAGTAGACTATGTCCCCAAAATCAAGGATAGGGAGGATCATCTTTTGGATGATTTCTCACCTGGCCTGTAGCAAGAGACAGCTGCAGTGTCTGAACAGAGCCCCAAGTCTAGGATGCAATCATTATGGATGACTTCTATATGTACCCAGAAATCTAGACGCTTGTCAAGCCATAAACTAAGGTACTTAAGTGAGGTTACGTCATCGAGCATTGAGCCAGAGAGGGTGTGGAAAGTGGGAGTGGAAACAAGCCTGGCCAGCTTCTGCCTGTAGCCAAAGGTCATAGATACTGTTTTTGTTGACGTTTCATAGGTTCCATAGTTAGAATACTGAGCAGAAAGACAAGTGTCTATGGCGTGCGCTGCATAATTATGAGGGAACCTGATTTTTATAAGCATCCAGCCTTGATTTGAAGCATTCCATAGAGGGGCTAGCTACAATTTCTTGAGGAAGTTCATTCCAGGATTTCTCTACCTTTTGGTTGTACCACATTTTCCTTCTCCAAGTTCTACAATTTTAATTTTGTAATTGTAGTGTATGTGCTCTAGCTGTATAATGTTGATCCTGGAATTCCAACCCCAATCTTCCCCATAGATCTTGATCACTAATTGATCTATACAGCAAGCCCATGTCCCCATCCACCTCCTGTATTCCAGAGTGTAAAGCCTTAATTCATTCTGTCTCTGTTGATATTTCTTGTTCTCCATACCCCTTATCAATCTAGTTACCCATCTTCGAATTCTCTCCAGTCTATCAATTTCATTTCTGTGGAAGGGGGACCAAATCTGTGCACCGTACTTCAGAATAGGCCTCACCAGGGAGCTAAACAGTGGCATAAAAACTCCCCTATCCCTACTGGAAATGTGCCTAAGAATGCAGTTTAAAACCCCATTTGCCCTTTTTGTGATGTTGTTGCAGTGGCATTTGAACTGAAGGTCATTTGTAATAATTATACCCAGATCTTTCTCTTCTATTACAACGTGCAGCTTGCTGTTTCCTAACATATATGGCATTTTGGGATTGTGTTTACACAAATGCAGGACTGTACATTTATCCGGGTTGAGTGGTAATTTAAATGTGTTGCACCAAGCTTCAATATAATCCAGGGCTTCCTGCATTTCAGTAAGGTGAATGCTGACTTGGTACCACTCCCAACCTGCAGTCATCTGCAAACTTGGTCATCTACACTCCTGACTGTTCACACTTAAGTTGTGATACATATACATTGGAAAGACAGGGTCCCAAGACTGAACCCTGTGGCACCCAACTTATCACTGCAGCCTAGTTAGAGTAAGCTCCCTTGATGCTAACCCTTTGTCTTCCTTCACTTGACCATGAATGAATCCATGACACAATATTGGCTTGTAGCCCTATAGAATTTAATACTGCAATTATTTCATGATGTGTTAGTTTATCAAATGCCTCAGTAAAATCTAAGAAAATTACATCTACTGGAATGTTCCTGTCTAGAAATTTAGTAACCTTATTATAGAACTCCAGCATATGCATCTGGCATGATCCACCCTTGGTGAATCCGTGTTGTGAATCATCATTCAGGCAGTTCTCTTGTCTATGCTACAATATATATATTCTTTAATTATGCCTTCTAAGATTTTACATAGAGAGCTTATCAGATTGATAGGTCTATAGTTTGAAGTGTTCCTCTTATCACCCTTTTTAAACAGGGGAATGACAGTGGCTTCCCTCCATGCCCTTGGAACTTCCCCTCTGTCTGATATTAGCTGGAAAATATAGCTTCTTCGTGTTGCTAATTCCTCTGCCAGTTCTTTAAGTATTCTTGGGTGGCATTCATCTGGACTTGGCGATCTATTCTGGTTAAGTGTTTCCAATTTCTTTCTAATTTCCATAGGGTCTATGTGTATAGGATTTGTTGTATTTCCAGGTTTTGACTCTTTAAATGCATTGTAAGTTTTTTTCACTAAACACTGCAGAGAAATAGTTATTCTGGATCTCTGCCATCTCTTTATTGGACACTGCTAGAACCCCATCAGGACTAATTACTGGTCCAACGTTATTTGATCCCATTCTACTTTTATTTATATAGGAGTAAAAAAGCGTATAGTTGTCTTTTGTCTTTGTGGCAAGTTTGACTTCATGTTCTGCTTTAGCATTCCTAATATCTTTTTTAATAGATCTCTGGAGCTTTTGAAATGTAGCCCATCTTTCCCCTTTTTTGTTTCCTCCTAATGTCTTGTATAGTTTATTTTTTCCTAATACAGTTTTTTTTATTTTCATATTAAACCAACTTGGAATTTTTGGCTCTTTTTTATTTATTTCTGTATGGTGTATTATGCTGTATGCCCTCATTTAATTTAGTTGTAAGTATTTTATGCATATCTTCAATACTCTTATTTTTAAAATCATCAGCCCACCCCCATTGGGACAATTCTTGTTTAAAGGCAGTAACGTTCGCTTTTTTGAAGTCTAAGATTTTGTACCTCCCATACTGCGCTGGGTCATTTCTTGAATGGTAAAGGTAACCATATTATGGTCACTATTTCCAACGGGCACAGTCACCTTACAATCCTTAATATCAGCTTCCATGTTAGTTAGTATCACATCTAAGATATTATCACCTCTCATATTATTTCTAACAAGTTGCTCTAAGACTATCTGTTCAAATAGTTCCAAGTAGGTCCTTTCCCTTTTTAAAGAGCTCTCACACATATGCCACATAATCCCTGGCAGGTTCAAATCCTTCACCATAATAATTCTGTCTGCTAGATTTAGATTATCTATGTATTATTGTAGAATTTCATCATCTTGTTTTTTTGTTGATGGTGCTCTATAAATAGCCCCTAATAATATTTTTGGGGATTTGTGAGGAGTGATGGTTTAGCCATATATGTTCTAAACTCTCTGACTGCATGACCGCTTACTCTGCTTGAATTGCCTCAGAGACATATACTAAAACTCCTCCACCTTTTCTATACTCATGAGATTTAAGGAAAAGATTATAGCCCATGATGTTTTGATCCCATTGATGTTTTGCATCCCAACAGGTTTCCATAATTACACAAATTTTAGTGTGATGTAGTTGCATAACATGTTTTAGCTCTTCTTGCTTGTTAGCCAGACTCCTAGCATTAATTAGCAAACAATTCTTCCAGTTTGACTAAATGCCAATTTGTTAGGTGTTTTTGTGCATTCTTTACTTAGACCCTCAGTGTATTTGACCTCCATTAGGAAGTTTAAACGGGCATCAATTTGGTCCCTAAAAGCTCTGCCTAGTTTCCTTTTTCCTTCTTTGCTCAAGTGCAGGCCATCATATCCCATTAGCCTGTCATTGTCAAAATTACTCCATATATCCAAATATCCAAAACCATTTAGGTTACTCCATTCCCTTAACCAGCTATTCAGCATCCTGCGTTCTCCTTTTTTTTGGATAATGTTTCCCTCTTGTTGGTAGAATCCCCGATAATATAATGTTACCTCCTCTTCTACAGATTTCTGT
The DNA here is from genome assembly GCA_016271365.2 of Neoceratodus forsteri. Classification (NCBI taxonomy): domain Eukaryota; kingdom Metazoa; phylum Chordata; order Ceratodontiformes; family Ceratodontidae; genus Neoceratodus; species Neoceratodus forsteri. The sequence goes on from CM028133.1 coordinate 618,534,236, forward strand.
AGTCACTGACACAAAGTCATCCATGACATATTTTAGAAACTTTTCCCTACATCCTTTACTCCCACATGGATTAAAAACTAGAGGATTATTTAGGTTAGCTAACAACCCATTTAACATGGGCATGATGTCATTGATTTTCACCCCGGTAAAGTGCTCACAGTTGTGTGTTGGTTCCTTCCTTTACAAAGAATCAAGTCTGTCCCTCTAATTATTGAATCTCCAATAACTAGAACATCCCTAGGCTTTGTTCTGGCTAAAAGTTCTTGATTTTTAATTGCCTGATTAATTGTGCTCTGTGGTACACTAGGTGTGGCTTTTCTATTGGGGATTTACTACTTGAAATGTTAGGATGAGTTGTGTTCTGAGTCCTGTTATTAATTGTATGGCTGCTTTTTTCTATGTAGTTTGCCCATTCTATTTAGTATCTCACATTTATTTTGTAAGCATACGGGGAGCTATTTCAGATCTGGCCTCCTCTTCTCCTCATTGGCTTTGTAGGCACATAGCACCATTCATCTACCAATTCATCGGTGTTAACAACCAGGGTATCTGTGGGTGAGCTACTGGTTTCCATGGTAGCATTATTTATAGTAGTCTCAATCGGTTCAGGCTATAGCAAACTAGTGGCAGCTTTATCGATAAACTCTTCTAATAAATTAATACATTCCTCTATATTAGTATATTGCTGTGGTTTGGGTGAGTTTATATCCACAGATACTATTTTATCAATCCCATGCTCCAGTTTCAGGCTTTCGATTTCCTTTCAGAAGTACAGATATTAACAGACATTTCTCACACTGAAAATCCACCTGTGGTTCCTCTAACCGGAACATGTTACAATTGTAACATGTATTCCACTTTGGTTCCTCCATACTGTTACTATTTGGAATGTTTTATGCTGGCCCTTCAGTGATTATTTACTGGTGTATCCCTATATACTATTGTTGAGGCTAAATACTTTATATTATATTAGGCTGGTGTCTACCTGTATCTCCTCCTCCAAACCACCGTCAGCTACTATTATGTGTTTTTGTTAAATGCCCCTGACACACCTGACATGTGCTACCACGCTTGTCTCGGTGCACGTCTCCATGCACAGCAACACGCATGCCCTGCTAATGGAGAGTTGGTTTGCAATAAACCAGCATTGGACATTGTTAAAATCCAGCTAAAGGCTGGATGCCACCTCAGAGGGGGAGGTCCCTGAGAGGAATAACACAGTGTTGTCTGCGTACATGTGTATACCTGCAGATGTACAGGCATTTGACAGGTCATTTAGGAATATGGAAAATAATATGGGACCAAATACTGAGCCTTGAGGGACACCTGTGGTGACTGGGAGAGGGAGTTGCCCACCCTGATGGACTGAGACCGGCCTGTGAGGTAGGACCAGAACCAGCTGGTGGCAGAATCAGAGAGGCCAGCTGTAGATAGCTTGCTGAGGAGGAGGGAGTGGGAGATAGTGTTGAAGACTTTGACCAAGTAGACAAAGATGGCAGAGGTGATGCATCCCTGATCCATGCCTGAGAGAATGGAGTCAGTGAGCTGGAGGAGGCACTGGAGTGATCTTTGCGAAACCCAGACTGGAAGGGAGTGAAAAAGGTGGAAGAGTCCAGGAAGGAGGAGAGTTGTTCCAGGGCCAGATGCTCCTGGAGTTTAGCCAATGTGGGGAGGAGGAAGATAGGGTGGAAGTTGCAAGGGTTGGAGGTATCCCCACCTTTAGGGAGTGGGATCACTGTAGCAGACTTCCAAGCATCAGACACCATAGTGTAAAGAAAGGAAAGGTTCAGCAGACTAGTTAAGGGAGATGCAATGGAGTTGGCAGACAGGTGGAGTAACTTAGGGTCAAGGCCGTCAGGGCTTTTTCCCTTGCGAAGGTTCAGAGCCTGTAAAATGCATAGGGTGTTGTTAGGGAGAACAGGTTTGAAGGAGAAATGTGGTGTTGACTTGGGGGTATAGATAGGAGCTGTAGAAACCCTGGAAGCAATGCTGGGAAGGGATTTAAGAAGGGAGGAGGTGCAGGTAATGAAGTATTGATAGAATTCAGCGGCCACTGAAGGTGGGTTATCAACAATGCGGTACCAATTTTTAGGAAGGGAGATGTGGATAGGGTTTGGGGAGAGAACAGTATGTAGAAGACCTTCCAGAATTTGGAAGGGTTATTGGTGTTTGCCTGGAATGATGATTGGAAATACTCCACCTTAAAGAGGTGGATGGCCTTGATGCATGTGTTGCGAAGTGTGCGATAGCACTGTAGGTCATGTGGGGAGCCAGAGGATTTAAACATAGACCAAGCTTGGTCTCCTGCACATTGGCATTCTATGAGTTCAGCAGTGACCCAGGGGAGGCAACTGCCATGGACCCTTGCCTTTCTGAATGGAGCATGACGGTCCTGGATTTTCAAGAACTGGGAGCTAAAAAAGGACAGGGCGGGGTTAATGGAGGGGGCAGTGGTAATTGGCAACCGGTCAATATTGGACATGATTTTATGAAGCGAGGGTAAATCTAGGGACCAGTAGGAATGGAAGTTAAGAATAACAGGAGGGGGACTTTGTACAGTGAATTTTATGCACATGGTAGACCATATGGTGATCACTGAGGGCATCGGGGAGGATGCCACAGGGTGACACAGTGGGGATGGAAGGTCAGCACCCAGTCAATTAGGGTATGCTTCCCTGATTTCTGGTTGTGATGAGTTGGGTCAGAAATTAATTGCGTTAGGTTTAGGGAAGAGACGTGGTCGCGGATTTTTGACTGTGAGCGGGACAGTCAGTTTACATTAAGATCTCCTAAGATGGCTGGCCTGGTGGCACTGAGGGTTGAGGCACTGGACACCACGCCTCGTGCTATGCCAGCGGCCCAGGTTAGGGAATGGATTCGGGTTACCAGGTGTCGGCAGGGGGAAGGAGGATTGAGCGTCCCAGCGGATGCTCTCCTCCCTCAGGGGGTGGAATACCAAGGACACAGTAGCATCCGATACCCCCATAGAGAGTGCCAGTGAAAGAACCGGCCCTTGAAGGGATTGGCGGCTCTGATATACCGGAGTCAGGGAGGGGGGGACATCGTACTGCGCAAGACAGGATGACATGCACTCACACGTCGTCTCTCTGGATGTCTGTCCTAAGCCTGGCATCATAGGGGGCTGGGATTGATGGAGAAAATCGGGGAAAAAAATGTAAAAACCTCAGCCCTGTGAGCAAAAATGAAACTAGGAGATGGGATACCTTGGGGATAGCACTGGTGGACGAAGTAAGCAGAGGTACGAGGCCTCCTCTGAAAGCCATGGGAGCAGGCAAGTAAAAAAAAAAAGATCTCCTAAGATGAAAAGTGGAAGAAAAAGTGGAGAGTAGACCCATGAGGGAGAAGAGGGAGGAAGTGGGAAGGTTTGGGCAGCAATATATTCCACCTACAAAGATGGGAAGGGAGAAGGGGAGGGATAATTTTATAAATAGCATTTTGAAGGTAGAGGGAGAAGATTCAGAAAGGCAGACAGAGTACTTGATAGCTGTAGAAATATATACATGGTGACATCTCCTCCCCTTGATTTACGATCCTGTCGGATGAGGGAATAGCCTGGGATGGAGATGGCTGAGTCTGCAATTTTTGAGCTGAGCCAAGACTCCATTAAGATGAGTACAGTGGGTTTTAGGTGAGATATGAGTGGCTGCAAAAGGTCAATTTTGGGGAGTAGGCTTTGAATGTTTATGTGTAGAAGTCTTAGCCCTTTTGGTAGTTCAGGTGAAGAGATGGGGGAAGGGCCAGGGTTAGGCTCAATATCACCAGATGTGAGTAGCAGTAGTGAGATGAGTAGCCTTGTGAGGATAGCTAGCCATCTTTTAGCGGGAGTGAAAGGATGGTTGTGAGCCAAAGTGGACCTGGAATTTGTTTTTTGGAAAAAGAGGAGGGCATGCAGGAAGGGCAACAGGAATCCAGATCTTATGAGGATGCCTGCTGCAGTGCGCCAGAAGTAGAACAGTAGCAGAGGCTGACAGGAGGAGGGGAGAGTAGGGGAAGTGGAGGGAGCAGAGAGGGGGGTATGGAGAGTGGAGGGAATGAAGATGGGGAAAGAATAGAAGGGGAGGGATGCCAGGGGGAGGGGGAGCATGGTGAGTGAATGGAGGTAGAGAAACAAGATGAATAGATTTGGAAGGAGAGGAGCAGCAGAAAGGGGACGGGAAAGGAGGTCATAGAAGAAAGGATTAGGGGAGAGAAGAATAGCAGAAAGGGGGGAGAGTAGGAATGGGAATGGTATTCAGAAGGGAGATAGTGGAATGCTGAGGAAGGATAGGGACTAGATAGAAGATCTGCTGTGGCTAGGAAGGGGAAGAATAGCTGCAGACAATCGTCAATTCTGTGGCAGTGAGATAATATAATTAGTACTCAGGAGGCAAAGCAAGAAAACCAGTGAGAGCAAACCATGGAAGGGAGCCAATGGGAGGAGAAGGGGTGGGGCTTAACTGTATTTAAATGGAGGAGATCACGTGATGCAGAGTGCTGAGTAGAAGCTCCCTCAAGAAGCTCCTGCCTCCCGATTATTAATTCATCTCGATTAGACATCCTAACCTATCATTTTTGCTTATTTTCGAGCTTCAATGCTGTTTAATAGCTGTGGCACTCTGGATTGGGCATATTTCGGGCGGATGGAGGCTTACAGTACATGAAGAAAGCCCCGCAGAAGCATACCCCCCCCCCCCGCAACTCCTGAGAAGGCCTCTAAGAAATCCAGGGCCTCGAGTGGGCCTGGGCCTGATCCTCTGAGCCAAACTGATGAACAGAAGCCCTTAACGCTTTCTAGGTTCCTTGAGGAATTTAAACCCTTTCGAGAGGAAATGAAGGATATGGCAACAGATTTAAAATCTCTTTCCAGAAAGCTGGACGAACTCTCGCTATCTGTGTCTGATAATACAGCCTGAATTGTTTCCATAGAGAAAAAGTTTTGAAATCTCAACCCTGACCTGGTTTTGATGCGCCAGAAATTATCTCATTTTGAATCTAAGCTTGAGGATCTAGAGGGTCGGAGCCGGAGAAATAACGTGGTGCTCCTCAGGTTACCGGAGGGAGAGGAAGGCCAATATGCAGTGGCATTTGTTCAGAAGCTGGTTAAGCGAGTGGCTGGCCCATCGCCATTCAGCCCCAGCTATATCATTGAGCGTGCTCACAGGGCTTTATGGCCCAAACCTTCCCCGGAGGATCCCCCCGCCCCATTGTTTCCCGGTTCTTGAATTATTTGGAGAGACAACACTTTCTGCAGAAAGTACGAGCACTGCAAGAGGTTCGCTGGGAAAATACAAAGCTGAGAATTTCACAAGATTTTCCCGCCTCGGTTCGCTTGAAACGCAAAGCGTTCCACCCTATTGTTTCCAAGTTAATTGCGGCAGGCCTGAAGTTCAGGATGGGTTACCCAGCTGGCTGCAGATCTCAGTTAATGGATCCTGGAAAAGCTACAAAGACCCTGAAGCGGCTCTGACGAGTCTTAAGTCCACGTTGCCAGATCTTTTCAAGGACTCTTGAGTGGCTGTGCTGCAGTATGGAGTTATACACGGAGTTGAGAGCTTGGACTTTTACTTTTCCTCTTGGGGGAATTTTTCAAGCGTGAAGATCTGGGCAAATTGCATCTACTGATTTGGACTGCGGGGATCATAGCAGGCTGTTCCGATTTTTCTCTTTTCTCAGTTTCACAAAGGGCCTACGCTGGTCTGAAGCAGTGGACACTAGGGGTTTGGGGCCTTCTTATGGGGGGGAATTATATGCCAAGTCTTGGCAGCTTTATTTGTTGGGGGCAGAAAGAGTGCAGTTAGATTGGTTGTGAATCAGTTTTTCATTTTTCTTGTCTGGGATCGTCCTGGGCTTTCTCCATTCCTGACTCTCATTTAGCTAGGACATGAAATCGGTCACTAGAGGACGTCTTAATCATAGGGGATTCGCAAGGCAGCACAACTCGAGGAGGATTTTACAATGCCTTACCACTCGATTCATGTGCAGTACTCTCAACTTCACAGGGAGGGCCTCTGCATTGGATGACGGGTTGTTGTGGGTAGAGGCGTATGTTATGCCCTCCCCTCCGGTGGAGTGATCACATTTTCCATTTTCTCTATTCCCGCTCTCAATATGTGCTGAAGTTATCTCCCCCTCTAGGGTTTCTGGTATGGCTTTGGTTTTGTGTGGGTCACCTTGGTGGCAAACAGGGTTTCGGTTTCTTGATTCTGTTTTGCTACCACGAACACTTGGGTGGTGCATGGGTCCTCGGTGGTCCCTTTAGAGAAAATTCCCTAAGCTTACGCTTCTGATGGGGTCGAGGTGAAAGCCCAGGACCGTTTTTTCTGGTAGTATAACTAGCAGTGTTTGTCTCCATATACTGAGATTGTGTGTAACAGTGTTAAATTTCAGGGTCATTAGTGTGAGCGGGAGTAGGGAATAGCACCAGTACTGTGCTGAACGTTGCTTGTGACAGTTGGGTGGGGGGCATGGGGGATTTGGGCTGGGGTTGGAGGGTGGGGGATAGAGGGATGGGTGGTTCTACCTTTGGGGGCTAGGAGGAGGGTGGGAGTTACTGCAGTAACCTCAGGGTATGTTTACAGGGCTATACATCCTGGTGGTGCTGAGTGCAATTGTTCTAACCTTAACTACTTTTTCTAGATGGCTAATGAAATAACATTTGCGATTGAAATGTTATGGGACTCAGAAAGAAACATAAGCAATATCAGGTTCTCAAACATCTAAGTTTATTCAGTTCTAGATGACCTTTACAAGAAACCCATTCAGGAGGCGGGAAGTTTGTTAGAGGCAGCAGGTGGATTCCATTTACAGTGCCCGGGCACCACAAATAGTTGTGGGTCATGCACATGATTAACAGGGTATTCGCTTTGTTTGCCACAGGTTATTAAAGATACCGAGGGAAGGTTTATCCTTGTTAAAGGTACACTCTGGTCTGTTCCAATATTATTGGGCAGTATCTACGGCCCCAATCTGGATGATCCAGGATTCTTTATGAGGCTTATATCTCTCATTCTCCCAATGTTTCCCATTAGGATTATTTTAGGGGGAGGCTTCAATCAAGTTCTCGACCCTAATTCAGATAGATTGGGCAGTACTCCGGGAAGGGCCACCCCCGGGCAGAAGGCATTCAAGGATTTATTAGACCAATGTGGGCTCTGCGACACCTGGCGTGTTCTACACCCGGACTCTAAGGAGTTTACCTTTAGGTCTATGGCACATGGCTCGCAGACCCGCATTGATTATTTACTCATATCTCAGTACCTGCTGCCCGGTGTTAAGAACTCCTTGATTCAACCTGGTCCAATTTCCAATCACTCATTAGTAGTATGCAACTTGGTACTGCTTAATTTACCTAATAGGGAAACCAGATGGAAACTCAATGACCAACTCCTCAAGGATGTTAAATACTGCAAACTCATAAGGGAACAAATAGAATCCTTTTTTTCACTAAATCCATTAGATAGTGCAAAGCCGGATATCTTGTGTTGGGCCTTCAAAGCCTTCATGAGAGAGATACTTATTAGTATTGGTAGGAAGAGAGCGAGGGAGAAAGCACTAAAATCCTTATTATCCCAGATTAGATCCCTGGAAGTTAGCCTTCCGGCCAATCCTCTAGATGAGGATATACGAAAACTCCTGGAGCTAAAGGATAAATACTTGGAGCTACTTCGAGACAAAGCAGAACTAGCTATTATTCGTACCAGGGCTAGCTATACCGATCAGGGGGAAAATGCAGGACATTTACTGGCTTTGCATATTAAACAACAGGAATCAATTAGATTTATGCCTCCTATCAGGTCAATGGCAGATGGATCTCTTAAGGTGTCTTCCACTGAGATAGCTCAAGAATTTGCTTCTTATTATACAAAATTGTATAGTGACATGGAGCACCCCCCTTGCCCTGAAGACACAGAGCATTACTTAAAGGATTCCCATTTACCCCCTCTCTCTGATCGGTGTAGAGATGCTCTGGTTGTCCCTAATTCTCGGGAGGAAATTGCCAAGGTTATTAGTGAACTACCAGCTGATAAGGTCCCAGGTCTGGATGGATTTTCCCCTCTATTTTATAAGGTCTTTCAAGGCCTCCTTTTACCAATACTTGGTCATTTATTTCAGCAAATCCTATCTGGGGCGGAGACAGATCCACACCTCTATGAGGCCCTGATCGTCCTGCTCCCTAAACCTGACAAAGACCTCGAAATGGTTCAAAGTTACAGGCCTATCTCACTTTTAAATCAGGATATTAAAATCCTCTCTAAAATTCTGGCTAATAGGCTGGCAGTAGTTCTTCCTGGGTTAATAGGTACAAATCAGGTAGGATTTATGAGAGGCGCTCATCCTCCTATCACTTACGACCTTTTGCAGCATCTTCTCGGCTACCAGGATGCGGAGTTTCCATGAGGCTTGGTTTCCTGGATGCCGAGAAGGCATTCGACTCATGTGAACTGGAACTTCCTATTTTGCACTCTGGAGGCCTTCCACTTTCCCTCTCTGTTATCTCCTGGATGCTGCCCTTTATAAAATCCTACGGCAAGAATTTCCCGAATGGGGCCTTCTCCCACCCCTTTTCGCTCCACTCAGGCACGAGGCAGGGGTGCCCCCTTTCTCCTCTAATATTTAACCTATATCTGGAACCGCTTATTCAAAATATTCTCAGTAATGTTTCTATACAAGGTGTAAGAATCGGGCGGCACGAAATCAAAGTCACTGCATATGCGGATGACTTATTAATACATCTGTCTCACCCGGTATCCTCCGTTCCGGCCTTGCTAAGGGAAGTAGCAAGGTTTAGTGGTCTGTCCAATTGCAAATTGAATGCCGGTAAGTCCCTACTTTTTCCATTAAACCACAAAGTTTTCAAAAGCGATCAGTCCCTTTGGTTTATGCTGGACCTCTAGGTCATTCAAATATCTGGGTATTAAACTTTCCCGGAACCCCCAAGTATGTTTCAAGGAGAATCTGGATTCCCTATTGCAGGTGATTACTCATGACCTTGAGAGGTGGTCTAAACTTCCTATTTCTCTATGGGGCCGGACCAACATAATTAAGATGAACATATTTCCTAGGATCTTCTACCATTGTCCCTTCTCAACACTTTTATTCCTTTACTCTGGTTTAAAAAGACACATGGTGTCTTCACTAGATTTATCTGGGCTGATAGGTATCCCCGTTTGGCTTATCATAAGTTGGCAGCCCCTAAATTGGAGTGGGGTTTGCGAATGCCCCATCTGGCTATATATTACTGGGCTAGTCACCTTGCGAAATACTCGAGATGGGTATCTCCCGGCCCAGAAGAAGTGCAACCGATTTGGCTCAAAATAGAAGTGGATGCAATTAAGGGCAAAAACTTGGACCCTCTCACATTATTTTTCCTCAAGTTATCCCAAGTAAGTGTGACTGAAGAGTGTCCCATGATAAGGACCCCTCTAAAGGTCTACTCTCAGATGTGTTCCTTTTTGCAGTATTCCCCCACCTGGACCTGGCCCAGTCTATCTTGAATTCTCCATCATTTATAATTAACAAGACTCAGATTTCCCGTCATTGGTTGCCTCAACTAGGAGAGGGGAAGCTCTTGGCCTTTACTGATGGTGAGGGGCATTGGTTATCAGTGGAAGAGATGGTCAGGAAATTTTCCATCCCGGCTTCTTCCTACTTTAAAGCCCTGCAATTGAAACATTTACTTGTAATTACCTTGGGCAGTATTCCCCCTTCCCAGAATATCTCTTCTCTGATGTCCGAAGTATCCCCACTCTCTGGCTCTCCTGGTGCAATCTCTAAATTATACCAGGTTTTATTTTACAAAAAGTTTGGGGGTCCATTCGGGCTGTCAAGACTTTGGAGTAATTTTTTCCCTCATCTTCAGTTGGATTGGCACTCTCTCTGGAAGTCATGTCATAAATACATTTCTCAGGATAGACTGCGCCTCATGCAATACCTCATATTGCACAACCTATACTATACCCCTGCCAAACTGCACAGGTGGGGCTACCTAAGCTCAAACATGTGCAATAAATGTTCACAGGAAGAGGGCACACTTCTTCATATGCTTTGGTCCTGTCCTAAAATTTCCCCTTTTTGGGTTTCAATCCAAGCTTCCTTAGACCCCCTGCTGGGCCTCCATGAATACCTTACTCCTGAGATTTGCTTGTCAGGGGACCTGTCAGAGTTAGGGTGCACAAATTCCATATTTCCATGGTTGCCCTATCGGCTAAAAACATAATTCTTCGCACTGGAAAGACAGGACCCGCCCCCTTTCTCCAGGAATGGGTAAGAGAAGTACTATCCAACTTGCATACAGAAAAAGCAATAGCCAGTCTTCACAATAGACTGGCACCATATACTAGAATTTGGGATCCCCTCCACTCACTAATCACTCTGGTTCCAGGCTAAACCTATTTTAGGGTTAATGTTTTTGTATGGCTTTTGACTAGACACTCGGCATCCACGGGTACAGGGTTGGGTTACTGCAGTAAGGGGAGGTTGGGGGGTGGGCAGTATCCTCTCTACAATGGATCAATGAGTCTCTGTCATTTTACTGATTGCTGCCTGTTATGGTGGAAAATGTATCAATAAACTTTAAATTATAAAAAAAAACTGTATTTAATAGAGGCTGGGGTCGGGGTTGGCGAGTGGGATAAAACCCCTTGTTGTAATGAGCAGAGCATGGGCTTCAGCGTATCTTGATTGGTGGGTTGGGTGGGTCATCGGTGCTCAGCCGCACAGCAGCAGTGCCGTAGGGGTCAGGATCCTAATGGGAAGAGGAAGGGGAGATCAGTTAAGTATAAGGGCAGCAATCGGGGGGGGAGGGTTTACAGTAACAAGGAAATGAGTGGAGGCAACAAGAGGGGTTAGCAATCGGACTGGAGCAACTACCACAAAGCAGAGTCCAGGAGAACAATGCAACAAGAACTGGTGATTTTAGTTCGAATTAGCTCTCCTAGTTTGGTTTACAGGCTACACTTGAGACTAGCACTGGAGTTTAAACAGCTAAGCACTGGACTTTAAACAGTAGAAAATATTAGCTACATTCCAGCTAGACAGTAAAAAAAGAAAATCGTTGTAGCCCTGGAGTTTTTAAATTAATAGCTGTATTTTAGAATAGGCATTAAAAACATATTTAGGAACATCAGGCTACAATCTAATAAAACATTCACAGTTTAGAAGTGTGGTTGCAGAAGTCTTAAATGCTCAGGCTAAAAGAAAGTAAAAATGGCACCAAATTCAAAACCCCTTGTGGTAATGAGCATAGCAGGGGCTTCAGCGTACCATGGTTGGTGGGTCAGGCAGGTCGTGGGTGCTCAGCCACACAGCAGCAGTGCCCTAAGGGGCAGGATCCTTGGTTGGTGGGTCCTTTACATATACAGTATGACTGTCAATAAATTTAATTATCGAATCTCCAATAATTAGTCTTTCTGGGTGCTTAATACTTTCACCTATCTGGACTGAGTTTAGAAACATAGAATTTGATGACAGATAAGGACCGCTTCACCCACCTAGTCTGCCCATTTCCCTACCTAGTGGATAAGCTGAAGATCCTAGTTAACCAACAGCCTACTTCCTCCTACACCCCACTAGAATTGCCTTATGTCTGTCCCATGTATTCTTGAATTCCCTCACTGTTTTTGACTCCATGACGTCCTCAGGAAGGCTGTTTCATGCATCCACAACCCTCTCTGTGAAAAAATACTTCCTCACATTACCTCTGAGCCATCCTCCCCATCTTCAAATTGTGCCCCCTTGTTCTTGCACACCTCTTTTTCTGAAAGATGCTACCCTCTTGGACTTTGTTGATTCCCTTGAAGTACTTGAAAGTTTCTATCATGTCCCCCCTCTCCCTCCTTTCCTCAAGAATATACATATTAAGCTCCTTCAGTCTCTCTTTGTATGTCTTCTGGTGCAGACCCTGCACCATTTTGGTTGCCCTCCTCTGGATGGCCCCCACCCTGTCTATGTCTTTGCGGAGATGGGGTCTCCAGAACTGCACGCAGTACTCCAGATGGGGTCTCACCAACTGTCTTTACAGAGGGATAACAACTTCCTGTTTTCTACTGGTGATGCCTCTCCCTTTGAGTCCCAGTATCCACCCAGCCCTCCTTACTGCCTTCTCACATTGCCTACCCACCATTAGGTCATCTGATATAACTACCCCCAGGTCCCTTTCCATTTTTGTTGTTGTCAGTAACTCACCCCCCCATTGTGTACTCTTCCCCTGGGTTTTTGTTTCCCAGGTGCATTACTTTGCACTTCTTTGCACCGAATCTAAGATGCCATGCATTTGACCATTCCTCCAACCTTGCCAAATCCCTTCACATCCTTTCCTTCCCACCTTGTGTATCAACCCTGTTGCAGACCTTTGTGTCATCTGCAAAGATACATACTTTTCCTTCCAGTCCCTCTGCAATGTCACTTATAAAGATATTAAAAAAGGACTGGACCCAGTAATGAACACTGCGGTACCCCACTAATAACCCCCTTTCTTCACTATGGACTCCATTTACTATTAGCCTCTGCGTCCTGTTGTCCAGCCTATGTTTTACCCAGGCTACCACCCTGGGACCCACTCCCATGCTGGCTAATTTGTTTATTAATCTTTTGTGTGGGACTGTGTCATATGCCTTGCTAAAGCCTAGGTAAGCCATGTCCACAGCCCCTCCCTGTTCAACTACTTTGGTCACCCAGTCAAAGAAATTGATTAGATTCATCTGACATGTCCTTCCCGCTGTGAATCCATGCTGCCTCAGGCCCTGTGCCGCACTGGCCTCTAGGTACTCAACAATTATTTCCTTCAAAAGTGATTCCATCATTTTCCCTACCACAGAGGTCAAACTGACAGGTCTGTAGTTTCCTGCCTCTGTCTTGCTCCCATTTTTGAGAAGGGGAATCACATCCTCCCTTCTCCAGTCCTCAGGTACCATACAATCCTCCTATGATTTGCTAAAAAGGGTAGTCAATGATGTTGCTAGTTCTCCCCTTAGTTCTTTTAAAATTCTGGGGTGAATCCCATCAGGCCCCATTGCTTTGTCCACCGTCAGTTTTAGTAGTTCTTTCAGAACCCTTTCTTCTGTGAAAAGACTGATATCGACCCCCCTATCCAGAGTGCTTCTATTGATTGGATTAGGTATCTCCCCCTCCTCTTCCTTTGTGAATACCGAGCAGAAGTATTCGTTCAGTATCCCTGTTTTTTCACTGTCCCTCTCTGCCCATCCAGCATCCTGTTTATTCAGCCTTAGTATCCCTCCCTTTGTCTTTCTTCACTCTCTAGTGTACCTATAAAAGGTTTTATCCCCCTTCTTAACTGAGTTGGCTATCTTTTCCTCAGTTTGAGCCTTTGCTATTCTGACTGCCTTCCCTGCTTCCTTCTGCTTTAACTGGTACAGTTCTCTGTCCTACTCCTTCTGTGTTTCCTTATACTTCCTGAATGCTATATTTTTCTCCCTAACCTTCCTGCCACCTCTTTTAAGAACCATAGTGTTTTTCTTTCATTTTGATTTGTTTATTTGCTTCACACAAAGGCTTGTTGCCTCTGTAATGGCAGGTTTGATGTTTCCCCATTGTTGCTCCACCCTTCCTTCTTGCCTGTTTGCTAGTGCTTTTCTGAGGCACGCTCCCATTTTGACAGAATCAGCCCTCCTGAAGTCCAGTACCTTCATTTTTGTATGGCTTGACTCTACAGCTGAGTTTATCATGAACCACACTGTTTGGTGGTCACTTGTTCCCAGATGGCTACCCACTTCTAGGTCTGAGATCCTCTTTCTGTCCCCATTTGAGAGTACCAGGTCTAAGATTGCTCCCTCCTGAGTGGGTTCCAACACTAGCTGTCTGAGGCATGCCCCCCTGTAGGGCATCAAGAATGGCCCTGCTCTTGGATGTGGCTATAGCAAAGGTGCTCCAGTTAACATCTGCCATATTCAGGTTCCCCATCAGCAATATCCCCCTTTCTCTGCCATCCTAAGGACACCTTCTATCATTTCCTTGTCCATTTCCTCCCCCTGAGATGGGGGTCTATATTTAAACCCTGTGGGGATTGTGGTGCATTTTCCAGTCTCCAAGGTGACACACAGTGCCTCCTCTCCTCCCTGTTTATCCTTTAGTTCCATTGCTTTGATCCCTTCCCTTACATAGAGAGCTACTCCTCCTCCTTTTCTACCCTCCCTGTCCCTCCTGTAGATTGTGTACCCTGGTATGTTGACATCCCAGTCACGGTTCTCTGTATATCATGTTTCTGTGACTGCCACGATATCCAGGCATTCCTCTTCCATCAAGGCCACCAGTTCATGGAGCTTGTTACCTAGACTATGGGCATTGGTACTCATTACCCTCCATTTTTTGATGGCTTTACCTCTTGTTGCCCCATTTCTGTCCTTTCTGCCTTTGTCTTTTTCTTAATTTTCCCCTGTCCTTCTCCCTATTGACTTCTCTATCTTGGTGTTTACCTCACTAACTACCCTGATTTTTTTGGGGGGGAGCTTGGATTTCCCTTCTCCTTTTCAGTGCCTTCCCCCTTGGCTAGTTTAAATGCTTGCCAATGAAGAATTTAAACCTATCACCTAGGATCCTGGTTCCCCTCCTGGACAGATGCAGACCATCGCACCAGTATAGGCCTGCATCCCTCCAGGTGGACCTCCGGTCCCCAATGAAGCCAAAACCCTTAGCTCTGCACCTGTTTTTCAACCACTGATTGAATCCCATGGTGCAGAGCACCCTAGCCTCACCCATACCATAGACAGGCAGCACCTCCAAAAAGGTTACCGTGCATGCTACTTGTCTAAGGCCCCTCCCCAACTCCACAAACTCCTCCTGCGCTGTTCTGATCCCTTTCCCAGCCAGGTCATTTGTCCCTAGGTAGACAGTGACATCCAGCTCCTCCCCATGCAGCTGCCTTCCACGATCCTGAGGATTCGCCTCCTGTCCTCTGGCCATGGTGCCAGACAGGCACCTTACCTCCTCTCCCTCCTCCCCAGTTCTACCCTCCTAACAATGGAGTACCCTCCTGTGGGTCTCCTTTGTGGAGGTTCCCAGCATTCTCCTTGGTCTCCACTGTAGGTGCCTCCATGCCAGAACAGCATATGAATTGTGGAGATGTACAACTGGAGGGATGCACCTCTGTTCCACCACCCTCACCCTCCCTGAGCCCACTGTGGTCCAACCTCTCCTCTTTCTTGGCAACCTCTGATGCAGCGGCTGTGGCCCTGGTGGCCCCTGGGTGGGAAAGCATTGTCCCCTGAATCCTGGCCAACTCAGCCTGGAGATGAGAAAGCTCCTCCCTCAGCCCAAAGAGGTGCCTGCAGATGGGACAATACCGCATCCTCTAGAACGTCTCCCAGAAGACTGCTGCTCCACAGCCACTGCACTGCACCACTCCCATCATGTCTTATTTGTGGTCCCTTAACTGTTGTTTTGTGTACTTACTCTTTCCTCTCTCTCTATTTTATTTTTTTATATTTAATTTTTTTTTCTCCCTACTTTCCTACTATCTCTGCACCCTTAAAGCTCCTGATCTGCCTGTTCTGGGACAGTAAGTTCCTATATTCCTCAGTAGTCTCCATCTTACTTGCTCAGAGTCAGACCTCCAGCAGCTGGAGGGGGGAGCTACTCTTTTCATTCTAGGATGGTGAGTCTTTTGTGCCTCTGTGATCACTCCCTTCTTGCTCCCAAACAGGAAATTCCTGTTGTCAGTCAAATCCTGTGCCTATAAAAGTAGAACCGGCTAAGGGTGTGGGGATGGAGGGCAATATAGTCCCAGTAAAGTTCTAACAGCAGCTCCTTCCTCTTACTGTTCTCTGCCTCAAGCTATCTACATCAGTTTTTAAATGCAAACACATGGCTTCCTTCTCTCTAAGCCACTCCCCCTAATTCACAGTTTCTTTTTCACCTAGCTAACTGTACAGATAACAATTCCTTCACCCAGCTCAGACAAACACACTCTTTTGGTTTTTGTTTGTTTTTACCCTAAATTTAAGTTCCCAGTAGTAGAGTTCTAGTTCTTTAGTCCAGTAGAGTAGTAAAGTTCTAACAGCAGCTCCTTCCTCTTGCTGCCCTCTTGCCTCATATTGCAGTGGGGTAAATCTGTTGGAAGTTGAAACTGAGGGGGAATTGTTCTGTATAGGGCCTATGACTCTTTTCTTTCTTCTTACTGTGACTTCTATCCACTCCTTATTGTTTTCATCTCTTGCCTTTTTTAAAAGTTGATCATTTTGTAATAGGCTACTGGGGCTTACATTATCTTCTTTGGTTCTTTTTCTTTTTAATTTGTTTGATTTTTTTATCATTGGGTTTTCTGTTTCAGTGGAATTCACAGATTCCTGAATGGTGGCTATCTCATTCATTTGACAGATCTCGTTTTTCAGTTTATCATTTTCCTTCTATAAAGTGTCTACATTTTGTACATACGTACTTAGAAACCCTTTTCGGTAGTACTTCAAGTGTGTACATTTTACACTGAAAACATTTTGTTATAGACCCTTCCTGTTCTAATATGTCTAATACTGGGATTCATACTAGGATTATGTAGATGTACAGAAGGCAGTGTGCCCATAGAGTACATCTCCCACATGGTGGGTTTTAATCCTTAACCATATAATTCATCACGTGCCTATCTAATTTCAGTTTGAAAGTATCAAAAGTGCCTACTTTCACACTAATATGTCATTTATATGCACCAAACTTCCAGTATAAGCCATAAATTTACAATCTACAACTTAAAAGGTGTTGGATTGCACCCTCAATTCCCCCAATGCTACATCCACTATGCTGTCAAAACCAGGAGTAATTAGTACAAGATGTTATGGCTATAAACCATGTTGTTGTTTTTTTAGGAGGGGTTACACCTCCAGTGATTGTTAGGAGGTGTAGTTGAATGTCACAACCATCCAAGAGATGCATTATTTCATTATTACTGCACAACATGGAGTGTGTTATCCCACTTATAAAATGGGTCTTATTTGTTAAAAGAATGTAGTTTGGGTGCGGTATGCGACTGTCAAAAAAAGTCAACTGTCATGTGATTTGTTCCTATCGATGAGGTCACAGCATTTTCATGGTCCATTTTATACGGCACAGTTTCCAACAATCTGAGACAGCAAAACTGTTCCTTTTGAATTGTCCCCATTCCCAGTTTGCTGTTATTTTGGTAACTGAGTAACAGAGTACTAGTTATCTTTAAGAACAATCTATGGTCAGATCTTCAGTAACCATAAGACGTGGAGCCTTTGCAAATGGATCTCTGACTCAAAGGGTTGTAATTCCTAGACCATCAATAAATAAATAAATAAACCTTATTGTAGCACAGGGTTTCTCAAATGGTGAGGCCACCCTCCCCGGGAAGGCCCCAACCTGTTCCAAGGGAGGCTCAAGCAAGTCTGAAAAAGTACTGTATTTAAACTTTGAGTTTTAGAATTTGTGTGAAAGGATGAAGCAAACTGAAAGAGGATAACAGTAGATGAATTTATGTATTTCTTTATAAATCATTGACCAGGAAAGACACACTAAACCAAGGCTCATTTTGGGTATAACGGGAAAGGGAAGGGAGTAAATACAATTTAAAAGGAAACTGCAAAACAGTCAAGCCATACAAAATGAACAATACTGCAAACAAATCAGAACAATGAACAAATAATGAGCGGTATGAATTGACCAATTAGACTGGTGGCAGAACATCCCAAATACAAAGGTTAAGCAGAAAGGATCCATTAGAAGTTGCCTAAGAGCAGAGTAAGAGAGAAAGAGGTAGAGGTGGATAGGAAGGTTATTACAGATAGAGAAGAAACAGAGAATGCAGTCTAACCCATTAAGTTATTGCAGCAAGAAGTAATAATGGTTCGAGAGTCAAAATAGCAGACCAAGGAAGTGGGCTGTCCTGAGGAGGGGTTACATCTGCAAAGTATAATATTTTTCTATGGGAAGTCCCATGATTATTTCAATATGTGGGAGAGGCTCCAGATCTTTTCTATGACTTGGGGGAGGCTCACTATGACAAAGTCTGAGAGCTAATGTTCTAGCACAATCCACAACAGTAGGAGGAAAATCTCACAGTTGTGGATTGCTCAGGACTCTAGTGTTTTCAACAACTGCACTTTTTCACTACTGTTCAGGCACTTCAAACATGTGTTAAAACAACCATAGTACCTGCATGTCTCTGCTGCAAGTGGGAATACTTTCATACAAGTGGTTAAAATGTACTGGATAAGAACTGTTGCAAATGTCACCCACCCTTTGCAGTTCAACTCTGTGGCTCTAAAATTTTCATAGACTGTGACCTCAATATGCAAATTTGAGAACTTCTAGAGTTATTGGAAAATCTGGCTTATATCCATACAGTATGTGTCCAGTCTGGTTAAAGGGCAACAGATGCCACTTAGATAACTTTAATAAATATAATATTTAGGGAAAAAGGAATTACATTTGAAATATTTTTAGTTTAGTTTATGATTAAAATATTGGCATGAAATCTGGGTCTTTGCACTTCAGAGTTTGTCTACTCCTGATGTTCATTCCCCACTTGAAGTCACAATCTCCTCTTTGTGACATCACATTCTGCTGCCAAGGAAGCAGCTGGACTGTCACAAGCAAAGGATTATGGTTTCAGCTGAGGAATAAACAGCCACAGCAGATGAAGTCTAAGAGATAAGTCTAGTCTGCAAGTAAATATCCTTGGTAAGAAAGAAAAAGACACATAAGAATATAAAATACATATATGAAATATAAGCAAAGTTGTGTATAAATATTAAATGTTTTGAAAGATTCCCCAGTACAGTCATCTGCTCTTTGAGGAACATGAGGTACAGTATATGAGAAAAGGCAGTATGTGAAAAGCAGTGTCGAGTGGTGAAAGCTGTGTGTAGCAGGTAAATGCAATACAGCCAGCTAGTGGTTGTCACTGAAGTAGCAAGTATGACATAAAGGGGCACTCTATATGCCCAGCAAACAGGAGAATTTCCCTTTAGCTGAATGGTTAGAGCTACTGCTTTTGGGGCACTGGGCCCCCGTTTGAATTGTGGCAATGGATGGCTGTAGGTCTGCATAATAGAGGGAACAGACATAACAGACCCTAATACTCATCTTTTTGCATGCAAGCCCCTAGATGAAATAAACAAACACAGCAGCAGCTCCCCTCCACCTAGGAATGGAGGGCTAAATTCTAATTCCAAATTCAGAACTAGGGTTTTTGAGTTTGAGATATAAGCATACCAACGTTTGATTAGAAATTTAACAAGTTGCACTTCTTATTCAATACGGTACCTTAACTAAATACTACTTTTTTTAGGTCAAGTCTATCTAGGGCATTGCAGAACTTTGCAACTCACATAAATACATAGAATAAATTAACAAGAACAGACAAAGTAAACAGCATGGGAGTGGATTTACAAGTAACTTCTACCTAAAAGAGTACAAAAACAGATCTGAACTACAGCTCCAGGGTCTGAGATGCAATCTTCAGTTACAGTGGAGCCAGAAGCAAACACTAGGCCTGTTTACTTGGCTACTCAGCTCAGCATTATGGTCTGTGTTAGCACTTCCTCAGCCTCCTGTGCCAAATACTGACTGAGTTTATATGGCCCCTCTCAACACTGATGCAAGACACACTGGAGAGGGGCCATGACTCAGACGAGGCACTGATGAATCCTAGGAGGTACTGCTGTAAGGGGCCATTCTACATCAGCGCGACCAGTGCAGCCCACACTGCTCCTTCCAGCCTTCATTCCTAGGATTGCAGGGGTTCCACAATCAGTACAGCGACTGATTTATTGTAATCCGGTAAGTGTCCACATGGTCAGTTTTGCACCAGAACAACCTGAGAGCTCAGGTCACTCCAGTACAAAAGCACCAATATAAATGGCTCTAGAAAGTGGCACAAACAAGATGCAATTGACAGGAGATTGTGTGCTGAAGGAAATGTTTATTTTCTGAGAAGCAACCATCATAATAATAGTGAAGGTATTAAATCATACTTATGTTCAGCAGCAAAAGATGGGAGAGTTATTAAAGAACAGCAAGGCCAACCAACTAACATTTTGCAGTGGCTTGAGTCTTCGACAGGGGACAGCAGTGATCAACATTTTGGATCCTTACAGAGCAGTGCAGATTCAATTAAAGATACCAATTAACACTATCATTCTGCTGTATGAGGACCCCATGCTAATACTCATTTAGAGACTGCACTATTAAAGTGCTTGTCCATTACAGTGAAACAAAAGTGACAAAAACAAAGTGCCAAAAGTGAAGTAAAAGCAATGCCTGTTTAAAGACAGGACCACCAGCACAGAAACTCCTCTTGTACATACAGTATCTCACAGAATATAAGAACTTATTGATGTAACTTCAGAATGTCTTGGAATATGTGTGCCAGTAGTCCATGAACTGGGAAGAATATAGAACAAATAAGACACCACACCTATGAAAAGAAACATAATTAAATGATGCTTGATATGGTTTATATTTACTGTTCCACTCCTGCTCCTAGTATTAGCTAGGATTGATTTGCCTAAATAGTTAGACTTAAACTCATTGTCTTACGTTGGCAGTTTATCTTTAAACTGACATTGCTTTTAACTCACTTTTGGCACTTTTAGCACTTTGGTTTTGTCATGTCTGTTTAATTATGTAATAAAAAAATGCAGAAGCACATTCATAATTTTTCAGTCTCTAAATGAGTATCAGCACGGGTTCCTCCTGTAGCAGAATGATAGAGCTAACTGCTATCTTTAGTTGAACCTGCACTGCTGTATAGCACTGACCCCCTATCAAAGCCTCATTTTGAGGCAAAACATTTGTGTGGATGGTCCGGCCATTTTTCAAAGGCTCTTGTAGACTTGCTACACCTGTCATTACTACTGAGGTCCACCACTTACCTACTGTAACAGCGCAAAGGATAAGGACAATGATGTATAATGTTTACTAATGTTAGTTAGGGGATATTGACAATAGCTACTACATTCCTAAGAGCTAAGGGATTGCTATTTTTCCTAATAATACATTTATGGTCTATAATGCCATCTACTGGCAAATGTTGGTTTCTCTAACAGTGTTCAAAGAAAATGTAATTTTCGCTATAATGCAATAAGCCTAGCAATATATTTGTGGTCTAGTGCACCATCTACTGTATGAAGTCATGATGCTGTAGTAGGCAATATTACAATAACTATTCTATTGTTTTACAAAGTCAGATAGTTAGCACATAATATATCCTGTGCTTCTGCAACACTCATGTATCTTTTGGGTGCAAGACACCCAGTATATGCACCAATGGGAATACAAATAACATCTATTACTGATGCAAATGAGCCCATTACTCCAGTACCAGGACAGTCTTATCTCCAATATATAATACTATGCACACAGCCCAGTCCTTTGGGTTAGCCACGTCTACACCTGGTGTATGTCAGTTGAGTATGTCTTATTGATAAGTATTTTACTTAGGCTTTTCTCTGTATAGTGACGGGGTAATAAACCTTTATTCTGCATATCTGTGTCCTGCGTGATGTTTTACCATCAGGTTAGAATCTGGGCTTCCTACAGTCTCTTGCATTTTCTGCAAAATATGTGTGTTTTAAATATCTTCACTATCAATACAGCGGTTTTCTATCAGTTAAGTCTTGTTTTGCGTCACTTTCTGTTTGCTTCTTGCTTCTACATAAACCCTTATTTTTGAATACTTGCAAGTTAGATATCTATGAGACTGCAGTTTTCAGGGTTTGTAGCCAGAAAGAGTCCACCCAGGATCTGTGTCTGGGATGTGAACATGGATCCCTCATGCGTAATCAGGCATCTTATCACAAGGCCTCACATGGGCCATTTTACAAAGGTTTACTACAATGTGGTAGGGATCTGTTGCTTCACTTAAAGTTCTCTATATGAGGGTTTGTGGTCAGCTGAACCCAGTCTCTATGGACTAATGGAATTTCCTTGAGCTGAATGTAAGACTGAACACAGGGAAGCAGGGCAAGATCCACAGATTGAGAAAGTGGGAGATGCAGAGCTTTCTGGGTTGGGGTGATATGTTCATCAGGAAAAATCAGAAAAAAAAAAAAAAATTACAGGGTTGGATAAGAATGGGGGAAACATGCATTTCCATGCCTGCCTCTTAAACTGAGAGAAAACTCAGAGAAACTGGCAATGTAGTATAACAGACTGCTCCTGAACTAATAAATCAACCAATTATAAAAATCTACACAGTACTCCCTTTCTCAGAAGATCATATTTTTATTATTCAGTGTGGAGGGGTTGTGGGATAACAAATGGACCAGACACCGAACTTCAAGTTCAACACTTCAAAATGCAGCAGATAACCTTCAGCAATGGCATATTCCTTCTTGAATACATCAGTTTGTAGCTTCAGACTATGCAAGTCTTTCCTCTACACTTAGCCAGTACCTACTGACTCACTGACCTCTGATCTAGCTTATCTGTTGAGATTTAGCCTCCCCTATGTGGGCCTTGTTTGCTTGGGTCATGGGGCACAAACAAAAAAATAAAAGCTAGCTAAAGACAAAGAACCTCAGTGCAGAAGACCTGAAACAAGGGATACCCCAAAGGGTACTGACAATATGCCAAGTTTCAAAGAAACACAATATCACACATACTTCCATAATGCAAAGTGTCATAGGATATATCCGAATCACCATGACATTTCAGACATTCAGTTTACAGCAATTTACATGCATTTTAAATAACACAGCCAACTTAATTTTTATCATACAGTCCCCTAGTAACTTTTTACGTTTATCAAAAACACCTAGTGCCATGGTATTTTCAACATTTACAGGTTTTATACACATACGGTATATATATTAAAGTATTTTATGACCTAGTGCCATTGCATACTAAATCCAACAATGAGAAACACAGCCTGTTGTTTTACATCAGCTCGGAGGTCACCACAGTAACCTCCCTGTACAAGGACCTGAGAGGGAAAAGGAAAATTTAAAGAGGACACTATAGCATAGTCAAGAAAGGGAAGGGGGTGCCCTTAGGTGGCAAACCTTATGGACTAGAGATTGTAAAGAATAGGTTAGGCTAAGAAACAGAAGAATTGTTGCAACAGATTTAAGAAAAGATCATCCCTCAAGAGTGGCAGGAGCCCCCTGTCAGTCAGTCCTGGACACCAACCTCTTACACAGTCACCATCCAGATGCCCAGCCCTTTCCCACACCACCCAATTGATGTCAACAATTGAATAAGCCTTAGATAACAATCAAAAGTAACTTGGTGATACTGAAGCTGTCAATGGATGTGACACCACAGGAACCACCATCTTTCTGCCCCTGTGTCAAGTGCTAATTTCTGTTACAGAAGGCCTGTTTACATGGCCATCCCCAGACACAAGAGCTGGTCTGCTTCAGTGCTGCTGAGTCCTCCTGCACTGATCAATGTGTGTTTACCTGACCCCTCTCAGCACTGATGCATGCCATGCTGGAGAGAGGCCATGAGTGCAGGGGATGGTTGGTTGCATGGCAGCATCAGCTGGGTGCGCCTGAGCAAGCAGTGCAGCTTAGCCACATGGCCGCTTACACTGTTACCTCTGGAATGCATACCCAGCTCTGCAGTGGCTCCAGCAGAGGAGTAAGAACAGACTTACCATGATCGGGTAACAGTCTATATGACCACATTTGCAGCACTGCAGCCTGGGTGCTTGGGTTTAAGTGGTGCAAATGTGGCCATGTAAACAGGACCTAAGGCAATCAGGGACACAGTCTGGAGCTGCTGTAACTCTTGCTAGCAGTGCACTGAATTACTAACAGGAATGGCACATTTTAGCCAACTGTAATACCAAAATGCAGTGTCCCCATCGTACTCCCCTAACCACCACCATCACCACAGATACTCACCAAGCCCTTTCATCTTAAACATGTACACTACAGGGGTAACTGTCAGGTAACTGCCATGCATTTTAGTCCTCCCAGTTGTAAAATTAAATAGAAGAATGACACCGCTGTAAACAAGATGATGTGTCCCAGCCTTGCCTTCTACAGTAATCTGCCAAAAGAAAAACAATACTAATAAAAGCCCAAAATGTGTGTATGTATATATGTATCTGCAGAACATTTTGAAAAAGATGTCAGTCTTCACTGAGTCAACATTCCTAGATTAACTGAGCATTGAAAACAGTTTGTGCTTCTTGCACCTACAGACATCCATAACATCAAGTTACTATTTAACATTAAGGAATCAATATGAAAAGCTTAAACCACACCCATCTGTGTTATACTGTACATTATTCTATGAATAAAAAAACTTTAGTTGCTAGAGAAGTCATCCTCTAAATGTTTACACCAATTAAGTTCAACACAAGGAACTGAAAACTGTTTTTTTCTTCTGCAGGTATCCCATCACCCACCTGTGTCAGCTTTCCATGTCACCAACCGAAAAGATGGGTTCTGTATTAATGGCAGCATCCTGGCCAGATCTAAGTTTTATGGTAAGGAAAGGGACTCTGTAATATCTGAACTAGTTAACATTGAGGGATATCTTGTAAATGTTCTGGTGGTGGTGACTGAGGACAACTGACTTGGTGTGCTGTATGCACTTGCACCACTGATGTAAGTGGTTGCATTTGGTACTATGTTCATCATTAGTACAAATACCCAGTTTTTTTTCATTAGATTAAGATTAAGCCTTGGGGGGTATTCCCGACCTGTTGCCAATAGTGCAGACTATGTGGTGGAGGAGCTGACATGATTTCGCCCAATTTTAATGTTGAAATTACTGAGGTGTCTATAGAAGCCATTTAAAGGGTCTTCTTTAAAGAAAGCTGTTTATTCATTAGATAATTTGCCAACTCCCATATTCTTTTAGATGTTTACTGAGTCCTGTAATTCTATTTTGAAGACAGTAAATAATTTGATTTCCTTAACCCTAGTGCATCAGAAGCTGAAACTTGTCATTGCCTAACCTGTCTTAAAGAAACCTAACAGATCCAGACAATTTGATTCATTTCTGCCCTGTTTCTAGTCTCATTGTTTCCGAATGTCTGGAAAAAGTGGTGGCTTAACAACTAGCTAGAAAGTTTCCAGTCAGGTTTTGGAGTTAACTATTGCCAGGGCCCCATGTTTTCTGCGATTCTGCGGTTGCAGCAGCTGCTGCAGAAACATGGTCCTGCCGAAGAAACAAGCCTCTGCCGCAGAAACAGCATTTTCTGGTGCAGTAAAAATGGCCATCACCACTGAAAACCCCAACTAAATGGCTAAAATGATTGTGAGCAAGCTTATAACGGCATCAGTGTGAGCTGTGGCAGCTCCATTATATATCCATCCCCCCCAGGTTGCAGTAGCCAGTGGGGCCATCCCTTTCCAATCCACTGCCACTCAGCCCTGAAGCTTATGACCATTATGGCCTTCTACAAACACTGAAGGAACTTCAGGAAATATATTTCATGGGAAAGAATTGTGGTTCTATTTGCCAATTGCAGAACTGTGGATGAAAAAAGTATTACTGATTATTGCAGACAAAAAAATAGGAGGCTTTCTGGACCTTTGTCTAATGTAAAATGGTCCAGCTACTTTTTAGCCTCAAAGTAAATCCTTATAGAGTGGGAGAGAAGTAGCTGTGGAAGCCAAGTGACATTGAGACAAACAACACCTCCGATGAACTGTGTGAACAGGAGGAAACAACTAGAGCAGCATTACAACACAAACCATCACCACCAGGCTTCAAGCAAGTGGGTGGGAGGGAGCCATTGGATCAGCACTGGCAATACTGGTCTGCAAGCAACTGGGCAGGCAGGAGGAGAAATTCTCAGGAGCATAGCTGTGGTAAAGCAACACTTGGCAGGTGGGAAGGAACCATAGGACAATAAAACAGACTGCAGTAAAAAAAAAGAAATAACCCTTCAATTCTCCCATGCCCTACATCCAATCCAAATCATGATGCCACAGTTGCTTTGCATTGTTTTGCCTGCTCATCCAAACTGCCCCAGGCTGCCTTTTCCTAAGCTATCTTTTTGGGTAACTAGATTTTATTTTGTGGCTCATTAGAGCTGCCGGAGAGTGTAAAGCCCATTATGGAATTGCTGCAGAATCACCGCAGAATTGCTCATAGCCTGGCCACAGAAAGCATGAGGTCCTGCTGCAGAATGTAGGTCCAGTTTGCCGCAGTGAACATGGGGTCCTGACTATAAGGTGTTCTCATAGTTGTAGCTGGTGCAACTATAAAGCGTTCTAATAGAGGTACCTGGAGTAACTATAAGGTCTTCTCATAGAGGTACCCAGTGAGACTACAGTATAAGGCATTCTCATAGAATTATCCGGTGCAACTGTAGGGCAGTCTCATACAGGTATCCTGTGCAACAATAAGGCATCCTCACAGATGTACCTGGTGCAACTATGCAGTGTTCTCAAAGAAGTACCCGGTGCAACTATAAGGTGTTCTCATAGAGATATCCGGTGCAACTATAAGGTGTTGTCCTAGAGGTATGAGTAACTATAAGGTGTTTTCATAGAGGTAACTGATGCAACTACAAAGCATTCTCATATGGTACCTGGAACAACTATAATGCATTTTCATAGTGGTATCCTTTGCAACTATAAGGCTTTCTCATAGAATTATCTGGTGCAACTGTAGGGCGGTCTCATACAGGTATCCTGTGCAACTATAATGCATTCTCACAGATGTACCTGGTGCAACTATACAGCATTCTCAAAGAGGTGCCTGGTGCAACTATAAGGTGTTTCATAGAGGTCTCCGGTGCAATTATAAGGCATTCTCATAGAGGTCTCCGGGGCAACTATAAGGCATTGTTATAGAGCTATGAGTAACTATAAGGCATTTTCATAGAGGTAACTGATGCAACTATAAAGCATTCATGGTACCTGGAGCAACTATAATGCATTTTCATAGAGGTATCTGGCGCAACTATAAGGCGTTCTCATAGAGGTACCTGGTGCAACTATAAGGCATTCTCATAGAAGTACCTGGTGCAATTGTAAGGCGTTCTCAAAGAGGTATCTGGTGCAACTATAAGGCATTCTCATATGGTACCTGGAGCAACTATAATGCGTTTTCATAGATGTATCCAGGGCAACTATAAGGCGTTCTCATAAAGGTATCCAGTGCAACTATAAGGTGTTGTCATAGAGGTATGAGTAACTATAAGGTATTTTCATAAAGGTATGTGGTGCAACTATAAGGCATTCTCATATGGTATCTGGAGCAACTATGAGGTGTTCTCATAGTGGTATCCAGTGCAACTATAAGGCATTCTCATAGAGGTATCTGGTGCAACTATAAGGCATTCTGATGCAGGTACCTGGTGCAACTATAAGGTGTTCTCAAAAAGGTACCTAGTGTATCCATAAGGCATTCTCATAGAGGTACCTGGAGTAACTATAAGGTGTTCTCATAGCAGTACCTGGAGTAAATATAAGGTGTTCTTATAAAAGTACCCGGTGAGACTATAAGGCGTTCTCATAGAGGAACCCAGTGAGACTATAAGGTGTTTTCATAGATGTACCTGGTGCAACTATAAGATGTTCTTATAGATGTACCTGGTGCAACTATAAGGTGTTCTCATAGAGGTACCCAATGAGAATATAAGGCATTCTCATAGAATTATATGGTGCAACTGTAGGGTGGTCTCATACAGGTATCCTCATAGAGGTACCTGGTGCAGCTATAAGGCATTCTCAAAGAGGCTCCTGGTGCAACTATAAGGTGTTCTCATAGAGGTATCTGGTGCAACTATAATGCGTTCTCATAGAGGTACCCGGTGCAGCTATAAGGCATTCTCATGGGGATACCTCGAGTAACAATAAGGCGTTCTCATTGAGGTACCCAGAGTATGAGGTGTTCTTATAGAGGTACCTGGTGCAATTATAAGGCATTCTCATAGAGGTACCTGGTGCAACTATAAGGAGTTCTCATAGAGGTATGTGGAGTAACTATAAGGCGTTCTTATAGAGGGATCCGATGAAAGTATAAGGGGTTCTCATAGAGGTACCCGTTGAGACTATAAGGCATTCTTATAGAGGTACCTGGTGCAACTATAAGACATTTCCATAGAGGTATTTGGTGCAGCTGGAAAGTGTTCTTTTATTGCATTCTCATAGAGGTAACCAGTGAGATTGTAAGGCATTCTCATAGAGTTATTTGGTGCAACTGAAAGGCGGTCTCATACAAGTATCCGGTGCAACTATAAGGCGTCCTCATAGAGGTACCTGCAACTATAAGGTGTTTTTTATAGAAGTATTCAGTGAAACTATAAAGCATTCTCATAGAGGTACATGGAGTAACTATAAGGCGTTCTTGTAGAGGAACCTGAAGTAACTATAAGGTGTTCTCATAAAGGTACCCGGTGAGTCTATAAGGCATTCTCATAGAAGTACCTAGTGCAACTATAAGGCGTTCTCCTAGAGGTACAACGAGTAGCAATAAGGGATTCTCATAGAGGTACCCAGTGAGACTATAAGGCATTCTCATAGAATTATCTGGTGCAACTCTAGGGCAGTCTCATGCAGGTATCCGGTGCAACTATAAGGTGTCCTTGTAGAGGTACCTGGTGCAGCTATAAGGTGCTCTCAAAGAAGTTCCTGGTGCAATTATAAGGTGTTCTCATAGAGGTATCTGGTGCAGCTATAATGTGTTCTCATAGAGGTACCTCGAGTAACAGTAGGGCATTCTCATAGAGGTACCCTGTGAGACTATAAGGCATTCCCATAGAGGTACCTGGTGGAACTATAAGGCATTCTCATAGAGGTATCTGGTGCAGCTATGAGGCATTTTCATAGAGGTACCTGGAGTAACAATAAGACATTCTCATAGAGGAACCCAGTGAGACAATAAGGCGTTCTCATAGAGATACGTAGTGCAACTGTAAGGCATTCTGATAGAGGTACCTCAAGTAACAATAAGGTGTTCTCATTGAGGCACCCTGTGAGACTATAAAGCATTTTCATAGAGATACCTACTGCAGCTATAAGGTGTTCTCATAGAGGTACCTGGAGGAACTATAATGTGTTCTCACAGAGGTACCTGGTGAGACTACCTGGTGTTCTCATAGAGGTATCTGGTGCAACTAAAAGGCATTCTCATAGAGGTACCTGGTGCAACTATAAGACATGCTCATAGAGGTACCTGGTGCAACTATAAAACATTCTCTTAGAGGTACCTGGTGCAACCATAAGGCATTCTCATAGAGGTACCTAGAGTAACTATAAGGTGTTCTCATAGAGGTACCCAATGAGAGTATAAGGCATTCTCGTAGAATTATCTGGTGCAACTGTAGGGTGGTCTCATACAGGTATCCGGTGCAACTACAAGGCATCCTCTTAGAGGTACCTGGTGCAACTATAAGGTGTTTTCATAGAGGTATCCGGTGCAACTATAATGTGTTCTCATAGAGGTACCCGGTGCAACTATATGGCATTCTCATAGAGGTACTTCGTGTAACAATAAGGCATTCTCATTGAGGTACCTGGTGCAACTATAAGGAGTTCTCATAGAGGTACCTGGTGTAACTATGAGGCGTTCTCATAGAGGGACCCGAAGAGAGTATAAGGTGTTCTTATAGAGGTATGTGGTGCAACTATAAGGTGTTTTCATAGAGGTACCTGGTGCAACTATGAGGTATTGTCATAGAGGTATCTGGAGTAAGTATAAGGTGTTCTCATAGAGGGACCCAATGAGAGTATATGGAGTTCTCATAGAGGTACCCAGTGAGATTGTAAGGCATTCTCATAGAGTTATTCAGTGCAACTGAAAGGCAGTCTCATACAAATATCCGGTACAACTATAAGGCATCCTCATAGAGGTACCTGGTGCAACTATAAGGTGTTCTCATAGAAGTATTCAGTGAAACTGTAAGGTGTTGTCATAGAGGTACGAGTAACAATAAGGCATTTTCATAGAGGTACCTGGTGCAACTAAAAGGCATTCTCATAGGCACAGGGTCTTCGTGTCATAAGATATAGCAACGCAGCAATGTACCATGCTGTAAATACAGTGGATACATTGCTGTCACTGAGACAAACTGCCGAAATGCATTTCAGCTAAAGAAACTAGTGGCTTCTTTGTTTTCTGCGGGGGGGCTCCAACCCCCCAACCTCCTATTAATATAATCAACTCCGGGGGTGGGGTTTAACACAGGATAAGAGGGAGAAACACTGATTAGGGAGAAAAAAACAAACCGAACAATGCAGTTTTGCAAAAGTCTGTGGACCGGGATTTGAGCCCCAGTCCACAGACGCATAGCACCCTGCACTGCCTCAGCTTATCCCAATGACCCACATCTGCAGGTCAGTGAACCACCTCCCCAACAGAGGTCTTGACCTCTGCATCACTCCTCCTCTCCACCCATGCCTGACAGGGTATAAAACTGCGTGCAACATATGTGCCTTGTGGGGTTTTGTACCCTGTTGCGCTACTACACTGAGCTATAAGTTCACACAGTATTCCATGCACAGTTCTGTCCACTCTATATTACACCCTGTACTGTTCTTATATAGTACCTGAAGCAACTATAAGGCATTCTCGTAGAGGTACCGGAAGTAACTATAAGGTGTTCTCATAGAGGTACCCAGTGAGTCTATAAGGCGTTCTTATAGAAGTACCTAGTGCAACTATAAGACATTTTCCTAGAGGTATGTTGAGTAACAATAAGGCATTCTCATAGAGATACCTGTGAGACTATAAGGTGTTCTCATAGAGATACCTGGTTGAACTATAAGGTACTCTCGTAGAGGTACTCGGTGCAACAATAAGGCATTCTCATAGAGGTATCTATGCATAAAGGTATCTCATGCATCTAGAAGGCATTCTCATATGGTACCTGGAGCAATTAAAAGGCATTCTCATAAAGGTACCTGGTGCAACAAAAAGGTGTCCTCATTGAGGTAGCCGGTGAGACTATAAGGCGTTCTCATAGAGGTACCTGGAGTAACTATAAGGTGTTCTGATAGAGGTGCCCAGTGAGACTATAAGGCATTCTCATAGAATTATCTGGTGCAACTGTAGGGAGGGCCTCCTACAGGTATCTGGTGCAACTATAAGGCATCCTCATAGAGGTCTCCAGTACACTATAATGCATTCTCATAGAGGTAACTGGTGCAACTATAAGGCATTCTCACAGAGGTACCTCAAGTAACAATAAGGCATTCTCATAGAGGTACCCTGTGAGACTATAAGGCATTCTCATAGAGGTACCTGGTGGAGCTATTAGGCGTTCTCATAGAGGTACCCGATATGACTATAATTGCACAGAATGGGCTTTGGTAAAAGTGACCAATTTTAATTATTTAAATAGGGACAGGACTCCTGCACCATGTCAGCTCTTTAGTTAGATAGTTTAGTTAGTTAGTTAGTTAGTTAGTTTTTGTTTATCAGGTTGGTACGCTAGGCAACAGAATGCTTATTTTCAGGTCTGACCTGAGAAAGTACAGAACATCGAGCAACAGAACTTTAGTAGTAAAAAAACAAAGCAGGAGCGGATTTCAAGTAACAAAATGTAAGTCATAATTTCATATCCTACAGATCGTTAGATCAAAATTGATTCAGCCTGAGGGTGCCTGGCCTAGCCAGGGAGCAAGGTGGCTGCACTTTAGCTCTGCTCCGCAGCTCATCCTGTCTGAATCAATGCAATCCTGTTATCGTTTAACACGAAATCAACCTACAAGAAATAGTTCAGGCATCACTGATGGCACAGAACTCTAAATCTGGAAAAAACAGTTACAGCTCACTTTTAAACCCACAGCCAAAGCCGGTGACCAAGATGGCCTCCAGACACTCCAAGGCACATGAACTATCTAACAAACTCCAGACACTCCCAAATGCGTAAACTCTCAAGCAGGATCCAGACACTCCCAGGTGCATGAACACTCGAGCAGGCCCAGCAATGGAACAGGCCCTGCCATCTGCCTCAGAGACACAGCCACCAGTTCCAACCTTAAAATACTTGTTGGCTCTGCTATAGGAAATGAGTACTGACATGAGAGCTGGTTTGGAAAATTTGGCAGCTCAATACACACATATGCAGCAGACATTAATGATTTTGGTGGCTCGGTTGATGCACAAACGAAGCGCTTCAATAAGCTTGAGGGAAGGGTAGCTGACAAGAGGAGCAATTGGGAGCTAAATGATAAGCTCAACAATGCCCATGAAAAGACCGAGGTTTTTATAAGATGTAGCAGACAACCACAAGAACCGTGAAAGGTGGAATAACGTGTAGGTAGTAGAGCTGCCGGAGGGAGTCAAAGAGAAAGACCTCCTCAATTTTCTAAAAAAAAATGTTTTACTGAAGGGTCCAGCTTGGACCAGGCATACCATCTAGAAGTCCAAAGAGCTCGTTGTTCATGGGTTCGTAGACCTGAGAAGCATGAAAGCCTGTGCCATTTCTTGATTAAGTTCCTGAGATATCAAGACCAGCAATTTGTAGTGCAGGTCTCCCATAAGCAAAGGCTGACAAAAGTGGATAATTTGGTTGTGCAGATTTTCCCTGACCATAGCCAATGGTTACAGGCAAAAAGACAAGAGTTCAATGAAATTAAGAGGTGCCTGCACACAGAACAGTGACATTTCACACATGCCTACCCCTCCAACCTGATTGTATAGCCACAAGGCAAAATGCCAAAGACCTTCACCACCCTGACAGCTGCAGCTGCTTTCTGGGATCAGAAAACAGCTGCAAGCTGTTGCTAGCCTGTAGAGCAGAAAGCAGCTAACTAAAAGAAGCTACCATTTTCTTATTAATTTAACACTTCTGTCTCAGTAGGAATCAGTGTCTGTTGAGATTAAGCAGACAGATACTTTGTTAGAAATAGAAGGGGTCTTATTTAGGATTAAAAAAAGAAAGAAAGTCAGTGTGTGTGTTCTGTGCTGGGAAGGGTACTATATCAACTTACTTTGCTAAATCAGTAGGAAGAGAGAGAGAGAGCTTAATTGGGGGTGTGGCTTAGACAATATAAAAGCAGGTGACTCCAATTACAACTTCCTGTTGCTAGCCTGTAGAGCAGAAAGCAGCTAACTAAAAGGGGCCACCATTTTCTTATTAGCACTTCTATCTCAGCAGGAATCAGTGTCTGTTGAGATTAAGCAGACATATACTTTATTAGAAGTAGAAGGGGTCTTATTTAGGGTTAAAAAAAGAAAAGAAAGAAAGTCAGTGTGTGTTCTGTGCTGGGAAGGGTACTATATCAACTTACTTTGCTAAATCAGTAGGAGAGGAGAAAGAGCTTAATTGGGGGCATGGCTTAGACAATATAAAATCAGGTGATTCCAATTACAACTTCCTGTTGCCAGCCTTTTTTCTTACTAATTGCCCTCCATCCCACCCCTCCATCCACCCACCCTAAGCCAGTTCTACTTTTATAGGCACTGGATTTGACTGACAACAGGAACTTCCTGTTTGGCAGTAGGAAGGGAAGGATCATAGAGAAACATTAGTTTTGTCAACCCTAAAGGAAAAAAGTAGCTCACTCTCCCCCCAGCTGCTGGTGGTCTGACACTGAGCAAGGAAGAAGGAGGCTACTGAAGAATACAGAAAGTTGCTGTCCCAGAATAGGAAGGGTGAGAGTTGTAAGGAGAGGAGAGAGTAAGCATACAGAGAAACAGGAGTGGGGACACAAAATAAGACATGATAGGAGTGGTGCAATGCAATGGCTATGGGGCGGCAGGGTTCCAGGAGACATTCTGTAGGCTGCGCTGCTGCCCTATTTGCAGGCACCTCTCTGGTCTGAGGGAGGAGGTTGCCCATCTCCAGGCTGACCTTGCTAGGATTCGTGAAACCTCCTCCCCCACCCAGAGACCATCAGGGCCATTGCCACTACCACAGAGGTTGCCAAGAAAGAGGAGAGGCTGGACCAGGGTGGGCTCAGGGAGGGAGACAGTGGTGGAACAGAGTTTCATCCCTCCAGCTGTATCTTTCCACAATTCATACACTCTTCTGGTGGATAGTGGTTCCTCTATGGAGGCAACTGCAGTGGAGACCAAGGAGGATGCTGGGAACCTTCACAAAAAAGACCCACAGGAGGGTGGCATGGGATCCCACAGGGGAAGGAAACAACTCCTGGTGGGGAACTCAATCATTAGGGGGGTAGAAGTGGGGGAGGAAGGGGAGAGGGAGGTAAGGTGCCTGCCTGGCACCACGGCTTGGAGGGACAGGAAACGAATCCTCAGGATTGTGAGAGCAGCTGCATGAGGGAGGGAGCTGGATGTCATTATCCACCTAGGGACAAATGACCTGGCTAGAAATGGGATCAGAGCAGTTCAAGAGGAGTTTGTAGAGTTGGGGAGGGGCCTTAGACAAGTAGCGCATACGGTAACCTTCTCGGAGGTGCTGCCTGTCTATGGCAAGGGTGATGCTAGGGTACTCCTCACCAGGGAATTCAATGAATGGTTGAAAAACTGGTGTGAAGCTCAGAGTTTTGGCTTCATTGGGGACTGGGGAGCCACCTGGAGGGATGCAGACCTATACTGGTGCGATGGTCTGCATCTGTCCGGGGGAGAACCAGGATCCTAGGTGAGAGGTTTAAATGCTTCATTGGCAAGCATTTAAACTAGCCAAGGGGGGAGGCACTGAAAAGGAGCAGGGAAATCCCAGCCTCCCCCCAAAACATGGTAATTAGTGAGGTAAACACCAAGGTAGAGAGGTCAATAGGGAGCAGGACAGAGGTAAATGTAAAAAAAGGCAAAGGCAGTTAGGACAGGGATGGGGCTAAAAGGGGTAAGGCCATCAAAAAGTGGAGGGTGATGAGTACCAGTGCCCATAGTCTGTGTAACAAGCTCCCTGAACTAGTGGCCTTGATGGAAGAGGGTTGCCTGGATATTGTGGCAGTCACAGAAACATGGTACACAGACAAGCATGACTGGGATGTCAACATACCAGGATACACAATCTACAGGAGGGACAGAGAGGATTAAAGAGGAGGAGGAGTAGCTCTCTATGTAAAGGAAGGGATCAAAGCAACAGAACTAAAGAGTAAACAGGGAGCAGGTGAGGCACTCTGGGTCACCCTGGAGGCATGAAATGGCACCACATCTGCATGGGGGTTGCCCACCCTCCTTTGCCAAAATGGGTGAGGAATGCACTAGCAAATGGGCAGGAAGGAGGGGTGGAAGAACAATGGGGAATAATAAAAACTGCCATCACACAGGTAACAAGCCTTTGTGTGAAGCAAATTAACAAAACAAAACGATGTAAGAAACCACTATGGTTCTCAAAGGAAGTGGCAGTGAAGGTTCAAGAGAAAAAGAAAGCATTCAGGAAGTACAAGGAATCACAGAAGGAGCAGGACAGAGAACTGTATCAGTTAAAGCAAAAGGAAGGTGGGAAGGCAGTCAGAACAGCAAAGGCTCAAACCAAGGAAAAGATAGCCAACTCAGTTAAGAAGGGGGATAAAACCTTTTATAGGTACATCAGGGAGCGAAGGAAGACCAAGGGAGGGATAGTGAGGCTTAATAAAGAGGAGGGAGGGTGGCAGAGGTGACTGTGAAAAGACAGAGATACTAAACAAATATTTTTGCTCAGTATTTACAGAGGAAGATGGGGAGGTACTTAAAACAAACAGTAGAAACACTCTGGATACAGAAGTTGATACCAGCCCATTTACAGAAGAAAGGGTTCTGAAAGAACTCTTAAAACTGAAGGTGGACAAAGCAATGGGGCCTGATAGGATTCATCCCAGAATTCTAAAAGAACTAAGGGTAGAACTAGTGACACCACTGACTACCTTCTTTAACAAATCATGGGAGGATGGGGTGGTACCCGAGGACTGGAGAAGGACAGATGTGATTCCCCTTCACAAAAGTGGGAGCAAGGCAGAAGCAGAAAACTACAGACCTGTTAGTTTAACCTCAGTGGTAGGGAAAATGATGGAATCACTTCTGAAAGAAAGAATTGTTGAGTATCTAGAGGCCAGAGGGGCTCAGGACCCAAGGCAGCATGGATTCACAGCGGGAAGGTCATGCCAGACAAATCTGATAGATTTCTTTGACTGGGTGACCAAAGTAGTAGATCAGGGAGGGGCTGTGGACATGGCCTACCTAGACTTTAGCAAGGCATTTGACACAGTCCCACACAAAAGATTAATATACAAGTTAGCCAGCCTGGAGTGGGTCCCAAGATGATAGCCTGGGTAAAGAATTGGCTGGAGAATAGGACACAGGAGTAATAGTAAATGGAGTCCACTCTGAAGAAAGGGGTTACTAGTGGGGTACCGCGAAGGGTTCAGTATTAGGACGGTCCTCTTCAATGTCTTTATAAGCGACATTGCAGAGGGACTGGAAGAAAAGTATGTCTCTTTGCAGATGACACAAAGATCTGCAACAGAGTTGATGCACAAGGTGGGGTGGAAAGGATGAGAAGGGACTTGGCAAGGTTAGAGGAATGGTCAAATGTATGGCAGCTTAGATTCAATGCTAAGAAGTGCAAGGTAATGCACCTGGGAAACAAAAACCCAGTGGAAGAGTACACAATGGGGGGTGAGATACTAACAACAACAAAAATGGAAAGAGACCTGGGGGTAGTCATATCAGATGATCTAAAGGTGGGCAAGCAATGTGAGAGGGCAGCAAGGAGGGCTGGAGAGATACTGGGATGCATAGGGAGAGGCATCACCAGTAGGAAACAGGAAGTAATTATCCCACTGTACAGACAGTTGGTGAGACCCCATCTGGAGTACTGCGTGCAGTTCTGGAGACCCAATCTCCGCAAGGACATAGACAGGATGGAGGCTGTCCAGAGGAGGGCAACTAAAATGGTGCAGGGTCTGCACCGGAAGACATATGAAGAGAGACTAAGGAGCTGAATATGTATAGCCTCGAGGAAAGGAGGGAGAGGGGACATGATAGAAACTTTCAAGTATCTCAAGGAATCAAACAAAGTCCAAGAGGTAGCATCTTTCAAAAAAAGAGGTGTGCAAGAACAAGGGGGCACAATTTGAAGATAGAAGGGGGGCAGCTCAGAGGTAATTTAAGGAAGTATTTTTTCACAGAGAGGGTTGTGGATGCATGGAACGGCCTTCCGGAGGAGGTTGTGGAGTCAAAAACAGTGGTGGAATTCAAGCATGCATGGGACAGTCGTAAGGCAATTCTAGGGGGTGGGGGTAGGAAGAAGTAGGCTGCTGGTTAACTAGGATCTGCAGCTTATCCATTAGGTAGGGAAATGGGCAGACTGGGTGGGCCAAGCGGTCCTTATCTGCCATCAAAATCTATGTTTCTATGTATCCTCTCCCACCTCCTCTCTTGACACAGGAGCTAGCTAGACCCTACGAAATGGCATCCTTCAAAGCTCTGTCTAGGGATCGCAGGCATGCCTCCTCATTTTCTAACACAATAAATAAGTTTCTTGATTACCATGTCAGTACTGAAACTGTAAATAATGCATGTCAAAATTAGTCATATACTGTCTTGTTTTCCTCCACCCCCTGTAACCAACGTGGAGCCTTTGTATAAAAGCTTGTCTGTACTGAAATCTGTATATAATTACCTGTCCCGTCTGTCATCTTTGTACTTTGTCTTCCCTCCACCCCCTGTAACCTGACATGGAGCCTTTGCAAAAGAGTCTGTGACTCAAAGGATTGTAATTCTGATTATACACAATAAATAAATAAATAAAATACAGACCCCCATCTCAGGGGGAAGGAATGGACAAGGAAATGATAGAAGGCATCCGTAGAATGGCAGAAAAAGGGGATATATTGTTGATGGGGGACCTGAATATGCCAGATGTTAACTGGAGCACCTTTGCTGCAGGCATATCCAAGAGCAGGTCATTCTTGCTGCCCTACAAGGGGCATGCCTCAGACAGCTAGTATTGGAACCCATTTGGGAGGGAGGGAGCAATCTTAGACCTGGTACTCTCAAATGGGGACAGAGAAAAAAATCTCAGATTTAGAAGTGGGTAGCCATCTGGGAACAAGCGACCACCAAACAGTGTGGTTCACGATAAACACAGCCATACAATCAAGCCATACAAAAGCAAGAGTATTGGACTTTAGGAGGGCTGACTTTGGGAAAATGAGAAAGTGCCTCAGAAAAGCACTAGCAAATAGGAAAGAAGGAGGGGTGGCAGAACAATGGTGAGTAATCAAAACAGCCATCACAGAGGCAACAAGCCTTTGTGTGAAGCAAATCAACAAAACACAACGAAGGAAAAAACTGCTATGGTTCTCAAAAGAGGTGGCAGGGAAGGTTAAGGAGAAAAGGATAGCATTCAGGAAATATAAGGAAACACAGAAGAAGCAGGACAGAGAACTTTATCAGTTAAAGCAGAAAGAGGCAGGGAAGGCAGTCAGAATAGCAAAGGCCCAAACCGAGGAAACGAAGACCAACTCTGTTAAGAAGGGAGATAAGACCTTTTATAGGTACATTAGGGAGCGATAAAAGACCAAAGGAGGGATACTGAGGCTTAATAAAGGGGCAGGAATGTGGGCAGAGGGTGACAGTGAAAAAGCAGGGATACTGAACGAATATTTTTGCTCAGTATTCACAAAGGAAGAGGAGGGGAGGTACCTAAACCAAACAAGAGAAACACTCTGAAGACAGGGGTCAATACCAGTCCATTTGCAGAAGAAAGGGTTCTGAAAGAACTAATAAAATTCAAGGTGGACAAAGTAATGGGGCCTGATGGGATTCACCCAAGAATTCTAAAAGAACTAAGGGTAGAACTAGTGACATCACTGACTACTCTCTTTAACAAATCATGGGAGGATGGGGTGGTACCTGAGGACTGGAGGAGGGTGGATGTGATTCCTCTTCACAAAAGTGGGAGCAGGACAGGCAGAAAACTACAGACCAGTTAGTTTGACCTCAGTGGTAGGGAAAATGATGGAATCACTTCTGAAGGAAAGAATTGTTGAGTACCTAGAGGCCAGTGGGGCACAGGACACAAGGCAGCATGGATTCACGATGGGAAGGTCATGTCAGACAAATCTAATAGATTTCTTTGACTGGGTGACCAAAATAGTAGACCAGGGAGGGGCTGTGGACATGGCCTACCTAGATTTTAGCAAGGCATTTGATACAGTCCCACACAAAAGATTAATACACAAGTTAGCCAGCCTTGGAGTAGGTCATAAGGTGGTAGCCTGGATAAAAAATTGGCTAGACAACAGGACACAAAGGGTAGTAGTAAACGGAGTCCACAGTGAAGAAAGGAGGGTTACTAGTGGGGTACCGCAGGGTTCTGTACTGGGACGGGTCCTTTTTAATGTCTTTATAAGTAACATTACAGAGGAACTGGAAGGAAAAGTATGTCTCTTTGCAGATGACATAAAGATCTACAATAGGGTTGATACACAAGATGGACTGGAAAGGATGAGAAGGAACTTGGCAAGGTTGGAGGAATGGTCAAATGTATGGCAGCTCAGATCCAATGCAAAGAAGTGCAAGGTAATGCACCTGGGAAACAAAAACCCAGGGGAAGAGTACACAATGGAGGCTGAGATACTGACAACAGTAAAATTGGAAAGGGACCTGGAGGTATTTATATCAGATGACCTAAAGGTGGGCAAGCAATGTGAGAAGGCAGTAAGGAAGGCTGGGGGGATATTGGGATGCATAGGGAGAGGCATCAATAGTAGGAAACAGGAAGTTATCATCCCTCTGTACAGACAGCTGGTGAGACCCCATCTGGAGTACTGTGTGCAATTCTGGAGACCCCATCTCCGCAAAGACATAGACAGAGTGGAGGCTGTCCAGAGGAGGGCAACCAAAATGGTGCAGGGTCTGCACCAGAAGACATATGAAGAAAGACTAAAGAAGCTTAATATGTATACCCTTGAGGAAAGAAGGGAGAGAGGGGACATGATAGAAACTTTCAAGTACCTCAAGGGAATCAACAAAGTCCAAGAGGGTAGCATCTCTCAGAAAAAGAGATGTGCAAGAACAAGGGGGCACAATTTGAAGATAGAGGGGATGGCTCAGAGGTAATGTGAGGAAGTATTTTTTCACTGAGAGGGTCGGATGCATGGAACGGCCTTCCGGAGGAGGTCGTGGAGTCAAGAATAGTGGGGGAATTCAAGAATGCATGGGACAGACATAAGGCAGTCCTAGTGAGGGTATAGGAGGAAGTAAGCTGTTGGTTAACTAGGATCTGCAGCTTATCTGTTAGGTAGGAAAATGGGCAGACTAGGTGGGCCAAGTGGTCCTTAGCTGCCATCAAATTCTATGTTTCTATGTTTCTAAGAGAGGGATGAGCTGGCCCTTGAAGAACTGACCCCAATACCTGAGACTTGGCCTAATCAAAAGTTCTACAAAACTGTGACTATGGGGCAGGGGGACAGGGGAAATTGCAACAGCCTCCATAAGTAGGGCCCAGCTCCAAATGCCTGACATAATGCTACCACTGCCATGATTTATACTCCTGTTTTGATTATAACTAGGATGCCTTATATTAACTCTGCCAAGAAGTGACCTTTCTCACATGCATGGTACCTAGTCTCTGAGTACAGCTCCCTGCTCCTAGATGGTATGGTGTTACTTAGGGCACCGAGGCAGTTATAGGGAGGACAGGGACGAGGCAGTGGGAAATTAAAACAGCAGACCAAACTATCTCTTTTGCACAGGCTATACCAGCAGGGATACCGGGAGCCCCCACACACAAGAAAATTGACTTTCATCACAGCCCCATCTCAAGTTCTTTATAGCAACTGAGACAAAAAATACCTGTAGAACAATTGTAGGGGGAAACAGGAGGGAGTGGCAGAGTTTGGCCCTCCTAACAGGTCCCTCTGAATTGTTTTTCTGGGTCACTACTCCTCGGGGTTACAAAAGGTGGTAACTAGACTCACTACTTGTCTACCACACAAGGAGCTTCTCTCCGACCTGAGGTGACTTATCTGCCCAACTGTAATGTTCCCGAGTGTAGATCTTGTGGACTGAGTTGAGAAACAATGTTACACTATAGTAGGAGACTCTTACCATTGGCAATCTGCATTGAATGCTTTGCAGCCCACCTCTGAAGTCTCCACATGCTGTCTAGGTTAGTTAATAATAGGAAAGTTGAAAGAATGTTTTTAATGGTTTTCTTTTTCATCACACAGGAAAGAATTACTAAGTTGTTTCAAAAGTTATGCTTATTGATATGTAGATAGGATGAGTCGA
Source organism: Neoceratodus forsteri (assembly GCA_016271365.2). Classification (NCBI taxonomy): domain Eukaryota; kingdom Metazoa; phylum Chordata; order Ceratodontiformes; family Ceratodontidae; genus Neoceratodus; species Neoceratodus forsteri. The sequence continues at coordinate 618,575,255 of CM028133.1, forward strand.
CCAGCTCTACCACAAAGAAAGCAGGGACAATGCAGACTAACAAGAGGATCTGTGGGAGGAGGGGAGGGGAAGGAGTTAGAGCACGTTACGCACATTGGGGAGGGTATGTTTGACCCTCAGGAACTAGTATGTGCTGTTTTCTCCTGGAGGCTCAGTGGGGACTAGTTAACAGTTCTTAAATTGCAGGGTTTATATAAACAGAAGTGGTGGGCAGGGGCACACCAGGCACTGTGCAGCAAGGACCACTATGCATCTCTCCAAAGAGCAATAGTGACAGCTAACTTGAATATAATTTTGTGGAACATTAATGGTTTAAAGACCATAGTCAAATGGGAAAAAGTGCGGGCAACCATAAAGCAAATGAAGAGGAATATTTTCCTAATACAAGAGATGTACATGGTGAGTGAAGAGAGAGAAAATGACACAGGGGTGGGGAAACACTATTGGCCTCTTGTTTTGCCTCAAAGCGAGAGACGTGGTGATTTGGTTCAGGTGGGGCCTCTTGGTGTCTATGCAGAAGCAAGTTACTGATCACCAGGAGCACTATGTAACTGTATGAACAAGGGTAGGCCAGGAGACCTGCACCTTATCATCCATTTATGGCCCAAAATATGACTGCCCAGAATTTTTCCACCAACTGGCAGTCACCCTGGCAGGCTTTCTCAGTCCACTGATAGGAGGGGATTACAACACCCAGTGGACCATGTCCTGGACCGCTCTACACCTTCAATATGTCCTCCCCAAAAGCTCTGAAGCCCTGAGGAGAATGGCAGGTGACTGTGCCTTACACGATATGTGGAGAGTGTCACACTCCACAAATGAGTACTCATTCTACTCACATGCCCATAAAGTCTACATGAGGTTAGATCTTATCCAGGCAACCTCTTCTCTTGTAATCAGCAGAGAAGGTCACATATAAACACATACTACTATCAGATCACATAACCAGTTGGTCTCACTGAAAAAGGATAGGTGCCACAAAGTAAACCCCAGATGAAGAACACACCCTGATTATTAAAAGAGATTACAAGACCCAAATGGGAAAAGCCCAAGCAGAGTTTTATGAAAACAACAAAAGTGGAGACATGTCGGAGGCCACAAGGTGTGAGGCCATGAAGACCTACTGAAGATCAGTGACTGGCCAGCTTCCTAGCTTGCTTCTTTGTGTTTTTGTTATTTTCTATGTTCAAATAAAAAGTTTTTTGATACACATTAACTGGGCTTGCTGAGATTTTACTGGAGCAGTTATCTGGAGCTCAGTGTTATACAGCACTATCCGGCAGAGCAGAGCAGCCCTGTATAAGAAGCAATGTCAAAGCTTTATTTTCCACAGGAGTGCACAGAGTGTTGTGGGTAGTTGCAATAAATATGGTTCCAGGGGCATGATACACCACTCCCTATTGCTACCTCGCAGGACAACCACACTGGGTCAAAACTGATTCTCGCATCAATTTGCTAAACATTGGAATGAACTGATGGACACAGTGAAAGTCCACCACTCTCTTGAATCATTTAAAACACAACTGTTGTCCACACTCACTCCCCTGGGACATGTAATTGCTAGCATTGAATATTTGTATTCTGACAGTGTATCCTCTGTATACTGAACTCTTTACAAAATGTCATGTAATAAATCCAGCGCTACTTGTACATTATTGTTACCTGTGTCCACCACTGTGTATTTGTATATTTTTTACTGTATGTACTTGACTCTAAACCCTTTGAAAATAGGCACCTGCATAAAGGGGTTTATGTGAAATAAAAGGTAAACTAAAATGAATTGGTCAAAGTGCAAGTGCCTTCCCATGGGCAAGGATGCTGGCCCCGCCTCTCTCAGTGTCTGGAGTGGCACTGAAGTCTAGGAGTCAACTCAAGTATCCAGGGGTAATTCTGCCGAAAAAACTATCACAGCTTTGGAAATATAATTATAAGCTCATTCTCCAGGAACTCAAAAGGGACTGTGAGTATTGGTAAAGTCTCCGTCTTGCACTCGTTGGGTGAGTAAATACCATCAAAATGTACATCCTTCTTAAGTTTTATATATGTTTTAAGTCCTCCCAACATGGGTCCCCCAGAAAGTGTTCACTGCCGCTCCAGATTATGTTATCTCATTCCTGTGGGGGGGGGGAGATCCCGCATCAAATAGGACACTGTGAAGAAACCCCTGAAGGAGATAGGGCTGGGCTTCCCTAATCTAAGGCACTACTACCTAGCAGCACAGTTGGCCTTTTTAAAGTAAATATGGGGGGAGGCACCAGACCTGTATGGGTAGATATGGAGGAAGGACATCGTCAAGGTCACATCATGTCACTCCTACTGGCACCAACACTAAGAACAGGGATTGTTAAAAATGTAAATACTTCTTTCACTAGGACCCAAGCCACAGTATGTCTGGGTGCTCATACTGTAACACTACATAGGAAACAGGTGTCATCAAAAGCAGATATTGAGAAGTGCCTGTGGGGTGAGACATCTAAAATGCCAAAGACCACAACTGTACTGCTGAGAACATGGAGAGAAAAGGGGCTAAAACTAACAGTGGCAAACAGTTTAAAGAGCAATATGGGCTCAGTTAAGCAAAAACAAGCATCCAGCCTAAGGGTGAGCCTTGCTGCCTGAACCCCTCTGGGAAGTGGCTGTAAAAGCTACTGCTATATGCTCAAGAAGCAATTGTATTAGATTCAGTATAGCTTTCTATATAGGGTTTATGTCACACCCCACCCCTCCCATTAGCTAAGTAGCTAGTCCCATTATATCGGACAGATGCCCCAAATGCAGAGCACAAGAAGAGACCTTTGTGTACCTTTTCTGGGAGTGTCCCAAAATAGGCCCCTTTTGGACTGAGGTAGTAAATACACTATCAAAAATATTGCAAATCCCATATCAATGCTCAAATTGAATCAGTAGTTCTGGAGTGTGCCCCACCTGAGGCTCAGAGGCAGAAATATAAGCACCTCCTATAGTTGTTGGGGATAGCAATCAGGGAAAGGAGTGGTGGGCTAACTCTCCAGCATCTATGGTCAAGTGATACAAATTCCTCTTTGAGAGCATGAGAATTGAAAACGTCCAATATATCACCATGCACAGGCAAGATATTTATTAAATGATGAGCGTTCCCCTGGAGAGGGCCCTGGGTACAGATTTGCTCCCATGGAAGCCAAGCTCATGCACATCCTGTATTGATGGAGCAAGTGGTGACTGAACAAAGATAAAAGGTATGAGGATATCTGAGATGATTTGGCTGTGGGTCTGAGTGATCAGTGCCCAGTGGGCACCTGTACCTACTGGGTCCTTGAGAGCGGAATGGTCAGTAAAACAAGATGTTGGGGAGAGCAGCCCCAACCTAATAACTACTGGGGAAACTTAGAACTGTAGAAGTTGAACAGAAAATAAGGGAAACATCTTGCTGTGACTTGTGTGCATGGGGGCCTGCATGCCCTGCTCTAACCCTGCTCGACTTTGTCATGTATTAATTGGGAACTGATTTATCTTTTGCTGTAAAGACTGCATGTTCACTGTTCTGAATTGAATTCCTAATTTCAAATAAAAACTGATTCAGCACACAATTAATAGGTTAACTAATACCCAACAGTATAAATACATTCAGACTCTAAGATAATATAATCAAGATTATGCAAATTGTCATTTAATAAGTATAATACAGTCTAGTCCAGTGGTGCTGAGTGCTGAGGTGCTGGACACTGCAACTCACACCACACCAGCGATCTGAGACCAGTAGCGAGCTTGAGGCACCAGGGGTCGGCAGGGGAGGAGAAGATTGAGTGTCTGATGACAGCTCACCTCCTCTGGGGAGGGAGGGTTGAAGGACTCAGCAACAGTACACTGCTGGGAGGTATTGAGCCATCTGGCTTCCATAAGGACTAGGAGGTGGGCCACAGCAGACAGTGTGGTGCACTCTGAAGGGTGCATGCCTCCCTGGATATCATTGCATATCCGCACTCACTGTCTGGAGGGGACATGCCGCAAAAACAAGGTAAAACCCCACTCTCTGGGATGATGATGATGCACCACAGCACCACGCCCACCAATGGATCCTGCCATCCTGGGTCCTGATTCTCCAACCTCTAGCCTGCTTGCACCAAAATTGGATTTAAGGAGCGCCAAAGAAGTGGGGGCAGCTCCGCCCTGGGGGGTAAAAGCCAGGGGGTCTCATTCAGGTAAGACTTAGAGGGATTGGAGCTCCTTGGTGGACCCAGGTTGGGGAATCTCTCTGGCCAGGTGGTAGAATCCAATGGTATCATCTGAGGGAGATCCCCAAGACTGGCAACTGAATGGAAAAATAGTTAAAACAGAAAAAATGAAGTATAATACATTGAAGTGTATTACACTGTGATCCTGTTAGATCTTTCCACAGACTTCAGTACTTTGGATCACATGTGTTTTTGTGCTATCTTGACACATGTACTCTTACTGTATATGCCATACCTACTTTTACCCCATACCCTTCCCCTGAGTCGCAACTGGAAATGAGCGTTGGCTCATTGTATCTTTCTCTGTCACCAGTTTTAAACAAATAATGTTGGATCTTTAGAACTCCCTGGGTTTTCCAATTCTGCTTTGTCTTGCTTTTTTTCATAGTTTACCTTGCACATTTTCTCTATGAAAATTGGTAATTTTGTGTCCAAGTCTATGGTTATTTTGTCAGAATTCTCTCCGGGGTCAATCAATATTTACATTCTTCAGATTGGAAAAATTATTTGTAAGGACAAGTTACATTTCCATCTTTAACAGGATGATACCCAGCTCTGTATACAGTAGGGATGATACCCAGCCCTAAATAGGGATGATACCCCACTCTATTTTAAAGTATCTTCCTAGTCTGATGACACTATGGTTAGCCTGCTGGATGTCACTTAAGTTTCTTCATATTAATCTAAATAAACCTGAAGCCCTGGTTTTTGGTATTAAAGAACTCCTGAAAAATGTCCCATAGACTCTCTTTCTGACTAGGATTTCAGCTGTGACTTGAAGTTAAAAGACCAGATATTCAAACAAAAGCACAAGTGTGAATGTTTGCTCTGCACTTGTGCCTGTGCCTGACCTCGCTTCTGCTATATTCAGTCGAATAGTGAGCAGCACTAGCTGATTGAATATCAGGCCATGTTGTCATTGCAGTGCTAAGTGCAGTTGCGCTGTCCCAACACATGTACAGCGCACAGACAATAGCTCTGCCCAGAATGGGATAGCACCAAGACCACTGTGGGCGATATTCAGCCCAAACATGCAAATGAATCCATGGGCATGCAAGATGCTAAGGAGCTATTTGAATGCCCATTTTGGGCTCCTTTGCATGGAACACAGCAGCCCCTTAGCACCATTGCCACATAAAATGTAAGCCCTGGTGATCTAATATGCCCCCCCACCCCCCAGTTGCTCCATTGAGCATATCTCCAAATACCCTGGTGGTCTAGTGCTACCCCACCCCATTCATTCCACTGAGTGTATGTCCAAATGACCTGTTGGTCTAGTGTGTCCCTCCACTCCCCCGATCACCCGTTGCTAATGTATAAATCTGCCCTGATGTCCAGTGGTTCCTTCCACCCACCTCCTACCACTCGATCACTTGTTGTTAATGTATAAATACGCCCTGGTGTCCAGTGGTTCCTCCTACCCCCATGATCACCCTTTTATTCCATTACAACTAGGGACTGGCAAACCGGTTCGTCAAAAATACGAACCAACCAGAACATGCTGGAGTGTTCGTAAACGAACGGCTTCCAAACACTTTCAGCTGTTCAGATTGGTTCAGACAGCCATAGTATCGCAGGAAATGCAGCAAGAAAAGTGCCAGAGCAGGAGGAACCCACAGGAGGGACCAGAGACAAGACTCTGGTTCTTCATTGGATGGTCAAGCTTTTCGTCTTCCTAACGTGGCACCTGATTAGGTTTGCTCTAGCAACACATATGGTCCACCTCAGGAACTACTCAGAGGAATACAGGATGGAGAAGGAGCAGCAGCTTCTACAGGCTGCTCCGTGATTCTGTGCTTGTGCATGCTGCTTGTATTTGCCCATTGGGTAAGAAAGAAGTCGACTCGTGGACTCAGGAAAAAAAACTAAAGAGTTAATTTTTTTTAAAGAACTAAAAGAAAACTTGGGGATGGGGAGTCAGAGACTTGGGATTGAGAAGGGATTAGAGTTGAGGATTGGGTCTGGTGTGGGAGTCAGGAATTGAGGAGTTGGGAGAGAAGACTCAGGGAGAAAAGTAGGAACTTGAAGATTGGGACAAGTGAGTGAGTCAAGAAAGACAAGAAGAGAAAAGACTGAAGTGCCAGAGTCAGACTGCCAGTTTTTTTTTTTGAGCAGCAAAAGGAGTGAACTGTGCCACCCATACTACACCACTCCCAGTTAGCCTTCTTGCTGCTTGTCCAATTGCCCCAAACAAGAAGTCAGCTCTGAATTCTCCTGCCTGTGCTCATTGCTCAGTCACTTCAGAGGGGATTTATTATTATTATTTTATTTTTCATTATACAATCTTTGGCTCACTGGGCATTCCATCATATCATGTGGAATAAATAAAAATAAAAATCCTTGAAGGGAAAATACTGTGTCAGAGAGGGTTAGGCCAGGCAGGGTCCCGGATTGCATGCTGTCTGTGCCCCCAAGATGCCAGTGATCTGTCATCTTCCTCCCTGTGCTCACTCAGTAGAGTATAAGCTTTGGCTCAGTGGGCAGAGCATGCCATCACATCACATGGAATAAATTTAATAAAATCATTGAAGGGAGAGTTCTATATCAGGGAGGGTTAGGCCAGACAGGGTCCCTAATTCTCTGTTGGTAGCAGCAGTGCCTTCAGCATCAGTCCGTAGCCTAGGTGTTGTGTGAAATAAATTCTGTGTGTGTGAAATAAAATCTGCCAGCCAGTCACCAGTGCCACTTCTTACATACTGTCTGTGTGATCCCCCCAAAGAAGCCAGTGATCTGTCATCTTCCTCCCTGTGTTCGCTCGGTGGGGTATAAGCTTTGGCTCAGTGAGCAGGTTATTCTATCACATCACATGGAATAAATTAAAAAATAAAATCCTTGAAGGGAAAGTATTGTGTCAGAGAGGGTTAAGCCAGGCAGGGTCCCTGATTCTTTGCTGGCAGTAGCAGTGCCTACAGCATCGCCCTTAGAGTAAGTGGTATGTGAAATATAAATTCTGTGTGTGTGTGAAATAAAATCTGCCAGACAGTTGTCAGTACATTAGTGCCATTTCTTGTATATTGTCTGTGTGACACCCCCCCCAATAAGAAGTCCATCATCTGCCATCAGGGAAGTACAGCAATTGTTTGTGGAAGCTCAGTTCAATCCATTTTCTGGTGCTCTGAGAAGCACTGCCAATGCCAAGCTCATGACTCACGTCACATCACATTGAATCACGTTCTTCACAGTCATCACAATCACACCACTTCAACTTTTTTGGGTGCAACCCTGTTTTTGGTTTTTTAATCTTCGGTTTCATCATGAATCAGACACCCAGTTATCATGTCCCGTCACTCATGAGCCTTGGTCCAGTACGATGCTTCTGTTAGTGTTCACGTTCTACAGGATGCCCTACCTGTTGTGTTCCATACTGAGAGCTGTTGCTGAACATAATTGTTGACATACATTACAAACACATTGTCCTCTTCTACAAAAAGTCAGACTCAGGAGACTGGTTTTAAAAAAAAAAATAGAAATCTGGGACTTGCCTGCCTTTGGGCCATATCACCGTTATAATGGAGGTGGGTGGGAGGTGCAGCCAGTACATGACATGATTGTACTGGTAGCAACTGTGGAAGACTGATCTCACACACAGTCGCTTTCTCATTTTAAGGAGATCATTTAGCTAAATGTGCCTTAACCAGATTGATTAAAATGTAAAAATTTTGCTTAGCTCTGTTTTTCGTCCTGAGGCCGATAGTAGTGGTAGTAGCAATAGTGAAGTGGTGACTTTCAGACTGCCTGATTCTCTGTCTTTTTTTGCCATGTTGCTTCATGTCATGTTCCATACCGAGAGCCGTAGCTAAACAAAAGTGGTGCCAAACATAACCCCTTCTACTAAAAGTCAGAATCGGGATACTGGCTAAAAAAAACAGATCTGGGACCTGCCTGCCGTTGGGCCAAATCATCGCCATCCTCCAGTAAGCACATCCACAGTCACGTTATTCACTCCTTATCTCATTTCACTACTCATGCCGTTTAGTACTACTACTAAACAGTGATTTAATTACTTTTTTCTATAGGTATGCCAATTAAAAGCTGTTTAAAATGATTTTTTACATACAGTTACCATAAAACCATAAAGGTTATAAAAGGTTCAGATAAGGTTCAGATAAGCATCCAAACCTTTTTTTGCTTATCAGAACCTATTAGAACCTCAGAACCTTTAGAGGTTTTCCCATCCCTAATTACAACTACACTGGTGGTTCAGTGTCCCCCCATCTGACCCGCTGCTCACATTCCACATCCCCGCACCCCCTATCTTAGCTAGGTGGTCAGCAGCAATCAGCACAGACCTCTATTCACTTCTGCGTCTGGCTGCCGTATGAGCTGTCAGTGAGCATGTGTACAATACTTATTCAGTCCTCACATATGAGAGTTACCTTGGGAACTTGTTGGAGAAAAAGTGGGGCAGAACGAGCCGACCATTCCCATGTCTTTTGGACTTGCCCATTACTGGGCAATTTCTGGAAGGCGGAGAAGAATCTCTTTCAGAAATTGTTTATGCATAATGCCCACTCTCATGGCCCCTTTAGTTCTCCTTAATATACCTCCTGGGGTATGTTGATTAGAGGGAATTTCAGAACTTTGCTATTTATCAATCACTCCATCAATCAATCAAAATCTTTATTTAACCAGACGAACACCATTGAACAAAGCTCATTTTTGAAGTGGACCTGGACATAGATACATAGTCAAGCATAGAAGGGTTATATACGCAACAGGATCATAATACAAGTCATAATACAATATAAACTGAACATAGAACAATGTACAGAATTCAGATGGATAACAGTACTAATTCTTGGTACAAATATACATACAAAAATATACACAACATTCTCTGGACTGTATGAAGGGAATAATAAATGCAAGTTACAAGGAATATACAGGGTGGAAGAGAGAGGGCTCTTAGATTAGGTATGAAGTAGAAGGATAGAGCCATAAAGTAAGGAGGAAGGGGCAGATGCCTAAAAGGGAGGAGGTAGAGGGGTAGAAGACTAAATGGGCAGTGGCAGCCACTGATCGGAGAGTGCTGCTGAGACCACCAATGGAATGTAGATTGCCCCAGGATGCTGGTCAAAGGCAAGGGGAGGGAGGGGATAAGGGAACAGAAAGAATAGGGGTCAAGGGAGGATGGAGAGTAGGAGGCTCAATTCAAGTTATAAGGCAGGGTCAGGTAAAACAATTACAGGATTCCTTGAAAGAACCAGCATAAAGAGTTTTGAATGTTGATAGTTTGAAAGGGTAGACCAATTTCAATGTTTTTTCAGCTTGTTCCAGAGTGAGGGTAACGCGTAACTTAAGGATGTCCTACCAAAGTGTGGTGTGACCTTAGGTATAACAAAGGAGATGTAGGAGGCACTCTTCAAAGCATATTTGCCTACTGAGCTTAGGGGCAGGCAATCCAAGACATACTGAGGCAACTTCTTAGTAATAGCTCTGAAGGCATTCCTCTGTCTTCTATATTTGAGGGATGGCCATCCCACAGCAGCATATAGGGAACAGTAGTGTGTGGTGAAAAACAGGCTGGTAATGAACCTTAAGGCTCTATGATAGAGCATGTCCAGTTTGACCAGTGCAGAGGCGGTGCCTTGACTGTGAAGGAAGTCCGCATAGTCCAATAATGTTAGGACGATGGATTGTACCAATCGCTTCTTGGCCTCCCGAGTAAGCAGGTGATTAATCCTATAGAAGAGACCAAGACTCTGTCTAAGCTTTTTTATAAGTTCTTCAATATGGTCATTATAAGAAAGTTTATGGTCGATCCAGACCCCCAAGTATTTGAATTAGTTACATATTCCAAAGGTTTGCCTAGGCATGTGGAGATCTGAGGAAAGGTTCCTTGAGCAGCAGAGTTCGTTATATGTGCAGAGGGTGAGAGGAGCATCGCCTTTGTTTTCTTAGCATTCAGTAGAAGTCTCTGGTTCAAGAGCTGCAGTTGCAGCAGATTAAACTCCTGCTGAAGATCACTACATGCTGCTTTGGGGAAGATCTGCTGATGTAAAGTACCATATCATCTGCAAATAGACATATATTTGCAGTACTGAGGTTGGCATCAACTCTGTTTATATATATTGTGAAGAGCAGGGGGCCTAATACTGAGCCCTGTGGTATGCCCCTTAGCAGGTGTTTTAGGGTGACAATTCCCCATCTGCTTGTACCTGCTGGAGATGGCCTGAAAGATAGTTGGAGAGCCATCTCAATGATAGTGAGTCCAGACCTATGTTCCGGAGGAACACAAGGAGCAGATCACGATCAACAGTGTCGAATGCCTTACTTAGGTCTAAAAATACTGCACAAACAAAACTTTTGGCATCCAAGTCACACTGACAGTCATTAGCAAGTGCAGAGATGGTGCTATGGTGTGGTCTAAAGCCCAATTGTAAAGAGTTAAGCAGGTTTGCAGATTCCAAGTAATTCCTGAGTTGTGCGCTCACGATTTTCTCTAACAGTTTAGACAGAATGGGGAGTAGAGAGATAGGCCTGTAATTGTTAAGGTCAGTAGGGTCTCCGGATTTGAAAAGGGGAATCACATGTGCGGTTTTCCATAGGGGAGGAAGGTCACCCTGAGAAAGGGATAAGTTAAAGAGGTAGGTAATTGGCACAGCCAGGATGTGATGACCAAGTTTCAGAAAAAAGGGGTCAAGGAGGTCTGCACCAGCACTCTTCCTGGTGTCTAGTTGTAGCAAGAGGTCATCAACATCTTTCAAAGATGCAGGCTGAAGAGAGAATGCAGTGTTGATGACAGGAGCTTCTTGGTCCAGTACACCGAGTTGAGAGCGGAGGTTACTGGGGGAGGTATCAAATGCTAACCCAGTGGTAGCAAAGTGGTTTTTGAGGGAGTCAAGAATTGTCAGCCTATCAGAGACTGTAATAGCCCCAATAGAATTCTTGTGGGTAGGGAATTTGCAGACGCATGACCTTCAATGTCCTTAAGTGTTTTCCAGAATTTGGAGGAATAATTAGAGGAAGAGTGAAGTCCTGCATGAAAATAGTTGGCCTTTGCTTCCCTGACCATCCTAGTACAAAGATTTCTTGCTTTCTGAAACTAAATCCAGTCAGCTGGAAGCTTTGTTTTTTTCAAGCTGTTTTCCAAAGCAAATTTCTATTATGCAGTGCTGCCTTTAGGTCCACCGTAAACCACCGGCATAATTTTTTCTTAGATCATACTTTAACCAGTTGCGCATGCTCATCCAAGGCCCCTAACACAGTATCCTGGAAGGTATCGAAGACCATATTCACTGATTTTGCTAGGTCAAAGTCCTGCCATCTCAAAGAATCCCTCAAGACAACAATAAATGCCATGGGGTTAAGGTTGCAACAACACCTCTTGATGGTGAATTTAGAAGTAGTTGGTGGTTTTGAGGTGGATCTTACACAGGCAGTGAAACAATGGTCAGTGATATCAGAGAAGAATATGCTAGCATGGGAAAATAGGTGAGGCTTATTTACTAGAATAAGATCCAGCATGGTGCTATTGTTAGGATTCCTTTTATTAGGGTGTGAAGATTCAGTAATGAGTTGCAATAGTCCAAGGGAATCACACAGGGCTTTAAGGGGAACAGAGATGCAGAAAAAACAGTCCATATTAAGGTCTCCTAATATAATTAACTCCGAAGGCAGGGATCCTATAAAATTACTTAAGTGGTCCAGGAATTGAAACGCTGCTGAGGGGGGCCTATAGCATCCCATAACGCAGAATGAGACAGAAGAGGAGAGTTCAATTTTGATAGTCAGGCTTTCAAATTCTTCAGGGATTGAGGGCGAGCTGATAACTGAGGCCGAAAATTTGTCTTTAACATAGATGGCAGCTCCACCTCCTCTTGTCTACCTATCAGTTCTGAAAAAAGAATAGGCTGGAATATTTACCTCACAGTCAGCAGTACCAGGTCTGAGCCAAGTCTCAGTGACTGCTAGGACATCGGGCATAGTATGGCAGACCCAAGCCTAAACAGATGTAATCTTCTTACAGCTCGAAAGGCAGTTACAAGACTCTGGCTCTATGAGGAGGCTCTCACATTTCAGCAATGGCTTGTCATTGTTAACAGGCTAATACCATATGGAACACGTCATTTTCCCTGAGGAAATAACTACAGGCCAATCTCTTTACTCCCTACCCTATCAAAACTGCTAGAGAAATTAGTGAATTGCCAACCTAGAAACTACATTGAAGCTTCAAATCTGCTAAACCCTGTGCAATCAGGCTTTAGGCCATGCCATAGCACAACCACAGCTCTGGCTAAAGTCACAAATGACTGGCAGAGAGCCCTTGACTTAAAGAATCACGTATGCGCAGTATTCCTCAACTTAAGCAAGGCCTTCGATACTGTCGACCATGCATTGCTCTTAGCTACTCTCCAAAATATTGGTCTGGATGCACCTTCCCTAAAATGGTTCTCTTGCTACCTGGCAGGGTGAATGCAGCAAGTAAAAGCAGTAGGAAATCTCTCCACTCTAAAACAGAATAACAGAGGTGTACCTCAAGGCTCCATCTTAGGGCCCTCACTTTTCTCACCTTATATCAACAACATCAGCCGTGGAATCAAACTTTCCAGTGTTCATTTCTTTGCAGATGACATGGTCCTTTACACTGCCAGGCCTACTCCCAAAAGTGCCTGCTCGGACATGTAAGCAGATTTACTTACACTGCAACAAAACCTACTGAGTCAAAAGCTCCTATTGAATGCCAAAAAGACCAAGGTTATGCTGTTATCCCCAATGACCAAGTCCATAAACTCCCTTAAGCACAACAATATTCCCACTATCACCACCCAGCGAGACAAGTCACTTGACTATGTGACCAATTTCAGGTACCTAGGCATGTGGATTGACAACAGACTTTCTTTTGCTGGTCATATAGAAGAGCTCTCAAAAAAACTTAGACAGAGGCTTGGACTTTTTTTTAGAATCAATCATCTGCTTACCCAGGAGACCAGAAAAGCTTAGTTCAAACCATGTTCCTAGCTATCTTGAACTATGCAGACTTCCTGTATGGCCAAGTCCCAAAAACTGCCCTATCTAAGCTTGATACCCTTTATCATAAGGCCTTACATTTCATCTCAGGTGCGGCATATAATACCCATCAATGTGTACTCTATTCCATGGTAGGATGGACCTCACCTATGTTCAGGAGACAAAGGAACACTATACTATGGACCTATAGATCTATATCCAAGATGCTACCCTCCTACATTTCTGACTGTCTGCCCTCCTGCACCTTACGAAACTATGCCTTGAGAAGCCATTCGTACATCTCACTAGCTGTGCCTAAAGTCTTTTCCCATTTTGGCAGAGTCTCCTTCAGCTATGTGCTGCCCCAGCTGTGGAACAACATCCAGAAATCCATGAAATTGGTGCATCCTATTGGTTTTGCGGAATTCAAGTCACTCTATTCGAGATACTTCTCGGAGCCTTGTCAATGCCCTCCCTGTCACTAAACTGTAACCATGCATTGCTATTCTTACAGTCAGCCCTATACACTTTCTATCCTCTCGTTAGAATTACCCTAAGCCATGTTCCTGGATTCATCCTTGCTTTCTACTTTCTGCTGAGCCCCCAGCTTGCACTGTCACTAGCATTAACTCTGCTCTTCTAGAGCTATCAGTGTCTAAAATCACTGGTTCACCACATTGGTGCTGACTTGCTTCCACCTCTCTGCTGAATTGTTTACTGGGATGAGGCTTCACCTTACGACCAGGCCTAATTGATTATCCTTGTACCTTGCTTGTATTGCTATGTATTGTATTACTATGCCTATTTGTGCTATATGTTCTATTGTGCTGCTGTATTATTTATTCTGTACCTACCGGGCCCTCCTTGAAAAGTAGCTTGCTCAATGGAGTTTCAGTCAAATTTATAAACATATGGCTGCCATGAACAATCTAAATGATGGACTTGGACCCTTCCTTTGTACCATGACTATTTCTCCACATTAATAAAAGTGCTTTGGATACTGTGAATCACACCAGTTAAATTTCTATTTCTTTGATAGTAGATATTTTTCCATTGCAGTGGGAGCTAGGACATAGTTACCACCCTACATGAACAAACGGCTTAGCTGTGTTGTAATACGGCCATCATTTACCATTTGTCCAAGGGTTCACTACTCTATATCTCATACACCTGTGCAATGTGTCTGTCTGTATTTTTTTGTCATGTTATTTTGAAAAACTAATAAACTTAAATGTAAAAAAAAAAATTATAAAAAATAGCAAGGCATTACAATCATTTATTATCCGAAGCAGAGTCCAAGACTTAATCTTAGTGCCCAAAGTCCAATTTTATTTTGTTTACCAGTACCCCTGCCTGTTTAAGATCATTAAAAAGGTCCACTTTACCTGGATATACTATTTTGAGGGCAATGGGTACTGGGGCACATGTGAAACACCCAAAGAGCAGAAGACAGTTTGAGCTGCATTAAATAGTTTCTGTCTCTTCCATGCTGCAAGGCTCAGATTGAGAAAAACTGAAATCCTGCTGTTATCCTATGAGGTTATTGTCCCCATTCTCCTTACTGCTTGAATTTGGTCTTGTTCTCTACAGCCAGCCATCACAGTGAGCAAAGTCCATGGTGTTATATGGTCCTCACTCCTGTTCCTCATAATGTGGTAGGCTTGCCATACTCCAGGTATATGGTCCAAATACAGGAGCTCTTTTAGCCATGGTTCAAAAAAGTGCACTACATCGTCACCCTGACACCCTCTGTGTTCTCCAGCAAACAAAGCACCTGGATATTTTCAGATCTTGTAATCTTTTTCAAAGTTTCTAGCAGTACCTCAGTGCCTTATTTTCTTTGATCAGTCTTGCTGTGGTATCTGCAGTTCTTAGGGCAGACCCAGCGGCCTCCTTAGTCTCGGTCATCACCACTTGCAACGGCTCTGCACACACTTAAAGCCTTGCATTAAAATCATCAATTTTCTAGTCAAGCACAGCAACACTTCAGTTCAGAGCCTAAATTGCCCATAAAACAGCTCTACAGTTTGATTGCCACCACCTGTTTTTGGGCCTGCAATATTATTCACTGTACTCCAGCCTACTGCTGCAGTTTGGCCTTTTTGCCCACTTCTCTCTGGCACTGTTTTGCATGGGTCCTCCATGACTGAGAACCCCAGAATCTCCCCTAAATGTACCACTACCAGTGTTGCCAGACCAAATGTAAAAACTTCTGAATAAGTGTTAAAATAATTAAAGAACAGAGCAGCCTTGATGGACCATGAGGAGAATATGTCTCTACTTAGCGACTGCAGGCTCCTCCCCCGCCCCCCCTTAGGCTAAGGATTTTAACTGCTGTAAAAAAAAATAAAGTTAGGTACATGGATCCGGGGAATGTCAGTAGCTACTACCACTGAATAGTGGAAGGATGATCTTAATGGGCATCTGGCATTCTTTCATCTTGGTACAGTACCCCAGTATGAACTCCTTTATTGATCCTTCAAGAGCCTTCTTGGGCATGGGCAATCATATCTTTCTGACCTTCTTCAAAATACATTGAGTGCAAGACACTTATAATGGGCGCATCTGTGCAAGATGATTTTGCCCGATATATGGAGTGGGCGCTATAACCAAGAGACTTTTTTTATTATTATTAAAACACGGACACAGTGGGCACGACTAGTGGACACAGAGCTTCTACATCTACAGTATTTATGTACTTCACTTCCCTCCTTAGGACAAACAGTATTTGTGGACAGAGAGCTTCTACATTTATTTATGTACAGTACGGTACCGTACTTCACTTCCCCCTTTCAGACTAACAGTACTGTACTGTATTTGTACCCATGGAAGGAGCAGGAGGAGTAATGTAATGAGCTTACACTCACCCAAGATAATGCTCCCATTCCCCTGATTGCTTCTTGCACTCACCCAAGATAATGCTCCCACTCCCCCGATTCCTTCTTCTGCAATTGTGGCATATTCATACCGGCAGCAGGAGATGGGAGAATTACAATTAAGTAACCTCCAGGATTCTGATCTGACACTGCAGCATGTAACCATGACCGTCTTACACAGTGTTTCAGACAGGTTAGCTGCTAATTAGTGTCAGTTCACACTTTGGCTAGCTCGACAAACTGCATGCCAAAGTGTGAACTTGACACTTACTGACACTAGCTAGCAGCTAATCTGCCCAAAATAGAGGCGGGCATGGGCGTTATAACATGATTCTTAACATTACAGCTTATGGAATTGGCAAACGGTAAGTGAATTTTCCCCGCTAAAGCCGATTGCCCGCCATAGACGCGGGCTGTATAAGTACTGTACAATCCAGAGCCTTGATATCAAATTCTGGTCAACTTACAGTTCTAAAATTCATTCTAATTCTAAAAACTGTAGGTGGGAGAGCTTTTGTTGTTAGGGCCTCCATGCTATGGAATGCTCTCCTTGTTACTTACAGCAAGCTTGCTCTATCGTTACACTTAAGTCACAGTTAAAGACACATACTGCATGTTTTTATTAGCTTTTGAAACTACTTAAACCATACCTCTCAACTGTACCACATTACGAGGAACGTTCCTCATTTTAATTCACAAAAGTTCCCTGTTCCACATTGTGAGGACTTGTCCCACGTTCAATATTAACATTTTAAAGCAAAAATCTATAGTAAATGATGCAACAAATATATTATTCAATTAATAACTGACTTTCTGAACATAAATGCAAACATTTTAACAGTGTTCTGCGCTTCCTAGATAAAGATTTGATTAAGCGTTCCACATTTTGCTCATTTGTTCCACATTTTGAGAGGCCATGTTCCACATTTGGGGGACAAAAGGTTGAGAGGTATGACTTAAACCATTTGCCCTCTTGTTGTTTGATGTTGTTATCTTTTTAAATATTAAATAGAAACATAAAAAATTATTCTACTAAGGCGGCTGATGGTAGCTAACCCCAGGGCTTGTTTAGGTCAGCCACCACCTCACAGTCACTCACATAGAACCAGATGAGGATTCTGGGTAAGGTACTATTATGATCTCTGATAGTGGATATTTGAAAAGTGCTGGGTGGGAAGAAGAACAGCCTGTGTCTCCTCTCCATGTCGGACAGGCGGTCGACACATCCTGGAGTATGTACTGTGGCACAGCAGGGACTCGCAGCAGCTGTGTAGGACTGAGTGACATGCTGAAATGTTGAAGTTACCAGTTGCTTTGCCATCCACCATTATCCACCAACCAGCTGCAGGATCAGGGGTGCGGTCTGAGTCCTGGGTTGGGATAAGGAAGGAGTTCTCAGTCAGCGTACTACTCTAAATGGACTAATAGATGAAACCATGGATGATTAAGTTGTATACTGGGCATCGGGACCTGTAGGTGTTGGATGGGGAGGCTGCATATCATTCTCTACTGGGCACTATGGTTCATTAACTAACTGGAGTCATAACACCAGAACAGAGTAGACCTACAGGCACCTGAGCCTTCAGTGAGCCCAACAGGAATGTGGAATTTGCAGATAATCAGTAAGGTTGGGGCAGGGCCAGGGAAAAGAGAAAACAATTGTATTGGGTGGGGGGGGGGTTGTTTTTTCAAGGAAGCATAGTCAGATGCAGAATCAGAATTTACAGTTCCATCATTGATTCCACTCTGATGCCTTACTCAAACGCGGAATTGAATCAGAATGGGAAATTCTGAAATTCTGACTTTGTGCTAACAGAATGGATTCTAGAAAAACTGAGCAACCCTAATGCACATACATTCTAAAGCTTCAAACATAGTGCAAGGCATCAAGGGTATGCAAATCCTCAGTTCAACAAGGCTATGTCAGAATAGACATCATCTTTTAAACAGGCTTGTACATCTGATCCAGTGCATGCTAAGAACAACAATCCACAGAGATATACGTACATTTCATCAAGCTAGCAGGGTCATATATGGTATACAGCTATTGCTGTACAGACTGTATGATAAGGAATTGATGTTACGTTCAAGTTAAGTGTGAATAATGGATGGAAGGAAAATGGGGCATTATGGGGGATTGCACTGGGGTGGAGAGGCACGAAGAAGGATGGCGGGAGATGTCGGAATAGTGGATGGAATGGTGGACACCATGGAGTGAGGGGCAGGCACAGGGAGGATAGTGGAGTGCAATGGTTGTGTGGTGGCTGTTGGGATGAATATACTATGGAAACTGGGAGGTTGTCCAATTTCTTACAGGCTGAGGAGACTGGAAGAGGAGGTACAGGGGCTCTGGAGGGAGCTGAAGAGGGTGAGGATGGGGGAGCTGGGGCAGGAGGGATCCCAGAGAGGAGTAGCTGGCAGAAGCAGAGGAACAGCAGGGCTAAATCCCATGAAGATGTGGGGGGTGGGGATGAGGAGAGCAGAGGGGCAATAAGTGGAGGGAAGGCTCAGGGCAGGGGGAAGGAGGAGATGGGCACCACTGCAGTGGTAGCAAGTAATAGGTTTACAGTCTTATCATCGGAGGTGGTAGCGGAGATGTCGGAGACCGTGGTGGGGAGGGGTGGAGAAGGGTAGTGAAGGCCCAGGAGTCAGGAGTCAGGCTGGGAAAGGAAGAAGGGGGGAGTGGAAAAGCAGGGTAGAGGTGGAAATGGCTGGGAAAGATGTAGGAGTCACGAATGGTGCGGATAGAGGTAATAAGGAGCAGGGCAGTGTGGACTCTGGAAATGTGGACAGTGAAAACAGGAGGGGGGTATGGGACAAGAAGATGGGGGTACTAGTGCTGGGGGATTCTATACTGAAAGGGGTCAGATGGGGCAGAAGGGGGGGGAGGCACAGTCATATCTGGGTCAAGGCTAATCCGGGGTTGACCACAGGCAGGGTGGGGCAGGCACTTCTCAAGTGCGCATGGAGGGGGAAGGAGAAACCTCACATAGTGAAGCACGTGAGTACAATCGACTTGGCGGGGGAGATGGTGGAGGTGGTGAAGGAGAAGTTCGAGGAGTTGGATAGGAAGTGTGAGGAGGTGGGGGGGTCGTGGCATTCTCTGAGGTACTCCCAGTACCATGTGCGAGTAGAGTGAGGGGAAAAAAGGATAGAGGAGTTTAATGAGAGGCTGAGGGATTGGTGCCGTACCAGGGAGGATGGATTAGTGTCAAACTGGGGCAGGACCTGGGGCAATAGTGACCTATATGCAGGGGATAGGTTACATTTGAGCAGGGAGGGGAGGGCAGTACTAAAACAGGGAATAGAGGGATATATATAAACAAAGGTGGATTTAAACTGGGGAGGGTGGCAATCGGACCGCTGATAGGAAAAGGGTCCAGAAAGGGAAGCCTAGTGAGCTCACCACCTTAGTTATGGGAAAAGGCAGTGGGGGAGTGGCACATGGAGGGATGGGGGGGGAGAATAGGGGTAGGGAAGGGGAGGAGACAGAATGGAGGGTGGTCCCACTGAATGCAAGAAGCCTAAGGAATAGAATAGCGGAGTTATAGCCTCTCTTGGCGGTGGAGGGGGTGGACATTGCAGCCATCATGGAAACACGGGCCACCCAGTACCACGACTGGGATATGATGATCCCAGGGTTCAGGTTATTCAGAAAAGCAAGGGCTAAGGGGAATGGGGGGGGAGTGGTGATCTATGTAGGGGAGGAGATAAAGTGTGTAAGGGAAGAAGGGGAGGAGAGGAGAACAGAAGCACTATGGATGCAGTTCCAAGATGCAAAGAATAGGATGTTTTTGGTTTTTAATTTAATAAGCTGTATTTGATTGAAATAACACCCATCACACATAATACAACCAGGTATCAGGATATATGGTGCTTTTCAGACAGAGAATGAGAAAATTTTTTTTTTGTTTTAACAATAAAAACCAAACAATGAAACTATCCCAATCCTTAAATCCCTCCCTTCCCCTCCCCTCCCCACCTCCCCTGGGGCGTGTGATTTCCTGGAAAATTATACCCTGGGATGGGCTGCAGTATTAAAGACATGAAATGAGGGCACTCACATGACAGTTAAGGGGAAAACATCAAATGAAGTAAACTTGTAGAGAATTAGGAAGCAGGGAGCAACTGATATGAGGACCAGCTTAAGATTCTGGGACAATGGACCAAAGGGTGTGGAGCTTATCCCACCTGGCACGGTATTGTGGCATCAGGCCTCGGATACTGGCTATGGACTTTTCTAGCCGCAAATTGTAGAACAGCTCCTTAGTCCATTCCAGGTATGATAGGACTTGTTGGTCCTTCCAGTGTCTTAGGACTAGCTTTTTTACAGAGAGAGATATGAAAGTAATGTGGGCAAAGAATAAGATGCTGAGGATGGGTGTGGTGTACAGGCCACCGGCTCAGAGGATTGACCTGGACAGGGAATTAGCTGAACAAATTAGGAGGGTCTGCAGGACAGGGCGCACAGTAGTGGTGGGGGACTTCAACCTACCGGGGGTGGAGTGGGGCACCCCATCCACCACAAGTGCAAGGGAGTGAGTCCTGCTAGAAGCATTTCAAGACAGCTTTCTGACATAGCTGGTCCAGGGGCCAACTCAGTTAGAAAGGACTCTGGACCTTGTACTGGATAACGGGGAAGCTGTAAGGAATCTGGAAGTGGAGGAACCACTGGCTGGAAGCGACCACTGTTTGGTGTGGTTCATGCTCAACATGGGGAGGGAAACAGGGGGCATGGGTATAATTGAGTTTAGGGGGGCAGACTTTAAGAAGATGGGGGAAATTTTGGGCAGGCAGCTGGCAGAAATGCAACCATACATGGATGCAGACCAGAAATGGGATATCATAAAGGAAGGGCTGGCGGAGGCAACAGAGTCTTGCACTAGGAAGAAAAACAAGAAGGGAAGGGCAAAGAAACCCAGTTGGCTGACATAGGAGGTTATGGAAGGGGTGAGGGCCAAGAGGGCAGTGTTTCGAAAGTACAGGAAATCAGGAAGAGTAAAGATAAGGATGCATACATGGGGAAGTCCAGGGAGGTTACCAAACTGGTCAGGGCAGCCAAGGCATCCAGGGAGATGAGACTGGCACAGGGAATCAAAAGTGGAGAAAAAGACTTATTCCACTACATCAGAGAGAGAGAAGAAAGAGCAAGGATCAGCTGGTGAGGATTAAGAAGGACGGGGGTGGGTGAAGAAAGGGGCGGAGCAGGCAGAGGCACTGAACAAATACTTCTACTCTGTATTCGCACAGGAGAAAGGGGGCCAGATACCCCAGGCGAGGGGGGGGTGGGAGGATGACAGATGTAGGGATTACAGAGAGCAGGGTGCTAGATGGGTTGAGGGCATTAAGGGTAGACAAAGCACCTGGACCTGATGACATTCACCCGAGGGTACTAAGGGAATTGGCAGAGATCCTGGCAGGGCCACTGGCCGACCTGTTCAATACCTCCCTGGACACGGGATGCATACCACAGGAC
Source organism: Neoceratodus forsteri (assembly GCA_016271365.2). NCBI lineage: Eukaryota > Metazoa > Chordata > Ceratodontiformes > Ceratodontidae > Neoceratodus > Neoceratodus forsteri. Next base: position 618,596,767 of record CM028133.1, read on the forward strand.
TGGAGAATGACCCATGTGGTGTCCATCCACAAAAGTGTCCCAAAGGAAGAACCAGAAAACTATAGACCAGTGAGCCTTACATCGATTGTGGGAAAGCTCATGGAGACCACTGCCTTCACAGATGACACCAATGCCACTCTGTGTTCAGCAGCAGGGGGTGCATAAATGCCAGGCATTCCACGTCATCGCTCACCAGGAGCCTGGCATCTCGACTGCAATGAGCCCAGGCAGCCTCCATTACTAACAGTGTTTTCAGAGAAATAACTGCCCAGAGTCTCCAGGGTCAGATCACTATTTTAGCAGTTCCTGATTTTTTTTCTCAATATGCGTCTACTTATTCCCTGTGCATTGTGTACAATGTGTTCAAATTTGCAATCTAAGCAAATTGCAAGTGCAAATGTTATATATCTGGCTGATGATCTTTAATTTTTACTACAATTCTTTCCCAGTTTTAAAAATGCAAATGAAATCCCATAAATTCCCAGCACATTACATTGCTAACATAAATCAAGTTTAATAACATCTTATGAAATGCTTCAAATAATTAAATACATCCACACTTGGAACATCCAGTTATTTTACTAGAAGAACTATAAAGTTTACCCTGTGCAACAGCAATTCTTCTAGCTTTAGAGACCTGATGCATAGCACTTTTAGGGGTGCAGAAAGGTATTGTGGACCATTAGTTGCTGCTTCCAGTAACTCCCATACTTTCCAGTAGAAGCAATAGCTTCTGGCTCACAGCTCATGCTACAAGGTCAAGTAGCTTTCCAATTACACAGGGATATACCTTGTGCCAAACTGGCCTCCATATTTCTTATTTATTCACAATGGAACTGAAGTAACAGCTGGAATTCTGTCTCTAGCCGTTTGCCAATGTGCCCTGAACCAATATAGAAACATAGAATTTGATGGAAAATAAGGACCGCTTGGCCCACCTAGTCTGCCCATTTCCCTACCTAATGGATAAGCTGCAGATCCTGGATGACTAATAGCCTACTTCCTCCTACCCCCCACTAGAATTGCCTTATGTCTTTCCCATGCATTCTTGAATTCCCCCACTGTTTTTGACTCCACGACCTCCTCAGGAAGGCCGTTTCATGCATCCACAGCCCTCTCTGTGAAAAAATACTAAAAGAGAAGCCAGTGAGCTTCTTGGAGGAAAACAGTCTCCAGAATGGTCAACAGCATGGATTTATAGCGTGCAGATCCTACCAGATAAACCTTGTAGAGTACTACAACTAAGTGATGCAGGAACTGGATAAGGGCCATGCAGTGGATGTTCTGTATTTGGACTTCAGCAAGGCCTTTGATTCAGTGCTGCATGGGAAGTTGGGGAGAAACTGGAATATGCGTTGGCGGGATCAAAAATTATGAAATGGATCACAAACTGGCTAAAGGGAAGACAGCAAAGGGTGGTGGTTGTGAGGGGGGGGGACCTCTCATCACCGAAAGCAGTGATGAGCAGAGTACCACAAGGATCGGTACTGGGACCGGTGCTGTTTGAGATTTTTATTGCAGCTATCTCACATGGGATCTGGAGCAAGATCAGTCTGTTCGCAGATGATACCAAGATGGGAGCTGTGGTTGATGACACGGAGGGGTGAAAGGGGTTGCAGGAGGACCCAACTACGCTGCAGGAGTGGGTGGAAACATGACAGTTGGGGTTCTGCACCAAGAAGTGCAAGGTTCTGCACTTCAGAGCCAGGAACCAGGGGAGGAATTATCACATGAACAGGGGACAGTTGGGGAGCTCCACAGAGGAGAAGGACCTAGGAATGATCTTTATAGGGAGCATGAACAACTCTGCTCAGTGCAGGAAGGTGGCAGCAAAAGCCAACAAAATGCCACTGTGTATTGCAAGAGGGATGTCCTCCAGAAGGAGGTAGGTTATCCTGCCCTTTTATAGGTCATTGGTCAGGCCCCACCTTTAGTACTGCATGCAGTACTAGTGCCCATTCCTGAAGAACGACATCAGATTGTTGGAGGGGGTGCAGTGAAGAGCCACAAAGATGATCCAGGGATTGGAGAGCAAGCCTTATGAGGACAGGCTGGAGAGATGAATATGTATTCACTAGAGGAGAGGAGGGATAGGGGGGATATGGTCGAGACCTTTAAGTATCTGAAGGGGATAAATAAGACCAACACAGAAGGGATTTTTCACATGAGAAGGGGAGGGACACGAGAGGACATGGACTGAGATTGGAGGAGGAAGATTCAAGAGGGAGATGAGGAGACATTGTTTCATGGAAAGAGTGATGGAGAAATGGAACACCTTACTAGGCAAGATAGTGTCCTGTAAGACGGTGGGCAGTTTCAAGAGGAGTTGGGGCAGGGTAAGGGAAGAGATACTGGGAAGGGGGGGAGGGAGCTGACAGATGAGGATTAGCTGCACACTCGCGGAGACTCGAGATACCATGAGGCCTGTTTCTGCTGGCAATTTCATATATTCGCATGTTTCGTATCATATAGGAAAAGACTGCATCCCTATAGGTCCATAATGCTGCACTCGAATCTACCTTATTTAAGGGAGTAACCAAATATTAAAAGTAGCCAAGATATTGATCATAAAATCTGATATGACTCACCAGACAAGGAAATATGAATCTACATCTTTATTCGAAGTGCAATAGAGCAAGCCATATTGGCACAGCTGCCAGCATTGGACCAGTTCAGAATAACACATTGTCTGCCTAGGGGATGATCACACTGTGTCCATTACAAGATTAAAACAGTGATACAACTACCACCACTTATTAATAAAAAACACATCCCAACAAAGAAAACATGCTACACGTCTCTGTTCTAAATATAGTAATATTGATATTTTAAGCAATAGAGTAAATTATTTCAAACATGTTTCGTTAACAAATCTTTGCATTTTCTTCTTTCAGTCAGTTTCACTATTTCTTTAACTGTTTATCTTCACAAGTAACTCCATCAGGCAATGAGACATTTATATCACACACTTATAAATCTATACATAAGCAGCTTACAGAAAAGAATTATTGATATAGTACTGGAAAACAAAAAAAACCAAAAATTTATAGCCGATGCCTATAAATTCACTTTTGCAGAATAGAATAATATAGAGTAACATCCCTATCAGAAAGCCAACCCTCAATCATTGGTCACTCGAGCCCCCAGCCCAGAGTTCAACCACTACAGAAACTGTCCATTGGATTTTATCCCTTTAGAAATACTTTTGTCTATCAATTTGATGAAAATTACAAAAAATTCTGAACTGCTCCCAAACGCACCAAAACTGCAGATGCACGGTGTATCTTTACAGGCTTCTTTTACTACATCTTTCGTGCATTTAGTAATATGAACAGTTAAACAATCTGAGAATCAAAAGCAATCCATAAATATATTAAATATTTTACACAACAAAATTCAGAATCTCCCATGGGATATAAGAAACTACTAAAGACTTCAGTTATTTATCTGTAAGAAACTGTTTCACCACACTAAATGTTTAGACCTCCTACTGCAGATTATTGTCCTGTTGGGACTCCTCAGTGAAGTGCAATCACTGTTTCAATCAAGTTCAAAGGCATGTTGGTGTTACTCTTAACTTTGGCACTGTCTTTTATGGTAAGCTGAATTACTAATACACCAGCAAATCATTTTGTTATGCTTTGAGAGGGGGTGCCAAAGTTTGAGTATCACTAATACAGATTGGTGCAGTCATTAGCCCTGCTGATCAATGCATTACATAACCTTAGTATACCAAGTACACCTATAGTTTATTAAGGAAACAGTCTAAAACAAATGGCACATAACACAGTGAAAAAAAACCTCTGGATGTTCATGCCCTATTGGATAGCTACAATTAGGATAGGCATATGATTGACTCAATCACCCTTTCCAACTAGTGGTAGAGACCCTGTGAATCACGAAATTGTATAATGTATCTCCTGAAGTAAGGGTAAGAGAAGTGAAGCAGAGTCATCCTTGGTTCAGCTTTGAGTGCGGGCCTAAAAATTCTGTTCAGCTTCATCAATTTGGCCAAACCACATTGATGCCCAGTGCAGTAACTGCCACAGGGTATAACAGACTGAAAATGGGGAGGGAGGAGCCTTGAGGTGTGCAATACATATTAATTACTATAGCTTACGAGTGGCAGGGGACGTCTGCATGCCACTACTGGGGTTGGTGTGCTGGCGATTATGTTATACAATCCACAACACGTACAACTGCTGCACCCAGTTCTACGCTATAGTAAATCAATATTTATTGCTGAGCTCATTACATACCCCCCACCCCAAAAAGTTATGTATCCATGAACATAAACGCAAGCTAAAGGCAGTACATTTAGGGCATTACAGTCACCTTTCTAATGTTGTACCATGTATGTACGTAGGGTTTTTTTGTTTCTCTTTTCCTTTTTTTTTGTTCTTTAATGTTTTTTTTTTAAGTTTTCGTACTGATTGCCAGAAGTAATATTTAAGTCAGTTGCTGCCTGCTGGCAAACAAACCTTTTGAAGTCAATGGACTACATGAGGTCACAAGGCTAAGAAAAGCCTGTATACATGCAGGGCCATCACTGATGACTCATCTGGTGGTATGTGTCTCCACTGCAACATCGCCATCCCTTGATAACCAGTTCTGTGACATGGCAGGTCTCATTTAACACATAATGACTTGGTGAGAGATGAGCATCACACCTGATCATGTTGAGTTTGCTGGTGATGATATTGTAAATGTTGTACGGTCTTCAGGAGGACTGGAGATGGAGGTGGGTGTCATAGTCCTTGCGCTGCCAGCACTGATGGAAGTAGTATGTCAGACTGTGGTGCTGCCAGTGAGAAACTAGCCAGCAGATAGTAGAGGAGGGGAATCACAGTAGATGAGACTTGTTGGACATGGGAATAATCAAATTAATAGCTGACATTGAGATGTGCTAAACTGAGCTTCAGAACTGCTAAGAATTCAATATTGTCAGGATCTTACCTGGAGTGATGAGGTGAGGCAATAACATAAGTTGTACTGAATCATCTTTGTCAAGGGACCACTGTTGGAAGACAAGTCAGTTTAGCCAGAACAAGGCAAATGTCATGACTGTCTTGCCAGAATTTGATGGGATCGCTACTTTGGCTAGACAATGGCTCTGCTTAATAAGCCTCCATCATGAACTCTGTTGAGATGTCCATGCCCTCCTCCAAAACATTTATACTGCAGTGGCAATCAGTGTCAAAAAGCTCCAAACTGTCCATAGCTGTCTCCAGATTAGCACTATCCGAGTTGTCAACCATGTCGTCACAGTGATGCCTGGAATTGGATGCATGCAAAATCGACCGAGGATGTGGAACAGCACAAGCAGAAGGAGATTAATTCTTGGTTATTTCTTCATGTTGTCCACGCTGCTCCATTGGACATATATGCAACAGTTTCTGCTTCATACAGTCAATGCATCTTAAAGGGAATGTAGATATGTTCATATCTGGGGTTTTGTTGTGTTACCATGCCAAATTGTGTTCTTGGTCTAAAGATTTCAATTCTGTCTGTGGTTTGTGTCAGAAACACCTCTGCCACTTCCAGTTGTGCATGCTGCTTGTAGTACTGATGAGATAACTCCAATGAATTAGTGGTGTCTTCAACACATCCTCCACCACCATTATTATTGCTGTCATTCTCACCAATGCCACTAGCTTTGCTTTGTTGGGTTGCTGTAGAAGATAGAAATATAGAATCTGTCGGCAGAAAGAGGCCTATTAGGCATCTAGGCAGATATAGAAACATAGAAACATAGACTTTGATGGCAGATAAGGGCCGCTTGGCCCACCTAGTCTGCCCATTCCCCTACCTAGAGGTTAAGCCGCAGATCCTAGTTAACCAACAGCCTATTTCTTCCTACCCCCCACAAGAATTGCCTTATGTCTGTCCCATGTATTCTTGAATTCTCCCACAGTTTTAGACCCCACATCCTCCTCAGGAAGGCTGTTCCATGCATTCGCTACCCTCTCTCTGAAAAAATACTTCCTCACATTGCCCCTGAACCGCCCCTGCTCTATCTTTAAATTGTGTCCCCTTCTTCTTGCATGTCTCTTTTTCTGAAAGATGCTACCCTCTTGGACTTTGTTGATTCCACTGAGGTACTTAAACATTTATATTATGTCCCCCCTTTCCCTCCTTTCCTCAGGGGTATACATATTAAGCTTTTTTAGTCTCTCCTCATATGGCTTCTCTTGCAGACCCTGCACCATTCTAGTTGCCCTCCTCTGGACTGCCTCTATCCTGTCTATGTCCTTGCGGAGATGGGGTCTCCAGAACTGGATGCAGTACTCCAGATGGGGTCTCACCAACTGTCTGTACAGAGGGATAACAACTTCCTGTTTTCTGCTGGTGATGCCTCTCCCTATGCATCCCAGTATACCCCAGCTTTCCCTACTGCCTTCTCACATTGCTTGCTAACCTTAAGGTCATCTGATATGATTACCCCCAGGTCCCTTTCCTTTTTGTTTTGTTACTACCTCCCCCCATTGTGTACTCTTCCCCTGGGTTTTTGTTTCCCAGGTGCATTATTTTACACTTCTTTGCATTGAATCCTAGCTGCCGTACTTCCAACCCTTCCTTCAACCTTGCCAAGTCCCTTCTCATCCTTTCCATACCTCCTTGTGTATCAACCCTGTTGTAGATCTTTGTGTCATCTGCAAAGAGGCATACTTTTCTTTCCAGTCCCTCTGCAATGTCACTTATAAAGACATTAAAAAGGACTGGACGCAGTACTGAACCATGCGGTACCCCACTAGTAACCCCTCTTTCTTCAGAGTGGACTCCATTTACAATTACCTTCTGGGTCCTGTTGTCCAGCCAATGTTTTACCCAGGCTACCACCCTGGGACCCACTCCCAGGCTGGTTAATTTGACTATTAATCTTTTGTGTGGGACTGTGTCAAATGCCTTGCTAAAGTCTAGGCAGGCCATGTCCACAGCCCCTCCCTGGTCTACTACTTTGGTCACCCAGTCAAAGAAATCAATTAGATTTGTCTGACATGACCTTCCTGCTGTGAACCCATGCTGCCTTGGGTCCTGTGCCCACTGGCCTCTAGGTACTCAACAATTCTTTCCTTCAGTGATTCCATCACTTTCCCTACCACAGAGGTCAAACTGACAGGTCTGTAGTTTCCTGCCTCTGTCTTGGTCCCACTTTTGTGAAGGGGGAATCACATCCGCCCTCCTCCAGTCCTCGGGTACCACACCATCCTCCCATGATTTGTTAAAAAGGGTAGTCAGTGGTTTCACTAGTTCTCCCCTTAATTCTTTTAGAATTTCGTGGTTGAATTACATCAGGCCCCATTGCTTTGTCCACCTTCAGTTTTAGGAGTTCTTTCAGAACCCTTTCTTCTGTGAAAGGACTGGGATCGACCCCCCTATCCAGAGTGCTTCTGTTAAATGGATTAGGCACCTCCCTCTCCTCTTTTGTGAATACTGAGCAGAAATATTCGTTCAGTATCCCTGCTTTTTCACTATCCCCCTCTGCCCACCCACCGTTCATTCTATTCAGCCTCACTATCCCTTCCTTTGTCTTTCTATGCTCCCTGATGTACCTATAAAAGATTTTATCCCTATTCTTAACCGAGTTGGCTATCCTTTCCTCAGTTTGGGCCTTTGCTATTCTGACTTCCCCTCCCTGCTTCCTTCTGCCTTAACTGGTACAGCTCTCTGTCCTGCTCCTTCTGTGTTTTCTTATACTTCCTGAATGCTATCTTTTTCTTCCTGACTTTCCCTGCCACCTCTTTTGAGAACCATAGTGGCTTTTTCTTTCATTTTGATAAGTTTATTTGCTTCACACAAAGGTTTGTTGCCTCTGTGATGGCAGTTTTGATGATTCCCCTTTGTTGCTCCACCCCTCCTTCTAGTCTGTTTGCTAGTACTTTTCTGAGGCACTCTCCCATCTTGCCAAAGTCAGCCCTCCTGAAGTCCAGTACCCTCACTTTTGCATGGCTTGACTCTGTAGCTGAGTTTAACGTGAACCACACTGTTTGATGGTCACTTGTTCCCAGATGGCAACCCACTTCTAGATCTGAGATCCTCTCACTGTCCCCATTTGAGAGTACCAGGTCTAAGATTGCTCCCTTACAAGTGGGTTCCGAAACTAGCTGTCTGAGGCATGTCACCTGTAGGGCATCAAGAATGGCCCTGCTCTTGGATGTAGCTGCAGCAAGTGTGCTCCAGTTAACATCTGGCATATTCAGGTCTCCCATCAACAGTATCTCCCCAGTCTCTGTCATCCTAAGAATGCCTTCTATCATATCCTTGTCCATTCCCTCCCCCTGACCTGGGGGTCTGTATATAATCCCTGTGCAGATTGTGGTGCCACTTCCAGTCTCCAAGGTGACCCACAGTGACTCCTCTCCTCCCTGTTTACCCTTTTGTTCAGTTGCTTTTATCCCTTCCTTTACATAGAGAGCTACTCCTCCCCCTCTTCTCCCCCTTCTGTCTCTCCTGTAGGTTATGTACCCTGGTATGTTAACATCCCAGTCATGGTTCTCTGTGTACCATGTTTCTGTGACTGCTACGATATCCAGGCATCCCTCTTCCATCAAGGCCACCAGTTCAAGGAGCTTTTTGCCCAGGCTATGGGCATTGGTACTCATTATCCTCCATTTCCTGATGGCCTTACTCCTTTTTGCCCCATCCCTGTCCTTCTTGCCTTTGTCCCCTTCTCCATTTACCCCTGCCTTTTTCCCTATTGACATCGCTATGTTGGTGCTTACTGCACTTACTACTGTGACTTTTTTTGGGGGGGCTAGGATTTCCCTGCTCCTTTCCAGTACCTCTCCCCTTGGCTAGTTTAAATACTTGCCAATGAAGCATTTAAACCTATCACCTAGGATCCTGGTTCCACTCCTGGACAGATGCATCCCATCATGCCAGTATAGGCTTGCATCACTCTAATTGGACCCCCAGTCCCCAGTGAACCAAATCCCTGAGCTCTGCACCAGTTTTTCAACCACTGATTGAATCCCATGGTGTGGAGCACCCTAGCCTCTCGTACGCCATAGACAGGCAGCACCTCCGAGAAGGTTACCATGCATGCTACTTGTCTTAGGCCCCTCCCCAATTCCACAAACTCTTCCTGCACTGCTCTAATCCCTTTCTTAGCCAGGTCATTTGTCCCTACATGGACAATGGCATCCAGCTCCCTCCTCTGTGCAGCTGCTCCAGCAATCCTGAGGATTCGCTCCCTGTCCCTCCAAGCCATGGTGCCAGGCAGGCACCTTACCTCCCTCTCCCCTTCCTCCCCCAGTTCTACCTTCCTAACAGTGGAGCCCCCCACCAGAAATTGTTTCCTTCCCCTATGGGGTCCCAAGCCACCCTCCTGTGGGTCTCCTTGGTCTCCACTGTGGGTGCCTCCATAGAGGAACCACACTTTGCCAGAATGGCATAGGAATTGTGGAGAGGTACAACTGGAGGGATACACCTCTGTTCCACTACCCTCATCCTCCCTGAGTCCACTGTGGTCCAACCACTCCTCTTTCTTGGCAACCTCTGAGGCAACGGCAGTGGCCCTGGTGGTCCCTGGATGGAAGAGGAGGTCCCACAAATCCTGACCAACTCAACTTGCAGATGAGCAACCTCCCCCCTCAGCCCAGAGAGGTGCCTGCAGATGGGACAACACCGCATCCTCCAGAACTTCTTCCAGAAGACTGCTGCTCCACAGCCACTGCACTGCACCACTCCCATCATGTCTTATTTCTGGTCCCTTCACTATTGTTTGGAATCCTTACTCTTTCCTCTGTTTTTTTTTTTCTTCTCTCTCTGCTTACTTACTGCCTCTGTGCCCTTTTAAGCTCCTGATTGTCCTGTTCTGAGACAAGAAGATCCTATATTTCTCAGTAGACCCCGTACTTGCTTAGAGGCAGGCCTCCAGCAGCTAGAGGGGGCCAGAGAGCTACTCTTGCCCTTCTAGGATGGTGCATCTTTGGTGGCTCTGTGATCACTCATTTCCTGCTCCCAAACAGGAAGTTCCTGTTGTCAGTCAAATTCTGTGCCTATAAAAGTAGAATTAGCTTTGTGTGGGAGGGAAGGTGGGCAATATAGTTTTTTAGAAGAGTGTAGAGAGTAGAAGAGTTCTACTTCTTTAGCACCAGTAGAGAAGACCCCGGGGGATGTCTCTGTAGCTGTTTTTATAGATATGGCACTTTTTAAATTTTACTTCAATTAAGTCTGCACTTTACTGTCAAAGAAGCAGTGTCTATGCAGTGACTCCTCAAGGGTGGTAGGGCTCTGATTTTCTGGTTATTCAAGGCATTGTTTGTCAGTGAGTACCCAGTCCCAGTGCAACTTTCCTTCTGCTATTACTTTATTTTCTTTCATATTTTATGCCCCCTTCTCACTGAAACTAGCTCCCACCTGAATCCTCTAGCAATCTCCCCCAGTCCCCATCTACCTGATGTTCACCAGCCTGCATGACATCTAAGTTAACACTCTGGGTGAGGTGTGGAATTGTAAGGGATGTTTCCCCCCTCCCAGAGTGCCACAAGCTGGGCAGTGGACAAGGTAGCAGGGCCATCCCAGATATGCTAGGGTCCCTGAAAGCTGGTGCTGGTACAATTTTCCACCTTCTGGGAAGCGTAATACCCACTTGAACCCTGAAGGTTAATGGCACGCAAGGATGATCAATGCACATGTGGGTTTCCCACCAGTATCTTCCCCCTCCTACTTGGAGCCATCAGCTAGACTGCCACCTGGGGTCACCCAGGTGGCAGTACTGCAGTGAGGACAACAGCACTCCCTCACCAGAGGGGGAGGAGCGTGTCCTCTGAGGATGCTCAATCCTCCTCCTCCCTCTAGCCCTCCCTGATGACCCTGGACCATGGAATCATGACTGCTAACCCTACTGCTGTGCCGGTGAGCCAGCTGTCTGCTACTACTTTTTAAGGACTGTATTCAAAGCAAAACAAAATGTATTAATTTATACAACAAATGTTATGTTCTTAGAATCTGCACAGCTGTAAAGATACTGAGCCCAATTCCCAGTCACAAAAGGTGGAGGCAAAAATTCTATCAACCCGTTTTGCCCCCAGCCTTTTGCACAAACCTAAAACCTGGCTAGAGCTGTGGGGGAGCAGTCACCCCTGTCACTATGTAAATTAGTATTCCAGATGTCATCAGGCACAAATGGGATTTGTGTCCATTAACATATATGACAATAACTCTCACTGAGATGCAGCATGACATGGCACCAGTTGCATGGAGAATGGGTACCCAGAGGTTCTCGCCCTTTCCTGGCCCCACCTTACCTCAGGTGCCCCAGCAGGCAAGTTTAAAAAGGGTTAATGTCTCAGTGACCACACTCTCTGGTAGTCAAGTGTACCACCACATGCTTCCAAAGATACAAATGCTTCATTGGTACCCCTATCACTAACTCCAGTCTGACAGTGAAGCCGATCTTCTGCAATGTCTCCCCGAAGACCTTTCCACTGCTCTATTAACTTCCAGTTATAGCACTATGACTCCCCCCACCCCATCTTTACCTCTGGTACCTCTGACCTGTAATCCTTCTACAGACAGGCAAATAGTCACAGGAGGCTGTGATTGACTTTGTGTAGGCTATTGGTGTTTGTGAACAGCCCAGCGAGTGATTTGCATGGCAGCCTACGCCATTGTAGAAGCACTTTTGTTAACATGCAGAAAAGGTCTGTGACCCCCACCACCACTACTACCACCATTGAGCATACAATCCAAAGATACTAGCGTATACCAACCCTCCCACACACACACACAACATAACATATTTAAACTTTTCACTGCCAGAATTGGCTATATTTACTTTGAGTTCCATGCGAGGAGTGGGTCGTCTTAGTTTCAGACTGGAATTCCATTTTGAGTAAGCTAAATCACCAACAACAAGGTGGGACCCTTCAATTTAGTCCGTAACTTTTCAGTGCCTCAGTGGCTAATGTGTCTAATTGACTCCTTTTATACATTGTGCTCCCATCAAGGATTTTATGCAGGTGTTTCAAAGGGAGCATGCTAAGAAGGAGCACCACAGACTCCAAAAACTCAAACAAATCCAAGATTAGCATGCCCATTGAGTATAGCTTGATGGGGCTGCAAAGTCACAAGTGGCACTAAGTGGTCACAGCGACCACTTAGCACCACCAATAGAAAGTGAATAGTGTTTTGATCCACTACAATATATATATATATATATATAGAGAGAGAGAGAGAGAGATATATATATATATGCATAAGGAAATTAAGAAAGCTAAATGTTTTTATTAAGTTGATGACATAGCTAACATATTATTTGTTATTCTTTTTAACCCCCTTTTTCCCCAGTGAACCCCCATTCCCCACCCAGATGTTGGGTGCCACCCTGGCTTCACTTTCTTCTGGCTGGGAGGCAGCCAAGCCACTGCCTTCACAGATGACACCAATGCCACTCTGTGTTCAGTAGCAGGGGTACATAAATGCCAGGCATTCCACGTCATCGCTCACCAGGAGCCTGGCATCTCGACTGCAACGAGCCCAGACAGCCTCCATTACTAACAGTGTTTTCAGAAAAATAATTGCCCAGAGTCTCTAGGGTCAGATCACTATTTTAGCAGTTCTTGATTGTTTTTTCTGTATATGCTTCTACTTATTCCCTGTGCATTGTGTACAATGTATTCAAATTTGCAGTCTAAACAAATTGCATGTGCAAATGTTATATATCTGGCTGATGATCTTTAATTTTTACTACAATTCTTTCCCAGTTTTAAAAATGCAAATGAAATCCCATAAATTCCCAGCACATTACATTGCTAACATAAATCAAGTTTAATAACATCTTATGATATGCTTCAAATAATTAAATACATCCACACTTGGAACATCCAGTTATTTTACTAGAAGAACTATAAAGTTTACCTTGTGCAATAGCAATTCTTCTAGCTTTAGAGACCTGATGCATAGCACTTTTAGGGGTGCAGAAAGGTATTGTGGACCATTAGTTACTGCTTCCAGTAACTCCCATAATTACCAGTAGAAGCAATAGCTTCTGGCTCACAGCTCATGCTACAAGTTCAAGTAGCTTTCCAATTACACAAGGATATACCTTGAGCCAAACTGGCCTTCATATTTCTTATTTATTCACAATGGAACTGAAGTAACAGCTGGAATTCTGTCTCTAGCCTTTTGCCAGTGTGCCCTGAACCAATATAGAAACATAGACTTTGATGGCAAATAAGGACTGCTTGGCCCACCTAGTCTGCCCATTTCCCTACCTAATGGATAAGCTGCAGATCCTGGTTAACTAATAGCCTACTTCCTCCTACCCCCCACTAGAATTGCCTTATGTCTTTCCCATGCATTCTTGAATTCCCCCCCTGTTTTTGACTCCACAACCTCCTCAGAAAGGCCGTTTCATGCATCCACAACCTCTCTGTGAAAAAATACTTCCTCACATTACCTCTGAGCCGTCCCCTCTATCTTAAAATTGTGCCCCATGTTCCCCACTCCTTCCTTTCCTCAAGGGTATACATATTAAGCTCGTTTAGTCTCTCTTCGTATGGCTTCTGGTGCAGACCCTGCACCATTTTAGTTGCCCTCCTCTGGACAGCCTCCATCCTGTCTATTTCCTTGCAGATGTAACCAACCCCCACCAGCCCCCTTGTCTAACTAGCAGGGCTGCTCCTCTCACCACATGGCACCAAAGACAGGGATGGGGGATGTCACTACAAGCAGTTTACAGTAAACATTATTCTGAGCCTGCCATACACAGACAGGCAAACCAAGTGTGGCAACTACCTGGCACACACCTGGTGGGACCATTTACCATGGCCATCAACCTAGGTCCCTGGGAGAAAACATTTGCTCACAATTATGCTAGGTTTGTATTTCTGGTCAGGGGCACCCAAGTAAATCCAGACACAGTGGAAGCAATAACAGTACTGTCCAAACCAGGTTGAGATTCTAGAGTGTGGCTTTTATTCACATACACAGAGAATAATCACAAAGCAAAGATGGACCCCCACAGGGCTACTCCTACTGGTTATGCAGATTACTGAGGTACAGAGAACACACACAGCGAACCCTCAGGTTCTGACTTGAACAGCAAACTCTCTGGTTCTGAATTACACAGTGAACTCTCTGGTTCTGAATTAGGAGGTTGGCAAACAAGGCCAGAACTGGTACATTTCCTCTTGACTAGGCACACATGGCCAGTACTAGGACACTTTCCCATATTTCATGAGGAATTACTGGTGCACCCTCGACCACCAAAGAGCACATACAGGCTGACAGAGAATCCAACCCACGTCTAGGTAAACTATTTTCTTCAGGCACTGGCCAAATCCACTGAATGAAAACACACAGGTGCCCAAACTGAACCCAGAGAGGTGAACTGGTTGATCGAGATGGGGTGGGGTCTCCCACCTTTTGCTTCCAACTTTATACTCTGCCATTCATTTGGTTAATATCCAGCAAACCTGCTCTGATTGGCCAGGACTTTTCCCCTGCTTCTGCCACCTGGCACTTTTTACAAATAGATTTTAGATAGAATTAAGCACATTTCAAGTGTCTAATAGAAGTTTTTTAACTGTATTAGCTGGATTGTAATTTCTACTAGTGTTTTAAAGCGCTTACACCTCTTCTGTTTCAGTGCTCCTCCTGCACCCCTCCCCCCCATCCAAGCACTCTGTCTTGGCGCCGAAAATTTAACTCTCCTTTGTCTTGCTAAACTGCTCAAATCTAAACCCATCCTACCTCTATGCTATTTAAGCCCTGCTCTTTTTTCTTCTCTCCAGCTGCCTGCCCTTGAAAAGGGCTGCTTCAGCTCCCCACGGTCGGCCGGCACCCAGCCAGCCACTGACCGAGACCAGGGCGCCCAGCCTGCAGCTCTCCTTGGAAGTGCAGGACAGCGCAGCCAATGAGCACGGCGCTCCAGCAAACCCACTCTGATTGGCTAGGACTTTTCTCCTGCTTCTGCCACCTGGCACTTTTTACAAATAGATTTTAGATAGAACTAAGCACATTTCAAGTGTCTAATAGAAGTCTTTTTTTTTTTTTTTGCTAGTGGCTAGTTTTCCATTAGCAGGTTATACAGACCTGCCACTAGAGGGATTCTTGGTCTTTCATAAAAAAAAAAAAAGTATACCCTCTGAAAAACACAGTCCCTGGCTGCTTGGCCTTTCTGGCTGTATCCTCACTTCACACACTGATCCAGCTACTGCTCTTCCGCCCCCTTCTCCTAGCCCCACCAGCCTGTCTTAACCCCTTCCCTCCGCCTACCCCGAATCCTACCTTAATCATGTGCCTCCACCATTCTCTACCCCCTATTCTATTTCTTCTTGCCTGTCTTCCTCCCCTACTGCATGCCCCAAAAGCCTGCTTTCCCTCCCTCCCCCACAGCTTCCACATTCCTACATCCTTCCTCCAGTTAGGCACGCTGCACACTGGTCATTGCCCCTTGCCCAGGGTACATTCTACCACCATGAAACTGTCCTACACCCACACTGGTCCTAGCCTTCCACTCTGGTCCCCCCTGTCTACACTTACCCTAACCCACTATCGTCGATGCTCGGCAATTTCCCGAGATGCTTGCAGGTGAAAGCATTCCCTTAAAGAAATATGCCGCAGCTCCTTGAGGCTAGACCTCCTCCTCCTAATGCTGTCAGGCATTGTGCACCCAAACCTGACCCATTCTGCTCTGAAGCCATTAATCTGAACAAGCCTTCGGGTGCCCTCTCATTCATATCAATCAACATCTGTAGCCTCCTTCCTAAAATGGATGCCCTACAGGCCTTCACCAGCCAGCACAGCCCTGACATCCTGGCAGTTGTCGAAACTTGGCTCATGCCATCAGTACCGGACCATGCAATCAGCCTTCCTGGCTACAACGTCTTTAGGCTGGATCGCCTCTCCAAAAGAGGTGGGGGCTGCACTCTCTACCTAAAAGACTCCATACAGGGGCACCACATCATTACCTCACTCCAACCCACAACTGCTCAGATACTGCCATTGAGAATCCTCCTCAGAGCCCAAAACAAAACCCCTCACTGTTGCCACCATCTACATCCCTCCCAAAGAACAGGGAACCGGTCTAGCAACTGTTCTTGACTTTGTAAAGTCACTCCCACCAGACACTGAATCCATCCTCCTAGGTGACTTCAACATCAACTGGCCTGCGGCCGATGCTGGTGCACACAGGGATACCATTGCTGTGGCGAACCTCACACAAATGGTTGACTTACCAAACAGGAAAAATTACAGGACCGGCACCAGCACACTCTTGGACTGGATCCTTACCTGTCACCCATCGCAGATATCTAACACTAATGTCCTCCCTGACTCTCTCAGCGACCACTCCCCTGTTAGCTGAACCTGGTCAAATAAATTCATCAAACAACCACCAAAAACTGTCACCAGCAGGGTTCTACCCAGTGGTCACCTTCCTCGACTCAAATCCCACCTCCTCCATCAAGACTCTACTCTATCCCAACTATCCCACTCTATCCCAACTGTGACTCCTCCTTATTCTAACTGTTAGCCTTACAACTTGCTGCCTGGAGCAATGAATTCACACTGCACTTCTTCCTACTGACTGCAATGTTTAATACTGTATTGTAATACCTGTTTTTGGTATTGTTGTCTTACAATGTCCCTGTGTTCTGGTCACTTTATGTTAACTCTTCACTACTATTTGCCTGATGAAATCTGATGCTTGTAAAGTCCCTGTTGTGCTAATTCTATGTAATGTAATCCTCCACTTGTATTTGCCTGATGTTCATGTATGTACCTTGTAATGTACCTTGTAATCTACCGGGTCGCACCTGAAAATAGGCACTTGGCTGTCTAGTGTGCTTACCCGGTTAACAAAAGCAAATCAATAAATAAATAAGACTGGTCCTCTATCTTCAATGTAACCAACATAAACACTGCCCTTGACCACTTCATAAACATCTTCACTGTGGCCTGTGACACGTAAGTCACTCAGTAACCCTTGGCTCACAGGTGATCTCCTCAGGATGCTAAAAACAAGAGACCACCTATGGGAGCTGGCCAGAAACACTCTGGAAGGCAAAACGACATCCAAAACTACAAACGTGCCCACAATGACTGCACCAAAACCATCCGGCAAATGAAGTCCGCCTACTATAAGCATGCCCTCACAAACTCCTGGGGCAAAGGTCGGGAATTCTGGAAGAACATAAAGGAACTCACTGGGAAATCCACCCAAAAACCCATCAATACTGAACATCAACGGAACCACAACCTCAACCCAAAACCATTGGGATACCTTTAACAAAGCCTTTACCGACCTCAGCTGTCCCTACCCAGGACTACTTCAAAGATGGTGAAGCCCCTCTGTCCACAATGAACACTACTCCCACCAGCTCCCCCCGCTTCTACTTCAAAGCAGTCAAGGCTCACCAAGTACACAAATATGTAACCAAAGCCCTTGGTAAATCAAGATTCAGTAATGACTCCCTTTATCTCAAAATCCTGTCTATCACACTTGATGAAGTGCTTAGTCCTCTGACCAGAATTTTCAACCTCTCCCTCAGCCTTAGCCAGTTCCCGGACAGATGGAAATCTGCCACTGTCACCCAATCCATAAAAGTGGTGACAAAACTGCTCACAATAACTACAGACCTATCTCCCTACTACCCCCACTCTCCAAGGCACTAGAACGCATCGTCTCGGATCAGCTCACAGAATACCTGGATACGTACAACATCCTGTGCAAGCAACAACACGGGTTCCACAAAGGTCACAGCACCTCCACAGACCTACTTGAATTCACCAGCGCAATCCACAATGCACTTGACTCCTGTGAACTACTAGGCTCAATCTATATTGACTTAACTAAAGCCTTCGACACCGTCAATCACCGCCTCCTGCTTGTCCAGCTTCAGAACACTGGGCTGTCAACCAACTCCATTGGCTGGTTTAAGAGCTACTTTGAAGAACGGTCCCAAACAGTAAGAATTGCTGATACACTCTCGGACCCTAGACTAGTCCGCTTGGGAGTCCCCCAGGGCTCCATTCTGGGACCCTCCTCTTCAGCCTATTCTAAAACTCACTACCGGACAGCTGCCCAAAACAAATAATTCTCTACGCCAACGATGCTGTGATCCTCACCTTGGACCCTGATCCAATCCAATTACAAAATAAACTTCAGCAGGCCTTCTCCTCCATCGAATCCTGGTTTCTAAATTATAAACTGCTTCTCAATCAGAAAAAAAACAAGTCTATGGTCTTCTGCAGCCCCACAACAAAACAAACAACTCCACCTCTCCATTGCAACCAAACAAGGAGCCATCCTAGAGCAAACACAATCGTCAAGTACCTCAGCATCACCCTTGATCCCCCACCTCTCATACGCTGTCCATATCAGCAATATTACAAAGTCTGCAATGCGAGGTTAGGCATATTATTCCGGCACAGGAAACACCTAACCCCAGAAGCACTGGCAGTGATCGTCCAAAGCTCCATCGTCAGCATCATAGACTATGGTCTTATCATATATGGGTCTGCAACTACCTCTGCTCTCAAACGTATCGCAACCTCCCTGAATAAGGCCTGTCGTCTCATCACTGGCTCACATTGCCGTACCCACACATGTGACCTTTATTCCCAATCTGGATGGCTTCAACTGGACAAATGCATAAAATACCAAACCTGCATCACGGCCAAGAAAATTATAATGATTCTGGCCCCACCTGGTGTCTGTGCCCTCCTTAAGCCTAGACATAGGAATATCACTACAAGGAGATCCAATTCCCATCTACTACATATTCCACGATGTCGCACGACCCAAGGACAAAGATCATTTGCCTATCGGGCATCCAACTGGCTCAGCTCTTTGGCAGCGACAATAGCAACCGCTCCAACACTCGGCCTCTTCAGTCCGTTGCTACCACTGCTTGTATCCTACATTGCCCATCTTAACATTTCCACCATTCAGCTGCAAATGCCCCAGCACCCAGCACTATAACTCAGTCTTTGCACCCCTAGCATCTTACCTGTCATATTCCATTGACAAGGCCCCTGGCTGCACTGTCTCCCACCTCGCCCACCTCCCCCGTGATTCCACTCCTGCCCCCGCCCCAACCACCTCCTGCACTCCCCTTACCTCCTGCACCTCCTCCCCTCAATCTCCTACCCTCACTTCCCCACCACCCTTCCCTTGTCTTGCTCATAGCTCAAGTCTTTGTACTGGTCATTACATGTCTGTAAGTCGATGACTATGTGTTTGTAACTAAAAATGATGACTGTTGCACTCGCTGACGTGGAACCTTTGTAAAAGAGCCTCGGCTCAAAGGTATTGTAATCCTAGATTGAAATAAATAAAAAAAATTAAAAATTACAAATAATAACACCTGCCCAGAAAACTTGTAGATGCTATCTTGAAATGTTTTTCACACTTAACATACTACATTATACACCTCTGAAATGTCAGAAAGTTCAAAGTTCTGTAATTGGCATTGTCTCTTCACTAGACCCCAACTTTAGCAAACACTTTTAAACAGAAAAAACAGTCTAGGTGACAGGATCCCTTTAACAGAGACAATTCACCACAAGGAATGCAGGTGCCCCAGGGATCTTCCAAACAAAAGTCACAGGTACTCACAGAGCAGTTGAATCTCAGGCAGCTTCAACACAGTCCAGACTGGACCAGGGGATTACCCCTGAATCATGGAATCCACCCCATCCCTCCTGGGATGGGGCAATGTGAAAACCACTTGGCTTGGTTTCCACCACTTCACCACTAGGCTGTACTGGCTCACTCTAGGGTGAGAAACAAACAAAAACACTACTGGTAGCTCTCTGTCAGAGCTAAAACTGGGAAGCTGCTGCGGGCTGCAGCCTCCTCCTGCAACTCCACTCTACAGACTCTCACTCTAACTGAACATTCTAATTCTAACTCCCTGCAGCTAGCTCGAAGGTGGCTTATGCTGTGGTGACAGTTCCATGATTACATCATCCTCCAGCTCAGCTGAGACTGAAACCAGAGAATGACAGTGTGAAATCCATTTAACTGGCATTTCACTATCTGCCTCTCCCTGCCTGCCACTGATTCTAATGGGATTCTAGTAACCCCTGGGAACAAGGGGGTTACACAGAGACAGGGTCTCCAGAACTACTCACAATACTGCAGATGGGGTCTCACCAGCTGTCTACACAGAGAGACAACTTCCTGTTTTCTACTGGTGATGCCTCTCCCGATGCATCCCAGTATCCTCCAGCCCTCCTTACTGCCTTCTCACACTGCTTGCCCACCATTAGGTTATGTGATATGACTACCCCCAGGTCCCTTTCCATTTTTGCTGTTGTTGGTATCTCACCCCCATTGTGTACTCTTCCCCTGGATTTTTGTTTCCCAGGTACATTACTTTGCACTTCTTTGTGTTGAATCTAAGCTGCCATACAATTGACCATTCCTCCAACCTTGCCAAGTCCCTTCTCATCCTTTCCACCCCACCTTGTGTATCAACCCTGTTGCAGATCTTTGTGTTGTCTGCAAAGAGACATACTTTTCCTTCCAGTCCCTCCACAATGTCACTTATAAAGACATTAAAGAGAACCAGTCCCAGTACTGAACCCTGCGGTGCCCCGCTAGTAACCCCCCTTTCTTCAGAGTGGACTCCATTTACTATTACCCTCTGTGTCCTGTTGTCCAGCCAATGTTTTACGCAAGCTACCACCTTGGGAACCACTACAAGACTGGCTAGCTTGTTCATTAATCTTTTGTGTGGGACTGTGTCAAATACCTTGCTAAAGTCTAGGTAAGCCATGTCCACAGCCCCTCCCTGGTCTACTATTTTGGTCACCCAGTCAAAGAAATCTATTAGATCCGTCTGACACAACCTTCCCACTGTGAGTCCATGCTGCCTTGGGTCCTGTGCCCCACTGGCCTCTAGGTACTCAACAATTCTTTCCTTCAGAAGTGATTCCATCATTTTACCTACCACTGAGGTCAAACTAACAGGTCTGTGGTTTCCTGTCTCTGCCTTGCTCCCACTTTTGTGAAGTGGAATCATATCCACCCTCCTCCATATGGGTTTTCTCATTTAATTCAAAAGGCAGTGAAGTCACTGTGCCCTCTCTGCTGTTTCCTTTTTAATGGAACTTCTTTCTCATGCTCAAGCTTCAGGAATGGTATGATTGAGGACATTCCCATGGGAGGTATGGGTTTTCAGACCTCCAAACTAACCTCTGTCTTCCTTCCAATGTCACTGTTATATTTCTTTGTGAGGAGAAAGAGTTAGTAGCATTTAATCCCTAAAAAGTACATTGCCACCTGCTGTTATCACAGCTCTATCAAACAGAGATGAGTAAAGTAGGGCATGCACGCCTGGAAAATCTCTGCATCTTTCTGGTGTCCTGGGTTCATTAACTAGCATGGAAGAAGACTAAGGGACCCAAGCCACAAAGACATTTTGCATCTTCCTGCTGGTTTCTGAGTTTCATTTAAATAGGAAGGTGTGAACTCACAGGCCCTGAAGATGGTAACAAAAACACAAAAAATCAAAGGAGTAGTGTGCACACTCAGACACAATTAAAGTGCATATACATTTACTGAAATAGCACACAACAAAGATATATATGTAGTAAAATATTAACACTGACCACAGCAAAGAACAGGCTGACCTACTGCCTCCACATTTTGCCTTACTCTAAGGCTTTAGCTGGAGAGTCTGGTAGATGGCCAGTCTTTGCTGTGGTCAGTATCAATCTCTTTACTATTTCTATCTCTGCTGTGTGTTATTTCAATAAATGTATGTTTACTCTGTTGGGCCGGAGTGCACACCTTAATTGATTCTTCTGGGATTTGGAGCCAGCTGGCTCCATTTTTAGGCTGCACCACTTTGAACATGTGCTGCATACTATCTCTCAGCTTGTGCCTGAAGAAAGTAACTTCAGTTTTCCAAAGATATCCATTGCACCTTCAGAGCATGAATTGCACAACTTTTAAAATGGTACACCTTTTCTGTGCATGTGTCTAGCTCCAATCCAATAATCAACTTAACTACTGGATCCAAATGGACACAGTGACATCACAAATCCTAGTTTACAGTAGAAGTACTTTAGTTGAGTCTCAAAACAGTATGTAGACTGTGTAAAACTGGAAAGGAAAAAATATTACATTTGTTATACTGTCTGAGACTAGTGAACAGTCCTTCACCAAATAAAGAGATATTTGGGAGTATCATGAATGAAACTTTAAAAAAACATACTGTATAATCAAACTTTTATTTCTTAGAAGTTTACTGCCTGCATGCTATTTTGACACCAGCAAAATATTTTTGCTAAAATATAGGAATTTTGTATGCATCTGTGTCAGTATACAAATGAGTCTCTGTGTGATTGTGTGTGCCAGTGTTGCATGCTGACAGAGAGCATAATGACTCTAACAAAGTCATACTAACTTTGTAGATGTGTGGGCTGTATAAAAAGTGATACTAACTGACCTTGTGGCACTAAGCGATGGGTGTTCGCTTGGCATGCTGGTAACCTGGGTTCGCACCCTGAGCCCAGGTGCCAGGAGCAGAGGCCAGCAGGGAGGGAGTTCAGAGCGTCCAATGGATGCTTCCCTCTCGGGTGGTGGGTGGAGTAGCACCGCTCTCTAGCAGCTCTTGGTGGGGGCTTGTGGTGAAGTCCTTGATGGTGTGGGTGACCATATGCCACTGGACAGCTCCACCCCAGGTCGCTGTAGCCGTGCATTCCTACGTGGGAGGTGGGCAGGACAGAAAATGGAAAAATGGCCTTCTCCAGCTCTGCCGGATGATGGCCTCTATCTACCACCATGCCACAGTCCTCATAGTGCATCACTTCTGTCTGCACACCACACATTCCAGGCAGACAGTGTTTAGACTTCTCCTCTTCGCCATTCTCCTCTCTGGCAGGGTAGGGGGTCCCTTCTGCTAGGGTTAGAGCCAGAAGCCTCCGGACATCAGTGCAAGTGGGATCTAGTGATGGGTGCTGGCACCGGGGATGCAGCTGGTGGGCAAGTAGAGGGACTTGTATGGCCCAAGTGAGTGGCAGGGTGGGGGCCTGGAGTAGGCAGAAAATAGATAAGACAAAAAAAATGATACTTTGGCTATCGGCCTCTATTTTAAATGTGTCAAAATATAAGAATATCAGAGTGGTATTGAGCTTCTACTGGGGTTCAGACAGGTATAGCAAAACACAAACATATTCCCAGTCTGATCTGCTAATATATGGGCCAACACTGACCAGTAAGCATGTTTTGTCAGTATTGTGAGAATCCAGATGTTCTACTTTTTGGTTAAATGTCATCTAACGTTCATATTTTCTGTATAATGGCAGGTAACTCACTCTCTGCAATACTGGATGGGAAAGCAAGACTAACATTCCTAACCAGAGAAGAGGATTACATCATCACTATGCCATATGCCCACTGTAAAGGTAAATGATATAGAGGGTTTTTGTCTGCATTGATTTAAATTACAAGTCTTAACCAGTTCCAGGGAAGTCTCTCAGTACAAAGAGCAGTCCTTAGGTCCCTGCAAAAACGAATTTACTGGTAACTTAACATTAATTTTGTGACCACTTTCTTTCCTTATACCAGCTCGTGTCTTCTTTCCCAAACATTTCTACACACTATCACAGTGACATAGGCAGTATTCTATTTGTAAAAAAAAAATAATAACAAGGAGAACCCTTAAAAGAGTAAAAAGAACATATCTATAATGAACACGTAAGAAAATATTTTAACAAGGGGAACTCAATGACTTCATTTTCTCAACAAGGGCAAATCCATCCCACCCCACCCTCGTTTTCCTCAAATGTGTTTCTAAATATTAGCTGCATCACTGAGGTTGCAACATAGACTTCACCTACTGTATAATAGTATTAGTAAGACTCTGCCAGTCTACATGTCAGCAAGGTGACATTTCGCCCTCTTTGATTTTCTCCCTGGAGGCAGATACTACAGACCCTGCTACAGTTTGCCTGGCATGCTGTGGCCCAGAAAAGCAACTCTTTGCTATGGCAGTAATGTTCAGTTTAAATATCATCACTTGAATTGGAGGTGTAACTAGAAAAACATAATTTATTCACACAATCCCTGTACCCCCAACCCCACACCCTGGTTGTATACATCGCTATGTTGTCCCAGAGTTGTACGCCTAATACTGTTATTCGTCAAAGTAGTAGAATAAGTACATATTAGCACTGTGTTTAGGTTTAATAGAACACAAAAAAAAAATCATGATGCCACCAGGTGGAGACAGTGGTAGTGACCTCAATCCTTCTTGTTGTCGCTAAAAAATCCACTTGAATGTTTTCCTGCTCCCATAACAGGAATTCAGCTCACAAGCCCTGGATGCAGAGGCCTCAGAATGGCTGCCTACTGGATAGAAGCACTTTACCTGACAGTTTAAAACTCACTTAAAGAGCTTCTGACTTCATAGAGAAAACTTAACAAAATATCGGGTGGTATTTTCAAAAGTCATAAAATGAGCAAAGTTCCTATTTACATTAACATCAGAGACTGTCCTGATATGTTTAGACCCTATTCTGTCTCGTTGAAACTATTTTCAAAAATTGAGCTTTCCTGCTGTTTTATGGTACTTTACATCCAGTTTTGGATAAAATAAAATGCTTGACATAGATTAATGAAAGACCAAGTTACACTGGCCCTGAAAATTGTGTCCGGGTACTTTTATATTTGAACTTTGCAAACCAGATATAACTAAGAATTTTTAAAATGGGACCTAGTTTTGCCCTAGCTTTGGAAATTGGACAAGAGATACTTTGGCTTCTACCCAAAGTAGTTCAATAGAAAACTGCATCCAGAAATAGGCTTTGAAAATCCCACCCATAACATTTAAACAAAATACAGCTTATAATGCAGATGTTCCTGTTGATTTCCTTCCCCCTTAGTCATCATAATTAAGCTCATTTGCACAAAAGCTGGATTCTCTGTCACTTGGTGTTCATCTGCTCTAGCTGCTTGTCTACGTGTGACATCATAATACTCACCTGCGATATACTCATTTCTACAACAACCCATTATGATGTTGCAGAAAAGTACTGTGATGTCAGTTGTAGGCAAGCAGCCAGAACAGATGAAGGCCAAGTGACAGAGAATACCGCTTTCATCAAATGTTCTTAGTAAGGAAGTACAAAAGGAAAGTTAGTACTGTATATGAAATATAAGCTAAATTGTGTATATGTACTGTTTTTTAATGAGAGATTAACACTAAAGAGAAATATTTGAAGATTATATGTCAGGCACAACTGAGCTCGGATTTCAAATATTCCTCTTCCCTTCATTTATTATTTTATAAATAATAACTGGCTTCCCCTTTTTCCCATAGGGAAACCGTGGCATAATTTGCTGTTATAAAGGAGTGTTTATAACGGCAAACATGTGCAGGTTTTCTCTTGCTTTGTGCATGCTCAGGGCAATAATCAGTCGAGACCGCCACCGCTCTGTCTCGCCCGACACAGAGCTGCCAGAAGAACTTGGCCGTAAGTTCTTTTCTTTTCTTTTTTTCCCCACATGCACTGGAACACATAAAGACCTGCTAAAAGGAAGAAAAAAACAGGTTTACAATATGGCAATCTCGGCACCGGACTAAAACGAAACCGAACAGAGGACACACTGGAAGCTCTTTATTTTACATAACTGCTGAGGTGAAAAAGGGAAACCTAGCAATTATATAAAATAAAATATGGGGTAGTGTGTTTAAACTCAAAGTTTACACACACTCTTGAGGTTAGATGATAACACAAACCTCTCGAGCTTCGCTCTCGGAGTTTATGAGCATCTAACCCCTCCGGCGTGTGTAAAATTCTCATTACACATACCACCCCATATATTATTCTATATATCATAACATCATTCTTAGTCAGTCAGGATTGTTTGTTTCTAAATCTTCCAGGTACTCTTATAGCAACAAGAGGTTTTCCAATGCAAACAGTTGTAAAATTATGAAGTTCTAAGTTCAGTTTGCATAGTCCATTTCCCACAGAAGGGATTCTCTAATATTCTGCAAAGTAAAACATATCAATTTTAAATTCAAATGCAGTTTTTCTTCTTTGTAGTTAATAATTTTTATTGAATATTTTCAACAAGACAAAAACAACATCACATTACCATTTATAAGCACATAATCACAATGCATATAGCATATGGTATGATAAGCAAACATCTTTAAAATTATTTATAACGTTTATATGTACAATTCCTGTGTCTTTTATGGTTGCAAGAGTTTCTTCTCAAGTCCTTTGTGTGCCCACTGTGCTCAGCTTTGCTTTACAGTTCTCTCACCCAAAGAACCTGAGACTGCACTCTTGTAAGAGGCACAGTTACTGTACATATAAACATTTGGAAGAGATCTGTGTTCCTTAGAACTCATTGGATCTTACTGCTTGTCTGTCCATTAAGTCATGACCCTCTGTAGCATTATAGTGATTTCCATGAGAACAGATTATCATACTATAAGTAGATGAATATAATTTCACCTAATTATCCACTTTTTTCTGGAAATGACCCAGTAATAAAGAAGAGAAAGAGAACAAGAGAATATATATCCACTGTAAGATGAACTGTCAGTGTCTACATTAGAGAGCAACTTCCTACTGTGGCCCACCCCAAACATATAATAACCCTTACCAGGCCAGAAGTGGATTGCAGCAGGCTTTTAAATGAATTGCTGCCTCTTTTTAATAAGTTCCAAATAGAGAACTGTGACTGCTTTAACAGGGTGCGGTGCAATGCATAAAGGACAGCCAGCCTTGAAACTCCGACTCCACAGCAACATGCAGCACTCACAGAGAAAGATGGCACATACAAACTAATTGCCAAAATGAAATATTTAAAGTGTACCAAAAGTAAAACCATACATAGAGTCCAAGGAGCCAGCGTTCACAGGATTCCAATACAAATAAAGCTGTATTCGTTACAGACAAGAAAAACAAATAGAACGCCCTTGTGAAAAACGGTCGCCCCCCCAGAGGAAGGCAGGAATAACCGAAGCACCAGGGAAACTACCACGGTACTGCCACAGTCTGAGCCAACAGTGTTTTTCACAACGACATTCTATTTGTATATCTTGTCTGGAACGAATACAGCTTTGTTTGTATTGGAATCCTGTGAACGCTGGCTCCTGGTCTTACTTTTGACACACATTAAATACTTCATTTTGGCAATTCATTTGTATGTGCCATCTTTTCTCTGTGAGTGCTGCATGTTGCTGTGGAGTCTGTATTTAATAAGGTAAGAGATCATATTTGGCTTCAAGGAGCTGACAGCCAAAATTCTGCCACTTCCCAATTGTCGAGACATGCCCCCCTCCCAGCTCATTCGATTTGTGATGTCAGTAAATGGAGAGTGCAGGCATGCTCCATAAAGTAGAACACAGATGGTTTTTAACGCTTTATATTATTCTTTAGAGTTTCTGGTTACAGTATATCAAATCAAGGCCACTGCTCGACTAACAAGGACTTTGTTAGTTAAGCAGTGGCCTTGTCTTGATATAATCAGAATTCTATAGTATAATAAAAAGCTGTTAAAAACTGTCCCTATTTTAATCTATGGAGTGCGCCCCTGTGCTCCCAATTTACTGACATCACAAAGCATGTGAGCAGGGGGTGGGGGGTGTCTCAACAATAGAGAAGTGGTAGCATTTGGGCTGTCGGCTCCATGGAGCCAGATACAATCTCTTGCTTTATTAAATACAGGCAGCAATTAAATAAAAAACATGTTGCAGTCCACTTGGGGCCAGGTAAGAGTTATTATATGTTTGGGGTGGGCTGTGCCAGGAATAGTAAGAAGCTGCTCTTTAAGTTCTCCATGAGTTGTCAGCAGCTCTGTAATAGTACAATTCTCAAGATTTTGCCGGAAACATAAATTGTGTGTGGAGAAGAGGTCTCTAAAAAAAGTGCCCTGAAAGGAACAATTATGTTAAAATGCATGGGTAAAGAAGGCTTTTTCTCTTCATTCACACACTGAAATATGTGATTCAAACTTAAATGTTTCCTTTTCACTAAGTTAAACTAAAACAGTCTTACATACAACAGGGCTTGTGGTTCCACAACTTCACAGGGATAATATTACAGTACAAGCATACAGCAGTTACCACCCAGTTTGCTGGACTAGCTCCACTAGTTAGTGTAAATAAAGCAGCACTACCATGTACATTGACAGTCATACCATCAGCTCCCAAAATGATCCACTGTCTTTTAATTCCCTTCAACTTGGCCACTGGACATTGAAGAGGATGTGTGCCGCAGCCACACAGGGAGGCAGCATGGTCTAGTGGCCACAAGCACATGCTTGGACTCCAGAAGAGTCAGACAGAGATTGCATCACAGACACTTGCTCACTGTGTGACCCTGAGCATTAACATACCAATGGTTTAGTTCACCCTGCTGAAAAAAAATGCAACACAACAGGACTTCACTGAAAACAAGACATTATGTCTCAGCAGGACTATCCTGACTGACTAAATTAATTGTAAACAAAATGCTTGCTATATTTTATCATTTCATAGTAGCATAGTAATAATAATAATACTGTTATTTATCAAACGCACTTCAAATATCAAAGCACTGTACAGATATAAAATCATAAAACTTTAAAACAAGCATTAAAATCCAATATACTCAAACCAATTAATTATTCTCAGTAATTCACAAAAGCAAGATTAAATAGGTGTGTTTTTAGTGCAATTTTGAAGCTCTCCACGGTCTGGCACTCTCAAACCTGACAAAGTAGAGAATTCCACAGGATAGGCACTACAAAGGCAAGTGAACAAGCACCAGATGTTTTCAGCTGCACCCTGGGAACCTCTAGCAATCCCTCATCAGCAGAACGAAGGGGGCGGAGGGGTGGTAGGGGCAAAGAATCTCTTGCAGGTAACTTGGAAACTGTCCATGTAGGGCTCTGTAGGTCAGCAAGATGACCTTAAAGGTGATCCGCCATTGCACTGGCAGCCAGTGCAGCACATGCAGCACAGGAGTAATATGACTAGATCAAGAAAGCCCAGTCAGTAACCTGGCTACCACATTCTGCACTAGCTGCAGATGAGGGATATCAACCCCCTGGTAGCCCTAGGTAGAGGGCATTACAGTAATCCAGGCAAGAGGTCACAAAGACATGGACCAGAGCTGGAAGGTCACCAGGCAGAACCAGGTGCCCAATTTGAGCAATATTCCTCAGATGGTAAAACGAGGTCTTGACCACAGATGACACCTGAGACTTCAAGGTCAGTCCCTCGTCAAGGATAATACCCAAACTACGCACCCATTCAGAGGTTGTCAGCTGGCAGTCACCCAGCACCAGACTAGATGCTCGCCCTGCCAAAGACCCCTCAACCCAGCAACCTGGGTCCACCACCAAAACCTCTGTCTTATCAGAATTCAGCTCCAGCCAGTTGGCACACATCCAGTCTTGGATCTCGGAGAGGCAGGAGTTAAATACCAGAGCACAACATCCTGGCCGGGTGCAAAGGACATGTACAGCTGAGTATCATCTGCATAGCAATGAAAACTCAGTCTGTACCACCTTATAATGTCCCTCAATGGCAACATGTACACCGTGAACAACATGGGGAAAAGCACTGAGCCCTGCAGAACCTCACATGGCAGGGAGAAAGTATCAGAGGAAAAAATCCCTGACACTATTCTCTGAAACCTGCCAGTGAGGAAAGAATGGAATCATCTGAGGACTGTACCAGACAGTCCACAGATCAGCCACAGGTGCTCCAGCAATACCCATGGTCCACGGTGTCAAATGCCACTGAGAGATCAAGGAGGACAAAGACAGTATAGCTCCTCCAATCTCTCACAACAAGAAGGTCACTGAGCACCCAAACAAGGGCAGTCTTGGCACTGTACCTTTTCCTGAAACCTGACTGGAAGGGATCATAGATGTCATGGATGGCAAGATGATCCTCCAGCTGCAGCAAAACCACCTAATCTAAATAACCTTATCCACAAAGGGAAGGTTAGAGATGGGCGTGTAGTTGGCAAGACAGTCTGGGTCGAGAGAAGATTTCTTAAGAAGGGGAATCACCACTGCCTCTATCAAAGAATCTGGAAATTTTCCAGTCTCTAATGAGCTCCAGACTATCTCCACCAGGACTGGGCTGATGACATCCACACACACCATAAGGAGGTGGGTCAGGCCCAGATCCAAACTACAGAAAGTGAGCCACATACTCTGGATGATCATCATGACATCCGAGATCACCACCTGGCCAAACGCTGACCAACCAGGCTGAGGTTCTACAACTTCCCACCGGTTACTGCAACCCCTCTTAGAGCATGCCGAACAGATCTCAGACCTGAAGCCAGCAACCTTATCTGCAAAGCTCAACCAGCAAACTCATCATATTTATCCTGTGACAACACTCATCACAGCTGCAGGCAGGCAGGCTGGATTGCACAGTCTGTCCACAGTGCAAAAGAGCTGAGCCGGTCGGTTCCATACAGCAGTGATCTCCCCGGACAGGAATTCTGCCTTCTTATGGGAGATCTCCAATTGATAATCTGCATAATGTGCCATCAATCTAAGTTTGTCGGCATCTAGGCCCAATTTCCACTAGCATCACTCTAGCCTTCGCCCCACTCTTCTCATCTCCCTCAAAGTCCCATCAAACCAAGGGGATCTAGGTCAAAGGGAGAGGGGGTGAACACGGACAGGAGCTATGGAATCCAGAGCCACCACCACGGCATTGTTGTAGGCCTGAAGTAGAACCTATGGACCATGCTTGCACTCATACATTCCGATAGGTCCAGCACCACCATTTAGGTCATCTGGGACCACATACCTCAATGGGCGGTACCAGACCATCTCCAAAGGGGAAGACCTATGGGGTGCCTGGAAACTGAACCTGATAGTGTGATGGTCAGACCATCCAACTGGTTCCACCACCACGTCAGCGCTTTCCATACCCAGTAGGAAGACCAGATCCAAAGAGTGACCCAAAACAGGGGTCGCAGAGGAAACAACCTGTGTGAAGCCCAACAGTACACATAGGTTGGTGGAAGTCCTGTACAAAGTGTGAAAATTCATCGTCGATCCAGTCATTGAAGTAGCCCAGCACCATCACTCTGGGTGCCTCCAACATCATGTTGATAACGAAGTCTGCAACTTCCTGCAAAAATTGCTTCCCATCACCAGGCGGACAGTAAATGAGAAGAATTTTGCACCCCACACCTGCGCCCAGGATACACTCAAAGTACCTGGTCTCACCCACCGGCACCTCTACCAGGTCCAGCTCCATTCTAAAACAGATGGCAACACGCCCTCCCCTAAGATCAAACCTCAGGCGATGTATCACTGAGAACCCAGCTGGTACTGCTGCCTCAAGAACTGGGCCAGCACTCATGTCCAGCCAGGTCTCGGTGATGCATGCCAGGTCCAGTGACTCAACAAGATTGGCATTCAGAGCCATCTAGTTTTTAATGGACTTGGCATTGCATAACATCGCCCAGGTAGGATGGAGTTCCAAGGCCACCCAAGGAACCTACCCACCTAATGTGGAGCCCTTGGGTATGGGTACTAGATGGGGGGACCCCTCTACAGTCTCCATTTTGCTCCAGGGCATCTTCTTGTCCACACAACCCCAATCCAGCCATTTTGTTCCTCTCCTCCCCATCGTCCGAGACCCCATCCTAATATATAGTATTATGTATGAGCTATCATACACAACAAGACTATGTTTCAATCAAGAGGTTACCTTGGTAACAAGAGGCCTCAAGAGCATAGCTCGAGAGGTCTCATTACTACAGAAACCTCGAGATTGAAACTGAACCTTGTTGTGTATGATAGCTCATATGCAGTGTTGTATAGTGCATAGGCACCATTTCTTTTTTTCAGCTTTCTTATACTAATTTTATAAGAAATGAGCAAAAGCATTACAGTTGCTGGAGCAAGGTTACATTGGCTCCCAAACACATATATTAGCTTCAGCAGTGTTAGTCCAACAACATGGGATACATCATATGGAGTGTTATCTGTAAAAAAGTAGTTAGAATTCAAAGAGGAGGCAGTATAGCTCAGTGGTTTAAGGATCTGAGCTGCAAACCTGGAGGCCTGGGTTTGAATCCCACAGCCCCCACTTGCATGCGGTGTGACCCTGAGCAAGTCATTTAACTTCCTTGTGCGCCCAGGTCGCACCTGTAAACAAGCTTTCAGCTTAGTGTGTTTTCCTGGTAAAAAAAAAAATAACAACATTTAGGCTGGCCAACCACATTAAACATGTGGGATTAAAATGTATTTAGGTGATACACTAAAGGTACTAAAAACTATGACCATACTGGTCATCATTATTCTCACTTAGTTAAACGTCATGTTAAGAGGTATTTTTATCTTCTCTTAGCGATACTTACTTTGCCAGTCAACACACCAGATGGATAAAATTCTAGTGACATCTTAGTTTACAACTAAAGAACAGTAAGCTTTAACTAAATCGTTCATTAATCTCCTGAAGAATAAAGACGGACCATGTGTTATGTTTCAAAAGCTAGCCAAAATGATAAATTGTGTCTGTTCGAATGTGACATAGAGGATTCTGCGAGCACTTGTTAACAACCCCCTTAGCAGGTACCTCGTGGCTGATACCATTTTAATATACGTGGCTAGGCTATGGCGTACTTCAATTAAACAATATGTACAGGAACAATGTGTCATCTGGAGGTGGGAAACCACTTAGTAAAGTATATACAGTATATTCTCCCCAGAGCCCAGGAACAGAATAGTACTTAGGATTATTAACATTGTTAAATACATAGTTATTGGTTTGGTTTCTCAGTCCCCCGATATACGACCTCCTGTTCAGTTTGAAACGAAAACAAAGAAGTTTACCCACAGTACGTTAGTTTGTTTCATCCTCTGACTCTGTTGGTAAGCCTTGGGCTTCCGAGGGTCTTTTTCAAAACCCAGTCCCATTGGCATCAGCTCTCTTCTGGGCCTCTTCTGTATCATTAAACTGGTAAGTTTTGTCTCCGTATGTAATGTGGAGTTGAGTAGGGGCCGTCAGCGAGTGAGCAACCCCCAAACCCTATAGTTGTTTCCTCAAGGGATCAGAAAACCTTTGGAGGGTACAAGTGGCATGCAAACAGTCAGGGAAAATTTTTATTTTGTGATCCTCCAGGGTAACCAGGAAGTTAACTCTTGCCCACTGTAGTATGATATCCTGAGCCATGATTCCCATGGTCACCAACATGATGGTTGTACATCCTTGTTGAGCTGTGCATGCCGGAAATTGATTCTGAACGCAAGTGTCAGTGATTCCATGTTATACTGGCAATTGAATGGCAAGTTGTTCTTTAGCCGTTGTTTATGATATGTTAACAGATTCTCCCCTTCTATGCCCTCCAGGATCCCCACCAATCTCAGGTTCATTGCCCAGGCTGCACTCTCCATTGTTTCCATCCTGGTCCTCAGGTTATTTATTTCTTGTGAGGATTTAACGAAGGCCACCTGGGTCCTCTGGGAATGCTTATCTGCTTCTCTGGTGATTTTAGTTGCCGACTCGATCGTCACGTCCTGTGCCCCAAGTGTTTCCAGGACCCACTCCACCTTGTGGTCCATTTCCCTGGCTGCATTTAAGACAGTTTCCCATGGTGGATAATCCTTCGTGCTGCTCGAGCCTACCAGTTGCTCTGGCACACCATGTGGAGGTAATGTAGGCTGTGGAGCTGTTTTTTGACTTGATCCTCCAGCCATTCCTTTCAGTCTCCCCATATTGAATTTAGGGTTGAAAGATTCCTCAGCACATAAGCTGTCGAGTTATACACATATTTTTCTGTTGATGTCGCTAAAAATAAAGGTTTTAATCCAATTTAGGCAGAGTGTAGTACAGAGCTATTCGGAAATCCTTCCTGTCACCAATGTGGCTCTCTAGCGCCCCCCCTTCCCCATATAGGCACCATTTCTGATAAAAAAATGAGTCCTTACTGTGCCATTTTTTTTCATTGGCGATCATTTGTAGGGCCAGCTCTCACCACTGTGGCCATTTCCTGAAGTTCGGAGAGTTCAGATCGCACATGTGCACAGACATTCTATGTTGCTATGCAGCACTAGTGATGTAGCTAGTGCAGCATAACAACATCATGATGCAGCCAGTGCAGCACAACAACATCGTGATGCAGCCAGTGCAGCACAACAACATCGTGATGAAGCCAGTGCAGCACAACATCATGAAGCAGTCAGTGCAGCACAACAACATCGTGACGCAGTCAGTGCAGCACAACAACATCATGAAGCAGTCAGTGCAGCACAACAACATCATGATGCAGCCAGTGCAGCACAACATCATGAGGCAGCCAGTGCAGCACAACATCATGATGCAGCCAGTGCAGCACAACAACATCATGATGCAGCCAGTGCAGCACAACAACATTGTGATACAGACAATGCAGCACAACATCATGAAGCAGTCAGTGCAGCACAACATCGTGATGCAGCCAGTGCAGCACAACATCATGAAGCAGTCCGTGCAGCACAACAACATCGTGATGCAGCCAGTGCAGCACAACATCATGAAGCAGTCCGTGCAGCACAACATCGTGATGCAGCCAGTGCAGCACAACATCATGAAGCAGTCCGTGCAGCACAACAACATCGTGATGCAGCCAGTGCAGCACAACATCATGAAGCAGTCAGTGCAGCACAACAACATCTTGACGCAGCCAGTGCAGAACAATAAGCGAATTCCGCTAACTGATTTCTATTGGCAATCACATTCGACCATACGCTATATTGTAATTTAACGTCCTAAGGCAATCTAGGTCCAACATGCCCAGTAGGGATGAATAAGTATGCTGTGCAAGCACATACTAATCTATAGAGATACCCTGCCCACTCCACTACCCAGGGCATCCTGTGATTCCCTTGGTAAGCAGAAGTATGTCAATACTTTACTTGAAGGGCTGCATTGGCTTCATGTCCACTGTCTCTGTACATAGGCTGTTCCATACTTTTACCACCCTTTGGAAGAAGTGCCACCTAACATTACCCCCTGAATATATCACCTCTGAGCTTCAGGAGATGCCTCCACACTCTGCCAAAGAACAGCAGATCAAACATCTCTGTCTGATCTTATCAGTCCCTAAGATCTCATCTGTTGATGGGGATAACTTCAGCCTGCTTCCAGATAGGGGTACATTCTCCAGTTTGACTGTAGAAGTTGGCAAGGTAGATCCTCAACAGTGATAGTGGCTCAGCTCTTAGTCTGAGAAGCAGCTACAGTCATCTAGATCACACTTCAGCATGTGAAAGACTGAGACCATGTCCTCTGTCAGCCAGCTTAATCTCACCAAAGGAGAACATGGCAAAGGGGAAATAGTCAGCACTAAGAGCCCCACATCCAAGCATGGGGCTGATCCCAATTTACATTTTTTGTGCAAAAACTCTTTTTTTACTTACTGTTCACTGCAGTATAGTAAATTGTACCCTGACATTTTCTGCAACTACATGATCTGATGTTTGCCAGTCCCGCCAAATACAGGCTTCTGTGACCATTCTTAGCCCAGGGAGCAAACAAAAGACCAGAGCTTATAAAAACTCTAATATGTACTGCAAGCTACAGAATCTCCCATTGCTGTAGCTCTCATCTGATGTCAGCTGCAGAGAATTCTGGGATGTGTAGTTACAGAAAATGTCAGCTTGCAAGTCAGCAGAATCAGCTTGACACGATCTATTATACTGTGGTAAACAGTAATTAAAAAAATGTTTTTGCACACAGACCCAGGCCTGGGTGTTGGGCTCTTGGTGCTGACTGGTTCCTTTAAGGTGCATCAGTCTCTCTTCATAGCTTTTGTCCTCATAACCCTGTTCCTTTTGTTGTCCCCATGTTGTACACCTTGACTGCCTCACTGTATCTCAGTATTAAGGAGCTCAAAACTATATCTAATACTCTAGGTGTGGCTTGAACAGGGCCTTGTAAAGTGACAGGATAACTTTTTTTGCCCTTCTGGTCATCCCACCCCCACCCACCCCTCAGCATTCTGCTGGGCATCTTAACATCAGTGAGCACTGTTTGTCATGATTAAGGCCTTCATCCATTATGACTCCCCATGTCCATTAGCCCTACATGGTGGGTAGGTCCTACAGTACCTCTGTTTTTCTTTTTCCAAGTGTACTATAGCATCATGCATTTGGCTACATGAAATCTAAGACTCAAGGAGCCTGACAAATTGCACTCATCAATTATGTGGTGGTAATCACTGCGACATCAGACCTCTCTTAGGTATGAATTGCAATCAAAGCAGTTTTATTTTCTAATATCACAGACAACAGCATAAACACAATAACATTCTATATAATCCTAGGATCCCTGAGTAGACTCAGTTGTGTATTTTTATAGCTACACACTGGTAATCTTTATATAGCCTTAATCCGTCCCTATTCCTCTAGGTCTAAGACAGTGTTCCGCCAAGAACCATTTTAATTAACACATGTGCACAGTTCTTTAGTAACAAATAATCTTTGCTAGCTTTAAACAGTACTGTATTGCATTTTATTCTTATGCATTCATATGGAACCTTGATTCTCAAAAGACACACATTAGGTAAGCACCTTAAAAGTCTTTTAAATATACTCAGCCAAAGTCCTTCTATCTTCTCTCCCTTCCATCCAGAGATTGGATTTTCCTTAGGAGGCTGGATGTGCTGTATCTTTCTTGGTTCCTTGGTTTGACGTCCTTCTTTTTTTCTTCTAAAGCTTTAATGTAAAATTAATCTGAACAAAGTTAATATATTGTTAGAGCTTTTAATGTGTTCTCCTTTCAAAGTCTTTTGCAGAGTTACAGAAATGGTAGTCTTAGAGTCAAAGAGTGAAGTGTAGCTGATGTCTCTTTTAGAGAAGAGGGAGTATAGCTGAGATACGAAGCAAGATCGGTATATGGCTGCTTGTCTCTCAGCACCCTTCTTTTATGCAGGGCTATTCCATTGCAGGTAACATGGTGTCTCCCTTTGGTTTAGCAACAAATACTTGCCAGTCTCTCATTGGCCTAACTAGATTTCCAGGAGGATATCCTTGTCTGATTGGAAGGTCTTGGAGTCTACGTCCTGAGGTTTTCTGACCACAGGACCTCAGTCAGCATATTCACACCACTATACACTTGACCTAACCACAAGACAGCAATTAATATATTCATGACCGCAGGACTTTACATTGTACATACTCAAGACAAGGTGCTCGGAAGTTCTGTAACTGTGGTTAGAAGGCTACGGTTTGTAGTAGCATATGGTCTTTGGTGACAGAGGGCTGTGGTTGTCTTTGAGGAACTTGTCCCTAGGGTGAACTGGCTTGAGTGTCTGGGGTGATTGCAATTTGTTATCTCAGTCCTGTGACAGGGTTAATGCTGAACTGTAGTTTTTAAAAATAAGTCGTGCAATGTTAGGCTGTCAGCACATTTCACTGGTTTAGGCCAAAGTATGTTCAGTTAACATTTATAATGATTCTGTTGAGCTGGAAGGCCTGAAAAAAATCTTTGAAACAGGTCTTTTTAATAGCTGTGTTCTCCAAGCACAGTCTCTCAACTGAGTCATGTCCTTGTATATGAATTAATATTTGGCAGAACTGTTTAACTGTAGAATGCTTTGAGATAAATCTTTCAGGACAGGCTCCTCAGAGCATGTCTATTACTGGTTAGGCTAAAGTATACACACCCTTACGTTCTGTCAGAATCCTCTGGCATGTAGCCTACATCCCCCCCCCTTTTGCGGGGCAATGACACCATATTGTCAGTGCATCACAAGAGGATGTGGCACTTAAAGATCTGTCAAAATGTAATGTGAGCTTATGAGAATCGTGGTTCCAACATTTTCAGATATTGAGATAAATATTCACTAAATCAATGTCTCAGACAAAATATTGATGTACTGTATATGTCTTTAACAAACTATCTATGATAAAGGTGAAGGTATACGTGAACTAAGCCAACATCTTAAAATACTGAGACATATACTTACTAAGCTATATCTAAGAGAAACCAGTATCATCCCTTCAATATATAGGATGATTACTACCAAACTATCTTAAAATCATCAATGCAAGTAAATGTTACAATACCCATGCAATAACATGGCTTATAGGGGTGCATGCAAGCATTGCCCACCATGTTTTAACTATGTATACTAAAATAAGCTCCTAATGATTTAAGCCTTGCCTAGGCAGTTTCTTAAGCGATGCCATAATTATCTTCCTGATGGAATATTTTATGTGTTCCCTGGTTTACCTAAATGTGAATCATGCAGATGATAGGGTTACGGGGTTTCCCTAAGGGTTCCATGTCGTCATATTTTTCCTCCTCATTTATCACAATTAAGGGTGGAGAGTTAGATTGGTTGTTAATAGACCTAGGCAGAGGAAGTGGTTGCATTTCCAGTCCTAGAGCATGGTTATATAAACCCTGAATTCTCACATGGTGAGCATGGAGTTGCTTACAA
Organism: Neoceratodus forsteri; assembly: GCA_016271365.2. NCBI lineage: Eukaryota > Metazoa > Chordata > Ceratodontiformes > Ceratodontidae > Neoceratodus > Neoceratodus forsteri. Next base: position 618,635,143 of record CM028133.1, read on the forward strand.
GTGGAATACAACATCCACAGGAAAGCAGGAACGAAGGTGATATGTAGGATACAAAGGAATACAATAATAAGAGGCCATTCTACTGGTATGCGAATCGATTCCTATCACCAGGGCTGAATTATTTATCAGAGATGACTAGGTCGGTTTCAGAGACAGTGATCTCATTTTCATGAAGGTCCTTGGCCATCAGCTAAAGAAAAATCATGACCTCGAAATGCAGAAATGGGAGTGATTTCTATTTCCTGGGAAATTGGATCAAGGAGATACAAAGTGATATGTCCAAAACGGATATGTGAACCTGTAGGAACAGAGATGAGTACTACCTTGCTGGGTAGAGAAAGTTAAGTAGTAGTACCCTGTCTGTTATAAGTAACAGTGACTTCAGAAAAAAATGTACGCTAACTAGCCATTGAGATCCTGCAATTTCAGTGTGGATCTTTTTAGCTTCACCTGCACAGGTCAAGATAACCTTACAGATTTCTGGGGTATTAGTGTTGCTAAGGCCACAGAGAACCTCAGCAATATCCTTTAGGAAAGGTTTATTGGGACAAAGCCAATGTTGTTCTTTAGTAGTTTGACACATTTGCAAGTTTGAGACTAAGTATAACCTTAGGCTGAGTTCATGGTATACCACTATAGGTGGAGTTTTAATCTTAACATAGGTATCTCCTTGCCTGGTACTCACATTAAGAATGGTCTTTATCCCGTAGACATTTTGTTGTTCTACCAGGGAAACATTTAATATAACGGCAAAGGTCATCTCAACTAAGTTCACATGAACAGGAATTGTGCTTCCAAGACCGTAAGCAATACTCACATGAAGTGGTTCTATTTTCTCTGAGGTGGCTACGCTCAAAATTTCTGTCATCAATTCTGGGGGAATTAAGTAGCGTGAAATTCTCCCTGCCATTAAATCTCCTATGCTACTATTTACTTCCCTCAGCAAATCTTGTGCGATTGCTCTGATTTGCTGAATAGTGGTGTAGTTTTCAGCTACAGTTTGAGCTAGGTTATGGAGTTTTTTGCATGGTATTATTGAGAAGGGTTGTATGGAGATTAATCATAACTACTGTATCTCCTACAGTTTTTCCTATGTCTGATAGAAGCTTTTGCTGTGTAGAGAATTGCGTCTTAATGTTACTCATATCTTTGCAAAGTTCCTTAACTGTATTTTTTATTTTAGAAATGTTAACAGAATTCATGGTGTTCATGCCTAATCTAAAAGCGGTTCCTAGTGCTCTTAAACCAGAAAAGAACAAAGTGGTGGCTCTATTCTAGTAGTGTCAGGGGGTTCAGGAAATACAATAACAATTTTTAACTGAAGTAGACTATTTTTCATATCACTTATAACATAAAGCATGTATTTTTGAAACCAATTTTGGGCCTTATCAAATAACCATATTGTTTTTATATGTTTTAACATCTCCCTGAGTCACATTGTATTGACTGACCTAAAGTTGCCCCCCCCATGCCATGTCAGAGAGGGATTGGGATTTGGTGCTGGTGTGTAGCTACTGGAATGGGAACTCCTAGGAGTGAAAGGAATGGCATTAGGGTTTGGTGCATGTTGTCTGAATGGAGCTTTGGGAGTAGATCTATGCATTTCTTCTCTTAACTGCCTGAGTTGCCATTTTAACTGTTCGATAGTGTGGCTGTTGGTATCCCTGGCTCTGCTAGGCTGTGATGGGTCATTCCACGTACCCAGAGGCTGTTTGGATACCTCTGCCCCCCTTCTGTGTGGGTTGTGGGGGCTACATGATCTAGGATTCCAATAGGGAGTCTCTTTCCCGGTTTGGGAATTTTTTATTATCCCTAGGAAGGCAGGAGGTAGTGTCCTGTCTAGTCTGGGGCCAGTTCTTTTCCTTCCATTTGAAGGGAGGCCTAGTCACTATTAAGGGCCAAAAGCTTATTTTGAAGTTCAGTGGTAGGTTTGTTATCTGGATCTGGCTTGACAGTTAAAAACATTCTTTGAACATGCTCTATAATGTCATTCATAGGGGTATCTGGTTCCACCCATGGCTGGACTAATGTCTTAACAGAGGGATGAAGGCCTTTTACAAAGGCTTCCTTCATATGGGGAAACAGATCTGGATCTGGATCTTTCTCTTCCCCTCCTGAGAAAAACATTCTGCTTAGGATTTTGTAGAAGTCTTTAGGACTCTGATTTTTCTGACACGTTTCTTTAAAAGCTGCTGTTGGGTTTCTGTAAGTTGTATATTCTTTGATTAAGACGAGACACATTTTATCAATCTGTTTTGATCTCAGGCTTCTGTCTTGTCATCCAGGCATGACCCCTGTGCTGCAACAGAAAACCTTAAAACCCACAACCGATCCTCGAGCCTATCAACCCCAAAGTATTTCAGTTAGGAGCAGATATCAATGATGAAATCCTACATTTCAGTACTAGTTTTTGGGATTGAACCCAACCCCTGTTGCCTTTATGACTCTGGTTAACTGTTTTGGGTCTGGTTGGTAAGGGATAACTGGAGTGGAAGTAGTAGGGCCAGGTAATGGCTGGCTTGCCACTGCGGGGTACTACTCTGGCTATTAGAGGCCTGTGGGCTATATGAAGGTTGCATCCCCCCCAAACTTTAAATCCTGAATTCCTTTAACCAAATCTTGGGCCCGGACTGCAAGGTCCTCTGCTACAGGCTTTGAGGGTGTATCTGGGACATGAAGTGGCAAGGGATCAGCTGGCTAAAGGGACCCTAGCTGTTGACCAATAGCATCAAGATACTTAGTAAATGCTTTATGAATTCTATTTCCTAGTGCGCCTCCTCCAACTGTTCCTCGGCTTCTGAGAAATTTCTGGGGCGGCTTTCATTTGTATTAAGGCTTCCCCTAATTTTTCCTGACCCTCATCTTTTTCTGCCTGAAGTCCAACAATTTCAGCTCTCATGGTTTTTATCTGTTGCAAGTCTAGGCACTGGAATAATTTGCTGTTTTAAATCCCCAGCCTCTTTTGTTAACCTTTGGTTTATCGCTTCTAGATTATGTCAGCTTCACTCACTTTAAGAAGTCCCTGATATCTGACTCTGTCTGAATCTAGTTCAAGTTCTAAGATTTGAAGTTTCATGGCCTAATCTTTTCTGCCTTGATCAAGCCAAAAACTAAGCTCTCCCTAAAGTGTGCAGCCTGCCCTGTGCTTCCTGGTGGCAAATCCTGTGCTACAGGTATAAGGCGTATCCTGTTAATATAGGATTTAATTGTTTCTTCTTTAATCTGGTTTTAGCCACATCAAACAGTTTAGTTAAATGGTCTCGAGTTCTGCACATTGCAGTTTATTATCTGGTATGCAGTCTAAGGGAATCTTTTGGTCAGAAATTGCTTCATGGTAAAATACAGTGCATCCCACTTAAACGCATACCTGATAAACGCATAGCCCACTTAAACGCATAAAATTTCCAAGCCCCGATTTTTTTTCCTATATTTGTTATGTTAAACAGATCTGTTAAAAGCATATAAGGAGCTCTTTGAAATGCATATTTTTATGTTGGCTCGCGCATGCACAACCAACATATTGCGGTAGTAGCAGATTTGGAGGCACGGTCACTGTTGGGTGAATGCAGGGCACACATCAGTAGGTGTGTCCCTCATTCCCCAATAAGCCTGCATGCTGGCGCCACACCATGCATACATAATGTGGTGAGCACATCTAAGGAAAGGTCCACTGCAATGCGAGCAAAGCTCATCATACGCAATGGACCTCCTGACGTGCTTTCCCCGGTGAGAAAAAAATGTAACATGGTGGCACAGTGCCTGCCATAATGCCAACTTTGGGGGTGCCCAGTCCCCCTGTCAGCATGCCCTGCCCCAATGTATGTGCCGATGGGGGAGCCACTCCCCCATCGGCATAATGCACCCCCATTTGTTATGTGCCGAGGGTACCTAATCCTGCTCGGCTCTTGCCCCGCGCTTCGCTGTGTGCTGACAGGGTGCCCAGTCCCCGCCTGCTACAGCATCCCCCAAACATTGTGTGGCATGCTGGGAGCCCACCCCAGCATGCCGAATCCCCTGAAAATAAAACTGCTCCACAATGTTTTGTTTTTTTGTAACCTGCAAAAAGAAACGGTCCTCGTGGTCTCCTGCCCCTCCCACAACTAGCCCCCACCCTCTGTACACCCTGCCTTACCACACCCCCATCACCCCATGCTTACCTCCGAGTCTGGCGGACGACCTTCGGTGGACCAGGAGCATGTCTGCACTCTTCAAAGCCGACCACAAACTGAAGAAATGCTGGTAAGCTGTATAATGGCATAAATAGGGTTTTTTCAACTTTGGTGCATATCTCGGACATTTTTTGGAATTTTTGCAACAAATTTTCAACATGGGGTTATTGGGACCCCTCCTCATGAATTCAGTCACTGTCATGGCATTATTCAGTCCTGAAAGGTGATTTCGTGTCACTGCTTGGACTCACCTTTCGGGACTGAGTAATGAAACGACAGTGCCACTGTTCATGAGGGGGGCTCTCAAAAAGCCTATGTTGCAAATTTGGTGAAAAAAATACCAAAAATGGCTGTTTTACAAGCGTGCACTGTTCCCACGCAAGCTCGTAACATCGTGAATTTGTAATATTTTCACTCAAAAGATTTTCAAAATTGCCATTTTTCCACACCTCCTGATGAACAGTATAGCTATCATTTTACATATCCTGGCCAAAATGTGTTTTCACACATCCGGCGCAGAATAGCACGGTCGCTGTGTGAAATCAGTTTTTGGGACAGTTTGAGGAAATGATGGTGACACTGTTCATGAGCAGAGGTCCTAAAATGCCTATGTTGAAAATTTGGTGCAAAAAGTCCATAAAATGACTGTGTTACAAGCATGCGTTGAGCAGTTTCCACGCACCCTTGTAACTTTGCAAATTTGCAGTATTTTCATGCCAGATTTTCAACACTGGCATTTTTTCACACCTCCTTATGAACAGAACAGCTGACATTTTTCACATCCTGCCCAAAATGTGTTTCTGCACCTGTGGCGCACAATGGCGTGGTCGCTGTGGGAAATCAACGTTTGGGACAGATTAACAAAATCACAGCACCACTGTTCATGAGGGAAGGTCTCAAAATGCCTATGTTAAAAATGTGGCTAACAAACTCCCAAAAATAATTGCGTTACGGGTGTGTTTTGCGCAGTTTCTATGCATGCTCATGACTTCACCAATTTTTCATATTTTCACTCCAGATTTTCAACATTGCCATTTTTTATGCCTCCTCATGAACAATACAGTTGTCATTTTCCACATCCTGCCCAAAATGTGTTTTCGTCCCTGTGTTGCCAAATGGCATAGCTGCTGTGCAAAACCACCTTTCAGCTAACAAATTGATTGTGCTGCTTTTCATGAGATGGGCTCACAAAAAGCCCATGTTGTAAATTTAGAGTGAAAATACCAACACACACCTACAGTGTTAGGGTTCCCAACTGTAGCACCCCACCCTGTAGAGACTGACAGGCATCAGGGGTGTGACTTGGGATCATCAGCTGTAATGCTCATGCCATTCCACCCCACCTCCACCCTGCAGCCAGCGATGGGCAACGTAGTGTGCCTTGCACTGTTCGGCCACAAAGTTCACCCCTACTACACCCACCTCAGTGTATTCCCTTATGGAATGGGATAAGTATAATGCCCAAAGACCCCAAAGCACACCACGACACTTGTCAGTGTCTACAGGGTAGGGTAAGGTTCAATGGAATGATCGTTACAGCTGATGACCCAAAGGCACACCCCAATACCTGTCGGTCTCTACAGGGTGGGGTTGGCGTCACTTCAATACTTCACTGCCATTCCTATTATTCGTCTCTAACTCCTGCACTACCAATGTTGCCAGCGAGACAACATTCTGCATTGACAAATGCTTTTTTCCCTTAGATTTGCTGTTCAAGTGTGGATTGACTGGCCCAGTTTTACTGATACTGCATGTAGCTGCCTTACTAATTAGCAAGTAATTGTCTGTTAATGGTCTGCTCTATTAAAATGAGGTGTTAATTACCTACTTCAGCCTTTTAACCATCAAACCCAAGTCACAGAAGCACTCTCCTCACACTGAAATCAAAGCAAAGAACCCTAAAGAATGTCACAGAAGCACTTTACATGAATCCCAGAAGCACCCTCCCTCACACAGGAATCAGACTAAAGACTGCCACAGCACCTCACAAATCACTCTATCCCAACCAAAGACGCACTAAAGTGCTGCTGACATTTCTTTTCCCCACCCAGCCCCCTGTCACATACAGTACTGCAACTTGTGCTTGACATTAAGAGAATACAAGATCTGATAAATGCATAGCCCTCTTAAACGCATACTTTTTGCTGGTCCCAAGGTTATGCATTTAAGAGGGCTGCACTGTACATTTATTTCTTTCGGAGTGGCAGAAAGAGTTTCCACTGGATATTCAAAAAAAAATTTTCTAGAGCAGGCAGAATAATCTTTTGCCTCCTCTTCCTGGGAACTATTTATGGGGAAGAGTTGTGGGGGTGCAACACCTTGGTCCCCTGGGAAGAGTCCTGATGCAAACATGTTTTTATCTTTTAACTGTGTGCAGAGGAGAGAGAAAGAAACAAAGGCACTGAAAAAGGATACTTCTGTTTCTTTAACTTCTCTCTACTCTGAAGCAGCCAAGAGAGATAATTAGTTCCTCTTTTTACAGGTCTGCTTAAAAACAAGCATTTGTCAATGCCGAATGTTTGCTTGCTGGCATTGGCATTGGTAGTGTAGAAGTTACAGAGCTGCATAATAGAAATGGCAGTGAAGTATTGAACTGAAGCCAACCCCACCACCACCCTGCAGAGAGTGACAGGCATTGAGGTGTGCCTTTGGGTCATCAGGCATAACGGCCACACCATTTCACCACATCCTACCCTGCAGACACTGACAAGTGTCACGGTGTGCCTTTGGGTCTTTGGCCCTTATGCGCACCCCATTCCATCAGGAAATACGGTGAGATGGGTGCGGTATAGGAGAATGGGGTGAACTTTGGGGCTGAAGAGTCCAAGGCATACCTTGATGCCTCTCACTGGCTGCAGGATGTGGAATGGTATGAGCATTACAGGCAAGAATCCCAAGTCACACCCCTGATGCCTGTCATTCTCTACAGGGTGGGGTGTTATGGTTGGAAACCCTAACACCTTAGGCATTCATTGGTATTTTCACTCCAAATTTTCAACATGGTTTTTTTGTGACCCCCACCTCATGAACAGTGGTAATATCAGTTTGTTAGCCAAAAGCTGCTTATGCACAGCGACTACGGCATTTAGCACCACAGGTGCAAAAACACATTCTGAACAGGATGTGAAAAATGACAGCTGTACTGTTCATGGGGAGGTGTAAAAAATGGCAATGTTGCAAATCTGCAGTCAAAATATTAAAAAAACTGGTGAAGTCACGAGCGTGCATAGAAACTGTGTGGGGATTTTTTTGCAGCAGATTGTCAACACAGGCATTTTGGGACCTCCGATCATGAACAGTGTCACTGTGATTTTCTTTATCTGTCCCGAACAATGATTTCCCACAGTGACCACGCATCTCTGCGCTGAAAGTGTGAAAACACATTTCGGCCATGTTGTGAAAAATGACAGCTGTACTGTTCATAAGGAAGTGTGGAAAAATGCCACTGGTGAAAATCTGGACTGAAAATATTAGAGTTATAAACTTATGAGGGTGCGTGGAAACTGCACAATGCTCACTCATAACACAGTCATTTTATGGACTTTTGTCGCCAAATTTTCAACATAGCCATTTTAAGACCTCTGCTTATGAACAGTGTAACTGTGATTTCCTTAATCTGTCCCAAACATTGCTTTCGCACACTGACTGCACCATTGTGCGCTACATGTGCGGAAACACATTTGGGGCGACATGTGAAAAATGGCAGCTGTACTGTTCATAAGAAGTGTAATAAAATGGCAATGTGGAAAATCTGGAGTGAAAATATAGAAAATTCGCAAACTTACGAGCGTGCTTAGGAACTGCGCAACGCACGCTCGCAAAAAGTCATTTTTAGGAATTTTTTCACCAAATTTTCAACATAGCCATTTTAAGACCTCTGCTCATGAACAGTGTCACTGTGATTTTCTTAATGTGTCCCATACATTGATTTTGCACACCGACTGTGCCATTGTGCGCTACATGGGCAGAAACATGTTTTGGGGAAGATGTGAAAAATGACAGCTGTACTGCTCATAAGGAAGTGTAATAAAATGGCAATGTTGAAAATCTGGAGTGAAAATATTGAAAATTCGCAAACTTACCAGATAGAACTGCGCCTTACGCTTTGCAGTAAACAGTCATTTTAGATTTTTCCACAAATTTTCAACATAGGCTTTGAGAGCCCACCTATGAACAGTGGCAGTGTCGTTTCATTATCAGTCCTGAAAGGTGATTTTGCACAGTGACTGCAAATCACCCTTCAGGCCCGGCGAACACCATGACAGTGAGAGTATCATGAGAAGGGGTCCCAAAACCCCATGTTGAAAATTTGGTAAAATTCCAAAAATGGCTGAGATATGCAGCAAAGTTGAAAAGCCCTATTCATTACATTATACAGCTTACAGGCACTTCCTCAGTTCACGGTCGGCTTTGAAGAGTGCAGGCGTGTTTCCAGTCCACGAAGATCATCGCTTGAGTCGGAGGTAAGTATGGGGTGAGGGGGCTGTGGGAGGCAGGGTGCACAGTGGTGGTGCGGGTGGGGCAGAGTCTGTGAGGGACCGCTTTTAAGTTACAGGGTTTTTGTAATGACGACGTGGGCGTTTGCCACACTGGGGTGGGCTCCCAGCGGTAGCACAAGGATGGCTGGTGGGGCGTGGAGCCAACGGGGATTGGGCACCCCATCGCATAGCATTTGTTGCCATGCTGGGGTGGGCTCCAGCGTGGCACCTTGTACTGAGGGGGACAGTGGAGCCCGGCGAAGTTGGGCACCCCATCGGCCATACAATGTCTTGCGGCCACGCTGGGGTGGGCACCCAGCGTGGTCTATGTAACTGTGCTTGGGGGGGGCGCAGCACAGCCAACGGGGGATTGGGCACCCCCGTCGGCTACACAGTGGGTGAGTGGGTGGGGGGCCAGCACACAGTATGCGTGCCTGTGTGTGTGTGTGTGTGTGTGTGTGTGTGTGTAGGGGGAGCATGCATGAGCAGGCGATATCTTATCACTGCTCACTGAAGCGTAACTCCCCCTTTCAACTGTACTCCACTGCATTTTAGAGCTGTCATAGACAGCTCCAGCAGGCATTGGAGAACTGCGGCCGCGCCTGCCAACACACTGACTGAATTGGAAGAGGGCTGCCACACCTCCGAAAACTCGGATGATGGCACTATGTTTCTTGCACATGTGTGCAAGCAAACATAATGATGTGAAATTTGTTCTGGGCTCAAAACTGGAAGTGATTCATAACACAGTCTTTTTGCTAGCAGCCCTAAAAGATATTAATGTTTTCAGTTAGCTGCTAATCTTTCACACTTTTTAACATAAATCAGAAAAACTTCAACTACAATTCATAACAAGTTGGTCTTGACGCAGCTAAGATTAACATAAACCTCAGGCCCACCAGCAGGGAAGCCAATATTTTGTGAGTGCAATTATTAGTAATTAATCTCTTTTGGCTGTTCATTAGAACAGTGTACTGTAAATTGCACTCAGCAATTATGTGGGGGTAATCACTGCGACGTCAGGCTTCTCTTAGGTATGAAATGAAATCAAAGCAGTTTTATTTTCTAGTATCACAGACAACAACATAAACACAATAGAAACATAGAAGATGACAGCAGAGAAGGACCGCAAGGCCCAGCCAGTCTGCCCATTTCTTTTTCTACCTTATGAATGTGCCATCAGCCTTTGCTCTGTCAATGGCCTATCTATTCATACTCATCTGTATTGCTCCCTTATGCCTATCCCATGCCTGTTTGAAGCCCTGCACTGTATTCATATCCACCACTTCCTGAGGTAGGCCGTTCCATGCATCCACCACCCTTTCTGTGAAGAAGTACTTCCTCACATTACCCCTTAATTGACCTCCCTCTAATCTCATGCTGTGTCCTCTTGTCCTGCTATTTTTCTTATATTGACACATGTTTGACTCTTTCACCTTGTTAATGCCCTTAAGGTGTTTGAATGTTTCGATCATATCATCTCTCTCTCTCCTTTGCTCTAGGGTATACATATTGAGCTCCATTAATCTGTCCTCATATGTTTTCTGATGCAGTCCCTGCACCATTTTGGTTGCCCTTCTCTGGACTGCCTCAGTTTGGTTAATGTCCTTGTGAAGGTGCAGCCTCCAGTACTGCACGCAGTACTCCAGATGGGGCCTAACCAGTGTCTTGTAAAGAGGGATTATTACCTCACTCTTATGACTTGTGATACCCCTACTAATACACCCCATCATCCCCTTAGCCTTACCTACTGCTTTAGTGGTCTGCTTGGATGATTTCAGGTTATCAGTGATGATGACGCCCAGGTCTCTTTCTTCCGTTGTAACTGCCAGCAACTCCCCTCCCAGCCTATAGGTGGATTCAGGGTTTCTCTTCCCTATGTGCATGATCTCGCACAATAACATTCTATATAATCCTAGGATCCCTGAGTAGACTCAGTTATATATTTTTACAACTACACACTGGTAATCGTTATATAGCCTTAATCTGTCCCTATTTCTCTGGGTCTAGGGCAGTGTTCTCTCAAGAACCATTTTAATTAACAGATGTGCACAGTTCTTTAGTAACAAATAATCTTTGCTAGCTTTAAACAGTATTGTATTGCATTTTATTCTTATGCATTAATATGGAACCTTTATTCTCAAAAGACACACATTAGGTAAGCACCTTAAAAATCTTTTAAATATACTTAGACTAAGTCCTTCTCTCTTCTCTCTTCTCTCTCTTCCGTCCGGAGATTGGATTTTCCTTAGACGGCTGGATGTGCTGTATCTTTCTTGGTTCCTTGGTTTGACATCCTTCTTTTCTTCTTCTGAATCTTTAATGTGAAATTAATTTGAGCAAAGTTAATATATTGTTAGAGCTTTTAATGTGCCCTTCTCTCTTTGGCATTAGCCAAAGTCTTTTGCAAAGTTAAGAGAAATTATAGTCTTAGAGTCAAAGTGTGAAGTATAGCTGATGTCTCTTTTAGAGAAGAGGGAGTATAGCTGAGATATGAAGCAAGATCAGTATATGACTTCTTGTCTCTCAGCACCCTTCTTTTATGCTGGGCTATTCCATTGCAGATAACATGGTGTCTCCCATAGGTTTAGCAACAAATACTTGCCAAGCTCTCATTGTCCTAGCTGGATTTCCAGGCAGATATCCTTGTCTGATTGGAAGGTCTTGGAGTCTGCATACTGGGGTTTTCCGACCACAGGACCTCAGTCAGCATATTCATACCATTATACTCTTGACCTAACCACAAGACAACAATTAATAGATTCATGACCGCAGGACTTTAAACTGCGCATACTCAGGACAAGGTGTTCAGAAGTTATGTAACTGTGGTTAGAGGGCTGCAGTTTGTAGTAGCAGATGGTCTTTGGTGACAGAGGGTTGTGTCTTTGAGGAACTTGTCCAAAGGGTGAACTGGCTGGAGTGTCCGGGGTGATTGCAATTTGTCATCTCAGTCCTGTGATGGGGTTAATGCTGCATTTCAGTTTTTAAAAATAAGTCTTACAATATTAGGCTGTCAGCATATTTCATTAGTTTAAGCCAAAGTATGTTCAGTTAACATTTATCAAGATTCTTTTGAGCTGGAAGGCCTAAAAAAGATCTTTTAAACAGATATTTTTAATATCTGTGTTCTCCGAGCACAGTCTCTCAACTGAGTTATGTCCATGTATATGAATCATTATTTGGCAGAACTGTTTAACTGTAGAATGCTTTGAGATAAGTCTTTCAGGACAGGCTCCTCAGAGCATGTCTATTACTGGTTAGGCTAAAGTATACACACCTTTACATTGTATCAGAATCTTCTACCATGTAGGCCATAATTGAGCCTACAGGTCCCTCTGAAGTTTATTGCAGTCCTCAAGCGAGCTCAACCCCTGGCCAGATTAGTGTCATTAGTTAACTTAATCAGCTTGCTGGTGACGTCAGCTTTTAGATTGTTGATAAAAATAGTAGTGGTCATGAGGGATACAGTGAGTTACCCTCTCCTCTTCTAATAGTACTGACTACCCATCCAACTTAACCCTCTGCTTCCTGCCTTCAAGCCAATTAGAAGTCCACCTTGTGTATACCTCATGTATACCACACTGGTGTACTTTGCCCATAAGCTTGTCATGCACCAGTGTCAAAGGCTTACTGATAGACTATGTCAATGGCCCTGGCCCTGCCCCTCTGCCCCCCCCGGCCACCTACTCATAAATAATCATCAGGTTGGTTTGGCATGATCTGCTACTCATTAAGTCATGCTGAGTGCCGGCAGGAATCTTGACCTCAACCATGTGCTCTTAAAATTTACATAATTTTCACCTGAGATACCAGAGTTGATGTCCGAACTCCTACCGCCTCCCACTAGGTTTTTTAAAAGGGCTAACCATGGTGAAGTGGTGAGGCATTTGGTTCCCAAAGAGGAACAGTACAAGCTGCCCAGCATGATCAGTCAGATCCTCATCACCAACATGTAAACATCATTGGATCCCCTTTTTAAAAGAATTCTTAAAAATGCCTCTGTTTAGACAACGGAACATAAAATAGAATTTTGTATTGCGCAAGGAATATATTGTTTTGTTACAAAGGTAAAAACTGTGGACAGCTTTTCTTTAAGAAAAATGTTACATTTTTTTTTAATTTATAAAAATGTGTTGCTGTTTCTTAAGCTATTTTGCCATAGTTATTAAGGGTTGGTAAAAACAGAGTTCACCTTCCTAGGTACCCACTACAGATGAGCACTTTACAAGGCAAAATGTCATTACTACACAGTCTTCTCAGTCCACAGAGCTCCAATAACGTAAACTGTTGTTGTCTCCTAGGGATTTTATATGGTACAATGACCATGGAGCTAGGAGGGCATGTTACCATCGAATGTGAGAAAACCGGGTACAGGGCAGAACTGGAATTTAAACTTAAGGTAAACTTTCAAAGCTGCAGTTGTTCTGCCACATACATCAGATTGTTCATTGTTTTCTACCAAAAGTCATGATTTGTGGAAAAAGAAAGACTCAAATGCAATTTGTTGCATTTTTTGCTGCAGTTGCATCCTTTCTGTACACAATTTGGACACAGACCATCTAATAGTCTAATAGAACATTCAGTAATTGATAGTGCATCCACACTCGAATTCTTGTGTTTCATGTCCATGATTGATGTTGCACCCATACTCAACTGCCCACATTACTTGTCTATGTAGATTAAATGCATTTCCATTTTTAAAATAATGGTGGCCAGTTTTCAGATTTTTTTATTAAATGTTGCCCTAAATGCCAGCTGTTTAATGGAAATGGTATGGACAATGCCATAGAACAATATAGAATCATGAAGCAGGTACAAAATGTCAAGGTCACTTGTTACAGGACAATCACCTTCATTGGGCTAAACACACAGAATTATCTAAATTTAGCTAGGACGGGTTTAAGCATCTTCTCCTCTGTTGGATGATAGATGTAGGGTAGTTACCTTGATTTCTAAATATTTTATTTTTATTTATTTCTTTGATAACCACGTAAGTACATTGGTCCTAGGGACCATTGTCAAGCACAACTCAGGCCATCTAGATGGCACATACAGCACATGATGAGAGATGAGGAAATACATGAGCATTTGCAGTGTACAGATACATGAGGCTCAGAGATAGCATACAATGAATTTCAGAAATAAACATTTTGAAAGACATAATTCACACTTGAGCAGTTAAAAAGAGCAATTTCAGTACACAATTAGAACAGTAAGCAAAGCTCAGCTACCACAACGAGACCATAAAACATAGTAAAAACACTGTTAGCCAAGGTGCCAACAGGGAGAGTTAGAATAAATAAGAATGAAGAGCATTATATAAGCTTAGGCGTGGGGAACTACAGTCTCACCAATCAGATGGCGCTCACTGATTCATGGGGTGATAAGCCACCAAGGGGGCTGGTTAGCAGAGGTCAGGAGTTGCAGTTGCACATCTGGGTCAATAGCAGGGAGTTTTTGCAGTGTGCCTTGAATATCTGGGGGTACCCTGATGAATGGATTGCAGCTGAGAGGGCATTCCACAGCTTAGGGGCAGCACTAGAGAAAGCTCTCTGCCCCATTTCTGTTGAGGACCTGGGACAGGCGAGAAGACATTAAGTGGACGACCTCAGGTTTCACGAGCCCTGTTTGATGCTGAGAATTCTAGATATTGGGGAACTAACACCATCATGGAGGGACTTGAATATGAGGGAGCCCATGAGGAAGTCCCTACAGGCCTGAGGGCAGAGCCACTCGAGCAATGAGTAGAGGGTGCAGCGGTGGGTGTTATAGGGGGCAAGGGTGACAAATCTGCAGATGTTATTGAAGGCAGTGTTAAGACAACTGAAGTGATGGGACAAGGTAATGGAGATGATGGGTGAGCAGTAGTCAAGGAGAGGTAGGAGGGTGTCCTGCCCAATAGCCAGCCTCACTTTGGGGGTCATGAGATGCTTCAGGCGGTAACAACCATCCAGTTGCTGATTGACATGTTTCACAACTAGCCCAATATGATGTTTGAAGGAAAGGGAAGGGTTGAGTGTTACCCTCAGGTATTTAAAGGAAGTGATGTTATCAAGGGGGGGATCCATCAGGGGCCAGGATGTGGAGGGAGTTAGCTGGATCAGCAGTGCATCTGGCGAGCTCAGGCTTAGACTCAAATAACATGGTTTTAGTTTTTTTGCATTGACAGTGAGTCTGTTTGCTGTAAACCAACTAAGCTTGGAGGAGAAATCTTCGGATAGGGACAGTTTATGAGGGCTTTTGTCACTACTAAATAAGATTAAAAAATCTGCATATATGATCTTGTGACAGCCTGAGCAATTTTCAAATAGGGGGTTTACGAAGAGAGAGAGAGAGAGAGAGAGAGAAGAGGATGGGTGTAAGTATGAACCCTTGTGGGACTCCACTATGCCCCTGTAGTGGGCTAGATAAGACCTCTCCAATACAGACCATCTGGGATCTGTTCAATAATTAATTCCTGAACCAATTCAAGATACCTGGAGAAAAGCCATGAGAATCTAGTTTACAGAGGAGGAAGTCATGATCTACTAAGTCAAAAAAATTTGCCCTTCACAGAAGAAAACATGATTGTAGACACATAAAGGTGTTCTGCACTCCTTATTGGCACTTATTTAGATCAACAGCTCACTTAAAGGAGTACTACACCCTCATATCTTGTAATTCTTTTTTTGTTTTCTTGTCAACAGACAACTCTTTTCATGTATCTGTTGGGGATATATGTGTTTGCTTTAGTTTATTTTCACTGTCCATACTGTACCACCCCCTGTAACTAGCCAAGGGGTCTCCATGTTCTGGTTGTTGAAATCTCATTGCCCCTGAGAGCTGCATTAGCATATGAGAACATGATGCCACAGCACCCATGTACATCATGTATCTCTATGCTAAAAGTATACACAACACGAAAAAAATGCTCTGAAAACACACAGATTGAATGCATTTTAAAGTGGAAAACCTTGCATTACTGCTAAGACAGTTTACAAAGTTAATTGAAGGTAAATGTGGTATTTCTCACCTTGCTGCAACTTGCTTTGTTGAATTCTAAGGCAGCACACAGGCATACTGTGGAGTCTAAAGGGTGCTGAAACATCATGTTCTCATATGCTAATGCAGGTCTCAGGCACAATGAGAATTCAACAATCAGAAAAAGAGACCCCAGGATAGTTACAGGGACTGGTATGAACAATGAAAATATACTAAAGCAAACACATACCCTGTATATCCCCATCAGCTACATAAAAAGAGTTGTCTATTGACAAGTGAAGAAAATAACATTTACAAGATACGAGGGTGCTGTATTCCATTAAGCAAATGTTTATGTGCCTGCAGGCAATATAACACAATTGTTTTCAAACCCTGATATATCTTTCCCTAACCCCCAGAGCATAGTTATATTTGCCGGGGATCTCAGTTTTATTTTCAGTAATTCTTTGCTACTTACCCCAGTGGCTCAAATATTGAAACTTCATTTTTGGAAATCCGGATGGTCGATATGGGAAGATATTTTATGTCCTAAGTCTCAAAGATCTACTATTTTTCCATTCATAGTTCAAAACCAACTAAAAAAAACTAAAGCACAGCATCACCAACCAAAGTCACATTAAATAGCAGTTTTACTGTGCAATACCAAAAAGCAAAGTATATACTGGATACATTCAAGATTAAATACAAAACATTGCTACAGGTACCAGGAGTTAATGGAGAGATTCCCCCATGTAACCAGCAATGCTCCACCGTTTTGCATGTTGGCTTCCTCCATATATTACACTTTACCTTGATTTTGGCACTGTATGATAAAACTGCCATATAATGTAAGTTCAATTGCTGGTGCTGTGCTTTAGTTATTTTTTTTTCTGTAGTGAGCACAACTATTTGCTATAATTCAGAAATGTATTGCCTCCATGCTGCGGAGGTGGGTAAGTAGAAAAGATAAGGAAAGATAAGGACAGGCTGGAGACAGTGCAGCGTAGGGTGACCAAAATGATTCAGGGCCAGCAGGTCAGATCTTATGAGGATCGGCACAAGGCACTGAACATGTACTTGCTGGAGGCCAGACAAGAGGGGAGATATGACAGAGACCTTCAAGTTCCTGAAAGGAATGAACAAGGTAAACTGCAAGGAACTATTTAACATAAGAAGCAGTTCAAGAACACAGGGATGCTAGTGGAAACTGACAGGGGGACAGCCAAGAAGGAAGTGAGAAAGTTTAATTTTAAAGACAGGGTGGTGGAGCCGTAGAAAAATATGCCAACTGATCTCATGGACACCAAAACCATCAATGGTTTCAAACATGGCTGGGACAGAGTGAAGGGCTTAGTAGTTGCTCAGGGTGATGGCAGTAGGGTGGGGAGCATGGGGTGGGTAGTGTGGGTTAGAACCCTTTATGGACAATAGGTCCCAGGCTTGTTAAGGTTTATAAGCACACTGGATGGACCAGTGGTCTTTATCTGCTGCCGTCTGTTTCTATGTTTCTATAGTATGTGTCTGATCATGCCCCTAGTTCCATTCATCTAGAGCTTTGTGCTTTTAAAAAGTTGAGCTTTGGGCCAGCTGGATAGTGAAATGGTTGGAGGTCCCCTTGCCATGCCAACAACTAACTTTTGTACCCTGTAGTTCATCACTGCAGGCTGGCATAAGGTTGATAAGGGGTCTGCCCTGACCTCTGGAGATGGAGAGAAAGTGCTGCCCACTTAGTGAATTCTTCTGATAGCTGTGGGGAGGTGGCACAGGTAGGCCATACTCACATGTAGAAACCAACTACATTATCCTTGCATCACAACATCTTGGCATGTTTGCATATGGGAGGTCCTAGTTGGTACCTTCTGGTGAGAGAAAGAAACAGAAAAAGGAGCAGCCATCTGAACGACAGCACCAGTATACTTGGGCCCCACACCCGGCCCTCTGTCCCCATGTCTGATAGTGCTTCGGTTGGGGAGGAAGGGACAACTGCCTCTCCACTGGTCCTGCAACAGGGGAGAAACAGAGAAGGACCTTTGGGCATGGCAGGGGGCAGTGGGTCTGGGTGGTCACCAGTGGTGGCAGGAGGATTAATGACTGGCTCAAGGAGGAAAAATTGGGGGTTGGAAAAAAGTCTAGTTTTGTTGGCTTAATACTTCTTTACTGTTGGACCCTGAGGTTAAAGAACAACTTCAAGCAGAAATTAAAAAAATTGTGAAGAGCAATAGAGGCACTAGTGTTTTGGCAAGTTATCTGTGGAAAATGATTAAAATGGGTCTCAGTAATAAAATACTTGCTGTCTAAGCTACTAAATGGAGGGTGAAGAAATGTAGAACAAAGGACAAAGAATCTATCAAGAAGGGAGAGGTTAAAGAAAACTACCTATACTGCTGTGGGTGAAGCAGTATTCCAGAAAATAAAATGAGAATTTCATCTGTTTCAACAATATAAAATGGAACAAGCTCTTTAATTTGTAATTTTTTTTTCATTTAGTTTTTCCTGTGTTTTTTTCCTTTTCCCCCTTGTTCCCACCCACATCCAGGGCACTGAACGTACGCATGTGGAGGCATGCATACATCAGGTACTGCGGAGCACCCCACCCTACTAGTTGCCCTCCTGCCTGCACCTCCACTGGACCTCCACCTGGTAGGATGGGACTATGGGAGGGACAGCATCCACCCCAGGAGAGGTAATCCTGTTCCTTGCCCTCCCCCCCCCTCGGCCAGCTCCCTGAAGACCCGGGGTCATTTCCGAACCCAGGTCGCCGGCGTGAAACGAGGTAAGGCTAGATGCCTCAACTCTCTGTGCCACCGGGCTTGCTTAGCTCTTTAATTTTTAAAGCAGCAGTATAATGATCATGGCCCCTCAGACAGTACAACTCCTTCTTTAAGTTTACCCCAACAGGCAACTCTTTGTACTGTTCTTGAATTGAAGCACCTAGTAACTGGTGCTCAGTTTACATAGGCTGATCAGATGACTGATACCTTTGTTTAGTACTACGGTAAACTTTATGCCACCCTTTGGGTACATTTCATCAGAGGAGATGGTTATCTATTTGGCAGACTCGGGACCTCCCCCCCCTTCCCAGATCACCTGGAAGACTCTCTTTTTGCCTGTATTTTGGTACAGAAAGTTACATAGTAGTTGTCAGCAGAAAAAGACCTCCTGGTCCATCTAGTCTGCCCTGTTGTGATTTGTTCCTACTTCCTTAGTATAGGTCCTGCTAGACCCGTGTTTGTACTTCCTTGCTATCCTATTCTCAGTAATCCCATGTCAATCTCATGCATGTTTGAATGCGTTCACTGTGTCTGCAACTACCACTTCCTCCAGGAGCCTATTCCATGGTTCCACTACTCTATCTGTGAAGAATTACTTCCTCAAATTGCTTCTGAGCCTCCCTCCTTCCAGCCTCATTGCATGACCCCCTCGTCCTAGTGTTCTTCCTTTTCTGCAGAAAGCTGCCCTCCCCTCCATTATTATTCCATTTGATATATTTGAATGTCTCAATCATGTCCCCCCTCTCCCTTCTTACCTCATGTGAGTACATGTTTAGCTCTCTGAGCCTGTCCTCATAGATTTTCTGATGCATACCCTGGACCATTCTGGTAGCCCTTCTCTGTACTGCCTTCACTTGGTCAATGTCCTTTCCGAAATGGGGCCTCCAAAACTGAACACAGTACTTGAGGTGGGGCCTCACCAGTGATCTATATAGGGGTAAGATCACATCCCACTTCCTACTTGTTATTCCTCTCCCAATGTAGCCCAGCATCCTGCTTGCCTTACCCACTGCCTTCCCACACTGACTTCCCACTTTGAGGTAATCTGTTATGATGACTCTTAGGTCCCTTTCCTGTTGAGTTGTTGCCACTTCCTCCCCTCCTAGTTGGTATGTGACCCATGGGTTCTTCTGCCCCATATGCATGACCTTACACTTTTTGGCATTAAATCCCAGCTGCCAGTCCCTTGACCATTCCTCCAGTTTTTTTAAGTTTCCCCTCATTCTGTCCACTCCCTCCTGGGTGTCAACCCTGTTGCAGATCTTCATGTCGTCTGCAAAAAGACATACTTTTCCTTCTAGTCCATCTGCAATGTCTCTAATGAAGACATTGAACAGCAGTGGCCCCAAGACTGATCCCTGTGGTACCCCACTTGTCACCTTCCCCTCTTCTGACGTCACCCCATTTACAATTACCTGCTGGCTCCTGTTGCTAAGCCAGTTGTGCACCCATGTTGCCACTTTTGTCCCCACCCCTAGACTGGTCAACTTGTTAGCTAATCTCCAGTATGGAATAGTGTCAAAGGCCTTCCTAAAATCCAAATAGGCCACATCCACTGCTCTTCCTTCATCCTTGACTCATATCACCCAGTCAAAGAACTTTATCAGGTTAGTTTGGCATGATCTCCCACCTGTAAAGCCATGCTGTCATGAATTCTGCAACCTACTGTTGGCCTGGTATTGCATCATCCTTTCTTTTATTAATGTTTCCATTACCTTCCCCACCACCAATGTCAGCCTCACTGATCTGTAGTTTCCTGCCTCCTCCCTGTTCCCACTTCTGTGGATTGGTACCACATCCGCCCTCCTCCAGTCCCCTGGTATTACCCCCATTTCCAAGCATTGATTTAACATGGCTGTCAGGGGAACAGCCAGTTCCTCCTTTTGTTCTTTAAGTATCCTTGGGTGCACCCCATCGGGGTCCATAGCCTTGTCACCCTTAATTTTCCCAGCTCCTTGAGAATTCTCTCCTCTGTAAAGGGGCTAGTGTCCACCACCTCCTCCACCCCACCGGGTATCCCATATTCCTTCATATGTGATCCATTTCCCCCTTCCCTTCAACAGTGAATACTGAACAAAACTATTTGTTCAGTATATCTAGTTTCTTCTGATCCTCCTCCACACTCTTTTCCCCCTCCTCCTTGATTCTCACTATTCCTACCTTGTTCTTCCTCCTCTTGCTGACATATCTGAAACATATTTTGTCCACGTTTCACAGTTCTCGATAAGTTCTCCTCTGTGAGTGTTTTAGCTTTCCTAATTTCTTTTGCTGCTTCATTTCTTTTATTCCTGTACTCCTCTTTATCCTGTTCCCCCTGTGCCATCTTGTACTTTTTGAATGCAGATCTTTTTCTCCTTACTGCCACTGCTACTTTCCAGGAGAACCAAAGCGGTCTCCTACTCCTTCTGTTCTTCGACACTTGTTTTATGCAAAGACTTACAGCATCCTCCAAGGTCTTTTTTATTCTTGCCCACCTTTCTTCCACCCCTCTCCAGTTTGTATGATTCCCAGAGCCCTGCTTACCCCCTCCCTCATTTTACTGAAGTCTACTATCCTGAAATCTAGGACCTTTGTTTTGGTGAGAAATGCTTCTTGCCCTGTCCCTGTTTGGAAGTGTACTGTTTTGTAATCGCTAGTACTAAGGTGATCCCCCACTGTGACTTTGGTAATACTATCTCTGTTTGACAGTACCAGGTCCAGTATAGCCCCCTCCCTTGTAGGTTCCTCTATGAGCTATCTTAGCAACGCCCCTTGCAGCTCCTCCAGGACCTCCCTACTCCTACTGGTAGATGCCACTGGGATACTCCAATCCATATCAGGCATGTTGAAATCCCCATCAGTACCACCTCCCCCTGTCAATCATCTCCCTGATCACTTTCATTATTTCTCTATCCCCTTCTTCTTTTGTGCAGGTGATCTGTATATAACCCCCATGCTATGGCAGGTCGTCATTTAACATACAAACATATGAAATGGCAGCAGAAACAGGCTCATGGTCTATCAAGTCTGCTCGATTGTGTAGCTAGCCCTCAACTTGCAGCTGCCCCAACCTCCCTCTTCTCTCTCATAACAACCCCCCCCACTCTGTACCACCTCCTCTTAAATCCTCCCACCGTTCTACATGATTTGCCCACTTCCTCGGGCAAAATATTCCACTTATCTACCACCACTTCTGTGTCTCCTGACTTCCCCCCTTCCAGTCTCAGTTGATGCCCTCTCGTGTCCCTCCCCCTTCTGATCTGAAGAATCCCTTCTGTATTAGTCCTGTTTATTCCCTTTAGTACTTAAAGGTTTCGATCATATCCCCCCATCCCTCCTCTTCTCTCTTCCAGGGAATACATGTGCAGCTCTTCCTGCCTCTCCTCATAGGTTTTTCTCTCCAGTCCCTGAATCATCTTTGTTGCCCTACATTGCACCCACTCCTGCAATCTGATGTCCTTCTTCAGGAATGGACGCCAGTACTGCACGCAGTATTGCAGGTGCGACCTGGCTAGTGACCTGTACAGGGGAAGGATCTCTTCTCTGTGCCTGGAGGAGATTCCCCTCACTATGCACCCCAGAATCTTGTTTGCCTTTGCAGCCACCTTCCTGCACTGAACTGAGTGATTCATACTCCCTGTTATTAGTACCCCTAGATCCTTTTCCTCCATGGGGCTTTGTAACTGTATACTTCCCAACTAATATTTCCTCCCCAGGTTCCTTACTCCAAGGTGAAATACCCTGCACTTCTTTGAGTTGAACCCCAACTACCATGTCTCCGACCACTCCTGTAGTTTGGTCAAGTCTTTCTGCAGCCCCCTCCACCCCTCTATATCATCTACCACAGCTCTGATTTTAGATTGCCTGCAAACAGACTTATCCTACTCTGCATCCCATTTGAGATATCAGCTATGAATATTCCAAAAAGCACTGGACCCAGTACCGATCCCTGGGGCACCCTATTCATAACATTCTTTGGTGCTGAGAGTTCCCCACAACCACCACCACTCTTTGCTGCCTACCCCTCAGCCAGTTGGTGATCCAATTGACTATTTTTGTTCCCACCCCAATGTATTCCAGCTTTCCCCCAGCCTCCCATGCGGCACCGAGTCAAAGGCCTTGCTGAAGTCCAAATACAGGATGTCCACTACATGGTCCCTGTCCAGTTCCCTGGTAACCCAGTCGTAGTACCCGACTAGGTTCATCTGGCAGGATCTACCAGAGACAAAACAATGTTGATGACCATCTTGGAGACCATTGTCTTCCAAAAAGGTTACCAGTCTCTCTTTTAGGATTGACTCAATGAGCTGTCCCACGATTGAGTGAGACTCACCAGTCTGTAGGTGTCTGGATCATCCTTTGGGACACTTTTATGAATAGGCACCACATGGGCCATCCTCCAGTCCTGCAGCATGCATCCTGTGTCCAGTGATGTACTGAACAGGTCTGCCAGTGGTCCTGCCAGGATCAAGTACCCTAGGGTGAATGCCATCTGGCCCCGGAGCCTTGTCCACCCTCAGCACCCTTTGTTCTTCCAACACCCTGTCCTCTGTAATTCTGATATCAGTCACCCTCACCCCCCCCCTCTGTCCACTCCACCCTTCCCATAGGGTATCCACCCCCTTTTTCCTTCATGAACACAGAGCAGAAGTACTCATTCTGTGCCTCTGCCTGTTCCTACCCCTTCTCCACCCACCCCCCATCCTTCTTAATCCTCACACTCAGGTCTTTGTTTCTTCTTCTCTCACCAATGTATCTAAAGAAGTCCTTCTCTCTCTCCTTGATTCCCTGTGCCAGTCTTGGCTCTCTGGAAGCCTTGGCCACTCTGACAAGCTTGGTAACCTCCCTGGACTTCTTCGTGTACTCGTCTTTGTCCCCTTGCCCTCCTGAATTCCTAAGCCTCTGGAATGCTTTTCTCTTGGCCCTCACCCCTTCCATGACCTCCTGAGTTAGCCAGCTTAGCTTTTTTGCTCTACCCTTCTTGCTCCATGTCCTGGTACAAGTCTCAGTTGCCTCTGCTAGCCCATTTTTAATGATATCCCACTTTTGGCTAGCATTCATGCATGTCCAAATTCCCTCCTGATGCTCACCCATCCTTTTAAAGTCTGCTTCCTTAAAATTGATCACCTTGGTACCCATTCCTCTTGTTTCCCATCCCATGTTGAGTGTGAACCACACCGTGTGATGGTCACTCTCTGCCTGGGGGTCCTCCACTCCCAGATGCTTTACAGCTTCCCCATTTGTTAATACCAGGTCCAGGGTCCTACCCACCCACCCTAGTTGACTCGTGGACCAATTGCACCAGGAAGCAGTCCTGAAATGCATTTAGTAATCCCTGCTCCTTTGCACATGTGGTGGTTGGGGTATTCCAGTCCACCTCAGGGAGGTTTAAATCCCCTACCACTACTGTTTTCCCTTTCCTACAGACCCTTCTAATCTGCTTGGCCAACTCCATGTCCAGGTCATCCCCCTGAGCTGGTGGCCTGTACACTACCCCCCGCCCTCAGTGTCTTTCCTTTAGAGTCTTGAAACTGCATCCATAGGGCCCCTGTCCTGCCCTGCCCTCCCCTCCACCCCTCCTCCCTTAAACATCTTATCCCCTGCCTCATGTAGATTGCCATGCCCCCCCTTCCCCCTAGCCCTGTCCTTCCTGAATATCCTGTACCCTGGGATCATCATATCCAAGCCCTGGTTCTGGGTGGCCCATGTGTCCATGATGGCAGCACTGTCCACCCTTCCCACAGCCAAGAGAGCCTGTAGCTCGGCTGATTTGTTACCTAAGCTTCTGTCATTCAGTGAGACAACCCTCCAACTTGTGTCTCCCCCCTCCCACCCTGGTCCC
Organism: Neoceratodus forsteri; assembly: GCA_016271365.2. NCBI lineage: Eukaryota > Metazoa > Chordata > Ceratodontiformes > Ceratodontidae > Neoceratodus > Neoceratodus forsteri. The sequence goes on from CM028133.1 coordinate 618,659,342, forward strand.
CTCCTCCTAACCTCTCCTTGTGTCTCCACCCCAAATACCTCTCCAATAGCTTGGGGGGTAGGCATGCTCAGCTCCCCCCTCTGTGATCTGGATCTATATGCAGGGGATAGGCTGCAGTTTCATAGGGAGAGGCATCACCAGTAGAAAACAGGAAGTTATTATCCCTCTGTACAGACAGCTGGTGAGACCCCATCTGGAGTATTGCGTGCAGTTCTGGAGACCCAATCTCCGCAAAGACATAGACAGGATGGAAGCTGTCCAGAGGAGGGCAACTAAAATGGTGCAGGGTCTGCACGGAAGACATATGAAGAGAGACTTAAGGAGCTTAATATGTATAGCCTCGAGGAAAGGAGGGAGAGGGGGGACATGATAGAAACTTTCAAGTACCTCAAGGGAATCAACAAAGTCCAAGAGGGTAGCATCTTTCAAAAAAAGAGGTGTGCAAGAACAAGGGGGCACAATTTGAAAGATGGGGGCGGCTCAGAGGTAATTTAAGGAAGTATTTTTTGACAGAGAGGGTTGTGGATGTATGGAACGGCCTTCCAGAGGAGGATGTGGAGTCAAAAACAGTGGTGGAATTCAAGCATGCATGGGACCATCATAAGGCAATTCTAGGGGGTGGGGGTAGGAAGAAGTAGGCTGCTGGTTAGCTAGGATCTGCAGCTTATCCATTAGGTAGGGAAATGGGAAGACTGGGTGGGCCAAGCAGTCCTTATCTGCCATCAAATTCTATGTTTCTATGTTTCTATTGTCCCATGTACTGCCCCAGTCCCCCACTACCATGTACCCCTTAGCCCAACACCATTTCCCCAGCCAGGTGTTTAGCTCTCCAATCCTCCCTTTCCTTCCCGTACTCATGCAGGGTACTGGGAGCACCTCTGAGAAGGCCACTTATTCCCCCACCTCCTCACATAGCCCTCCTAGTTCCTCAAACCTCCTCCATACTACTTCCACTGTCTCCCCCGCCAGGTCATTAGTGCAGACATGCACCACTACATGTAGTTTCTTCCTGCCCCTCCTTGCACACTTAAGAACCGACTGCCTCATCCTGTCCGCCGTTAGCCAGGGTATAGCCTCTACCCATATTCTAATATGCCTCTCCCCTCAGCTGCTCCATCTGATCCATTTAAGTATGGAATCACCCAGCACTAGCACACCCCCTTCCTCGTTCCTTGTCGCCGTCCCCACCCTTTTCCCAGGATATCAATTACTAGAGCATGCAACCTCACTAACTCCACCCTCCCCTTCAGTTACCCCCCTTCTCCCCCATTCTGTCACCTACCCCCTTCACTACTCCCTCCCTATCCTCCACATCCCTGCTCTCTGCCCTGGCCCCCCTCCTCTGCTCTGCCCCTGTCGCCATGTTCACTAGCAGTGCTTCTCCCTCCTTCACCCCATCACCCTCCTCTGACTGACTCCTGTCCCTTGTGGGTTTCCCTATCCTTCCCCCTCCTGCTCTCCCCTGGAGATTGCTTACCTTCTCCTCCTCCCCCATTGTTGCCGGCACAGCAAACCTATTTCCTGCCCATCCTGCCTGGCTGTGCTTTGGCTCCCTCTCCCCAACTCTAGCCTTCCCACTTATGCTAGGTCCCTTGTTTTCTCCACTCCTGCACTCCCTCCCCATCCCTTCCCTTGAGCCACAGTTCCTCCCCTGTGGTATCCTCATGATATTCCCCCGGATGAGACCTTCCCGCCTCAAGGCCCCCCCCCCCCACATCCTCTCCAGCTCTCTACCAAGCCACAGCACTTCCTCCTCCAGCCTCCTCAACCTGTTACAGATTGGACACCCTCCTAGCCTCCACAGTATGTTCATCCAAACTGCCGCCCCACATCCATTGCATCCTACAATTCAACCACATTGGCCCTCCTTGTATCCTGCTTCCCCCTGTACCACCCACCCCCTGCGCTGACCCCAACCACCCCCACTAGAACCCCCACCCTCTGGTGTGTCCATCCTTGATCCACTCCATCTGTGTTCCCAACGATGTTCTACCCCTCAAGATACCCACAGTAGTATTGCAATCCTTGCCCTGCTTCTTTCAGAGCAGTCTATGCATTATTAGCAGTATCTATACAAACTGTAGCCCTTTGACTCGAACTGCCCCTGCTTCATGAAATAATTAGTGAGCTTTAAAGAACTTGTCAGATCAAGTCAGTGCAGTGTAGGACTGTGTGTTACAAACAATCTGCAAAACAAGTATACATCCAGTCCTCCCCCACTTCACCCTGGTGCGCCCCCTCCAATCAGGAGTCAGCAGTCCAACTGTAAATGGAGAGTAGCTAGGGGAGGGAAGAATGGAGAGGGTGGGTTTTTGCCTCCTCCTTGGTCTCTCAAGAGACAATCAACCCCCTCCCCAAAATATCAGCCATCCCTTACTTGGCCATTCTCTGCCCTTGCCAGCTGTGAAAAAATAAAAAAAAAAAAGAATACACACATCACCCGGTTGCCAGTGTGGCAAAAGAAGTAAGAAAAAAGCACTTCCCTGCAGTGGTTCACCTGCCATCCTCTGCCATGCTTCTGTTTGGTCCTTCTCAGCACTCCGAGTCTATGGATCCCCTGATAGCCCGAAAAATTGAGGAAAGAGAAAAAAAGAAAATATACTCAGGCAAATTAAGCTAAAATGTGCTCACCACTACCCTACCCGGCTTCCAGTGCTGTTCTGCAGCTGTCCCTAGCTGGCACACCGCACTCCCACCCCTTTCAAGCTCTGACCACTAATCGCACACTGCACTCCCACTCCCTCCCCAACACTGACTATGAATGATACAATTCTAGACCAGCAGCATTTTAAACAGACCCTGGTCCTTTGTTTGAATTTGGCACCAGCCCACTAGCTAAATGATGGTAGATTTTTCTTTTTTTTTTTTTATACAGATGTTTATCCTCCTGCCGGCTTGGTGGCATAGAGGGCTGAGGCACTGGTGCCTTACCTTGACCCATGCCAGTGACCCGGTTTCAGAAAACAAGCCTGGGGCATTGGAGGTTGGCACGGGGGGAGGGCGGAGCTGAATTGAGCTGCTGACAGGCAACCTCTCCTCTCCGGGGAGGAAGTGTGGTGTCCCTCAGCTAATGGGTGACCCCCAGTGGAGGCTGGAGGAAGCTTGGGCCAGAGGGGGCCTCGGCAGTAGGCCAGGGGGAAGGAGGCCGTGACTGGGGCAGTTCAGCACATGCAAGCCTCCACGCACATGCATGCTGACTCCTGGGGTCTCCAGGAGAAAAAAATCAGAGGAAAAATGCTGTTTCAGCAGGGTGAAGACCGCCCCCCCAGACATCGCTCCTGGGCCAGGCAGGTAAGAGCCGATGATTTTGGCGGATGGGGATGGGGGAGTCGGTCAGATGGGAGCCGACCGGCAGGGGGAGAAAAAATGTGACATGATAAAAAAAACAGACGTTTATCCTCCTTGAGCCCTGGCAGGGGCTTTGGTCCTCTGAGGGAGAAACTCTCTCTCAGGCCTAACCGTGTTGCACTCACCAACTCTGGTACTTTCCCCCATGGCATGCCCCCGTGGCAGGGCCAGGAAGGTGGCACCCCCTTCCCGGAGACCTAATCCAGAAGCCGAGGTCGGCACTCAGCATGGCGGACAATCATGGAGCCCTGCCAGGCTCTTTTTTCTCCTGCTTTCTCCCACCCCCCGATGTAATTATGTCGGAGTGCTCTTCCCGACCTGTATTGCCCTCCAGTCACCACCAGAGGGCAATCAGCGAGCGGGATGATGTGGAACCCTCCCCCCAAGAGAGGAGAGCAGTCCTCCGGACACTCGATCCTTTCTTCCCCTGCCGACCCCTGGCAACCTGGGCTCATTCCCGAACCCGGATCACCGGCATGGTGTGAGGTGTAGGACCCGGCGCCTCATGCTGGTAGACTTTGTATTGGGCAACTAGATTTTGTATCAGGCAAGTAAGATTTTCCTTTAACTTCTGTAGCCCTGTGGGCTTGTGCTGGAGAAGGTAACATTTCAATAAGTACACCAGTTGGGCCAGTGGAAAAGTTTGTGGGGCTAGTGGATTTTCCCAGTCATTAGCCCTGCTGGCTAATGGCTGCAAAATGTAATTTCAGCCCCTGTTATGGCCCCTCGGCTTGTCTCTAATGATACCCATAACATCTCCTCTTCCACCCTTCCCTTGGTATCTCAGTGGCTTTAATAGTATCCCTAACGTACAGTGCCACCTCTCCTCCTTTTCTTCCCTCTCTGTCCCTTCCGAATAATGCACAGCCCAGTATCACGGCTTCCCATTCTATGTTCTCACTGAACCATGTCTCTGTTACTGCCACCAAATCCAATTCCCTATCCACCATGAAAAGTGACCTCGGCTCTAGTCTGCTTGAAGTCCAGCAACTGCCCTGGGAAAGATGGGTGCTCTGGGAAGTTATGCAACATTTTTAAGGAGCAACTTACACCTTCTGTATTGAAAACTTTAAATTATGTTTAACAATGGGTGTCTTTCTTCTATCTGGGAATATAGTTTACAGAAAAATTCATGGATGACCACACACAACAAATCTGTGTTTTCATCGAAGGGTTTTGATGACACCACAGAAATCTTAAGAACAAAGTTAAAGAGGCCTCTGATGTCATTAGAACCCTGAGATGGAAACACAGACCTGGTATGTTCGGTTTCTCATATGTTATTTTATCTAGTATATGGTCAAAAACCGAGATGAAAAAAAATAAGTGAGCAAAGTTTTCTTCTTTCTGTCCCACCCCCCAAACACCAAGCCAGAAGTCTTATTTTTTTATCAAAACAATGAACTGGCGACCAAGCTGCTGAGCACCCTCCCAAAGTTTCTGTGAATATGGACATTTACTTATCTTTTCATTGTTGCATTTGTAAAAGAAGTAGAACATTGATCCTGACAAGCCTGGTCGCTTTCTGTTTATGTTTCAGTGCGTATTGCCAGTTTACACTGGAGCACCAGCAATGCAGACTGAAACATAAAAAGGAAGAAGTGAGGAGCTGTCGCTCGACAGTCAAGGGGTATTTTTTTTTTACAATTGATAAAAACAAAAGAGATAGGTAAATGGCCATATTTGGAGGAATCTTGTGTTTGGTATTAGGCAGCAGAGTGTGGGGTGTATTTCTTTTTTTTTTTTATGAAAAAGAAGAGTTTTATGGCTGACAGCAAAGGAAGCAGTTTTGAACTGGCACAGGAAATTTACAGTAGCATAAGATTCTGGTACAAACAAAAGTTGTTGCATCATAGTTTGGTACAACAACATTCCATGAAGTTTGAACTGCGGTGCAACAACGTCATATAAAACATGCCAAACCATATTCTATCATGTTATTATTTCAGTGGTCCTGAAATGGGAAACATCCTGAATGCTGCTTTTTTGCATAGGCCTATTTCAGTGCTGAAACACTGATTACAAACTTCACACATCTGTTGGCCAGACATTAAAGTGATCCTACTACTAACTTTACTCAGAAATCAAACTGTATTTAATAACTTTGAGGCAAACACATGAGGACTGCACAATGGTTCAATATTATGGATCAAATATGGAGGACCTGGTCAGAGACTCTTGTCATTAGTTTGGATGCAAAGAAGGTCTTCAACAGGTTGCCATGGGGCAGTGTTGAAGAATTTTGGCTTTCTTCTACACTTCATTAATCTAACACAAGCACTATAATCCTGCCCCTCAGCCTATGTTTGACTGCAGTATACAGTACAATCTATCATCGTTTTCCTTTATATAGTGGCATACAGCATGGATTTCCATCGTCTCCGCTACTTTTTGCCTTATATATTGAGCCCCTAGCCTTGTGGATGAGGCAGTCTCTTGTAGCCCAAGGCATACATCTTAGTAACACTACTCAGAAAATGTAATGGTATGTGGAAGCCGACTTTGTTGGACCCTGCGCATTCTGTACATGTAGTGTGGTTACAGAAATTCAGAATATTGATGGATACAAACTGAATGAAGCAAAAACACTGAAACATCGAAACACAGGAATATAGAAAGGTGTCAGCAGAAAAAGACTCTATGACCATCTTGTCTGCCCATTTTTCTGAGTCGAACCAACTTACAGTTAGGTAGTTAGTTTTTATTTCAAAAGTTTTATAAGGAAAGACATACTGAGCTGATAACAGCTCATTTCCAAATACTCCCTGGGGAACAGGAGGAAGTGGAGCACAGTACAACTTGACTACAATATACAGTAAATAACATACCTGCCAGGCACTATCCCAATTGTGCCAGCAAACCTCAGCCCCCTACTGGCCACAGAGGGTGTGTGGCAATAGGGTGCAATGGGACCTGCAGGAGCAATTCAGTCAATAGGGTCCAAAACTGACAATTGATCCTCTGGAATAGTTTGCCATAGTCATACCTTTACACACAAATGACCCTAAAGCACTAGCAAGGCACTATGGGTCCATTTGCATCCCATTAGGGCCTCATTATAGGCCAACAGCAAACAGAGTCTGCAACTCCTCCCATGCACAGCTCTTGTCAGGGCTGTTCCCTGGCATCCAGTTTCCCCACCACCTCTCAATTTTTAATTTTTACTTTTTTTATTTTAGCCTTTGGTAACCGGGTAAGGCCTACTAGGCACAAGTGCCTGTTTTCAGGGGCGACCTGGGAGCACTGGGCGGTTAAGTGACTTGCTCAGAGTCACACAGTATGCAAGTGGAGGTTGTGAGAATCAAACGTAGGTCTGGTCTGCTGGATGTACCAAGGTCATTCACACCTCATTCCTGTAACCTCTAGACTATACTGCCAACCAATTACCCACCTATGTTCTGTATTAATGTTTCCTGGTGTCCAGTAGTCCCCCTCCACTCCTATGATCACCCGCCCATGTTCTGTATTAACATTTCCTGGTTCCAGTGGTCCCCATGCCTTGCTTCCCCAATGGCTTGTCCAGTATCTCTGTATAGTACAGAAGCCCCCCATCTGCCCCAGCCCAGGCACACCACTACCCCCCTGACCCCCACATAGCCTGAACTCCCCCTATACCAGCTCAACCCCTTCACTCACCGGTGCAGCCCACCACCATATGATTGACAGGGAGTGGTCACACTCCATCTGTACTAGACAGCCTCTCCTTATATGACTTGCCCTGTAGTCCCAGCAACATTCTGGTGGCCCTTCTCTGCACCATCTCCAAGCCGTCATGGTCCTTATTGAGATGTGGGCTCCCAAACTGTGCACAGTATTCCAGGCGTGGTCTCATGACAGACTGATAGAGAAGTCCCCCATCCCACCTGCCCCAACATACCACCACCCCCCAACCCCAACATAGCCCAAGCCCTCCCGAGGCTAACAAGCAGTACCCCTCAGCTCAACAATGTAGCCCACCACTGTCTGAATCACAAGGAACAATCAACTCCTACTGCAGTAGCCAGATTCTCCTCATACAACTTTTCCTGTAGTACCTGTAACATTCCAGTGGCTCCTTTCTGCACCATCTCCAAGCAGTCATTGTCCTTTCAGAAATGTAGGCTCAGACTGTGCACAGTATTCCAGGTGTGGTCTCAGGAAGGAACTATACAGGGTTAAGATCACCTCCTGCCTCCTGCTGATAACCTCTACTGATATAGTACAGCATCCATTTGATTTTTGCATAAACCCTGTTACTCTGGGTTGTTGGCTTGAGGTTGTCACAGATGCTTACTCAAAGGTCTTTTTTCTCCGACACCTCCTATCAAATATTCAGTTTTTGGGGTTCTTGGTTCCAATTTGACCTTTCAGACCCCTAACCATTTTTTTTCCAGTTTGCTAGATCACTCTTCAATTCCTTGATTCCCTATTCTGTGTCTACCCTATTGCATATTTCTGTATCATCTGCGAATAAGTTAACCTTACCCTGCATACACACACCTACTGTGGCACCCCCCAGGATGAAACCCAATTTCTGCAACATTTTGCAGCACTCTGTGGAATGCTGCAGCGGACCTACTGAATAAAGCAATGTAATTTCAATGGCAAATAAGCCCTTTTGTCATTCAGGAAAATGTGACATTGCCAGGATGAAATGAATGCCACAGCTTCCTGCATGATAAAAGGGACTAATTTGCTTTATTCAGTAGGTCTACTGCAGCATACTGCAGAGTGCTTTAAAAGTGGGTTTCATCCTGGGGGACGCCACTCTATGGCACAGATGGATATATTGACGAGCTCTAGTCCTAGGTAGTGATGTACCAAACTTCTCCCACAGAAACTGAGCCACCCAAATGGATGCAGCTCAGTTTTTAGGAGACCCAAGCTGAGCTGTGCTGACTTGACTCAGATCTCAGCTCTGTGTTCTTCTTTTTTTTTTCCTCCCCAGCCTCCCAGCTTGCATGCCTATCATGTGACGGACTTAAGACAAGTTAGAAGAAGTCAAAAGGTGCCAAGGGGAGTCTGTGCACAGCACAGATATTATATATATATATATATATATATATATAGCAGCACAGCTCTGAACTTTGTGCCAACTGCATCTCAGCTAGTGGTGGGGATCTTCCTTATGCTGGTGCTGTGTCTTGTGGGAGCGGGAACCATGTTGCTTCATTTTTGGCGGGGAAAACTAAGGGGAAAGAAAGCACTTAACTGAGAGGAGTGGGTTGGAGACTCTGTGAGTCTGTGTGTGTGTGTGTGTGTGTGTAAGCATGCGTGCGTGCGTGCACGCTTGTTGGGGGGGCACATGCCAGACATTAGCTGACAGAGACAGACTCTGTTGTCTGCACAAAAACTAAAGAGCTTTCTTTAAGCTAAACAATAAAATACCAAAAAAAGACAAACTGATTGAGGAAAAAAGGGCTGGCAGTATAGCATAGAGGTTAGAGTAATGAACTGTGAAGGAGCTTGGTACATCCAGCGAACCTCGGTTTGATTTCCACAACCTCCACTTGCATATTGTGTGACTCTGAGCAAATCACTTAACCACCCCTGTACTTCTGAGTTGCCCTTGAAAACAGACACTTGTGCCTAGTGGGCCTTACCCAGTTACCCAAACTATAAATAAAATAAAATAACACACAACACAAACACACACACACACACACACAACAAAAAAACAAGAGGAGACTGTGTGTGTAGGGGGAGGCAGGTACCACATGCCAGTCCTGGAAATTAACTGTCAGACTCTGCATGAAAAAGTGGCCATGAATACAAAACCAAAACCAGGGGTGATCTGGCAAAACCAAAACCAGAACCTCCCTGGTTTCACATACTTCTAGTCCTAGGACCAAAACCAGAACCTCCCTGGCTTCATATACTTCTAGTCCTAGGACCAAGCCCTGAAGCACTCCAACAGTCAGCTTTCTGATCTCTGAGGGATTCCCACTTAACAGCACCCTATGTGCCCTACAAAGTCTCTGGATGAGACACTATGTAGGCTCTCAGGGATAGTGTTGTTGTCTTCTGAGTCATATTTCTCCAGTACAGCACAGAAGATGGCATTGGGTTCTTACATCTGCGAAAGCACTGTGCACTGCTATGCAGTGCCTGAGGGTTCAGTCCTGGATCACATGTTGTTTGCTGGGTACATTCTGCCCTTTTGGGATATCATCAGACATTACAGGCTGAGGTTTCACTGCTATGCTGATGATAACCTGCTGTATCTGTCTTCTGCACCAAACAGGGGATACTGCATTCTCAGGACGGAATGATTGCCTTTTTAAAATCCATGATTGTATGGCTACCAGCTGGCTGTATCAACTCACCGGAAAGGGAGTTATGGTATATAGTGAGGGTTTGTTCTACATGGATTTCCATGCCAGCTGAAACCTTGTTGTACCACAGTTCAAAGGTCATGGAATGCAGTTGTACTCTTCTGTGGTACAATAACATTCCAGCTGATCCAAAATCTTCATGGCAGCTGGGTGTTTTACATGGTGCTGCTGTGCACAAAGCAACCAGTTCAAGTTTTGAACTGAAACCGCCTGCACATTCGCTGCTGCCATGGATTGCTGTGAAAACACTTACACTTTAAAATAAATTAAAAAAAAAAAAAAAAAAAATATACACTACAAAAAATTGCTGATTGGGCAACCACATGCCCAACCAGCCTGTGCTGCCACATTGGGCTTCTGATTACACTGGACCTCTCAGGCTTTGCTCTCAAAGTCTAATGTAATCAGAACCCCTCTGTGGCAGCACAGGCTGGTTGGGCGTGGTTGCCCAACCAGTATTCTCCATGTTCCTAGTGGAACCAAGTCTGCATGGGTCAGCAATGAATAGTATTGATGCTCTCTTACCAGCTCTAAATGGCATCATGCTGTGAGCTGTAAACAGAGTTAGGAATCTGAGGGTCATTGTGGACTGCAAGCAGACACTAGAACATGAGGTGTCAGTGCAATGGCTTTTTCCATCTCAAAACATTACCAAACTCAAACCTTTTCTCACGCCAGCTGATCTGATAACAATGCTATATGTTTTTGTCACATCTAGACTGAACTACTCCAATGCCCTGTAACTAGGGGTTATCTGTGAGATTGCTGTGTTGCCTGCAGCTAGTGCAGAATGTGGCAGCCCGGCTGATTGCTCGGCTCTCCAGGTCCTAATATGTCAAGTCAGTGCTCCAGGATCTGCATTGGGTGCCAGTTCAGTGGCACATCAGCTTCAATGCATGCTTGTTAACATACTGTATAAGGCCTTGCACGGTCTGGGCTCAAGCTACCTAAAAGAAAAGACCGCTTCACCCTGTATGCCCCTAGCTGCATTCTTCACTCCTCCAAGGTGAATCTCCTCTGTGTTTCCCAGATACCTTTTTTTTTTGTTAACCCCCTTCCTGATCGGTTCTCCTTCAGAGAAGTGCCCCAGCTCCATCATCCCAACATCCGCTGGGACTTACCTGCCACCGTCTTCCCCGGGGCTTGCCCCCCCCCCGGTGGGGTTGGCGGGGTTCCCCAAGCCCCGCTGATTAACAGATCCAGTTCAGGCCAGCGTGCCCAGCTGGTTATGTGCAGGGCCTATGGGTGCTATTCCTCATCCTGTCACTGGGCATTTTTCCTTTTTTCTGTCACCCCAGCAAGGTGCAGTGTGCAGTGACTTCATGGTGCACACCACACTCTCCCTCGCAACATTCACCAACGTCTGCCATGCCACCCAATCTTCCTGGCCCAGGCTGCCCTACCATGGCTTCTGCCAGGGCCCAGGCAGCATCAGGCTCTGCCCACCCTCATCCCCAAAGGAGGAGAAGAGCAGTCCTACAGAGACTCAATCCTCCACCTCCTTCTGGCCAGCCATCCAACACCCGTTATTTGCTTCTGAACTCAGGTCATTGGTGTCACAAGTGGTAGCGTTACACTGCACCAGTGGGCTGACTTTCCCAAATCCCATTTGAAGTCACTAGAGGATCAAGCATTCTGGGTGGTGGCACCCATTCTGTGGACCACATAGCCTTCAGTTGTGAGCAGAGCACCCCATCCCGCCTCCAGCAGACATCTTAAATCCAGTCTGAAAACTCCTTTCTGTAACCTGAGTGTTGGGTCTGGTTAATGTACTTATATAGTCCTGTTTTATATTCATTTTTTAACTGTTTGTTTTTTTTATGTACTTCTGTTTGTTGCATTTTTTTCTGATCTATGTACTGTAAGTCACCCAATGTCTCTGGAACTGGGTACCCTAAAAAACTTTGGGAGTGGGGCATTGCATTACATATTGACAAGAAGAGATTTGAAGGGTAAAGTAAAGTATAAACTATTTACAGTTTTATGTTAGAAGAGCAGCAGTAGTTTAATTACAGACAGATTAAGGAATAATATTGAAGAAAGGGATGACAAGGTATGCTATGTGCTCTGAGTAAGGGATCCCTACTTGATAAGTAAAGGGAAAGCAACAGCTAAAGGATTCAGCCTGACATGCAAAGTGTAGTGCGAGAGTATGAATGTTGTCTCATTGCTGATGGATCTTATGTTAGAAACCATGTGAGTCTCTGACCATAGTCCTCCAAGGCTCAGCAGTCATCATGTGGTAGTACACTCTTAGTGATAGGAAACACTGCTGTGATAAGAAGTGTACCAGTAGGTAAAACTGCTGTGGTTGCAATGATGTGAAATCTTTTCAGATGTCATTTGGTGTTTATGTCATTATTTACAGCCCTTCCTTGGGAGCAGTACCAGTGCAAATATGATTTCTGGGAAGATAAAACTTGGTGAGGAGGTACTAGCAACTCTCGATGGACACTGGGTAAGAAATGCAGACTTCTTGATTTACCACATTCATAAGTTCAACACCCACTCGCCCCCACACTGAGACACAACAACATAAGGGATTGCTAATCAAAACTAGCATGGGGAACATTTAGCAGGGGGGCACCACAAAATGTGGGGGTCACTTTGCTGGAGCTGGGTACTTAGAAAAGGTACATAAATTCACTGTAGAAAACAATTTTACAGAGAAACTGTTCTCAGCAATACACCAGTATAATCCAGCAACACATCTTAGCAATAAATATTAAACTATAGATCAGATAGGCACAAAGCCAGAAGCTCTGATTCATTCTGTGTAAGTCAGCACTGCCATTCACTCCATTTTTTTGTTTGGCGAGGTTAAGTACGCAGCACTAATTATTGATATTTATACAGTAACACTGTAGTTTGGCACAAGTATGAACTGAAATGTTTTCCCCAAATAAACCCACAGTAGAGGTATAAAAATGTTAAGGCTTATGGCTCATATCAATATGAATGGCTTGCTTTACACCTAAACACGGACACTCTTTCAGGCCTCCAGATTTATTGTACAGGAAGACAAGGCTCCAGTTTCGATTCTTCAAGAACATTTTTCCTTATCAAAGACATTTCTAAGATTAACAGGGACAAGGGTGATACCTGACAGTGAAATTTCACATCCCTTAATTTTATCATTTAAGTATTTTTTTACTCGACTTAGAGAAGCAAATAGTTAAGTCCAGCCTCTCCTTGCTAGCTCAGGAAAACAAGATTGGGCCTTCAGATGTGAACCTTTCTTTTAAAGTTCATTCCCCCCCCCCCCATTGGAAATTTTGTAGCAGGTACTGTATAGATGAAAAATAATACAGCTATGTTGCTAACATCAGCCTTTGTGTTGATGAGGTAAAAAGGGTGGGACTGGAATGTAATCTGACGCAGTTTCCAGTTGTTTTTTAAACTGCTTGATGTAAACTAGAAAAATTGGTTCTGCTCCATTTAGAAACCACACTAGTATCTTCTAATCCTCTAAATTCCATTCTCCAACAAATCTACATATACAAGATTTTGTCCATGAGACAACCCTTTTTTTACATTTATATATTGAAAATATTCTCAACATTAACTTATATATTGACATATAACTTTGTGCCAACATACTGCAAATATATGCCAATATATAATGTCAATATGTGGGCAATAAACATAGAAACATAGAAGTTGTCGGCAGATGGGAACCATATGATCCATCAAGTCTGCCATTGTTTTCCACCCCCCTTACTTAGCTGCCTGCTTGAGTATCCCACATTGTCTGTCCCATGCCCACTTGATACATTACCCTGTCACATGTTCTGCACCTAAAAAATAGCTTGGCATCAAAACTATTAGCTTAGATAATGCATCATTGGCTTTTGTAAGTATGTACTGTAAAGGCACAACAGGTGACCTGGTTTGTCCAATCAGAGAGCAATATTTGTGTCGACCATCTTGACCAATTTTATAAATAAAAATACCATATGGATACACTTTTCATAATGGCTCAGTAATATTTATCATACCTTTTTCACTTTTCATAATTATTGTTGTAATTCTCCATATTTAATCATGTTCTGCAGCCATTTGGCTAATTTTGACAACGTATCAAACATTTAATGATGCCACATCCTGTACATCTCCCCTAGATCCTCATTTTTGCTAAATCTTCCTTGCTTACAGTATGCTTTCTATATAAACACTAGAAGATAATAACCCCGATCTTCAAACAAGATTACATGTATTGTCTAAGTTTGGACTTGATATCAAGGAATTGCATTCATGGACAGGACAGGAGAATATCCAAAGCAATGTTCTTTGGGGGTGTTTGTTTGTTTGTTTGTCTTTTTGTGTATGCATAGGAACATAGGATATTCTACACGTAAAATGACCAGGAATTCCTTGTGTTTGCCTCTTGCTAGCCAGGCAGCTGTAGTACCTAATATTATATAAACTATTGGAACCCCCCAAAGCATAATATTTTTAAAGACAAATGAAATGATGACATTTGCTGGTATAACTTTATTACACTTTTATCCAACCATTTAAAAAAATTTCAAGATGCATTTTCTTATGTAGGATGGAGACGTGTATATAACTGAACAGAAGACTGGAGTAATAGATGTTTTCTGGAGTCCAACCAGTGAGATTCGACAGCAGAGGCTGAAACGCCATGTTGTACAGTTCGAGGAGCAAGGGGAAATTGACTCTGAGAGGTTGGACACATATGTCATTATTGTGTTTTATGATATACCTTTGAGTAGTCCTAGATATGATGTATAGGATAAAGCAGTCAGAACTGCAGACATATGATGGTAGTTTAGTTGTTATGCTATACTTCTGCCTCTGTGACAGGAAGTTACAGATTCAAGTCCAGTCCAAGAAAATGCCTAAATGTCTTCCATACACCAACACTCTAGCACGACAAGTGTGAGGGGAGCGGGCAATGCAGTTAGAGATCTTGTCCATCAAATAAGTATAAAACCAAGGCACTGTATGCTTTACAAGTCTGAGAACACCTCCCTCACTACCATCACCACCACCCAATACAAATCAAAGAAGAGCTAGGACTCTTAGCACTGTGCCTCAGTAATCCAACCCCCCTTCCCTCCGAAAAGTGTAGGGTATGGTCTTTCTTGAAATGAGCATGTATATCCAAAGGCTATTTACAACATGACTCTGGTAGTGATAGAACCATACAGAAGGTTTGAAGGAGCAACTGATCTCTGTGCTTCCATACTGTATTTGTAGGTCGTGGCAACATGTAACAAGTGCAATAAATGCCAGGGACCAGCACAAGGCAACTCAGGAGAAGTTTATTTTGGAAGAGGCTCAAAGGAAAGCTGCACGGGAACTGAAGGAGAGTGGCAGCGACTGGATCCCTCGGCTGTTCCAACAGGAAGAATCTACAAATGAGTGGCACTATAAATACACCGAGTATGTTAGCGATCATCTAACAGTTCTCTCAGAAATGTCTGATATTGTGCCAGATACATGACTAGAAAATAAGTGGTTGTAAAAAAAAAAAAAAACAGAAAGCCTCAGGGTTTGCACCATTCTGATATTTTGTAGACAGTGTTATTACCTCACAGGACTGTATAAAGGTATCCTGACCTTAGAAAACTTCAATGATCTAATAGTCTTTAAATTCTCTCACTCTGGTTCAAATTAGAAATCAGTATGTGGATATGTCCCACTGCACACCAAAAGAGAATTGTAGACTTTTTTTATTATTATTCTCTGAATTTAATTTTATTAAGAAGCAAGCAGAAAGGATCCACTCATTAATGCAGCAACTATAGGTGCCAGTTGCCATGCCGGTGTTTCCTGTTCACACTCCAAGCCCAGAATAATTTAGCTGGCAAGCAGGAGGAGGGAAGCGTATTGTATAAGACACTCATCTCTATAGGTGGGAGCCTCTTCGGCAGCAGCAATACTGCCTGGTGCTGCATGGTTCATAGTTCAGAAGGGTAGTAATATGATGCATATAAAGACTGGGAGTGGGCAGGAAATTGTTCTCTTTTATTTTATTTTACTTATTTATTAACTGTTAAGCACACTGGGCCAAAGGCCCTTTTTTCTCGAGTGTTGGCATTGCATTACAGAAGTACAGCTACTGTTGGTATGTATTGAAAAGGCAAAATATAGACAATTAAACAAAAATGGACACATCTTCCAATATGTAGGTATATAATATAAACAAATGAAAGTAAGTTTTCCTGAGAAAGGAAGTTGGGATGAGAGACAAATGGGTAAAAACAGTAGAGTGGCCTGAGTAGATGACACTGCTACCTCAGCTTGAGCTGCTCCAACCCCCTCCTCACCGGGCGCTGGGTTTTACTGGAAATACCCATGTCAGTTGAGTGCAGCTGCAGGCGGACACTTAGAAGAGGGTAAATGGAGGCCTATTGTAGTAGAGTGGCTATTCAGTATAGGAGAGAACTTACAGATGGATGAAAAAGTGCCCAGACACCCAGAAAGAGGGGTTAAAATAGAATAAAAAAAGCATGCAGAAAAAATAAATGGGCATAAATTCTTCTTCTATAGGATATACACACTAATCCCTCCCTGAAAGTTAGATAATGTTTCAACAAGAATTTGGTATTATAATGATGTTAAAGGCACTGCTGTAGTGTGAGTATTGAATATTAGATCTTGAATGCCATGAATTATGGGCTATTTGTAAATAGGGATCAAATAATGAATTATTTAAGTATTGCAGGTTCCACGTCACATTTGCAAAAAAAGAACAGTGCCGCACAATGCAGCAACTGCACAATGCCAAAAACAAACATGGCGCCTGTGCAGCACAGCGATCCCAACAACAGCGGCTGCAGAACCACATTGTATGGGACACTTTTACAGGCACCTTCCATACGGGGGGGGCTTTACCCCCTGCACCCCCTCAATTCAGATAATCAACTCTGAGGGGGGCCTGATATTGGGGTAGGGAGGTAACTCGGGAGGGGCTATTCAGGGGGAGACAGTGAACCACAGTGTGCAATGTAAGGGATCGGCAAACAGAAAGACATAAACAGTTACACACACAAAATGTTAAAATACATATGTACTCACCCAGCAAGTTCCGAACCCACATCCTCTCGCACTGCAGGCAGCAGGTCAAGCCACAGCGCCAAGTGGCCAGCTGGAAACAGCCCATCCAACCACCTCCCATGTCCTTTAGCCCTATAGCTCCCTCTACCATTCACCATAGTACCCACCTGCTATTCTTGTTCTGTCACTGCAACTTATACAATGCCTCGCTATCCTGTCGTAGTAGCTCATCTGACAGGTGGTCAGATTGAGTCACTCATCTTGAGTTGCTCAGTTTGACTCGCCCATATCACCAGATATACCATATTGCACTCTGCAATTATTTTTAAAAACTAGAAATATAAATTAGGGGTGGGCAAACCTCTCGCAGTTTAGTTTGTGATAGGTTTAAAAATTTCATGAAAAGCTTGAAAAAAGTTGTTGTCTTCAAACTTACAATTCCATGCATTTCTGTGAGAAACTGAGTAAAAGAGGGTTTTATATGGTCCTAATAGAAAAACAGCATTGGATGCAGTGCAAAACTTGCAACAGCGTCACTGACATAATGTTGTGGACTCATGGCATGTTGTGTGGCATGGCAATCATAGTTACATGCAAAATATTAAGTAGCAGTGTGGCCTACCATGTACCTGCAAGAGAAAAAGAAACCAGGAGGGATTCACGTCATACACCCTCTAAGGACAAATTATATACAGTGAAGAAACAATCTACTCACCGGTACATAAATTAAATATTTATTCAAAATTGGTGTTCATAAACATCACACTGACATATTATTTATTTATCTATTTAAAAGAGATTTACCAGGAAAGACATACTGAGCCACAACGCTCATTTCCAGATGCGTCCTGGGGAAGGGGGGAGGGATAAGTACAAACAAGTAGAAGTACAGTAATAACAATTCAACAATACACAGTGGGTGGGATATTCAGAAATGCGCCAGAGGCAGGCCCAAGATGGGCGTAGCACAAATACAGTGCGCCATGGCGCATCGGGCATGATATTCAAAGATTGCACATGACAGGATTCACCTGCGCAATGTGGCTGAATATCGTATGGATGCACCATAGCGCAACCAAGGATGCGCCAAGGAGCATGTCATGAAGCGCAATAGCGCATCCAGAGATGCGCAGGGGAGCAAGCCGAATAGCATAATAGCAGTGGCCACTGATCTGCAAGGTGCAAAGGAGCATGCACCAGGACACACATGGAATGTCAACAGGCACAGCAGGCGGCATGCCACAGGGGTAGGCATACCCACCACCAAGGTGCAGAGTGCGCCAGGGGAGAGGCACAGTAGGTACACATGGCCACACCACCCAGTGAGCATGAGGATGCATTAGGCCCCTGTCCACATGCACCTCAGTGGGGCACAGTGGCAGGGTGGCAACAACGGCCCCTGACACACAGGCCCTGGCAACCCCTACAGGGAGGCTGGGGACACGCCACCCAGACAACAGCCAACAACACACAGGCAAACAGCACACAAGGCACACACCGCATGACCTGAAATGACAGGCCATAGCCACCTTGCCCAACCCATGGTGGAACACCACCAGGTACAACCCCCATCCACCACAGATGTACCACACAGCGGCCATACACACCACTGCAGCATAGCTCCACACACCAGCTGCAAAGCAGACACAGACACAGATGGGTTACCAAAAATAATGTATTGCAACAGGCAGAACAATTCTATATACAAATATACATGGTACAGGGAAAGGAGGGACCACCCACAGACAGGGAGGTCAGGGAAGGGAGGTAGGAGCAGGGTCAAGGGCAAAACAAAGAGACAAGGGAGGGCAAGGGAGGTTGCTCAGGGAAGGGGATGTCGCTCCAGCAAACATGCCCTATGGTCATCCACACCCACAGTAGGCCGACGCTGGCGTTGGCGCCGCCGTCTGCACTGTGACAGCACCAGCTGCTGGACCATCTGTAGCATGGCAGTCGAAACCCGCAGGATCTCCCTGAGTAGCCATCCATGGACATCACTGGGTCTGACACCTAGAACAAAGGAGTGAACACCATATGAGTGCATGTCTGGACCACTGCAGCCCACCCACCGTGCGCAGCAGGCATCGGTGAAATGCGCCCCATGGCTGGCAATCTGCTACCTGCAGTGAGTGCGCCCACATGTGCCACCTACCTGGAGACCCATAGCCATGCATAACACTACACACCAACACCGCCCATGTGCAGCACACCACTGCCATGGCAGGCAGGCAACATGGCCATGCAGGCAGTTGGCAGTGGCACAGCCAGGACCCGGGCACACCCACAGCCCACCTGCAGCAGCCACCCACATGTGCAATAGCCTGATTGCAGTGCAATGGACACTGCAGGCTGTGCACAGCTGGAGGGGGCCATGCGTACAGTGGGCCATGTCCCATCCCACCCCTGCTGCCCACCCTGCACAACATAGAAGCAAGGAAATGTGCCTACCTGCATGTTGATGCACACCTTGTGGCTGCCCAGCCACCACACCCATGCAGTCTGCAACTAGTGCACTGCCCCCTGCGATGACCCGACATGGCTCGGCCGCGGCGCCAGTGAGGCAAGCCCACCTCTGATCTTCAGGACATAATAGGAAGGGATGGAGAAGGACACATCAGTAATGGGCAACACCACAGGCCCCCCCCCAGCACAGCATGACACCCTGCACAGTGTGCCAGTGGTGCAGTGGCACAGGGCAGCCATGGTGAACCACCAGCCCCAACAGGGCGTGCAGTCTCAGCCCCCCCCACAGCATGGCGTGCCAATGGCACCGCCCCACGGACCAATGAACGGGAATAGGCACAGGTGCTGTGCACTTACCTGGCCGTGGCATGGCATCCCTCTGGACGTGTGCCTGCAGTGTCCGTAGCCACTCCAGATCTCTCCACTGCAGGTCCCCATAGCGGTGCCTGCACTGCTCCCCAGTGCACCACGCACCTGTTGCCTCCTCCAGACTGTCAGCCACCTCCTGCCACACCTGTGTCCGAGGCCTGTTGAGAGGCACCTGCCCATACAGGGTGCCAGCATGTGGCTCCACTAGGGCCACTAGGTTGACTAATTCAACCTGTGTCCAGTTAGGGGCATGGGATGCTGCTCTGCACAGCATGTCTGCAGCTCACTCAGCAAGGTAAAATGGTGCCCAGCAGCACATGTGCAACACATTCTGGGGATGCACGATATGTGCTGCCACTGCTTGTTGCGCAGTCACGGCGATGCGTGGCTCAGTCAACAAAGCACCTTCACGTGCCGCACATCGCCTACAGGGTCAAGGGTCACCCATGGGGTCAAGGGTCAGCACGCGCACCCTGCGCCACTGCGCCATTAGGCAGTGCTGGCTTGCTGCATGGTACAGCCATGTGGGAGCCACAGTACACAGCCCCACTGCGCACAGGCACCATGGTACCCACATGCAGGGGTGCCATCGCTGTAATGGCACCAGAGCACTATTGGCATTGTGGCACTCAAGCGCTGTAGGCCATACAGCACACGAGCACCACATGTGCAATAGTGGATGGGTGCTGTACTGCCTATCGAGCACGTTGTATATGCCGCGCCACTGGCGTATGTGATGTCAGCACACACATGTGCGTGGTATGGGCTATTGCGTATGTCATATAGTTGCGCCTTGACTTGTGCAAGACCAGCTCCATTGCGCAATGTGCAACCATGTGATATACAGCCACTATATGCAAAGCAGCTGGTTAGCATGTCCGCAGCGCATCGGCTGCATTTGCATGTCATTACAGTTGCACAACCCCACATTTGCATGTGATGCACTATAAATTTGCCAGGGGAATGCACAGATCAAGGAGTGGTATTGCAACCCTTAGAGGTAAGATACACGCCATGGGGCTGGCTGGACAGTGGAATGGGAGGTTGGGGGGGACATACCAGACCAGATTAACACATGTCCAACCCCACAGGAAGAAGCATGTCTGAACAAGAGGAGACTGCGGATCGTGGGACTGCATGAAAGTGCAGGCCCAACTTCACCAGGGCAGAGTCTGATGCCCTATTCCAGGCGTACTTGGACCAGGAGCCACTCCTGTGCAGCTCCACAGGCACCCCACTGGCCCGGGCAACAGCATGAGAAGGTGTGGCCTGTGCTATGAACCATCAGGGCTGCCACGAACGGTCTGTGCAGTAGTGCAAAAAGAAGGTCAGCACAGACCAGAGGCGGATCAAGGAGAAGATGGCAGCCATCCGGGCAGTGCGTGCCACCACAGGCAGTGGTCAGCCAGACGTGCCCACCCTCACACTGCAGGAGGAGTTGGTGGCGGCCACCATGCGGTGCAGCATGGTCGAGGGCGTGCCCAGCAGAGATTTCTAGACAGGTGGCAGCCCATCACTGCATGGTAGGCATGGCCGTGATGGGGGCAGGGGGACTGGGGGCAGGGGTGGGTGACAGCAACACTAATGCAACTGTGTTCCCTTTCAGCACCTGAGCACCTGCATGCAGCAGCAGAGGTGGGGGTGCCCACTGTGGGGGCAATCCTGGACCCGGAGGACCATCCATCCACCTCCACCGGACACCGTGGCCCAGATCGACTGTGGAGCAGCACCGCTGGACATCCAGATGCCAGTGGCGCAGATGCAGACAAGGTCCTGGCTGCATTTCAGCATGATGCCAGGCATGGTGTCCTGTGTGCTGAGACACAGATTGGGGTGGGGCCCGGTTCCGATAACGACGAGACCTACATCACAGACAGCGATGCTGTGGCCCCGGGGGAGATACCAATACCACACTCCTGCCATGGCAGTGCAGTTGGTGAACCAGTGGAGGTTGTCTGCACACCGGCCACTGTGGCTGGCATAGCCGGGGCTGCCACTGGTGTAGCAATGGCTGGCAGTGGTGGCGGTGGTGCTGGCACTGGTGCAGCCACACCGGTAGTACCCTGTGCATAATGGCCAGAGGGGTGGCAGCAGCAGCCAGGCGGCATTGGGGGGGGCCTGGGGCAGTGCTCACTGTCAGTGCACTGCATGACACCCTGCCCAAGGAGGGACCTGCTGTGCAGCGCCCACCTTCATGGGGTGCTCGGCTGCAGGGTCGGGATACACCCATGGGTTGGCACAGTGCCCCAGCACCCCAGGTTGCTGACCACTTGGATGAGCACACTCGTTTGTTCTGGGCCTCTGTTGAGCAGCAGATGCTGGTCGTGGCAGGGGTGAGTGTGCTCCGCATGGAGCTGTGCCAGGCAGCAGAGTGGCGGGACAGGGACTCCGCCCTTCTCCTGGCTGAGAACACGCATATGCAGGCGGACAAGGCCACAGCCATGGATCGGCTGACCGCTGCGGTCATGGCCGGACTGGCACCACTGGCCTCCCTGGAGCATGACCATCCACCGCGCACACACCGGAGTGCATCCTCTATCCCTCAGACCCGGCGTCATGCAACCCCCATGGTGTCAACGCCAGGGTCTGCTGTAGGCATACCTGGCACACCTGTAGTGGGCTTGTTTAAGGGCCTGCAGACACCTGTGAGGACCCAGTCGTGGTGCCACAGTGTCACCCCTAGGGGACCGTCTGTGACACCCTCTGTGGCCAACACTCAGCCTGCGTCCACTGTGCATTCTCAGCGGGGCCGTCCATGTGTCTGCAGTGGCTGTACTACTGTGCGGAGTTCCTGAGGCCCCCCTCCCCGTGTGCACCATATGCTGATGCCCTGTGTGCACGTTGGTGCAGTGTGTGCATGTGCATCCCATGGCTGTGGCATCCATGGTCGATGCCGCACATGGCCCATGTGCCCACCCTCCCTGCTGCTGGCCACTGTGGCAAGTGCATGATGATGCCAGCACAGCACCGCCTGCCACTGTGCAGTGCCGCTGAGCATCTGACATATGCCCGGTGTCCACCTCTAGGCAGGGGCATGATGGGTCCTGTGTGTGCGTGGTGTGTGGGCCTGTGCTGCGTGCTGCAATGGTGTCAGTTCCCCATGCCTGTCCATGCCCCCCTCCCACTGTCCCAGGCACTGGGAATGCCAATGCCTGCCTGTCCACTGTGCCCTGGGTTTGCATGCGGCCATGTTCACCTACCTGCACGCTCCATAATGTTCCTCAGCGAGTGTGTCCATGTGCCACTAGGCCAGCCTGGTCAGCCAGGGTTCCCTTCACCCAGGGGGCTGCCCACCAAAAGGCCCAGTGGCCAAGTCATCCCCACTGCTGTCCCCCTCTTCGACCTCGACAGCTATCCCACATTCGGTGGCTATGTTGTGTAGTATACAGCAGGCCAGGAATAGGCCACAGGCCTTTGAGGGGCTGTACTGTAGAGTACCGCCAGACCTGTGCAGGCAACAGAACCGAGCCTTCAGCAGCCAAAACACCCACTCGTGTGCCTCATTGTATTGCTCCTGTGCTGGGGTCGACGGGCGCCAGTATGGGGTGAGCAGCCATGGCCAGAGTGAGTAGCCACTGACACCTGTGTGTAGAGATGTCTGGTTAACATGGTGGACTGTATCACTGCACTCCCCCCCCACCATCCCAGCCACACCCCCTGCAGGGTTTCAGTTGACTCCATTTTGAGAGTATTTGACTCCAAAAAATAAGGCAAAAACTTCCAAAATAAAGGGGGAGGAACTCATTAACTTCCAAATGCAACAATTAAAAAAATTATTACTTTCAAAACTGAAGGCACAGAAGCTAAGAAATTATGGATTTTTCTAAAAGAAATTGTATTTTACCATTAATATTTGTATTAACGTCAACAAATTGATCCTTCCTAGAATAATAGCTTTCAAACTGTGGGATCTAGGAAGTATCTTGACTTCCCAAAAATTGGAATGACTTCCAGATTTTGACTCATTGAAGTATTTCGCTTCCACTAAAAATAAATTAACTGAAGCCCTGCCCCCTGGCACCCATGCCCTGCCCTGCATTCCCCGGCATACCGCAACCACAGCATACTCACCGACTAGGTGGCCAGTGGGGATGTCCCCACTCTCGAACCTCTGGTACAGTGCTGACTGGTGCCAGATGAAGGCATCATGTGCTCCTCCAGGGTGTGTGGCACAGACATCGATTATGCGCCTCCTGGCATTGCACACCACCTGGCAGTTGACACTGGGGTAGCCCTTCCTGTTTATGTAGGCTACCCCCTCCAGGTCAGGTGGTGGGCGGATGCCAACATGGGTGCAGTCAATGGCCCCTAGCATGTCAGGCAACCTTGCCACTCTGTGGAACTCCTGCATGTTTGCAGTACACTCTGCCTGTGTGCTGGGGAAATGGATGTACTCTGCAGCATGTGGCAGCAGTATGCTGAGGAATAGTGTGAGGATCTATGATGCGGCTGACTGGGTTATGCCTGCGATGTCCCCTGTTGGTCTCTGTAAGGTACTCGTGGCAAGCAGGCACATCATGGCCATGACCTTCATCTCCACCGACAGAGCGTGGCTCCGTCTAGTGGGTGCCTGCATCTCCTCAATGCACAGCTCACAAAGCCTCCTCAGAATTGCCCAGTTCAGGCAGTACCTCCCCATGATCTCTGTATCACTATACTGCTCGAAGGTGATGCGGGCATGGTACCACCTGTTCTTGGCATACCATTGACGGGCCCTTCCACGGCCATGCTGGTCTGCAAGCTGCCTCATCACACCCTTCATTACAGCCTCCATCTGAAATGTGGCACTGCCACGTCCTGGGTTGTCTGTCCACCCCCCTGGGAAGCTCCCTCCCCTGGCCCCCCAGCTGTGGGCTGCTGTCTGTGCCCCTGCACTGGGCACACCCCTGTTTGTGGCTGCCTGCCCTGCAGTCTGTGGCCTCTGCCTCCCAAATCTCTGTGCCCCTGTGCATCCCCTCCTGTGCTGGGTGTCACTGGCACCCGTTGAATGTTGCCTTGCACCCTGTCTCATGACCACACATGCACTCACTCACTCACATATACATGCTCACACCCCCTGACTCTGGCTGGTACAGGCTCCCTGGTCCACACTCTGTGCCTCTCCTAGCCTGCCTCTCACTCTGTGGCTCCCCTTTGGCTGTTCTGCCTGCCCCCCTCGCTCTCCCTCTTTTGGGCTCCCCTGTGGTGCAAGCCTCCTTCCCTAGCTTTCTTCTTCTTTTTATGTGCTTAAGTCTGCTCTATGCAAGTCCCATTTGCTCCACACTTGCGCTGTTCGCCTGCCGTTGAATATCACACTGCGCTGCTTATTCATGGCTATGCCCCCTGCTCTTGTGCATGCATTCATTACCATTGCGCACTGGCACATTGGAACTTGTGCTGCGCATTTGCTGCTGCTGAATATCGCTCTCCGGCGCATTGGTGCACTTGTGCTGGCGCAAACTTGTTGCACATTGTGCAACTGCTCTGAATATCCCAGCCAGTATGTACAATAATATACATTACCAGAGCAAATAATAATGCAGATTAAACATCAGAAGTGCAAAGTACCTGGCACGCACAAAAAGGTAATGTCACAAAATAGGAAAGGGTAGGAGAGAGAGAGTGAGAGAGTAAGTAGAGGAGGGTGAGAAAGAGAGGCTGGGGGTGAAAAGGTAAAATAGTGGTGGAAGTAAAAGAGAGAGGAGAATAGAACAGATTATGGGGAGTAGGGTGGGGGAATAGCATGTAGAGGATTAGAAAGGGGTAGAAAGGGTGATTACTGGGGGTGGGAGTGAGTGAGAAAGAAGTAAGGGAGTGAGAGGAAGTGGTGAAGGGAAGGGGGAGAGGAAGGAAGGATGAGGTGGGGTGGCGAGAAGTATAGAGGTCAGAATAGATAAGGAGAAGCGTAGAGCAATGGGGCTAAGGGCATTTACAAGAGGGGCAGTGTGGCCTTGGAGAAGGGAGGAAAGACAGTGTTAGTGGAAAGTAGTTCCAAAGATTAGGAAGGCAGAGGAGAAACCAAACTGGCCAGCTAAGGATTTATGAGAGGGGAGCAAAAAAGAATGATAACCTGAGCTACGGAGAGAGTACATGGAGGGGGGCATAGGGGAGAGGAGACAGCTGAGGTAAGGAGGGAGCAAAACTAACCAGAATTTAGAAATAAAGGAGGCACAGTGAATGAGGTGGCAGTCATTCAAGGAAGGGAGGGAGAGATCGATGTACAGAGAACAGTGGTGAGTCTGTGGGGTGGGCAGGCCAAGGCAAAAGGAGTGAAAGAGGGTATCCAGTCTGGCCAGAGTGTATTTAGGTGCAGCACCATAGACTAAGTCGTCATAATCAAAAATGGGGAGGATCATTTTAGTGATGATGTCCCGGTAGGCAGATATAAGGATACATCTGTTGTTCCAATAAAGTGCACCAAGCTTAGGGTGGTGTTTTTATACATGGCATCTATGTGCTAAGAAAAACCAAGGTGGTGGTCAAGCCAGGCACCAAGATACTTAAATGACAGTACATCATCAATCTTTCTCCCATCGAGGGTGAGGAAGGTGGGGAGTGAAGGGAGTCTACAAAGCCTCTGTCGTGTGCCGAAACACATGGAGACTATTTTTTTAGCATTAAGGGATAGTTGATTAGCCCTGAACCATTTCTGGACAGTGTCAAAACCAAGTTGAAGCCTGGATGTTAACTCTGATGGAGCAGGGCCAGATTAAAACAACCATGTCATCTGCATACATGTGGATTGATGCAGAGGAGCAGGCTGAGGCGAGGTCATTGGGGAATATGGAGAAAAGCAAAGGGCCAAGGATGGAACCTTGGGGAATGCCTGTGTGAATGAGTGGGGGAGAGAGAGAGAGAGAGAGAGAGAGAGAGTCTCCAGTTCTCACTGATTGAGATCTACCTACAAGGTAGGAGTTGAACCACCTGGTTGCAGAGTCAGATAGACCCGCTGATTTTAGTTTGTCCAGGAGAAGAGGTTGGGAGACAGTGTCCAACTCATCTCAATGTTTTATGGTGCTACTTCTCATCACTTCATCAGGAAATTAACATATCTAGACAACAAAAATAAAACTTTTCAGTACTGTGTTCAGTACTGTGGCTTTTTCACATGTCCAAATGGACTTTTGTCATCATACCTATATTATGTCTGATTTCAGCAAATGAAAAATAAAGTTTTCATCATATATTGGAATGCCAACAAAATATCACGATCCCTTCCATCTCAAAGAGTGATAGGAATAGAAACAAACTCTAGCCAGAGCCAATAGGGCTGTGAAGGGCTACCAAATGACCAAAGTTATTTTCTTGTTGGTGCCATATAGTGCTGTTTAGTCACAATCATCATGCTGCTGCTGCTGGTGTGTGTGTGTGTGTGTGTGTGTGTGTGTGTGTGTGTGTGTGTGTGTGTGTGCCCATAGGAATCAGATAGCTAACATAGGCTGCAGACTGCGCTGTCTGTAATCTGACACCGCAGTCAGAGGTTCAGAGGTTCAGTAAACTCCAGACAACTTATGAGTTAACCCCTAGGTTGCAGAAAGAAATAAAATAAATCTATTAGACTGAGCTAAACAGATGATAGAAACAGCAGTTTAAAAAGTTGGTTTTTTTTTTTGTTAATATCCTGAGAAGTTCTGAGGTACAATACAGTAGCATCCCCCCTCCTTTCCGATGCCTTTAACATAGAACAGCAAATAGCAAAAATCAGAAGGGGAGTGCACTATTTTGCAGCTGTAGAGGAATACATCCAAATGTCCAAAATGGGAGTTCCAAGATCAGCCATTTTAGAGCTACAATCCCAATAGTGCTGTAGGCTCTGCCCACAGCCCTAAAAACAGTCTGCTTTCACTAACCACTGCCATACTGGTTCCTTTTACACCTGTCTGTTATACTCCAGCAGTACTTGGTGCCCGAACTGAAGTAGAACTCTATTAATTCTAAGCAGACTCCTACAGTGTAACATTTAAAGGGACACTGTCAACTCCCTTGTGCCTCATAGCGTCCCTAGTTTAAAAAATAAATTTTATGATTGCCCACATTCTGTAAAGATTGCTGATGTAGCTTGTTGTTTGATTCTGCTTCTTTTTTTCTTTTAAAATGTGAAAAACAGACTGCCCACCATACTGGTGTTATCACACAGAAACAGGTTTGTTTACATTCTCAGCTCCAACTGCATCTTTCCTGGACTTGGGAACATCCCCAACATAGTTTAGTCACTCATGATGCAGTGGGAGTTTAGGGGGCTATTGCACCATGAATGACTGCAGTGTTTAGAGGTGTTTCTAATGTTCAAGAAGTGTTCAAGAAGAATAGTTACAGGATTTGAAACAAAACAAGGTTGTTTATAAATATACATTAGCATGCATTTCAGTTCTACTAAACAAGTAGACAGACAAAACAAACAGCAACATCAATGACTTTTGGAGAAGGTAAGCACTCATGAAATGTAGGTTTTTAACTAGGAATAATATGATGACAAACAGGTTGACAGTGTCCCTTTAAAAACAGTCAAATTCATCATGAATCATTAATACCCAATAACATTTTTATTTATTTATTAGCTTTTGGTAACCGAGTAAGTGCACTAGGCAACAATACTGGTAGCTCATAAAGCACCTCTTCTCATAATTATTCTCCTAGTTTATAATACCTGCATCGAAAGGTTTAGACCAACAGTACAATTCTTCAAAAGCAAACTGTTTCAAGTGCTGCTAGAAACTGCATTCTGCAGTGAAAAGGTTTTAATAATTTGTTCTGTGCCCTTTTGCAGATATGCTTAGCTCATTAAAATAGTTTAAATGTCAGAGTCAATAGATGTATGATGTAAAAGCTGCAACATTGGGTGTTACATTACATCTAAGGCTCTGCCTTCCTTATGGCCCATACTCTCTATGGGGAAATAGGAAAACTACTGTAATCAAACTTTTTCTGAATGTGGTTTTATAAACATTGCTGTCTGTATTCTCTTAAAGCATATTGCTGAGCTAGTCCATCAAGCCAGAATAAACCCTTCTTGTATTCAAAATATCTAACTAATAAAACTTTCTTTACTTGCCCTCTGACATGTCAGATTTCAGTGGGGTGACTGCTGCTAGAAAAGCATCCCATAAAAAAGAGATGTGGTTCCCTAGATAACCCCCAGGAAGTGCGCCTACTAAGCCATGCATGTGCAGTAATGGCAAAATTCACTGTTAAATGTATTCTGTGTTTACAGCGCCTGTCACAAACTTTAAAGCATCTGCATAGTGAGCACATATATTTGTTGCAGTTATTAAATACTCAGCACTCTTCCTTGTGCAGACATATGCTACAGTGGCCCAGCATCCACTCTGACTCACAATCCCTTAGGTTTTTTGAGGGGTTACTAAGGAACATCAATATTAATGTAATGAGGAGTCCTGGAGTGTCAATCCTTATATATCCCCAATATAAATTTCCTAAAGATGTAAGATATTTGCAAATAACAAAACAAAAATGCTGAACTGGGAGATCAGTGCAAGTCCTGCAGCAAGCCCTGGGTCCTGACCTACCTAGGTTCAGAACAGCCTATAAGCTGGGCACCAGAAAAAATACTGGCTTAAAGAATTGCCAGTAAGGACACCTGGTGGTCGTCCATCAAGGACAAAAATACTCAACTAACTCTCCATGCCAGCTGGTCACTAGAAGGGTGACCTCTGTGGCCACCTATTCAGACTAATGGAAAACAAATAAAGTGAAGCTAGTTGGAGTGGATGGAAGGATACACTTAGGTAGAACATTGGAGGCTGTTTTTGTTATGCACCATAGTCTTATATAGAATCAACCCAGGCTATCTCTTCATTGATGCCATACTTCAGATGGAGCATTCCAAAGTGGTCAATCCACTATGCTTCTTGCTTGAGAAGCATTCTGTTTACACCCCCTCCCCTCTTGGGGTCCTCTACCCTCTCTAGCCACACAAACCTAAGTGCTGAAACATTATATTGTGTCTCTTAAAGAACCTTGCGACTGCTGATGATCCATCCTCCCTCCTGATGTCACTTCTATGTTTTGTTCAATCTTTGTTTTGGGTACAAAGTTAAAGCTAAATCATAAGGATCTTTTACCATATATACAACTTGTTCTGTTGTCATGTAATGAACCTCCTGATCTGAACTTCTCCTTTATACGAGTTATGTATTAATTTTGCCCTTACGG
Source organism: Neoceratodus forsteri (assembly GCA_016271365.2). Taxonomy (NCBI): domain Eukaryota; kingdom Metazoa; phylum Chordata; order Ceratodontiformes; family Ceratodontidae; genus Neoceratodus; species Neoceratodus forsteri. Next base: position 618,689,014 of record CM028133.1, read on the forward strand.
AGGTGTGGCAGTTCTGGCAATTGCCACATAGGAACCTGTCCACAATAGGTTATCTTCCCTTAAATATAACATATTCCCTTTCTGGGGCCTCCTGAAATAAATGGCACAATTTGTCACTTATATGGTTTACTTCTGTGGCTATACAAGTGGTTTATCCATAAGAGCTTCTTTTCCAACTTCTATGGCCTGTAAAACATGACAATACTCCTTTAATGTGTCCATAGGCTTCACAAAAATCTATAGTCAATGCAGGTGTATCTTTCAGTAGTCTTTGTCCCTTTTTGGTGTTTAGAAGTTCATTCCTTGTTTGGGCATTGCACTTTCTCATTGATTTTTCCAGTGTAGCTTTTTATACCCCCTTTCCCTAAAACATACTTCAGCTCATCTTCTGTTGACGTCTAGTCCTGTTCCAATGTATAGTTTCTTTTGATCCTCACTTGACTGTGTGGTATGTTTTCCTTAGTGTCCCTTTTATAGAAACTTCTGGCATGCAGGTGCATGTTTTTGTCTGATTTTTACATAACTTTGTGCATTATTAAGTACGCTCTTTGAAAATACACAGATCTGGCCCACCTGGTGGTGTAGAGGATTGAGGTGCTGGCACCTTACCTCGACCCATGCCAGCAACTCGGGTTCGGGAATGGACTTGGGGCACCGGGGGTCGGTAGGGGACAGAGAGGATTGAGTGTCTAAAGGACTGCTCTCCTCCCCTCTCCAGAGGTCGGATCGGGGAACGCATCACTCAGCAGCGGCCCCAGTGGAGGCTGGAGGCACTGCCTGAGCATGCACTAATAGGGACACCGAAAACCAGGGAAAAATGGCACCTGAAGCAAATGGCTTGATGGCTTTCCACAGTTTTGCCATGGCACCTGCCTGGATCCGTGTTCTGTGGGGAGTTGGGGGCTCCCTGTGGCCCTGCTGCTGGGGGGAAGCCACGAGAGTCTGGGTGCCTACAGTAAAGGCGGTCAGTGGCTGGATGTCCCCGAGCTGGTTGCGAGGATGAGGTAAAGACAGCAGGTCAGATGGCCAAGGAGCAAAAAATAGATACAAAAAAAAAAAGAAAATACACAGATCCAGAAAGTTAATGCTGTCCATATCACAGTTCATAAAACGGTTCAAGTGTCCTGTACAGTTGTAGAGGTATTCAAAAAATGTATGCAATTCATCCTCTGTCCTTAGCTGAATACAAAATATATAATCTATACTGTAAATTGCTTCCATAAGGAGGTTTTACTCCACTGACTATTTCTTGTCTTATCATAGACTTGCTTCTTTTTACACTGATCCATGAAACTATTGAGTATCTAGGGGGCTTCTGGCCATAGAGGGCCCCATTGCTGTTCCTTTATCTGCCAGTCTATCCATCATAATCATACATAACGCACAGCTTAATTAAATTGGCAAAATGCAAGCAGTATGCTTTCATATGATTCTTATATTCAGTCTATTGCACTCAATGTGTTTAATTTTTTTCATGCTGATCTGAGCCCGGTTGTAATGACTGACCCTCCATTGTTACGATGATGGGCTATCAAGTTCAGATTTGTATATTATATAATGTTCTAGGATTAGTATGCATTTAGTGAGGAAAAAACGTGATAGGTAAAGCATTAAAAAATTGATTTGCCTTCAAAATAATAAATGTGATACACATTTTTGGTGTGCACTGCAATATACCTAACTATTGAGTTCTACACTTTCTCTGCTGTACAATATTATATCCCCAAACTAACCTGATATAAAATTAACTAGTTTAGGAATTCAGGAAAAAAAATATTGTGTGGAATACCAATAGGAAACAAACTAATACTAGTTTCAGGATGATGCAAGTAATATTCTTGCAAGTGTTTTTATGTTTGCCCTGTGCACTCATTAATATGCCCTGCAATATAACTTATAAAGGAGAAACCACATAAAATAACTTTTTTTAAACTTTGTATTTTATTTTTTTAAAAGCAAGCAAGTTACAAAATATATCACACCACAACCAGTTCAGAATTAACCACACACTTTCATCAAAGAATCACAGTAGGATCAACATACCATTTCACCGAAGCAGTCAATCTTGGAGGGTATACCTCAAATATTATTCACTAAATGAAAGAGTCTTTGAAAATAATAATGATCCGCCACTGCCTCCTGGGCCTAAACCACAGCCTCCTTTCTGCTGCCCCAACTTACTCATAGTCACCTTTTTGGAATACCTCATTCTGTCTCAGTCCTCATCAAAGTAGGCATTTGATAAAGGGGTCTATTGGGTCTGCTCAGCAGCTAGCACCCCTTATTCTGCAGCTGCCGCTCCCTCCCTTCCCCTCCCTTGATCCTTCATTTGCTCTGTCCCAGCCCCTTTTGAAGCAGTCCACTGTTCTACTTGATGCCACTTCTGATGGTAATGCATTCCACCCAGCAACAATCCTCTCTGTAAAAAAGTGTCTCCTCATCTCCCTCCTGAACCTTCTTCCCTCCCTCCCTCCAGTCTCATATCATGGCCCCAGGTGTCCCTCCCCTCCCTTACTTTAAACAACCTCTTCATACCAGTTTTGTTTATTCCTTTCATGTACTTGAAGGTTTCAATCATATCCCCCTGTCCCTCCTCTCCTACAGTGAGTACATGTTCAACTTCCTCAACCAACTCTCGTATGGCATGTCCCCAAGCCCCTTGATCATCTTTGTCACCCTGCGCTGCACCCCCTCCAGTAACTTAATGTCTCTCTTCAGATATGGGCACCAGTACTGCACACAGTACTCCAGGTGTGATCTAACCAATGATCTATACAGTAGCAAAATCACCTCCCCCCTCCTCGAGGATATGCCCCTTGCAATACAAACCAGCATTTTGTTGGCCTTTGCAGCTACCTTCCTACATTGTGCTGAGTTGTTCATTGACCCCGTAATGAGTGCCCCAGATCCTTCTCCTTCTCTGTCTCAGCTAGCTGCACTCCCCCCATCTGATAATTCCTCCTTGTTTTTTTTTTTTGCCCCAAAATGCAGCATCTTGCACTTTTTGGCATTGGCCCCAGTTGCCAGGTGTCCAACCAGGTTCCAGGCTTTGCCTAATCATCCTGCAACCCCTGCCATACTTCTAGGTTGTCCACCACCACTCCCATCTTGGTGTCATCAGCAAACAGACTGGTCTTGCTCTTGATGCCCAATGATATGTCTGCAATGAATATCCCAAACAACACTGGTCCCAACCCGAGCCCTGCAGAACACCGCTCATCATTACCCTTGAGGATGAGAGCTCCCCACCCACCACCACCCTCTGTTGCCTTCCCTGAAGCCAGTTTCCTACTTATCTCACCAGCTTTGCATCCTCCCCATGCCTTCTGACTTACTTCCCAGCCTCCCATGCAGCCCAGAGTCAAATGCCTTACTGAAGTCCAGGTACAGGACATCCACTGCATGGTCCCCAACCAATTGACTAGTTACCCAGTCATAGAACTCCAACAGGTTGGTTTGGCAGGATCTGCCACTTACAAAACCATGCTGTCTGCTGTCCTATAGTCCTTTGGCCTCCAGGAGGGCCACCAGCCTCTCCTTCAGGATAGTCTCCATCAGCTTACTCACGATGGATGTGAGGCTCACAAGTCTGTAGTTCCCCAGTTCATCCTTGGGGCCACTCTTGTGGAGGGGCACCACATGAGCCATCCTTCAATCCTGAGGTATACACCCTGAGTGTAGTGAGACACTGAATAGGTCTGCAAAGGTCCCACCAGGACCCCTGCCAGCTCCTTCTGTACCCTAGGGTGGATGCCATCTGGGCCTGGTTTCTTGTCTGCACTCAGTGCCCTCAAACCCTCCAGAACCCTGCCCTCCATGATTTCCCAGTCCATTACCCCTCCACTCCATTTCTGCCCTCCTCCCCCCTTGGGTATCACCCCCCACTTCTCCTTAGTAAATACCGGGCAAAGTAATCATTTAGGCGCTTCTTATCCCCCTGCTTCCACCACCCCCTCCTTCCTAATCCCTACTATATGGTCCCTACAGCTCCTTTTCTCCTGATGTACCTGAAGAGTCCTTCTCCTCCTTCTTAATGCCCTGCACCGGCCTGAGCTCCATAGATGCCTTGGCTGCCCTTACTGCCCTTGTAACCTCCTTCGATTCCTTCAGGTACTCCTCCCTGTCCTCCCCCTCTCTGTTTTTTTGTACCTCCTAACGGCAGCTCTTTTTCTCCTTACCTTTTCCATGACCTCTTTGCTCACCCAGCTAGGTTTCTTTGCCCTAGCCTTCTTGCTCTGGGCTTTGCTGCAGGTTTTGGTTGCCTCCAGTATCCCCAGCTTTATGAACTCCCACCTCTGGTTAGTGCTCATACTAGGTTGAATTCGGGCCAGGTACCCTTTGACCATTTCCCCTATCCTCCCAAAATCAGTCCTCCTACAGTTCAGCACCCTTGTGCCAGATTCCACTCCTTCCTTACCCCATCCAATGTGAACCATACTGAGTGGTGGTCACGCCCCACCAGTGGTTCTTCCACCCTAAGTTCCCTCACAAACTCCCCATTTGCCAGCACAAGGTCAAGGGTACTCCCTAACCTGGTTGGTTCACTGACCATTTGCATCAGGAAGCTGTCCTGGAAGGCATCCAGCAGTACCTGCTCCCTTCTATTCCTGGTTGTTGGGGTACTCCAATCCAATCCTGGCATGTTGAAGTCCCCCACAATCACCACACTACCCTTCTCACAGGCCCTCCTGATCTGCCCTGCTAGTTCCCTGTCTAACTCTTCTGTCTGAGATGGTGGCCTGTACATCACTCCCATCCTGACAGTCCTATTCTTGGAATCCTGGATTTGCATCCATAGTGACTCCGTACTACCCTCCTCCCCTTCCTCCTGTAGACACTTCAGTCCTTCTCTCACATATAGTGCCACCCCCCTTTCCCACTTGCTCTATCCCTACATATTAGTACCTGTCGATATTTCCTGTACCCTGGTATCGACAGGTCCCAGTCATTGTATTGGGTGGCCCATGTTTCAGTGATGGCTGCAATGTCCACCTCCCCCTCTGCCATGAGAGTCTGTAGCTCTGCAGTTTTCTTCCCAAGGCTCCTAGCATTCAGGGTGACCACCTTCCACCCCTTCCTCTCCCCCCCCCCCCACTTACTAGCATCACTACTAGTACTTGTCCTTTGTCACTGTTATGGAGGGTAAGCTCATATGACTTTCCAACCTGTGGTCTCTGCATGTCCTTTGCCCACTTGCCACCCCCTGCTCCTAGTTTAAATTCCCTCCTACCTCTATGTACTCCTCCATCCTCTGTTTCAACACTTTCTTTCCCACTTCGCTCAAGTGTAGTCTATCCTTGGCATAGAGACTACTGTCCTCCCAGGTTCCTTCCCACCCACCCCCACCAGCCCATACCCTTTGGCATAACACCAGGTTCTTAGCCATTCATTAAAATCCTTTATTCTCAGCTTTCTTGCTGTGCTTGCCCTGGGCACTGGAAGTAACTCTGAAAAAGTTACTGATCTTCCTGCCCCCTCACATAATTGTCCTAGTTCCTCAAAACTCCTCTGGACTATATCTGCTGTTCTGTCAGCCAGGTCATTTGTCCCCAAATGTATAATTAAATGAGGCTTCTCCCTACCCCTTCTAGCATATTTTAGAAGAGATTGTCTCACCTTTTCCGCTATCATTCCTGGCATGGCCTCCACCCCAATGCAACTATACCTCTCCCCTTTGCTACCCCATCTGACTCCTCTTAGTATTGAGTCCCCCAGCACTAAGATTCCACCCCTCTTACCAACTGCTTGCTTCCCTTCCTCCCCACCTCTCGCTCCCGGCTCCTCCTCTTCCTCCTTCACAGTAGTTCCCCCTTCTGTCCCTGTTGTAATTCCCCCAGCAGAACTTCCCCCCACTCCAGTTTCATCCGGACTTCTGTCAGGTACTCCTCCAATCTCAGCACCTCCTTTTACTCCCCCTTCCTTCTAGTACTGCAAAATGATTTTCTGAAGACCCTCCTCCAATGCCCACTTCCTCCTTAGGAGGCAGTATAGCGCAGTGGTTAAGAAAACTCAGCTACAAACCTGGAAACCTGGGTTTGAATCCCACAGCCCCCACTTGCATATTGTGTGATTCTGAGCAAGTCACTTAACTTCCTTGTGTTCCCAAGTGGCACCTGGAAACAAGCTTCAGCTTAGTGTGCCTTTCCTGGTTAAACAATGCCCCCTTTCTCTCCCCATATTAGCCCGTTCCCTTCTTTCAACTCCATGACTGTTGCCTCTTCTCCTCCTCCCCTCACCAGTCCCTTTATCCTCCTTCCTGTTGTCTTTTTTTCCTTGACCTGGGTTCCCCCAATGCCTTTCCTATTGGCCTGGACCCCCTTGTCTCTGCTTCCCTTCTTCTGACCCTATCCTCCCCTCTGTTGGCCCTAATTGCCCTCCCTCCCTCCTGTGTTGGGCTATAACCTCCTCCAGTTCCCTGTCTTAGCTCCTCCTGCAGACCATTGATCTCCTTTTTAAGTTTCCCTGTTTGGTTGCACACTAAACATCCCCCCACCCTCCATGAAATTTTTAGAAAGATTGGTGCACCGCAGTTGTTGCAGCCTACCACCCTACCCATTGCTCTCATAACCTACCAGCAACCCCCATCCTTCCAGATGAAGGATACCTAACACTCCCCCAAGTCTCCCCTCTGCCCCTTTATCATTGCAAAACATTCTTGTCTTTTTCTCAATTTCCCTTACCCCCTTTGTTATACACTTTAGACAGATTGAGCAGCTGCCTTTTAAGTTCCTATCCCTCCTGCCCACACCCAAAAAGAAACTATAAGCAACTATTGCACAGCCTCCTTCTAACTCCTACCCCTCCTTTTCACAATGCAAACACCAATGCAAACAGGTAAAAATGAAAACTCCTTGTGTTGAAGTTACTTCCCTTCCATGCAGATTGCAGTCACCTCATCACTCGCTGCTGTTCCTTTTCTGGACATCTGCTTCTGCTATGACAGGTGCATGTCCTTTACCCTTTTGGGGAAGTGATATCAGAACCCCCGGTATAAAGGAAATTATGTACCTGGGTCAGGTGAGGTGAGGGGTAGGGTTGGTGGCCCAGCCCATGCCCTCCAGAAACAATCTTGTAGCTGAGGCCCCTGGCCAGAAAATTGGCACCCTTCCCCCGCTATGCACTAAAATTTGCTGCTAGTGAAGACAGCAAAAAACAAGCATGACCCCACTAAAAACACATAAAAACAGCTTTGATACCAGAACAAACAGGTCTCCAATTCAAACAAAAGCCTCACCAACAACACACTAAAATAGGCTTGAAATGAGAAGATATAGGTTTTCAATTCAAATAAACAGCCCCAATAAAAGTACACCAAAACAGGTTTGAAATCAGAAGAATCAGAAGAAATCGGTCTCCAATTTATTTATTTATTTATTTTGACATCTCTGTTTTTCCCCCTACAGCCATAGTCCTGCCTATTTCCAGCTACCACTCCTCCTTCACTGCCGACCTCAAAGCTGACGTGCCCAGCTGGCGTATGCAGCTGTACTGTTGAAAGGGGCTCCTCCCTATGCCCCCATGCCCAGCCAGGAACCAATACCAGCACACACCTTATTCCAGGCATTTACCGGCCGGTGAAACTACAGCCATCAAGCTTCCGAGGACTGTGCTGCCATTTTCCCTTTTCTTCCCCAATGGGAGCACGGATGTGCAATGACATCCATGCTCAAACGTGCAGATGTTCTCCGTGCTCCCCCCCTCTTGACACCCATGCATCTGCAGCACCTCTGGGCATCCCCAGGGTGAGGTGTGTATACCACCCTTTCCCCAGGACTAGGAGAGCTGTCATCGGACGTGCAATCCTAGTCATCTCCTGATGACCCCCGACGACCCGGGCTCATTCCCAAACCCTGGTCACTGGCGTGGAGTGAGGTGTGGCATCCAGTGCCTCAACCCTCAGCGCCACCAGGCCGGCAGGCCTCCAATTTAAAGAAATGACAGCCCCACTTAAAGCACACCAGAATAAGTTTCAAAGTTTCAACAACTCCAAAAAAGTTCCCTGCTAGCCCCTTTTAAGAAGTAAGAAAATCTCAGCCTGCTGCCAAGTGAAACAACAAGACAAACCAGCCCACTTACAGCACACCAACATAGGTTTCAGAATTCCAACAGCCCCAAAACAATTCCCTGCTAGGCCATTAGAAGTAGTAAGAACAAATAAAATAACCTGATACCAAGTGAAATCAACAAGAAGCAATTTAAAAGCAGCAAGGGGCAGCTACTGCACTAAAAAAGAATCCGATTCCTTCCCCTTCTAGTTGTCTTTATTAGCAAGAGTTTGCTATACAAATGTAAGATTTATCTGTTTAATGGTGTTTCAGCTCTGGAGAACTTCTTGTCTGGCTCACTGTAGGCTCTGCCCTGTAATTAAAAAAAAAGGAAAAAAACTTTTATAGGGTTTTCTTCTAACTGTATTTCCATTCTTTAAGGGCTTTGCTTTATGAATGATAAACTTACAGTACATAGTCAACAAAAATACAAAATCTTTTGTAGAGAATTGTTTGCTGGGATATTATTTTGTTGATATAAGACCATATTTCTGTCATCAAGAAAGGCTAGACTATCAGTGGAGATTAACCCTTAGACTGCTGACAGAATTAGAACATATAGTAATTTTGGACTGATATATCAGTCCACGGCCACGAAAGAGTTAAATCTGTGCACAACTGTTTTTTTTAACATAAATTAAATTAATTTTATTATTTTGGGGGGATAACATTTGACTCAAAACTTGATGCTGTCAGCACCCTGGTTGTTGCAGGATGAGATGATGCTGGAATGGAATAGAATGAAATGGAATGGGATGGAACAGAATGGAATGGAAGTAAAGAAGTGTAGTTTTATGTAAGGCCTTTCATGCACGCTGCAGCCAAAACACTTTGCCAGTCATGGACATTTACATCAGCCACTGGGCAAACACAGGGAGGTTGAGACAGAGGGAAGTTAAGAAATGGGAGGCGTTAAGCACAAGAAGGCTAAGTGACTTGGTCAAGGCCACATAATGGAAAATGGCTCTGGTGGGATTCACACCAGGGATTCCAGGTCCACAGCTCTGTGCTCTTATCACTGGACTTCATGGCATCACTTCTGTCTCTAACAAAGCAATAGAAATGCCCCCTCCTCTTTAACAGGGCTGTGGGAATGCCCCCTCCTCTTTAACAGGGCTGTGGGAATGCCCCCTCCTCCTTAACAGGGCTGTGGGAATGCCCCCTCCTCTTTAACAGGGCTGTGGGAATGCCCCCTCCTCTTTAAACCAAGCCCAACTTGTACTGGAGAGTGGCAAGTATTGCTCCCTTCTACCCAAACCCCACCCCAGTGCCCTTTACACTATATGTTGTAGGAGACTCGGGTCTAGCAGCTTGCAGAGTTATGTAAAATGATTTCATCTTCCAGAGACAGAGTTACAGCTCTGTATTTATTTATTAATGAACTTGCATGCTCCAACTCTCACTTCTACTGGACAGCACAGTAAGTCACAGCAGCGTATTGAAGCTTTAATGAACAGAGTTACACAACTTGAGTGACCAACAGTAGGGACTATACCTAACAAGTTCCAGGGTAGGGGTGATGTGGACAGGTTATTCTTTGATGTAATAAGCCTTTATTTTTACTTACAGTACAAGGCCCTGGGATTTCCTGACAGACATCGCTCAGTTTGAGAAGGATTGTATGATTCAGACCATACAGACACATCACTCCACCATGGTCCGGTTTACCAAAACGACCTGCAGGAGAAACCGGGGTCCAGAACCAAAGGTGAGGAGTACAAACCAAAAACTCAGCAGCTATGCTGTCCAATCGAAACGTCTCAAGGAAGTGATGAGAATCATAGTAGTAGCAGTATAAACTTTTATTTTCATATGAAATAAAGTACCATTAGAGTCAAAGCCTTGTTTACAAGGCCATTCTGTGTTGGGTTGTGGATTACATTTACTACGTACTACAGATCCAGGCTTTAGCCATTTAGCACTGAATCAAACCTCGACTATGGCCACAAGCCAATAGCTTAGTTCTTAGCCCACGTCACAAATCTACCACAAACAGTTCAGTAGTTTTTGCTCGACAGAAGCCATTTACTCAAATGAGCAGAGAGAATGCATGCCCATTTCTCCAAGAAAGGTGGCCATTCCCAATAAGTACTGAGGTGTGTTGGTAAGGAAACCTACTTGGTGCCTGTCCATAGGGTACCTGACTTGTGGATAAACAAAATGCTTTAGTTTTTGGTATTATATATGTAACCCTCCTACAAATGGGGGTTCCCAAAAGTCTTCCAAGAGCTTGTCTAATTGCTCACAGCCTGGTTGGTGTTCGGCGCCTAAGCCATTTAAAAGTGATTGACAGTGAGTGCTTTTAAAATCCGTGTACTGTCTCTTTAAGGGCTGCCTGCTTGCAGTCATAATTAATCTGAATGGGGAGACTGCGTGTTTCTATGCCTGAGTCCCACCTGGGTTGCTGAATAATCGCTCTGTTTCTGCCATCGCTAAATGTGCAGAGTGAGCCCTTTTGAAAGATGTAACTGATTGCTGGTAGATCGTGTAAATAGTAGTAAAAATGTAGTTTGTTCTAACCTGCCTTCTTGCAGCAAGGACTGTTTCTGTTTCTGTTTAGCTCCACCATTTTGGTCTCAGACTGCCAAATGGGACTAATCAGTACTTGGGACTCTCAAATGGAGCCTGCTGAAATGGGGCTGTGTGGAGTGAGACTCTGGGAGTTGTAGTTTCTGGACTGTTGGCACCTTTTTGCACCTATAGAGGGAGCCCTGCTGTGACTGACATCTGAACCGACCAACCGAACCTTTTGGATCTGAGTGAAAGCCCCTGAGCTGTCTGCTGGCAAGTAAGATTCGAGTGGAAGCTGGAGGTGCAGCACCTCTGTGAGTTCAAGCGGCCGTTTGCGGCATAGTTCACGTGGGAGACCCGTGGAAGGCCTGACTTCTGGCCTACTTGTTTGATTTCTGCCCCTGAGAGGAAGAGGATTTTTCGGACTGAATCGGAATTAGTGAACGAAGCAAGCTGCTGATTCATAACCAGGCTCACCCTGTAGAAGACCGAAGAATTTGCTGAAAGCGATCGGCCTGTCAGGAACTTTAGCTACTGTAATGCTCCCGGATAATAGCAGTGATATTGCGATCAGGACCAAGGAGCAGCCTGCCTGGTATAGTAACTTCCTTTACATATAAATCTGCTACGAACTGCAAGGGGGTCACGATCTGTTTTCCCCTCTGTCTGTAAACTGCATGTTAACCCAGGAAGTGTTTCCCTGTCAGAATTGGACTGAATCCGTGCTGCCTGATGCAGATAAGCCCTGCCACACGGGTCTAGTCCCACTACCCTGCTGCACAGAAGATCCATCGTCGAGGGGCCCATCTCCCTCTGACAAACCAGCAAGTCAACCATCAGCCCTCCTGTGTTTAGCCTGAGTATCGTGAGTAATTATCAGGGTAGCTCCCTGCAACTGTTCTTAAATCAAAGTGTGTCATCTGATTGTTTTGTGTTTTCCTTTCCATGAACTGAGCCCTCCGGCTCCGCATTACAAATTATCTGTGTGCATGTTGTTTTTTCCATCACAGGGCCCCACACAACTGCGATGCCAGCCTACCCCGGGCAACTATCCTGGCTAGCACATCTGCCTTTTACCTTGGTACTCAGTGTGTGTGTGTGACAGTGAGGGGGGGAAATTCTGTACTGCATGCATAACGGTGTGATTACTATAGAGAGTAAGCTAATTAACCTGATTGCCCCTATCCTTGTTAAAACCCTCTTGAATAAATCAGATCTTACTGTTTCTGCATTTTAACTGACTGTGGTTTCCGTTTGTATTGTGGGTACCGTACTGTTGTCATTTGTGCTGCCTAACCTTGTTTTACAGGGGGTCCTCGGGTCGAACTGGAGAAATTGACCCTGGTGGTAAGTGTCAATTGTGAAGTTGCTCATTGTGTATTGTGTGGACCACTAGTTGGAGATGGGGGGGGGGGTCACAGTGTCCCAGAGGGCTGTGGCCTGGTTAGCATAGCCCAAACCAAACCAGACCTTTGGATGGAGGCACCCATTTCAGAACTCAGGCCCCTTAACCTGTTAGTAGCCAAGCAGGCAGGGGTAGTAGCCCTTGGGATAGCGCCACCTAGGGGTTACATATATATCCTCTACCTTTCACTTCCACTAATACCACAGAAAAGGAAACTATTTTGTAATGGAAAAAATGTTCCTTGCTTTTGCCACCCTTTGTTCTAACCTCCCCCAGGCAAAGCTATTTTTACTTTTAAACCTGCTCATTTTCAGTACGCAACAGGTTGCTGTGACATGCCAGAAATTTGTAACTAACGATCTTAATCCACACACCCCTTCCCTCTCCTTTCCCAGTGATCCAAGGCCAAGTTACAGGTTCAGAGACATGCCACACAGGTTTGGTGTTTTATACACATCCAGTGAACTGTACATCTGTTAGAATACTTGTAGGACACACTTGTGGAGGTTTAAATCTATTTAGGATTTGTAGCTTGCTTTGCACACAGTACTGTAGATCCTGCACAAAGCAGCAGACTTGTTACACATTTGTAACTACTACACACATTGAACACTTGTAACTTGTTTTTTCTAGGACACATACTTGGAAATCCTGAAATCAGGTTACTATTTAGAGATCTCTCTAAACACCTCCCAGCTCATGTCTCACAGCCCTCCCTTTCCCAGTCTCATTCCCTCTGGCACCGGGCCTTCCTTGTGACTCCTTTCCTGCTTCGCATCTCCACTGGTACAAGACAATTTCCACCACCATCGGACAGTGGCCCATTAGCCTGCCAACTTCCTCTCCCGGTTGCACGCCTGCAATACTAACTGCCTATGGTGCCCTCTATCTCTTATTGCCACCGCAGCCAGCTGCCTACTCAAGCTGCTCGTTATATGAATATTATCTCAAAGTATGTTATAACTGAGTATCTTTATTTTTTCTTTTAGTTGTTTTGGTTGTCTATTGTGCATTCTTTTACTACCTCTGTATGTATGTTGACCCTCATCCTTTGATGTGGAACCTTTGTAAATGAGCATTTTCTGCTCAAAGGTATTTGTAATCCAAGAATTTAATAAATAAATAAAATTAAAAACATGTTTGCGACATGCATATTATTTTACACAGGGTCTTGTAGCTGTATAAAACAAGTTGCAAGTGGATGGTACATGCTGTACTAGACTATAAATGACACAAAATATTGTTGTTAAATGGATGTCATACTATGCACAGGGTCCCCAACACCATGCACCAACAAACATACAATAATAGGGTAACTGCAACTTAATGTTGGACGTTCAAAGACTCCTATAAACCAGCACAGCCTTGCTGCACAGAGCTAGATCTGTGGCTTGGCCTTGGGTCATGGGTGGGGTATGGTTGTTATTTACAGATTTTGAATATGTTGTCCCTGTATGAGGTACCAGGTTGCTAATGCATGGTCCCGTACCTGTAACTTGGTTTTGGGTCAAGAGGGTATGGGAGGTACAAAATGGAAGCTGAGGTATTGACAGTCACCAAACAGAAAAGGGATCTGGGATTAATTATATCTGATGACTCTGAGGTGGCGAGGCAGTGCGGCAAGGTAGTGAGTAAGGCCAGTGGGATACTGGGGTGTATAGGGAGAGTTATAATCAGCAGAAGGAGGGAGATAGTGCTGCCACTGTATAGATCACTGGTGAGACACCACCTGCCGTATTGTGTCCAGTTCTGGAGACCACATCTCAGGAACTACACAAACAGACTGGAGCCAGTCCAGAGGAGGGCAGCTATAATAATGCAGGGTCTTTATCAGAGCCCTGCAAGGACAGACTGAAGGACCTCAACATGTACACCCTGAAAGATAGAAAGGAGAGGGGAATAGGAAAGAGACATATAAATACCTCATGTGGTAACAGGGTAAAGGAGGGGAGTATTTTTCAGAGGAAAAAAGCATGAGAACAAGAGGACATGCAAGGAATCTGGAAGGCAATAAATTCAAGAGAGATGTGAGGAAGTACTTCTCCACTGAAAGAATGTTGGATGCTTGGAACAGTCTTCCAGCAGAGGTGGTGCGGCAAAAATGGTGGGCTTCAAGCATGCATGGGATAGGCACAAAAGAATCTTTGTGGGAAGCAAGGGGGGGAGCCAAAGATCAAGTGGGGTCTGCTGTGACAGTATAGGTAGGGGAAAATGAGCAGGCTGTGTGGGCTAAGTGGTACTTATCTGCCACAAATTCTATGTTTCTAGGTCAGTGGGGGTGGGAGTCAAGCTTTACAACCCCTAACAACACATTTCTAATGTTTTAGGGCATTGGGCTGACAACCCTAGTATCACATATCCAGACTTTGTGGGCATTGGCTGACAACTCTAATAGGAAATGTCTGCGCAGTTAGAAAAAAAAAAAAGCACTTACAGAGGATGGTGCTGTGGGTGGTCTGTGACTACTGCTCTCCCTCCTGACGTCAACACTGTACAGGGTCAGCCTCGCTTCCTCTCATCACTGCAGCCTCTCACATCAGGCGCTCTCTCAATCTGGCTGCTCTTCACCACTGCAGCCTGAATGTTTGTTGGTTAGGGAAGGAGAGAATAAGAATCTGACACTGACTTTCTGTGATAGGAGGATGAGGAGGAAAGCAGGGACTGCTGTTGAAGATAAAACCTTTGTTCCTGCTCTTCCATCTGATGCTCCCTCCCTTCCTCATAGGTTTTGACTCCATGGGTGCTGAGGTGTTCAATTACTCACAAAGTTAATATAAATATCCTCAGTGTTTTGAGAGCAGCCTAGAAAAAAAAGATTACTAGGAAACCTGGCCATAGGAAAAATACTACCCACTGGCAGAGAGCACCCGCAAAGTTTCATATAAATTGTCACCCATGCCCTCTCTCCCTCATAAGCCACTTCTCCACAAGCCCGTCCACTTGTAGTTTGAAATAGGTGGGCACACATTGGCGTTCCAAATTGTTGTGCGGCAGTAGCAACATCCATACTGTAGGCACAGCAACATTTTGATATCACTACTGCAGCACAGCAAGCCTATTCTAGGGATGGAATTCCATCTGCAACCACTTTCTGCCACACACTATAAGGTTTTATTTTTATCACTCATTTTCTTATTCTCAGTTTTAAACATTTTTTTTTGTGTACTACTTAGAAAATGTTTCACTCCAGTTTGTTCAAAATCTTCATGCAGCATGTAGATTTTCAAAACCTTCATGATTTCTTTACAAACATTTTGGGTTTAATATCTAGTTAGTAGTTATTTTTTTTAAAATAGGCATTATCTAGTTATAACCCTCCATTACAAACACTAAAGCTTTACCCTTAACATTAAATATTTAATACGTTATCTTACATTAAAGTGTTTGTTCATGCGGACCTTTTACATTAAGTAAAAATCTTTGCACAGCACATAGGTTTTCAAAATCTTAAAGAGCAGCTTCCTAGCTGCTGAGTTGCTGCTCCCCCAAACACATACTAGAGCTCACCTGGCCCAGACCTGAGTTCCAAAAATATTTCCTTTTGTCTCTGCCATTTGTAAGAGTTACACCCCTCATAATTTTCAAATCCGACATCTCGGCAAAAAATGGAGCTACTTCCTCAATCTCTCGACATACCACCATGTAGGCACACACTGCCATGTTTTGTGATCTCACAAAACGAACACCACATGTGTGCGCCCCATTGATTTCAATGGGAGTGAGTTTTCGATACAATTTATTAACATTGTTAGTCGAGCAGTCACTTTGATTTAATAAAATCCTAACTTTAAATGTTAATAAATTGCATGGAAAACTTGCCCTCATTGTTCATTTTGTGACATCACAAAACAGGGCTGCATGTGCCTACATGGGGGCGTGTCGAGAACTTGAGGAAGTAGCTCCAATTATTTGCTGAGATGTCGGATTTGAAAATTATGAGGGATGTAACTTTTACAAATGGCAGAAACAAAAGTAAATATTTACAGAACTTAAGTCTGGGCCAGGTAAACTCTAGTATACTTTTGTGGGAGCAGCAACTTAGGAGCTGCTCTTTAAGCAGGAGGTGACTCCTAATTTACTATGTGCAGGGCCCTTTATGCCGTGCAAAAAGTAACATGCACAGGGCCATTTGGGCTCTGTACATTAGTTCAAACTTAGCATGTGCAGGACCACATAAGCCCTTCACAAAGCAACACATGAGATGTAAGCACTACTTGTTCATGTACTTTAACTGTAGTACAAAAAACATGCAATGTTTTTTGGTTCACTCATTTTCTTATTTCTCAAGTTTACAAATGTTGTTTGTATAGCACTTAGGAAATTTCTAATGCCAGTTATATTCAAGTTCAGGTTCTTAGAGTAGCATATATATTTTCAAAATCTCTATGAAAGAATTATTTATGAATATTTTGGTTCTGACTAAAAATATTAAAATTGCTAATTAACTTTCTAAAAACATTTTGTGTGTCTAGTCATACCACATCCTCCCACAAAATTAAAGTATCACCTTTAACATTTAAGTATTTAATAAGTTATCTTACATTAAAATGTTTGTCTGTGTAGAACTTTAACACAAAGTAAAAATCTTCATGCAACGCATAGGATTTCAAAATCTTGATGAAAGTACTTCGAACTTCTTTCGCACATCATGTTGATTTTGAGAACCATTGCAAAGCATGTAGAATCTGAAAGCTGTCATACAACATGTAGATTTCCAAAACCTTTGTGAAGGATTTTTGTGTAAACATTTAGTAAAACCATCATACAGCATGTAGACTGTCAAGCAGCACATAGATTTTGAAAACCATTATGCAGCATGTAGATTTTCAGAACTCTCAAGCAGCACAAAGCTTTTAATAAGTACTTTTTTAATGCCTCACAAACTTTATCAGAACCATCGTGCAGCATGAAAACCATCACACAGCACAAGTATTTTTCAAATCAGTTCATAATGTTCACGCTACATGTTGATTTTCAAAACATTCAAGAAGGATTACTATGCAAACATTTTCATTTCTAATTAAAGATAACTAACTGTTAATTATTTTTTTTAATGTTGTGTGCCCCTGTACCACCACTCCCTCATGCACACTAAATTATCACTCTAAACTTTAAGTTATTTAAAAAGTTATATTACCCCTAAAGTTTTTGTTCTTGAAAAACTTTGCCATGAAAAAGAAAACTCATAAATTCATTCAGCTATTTTTGTTACTTATCAGTTTTTAACGAACTCCCCCAAAAGGACATATACCTTCACAACATCTTACAAACCTGTAGTTTCTTATCTGACTTCTTTGTTGTTTCTTCTCTATCCTTTGGCAAAAATGTAAGCTCATAAATGGGCAAAATGTGTGAATTCAACACTGAATTACTCAAAAATGGACAAACATATTTTTTTCCATAAAGATTTTTATTCTTCTCTAACAGACCTGGATGGCTATCAGCCTCATTCTCATGTTTAAGGATCATTCCTTGCCTCTCTCTGGTCCAGGAGTTCAGTTCTCTTGTCGATTTCCCCCTGTGGTGGGCCCGGGGAAGGGCTGTCCCTCCTCAAGCAGACAGATCCAGATTTTGCCCCATAACCAGAGCAGCATGGTGGATTGTGAAGGCATGAGCAAGGCTTCATAAAGCCCAGGTCCCTAGCTTTTCCACTTTTCTAGTCCCTCCCCTGTGCTGTGGCACCAGGACAAGCATGTGGAGGCACAAACATCCAACGCTGCCGCAACCCCACCGTTTGAGTTGCTTGAACCTGCACTACCACTGGGCCTCCACCTGGTGGCAGTCATGGGTTGAGACAGCTGGCCACTCTTCCTGTGAGAGGACAGCAGTCCCTAGGATGGCTGATCCTCTTCCATCCCACTGACCCCCAGCA
The DNA here is from genome assembly GCA_016271365.2 of Neoceratodus forsteri. NCBI lineage: Eukaryota > Metazoa > Chordata > Ceratodontiformes > Ceratodontidae > Neoceratodus > Neoceratodus forsteri. The sequence goes on from CM028133.1 coordinate 618,706,847, forward strand.
ACTCGTGCTCATTCCCAAATATGGATTTCTGACATGGCAGAAGGTAAGGTGCCTTAGCCCTCCACACCACCAGGCCAGCTGGAGCAACACATTTTTAGAACACTTTCTACATTGGTAGATGTGAAGACTGAGATGGTACATGCCTAATTTCACAGTCCTAGAGTCTACGACAGTCGAGCTGTAAGTGTTTGAAAACAGAGGTTCAAACTGAAAATCTGATTGTAACCCTAATATAATATGTGGAATGCATATTGGATTGCAGTGGAATAATGCATTTATCTCCAATAGTGAGTGGTAAGACCCGTAACTCTTGAGTGGTGAAGTTCAAGTTCAAGTTTATTGGTGGGAAGTACTCCATTGAGCAGGCTCATTTGCAAGGGTGTCCTGCTATATAAAAGGGACAAGTTACAAAGATATTAATCATGTTGACAACAAGGAATAAAACATGTACAAGATATGTAGACAATGCAGTGCCTGAGGCTTACATACAAAAAACAGTGAGCATTTGGCAAGTTACAAGAGAAAAAAAAATATGTATACAATCACATTTCCCAGCGTGCGGCATCATTTACATATGTACAAAAGATGTAAGCAATGCAAAAATCTGTGTGCTTGCGTACAATAACTACAATATCTATGATGTAGAATCTACATTGGGGCAGAAAGCTGGGCAGGGATGGGGGGGATAAGAGGAAGTAGAGTGCTTAGGTGAACAGACCTGAAGGGGACAGGAAGGGAGGCCAGGTGTGGAGGAACAGGAAGAATGTCTTGGACTAGGTTTGTCCTGGGTGGGTGGTGGTGGGGGGAGGCAGGAGGTATTCTAAAAGAGTTGAAGCCACAAGTTAGTTATGAATGTCTTACCACAAATGTGTTATTCCACTGCAACCCATTATGTATTTAATATATATATAGGGAATACATGATGGGTTGCAGTGGAATAACACATTTACCTCCACTAGTGAGTGGTAAGACCCATAGCTCACCAGTGACAAAGCCACGAGTTAGTTATAAAGGTCTTACCACTTGTGTGGAGATAAATGTGTAATTCTATTGCAATCCATTATGTATTTGATATATACCACACCATTTGTAATGCTTTTATTGGTGTTTTAGCTTAAAACTGACTTTCTTTTCATTGTAAACTCTCTATCTGGCCCATTGTTCTCTGTGTTCTATTTCCAGATTCTAAATGGAAATAACATGTTCTAAGTGAAATAAATGGTGTTCTGAGTGAAAATAAATATTTATCCCAAAATAACATGATTTATTTACCCAGTTTGTTCACCACTGGTGTGGTATATATCACACTATTTGTGATTTCTTTACTAGTGTTTTATCTTGTTTTAACTTAAAGCAGACTGAGTATCCATTGTAAACTTCTATCTGACCCATTGTTCTCTGTGTTCTGTATTCCGATTCTAATTAACAATAACATGTTCTAAGTAAAACAACAGGTGTTCTAAGTGAAAATAAATATTTATCCCAAAATAACATGATTTATATGTCCAATTTATTTGCCACTGGTGTGATAGGAGTGCCATGTGATATGAGCAAGTGCAAAATAGTGATTGCCATATCAGCAAGTCCACATCAGCTAAAACATAAACAGCGACGTACACTACGCCTATAACAACAACAGTGCTTATTGGCACCATACACGCAATGTGTGATGTAACCTTTTCTGTATTTTATGCAGGAGCTATGCCCCTCCGTATCCCCCATGCAGGGGGCTTTGCGCCCCACACCCCCATTATTAAGATAATCAACTCAGAGGGAGGGCCTGACACTGGGGTGCAGGGGCATCTCCAGGAGGGTGCAGTTCGGATCCAGTAAAAAATACAAACTCCCAACCCTAACACATAAAAAAAACTTTAGGGCATGCAGCTAGCTCTGAACCTAGAGCCCCTCCCACCACAGGCACACACCCCTACCACTACGCCAAATGGCCAGCTGGGAACTGCTTGCCCACACTTCCTCTCATATGCCATTTCCCTATACCTCCCTGTCATAATCGCCGTATCTCCGTTTCATGATTCTTGTCCATTACAGTTGCTGTTCTCCTTCTCACTAGCCTTTCCTACTTGCTTTGATTGCAGGCAGTCAAACTGAGTCACTCATACTGAGTCGCTCAATTTGACTCACCCATATCACTGGATACCATCTGATAGGCAGGTAGATAGACAAACAGTTTATTTAAAAATGCCTCCTCAATATTCAAGACATTGCACCTACAATAAAAAGGAAAATAACTTACAAAACAGTTATATCATCTTTTTCATACAAAAATTGCACAAGATTAGTACAAGACCAATTAGCAACATTTAAGAGCTAATACTAGCAAGGTGTCCATAACCTGCAGTAAATTAATCAACAAACAGTAATGGCATAAGCAGAATAAACTACTAATCTAATCTGAAAAAGCAGACTAGAACAGCAAGGTTTTAATTTTACTCCTAAAGCAATTCACATTGGTATAAAGTAATTCCTCCTCTTCCGTGTAGAAACTGCTGTGTGGCAGCAGTATAATATATATATAGCATACCAGGCAAATAAAGACTGGAAACAACTTTTTCTTACCAGTATCAGTTTTTAATGTATTTCTGCCACGTGTTCAAACACCTCTTTTTATATGTTTGCTTGCTCATGCACAGTAAACATATTGTGACAACAGTGGGCTTCAGAGACATGTCACTGTCATATCCAGTGCAGCTCAGGTTACAGGAGGCTCAGCAACGACATGCCAATCATCACTGAGGCCAATCATGATGTTGTTCTGCTGGTGATGGGTGGAAACTTCATGTACAGTAGTTGGAGGCATGCAGCCATGCCTATCAGAGAGTGGTTGCATCCTTTCATCTACAACACATGCTCAGCATCCAGCTGTCTGCTCATACTCCCCCTGCTGCTTTTCCCCCTCCAAATCCAATGGCTATCCCAGTGCTCCCTCTGAAAAAACTCACAGCCTCTATAGTTAGCCCACCCACCTCCCAGTCACTACCCCAGGGCCCATTTCTATAAACTCCCACCCACTGCCACTTATCCTGCCCTCCTCCCAATCACTTCCCCTCCTGTTGTGTTTGTAAAAATGCACTCCCACCCACTGCCAATTATCCTGCCTGCCTCCTGATCATCCCCACTTGCCCCATTTGTAAAAGTAAACTCCCATCCATGGCTAATTATCCCGTCCACCTCTAGATTGCTTCCCCATGCCCTGTCTGTAAAACTAAACTCCCACCCACTGCCAACTACCCCACCCACCTCCCAATCACTTTCCCCATGCCCCATTTGTAAAAATAAACTCCCACCCACAGTCAAGTATCCCACCACCTCCCAAATGCTTCCCCTGTGCCCTGCTTGTAAAAAAATTAACTCCCACCCATGACCAACTGCTCCACCCACCTCCTAATTGCGACGCCACAAAGGAGGAGTGGCTGGACAACAGTAGGCTCAGGGAGGGTAAGGGTGGTAGAGTGAGGCACATCCCCATCTGATACCACTATGAAACTCCTACACTGCATTGGCTGGACAGGAATGTCCCACAGAGGCACCAGAAGTAGTGACTATGGTGGATGTGGGGGTTCTCCATAGTGGAAACCCAAGGTGGGTGGCAGAAGACCCCAGAGGAGGAGGAAGTGAATCATGGTGGGGGGGCTTGATAAAAAGGGGTATACAGTTAGGGGCAGGTAGGGATGCAGAGAGGGATGTTAGGTGCCTTCCTGGTGCCATGCCTCAAAGAGATGGAAAGAGGGTCCAAAGGATAACTTGGGAAGCAGGAAGGGAAGGACAGCTGGACATCATTGTCCATCTGGCGACTGATGACCTGGCTAGGGATGAGCCAGCAATAGTTCAGGAGGAGTTCAGGGAATTGGGGAGTGGGTCTTAGGTAATTAGCAAGATCTGTAACCTTCTCGGAGGTGCTACCTGTCTATGACAGGGAGGAGGACAGGATTCTCCACACCAGGAACTTCAATGCATGGTTGAAGGAATGGTGCAGAGAGCAGGGATTCGGATTCATTGGGGACTGGGGCCCCACCTGGAGTGACAAAGGCCTGTACAGGGGGACAGTCTGCATCCATCTAGGAGGGGCACCATGGTCCATGAACAATTTAAATGCTACATTGGCAAGCATTTAAAGTAGCTGAGGGGGACCAGAATGAGGCTGGGAGACATAAACTGTCCTCCCCCCACAGGCTTACAAGGTCAGTAGTGGGAATCAGGAGCAAGAAAAACACCAAAACATAAGAACATAAGAATCCAGGTGGTAGAAGGAAAGGGAGACGGAAAGAAGAAGAATGGAGGAAATAAGGAAAGGCAAATGGGAAAAAGGAGGGAGGGTAACAGTACAATCTGGAGAGTCATGTGTGCAAATGCTCAAAGTCTGGGCAATAAGATTACAGACCTAGTGGCCACCATGGTAGAAATGAACCTGGATATTGTCACAATTACCAAGTCCTGGTGCAATGAAAACTAGGACTGGGATGTAGCCATACCAGGTTATAGTCTATTCAGAAGGAACAGGGTCGGTAAAAGGGGTGGGGGAGTGGATCTTTAAGTGAGGGAAAACATAATAGCTATGGAAATAATTACAGGGAGAGCAAGGAGGAACAAAAGTACTGTGGGTCACCCTGGAGACATGGAAGGGGGCCGCTATTCATACAGGAGTGATCTACAGACCTCCAGCACAGGGGGGAGAGGTGGATAAGGATATGTTGGAAGCAATCCAAAGGATGGTAAGCAAAGGGGGAGGTAACGCTGGTGGGGATTTTAGTCTACCAGATGTGGATTGGAGCCACCCTTCTGCAGCAACAGTTATAAGTAGGGACATCCTAGACTCCCTGCAGCAGGTGCTCCTCAGGCAACTAGTTAAGGAAACTACTCTGGAGGGGGGGGTTAATACCGGACTTGGTACTGACAGAGACAGTGTTGCTGACGTCATGGTGGGTAGCCACCTAAGAACCAGTGATCGTTGTACGGTGTGGTTCAATATAAGAACTGGGCCAGTATCGAACCACACTAAAATGAGGGTCCTGGACCTCAGGAGGGCAGATTTTAAGAAAATGGGAGAATGCCTCAGTGATGCCCAAGCAGGGATAAGGAAACTGGGTGGAGTCGAGGAACATTAGGCAAAAATAAAGGAGGGCATTGAGAAGACAACAAACCTCTGTGTTAGGCAGGTTAACAAGGGCAAGAGAAAAAAGGAAACTGCTATGGTTCTCTAAAGAAGTAGCAGAGAAAGTAAGGGCCAAAAAGCTAGCATTTAGAAGGTACAAGACGACACAGAAGAAGGAGGATAGGGAGAGATATCAGGAGAAGCAAAGGGAGGCAGGGAAAGCAGTCAGGAACGCAAAGGTGCAAATGGAGCAGAATATAGGCAAGTCAGTAAAAAAGGGGGATAAAACATTCTTTAGGTATATGAGCGAAAAGAGGAAGACCAAAGGTGGGATAGTAAGGCTAAAAGGGGAAGGAGGAGTTTGTGTGGAAGAGAACCATAAAGAAGCAGATATATTGAACAGATACTTTTGTTCAGTATTTACAGAGGAAGGGGTAGGTGACAGGCCACAGATAAGGGACAAGGACATTAAAGGAAGGGAAGTGGACACTAGTCCTTTTACAGAGGAGAGAGTCCTCAAGGAACTAGCACAACTAAAAGTGGACAAGGTAATGGAGCCTGACAAGGTACACCCTAGGATACTGAGGGAGCTCAAGGAAGTGCTCGCTGCACCTCTGACAGCACTGTTCAACCTATCACTATATATGGAGAAAGTTCCAGGGGACTGGAGGAGGGCAGATGTGGTCCCATTTCACACAAGTGGTATTAAGGAGGAGGCAGGAAATTACGCACCTGTCAGCCTGACTTCAGTGTTGGTAAAGTAATGGAATCACTACTGAAGGAAAGGATTGGGGAATACCTTGTGACCAGTAGATTACGGGATCCGAGGCAGCATGGTTTCACTGGGGGATCTTGCCACACAAACCTGATCAAGGTCTTTGAGTGGGTAACCAGGGAAGTAGATCAGGGCTGAGTGGTGGATGTGGCCTACCTGGATTTCAGTAAGGCCTTCAATGCCATTCCACACAGAAGACTTGTGAGCAAGCTGGGCAGCCTAGGAGTAGGTCCAAAAGTAGTAAAATGGGTAAGAAGTTGACTAAGCAACAGGAGACAGAGAGTGGTGGTAAATGGAGTTCGGTCTGAAGAAGGCAAGGTGACCAGCAGGGTGCCGCAGGGGTAGTACTAGGCCCGGTCCTTCTCAATGTCTTTATTAGCAACATTGTAAGAGGGCTGATAGGAAAAGTATGCCTGTTCGCAGATGACACAAAAATCTGCAACAGTGTGGACACATCGGGAGTGGAAAAATGAGGAAGATCTGAAAAAGCTGGAAAACTGGTCAAGGGTTTGGCAACTGGGTTTCAATGCAAAAGTGCAAAATCATGCACTTGGGGCACAGAAACCCTGGGGCAACGTACCAGTTGGGTAGGAGGTATTGACAACCACAAAACAGGAACAGGACCTGGGGGTAATCATTTCTCATGACCTGAAAGTAGCAAAGCAGTGTGATAAGGCAGTGGGGAAAGCTAGGAGGATGGTCAGGTTATTTGGGAGGGGCATCGCCATCAGAAAGAGGGAAGTAGTGTTACCCCGTATAGACCAATAGTGAGGCTCCACCTTGAGTACTGTGTCCAGTTCTGGAGGCCCCATCTTTGGAAGGACATAGATAGGGTGGAGGTGGTACAGAAGTGGGCAACCAAAATGGTGCAGGGCCTGCATCAGAAACCCTACGAGGAAAGACTCAAGGAATTAAATATGTGCTCTTTAGAGGAAAGGAGGGAAAGTGAGGACATGATAGAAACGTTCACATACCTTACAGGTATTAATAAGGTACATGAAGGTAGCATTTTACACAGAAAAAGATGCTCAAGGACAAGGGTTCACGCTATGAAGCTGGATTGGGGGGAGACTCAGAGGAGATGTGAGGAAATACAGTACTTCTTCACGGAAAGGGTGGTGGATGCCTGGAACAGCCTCCCAGCAGAAGCGGGGGATACTAAAACAGTAATAGGATTCAAGCATGCATGGGATAGACACAAGGGGACCTTAGAAATAAGGCAAGGGGGGAAGAACAAAGATTGAGTAGGGTCTGTGGTGACACATTGGGTAGGGAAAATAGAGCAGACTAGGTGGGCCAAGAGGTCCTTCTCTGCCAACAACTTCTATGTTTCCCTTATGCCTATCCCATGCTATCTTGAACCCGGTTACAGTTTTTGCCCCCATCACCTCTGCTGGGAGGCTGTTCCAGGCATCCACCACCCTCTCTGTGAAGACATACTTCCTCACATCTCCCATGAGTCTACCCCCGTCTAGCTTCATAGCATGTCCCCTTGTTCTTGAGCATCTTTTTTCCTGAAAGATGCTTCCCGCTTGAACCTTATTTATACCTGTGAGGTATTTGAAAGTTTCTATCATATCCTCCCTCTCCCTCCGTTCCTCCAGTGCATACATATTAAGGTCCTTCAGTCTTTCCTCATAGGGCTTTTGATACAGACCCTGCACCGTTTTGGTCACCCTTCTCTGGACCACCTGCACTCTTTCTATGTCCTTCCAAAGATGCAATTCCAGAACTGGACACAGTACTCCAGTTGAGGTCTCATCAGTGATCTATACAGGGGTAACACCACCTCCCTCTTTCTGCTGGTGATCCCCCTCCCTATGCACCCCAGCATCCTGCTAGTTCTCTCGATTGCCTTGTGCCACTGCCTAGCCACCTTTAGTAATCAGGTATGATAACTCCCTGGTCTCTTTCCTGTTTGGTGGTTGTCAATAACTCTCCTCCCATTTTGTACTCCTCCCTGGGTTTCTGTGCCCTGGTGCATGATTTTGCACTTTTTTGCATTGAAGCCTAGTTGCCATACCCTTGAGCACTCTCCAACCTTTTCAGATCCCCTGCCCCCGGTGTCTACCCTGTTGCACATTTTTAGTGTCATCCACCGAACAGGCAGCCCCTTCCCTCCAACCCCTGTGCAATGTTACTAATAAAGACATTAAAGAGGACTGGCCCCAGTACAGATCCTTGAGGTACCCCACTGGTGATCTTCCCTTCCTCTGAGTGAACTCCATTTACCACCATCCTCTGTCTCCTATCCCTTAGCTAATTTCTTACCCAGTTTACCACCTTTGGTCTCACTCCTAGGCTACCCAGCTTGCTTACTAATCTCCTATTTGGGATGGTGTCGAAAGCCTTGTTGAAATCCAGGTAGGCCACATCCACTGCTCCACCCTCACCTTGATCCAATTCCCTGGTCACCCAATCAAAGAAATCTATTAGATTTGTTTGACAAGACCTCCCTCCATGAATCCATGCTGTCTCATGTCCTGTAAGCCACTGGATTCAATATATTCCACTATCCTTTCCTTCCGTAGTGATTCCAATAATTTTCTCACCACCAAAGTCAGGCTGACTGGCCTGTAATTGCCGACCTCCTCCCTACTACCACTTTTGCGAAGTGGGACTACATCTGCCCTCCTCCAGTCACCCAGAACCTCTCCTGTCTCCAGTGAGAGATTGAACAGAACTGTCAGATGTGCAGCCAGCACCTCCCTGAGTTCCTTTAGTATCCTTGGGTGGACTCTGTCTGACCCCATTGCCTTATCTACTTTCAGATTTGCAAGTTCCTTCAGGACTCTCTCCTCTGTAAATGGACTAGTGTCCACCTCCCTTCCTTTGATGCTCCTGTCACGTTTCTGTGGCCCCTCTCCTTCTCCTTCTATATTGAACAGGTAAACAGAATAAAAGTCTGAGGGGACCTTCCCTTTAAATACCTGGGTGTGTGGCTTGATAGTACCTTGATTTCTCAGTTCACTTTGACGCCATCCATTTCAACCTCTTTACTAAGTCAGGAGCATTCTGTAGGAGCAAAGCTTGTGTTCCACCCCCAGCCAGACATAATGTTGTCTCTACAATGAACCTCCTGACCTTCTGTTTCGGTGATGTGGTATACAGTGGTGCCCCTAAGTCCACTCTTGCCAGACTGGATCCCCTATTCCACAGCACAGAAGCACAAAATGGATGCACATGAGGTACTGTAAGAGGATGGGAGGAGTGGGGAGGGAGGGCAGGGACAGTAGTGCAAGCTGTGGACCCTGCAATGTGAGTAGACTTGATAGACCCAATGGCCTTCTGCTGGCTTTTTTGTATGTTCGTATGTTCATATATATGTGCTAAAAACAGAAATGAAGTGCATGAATCTCACAAAGCGGCTGTTGCATTTGCAAAAAGTTTAGTTGCACTAGCAAAAATGAAAACAGTGGTGAAAAACCCCAGTGCTTTGAGTCCAGGCGTAGCTCTTCATTAGGGGCCTGTTCCATTCCTTCTGTCACATTGCACTGGACTGTCCACCCTGTACTCATCACTGCTACCTGTACTCCTTCTTTGACTTCTCACCCTTTGAAGGTCATTGTCTCCCTCACTGCACCACCCTCATTAGTAAGTTCTTGTTTGGCTCACTCCCGTTATCACTGCTCCCTCTTATGTTGCTCTCACCCAAGCTTCTATTCTCTGCACTCTTCTGACCTCTGCTTCTTCTCCATCACACATGCCAAATCCTCTGCTGGTCAGTCTGCTTTCTCCTACAGGCTCCCTGTACTCTGATCCTCCCTCCCTCACATATTTGTGTTACATCCTCTCCATCCTCTTTGAAGTCCTTTCTCCATACTTACAGGCAGGGCCGCAGTAATGGGGGGGTAAGTAGGGAAGTTGTCCAGGGCCCTGAGCTCAGGAGGGGCCCTACTGAGGAGATGGCATTACCTCTGTCATTAGCTGGTTTGGGAAATGGGGGCCCATTCCAAGTGACTTGTCCGGGGCCCCAGGATTCATAGCTGCAGCCATGCTTACAGGTCTGCTCCTGCACTTAATTCTCCACCTAGGTTCGTTCCTCTCCACATCTCTTCTTGATGTTATGTTGCCGCTGTCTATACTCAGAAATGCTGCTTCTCCCTAGATACAAACTACATTGCTCTTTCGTATGCTATTTGTTGATACCCAAAGCCTGCATCACTCCAGCTGCCTGCTCAAACCTCCCAGCTACTCATTTGTTTGGGTTAGTCACGTAGTGGTGGTAAAAGTGTAGAGAAGTGTAATTTGTTATTATATCTATTGATGTTCCTCCTCATTGTGCTTTAACATGTTATTAATTCTGTGCTATGCTGCATTGTCTTTCCATGTACTCCCCTTCCCAGAGCATGCCTCTCGAAATGTGCTAGTATGGCTTAGTAGTCCTTTACGGGGTCCAACTCTTTCAATAAATAACTAACTAAATAAATAAACAATGCGGTGGCAGTCACAGTGGCTCAGGATCTAACAGCTGTGGTGGTTTGTAGAAAATACTTCTGGTGAAGGCTGCTGCTTCCTGAACAGTGAGTGTCATAAACCCTATAGATGTGCTACTGCTCCCGTGGAAGGATGGATCTGCAAACATACTGCTGGGGCCTTTAGCGCTAGCAGTGAAACTACTTTATTCCATTTTTCTCTATTACCTGAAGCAGAACAAGATATTGGGGTGGTGATTACAACCACACTGTCTTATCTCACCCTCTCTCTCTCTCTCTCTCTCTCTCTACACAGCTTTGGGCAGGTGGTGCAAGCATGCATACCTCTCAAGCTTTTGTCACTGAAATGAGGGGCACAGGCACTAACAAGTATTTGTCAATGCTGAATGTTAGCTTGCCGGCACTGGCATTGGTCGTGCAGGTGTTAAAGAGATGCATAATAGGATTGGCAGTGAAGTAGTGAACTGACGCCGACCCCAGCCCCATCATGCAGAGAGTGACTGGCATTGGGGTGTGCCTTTGAGTCACTGGCCATTACGTGCGTGCCATTTCACCCCACCCTACCCCACAGAGACCGACAAGTGCCACAATGTGCCTTGGGTTCCTCTGGCCTTACGCTCACCCCATTCCATAAGGAAATATACTGACATGGGTGCAGTGTAGGAGAATGGGGTGAACATTGGGGTCGAAGAGTCCAAAGCACACCATAATGCCTGTGTGGCTGCAGGGTGGGGGTGGAATGGCATGAGCATTACAGCCGACAGTGCCAAGTCACACCCCTGACACCTGTCAGTCTGTACAGGGTGAGACATTACGGGTGGAAACCCTAATGCCCAGGGCATTTGTTGGTATTTTCACTCCAAATTTTCAACATGGGCCGTTTGTGACCCCACCTCACGAGCAGTGACTATGAGTTTGTTTGCCGAAAGGTGATTTTGCACCACGAGTGTGCATTTTGGCGCCACAGGTGTGAAAACACATTTCGGGCAGAATGTGAAAAATGACAGCTGCACTGTGCATGAGGAGGTGTAAAAAAATGGCATTGTTGAAAATCTGGAGTGAAAATATGACAAATTGGTGACATCACGAGCGTGCATAGAAACTGTGCAATGCACACCCATAACGCAATTATTTTGAGGATTTGTTTAACCAAATTTTCAACATAGGCATTTTGGGAACTCTGTCATGAACTGTGTCACTGTGATTTTAGTTAATCTGGCCAGAACATTGATTTCCCATAGCGACTGCGCCATTGTGTGACATGTGCAAAACACATTTCAGGTAGGATGTGAAAAATGACAGCTGTACTGTTCATAAGGAGGTGTACAAAATGACAATGGTGAAAATCTGGAGTGAAAATATGGGAAACTGGTGATGTCACGAGCGTATAAAGAAACTGCATAATGCACGCCCGTAACGCAATTATTTGGGGTACTTTTTTTTACCAAATTTTCAACATAGGCATTTTAGGACCTTCACTCATGAACAGTGTCACTGTGATTTTGCTAATGTGTCCTGAACATTGATTTCACTCAGCAACTGCGCCATTGTGCGCCACATGCGCGAAAACACATTTTGGGCAGGATGTGAAAAATGACAGCTGCACTATTCATAAGAAGGAGTGAAAAAAGGGCAATGCTGAAAATCTGGAGTGAAAATATTAAAAATTATCAAAGTTACGAGCGTGCGTTGAAACTGCACAATGCACACTCATAACACGGTTATTTTTTTTAATTTTTCCATCAAATTTGCGACATAGGGTTTTTGGGACCTCACCTCATGAACAGTGGCATTGTCATTCCATTAATTGGTCCTGAAAGGCGATTTCGCGCAGTGACTGCGAAATGACCTTTCAGGCCGAGTATCGAGATGACAGTGCATGTGTTCATGAGGAGGGCACCAAGCACCCCATGTTGAAAATTTGGAGGCAAAATTCCAAAAAATGGCTGAGATATGCACCTAAGTTGAAAAAAAACCTATGCCATTTTACAGCTTACCGGCATTTCTTCAGTTCACGGTCAGCTTTGAAGAGTGCGGACGTGTTCCCGGTCCACCGAAGATCATCGTGCTCAGCTCCAGAGGTAAGTATGGGGTCAGGGGATGTGGGGAGGTGGGTGCACAGAGGGTGGGTGCAGGTTGGGCGGTTGGTGTCACAGACAGCGCGGGACCATTTATTTCTTTCAGGTACTTAAAAAAAAAAAGAAAACACAGCGGGCAGTTTTCCTTTTTACAGGTGTGTAAAACTGTTCTGCTCACTGGGGTGGGCTCCCAGTGTGCCCCATGACTTTGGGGGGGGCGATGTTGGCCAAACTGGGGTGGGCTACCAGTGTGGCACAGAATGGGGGCGGGGCGGAACATGCCAACGATGGTCGGCTTTGATTATGGGGAGGCACACTGGGGTGGGCTCCCAATGTGCCACACAGTCTTGGGGGGGGATTATTTAGAATGCCGACAGAGGGATTGGGCACCCTGAAGTCAGAATTGTGTGGCAGGCAGCGGCAGTTGCCGCCATGGGTAGTGAAATACCTCACCAGGAAAGGCAGGTTGGGAGGTGTGTTGTGCCACTGCATGACAAGATGTCTCTCATTGCAGCGGCACTTTCCTTACATGTCATGACCACTTAGCATATTTCGTGTGTCAGTGCTTGCATCCTGGCTTATTGGGGAATGAGGGATGTACCTACTAAAGTGTGCCCTGCATTCACCCACACGGACGCATCTCCGAAATCTGCTACTACCGCAAGATGTTGGCTGGAGCGCAGACGCAAGCCAACATAAAAATGAGGGACAGTGTGGGACACTGACCTTCATAATAAGGGACTCCTCTTCAAACATGGAGATATAGGCTTAGAACACTGCAGAAACCATTGCCTTTACTAGTGCAATGTTTGTTTTTGATTTGAAATGTTAAAATATTATGAATTCCTACTTTAAAGTCTGAATTTACAGCAGCCTATCTGTGAAAGCAACACCTTTTTATGAGGGATGAGTGAAGGACAGAGCAATTTTGAGGTGTAAAAATAATGTAAAATGGTTTGATGTCCTTCATAATGAGGGCAGTATAGAGTTATGCAAGCGCATTGGTGAGGTTAGACATGGTTGGTGTGCATGCTGCTGCTGTAATACTGCACTGCTTGTGTAACATGCCAAACCCTAGTGCACTGAATTTGTAGCAGCATATAGAGTGCTACTATAAGGGAATGGAACACATTCCGAAGAAAGGGGGGGTTACTAGTGGAGTACCTCAGGGCTCAGTACTGGGTCCAGTCCTCTTTAACGTCTTTATAGGTGACATTCCAGAGGGTCTGGAGGGAAAGGTATGCCTCTTTGCAGATGACACAAAGATCTGTAACAGAGTTGATACACAAGAGGGGGTAGAAAAGATGAGAAGGGACTTGGCAAGGTTGGAGGAATGGTCAGATATATGGCAACTTAGATTCAATGCAAAGAAATGCAGAGTAATGGACATGGGAAACAAAAACCCAGGAGAAGAGTACACAATAGCAGGGGAGGTACTAACAACAACAAAAATGGAAAGGGACCTGGGGATAGTCATATCAGATGACCTAAAGGTGGGTAAGCAATGTGAAAAGTCAGTAAGGAGAGCCAGGGGGATACTGGGATGCATAGGAAGAGGCATCACAAGTAGAAAAAGTGGTTATCCCTCTATACAGACAGTTGGTGAGACCCCATCTGGAGTACTGTGTGCAGTTTTGGAGACCTCATCTACATGAGGACATAGACAGGATGGAAGCAGTCCAGAGGAGGGCAACTAAAATGGTGCAGGGTCTGCAGCAGAAACCATATGAAGAGAGACTGAGAGAGCTTAATATGTATACTCTTGATGAAAGGAGGGGACTGGGGACATTATAGAAACTTTCAAGTACCTCAAGGGAATCAACAAAGTCCAGGAAGGTAGCATCTTTCAGAAAAAGAGATGTATAAGAACAAGGGGGTACAATTTAAAGATAGAGGGGGGACGGCTCAGGGATAATGTGAGGAATTTTTTTTTCACGGAGAGAGTGGAGGATACATGGAACCGCATTCCTGAGGAGGTCGTTGGGTCTAAAACAGTGGGGGAATTCAAACATGCATGGGACAGACATAAGGCAATTATAGTGGGGGGTTGCAGGAAATAGGCTGTTTAACTAGAATCTGCAGCTTATCCAGTAGGTAGGGAAATGGGCAGACTGGGTGGGCCAAGTGGTCCTTAGCTGCCGCCAAAGTCTATGTTTCTATGTCTATGACTCAGCTGACTGCCCTCCTTGGTTGCACACAGACCCAAGCTCAGAAACATATGACACACAATACAAAATTCAGTGAGTCAAGTCTGACCCACTGAGAACTTCAGCTGTTTCAAAAACTATGTGCACGCAGCTATACAGACACAGGGAGCAGATTCTCAAAAAAAAGGCATGCACAGGTCTCTGGTGCACAGTGAGCTGCAGGAGGAGGGTGTCCGCCATCTACCCTCTTTGTTCATACTGAGAACCAAGCCTGGAACCAGATGAAATACAATATAAAACTTAGTGAGTCAATCCTACCCCACTGAGAACTGCAGCAGTTTCAAAAACTGTGTGCACTCAGGGAGCAGTCTCGCAAAAAAAGTATGCATGCACAGGCAACTCATGCATGCACTGAGCTGCATGAGGGGGTAGTCAGTTGACAGTCCTCCTCGGGCATTACTGGAACAGAGCCCAGAACAATATAGCACACAATACAAAAGTTCAGAGAGGCAAGTCTGACCCGCGAGAACTACTGCAGTTTCAAAAACTCTGTGCACACAGCTATGGATATGTAGGGTGCAGCTTCACACATAAAAAAGCACGCATGCGCAGGCAACCTACACATGCAGTGAGCAGTGAGGGAGGGGATCATCCAACTGCCCTCCTCAGTCACATATGGAAAAGGGCACAGAACCAGATGACAGAAATGTTTCTTTTTTTTAAATCACTCGTTTTACAACAGAAAAAAAACGCACATGCGCGCGCACACACACACACACACACACACACACACACACACACACACACTGGAGCTTTGTGCACAGTGAGCAGAGGGGGAGGGGAGTCAGCAGACCGCCCTGCTTGGTCCCCGCAACCAGAGCTCTGGTACAGAGGACCAAAACAAATACACAGTCAGTAAGCCAAGCCTGACTTACTGATGGTGATCAGACACAAATCTAAAAAAGAAAAAGCCTGTGACGTAAAAAACATCTCTTCAGTGGCCACATAAAATGTATAGGGCCTATGGGCTGACTGGATGGGCCTGGCGGCCCTTATCTGCCGACAATTTCTATGTTTCTATGTTCAATTCTTTAGGTAAGTTGTGGGTGCCAGAAAATGCAGAGGTCAACTCAGATACCTCTGTTTTCTCTTCTATACCATGGGGGATCAGGGAATCATGATATGCCTACAGTGAGCTCTAGAAGTGGCCATCGATTTGCCAACGAAACTCTGCAAAATTTCAAATCTGGCTAGATAGTTTTCTTGAATACAGACAAATACATTGGTGACTATTCACGAAGGGATCCCTTATATTCAGGATCCTATGATTCATGGTATTCAGAAAAGGATATTCAAGGGTGCAGACCCCTAATACTATTCAAGCATGTACTAACTGTATAGTGATTTTCTACCCATCCTACTACCATTAGTAATCGTCGATTCCCTTGCTAAGCAGAAATATGTCCAGGCTTAGCATGAAGGCCTGTATTGTCCTCATGTCCACTCCCTCTGCTGGTAGACTTTTCCATAGGTTCACCACCCTCTAGGAGAAGCAGTGCCTCATTACGTTACCCTTGAATTTACCACCTTTAAGCTTCAGGGCATGTGCCTGCATCCTGCTGGTGCACGCCAGATCAAACAGTTCTGTATGTTAAGCCTTGTCAATACCCTTTAGTAGCATGAAGACTGAGGTCATGCCCCCACCCCACCCCCTTCTGTCCAGGGTGAACTTGTTCAGGACCTCCAGTCTCTCTTTATCCTTCATACTCCTAATCATTTTGGTGCCCCTATGTTACACCCTCTCAGATGCTGTGGAATACAAGAATTCAACATTCTGCTCAGTTCCTCTGACAGAATACTCCCTCCCCACTACCATTACCACCACCACCACCACACACACACACAAACTGCAGCCCTCCTAAGGAGCCATGGCCTCAGTTATATCTGTGGCAGGGTAAGTAGCAGAGAGATGCCTGGCAAGTTAGTAAAGATAGGAAGTCACCAAATAAATACCAGCTGACTTCTCAGTACAGTAAAGCCACTACGAGGCAATTTTTTTAAATCAAGATGGAAATGTGAAAGGAAATGTGTGACTCCATTGGGACTTGAAGCCAGGCCCTGTCATACCGTGCCAGTGTTCTAACCACTAAGCAATGTGGGCTCAGTGATTAGCAGATCTCTGGGATTTCCCTTTCAGGCACACACACATTCCTTTCCATGTGTTGCGTAATTAGTATCAAAAATCTGAGCAGGTACTGTGTTAAAGTAAGCCTTATACAACAATTGATATTGCTAATGAATATGACGGTTGCTCCATCAATATCACCAGTCTGCATGGTGCGCGCCTCGAATATTGTGCCTTCCTACAAAATTCTAAGAGTTCTGCTTTACTGGAACATGAGCATGAACAAACAAATTTCCAAGCTTAAAAGGACAGTAAATACCACACTTTGTATCCTATGCAGACTCAAAAGTAGTCTAACCATGGCGCAAAAACAACCATCATAATTTGCCCACTTTTGCTGTCCTGTACTGTGGGTATAATCCTTTTCAATGGCACTTTGGCTGCAGCTCTCTCAACACTCAATACTGCCTTTAATAAAATGTGCTACTTTAATTCAGATGGACCGAGATTCACTAATCACTGTAAACTGTACTCAGCTGTTGTCATTAGTCTTCCTTGCAGTCTGACACCATTACAACAGGTCTCTCCTTATCTTCAATGTTCTCATAAACAGAGACTCAACCTCAGTTTTCACACTGCTGAATATCAATGAAAACTTGTACCACCTGTGCTCCAATGATGAGCAGCTCCAAAAACAGCCTAAGCTAGGTCAAAACCAGGGAGCTATCCTTCTTCTGTCATGCCCTCTATCCTCCAGACATGACATAACCAACCAGAGGAAATTTAAGTTTTATAAGTCATGTATCCCTTAAGAGGTCATTACAATCAACTGGCCTGTCTATGCAGCAGCAGAACCACTGCATGAAACACCAGTGACTTGGTGCTGGGAATGCAACCAGGACACTGGAGGGTAGGTGGGCATATGACAAAGCACCCCACTGGACGCTCTTCTCCTTTAGGTAGGTGGACAACCACTCTCCACAGCACAAGTGCCTCCTGGGGGTGACCAGGATGCACAAACCAGTTGGGGTTGGTAGTTGGAGGTGTGACACAGTGACTTTGAGGTGAGCTCACCTATCGTGTAGTATGCAACATGTTCTCAACTAAGCATCACGGGGTGGAAGTGTAAGAAGCAGAAAAGGCCCCTGCACCTGGAGGAGGATGCTGGTATCACATAATAATGGCAATTTAATAATGGTGAATCAATGATGGCAACTACAAACAGGGTGACTGTACAATAATGGTGACCAGTTATTAATGGCAACTGTACAACATGAGTGGCTGTGTAATCAGTGATCTTGTGAGTCAAGGTGTTCTCGGAGTTGGATATTTAGAAATGGGGGGGGGTGCTGGGGGCACAGCCAGCCCCCTGCATATACACATGTGGTCAGGTGCTGTGTTCTGCAGGTATTGATGCCTGTGCAGCAGTAATGTTGCAGATAGGGTTTGCTTTATGTTCCGTTGCTGTTATGTGGAGTCGCCACTTTTGTACACGCTGTATTTGACTCACCGTTTTGTGTTTTGCCCATATGTATTCGCCGTTATCACATAGAAGCAATGATGCTGGCATGCTCTGGCTAAATGCCACCTGCCTGCCCAGGGGGGGACATGATAGAAACATTCAAGTACCTCAAGGGATTCAACAAAGTCCAAGAGGGTAGCATCTTTCAGAAAAAGAAATGTGCAAGAACAAGGGGGCACAATTTGAAGATAGAGGGGGGGATGGCTAAGGGGCAACGTGAGGAAGTATTTTTTCAAGGAGAGGGTGGTGGATGCATGGAACAGCCTTCCTGAGGAGGCCGTGGGGTCAAAAACAGTGGGGGAATTTAAGACTGCATGGGACAAACATAAAGCAATTCTAGTGGGAGGTGGGAGGTAGGAGGAAGTAGGTTGTTGGTAAAACTAGGATTTGCAGCTTATCCGATAGGTAGGGAAATGGGCAAACTGGGTGGGCCAAGCGGTCCTTATCTGCCATCAAAGTCTGTGTTTCTATGTTTCTATCCCATGAAGACTACAATGGGTGTATTCCCCAAGGCAGGTAGGGCTGCAGTGGACCTGGTCAGTAGTGGAACAGATGGGGGCTGCATTGAGGAAACTAGGAGATAACAGATAATAAAAAGAAAAAGGAAAAAGCGGTAATTTAAATCTCATTTTTGCCTGTATCTGTAGATCAGCATTTCTCATAATAAGTATATCTCTTCTCACTGTAGTAGTAGCATTTTTATTTTTTAGGCATCCAGTTCTGCAGGCTCTGGACACCTTAAAACAATCATGCACAATAAACAGCAGCACAATCAATAAAGATATGACAGTTTACAGCAAAAACAATTCCACATTGGCACAGTGCTTTCTAAGTGTAGATGGATAAAGCCACAGAAAACTGATGGTGTTTCAACCCCCATTTAAAGGCCCCAACAGAGGAGCACCCCCCCCCCCTTAGTTTATGAGTCAACTGATTTCAGAAAGAGGGCACAACCACAGTGAATGCCCAGTCTCCAGATAGTTTCAGCCGCAACCTGGAGACCCTAAGGAGGCTCACCTGGGAGGAATGGAGAGGGTGATCAGGAGCATAATGACAAAGTAGCTCTTTCAGGAATCCTGGATCCAGCTCCTGTAAGGCTTTGTATGTTAACAAGCCTATCTTGAAGAGGACATATCACCTCACAGGCAATCAGTGCAGTGTTTATGAAACAGGAGAGATGCTCAGAGCAGAACACCCCAGCAATCAGTCAAGCTGTGACTTTCTTCACTAGCTGAAACTGGTGCATCAAACCTCCAGATAGCCTGAGGTACAGAGCATTACAATAATCTAGTCTAGATGACATGAAGGCATGCTCCAATGTCCTTAGAGCCTGGGGACTTAGATAAGGCTTGATCCGGGTGATATTCCAAAGATGGAAAAATCCTCCTTGGACCACTGCTGACACCTGATGTTCTAGCATCAGTTTCTGATCCATGATGATGCCCAGATTCTTCACCCTATCCATGATAATGAGAGGAGTGGTACAAAAGTGTAATCCAACCACCACCTAGCCCAAACCTGCCTTGCTCAGAACACCCTCATCCATCACTAGCACTTCTGTCTTGTCTGAATTCAGCCTAAGCCAGCTAGAGGCCATCCAGTCATTGATAACAGCAAGGCAGTCATTTAGCACATAGTGTTTCAAACAACATGGGTGACAAGATCGAACCTTGAGAGACCCTGCAGGCCAGGGCAGCAGGGCATGCGGAAACATTTCCCCATGTAACCTGCTGCACTATGTTGGAAAGGAAGGACTCGAGCCACCTCAACACAGTGCCCCAGGTCCAATCAAGTCCCTCAGCAGAGTTGTTAAAATCACATGGTCTACAGTGTCAAAAGCTGACAAGAGATCTCTCAACGATGCAGTACAGTGTAGTGGTTAAGGGCTCTGAGCTGCAAACCTGAAGACCTGGGTTTGAATCCTACCAGCTCTCACTTGCATACTGTGTGACCCTGAGCAAGTCACTCAACTTCCTTGTGCTCCCAGGTGGCTTCTGGAAGCAAGCTCTGGCTTAGTGTGCCTTTCCTGGTTAAACAATTTCCCCTCCCCCCTCTATCTCTAGCTAGAAGAAGGTAATTTTG
The DNA here is from genome assembly GCA_016271365.2 of Neoceratodus forsteri. NCBI lineage: Eukaryota > Metazoa > Chordata > Ceratodontiformes > Ceratodontidae > Neoceratodus > Neoceratodus forsteri. The sequence continues at coordinate 618,727,122 of CM028133.1, forward strand.
CACCCTGACAAGTGCCATTTGCATGCTATGGCACCCTGTGAATCCTGACTGGAATGGCTCATAGATGGAAAAAGCCTCCAGATGAAAACTCTAGCTGTGTCACCACCACCTTGTTCATTACCTTCCCCAAAAAGCAAAAGTTCAAGACAGGTCTCTAACTAAGATGTCCTGGTCCAAAGATGGTTTCTTAAGGAGGGGTCTCAGCCCTTTCCAGAGCTGAAGGGACAACCCCCTTCCCATGGGAACAATGAACTATCTCAGCAAGCATTGGACCAAAAGACTCCCAGCAATCCACCAACAACTGGCTTGGTCCAGGGTAAAGTAAATAGAAGGTAGGATGTAGCTTCAACATCAACAGGAGGACTTCTCCAGTCGGTAATAGCTGAAACTCCCCCCTAGACTGTGGAAGGCCCCATGAATCACAGACTGGATCAAACTAGGCCCTAACAGCCCACTTCTGGTGACAGATTATCAACTAGAGGATACCCTATCAAGGAAAAACTACCCAAACTCCTCACATCTTTTAACTATCAACACCCCTCTGGACTGTAGGCAATCCAGGCATAGCAGTTTGTCTAAAGTGCAGAATAGTTGAGCATGTCTGTTTTTCCCTCCAGCAATCACCTGTGACAGGAATTCTGCCTTTCCCAGAGTGATTGCCTTGTGATACTCTTTATAATGGGCTATCAGGTTTAGTCTATCATACATCAATCTGTCAAGAACTCTCCAACCTCGCCCTTTGGCCTTTAGCTATCTAAGCTACTCACTAAGCTAGGCGAAGCTCTGACAGGAAACCCTAAGGTGTACACAAAATGGTGTGAAGGAATCCAGCACCACAGTGATAGCCATATTACAAGCCCCCACCGAGGCCTCCACCCCCTCAGCACACACCTGCAACATACTCAAGTAGCTCAGTACTGACAAGAGCTCAGAAGGCTCCAGATTATTTAAAGGTAGATACAAAAAAATGCCACCGGGGAGGGGGGGTTCACCCACTTTGGGGGCACCAATATGAAAATGTATAGTATGATGATCCAACAAGCTGACCAGATCAACCCCAATGTTAAATACCTCAAGCCCTACCTGTGTGAAGCCCAAAAAATCCATTTGTCGGAGGAATTTCTGTCCCACCAGACGGGATCCCTCATTGGCCCAAATATTGAAATCCCTCAGCACTATTCTCCTGGGGTATTCCAATGTCGTGCCAGCCACAAACTCCCCAAATTTTTACAAGAACCCATTCTTGCACCGCAGGGGAGGTATATGAGGAGGATCCTGCACCCCGCACCTGTGTCACCCTTAATGACCATGCATTTAAATGACCTGGTTTCACTTACTAGGTATGCTGCAAGTCTCATACCAGATCTAAAACAAATAGCCAACCCCATCTGTGGACCCACCTCATGCAGTGTACCACCATATACCCTGGCAGGATAGTTGCCTCCAGCTTAGGGCTGGAGACATCTCCTAATATTCAGTGATGCACATCAGGTCCACAGAGGAATTCATTATAAAATCTACCACTATCATGGTCTTATTCCTAAGGGACCTGGCATTACAAAGAATTGCCAGAAGTGGAGGAGACATGCTGGTGGGCCCTACTGCTAACTCCTCTGATGGTAACACACGAGCCCTCGGGACAGGAACCAGGCATGGTACTCTTTTGTCCTGGTTCCATTTCAACCCATGGCATCTCCCTATCCTGCTCCTGCTTCTACCCTCCCCATCTCCCTCTCAGAGCCCAAACCTACATTAGTGCCCCCCCCTTCTCACAATCCCCATTTCTCCAAAGTGGTGTACAGCTACTGTAGGAACTGCAGGACAACTGAAAGGTTGGAACTATCATTGCTGGTCCGAAGAATAGGAGATATGGGGGGGTCCACTGGCACTAAAACACATACTGACCAACTATTAAAATCCCTCCCAACAACCCACCCCTCCCACCAAAACAACACAATATCCCCAACAAACCCATACCAACCCTCTCCCAACCCCATGCTCAATTCACTCTTGACCCAGCTACACAAACATTCACCATTTCCACTCACCCCAAGCACGACACCGATAACCACAGTAAGGTACCATAAAATTAACTCAAAGGCAATCCAAGATTTAAAGTGCAGTCTCTGTAAATGCAGTCCTGATAAAATGTGGCAGGTTCACAAGAGCTTTCTGGCTAGAAAGTTCAGTTCTCAGTACTCTCTTCCTTACATGCTTCACCCTCTCAGTCAGCACTTTATCCGTATCAACAGCTGAAGTAGCAGTATGCACAAATGATACTATTCATCACCACTAGTCTATTCACATAGGCCACTCTGGATCACCACTCCCACTGAGACTCTCAGAGGCCAAGATCTCCTTGCCACAAGGTACCCACTGTCTCCATCCAGCAGCGCTCTCTCACAGTGTAGCCCACTAAACAATGGCCAAAACCCTTTCATCAGCTGGGCCCCACCAGGCTGTATTAGCCCCCCTCCAACAGTGCCTTATAGAAATTTCAGGCTAGTATTCGAAATGGTTACAGTTTATACTAGGATTCATACCAGGAAAGCATAGATGTACAGAAGGCATTAGCCCATATATGTACATCTCCCACGAATGGGATTAAGTCCATACTGTTTGATGACTCAAGTACCTGTCTAGATTTGTTTTAAACACTGTTAGAGAGTCTACCTCCACCATTCCTCTGGGCAGGGCATTCCAAACTGGTACAATTCTCTGGGTGAAATAACTTCTTCTAGAATTCCTCTTTGGGTTAGTTAGCATAAGTTGATAATTATGACTTCTAAGTGAAATCCTGCTTCTGTTAAATTTAAGTCCCAGATCAGTCATTAATTGAGTATCCTTTGAAATTTTAAACATCAGCAACATATTTCCTCTTGTTTTTCTTAGTTCCAATGAAAAAAGGTTTAGTTCCCCCATCCTGTCATCATAGTGCCTATGTTGTAGGCCATTAATCATTCTTGTGATTCTCTTTTGTACCCCTTCCAGTTTATTGTCTCTACATAGGGGTGGATTCCAGTATTACAGTCCTCCTCATGCAAGTCCTCCACATGCTGAAATGCTGGTCGCACAAGCACTGACTGCGCTGTCATTGTCAACTAAGGCCTAATGATCTGTGACCATATGTTTTAGTGATCTCTCATTTACACCACTAATCTTCCTCACCTTTCACCACTAGCAGAGACGGCTCTCCTTGTGAAGCAAAAATCCATCTTCAAAAACTTGGGAGGGGCACCAATTTAATGATGATAATGACTCATCAACTCACTCACTGCTGGCCACTAACAGCTATCACCACCAGTTGATAGGATTAGGAAGGATTTCGCTAGCTCTCTCACCATCACCAGCAATTTGCAGCATCAGAAACCCCCCATCAGCTTACCCACAGCTTAAACAAAAGTTCATATCCCAGCGATGGATACAGATTAAACAGTGCTGTTTAGATGACAAGCAATATACGGAGGAATGACCTGAAACTGAACTTGGTCTGCAGAAAATTATAAATGAAAATAATAAATGGCTAACACTAATTAACTAGCTCACCTACGTCCCAAAATAATCCTAAACTACTAAGGATAAATATCTAAAGTCAGTGACAAATTTAAAATACAAAATTAAAATTTACAAATAGTAGAGAAAACTCTCTCAGTGCTAAGTGCTGGTGATGGTCAGGCCATCGCAATGGCCATCTTTTTAAAACACTAGCCTAACACTGGTCAATCACATGATCTAGCAAGTCTGCTCTATTGTGCAACTGTTACTGGTCCAAATATCTGTATTTTTTGTTCATTACCTTGTTATACATAAATTCTGTAATGTTTGTAATCACTGCATTATGTGTATTCATTGTTTACTATTGTAATGATTTTTGCTTTTTTGTAACACATAACATAGCTGAAAACAGGACTTTGACCTACAGTAGTGTACCTCTCCTGGTAAAATAAAAAAACTAAATAAAATTAATGCTAATCAGACTATAGAGTTGAAATTCTAATAACATGGGCCAATACCTTGCTAGAAAAGAGCCATTTGAGACTAAGGTCTGAGAGATCATTTGCCAGCTCAAAGCACCTTTGAATAATCCATTTTAACCCCATGTCCTATTAATACCCCCAATTAGGTTGCAAAGAGAGATTGCAGGCATCGAAAAACCAGTCACCAACTATCCAATCACAGCCAGAACACAGACAGCAGCTGTTCCACTCCAGAGCCAGTGAATGACTTTTCTGATAATGAAGGTAAGTACATCACTCAATATTATCATCTAATACAGGCTAAACTCATACTTTTGTATTCAAAATTGAATTTACGTTGCGGATGGGTTGAACCAATATGTACAGCAAGTTTCTTGCTTTGATTCTGGTACTCAGATCTTGTTTTATAACCACAGGATTTGTACAATGTGAAGTACAGCCATTGACTAGCTATGGGTTTCCTGAGTGATATGTATCTTTCCTGTTAAACCCTTATGCACCACCTCCTTTCATCTGTGCAGCATTAAAATAATCTACTCCATATGCTTCTGGTTAATGAGTGAAGCTTAACCAAAACATGATGCATATAACTGAGTACCCTGAGGTGTTTCATGAGCAGAATGGAGAATGCTACTTTTGACAATTAAAACTTTTACTTTTTCTTTCCAAAATAAAATGTTAGTTTCATTAATGGTAAATTCCAGCTTTACCAGGGCATAAAATTCAGTTTTGTGACCTGGGGACATATGGAGTGGTTGAATTGAAAGGATAAAATGGCAACATTAACGGAGTAGTGCACCCAGAATTTGCAAAAGAATATGTTGTGCAGAGTGTTTTGATTTGTGTGTGAAATCCTAGTGTGTCCTTCCCTCTGTCTGCTATTAGGAGTTTTTCCTAAATTTGCCTGTTAGCTTTATGGCAGTTTTATAACCCCTGGGGATCTGCATCTCAGCTACTTTTATTGCTTTCCTTGTTCCTACAATGAATCCTGTCACATGTGACAGTGATGTAGCCGGGACCATAGATTCAGCAGCAAGCATTGCTTTACAATTAGTTCACAGCAGTAGAGATGGCTATATTTTAAAAACTATGCAGAGTTCAGCTGAGTGACTGCCCTCATTGTAAAGGTCTTTTTTTGTTGTGAACAATTGTGACACTGGTTGTGTATGTGTAATTTAAATGATTGTCACGATATTTACATTTGTTTGGCATGTCTCCCAGAGTGTTCACTCAGAGAAAAAAGTGCATCTGCACACATGCCAAACAAATCTAAATATATTGAAAACTATACAAGCTACACAAAAACAACAAGCAGCAAAGTTGTTCAGGACAAAAATAATTTTACAATGAGGGTAGTCAATAGGCTGAACTCCTTACAGTTTTTAAAATATTTGCCAGCCAAAGTGGGAAATTAGGTACATAAAACATGGACATTTGGTTAATTAGATAGTTATATTTTAAAAATTATACAGAGTTCAACTTAGTGATTACCCTCATCACAACTTTGTTGCTGGTCATTTTTGTGTAGCTTGTAAAGTTTCCAAGATATTTAGGTTTGTTTGGCTTGTGTGCAGATGCACTTGCAAACAGTAGCCACTTTTCTTCTTTCTGAGTGAACACTCTAGTAGATATGCCAAACAAATGTAAATATCTTGAAAACCATACAAGTTACACATACACAACCAGTGTCACAATTGTTCACAACAAAAAAGGCCTTTACAATGAGGGTAGTCACCAAGATGAACTCTGTATAGTTTTTAAAATATAGCCATCTCTACTGTTGTGAACTAATTGTAAAGCAGTGCTGGCTGCTGAATTTATGGTCCCGGCTACATCACTGTCACATGAGACAAGATACATTGAATTGCTCAAAAGCATATCAGAATACATAACTGGCATAGGGAAATGGAAGGGCAGGTAACTGTGTAGAAATAATTTCCTAACACATGAATTGGTCAAAAGCATATCCAAATACATAACTGGCATAGGGAAATGGGAGGGCAGATAACTGTAAAAATAATTTCTTATCACTTTTAAACGTTTTCTCCAGAAGGAGTCATTGGATTTCACACTCAGTATTCAAGCACGAGTGGGGGAATACAGCACAGCTATGTCAAATTCAGGAGTGGTATCTGAAAGTTCTTTTTTACTGAAAGAGTAGTGAACAGATGGAAGAAATTGCCAAAACAGGTAGTGTGTGCAACAACAGTGGGGGGATTCAGATTGGGGTGGGACAGGCACAGTGATCTGATAAGATCAATAAATGATAAGGCTGCTATTTGAAAAGGGGTGTATGGTCAACAGGGCCATTACTCAAGTACTAGGTATGGCTGGGCAGACAACAGGGACTGCGTGGCCTTCTTCTGCCACCACATTCAATTTTTCTTTGCACTCAGTATTCTAAACATATTTTCTACTAATCACGTAATAAAACCCATAAAGCATGGGTGCCTGCACTCAAAACATCTGTTGAAGCTAGGGATATATGCCACTCAGTCTTCAGTCTTGTGGATTGTTCTTCCACCTGCTTCACTTTATTAAATTACCATCTTGTTCTTTCCAGAAATATATGCATTATACTGCATATTATCCCAGAGGTCTATTGGTCTACTGGCTACTGTAAAATGTTGGTTTCTCATTAAATAGTCTTAACTCTTCACCAATACCAGATAACAAAAACTGCTGCCAGGATTAACCCCCTTTTGTGATGGCCTTGTGATATGTTATCACTCTTCACTGTTTAAAGCTTGCAGTCCTGGCTTCTTGTTGTTGTAGTACTCCCCATCTGTAATCTCCCTTCCCCTTGGTTGCACCTGGAAATCAGCTTTCCCTGGGATCACACCTGGCAAAGAGTTTTGGCTCAGTATGCTTTTCCTTCTCACCAATTTGTAAATAAATACATTATCATACATTTATCAAAACATACTGCCAGCTCGAATTTTGTTTTTTTTTTAATTTTATACTCTTTTTTTCTAACAGATACTGTAACAGTAAAAATGAAATCCACACACTATATTTACACAAATAAACATCATAAATACTACAAAAGAACCCCAGAGCAAATGCCCTGAGGCATGGGTTATCCCAGAGGATATTGGCCATACAGCCAAGTTTTAAAGGAAACACAATAGAACATACCCCAATAATGCAAAACATTATGACAAACATATGCAAATCCCCGATCCTCATAGGGATTTGCATATGTTTCCCATGATGCTTTGCATTATTGGGGTATGTGCAATTGTGCTTCCTTTAAAACTTGGCTGTATGGCCAATATCCTCCAGGATGACCCATGCCTCAGGGCATTTGCTCTGGGGTGCTTTTGTAGTTCTTTTCCTTTTCTATTTTGGGGTCCCCATGACCCAAACAAATAACATCCCCCTTAAGGGGTGGCTGGCTCCCTTTCCCTGGGCTAAGACACAGATATGGCACACTGATGAGTCCAAATGGGGACGAAACATATGTGCCTACTGTTCGTAGCCTTTGCTGATTGCACTGTGAGGCCTTCTGGCAGCATGCAATTCTGCTTAAAGCAGAGCCAGTCTAAATTCTCTCATGGGGATTTGCATATGCTTCCCATAATGCTTTGCATTATTGGGGTAAGTGGAATTGTGTTTCCATCTTAAATGCTGTTTGTATCAAGGAATAAGATGAAAAATACTTGGCTAACATACTGTGGTGTATGTGAACAAGCATGTGGAGTAAAATGTTAAAAAACATAACATTGGTTTTGACTTTTGGTGATGTCTTATAAAACGTCTGAGATCATCCTCAAACAGATTTTGTACCACATGATAATTTTCAAGTCAGTTGCTCTTGCCATCTAAGTTAAGAAGTACAGATTGTCAATGTTTTCTCTGCAGATTTTGGTATTCCATGCACCCACTGTCGAACAGAAACAAGTGAACTCAAAGACATCCAAGCAGCTATCACATCTATACAGGGAACACAGCAGGATATACACAGGTAATTCTGTCACAGTCAATGTAGCCTTGCCTATCACATGTAAGGGCAAATGGTCAGCTAGCCTGTGGGGGGCACATACTGCACTAGCTCTCAAGCATTTCTCAAATGTGACACACTGTCCCTCAAAAAACTAGATGGGGGGAAGCCCACATTTGAGACAGAAGCCTGTAGCACTGTGGAAACTAATGTATTGTGTTCATAAAGTTCACTATTTGTAGAGCAACATAGATTCAAATGGATTTCATCTTTACACTTGTGCAGTGTGGGGTGCTCTCTATGTTGGACGGAGATATTCTGAATTATAAAATGAGAGATGTCCTTCATAAAGTGGGACAGGTAAGACATACGGATGCAAGTTCAAAGGTTAGTTGGTTAGTTGGTTAGTTAGTTAGTTAAAACTTTATTTTTTGACAGCATATGAACTTTAGGCCCGAAGGACCAATTTACAGAGTTGTCCTGTACAAGCATAAAAACATAAAATTACAATTAGATCCTTTCCATACATTCTTACATACAGATACACATATTAAGTCACACAACTTCTCATAAGTAAATTTATAAACGTTTTATGGAATATTCAATAGTGCTGTTTCCTTTCCATGGAGACTGAATAATTTAGAAGCACAGAAACACAGAACAGGATGGCAGAAAATGGCCTACTGGCCCATCCGAATCGCCCAACCCTACCTATTACTTGTGTGATGGCTCTAATAACCATCCTCCTCCCTTTGTCCCTCCCTCGTTACATCCCCTCCTGCATTTCACTGACCTTCATGCCTGTCACACCCATGTTTGAATCCACTCACTGTTTTGGCACAGACTACCCCCTCCAGCAATGTGTTCCACTTGTCCACCATACTTTTCTGTGAAAAAGTACTTAAGGGCATCCCTCGTGTACCTACCCGCAGCCAGCTATAGTGGGTTCCTCCATGTCTGTGTTGGCACTTAGGGTGAACAGTTCATTGCAATTAACCCTGTTAATCCCGTGGAGATACTTGTATGCTTCGATCATGTCTCCCTCTCCCTCATTGTCTCCAGGGTGTACATGGTACACTCCCTTAGTCTTTCCTCATTTGACTTCTTCCCCAGACCATGGCCTATTTTGTTTACCCTCTTCTGCACAGCCTCCACCCTGTCATAGTTCTCCAGGAGATATGGGCTGCAGAACCTTACATAGTACTCTAGCAGGAACCAACCAGGGACCTACGTGGGGGTAAGATCACCTCCCTGCTTTTACTACTGATTCCTCTTCTGTGCTCCCCAGAATCCTGTTTGCCCTACTCACTGCTCTGTTGCAGTGTGCCATAGTTATCAGACTTTCCAATATTATCATCCCTAGGTCTCTTTCCTCAGCTGTGCTTTTTATTCCCACCACCCTTGTCCAGTATTGCATTTTTGGGTTTCTGTTGTTGATGTGTACATAACCTTACATTTCTTAATGCCAAATCTCAGTTGCCATATCCAGGACCACTTTTCAAACCTTTCCAGCTTCTCCCTAATTGCTCTAACCCATCTTCACTGTCCACCCACCTGCAGAGCTTGGTGTCTTCTGTGAAGAATCAGATCTTCCCTTGCACTACTATCCCTATATCCCAGATGAATATGTTAAAGTGACTGGGCCACAAGACTAAACCCTGTGGTGCTCCACTTGTCACTACTATAACCTATGAGTGTTTCTTGTTCAGACTCACCCTCTACATTTGCCTCCTTAGCCAGTTTTCTACTCATGTTGTTACCCTTTCTGTGTTGCTTCAAGTTGTCAATGGGCATTCTTTACATATGGGTATATATGCACCCCAACTAGGGGTCACTGGTATCACTACAGCTTTAAGAAGCTGTCCCTAGCAGCTTGAAACATTGGTATCCTCAGTGTTCCGAGGATTCATTTTCCTCAGTCCTTCTTTATCAGTGACAGGGGTTAGCAGCTCTGAGAGTGAGCTCTCTACAGCAAATACTATCAACATAATTTTTCTTGTTTTTTTTTTATGTAATAATTAAATAATTCCAGCAAACAGGGGCTGCTTGGTTACCAGACAGCCCCCTCTGAATTTAAACCATGCCTGTTTTATATAATGAAGGAACTCCTCAAAATGGCATGCCTGCATTACTCCATCACAGCTATAGTCTTGGGGCTCTGGATGGGACTTTGCCACTGAAAGTAACCCCCCCCCCCAAAAAAAAATCCAAAATTAAGGCTTTTGTACTGTCATAGTGTTTTATTTGTCTTTTAAGCTATCTGGGGTCTCAGGTCAGTAACTATTCTCTGTACCTTCCTGTTAGCCTCTCCTCCTTCCATGTATCAGTTTTGCTCGGTGCTCATATTATTCCAAGGCATTTTTATGTTTTTTTTTGTATTATTTATTTTCTCCCCTCATGCCTCGTGATCCACTACTCCTTCAGGCTGCCGAGGTCCTTCACCCGCACCATCTGTCTCGTCCTGAGCCCTCCTCCTTCACATCGCAGCCACCCCAGGGGTAATCCAAACATAATCTTTCACCAGGCAGGTCCCCTCCTCCGAGGAGGAAGGCACCAGGGGGGGGACAACCAGCACATACTTGGCCCCAGGGTGCTGCTGAAGTGGAGGGACTCTTTCAGGGCATCGGCGGTAATGGAGAACCAGCAGCCGTCATCCGGTCAGTCGCGAAGCGGATTTCCGCTTTTCTGCGCTGTTCCCCATGTGTCGCCTTCTGCAGTGCTCCTGATCTCCACCAGGGGCCACTGCACAGTGATGCCAACCCACTACCTGCTCCAGGAGAGGAGAGCAGTCCCTACAGATACGCAATCCTCTCCTTCCCCTGCCAGCCCCCAGCGTCCCAAGTCCGATCCCAAATCTGGGTCGCTGGCATGGCGGGAGGTGTGGTGGCATCCAGCATCTCACATTTTTATGTTTGCTTGTGTGCGTGCGCAAGAAATATCTTGCGACAGTACCACATTTCAGAGGTGTGTCAGTGTTGTGGCCAATGCAGCGGACGCTTTACTGGGCGCGTCCGTCAGCAACCAATCAAGGGGGAAGCTGCTGATGACAGCAGCTTCAAAGACAGCCAAGGAGTTGAAACGAATCCGCCACTGCAATCATGAACAGTTTCGTCACTGCAGTGACACCTCCCCCCTCCCTCACAACCTTGTCGGTTCCTGCTGCCCAGCACTCTGTCCCTGGCCTTTGCTCTGCCAACAACTTGTTTGTTCTGTGTGCCTTTCTTGATGATACAAGTAATGAGCCATTGCTCCTGCTGCCCACCACACACTCCAAGGAAAGTCAACATCAGGGTGCCCAATCACCATGTCAGCATGTATCCCCCTCCTTCCATTAATGTGGCATACTGGGAGCCCACCCCAGTGTACCAAAATGTTTCAGACTCCGGGATGCCCACTCCCGGTGCTGGATGCGGCCCCCCAAACGCGTCTGTAATCTGCAGACATCAGGGTGCCCAATCCCCATTTCAGCATGCCCCCCACTACCACTATTATGGCACACTGGAAGCCTACACCAGTGTGCCAAATTTTTTTTTTTTTTAAACCTGTGAAAGAAAGAAAATCGTCCCCCTGGTATATAATTTTTTTTACCTGTAAAGTCATCTCCCCAGCCCCCCTCCCACTGAGCACCCACCTCTCCTCAACCCCTCTCACCCATACTTACTCTCCGGAGGTTGAGAGCAGTGATCTTCTCTGGACCGGGAGATGTCTACACTCTTCAAAGTCGAACTGCGAACTGAGGAATCGGGTAAGCACTGTATCATGGGAGTCAATGGGGGGTTTCAACTTAGACTGATATCTCAGCCATTTTTAAGAATTGTGGCCCCAAATCTTCAATATGGGGTTCTTGGGACCCCAGCTCATGAACATGTCACCGTCATTTCGTTACTCGGTCCTGAAAGGTGATTTTGTGATCACTGCGTGGAATCACTTTTCAGGACTAATTAACGAAACAACAGTGCCACTGTTCATGAGTTGGGGTCCCAAAAAACCCATGTGGCAAATTTAGTGAAAAAATTCCAAGAAATGACTGCAGTACAAGAGTGCATTGTGCAGTTTCAACGCACACTTGTAACTTCGCCAATTTTTAATATTTTCACTCCAGATTTTTAACATTTCCATTTTTTCACACTTCCTTATGAACAGTACAGCTGTCATTTTTCACATCCTGCCTGAAATATGTTGTTGCACCTGTGGTACGGAATGGCACGGTCACTGTGGGAAATCGATTTTTGGGACAAATTAACAAAATCACAGTGCCACTGTTCATGAGGGGAGGTCCCAAAATGCCCATGTTGAAAATTTGGTGAAAAAATTCCAAAAAATTATTGCATTATGGACGTGCATTGTGCAGTTTGTACGCACGTTCGTAACTTCATCAATTTTTCACATTTTCACTCCAGATTTTCAATATTGCCATTTTTTCACACCTCCTCATGAACAGTACAGCTATCATTATCCAGACTGAACTGTGTGTTTTCCCACCTGTGGCACAAAATGGCATAGTCAGTTTGCAAAATCACCTTTTGGGACTGAGTAATGAAATGATAGTGTCACTGTTCATGAGATGGGGTCCCAAAAAGCCCATGTTCAAATTTGGAGAGAAAATATCATATCAACAAACACCTGGGGCATTACGGTTTCCAACTGTAATGCCCCACCCTGTAGAGACTGACAGACATTGGGGGTGTGACTTGGGGTTGTCAGCTGTAATGCTCATACCTTCCCCTCCCCAACCCCACCCTGCAGCCAGTGATGGGCATTGAGGTGTGCCTTGGGGTCTTCAGCCCTAACGTTCACCCCATTCTTCTATACTGCACCCATATCAGCTTATTTCCTTATGGAATGGGGTGAGCATAAGGACTGAAGACCCCAAGGCACACCGCAACACCTGTCAGTGTCTGCAGGGTGGAGTGATGTGGAATGGCGTGAGCGTTATGGCAGATGACACAAAGGCACACCCCCAACGCCTGTCAGTCTCTGCAGGGTCGGGGTGGAGGTTGGTGTTAGTTCAATACTTCACTGCCATTCCTATTTTGCATCTCTCTAACTCCTGCACTACCAATACCAATGCCAGCAAGCAAACAGTTGGCATTAAATTATTGTTTTATTATTGGCAGTGTAGTAGTTTTAGGGCTGTCTGGCATTTGCTGCTACTATTTAATTTTTTATTCCAGAGCCTGTTAATTTTCTGGGATTTTGTGCTTTGCATTACACTGCCTACATAGAGCCCCTCTCCCTGATGTTTCTCTGCTGGGGGTGGGGGGTGTAAGGTATTCCCTTATTTTCTTTGAATTTTGCTCTGTATACTCGATGTAGCTCCCCTATTTCACCTCCCAGCCCTTATTTAGCAGATATAATTCTGCACCTTAGACAGGGTCACATGGAGGAAGAATTCTCTGCTTCAGCAAAAACAGTGATTTGTCTTGCATATGTTGTTGTTTGCAGTTCCTGGAGCCACACTGTTTGTTAGGTAGTTCTTTCTTTTTGATTGTAGGCTCTTGGCCATTGAAAGCATGAACTCGGCTTTTGCACCCTCCACAACAGCCGCATGCATGACTCCTTTGCCTCATTAGGTGCGCACACCTACCACGAGAGTCACAGAACTACAGAAAGTCTTTTGAGTTCTGTGCTAAGAGTCCAGTGTGTCTTGAGCACTTCAGTGATGTTATTTATTTATTTAAACTTTGGTAACCAGGAAAGGCACACTGAGCCAAGGCTCATTTCCAGGTGCAACTCAGGGGATAGGGTAAATAAGAACATATACAAATAGAGACAGAGAGAGAGAGAGACATAAAAATAAAAAAACAGCAAAATACAGTCAGTTTCATAGCTCACAGTGCAGTTATACAAACACACTAGGATGATGACATTAGTATAAGCAAAAAACTAAAAAGTCTGAGGGCAGAGTAGTCACAGCTAAGTTTGGGAAGTAGTTAGGGGCAGAGGCAAGAAAAAATAGGAGCATGTCTGAGCAGGTGTTTGAACGCTGGCAGCAAGGTGGCTTGCTGGAAGGTAGATGAATTAGTTCCAGAGGGAAGGTAGATGAGAGGAGAAGGCAGACTGACCAGCCGAACAGTGAGGGTGGGGGAGGGAGAAGGATCGGGATGCCCTTGAGCGGAGTGGGTAGGGGCATGGACTGGCTGTAAATAGGAAGGAGGAGAGTTGGAGTGGAGAAGTGCAAATCAGAATTTGGCGATAAAGGTTAAGGAGTGGGCCTGACAATGGTGGGAGAGGGGAGGGATAGAAAGAGAAGAATAGAGGGAGCAATGGTGAGTGTGGAATGGGGAGTTTGTGGCAAAGCAGCAAAAGGCATTTAGGCAGGTGTCTAGTCTGGCAAAGGAAGCGGCCGGAGCAGTGCCTTAGATGATGTCCGTGTAATCAAGCACGGGGAGGATTGTTTTAGTGACTAGCTCACGACGCACAACAGGAGAGAGGCATTCTTTGTTGCAGTACATGACTCCAAGTTTTGACTGTAAGGTGTCTATATGGACTGAAAAATCAAGTTTGTTGTCTAGCTGTACCCCAAGGTATTTGAAGGCCGAGACAACTTTTAGGAGGAAACCATCTGGAGTGGAGAAGACAGGGAAGGATGAGAGTGTTGAGAGTTTTTGTCTTGACCCATAGGTCATAGAGACAGTTTTCTTTGTATTCACCCTCAGTTTGTTAGCCTGAAACCAGTTTAGTACACTGTTAAAATCATGCTGGAGAGGGGCCTGTACATCAGGGGTTGAGGGACCAGCAATGTAGATGACTGTATCATCAGCGTACATGTGGATTTGTGTGTGCAAACAAACTGGGCAAAGGTCATTGATGAAGAGGGAGATGGGGCCCAGGATGGAGCCTTGGGGGACTCCAGCAAGGACATGGAAGGGAGATGATAGGGCAGAGCCCACCTGAACTGTCTCCTGTTCATGAGGTAAGAACTGAAGCAGTTCACAGCTGGTGCCACTAGGCCAACTGAGTGCAGATTGCTTAGTAGGAGTGAGTGGGACACCAAGTGAAGTGCCTTCGCCAGGTCAATGAAGATAACGGCAGTGATGAGACCCAGATCCATTCCTGAGAGAATGGAATCTGTGACCCGCAATAAGGAAGATGTAGTAGACTGGTTCCTCCTAAAACCAGCTTGGAGCAGGGAGAGACAGAGTGTTGGTGGCAGTGAGGAAATCAGTAACCCTAGTGTAGACTAGGGACTCCTAGAGATTGGCAAGGGAGGGGAGGAGGGAGATGGGGTTGTAGTTTCCAGGGCAGGAAGGGTCATTGCCTTTGTGGAGAGGTAGGACCTTAGCTGTTTTCTTGGCCAAAGGGACTATGCTTGAGGAGAGGGAGAGGTTGAGCAGGTGTGTAAGGGGGAGGACAATGGCAGGGGTGGAGATATGAAGCAGCTTGGGGTCAATGTCATCAGGGCTGCTTTTAGCTGGGTTAAGTGACAATAGAGCATGGTAGACCTGCTGAGAGGTGGGGAAATGGTAGCCTCTCGGGGAGTGCAGAGTTGGGGGGGTTAGGTGGGCATTGTTGGGAGGTCAGGAAGTGCACATAAGATAAAGTATTTGTTTAGGGTGTCAGCTACCAATGAAGGGTCTGAGACAAGGAAGACGTCTATAGAGAGGATAGGGGTAGTTGACGGGGGTAATGACAGGGTGGATGGTTTTCCAGAAATTTGAGGGAGAGCCTTGACTAGAGTGGAGGAGATTCTTGAAATAGTCTGCCTTGGCTGTCCAGACAGCCTTTGTGCACATGTTTCCTTGTGTCCTGTATGCTTGGAGGTTGGTCTGGGTTAGAGAGGATTTGTAGATGGCCCACGTGCATTCTCGCAGTTTACACTGGGCAATTAGGCTGGCATTGATCCAGGGGTGGTGGAGTCATTTTACCCGCTTCTTTTTTTGGGGGGCATGAGTGTCCCTGACTCTAGTGAAATTGCTGATAAATGAGCTGAGGCTGAGCTGACGTTGGTGGCAGAGAACACGGGTGACCAGTTGGCACTGAAAAGGTCTTGTAGAAGGGCATTGGTATCAGGCGCCCTAAGGCAGTAGTGCCATATGTATTTAGGAACTTAGTGGAAGGGACACACCTTCCTGATGCAATAGGTCACACAATGATCACTTAAAATATCTGGGAGGGTGCCTACTGCAATAATATGGTGGGGGTGGGAGGAGAGCTCCCAGTCCAGTAGGGAGTGGTTTGGGAAGCGGGGGTTAAGACATGTAGGTTTCTTTATCAGCTGGGTAAGATTCAGCAGTTCAATGTTGTGTAATGTGGGCTTGGAGGCTGGAGAGAGCTCGTTTAAATTGAAGTCACCAAGCAGGATCAGCTCTTCAGAGGTTGCGTGCGAGGTGATCGAGGAGATACAAGTAACCAAAGAGACGGTTGAGAGTCAAGGGGTGGCATATAAAGCCCCAGTGTATAAAGGGAGAGTGGCTGGGATGTTCAGCTTGGCTATAATGAGCTCATGGAAGGAGGGGAGGGATTCACGTAGGGAGATGGAGCAGAAAAGGGATTGGCAAATATAAAGAGCAACCCCTTTTTGGTTCCGTAACGTTACTATGCAACTGTGCACACATCTCTGCCTTATTTTCCCTGTGTTCTTCGTAGGCAACAAAGAAATGGGGCTCAGTTCCGCATTTGACGAGGCTCTGATTTTTCCTCATGCACTTATCTTGGGGACAGCAGCAACAAGAACGGGGCTTACTAATCCTGGATATGGGATTTAGGTAGGCAACTGAGAGAAGAGAATTTTGTATGCTCTGTTGCAAAATGGTTATCAGTCCTGGTAATACTTTATGGTGGGGTATTTAGAACTATATCATAAGCATTTAAACATCTGTTATTAAATCTCACAAGGGTGCTCTACCATTTTTGCAGAAACTGCAGTTTGTTAGTGTGACACCATTCTCTATTCTGGATTCCAAGAGGCCTTGTGGACCAGATGGTCTGGTAATTTTTGGGGGTCCCACATGTGATTGTTTTGTTCTTGTCTTGGGTTATGATATATAGGAGGGCATATGTGAAGCTCAGAGGATGTTATTTTCTTGGGCAAAAAGTGTCACGTACCTGTAGATCACAGTTTTAAAATGAAATCGAAATAAAAGGTTGCCAACATGGTATCTTACAGACCATTGCTTCCTCTTCATGGAAGATATTTAACAGTCTTTGTTTTTTTTAGAGTAATGGCATCAAGGCATTATTTAAGGTACATATGTGCCCTATTTTGGGATGCTGTGGCACTTTCTAATAGTGATGCATTCCATCCTCCTGTTTTTCATTACAGTCCAGTCGGTGTATCATGTTGCAGACAGGGCCACTTGGGCTCCTATGAAGGGCTCTCTGTGTCCCTGAAAGATTGTGTCATGTAATATCAATGTATAAGTTGTGTGTTGATCCAAGAAATGGTCCCTAACCCAAACCTTAGTTTTTAATGTTAAGAAAAAAATGTAAAGCCTGCCATAGGATGCTCAAGTATTTGCCTACATGACTCACAGCTAGAGGATTGAGTCCCTAAATTTGTCCCAGATTGTCACTAAGCCCACTCAAGTCAGTCCCCGTTCCTCTAATCTCATCCTGTCGGACTGGGTTCTTTCCTCCCTCCCCCACACATTGTTGCAGCAGCTATCTTGCCTGACTCTTTCAGCAACCACAGTATGACGTTCTGCATCAGGAAAATCCAGCAACCCCGCCCCTAAATACATCTGGTCCAGGTGCCTCAGTTCACTGAATATTAACACTTTCCTGAGTGACTTTGCTGCAACAGACTGATCTGTGATCCCTCAGGCCTCCAACATTGACATGGCCCTCTCCCCCTTTCACTCCAGATTCTCCACAGTCTGAGACCTGCATGCCCCCTTAGGAAATACAGGGTCAAATCATCCCATTTCCTCTGGATCTCTACTGAAATCAGTGCAAGTCCCGTTATCTTGCCTGGGCCCACTGTAAATTATCCCACTCCCTTCCTGATCTTCTCCACTACAGGGCTCTGAGAAACAAGTGCACTAAGGCTGTCCAAGTTACGAAATCCTGTTATTTCAAAGTCAACCTCCAGAATTACCTTAACTCCCCTGCCAAATTTTGGAAGGTCATCCATGCCCTGTTTGACCCACCAACCCAGTCTGTTTCCCCTACCCTCTTGGTTAATGGTTCGCCTGTAACTGACCCTTCCTTAGGAGGGTAGAACTGGGGGAAGAAGGGGAGAGGGAGAGGGAGGTAAGGTGTCTGCCTGGCGCCATGGCTTGGAGGGACAGGGAGCGAATCCTCAGGATCGCCGGAGCAGCTGCATAGGGGAGGGAGCTGGATGTCATTGTCCACCTAGGGACAAATGACCTGACTGAGAAGGGGATCAGAGCAGTGCAGGAAGAGTTTGTGGAGTTGGGGAGGTGCCTTAGACAAGTAGCATGCACGGTAACCTTCTCAGAGGTGCTACCTGTCTATGGCATGGGTGAGACTAGGGTACTCCACACCATGGAATTCAATCAGTGGTTGAAAAACTGGTGCAGAGCTCAGGGGTTTGGCTTCATTGGGTACTGGGGTCCACCTGGGGTGATGCAAGCCTATACTGGCGCGATGGTCTGCATCTGTCCAGGAGGGAACCAGGATCCTAGGTGATAAGTTTAAATGCTTCACTGGCAAGCATTTAAACTAGCCAAGGGGGGGAGGCACTGGAAACAAGCAGGGAAATCCTAGCCCCCCAAAAAATATCAGGGTAGTAAGTGAGGTAAACACCAAGACAGAGATGTCGATAGGGAGAAGGGCAGGGGTAAATGGAGAAAACGACAAAGGCAATAAGGACAGGGATGGGGCAAAAAGGGTTAAAGCTATCAAGAAACTGAGGGTAATGAGTACCAATGCCTGTAGTCTGGGCAACAAGCTCCCTGAACTGGTGGCCTTGATGGAAGAGGGATGCCTGGATATACTGGCAGTCACAGAAACATGGTACACAGAGAACCATGACTGGGATGTTAACATTCCAGGGTACACAACCTACAGGAGAGACAAGGGGGGGAGAAGAGGGGGAAGGGGAGGAGTAGCTCTCTATGTAAGGGAAGGGATAAAAGCAATGGAACAAAAGAGTAAACAGGGAGGAGAGGAGGCACTGTGGTCACCTTAGAGACTGGAAATGGCACTAAAATCTGCACGGGGTTGTATACAGACCCCCATCTCAGGGGGAAGAAATGGATAAGGATATAATAGAAGGCATCCTTAGGATGGCAGAGAAAGAGGAGATACTGTTGATGGAAGTCCTGAATATGACAGATGTTAACTGGAGCACCTTTGCTGTAGTCCCATCCAAGAGCAGGGCCATTCTCGATGCCCTACAGGGGGCATGCCTCAGACAGCTAGTTTTGGAACCCACTCGTGAGGGAGCAATCTTAGACCTTGTACTCACAAATAGGGATAGTGAGAGGATTTCAGATCTAGAAGTGGGTAACCATCTGGGAACAAGTGACCACCAAACAGTGCGGTTCACGATAAACTCAGCTACAGAGTCAAACCATACAAAAGTGAAGGTACTGGACTTCAGGAGGGATGACTTTGGCAACATGGGAGAGTGCCTTAGAAAAGCACTAGCAAACAGGCAAGAGGGAGGGGTGGAGCAACAATGGGGAAACATCAAAACTGCCATCACAGAGGCAACAAGCCTTTGTGAGAAGCAAATAAATCAAAACAGAAGAAAAAGCCACTATGGTTCTCAAAAGAGGTGGCGAGGAAGGTTAGGAAGAAGAAGATAGCATTTAGGAAGTATAAGGAAACACAGAAGGAGCAGAACAGAGAACTGTACCAGTTAAGGCAGAAGGAAGCAGGGAGAGAAGTCAGAATAGCAAAGGCCGAAACTGAGGAAAAGATAGCCAACTCGGTTTAGAAGGGGGATGAAACCTTTTATAAGTACATCAGGGAGCGTAGAAAGACAAAGGGAGGGATAGTGAGGCTGAATAGAATGGACCGTGGGTGGGCAGAGAGGGACAGTGAAAAAGCAGGGATACTGAACGAATACTTCTGCTCAGTATTCACAAAAGAGGAGGAGGGGGAGGTACCTAATCCAATTAACAGAAGCACTCTGGATAAGGGGGTTGATCCCAGTTCTTTCACAGAAGAAAGGGTTCTGAAAGAACTCCTAAAATTGAAGGTGGACAAAGCAATGAGGCCTGACGGGATTCACCCCAGAATTCTAAAAGAATTAAGGGGAGAACTAGTGACACCACTGACAACCCTTTTTAACAAATCATGGGAGGATGGTTTGGTACCTCACGACTGGAGAAAGGCAGATGTGATCCCCCCTTCACAAAAGTGGGAGCAAGACAGAGGCAGGAAACTACAGACCTGTCAGTTTGACCTCTGTGGTAGGGAAAGTGATGGAATCACTTCTGAAGGAAAGAATTGTTGAGTACCTAGAGGCCAGAGAGGCACAGGACCCAAGGCAGCATGGGTTCACAGTGGGAAGGTCATGTCAGACGAATCTAATCAATTTCTTTGACTGGGTGACCAAAGTAGTAGACCAGGGAGGGGCTGTGGACATGGCCTACTTAGACCTTAGCAAGGCATTTGACACAGTCCCACACAAAAGATTAATAAACAAATGAGCCAACCTGGGAGTGGGTCCCAGGGTGGCAGCCTGGCAAAACATTGGCCGGACAACAGGACACAGAAGCTAATTGTAAAAGGAGTCCACTCTGAAGAAAGGGGGGTTACTAGTGGGGTACCACATGGTTCAGTACTGGGTCCAGTCCTTTTTAATGTCTTTATAAGTGACATTGCAGAAGGACTGGAAGGAAAAGTATGCCTCTTTGCAGATGACACAAAGATCTGCAACAGGGATGATACACAAGGAGGCGTGGAAAGGATGAGAAGGGGACTTGGCAAGGTTGGAGGAATGGTCAGAAGTATGGCAGCATGGATTTAATGCAAAGAAGTGCAAAATAATGCACCTGGGAAACAAAAACCCAGGGGAAGAGTACACAATGGGGGGAGGTAGTAACAACAACAAAAAAGGAAAGAGACCTGGGGATAATCACATCAGATGACCTTAAAGTTTGCAAGCAATGTGAGAAGGCAGTAGGGAGGGAGGGTTGGGGGGGATACTGGGATGTATAGGGAAAGGCATCACCAACAGAAAACAGGAAGCTGTTCTGCCTCTGTACAGACAGTTGGTGAGACCCCATCTGGAGTACTGTGTCCAGTTCTGGAAACCCCATCTCCGCAAAGACATAGACAGGATGGAGGCAGTCCAGAGGAGGGCAACTAAAATGGTGCAGGGTCTGCAACAGAAGCCATATGAGCAGAGACTAAAGGAGCTTAATATGTATACCCTTGAGGAAAGGAGGGAGAGAGGGGACATGATAGAAACTTTTAAGTACCTCAGTGGAATCAATAAAGTCCAAGAGGGTAGCATCTTTCAGAAAAAAAGATGTGCAAGAACAAGGGGACACAATCTGAAGATAGAGGGGGGGATAGCTCAGGTGCAATGTGAAGAAGAATTTTTTCACAGAGAGGGTGGTGGACGCATGGAATAGCCTTCCTGAGGAGGTTGTGGGGTCTAAAACTGTGATAGAATTCATGAATACATGGGACAGACATAAGGCAATTCTTGTGGTGGTAGGAAGAAATAAGCTGTTGGTTAACTAGGCTCTGCAGCTTATCCTGTAGGTAGGGAAATGGGCAGACTAGGTGGGCCAAGCGGTCCTTATCTACCACCAAAGTCTATGTTTCTGTGTTTCCTCTGTTGCAGCTAACTTCAATGACTTCTTCGCCACATGTGCCCTCCCCATCCCCCCACTACAGGCTCCCCCTTCCCCACTTGCTCCCCATTCCTCTCCCCCCATTCCACCCCATCGTTCCACTTCTCTCCATCACCACTCATGAAACCCTGTTTGCCCTCTCTTCACTCAACCAGTCTAAATCCTGTTCTGAAGGGCTTGATTCTAAACTCCTCCATCTTTCATCTCCAGCTATTGCACTTCCACTCATTCACCTGCTCAACCTCTCATTCTCCCTCTGCACCATTCCTCAGTCTTGGAAGATTCCTGAAATTATTCTGCTTCACAAGGGGGGGTGATCCCTCACCCCCTGGCAGCTACCGGCTTATCTCTCTCCTCTCTCCTATCCTCTCCTCCCTTGCTAAGCTGCAAGGGAAACTAGTCCGCACTAGAATTCTTGACTACCTCACATCTTCCAGTTTCCTTTCACCCTTTCAGTCTGGCTTCCAAAAGCACCACTCCATCATCTTCTTTCTGTTGCATATCACTAACTCCATCCTTTCAGGGATGCACAAGGGGCATATCGCAGTGGCCATTTTCATCAATCTGGACAAAGCTTTTGGCTCAGTGTCCCACCTGCTCCTCCCGCTTAAGCTGAGTTCAGCCAACCTCTGAGCTCCTGCTGTTGACTGGTTCCATTTCTATTTAATGGGCCACCTACAATTGGTACAGGTTGAAGGCATGTTAACACTTTACTTTGCTATCCAGGCTGGAGAACCACAGGGCTCAGTCCTAGGCCTCATCCTGTTCCTAATTTTTCTAAATGACTTCCCCTCTGACTGTGACAAATGTGGCAAAGATGGTGGCCACACTGGGCCTGCTGTCACGTTAGTTTTATGGTAGCTGCTTTAATGAAGTAGTTTCTCTGAGCTCTTGTCATTTTTGTTAGTGTTTTTATCAGCATGTGTTCATTGCTATTTGTTTTGTTTGTTTAGCTGTGTTTTCCAATTTCAACAGCTATAACTACAGCGTGCTATAATTTGCTTGGTTGTTTGTTACTCGACCACCGTGTTTGGATACTGTGTCTGGATATCGACTTTACCAGAGTGGATGTTCATTTAATTTCGGGAGCAGTATTGTGATCCTTACTGTGATTCTACTACTTTTTTGAACTGTTTCCTGCCTTTGGACTGGTCATGGATTGCCTTTTTTGTAGTGCCTGCTGTTGGTGCCTGTGGTATTCTTGACTGTTGCTGGGATCTGGATCTCGGGCAGTTGTGTGACTGTGTGCTGGGGTTCTGAGACGGTCGGCGACTTTCCCCTGGCACCAATTTTGATGTGATGCTGCAGTGGTGTTCTGAATTTCAGAACAGAGTGGATCTGGATTTCTGAGACAGTCGGGAGCTCTCTTGTCATTGATTTCCCTTGAGGATGTTACAGCAGAAAGTTTGATATTGTTTGGTCGGCTGCTGTTTAAGCTGCATCTGGAGCCTGGCCTGGGGAGAATCTAGTGAAACCGGAGTCATGTGAATCTGGCTGTGAAATCTATCAATCTGGACGAATTGCCAGATGAGAACAGTGTATTGTAGACTGGTCTGGCCGGCTACAGTGGTGGGTGCCTGTTTTTTGGGACTCCCCATGAGGATAGGGGGTACCAGTCGGAGGGCTGGTAGAAAACTTTCTCCTGTGCTCACTGTGGCCTCCTAACATTAACTGGGTGGCACTGGTGGGCTAAGTGTGTTGTCTCTTTCTCCAGGGCCTTTCTTTGAGCTGGGCTGGGGCCAGTAATATTTGCAACTAGCTTGTTTCTCTTTTGTACTGGCAAATGGTTCGACTCTCTAAAGGTTTGCTGTTTTTTCCATTCTGCTCCAGATCAAATCTTCGGCAGGTACTGTAACTATATCCTTTTTCATTTTGGAGGCAGTGAGAGCCTCAGTGGGAATGAATATCTGCTTCAGCTTTAACTCAGTATTTGTGGCAGTGAGAGTGCCACGTTTTCTGGACTCATTATTTCGATAAGGGTTGGGTGAGAGCTAGCCTTTGTTGTATGAACTTTTAAAGGATTTAGTAAATTCTTGAGGCAGTTTATATAAAAAGACATTTGATAATGAACTTTTATTGGACAATAACAAATTACTTAATTTAGTGCTTTAGCTGTCCAAATCATTTTAGACAGTTATTTTTGTGGGTTTTAATTTTGGGTTGGGTTGGGATTATTTTTGATATTATTGAATTTTCTTTTTATCATTTAATCTGTTTATTTTCTGTAGTTTAGGGTATAAGAGGATTGTTATTAAGATTAGATTTATTGGATTTTATTGTTTGGGGTGGGACGTCAGTTCTCAGAGTTTGTGACTTTGTTTTACTACTTCGTTGAAGTATTATGTGTTGGGGAGGCTTAGTGACAGTCAGGCATCACTCCCCTACCAGGCTCAGGGAATTACATCCCTTTGACTGTCCTCCATTAACATCCGACACCTATTTTAGGGGTCACGCTTTGGGGATATGTAGAAAGCGTATAAGAAGGGGGAGAACTGGGCCTGGTGGGGGAGGGAACAGGGGAGGGCGGATAGGAGTTGTGGGGTCCAAGAGGCGCCCTGGGATGAAATGGAGTCAGGACAGAGGTCCTCTCTGTCTTGTCCTCATACCCAAGGGCTCCTATGTTAGCGGGCAGGTGCTGAGGTCTTCCCCGACAACTCGTTCTAGCTGGGTGGTGTTATGCAATGCCAGATCTGTTAAGAACAAGACAGCTATTATAGCTGATCTTGTTGGAACCATTGATCTAGCTTGCATCACCAAGACCTGGCTGGATGAAAATGCAGGCCTTGTATTGGTCTCTACAGTTCCGGCTGGGTTCTCGGTGATACACCGCCCAAGGTTGGATCGTAGGGGCAGGGGTGTGGCTATTATATTTAAATCTGAGCTGGGCCTTGTGGATGTGCCATTGGGAAGTACCAGATCCTTCGAGTATATCCTGGGAGAGGGTATAGGTCGTGGAATACTCCTCATCTACCATTCACCAGGAGATGGCAGAGAATTTATGCAGGAGAAAGCGGACTTCATCTTCGACATGGTGTTGAGGCCCCCCAGATGGATAGTTCTGGGGGACTTCAATTCCTGGGTTGACAATGAACTCTCACATTTTGTTCAAAATCTCCTCCAGCTGATGACAACGTTGGTCCTCACACAGGTAGTTACCTCCTTAACCCATGTAGGGGGTCACTCGTTGGATCTGATCTTTCTTTTGGGGTATGGAGATAACTGACTTGGGGGTGGAACCAGTCAGTTGGTCTGACCATCACACCATAAGGTTCAGCTTCAAGGTCCCCCCAATAGGTCTGCCCCTATGGAGATGGTTCACTACCGCTCTTTAAGGGGAGTTACCCCTAGTGACCTATCGGCGGTACTGGACCTATCGGGTTTGTCATGTGAATGCATGAGTCCAGGTGATCTCGTATTGGCCTATAATAAGGCTGTGGGAGATGCCCTGGACAAGATTGCTCCTGTTCGTGTTCAACCCCTCACCCTTCACCCAAGGAACCCTTGGTCTGACGGTTCCTTGAGTGAGCTGAGGCGAGTCGGTCGAAGGATGGAGAGAGCCTGGCGAAAGTCCAGCCTTGATGCTGACAGGCTTGGGCTGATGACACATTATGATGGCTATCAGTCAGAAATCACCTGTAAGAAGGCAGAATTCCTGTCCAGGGAGATTTCTACTTCTCAGAATCGACCAGCTCAGCTTTTCCAGACTGTTGACAGATTGTGCAATCCAATGTGTCTCCAGCCCAGAGAAGCCTTTTCTCAGCTGAAATATGAGGAGTTTGCTCAATTCTTCGGAGATAAGGTTGCCAGCACCAGGTCTGGCATAGGCCCGGCCTCTCCTATGAGAGATTGTGGTGATCAGCAGGAAGCGGCTTGCACTCAGTCTATCTGGTCAGATTTCTGTCAGCCAGAATTCACAAACATTGTGAAGATCGTCCAGACACTGCGCCCAACCAGTTGTAGTTTGGATCCAGGCCCTACATCCCTCTTAGTGAGACGTGTAGATGTTATTTGCCCAGTCCTTGCTGAAATTGTCTGGAGGTCCTTGGAGAGAGGGGTCTTTCCAGATCCCCTTAAGGAGGTGGTCATTTGACCACTCCTTAAGAAATCCTCCTTGGACCCAGACTGTCTAGCAAACTACTGGCCTATCTCTAACCTGCCATTTGTTGGTAAGGTTATTGAAAAGGTGGTTGCGCTGCAACTGGATGATCACCTTACAACTCACCAGGTCTATGATACTCTCCAGTCCAGATTTAGGAAGAAGCATAGCATGGAGACTGCACTTGTCTGAGTATTGAATGACCTCCTAATGGCAAGAGATTGAAAGGCACGTACCATTCTGGTCCTTCTTGATCTTTCTGCAGCATTTGACACTGTAGACCATGGTGTGCTGCTGGAGTGCCTGTGGCTTCTTTGTGGACTGTCTGGTACAGTCCTCAAATGGTTTCACTCATTCCTCGTGGACAGATCTCAGAGAGTAGCCACCGGAATTTATTCCTCTGGCACTCACTCCCTGCCCTGCGGGGTGCCACAGGGCTCCATTTTGGCCCCCATGTTGTTTGCAGTGTACATGCTGCTGCCATTGGGAGATATCATCAGGTGATACAATTTGAGTTTTCACTGCTTTGCAGATGATACTCAACTGTATATGTCTTTTCTGCCCAGACAGAATGATGCAGTCTCTGCGCTAAATAACTGCCTTACCGAGATCAGAACCTAGATGAGTACCAGCTGGCTAAGACTGAATCCAGACAAGACTGAAGTGTTGGTAGTGGACCCTGGTCATCCGGGGTGGGTTTGGGGGTGGGACAGGCATCAGGTCTTTCGATCAATGGCATGCAGCTCACTACCTCAGACAGAGTGCGTAACCTTGGCATTATTTTTTATGATGGTTTGACACTGAAATCTCAGGTGTTGGCTATCATCAAATCCTCTTTTTACCACCTGAGGACTATCGGCTGGGTGAAACACTTGGTTCCTCCAGATGATCTTCCAACACTGGTCCATGCCTTCATCACTACCCCCCTTGATTACTGCAATTCCCTCTACCTAGGACTTTCAGTGGCTGATATCCGCCACTTGCGGCTGGTGCAGATCGCGGCAGCCAGGCTTTTGACTGGGACTTCTAGGTCCAGTCATATTATGCCTGTGCTCCGTGAGCTGCACTGGCTGCCTATTCAGTGGCGGATCACCTTTAAGGTTGGCTTGCTAACCTTCAAAGCCCTACATGATCAGGGACCCGGTTAC
Source organism: Neoceratodus forsteri (assembly GCA_016271365.2). Classification (NCBI taxonomy): domain Eukaryota; kingdom Metazoa; phylum Chordata; order Ceratodontiformes; family Ceratodontidae; genus Neoceratodus; species Neoceratodus forsteri. The sequence goes on from CM028133.1 coordinate 618,754,007, forward strand.
TCGCAAGACCTCTTGATACCCTACTGCCCCCTCTATCCTCTCCGATCCGCCAACGAGGGATTGCTAGAGATTCCCAGGGTGTGATTAAAAACAGCTGGTGCCCGTGCATTTTCTTTTTCGCTCCAACCCTGTGGAATTCTCTACCTCGTCGGTTAAGAGAATGCCTGACCGTCGATAGGTTTAAAACTGAGCTAAAAACATATTTATTTAACTTAGCCTTCCCTAATTATGGTTAATCTGCTTTTTATTGTTTTTGTTTTAAATTTATATTTATATCTGATTTTATGTGCAGCACCTTGATTTTGAAAGGCGCTATATAAATAAAGTTTGATTTGATTTGATTTGAGATGATACTGTCATCTTCACCTCTGGTCCCTCTACCACTCTCATGAAAGAACTGCTCCAACAGTATTTCCATAACATCCTGGGCTTGTTACTTTCCAACCATCTCAAGGTTAATACCAAAAAAGAATGGTGTTCATGACCTTTAGTACCAGCCAAAAATTCACCAGGTTCTTGAGACTTCCGGTCTTCCCCATGCTGGATGACTACCCTCTTGAAGTGGTGCAATCATTCAAGTACATTGGTGTGTGGTTTGACAGCAAGCTCGACTTCTTAGCCCATATCGATGCTATCCATGTGAAACTGCCCTAAGCTAGGTGCCCTGTACCGTAACTGAGACTGCCTACCCTTGCTGGCCCACTGTGAGTTGGTTATCAGAATGTTGCTTCCAGTCTTTGACTATGCAGCCATGGTCCATGGTACAGCTTGCTCCACCTCACTAGCCAGATTGGACACTCTCTGGAATGCCTTTTGCCACTTTGTAACAAACTCTCCTCCATGTATGCACCACTCCTCCCACTATTCCTCTCTCTCTCTCTCTCTATCCTCCCCCTACCTTCGTATTGCCATGCCAGTTACACTGCTCCTCCTTCATCTCCAAGTATTGGTTTGACTCCTTTCCTTTCTACCACTCCTCTTTCCTGTCACCCTTATGCTCCATGTTCCCTCCACTCCAAGGACCAGTGAACCTTCACTCTTCACCCCCATTCCTCTGCTGGGCAATTGCCCTTTTGCTATCACTTGCCAACATTCTGGAACCAGCTCCCCTTTCTCCTCAGCCATTCCTCCTCCTCAGGCTCCTTTATGCTCCAGCTGAATCTCCTCCCACCACCCACATGCACCTGATTCCTGTAGGAGGGTCCCCCTAGTTATTTTTGGTAGCTCAGGTTTTTGCTTCCTCTAGCCCTGTACTGATACCTGGTACACTGCATTGCTTGCCTCTGTACTGCTTTGCTGTTGAATTTCCAGTTTTCTACCTTCACATGTATTTGCACATCATGCTTGCACTTTAATTTGTTCCAGGTTTGTGCCAAAGATGTATTAGAAAATGGGCAGAGACAATTCTCTCTCCTGATTGGCTGAGACACTTATTTAGGTGGGCATCTATCAGACAATAGATGCCCAGCTAAAAATAAGAGCCAGTCCAAGTGCCCCTTCTCCAATTGAGGTATCTTTGTGCGCAGCCTGCTTTCTCATTGGTGGAAAGCACCTAATTCAATTTTAAATTGCCGTCATTTTTTCTCTCGCCTAGGGGAAAAAACTGGCACCCCTGTCTCCATAGTTCAGTGCCAGTGTCCTGAATAAACATCATACAACCTCCCCATAGCTAGTTTCTCGCTACACGTTTTTTTTTTTTAACAGTACTGTCATCTCCCAAGTAACTCTTCATAGCTGCACTCACACAGAGCACCACACTCTTGCTCTATCATTCTGCCATCGCTTCACACCCGAAAAACAAAGCTGCTACCGATTTTTAAAAATAGAATGACTGCAGTAAGTGATTCATTCGCTCCACTACACACACACACACACACACACACAACACCCCTCCCACCCGTATCCCAGTAGCGGTATTTTGTTTCTTTTATTTGTACATTTTTCTCGTTCCCGATGGTCCATCCACAGAGTCTCTCTCTGTATGTTGCTCGCTTCCTCGCACGCACACACACACCACATGTCAGTTCCTGATCTTTCGCTCTCTCACACCACCACACATTTTAACTGCTTATCTAAAATCCAAAAATGTTCTTACTATCTAAGCTGTCTGATCAACTTTTCAAAAGTGACACAGCTCTCCACAGACTCTGTGATCCTAAAGTGAAGCCCCAGTAAAGCTCATCCCATTCGAGAAGTGTCTCGCTCTCTCTCCCGGCATCTTCTTACGACGGACACAGCGCTTCACTAGATGAGCATTCTCTACTTTAAATTATCAGCCTCTTCTTACTAAAAGAACTACCCCAAAAAAAGTAGACACAAGTGTAAAGGGAAGAGGTGATCTTCCAGGTGCCACCGTACCAGTAGAATTACCGCGATTGTACCAGTAGCAGAGGGTGGTGGGTTGACAGCATGTAGAGCTGAGAAGAGAAAGAAATCAAACGCAAAGTGAAAACCTTAACAGGAAAAAAACAGGGCTTTAACACATAAGTCAGTGTGTGTGGGATAACCATGACAACCAGCAAAAAAGTTAAAATGGTGGATGCTTGAGTAGGACAACTAGGTTGGTGGAGGAACTATTTTATTCAAAAAAATTAAAAATAAAAACTATTTTAACATTTCCACATAAAAATAATTTTTGTACAAACATAAAATACAGTTGCCCATTTTCTAAGTGCAATAATACCCTCCAGGGTGGGCGGTATGGGCAATACCGGACTGCCCAAGGGCTATAAGTCCCTCTGCCTGCGGCGTCGGGCCTCATTATGCCCCTGGGTGGTCCGGTATTGCCCAATACCGTCCACCCTGTCGGGTATTATTGCTTGCTTAATGTTTTGCTCTGTGTCCGCACTTTGCATTCTGTTTCATGTAATCTATTGTATTATGTTCTTCTGTTGCCTCCAGTAAACATTCACCCAGGTCGCACCTGGAAACGAGCCTCAGCTCAGTGTGCCTCTCCTGGTAACCAATTTTCAAACAAATAAAATAATTAAATAAATAAATATGAAGGCAATGGCTCCATCTTAACTATCCTTCTGAGCCACTGAACATTTGCTTGATTTTTCCTGTACTGTAGTAGAAGGTGATGGAGTTACTAGAGCACTTTTAGAACTCTTCCTCCATGGTTTGTTGTGTCTACATTACCTCTGATACGGTTGAATTGTGTGCGTAACACCAAAAGGGCAAATGGTTACAGATTGCTCTGCACAAACAAAATCAAATATCAAGCCTGGTTGTGCCTCACTTTTCCTGAAAAAAAAAACACAGGACTGCATGCTACAGGTACAGCTTTCAGGGTAAAGCACAAGCAACAGTGCAAGAAAAAGTCACACCCAGGGAATAAGGTGCTACCAGTAGAAAGACTTAGAGTAATAAAGTCACCAACGCCAAAAGTATGCTAAAATCCAAAATGGTAATTTCATCAACGTCTGTGACAGCTGTGACACAGTCCCTGGTGTTTTGACTCAAACGAGTCTTCATCAAGATTCATTTTCATAGGATTCATAGGATAATATGAGCCAGGAGGCCTTAAGACCCAATACTGCTCACCACTTGATTTAGTGGTGGCACTCATATTGTTTATTTCCCGTGTAATGGTCCAATGATAACTTAAAAGACTCCATGGTTTTACCCATAACTATAGCTTCTGGGAGGCTATCCCATGCTGTAACTACTCTTTGGCTAAACCATTTTTATGTTTGTTTGCATGCATGTGCAAGAAACATAGTGCCACCATACGAGATTTCATAGGTGTGCCATCCCCACTTCCAATGCCCTGCTCCTTGTTGCAGCAACAGCCATACCCACTAATGAATGTCCGAGCTGTCTATAACAGCCATTCAGATGCAGTGCTGTACAGTTCTGAGAAAACTACCACTACAATCAGTGGTGGTAACGTGTAGGCAATTTGCATACTGTCATCGGCAGGCAGGCAGTATGCAAATTGCCTACACGTCAGCACTGCATCTGAACTGTCATAGACAGTTAGTTTCTGATCCCCGTCGGATCCAGTCCTCCCCCCACGAACACCTAGGTAGCATGCTGGGAGCCCACCCCAGCATGCTCATGTGCTCCCTTCCACCCCCGCACACTGTATGACCGACGGGGGTGCCCAATCCTCGCCGGCTCCACTGCCCCCAACAACTTCCAGGTGCAAAGGCTGGGAGCCCACCCCAGCATGTCAAAGTCCCACATCATCTTTATAAAAAAAAAAAAAACACCTAGAACAAAAGAAAACGGCCCTCATTGACTCCCTTGCCCTCCCCAACCCGCGCCACCCTCTGTGTATTCCCACCTCCCACACACACCCCTCACCCCATATTTACCTCCAAGGCTGGCACAATGATATTCTGTGGACTGAGAACATGTCTGCACTCTTCAAATCCGACCACGAACTGAAGAAATGCCAGCAAGCTGTATAATGACATAAATGGGTTTGTTTTTCAACTTTGGTGCATATCTCGGCCATTTTTGAGAATTTGTTTGCCAAATTTTCAACATGGGGTTCTTGGGATCCCAGCTCATGAACTCAGCCACTGTCATTTTGTTATTCTCTCCCGAAAGGTGATTTTGCGGTCACTGCATGGAACCACCTTTCAGGACTGAGTAACGAAAGGATAATGTCATATTTCATGAAGTAGGCCCCCCAAAACCCTATGTTGAAAATTTGGTGTAATCCAAAATAACTGTCTCTGTCACGTTGCACAGTTCCTCGCACACTTTCGTAACTGAGAATTTTATTATTTTCACTCCAGATTTTCAACATAGCTATTCTACCACACCTCCTTATGAGCAGTACAGCTGTCATTTTTCACATTTTGCCCAAAATGTGTTTTCGCATGTAGCGCATAATGGCACGGTCAAAAGCGAAATCAATGTTTGGGACAGATTAAGAAAATCACAGTGACACTGTTCATGAGCAGAGGTCTTAAAATGGCAATGTTGAACATTTGGTGACAAAAGTCCATAAAATGACTGTGTTACGAGCGTGCATTGCGCAGTTTCCAAGCACCCTCGTAAGTTCACGAATTTGTAATATTTTCAATCCAGATTTTCAACTCTGGCATTTTTCCACACCTCCTTATGAACAGTACAGCTGTCATTTTTCACACCTTGGCTGAAATGTGTTTTCGCACTACCAGCAAAGAAATGCGTGGTTTCTGTAGGAAATCAGTGGTCGGGACAGATTAAGAAAATCACAGTGACACTGTTCACGAGCGGAAGTCCCAAAATGCCTGTGTTGACAATCTGCTATAAAAAATCCCCAAACTAATTACATTATGGGTGTGCATTGTGCAGTTTCTATGCACACTCGTGACTTCACCTGGTTCAACCAAAAAAAGGATGGCAGCTGATTTGAGCCAGCCAGAGCACTAGCACTAACATTGTTCTGTTGGATTTTGTTTTTGTTTAGTATTTATTTTTGCTTTGTATTTATTTCTTTTATTTTATTATTTACTTTAGGTTAATATGCTAGTTAGGGTGGAAGAAGTGAGATTGATTGGCACAAGAGTAGCATTTTTTGCGGGTTTTTCGTTGAGTACCTGTTGTATTTTCCGGCCTTTTATTAGTTTCATAGTGAGTTTCGTCTCTCTCCGACTGCAGTGTGGCAGACTGTGTAGTCGGAGGGTTGCAAGGAGGGCTCTGTCTCATTTTAAGCTGTTTGGTAGCACTTTCTCTTGATAGCGCTGCTCTCTCCCCTGCCGTTATTTGGCATTTGGTCTGTTTTTGTGGGGGGGTGGAGTCTCAGTTCTTCCCTGACTGCAGTGTGGCAGACTGTGTAGTCGGGGAGTAGCAGGGAGGACTTTGCTTCTTCTTTTAATTTTTTTTTCTGGTAGCACATATTTCTGTTTTGGATAGTGCTCCCTTCCTCCCCTTCAGGAAGAAAACTCCATGTGAGGGCTCTGGAGGACATTGGAGGAGCTGGAAAGCTGTTTGGTATCGTGTGAGGGTTCAAGAGGACATTGGAGGAACTGGAAAGCCAATTGGAATTGCTTGGGTATCATTGAGTTGTAGCCCAAATTGCCGCTTGTACGGTGGACTCCTTGAATTGTGCTGTGGGTCTGGGGCCAAAATTCACTTCTACTTGAGGGACCTGAGTTGTGGACCAGCCGGGGAGTTGGCCGGTGGGCTCAGGGTTCTCTTTGGTTCTCCAGGGGGTCTACTGGTGAGTGGATCCCGGTGGTGTTTCCATTATTGCTGCTGTGAATATTTTCGGCTCTGGCCCCAGTACAAAGGTCTCCTGTTTGTGCCTTTTGTGGTTTTATTTCTGTTTGGGCTTCTTGTTTGGATCTCAATCCGGAAGGAGAAAAATTAATGGATGGTTACCTGCTCCCTGTAACAACAAATACGGTCAGACGATTATTTTCACTTTTTCTGGTGACTTGGACCATTGTTTCCTGACTCTATAAGCAGTGAGAGTGCTTATATTTTGTATGTTTTCCAAGCAGTGAGAGGGCCTGGAGATCTACAGACAGCAATTATCTCATATCTCCTCTGCATTTAAAAGTTTGTTTTATTTAAAGAACTGCTGACTCTTTTTGCGTGACTTGACTTTTGAGTATATACTCTTCTCTTTAGGTTCCCTGGGCAGTGAGAGGGCCTTGGGATCTGAAGACTTTCTCTTTTTTCCAACTGATGTCTCTTAGTGAGATTTGGTTATTTAAAACATTGTTGGACTTAGTAGCTCAAAAGTTTAGCGTTTGTTTTAAATTTTAATTTTAACTATATGTTGGGGGTTGGGGGTTGTATTATTTATTGTTAATTGTTTAATTATTTAGATAGTTTGTTATCGGGATGTTTGTATGAGGATTATTTTGTATGGGATTGTCTGTGGATATTTATTTGGTTATTCACTTTGCTGGGTTTATTTGAATGCGTGGGATGCCAGCCTCCACAGTTGTGCACTATTCGCCCTCTGCTCTTCGCGCCCTCTGCCCTTTTTTTCTTCCTCCTCTCCAGTTTGCTACCTACCAACATTGTAGGACCTTAGGTATTGCGCGTAGGAGCCAGAGGAGGTGGGAAGGGTGCGAACAGTGGAGGGTGAATGAGGGGGCCACCATATTGGGGTAGTAAAATCCAGGAGACACCCTGGGGTGAAATGGAACCCAGAGCATGGTGTCTCATGTTTCGTTTCCATACCCAAGGGCACTAATGATTGTGATAGGCAGATGGTTCGGGCGGCCCGAGAAGTTCGTCCAACTCGGGTGGTGTTATGCAATGCCAGGTCCATTAAAAACAAGACTGCAATTATTGCAGATCTTGTTGAAACAGTGGACCCAGCTTGCATCACCGAAACCTGGCTGGATGAAAATTCTGGCCCCATTTTGGAGGCTTTAACTCCAGCCGGGTACTCGGTGATACACCGCCCATGGGGGGGTTTGCGGTCTGTTTTAAGACCAAACTGAACCTCACGAGTGTACTAGTTGAGGAAGTGGAGTCATTAGAGTGTACCATAGTTGCAGGTGTAGGTTGTCGGATCGCTCTTATCTACCATCCACCCGGTGATGAGAAGCGATTCCTTCAGGAAGTGGCAGACTTCATCATCGACATGGCGTTTGAGTTGTCCAGACTGATGGTTCTGGGCAACTTCAACGCCTGGATCGACGATGAACTCTCGCAATTTGGACAGCACTTCCTCCAGTTGATGACATCTCTGGGGCTTACACAGGTGGTTACCACTGCTACTCATAAACACAGACACTCTCTTGACTTAGTTTTCCTCCTAGGGATCGAAGCCTCTGACTTGGGGGTGGAACCAGTTGTGTGGTCCGATCATTACACCGTGGGGTTTAGTTTTAGCACCCCCCTTCGTAGGCCTCCCCCTGTGGAGATGGTCAGGTACTGCCCTTTACGAGACATAAGTTCTCATAGCCTATCTGCAGTGCTTGACCTATCGTCCCTCTCTGTGGCAAGCAATGATCCAGAGACCCTCGTGATGGCCTATAATACGACCATCTCGATGGCTCTGGATGCTATTGCTCCAGTCTGTGTTCATCCTCTCTCCCTTCACCCTCGATCCCCTTGGTTTGATGGGGTTCTGAGGGAGATGCGGCAACTAGGAAGAAGGCTAGAGCATTGCTGGTGGAAATCTGCCCTTGATGCCGACCACCTTAGATTGATGGACCATTATCAAGTCTATCAATCCACAATCACCCGTAGTTCCTGTCCAGGGAGATTGCAGTAGCTCAGAATCGACCAGCTCAGCTGTTCCGAACTGCAGACAGACTGTGCAACCCAGCATGTCTTTAAGTTCGGAAAGTGTTTTTGCAAACAGAGTGCGACGATCTTGCTCAATTCTTTGCTGCTAAGGTGGCCGACATCAGGGCAGTGCTCCAACCAGCGCACTCTATGGGTGCTGCCTTGGATCAGCATGAGGTCATTGCTCCTCAGTTTTTCTGGAGTTCCTTCAGCCATCCGGACTTCATGGATGTCATGCGGATCATCCAGGGTATGCGCCCTACATGCTGTAGTTTGGATCCTGGACCAACTTCCCTGATTTTGGGTTGTATTGATGTTATCGGTCCAGTACCAGCACGAATAGTTTGGTGCTCCCTGGAATCCAGAGAGCTTTCTAGCTCTCTGAAAGAGGCGGTAGTGATACCGCTTTTGAAGAAAGCTACTTTGGACCCAAACTGCCACGCCAACTACAGGCCAATCTCTAACCTCCCTTTTTTAGAGAAGGTGATTGAGAAAGTAGTGGCAGCACAACTGGACAACCATTTTACCATCCATGACATCTATGAGCCCCTCCAGTCTGGTTTTTGAAGGAGACATAGTACCGAGACAACACTGGTTCGGGTGCTCAATGATCTTCTGATGGCTATAAATTGGAAGAGCCGCTCCATCTTGGTTCTTCTGGATCTCTCATCAACGTTTGACACCGTGGACCATGGGGTGTTACTTAGCTGTCTGAGGTGCATCTGTGGACTGTCAGGAACAGTCCTCAGGTGGTTTACATCGTTCCTCACTGGAAGAACTCAGAGAGTGGTGTCTGGGGTGTTTTCATCAGACCCAGTATCTCTGTCTTGTGGGGTCCCTCAGGGTTAAGTTTTGTCTCCCATGTTGTTCGCGGTGTACATGCTGCCCCTCGGAGACATTGTAAGAAGATATGGGCTGAGGTTTCATTGCTATGCTGATGATACCCAGCTCTACCTTTCTTTTGTGCCTGACCAGGATAGAGCTCTCTGGGTCTTTAATAGCTGTCTCAAAGAAATCCAGGAGTGGATGGATTTGAGCTGGCTAAAGTTGAACTCCAGTAAGACTGAGGTGTTGGTTGTGGACCCTGGTCGCTGGACAGGGGATTCTGGGGGTGGTTCGCCCTCTGGACTTGTTCTCAGGGGTTTCTCTCTCCCGATCTCTGACCAGGTGCGAAACCTGGGGGTAATTTTTGACCAAGGGTTGACCCTGCATTCGTAGGTGTCGGCTGTCATCAAATCTTCCTTTTATCATCTAAGGAATATCTCCAGGGTTAAACATCTGGTTCCATTCGGCGACCTTCCTGTTCTGGTCCACGCATTTGTGCCCTCACATTTAAATTACTGCAACTCCCTATACCTAGAGCTTTCTGGGGTGGAAATCCGCTACTTGCAGCTGGTGCAGAACGCGGTGGCCCAGCTTCTGATGGGATCATCTCAGTCCTGTCATATTACGCCGGTGCTGCGCAAACTGCAATGGCTGCCAGTACAGTGGTGGATCACCTTTAAAGTTGGCTTGCTGACTTTCAGAGCCCTACATGGACTGGGCCTGGACTACCTGAAAGAGCTCCTGGTTCCTTATTGCCCCTGGGTGATCGCTCCACTCAGCCAGCAAGGGGAATGCTAAGGTACGTCTGAAATCTTCAGAGGCCAGATCATTCATGTTCCCAGCTCCCACACTCTGGAATTCTCTACCTCGTCGGTTACAGGAGTGCACAACAGTGGAGGGTTTTAAGCTGGCCCTAAAGACCTTTCTGTGGCACCAAGCATATAGTGAATAATTAATTGATTAATGTGATTTTATGATGTGTGATTTTACGATTGTTTATCCAGACTTTTTTTTTTTTTTTAACTTGTATGGCGCCTTGGCACCTAAAAATAAAGATATTATTATTATTTCACCAGTTTTTTAATATTTTCATTCCAGATTTTCAACATTGCCAATTTTTACACCTCCCCATGAACAGTACAGCTGTCATTTTCCACATCCTGTTCGAAATGTGTTTTTGCACCTGTGGTGCCAAATGGCGTAGTCGCTGTGCAAAATCAGCTTTTGGCTAACAAACTGATATTGCCACTGTTCATGAGGTGGGGTCACAAAAAACCCATGTTGAAAATTTGAGTGAAAATACCAACAAACGCCAGGGCATTAGGGTTTTCAACCATAACGCCTCACCTGAGAGACTGACAGGCATCAGGGGTGTATCCTGGGATTGTCGCCGTAATGCTCATGTTATTCCACCCACACCAATCCTGCAGCCAGTGACAGGCATTGAGGTGTGCTTTGACTCTTCGGACCCAAAGTTCACCCCATTCTCCTATACTGTACCCATCTCACCGTATTTTCTTTTGGAATGGGGTGAGCGTAAGGCCCAAAGACCCTAAGGCACACCATGACACTTGTCAGTGTCTGCAGGGTAGGGTGTGGTGAAATGGCATGGGCATTATGGCCGATGACCCAAAGACACACCCCAATGCCTGTCAGTCTCTGCAGGGGGGTGGTGGTGGGGTTGGCTTCAGTTCAATACGTCACTGCCTTTCCTATTATGTATCTCTCTAACTCCTACACTACCAATGCCAATGCCAGCAAGCAAACATTCGGCATTGACAAATGCTTGTTTCCTCTTGTTAGCTCTGCTTATTTCACCCTTTATTTTCAGCCCATGTGTGCATGTACATTTAGTGGGAGCTTGCTATGTTAGTCCAATAGTTTCCCACTTATAATTGTCTCTGGATGCACAGAATACTAAGCATAAATCACTCGTTAGCATCTATAATTAATTGAGTACATGTCCAAGTCCCTCAGTCTTTCTCCATAGCTCTTCTGGTGTACTGTCTCGATTCTTTAGTCACCCTTCTCTGTATCCCCTCAATCAGTACTTCACCCATCTTGTTTTGTGGGGCACTGAAGGGTGAGCAGTATTTCAGATGTGGTCTCACGATAGATGTGTATAAAGGTCCTAATATTTTATTACCTACTTTGACTTTGGTTCTGGTGTGAGAGTTAAAGGACAAATTGTTTGTAATGGTCACCCCAAGGTCCTTTTCGTTAGTTGTTTCTCCTAATAGGGTACCACTTAATTTATACGTAAATTTCTGGCTTCTTAAGCTTAAGTGCATGACCTTGCATTTGTCCAAATTAAAGATAAGTTAGGTTTTTTTTGCCCATTGCTCAAGTTGACTCAGATCTTTCTGCAGCTTACTGGCTGTGTGCTGATTATTAGCAATAGCTCCCACTTTGCTATCATCAGCATACTTTCCAAGCCAGGCCCCTTCTGAAACCTTCATGGTTGCAACCACTATGTTAAAAAGCATGGGCAGGACAGAGTCCTGTGGCACTCCAATAGTCACCTCTCCCCAATCTGAACAGTTATCTCTGGTGCTTACCTTTTGACGTCTATTAGTCAACCAAGAGTCTACCCAAGCAATTATATTATAGGGGAGATGCAAAAGAGTTAACTGCTCTAAAAGAACCTCATGGGAGATGGAATTGAATGCTTTTGCATAATCCAGAAATATAATATCAACAGGCATTCCTTTGTCTAGTGCTGCACTTACAGGCTCAATAAAATTTTGTAAATTAGTGAGACAAGATCGTCCGAGGCTGAAGCCGTGTTGAGATATGTCTGTGTATCCATATTTTTTTATATGTTTGATTATATATTCTTGAATTAGACTCCCAATCATTTTACTCAGGATAGATGTAAGGCTGATGGGCCTATAATTCTCAACCTTTTTTATCACCTTTTTTGTAAATTGGTGTAATAGTAGCTTCCCTCCATTCCTTTAGTGTCTCCTTCAATCAGGGATGCATTGAAAAGCATTGTAATAGGTCTCACTAGATCTTTACTTAGTTCTCTGAGGAATCTGGGGTTTATTCCATCTGGTCCTGCCGATTTATTAGATTTTATCCAGTATTTCCATTTCTTCAAACTATATAATCTTTTTCTCTTTTCTATTATGCACTACTGAGTTGTCAAGCATGGTTTTCAGTTGAAATATACTCAGAAAGTACCTGTTTAGTTCATTAGCTGTATGTTGTTCATTATTTATAATCCCCGATTGTGTTTATAATGGCCCTATACCTTTTTGGTTACTCTTTAGTGAACCCACATAAGTAAAAAATGTCTTTTTATTGTCCTTCACTGCCATAGTCATCTGCACTTCCGCATTTTGTTTTGCTTTCCTTATTAGTCTTTTTGTTTTATTTGCCTCATTTTTGTAACTTGCCCAACTTTCCAATGTCTGTTCCTTTCTGTATCTTGCATATCTTCTCTTTCTACGTTTAATACTGTTTTTAGTTGTTCTTCCCAACCATGCTGGTATTCTCCCTTTTCTTATTGTATTGACTTGTCTCTGGCACCCATGTTTTAATACAGTAGTCTATTTTAGTTCTGAGTTTTGTCCATATTGTGTTCATGTAAGAATTATTTAAATCTTTTTTTCTAGTTCCATTTAGCTAAATACTGTTTCATTGCATTATAATCAGCTTTGTAATAGTTTTTAGATTTGGTTAACCCCCTAATTTTACTAAATTCTTTATTGACTTTGATCAGTATCACATTATGATCACTGTCACTAATTAGGTCAGTTACAATGGTGTTCATTTCTTCGGGCTCAAGATTACTAAACACAAGGTCTAGTATATTATTTCCCCTAGTTTTAGATGTTACAAATTGCTCAAGATCCTATTGTGCCATTGTCTCAATGAATTTATTTTCCTGGTTTGTGTTTCCCTCAAGATTGTCCCAGTTAATAGTTGGGAAGTTAAAATCCCTGAGGAGAATATAATCACCTGACACTGTCATATTATCGACTGCTGATATGAACTTATTATTATCATCATTATTTAAATTTGGTGGTCTGTATCCCAAGCCAAAGATAATACCGTTCCCATCCATGTCAGTCCCTACACATAATGATTCAGTGTCTGATGTATCAAATGTTTGCGGTGTTATTTCATGTGCTGTCAAATCATCCACTAAATTTTGAGTCAAAGCACCAGGGATTGTGCCACTGCTCTCACAGACTTTGATTAAATTACTATTTTTGTATTTTGGCATACTTTTTACATTATTTACTAAATTTCCATTTTGGATTTTGGCATACTTTTCACAATATTTACTAAATTTCTGTTTTGGATTTTGGCATACCTTTCACATTATTGATTAAATTATCATGTTGGATTTGGCATACGTTTGGCATTGATTACTTTATTACTTTGATTCTTTTTACTGGTATTACCTTATTCCCTGAGTGTGGCTCTTTGTTAGACTGTTGCTTCCTGCTTTTCATGCCTTTGTTAACATTTTCCCCTCATAATTGGTCCAGGAGCTATATCTGTTAGCATCACTGGTGCAGAAGCTGGATGCGCAAGCGACTTGGCTGAGGGTTTTGGCATAGTTACAAGAAGATGGATATTAACAGAGACTAACTTCCTCAGTTCCACCCTTCAGGAGATGGAAAAGACAAACTTCCACCCTCTGGGGTGGGGGTGAGGAGGATAGTGAATGTACCTTATGTGATTTTCTGACAGTTACCAGGTCCGCTTTTATTCCTGTCCCTAAATTTATCAGGTAAAGAGTTCTTTTGCCTCCCCTTTCTCCAGGGAGGGGAGGTGCTTGAATAAGATATGAACAATCATCGAGCAAGGTTGGTTTCTAGCACAGATCTTCATATATAATAATTGTGCTATACGGCTAATGTGGATACATTTCGCATATTTTTCCCTTGTCTAAGAAGCCATGAACAGGTACAGTATACTGCATGGTCTTATTTGGTTCTAGCTGAGAGAAAAGTTCCCTCTCCCTCTGTCTTGAAGGGGAAAGGGAATTTTTTTACTTACTGGACCTGGTATGCACTAACAGGAACAGTGTTGAGACATCAGGGTAGGAGGCCACTTGGGGACCAGTGATCACCATACGGTGTGGTTCAGTATAAGGACGGCAGTGGAATCAAACCACACAAGGGCGAGGGTCCTGGGCTTCAGAAGGGCAGATTTTAAAAAGATGGGTGAATGCCTCTGGGATGATCTAGCAGGGGTGGGTGACCTGAGTGGGGTGGAGGAACAGTGGGCGAAGATAAAAGGGAGCCCAGTAAAGGCAACAAACCTCCACATCAATCAAGTGAGCAAAAGCAAGAGGAAAAAGAGACTGCGACGGCGATGGTTCTCAAAAGAGGTGGCTGAAAAGATAAAAGCTAAAAGGGTAGCATTCAGACGGTATAAGGAGATGCAGAGGGTGGAGGATAGGGAGGCACATCAGGAGAAACAGAGGGAAGCAGGGAAAGCAGTAAGGAGCACAAAGGCACAAACTGAAGAGAGAATAGCCGAGGAGGTAATGAAAGGGGATGAGACATTTTTTTAGATATGTAAGTTAAATGAGGAAGAAAGTTTAAAAAGGGAAGGGGGAACTGTGCAGAGGGCAACTAGGAAAAGGCAGACATCCTGAACACATACTTTTGTTCAGTGTTCACAGAGGAAGGAGAAGGGGAAGGGCCACAAAAAAGTAACAATAGCCTTAGAGGTGGACACTAGTACTTTTTTGGAGGCAAGAGTTCTGAAGGGACTTGCTAATCTGAAGGTGGACAAAGCAATGGAGCCAGATGGGGTGCATCCAGGGATATTGAGGGAGCTCAAGCAAATATTGGCTGCACCTCTGACAGTCCTATTTAACAGCTTACTAGAAACAGGAGTGGTTCCGGAGGACTGGAGGAAGGCGGATGTAGTTCCACTACACAGAAGTGGCAGCAGGGATGAGGCTGGCAATCACACGCCAGTCAGCCTGACATCAGTGGTGGGAAAGTTAATGGAATCATTGCTGAAGGAAAGGATTGTGGAATATCTTGAATCCAGTGGGTTACAAGACCAAAGGTAGCATGTTTTCACAGAGGGAGGTCATGTCAAATGAATCTGATAGATTGCTTTGACTGGGTGACCAAGGAACTGGATCAGGGTGGAGCAGTGGATGTGACCTACATAGATTTCAGTAAGGCGTTCAACACCATTCCATATAGGAGACTAGTAAGCAAGCTGGGTAGCTTAGAAGTGGATCCAAAGGTGGAACTGGATAAGAAATTGGTTAGGGGATAGGTGACAGAAGGTGGTGGTTAACAGAGTTCACTCCAAGGAAGAGGGGATGACCATCAGGGTGCCTCAGGGATCAGTGCTGGGACCGATCCTGTTTAATGTCTTTATAAGTGACATTGTAGATAAGCTGGAAGGGAAGGTCTGCCTCTTTGCGGATGACACCAAACTCTGCAATTGGGAAGATACTCCAGGGGATGGAAAGGATAAGAAGAAATCTGAGAAAACTAGAAGAGTTGTCAAGGGTATGGCAGCTGGTTTTCAGTGCTAAAAATTGCAAAATAATGCACTTGGTGCACAGAAATGCAGGGGCGGAGTACAAAATGGATGGAGTGGGACTGACAACTACCAAGCAGGAACGAGACCTAGGAGTAATCATGTCAGATGGCCTAAAGGTGGCCAGGCAGTGCAACAAGGCAGTGGGGGGGGTGAGTGGGATGCTGGGGTGCATGGGGGGAATATCAGCAGCAGAAAGAGGGAGGTGGTGTTGCCTCTGTATAGCTCGCTGGTAAGACCCAACCTAGAGTATTGTGTCCAGTTCAGGAGACCACATCTCCGAAGGGACATACAAACTGGAGGCAGTCCACAGGACAGCAATTAAAATGGAGTATGGTCTACATCAAAAGCCCTATGAGGAGAGACTAAAGGACCTCAATAAGTACACGCTGGAACAGAGGAGGGAGGGGGCGATATGATCGAGACCTTTGAATACCTCACGGGGGTAAATAAAGTACAGGAAGGGAGTATTTTTCAGAAGAAAAAGTTCTCAAGAATAAGGAGACATGCAATGAAGCTGGAGGGGGGTAGATTCAAAAAGAGATATCAAGAAGTATTTCTTCACAGAAAGAGTGGTGGATTCCTGCAACAGCCTTTCAGCGGAGGTGGTGGGAGCAAAAACAGTGGTGGGGCTCAAGAATGCATAGGATAAGTACAAAGGAATCATAGTGGAAAGGAAGGGGGGAGGGTGAAAAACTGTGTCAGGCATGGTCTAATGTGTAGTGTAGGTAGGGAGAAATGGGCAGACTGGATGGGCCAAGCGATCCTTATGCTATCAAATTCTATGTTTCTATGTTAATTACTGACCTTCACTGAGGAAACATTATGAATGTTTAGCATACAGAAAGGCATTAACTCCTGCTTCACAGGTTAAGGACCATGGCACTGCGTTATGGCTATTTCCTGTAATTAACATTAAAACAACATGAAGTCTTGCTATATTCTGACAAGCTGCAGCTAGCTCCAGCTCTTGAACTGCCCCGGAGAGTGAAGGGTTAAATTCTATGCACGGCATAGAATGTTGGGCTCGAGCTTGGTTGAAAACTCTGTCTGTGTCCTTTCAAACCCAAACCGTCAGATTCTTTACTCCGACTCACTGAACAGTCGCTCCGGAGATTTCTCCTTCTGCTCGGTTCAACCACGGTTAAAGTTTCGGTTTTAGTCCGACTTTCATTCCGTTTTTTGGTTCGAGACTCTGTCTGTGGTACCATAAGTACTTAGATTAGTAATGGCTGTGTGGAAATTGTGAAACTTTTTCGATCGGTTCGGCTGAACCGAGCCTGTAATAAAATCTTTTTTAAAAAAAAGTTAGTGTGTGGTTACCGGTCCGTATCGGTTTTAGAAAAACATAATTTAGCGGGTTTTTTTCCATCACCCATGACACGGTGAAAAACTGATAAGGGAGTCTTGCCTGGCAGTTGCCGTTTAAAGGGTAAGTTGGTTAGGCTGGCCATGTCTGAGAAACCCTAGAAAAAAAACAGGCCCGCTGGGTTTCAACACTGCAGTGTGTGTGGGGAGGTCTTTGCTAAGGCCGATCCCCACACCACCTGTGTTTACTGTCTGGGGTTTGACCACCTCAATTCAGACTGCCAAATTTGTAAAAATTTCCCTGAGTCTACCCTGGAGAAAAGGTTAGGTAGACTTGGGATAAGGAGGCCGAGAAATCCGCTGACCCGGAAGGCCAGCCCGGTTCGGTTCCTACCGAACCAGAAGGAGTGCCCTCTGACCAGGGTGATACTCCTTCGAGCAAGAGGAGAGCTGATCCTGAGGGATCAGTTCCTACAAAGAGAAAAAGAAAGGATAAATCGGTCGGGTTCGGGGCTGCACGTTCCGACCGCCGAAGAAATAGCCAAAGCAATTCGGATTGTGGAGTCGCTTCATCCGGTTCCAACCGATCCGGCGTCTTCTGGCAGGGGCTCGGTTCAGTCAGTTCCCCCGGTTCAGGATTATACCCGATGATTTTTGTGAACTGGAGTTTGATGAGGAGGGGGATTTTGAAGAGGATGATTATGATGGTGAAAGTCTGGATGTGCCTGTGGAACCAGACATCTCCCCAGACAGACCTTCTGGTGTTTCCCCTCCTAGGCTTTCTGAGTCCACCCCCCCCCCACACTTTCTGTTCTACAGAAAAGTGGCTCAAACCCTCCAGCTTCCTATTGAGGAGGCTGTAGAGGATCAAGAGGAGCCTGACTTCATAGAGATGATGGGCATCCCAGAGTCTAAGAGACTGTCTGTTCCCCTCCATAAGTCATTTGGGAAACACACACTAAAAATTCTTAGGTCTCATAATTCTGTACCACCTGTTGATAAAAGAATGGACAAGAGGTATACCTTGTCAGGCTCGGATATGGATTTTCTTTACCATCAATGCAGCCATGTTGGGGTAGTGCAGGCTGCTGCCTGTGACAAGGCAAACATCCCCTTGACTTCACACACCCCAGACAAAGATTCCAGGAAGACAGATGCCATGGCAAAGAAACAGTACTTGGCATCATCTTTGGGACTCAGACAGGCTAGTTATATGGCCTACACAGCCAGGTACCAGAAGTCCAGGTGGGACACTGTACTGGCACTAGCTAAACAGGCTTCCCCCCAGCTAGCCAAGGAGTTGGAGGCGGTGGCTGCTGATGGGATTGAGGCATCAAAGGTGCAATTTCATGCTGCTGTGGACTCCAATGATGTGTCATCAAGAGTCATGGCTACATCTGTGGCTCTTCAGAGAATGGCCTGGCTCTGATGTACTAGCCTCTCGCAGGACACCCAGGCTAAATCCATGGATTTTCCTGTAGTGGGTAATTCTCTGTTTGGGGAGCAGACAGAGAATTACATGAAGAAAATGGATGAATACAGGACCACTTATAGGAGTGCCCGGGCCAAGGAGAGGCAGGCAACTCCTCAGAGACAGCAGTCTAAGGGCAGGGTCAGGCCTTTTCATAGGCCTTTCTACCAGGCACAGGCCTCCTCTTCTTTTTCTCAGAGGGGGTTCTTCAGAGGGAGAGGCAGAAGGGGGATGATCAGGGCTGCATCCACCCCTCAGCCTAAGGCTCCTGCCAAGCAGACACCCTGATGTGTCAGCCCGGGTCGACTCCCCCATTCCAGTAGGAGGCAGGCTGGCTTACTTTGTCCAGGACTGGATGTCTGTTACTTCAGACAAGTGGGTCCTGGAGGTTGTAAGCCAGGGGCTGGTTCTCAGTTTCAAAAGTTTTCCTAAACTAAGACCCAGATCCTTTCCACCTGCAAGTACATCAGAAACCCTTGCCTTAGAGGCAGAGGTTTTGTCTCTACTGGCTTTAAAGGCCATAGAGAGAGAGAGTTCCTACTCCATACAGGAGCAAAGGTCTGTACTCCAGGTATTTTCTTACCCCGAAAAAGACATGGGAGTGGCGATCCCTCCTAGATCTAAGATACTTAAAGAAGTACCTAGTAAAGCCAAAATTCAGGATGGTGTCTCTGGGAACAATTCTTCCTTCTCTGAGGCCAGGAGACTGGCTAGGCTCCCTGGACCTCAAAGATGCCTACTTTCACATTCCATTCAGGCGCTCCCACAAAAAGTACCTCAGGTTCAAATTACCCTCAGGCCATTACCAGTTCAGAGCAATGCCCTTTGGCCTAACTTCAGTTCCAAGGGTGTTCACAAAATGCCTAGCAGTAGTGGTAGGGAAAGGGAAAGGGGAAATTGTTTAACCAGGAAAGGCACACTAAGCCGGAGCTTGTTTCCAGGTGCGACCTGGGAGCACAAGGAAGTTAACTGACTTGCTCAGGGTCACACAGTATGCAAGTGGAAGCTGTGGGATTCAAACCCAGGTCTGGTCTACTGGATGTCACCAGATTTGCAGCTCAGAGCCTTAGACCACTGGACGATTGGCTCCTTGTGGGCCAGTCCCCAGACCAAGTCAAATCAGATCTGCAGGTTACTCAGAAAGTTCTCACTTCCTTGGGGTTCCTTCTCAATCTCCCCAAGTCAGTTCTCAAACCAGTACAGCTCCTCACTTTTATGGGAGCAGAGTTGGACACCCTCAAGGCAAATGCCTTCCTTCCTTCCTTCCTTTGGAAAAGGCAAAAGCCATCTCTCAGCTGGCCTCTTCCTTTCTTCTTCTGGTTTCTCAACCAGCAAGGCATTTTCTGCAGCTTCTGGGCCACGTGGCAACTTCCACAGCAGTGGTCCAAGGGGCCAGGTTTCAGATGAGGGACATTCAGTTCCATCTGAGAGCCTTTTGGTCCTAAAGGAAAGATCCTCTTACCAAGCTAGTTTCTGTCACTCAGTCCTTGATTTAGGCCCTTCAGTGGTGGCAGGACCTGGACAATCTGAGGCAGGGTGTTCCATTCGTCTCTCAGATTCACTCTGTGGTTCTTACCATGTATGCTTCCCTTTTGGGGTGGGGAGCCCCTCTGGGGGCTCTCACTGCCCAGGGACTGTGGTCCCCTCAGGAATCCCTTCTTCACATCAACCTTCTGGAGCTCAGGGCAGTATTCCTTGCCCCACAACCTTTCTCTCAGTCAGTACAGAATAAGGTGGTTTAGGTCAGGATGGACAACACTACCACCATGTGGTACATCAACAAGCAGGGAGGCACTCGGTCCACGGACTTGTGCATGTAGGCCATGAAAATATGGTCTCTGACTTATTCCCTACAGACCTCTCTGGTAGCAGTCCACCTTCTGGGAAAGGACAATGTGCTAGCAGATACGTTGAGCAGGATTTCCCAGGGCCATCACGAATGGTCTCTGGATCCCTTGGTATTGAAGGTGATTTTTTTCTCAAGCTGGGGCACTCCAGAAATAGATCTCTTTGCAGCCCCAGACAATCACCAACTGCATCTGTTTTGTTGCAGACCCCCAGTCTTGGGCTCAATCCCTCTGGATGCTCTGATTTTGAACTGAGAATGGAAATTTCTGTATGCCTTCCCTTCCTTCCCTCTACTGTTCCAAGTTCTAGTCAAGGTAAGGTCACAGACTTGCAAAGTGATTCTGATTGCTCCAGATTGGGCCAGGCAACCTTGGTACCCCCTGTTGCTGTCCCTAGCAGTCCATCTTCCCCTGTCTCTTCCCAGGAATTACAACATGTTAACCTCCTCTCAGGGGAGGATTTGCTACCCCAGTCTTCGGTCACTCAGTCTCAAGGCATGGCTCTTGAAGAGTTACCGAGTATGCAAATTTGCACCTATCCCAAGGGGTTCTGCATATTCTCAAAGCTTCTCAAAAGCCAGCTACCAGAAACACTTACAACTCCAAATGGAAAAGATTCAGCATTTGGTGTGTAGAGAAGCATATATCCCCAGAGACTGCTGACTTGTCTACAGTTCTGGATTATATGGTTCATCTTAATGGCCTAGGCCTCAAACCCCTACTCTCAAAGTTCATTTGTCAGCTGTTTCTGCTTTCCTGTCAGTGGGGAAATCTTCCTGTCTGTCATCTCCCCCTGTATTCTGTAAATTTTTCAAAGGCTTGCTTCATACCAATCCCCCATTTAGGGATCCTGCCCCTGCCTGGGATTTGAATATTTGTATTGCTCAGCTTATGCAACCTCCCTTTGAGCCTATGTCCTCAGCAGAGCTCAAGTACTTGACTTGGAAAACTGTGTTTTTGGTTGCTGTTACTTCTGCCAGGCCTATCAGTGAATTGCAAGCCCTGTCAGTGGACCCTGACTTCATCTTTTTCCACAGAGATAAGATGGTGCTTAGAACCAATAGAAGGTTCCTACCTAAAGTGGTTTCTGATTTCCACTTAAATCAATCTATGTCCCTTTCTGTGTTCTTCACTGATCACACCTCCTCAGGGGAATGGATGCTACACAGTTTATACATTAAAAGGGCCTTTAGTTACTACATGGAACATACAAAGGGTCACAGGTTTGACTCCCGTCAGTTGTTTCTCACTTATGGGGAAGTAGGTAAGGGAAAACCTGCCACCAAGAGAACCATTGCCAGGTGGATCATGTCCTGTATTCAATTCTGCTATGAAAAGCTGGGAAAAACTGCACCCTCAGGCCTGAGAGCTCATTCCACTAGAGGTACAGCTGCATCTCTGGCTGCAGCTAGGGATATCCCTTTGTTAGAAATCTGTCAAGCAGCCACCTGGAAAACAGTTCATACCTTCACTAAGCATTACACTCTGGATATCCAGGTTAGGAGTGATGCTAGGTTTGGCACGGCAGTGCTTCAGAGCCTATTCCCAAAGTAGGTTCTGTCCCTCCTCCTTGGAGGTACTGCTTGGTAGTCTGCAACTTGTCAGAATACAGCAAGACTTCATGTTGTTTGAAGAAAAAAATACTCACCTTAGTAATTGTATTTCTTCTAATGGAGTCTTGCTGTATTCTGACCTCCCTCTCTGCCTCCCCTCTCAGAACCTGTTTTTGGGAAGTGGGTGGGCAGGTGCAGTGTTGTACCCCAAGGGTTGTCTTTTCCCCACTCCTTGTGTGGGGGTGCTTTGTAATTGTTTAATTAAGACTTTTTTGTTCTTATTATCTGGTTTTGTTTTTTTGGGTTTCCCGACCTGAGTCTTTTGGGGAATCCAGAATCTTTGTTGCCAGTTGGCTACTAGGAGTTTTTACAATTTCCACATTTAGTCAGTGAGTTTTAGCTCATAAGAATCTGACAGTTTATGTTTGAAAGGACACAGACAGAGTTTTCAACCGAGTTCGAGCCCAATGTTCTATGCCTGGCATAGAATTTAACCCTTCACTCTCTGGGGCAGTTCAGGAGCTGGAGCTAACTGCAACTTGTCAGAATACAGCAAGACTCCATTAGAAGAAACACAATTACTAAGGTGAGTAATTTTTTCTTCTAAGATCTACTGCCATCCCAGGCTTTCCGAGGTCTGGCTTCAGCTATCTAGAATTATTTTCTTAATGTTCTCTATACCTCTTGTGTCCTAGAGGACATAGAGACAGAGACAGAGACAGATACAGATACAGATACAGATACAGATACAGATACAGATAGATATATAGATCAGAAGCTTCTAGGATATGATCTAATAGATCTGGGCTGCCTGGTGGCATTTTTTTTCTTTTCTTTTGTTGCTTAAGAATACAATTCCTGGTCCCATCCTAGGGATGGTTCCCTTGGAGCTTGACTTATTTAATTGAATAGGGGTAATGACATGGATGTGGAGGAGTTCTAACGTGGAGCCTTTGGAAATGAGTCTATGTCTCAAAGGGCTGTAATTCTGATTTCATAAATAACTAAATAAATAATAAGTGTCTTACAACCTTTATCCTCTTTTGGGGAGGGTGTATGCTATGACATGTCTATGCAATCTGAACTTCCCAAATTAGAGGATAGTGTATGGTAGCCCATACATAACAATGCTATTCTTACTATAACGTCAAGGACCTCGGGAGCGAAGCTCGAGAAGTCCCTTTGATGTCATGGTAACCATGAGGTGTGAGAAGAGCGATGTTGTGTATTTGGCTATCATACACTATTCTACAAAGTATAAGGACCAAAAAAAAGCACAAGCATTTACTTTTTCCTTTTCAAGCAGTTCCTGACGTATGTGACCCGCACTTCTCAGCCATCTGCCCCCCCCCGCCAGCTCACACACATGACGCTTCAACCCCCTATCCCTCCTATGAACAGTTCTGATGTGGGCAGTTGCATTATGACGTAGCTACTAATGCTGAATGAAAACTCATTCTGCATTAATAGCTACATCACTGCTACAGCAGAATTACTTTTTACAGTGTATGGATCTCAATACACAATGACATTCTACCATACACTATAACATTACTGAGTACAGTGGATTTCCAGATCAGGAGTACTGATGAAAATGGAACCTCCCTAACAATTTTCTCTGAAGCAGCTGTCATTTTTATCTTCTGGTCCTCTGGGTTTTTTTTCTGAGCCTTTGCTCCCTGACAGAAAAAGTTCAGAAGCAGGAACTAAAATAGCCTTCTCGGGCATGTATTCTTGCAGTATACGCCATCCTCCTATGTAGTTTGAGTTCCCTTCGGTTCAGAGCATAGCGTAGGGCACGAAGCTGTAAGCTATGATAATGTTTTCCTATAATGTAATTTGCCACTTTCTTCCTCATAGATAGTACCATATTTTAGATTCACTTTCCATGCTATGTATATTGGCCGGTCTTCTGCTGGTTGCAATTCCATCCTTATTAATAGGGTCTTTTCTTTCCAAAACCGTCAGAGGGTGCTTGAAGTGAAGATTAAATATGGTATCTGACCAATCCAGTGTAGGACATTTTTCCTTTCAGCATTCAGTGCCTGTTGCCTGTTTTTTTTTTTCCCCCTTGTCCAAGGGATCTGAAGGGACTATGGTCTCATCAGTCTGCAGTCTTTTCTCCCAGGCGGAGATCGCTTCCACTATGGGCAGTATACTTCTGAGTGATCAGTGCATGTTATTCAGATGGACTCTCCATCTATCATGTCATTCAGAAAGCCCTTGTCAGTCTTGTCATATACAGGACCTGTTCTTTGGTTACCTCTTTGGTCCCAGAAGAAGTCTCCAAGCTCACTAAGGCCTTGCTTGGTTCCATCTGTCAGGATTTTTTCACATTCACGAATAGACAATGGTTATGTCTTCACCCTCCTTTTGAACAGGTATTAGCTGTCCAGGGTTCTCTAGATGGTTATATTCTAGTTTCTCAGTGGGACGTTATTAGATTGCATTGAGCAGTTGGCCTCTCTAAGCATTAGTTCTGTATTTTTTAACAGTTCCTAACTGTATCTCACCATAGTGAGGCAGTATAGTGCAGTGGTTTAAGGCTCTGAACTTCAAATCTGGAGACCTGGGTTTGAATCCCACAGCCCCCACTTGCATACTGTGTGACCCTGAGTAAGTCACTTAACTTCCCTGTGCTCCCAGGTTGCACCTGTAAACAAGCTTTCAGCTTAGTGTGCTACTCCTGGTTAAACAATTGGAAAAAAAAAATAGTGCTCCATACATCATGCATGCTGCTTCCTTTGGTTTCCTTATGAACTATCCCTAAGGTTTTTACTGGTTAAGTGTGTTTATATGTACGGCTACTGGGCCCAATTTTAGAAGGTTGATGCAGGGCTTACGTCAAGCTCTGCATCAACACCGATGTGCGGTGGAACTACGCCAAATGCATCTTCCACAACTATGGCCAGTTTTGTCATGTTTGACACAGTTGTGACAGTTGTCACAATTTATGACAGATTGCACCACAGCTTTGGAGCTAGCCCCAAAAAATGGCTTACCCAATAACATGAAGATAGACCGAGGGAGCTGGTCTAACTCTCTGTATTGGGTGTAAGGGACTTGCGTCGGGGTTTGTGGCAGGCTCCCTTGCAAAATCTCAACTGCCACAAGGATTGCCACAAGGCACCCCTTGCGTCTGATTCTCCTATGCAAGTCCCTTGCCTCAATCCAAACCCCTTCTAAAATCAGGCCCACTGTGTTTCTTATGATTGTAAGAGTGTATTTTCAAGGTCTTTGGGTAACAGAACTGTAAAACTGAGCAGCTCTGGCACACAAAGGACTTGTGAAAAAAACTCATAACCATAAGAGATGTAGTAATTGCACATATAAACATATTATAAATTATGTTGAAGATTGCTGTTTTCAAAAAATAGAACTTGAACTCAAACTCACATTTTTTACGGTGTAGAAAGTAATAGAAACACCTCTGAGGGGAAATGGACTTTGCTAACTGAGTCTAGAACTTCAGAATTTTAGAACTATGTGCATGGGACACCCTCTTATGGTTAATACAGATTGAGGTAGCACTCCCGACCAATTGGAACACTCTTTTTCTCTCACATGAGACACTCTTATTCTGTGAAGAGTGTCTCATGCGCCGCTGCCCTGGTAATGGGCGCATTCCGGTAAGATTTATTTCAGAATTAATATATTACTGTTAGCGTGCAATCAATAATACAGTATTTTAATACTGTTGCACAGACCACTCTTATGCTTGTAAGAGTGGTCTCACTTAAATGCTCAGGGTATCAGAACCACTCACCTTCAGTTCACGGTTTTCATACCCTACAAATGCATGTAAAACCACTCTTACAACTGTAAGACTGGTCTCCGCAGCAGTATTAACATACATAAGAGTACCTGAAATGTCTCCATGGGACAACAAGAAAGGCCACAAGCTGCCAAGGCCTACTTGATGAAGTGGATTGGATCTTTCTTAGCAAAGGCATATATGGCATCTGAACTTGAAACCACCAGCTTTGAATCAAAATACTTTCCACTAGGTCCTAGTGTCAAAGGTGGGAAAAAAATCTCAGTGCCAGAACACTGCAGGTTGACTATAGTAACTAAAAACAGAAATGGCAACAAATGAAAAGCCACCCAGGGACACTCCCAGTCAGACGCACAGCCATTCTTTCTTTTGAGAAATGATATTGGTGGGTATCTGATGCCTTCAACACCTGCAAGAGCATCAATATACACATTATTCAGCCCCACACGGGGTCTATACAAGAATAGACCGCATTTTAGTCTCTGCAGAATTTACCCATTTAAGAAACAGGAGCACGATCTCCCCCATTCTTTTGTCTAACCATGCCCCTTGACTGTGGAGCTTGCTTTAGGTACCTGGAAGGGTCCCCCTCTGTGGAAACATAATAATTCACTCTTGAATCTTAATGAGCTTAAAAGACTAATACAAGACCGGATCATGCAAATTTTATCTGACAACAATAAGGACAACGTGAGTCCCTCTATATTGTGGGATATCTTAAAGGTGGTCCTATGCAGTGAAATTATTGCATATGCAACTAAACTTAAAAAACAGAAGGAGGCTCATTTGCAGAACCTTCTGAGGCTCCACATGCAGGGGGATCATACAGTTTTGCCCCAACTGAACTAGGTCAGACAAAAAATACAGGATATTTTGAATTTAAAAACAGAAATGGCACTCCGTTTTCTACAGCAGAGATACTATGAGGGAGGAGTTTGTGCTTTAAAATCCTGGCATATCGGTTCAGACAGAAAATATGCCATTCTATGGTAACCCACATCAAGCATCATTTTATCAAGGTAAAGGAGACATCCCCCAATAAGATTTCACAGGCCTTTCTGGAATATTATAAACACCTCTACAGGGCAGAAATTAATTCTTCTCAAGTAGAGATAACTGATTATTTAACATGTTTAAATTTTCCCACCGTAACGCAGTCTCAGCAAGACAGGTTGCTGACACCTATAACTCAAGAGGAAATTCAAGCCACAGTACAGAATTTAAGAAATAACTAAAGTCCCGGGTCAGATGGTTACACCAGAGAATTATATAAAACATTTCAGGACTCTCTGGTCCCACTCCTGAGCTGTGTAAGTGCAGAAATTCTGCAAGGTAATCCACTACTGCCTACCTTGATCTAGGCCACAATATAAGCCATATAAAAAACAGGAAAGAATGAGGGTAGTTGTGCCTCTTATCAACCCATATCAGTGCTTAATATAAACTATAACATTTTCACTACAATAATGGCCAAGTGCTTGGAACCTATCCTTCCTTCCCACATAGATAATGACCAGATGGGTTTTGTGTCCTCCGGAGTTGGAGGCCCCTTTTTTTCTTCTGAGTCTCAAGATGAGATGGCCTTTGTTCGGATGGCATGGCCTTTTTTATTTTGGGTTCTAAGACACTTTGGAATAACAGAGGAATTTCTCTCTAATTCAGGCAATCTACCACCAACCTAGGGATGTTGGGGTGTATTAGTAGTGATATCACATGTCAGAAGAGGGAGGTAATAATCCCTCTTTACAAGACACTGGTTAGGCCCCATCTGGAATATTGCGTGTAGTACTGGAGGCCACACCTTCACAAGGATATTAACCAAACTGAGGCAGTCCAGAGAAGGGTAACAAAAATGGTGCAGGGACTGCATCAGAAAACATATGAGGACAGATTAACTGAGCTCAAAATGTATACCCTAGAGCAAAGGAGGGAGAGAGAGAGAGGTGACATGATCGTAACATTCAATCACCTTAAGGGCATTAACAAGGTGAAAGAGTCTAACATGTTTCAATATGAGAAAAATAGCAGGACAAGAGGACACAGCATGACATTAGAGGGAGGCCAATTAAGGGGTAATGTGAGGAAGTATTTTTTCACAGAAAGGGTGGTGGATACATGGAACGGCCTACCTCAGGAAGTGGTGGATATGAATACAGTGCAGGGCTTCAAACAGGCATGGGATAGGCATAAGGGAGCAATACAGATGAGTATAACTAGATAGGCCATCGACAGAGCAAAGGCCAATGGCACATTCATAAGGCAGAAAAAGAAATGGGCAGACTGGATGGGCCTTGCGGTCTTTATCTGCCGTCAACTTCTATGTTTCTACTGCATATGTGAAGGTCAATGGGCAATTATTGGACTTATTCCCTTTATGCAAAGGAACCCGCCAGTGCTGTCCCCTGTCCCCTTTATTATTTGCACTCTATTTGGAGCCTCTCGCACATACTATCCAGCAGCATCCTGGCATATCAGGAATTACTTTAGGGAAAAGGGAACAGAAATTCACCCTTTATGTGGATGACCTTCTAATATACTTGACAAACCCGGAGAGATCACTTTTACCCTTATGGGATACACTGCAACATTTTGGAAACCTAGCAGGATACAGCTTAAATGCTGTGAAAACAGAGGTGCTACAAATTTAGTGCACTCCCTCAAAGACTATCTAAAGGTGATTCCAATTGAAATGGGATGTTCCATCCCTAACCTATCTGGGAGTTGTCCTTTCTAAAGACCACAGTGCATTTTGTTCTCTTAATTATGATTGGATCTTTCAACACCTGGCCAGAAATATTGAAACTTGGTCTCACCTGCCCCTTCCTCTCATACAGAAAGTGGATAGCATATTCATTAATATAATTCCTAAAATATTATATTTAGCCCAAACAATTTCGATAACACCACCCTCTAATCATTTCCAAAATGGAACAGATTAATTTCACATTATTTATGGCAGTGGAGAAGCCCCAGAATCCATACGAGAGTACTTCAGCTTCCTAAATCAAAGGGCGGATTGGCATTGCCGAACCTGCTCCTCTATCACACAGCAGCACAAATTCGGACAGTAACTTACTGACTGCACCTCTCATATCAGGCACACTGGAAGACTCTTCAGCAAACTGAGGGGCAACTACTGGATGGACCCTTGGTATTATTATCAACCCCGCTTAACTTTATTCCTTTGAGTTAGAAAATCCATACGCTAAATCCACACTTCTACAACGGCACCAGTTACTTCATGGCAGAAAACTTTCTCACAGTAATTTCCTGTTATTCTTGCTCCCTGGTCTAGCGACCTTCCCTCCAGCTCCACGGGATACTGGATTTCAGGAATGGGCAAGACTGGGACTGTGCCATATCTTCCAGTTTCTCCAAGGCTGGAAGGTTCATTCCTTTAAAGATCTTAAATCCTCCTTTAGTTTACCTAACCACAATTTTTTTCGATATTTACAGGCACATGCCTTCATACACATATCTCTTAAATCCAGATGTCAGGAGAATGAGGTTCCCTCATTTGTTCAATTAGTTATAAGTATCATGCAAAGCCATTGTGACACTCATCATCTCAGATCTCGTATTTATCAACTTTATTGGAGTAACAGGATGACACAACCTTACATGTGAAACAAGCATGGGAACGGGACCTCGGCTCCCCATCACAAACCGGCAATGGTTCCAGCACCTTCGCAACACACATAAGGGCACCTCTTTGCATGTTTGGAAAGAGTATTCCTGAAAAACAGTAATTTGTTATTTCATCACACCAGATAAACAGGTGAAGTATGCAAGGGCCAGGGTTTACACTTGTTGGCATGGCTGTAGTGAGCCGAAGGCAACCCACATGCATACTCTTCTGTCCTGCCCAGTATTACAACCCTTTTTTCAGAGTCCAACAAGAATTACAGGAGCTCTTTGGAGTTAACCTGTGACTTTCTAGTCATCTGGTGTTGTTTTCTGATGCTCCAGAAGGATGTAGGGACTCCAGTTCACGGAAACTATTTAATGTTGCTGTGGTTACAATCAAGAAAGTGATTACTAAACTATGATTAACATCCACATCTCCAAGTTTACTTGCTTGGAGAGAACACATGATAAACATTTATAACATGGAAAACATCACAGCCCTTAATAATTGATACCCTCTATTTGAATTAGGGCAGAGACATTGGGTCATACATATATCTTCGAAAAATCCACATTTTGTGCCATGACTAGTCAAGGAGATATATTAAGTCAGCAGATGGTAATCATTTACAGTAACAGACTTTGATGTTTTATTAATTAAGTTATTACTTAATTAGTATATTGTTTGACAAGTGGCTTTTCTCTGTGTATTTTTATTGTTGCCTTTTTGTCCTTGAATTGGATACAAAATTTTAATAAAGATGAAATTTGGGAAAAAAAAAAAAAAACAGAAACGGCACACACACCACTGCTGAGGGTTTCTAAATGTATTTTAGCGGAGCATTAACTCCACAGCCAAATGCCCCTATGAGTTAAGTCAAAATGTCCAGTAAAGATTATAGGCCAACCCAGGTGGTGGGATGCTAATTAGGTATAAGATATAAACAATTTTTTACATGTACATACTTTTTTTGAATTAAAATTAAGAAGAATTAAAAGTAACTGTTACTTATGTGAAACATGTGAGAGACAGAGAAACTGTCAACTAGACTCTGTGAAAGAACATATTCGGCAAAGGTGATGCACTGTGCCCAAAAAAAGACAGACACTGTACCAAGAGAATCTTTACTGATTCCAAATGTGGGAGTAAGTGATTGTGCTCCAGCAAAAACCACACTTGTTTTTTATCACAACATTATTTGTCCACTGCCGAGGACATAGAAACATAGAAGTTAACAGCAGATAAGGACCGCAAGGCCCATCCAGTCTGCCCATTTCTTTTTCTACCTTATAAATGTGCCATCGGCCTTTGCTCTGTCAATGGCCTATCTATTCATACTCATCTGTATTGCTCCCTTATGCCTATCCCATGCCTGTTTGAAGCCCTGCACTGTATTCATATCCACCACTTCCTGAGGTAGGCTGTTCCATGCATCCACCACCCTTTCTGTGAAAAATAACTTCCTCACATTACCCCCTTAACTGGCCTCCCTCTAATGTCATGCTGTGTCCTCTTGTCCTGCTATTTTTCTTATATTGAAACATGTTAGACTCTTTCACCTTGTTAATGCCCTTAAGGTGTTTGAATGTTTCGATCATATCACCTCTCTCTCTCTCCTTTACTCTGGGGTATACATATTGAGCTCCGTTAATCTGTCCTCATATGTTTTCTGATGCAGTCCCCGCACCATTTTAGTTGCCCTTCTCTGGACTGCCTCAATTTGGTTAATAACCTTGTGAAGGTGTGGCCTCCAGTACTGCATGTAGTACTCCAGATGGGGCCTAACCAGTGTCTTGTAAAGGGGGATTATTACCTCCCTCTTCTGACTTGTGATACCCCTACTAATACACCTCAACATCCCCCCTAGCCTTACCTACTGCTTTAGTGATCTGCTTGGATGATTTCAGGTCATCGGTGATGATGATGCCCAAGTCTCTTTCTTCCCTTGTGACTGCCAGCAAATCCCCTCCTAGCCTATAGGTGGCATTAGGGTTTCTCTTCCCTATGTGCATGATCTTGCACTTCTTTGCATTAAACCCCAGTTGCCACTCTTCTGACCATTTTACCAGTTTATCCAGATCTCTTCTCATTCTATCCACCCCATGTGGATCATCTACTCTGTTGCAGATCTTGGTGTCATCTGCAAACAGACAAACCTTACCCTCCAGTCCATCTGCAATGTTACTGATGAAGATATTGAAGAGGACTGGCCCCAGGACTGATCCCTGAGGTACCCCACTTGTGACTTGCATCTTTTCTGACTGTATACCATTTACCACCACTCTCTGTTTTCTGCCCATCAACCAGTTTGCCACCCAGTTGACCAACTTCTGACCCACCCCAAGCCTACCCAGCTTGTTAATCAATCTTCTATGTTGAACAGTATCAAAAACTTTGCTGAAGTCAAGGTAGGCGACATCAGCTGCTCCCCCTTGGTCCACCACTCTGGTTACCCAGTCAAAGAAATCTATGAGATTAGTTTGACAGGACCTTCCTTTTGTAAACCCATGCTGTCTTGGATCCTGTGCTCCTATGGATTCCAGGTGTTGCACTATCCTTTCCTTAAGGAGTGCCTCCATAATCTTGCCCACTACTGAGGTAAGACTGACTGGTCTGTAGTTCCCTGCCTCCTCCCTGCTACCACCCTTGTGGAGCGGGATCACATGAGCCCTTCTCCAGTCTTCTGGGACATCTCCTTTGCTCAGAGACTCACTAAACAGGTCTGATAATGGCTCTGCTAGTTCTACCCTTAGTTCCTTTAGTACCCTGGGATGTATGCCATCAGGTCCCATTGCCTTGTCCACCCTGAGTTTATGGAACTCTTGTAGGACCCTTTCTTTTGTGAAGGGACTAGTGCACACCTCCCTCCCCCCTGTGTCCATGGTGCTGAGCTGTGGCCTCTGCCCTACCTTCTCTTCAGTAAATACTGAGCAGAAGTATCTATTTAGGATAGATGTTTTTACATGGTCCTCCTCCTCACCTGCTCCCTTATCTCCTTTAATCTTAGCAATACCCCCTCAGGACTTTCTCCTTTCACTAATGTATCTATAGAAAGTCTTGTCACCTTCTTTTACTGTTTGTGCTAGTGTTTCCTCGGTTTGGGCCTTTGCCTGCCTTACTACCTTCCCTGCTTTCCTTAGGGAAGTTTGGTATGCCTCCCTATCTTCATCCCGCTGCGTACCCTTATATTTCCTGAAGGCCAACCTTTTGGCTCTGACCTTTTCTGCTACTGTTTTTGAGAACCAAAGTGGTTTCCCTCTTCTTTTGCACTTCCTTTTCTCTCTAATCTGGCAGGGACTATGACCCCCCCTCGGAGGGGTAGACCTCCAGCCAATCGGGACCATCATGGGTCCTGCTGGGTCCCAGTATTTTTCCTCCATTTTCTCCCCCATGCCAATGCCCATGCAATGGGTGCAGCAGCTGTCTTCACCTCCGTGGAGGCAGCCAAGCACCCTGGGCAAAGGCCAAACCCTTTCTGTTCTGCTGCCACATGCAACACAAACCCCCCCCACCCCGAGGAAGGAGAGCAGTCCAGATGCTCAATCCTTACCTCCCCGGCTGACCCCAAATGACCTGAGTCTGTTCCTGAACCCGGGTCGCCAGCATGGCGTGAGGTGTGGCATCCAGCACCTCAACCCTCAGCACCACCAGACCAGCTAAAAACCACACTTGTGACTGATTTTCATGTAAAGCCTTATGCCGTCAGAAACATTATTAAGAAAATATAGTCAGGGGGCCAGCCTGGTGGCATGCCAATAGCGCTACTGCCCACCACTCTGACGACCCAGGATTGGGAGCGATCTCGGGTTATTGGACTACTCTCCTCTCCTCTTCTCTCCCAGGGAGGGGAGGCTGCCAGCTCTGCCGCGTGACAGCCACCAGTTGAAGGCTTCGTGGTAGGACATTTAGGAAGCAGCAAGAACAGGGGGAGCTGCAGGACTTCTGCAGTGCATGTGTGCCTCTACACACATGTGCCTCCATGCACACCCCAGCAAAGGCGAGGGAGAAAAGTCATGGGGACAAGCTTAATGAAGCCCTGCCCATGCAGTCATGGCCTTCTCTGCCTTCAAGCCAGAGGCACTCTGGATAAGGGTGCTCAGGAGGGGGGGCGGCCCTTCCATCCCAAGCCCCACTGTGGGAGGGGTCCATGGGGAAACAAGCCCCTGTCTGGCGGAGGTCAGGGAAGGCTGCGGCTCATAGGTGATGGGGCTGATAGCCACTCATCCTGCGTGGGAAGATAAAAACCTTTATGGAAAAAAATAAAAAAGAAAAGATGGTCAGTCCTAAGAGAGGATAGAGAACTGGAACCTATATTCAGATGGACACTGAGAGTAACCTTCAGGAGGGGAGTGGGCCTGTCGGAATACTTGGTGCAAAGTCATTATGTATATAGAAGTGTAACAAAACCGGTAAGTAGACAAGGATTGTATGCATGATATATGTGCAATGTATGTAAATTTGCACATGACGGAAAAACCTTTGTGAACCCTATTACTGGAGTGCAATATAATCTGAATGAATATGTGACTTGCAAAACTAGTTTACGTGGGGCTGTGCCATTCTGGAAAGATTTATGTAGGGCGCACAATGCGCCCATTTAAAGAACCCCTGACACCATTAGAAAAACTTAAAAAAATGTGAGATTTTGACACAGTTTGTTTATAGTAGCAGTCTCAGATCCTGCTAGGGTCGTGAGGGCCAGTGGAGCGGTCACACTCCCCCCCACCCCGAAGCCACCAACGAAGCATACAGAAGCAGTTGGATCTCAGATCCTGCTAGGGTCGTGAGGGCCAGTGGAGCGGTCACCCTCCCCCCCCACCGAAGCCACCAACAAAGCATACAGAAGCAGTTGGATCTTGGATCCTGCTGGGGTCGTGAAGGCCAGTGGAGTGGTCGCCCTCCCCCCAACCGAAGCCACCAACGAAGCATACAGTACTGGAACGCCAGGTACAGGAGCTCAGTCATTGGAGCAGCTCTCCAGAAGTTATTTTGGCACCTTTTTTTTTTTTTTATTTAACCTGACCCGGTGCATGGCGCCATATGAACTTTAAATTTAACTCAAGCTAACCTTAACTTTAATTTCTGTCGGTGTACATGTGGTAATAGCTTTTTTTTTTCCAAATATAACCTGGGAGCCACAATTTCTGTACCGAGTGGAGGGTTCCTTAATTTGTACTGCTGTGGGCTGAATTGCATCGGGAAACAAAGCTTAGGCCATACGCTGCTGATCCAGTTGCACTCGCACCTCTTAAAGTTAATGTATAAATTTGTGTAAATTTAGCAGCCCGGCCCAGACAGTTTAAGTATTATCTGAGGGTTTCAGCACAGACTGTTTATGTCTAATTTGTTGAACTCAGTGCCCTGACCGCTGAAACATACCCTGTGGAGATAAAAGCCAACTTAGAATATGTTTAGCAATCTTTAGCAATCTCTCCCCTGTCTCCCTGCAATTTCTAGAAAAACTGTGCTCTTTAAAAAATTTCAGCTATGTAGCTACGCATTTTGAGCTCCCAGCTAGTTAGCCTATGAGACTGTACACCCCCAAATACTATCTATAAATTCTTACCTGACTCTCCCTTCTTCCACATAAGCAGTCGGATCTCGGATCCTGCTAGGGTTGTTAGGGCCAGTGGAGCGGTTGTCCTCCCTCCCACTGAAGCCACCAACGAAGCAGACAGGTACTGGAATGCCACGCACAGGAGCTCAGTCGTTGGAGCAGCTCTCCAGAAGTTGTCCCTGCTGACGCTGTGCGTCAGCTCCCCACTGCCCCCACCACCACCCTTGGTCGACTCTCCCATATATAGGGATCAGGGAACGTGGGTCGGCTCCCCACCACCCCCACCACCACCCTTGGTCTACTTTCCCTTATATAGGGATCAGGGAACGTGGCTCTGAATCAATCAGCCCACTTCCCCATCTGCAGATTATACGCGCTCACCAGTAGGAGCAGGCTTCTAGGCTCTACTCCTCCCCTTACTGGCAGCACTCTGATCCTCCTCCCAACATGAGGTTAAAAATGTTTCTCTCAGTCTTCCCCATACTCACCCTGCTCTTCCCGGTACTGATTCCTCCCTCCTCTATCTTTCCAGAAAATCTCCCTAAATATGCCAAAAACGACATGCTGCCCGACTATCAGACACCACACACTAACTATCCCACCGCACTTATTGAGAACGTCTGTCCTAAAACTAAGCAAGTGACCTACTGGGCTGGAAACCTCTTCCCTCATTACCTGGCTGCCACAATTACAGGGTGCCTGAATCCCTGCACCCCTCTGACACCCCTATCTCTTCCTCTGATCCAGACACCCCCATCTCACGACAATGTCTTATCCAGGCATCCCCCTACATTCTTACCCTCCCCATTCCTACGCGCACTGTCACTAAAGGGTCCCAAGCTTTCAAGCTGTATTACACAAAAAGATGTTGACCTGGAATCTCATCATTAGATCTCTCCTCCTACTCCTTATGGGTGGTAATATACACCCAAACCCAGGGTCCATCACTACCTCCACACCATATCAAACCCCTGCAGGTGGATTTATTTATTTATTTTTATTTATTTCAGAGATCAGAAATACCTTTGAGTCAAAGACTCCTTTACAAAGGTTCCACGTCACATGTAATAGATACAGATACACAATACAGTTAGTACAGATCCACAACACAGTAATTGTTACAGAGTAAAGTTATGTTTACAACAGGAACAGTTAGGCTAACATTCAGGAACTAGTACAGTTAGAGACTGTTAAAAAAACTGGAAACTTAACATCCCTGAGATGGCAGAGTTAAGAGCTGTATGCAGAGGCAGGCCAGAGGCCATTGTCAGTAGTAGAGGGACAGGAGGCACCGATTCACGTACAGTCGCAGTCACTTGTGGACCGAAGATGGGACCTAAGGTGCGTTTTGAAATGACCAATTCTTTGATCAAAACGCAAGGAGGAGGGTAGGTTATTCATCCACAAGGGTGCCCTGTAGCAAAAGGATCTTTGGAATTGAGCTGTGCGACAGGAAGAGATGGAGAAGCGATGGGTATCTGAGCTACGGGTGTGCTTAACTTTTGAGTCTGTGGTGATTAAAGGGGTGAGTGCTGAGGGGGAGAGGCCAAGGGTAATTTTTTTTGCCAAGACACAAGTGCGGAATTTGATTCTGTTGTCAAGGTTAAGCCAATTGGTGACCTTATATAGCGTACAGCTATGGGTGAGTCTGTCACACCCTAATATAAGATGACAGGCCTTGTTTAGGACAAGTCTAAAACTATCAAGGGCTGAGGAGCTTGCCCCTCCAAAAGTCAGAAGACCATAGTTAGCAGGGAGAGTACCGAGGAGGAGATAGCAAGCTTAAGGGCCTCTGGGATAAGGCAATGTTTATAGCAGTGCAAGAGCCCTAGCCTAATATTTAGGGCCTTAGATAATTGATGTACATGCTCATGATAGGTAAGGCCAGTGTCCAAAGTGATGCCCAGGTATTTAAAGGAATGCCCAAATTCCAGGGGAGTCTGGGACGCTGATAGTATTTGTGGGAAAAGCCCTAGCCTGGAATTCTGTGGATGTGTGAATAGCATACCTTTGGTTTTTTTATAGTTAATAATAAGGCGTTGTGAGACGAACCAGCTTTCAACAGCATTGAAGGAGGACTGGAGGGAGTGGTGGAGTAGGGAAGGGTCTGAGCTGGAGGAGAAGATGACAGCATCATCTGCATATAGTAATAGGTTGGAGGTGCAAGATGCGGGGAGGGAGTTTAGGAAGAGGCAGAATAGGAGGGGACCCAAAATGGACCCTTGTGGGACCCTTGAGAGGACAGGAGATTTGGAGGATAGGGTATTGCCAATTTTAACTTGAAGGGTCCAGTTGGCAAGATAGTCTGCGAACCATCCCACTGCTTCCTGTGAGAGACCCAGGTTGATCAAGGAGGTTTGGAGTAGTGAATGGTGGACGGTATCAAAGGCCTTAGTGAGGTCAATGAAGATCGCACCTGTGATGTGGCCTTTATCCAATGCAGTATGGATGTGTGATGTTAGTTCAAGCAAGGCAGTAGTTGTGCTGTGTCCTTTGCAGAAAACATGTTGTTGTTTGCAGAGTAGCTCATATTTATTGAGGTGGTCAGTGAGCTGATCCGAAACTATCCTCTCTAAGGCCTTGGAGAGGGGAGGAAGTATGGAGATAGGGTGGTAATTGTTAGCAGAGGAGTGGTCCCCACCTTTAAATATGGATTATGTATTGCCTCCCTTGACATCTGCAGCCTACTAAAAAAATGGGACTCCTTCCAGGGTTGGGTCCTGCAGCATCAACCAGATATCATAGCTGTGAGTGAAACCTGTCTCTTCTCCCATATCCCAGACTCCTCGGTCTCCCTACCTGGATATAATGTCTTCCGGGCAGACAGACAGGGTCATGGGTGGGATGCGCCTTATACACCAAAGACACCCTAAATGTTCATTTCCTCCCCCCTCCCCA
Source organism: Neoceratodus forsteri (assembly GCA_016271365.2). NCBI lineage: Eukaryota > Metazoa > Chordata > Ceratodontiformes > Ceratodontidae > Neoceratodus > Neoceratodus forsteri. Next base: position 618,791,596 of record CM028133.1, read on the forward strand.
CCTTCCCCCAGACCACAGGCACTCACTCTCAAACTTACCGTAGGACGTTCCCAAATCCCCTTGCTCATCACTGCAATATACAATCCCCCTAGGGATCAAAAAGCAGCCTTCCATTCCCTTCTGTCCTATCTTGACACCCTATCCTCTCAAAACAAAAAAATTGTTCTGGGGGACTGCAATATCAACTGGCTATCCAAGGCAGCTACCCACTTCATCGACGCAGCCTCAGCCCATGACCTCACCCATATAGTCCACTCTCCCACCAGACTACACCAATCCACTGGATCATCCTCTCTGCTTGATCTAATTTTCACAAACCACCCTCACAAAATCTCCAGCACTACCGTTCTCCCTGACACAGTCAGTGACCGCTCCCTGGTCCTCTGCTCATGGACATGCAAGGCCTCTAAATCTCTGCCAAAAATGATCCTCCAACGCAAACTTGGCCTAGGTAAACTAACTCTCCTGAAAGCCCAACTTAGTGCGATGGGTTGGTCATTTATAACTAACATCCTTGACCCGGATAGAGCCCTCGACCTTTTCATTCACTCCTATAACACTGTCTGTGATATGTTCGCCCCCCCGGCCAAAAGGATGGTCAAAGGAAACCCGGTGCCATGGATATCGAATCATCTATTGGCTCTGATGCAATCCAGGGATTCCCTATGGCATCGCACCAATGAGACTGGCCTGCCTAACAACAGATGGAAGTACCATGAGGCCCGTAACCAATGTACATGGGCACTACGCAAATCCAAAGCCGAGTTCTACAAATCTGCCCTAACCACCACCTGAGGTGCGGGTTGCAAATTCTGGGACAATATAAAGGACATCTGTGGAAAAACCAACAACCCTGCCCCCACCCAAATCCTGGTTGAGGAGGGACTTACTTCTGATCCCACCCGGATTGCCTCCACATTTAACCATGCCTTCACTGACCTCAGCCACGTCCTCCCCCACCACTTCTTCAATCCACCCCCTACCACCCCCTGCCTCCTTCACCTCACCCCCCTGCATACCCTCCTTTTCACCTACATTGCATCTCCCCTAAGTCTGCTGAGCCCTACCTCAAAAAGGCCATAAGCCGCTCCCATTACAGTAGTGACTCCTTAGACCTGAGACTTCTTCGACTCACTCTAACCGAGGTGCTCACCCCCCTTACACATATTATCAACCAATCCCTATGTCTTGGGAAATTCCTCTCTCGCTGGAAATCTGCCTCCGACACACCCATATTTAAAAATGGTGACCGTACATCCACCAACAACTATCGCTCTATATCTACCCCCCCCATCTAAGGCCCTAGAGCGTATCATCTCTGATCAGCTCACAGACCACCTGAACAAACACAATTTACTTTGCCACCAACAACATGGTTTCCACAAGGGACACAGCACGACTACCGCCCTACTTGAGTTTACCACCCACCTAGACACAGCCATCGACAGAGGCCAGCTCACTGGTGCTGTCTTCCTTGACCTCACAAAAGTGTCTGACACTGTCAACCACTACCTCCTACTAACTACCCTTTCCAAACTTGGTCTCTCTCATGACGCTCTCTGCTGGTTCACTGACTATCTGGCTGACCATTCATAGCAAGTAAAAATTGGCACCACCTTATCCGGCAAGCTTCCTGTCCACTCTGGTGTCTCACAGGGGTCTATCCTCGGGCCTTTTTTATTCAGCCTCTTTCTCAACTCCCTTCCCCAGTCCTGTTCAGGTAACATCCTACTCTACATGGACAATGCTGTCCTGTACTCCTCCAACCATGACCACACTCAACTCCACCACTCTCTCCAATCCTCTTTCAATGATGTCAAAAAGTAGTTCACCTCACAGCGCCTTATTCTAAACTATAAAAAGACTAAAGTAATGTACTTCACACACCCTCTAAGCTCCAAGAAGGGCCAGTGTCCACCTCTAATAACAGCTAGCCTGACCCCACTCGAACAAGTGGATTCCTTTAAATACCTGGGCATTACTCTTAACCCAGTCCTCAGCTTCCATCACCACATTCACCTACTGACTACAGCCCTCAACACCCCGCTCGGCATCCTCTACTGGTTTAAACACTGTCTCACTCCTGATGCCATTCGCCTTGCGATCTCCTCCTCCTCAGTCCTCTCCCTTCTAAACTATGGCATTCTCATCCATAGTGCTGCCAGCCCCTCAGCCTTATCCAGACTTCGGATCACCCTCAACAAAGCCTGCCATCTCACCTTGGGCTGTGATCATCTAACCCACACATGTTCCCTGTACAATGCTACAAACTGGCTTAACCTAGATAACAGAATCAGGTTTCACACCTGCCTCATGGCCAAAAAGATTTCCCTTGGTCTCGCCCCCACTGGTCTCTCCCCCATACTACAACGGGACTCACCCCAGCAGAACACCTGTAGTGCTAGCAGACAACTCCTCGTGGTTCCCTGATGTTGCACCTCCCAATTCCAAAGGTCCTTTAGCTACCGAGCCCCATCCTGGGTCAATAGCCTGACAAACACCTCCACTAACTTAAATAGATTTGGCCCCTACAAAACCCACCTTAGGAACCACCTACAGTCTACGAATTTCTGTGACTGCCACCGAACTGGCCCTCCTCCCATATTTCCACTTACTGGATATAAGCTGCCCCACAAACTCCAGGATCACTCATAGTTAGCCCTGCACTGGAGTTTTTAAATGCTCCCTGGACTCTGTGGCTAGCACAAAGTATCTCCAGGATCTAAATGTTAGCCGATTTAATGTATTATAGTATACTGCTTGCCTGTTTGTATTACTACTTCTGTATTTGATCTAAACAGTGACTAGCACAAAGTATTTCCAGGATCGAAATGTCAGATGATTTAATGTATGTACAGTATAGTGCCTGCCTACTTGTGTTTCTGCTTCTATATTTGATCTGTACCGTTCTCCTATTGAGTTTACCTGTACTGACGTGGAACCTTTGAAAAAGAGTCTTTGACTCGAAGGTATTTTCCAAATACTCAATAAATAAATAAAATAAATAAATATTTCATATATTTTCTATAATTCTTTCCCTTTTTTCTTTATTACTGAGGACAGATGTATGAAAGAATATTACTGTCCCTTAGACTTTATCTGCTGTTTTTGGTTGCCCACACCTGACATCATAATCCCCTGTTTAAAGCATCATAATGATCTCCACAGCAATAGATCATAATGTCATTAACAGAACTGTGATGTCAGGAGCAGGCAAGCAGCCAGAACAGATAGGGCAGTGATCCTGTTTACATGCAAATGTCCCCGGTAATAGTGAAGTAAGGGTAAGGATTACAGAAAAAAATATTTAATAAACTAAGTTGCATCTAAATATTAATTTTTTTCAAAGTTGTCACAATGGCATCAGGGGCTCTTCAAAGACAGGGGGGCCTATTCCAAGACAGGTAGCCAGGCATAAACGCCGTACGCCAGTCAAGATAGAGCAAAATGCAAGTTAAGCCAGTGAGTTGTGACAAGCAGTATTCCAAAATAACACTTATGATGCAACTCGCAACCGTAATGACAAAAGTAGGATACGATGCAGTTATGCAAATAAATGCATACGCCGCTGCGTGACGCGGCCTACAACAGGCGTAACACACCAGCACCACGGAACTGCAGTTCCAAAGCAGATGGCATAGAGAAATACAGCAGAGGAAGGTCACGAAAGTTAGAACAGGTAATAGCTGTCCTAAACAGTGCACAGGCCCATACCTCACAATCCCCTGCCTCAGAAATCAGGGACAAAGCTGAAAAGAACTGGGACAAAAGACCAAGACCAGAGGGACACATCCCCAAAAGTGTTGAAATCCACTCAGGAAGCCGGTAAAATAAGCTGCATAGTGCAAAATGCATTGTCCAAGGAAGAACAAGTCTAAATAGAATGTGTGACACTTAGTATGCGCGTACAACACCCACTGGTCAGTCACAGAAACACAAGTAGTAGGAGGGACAGGGTACAATTGTGAGGCAAGAGCAGGGACGTCCCTGAAAATCAGGGACAGTGGAGAGGTATACACAGGCCAGAGAACCCCCCCCAGCCAGACAACAGCACACCACACAACCAGTAGGCCCCCAATGTGGACCAAAGGGCAAACAGTGGAACACATAAGCAAACACAGGGGACCACAGCATGCATGCGCGATGGGCATGGGGGCACAGGAGGCAAAGGGCACACACAGGCTATGAAAATAATGCTGGGACGACAATGCCCCTGCCATGGCCACTGATACATGTAAACAGTGCAACCACAACAGGGACACAGCACCAGGTGGCACAGACCTGTAGAGGCATGGCAGTGAGACGCACCATTGCCTGTGCCACTGGAGCCACCCACAGGGTCCACTAGTCCCCCCAGTGGATGGAAGCCATACAGATCCAAGGCCACCACATAGCCAGGACATGCAAGGTGTGGTGGTATGTGGCCCGGAATTGCAACGGTGTGCCATTGCACATAGGGCACTATGGATCCGTGACCACCTGCGCATGCCCATGGCCGTGAGATGCACAGTCAGCACATAGCTACCATGTGCACGATGGGGATGCACATGAGACAGAGCAGCACCACCACATGCATGCCCACATGAGCACAGTGACACACACACACATGCACATGCAGACCAGAGACAGATGCGCAGAGACATGGGTGTATAGAAAACATTTAATGCAACAGTAGTAACAACAACATTAGTCGGGAACACACATGTTACAGCAACATCAATTACAACATCAACAACAGCCAGTAATGACACCAATGGGAACCAGTACCCCCCCAATACCCCCAAAAAAACCTCCATGTACAGAACACACCAGGCCCATATGTACAACCTCCCCACACTACAGACATCTACCCCAGCATCCATTTACACCCACCCAGGCACTCATCCCACCACAGCACCCCCAAACATGGGCAGTGCCCCCCAGATCAGTACCTACAGTCCATCAGACCACCCGTCCCGCATATACACAGCTGGTGGCCCCCCCACAGCTCCAATGTACACCCAGTACGTCCCAGGCCCCCAAGGCATTGCACAGTCCAAATGTCCATGCTCCCGGTCCATGCGCTGTCACCACTAGCGCCTCTGCAGTGTGGAGAGGAGAGCCCCGAGGGAGCTGTGTAGGTGTGCGACATCCTCCATTATAGCGGTGTCAAACACTACCAAGTGCTGGTCGCTCACCGCCAGCTGCCCTGGATACAGTGACACCTGTGGGTCTGCCTGCCCCCCAGATGCCTCGGCACCAGCGTCATGCCCTCCCTGCTGCTAAAGGGCCAGGGCACAGTGTCCAGACTGGCGTACAGCACCACCAACCTGTAGCATGTTGTCCTCCCCCTGCTCCCCCACCTCCTGCCCTATTGCAGGGTGCTGCACCTCTACCTCCAGCTCCTGCTCCACCGCAGGGTCCGCCTCCTCCACCAGCTCCTCTCTGGCCAGCACTGCCACCTCTGGCTCCCCCCACAAACTGCCCCTCCTCCACCAGGCCCTGCTGCCAGCACCTCCGCTTCACCTGGCTCCTCTGCCAGTCTGTCGGCCATGGACCCCACTGCAAGCTGACCCACAGACCCCTGTGGCCCACTGTCACTGGCATCATCCACAGGCACCGCCTCCTCCTCATCTGGTGATGGTGGTATTGGCCATACCCTGCAGCAGCAGCGCCATGTGTGCCACAAGTACTCCACGGCATCCCTGGCCTTCAGGTCGGCCATCAATCTGAGCAGTCCCCGCTGCTGTGGGGCAAGGCTGCTCCCACCACCTGCAAGGGAGAAGGGCAGAGGTCATTGCAGGAATGGGACACCCTATACGAATACACACTCATGCATGTGTGCCACAGCACACTACACAAGTGGTGCCGAACACACACACAGCACCCGCCACATGGTGCATGTTGGCAGGCACACTGGCAATGCACAAGAGCCACAGGCACAGCAGGTGGACATGGCCACACCTGGGTCACATGGTCGAGCACAGTGGTATTCCGCTGCACACGTGCCCATGTCCTGGTGGCACATTTCCCTACCCCCCAATCAGTCACCACATTGTGGTCATGATGCGCATTGGGCTGGGAATGCACCTACCTGACCCTCTGTGGCCCTGGGTCCCCTGCCACTGGTGGCCATGGCCTGGATCCCCTGATGGCTGCAACCACTGTCCAGGGGGGCTGGCACCTGCACCTGTGTGGGACAGGGACACCGTTACACAAGTACACAACTGCTGGCAATGGCACGTGCTGCGTGTCTGTGACGTGTCATGCTACATGTCGTCATACCTACCTGCAGTGCCACTACTGCCAGTCCTCATCTCCCGGTCTCTCCGTGCTGCCATGTCAAGCAGATGCGTCAGGATCTGCGGGTCCCATCTGGACAGGTCCTGCCACCTGTGTTGCAACTGGCATGTGCTGCAGGACACGCCATGGACAGTTCTGACGTTAGCTGCTATGGTCCGCCATGCCCTCTCCCTTTCTGTGGTGGTGTGGTGGCTGCAGTCGGGTGGCAGTAGTGTGGTACACCACTGCTGCACCTGGTTGATGAGCTGCGCCATCTCCTCAGGGGTGTAAATCAGTGCCTGTCCACTGAGGCTCAGTAATCTCCTGTGTGCCATAGCCCTCTGCACAGTGCAACTCCCAACCCATCCTGGCAGCGGTGGCATGTCCAGTACTGGGCAGCTGTAACCTGCAAAATAACCTGGACATGAATACCTGCTGTGGCTGTACACCTGGCATGGCACTGACCCTGAGCAAGGCACCTACCTTTCCTGTACTCCCAGTACACTCCTGTTGGCAGGCCTGCAAACCAGTGTGTCACTCCTGGATAAACAAATGGTAACATGGCATTAACAACTGGCATAAACAGTGAGCGTTACATTTGTGGTGGTGTTGCACAGGCCTACTACCTTCCGCTGTTCAGGGTGTGACACTCCTTGTGGAACAGATCAGAGGACTATATTAGCAACTGTATGTGGTACTGACTGTTGCATATGTGCAGGTTGTGCAATGTCCATATACTTACCAATCTGCTGGGTGTCTCTCCAGGTATGCAGTGTGGTCAGGATCTCTGTGGCACCTACTGTTGCTGTGCTCAGTGTTACTGCTGCCAGGTTCTCCTGCTAGGTGTTACTGCTGCCAGGTTCCCCTCTGTCTCACCTGTGTGTGAGTGTTGCAACCTAACTATTGCTGACATTGTCCGCCTAGCACATGTTGCCTGCACAGGCTACACATGTGGTATACAGTAATACCGCGCATGTGTGTCATGCATGACCTACATACGCAGATATGCAACCGCTGCTGCACATGCGGTCTGTACGCACTGCGGTCACGCCAGAGCATGTGCATAGCAAATGCAATAGGTGGTTCAGACAGGCATCGGCCGTCTGCGACATGTGCTATGTCCTGTCCCAGCAATGGCAATGAGGGTGATCACACAGACATTTTGAGCAAACATGTTTACTTGTGGAAGGTGACAATATACATAGGTGACACAGTGCATTATAATATTGGACAGGTGCCAAGCCCTCACACATATCCACACCCAGTGACAGAGCAGTGCACACACATGACCCACAACTGTGCCCCTCCATGCCCCCCCCACACACACACACCGTCATGCCCATGCACACCCCTAATGCACGGCAGTCATCAGTACCCCATGCGCACCCTGAGTGCAACACCCCCCAGTGACAGCACACCCCCTGGCAGCAGCGCACCACAGGTGCATGTCTGTCTAGTGCATGCTGCTACTGCCCAGTCCTCTTATGCTTTGCAGACCCTGTGGTGGCACTGGGCCCTCCTTGCACCTGCTGCAAGTCTGCTGGGCCAACCACTGTCGCCGGGTGCTACTGGCACTGACAGCCTCCGGGGTCTTCTGCGCCTCCCTCGTGCAGGTGGCACATGCTGTTGCACTGTCCCTGGTCCCTTCCCCTTGGACACACTGCCGTCCATGGCCTTATTCCATGCCACCACCTGTGCTGCCTCCTGCCGTGTGCCACTGGTCCTGTGCCCAGGGCCTTCTGCCCCATGCCTCTGACGGCGGGTGTTGATGCTGCTTCCTTGCTTGCCACTCTTGCAGCTTGTGGAGCCACTGTGCGTGTCCAGTGGACGTTGGTGGCAGACGTCACCCTGGTGCTGAGGGTGTTGCTGGCACAGGGGATTGCAGTGCCCGTGGTGAGGCCTGTGGCAGTGTTGCCGGTGGTGGGGCCACCTGCAGTGGCATGGCTGCTAGTGTTGGTGGTGGATGTGGGTGCTGCTGGCTCAGGGGTGTCAGTGGTGGTGGTGGGGTGGATGTTGCTGCTGAACCCGCTGTCCCTGGTGGTGGTGGTGTGGTCTCCCAGAGGTGTTCTCGGCGCTGTTGCCGGTACTGGGGATGGCTGCTCCTCCTGTGACACCTGTGTGATTGCGTCACATACCGCAGTGGCTCGTGGGTGCAGGCCTACCTGCATGTCCTGTAGCAGGGCCCCCAGTGCATCTGATTGCCTCGCCTGCTGTGCCACAGACCCCTCGACAGCCATAGCCATGCGGGTGATGGCACACGTCTGTGCCTGTATGCAGGCCTGTGTGTCGGCCATGGCCTCCACATGCCGCTCCATGGCCAACACAGTGTTTTGTGTCCCAGTCTCCAGCACTCCTATGAGCATGCCCATCTGATCCTGCTGTGGTGCATGCTGGGCAACCATGCTGAGCCTTATGCAGCCCTGCATCTCGGCCTGTCCCATGTGTGCTGTGACCAGGGCTTGGCAGAACCCTGCATAGTCCGTAGGTGTCTGTGGCCTGTCCTCCTCTGGGGATGGTGTTGTCCCTTCCAGAGCCTCCTCCAGCCTCTGGTAAAATTCCGGGCTCATGTCCAGGGTGATCTCGTCCCCCAGGCTCCCACAACTGAGGTAGTCACTGAGGTCCACCTCTTGCTGCCGGTCCCCCACCGCTTCCTGCTCCTCCACCACAAGTGTCCTGGTTGTGTCCTGCTGGACCTGCTCTGCAGTGGTGTGCACGATGTCCACTGGCACTGTGTCCACTACTGCTGTGCCTGTGGGGAGTCATCGGTGCATCAGTGGTACATCCAATGTCATGCCTGTTACCGTCCCACCCCTGCATCGCTGTCCCACACACTGGGGGTGGCGATGGCTGTGTCCTTACCTTCCCCGTTGTCCTCTGGCACTGCTCCTGTGGGAAAATGACAGAGCATCAGTGTTGCAGCACCATTCTGTGTCAACCATGCATGCCACAGGCCACACCCCTGCAGCGTCGTCCATCAGCTTACCTGCCCCTGTGTCCTCGGGCTCCAAACCTGTTGGGGAGCTACAGTGCTTCAGTGCTACCACGCCATTTCATGCCCACCATGCATGCCACCTTTTTCACCCCTGTGTCACAGTCCACCGCTTGGCAGGCAGCACTAGCCATCACCTTACCTAACTCTGTGTCCACTGCAACTGCACCTGGGGGGGGGACAGTACATTAGTGCTGCCTGCACATGTGGTGGCTGCAGCCTGCAGTTCACATGGCTGTACCCCATACCAGGCTCCGGGCCCACACGGTCCCACCTGTCTGTGCACTGTTCCACGTTGCATGGCCATGCCCCCCTTCACTGTTCCTACTGTACTGCATCGCACTGCCTGTGCACCCAGCATATCACCCTCCCTCTTGACCATTGATACATTCCTTCATCATTGTCACTATGCCATGCATCACATTTCCACTTACCCGTCCCTGCGTTCATCTGGAATGTATCAAGCTCTGAGTCCCCATGGACGCTGTGCTGGCTCATGAATGCCAGCACCCTCTCCTCATAGGTGCTTAGGGGTCGCTCCTCCTGTGGCCCACTTCCTGTGGCCCTAGCCTGCTGCTTATTGAATGCCTCCTTGGCTTTTGTATGGCCCTTCAGGTCACTGTACCACTTTTGGAGGTTGCACACAGTGTGACGCACATGTGCCACTGCATTCACCTTCTCTGCAACTGCATCCCATGCTGTCTTTCTCTGCAGTCGCTGTTCTTGCTCTCCTCCCTTCCCCAACACCAGGTCTGGTTGTGCCTCTAATTCATCCAACAGCACATCTGTCTCCTCAAACATAAAGTTCCTCTTCCTTCTTTTACTGCTGCTTGCCGCCTCTCCCCTGCTACCTGACATCTCATAGTCCCTGTAACATCTCTGCGACTTGTGCACCCCTTTATGGTCATAGGGTTGTGACATGCATATTGTTACGCCGTTATTGCAGGCTATGGCATGCTTAGAGGGCGTAACATGCAACATACGTAATTCTGCATTTTCTGTTGCATCTGCCAGTTCTCTTGGAATATGGCACAGCTCGCATGTCATAGGGTTTTTGGTGTAACTGTATGCACTGGCGTACTTTGCGCACTGCTCTCCCAACTGTCTTGGAATCGGCCCAGGGTCCAGGAGCACATACGTGCAGTCATTAAAGGAAACAGAGAAAGTGCATTGGGAGACCATTTCAAAGATTTCCACACTGCATCAGCTCTTCATTGAAATTTAGTATGTGATCTATAGATAGCTGTATTGGAAATAAGAGTTTGGATAACCCTAGCAACAGGCTGTGGATGTTTGCATATGTTTTTCTGATAGAGTGAGTCAGTCCTAATAAGAAATGGTAATAATAATAAAAGTAATGTTCTGTAGTATACTTTACAAGCAATATGTGACAGCAACAGTTGTAACATCCAAAGCTAACCATGACATGGTGCTAATGAGTATTTCCAGTAAACGCAGCAGTATTACAACATGTGATGGTGCTAGTTTCATACCTGAGCAGTATGTAAAAAGTACTATGTATGTGTCAGCTGTGTCTGTCCTGCTACCAGGGGTGTTGGCAGGCATACGCACTGTACACAGCAGAGTACAATAAAAAAATCAGGCAGTGGCAACAAATCAGGCTAGGGCAACAAAAAGAAGAAAGCAATGACATTGTGAGTCACATTGTGTCTGTGTCGCGCTGAGTCCTTTTGCCTTTGTTGTTCACTATGGGGCACTGATGCCACCAGCCAAATACACAAACAAGAACAGCCACTAGGCAGGCAGAAAAACAAAGGATGCAATATAGGAAGAAACTGATTACTTGAACTCAGATGTGGCAAATGGGGGGGGGGCTATTGTTGGTGTGACATGGCAGCACATATTTTGGTTTATGTTTACATAATGGGGGAGGGGCAACAATGCATCAATTCTGAGTACAACTTTAAAATTCCTGGTTACACCCCTGCCTGCTACTATATGCCTATGTGGTAGCAGCGATACCTGCAGCGAGCCAATCTTTGAATTATGGCCTAAAAATCAATATTTACAAAGTTTGTGCAGACTAAGTTTCACTTTCTGAGAAAGATATGCCAGCTATAAAGTGTCATCATACAGCGCTGGCAGTATAGAGTTGATCATACTGTATTTGTGTTTCATAACATAGTGTTATGTGAAAGGAGTACAGTGTAGTGATTATTGTGCTTACAGATGTGACTGACTGGTATAGTGTCTTACAGTCTTGCATGTGTCTTCCGTGTGTGTGTGTGTGTGTGTGTGTGTGTGTGTGTGTGTGTGTGTGTGGTGGGGTGAGGGGAATGTGAAGTTAGAGATTTGAGGATGGGGGCATGGGGGTGAGGTGGTGGTGTGGTAACCCTAACATCGCATTTCCACACTTTTTATTTATTTATTGAAAATGTTTCACCAGGAAAGGCACACTGCGCAAAAAGATGCTCGTCTCACGGAACGACCTGGGTGGAGGGGTTACACAGGAGGCAGGTATGCATACAACAGTTGAATTTAGAAGTAGAACAATACAGATAGTGTACATATTTGGGTGGGATTACATTTGAACTTTGTTACATACATTTGAACTTGTTACATAGGGAGAACAGTACAGTACATGACCTTCAAGGACAAGGTATACATTTCATGGATAGACAACGATCGTAATACATGATTACTTGAGTGCCAGTAACAGAACTTGAGCTGAGCGAGATGCACCAAGTTGACAGTAGGGGTTGGAGAGTGAAGATAGAGGGTAGGGGAGGAGTGGACTAAAAGACCCTAGGTGTTAGGGGGGTGGTTTAGGTGGGTTGAGGGGGAGGGAGAGGGGAGTTAGTAGCTGTGAGTAAGGCTGAAGAGAGTAGGTTATGTAGGAAGGAGGGAGGGAAGCGAGATATTAGGAGTGAAAAGCATGAATTAGAGAGAGAGTGAGAGTGTGAGAGTGTAAGTGCGAGGGCAGTGTATAAGCCAGACAATTAGACTAAGGCCAAGCCACTGGTCAGGCGCTAAGGGGGGACGGGGGAGGAGAAACTATCGGGGAGGTCTGGGGCAGTTGCAATTTGGAGCAAGGAAGTTAGTGAGGGCAGAGGATAGGGAGTGTTTGGATGAAGAAAGGCGGATCTGGGCTGGCAGGCCATTACAGAGTTTAGGGAAGAGGTAAGAGAAGGCCGATTGGCCAGCGGTGGTCCTTCAGTGAGGGATGACTAGTAGCCTAGCATCAGTAGACCTGAGGGCGTGGTGGGGGTAGGTGGGAAGATAGGGAGGATTCGATGTAGGGCGGGAGGGAGCTGAACCAGAAGTTGGAAACAAATTTAACGCTATGAATCAGGCGCCGATCACACAGGGATGGCAGAGCCAGTGAACGGTAGAGCTCGCAGTGATGTGAGCGGTTGGGGACATCAAGGGCAAAGTGGCAGAAAGCATTAAAGAGGGGGCTCAAGTCTGGCTAGGGTGGTCTTAGAGGTGGAGCTGTAAATGACATCACAGTAGTCGAAGGAGGGAAGAATCATTTTCTGGACTAGTTCACGTCTGACAGGTAGCGGGAGACTGAGTGCGGTTTCTATAGAGGGCACCAAGTTTTGGGCGCAGTTTTGAAATGATGGCATCCACGTGTGTGGAAAAGGAGAGGTGGTGATCAAGCCAAACCCCTAGATACCTGAAGGAGGGCACTTCATCAAGGATGGTGTTATTTAGGGTATGGAAGATCAGAGGGTGGGTGAGTTTGGATAGGGGCTGTCTAGTACCAAAAGACATAGAGACAGTTTTTTTGGCATTTAGGAAGAGTTGGTTGGTATTGAACCAATGTTGGATTTTATTGAAATCAGTTTGAAGTTTAGAGGTGAGTTCTTCGTGGGTCCGGACGGATGTAAAGAGGACCGTGTCGTCTGCATACATGTGGATTGCAGTAGTGGAGCAAGAGTTAGGCAAATCATTTAGAAGGATGGAGAAGAGGATGGGGCCAAGAAGAACTGAGCCTTGGGGAACGCCGGTAGTGATAGGGGGGGAGGTGGTCAGCTATTTTAGTGGATTGGGCCCTATTTAGTAGGTAAGCACTGAACCAGTTTATGGACACTGCCAACCCAGCCCCAGTTAGGCAGGAATAGAAGGAGGGAATGGATACCGTGGTTGAAGACTTTTGCTAGGTCAATGAAAATAGCGCAGTGATTAGTCCTTTATCCATCCCAGTGAGGATGGAGGTCCATGAGTCTTAGTAGGGAGGAGGTGGTAGAGTGGTGTTTCTGAGGCCGGACTGAAATGGGGTGAAGAAGTTAGTTTCTGAGAGAAAGTGGGAGGTTGGGATAGCACTAGGTGTTCCTGGAGTTTGGCGAGGGTGGGGAGGAGGAGATGGGACGGTAGTTTGTGGTGGAGGTGGGATCACCACCTTTTGGAAGGGGTAGGACAGTGGCATGCTTCCATTCGGAGGGGAGTGACTCTGTGGTGAAAGAAAGATTTAGTAGGCCATGAGGGAATAAACGTGACGGGGCAGATAAGAAGAGGAGTTTGTTATCGAGACCATCCGGGGATTTGCCTTTGGAGGGGTTGAGAGAGAGGGCATCTAGGGTTTCAGTGGGGAGATGGGTTTGAAGGAAAAGGACTACCAGACGGTAGGAGGATAGATGTCTAGGGGTGGGTGTGGATGCAGGAGGTAGGGAATCGAGGAGGGCCCGAGCACAAGTAGTGAAATAGGAATTCAGTTCAGAGGCTAGCTTCAGGGGGTCGGAGAGGAGATTCTCTTGGGCGAGGAGGAGAGGTGGGGGGCTTGCTGTTTGGGGGAGAGAAGGGAGTTAGTAACTTTCCAGAATTTAGAAGGACTCCCAAGATTTGCATTTAGGGTGTTGTTAAAATAATCAGCCTTAGCTAAGCAGATGGCCTTTGTGCTCTTGTTGCGGAGCATGTGGTAGGTGATATAGTCGCCAGGGAGGAGTGTGGATTTGTAGTTTCGCCAGGCCTTGTCACGGGCTTGTTGGCAAGCTATCAGCTCAGGGGATATCCAGAGTAGGTGAGACCCGTGGACTCGAGCCCAGCGCAGGGGGGCGTGTTTGTCCCAGGCGGTGAGGAAGGTATTGCGAAAGTGCGTAAGGGCCGAGTCCATGTTAGAGCAGCTTAAGCTAGGGACCCAGTTAGAGAGAGATAGATCTTCCAGGAGGGGGGAGAGGTTGAGGGATTTGTAAGACCATTGGAATATAAATTTGGGAGGGGATTTGATTCTGTGGATTTTGCGGACCAAGTAGATTAGGTGGTGGTCACTAATGGAATCAGGGAGGAGGCCTGAACTGATGACGCGGTGTGGGTGGGATATAAGCGCCCAGTCTAGGAGGGAGTGATTACCGGACTTATGGTTTGAGAGTGTGGTTTCTGTAATGGTTTGGCTAAGGTTGAGAGCAGTTATCTCAGTTTGGGTTTTGTTAAAGGTGGGTGCTAGCCAGTTGTGGTTAAAGTCACCCATGACGTACAGTTCGCCCAACTGGGCAAGAGATGAGAGCTGGCTCAGAAGGTCGGTGACTATTGTGGTTGGCATGCCAGGGCAACAATAAATTCCAGCCACAAAGATAGGTAATGAGGAGGGAAGGGACAGTTTTACCATAAGAAGCTCGTAAGCTTTTGTCACTGTGGAAACAACCCTAACTTATGCATTAACAGAGTTTTTTGCAATGAATTTCCCTTCTTTTTGTCAACGCATAATAAAAACAGTAAATGGTATGTGTTCATAGGAGCATGGGGCCCGACCAAGCTGCCCATTTCTGCATAATGATCTGTGTTTGTGGGCCCTGTGCTCCCACTTACACATAAGCACAGAGCCATACAGCAGCCCTATAGGGCAAGGAAACCTTGTAACATTAATTTTCCCATATCTGGGGAACCGTAACAGCTAGTACAAAAATTGAAGTGTGGTTGTAATCATGAGAGTGACTAGTTCCCACAACATTAAGTTGTCCAAATCCATATCATACATTGTTTCTGAGATAGAGGCAGCAAAAAGTGCTGTGAATACGAAGTCTGTGGGCATAATAGTGGTCCTCTGACATGAAAATGAGCAATTGGAACAGTAAATTGCAAATATCTCAGGAACCGAACAAGGTAGAAAAAAAATTCAAATTTCATGGGTTTCAGGACCCTCCAACCTAGTTCTGAAATTTTGCAATGAAAAGTCTGTATCTCAAACCATTTTTGAGATACGGCCCCCCAAAAGGCGTCATGGATGCCACAATGTTATCCTATGGGAAAATTGCTGAATTCAGAATGCTGTAACTTTGGGCCCCTGTAATGTTTTGGAACCAAACCACTAAAAGGCACATCTGTGAGGCCAGGGCTTGCCACCCTGCAAATTTCAGCCAAAAAGATCAGACAGTTTTGTTGCAGGAGGCTGGCAAAGATTTGCAGTTATTTTGAGCATACTTTCGCAAAATACTTTCACAAATCACAAAAGTTTCGCAAAATAAATCATAAAACTTCCATGTTTGCAAAAGTATTTTGTGAACGTATTTTTCAGAAAAAGTTCAAAAATGTATTTCTGGGGGGTTTAATCCCCCCAAAAAGATGTGGCTAGCATCCTCAGGACCCGACTAGATGAACACAACAATCAGTGTTTACCTAGAGGGTCCCAATTTTAAACGTCAGGCATTTTTCTGTGTCACTAACCGTAAACAAGATGGCCAACTCACAAAAGGAA